>CM074760.1:302500-3122808 GCA_037355855.1 Pseudo-nitzschia pungens | reverse complement strand
CGCCGGAAAGAGATTCCAACAGTTGATCAAGACTTATCGGTGCTACTTTGGACATGATCTCTCTGGATTGCTCATCGCACAGCATGAGGCCTATTCCTCCCAGCGCTCCAGAAAGAAAAAGCGTCCGTTCTTCGCTGGTGTCGGCGGCCAGGTTTTCCTGTACTGTGTTCCACAATTTTTGGATCACTGTTGGGCCGGGAGGTGGAGCATTGTCGTCCAAGGTCGGCGGCGGTGCCAGTGCGCGCATCAAAATATCGTGAATTCTATCGCCGGAAAGAGTTTCGCGCAACACTGCCAAAGCCGATTGCGAAGTTCCCAGTTTGTCGTCAAACTTGTCCGATATCCCTCCACCTGTGCATACTAGGTAGAGTAGTCTATCAAGCCCCGATAGACGATCCATGATGACAGGGTCATTTATTTTGTCAGCAATTAGGCTCAGCGCATTTTGTTGAAGCGATGAGGTTGGCATTGCACAAACTGGAGGATTCGACGGGTTGCTGAGGAGTGCAAGCTCCCATACAATGAAGCAAAGTCCCATGTGTTGTTTCCATACGGTTTCTCTGACCGAATCGCTTTCCAATAGCAAGCGAAGGATATCCAAGACGTGTTGCACTACCTTTTCTTCGGAAGGCAACAATCGCGGGATCGGGGCATCCTGTGACTTTTCGGGTTGCTTCGGTTTCATCGCTGTGTCGCCACTGGCGAGTAGGGAATCGAGGTCGTCGTCGTCGTCTCCATCTGATGTTGTTGTCTTCGAGGGCTGTTTTGGATGCAGGAATTCCTCACCACCTCGAAGATCCAACAACTGTGCCAATCTTGGTGCAACGTTTGGTCGTTGCCAGACTAAATCCTGAAGTGACGCGTCGGCGTGCTTCAGAACCTCGTGAATGAGTTCCAACGCATCAACGACAATCGGGCTCCCTTTGGTGAGGCCACCTTCTTTCCAACACAGATCGAGCAATTTGCATTCGACCTCGGCAAACAAGAAAACCTTCGCCATGGATGCCTCCCGAGCCAGCGACTTCGCAACCACCAAGGCTTGGTTACGAATTGCCTCTTCCATAGGATTGATCTCTACATCAATGGCAAGGAGGTCGGCGATTCTGTGCAATCCATTGGGAGCTTGCAGCCATTGGTTCACGGCGATTGATTTGTGTCGTTTCGATATATCTTCTAACACTTTGAGGGCTAAAACTCGCACATATGTTGGATGGTTGTGTTCCGAATGGTCTAGAACATCCAATAAAGACTCGAGCAATATTCCTGGAGAGGGCTTCTTCACGGCTTCGGAACTCTTGCCGAGGTGCTGATAAAGTTGGCACACAAGATGAACTCCTTCTTCGCACGGAATTTCATTCGATTTTAATGTTCCGTGTTGAAGCAACCAGACGAGATGTTCGGCAATTTCTTCGTGCTCAAAAATCCAAGCAGGTTCCCAAACGATAGCGTTACCGTTGGTATTCATGTCCCCAGTGTCATTTTTCGTTTTGTTGGCAGCTCGAAAGGCGTCGACTAGGTTTTCGAGACTGCTTATTGCATCTTGTGCACTAGATGCAGAGACAAAACGATCCATGGCCACGACGGCCTCCGGTGGAGGAGGTTTCGTCTCCATCTTTACCCTGTTTTGATAGTTTCGGTGATAATGTGCTCTGTCATTTCGTCACATAAATCCTTGCACCGTACAAAGGATTCAAATGCACAAAAACCTCGGGTCATAGCTCAGCGTTTCAAAATTTCACCTCCTATTTCATTACTTACCTCCGACCTCCAAGCCTACAGTACCAGGTAAACCTTACGTTACCTTTACTTGTACAGTATGCAAAGTAGGGGTCGTCCAAAAACTACTAGCAATAAGGTTACTGTAACGGTAACCTTAGGACGATACGGTAAGTTACTTGCAATATTTTCAATTTTGAGCAAGTTTACTCGTATGTTCGAACCTGGTGAGGCGTACGTACACGTAAAGTCCTACTTGAGCAGCTACTCGTACGGTGCGTACTTCTTCCACCATATCTGGTCCAACTGCCCAAAAGCATTTTCTTTGAGGGGCGCACGTAATCTTACGAGTTCGTACAGTGAAAGAGCCGTTTGGCATAAGCGGCGACGCTTGACGACGCACATACCGTAAGCACTTCAGATTAGAGTTGGAAACCTACCGTAGCGTGCGTGAATGAATTTTCACCATCGGAAGAATGCATCAGCTGAGCTCTTAGAGAGCTTGAGCTCTGTTCATTCTCAATCCAAAGACAATATTCCAGGCGAGAGTTCAAGAGTACAGCAGTCAGTAAAACTAAAAATTTGAGGCAGATGTTCATGCCCAAATTTAAAGACTTTTAATTGTTTTGTATTCAGTAGATATAAGCATGGCGACGCAGAAAAAACACATCTGGGTTTCTGGAACCCGGATATGAAGGAATATTCTTTTTGAGAAAAAGGCAAAAACGTTACTATCTAATTTGGCATACTTTAGCCGTAATTAAACTTAAAAATAAAACTTTCATCTGTGTGCACCAATTTTGTCGAAATGCATTAAAAAAAACATCCAAACACACCAATAACGCACTTATCATGCACTTATCATGCACAACCAATTCAGTGATAAGAAAAATAAAGTTCTAATTGCACAATCAACGTGCATAGCATTTATGTCATGTGCTCCAGTACAAAAACTCATGCTATTTTCAAATGGACGTATCTCGACAATTATCAGGAACTAAAGCAAAAGAAAGACATGTCAATATAGCTTAAATTGAAATCTTTCCAATGGTTACTGTAACGTGGAATCAAGAATTTTGAATATTTGGGCCTGGAGGAACCCAGATGTGTCTTTTTCTGCATTGCCATGCTTATATGGTGATGACAATATTTTTACACTGACTGGAGGTTCTTTTTGTTACCACACCAGCACCACCACCATTACAGTTAGAACTAGTTACCACTAGCTTTTGTTTCAAGTAACAGACTGTGGGAATCAACCTTTGGATCATGTCAATATCCATGATATTTTTTCTCATTCAAAGTCCTTTCTGATGGATATGTTCTCATGGCATGAGGAGATCCAAAATGTTTTGTAATTCTTAACTCCAATCCAATGGGAAAAGATCAAAAGTAAAAAACATAATTACTTGTTGTTTACCCTCATGTGTTGCACTAAACCAAAAGTGGCTCCTCATCTGCTTAGATGTACATGGTTGGAACACTCTTGCTCTTGTTTGCTTCACCTTAGAGCAGGTTGGCATGAAGGACCCTAGTATGATTGTTCTCTGCAATAGCAATGATAATGGTGATCTTATTGGCTTCAGTGAATACTAATGGCCAGAAAAAAAACTTGGATGCTAATGACATCTGGGTATTCCATTGGATGAACATGACATGAATTCCACTGTGCTTTAGATTGAGCCAGTGATGTAGATAACTCACTGGTACTGTATCATGCAGTACTATGCAGTGAGTCATTACTTGCTCGCTGGGTACGTACTATCACTAGTGATAGGCTGTACTAGTACTTCTTCAGACCTTAGTTGGTACAGCATTCATTGCTGTTCTTGCTTCTAAAGACATTGTCCTTACCATGGTACTTTGCTATGCTGCTACTAGTAGTATGGGATGCTCAATAGTAGATGTTGCTGAGTCCCTCAGTAAGGATCTGTACTATAGATACATACAGGGGCCATTGTAGCCCTCAGCACTACATGACCATATTATGATATACTAGACCATGTGATAGGATGCAAAAAAGGATGCTATAAGGGGTGCTAAACAGGGTGTTGGGCCCTCGGGTTAGGATCTGTACTGGAGATACATACATACAAAAGCTACAAAATTGGGCACCAGCACCAGTGTCTTGACACCACTGCTTACTACTGTCGAGTTTGAAATTGCTGGTACCAAATCTGTTAGCACCCGTTGAGACTAGTACTACTTGTTCTGCAATAAAAACCATCATTTTCAGTTTGGTGGGCAACACAGCCCTATAAAGATATTTCACCTCAATATCATACAACTACCACGGGGTATGGTCAACAGGTACAATTTTTACTAGAACAATGTACCCAGCCCTGCAGTTATTGAGTGATTCCCAAAATGTCATATGGAGATAATACATATAACGATTCCTGAAATTACTTAATACATAAAAAAATTGCACGCCCAACCGACTTACATAGATGAGTGTCAACGGACAGGGACTATTTTGGAATTTGGAATTTTAGTCAAAGAAATAAAAACTCTCTTTGTAGTCCCAACCCATGCATCTACAGATTCTTTTTTGGTGTGCAATTCTGTTTTATGTTTATGTACCATTGCAGTCGGACATATGGCACTACAGCTTTTTATGTGAAGAGACATTTAATATATCTCCCTATGTTTTTGGGAATCCAAAGTGACATTTTTTATGTGGATCAAAATAAAGTGTTCTGTATTTTGGGAATCACTCATTGACAAGCAAGCAAGTTAGCGAGTGCATCGATCAAGTACCTTACAGTACTTCAGTGAACAGCGCGTACGCTACAGTACTGGTGCTACAGGTGTCAGGTGTCAGTAAAAGTTATGGTCAGTACGTGGAATTAAATGCTGGACCTACGTACCCTGACCCTTTACCGACATACAAATCAGCGATACGGAACAATGATTTGGAGCTCCATCCGGAAAGCTCTCACTCTTTGGAATTCAATTAGTTTAAAAGCCTCTAGAATAACACATCATGCCCGGCATCGATACTTGACATCTCTAACGTACTACCTCTAGAGTGGTAGCTAGTGTACTCATCGTATATGCAACAGTGTTTGAACTGTATCCTCTGTAGTCTCACTATTTGCCAGCACTCCGTGCTGTATTGTTGTTACTGCTATTGCTATCTCTATTGTCAACGGACGAATATCTTTACAGCCCTCCCTAAAAAGCAGCGTCTTTTCAACATGATCCGTTTTTTGATATTCCACAATAAGGGAAGACATGCATTCAAGTACCGGTAAGGCTACGTAGTCGTACAATTATGAGCACAATGAGCGATTCCCGAAACTAATATGCACATGTAATATTACATTATTTGTGACGTGGCACACATATTATTATCTGCCTGTAACATAGATTTATGAAATTCTTAACCGATTTTTTCATATTCTGGAGGAGACATATTTGCCTCCTCCAGAATATGCAACCAAAATAGAATTTCAAGGGAATCTTGAAAACAAGAACGCGCGCTAAAAATTGGCGATACACGCGCAGGTAGGGAATAAAGAGAGCATTTTTTGTTTTTCGAAACAAGATTCCACATTCCAAAATAGGCCTTCTACACGCCTGTCTGTCATCCACTTTTAATGCATGTCCGTTGGGTGCGCCAAAAAGAATGAAGGCATATAATCTACGATATTATATGAACGCATATAGTTTTGGGAATTGCTCAATTACTCCGTAATTGTTTGAAAGAAATTGGGTCAATCGTTCGTTTTATCATTTTTTTTGTCTACGACGGCTTCAATCGTAACTTGTACTTCGTAATTACGTAGTACGAAGTAGTAATTATGTAGTCCTAAACCGTAGATTGTAACGAATAATGAGTCATATCGGAGTATTACATATTAGCATTCCCGGAATATTAGAACAAATTGCGCACCCAATGGAAGAACTAGATCGGCCTCGACCGATGAGGCCTATTTTGGAATTTGGAATCTTGTCGAAAGAAATAAGATATGAACGCCTAAAAACGTACGAAGTACTATGTAATTCGGGGAATCACTCAATAGTGCCCCTCTCAAGCGCGATGTACGTCTATATTTCGCTTATAGGAGAATTCCTTCGTGCTCAATACTTTTTTTACTTATAGAATCAATGGATTTCTATTGTCAAAATGGGACGTGTTTCTTAAGACAAAATTTAAATCAATTAAGGAATGATGGGAATTCCTTTTTCAGAGAAACGTTCTTCTATTCCTATCACATGACCATTTCTCCATAAAAAAAAAAGTTTTTGATGTTACAAAAACATGTCCAATTAGGGAAACATGCAAAATTCTTTCAAAAAAGGAGTTGTGTACGCGTATGTACTGTAATCGATTCTAGCTTTCTTTACGTTACCAAAAATACCAGTTATACCACTTTCCCCCCGATTGCACTAGAGACACGTACGGAACTTTTACAAGGCTCAAAATCATTCTCACATCATAAAAACTTCTTTTGCATCGACGATACGTTTGCAATCATAAGTGTTTCGGATATATTCTGGAAACAGTTCTTTCTTTACGGAAACAATGGATGACTCGGCGACTAGTACCATGAGGGAGATGATCATAGTCTTGCATAGACTTGTTACCCAGAAAAAAATACATTCCAAGCAACCTGACGAGGTAACAGTGGAGGTGGAGAATGAGAGCGAAAAAAATATGGAACATGAGAAGGAAGAGAAAGTTATCGCCAGTGGACAAAAGGCACTCCTCGATTTTATGCGTGCTGCTGGGAACCCTATCACTATTATTGAATCGCGAGAAATTTGGACCGATTTGTGATGGACAGCCAATGGTTATTCATTTCCTCTTTTCCAAGACGCCTTTTTCGACCTATCTAATCGTCTCTACCCCAAAGCCTGTTCAGTTGAAAGCACCGAGACAGAAACAAAGAAAGACGGTTCAGCTGGAAGTACTGAGACACCTTTACCTTCTTCGAAGCCCAACAGCGAGGAGTTCGGAGAATCAGGAAGAGGTGAAGACGAAGTTGAACCAAGAGACAGTCAGTGTGATGAAGAGGATGGGGAAAAGTTGCAAAAAGCCACAGGAATTACCGAACAAGACATCGCCTCCTTGTCGGATGCTCAGTTGGTTCATTTTGCCAAAGAACTCGCCGAAGGAATCAAAGACGCTTATTCGATACGCAAGCAGAATGACAATACCGAGCTCAAATTCAATTCATGTGCCTTGGGTTTTGTTTGGATGATTGTGGCAGCGCTTATAATTGCCTGCCATTATTTTCCCGACAATCCCAAGCTTGGAGAATTGAGCTGGGATGCATCGAAGAGAACTCTCTGGGAAGCGTTCATGATGTTTTCTGTAGAATTTGTCTGGGAATGCTTTCTCTCTTGGCTTGTACTTCGCTACAACGTCAAGATTAACTACACAAGGAAACTCGGAAATTTTCTCAAGGTTCCTAAGTACTTTGTGGTCGATTTGTCGGAGTCCGTGACTGCGACAGCCCTCTCAATGACCCTCGCCTTTGCCATCAACTTTACAATCTTTTCTCTAATCAGCTATCGGAAGTACCGAGAACGCGTCCCATTTTTTGCCTATTTTTTTTTGTCTCAAGACCGCCGAGAGGATCGTCCCGACACTCTCTTCTTCAACGGCGTGGAAGATATTTTGCGTTTTGGAATCTACTTCCCGTTCAAACTTCTTGTGGTGGACCTAGTTGGGAAGCCTGCTGTTATCTTCATCCCGATTGCCGTGAACAACATTGGGGATGGGCTGGCCGAACCGGTTGGAGTCGCATTTGGAAAGCACAAATACACGGTTACCTCAATCTATCACAGTACGTACGACCAGAGGATTGACCGTCTACTGAACGAATTTTATCTATATTGTGAATATTCCTAACACAACATCTCTACCATTGATTCGGCTTTTTACATGCTTGTCACATCATACCTATTTCTTTCCATTCCGACTGAAAACAGAGGGTCGTTTCTTTTACTATGAGTTTACACGTTCCTTCGAAGGTAGCGCGTGCGTCTTTTTCACAACGTTGATCGTCGTCGCTGCCAACTACAGTGCCTTCACTCCAGCTCGCTTTTGGACAACCCTTTGCATCTTGCCACTTCTGATGACAATTTGTGAAGCCAAGGCCCCGCACGCCAATGATGGTCCGTTCCTTGCTCTCATCGGTTGCTCCTTCCTGACGGCTGTTTTTCTTATTGGGCGAGAGTGATTGGATAATTTAACTCGATTGCAAGAAGTCTAACATCTGTTTGACGTAGGACGGACCAACAATCTGTTTCAAATGTGTCTTCTGTTTCTTATATTCTCCCACGAATGAAATGATTCGCAGATCGCATTGCATTGCGTAATGCAATAAACTGTATTACATATCATTACATAGTGACAGAAAGGATAACGAGAAGCTTAACCGTGAGAAGAATGTTGAGAGACGTGTTGAATAGCTTACTGAGGAGCATGAATGTCGAAATGACATGATTCATACGAAAAACATGACTTTCTCACTCTTATGGACTCTCACCTTTCAAAAAGCACAATTAACGTTAAATCAGCTTTGCTTGATTATTAATCATCATCTCACTCTGTTTGCCTATTCATTATCTAGTCAAACCATACGATTGCTTTCAACACTTTCTTCGAGCAATGCGTAGTCATGAAATCGAATCTTCCTCGCTGCAGTTGCTTTGTACAATGTTTGTCATCATAGTAGATAGATTGGTTTGGCGTCGTGCGTATTTGCGGTTTTGTTCCTTATTCGATGACCCAGAATTCACCAGATAGATTGGTTTGGCGTCGTGCGTATTTGCGGTTTTGTTCCTTATTCGATGACCCAGAATTCACCATCGTGACAATTCCGATGTCTTTTTGCTTTCTTACAAGGTTGTTGTTGGGGTTTGGGGTTGTTGGGGTTGGGGTTTGTTGGTTGTTGGGGTTGTTGTTGTTGTTGTTGTTGGGGTTGGGGTTGTTGGAATGACAAGTTCATCGTCAATGATATCATAATTTGAGTTCCCCCCTTTGTTTTTGACGTACATTCTTATTGTTTCTCCAGTATCCCAATAGCCGAAGAAAGAATGAGCGACTCCTTGTCTGTGGGACTAGTGCCGCGACAACTTTCAAACGCAGACACATACGAATCGACCAGGAGTTGAAGAATTGAAAAAAGCTCATTACTCTTTTCCTTCAGCGATGCGGTTTGCAAATACGGGACAAGAGAAGCAATGGCTTCCAACATGGGATCTGCGAGTCGACTTATGGTTTGTAGTTTGTGCTCTGCCAACATTTCCATAGCGACACACGCCCAATGGATTTGATCGTGCGCTGGGTGCCTTGCCAGATACTTGGTATCGGTTGCTTTTTCCCAAAACCTATCCAAATAGACCACGACGGGATCCACAAATCCGCCATCGAATTCTCCCACAAGCCGTAAGACTTTTGGTTCGATCTGCGCGGTGCCGATCACGTGTACCAATGGCTGCAGCAGCGACTCGTCGTCCGATGCCAACAGCAACTTTTTCAAACACAGAATCACGTTATCGGCGCTCCGTACCGTCGATAGATCCACTTCTGAGCACAGTTGCGACCACAAGTTTACAATCAACGAATGGTTGGCGTCGTCGCTCACGATTGGAGCAAGATTCAAGTAGGTCGACGTCGTTGACAGCGTTTCTTCGAGAGACTCTCGCACGTGCACAAGCCCATCGGGATCCAATGGCATTCTTTTGTCCGGTCGTTCCTCAAAGTCAACAAGATATTGAACAACTCCGATCATCACTCTCCCGCAACCATCCAAAATGGATGTTCTGTTTGGTTTGTCCGAAACTGGATCTCCTTCTTCTTCCAGTTGAATCTTCCACTCTCCACTAGCGAGCCGACACCAGGTGCAGATCGGTGCACTCTTCGAAGTTGTTCTGCCCCAACTCCATCCGTATGTTCGAACGATTTGTGCCATGCATTGCCACGCCATCGGTCGGAGAGCTCGCTCCTCTGGTGACACGGCGTGCGCTAACAAAATCGTCTGCATGACATCCATTTCCTTGAAATTCCGAAGGAGGGCAGAGTGGCTTTTCTTCTTCTTTTTCTCCTGTTGGGAGAGGCATTTTTCGACATTCTTCATCAACCATCCGTGCCAAAGTATTCTGAGTTCTGGAGTGAATCTCTCATCTAAATCTCGTTTCGCAATCCATTGCAAAAAGCTGCCCACTAATTCTTCTGGCACAGTATAATTATTTGCGTCTTCCAATTCGAATATGGTGATCACGAGTCTTTCCAAATTTTCAATCGTGTAATAATCCTCGTTGGTATTCGTTTCATCGGCGTTGCTCTCGTTCCCAGTCGGACCCAAGACGGACTCGAGAACAGAGATCATCGCTCCCCTATCACTTCGTTGCATTCCTGACTTAGGGGTGTTTTTCATTCCTTTGCTACTTTCAAATAATGATTGCGATGCTGTTGCGTGGGACACCGTGTAAGCGTTCCAAACATCTCTTAGGGCGATTTGGGACGAAGCGACACCATCCTCTTGTTCAATCCAGGCAATGTAAGCGTTGCAAACGTCAACGTTCAATGCAACAAGCAATGAGTTGGTTGAGCTTGTTGTTGTTGTTGTTGTTGTTGTTGATGATGATGATGACCTTTTTGATGGTGATGCCGTCGTTGCCGCGGATTGTTGCGAAGAAGCTCTCTGGAGTTTTGAAACACTCGAGAGCGCTCGTTTCCACGCAGCGGAAATGCTTTGTTTGAGCGATTGCGACGGGGACGTCGTTAATCGTGCGGTTACTTGACCCACCAATCGAATGTAGCACACATCTAGTAGTAAATTGCCTTCGTCGTCGTCGTCGTCGTCGTCGCTACCTGCCAGAAGGCACGACGCAAACTTGGAGAGCGCCGCGCCGTGCTTCTCCCATGCTTGATCGAGATGTTCCTGCGACAATCTAGTCAGCAAAACCCAAGCTACAAGGAAGCGTTCGTGTTCGTACTCATAATCATCCTCGCAGGCAACAGATTGGCGGGGCTGCTGTTGCGGAGGTTCGACCGGTCGATCGTCCAGGGTTTCGACGGTGTCGTTGCCCGTTGCATCGCTCTTATCGGCGTTGCACAGAAGCACTGAGTCTAGACTGGAAAATATCGCTACCGAATTCATCGCAGGTCACAGGTCTCGACCGGATCACGACAGTCGTTGTGGACTGGTCCTCAACTTCATCACACATTATCTTCCGGTATTGTCAAGATTCCTTGGTGGGAGCGAGGATTTTTACCGTAAGATTTACCTGAGTTGTTGAAAGTTCCCCCCAACAATGAACAACGATCTCAATCTCAAAAATAAGGTTAAGATTACATAAGATTTACCGTAATTACTACTACGTACTAATTAAGGTTACCGGTATTAGGTCCATCTCGAAACAGAGATTTTTTTGAGGTTCCACAATCGTGGAACGAAAACGTATGGTGGACAGACCGGTTGAGTGTGGCTCAAACCCTGCCGCTAGGAGTCTTTTTGGCAATACCGTACAGGACTGAAATCAAACAGACTTTTTTTTTAAAATTGAAATAATAGCCCTGCGAAAGATCTACCCACTGTGGACGGCACATAACTTTATAGGTAACTTACGTGTACCAGTAAGATACGACTACGAGGTTCTTGCTGAGGTCATAGTGATTACGTACCAGTAGTAATTGGACCGGGGGGGGTAGTGGAGTTGTACAGCATTTGAAAGTCCAATGCACTAAATTGAGGGAAAAGTCCCTTTTTTTTCGATGAGTGTTTCTTTTTGTACATTTTGGGGGATAGCAGCAATAACTTACCGTACGATTCTATGAGCAGTAGTAGTAGTATTAGTATTAGTAGTACAGTAGTAGTAGTAGTAGTAGTATGATGGTGTTATTATGAAATAATTGTATTTAGCCTGCTGCTAAGCCTGTTGCTAAGCCTGTTGCTAAGCCTGTTGCTAAGTCCTGTAGATCTCCCACTATTGATCTGCTAAGAACTGGGGTATGTAGATATGGTACAAGTTCTACTAGAAGGGCCCAGCATCCTGCTTAGCATCCTGTTCACTATCACCTGTAGCACAGTGCGGTTTGGTTCATCAATTAGCATCCTGTAGATCTCCTAAACAGGATGATAGACAGGATGCTAAGCCCCTCAAGTAGGATTTGTACTGGATCTACATACCCCAACTCTTAGCAGCCCTATATTAGAAGATATACATGCCGTGCACCGGAATACAGTCACGAGTCTACTCGGGACTGGATTAAGGTTGAGGATAAATTAGCGAGGCGTTGGAATCGCCGATTCCAAATGCCAATCGAAAGCAATAGCAATAGACTAATTGATAGAGCTCACAATTTGCATACCACTACTATTCTAATCACTAGTAGACCCGGGGTATGGCATGATTTTAAAATCAAGCTGAGTGCTGATGACCATGAGCAGAAAGAGATCGATCGGCCAAGGCGCCGACGATATCGAAAGACTGCCAGAAAATGGAGGCACAGAGAGGCAAAAACAGGGAGAAGGATATCCAGTGTCTGCAGCACAAGGAAGACCGACCCCAGCAACTGTTGGCGCCCAAAGGAGGGAGCAACAGCAGCAACAGAGACACCTAAGTACCTAAACAGGACCATGGTCGACAGCAGAATTAATCGAACAAAGAAATAATGAAATAAGTGTCGAAAAAGTGACACATAATCCAGTGAGTGGACTAATTGGACCAACACTGAGTGGATGGACAGACCGAATAGGGGATGCCAACCAAAACCGAAGTATACGGATATCCGGAAAGGTATATAATGAATACCTAAACACCACCAATCCCACAGGAAACGAGAAGTGGGACCGGCCCGGTGATTGCTTAATAGAGAAGCAACGCCGGAGAACCACGGGAATCAAATCCCACGTTATAAAAACAGAAACAACTCCGGAGAACCACAGGATTCCCGGGAACTAAAGAGAGAAACAACTCCCACCACTGGACAAACCAGGGGGAAAATCAGTTACAACACGAGTTATCACGAGAGCAATGAAAATCCAGCAAGAAAAACTGGAGGAACTGAGCAATCACTTTTTACTCAGTCTCACCACAAACAATGAAATAACAAAAATAGTGTAACTAAAGTAACTTAATAAACAACTAATTAAACCACCATGGCGACCAAAGGAACCAAACTGAAACCTTTCAACATCACACGGGAGGACTGGCCGGAAGACGCCACCACCGTAAAGATGAATGTAGACAGCGAACAAGGTGGAATCGCATTCAGCGACTACCTGAAGGTTCTCAATGGTACTGAAAGACCAGAACTCTTCCTTATCTGGAAGAGAGACTTTGACCAGAAAATTGCTGGCAATGACAAACTCCACGGAGACCAGAAATTGGAGGTGCTACAGAGAATTCTCTCTACTGAGGCACTCGCACTTGTCCAGCGAACGCTCGCTCGGACCTACTTGGCCGAACCAACCCACAAGGTCCACCACACCAGACACGTACAGAACAAGATCCAAGAGATCGCGCAAAGGGACCAAGCAAACATCCTGCTATCAATGGGGCAAGACGCCACCGAAACTCCCACGGGAGCCTCCAAGGAGACGGCAAAGGAGAAATCTCCAAACGCCGACAAAACCGACACAGCCACGGCGAGATCGGACAAAGAATCGGAGACCGACAACCTCGAGTCTCCAATCCCAAAGAAAAGG
The DNA here is from genome assembly GCA_037355855.1 of Pseudo-nitzschia pungens. Classification (NCBI taxonomy): domain Eukaryota; phylum Bacillariophyta; class Bacillariophyceae; order Bacillariales; family Bacillariaceae; genus Pseudo-nitzschia; species Pseudo-nitzschia pungens. Next base: position 3,109,420 of record CM074760.1, on the reverse strand, counting down.
GTCGCAAGCGCCCTCACCCAGTACTACCAATCCCAGGAGTACAGAAAGGATGTCATCGAGGAATGCATGCATGCCCTCAAGCTCAAAATCTTTGGCAATGACCAACACGGCAAGCGCTCGTATATCGTCCTCCGCCGATTCATGCGAGGCATGCGCGTGGACCTCAAACATGGCATCAGAGCCTGGGCCAATCGAATGGCCGAACTCCAAAGCTATCTCCCAGAATGCCTCTGGGAATGTGGCAGTGACCAGATGGAAACACCAAGAAGTTTCACCCAAGGAGAACTGAAGGAAATCTTGGATTCCAACATGACCCACTCCCAACGCGAGAAACTGGAGCACATTAGTTGGGACCTCTACACCCACTCCTTTAACACCACTATCGACAAGCTCGAAAACCTGGAAATCACCATCCGGAAGGAAGCAATAATGCAACAACGCATCACCGACCTCGAAAAGCAGACCGGTGTCACCAAGAAGACTCCCAAGGCCGCATCTGGGGGAGGAACCCACCACGGGAAATCCCCTGGCAAAAAGAAGCGCCCTGTGGACAACAGCAACAAACAGCTATGCAAGACCTGTGGCAAGGTCCATGCCGGCAAATGCTGGAAACTAACCGGTGGTCCCCACAAGAAGGGGAAGTTCGACCGGGAAACCATCAACCTGCTCAAGGAGCACTTTGTGGCAAAAGAACAAGACTCAGACTCTGAGCAACACTCCAAACCCCACTGGGGAAGGAATCTATCGAACCACGAGTACTCTTATGTACTGGCCACGGCCCAAGCTGACCACGAAGTCTCCGATGACGAGATCGACATCTCCGAACGGGAACTCAAAGAGTACAGAAGAAAGTACAGAAAGACCTTTAAAAAGAAAGGATCCCACAACTGAAGGACCAATACCATCCACACCGGACCACGCATAATCAATCGATTTGCGGACGTCTGTGTGGAGGTATTGGACCATAAAGGAAGGGGGAGGATGCTCCGGGGCCTACTGGACTCCGGTTGCTCCAAATCCATCATACTAAGGCAATTTGTCGACCGAAGTCAACTAACGAACCGAGACCACAGATCTGTCACCTATAATACCTATGGGGGCAAGTTCCGAACCAAGTCTGCGGCTTCAGTGGGACTGAGGTTGATAGAGTTTTCAAACTCCAAAACCATCAAATGGACCTTCCAAGTGGATGAATATCATCACCATGAGGAGGTGCCCTACGACATGATCATAGGATCCGACATGATGGCACAACTGGGACTGGATATAAAATACAGCTCCCGAACCATCGAATGGCAGGGTGACTCCATCCCCATGAAGGGAATGGGGGAACTCACTGACCCGGACAAATGTGAGGCAGTATTCTTTGCCAACACACAAAGTCCGATCCTCCAACAGGAGGAAGAGAGGCAAGCCAAAATCTTGGACGCAGACTACTCCAAAGTCGATATAGACGCCATGGTCAATGACCTGGAGATTACGGACACGTCCAAGGAAGCCTTGAAGAAAACACTGAAGAAATTCCCAACACTCTTTGGAGGAGGGTTGGGTCTACTCAAAAATATAGAACCGGTGTCCATTGAGCTCCAACCAGGGGTCAAACCGGTCCGGCAGAGGTACTACTCTGTGCCCCATGCCTTTGAACAAGCACTCCGAAAGGAGATCACCAGGCTCTGTGAGATTGGAGTCCTGGAGAAACTCCCCCACGATGATGACTCACCGTGGGCATCCCCTACCTTCTGCCAACCAAAGAAGACAGGCGATATCCGAGTCCTCACAGACTTCCGGAAAATGAACGCCGCCATCCAGAGGAAACCATTCCCACTACCACGAATAGGGGAAACAATCCAACGACTACAGAAGTTCCAATCAGCTACGGCGCTGGACTTGTCCCAAGGATACTATACCATCCCCATCTGCAAAGAGAGCCAGAAAATCTGCTCCACCATCCTGCCGTGGGGAAAGTATGCCTACAAGAGACTAGCAATGGGGATTGCGTGTGCTCCGGATATCTTCCAATCAGTCATGATGAACCTACTAGGGGACCTGGACTACGTCCTTGTCTATATTGATGATATCCTGATCATTCAACGAGAGGGAGAATCCGAACAGGATCATCTCGACAAAATCGATACCGTCCTCCAAAGACTGGATGATGCCGGCTTCCGAGCCAACCTCAGAAAATCCTTTTTCATGCAAAAAGAGGTGGAATATCTGGGATTTCTATTAACAACAGAGGGCATTCAGCCCCAGCCAAAGAAACTGGAGGCGATGAAGCGCCTGGAAGCCCCCAAGAACACCAAACAACTCAAGATGTTCCTTGGGATGGTCAATTTTTACAGGGACATGTGGAAGCGCCGCTCCCACATCCTAGCCCCCCTCAACAAACTTGCAGGGAAAAAGGGAAAACTGAACTGGTACTGGGGCCCAGCAGAGCAGAAAGCTTTCATGGAGGCGAAGAGGATGCTCGCAGATGAAGCGAAACTCGCATTCCCGGATTTTACGAAACCATTTCATCTCTACTCAGACGCCAGTGACCGGCAACTGGGAGCAACTGTATGCCAAGATGGCAAGCCCCTTGGTTTCTACACAAGGAAACTGAACTCAGCGCAGCTCAACTACACTGTCGGGGAAAAAGAACTCCTTGGTATAGTGGAAGGCTTGAAAGCGTTTGAGGGAATCCTACGAGGACAAGATGTAATTATTCACACAGACCACCTTAACCTGCTCTATCAGCAGATGCCCACCCAAAGGATGGTCCGATGGAGACTCCTCATGGAGGAGTTCCACCCCGTAGTCAAGCACGTTGCTGGCAAAGACAACGATGCAGCAGACGCGCTGTCTCGCCTGGACATCACAGATGACCCAGCGGACACAGTGGAATGGCTACCACCAAATAAGCCCCTCACCTACGCGGATGAGGAAGAGCACCTCCGGCAACTCCTATTCCCGCTTGGAGAAGCGCCGGAAGAATTCCAGGGCAATAGTGCATTCCCACTTGCCCCGGACATGATTCAGTTCTACCAGCAAAAGGACACAGGAATCATGAGTGCTCTGGAAAAAGACAACCGACTAACCACCAAAATGGTGGAAGGCTACAATCTAATCCATAAAGAAGGAAAGATTCTGATTCCCGATAAACTCAAGGATAGAGTTATGGAATGGTACCACAGCATGTTGGTCCATCCCGGAGAAAAGAGAATGGAACAGAGCATACGCTCAGTCTTCACCTGGAAAGGCCTACGGAAGGACGTCCAGGACCTTTGTAAGCACTGCCACACGTGTCAGATGTTTAAGAAGAGTGGCCGGAAGAAGTATGGACTACTACCGGAAAAAGCAGCTGAGGTCACCAAATGGCAGAGGGTCAATGTGGACCTCTGGGGACCTGCAACTGTCCACAACAAAAATGGTAAAGACTACCAAATCCATGTCCTCACCATGGTGGACCCAGTGACCGGATGGTTTGAACTGGCTCACCTGAAGGACTCCCCAAATGCAGCAGAAACTCAACGATTGTTGGACAGTACCTGGCTGGCAAGATATCCGCGCCCAAAGGAAATTGGCTTTGATGGCGGGAGTGAGTTCAAAGCAGAGTTCCAAGAGCTCTGCGAGAACATGGGGATGAAAAGAAAGCCCAGTGGGGCTTGGAACCCACAATCCAACTCGGTGTTGGAAAGGATCCATCAGGTATTAAAGGACTGTCTGTTGTCCTTCAACCTGGAAAACAGGGACCTCCACGAGGAGGACCCTTTTGAGGAATTCACCACCAAGGCAGCATATGCTATCAGAAGCGCCATCCATACCACCCTGGGGTACTCCCCAGCGCAACTGGTGTTTGGTCGAGACATGTTCATGCCGGTGAACTTCCCAGTGGATTGGGAAGCAATCCAAGCAAGGAAGCAGAAAAGCATCCACAAGAGCAACATCAGGGAAAACCAGAAGAGGATCCCCCATGTCTATAAAGAAGGAGACTATGTCACCCTGGAAAGGAAGGGCATTATTCCAAAACTATCCTTCCCACGGCAAGGACCTTACAAGGTGCTCAAGGCCCATGATAATGGAACTGTAACTATTGAAACTGCTCCTTTTGTAACTGACCGGGTTAACATCAGGAGAGTCCATCCCTATTATTGCAGGAATAGCCCTGAGCCAGAGAAGTAATTGTTACAGTACCATGGGGGAGCATGCCGTGCACCGGAATACAGTCACGAGTCTACTCGGGACTGGATTAAGGTTGAGGATAAATTAGCGAGGCGTTGGAATCGCCGATTCCAAATGCCAATCGAAAGCAATAGCAATAGACTAATTGATAGAGCTCACAATTTGCATACCACTACTATTCTAATCACTAGTAGACCCGGGGTATGGCAATACAGGATGCTAAGATAAGAACAGAACTGAAGAACCAAGAAGGCGATACTAAACAGGATGCTAGACAGGATGCTAGGCCCCTCAAGTAGGATTTGTACTGGATCTACATACCCCAACTCCTAGCAGCCCTATATTATAAGATATACAGGATGCTAAGATAAGAACAGAACTGAAGAACCAAGAAGGCGATACTAAACAGCAGGATGCTAGGCCCCTCAAGTAGGATTTGTACTGGATCTACATACCCCAGCTCTTAGCAGCCCTGTATTATAAGATATACAGTGCCGTGCACCAAAATACAGTCACGAGTCCACTCGGGACTGGATTAAGGATAAGGATAAAAGAATCAGCGAGCCGACAGAATCGCTGATTCGGAGGGCTCTTAGAACTGTAGCAAATAGACTAACCAATAGGGCTCACAATTTGCATATCACTACTTTATTCACTAGTAGACCCGGGGTATGGCATGATTTTAAAATCAAGCTGAGCGCTGATGACCATGAGCAGAAAGGTACCGATCGACCAAGGCGCCGACGGGACCGAAAGACTGCCAAAAATGGAGGCGCAGAGAAGCAAAACAGGGAGAAGGATATCCAGTGTCTGCAGCACAAGGAAGACCGACCCCAGCAACTGTTGGCGCCCAAAGAAGGGAGCAACAGCAGCAACAGAGACACCTAAGTACCTGAACAGGACCATGGTCGACAACAGCATGTAATCGAAAAATTCGAAAACACACACTGAAAAAGTGACACATAATCCAGTGAGTGGACTAATTGGACCAACACTGAGTGGATGGACAGACCGAATAGGGGATGCCAACCAAAACCGAAGTATACGGATATCCGGAAAGGTATATAATGAATACCTAAACACCACCAATCCCACGGGAAACGGGAAGTGGGACCGGCCCGGTGATTGCTTAATAGGGAAGCAACGCCGGAGAACCACGGGAATCGAATCCCACGAAATAAAAACAGAAACAACTCCGGAGAACCACAGGATTCCCGGGAACTAAAGAGAGAAACAACTCCCACCACTGGACAAACCAGGGGGAAAATCAGTTACAACACGAGTTATCACGAGAGCAATGAAAATCCAGCAAGAAAAACTGGAGGAACTGAGCAATCACTTTTTGCTCAGTCTCACCACAAGCAGTGAAATAACAGAAATAGTGTAACTAACGTAACTTAATAAACAACTAATTAAACCACCATGGCGACCAAAGGAACCAAACTGAAACCTTTCAACATCACACGGGAGGACTGGCCGGAAGACGCCACCACCGTAAAGATGAATGTAGACAGCGAACAAGGTGGAATTGCATTCAGCGACTACCTGAAGGTTCTCAATGGTACTGAAAGACCAGAACTCTTCCTTATCTGGAAGAGAGACTTTGACCAGAAAATTGCTGGCAATGACAAACTCCACGGAGACCAGAAATTGGAGGTTCTACAGAGAATTCTCTCTACTGAGGCACTCGGACTTGTCCAGCGAACGCTCGCTCGGACCTACTTGGCCGAACCAACCCACAAGGTCCACCACACCAGACACGTACAGAACAAGATCCAAGAGATCGCGCAAAGGGACCAAGCAAACATCCTGCTATCAATGGGGCAAGACGCCACCGAAACTCCCAAGGGAGCCTCCAAGGAGACGGCAAAGGAGAAATCTCCAAACGCCGACAAAACCGACACAGCCACGGCGAGATCGGACAAAGAATCGGAGACCGACAACCTCGAGTCTCCAATCCCAAAGAAAAAGGTCGCAAGCGCCCTCACCCAGTACTACCAATCCCAGGAGTACAGAAAGGATGTCATCGAGGAATGCATGCATGCCCTCAAGCTCAAAATCTTTGGCAATGACCAACACGGCAAGCGCTCGTATATCGTCCTCCGCCGATTCATGCGAGGCATGCGCGTGGACCTCAAACATGGCATTAGAGCCTGGGCCAATCGAATGGCCGAACTCCAAAGCTATCTCCCAGAATGCCTCTGGGAATGTGGCAGTGACCAAATGGAAACACCAAGAAGTTTCACCCAAGGAGAACTGAAGGAAATCTTGGATTCCAACATGACCCACTCCCAACGCGAGAAACTGGAGCACATTAGTTGGGACCTCTACACCCACTCCTTTAACACCACTATCGACAAGCTCGAAAACCTGGAAATCACCATCCGGAAGGAAACAGTAATGCAACAACGCATCACCGACCTCGAAAAGCAGACCGGTGTCACCAAGAAGACCCCCAAGGCCGCATCTGGGGGAGGAACCCACCACGGGAAATCCCCTGGCAAAAAGAAGCGCCCTGTGGACAACAGCAACAAACAGCTGTGCAAGACCTGTGGCAAGGTCCATGCCGGCAAATGCTGGAAACTAACCGGTGGTCCCCACAAGAAGGGGAAGTTCGACCGGGAAACCATCAACCTGCTCAAGGAGCACTTTGTGGCAAAAGAACAAGACTCAGACACTGAGCAACACTCCAAACCCCACTGGGGAAGGAACCTATCGAACCACGAGTACTCTTATGTACTGGCCACGGCCCAAGCTGACCACGAAGTCTCCGATGACGAGATCGACATCTCCGAACGGGAACTCAAAGAGTACAGAAGAAAGTACAGAAAGACCTTTAAAAAGAAAGGATCCCACAACTGAATGGCTTCTGATACCATCCACACCGGACCGCGAGTAATCAACCGATTCGCAGACGTCTGTGTGGAGGTATTGGACCACAAGGGAAGGGGGAGGATGCTCCGGGGCCTACTCGACTCCGGGTGCTCCAAATCCATCATACTAAGGCACTTTGTCGACCGAAGTCAACTAACGAACCGAGACCGAAGATCTGTCACCTACAACACATATGGGGGCAAGTTCAGAACCAAGTCTGCGGCTTCAGTGGGACTAAGGCTGATAGAATTTTCAAACTCCAAGACCATCAAATGGACCTTCCAAGTGGATGAATATCACCACCATGAGGAAGTGCCCTATGACATGATCATAGGATCCGATCTAATGGCACAACTCGGACTGGATATAAAATACAGCTCCCGAACAATTGAATGGCAGGGCGACTCCATCCCCATGAAGGGAATGGGGGAGCTCTCGAACCCGGACAAATGTGAGGCAGTATTCTTTGCCAACACACAGAGTCCAATCCTCCAACAGGAGGAAGAAAGGCAAGCCAAAATTCTGGATGCAGACTACTCCAAAGTCGATATAGACGCTATGGTCAATGACCTGGAGATTACAAACGCGTCCAAGGAAGCCTTGAAGAAAACACTAAAGAAATTTCCAACACTCTTTGGAGGAGGATTGGGTCTTCTGAAAAATATAAAACCGGTGTCCATTGAACTTCAACCAGGGGTCAAACCGGTCCGGCAGCGGTACTATTCTGTACCCCATGCCTTTGAACAAGCCTTACGAAAGGAGATCACCAGGCTCTGTGACATCGGGGTGCTGGAAAAACTCCCCCATGATGATGATTCACCATGGGCATCTCCCACGTTTTGCCAACCGAAGAAGACAGGGGACATTCGCGTCCTAACTGACTTTCGGAAGATGAACGCAGCCATCCAACGAAAACCGTTCCCACTACCACGAATAGGGGAAACAATCCAGAGACTACAAAAGTTCAAATCAGCTACGGCACTGGACTTGTCCCAAGGATACTATACCATCCCCATTTGCAAGGAGAGCCAAAAGATTTGCTCTACCATTTTACCATGGGGGAAGTATGCCTACAAGAGACTGGCAATGGGAATCGCATGCGCACCGGATATCTTCCAATCCGTCATGATGAACCTACTCGGTGACCTGGACTATGTGCTGGTCTATATTGATGATATTCTCATCATCCAGCGAGAAGGGGAATCCGAACAGGATCACCTCAGCAAAATAGATACAGTTCTACAGAGACTGGACGATGCTGGCTTCCGAGCCAACCTCAGAAAATCCTTTTTCATGCAAAAAGAAGTGGAATATCTGGGATTTCTGTTAACAACAGAAGGCATTCAGCCCCAGCCAAAGAAACTGGAGGCGATGCAGCGACTAGAAGCCCCCAAGAACACCAAGCAACTCAAGATGTTTCTTGGAATGGTAAACTTTTACAGGGACATGTGGAAGCGCCGCTCCCACATCCTGGCCCCTCTGAACAAACTAGCAGGGAAGAAGGGCAAAATGAACTGGTATTGGGGTCCAGCAGAGCAGAAAGCTTTCATGGAGGCGAAGAGGATGCTCGCAGATGAAGCTAAGCTTGCATTCCCGGACTTTACGAAACCATTTCATCTCTACTCAGACGCCAGCGATAGGCAACTGGGAGCAACTGTATGCCAAGATGGCAAGCCCCTTGGTTTCTACACCCGGAAGCTGAACTCGGCGCAGCTCAACTACACTGTTGGAGAAAAAGAACTCCTGGGCATAGTAGAAGGCCTGAAGGCATTCGAAGGAATCCTACGAGGACAAGATGTGATTATTCACACAGACCACCTTAACCTGCTCTATCAGCAGATGCCCACCCAAAGGATGGTCCGGTGGAGACTCCTCATGGAGGAGTTCCACCCGGTAGTCAAGCATGTGGCTGGCAAAGACAACGATGCAGCAGATGCACTATCACGACTGGATATTACGGATGACCCAGCAGATACGGTGGAATGGCTACCACCAAATAAGCCCCTCACCTACGCGGATGAGGAAGAGCACCTCCGGCAACTCCTATTCCCGCTTGGAGAAGCGCCGGAAGAATTCCAGGGCAATAGTACATTCCCACTTGCCCCGGACATGATTCAGTTCTACCAACAAAAGGACACAGGAATCATGAGTGCTCTGGAAAAAGACAATCGACTAACCACCAAAATGGTGGAAGGTTACAACCTAATCCACAAAGAAGGAAAGATTCTGATTCCCGACAAACTCAAGGACAGAGTCATGGAATGGTACCACAGCATGTTGGTCCATCCCGGAGAAAAGAGAATGGAACAGAGCATACGCTCGGTGTTCACCTGGAAAGGCCTACGAAAGGACGTTCAGGATCTCTGTAAACACTGTCACACGTGCCAGATGTTCAAAAAGAGTGGCCGGAAGAAGTATGGACTACTACCGGAGAAAGCAGTGGAAGTCACCAAATGGCAGAGGGTCAATGTGGACCTCTGGGGACCTGCAACTGTCCACAACAAAAATGGTAAAGACTACCACATCCATGTCCTCACCATGGTGGACCCAGTGACCGGATGGTTTGAACTGGCTCACCTGAAGGACTCGCCAAATGCAGCAGAAACTCAACGATTGTTGGATAGTACCTGGCTAGCAAGATATCCTCGACCAAAAGAAATCGGATTCGATGGTGGAAGTGAGTTCAAAGCAGAGTTCCAAGAGCTCTGTGACAACATGGGGATGAAAAGAAAACCCAGTGGCGCCTGGAACCCACAATCCAACTCAGTGCTGGAGAGAATCCACCAGGTCCTGAAGGACTGCCTATTGTCCTTTAACCTGGAACAAAGAGACCTCCACGAGAAGGACCCCTTTGAGGAGTTCACTACCAAGGCGGCCTATGCTATCCGAAGCGCCATCCATACAACTCTGGGGTATTCCCCAGCACAACTGGTGTTCGGACGGGATATGTTCATGCCTGTGAACTTCCCAGTGGATTGGGAAGCAATCCAAGCAAGGAAACAAAAGAGTATCCACAAGAGTAATATCCGGGAGAATCAGAAGAGGATTCCCCATGTCTACAAGGAAGGAGACTATGTCACCCTGGAAAGGAAGGGCATTGTTCCGAAACTATCCTTCCCACGACAAGGACCTTACAAGGTGATCAAGGCCCATAACAATGGAACTGTAACTATTGAAACTGCTCCCTTTGTAACCGATCGGGTTAACATTAGGAGAGTACACCCCTATTATTGCAGGGATCCTATTAAATCGTAACAGTACCATGGAGGAGTATGCCGTGCACCAAAATACAGTCACGAGTCCACTCGGGACTGGATTAAGGATAAGGATAAAAGAATCAGCGAGCCGACAGAATCGCTGATTCGGAGGGCTCTTAGAACTGTAGCAAATAGACTAACCAATAGGGCTCACAATTTGCATATCACTACTTTATTCACTAGTAGACCCGGGGTATGGCATACAGGATGCTAAGATAAGAACAGAACTGAAGAACCAAGAAGGCGATACTAAACAGCAGGATGCTAGGCCCCTCAAGTAGGATTTGTACTGGATCTACATACCCCAACTCTTAGCAGCCCTGTATTATAAGATATACAGGATGCTAAGATGAGAACGGAACTGAAGAACCAAAAAGGCGATACTAAACAGGATGCTAGACAGGATGCTAAGCCCCTCAAGTAGGATTTGTACTGGATCTACATACCCCAACTCCTAGCAGCCCTATATTATAAGATATACAGGATGCTAAGATAAGAACGGAACTGAAGAACCAAAAAGGTGATACTAAACAGGATGCTAGACAGGATGCTAGGCCCCTCAAGTAGGATTTGTGCTGGATCTACATACCCCAACTCTTAGCAGCCCTATATTATAAGATATACAGGATGCTAAGATAAGAACAGAACTGAAGAACCAAGAAGGCGATACTAAACAGCAGGATGCTAGGCCCCTCAAGTAGGATTTGTACTGGATCTACATACCCCAACTCTTAGCAGCCCTGTATTATAAGATATACAGGATGCTAAGATGAGAACGGAACTGAAGAACCAAAAAGGCGATACTAAACAGGATGCTAGACAGGATGCTAGGCCCCTCAAGTAGGATTTGTACTGGATCTACATACCCCAACTCCTAGCATCCTGTCTAGCATCATCCTGTCAAGTGTCTCCATTAATCCTGTAAAGTTCCGTCTCTATCAACATACAATCATACAAACAGAGGAACATACCAACGTATGAACAGACAAACATATGAACAGACGAACAGATGAACATACGAACAGACGAACAGACAAACATATAAGCATACGAACAGACGAACGTTTGAACAGACGAACATATGAACAGACGAGCAGACGAGCAGGCGAACAGACGAACATATAATCATACCAACAGACCAACATACCAGAGTATGTACAGATGAACATATGAACAGATTAGCAGATGAACAGACGAGCATACCAACAGACGAGCAGACAAGCAGACGAACATAAAATTGTAGGAACAGACGAACATAGCAATGTATGAACAGATGAACGTATGAAGTATGAAGACTGGTGTTAACAGACGAACAGACGAACATACAATCATATCAACAGACCAACATACCAGTGTATGAACAGACGAACGTATGAACAGACGAACAGACGAACAAACGGGCTCTTTTCCAAGGTAGGTACCTTGATCACGATATTTTGACAGGGTTTCTACAGACCTTTTGTACCAGGAATGTCCAAATTTACAATATTTCCACGATTTTGAACATAGTAGTAAAAATTACAGACTGATGCATACATACTATATGTATTACGTATGGTACCTAAACTCAATTCAACATTTAAATTCCCTTGTTTTTTAGGGATTTATTATAATATTTACCAAAAACTTTTCGTGTGTCAGATACATGGCTCCTGTGTCAGATACATGTGCGTGCGCGCTTTATAAAAGCAGTAATTGATAAGTTAACTTATTGATACTCCTACAATTAATAAGTACACTTATTGATTACTGTATCAGCGTATAATTAGTACGAGTTAATAGGTACTAGCTGATTAAAGTACCGCCGGTAATCTTACCTCATAGTAATCCACTAATAAAAAATTGTATGATTTTGAACATGGTAGTAAAAATTACAGACTGATTCATACATACTGTACGTATTACGTACGGTACGGTACCAAAACTCAATTACCGTGTTGTTACTCATGCCATATAATAGTCCTACCATACCGGTACTACATATCAACCACACACATACGTACGGTATCAAAACCACTACCGTAGAGGTACGAAATCAGAAAATTTTCATTAAAAACCAGCATCACAACTCCGACGAAAATATATTATGCCAACTTGTCACAAAAACAAGTAATACTACAACTGCGACAAACATATACTATGCCAACTGATTCAAAAACAGATCAATTAATAAAGCTATTTCCTATTAAAAACATCTAAAATATCTATTTGCATAACAAAGAATGCCGGAGTTTTTAAGCGTTGATTTTGAGCTAGAGCTACGCATAAGAAACAGCTTTTTTTTATTTTTACCAAAATCCGGTTTCTCACACTCTTCCTACTTCTTAAGGAAGTAAAAGCTCCGTTGTCAATCCTACAAGAGTTAAGGATTATTTCTTACAACTCCACTAACTACTGGTACCTGGTACTAAAAAATAATGGTCAGAATTAGTGAGTGAGCGAGTGAGTGAGGAGGAGACGCCGAAGTCTTGGGTCTGAGACAGGAACTCCGCCATTTCTCATCTCGCGATACAGTACGAGTACGGTACAAGTAATCTTAACTTACTCGTAACCTTACGTGTAAAGAAAAAAATCCGAACGCGTGTCGCCCACTTGGACGTTCCCCTTGGTCATACCGGTACGAACTACACTTCGTACTTTTACGTCGTACAGTGATGAGTTCTGTAAGGTAAGATCATTGGGCGCAACTGTCAGGAACTCATTTGGAAATTTTTTTTAACGCCAAAATCTAAGACCCAGGGAATCAATCTATCAGCAAGATCAACACAATGCCGGTACGAGTACGGACTCGCTTTCTCCCAGAGCAGCAGGTCTTGTGTCTTGCCATATAGGGTAAAGAGTGGAATCAACGATTTTCAACAATATCAGAAGGCAAAACCCCCTTCATCCTCAGCATTCCCGACAAAACACATCCAAACAGCAAACTACACCATGGCCGAAGCAAGCGGAAGCGCCGATGTACACATGGAAGATGCTGCACCCGCACCAGAACCAGTGAGTTTGTTGCGTTTTTTTTGGGATCGATGGAATGAGTGAAAGAATCCGGTAGAATAAAATGATCGATGCATCGCCTTCATTGGAACCGGAACCAAGAGTCCAGTTGCCTCTGGGAAAGGTTTTTTGCTATATTGTTTCCTGTACTGACGCAGTGATCGTTCGTTTCATTCATTGTAGGCAAAGCCTGCCGCAAAGCCCTCGGGGCTTCCTCCTCGTTTCGAGATCAAGAAATGGAATGCCGTGGCAATGTGGTCGTGGGATATTTGCGCCGACACGGTAAGTGATGGGATTCCACCAAATACTGCGAGGAAAGGATTCCCTTGGCTTGTTGATTTGTTTTCAATCTCCGAAAAAATAGTGGTTTTGTCATTATTAGTTCTTCGTATTTGTTTTGATTTCCAACATTGTTTTGTTGTGCTTTTGTTTTTTCTTTCGAACCCCATCCCGCACAACCAATCAGTGCGCAATCTGCCGAAATTCACTGAACGAGCCGTCGATTGAATACCAGGCAAACCCGTCCCAGACCAACGACAATGGTCTCTCCATTGCCTTTGGAAACTGCGGTCACGTCTTCCACCTCGATTGCATCCAGCGCTGGCTGAAAACCCGAAGTGTTTGTCCTCTCTGCAACAAGGAGTGGGACTTCGCCAAGATCGAACGCATTCCCGGATATGGTCAACTCGGAATCTAGGCTCGATCGTTCTGTTTCCCGAGAGACAAAGACGGGAATACTGTATGCACGGATGGGGCAGGGGTCCATCTAGGCAACTAAATAAAAAACGGTCGATGAATTCCGATACGGTACGTGTACGCAAACCAACGATAAATTCCGCTGGATCCACCGGGCACTCCCGCTGCATTGCCTTTCCCTGGCACCATGTTTGTCCTATGGATGTTGTGTGCTTCGTGACTTGAGTGGCGGCTGGAGAACAAAAATAAAGCAGATTAGACTTTTAGTAATTAACGATTGAAGCACAGCAGTCGAGTTTAAGTATGAGTTTTGTAGAAAGAGTATTGATTTCCTGTTCAAAATGTTCTTGTATGGAACCGAAGAATACTATTCATTTCGAATCCAATGCAAACCTAATCTTGGCCGCAGTGTGGTGCAAAATGTAGGCGGTGATCTCTGGAATGAATCACCACAAGCGACGTGCGAGAAGTTCGGGAAGAAAGAACCCTCTTCGACTCGCCAACCTCCAATGCCCAGTGACACATTACTGAACTAGCACGGAATCAATTCAGAGCGCTCACGTTTCGACGCTGCTACCAGACAATCGGTTTTGGGATGCCAGTAAAGACAAACGCAATCCAGCCTAAGCCTGGTTGGTAACTGGTGAAAAGAAATTAAAAGACTACACCGCATAGTAGCAGTAGGTTCTTCCAAAAAAGTTACGTACAAAAATATGGTCCTGTTGTATTTTATTCATTTGGGCGATCTTCCAAAGATTACAGGCCAAATTAGGTTTGGGTTTATATCGCATACGGTACGCTACGATGATGTGGTGACAACAGTAACCACATTATGCTATGTTAGTATTGATTACATCGCGTATTTCGAAGTCCATTCTCTGGCCGTGCTGTCGTGTCTTGCTCTGTCTGTCTTGAGGAGTTGCGCGATATCTGGAACCAAAGGATCATCGGGGTTAGGGTCGGTGAGAAGACTGCAGATCGAGAGCAGAACCTTGCTGATGGTCAAGGCAGGACTCCATTGATCCTTCAAAATGTCCAAACAGATACCTCCATTTGAGTTGATGTTACAGTGATAGATACGGGTGGTAAAATGAACCTTCGGAGGCTTGAATGGATAGTCCGCAGGAAAGTGGATATCGAGAAAGAAAACTCCCCCAGCATACGGAGAGTCATCTGGTCCCATGATTGTTGCTTGCCAGTGAAACATGTCGTCTCCAACGGGCCCCGCGGAACAGTTGGCCGGTGGGTCCTTACCCAAATCGACAAGTTCTGTTGCAAAGAGAGAATTTACAAAGGAATTTATTTCGGCATTCGTGAGAAGAACCGCTGTAAAAGGTTATCCGTCGTCGGCGTTGTGACCCACGACGACTCGCTGAGACAAAGATCACTTCAGTTGATGACATTAACTCACCCTTATTAATTCGCTTCAGAGACATTGTTATATATTGTGTATTCGATAAGAAACCGCTTTGTTTGTCCTACAGTTGTAACGGTGAGAAGCAGCAAAAGTGATACAAATCCGGCCAAATGACAGAAGAGATGAGAATGCTTAGGCCTGAAATCAAATTTGGCGAATTCGAGGCAGGATTTTCCGTACTGATTCTACGGGAAAACAACGCAGATCGGAATCGTTCAAATGCATGGACGGTGTTGAAAAAATGAAAACATGCATTGCAATGGCCAGGAGCGCCATGGTCCGATTCTACCAGGAAGTAATCAGTGTAATCTCTGTCTACAGCTATATCGTCTTCATGGTCAACATTCAATTCGTTTAAGCATAAAGATCGCGAGGTTCTACTCACCTAGGTCAAACTCCCTGTGTTGTGTTGTATTGTGTTGTGTCGTTTCCAGCGTGATGTGACGGCTTCCGGGTTGACAGTATTTAGTCACTTTACTACGATCTAAGACTACTCGAACTCGTATGCGACGGGGTGAACGGGCTGAACCCTGTTCGGTAGGACTCGTACTGCTCGCCGGCGTACAAATCGCGTTACGCTGGGCCTCGAAAAAATAAATTGTTGCAATCAAAATGTCTAAGTCTCCAGTCTCTTTCCAATTCCACCATGTGTACAGACTTAGTTTTTAAAATATATATCATCATTGCTGAATATAATCATTAGAGTTTGCGCCTGCTTGGATTTGACGTTAATGATCAAGTTTCTGGATCCCAAAGAACCAATGGGAAAACGAAAACGGTTACATTGTCGAAGGACCGACGAGCAAGAATAGGAAAAATGAAAAAACGAAAAATATGTCATGGTCATGAGAGCAGAACGGTGTGCTTATGTAAAGCGATACCCGCGCTTCCGATGAGTTTGTCTCTCTCTCCAGTTTTAATATATAACTTGACCTTCTCGTGAACACACCACATGCTCAACAAGGGGTAAATGCTCACGAGTAGGCGTCTTCGGAGAGCTTTAGACGACGACCGAGGTCGATGATACGGTGTTTCGAGACGCAAGCGGATAGATTCTTACGCCGGGTGGGAGCTACTGTATTCCTCCCTTCATCACTTCACCGAGTAGTGTCTCGAATCGAAAGGAATTGAATCCGAAATTCGATTGCTTCCCTTGCCTGCGTACCTGAAACCTGGACTACGGAGAACTTGAAACAATATCACGCCACTATATCTTTCGAACTAATCGGGATCTTTGCTGCACAATATACGGTGAGCGTCAGGTTGATTTAGAATTCACAACGCGACAACACCTACATAATTCCGCTCACGCAATTCCGCTGAAAGCAATGACAATGACGAACAATACCGTTTCAAAGCAAAAACCTCCTAGGGAGAACACGCCAAATTCCTCGAGTCAGAAAGCGCCACTCTGGAAGCGACTCGGACGTCGTGGAAGCAAACCGCAAATTTCATCGCCACCAACACCGACTCCTCCTGGTGCCCCTATTCCTTTGAAATCAACAAAAGATGACTTTTCGGTCGAGGAAGACAACTCTGGTGGGTCAAAGATGTCTGAGCAGAAGAGCGGCAAGAGCGGTGGAAAGGGTGCTGGTGGGATCATTCGCAAACTGAAGGGCTCCATTCGAAGAACTCCGAACAACGCCTCTTCGAACGAAAACGAAGATCGGGATAGTAAGGAGTTTGCCATGGTAGGTGAACGCCGACGCATTTCGGGACCAGATTCACCATCTTATTCATCGGACTCTTTTGAAACCGTCGAGGTAGGCAGCATGAATCTATAGATTGCTTGAACAT
Organism: Pseudo-nitzschia pungens; assembly: GCA_037355855.1. NCBI lineage: Eukaryota > Bacillariophyta > Bacillariophyceae > Bacillariales > Bacillariaceae > Pseudo-nitzschia > Pseudo-nitzschia pungens. Next base: position 3,092,227 of record CM074760.1, on the reverse strand, counting down.
CTCCCGAATTGATTCTAGGTCATTTGTTGTGGTGCGCATTGGACCTTCCTAACAATGCGCTTTGACATTTAATTCCTGCAAAACTTTAGTCTAACTTACAGGGGGAAGAGAAAAAAGAATCGCAAGACTGGAACGAAATAGTAGCGCGGAGGAGGGATCGTGAACGCATATATCAAAAGCAGCAGATTAAGGAACGTGATGGTTTCTGCCGTCGTGTGGACACGTACGATGGTCAAGTAATCGTAGTCGATAAGAAACCAATATATGAAATAGGAAATTATTTGGGTGGCGGAGTGGCCGGGGTCGTCTACGAGGGACATCGATTGCGCCCCAAGGAAGAATATCCAGTACGAAGTGGTATCTCGCAGAATCCGAACAGAGTGGAAGAGGCTTCGAAAGCCGATTCGTCTTCAAAAGGCGGCGGTTTTGCATCAGGCGTATTTTTTTGTGGAACCAATGCATGTGGTACGGTTGACGATGTCATAGACGAACCCAGTGGCGTTCAGACACCGAAGAACAAGGGAAAAAACGTGCTCGATGCCCTCCCATTGTTGGAGGCTGAGGGAGATGCTGTCGCTATTGAAGCAACCGTGAGTTATGACGAAACAGGCGGAGTAATGCTGGATGCGCAAGATGCGCCATCAAGATCAAAACATTATACGAAGGCTGCTGCGGTTCCTACAAGATTACGTGCACACAGCAACAAATCATTGCAGCACGGTCTATCCGATGAATCTGTTGCAATCAAGATTTTGAATCCGGTCGGATATCGGATTCTGCAAGCGGACGCATTGAAGGATTGTGTGGTTGTAAGGAAAGGTCAACCCATGGAGAAAGATGTCCTCAGGGGAGAGAAACCAATGGAAGACAAACATGTTTGGTGGCTTGTTAATCCCAATAGCCGAAATTTAATTACGCTGCAACGGTATAACGGGAAAGATAAGAATTCCACGGTGCCGAAAGGGTTGCAAATCGATCGAGGGTCCGCGAAAAAGGGATTGCGTCTGAGTTTGATCGCAGCTTACATCGATCCTAGAGATGGCAGTTTACGAGAACTCACGCTGACTAGATGCATCGAGATATGGGGTCATATACCCTTTATTGCATCGGATGTTGAATTCGACGATATGATGACCGCTATCGAACGAATCAACGCTGGGTATCCACCTCCTGCTTTTCCGGTATTCGACGACGTTCCCGGACGTGTTGGAACCGACCAGACCGACCAAACAGGATCTTCACGTGCAAACTCGTCAAGCGACGGTGATAGGGGCTTGCCTCCTGTTGTTTTTGGGAAAGCCAGAACGTGAGTGCTGTGTTTCGTATAGTGATGTGCTCCTTCTTGTCTGAGCACTCCTCATTTCCATGGATTGGTCTTTTTTGCGAGAAATCCTCTCACCGTTGTGTAATTGAACTACTGTATCATATCACCCTTTTGCTTGTAGTGGGTTAGTTCGCGCTGCATTTTCGGAACGAGTGACTGTGAATTGCAAGGAATTAAATGCTTTCATCGCTATTCCCGCAGTCCCTTCCAAATATCTTCGTTGGCTGAGGCAGCGGCGTGCAGCGACGAAGGAAATTCGAAATATGATGTTGATCGGCCGTCACAAAAATGTGTTGCACCTGTTTGAGGTTCTAGAGTACATCCAAGATTCAAAATCGACGATGTTTCTGGTACTTGAATTGGTAAAAGGAGGCGAGCTGTTTGATTTGATCAGTAGCAGTGCAGGGAAAGGAACTCGCAGTGCGCAAGACATAGAGCAATCCGAGCAAATGATGCGAACGTTCTTTTATGAACTGTCTAGTGGCATCAACTATTGCCATCTTAGTGGGATAGCTCACAGGGATTTAAAACCAGAAAACTTGCTAGTGCATAATACAGGAGACGGCTCTCGCATACTGAAGATTGCAGACTTTGGCCTTTCTGCCGCTTTTGGACCTGCAGGGAATAGTCTTCGGTTAATAGGATTTCAGTCCGATACCGATACGATGATTGAATCCATCGCCTCTCCTTTGTCACAGCAAACTTCCGGTACCGAAGGCGGTGCGCATTTTGGGGACGGGCGGGATGGTAACTTAAGCCCAAGCAGCCATTCTTCTAACTCCGTGAAGGGTTCAATGAACAAAGTCCTTGCATCCGGCGTCAGCGCTCTCTCATTTCTGACGTGTGGTGCGATGGAAAATGTGTTGTGTTTCCCGAATACCGACGACCCTAATCAGGTGTCTCCACTACGGCGGATGTCTTCCGTGGTTGGGTCCCCTCATTATGTTGCACCCGAAATCATTGCGCAAACTGATGATGGTGGAGGTGCAAAAAAGAAAAGCACCGGATATGATGGAAGCAAGGCCGACGTATGGAGTGCTGGTGTTATCTTGTATGCTATGCTATTCCGATCTCTCCCCTTTGGAGAAGATTTGTTGCGATGTCCTCGGTTCCAATCATATAAGAAATGGTATGACGAGGTCCGTACCGCTGGTGACAACAGGAGGTCAAGCAGTCATGCCGCACTGGCTCCAAATATCTCGGAACACGACGAACGCCACTTTTTGGGGCCCCACTGGTTCTTCCCCGCGATAACATCACGGGAGTCTAGAGATCTGATTGTGGCTATGCTGAATCCATTGCCTTATGACCGTTTATCAATTGCACAAGTGCTGCAGCATCCGTGGCTCTTGAGCGAACAACAACGTTAAGTATTCAACATGATCATCAATACTGTACAATATAAATAAATCTCTTCTGCACAAAACTGAAACGTAAAACGTATGCTTGTTGGGGGCAGTGAATGAAAATACGAATTGTGTAGTACTTCGTACACGTGTATCGTATATATTATTATTATTATCATTATCATCATTTCTATTGGTCATGGAATAGCTTTTTCGTTCGTCCTGCCTGATGCAGCCAAAAAATGGCACGATGGAGTTGTTTGCACGGCACGGCACGGCATGGCATGGCACGGCACGGCACGGCATCGCTACCTCCGACCGCCTCGTGGATGACCGCCGCCGTAACCATCGTCCCCGTCGTCGCCGTCGTCGTCGTCGTCCCAGTCGTCTCCAAAAAAGGCGACCGAGGCGACCTTTTTCATCAATCCGGTGGTCCGGTCCCAGGTTTTCTGGAATTCGTTCGTGACGCGCTTGCCGGCGTCGTAGGTTCGCTGGGGAAAGTCGTCCTGCACGGTCTGGTACAGGAGTCGCCCGTTGATGCTCATGTGGTGGAGGATTTTCTTTCCGGACGAGACCACCCGCGTCGGCAGCATCGGTGCGCCCGAAGCGGCGGCATTGTTCGGGGACGAAGAATCGTCCCCGCGCTTGGCATCGTTTCCGGCGTTTTGCTTCCCCGACGCGTCCCTGCCAGAGTTGTTGTAACCGTTGCGGTGGTCGTTTTTGTTTTGGTTTTTGTTGTCATTTTCGTTGTCGCTGCCCTCCTCCAGTCCCTCCAGCACCGTCGCGTAGACGATTTCCAGAATCCCCAGCCGGATGGTCGTCGTGCGTTCCCGTCCTCCCGTTTCGGACCCCACCCCGAGGTTGGTCGGCGCAATGGCCACGTCGCGGACCGTCGCTCCCGGGGAACAAAAGGGGGCCACTCCCGCGATGCTTTCGTCTCTCGCGTCCTGGGGCCGGAGGACCAGCAGGTCCACCTCGGTCGATCCGTAGCAATCGATCCGGTCCTCGCGGGGCCGGACGGTGGTGGATCCGTCCGTGTTTTTGCGGGACGTCATGGTTTCAATGATTGATTTCTGGTTTTGTTTTTGTTTCGGGTTGTGGCGTCTCTCGGACGACGATGGTTTGTCGTTGTCGTTGTCGTTGCTGTTGCTGTCGTCTTTCGATCCGTTTGGATCCCCCCCTTCCTCCTCCCACGCAGGCGGATAGAGCAAGACCCCGGAAATGTAGACCGCCTGTTCGGCGTGCGCCGACGACGCGTCGCCACCGGCGCCGTAGTAATCGTCGTCGGCAGCACCGGCGCCGCCAATGTCCACGGAACTCTTGTACTCGAATTGCTTGATGGCTTCCTCCCGCGTCGAGAGCCTCCAGTGGTCGATGTGCTCCAGCTTGGACTGGATCCCGTGGCAGACCCCCGGGGAGGCCTTGCTCCGGCCGCCGTTGCGGGAGTCGAGCGAGAGCTTTCCGGTGCAGGTGTATCGAAAAATGGACGGGTGGTAGAGAGTGCTCGTAGTAGCGGGATTGCTGGTGGCATTGGACGACGACGACGGCGGCGGCGGGGGACGACTTCCGTTCGGGTGGGATCGTGCCACCGACGAAAACAAGTGGGGAGACCGGGTTCTGTTTTCGGGAGACGAGCCCGATCCCGATCGGGATCCGTCGTTGGTCATGATTGCTTGTGCTTTTAAAATATGAGTGCGTGTTCTGTCGAGAGCAGTCTTCTTCGATAGTGCTTTCGGGATGGCTGCTTTCTGCTTTCTGCTTTCTGCTTTGAATCAACCTGACAATCCTTTAGGGATCAAAAGGTTGTTGGATTCTTCCGTGCTTTCGTTTTGTTTCCGATTGGTTATTGGTGCCCTTTGCACTTTGCCATTGACCCTTGACCCTTGACGCAACGAACAACGAAGAGAAAAGAAGAGAAAAAACGCCTCACTCCTCACTCGCGTCGGTGTGTGTCTTTCGTTTTTGCATCGTTCCGTGGCCTGAAAGATACGAATGATACGTTATGTTCGTACGTTGGTCATCATCCCTTTTAAAGTTCATATTCATGCTTCATATTGGACCTGCGATGGTATCCTACGAATGGGATGGACACTAACCTTACTGGTAAACCTTACACGTAACTCGTACCGGTACCGGTAGATCGTAGAGAGTCCAAGATCTTTGGAATTTGGAAAGTGAACCGTGAAACTGTAAATGTATTGACAGTTGACAGTTGACAGTTGACAGTTGACAGTCGACAGCAGTCGAGATCAAACATCAAACATCAAACATCAAACATCAAACTGTTCTTATCTCTCTTATTCCGAATCCAAAGTCGTCGTCGTTGTCCGTCGTCGTCGGTGGTCGTTGGTATCGTACTTCGCGACGGACCGGAAACGGCAGTCAGTCCGGGGAGCAATGTCGAAGTCAATGTCAGAGTCAAAGACAAAGACGGACGCCGAAGCTCCCGCTCCAGCTCCTGCTCCCGCTGCCATTCGGAATCGGAATCGGACCGGCGAAACAGACACGGCGCAGAGCAACAACAACAAGAACAACCCAAAGAAGCTCTGCCGATTTCCCAGTCGCCACCACGACGGAATCGTCGGCACGGGGCACGATTTGATCGCCAACGAGTTGCTGTCCTGGCTGCTTCCCACCCACATGGGGACCCATCGCATCCGGTTCCGGATCGTTCTGGCGGGCCTGGTCGCCGCCGTTGGGTACGGCTGCTCGGAGTTCTTTCGCACCAAGAACCATTCGGATTCGGATTCGCATTCATCGATCCCGTTGGCCACGTTGGCACTGGTGCTCGTTCCGTGCTGGGTGGCGTGGTATCGTGTCACGACGCTGTGCAACGAGGGAAAACCCTGGATGGATCCCACGATTCCGGCCGAAAACCGGATGGAGATGCACGCAACATTGCGCTTCTTCGAGTCGGCATCGGATGCTCGGCGAGCGGCGTGTCTCCCGCGGTTGGTGTCCCGTCGAGTCGCAACGACAACCGGAACAAGGACTACAACGACAACGACAACGACAACGACAACGACAACGACAACGAGCGAGGAACCGTCGCCGTTGCCGTCGTATGAGTCATCACCATCACTATCACCACCATCATCACCACCATCACCATCATCACCACCATCATCATCGTTGACTCCCAACGTGCTCTTATTGGACGACATGGACTGGCAATTCCAATTGCTTCCCACCGTCGAAGAGGCGCTGGAACTCGTCGAACGAGACATTCGAATCCGAATCCTCAATCAATCAAACGCAAACGCAAACACAAAAATCTACACCAAAGACGACGACGACGACGACGACGACGACGATGAGGACCGATGGTCCCCGATTCGGGTTCCTGGCAATTGGATGCTGCAGGGCTTTGACGACGTTCCCATCTACACCAATCAGAAATATCCCTTCCCGTGCCACCCGCCGATGGTCCCCCGCAACAATCCCACGGGATGTTACCGATTGCGCGTCACCCTGCCTGCCGATTGGAAGCGAACCATCGTCCTAGACGAAACGAACGGCGGCGGCAGCGGCGGCGGCGGTGACGATCATTCTCATCATCCTCGTCATCCTCATCATTTGGATCGGTACAGCTTGGTGCTCCACGGAATCGAGTCGGCGTGCTTTGTGTACTGGAACGGCGAACGACTCGGATTCTTCAAGGACTCGAGGCTGCCCTCCGAATTCGAGATACCCAATCGTTTGTGGTCGTCGTTGCGGTCCGCGAAGAATGATGTTGCGGAGGATCCGGTCTTGCATCTCGTCGTGGCTCGGTGGTCGGACGGCAGGTGCGTACCGTACACATACCGAGTATAGCATGCATGCATGCATGCATCATGCATGTACGGTAGTGGATGGTTTGTTGGGTGCTCTTCTTTTTTGATTTTGCCGCGCGGATCTCGTTCCGACTTTGATTCCGATTCCGATTTCGTCCCGACAACCACCTTCTCTTGTTCTCACCGTTCGTGGCATCCTCTTGTGCGTGTATTTCTTTTTATCCTTCATTGTTTGCTTTTTCAGCTACCTCGAAGATCAGGATCATTGGTACGTATTCTCTGTGGTCTTCTCTCTTTGTTCCATACAACAATTTCTCGCGTAGCGGAACAAAAATCGCATATCGTTCGTTGGTTCCGACACGCGTTGTGCCCGGTTTCCCCCGTGGTCTCATCCGCAATCGTTACACGCATCGCGTTTGTCCTTTTCTTGATTTTGTATTGGATCGCATTGGATTGCAATGGATTGGAAACACGGTACACACAGGTGGATGGCAGGAATTCACCGCAGCGTGGAATTGATTCGGCGACGTTTTCGGGCCGACATTCTCGATTACCACGTGCGATCCTCGGCATCCGGGGACTTGAAAGTGTCGGTACGGATGGAACAACCCGATTCTCTCTCACCAATGCTCGTGACGGCTCGCTTGTTTGCGGACCAGCAATTGACGGCCGACGGGGAGTGGAAGGCAGCCTCCACGGAAGTGTGGTCTCGGCAGCAACTTACTTCGAACGGGACGGTCACGATAACCGGCAACAACAGCAGCAACAGCAGCAACAGCAGCAGCAACAACAAAGAATCATCCCCATCTGACTCCTTCGCAAAGACGAAACCGGCTGCCATCGTCACGCTCGACTTTGAGGGTCGCATCGATGACGTCAAACAATGGACGGCGGAAACGCCAAATATGTACACACTGGTGTTGGAAGAGGAGTATCCAAATGCCAATCGCCACGTTACCCAGGTCGAGTCCTGTCGCGTGGGCTTTCGAACGATCGACATTTCCAACGGCGTCCTCCGCTGCAACGGCGAACGAATCACGATCTGCGGCATCAACCGCCACGAGCACGATCCGGACCACGGAAAGGTCGTCTCACTCGAAAGGATGAAGCAGGACATTCGGGTCCTCAAGCAAAACAATTTCAACGCGATCCGAACCAGCCACTATCCGACCCACTCGTCCTTCTACAAGCTCTGCGATTTCTACGGAATGTACGTCTGCGACGAGGCCAACATCGAAACGCACGGCATGAAGCCCATGGGGAGGCTCGCCCACGACGCTGTCTGGGAACAAGCGTTCGTGGAGCGCGTCACGCGCATGGTGCAGCGGGACCGAAACCATTCCTGCGTTGTGCTGTGGTCGCTTGGAAACGAGAGCGGCCGGGGCCGGAACCTGGTCGCCGCCCGCCAATCCCTGCTGGAGCTCGACACCGACCGTCCCATTTGCTACGAGAGCGGCGGATCGTGGAGCGAGGGAATCGGCAGGACGGAGCTGACGGACATTGTGTGTCCGATGTATCCGAGGGTGCAAGACGTGGTTCGCAAGGCCACCGATCCGGACGAAGACCGGCCCATCGTTCTCTGCGAATACAGCCATTCCATGAACAACAGCAACGGGAATCTCCACCTCTACTGGCACGCCTTTCGTAGCTTGGAACGCCTCCAGGGCGGTTTCATCTGGGACATGATCGATCAGGGCTTGCGAAAGCGGGCAACCGACGGCCGATCCTATTTTGGCTACGGGGGCGACTTTGGGGTCGGGCAGCCATCCGATCGCCAGTTCTGCATCAACGGCATGTTTTCTCCCGACCGGGATCCCCATCCGAGTGTATCGGAAATCAAATACCTGCAGCAGCCGGTGCGCATCGAAGCCGCGTGCTGTAGCACCGGGACGAATCCTCCTCCTCCATCTTCCTCCTTATACCGAATAAGGGTCGAAGGTTCGGGAACCGCATCTCCGGTTTCCCTACGGATCCTAAACTTGTACTCCTTCTCTGATCTATCGCACCTTTCCTGGAGGTGGAAGCTGCATTGCAGTCGCTCGAGCAAGCCTCTCATGGTTGGCAGTGCCAATGACGAGCACGATCTTGCCACCATTGATATTAGTCCCGCCATTCACAAAATCCGGGGCATCGCAGAGGAAGCAAATGAAATTTCACGCGTCGATGACACGATTCTGTTCTTCCTTGATATCGAAGGGCATCTAAACCGAGATACCGCATGGGCAATGAGCGGTCACGTGTTGGCAACGGAACAAATTTCTCTCGACATTGCGTTCGACGATGAAAATCCTTTATCGCGGACAAGAAACACGCACAATGACGATTCCACGGAAAAGGGACCACTCAGGGTGTCTTCTTCCAAGAACTCAATATCGGTGTCGAACGGAACCGATTCGCCGTTTGTCACGTTTGACACTTCTACCGGAGGAATCCGATCCATCGACTGGGACGGAACACCAATTCTGGCGCGCGGAGTCACTCCGAACTTTTCGAGAGCAGCAACGGACAACGACAAGGGAGGAGTGGAACTGGTCCTCGAGTTCTTGCTGCTGTCGCGACTCACCCCACTCTTTCGACTGCTCTTTGGGCACGGTGGGTTTTCGTACGAAATGAATTGGAAGCAGTGCGGCCTCGGTCTCGATTCGCCACCAAACATTGTGTGCGACAACATTCGCGTCGTGGAACACCAGAGCGATCGAGTCATTATCGAGGCAAAGATTCACATCGTCTCGAACGACTCGGGAGCGGCGATCCTCGAACAGATCTCGACGCACGAGATTTATCGAGACGGACGAATCTCGCTCTCCAACAAGGTGAAACCGAGTTCTCGTAGTCGTAGCAGCGTCCCATTGCTGCCGAGGGTCGGGCTCTCGTTTCGATTGAACCCGGCCTTTCACGAAATCCGATACTTTGGCAGGGGTCCGCTCGAAAACTACCCGGACCGGAACAGTGGATCGCAGTTTGGGTGGTGGAAGACCACACCCTCGACCATGGGTTACGATTACATCGTACCGTCCGAGAACGGGAGCCGATCGGAGTGCTTGGCGATTGGTTTCGAATCATCCGGGAGCCACGGGGGAATGGCCGTTCTGGCCGATTCGGCCTCGTCGGCCTCGTCCTTTAGCTGCAGCGCCCTCCTGCACAGCGCCGAGGAGCTGCACCGTGCCACGCACACGTGCGACCTGGATCCGCGAAAGGATGGCACGCACCCCGTTCACGTGAACATCGATCACCGGCTGATGGGAGTGGGCGGCGACGACAGCTGGTCTCCGTGCGTGTACCCGGAGTTTGTTGTAAAGGGCGACCGGGAGTACAACTACAAGGTTTGGTTTGTGAGGGTGCCTCCCAGGCCAAGCAGTTGAACGTGGAGTCGGTCATTTCGAAACAAACCAAAGGGGTGACAGATAGCCTTTGCAATCCTTCAACTCTCAATAAAGCCAAATGCAATGGGAGCAACGCTAGTATGTATAGTAACAATTTGTATCATCAACAAAGATTCATTGGTGTGCTATTTACTAACAATATGTATTTGATAATACAATCATTCCTTTCAGTCTAACCGGTTTCTTTCTACTCTTTGACAACACAAACCCCACATTTGATAGGACGGAGAAAATCTATAACAATGCTTCTCTTTAAAGCTTTGCTTTTAGCTTCTTGTTTGCATAGCTCCTTTCTCTCGGCATTCTGACACTTGAGAGCATTGTGATTGCTGCAGAGCTTCTTTGTCTTGATATCCCTGCACTCTAGGATTTTGCCCTTGGAATAGAATGGTTTCTTGTCATTTTTGCACAAGCAGCGCAAATCGCAGGCCATCCGACAGAATTCTTTCACTCGTTTCTTTGTTACCTTGTCCTTCCTGTGGCAACGTTTCTTTGGTTGCTTTGCAGCCCAATTGCAATGTCGATTGCTTTTGCCATTTGAGCGGAACGAGCCATCATTGGTACATTCACTTACACTGGGTAGGGAACTTGGACTTGTGCTTGGGGCCATGGTGGGAATCAGACTTGTGTTGTCAATTGTGCTTAGACTCCTGCTTGGACTCCTGCTTGGACCCATGCTTGGACTCATGCTCGGACAATCACTATTGCACCATGATGTAGACTGACAGCCAGATCCGTCAAACATGTTGTACATGGCCACTCCATCAGAAGTCAAAGCTTCCCACAAAGCCAAGCATTGGTTGAAAGCAGATGCCCCGCGAAACATCCAATACATCATAGTCACTTGAGAAATGTCCCATACATTGAGACGCTGATTGAAAGCAATTGCGTACTGAAACATCTTATCAATGTGAACAACTTGAGAAATGTTTCATTCATTGAGGGGCTGATTGAAAGCAGATGCCTAGGAAAACATCCCACCCATGTCAACAACTTGAGAAACGTCTCATTCATTGAGAGGCTGATTGAAAGCATATGTACGTGCAAACATCCACTGCATGTCAACAACTTGAGAAACGTTCCACTCATTGATGGGCTGATTGAAAGCAGATGCATGGTGAAACATATCACGCATATATACAACTTGAGAAACGTCCCATTCATTGAGGGACTGATTAAAAGCAAGTTCATCATAAAACATGTTATGCATGTGAACAACTTGAGAAACGTTCCATTCATTGAGGGGCTGATTGAAAGCATATGTACGTACAGACAACTTTAGAAACGTCCCATTCATTGAGAGGCTGAGTGAAAGCAAATGCCCAGGAAAACATCTAACTCATGTCAACAACTTGAGAAACATCCCATTCATTGAGAGGCTGATTGAAAGCATATACACGTGCAAACATCCCACTCATGTCAACAACTTGAGAAACGTTCCATTCATTGAGGGGCTGATTAAAAAACCTTGCAAAATCAAAAATACCATGCAAAATAATTGTTGACTCCCGAGTATTTCGTGACTAGGCAACCATTATTATTCGGATGTTTGTGAATCGAATCAAACCTCGTTCCCCTACCGGTACGTTAAGTTACGAGTAAGGTTACGAGTAACCTTACCTCGTACGAGTAATTACGTAAACCTTACTGTACCGGTAAGGTTTACCATACCGTAGATCAAAATCACGCATCAACGATCACCCAACCCCGCACCCCGCTTTTCTTCACAAGACGACACACACGACAATCACTCCGTAACTTAGTCCACAGAAGAACAACACCCTTTGAGTCGCAAGGCAACAGCACAAAAGCGCGACCTTTAACGCACACGGACCCGCAACAACTACGGTCCGCGATAAAGCTCGCTAAGGGGAATCGGTTTCTAGTTTTCGGTACTGTACGGTAGGCACGTGTAGTTTGCATCCTCATCACCAATCATGGCAGGCGAGGACAAAAGGGAGACGGCCGAGGACGAGGTTCTGGCCTGGAAGAAACGACGGGCGGAACGACAGCGAAAGAAACAACAAGAACTCGCCGAAAAGGAGGACGATTTTGCCGCGCTTGCAGGAGCCATGGATGCCGAACGAAACCAACACCAAAACCAACACCAAAATGGAATCGGTTTGAAGAATGCCGACAACAACGACGAAAATGACGACGACGATGTATATGTTCCCCTGGCGAAGCGAAAGAAACTCGAAAAGGAAGCACTTATCGGGAGAATGTCCCACAGGAGACGGCACATTGGATTGGACGATGCCGAACACGAAACCGCACGGGTCACAACGGATGCCGTAGGCGACGCGGTGAGAACGAATTCGGATGTCGGCAACAAAAACGACGACGACGACGACGACGACAACGATGGCGAAAAAGAAGCCGATCCCAAAAAAGTCGAGTCGCTCCTCGACTCGGCCACGGCCCTCCACGATGCCCTGACGGAGGAAGAACGGGCCGAGAAAATCCGCAGGGAAGAAGAGGCCCGCATCATGAAAGAGGCCTCCAAGGTCCAGACCAACGCCCTCAAGGCGGCCTCCGAGCTCGCCAGGGGCATCGAGTACACCGAGCCCATGCCGTCGACCTGGAGCTGTCCGAAGTACATCTTGGAGCAGGGTGAGGCGGTCTGGGAGGCCGTTCGAAAGGAGTGGCACATGGAGTGCGAGGGGGTGGACATTCCCCCGCCCTGCAAGCGGTTCGTGGACATGAAGTTTGCGCTTCCCATTCTGGAGGTTCTCAAGCGCAAGGGAATCAAAAAGCCGACGCCGATTCAGATGCAGGGGCTCACTGTGGTGCGTTGCGTTGCGATTTGTTGCGTTGTGTTGCGTTGTGTTGCGTTTGCTGTGGTATTTTTTGGACTAGTTTTCGTGGTTTGTGGTCTTGGTGCCTTGAATTGCGTGGCGTTATCATGATATATAATTTTCTGAATTGGATTCCTCATTATTGCGCGTTTTCTTTTCACAACTTACATATCGCCACCCCTGTTTGGATTTTGATTTGGTTGTCTCGTCTCGTCTCGTCTCGTCATTCGATGCCCCCTCGTTGCTCGTTCGCAGGCCCTGGCGGGTCGCGACCTGATCGGGATCGCCTTTACGGGATCGGGAAAGACCCTCACCTTTGGGTTGCCGCTCGTCACCGTAGCACTGGAGGAAGAACTCCGCATGCCCCTCGCCCCCGGCGAGGGACCGGTGGGGATCATTCTCGCGCCCTCCCGGGAGCTGGTCCGGCAGACCTACGAGGTCGTCGTGGAATTCTGCGACGAAATCTCCAAGACGCCGGGATATCCGGAGATCCGGACGCAGCTCGTCATTGGTGGCGAGTCGGTCAAAGACCAGCTCGAGACGCTGCAGGCCCGGGGGATCCACTGCGTGATTGCCACGCCGGGAAGACTCAGAGACATTCTAAAGCGCAAGGCCATGAAACTCGACAACTGCCGGTACATTGCCCTGGACGAGGCCGATCGGTTGCTGGATCTCGGCTTTGACGAGGAACTGGCGGAGATCATGAACAACTTTGGTCAGCAGCGACAAAATCTCTTGTTCTCGGTACGTGCAATGTGCGTCTCTCTGTGTGTGTACGTGTGTGTACGTGTGTGGCTTGGTTGCATGCGCCGTGTGTTGTTCGCAGAGATTGTGGTTTGTAGTTTCTCGATATCGATAATCGATATCGATTGATTGATCGAACGTGCGTCACATCGCTCTCACTTATTCCCGACCTCGACTTGTTCCTTCCTCCCATTCTTTCGAAAATAGGCTACCTTTCCGAAAAAGTTTCAGGTGCGTTGCCCAGTTTTTAGACGGTCTATGCATTGGATTTCAGCAGCATCATGCGACTGCATTCCCGGCGGATCGTTCCTTCAAATGATCGGATGTCCTAACACACAAACCCAATTTTGTTTGAACCTTGTTCCATTCCAGGATTTTGCGCGAGACACGCTGATCAAACCAATCATCGTCAATGTGGGACGCGCTGGAGCGGCCAATCTCGACGTGATTCAAGAGGTAGAGTACGTCAAGGACGACGTCAAAATACCGTACCTGCTGCAATGCTTGCAAAAGACGGCTCCTCCCGTCATTATCTTTTGCGAGCGGAAGGGAGACGTTGGTACGTTTCGTTTCGTTTCGTTTCGTTTCGTTTCGTTCCGCTTGGCTTTGGCTTGATACTCGAGAGGAAACTTTTCTGTTTCGAGGGCTGGATTTGATCCACACAACCCCGTCTCACATTGCACCTCGCATTTTGTTTCGTTGCACCGGATGCGCATTGGAATTGAAAAAAATACCTGCTGCGCGCAGACGACATCCACGAGTACCTGCTGCTCAAGGGAGTGGAGGCCGCCAGCATCCACGGCGGCAAGGAGCAGGAGGAGCGCAACGAGTCCATCAAGGATTTCAAGGGCGGATCCAAGGACGTGTTGGTGGCCACGGACGTTGCCGCAAAGGGCCTCGATTTCCCCCAGAGCATCCAGCACGTGATCAATTTCGACATGCCCAGCGAGATCGAGAACTACGTCCACCGGATCGGTCGGACCGGTCGTTGCGGCAAGACGGGGGTCGCCACCACCTTCATCAACAAGAGCTGCGAGGAGACGACCCTGTTGGATCTCAAGCACCTGCTCAAGGAAGCCCGGCAGCGCATCCCGCCGGTGCTCATGATGCTGGACGATCCGAGGGATCGGAACGGGGGAGCCGGGTGTTCGTACTGCGGTGGGTTGGGCCACACGGTGGTGGATTGTCCCAAGATCGACAAGAACTCGAGGCAAATGGCGAGCGGACGAAAGGACGCGCTGGCGACCGGCAATTACGGCGGGGATTGGTAACGCTACCGACAATGGGTCCTCATCGCGCTGTCCATTGTTTTTCAACGTTCGGACTCTATTTCAACTACTACTACTACTACTACTACTACTAGAGGTGTAGGTGATTTAAGGACTACCACAAACTATTCATGTTGTATTGTTGACATGGTTCTACTCTAATCATTGCATTCTGTATATCGCTGCTTTGACAACCCCGGCCGTGGTTCAGCCAACACACCCAATCCCGATCAACGACAGCTACAGCTAAAGGCCCCTCAGCAGGAGGTCGTCGTTTCCCCGCGGGTCCCGATCGTCGTTGTACCGGTACCGATCCAGGTCGGAACCGGCCGCCGCCGCCGAAGCATCGATTTCGTATTCGTATTCGTATTCGAGCGGATCCAGCGCCGACGCGTTGCTCCCGCTGATCATTGGTTTCTTGGCGCGGACCTCCGACCATCGCTGCCTCGCCCGGGTGAGGGCAAGCCGCGTGTCGTCCCGGAGTCGCGTCAGGTGATTCATTTCGTGGACGATGGCCTCCCGGAGCAGCCGGTCCGAGGAATCGTCGCTGCTGCTGCTGCTGCTGCTGCTTCGGTTGCCGTGCGTGTGGATTTCGGCGTGTTCGGCATCGTTGCTGGTTCGATTGCTGCTGCTGGACCTCCCGTGATGGTGATGGTTGCCGCTGCCGCTTCCGTTGCTCCCGACTCGCGCCGCACGAATGGCAAGGATCTCTCGGCGAAAGGCCCGGATTTCCCCCTCCAGCAGCGAGAGCTCCTTCTTGAGACGGACCACCTCCTCGGCAATGCCCTTGAGGATCTGCCGCCACTGCCGGAGGGCTTCCTCCTCCTTTTTGGCCCGCCGCTCCTTGGCGCGCCGGTCCAGCATCCGCGGATAGGCCACCAGTATCGCCCAGCCGTAGGCAACGGATCGTCCGAGGGCGGAAATGCCCTGGAATCCCCGGGAGGAGAGCCACCGACGGAGGAGGCTCCCGAATCCGGTGGAAACCGTGGTCGTGGTGGCGGTCGCGGTTGCGGTGGCTGCCGCACCGGAAACGACGCGGGTTCCCATCCAGCTTGTCGCCCCGGCGCCACCGGCGAGGAACGCATTGTAGAGCGAGACAAAGGCCAGCGTCGCGACTCCCAGCCGGAGCCGGAATTTCTGTCCCGGTCGGAGTTTTTTCCAGAGCGAGCCGGGATCGATCGCCGCGTACGCGTTCTTCCAGCGAGTCGGGAACCCGCCCGCGAAAGCGCCGCTGCGGAGACGAAGAGGTGGCTCGTTCCCGGACGATGGGCTCTCGGGATCGGCATCGGAATCGGCATCGGCACCGACATTTGGATTGCTGCCGGCCCTTCCGAGTCCCGGGGTTGGGATTCGTTCGAACGGATCTCGTGGCACTCGCCGGAAGAATCAGGTGCGGCTCCTGTTTTGCCTCGTCGTTCGTCTCGTCCATCGGAACAACGACCGGAGCGGTGAGAATCTCTTGGATGGCGGCCGATATATCGGTGCGCAGCGGTTCGTTGGGAGTCTCCGTTTCGGCGTGAGTCTCGTCGTCGCGATCGCGATCGCCATCATCCTGTTTGTGTTTGTGTTCGTGTTCGTGTTCCTCTTCCTCTTGTGCGTTGCGATATTGAATGTCGTCTTCGGGCTTTACGACAATGGGAAGGGAACTCTTCTTCTGTTTCTTGTTTTTTGTCGTCGTTGCTGGCGATAGAGTTGCTTCGTCCACGGCCCAGTCTCTGGTGTCGTTGTTGCTGCTGCTGCCGCTGTCGGCATACATCAGTGCCGATGGAAAAGAGGACCACGGGGAAGCAATGATGCTGCTGCTGCTGCCGCTGGCACCGCGGTTTCTTCTCCTCGGGGGCACCGAGATCGAGAGGGGGGGCCCTCGTCGTTCCAACACGCGATTGCTTGGGGGCGCGATCGCGAATCCACCGACGCCACCGATCGATGCCACCGATGCTACGGATGCCATTGCTACCATTCGACCGGGATGCCGCATCGTGCTCTTCTTCCCGCCCGAATTCTTTCGTCTCTCGCCGCGTGTCGGTGTGTTCTTGCGGACACTCATTCTTGCGCGGTTTCCGTTTTTGGTCTTTCGCTAAAAAATAATAATAATGATGATGATGATGAGAGAGGATGAAAATTGGATGCAAACGGAATGAATCTTTGTTGTGATATGCGTTAACTCGATCGTGTTCAATGTTGGAATTGAATGTTAGTTACGAGTAAGTTCAGACAGGCATTCGAATCTCTCGAATCGTTATCGAATAATCATCGGGGACAAAACGGTCCTTACCGGTACGGTGTTGGTAATCTTACTCGTAGAGTTAACCTTAAGATTACTCGTAGTACGGTAGTGATTTGGCGAGGCAGCTCTCGATGAGAGGTTTAGTTATGAAAATACTTCGTGATAGGCACTAAGGCTGGTCTTCTCACATACCGTACCGGTTATTACGTAACTTACCGTAAAACCTTGCGGTGAAGCACAAGATGCTGGTTCGTACCGTACCGTACCAGTAAGGTTACAGAACTTTGGGTTTTGCAGGGATGCTTTTACGGTCAGCAATTAGTGCGGGCAGTTTCGACGGAAGAAGAATGGCTTTCTTCAATCGTTGAATTCGTTCCCATCAAAAAAGAATCAATCATCCAAACTTGCGGAATGGTGTACTGTACCAACACCGTAATCTTACAGTAAGTAACCTGGTAATGCACGGTAACCATCACCGTACGCGTACAAGTGAGGTTAACTTTACAAGTAAGGTTTACGAGTAACTTACGAGTAACTTAACTTACAAGTAAAACCTTAGTCTCGTTGGTAGAGTGAGTCGTGCTTTTGCAACGAATCGTGCGGGACTCACGAGTTGCTTGGTTGCAGTCCTGTTGCGGTTCCAGGTGTCTTCATGTTCATCCATATTAAGGTTAACGTTTATTGTGGGGTTCAAGGAAGGAATGATTCATTCAGAATTCAGGAGAGAAAGAAAACGGAGAAAACCGTGTCAAGCCGATCTCGCCTCGTCTCGCCTCGCCTCGCCTCTTCGTCGGAACGAGCAAGCGAACGGAGCATCGGAACAACGAAGAAAAGAAAAGCTGTCAATTTCGACATTCATTGGCGAGATTGAGTAAGCCTTAAAACCTTACTTAGGAAGTAATCCAACCGTAAGGTTAACTTACCGTACAATACTCGTAATACTCATTAACTTACCCATGCGATAATAATCTTTGGCGTGTCGACATCACACTTAATTCTTCTTTCGACAAGATCCAAGGCGTCACTACCGTATTCTTTCGGACTTTCACTACGTACGGTACGGTAAATTACATGCTGCAGCGCACTCGTTGCCCACAATCCAAACAGACTCGCATTCAAATTCAAAGAAAAAGAGAATACAATACAATACAATACAATACAATACCAACGACACGATGAAAATTCTGCCCCGGTTGACAACCATCTCCGCCGTCGCCGTTTCATCGGCGGCCGTTGTCGACGCCTTTTCCTCGCAAACCACCACGCTGTCTTCCCGCCCATCGATTGTCGGCACCTGCACCGGCACCAGCCGCCTCTTTGTCCAGGAGCCCACGACCCAAGAAAAAGTCGACGCCGCGCCAATGGCAACAACGACGACAACGACAGCGACTCCCCAACCCGAAGAAACCCCCGACGCCGATCCAAATGCCGATGCCGGCGAACCACAAGCACGAGCGCAGCCGGTCGATAACGAAACTTTCCGAGGCATCACCCGCGCCACCCGGAAGGGCCTGACCTTTGGATCGAGCCTCGTGTTCAACGTCATCGGCATCTACTTTGGCTTTGGATTGCTGCTCAATCTGTTCGGATACGCCTACTCGTTTTCCTTCGAGGAGGGATACAAGATCGACACGATCCGGAACCGCAGAATCGAGCTGCAGTTCCAGCGGGAATCCGAGCGGTACGAGATGGAGCGGGCCTCCAAGATGTCGCAGCAACAGCAGCAGCAGTCCGTGGCCGCAATCGAGGCGGTGGGCCGGGCCGACGAAACGGCCGCGACGGGAACGGTTCTGGCGACGGCGACGGCGACTTTGACTGCGACTTTGACCGCCGCGGAATAGAGCACCCATCATTGCCGTGCAACGAATGGTCCCCGGTGTCAACAAAACCAGATCCGGTCGACACCGGGCCTTTCGTCGAGGTCGACCGCGTTCGGTTGCGGCAACCGCCCGCGCGCGACCAAGGGGCTCTGCCATGTATGTTACATTGCACATTACACATTACAAACTACACCGAACCAATAACAATACAATACAATACAATACAGCACTTTCCGAAGACCGGCACACGCAATTCCCTCGGGATTGCGCAAATGCACAAACTGCACAAAAAAATGCACAAAAAAAAACAAATCGCCTGTCTATTGGAATGTTCGTTGCATCGAGATGATGGAAGGATGGATGGATGGATAGAGAATCGCAATGTCCGGGTTGATGGTGTTGTGACGATACGTGCAACAACATCATCATCATCATCAACAACACACAAAAAAAGTGACGTAAAAGTATTAGTACACGACTCTGTTCTGTCCCATGCATTCTTTTGGTTTTGAAACTGTTCTAGTTCATACTACATTCAGTACCACATGGTAATCTCTCAACCCCACCACTGACTCGGATGATCGGTCCGTTTGCCGTTTGAAGTCCAGCATGACGAAAATTCTTGATCGATGGATCATTGGAGGAAGCGTGTCGGGAATAGCTACATGCACCGTGCAACTCATCGTGCATTTCTAGTAGTATCGTGGGGGACAGGAAGAGATCCGTTTCACTTCTGCTGTCATGACCACGACATAACAAGAAGACAACAGGACGGATTTTCCGGCCAGTCCTCACGGTCAAAGCTACAGCAGCGTTGAGGCGATCAAAAGCCAACGAGAATTTTTATCCGTTTTCTTTGTTTCAAAAAAAAAATCAATGTGACGAGAAACACCCGAGAAAAAGGTGGTGGTGGTGGTGGTGGTGGTGTCAGCGGCAGCGGCAGCATGATGATTATGAAGTACTACTACTAGTAGTAGTACTGGTTTTTGTCCATCAGATTCACCATCATTGACACATAAAGAAGGCAGTATTGGGCAAAGGTAATGGGTATGAACACTTTATCATGAACAATTGCAGAAAGAATATTCTTATTATTTCTTGTAGCAGCAGCAACAACAACAGCAGGAGCAGATTGCAAGATAGTTGCCTTTTTTGGAATGAACATCCTCATAGTACCGTACACGTACGTACCAGGTATCATACGTACGATACTCCTCCGAGTTGGTGCGCGAACGTACTGGTATGTAAGATGTGTACAAACGGTAGGGTCAGTCACGGATTGCCCGGATGAATCCGCAAGATTCATTTGGAACTGAATTAGATTTTTTGCAGTTGGATTTGTCTTCACAAAATTAAATTCAGACCGTCGAAATTACAAATTACAGATTCGGTTTGGTCGCAAAAGTGAATCTTGTGCGCGAGGTTGTTTGTGCAAGTGTCGTTGGAAGGATCCCGGTTCCGGAATGTCCATCGAAAATACAATACACGTAGTCATCGATCGATCCCGCGCGTGGCCACACGCGCACACGCGCATCGTGACGACACATACCACGTCGAAATGCAGCGCATCATCGCGGTGCATCACACTTTTTTAGCGAATTGTCCACAGATGTTTATCATAAGTTAGGTTACCGTACGGTATTTTGCTACAACATGCCATGGTGATCGTGAAATTTTAAAAAAATAATACAGCAACCGCGCTATTATTGATGCTCTGTTTGACCACGAGGTCGAAAAGATCCTTTTTTTCTCTTTTTTGCGCCATCGTTGTCTTTCCTACCACTCCGACTACTTCTATGTGGAACTTCCTCAACGCAACGTTCACCTTTTCAATCACATGACACCCGAGAACCATATCCGCCCACTTAATAAGTTGCAACGAAGACATCTGTTACACCCCAACGCATTTTTCTCAAAGAAAAACTCGAATCATTTTCATCGTTCACTGATGGACCACAAATTGCGAAAGAAAACAAACAATATGAACAAGTTCTTTGCGGTAGTAGCTCTCCTTCTAGCATGCAACACGCACTCATTCACATTGCCATCTCTCCCCTCAATTTCACAACTGCGGAGTCAAGATACGCGAGAGCATGATTTCATAATACTATCGCCCCGAAGTCGAACCAAAGTATTCCTTCGGGGCTACGAAGGCGACACTACTAGCACCATAACAAGACCGCAAAAACCAAAGAACGTGACGTCCACAACGTCGTCGCATTCAGGAACCGATCTGAGCAGCAGCGTCGCTGTAGCGGAAGTCTTGACGACTAATGTCGAGGAGGAGGACAATGCTTACGTTCGCTTCGCGAAGGAATACCCGTTCATAAACAATTTCATCATTGCCTCGCTCAAAACCACCGCCGCCGACCTCATGGCGCAAATCGTGATCGCTCAGACTCCCATGGCGGAACTCGATTTGCAGCGAAGTCTTTTGTTTTGTGCCTTTGGTGGCGTCTACTCGGGGGCCTTCCAGTATCTGTACCAGGTCCAGATTTTCAAGAAGCTTTTCGACGTGGACAAGTTCACATCGCAAACGTGGAACCAGAAAGTAAGGGACATTCCCGGGCTGCAGGCCCTGGCGGCGCAGACGACGCTCGATCTGACCGTGTTGACCCTGGTATACCTCCCCGCGTTTTACATCTTCAAGGCTAGCGTCTTTAGCGGATTGAGCGATCCCTCTGCGTGGTTTCACGCAGGATTCGACACGTACACCACAAATTTCGGAAAAGACGAGGCCGACCTGCTGAAAGTATGGCTCCCGGCGGATCTGGTTTGCTTTTCTGTTCCACTATATCTGAGGATGCCGGTTCGACAGTCCGTGAGCTTTTTGTGGACCGCTTACCTTTCCTTTGCCAGAGGAGGTCACTAGATTTTCCTAATGGAATTCCTATTGATTGAGATGCGTACCAGAACCCAGCACAGACTGTTACAGAATTCGCAAAATTCCTTCACCACTACAGCCAAGAAACGAGGGTTTGCTCCGGGCGAGTGGCTCTGAAGTTTTGTGCTCCACGGGCATGTTCGTTCGCAACCGAATGATCATTCACTGCCGTTTCTCTCGCACGAGAAGCGGCCACGAACTATGCAACCGGATCTATCTAGGTACAATGCATATACCTTGCAACGCCAACATGGGAAGAAAGAAAGGTTGACCCACACAACTAACACAATTTGTACGCATTTCAAATTGTAACTCTTATCATCCATACTTCACTGGTTTCTATGGTTGAGATCATCTGCCATTATTAATATTACTAGAGCTCTTGGAATCTTCCACTCTTTATGAAGATATTCGAGGTGGTGCTATGATCTGTGCTAGCAAGGCTCCTGTGTAGGAGAATGTACTGGGGCTACAGCCAGCAGCCTCCAGTAACTGACTAACAGGTGCTGAGCTGAATGCTAGAGCTGTGTGCTAATTGCTAGCATACAGGCTCAGCAACAGGCTTAGCAACAGGCTTAGCAACAGGCTTAGCAGCAGGCTTAGCAACAGGCTTAGCAACAGGCTTAGCAGCAGACCTATCCTGTCTAGTATTGCTAGCAGAGTTTACTAGGGTCGCCGCGTACGATTTGTACCAATCGTACGTACCCCGAGTAAAGCACCTTTTATGGTGTAGCTAAATGCTACAGGGTTAGGGTTGCTAAGGCTGCGAGATACTGAAAGATGCTAGCCTACCATGGTACCATGCTAAGATACCGTGCTACCGCCGGGGCCAGGTCATTGGTGTATAATATGTACCATGACTGGATGCCCGGCCCAAACAGTTACCCAACGCGCTAGCATACGCGAGTTATTATCGCTAGCACACGATTGGATAATTAAGCGAAGCTACGCTACGATACTCCGATACGCTACTCGTAGAATACAGTACCAGAGCTACGGAAGCTCTGTTATTATACGAGTTAGCGAATCGATGTCACGATACGATACAGAGCTGAGCGCTTTGGCTCAGCTCCCCTTTTATTCACTCTTTCTTTTTCTCTAAAATAAACACACCTATCATGCCCTCCTTTCGATCGATTCCGATGTACCTCTAGGGAAGTGCCTTGTATTGCCTAAGTGTATGCAATAGACCTTGAATGGTCCACTGTAGACTCACGATTTGCCAGGACTTTATGTATTGCTATTGTTAAGGCTTTCGCCTATTTTTACAGTACGCAGTATAAGCCGATTAAGCTCTACGATTAGACCACGAAGACCGCTGACGAGCGGATATCAACACAGTTTATCAGACCCACCGCTCGACCCACTACGAACCGGGACGCCGGCTAGAGCGTGTGAAGAAACCCAGCTGGCTGATCACCACTGGCATCCATGCCTACACTTGGATGTAAAACCTCAGCTGAAACTGGACCAGCAGCTGACATCGCGAGATCCCTGATGTTAATGGGGAGCCCTTCCCCAGCAAACGCGCAATACGACTGGAGTCCGCACATCCACCTCTGCGGACCTATTGGTATTCAAATCCAGTAGCTGAGCGTCATGGTGGCTCCATGGAGGCTCAGTCCGGTGGGGAAGGAGCATGATGGACGTGGAGAAAGCAGCGTCCATGATTCCCTGTTATTTTACAGGATTCAAGGGGACGTTTGCCGGGGATGGGACAACGCTGGAAAAGGAAAAGAATTTTCGTGGCGACAGACCACCACGTACTTTCCAGTGAAGACAGTGTCGAGCAGACCAAGGACATGACGTCAGTCCCATCCGAAACCTCGAACCTGCTATACCACCGATTTTGATTTTAGCCAAGGGAATTTGGAATCAGACAAGCCAAGAACCCTGAGATCTGTCATATCTCAGAATCAAATCGATTGGTCCAGAGCAGAGCAGAAAGACCAGATAGAATTCTTCTTTTGGTCATAACCAACCATCCAACCATCGGACCGGAAATGGATACCTTTCTAGCCAACCATCGATGTGGATACCTTTTCAAAAGTCGGCACGGAACTGTTGACACGGAACTGTTGACACCAATGCTGACGTGATACACGATACCTTTTCTTCTTTCGATCGACAATCCTTTCTCCGATCGAGGTGGAGACAGTCCCCACCACAAAAGAATTTGGTTTAGAAACTGAAGCAAATTAGGTAATCAAAGCAAGACAACCATGGCCAAGCAAACTAGAAGCCAAGCCGCCGCCGCTGCAGCCGCCGCCGGAGACGCCGCCCCTGGAGATGGTGGTGGAGCTGTCCCCGGAGCCGGAGCCGGAGTCGGCGCTCCCCCACCTGGAGATGTTCCTGGAGTTGCTGACGCCCCCCCTGTCGGAGCGCCTGGTGTTCCCCCTGTCGGAGCGCCTGGGGTCCCCCCTGTCGGAGCGCCTGGAGTCCCTCCTGCTGCTTCTGCTGGAGCCTCCAGAGTCCAACAGGAACCAAACCTTGACATCCAACCCCGATCTGAAATGATCCTTCTTGCTGCTATTCAAGAACTGAGAGCAATGCGCAACGAGAACGCAGCTCGGATTGCTGCTGAGGCTGCTGCTGCTGCTGCTGCCGCTGCCGCCGCTCGTGCCCCTGCTCCTGCTCCTGCTCCTGCTCCTGCTCCTGTCGCCGCCCCTACAGGAGCTAGTCCTGATATCCTCCAAGCTCATGCCACAGCCCAGGCTAATGGTGGAATCTCTGGGTACAAGAATGGAGCAAAGCTCAGCTCAAAGGAATTAGACCTCCACAAGATCCTCTCTGGTTTCAGCAACAGTGATACTGCGGATGAGTTATTCCGGAACGGCCTGAGCAGCATCCAGGCGATCCAACAGCTCTCTACCAAGGAACTCCCCAAGTACCTCCGTGACTTCAATGGGGGTCGTCATCCGATGTGCCCCTACCATGAACGAGTATTCATCGGACTATCCTTCAGACAATCCTTCCAGCTTCTTTCGGAGTGGATCCGCTACCAACCTCTCATTGGTATCAAGCCTACTGCCCATACTTGGCTTAGTGATCCCCTTGCAGCCGACCGAACTCGCCAACGCCTACATGAAATGCAGACCGCCGACAAGGAGGCCGTCTCCTCGTCCATTACTCCGCCGAAGCTCACCAACCTTGACAACTTCCGTCAATGGGAAGAAAGTTTCCGTCAGTTCCTTCGCTTCCAGTACAATGAACAAGGGTTCCCCCTATCATACGTCATCCGTCCGAAGGAGCAAGAGACGGTGACTGCAGCAGAGAGATCCGCCACTGTTGGGAAGGACGGGACTTTTTCCAACTGGATGGATTATAATGTTCGATGCGCCACGCTTGAAGGCCCGCAATTTGTCACTGACAACCACGACGTTTGGGTGTTGCTCTGCAACGCAGTTCGTGATGGCCCTGCCTGGGCCTACACTCGAAGGTACAAAGACGCGAAGAACCCAACTGGGAACGCCCGAGCGGCTTTCCTACATCTCTACGAGAATGCCTTCTCCGCAACCAACGTCGCGGCTATCCTTGACAAGGTCCGTACCGGTATGTACACCTCCCGCTATACAGGTGATTCCCGCACCTACGACTTTGAGAAGCACTGCAGAACTTGGTTGAATTTCCAGACTACGCTCTCCAACCACAACAAGTTGCACGACGAAGAAGACTTCACCATGCGTTTCATCCACAGCATCCAAGACGATCGGTTTGAGAACCCCAAGATCCAGATCTTTGAAACCGATAAGTACACCAAGGACTTCAACGAGTGCGTCTCGTACTTCAAGAGGTGCCTCGGCATACGAAAGATGGGTGCGGTTGCAACCAAGCGAGCGCGAAGTATCTCCTCTGTCCACCAAGGTGGTGGCAACCAAGGAAGCAACAAGGGTGGATCGTACAGCGGCAAGATTGAGGACAAGCAGTATCCCTATGAAGTCTACAAGACCTTCTCCAAGGAACAACGAAAGCAGTTGTATGACCTCCGCCAGCAGAAGAAAGCTCGAACTATTCAGTCCACTAGTTCTACCACGCCTGCTGCCTCCGCGACCGCGAACGCGAACGCGACCCAAGGCGCAGGAAACAGTTTTGGGCCCAAGGGGCGCAAGAAGGGCAAGAAGAAGGGTAACGACTCGAACCAAGGACAGACCCCCAAGAACTGAAACGACGGCCGGTGCCCGAAATTAAGTAAGGTTGGCCGGCTATTGTACCAGATGGATCTGCCGCGCGCGCGCCCGAGTCCTGAGGGGCAATGCGAGCTGGACAGCCACGCTGATACGACTGCCGCCGGCTCCAATATGATCTTGCTTGAAGACCAAGTCGTCAGCCACGTTGATGTTCATCCTTTTTCGCCTGAGCTCGAGCCTATCAAGAACATTCCTATTGGGACCTGTGTTACGGCCTACACAGATACCGACGGGAAAGTTTGGTTGATTTATTTCCACGAAGCCCTATATTTTGGCGACAAGTTGTCCCACAGCTTGATTTGTCCGAATCAGATACGGGACTGTCATCCCAATCGTGTCAGCGAAGCGCCCCGCCAGTACGATGAACAGTCCAGTCACTCCATCCATATTGACAATACCGATCCTGAAGATCCCCATGTGGGCCACACCCTCGACATCAAGCTCCTGCTTGATGGGGTCGTGTCCTATTTCCCTTCCCGCAAGCCAACCAAGCATGAAATGGCTACATGCGATCATGTCGTTGCTACCCGAGACTTCCCTTGGGATCCGAAGAGCAAGAAGTTCGAGCAAGCCGAAGAAGCCATCGACGGATCTCATCCGTTGAATCCTACGCTGTCTGTCCTTCGCGCGGCGCCGCCTATGGCGACGCCCATCGCGCCTGCCGAGACGACCACGAAGCAGTCCAAGAAGTCCAACAAGCGTAAGATGGAGCCCGTCGAAACACGGTCCAACTTCAGTCCCCATTTGTACGACAAGCCTCTTCACAGCGACGAGCTGATCCTTCCCCAGCATGATTGTTATGAGAAGTACAAGCTGCGGAGTCTTCAGCAACTCTGTACCCGCCGTGATCTGACCCCATGTGCGATTGCATCCGACTCTCGTCTGGATGCACGACTATCTTCTCTCTTTTCGGGCGATTCATTGAAGACTTGCGGGGACGATGATGTAGACGAGGATGCAACAGTACCAAGTCTTACAATCAACGCCATGCATACCCCGTTGTACGAGCGCGCCTACACCGATGGACGCGAGCGCTTCGAATTGGATCCCCGTCACAGTTCTCCCGTCTGCCTGTCTGCCGTTTACAAGCATGTTCGATGGGACGATGAGGTCGAACCAGTCGACCCAGAGCTCGACACTATCGCCAGACGAGCCAAGTGGGGTCCGACGATTGACACCGAACGATACTGCAAGATCGACTCCGACCGTCTGTCCAAGATTTGGGATGTATCTCCGAGAAAGGCTGCGGATACCCTTCGAGTCACGACCCAGAAAGGCTTCCGCAACCCTATGCATCCCCTTGTCCGCCGATTGCCAACGCAGAGCTTCAGAAACAAGCGCATCGCGGCTGGCAAATGGTACACCGACACCTGGATGGCAAAGGTCCCGAGCATCATGCGACAAGATTCAGCCGCCCAAGTGTTCAGTAATGGTAAGGGCTACGACGAGTTCATACCTATACAGGGCAAGAAGCAAGCGTATGAAGGACTGAAGATTTTCATCCACGATGTCGGCATTCCCGAGCATTTGATATCTGATGGCGCTCGAGAGCAAGGAGCCCCTGGTACTTACAAGACTCCATGGAATAAGGTCGTCAGCAAAAACCATATCCATCAGACCTTTATCCAGCCAAGATGCCCCTTCCAGAATCGCGCGGAGCTCAGCATCGGCCATATCAGCAGAAGCATCCGCAAGAAGACGGCTCGGAAGCGATCCCCCAAGCGCCTGTGGGCTTTCTGCAGAGAGCTCGTTGCTGCCATCCGACAGCGCACGGCTTCCAGCGATCCTACTACGATGGGTCGAACGCCGTTCGAAATCGTACATGGGTACATGCCTGATATATCTCTGTACCAAGCCCATGAATGGTATGATTTCGTCTATTGGGTTGATCTCTCTGACGGGACCGAGAAGCTGGGACGATGGCTTGGCCCGTGCGGTGACCGATTCGGAGGCGGAGACTGCCACTGGATCCTGAACGAGGCGGCCATGCCGGTAAGCACTAATACAGTCCGTGCTGTTACTGAAGAAGAATGGCGTTCCCATGACGTCAAGCGCTATATGGACTCATTTGACCAAGCAGTTGAATCCAAGATCGGGGACAAGGTTGAGGATAACGACGCAAAGTTCCAAGCTACGTACCCTGATCCCCCTGCTGAGTTATTTGAAGGTCACCAAGAACGGTGGGAGCTCGCCGAGCCTGAAGCCTCTATTCCAGATATCGACGACCTCATACCTGATGGGGATGACTATGATGAGTATATTGGTAATAATGTCATGATCCAGAAGGGCGATGAACGACTACGGTGTGTTGTGAAGAATCGTTCTGCTGATCTTAATGGCAATCCGATTGGCAAGAGGAATGATAACCCTATCCTTGATACCAGAATGTATGATCTGCAGTTTCCAGATGGTTCTGTCGAGCAGTACACCGCCAATATTGTTGCTGAGAGTATGTACAGCGAGATCGACGACGACGGACGCATGTTTTCTCTGTTGGACGAGATCATTGATCACGAGAAGGACGGATCCGCCGTTAGGAAGCAAGATGCGACGATCACCAACAAGTATGGTCGCAAAGTCCCCAAGCCTACAACGAAGGGATGGCGATTGCTCGTCAGTTGGAAAGACGGAACCGAATCCTGGTGTAAGTTGAGCGATCTGAAAGAGTCCTTTCCTGTACAGACCGCAGAGTATGCCATATCTGCCAAGATCTCGGATCAGCCAGCATTTCGATGGTGGATCCACCACGTACTACGAAGGAAGAAGCGAATCCTCAAGGCCACCAAGCGAAACAAGTACTGGGATAGGACGCACAAGTTCGGAGTGGAGCTACCACATTCTATCCCTGAAGCCCTCGCCATCGACCGAAAGACGGGGACCGACTATTGGGAGAAGGCGATTGCGAAGGAGATGAGAAACAAAGAGATGGCGTTCGAGTTTGACCCCAGCTACACCGTCGAAGGTCTCAAGGCCAAAGGATTCAGCAAGATCACGACGCACATGATCTTTGATGTGAAGTTGGGGTCCCTGACGCGGAAAGCACGGCTCGTCGCCGATGGCCATAAGGTACAAGCAACAGCTAAGGAACATACCTTCAGCAGTGTACCAAGCAGGGATTCAGTCCGTATCTTCTTCCTGTTGGCAGCGCTGAACAATCTGGACGTGCTGTCTGCGGATATCCAGAATGCCTACCTTACAGCGCCGATCAAGAAGAAGTATTATTTGGTTGCCCGAGCTGAAGATGGTTTTCCCCCGCACTTGGTAGGACAGGTATGTAAGATCGTTCGAGCACTGTATGGACTCCCTGTTGCAGGCGCGTCGTTCCGATCCTATTTGACCAAGCACCTACGAACGCTAGGATATCAACCCTGTAAAGCTGATCCTGACGTTCATATGCGAGTGGAGACACGAAAAGACGGCTCTAGGTACTGGGCCTACCTGATTGCATACGTCGACGATATCATCTGTTGCAGTGAGGACCCCCGACGGCAGTTGGAAAGTATCGAGCAGCGCTTCACGCTGAAGGACGGGACTATAGAAGTTCCAACCCTGTATCTGGGCGCTGATGTCCATTCGCATGTGGTCGAAGACGACCCAATTCCCAAGTGGGCGATGTCCTCCGAGAAATATGCTAAGAAAGCCATCGACGCAGTAGAGAAGGAGCTTGGCACCGAGCAGTATGGCTACAAGCACCTTCCGAACAAGGTGTCTACCCCGTTGACATCCGATTATCGTCCAGAAGTTGATGTAACCGCCGAGCTGGATCCAAGCAAGCAGAACTACTACCAAGGATTGATTGGCGTCTTGAGATGGTTGTGTGAACTTGGAAGACTTGATTTGGTCATGCCTGTATCCCTCATGTCCAGGTACCTAGCCCAAGCAAGAACAGGGCATCTGAACCAAGTATTGCACATGTTTGCCTATCTCAAGGCGCACGCTCGATCCAAGCTAGTATTTGACGAGACGCGTCCTGAAGTGGATGAATCCAGATTTCCCAACTGTGATTGGAGTGAGTTCTATCCAGATGCCAAGGAGGTATTGCCACCGGATGCTCCTGAACCCCTTGGAAAAGCAGTTATTATGAGCTGTTTTGTTGACGCCGATCATGCCGGATGCAAAGCAACAAGAAGATCCCATACCGGAATCATCATCTTTGTGAACAGGGCTCCAATCCTGTGGTTCAGCAAAAGGCAAACCACTGTCGAGACCTCAACCTTTGGTTCTGAGATAGTTGCACTCCGAATTGCCATTGAACTGATTGAAGGGCTCAGATACAAGCTCCGGATGATGGGCGTTCCTATTGAAGGTCCTACCAATGTGTACTGTGATAACGAGTCTGTTGTCAAAAATACTACCAGACCAGAGAGCCCTTGCAACAAGAAGCACAACAGCGTCGCATACCACAAGGCGCGCGAGTCTATTGCTGCTGGGACAATTCGCATTGCAAAGGAGCCTGGCGAGACCAATATTGCTGATTTATTCACTAAGTTGCTGAATGGTCCGGCTTTGAAAGAACACTGCGCTCGATGCATGTGGTAAATTGCTCTAGCTGCATTATTTGGGGTACCTTGGTCCCTGACAAGCAGCTCGGACGCAGCAGATTTTCGATCGAAGCGATTTCGTTTTTTTCGGAAGCAATCGATTACGTTTTTTGGCAGCAATCGAACGCAGCTGATTTCGGTACGAGCTTCCTGATCACTTCGATTTTCATTCCGATTCCGATTCCGGATTCGATCTGATCTTATGTCCTATGTTATATTTGGGAGTCTCCGGTACACCGGTTCCGGGGACTATAAACTTGAAAGACAATAGGCTGATTGATCTCCTTGTTCGTGTCAAGGAGTGGAACCAAGGGCAAAACGTCCTCCGGTCCGACCCCCTTTTTTTTTTGAACTACGAATCAGCCGGGCCTCTGATAGAAGAACTGCAATATTTGGTGCAGTTTGATCTCTGACAAGTTATATGGAAGCATCCCTGAATTCTGTTATGATCCATCCAAGTGTCCTGGTACAACAAGCAAGAGTATTGGTGTCCCCCTGGGAGTATCTGTTTCCGGGGACTGGTATAGTTGCTTGCTCAGTACAGGAATACTAGCATGAATCACGGGGACTATGAAGATATTCGAGGTGGTGCTATGATCTGTGCTAGCAAGGCTCCTGTGTAGGAGAATGTACTGGGGCTACAGCCAGCAGCCTCCAGTAACTGACTAACAGGTGCTGAGCTGAATGCTAGAGCTGTGTGCTAATTGCTAGCATACAGGCTCAGCAACAGGCTTAGCAACAGGCTTAGCAACAGGCTTAGCAGCAGGCTTAGCAACAGGCTTAGCAACAGGCTTAGCAGCAGACCTATCCTGTCTAGTATTGCTAGCAGAGTTTACTAGGGTCGCCGCGTACGATTTGTACCAATCGTACGTACCCCGAGTAAAGCACCTTTTATGGTGTAGCTAAATGCTACAGGGTTAGGGTTGCTAAGGCTGCGAGATACTGAAAGATGCTAGCCTACCATGGTACCATGCTAAGATACCGTGCTACCGCCGGGGCCAGGTCATTGGTGTATAATATGTACCATGACTGGATGCCCGGCCCAAACAGTTACCCAACGCGCTAGCATACGCGAGTTATTATCGCTAGCACACGATTGGATAATTAAGCGAAGCTACGCTACGATACTCCGATACGCTACTCGTAGAATACAGTACCAGAGCTACGGAAGCTCTGTTATTATACGAGTTAGCGAATCGATGTCACGATACGATACAGAGCTGAGCGCTTTGGCTCAGCTCCCCTTTTATTCACTCTTTCTTTTTCTCTAAAATAAACACACCTATCATGCCCTCCTTTCGATCGATTCCGATGTACCTCTAGGGAAGTGCCTTGTATTGCCTAAGTGTATGCAATAGACCTTGAATGGTCCACTGTAGACTCACGATTTGCCAGGACTTTATGTATTGCTATTGTTAAGGCTTTCGCCTATTTTTACAGTACGCAGTATAAGCCGATTAAGCTCTACGATTAGACCACGAAGACCGCTGACGAGCGGATATCAACACATCTTCCCATGCTTGAGCAAAGAGACTTATTGACTTTGATATCAATCCATTCATGTTTAAAAAAATAGGGAATTTCGGAAGAACTTTTCGTGTTGCAAAGAATCAGTGATTTCCTATTATTTAAAAAACACGTAAGGTTACCGCACTATTGAACTAGTAGATCTTAGTGATTTTATCGTACTATCGTTATGTACCAGGCAATGCGTACTCTTACGTACGAGTTCCCGTATCTTTTGTTTTTTTCACTTTTACTTTTCTGTGAACCTGAGCAAAACTACGTTTGACGTATGAGGTAAGGTTTAACCTTAAGTTACCGTATGAGTAAGTTACCCGTCAAAAACTAACATGGATTAAGTCAGAGTGACAAATTGTTGCCTCACTATCCGACCAAATATCTCCTCCTAGTAACGGAAACCTCCTCAACGAAAGTTACAACCTGTTCATAAACACTATAAACCAACTGTTTGCAACAACTCCTGTTGAAATCGGTGACTTGCATCCATAGCTTTGGCCCCCAGTAGTTAGTGGTTTTGTTGCAAAATTCCCAAAATTGATCCATTATGGCAAATGTAGAAATTGGTACATTTTTTACACGACAAGTGACAGCATCTTGACATCAAAAATTGTTGTTCTTTGTATGTATGTACCATACGGTACAAATCATAATAATATTATCATGTTCTTTTTACGGCGCGCAAGCTGGAAAACCAACTCAAAAACACCCAATTTTCGGCCCAATTTCTGTATTCGGGAGCTTACTAAGGGAAGAGTAAGCAAGATTGTTTAAAAGTGAATAGAGAATTGTAGAGAAGAGTGTTAGCTACCAGAGGATGTCTTTACTTTGAACAGAGGTGGTGTATGCAAGGAGATATTGCAAAAAGCAAAGATGCTGTCACTCGACTTGATTCATTATGGTAAACGTGATTGATTCATCTCAATAGTTTTTGACGGGTACGTGTATGTCAGTGCACGTTTGAACTTATTGCTGGAGCAAGTTTGACCCGTACGTACTTACCTTTTGTACAAGGATCTACTAATAATAAATACGAAGTACGTGTACTTCGTACGAAGTAAGTGCTTTGTTCTCAACACAATATTCCTGAACACATCCCCGGGGAAAGGAGGGATGGATAGGAGCCGGCGGATTGTTTGTGGATGCAAGATGCAAAAACAAGTGTTTTATTCAGCAAATATCGGAAGTGAGGGATGCGTGCCGCATCTGACCCAGGAACAGTTCAAGACTTCGAAGGCACAGATACCAGGTGCATCTACTGATCGACTGCTGCAACGGTTTTGGGAGAGTCGAAACCATTTGCCACGACAGAGGAAAGAAAGAAGAAACGAAAACGATCCGAAACTAATATACTAGTATCATGACAACATTTTATCACGATGCCTACCAAATTTACGAGTTGCTCGACAAGAGCTACCAAGGTCCTCCGGAACCTGATGCGATGAGAGATTTATTTCACCGGATGCCTTCCGAAGCAAGGCGTGAATTCGTCTACGGCCAAACCTTGCTTCACAAAGCCTTCGAGTTCTTTTCCCACAAGACGGAAGTCATTGACGTTCTCCTGGAAGCCTATCCCACGGCCGTTGAAAAAGAAGACGACGATGGATACCTGCCAATTCACCGCCTCTTGCTGGGAAGGTGGGGAGACAACATCAAAGAAATAACAGAAAAGATCATCAACGCATTTCCGGAAAGTCTGGTGACCCCGACCACGACAGGAGGCGAATTGCCGCTGCACCTTGCGTCGAAGCGAACCGAGCGTGCTGACATCATCGAGTACTTGCTCTGCTTTCCCGATGCCTGTCAGCACCGAGACCACCGAGGAAAATTCCCCCTCGACCACGCCCTGGAAGTTCGGGTACCGAATCCTTCCATTGTGCGGCTTCTCGTCAATCAACACCCGGTGCTCCTCTCGTTTCCCGACGAAACCGGCGCCCTGAAGCTCCACAAGATGCTGAACAAGTGCAGCCTCCTGGAAAAGTCCACGTACGACGACGTGATCGAGATTTTGGTCGAGGGGTGCGAGGCGAGCCTGCGGGTCCAGGACGGATCCGGGGCCACCCCGCTGCTGCTGGCCTGCACGCAGAACCATTCGCTGTCGCAAATCTACAGCCTGCTCCGGAAATGGCCCGAGCAGGTCACGGCGAACCGGTGCAAGTGTATCTTTGATCCGACCGAATTCAACGGAGAAATTCTGTACCCGTCTCTGACGTCCAGGTCCATTAAGATGTCCAGGGTCCTCCAGTGGTTGCGCTTAGAGCCGGATGCCCGGTTTCGACAGGATGTGCACGGGCGGCTTCCGATCCACTACGCGGTGACATCCCGATCGAGGGACGCCTACGATATTGTTCGGTGCCTTTTGTTTGGTGATGACGACGACAAAGCAATCAACACGATCGACGACTCGAATTCTTGCAGTCGGCAACAATTGTCGACAAAGGACAACAACGGACGCCTGCCGATGCATATGGCGTCTGCCTCCCCGTCGTGCCGGCCTGGAATCCTCAAGGTGCTGATCGATTCGCACCCCGAGTCGCTGGTGGAGGAGGACGGTGACGGCAGACTGCCGTGGCACTACGGCGAATGCTCCAGGCAAGACCTGGTTTTCGAAACGACTGCGGAACTCTTTCCCGACGTGGAGGTGGACCTGGATCTCGTCCCGGAGGAGATACAATGGGACATTCTTTCCGTGAAGGGCCACGATTCTGCGGACTAAACGAGTAGAGTCGATCAGTTTTGCACACTTCAATTCAATCCTTGCCAAAAAAGAAGGCTACTCGGATTTCTATAGGAAACTGCGGTTTGAGTAGCTTTACATGTTCATCCGCAGTACTTCTTGCAGGGTCCAGGGCCGCTCAATTTCCTGCTTGTCGTTTGTTGGTCCCGAGTGTTCCTCTTTTTGGTCGTCCTGCTGCTGCCGCTGCTTGTGCCACAATTCGTTCCCACGGTTTGGAGTGACGTTAGCCGCCGTGCCATCGCCGAGGACATCGCCATCGCCACCGCCGCCAATCGAAATAGTTTGCAGCATGTACTCGCACCGCTCCTCCACCCACCGGTAAAAGTCGGCCTTTTCGGAAATGACGCGGCGGTGCTCCTCCCGGTTTCCGTCCCGGACGTCCTCGGCGACCCTGAGCAGCATGTTCCAGACCACCCCCAGGGCGGTGCGGGTCACAAAGTTGATCGTGCTCTTTGGCACCATGGCCATCTTGGCGTCGAACTGCATCGTGAACTGCAACAGGATCAGGTCCCGGTGGGGGTATTTCGCCTTGGACGCCGCATAGTTGGGATGGTGTTCCGGGCAATTCCGAAAGAGCACGGCACCGTCAAAGTCGCAGCGCTCCATTCCGGACGCCGGTGGGGGGACCTCAAAGCCGGTCGGGAGGCTCTCGATGACGGCTCGGCCGTCCTCCGTTTCGTCGTTGAGGGTGGTCATGGTGGCAACAATGAATCCGTTCTCGTCAATGTCGTCGACGGCCTGCACCGAGAACAATGCCTCCCGCGGTTTCATTGGCCACGGGACCGCCACCGAGACCTGGATGACCTGGTGTCCCCTGCGATCGTGCTCGTGCTCGTGTTGATACTCGTGCAGCAGCAATTGCTGCGATTCCTGTACCCCCAGCCGAAAGGGCGTCTGCCAGGACGGGATCCAGGTCTGGTAGAGGCCGCTCTCGTTGAGGACGCTCAGCAGCGGGACCAGCAGATCGGAGGGCACCGGCGACTCGATGCGGCATTTCAGCTCGGCTCCATCCCCGATCTTGTAGTAAATGGTAAAGTCGTACCGTCCGTGCGATTCACCCTGCTTGATCCATTCGCTGTCGTCTCGGGGAGACGAGAGGAGATCACCGACGGCCCGCTCGATGATTCCGGCCGTGTCGAGGAGTTTGCGGTGCGAGTCCGTCACCAGCGACGGGTCCCGGATTTTCCGGATCAGGCGGGCCGCTTCCAGGTGTTTTTCTTCTCGCACGAGGACGTCGATTCGCTCGACGAGCTCCGAATCGGACGGCACAGCCCTGGGGGACTCCGCGGCCGGCGTCGTCATGATGCAAAAGCCAGCGAGTTGCGTCCAACGGATGGGTGTTTTCTGTTCGATGGATTGGTTCTGTTCTGTTCGGTTCGGTTCGATTCTGTGCTTCCTTAAATCACAATTCCACCGACTCCGTTTCGGTATTCCATGATCTATCGGGATTGATTGTGGTTTTCAACGAGATCATGATGCTGTTTAGCTCAGAGCACGACAGTCACGACAGGTTTGTTGATGCTCCTCTCGGTACGGAATTTCAGGATTGAGAGAGGCAGTTGGAAGGAGGAACCTGAGTCCTGAGTTGACAACATTACGGACTTTCCGTAGTTTTTGTTGGGAATACGAGTAATTACGAGCGCAAGTAAGCTTCCCGTACAATAGTAGTTGACGCCAAGTCGGGGGAAATGATTTTGATGTAAGGTACTGGTACAAGTACCGGTATGAGTAAAAAATAAATAATGATGACATCATTTTGTCGCAAAAAATAGATATTTTCAAAAATGAATAAAGAAATGCTCATGTTTTCTCATTTTTTGTATTTTGAGTAATCTTATCTTAGTGTACAAGAAGTAAGGTTATGGAACATACCGGTAAGATCTTACGTGCAATGTTCGGTATGTTTTCGAGTCGTGTCTTCCACGCCGCGACTCAGAAGCACTTCTTTAGTCCTTTTTCGTTGAGGATGAGAGCGCGTATCCTGAGATTAAAATTGTTTAGAGATGAAAGAATCATCACCTGCCCTCTGCCGTCAGTGGTCAGGGGTCGATGTCAAGAAGTCCAACAACCGTAACGGTAGAAGGTAGTGGAATCAATCCAACATCCCGCCGACATCGGCATTGACAATTTGGTAGGGGATTCTATCTTGAGGAGTGTCCGCACGTATTGTACTTTCTAGTCGTTAGCCAGCAGTGGCCTTTTTGTTCCCTGGTGCAATGTTCCGAGGTTTCTTTGCGGCATTTGCTTGCGTCGCTCTGACGACAACGGTTCTTCGGGATGGCGTCGGAAGAGCCTACGGATTCCTTCCGGGCATCAGCGACAGCAAGAGCAAAAGGAATAGCAACAAAAGCGGCAGCCAATGCATCGTTTCCCACCATCGGATTCTGGACTCGGAAAATACGTGTCGATGTAGTGGTATGGATAGTCGAGTTTACTCTTCTATGAAAGAAGATCAACACGAACCCGCACTGCCAACTAACTTGCAATTCAGATCCCAATTCCAGT
Source organism: Pseudo-nitzschia pungens (assembly GCA_037355855.1). Lineage (NCBI taxonomy): Eukaryota > Bacillariophyta > Bacillariophyceae > Bacillariales > Bacillariaceae > Pseudo-nitzschia > Pseudo-nitzschia pungens. The sequence continues at coordinate 3,055,169 of CM074760.1, read as the reverse complement.
CGCGGAACGCCTTTCTCCGAACCCTCAAAACCGCGGGCCTCGCGGCGGCCATCGCATCCCAACCAATGATCGAGGGCGGCGCCGCCTCTGCCTTTGACGGTGGCGTGGGAGGCCTCGGAAAGACCAAGCCCGAGACCGGCGTCGAGCTCTTTGACGAAACGTCCGCGCCGATCCAGAACGAGCAGGGGATCGTCTCTTCCGAAATCAAGGGAAGAGACGGATCGCCAATCCTGGTGTCCTTCCAGACACCCTGGCCGCTCCTGCCAACCTCGGGGGCGCTCGAGGCCAGAGACATTCGGTCCACGGAATCGGCCTTTGTGCAGGTGGCGTCGTTGACGCCCGGCGGAAGCAGTGGCAGCAACGGCAACAGCAATTGGAGGGAGAAAAAGGCCTTTCAAAAGGTCCTGATGGAGTCCGTCTTTGCGGCGCAGGGGAAATTCGGCGCCTACGGACAGCCCTACGACGTTCAGGTGAAAAAGGTATCCTCCTCGTCAAATAATGAACAAGGCAGCACCGATGCCACCCAGCCGGAGGTCTTTTCGGTGGGCTTTACGACGCTGACCCCCGCCATGCGGGAATCGGAGCGGAGGGCATTGGTTGCGGCGCAGCAGGTGGGGACGGGCACTTTGGTGTTGTTGGTGGTCACGACGACAAGCGCTCGGTACGCCTCCAACGAAAAGACCTTCAAGGCGATCGCGGCGAGCTTTGAGGCCATTGCGGCACCGGAAACCGGACTCAACAAGAAGCGGGTGTCGTCGAAATAGAAGTAACAACCGACAATCCAAAGGAATGCTATGCTATGCTTTTCTATGCTTTCCTAAACAATGCGCACGTAAAAGAAACACATGCGACATAGGAAATCCATCCACTGCCTGTCTCTGTTCGGACGCAAGCAGAACCAACAAACTTTGCCCATGCATACATGCATAGATCCTTTGCAGTACTGTATACAGAGAAAGAGACTCTGAGAAGAATTTTGGACGGAGAATTTCTCGAGCGATTGGGAGTTTCTTTCCTCTGCATACAACGAGTGAGATGGAGGTATCTGCTCATGGTAGCAATTGAATTGGTATTGTTTCCGTGAGAAAGAGAACACTTTTACACCTTGCACCTCATAATCAAGAATAGAAGAAGTTGTTTAGTTAGACAGATCTATGTAATAATCTAATAATAATACGTGTATGCGATTTTGTAGCAATTGTTTACTGCACGTACGTAGCACAGGATAGCTCGCACCGTGAAAAAAAGTGTTTCCACACGTTAGCCAGTCAGTCTCTCTCTCTCTCTCTCTCTCCCGCGATGGATCGGGGTTGGCAACAAACAACACGTACGCACGTCTGTACGCGTCGCGCCAACAAAGGATTGCCGCCGCAACGATTGGGGCACGAGAGAAGCAGCCAGAGTGGTCTTGGTCGGTTTGAATTATTCGTTAGTCTTGGCGAAAAAGGAAGGGAAAAACTGGATTCGTTTCCTCCAGCGAGGGATGATTTGTATCCGCTTGGAACGGCGGTTGCTGTCGAGCGACTTGGAGCGCCTTCGCTTTCTTTTGTTGCTTCTGCACTTGTTGTTACAGGTAAAGAAGAAATTGGCGTCCATCGGTTCCGGTTCGGGATACTCGTGGACGTCTCGCTGCCCCCTCCTCTTTTTGGGTTTGAAGACGACCCAGTCCGGAACGGGGGCGGCATAGAGTTCGTCGTTCATTCGAGCAAACAAAAAGTCTGAGCGCTGGTCGTTGTCGCCCTCCGTTCGTTCCGCCACGGACGCGGACCCATCCTGGTTGTATTGCATGTTGTCGTCCATGACATCGTCGTCCATGCAGCTCGTGTCGTCTGTGTCGGAGCGGTCTCTCGTCGTTACTCCCACCTGGCGTTTGTCGCCGCTCCCTTTGCCTCGGTTCCCCGTTCCGGCGTCCTCTCGAAACTCGGCCGCGATGAGGTTTCGGAGGCCCGAAAAGAGAAAGGCGCCCTCCTCGAAATCCTTGTTGAGCTGCCCCATCTCCTCGTCCAAGCAGTCCGACACGGCGCTCGTGAACATTTGAAAGATGGACATTTCCCCGGTGGATTGTGCTTGCAGCTGGTTGGTTTTTGGGGACGGCGACGATTCCTGTTCGGCGGCGTCGATCATCGTTGAGACTGGAACAATACCGGTAGGACGCGGTTGCACTCGCACTCGCACACTACTGTATCCCTATTCTTTTCCGACGCCTTGACGCTCCGTTCCGGTCCGATCCGTCTCTCGTCGCCGCCGACACCGACCGATGGATAGATAGATTCCGATTGATTCTTTCGCGGATGATGGACCACTGTTGCCTTGCTCCAGATAATTTGATTCCAAGATCTATCTCTGTGCGGATTGTTGAATGAATCGATTCGAGTTCACGATAGACAATCCATGCAACCTAGGTTGTCAAGATAACGGTTCGATAACGAGAGTACGACAACGTGCAATGAATGACATTGGTTTCGTCGTTGGTGTGGCACTCGTATCGGACGCATCTTAAACACTATTCGGTATGAATCTGTTGAGGCATGAATCTGTCGTGCATACGATTTACATGGACCAAACCAGACTGGGTTTTTGCCCGTAACGCATCATTTGCGCGCACCTCTCCAAGCACGTCTCGAGCAAAAACCCGAGATTTGACACGAACCAATTACTCGCAAAGCAAATGCCAGGTCGATCTCTGTTGCAATAATCTTACCCGTAGCATAACTGTTCGGAATGCGCAGTCCCGAACAAGCCCGACCGTGCGTTTGGTCTGCCGATCGCGGAGGATTCAATCCGAGTAGATCGCCGAAATACGGTAGGAATTTTTTTTAAGACGGATGAACTATCGATGTTGTACTATACCTGGTACAAGTAATACCACGTATGCGGATCCAATTCCCACACCGATCGCCAGAGGAGTAACTTAGTCGTACTACTAGTAACTGTAGTAGGAACCAGAACACACTACTACCGTGCTCGTACTATGTTCTTTGAGGCCAGATCTTTCGTTCAAGATCATTGTTTTTTGTCTACGAGGAAGGGAACAGGGAACTCCAAACCTTGCGATGAAAAAAAGAAAAAACGAGTTCACCAAAATGCCTGCCTATCTGACTCTAGTAGTAGTAGTAGTAGTATCTGACTCACATCATCATGTTTGAGCTGTTTTAAAGATATTTTTTCCCCTTGGGCATCCAAATCTAGAGAGAAGCCATTGTTGTTGTTTGAGGTTCATATCAATTCTAGCATAGACAGTTCCAAAAGAATGCAGGTAGTTTTAGTATTAAAAAAAGTTTTAAAATAGCAAGAAATCTTTTTGTTGCATTGGGCATGATGTGCAAAGTTCTGGTCAATTTTTATCTGTACTGTAGTTATTCAATGGAGTGCTGGCTCATAGTGAGTCTACGTGAGATAGTACTGTTCAGATGATGTTACATACACTAAGATGTGGCATGACAATTCCTTAGAGGTAGAAAAGGATTGGTCCAATGATTGGGCATGATACTAGGTGTCTGAATTATGTGTTACTAGTAACAGAAGAAAATGCTGAGTATATCCATGCAGCAGTGCAAGCAATGTACTTGGAATCAGTTGTCATCACAACACTTGGCATTTGCTGCTTCCATTCTGTACCACCACCAGCAAGCAGACAGCATCAAGCTTTCAGCAGCCGACACCCTCCAAAGAATATCTTATAGTATCATTTTGGATTCCAATTGTTTCTGTGTGGTTTTCTCATGATAGTATTGCCACAGTTGTCTGTGTTGGATCTTTTGGTTTTGGAACTAATCAATGACATTACCACTACGGTACTGCCGGTAGCATCAAGCCAACCGTAGTACACGTATGTAAGATATGATACATATGTGTCTTCGGTACGACATTGCAATAGGTGAACCTCTGATTTTTTGCAACGCGTCAAGAACGTACGATGGACAGGGACAACAATGATGCCAACCGTGTCGAGACGAGACAACACCATCAACCATGACTTAATGCGGGCTAGTAGTGATAAGGTTTACCGATAACAGTCGTTTCGTCTTCTTCTCGAGTCTCGTGTCGTGGTGCAATCAGCTGTAATAAGAAACGCAGCTAAGCTACACACCAAACGGAAACGGAATGCATTGTTCCGGTGCAACGAATTCGAATTCGATTGTTCGTTGTGAGTACGAAAATCAGCAGCAGCCGAGTGCACCTCTCGTGAAATCTATTCCGTTACGGACCGCAAGAGCACCGCACCATCGAATCACCAATCCAGCATCGATATCATTATCTAATTTGTGTCGTGATTGAATCTTCGACCCGCCGAAAAAGATCCTTCTTTCGAGTAAGTTGGTTCATTGTCCCGTTGACAAAGACGGTCACATCGGCATTGCGTATCTAGAGAGATACCAATAGAAGAGAATAAAAAATAGTGTTCACTCGGAAGATATATCGGCAATCTTTGTAATCTATACTGAAGAATGAAGCAATAAACATGCAACTAATTACTATTCTATGATATCGTTCAAACAAGTTTGGATCCTTTCCGGTATGGAAATGAAAACGCAAAGCTATGATTTCGGCAACATCCATAGCAAGATGATAGCATTGTGTTTCTGTGTGCTCGTAGTAGAACTGATATTCAAACCGATATTCATTCCTAACGCCCTTGTTTTTCTTTCGCTTGCAGAAAGTTTCGAATCCAGTAACCACATTGAATACCAAAGATCTATCTACTCGAACGAATCAAACTAGCAATGAAGGTTTCCAAGACTCTTTTCGCGACGGTTCTTGCCACGTTGGCAACTACCTCGCACGGATGCATGTCGCCGTCTCCCACGAATCCCGCAATCTGCCCCTCGGGCACCACCACCGGCTCCGGATCCTGTAGCAACAACAACAACAACAACGTGTTTGGAATTCCTGGGGCCCGGCGTGCCGTTCTCAACCTCCGTGGAGGGGAACTCCACGAGCCCTCGACGCTCGAAGAGGTCAACTCGTTGGTCCTCCGAGCTGGAAGCGCGGGACAGCTGGTGGTCGTTGATTTCACCGCGACGTGAGTGCTGTTGTTGTTGTTGTTGTTGTTTCTTGTTCTTGAACTTTTCCGCTACGTTTTGAACCATTCCGTTTCCGTCCTTTGCTGCCATGTTTGGTCATGGATCCTGACTCAACATTTCTGTTGTCGTTTCCGATTGATGCGACTTGCAAAACAAAACAAAACAAAACGCTTCGTTTTCTTCGAATGGTTGATGGGTCCATGGATCGGTCAAACACCAAATGGTAACCAAACCAAACCAGTTGGTGCGGTCCCTGCCAAATGATCGCACCGTTGTACAAGGAAATGAGCGAGACGTACGACGACGTGGTCTTTCTCAAGGTAGACGTCGATGAAAACGCCGACACCGCCCAGCACTACAGTGTCAGTGCGATGCCAACGTTTGTGAGTCGGACCGTGTTGGGAATCATCGGGCATTGGAATTTGCATTGTGGTTGTTTTGTGTAGAGCAGTAGCATCGCGTGCTGTTGTTTGTGTGTCTGTGTACGGAAATCATGATCCAACATCTCAAATCCTTTTTGTTCTTCTTGTTGATTACTTGCTACCTGCCGACGCCTATACCCACGTGAACAGTTGTTCATCAAGGGAGGTGTAGTGTTGGAACGAGTCATGTAAGTAAAGATATCTGTCGTCATGGCCCACGGAACTGCAATGGTACCACGGTAAATTCGATGATTCTGTCCTCCTCTGATTTCAAATTTGAAGACGTCTCTCTAACTCTGGATTCCGATCGTGTTGCCGCGACACCACCGCTTCTCGTCCTGATTTTTTATCGTGAACGATGCTTGCTCGGACACAATCATTGTTTCTTTATTGTACTTATAATTAGGGGAGCCAACGCACAACGGCTGAAAGATGCGATCGAGCAACACATGTAAACAGACGCAACCAAGGAATAGATAATGATGTGATAATTATTATCGAGACCCAGTTAAATAGTCTGATACCAGGAGCAGTCCTGTAGTAGTGTTCAATGGGCCGCTTATTGCAATAATGTGCGTCAAATTTGTTCCCACACTCTCGGTATTCTTTTAGTTGTTTTAACTACTTCTGAACTCAAAATAGACACATAGCACGCGTAGTCCATTATGAGATGCAACCGACTCTCCTTGCTTTTCAAATGGACGGAGGCCTTCCCGTCATCTACAATCACGGTTGATACAGCTCGTTTCGGTCCGAGGAGAGATGCGTATAGTTCTGACCAACAAGGTCGTCGCTCTGTTGTGTATGATTGCCTGTTGCCATCCTATGACTACGTGTAGGTTTTGTCAGACTATTCTCTTCGAACACTGTGCCAGCGACTCGAACAGGGCAAAAGCAGCTCGAGGACTCGCGATCTCGAGATGCGACAGGAATCGTCCTCAGACTACCGACCAAGTGACACTGCGTTGTCGGCAGAAACGTAAAATCGAGTTCATCGAACACTCGTATTGGAACGATGTTTGTTGTTGTTGTTATTGTCACGAACGAGGCCAAAAGTATGCCAGACACACTCCGAGGATAGCGATTGCACCACCTGTCAGATCTCCCACGTCCGGTCGCACTCCATCCAGCACCCACCCAAAGAAGTAACTCATGACTATGAAGAATCCTCCAGTAGACGGCATAAATGCGACCGAAATTCGAAGTCGGTTGGAAACACGGAATGAATCCATAAGAGATCAAGACCAAACTTCCGAGCACCGCGTACCACCAGGGTTTCTTGCCGTCCTTGTCACTGCCCCGGACGGCCATCCTGGTAGAAATTGAGAACAGAACAACCCAGTGTGATCCACCGTGAGACACAGTACGTGTACGATCCCAAACCCCCCACCGAATCAACAATCGAATGCTCTTTTGCGGCAACCACGGAAACAGAAACAAGCTTACCAGACCATCCAACCTCCTAAAATTTCAGCGACGCCAGCGAGCAAAAACAGTGTGATGCTTTGTGCGATGGTCGCATACGTCCATTGAAAGGACTCGCCATCGGATGGATTCGTTGGATCGTCCGCTGTGATCGCTTGATCCATTGATGTTCCATTCGACATGGTGATCAGAACGAATTGTGTTTTGGTCGTTCAACCCCGACACATCAGATTTTGGAAATCATTTTTCGACAGAGTGAGACGGCACGCACGAAGAACAAAGAAAATGTTTTTGTCAAAAGTGAAGCTTCAATTGGACATCGAGAGCAATCTACTTGTGCTTGTACTACGAAATTCCTATCAGCTGATCCCCCCCATTTTTAATCAGATTAACTCGGGGAGTTTATGGCATTTTGACCTTCGTCTGGTAGTACATTTTTCTACACGGCTCTACAGAGCATCTCCAAAGCAACTCGTTGAGAAATCTCTCCATTACTAATTCTACATGATATTGTTCAAAATTACATTTTGGCTCCTACTCAACCAATCTTGACTTGATAACACCAGATAAACCAACTCTGGGCACAAGGGTTGGATGGACATAGGTGGTATGGCTACAAGTCTATTGCAACTGCTTCCAATTCAATCACCATGGTCAGGAGGAGTTGTAGCCCAACTTGTACATGAATTTGTGTAGAAAATTAGTACCAGAGTTTTTTTTCTGGGAAATGATCGAGTCGTGTAGTAGACTCCAGTAGAAAAATGTACCACCAGACGAAGGTCAAATTGCCCTAAACTCCCCGAGTTAATCTGATTAAAAATGGGGGGGATCAGCTGATAGGAATTTCGTAGTACGGCAAGTATTAACCTTACCGTATGAAAAACTTTTGCAAGGACAGAAAAAATGACGAAGAAACATTCATGTTAATCATCTCGATCAAAAAATAGCCTTACCTCTAAACATGGAGAGAGTGATATTTTCTGTGATACTTCTTGTTGTTAGTGGTGGTTGTGTGGTAAAGACAGTAACCTTACCACTACTACTACTACTACTACTAGTAAAGCCTTACTACTACTAGCTGTAGTTCTGTATTTTTAAAATGAATTTGCTTGATCATTCATTTATCCTGCTCAATCTAATAGGAGTACAGGATTTCATTCCAGAATTTATCGTGCTAGATATTCCAATCAAGATCTTGCCAGTCAGTCATGACTCAATTCTCCAGCAGCATCACATTCTATATTTTCCTTTCTTGTTGTTACCACCACAGCAATTGAGATGAATGGTGTGGTACTAGTACTAGCATTTCCTACAGCATACTGCCTGCTCACTAATGTCCTCAGTCAAAAGGGTGCTTCTTGTAGGTTTCATAATGATCTGCCAAGTGGTGTCTGGTGGTAACTACTTGATTGATTGTCATCCTGGAGTAGATTCTTCTGCTGTGATGATTACTACTACTATTTTTTGCAGCCTAACTTGTGCTCACAACATACTAGTAGTACTAGAACTAGTAATACTTGTTGTTCAGTATAATTATTGATATGCTGCTGCTACTGTGTAAGCTTACTTAGTCATATCAGTGATGATTTTTTTCGGCCTCTAGTTTGCAGCTCATGCAAAAACAGGCTTCCAGTTTGCACGGTGCGCAAACTATATTACATACGGTAATCTTACCAGTGCTTCGACAGCACTTTGACAGCACTGTGACAGCACATTTCACATGCTTTACAAACTAGTAGTAGGTGGAAGCTGGAAGAGGTAAGCTTAATTACCAAAATCATCAATTATTACTTTCCCCTGCACTCCAGTTTCAATGAAAATCAATATAGAGTTTCCCTTGACACCCTTTATTTTTGCACTAAGGCAGCGCAAACTAAAGCCTGGCCAATGCACTCCATCGGGAAAAAAATCATGGATATTGACTCATGCTGAAGAATTTGATAAAAGAAATTGTATCTTCCTGTTATGTTAGAAGACTTCTTGATTTGTGGCATTGGCACCACCACTAAGGCTGATAGGGATCACTAGCTCTTCATTGGTGGTTTGCTGATGGTGTGCACCAGCTGATGGAGCATGAATGCTGACTGGATCCAGGAGGAGCAACAAAATTGTCAGAGTGTCACAATTGCTAGTACTAGTAGATTCTTGTTTAATTTATTGTGAGCAAAAAAATAGCATTGGAAGAGAGGAGAGGTGACACTGGATATTGGAGTAGATGGTGCGTCACAGAGACAAGAAGAAGACCTCAAAGCCGATGCCATATCTCGGGTCTACTATTAGTGTTAGAATAGTAGTGATATGCAAACTGTGAGCTCTAGATTAGTAGTCGGTTTGCCATTACTAGTTCCAGCAGCTCTGGACTAGGCAATTCCAGAGGCTTGCTAATTTACGGAAATACAGTAACCTGGAATGATGTACGATACTCTTATTTTTTACTTCGTATCATTTTTTTAGCTTGTGAGTGCAGATACAAACAAAAAATAATAGAAGTAATAACAATAACATCTTGCTGTACTACGGAATTCCTATCAGCTGATCCCCCCATTTTTAATCAGATTAACTCGGGGAGTTTAGGGCAATTTGACCTTCGTCTGGTGGTACATTTTTCTACTGGAGTCTACTACAAGACTCTGTCATTTCCCAGAAAGAAACTCTGGTACTAATTTTCTACACAAATTCATCATGTACAAATTAGGCTACAACTCCTCCTGACCATGGTGATTGAATTGGAAGCAGTTGCAATAGACTTGTAGCCATACCACCTATGTCCATCCAACTCTTGTGCCCAGAGTTGGTTTATCTGGTGTTATCAAGTCAAGATTGGTTGAGTAGGAGCCAAAATGTAATTTTGCAAAATGTAATTTTGAACAACATCATGTAGAATTACTACTAGTACTGGAGAGATTTCTCAACGAGTTGCCTTGGAGATGCTCTGTAGAGCCGTGTAGAAAAATCTACTAGTTCATCTGATTTTAAATGGGGGGGATCAGCTGATAGGAATTCCGTAGTACGGTAAGTTTACATTACAGTGCGGGTAGCAGCAGGTACGAAGTAGGAGAAACAACAATGAGAAAAGGAGAGAAGTAAGGTAACTTACTCGTATGGATAGTCTACTCAGAAGTTACCGTACTAGTTGGACAGAAAATGATGCTGTGCCCCTACGCTTCGAAAAGGAATAGTTTTGCACGTTTGACGTCGAACATAGTTTCCTTCCGGGGATATTTTTTTTCATTACGCGAGCCTTATTGTTATTGTCATACCACGCACATTATGAAACTAGTTGTTGAAGTTAGCAATTCTGTATGCGGTATTCATCACGGATTTCGGGATAAGGATTTCGGGATAATAATAATTCATTGTTTCTTCCTTCTGTGACATTATTTATTTATGTGAACACGGGGATTTGGTTTGGTGTGTTAACTTACCGCTAACACGATCACATTTTTTCGAACGATAATTTACATTTTTTGAAGTATTCGCAGACTAAATCTACGTGTACTGGAGAAATTATGAGTCAACGGAGTGAAAGCCCTTATTCTCAACTCACATTGTTCATTTTTCTCGAAGACTTGTACATCAAACACATAGTTTCTGGCTAGTTTTGCGATCGCTTTTTCGGTTGCGTCACTATTTTCTACTGATTTGACGTGCTGTCTGCTGGAAAGGACAAACCCATGTGAAAACAATAGAAAAATATTTTTTTTGCCACCACAAAGAATGAGTTCACTATCTCATCTTCTAAATAAATTTTGTATAATTATTCAATAGGAAGGTGCTCCGATCTAGAGAAAGTGGGGGTCTCTGAGAACTAAGCGACAGCAGAGCACCAAGTGTTTGGTCACGTTCTATTTTGGCGAAGCAAGGCAGCTTTTTGTTGCTCGAGCAATAGCGCGGAATTCCGTTCGCTTTCCGCAAGCAAGACTTGCAACTTCTTCTTTCTCGTTCGATCTGCAATCGTTCCAAAAGTGAGCGCTCGATATTCTCTTCAAGGTCTAAGTGTTATCTTGCTCGTCATATTTTGAGCCTTGTGCGTATCTAGTGATGCAGAACGGAACTGTCCGACTCCATAATCAACAACATTTAGCATGTTGTAGTATGATGTATTAGAATCAAGACTGTTACAGCTTCAAGTGCTCCGCGATTATCTGTTTCTTTTTTCCCTCCTCTGCAGCTGCCATCATGCGAATCAAAGCAGAAGCTTGAGGAAGATCAGACACGGTAGCAGCGCTTAGTCGATTAGATTCAGCACCGTAACAATTTGATAGCATAGAACCAACGCCATTGAAAAGATGAGTAGGAGACGACGGGCTTTGGCAAAATAAACTTTCTAAGCGGGTTGCGATTTTTCCGTCGAGATGAAATGTGCCCTGATGTTCATTCAACATCTCTACCTGATTATCTTGTTGAGTACCGTAAGTTCCAGATGAAGACATTCCTCCACGCTTAGATCGACGCAAACAACTAGTGATACCACTATCAGGTTGGCGAACCAATTGGCGAACCAATCCTCCAGAATGATCAGCAATGAGAGCTTTATTCCAAAGACCTGTTGTTGTCAATAGATTAGAAGTTGGATTTGATGTCATTTCCCAATGTCGTCTCTGCCCTGCGGTCGAGACGATAGCCGCCTTGTCCTGAAATGTTCAAGAGTGTCTGAGATTTGAATTTGGTGTCGTTTGTTTCCGCGAGTAACATAGCCCGGAGGGAAGCGTCATGTGTAGCAGACATAGTTGCTAACGTCCGACTCGTTTCTAGTTCCTTCTGTTTGGCAAACATACTCTCTTCCATCCTTCGTGAGAGAAAAGCACTTAGCGCCTGCTTTACTTCTGACGATGAATTTGATTCTATTTTGAATTCGGGTTCTCCCTTGTCAACTTTTGAGTCTTCCACTGCGGTGATGGGATCCGAATTTTTCAGCAAGTTGATGGCCTTGTATTTTGTGCTTTTGCTGGACATCTTCATGCAGAGAGATTTTCGTCCGCGAACAAAGTTTGGGTTATGATATATCGTTCCGGCTTCAGATTGATCAAATTGAAATGACCAATTCTTGAGTTGTTTCTCGAAGGATTTATAGCTAGAGTGATTGAAGAAGACCTGCGTTGAGAGCGAAACAAGGTTCGACAAAAAAGTGACGGAAAGCAGAAAGTAAGGAGAAGTAAGAACGAGTTGGCCAGTTGGACCTTGGGCAAATAATTCGTCCATGAAGATGAGTAGTTACCTTAAGAATCTTTTTGCAGAAGAGCTCTGGTTTGTGTACGCAAAACGCCTTTCCACCAGGCATCCAGCTGACAATATCTTCCTGCAAGAATTATCATTAAGTGACGAGGAATTGACTTTGAGTGATGCCTTTCAGAAAATGCACATCAGCAAACTATATTTGAGATCTGGGAAGAGGGAAATGTTGATGACTTACTACATGGTTCCGTTCTGCATGTTGAAGCATGTCGTGAACCTTGTATGGGAACTTCTTCGTTTGCGTCAAAGGTAGGAACGCCAATGGTGATGGTGATGTTGATTGCGACATGATTAGACCACCAGTTCTCGGAGATATTACCGGTAGTCGCCATGGTTTTCGCAACTGCCGGACAGAATGAGTATATTATCGGGGGACGGAGTGGAAAATCAAGGCTCAAAACATCATGCAATTTTTCGATATCACAACGGAGTTGTGACTGGAGGGTATCAACTTTAGAGAAAAGCCGTTGAAAACACAAGTGAAGAGCCGCGAATGAGAATGAATTGGTTCCTTCATGTGCCTACGTGTTCGGACAAACGAGGAAATATAGACTCAACTACAACATTGTAATGTATCTTGATAAATTGTCCCGACGACATCACATTTTTCAATTACAGAGATACATCTCATTTCCTTCCTTAGGTTTCCGGAACTTCGAGTTGCTAGTACGGGAAAGAACCCTTATTATTAATACAAAACATCATTATTTGCTAGATTCCCACGTGCCAGACGGAGGATTCTTTGGCCCTAATACTCCAATTTTTCAAGAAGGTTAAGTATTAATCAAATACTTTTTTAATTAGTGAATCTTCATAATCAACGGACAAGAAATGCCAAGCCGATGCATATTATTTTACTACTATGCTATTTCATTGCTCTTCTTGAATGATCATTATTACCGCATATGGGAGCAACATCCATGGCAAGGCGAAAAATAAATAATGGCTGGATAACGTGCATGCATGATTGACGGGCATACAAATAACCTTATCAGAAACTCGTGGAAACGATGATAAGATTATTAGAAGTAATCTTAAGTTACTCGTACTATTTTTTTTATTTTTATTAAAGAAGAATGATTATTTCAAGTCACGTCTGAAAATTGAATACTGTAATTGAACTTCATACGGAACAATTTTGTTGTTAGAGACTTGTTCACGCGAACAGGACTGGCAAGCACAGAGTTCAAGTACATATTCTACGTACTGACCGTACCCCATGGTCGTAACATGATACGGTATCCTCCTATCTAAAGCCCACTGTAACCTTACTTATTACTACGTACGGTAGTAGTAGAACATAGCTCGCATCATAGAGCACCCTGAACCCTGGAAAATAATGATACGAGTTAGATCCTTGCGGTACACGGTGCTAGGTAAGTTAAGGTTAGCATGGTGCTATCCTGTGTGCTGTTAGCAGTAGTACTAGTAGCAGCAGTCGTTACTACGTAGCAGTACTAGTATGTAGCTCCGGGACAGATCCCAACGCTGTAACGCCGTTGCTACGCGTCCTCCGTTTTATCATCCTGTTTATCACGCCACAACGGTTGTGGTACTATAGTACTAGCAGCTCTGGTATAGTTCCCTACTCAGGATCATAGTACTAGCACAATAGCAAGGAGCATCTGTCTTAGTACCATAGTGACTATCTTCCTCTTTACATCTGGCTAGATTCCATGGTCTGCTGATACTAGATAGTAGAAAAGGTGCATGACATGATGGTGTGCTCCAAATATCATAATTGCACAATGTCTTTGCCTGCTTCTTGTGTGTAGGTTTCAAGCTTGTTGTCCATAGCTTCAATCACAAACTTGTATTTGAAGTTCATCTGACATAACAATGCATGATGCCATACTCAGAAAGACTATCAGCAGTAGTACTAGTAGTAGTAGTGCTAGTAGATCTTTCCTACTAAGAAGCAGCAACATGATGGCATCATGAGGAATGACAACAACAACAACAACTACTACTACTACTTTATTCAGTTGTCTTGTATGCTGCAACAATCTGGTGATTGCTCCTACAGCAGATAGTACTACTAGTACTAGTAGAGGAGTACTAGCAGCACCAGCACTAAATACTTCTTGGTATTACTTCGTACTAGGTAGCGTGTACAAGCCCTTCCCACTGAACAGCCTGCCTCCTCTTCCCTAAGCGCAAGTTTTTTTTAAGTTGAAAAAAGATCAAACTTTTGGTTTGACTTTCACAATCTCAATCTGTTGGAAAGTTACCTTACCAGTATGCTCGCACCTACCGGTAGTAGTGTTGAATTCCTCCCAAGTACGAAGTAATCCATAGTAAACTTACCGTAAGGTTTACCGGTACCGGTAGAACAAGCACGAAAAGTCAATCGTCAACCGGGATTGGGCAGTGGGACAGGGAACAAAACCAAAATTAGTGGAAGAATTGTAAACGATGTCCGAGTTACTACCGTAAGGTTACCGGTACCCCGGTACAGTGAAGTTATTCGACGGAACTACCGGTATCTTCTGAGAAGAGGTAAGTTACGAGTACCGTACACTCATAATATTGCTTTGATTGCTTTCACGACACAATACAAGCAGCGTACCAGGTTCGAACAATAATTGTACTCGGCACTGTACGTTCAACATGGGTTTTGACATTATTGTCATGAAACCATGATGAAACGAGGAGGAGCGCAAACCCGAGGAATGTCATTGCGAAACATGTTTCGATTACAGTACTAAGTACAATATGATTTGATGACACCAATATGAAACGAGGGATAGGTAGCCTGGGTTGGCAGAGTGAGTCTGCCCCATACTACCGTACATGACTCGTGATGCAATGTGCCGAGCCTAGTTAGTAGCGATGCAATTCAATTGTCGATGCGAATTCTTCTTCCTTTGCGAACGAAAGGCATGGGTCGACAGTTTCATTTTATTTTATTTCATTTCATTGCATTGCAGTGAACTGCATAGTTGTAGAAGACTGTATCAGATTGCCAGCGCTACAAATCACACAAGCATGGCAGAAAGAGATACTCATCAGGGAAGGGCAAGTACGAGTAAGAGTACGACGGCGATGAAATCGGATGCTACAAAGAGCGGAAGAAATCTCGGTTTCAAGCGAAAGCCTTGTTCCATTCCAAAAGTATTGTTGAGATCCACGGGGCTTCGAGGCAACCGCTTTCTATCTCCATCCCAATCCCAATCCAATACTAGCAATGGTCCGAAACCAAAGGCAGACCAAGAAGCACCGCATACGATGACTGCCACTCCCTCCAAGGCGTTTCCAGAAAGATATAGCGGCGAGGGGAGCACGAAGACGAAGACCCAAGGTCGTCTTTTCTCGTTCCTTCTTCCGCACGAATGCGATCGCGTCAATGGCAACGGAAACATAAATGGAAATTCCGATAGTAAAAAGACATCATCACGATCCGCACTTTCTTCTTCTTCTTCTTTGACATCCGAGTCTTCGTTTGGTACAAGCTCTGGGCACAGCAGCAACACTAGCAGCAATAACAGCAGCAGCAACAGCAACAACAACAACAACAATAACGACGATGCAAACCTTGGCGATATCGATTCCGATGTGAGCTCGACCGACGACGCCAACTACACGGGGGACCACCCCGACCATTCCTCGTCATCATCCTCCAAGGAAGATTGCATCAGCGACGATGATGACAAAGACGACGACGACAAAGACAGTGCCAATGCCAATGACAATGACAAAGACAGAGTCCCCAACGAAAGCGTCGATGGCCTCGGTCTCGACTTTTCCATTGCGCGGAGCAGGATTGCCGACGAGGCCGCCAGCGAGGCACTCGTCCGCTGGGGGAGCCGCGAGTTTTGCACGGTGGTAAGCATCGGGAAGGGGTCGAGCCAAGCCGACCAAATCCTCGCACGAGATCGGCGACCGATCTGGCAGCAGGGCGGCTGCGGTTGCGGCGGCTGCTGCTGCTGCTGCGAAGCTCGCAAGGGGGACGACGAAACGGAGGAACATGGACATTTACATGGACCCCACGGTGGTGGTGCTGTTCTTCTGCTGGCACCGGCACCGGACCACCAAACATACGCTCACAGTATTCCATCGTCGATCGCCGGTATCGCCGAACGAGCGGCAGCCAGTGCCGTTGCGAGACAGAAGCAACGCAAGGAATCGATCGACGAGGCACAGGCCAAGTCGCAGTTGCTGGCCAATCACCACGGGCACCTTGGTTTCAATGGCTTCGAAGAAAAGGAGAACAATAGCCCAAGCGTTGCTCCGTTGGGTGTTGTCCGAGAGGCTTTGGGACGGGACAACGATTCCGAAAAGATCGGTTCCACAACCGACTCCGTGTCGTTACTGCAGACATTCATCTGTGGCGACAAGGGGACAGAGGTGATTGCGGAAGAAAGCCTCGGGGACAAGGAACGCGACGATCCGTCGGTGGCTGGAGACGACAGAGGATTGCTTGTAGATGCAGAGGCCGAGGAAGAAGAGGGACCCAAAACGGTTGTGGTCACGAATAGACTGGGTGTTGCTGCTGGTGTGGCCGTTCCCACGGAGAGCGACTCGTTCGGAATCGAGGTTGTACAGCCACTTCCACAGACTGCCACGGGTGATAATGACTGCGATGCAAACAATGATCCTGCCATCATCCTAGTGAACACGGTGTTTTGTAAAAACATGCTTCAGGATCCGGGTAGTAGTAATAGTAGGAACGGCAAGATTCGATCCCACGGCGGTAGCTCGGACAAGGACACCGACAACGAGGAGGGCTGCTGGGAGGACATTATGGACAGCGACGCCTCCATCGCTGGATCTCTTGTAGCTGTACGACCACCACCAGCACTTTCTTCGTCTTCTTCGCCCACCCGTATATTTGTGGCCTTTGCCAAGGTCGTTGGACACATGTCGTCGAAACTCATTGGAATCCGACAAATGAAAGAGGCCGAGGAGAACACTGCTGCGAACTAACTCACTAGCTTTGTCCTACCCAAAAAAAAACAAGCAAGCAAAAGCAGACGTCGTATCGAGTTCGAAGCAAAGTAGCTTGCATATTGTAATAAATAGAATAGTAAAAAATACAGGCACTTTGAATTAGAGTCCCCATTACAGTACTGTACTTGCCACCGTAGATGATTCACTGCAGAAAGATTTGCAAATACAAAAAACGCCTCACCGAGAAGGATCCAGCAGGCGGACCTCCACCCACAGAGCCAGAGAAAAGGCCCCTCCCGTCGACGAGCCGCGTGAGGGTGGCCGGGACCACCAGCATTCTCGGCAGGAGAGGACCTCCCAACAACACGCACCACCAGTATCGCGGGATGCAACAAACAACTCGTTCCGCAGATAGTCCTCCGAGATCCGGCGCGGATTGTCCCACGGATCTGGATTGGCGGTGGAAAAACATCCAATGTAGAACCGACCGGTGTTGGGTTGCAGCAACCCGGAGATTTGTTGCACGTACGATCGTGCGTCCGCCTCGGACAGGCAGTGCAGCAACCCGGAATCCACCACGACGTCGAAGCGTTTCGGATTCGGATCCTTGTTGTCGTTGTTGTCGTTGTTGTTGTTGTCGTAGTTGTCGCTACCCAAAAGGCCCTCCAGAAGCTCCGGTCCGTGTCGGTCGGCCACCTCCGTGCAGGATGCCGCCAAGAACCGAGGTTTCGTCCAGAATGCCGACGCCGAGGCCGACGCCGCCGCGGCGTCGGCACGCTCCGTCGCGATCCGGACGGCGTCTTCGGACAGATCGAACCCCGTGACGGAGGAGATCCCGTACTTTTGGGCGAGGTACACGCAGTTTTCGCCGGCACCACACCCGGCGTCCAGGACGTGCCCCCGGAGCTTTCCTTCCTCGTACGCGCGGACGATTGCCGGCTGGGGCCGATGGTTTCCAATGTCCCAGGGTGTCGTTCCTCCGTGTTTATGGTCGGGTGCCGGATCTTGTTCGTGCTCTTGATGTTGTTGTTGCTGCTGCTGCTGCTGCTGTTTGACGGTCTTGTACACCGACCGATAGTATTCCGGCGGTAGAATCCGATCCGACGAAGCTGTTTCACTGTTCCCACCGATAGCAGCAGCAGCAGCAGTTGACATTCCGTGCGACCCCGACAAAGCGTTCGTCTTTGGCAGCATCGAGACTGTCCACAGGAACGATGATAACAACAGCATCAGCAGCGTTGGCGCATCGCGGAGCGATCGGATCGGAACTGCAAAGGCTTTTCGTTGGGTCGCCATCACAACTCGTGGGGTGGGGTGGGGTGGGGTTGGATGGGGTGAGTATTCGGTACTTGTTGCAAGAAATGGAGTACGTGAAGCCAAAGGTAACTATTGCCGAGGATTGATTTCTGCAACGACTGCGTACCACACTACCCGTTTGTCGATTACTCTGTTTGTGAAGCATTGGAGGGTGCTGTCATGGAGGAAGATTTTATTACGAATTCTCTAATTTCGTGCTTGCGGCAGGTGAGCGTTTGACTCGTGCTTTTCACGCGCTTTTTCACTGACGCCACTACTCTCAAATTTCAAGTTTTTAGAAAAATCTTTCGTGATCTTGTTGGAATGCCTCATTATTTACGCATTTTTTTCTTTTTAGGACTATCGGATCTATCGGATTTCGTTTTGCTTATGTTACTGCCGTACGATATTACGACGTAAGGTTTACGTACTTCGTATTACGGTGAGATCTTATTACTCACTGCTTTGTATTATTATTATTTTAGGCCATCACAGTACTCGTACATGCAAACGAAATTCTATTCTATTAGACGATCAGAAAAATATGAGGGACGCCAGAGACATCAACAGATGACTCGAATGCTTTTTGAAGAGAAGCTCCGTGCTAAACCAGATGCGTTTGACTCGGCTCGAATTCCCGTATTTGCTGTACCGGGACATGTAGGCAGTAGTGTAGCTACATTAGTGGTATTTACAAGCAATACTAGTCTAGGTCTAGAATTTGTAGACCTGTTCCTTCTTGTATCCCATGTCCGCCAGCAATCCCTTCACCTCGTCCTCGCCCCGGGGA
This sequence comes from Pseudo-nitzschia pungens, assembly GCA_037355855.1. Taxonomy (NCBI): domain Eukaryota; phylum Bacillariophyta; class Bacillariophyceae; order Bacillariales; family Bacillariaceae; genus Pseudo-nitzschia; species Pseudo-nitzschia pungens. Next base: position 3,036,087 of record CM074760.1, on the reverse strand, counting down.
CCGCAGAGCGCGCTGTACATGGGCGGTGGCCCGCACACAAAGACGATCACGTCGTCGCCGCACTCGGGCCCGTACCCTCCGGCTTCCTCCTCGATGACTTCCTTGGTGATGTACCCGGTCCGTCCCTTCCATCCGGTCGTCCCATCGGGTGACACGTCCGACAGGACGTGGACGACCTTGAGCTGGTCGGGGTAGTCACTGGCCCAGGAGTCGACGAGTGTTCGGCCCAGAATGTCGTCCTCGGTCCGGCTGCCGTAAAACAGAACGACCTCGTTGTGGTTTTTCTCCGTCTCGTCGCCCCCCAGGATCGCGTGCAGGGCCTGGATCATGGGCGTGATGCCGGTCCCGCCCACCAGCATGATGATTTTCTTTTGCGGAAAGGGCGCCTGTTTCTTGACGTTGAATTCAATGTGCTTGAAATCGACCGTGTCGCCGACCTTTAGAGTCTTGCACATGTGGTTGGACATGCCGTTCCCCCCGTAGTCCTTGATCAATAGGTCGAAGCATCCGACCAGCTCGTTGGTGGAGATGGGGGTGTACGGCCGGACGACGTCCTCGCTGGCAATGCTGGCCTTGGCGAGGATGCAGGCGCAGGTGGAGAGATTCATCGGCTTGGTTTGGTCGGGCAGTCCGAACCGCAGGACGCTCGAGCTTTTGGAGACCGGGATTCGTTCCAGCAGGGGAACCGAGGTCCATTCCTCCGTGAACTGGCACTTGCCCGGTGCCACCAGGGACAGCTCGGGTTTGCCGCTGAGAGAGGGGGGATTGTAGCTTGCCTTGGCCATTGTGATGGTTGCGAACGTGTTGGTTGCCGATACCAGCGAGAGGAACAACAGGGGAGAATAACTCTTGTAACGAGTGCGGGTACAAGTACGAGTTGTGAGTCTCAGTGCAGAGGACGATGATGACACTAGAGTCGATCTGCGGAGCACCGAGGAAAACATTGGACTGGTCGGTATTTGTCCCCGTAGCCCGTACGAGTATGTGCTTGGTGATCCCGGTTGCGGCACTTGTTGTACTAGTAACCAGTACAAATACCAACAAGAGTGAAGAGAATTCACGATGGGCAAGGACAATTGCGTTCGACCCTACTTGTACCGGTACCGGTAGGTCGATACCGGTACGTACAAGTTTCTGACAACCAGGATCCATCAAGCTCTTGTGATGTGGTTCGGCATTTCATCGCGTACGACGATGACTAAGTCGACGAATAAAATCATCAACAAAATGATAATCTCAAAATCGAAATCCAAGATTCAAAAAATAACTACTACTAATAATATGGATATGAGGTACAATGCTACCGTACATCAGTAGAGTCACTCAAGACTCTGGAATACGAAGTTCGTACGTAAGATTAGCTGTAGAAGTACCGTACGTACCTTACTCGTACTCCGAAGTGCACTACAGTAAGATTTTACTGTATTACTGAACTTAATTTTACGAAGTTAACAAAACAAATACGGTGATGGTTAAGGTCTTACCTTACACCTTACGCCTGACGGGAAGTAGACGTGAAGTGAGTCGTGGTCGAGTTTGTATCGCTTAGGCGCGCCAGCCATGCCGCATGAAAGAGTTCTTCGAAAAACTTCATTAGAAGGGCTTTAGTAATGATTGGGATGATTGCACGGAAGGGAAGTCGAGATGTCTTCGTTTGTGACAACCTCCTCCTGCGAGTCAAAAGTAGCGATGCTGCATACGGTAATCGTACGGTAATTAAGGTTTATTGAATATGAGTAGAAGTAAGGTTTTACTACCAGTATTCAAAATAAATAGTGCACGGTGTCGACCTGCCAGTAGCAAGATTTTTTGCTCGTTTTCTTCCCGTCGGCAGCAGTGACATGCCTGTACGGCAATGGTGAAGCGCGACGAATAAATAGAGAGCTGCCATCCACTTCCCCGAACTCTCGCTGTACGACTAAGGTTACTCGCACCAGCAAATCACACAAGACTCGGAAACACCTTCTTCACCGACAAGTTTGTGAAGGAACGAAACTAATAGGATAGATACTGCATTGCATAGTCTTCGACCGACGGCATTGATTTCTTTTCGTTGCTTGCTGCTTACGGAGAGAACAAGAACTGCCTTCGATAGAGAACTATAGATAGAATTCTTTTTTTTCAAAAATACACATTTCAAAAGAGAAGAGAAGAGAAGAGAAGAGAAGAAAACAAAACGGAATAGAACGAAAGAAAACCATGAAGCTTTTTGGAAACAACAAGAAAGGTACGTTTGACGCGTATTTTGGAATGCATCGATAGATACCACCAACCACGTGTGTCTTCTTGACAACGGGTGCACCTTTTGTAACGAATCAGGATCCCGAATCTTGCGAAGAGGAACGCAATGGATTGATTGATTGAATGGATCAGATGGGATCGGATCCTTTTGTGTCTCACCGGTTATTGTCTGTTATTGTTTCCGTCTCTGCCTCGCCCGCGTACCGTACCGTACCGTACCGCACTGCCATACCATGCCGATCCAATGTCCTTCTTTCAGAGACCGGCTACGCCGCCCCGTCCGAAGCTCTCCCCGTCGCAACACTGGTGGAAGAAATCCCTCCGAACATGGTGCCCGCACACCTCCAACAGGCCTCGGCACCCATGGAACGAATGTCCGCCGGAGGCAGCGGCAAGGGCAGCGGCGGCGGCAACTGCTGCACCTCCAACACCCCCCACCAGACCCTTCTGGACCGCGACCCAACCATCACACGTTGTCCCATGGTGATGCAGGAGTGCCCCAACTGCCACCGCGAATCGAGGACGCGGGTGACCACCAGCCCGACGTTGAAGACCTGGATGGCCACGGGGATTATGTTTTGTATGTTTTGGCCCCTGGCCTGGATCCCGCTGGTGTCGGACTCGTGCAAGGAAACGGAACACTTTTGCGTCTCGTGCGGGGCCCGCGTGGCCAAGGTCGATGCCTTTCAGGACTGCTGCGTCGAGCATAGGGGGTAGATGAGAGGAGACGACACGAGAGACAAGATTCGAGCTAGCAAGCATCATCGTGTTGTCATGTTTGTGAGCTACCAAACATGCGAGTCGAGCTACAAGTTGGTGCCGGTGGAACGAAAATGTGTGAATACTATGTGAATGTGTGTATGATGTACTATAATATGCGCAAATGTGACTTCTTTTTCGTGAGTCTGGAAGCGACACCTCGAACTGCACGCAGCGTCGGGATCGTGGATGGAAAAAAGATTGTGACGCATTGCGCCTTGGTAACACTACTACTACTACTACTACCTAGAACCAGAGTTGTTATACGAAAATAATGCCGGACGAAAGAAATGTTGGCCGGATGGCCTTTTGCACTCGCTATAGGCTTCAACAATACTATTGCCGCAGAACACACCATGTACGAGTACGAGTAATGGCTATGAATCGTTGCTATGACTTTTACATTGTTCTCACGTTGCAGGATCTGCGTTGGTTTCTTTTGTTTTTTTGGCTGACACAACAAGAAGGTATGCAGGAATTGTAGCGTAGCAGAACAACTAAAAGTTCGTGCTTGCTCTCTGTTTCGTCCGAAAAATAAAGTTCGTTGCGTGCTCTTTGTACTATCGTTGGACAAATAACCCATGTTATCAGTTCATCGGAACTACAAGTTTGAAGCACTGAATCAAAATCCCTTGTCGACCTGAATACTAGTAGTACTGGAACAGGCAGCTGGGCTGTCGAGATGAGGGATTTGCACCATCGCGGTTTCTCCATCATGTTATTTTTTTCATTGTAAATATTAGTAGTAGTATCATCAGGTCTGTTCTCTGTTGTATCATGTTCTTCATGAGAAATAACTGCAAGTCCAGTCCAGTTGTGAATAATATGCATTGCCCCTCTCTCTTGCAACTGAGAGATGAGAGCAGAGGAGAAAGCAAGGTTAGTAGCCAGTCTTTGCTTGCAACAACTTACTTGTTGTTCTTACTACTGCTCTTTTATGAAATGGGTAATGATCACCACTCACAGAATTGGCAACCCATTCCGGGACTGAATTGAATTTTTGGAATTTTGGGAGTGAAAGTCGGAAACGAATTTTTGTTGTGTAGAGCCGATCCAGAATCATCGTTATGAGATACTACGTATTACGTAACCTTATTCGATTCTTTCCTTGTTGAATTCTTCCGTTCGTTGGTCGTTGGTTTGGCTCGTACATTTTGAGACAGGCAGGACTGATCCAACCATCTGCACCAGGAGGTCATTGCATGCCAACGCAAGCTGCTATTTGCAACTACAAGTAACTTATTCGGTGTTCACTGTGTTTTCACACCAAATCAATCAATATATACTATACTATACAATACCACAATGTTCCGCTTGAGTCTCTTCCTTTCCTCCTTCCTGGCACTCATTGCGTTTTTGGCCATGCCACAGACGACGGTGGCATCGCGGTCTCTCTCCGTTCCTTCGGTGTTGTCGGTTTCCGTGCTCGCCCTTTCGTCCATGGTGGCCAGAGCCGATGACGAGATTGAGGACGACGATGATGATATTGTCGACGACGATGGATTCTCCGATGATGAAGATGACGAAGATGACGACGACGACGACGATGACCTCAAGGAGGAACTCTAATCGACGCATGCTCATGTTCAATGACGCAAAAATTTCGGCGACGAATCTATCTATTCATCCAGCATCCATGTTTGGATATGTGCAATGTGTGCAATGTTGAGAAGAAGAGCAAGATGTGCATTGGTACTGGTTCTCGTCGTTGTAATATTCGGAAGCTGTACGGTGAAGGTCACGATGGTGCCTTGTGTATTGACGGAAAGTGCAGAAGATAGAAATAATGTTCCTATTTTTTTTAAGAAGAAAAACAACCCATTCGAGTATTCTTACGCAACCACTCGCGCACGCAGAAACGAAACGAATTGCAACGACCGAGCTTTCACCATCCGCCCATCGATCCGATCCAATCATCCATTCCGTTCCATTCCACTCGTTTGGCACCCACTCGTTTTGAGATAAGATCCGAGGATCACGTGTACCGTCTGTTTTGATTTTGATGAACCACGACTGCAGGGATGAAATGTCACCGGAATCTTGGTGCCAGTGCCCAAAACGATATGGGAGATTGCGAACGCATTGTCCCTCCCTTCCTTCTTCTGTTGCGCGGGAAGTGAAAGTTCGACTTCTCGGTCTGCTCGGATGGTTTTGTGTTGTCGTTCGGTGGTCACGAACCCAACCCTCCCGTTCTCTCTGTGATTCGATTGATTCGGTTGGCTTGTGCAACCACACCCTACGATTTTTGTGGGTACGATCGATTTTGTGTTCGTTCGAATTGGTTTTCGCATTCATATCCGTATTCATACTCGTTTTCGCCACTCTCCCGAAGTGATTCGAGCAAGAGCATTGCGCTGAGCACGGCAGATCGAAGAGCTTCATTTCTCTGCATCGATCTTCGCTTGGGAGTGAGTTCTCGGGTTCTTCCCGCTGGTTGTGTTTCGGCTCTGCGCGGATGGATCCATCCGTGCATTCATCCGTCCGAATGTTGTCTCCCGTGCATCGGGGTTGCAAGATGCATTTGCTTCACACCACACCGTACATTACTACGGTACCATTTGTGGAGTGTGCCGTTCTAGCACTACTACGTGTTTTTTCTCCTACTGGCGGTTTCATTTTAATTTCTTGTGTGTTCATTTGCTCCAAACAACAAGAAAGCAGATGCCAGCACACCCATTGCCGTAACACCAACACAAATAGTAGCAGCAGGAGCACGACCATTTGGTACAAAGTACACCAGTCTTCGTTGGTCCGTGCTGGTGGTTGCTCATTGCGCAAGCCGAGATTACACACCTCCTAGATAACAACGTCCGCCCGTATGTTTCTGTTCCGACTCCAGAGCAGCAGAAGCAGCATGCCTGCCTGCTGCTGCGATTTGGTGTTTGTAGGGGTAAAACCAAACCATGAGAATGAGAATTGCGTACGTGCGTGAGACAGTCGTCCAACGACTGTCATACTTGTTGCTTCTTGCAACCACCAATGTAGTAAGGACAAGATCCAACTCGAACACTTCACACTGTTACACTGTTACGAGTGCAAGAAGTACTGCTGGTACTAATAGTACTGTTCATTCTCTCTTGGTGGGGCTCCTGCTGCCATCATGATACTGTGAGCATTTTACTGGGCTTCTTCTTCAACAAGCACCAATGCTGATACTAATGTTTGTTGTTCTTTTTGTGACTAGTAATTTCTTTTTGGCATGTTGAGTTCTACTTGTTCTTGTTCTTCCCCAGCACCACCATCGTCATCCACAAAGCAGCAACTCCACCATCAGCAGTACTAGTAGTACTGGTACTACTACTTCATTGATAATGCTGGCTTCTGTTGGGGAGGATCATGATGATACTAGATAATCCAACTTTGTTCCCACTTTGAATCAACCACTAGTCCTCCACTCACTTTACTACTGCTGTACCGGTAGTAGTTCCAAAGAATGAAAAATGAGAAAAATAGGCATGACAGGGGATCATGCCGTAACCTTAACCTTACCGTATGGTTAGCTTTCGGTATCAGAATGCGAGTTGCAAATCTTGCATCTAGGTTGCATGAGTCGAGTTAGTCACGAAAAAAACTTCGTAATAAAGTACGACAAACGGTCACGGGGCCAAACATGGGAAGAAGGATAGTGGCGTGATCTTAGTACGCTGTGTACTGAATGGTACGTAGAATCGTGTAGGATGTAACGCATCATGTTCGTTTTTTTCCTCATAAATCGACGAAACGAAGCCTCAAAAGCTTTACTTTCATAAGCCAAAACACGACACAATTCCTATTCGAGATACAGCAGTCGTTCGTTCAGGAAACCAAACTGTCATCTGCGATGATCCTTCCGACTACGATGGCGAAATCGACCAGCATTATCTTTTGCAGGAGTCTGTTGTTGCTGGCAATCGCAGCAACAGCAGCAACATCGCTCGCTCTCGACAGCGAGACGGAACCAAAAGATCTCTTTGCGGTCCTTGATGGAACCGGTGGTGGCCCCGTGTCGTTCGCTCCGCGGTCACAACCCCTGACGCTTCTCACGCCCGAATCTGACGAGAATGAGATCGAGAAGGAGGAGACGACCTCCACTCTGCTGCGGGGTGGAAGTAACATCAACATCAACCGCCACGGAAATGCATTGGAGTCGCAGTCGCAGTCGCAGTCCGATCCGCAGCTCCAGTTCCCCCCGATTCCCCCCATTCACCCGCGCCACACCGGATCCGTCCTACTACTCGTCCATCATGAACTCGGACAGCACCACGACGTACCGGAGAGACATCAACGCCCCCTGCGACTACGGGATGCTAGTCTTCAATGTCGGTCCGGCGGAGGACGACATGCCCTATGAGTACGAGATCTACGGCGACGCCTATCTGTGGAGCGACAATGCCGGACTGTGCGTGTTGTATCCCTCCTACACGGGCTACCAGCTCTCGACGACGGGGCCCTTTTGGAGACTGGGATACGATCCAATGGTGGTCAACTTCAAGGACCTGGGAGCCGAATTTCGTCACATGCATCGCATCTCCAGTCGGATTCTGGCACCGGCCGATGGATCGGCGCACAAGAATTCCAACAAAATCAACAAGCACACGGCCGGGGACTATGTCATTATGGGGCACCACGATTTCTACAGTATTGAGTACTACAAGCAACTGAAGCAGTTCATCAACAGCTGGGGATCGGAAACCGAAGCGGAAGCCGGAACAGCATCAGAACCAGCCACCGAGTCCCTTTCCACGACCACGGCCTAGAGCGCGAGTCATCCATCGTTCCTCCACAACTGCAAGCGCCATTCCCGGACCCACGGACGACCAGACGAAGCGCCACGGAATCAATCTATAGTCTCTCTTCCCGTCGGCGCGACAGAAACAAACTATTCGCAGTTCATGTGCAGTTCCATTCGTGTGTGCAGATAGATTGTAAATAGTATAAAACATACAGTAAATATTATATTATTTTTATTATGCAAAATAGGAATAATAAGAGATTATGAAAACACTAACGATAACGATAACGAGGCCGATCATTCCTTGTATCTAGCATTACAGTCGTACTCTTATCGTACCGTACCTTTGGAGCACTCTGGAATCAAAATGGATCTTCACAACGCAGAACTATTGATCCTGAGATGCGGAGGAGGAGGTGGGCAAAGGCATCGAGTAGTCCGTGACGTACACCTAGTTTTAGATATGTAGTTATATTTATTGCAAAACATTACATTGAAAATGCATTCGACCATCCGATCCGCAGCGGCCCGAACCATCCAGCCCGAGCCCAGCAACAATAAGTTCTTCTTCTCTTCGCGGGAGGTTTCTTGTCTCCGTCGTCATCGCGTTTGGGTTCGGGTTGGTCGGTGCCCGCTTCGTCGCTGTCGGCCATTTTTCTATTATTAATATTGACAATACGGGTGCGATTTTTTTCTTTTGTATCTTTTTTATCAAGTTTGCATAACGCATCAACATCCCAGAACGCAGATTTGGGAAATTCATCGTATGTGTCATTGAGAATCATACCAGTATCATTTCTTCGTTTCGTCGTGTCGTCTTGATTTTGGACATTTTCATATTCTTTTGCATTATCCTTGATCAAGTTAAGGAACGCGATGTGCGTTGGCCACTCCACCTTTGATTTCCTCCATGTATTTCTTCATACTTTTTCCTGTTAGAACCATCTGTTGACGCCGGTGCATGAACACCGGATCGATCTCACATTTGATTGCCCCGAGCCTCTGATGATTCATTGCCTTGAAGCCTCATTGTCTTGACCGTTCTGAATTCTTCGTTCCTGAAAATACGATTTCATACGCATTATAAAACATAATGCTGAGTAGACAACAGCATCCTCCAAGAGAACCTCAGAAATATTACCTGATTCGAATTCCCAGAAGCGTCCACCAGCATCATACACTTGTTGAACAATGTTGTCGCCATTCGCTAGGTTTAAGGATTCTACGTCTCGTCGCAAGGGTCCGTTTGGGTGGCTTTCCAGGTACTCCAATACGCTATTGTTTACCACAGTAACCCAATATACGGTCCCACCTGTACAATGTAGGCAAATCAATCTCGTATAGAGCACGATCTGCCAGAAATTAGGAGGAATTATGACATCGAAGGGATGGACACGGAATCCAGAGTGATTTTCTTGACCCGCCGATTGATTACCTTGATTCTCCGTATGTAGTTGGACAATAACGCAGCTATTAACACTGAAATTGGGTTCAAAGAGTGTTCGGTGTGTTGCAATGTGGGATAATCTGACCAAACTGCGGGTAATTACCTGGTTCGTTCTGTGACGGTGAAGCTCAAGTTTTTCATCCGAAACTCGATACATAACCTTACTTCGTAATAATTACGTAGCAATTTGTACTAGAAAGGTTTCGAGCTTGGTCATGAATTCACACAACGATGCTATGTACGCGTAAGGTTACGTACAGGCACAGTACATAGGTTTCCGCACCCTGTAAGGATGATCGCGACGGAGGGAATTCCGTGTTCAACAGAGTACCAAAGGTACGGTACGATACGTTGAAGTTACGGAAAGACAGGAAGGGAAGAACTACGGTAGGAGTTATCTGGCGAAGTAAAAAATAGTAGTAATAATAGTACCTACTTCGAACGAAGTAAGGTTTACTTAGTATTGAATCCTGTACTAATGTTTTATTCTATTTATTTTTACGACCCCAATTTATTTCTTCGGCCTTTATTTTGCGCTGTGCGAAAACAAGCTTTCAGTTTGCGCTCATCAAGCGCAAACTAAAAAATAAATCTGTTGTGATAGTTCGTGCTTTGACAACACTTTGATGAGACGGCACATTTCACGTGCTTCATTTACGGAGGAGTCGGAAGAGGTTGTTACCAAAATCACCAATCATTATTTTCCCTTGCACTCCACTCTCAATGAAGTTGCCAGATACGTGGGCGATCGTCAAAATTTCCCGCAGAGGTGCACATTCTGGCGATACCCCCAGTTGTAAAGGGCCTGGGAAAGTCAAATTCAAGCTGGAGTGTGTGTGCATGAAAAAATAGAGATGAGAGCTGCGGAAACCTTTCACCATTCATTCTCAAGATTCATATCCATGATACCGGGAGTGTATTAGTTCTACCGGTACAAGTACGAACTCTACTGTACGGTAAGACTTTGTGTCCTTTTCTCTAAAAGCTCATTTATGATCTCGGTCTAGCTAGACGTGCGTGTAACCTTACCCGTCATACTTTTCTAATCGTACTTCATCTCAATTTTAAAATTCAAAGTTATAGAAGCGCATTATTGATTCACCTTCGCGTTGCACGCCAGCAGAGCTTGGATGCATTCCTGATAGGTCGGTCGTTTCTCCGAAACCATCGCCTGGATGTCCTCGACCTCGATGGTCGTGCCCGAGGACTTCGTGACGGACCGTGGTTTTTGCAAAAATACCTGCCACGGTTCTCCGTACACCTTGAAGAGCCATCCGTACAGGCCCTTGTCCGATACGGGCTTGAGAAAGAGTATGGGATCGAAGCTCTTGTAAAAGTCAAACGTCTTGGCCAGGGCCGGAAAGATGAACGGAGCGTAGTACCCGTCACGAACCTTGTCGAGGGCTCCGTTGACAACGACCGTTGTTACCGGACCCTCCCCGGACCCACGCTGTGCGACCGCGTTGTCGTGGAACTTTTTCACGTTGATCCAGTCCTCCACGGGTCCACCGTTCCCCGGTTGGCACACCAGGTGCAGCGCGGGAGCATCGGCGTTCGAGAGGGAATCCAGGGCTCGCTCGTCGCCCAGCAATCCCGATCCGCCGCCGCCACCGCCGCCCTCGTCGTCGCCTCCGCCCCCCTTGACGAGGCGATTGACGGCGCTGGCAAAGGTTGCACCCCAGGGCTTGCTGTAGCCTGGTTCGTCCCCACCGTTGTTGCCACTAGCAGAGTAGTGCTGCGCCACGGCCTCGATGCTGCTAAAGACCGCCGATTGGCGGTAGCGTTCCCCGGTCCATTCCTCCTTGCACAATTCCACCTCCTTTGTGTCGGGAAGAACGAACCAAACCTTTTTGTCCTCCTTGGATTTTTGGTTCAGGGATTGCGCCAGCGTAGGGAGCCACTGAACGCACCAATCGCGGTTCTGGTTGAGTTCTTGGACGTCTTTGTTGGAGCCGAGTTGTCCGAATTTTGTTTGTATTCGACGTTGTCGACATGCGTCCAAGTAAAGACCGTGAGAACGACGAATCGGGACGAAACCAAACCAAACAAGCCATCCTGCACTACGCTTGATACACCAATACTAGCTTCCCGATCTAGCAAAGGCAAAGCGATATATTCGTCCCATATTGACCCGACAAAGATCTCAAACACACGTCAAAACAAGCAAGTAATTCCGATTCGATTCGATTCGATCCGATATACACTTACTGTCAAAGTCGTCGAATTGGGTCTTGGATTGATCGCCACCGATCAATGGCGGGAACTCGAGTTCCAACAGCACGGGTGGGCCATCGGTCGAGGCGAGGGCCTTGTCGAGTGCCACGGTTGCGAGCTTTCGAAGATCCCCCTGAATGTCTCGCCCCTTGGCTGCCGACTTGTCAAAGGGAGAAATATCTCGCGGCAGCGGCGTGAGTGACACCAGCAGTTCCGTCCCAGAGGTTCTCGCCGGACAATTCGCGGTGACATGTGTTCCAACAGCGACGCTCTGGCGTGCGATGAGTGTCTGGGGCAGCAGCGAGGCAATCGGAACGGGTCGCGCCAAGAACAAGATGCAGAACATGTATAGTGGCACCGAGAGAACGGCCGATGCTGCTGCTGTTCTCATCGAGGGTGTGGATTGCGACCTATTCATCGTTTTTCGGCTTCTATACTGCATTGCTGTATAGGAACTTGCTACCCTTGTCGTCCTCCTCCTTCAAACTGTGTAGATGCGGGCTTTGCGAATTCAATATCCATGGAGATTCTCGTCGTCATCGTCGAACAATCTTATTTTTTTCAGTTTCCTCATCAGTTTTTTGTCAACTCTGAACACGTACCGTACCGTACGGGTTAGGTACCGTTACGTTTCATCCAGTTGCGTATCTTGGATACTACTGTAATTACTTCGTACTACGTATTATTTTCAAACTTCAAATTGCTCTCTAAACAAAAACTCAACTTGGTGTTGATACGCAAATAATAGGATGCAAACTCATGCAAACTCATGCAAACTCATGCAAACTCATGCAAACTCATGCAAACTCATGCAAACTCATGCAAACTCATGCAAACTCATGCAAACTCATGCAAACTCATGCAAACTCATGCAAACTCATGCAAACTCATGCAAACTCATGCAAACTCATGCAAACTCATAATACGCAACGCAATCTGATCAAAAATAGGCTGTTGTTGTAATGCCATACACAAAACAGGAAGGAAAAACAAGTGCTAGTACTTTTGCACTAGTATCTAGTACTACAATCTTTACACAGTGTATGTCACTGTAGGAATGAATACATTCTTCAGATCAGTCTCCTTGTAGACTCTCTGTTCAAGGTGGTTTACCTGGTTTGCCCTTTTCCCCCCATCCATCTGACTGCATTCCCCATGATAATCTATTTATTTTCTCCCCCCTTTCCCCTTTGCTCAAAGTTCTTTTGGTTTGCCGCTGGTTACCAGGATGGAATGGATGATGACACCACTTTTTCTCAATGACAACCCTTATTACAACCAATATTGCATCCAAATACTCTGTTGCCATTTCAAATTGTTCTGACAAGGTGTTCAATGGAGACACAACAATCTTCTCCCAAAATCCTGTATTGTTTGTCTTTTTGTTGATAGGGAATGTTTGAGACATTCATCATCTCAACCTTTTCATATAAATGACACATTCCTTTTCCTCCAAACCAACCTATCCATATTCATGTAATTGGCTCTATCAGATCAAAATATATATCATCTCTTTCATGAAGGCTCCTGCCACCATTCATTGTAACTGCCTGCTGGATCCCAACTGGGCATGTGTAAACACATTTTGTTTCTACTCTCAGTAGTTGGAATCTCTCTCCTGGCTAGTTTTTCATACATTGATCCACTAAGCGCACAGAAAACCACCAGGCAGCTTTCCCTCTTCAATCATCTCCTTGATCGTCCCACAATAAATTACATCTGTTGCCAATTCTTCATTACAAATTCAGGTTTTGCTGTGTCTTGTCAGTGCCACCCCAAATCAACCAAATTGTTTTGCAAACATTGCTGTGCTGTGGTGCCTCAACATCATGGTGGCCCGCGTCATGTTGCATCTTCTGCAGTTGCTTGTAGGGTATGAAAAGAATATCATCATCTCAACAAAACATCGTGTCCTGGATGACAAACAAAATGTGATCGGTTTTTCTTGTCTTAACGTAATGAGTAAATTACAAGAAAGACCTTCCATCATGGAAAAAAGTACTAGTAATACTTGTACGTAAGTTACTCGTATGGGGAGACGTACCGATACTCGTACCGTACGTTCCGTTAGGTACTGAGTACCGTACGGGCATCATTGTTTTGAAAATTCAAAACAATGTTGCTACCGGTTAGGTTATGCCAACTTTGTGACACATCAACCTCACACGGTACATCATTTACGTATGGATACGATGTGAAAAAATAAAATACGGAGTAATAATGATGTCGAACCTGCTTTTCGGTTGTTCAAAACCCCCTCTCTTATACCACCCAGATCTCCGACAAGGCTTGCGTATCGATGATTCGTTAGGGATCGCATTGCTTTTGATCATCTGCATCGGTGGTAAATAGTAACTACTTGACGAATTTCCGATTCGTTCAGCTAATCCTTCACTCGGGAACATCTTCTCTGTATTGTTTCGTATTAGGTGGTGATGTCGTCATCTTCGGGACCAAACGGCAAGCACCGGGCGAAAGCCGTGGATCTTGTATGTCACGATGAGTTGATTTGAATAACGTTGTATTTTTTGGTTCGTAGTTTGTGTTCTCTATGATTACAAACAAAAAATCTCACTAAAATTTGTTTCCGTGACTTTGCACTTCGCAAATGTAATTTTCAACTCTGCCAAACTAGGTGACTGGCAAAACGATCGTTGAATATTTCTTCGACCCATCGTTGATCATTGATGAGGACAAAAATCTTGGAAATTCGATGAGCTCATTCAAAACGCCGGGAAAGAAAAATGGAAGAGGAAACAGCAATGACGCGGACGAGCTCCTATTCAGCTGTAAACACCTCTACGCTCCGTGTACGATACTCAAATCGCTGGATGACAATGTCAACACAACGAGAGGAAACGGCAAGGAGAAGAAAAATAGAAGAGCTACAATTATCCCGGCGGGTCCGGCTTTGGTGAAAACGCGAGACGGAACAATGTACAATATCAATGACGCGACAAAACTAATTGCGTTGACTTCACCGGACGATTATGAGGGCCTCGATGACGTCTTGCACTTGACGAATGTTACGGAGTCGAGCCTGCTCCATGCAATCCGGGTCCGATACAAAAGAGATGATATTTATACTGCGGCGGGCCCAATTCTGATATCGGTTAACCCATACAAACCAATCAACACATCTCAGGGAGAATCGTTATACTCGGAGAAAATGATGTTGAAATATCGAACCACAGAAAATTTTTCTGAAGAATGCCCTCATTTGTTTAAAGTGGCCGATAGAGCATACACCGCTATGATGGATTCTGTACACATCATCCCGAACCTAGAAGAAGCGGATGCAGATCATTGTATCGAAAGTCCCCGCAAATCTAGATCCCGCCCCGGACAGGTGGTAAATCAGAGCATCATTATTAGTGGAGAAAGTGGGGCCGGAAAAACTGAAGCAACGAAGTATATTATGAAATATCTCGCACGGATCACAAAGAGAAAGGAGAAATGGGGTTCTGAAGAAAGCCCGGATACCACATCAATTGATGGCAAGGAAGTGGCATCGTTGGAAGACAGAGTCTTGTCCTCAAATCCTCTTCTAGAAACATTTGGAAATGCGCAAACATTACGGAACGACAATTCATCGCGATTCGGGAAGTTTATTCACTATCAATTTTAGCACGGAGAAAGGCACTATCATTGGGGCTCGGATATCCAATTACCTCCTTGAGAAGACGAGGATCACGACTCAAATTGAAGGCGAGAGGAACTATCACATTTTCTATCAACTCTTCGCAGGAGCCAATCCTGATTTGCTAACTAAACTTGGACTCGATGTCGGAACATCGGCATTCAGATATCTGCGAAATCAATCTTCTCCGAAAACCGAGAAGGACAAGAAAGAATTTGTTGAAACGATGCAATGCCTCTCAAATGTTGGCCTCTCAACGGAACAGCAAGATGCTGTGATGGGTTTGGCGGCAGCTGTCTTGCATCTAGGAAACATAAGTTTTCAGGAGGGTGAAAGCGAAGAAAATCCTGCAATTATCACTGAGGATTCTCGTTCGAGTTTACAAAAGGCGTGTGAGTTGCTTGGTTTAGGAGGAGGACGCAGTAGCCGACGCAATTTTAACCAAGCACTTGACGATTCAACGGGAAAAGCATTAAAAAGCCTTCCACTGTTGCTATGGCTGAAGATAAGCGAGACTCGTTGGCAAAAATGACATATTCGTCTCTCTTTGTTTGGCTTGTCAAATCGATCAATGAAACGCTGAGTAAGGACGAAAACGACTTCGAAATCGATTCCGGCGCTGTGCAGACTGGATTTATTGGTGTTCTGGATATTTATGGTTTTGAATGTTTCGAAGTGAATGGCTACGAACAACTTTTGATAAATTTTTGCAATGAAAAATTGCAACGACATTTCAATCGTCATGTTTTTGAAGTCGAGCAGAAACTGTATTCATCTGAGGGAGTGGACTGGACCTACATCACCTTCAATGACAATCAGCCATGTTTAGATCTGATTGAAGGTGGTGGCGGAGTTGTCGGTATTTTGAATACGCTTGATGATTCATTCTCAGGCATGGGATCGAGCAACGAGAAAGACGTAAAGTTCGTTTCGCAACTCCATAAATTATTCGGCAGCGTGGCTGGAGCAAAGAATTACTAATGGGGGTCATCCGTATTTTGGGACTCCCAAATTCGGAAACGACCGTCAATTCGACATTACCCACTATGCTGGACAGGTATGTGATCAGTTTCGATGATTTTCCCGGTCGATTTTTGTTTCGTTGCTCGTTGTGAAAAAACTGATTGGATGCTTTTGTTGTATTTTAATTAGGTTCGCTATACAGCTGATGGATTTGTTGAGAAGAATATGGAAAGCACGAGTAATGAATTGAAGGACTTAGGGTCGACTTCGACAATTCTGTTAGCTCGAGATGTATTCAGTGTCAGGATCAAATAGCGATGATAGAAGGTCATCTATTCGTGGCTTTAGTGTTGCTTCTCAGTTCAAACAGTCACTGCAGTCTCTAGTAGAAGATTTGGAAATGACTCAACCTCATTACATTCGTTGTATCAAACCAAATCTAAAGAAGTCCTCAAATAATTTCAATGCTGGAGAAGTCTTGAAACAGCTAAGATATTCTGGAATGATGGAAGCCATACGCATTCGACGTGAAGGCTATGCACTGCGAGAAGATCACAAAAGTTTCTATAATCGCTTCAGTGTTCTTCTTAGCGCCGATGAGTTGAAGGAAGATGTAGGAATTGATGGACTCGGTAAAAGTTCTGTCCAACCGTCTTAATGTAACGGATGTGGATTGGCAGATTGGACATACGAAAATCTTTCTTCGCCGAGAACTGTCGGATAAGTTGGAGCGACTTGCGAAGCTTCGTGTTCACAGGGCCGCTCGGACTCTCGGTCGATTTGGTCGATTAATAGCAACGAGACGAGCATCCAAGATTCTTACCGCTTGGGTCAAGTTTCGTCTTGTCATGATCAAGAAACATAGAGCAGAGAGAGCATCGACCAAAATCGCCGCAACTTTCAGAATGTATTTGAAAGTTCGATATCTTCAGAAATGTGTGGCTGCCGCAGTGAAAATCCAATCCCTCCAACGGATTGTCAGTAGCGAAACTTGTGGCGAATAAGTTGAGAGATCCATTTTTTGGCATGACTTACAAAGAAATCAAAAAACTTCTGCGATCTGAAACCACACTTATGGAAAATGCCATTGATGCCAAAAATTTCAAAAAGGCCGCAGCGATTGAAGAAAAGATGTACGTAAAAAAACACTTTGTGACGAACAATTTTCATGATCCGCAATTTAAAATCTGACACTTTTGACTCGTTTTATTTGTTTGATAGTGAAACAATCAAGATTGCGATTGCTGCACGGCAGCCAATGACGCGCAAACGAGTGGAGGAAAAAATTGCAACGGTTCAAAAGGACCTTGACGATGCAATTCAGCGCAAGGATTACAAAGAAGCCGGTCCATTGCAAGACGAATTAGAGAAATTTATAAGTCTTCGAGAAGAATATCCAACGCTAGATGAATTGAAAGATGCCGTTACAAGAGCAGAAGAAGCTGTTGCTAGCGCGGCAAAAAAGCGGGATTTCGCAAATGCAGCCTCTCTTCAACAGGATGTGGTTGAGGCCAGGAAACGTTTGGAAGAGGCTCTCCAAGAAGAGGGAAGCATCGACGGGAGTGAGCACACTGAAGAAGATAAAGGTTTGAACATGGCGATTGATGGAATTGAATCTCGTGCCGATCTTGAAAAAGAATTGAAAGATCTCCATACTCAAGTTGATGAAGCCATTTCCAAGAAGGATTTCCAATTGGCATCAGAATTACAGACGAAAATAGACGAAAGGGAAAAGCTGCGATTATTCTTTCCATCTCTGGAAGAACTTGAGGAACAGTTGAGTGAAAAGAAGAAATCACTTGACGATGCCATCGCGAACAAAAATTTTGAGAATGCTGCGAAATTGAACCAAGACATATCTCTGCTGGAAAGAAAGATTGAAGAGGAAAAAGCAAAGATTGAATCCGACAAAAGCAACTCTGATGTCACTTCTCCAAAAATTTTGGGTCTTGATGGCAAAGAAAAACAATTCGAGTCAAGGCACTCTCTTGAAACAGAAATCAAAACAAACACTTCTGAGCAAGCATCTGAAATCTCTTCAAAGAACTTCAAAAAGGCTCAAGAAATTCAGGCATATATCGATAAACTTGAAAGTCTTCGCAGCAGCTTTCCAACTGTGGATGAACTTCGTCTTACAATTGCAACAAAAAAGGACGAGATGAACCAAGCGATATCAGAAAAAAGGTTTGCAGACGCTGAGCGACTTGATAAGGAAATCAATACTTTTGAGGTCAAACTAGAAACAGAACTGAAGAGCAACACGAGTCAGAACAAAAGCATCGATGAACCTGTTGCGCCAAGCAAGAGTCTGTCTCCCTTCGTCCCCAGTCACCAAAAACGTGGAGACAAAGGTTTTGAACAAGGTGAAACCTCAAGTCATTCCCGCTCCATCAACGCCAAGTGTGAAATCTGTTGCAACAAAAACAAAACGTACTGAAAGTAGCAAGACTGACAACCGTTCGGTCGAAAAGCTTAGACCTAAAAAGCCTCTCCTGTCCTCTGTAGGAGACAGTGTGCTTTCAGTTACTCAAATGCTTGCTAGTAAGAGAGGGTCTGCTTCGCTAGTAGTCAATGGGGAAGGTGGCCTTGCAGGAATCATCACAGACACTGACATCACCAGAAGACTTGTTGCAAGGCATCTTGATGCATCAACAACAAGTGTCTCCAAGGTGATGACTCCCAATCCAACTTGTGTCTCCATGTCTGATGCTGCAATGGATGCCATGACAACAATGGTGGAGAATCACTTCAGGCATCTGCCTGTAGTGGACAGCAATGGAGGTGTTGTTGGACTGCTTGACATTGCCAAATGCCTGAATGATGCTATCAGCAAGCTTGAAAAGTCTAACTCCAAGAGTGACAGTGCTGCACAGGAAGCACTAAGCCAGGCCATGCAAGCTCAGGGTGCACATGGGGCACAAGCAGCAGCTCTGCAGGCGTTGCTTGGTCCCTTGATGAATCAGGCTTTTGGAAACCAAGTGTCACCCAGTCTACGCAGCTTGCTTGCTGGAAAGCCCAGCTCTGTTGTTCACCCAAGCACCAGCGTGTATGCAGCTGGGGCCAAAATGGCAGAGAATAGAAAGGCTGCCCTAGTTGTGGAGGATGGCAAATTAGTTGGAATCTTTGGCTTCAAGGATATGATGACAAGGGTGGTTGCCAAGCAACTACCTATGGAAGACACTGAGATTTCTGCAGTGATGACTCCAAACCCAGAGTCTGTGTCACCTGATATGACAGTGTTGGAGGCATTGCAGACCATGCATGAGAACAAGTTTTTGACTTTGCCAGTTTGTGAGGAGGATGGCACAGTGATAGGTCTGGTGAATGTCATGGATGTCATTTATGGATGTGGAGGAGCAGATGGTTGGAGATCAATATTCAATACAACGCTTGACATGGATGATCTATCAGATACAGCCTCTTACATGAGTGAAAAAGAAACCACTCTGGCTGGAAGCCGAACATCCAAATCAAGAGCCAAGGCAACAGAAAAGATGTCTGATACAAGGTCTGTGGAAAAGCTTAGACCAAAAAAGCCTCTCCTGTCCTCTGTAGGAGACAGTGTGCTTTCAGTTACTCAAATGCTTGCTAGTAAGAGAGGGTCTGCTTCGCTAGTAGTCAATGGGGAAGGTGGCCTTGCAGGCATCATCACAGACACTGACATCACCAGAAGACTTGTTGCAAGGCATCTTGATGCATCAACAACAAGTGTCTCCAAGGTGATGACTCCCAATCCAACTTGTGTCTCCATGTCTGATGCTGCAATGGATGCCATGACAACAATGGTGGAGAATCACTTCAGGCATCTGCCTGTAGTGGACAGCAATGGAGGTGTTGTTGGACTGCTTGACATTGCCAAATGCCTGAATGATGCTATCAGCAAGCTTGAAAAGTCTAACTCCAAGAGTGACAGTGCTGCACAGGAAGCACTAAGCCAGGCCATGCAAGCTCAGGGTGCACATGGGGCACAAGCAGCAGCTCTGCAGGCGTTGCTTGGTCCCTTGATGAATCAGGCTTTTGGAAACCAAGTGTCACCCAGTCTACGCAGCTTGCTTGCTGGAAAGCCCAGCTCTGTTGTTCACCCAAGCACCAGCGTGTATGCAGCTGGGGCCAAAATGGCAGAGAATAGAAAGGCTGCCCTAGTTGTGGAGGATGGCAAATTAGTTGGAATCTTTGGCTTCAAGGATATGATGACAAGGGTGGTTGCCAAGCAACTACCTATGGAAGACACTGAGATTTCTGCAGTGATGACTCCAAACCCAGAGTCTGTGTCACCTGACATGACAGTGTTGGAGGCATTGCAGACCATGCATGAGAACAAGTTTTTGACTTTGCCAGTTTGTGAGGAGGATGGCACAGTGATAGGTCTGGTGAATGTCATGGATGTCATTTATGGATGTGGAGGAGCAGATGGTTGGAGATCAATATTCAACACTGCATTAGACCTAGATGATCTATCAGATACAGCCTCTTACATGAGTGAAAAAGAAACCACTCTGGCTGGAAGCCGAACATCCAAATCAAGAGCCAGGGCAACAGAAAAGATATCTGATACAAGGTCTGTGGAAAAGCTTAGACCAAAAAAGCCTCTCCTGTCCTCTGTAGGAGACAGTGTGCTTTCAGTTACTCAAATGCTTGCTAGTAAGAGAGGGTCTGCTTCGCTAGTAGTCAATGGGGAAGGTGGCCTTGCAGGCATCATCACAGACACTGACATCACCAGAAGACTTGTTGCAAGGCATCTTGATGCATCAACAACAAGTGTCTCCAAGGTGATGACTCCCAATCCAACTTGTGTCTCCATGTCTGATGCTGCAATGGATGCCATGACAACAATGGTGGAGAATCACTTCAGGCATCTGCCTGTAGTGGACAGCAATGGAGGTGTTGTTGGACTGCTTGACATTGCCAAATGCCTGAATGATGCTATCAGCAAGCTTGAAAAGTCTAACTCCAAGAGTGACAGTGCTGCACAGGAAGCACTAAGCCAGGCCATGCAAGCTCAGGGTGCACATGGGGCACAAGCAGCAGCTCTGCAGGCGTTGCTTGGTCCCTTGATGAATCAGGCTTTTGGAAACCAAGTGTCACCCAGTCTACGCAGCTTGCTTGCTGGAAAGCCCAGCTCTGTTGTTCACCCAAGCACCAGCGTGTATGCAGCTGGGGCCAAAATGGCAGAGAATAGAAAGGCTGCCCTAGTTGTGGAGGATGGCAAATTAGTTGGAATCTTTGGCTTCAAGGATATGATGACAAGGGTGGTTGCCAAGCAACTACCTATGGAAGACACTGAGATTTCTGCAGTGATGACTCCAAACCCAGAGTCTGTGTCACCTGATATGACAGTGTTGGAGGCATTGCAGACCATGCATGAGAACAAGTTTTTGACTTTGCCAGTTTGTGAGGAGGATGGCACAGTGATAGGTCTGGTGAATGTCATGGATGTCATTTATGGATGTGGAGGAGCAGATGGTTGGAGATCAATATTCAATACAACGCTTGACATGGATGATCTATCAGATTCAGCTTCGTATACAAGTGGAAGGAGTAATACTTTGGAAATCACGATTGGTCAATCAAAAACACCATCAAAGGTTAGGAAAATCGATAAGACCGTCATGAGTCTCCGCCCTAAGAAGCCAATCATTTCTTCAGTTGATGACACAGTCTTAGCGGTGACAAAGAATCTCGCCAGCAATAGGCGAGATGCTGCTATCTTGGTGGATGCAACAGGTCAGCTCTCAGGGATCATCACTGATACTGATATTACACGACGTGTTGTTTCGAAAGGAGTAGATGCGAAGGTGACATGTGTAGCGGATGTGATGACGCGAAATCCGAAATGTGTGGATCAAAATGGCTCGGCAATGGATGCCGATGATGTTGATGATCGAGAATAGATTTCGCCACATACCTGTTGTTCATCGACACGATGTCGTTGGGACGTTGGATATTGCGAAGTGTCTCAATGATGCTATCTCAAAGTTAGAAGGGTCTGCTTCTTCCAAACCAAATGCTGCAGAAACCATGATGAAGAGAGCTCTTGAATCAAGAAGTGGCGTTGATCCAGCTGCTCTCGAGGCTCTTTTGTATCCGCTGATAAGCCAAGCATTTGGAACCGATTCCGGTATCCCTTCGTTGCGTAGTATCGTACGTGATAGAACCTGTGCAATTATCTCTCCAGAAGTTAGTGTATCAGATGCTGCGATTATCATGGCAGATAACAGAAAAGCTGCCCTTATTGTTGATGATCAACAACTGGTTGGAATCTTTGGCTTCAAGGACATGATGACTAGAGTCGTTGCTGCTGAATTGGATCAGTCATCCACTACTGTATCAATGGTCATGACACCGGATCCTGAATTTGCTGACCCTGATATGACGGCAATCGAGGCCTTGAAAATGATGCATGATAACAAATTTCTAACTCTACCAATATGCGAAGAAGATGGATCTGTTATTGGTATAGGTGGATGTTATGGACCTCATCCATGCCTGCGGTGGAGCTGACCACTGGCGATCTATTTTTGAAGTTGCTTTGCAAGTTGACGATGCCACCGCAAATGACTCCGTCACCACTCCAAACGCGAAGAAAGAGTTTCCAAGCATAAAAGTCTCCAAAGATGCTCCTATGGTTTCATCGCACCCAGCAATAAGAGCCATTCCAAGCAACATTCCGTCTACTCTGGAGTTTCAGGACGGAATGAACGATGACTTTGACGAAACCACACTAAACGATGGATTCAAAATGGAAAGTGGAAGTTTCCTGTCCGATGGAAACGCCTACTACTTTCAAAATTATTGATCCTGATGGCCATACGCACCGTATTCGTTCTGAAACGAAGATAAGCTCTCTGAGGCAGAGTTTGGCGGCGAAGTTGAAAGACAGAAAGAATGGCAACAACCTTTCTCTCAAATTTTTTGATGAAGAAGGAGACGCAATACTGATATCTACTGATGAAGATTTAGCAGAGGCCATAATTCTTGCCAGAAACGCTTCTCAAGGAAGTAAACTTGTGGTGAAGCTGATTGCTGAGGAAGAAGGTGGAAGCTTCAAAGGTCCCGATCCCATGTTGCTTGTCGGTGTAGGCATCGTAGTCGTCGTAGTTGCTCTTGGATCTATGATGTTCAGCTCGAAGCCAAGAACAGCCACGCGGTATTAAGACAGGTATATCGAATGAATAACAATGACAAAAATGCAGAAGAATTTTTACTTCCTAGGTCACTTCAAGCCATTTCGGATTACAGTAGATTTTAACGTAGCAAAACGTTGCATTGATATCAGGTTCATCCAGGTGCATTTCGTTCAGAGGGAGAAGATTGGAAGGGTTCAGATTCTGCGAAAGGATCAGCAATTTCCTTTTGCTTCCTGGCAGCCTCTGCCCACCATTCTAGCTGTGAAAAGCAACGACCGCAATACCTTTCCCATCGTTTCGGATTCAGCATCGGTTTTCCGTTGTCATCCAGCATATCCTATATTTTCAAAGAGAAGAGTTTCGAACAGTACATGAGTTTCATGGAATATTTAGATGAAAACGGAGTGAACGGGGTTGGGTCATGAGCGACGTCGCCTGCGTAAACTACATTCCTCTCCGTACCTGCGCATTTGGTATATGGATCATAGCACTAACTGTAGGTCACCATATAGAATATAGAAAAAGTTTCTCTGTAAGTACGAAGAGAATGGATCATTAGTGACTATTACAAAAGTCCACACTGCTGAACGTACCTGGTAGAGCACCTAATTCACTCAAGATTGGTCTCAAAGCAATAGCCGCTCTAGTACCTCCCCACTGACCGGCTGAATAGCTGACAATGGCACTTGGTTTGAAAGAAAATACTGATGAACCAAAGTGATTCAAGACATTGATCAATCCTGGCGATGGTGCGTGGTTGTATTCAGGCGTTATGCAGACATAAGCGTCGGCTTCCTCTAAAATATTCTTGACATCCTTCAGTTTTTCTGGTACAGTTCTTGGTGAGTACGCAAACTCTGGCTTCTCTAGCAACGAAAATTTTTTGGGGTCAACAAGAGTTACAGTGTTTCCTCTGTCTTCAAGTTCATTGATAATGAAACTTGAGACTCGAGGTCCGTTTATCGAGGGAGGGACCTGTTGTTCGCGTGCTACCCGTTACAACAGCAATTTTCAGCGCAGAGACACTCGTCGTGCTGGATGATCTAAGAGCATTGTGGCAAAGGTATGCTCCGATTATCGTTTTACGGAGACCATTGCTCCGTCCCTGTAGTAAGTTCATGGCGCACTGTTGAAAGCAATGTGCCTCTAACTCTGCGATTGGCTAGGGATAATTATCTCGATGAAGGTTACTTGCTATTCCTTCTGAACTCTCAAAAACACAACTTGGTCGTAAAAATATTGTGATCATCAATTGTCATGGTTGATCAGTGATGAATCAATCAAATAAATAAAAATAGTAATGAATACGTACGTACTCGTACGGTATTCTACGCATAAATTTTTCGAAATATTTTTTCTTTCCGAACAATGAAACTGATGAGCGGGTCAAACGAGTATTATGCCGATCAAACTTGTTAAAGGAAGGACGTCTCATACCGTACGGTATTATGCCAACTTCCAATTAAAGTGCAATAGGCATTCAAATTCATTCACTCTGATAGGTTGTGCCATTGATGAGACCCTTCTGCCATTTTTTGAGCTCCGTACTTGTTATTGTTATTTTTTGTCCCTGACCTCGTTTGTGCAATACTATGCTTCATTTCCATTATTTATTTGTCCTCTCTGACTTTCTAGCTTTCTTTATATGAACATCTCTTGCAGTGATAGTCACCAGCTTGCATGGCATATTATTTCCTTTATGTTTACGAGGCTATTGTTCTTTTTTTGTTAGAGAGATTTTGGAAACTGTTGTCTTGTTTCGATGTGAATCATTGACTCTCACATTGCTGTTTTGCAATAATCTGCCTTTTAGCAATCACATCACATCACATACATCATTCAGTTCTTCACCAGTTGCTTTTCTGAAGAGTTTCTTACTGTTGCGATCACAATAGTACAAACAGGCTAGTAGTGACCCAACTATTACATATCCAGCACTTTTATCCTCTGAAATAGAACAACAAGAAGAGTGAAGCGAACAAGGAAACAAGATACATCATACCTACAGGGCACATTGATGTTAAATATGCACTCCTTAAACACACTGCATTGCATTTGATTTGACAAAATCAAGAGCTGAGTTTGAAGTAATCACAAATTTCTTGAAAAAAAGTGGCGTAGTACTAGAAATAAAACATCTAGTCCAGTGCAAGGAAGTCACTGCTACCAACTGAACTGATACATGGTGCGGTATTTACCACAATGGCCCAGGGATGAGAATCTGAAAAAATGTTGGATACGGAGCAGGGGCGCGTCGGTCACAGTGACAGACGTTCATCTATTATCACCAACACGTTCGTGCAACTGAGTCAAATTGTCCCGAAAACTTTCTTTCCATGAAACGAAGAATCAGCAGAAAAATGGTAACCTTACTGTAACGGACACTAAGGTATTACTCGGCGACGGGGGAAAAGCTTAATCAGGTCCATGATCTTCGAGTAAATCCCAGTTTGCATGGTGTTTGAACACAATCTTTTGCGACAGCTCTGTCTACCCGAAGAAGGAGCACCCGTCCTGGTAGAAGCGAAAGTAAAGAATCATTTGGATCGTTTTCCCTTTCACCTCACGTGCACTACAATGCCAGTGAAAGTTAATCCGCATTCAATTTATCAAAATACAGGTTTCGATTGTTAGGATTGTTAGACTATGTGTTAGAAAAAAGACCTTTTCTAGATCGGTTTTAACACTGGCAAGTACCAACCACAAATCATCTCTACTGGGGAACGATAATCGAAACAAAAGGCATTCTTCGAGGATGAAGTAACTCCCTTGGCGGAAAAGTTGCCTCCCATCTTTACAACCGGTTGCAAGGAGAGAGAAAGTTCTTTTCAATTCACACCCATCGCATTGGCAACCTGGATGGAATTCGAAGGAACAAAATCAAAAGTTTGCTACATGATTGCGCCTACAACTCTTCGACATCTTCTTCTTCGGAATCTTCTTCATCCTCGTCACTACCATCATCTTGGACCTCCTCTGCATCCATCTTTTTCTTCATCATTTCCATAACTTTTTGATTCGGATGTTCTATCTTCTTGATGGTTTTTGGATAGTACTTTTTAACAAGTTTGCCCATCAGAGTTGCCATTTTCCGTGTTGTGTCTGCTTTTTTCGCCAGATCTCGAGCTTTGTCGACAGATTCAGGGCTGAATTTTTGGTAAAATTTCTTCAACAGATCTTCCCGTCTACCAGGTGCATCCTGCGATGCTACACAATCGCAACGGGAGTATTGTTCGGCCTCGTAGGTTTGACAGGTCTCAAGATTTATAACGATAGAAAAAATGCTGGCGTTCTTGTTGCATTGTTCCTCATTATCGGTCGCGCTGCAAACCTGCTTGGTACATTTTTGGAACTCTTCGTCGCAAACCGTCTTGATGGCACCGCAAGTTTGAATGCAGGCCGTTCGTTGGTCGCAGCAGCTTTCGTAGATTTCGTTGTTATCACCAACAGTGGTCATTGCTATACCCATTCCAAGGGAGTTGCATCCCGATGATTGAAACGAGAGAGGCCATTTTTGAACCGGTTGTTTTCCTTTCCCACATGTATAAGGTCGGCAAAACTTGGGTTGGCCGCCGAAACCAAAGTCAGGATCTGCTGCGACACATGGATGTGCCCAAAGCATACAGCACCAAACTATGGAGAACAGCAGGAGGACAAAATTGTTGTGGAACGCATTTGATGCTGCCATTTTTAGAACTACTTCGTAAATTGCAACTGTTGGAGCTCAACTTATGTTTCTACTTGCGTTCTGACTTGTCATGAGAAGATAATACAGTACTTAAGTGTATGACAACGATACAGTACTGGTAAATACTTGTACAATTTGCGTGTCGATCTTGAGAGATGACCGATGTCAACATTCTCAATCTGCATTTTAAGGCTAATACTTGTATCCAGTTTCGTCTCTCTCTCAAAACAAGAGCATCGTGAAGCAAAAAATCTTTGTTTTCTGTTTTGCCGCGTTCAAAAAAGATACGGATTAGCTACTTCCACGTGGAACAATCACGAACGACGAAAAAAAGGAAAAACGATTAGTCTTTGGTTTTTCTCAAAATTCGAAAATTTGAAAATTCAAAAATAATAATGAACGCAAGAGTTCATACTCAATACTGTAGCATACGGTATTACTACTAGTACGCAACGACACGTTCTTTACCTAAGGTTTTTACCGTCCGTCCTCGTATTCGTGGTAATAATCTGTACGTTTCGTCGAAATATGACCTGATCGGTTTTCTAACACACAGCTCGTTCCGTTGACCATACCGGTAGCATGCGCACCAGTGCAGAAGAGGAAGACAGTGGAAACATGGCATCAGCTAGTAGTAACGCAGAAGACGCGTCACCATCCGCATCCACCTTCCCCACAGAAGCACGCGTCGTTCTTCAGGGGTTGGTCAAAGCTCCGGATTTGAATGGGAAAAAAGGGGTTGTCCGCTCAGGCCTATCGAGTGCAGGCCGTCACACCGTGTACATCGAAGAATTAGACAAATCCGTTAGCCTCAAGCCTTTGAATCTCCGCTATCAACCTATTGCACTTGAAAGTTTATCCGTGAAAGAGCTGAATCTTATTTTGAAGTACAAGAACAAGAAATCGAAGAATGCGTCGGGAATGGACAAGTCCGACTTGCAGACCCAAGTCTCGGACCTCATCCATGATTCCGAAGGCCTTCCAGAGCTTCTGGCAAAGGCAAAAGCCAATGCGAACCCCTCTACTCCTAATATGAGTGCTCATACGCAAGCGGCCGAACAACTGAGCAACATGTCACCCGACCAGCTTCGACAGCAGGCAAGAATGATGAGAACGATGGATCCCAACGTTGTTCGACGAATGAACCCACAGTTGGCAAACATGTCTGATGCTCAATTAAAAATGGCGGCAGATCGAATGGAAATGATGGCCAACAATCCGAGTATGATGAAAATGGCGGCGGAGCAAATGAAAAACATGGATCCCGCCCAGCTACAGAAAATGCAATCTCAAATGACTGGTGGTGGCAACGTAGCAAGCAGTGGTACAGCCACCAACACTTCTTCCACACCGGCAACAGGAATGCCTGTACCCTCCGCCAGTCAGGCTCAACAAGCTGTCAACGCGATGCAAAACATGACCCCAGAACAACTTCGTCAGCAAGCGCAAATGTTGAAAACGATGGATCCCGATACCCTCCGTCGGACAAACCCTCAATTGGCCCACATGTCGGATGCGCAAATCAAAATGGCAGCAACACAATTCGAAATGATGGCAAACAATCCCTCAATGATGAAAATGGCTATGGATCAAATGAAAAATGCGACCCCTGAACAATTGGAGGCCATGACAAAGGGCCAAGTCCCATCTTCCGGAGCTACCGGTATGCCATCGCCAGCCGATATGGCACAAATGGGAGGCGACCCAACCGAAATGTTGGCGAATATGGACAGATCTCAGCTCAAAGAAATGTTGAAAACTGTCAAGGACAATCCCGAAATGATGAAGCAATTCGCAGGCATGACTGGAATGGACGAGGACAAACTGAAAGTGGGCATCGACAGCTTTGCAGAGATGGATGATGCGAAGATGGATGCAGCGCTCAAGTTGATGAAGACTGCGCAAAAGGCGAAAGATACATGGAACCAAGTAGATGGAAAGGTCGGCGGCCAATTGAAAAACATTCTGATCACAATGGGAATTGCAGTGATTGGATGGATTGCTTTTTATTTTTTCTTTCGCGCTTCTGGTGGATCTACTTCTTCGCCATCAATTTTCAGCGAACACCAGCAAAATTACGCTACAGGCACAACACAAGACATCGAAGAGGATATGGATAGCGAATTCTAGACAACGAATGAATACAGTAAAATGCACTGTTCCTACTATTTTCACTCATAGGACATTGTACTAGTTTGTGGCTAATCATTCCAAAATTCTGCACGGCACCGGAAGCAAGATGAATCTGTCTTGCCTGGAGCCAAATGAGTGTCATCACTTGTTATGTATAATGCGTGTGCACGTATTTCATTGTCCTTCATTGAAAAACTTCCCTTGGTCCGTAAATTGAAGGACGAATTTCGACTAAACCACACAGTGAAGTTTCTTCCTATGAGTGTCATGACTGCTTTTTGAGTCTGTAAGGTTGGCGACATTTTTCATTTTTTGAAAAGAGTTCCTCTCGGCGGTACGAAGAGAAAAATGATCCCCTCTCCAGCATGCTCCTCCTTCATGGACTGACACAATGAAGTTCCAAACCTTTAGGTAAATGGGACCAATGAGCAGCAATGCAGTCGAAGTCTAAACGAAAGACAAAAAAAAGACTGCTGATTAAAAGTTCCAGTGATCTACAAAACCTGAAGTGTAAGGCGAGGGATTTAAATGCAGTTCTATTCTGCGCAAGGCCGAAAAACCAAAATAGGGAAGATGGAACGATCGTCGAAGGTTCTTGGCTAAGTTCGTAACCATCACAAAGCGTGCAGTGCTACAATGGCTGTATTGTCGAAAGAAGGTAAAGTCATAGATTCATTCTAGGGTTTTTCGCATTCTTGTTACCAATTAAAACCTGAATGCATCGAAAATGTACTCATTCCGTAAGGCAGATGCCCGATATCTACCAAATCCCAAAGGGAAGAACAGTCGCCAGTGAACGACAAGCAAGGAACACAATACACAAAAAGAACGAAGAGACGCAAATGAGTGTACATCGAAACTGGAGTCGATCTTGCTGTATTCAAAATCCATCCAGAACTTTCGACCAAAGCCCGATGCTTACCTCCCAGCATTCGGCAACTGACCGTACCAGTTGGTCGAATTGTCAAATACGTCAACGAACAGTTGAAAGTACACAATCGCAACCATGCTTCCGGTGGGATTTGTAGGGCTCGACACAAAAAGTACCGGATGACATTGGCGTGGCACACAATGATTTCGAATTCGTGGCGACTTCCTTCTTTTTGCTCTCCGCTGTTTGGATCTCGGGCGTTGTTTTCGTCGGAGGTCGAACCCTTGTCGTCGGTGCTCCCCCCATCTGTTGGCAAATCGGTGGCTCGATAAAAATATCTTTCAAAGGCCGCCTCGATCCGGGCGTGGTGGTCATCGGTTTTTTCGATGGTAGAAGTGGATGCGCTGCCCCCCGGGATGTTGTGCGCCGGTCGTCCCTCGTTCAGGTCGGGATCCGGCTCCGCTCGCTCCACACCGGGTAGGTGCGAAGCAATGATATCGGCGGTTTCCTTGGCTCGTGCCATGTTCGAGACCCGGACCACCTTGACGTTGCAACCACTGAACCCGGTGCCCGCTACGCCCTCGATCATCTCCCTCAAGCGCTTCCCGGTATAATCTGCCTGGTCTCTTCCCAGAGGGGTCAGCTTTCGATTTTCGTCGAGCTTTTCTCGCTCGTTGTACTGTCCGTGCCGAATGAGAATTACGTGCCGTGTAACTCCCTCCTTTCTCAACTGGCGCTTGCGACGACGATCTTCGTCCTTGTTGCCCGTGGAGACGGGTTCCAGTCCGTCCCAATTGGTATCCCACAAGGGATACTCTACCTAGAATCAGCAAGGGCAAGATCAACCGACAGTGTAAATTGCAATCGATCGATCAAACAAAGGAAAACAGTATCCAATCCACCCTTTCTAATCCATGGGTTGTTGATTGAAAGGAAACATACCTTGGGTTGCCACAGCTGTCGTTTTGGAAACAATTTGTGGAAGTCTCCGGTTGCGGAAGGATCCATTCCTGCTTTCTTTTTCGCCGCGTTATGCAAGAGGTCCGACGGACCGAGAGACGGTGATGCCGAGGTCTGTGATGCATGACTCGCATCGCAATTGGCTCTGTTGGTACTCGTGCCTCCATTGGCGAAAAATGACGACGATGTGAAAATGGTCGCAGCAGCAGCTGGGAGTGCTTGACGAGCGAATCGGGAAGCCATCTTTGAGTTCTTCTTTTGTGTGTAAATTGATGGACAAAAGGATTGCTCCTCTGCTACGTGCACGTGTAGTTTGTGATTCCGACGCTTTGACGAATAGTAAGTACCAGTATTCGTGACAATATGACTTCACGGAGATGATATCGTTTGGCTCAGGACGATCGAAATCTTATCGTGTGGGTGAAAGATCTGAATTTTTGCCGAACATGCATCCGATGCTACAGTTTGCTGTCATGGAGTTCCGTCGGATAGGAAGTAAACCTTACGAAGTAAGATCTTACTTCTAGTAGTAAGATTTACTACAATCGAACACAGTCAGTCATAAAAGAGTAATATTGCCGTTGGGTGTTTGAGGCAGAGGAGCCTTGGCGCGGGACTTTTATCATTACTTTATTACTACCGGTAACCTTACTAGTAATTGTTCGAAGCTCATGACCTCGTACCTGGTTCAGTAATTAAGTTACCTAGCCTTACCGGTTAGTAGGCACAACGAAGGACTGGCATTTTTTAGAAAAAGAATACGATTAAAGCGACTTTGTACGGTATTTGACACGAGCTACAGCACACTGATACGGGACTAAAAAAGATTTCCAATTCCCGATCGCAACATCCGTACCGTAAGGTATTGTTACCGGTACCTACGGGTAAGATCTTACGTACGTGTTCCTTCGCACTTCGTGATTTCGATTTTGATGATTTACGATTTACTGCTGTATTCATTATTCATACTTGTAACCTTACTTTCGAGCATTATGGTATTGGTTATTGTACTGATTCACACTACTGTACTAGAAGTACGATACATTGCGTACGAGCATACCGTAAGAGATTGATCGACACTCACCGAGAACGAAAAAAATTGGTACGTAGTCAGCATCTCAAAATCAGCATCAATCGGGATCGGGAGGAGCAATCCAGAGGCAGTCACTACCGCGCAAGGTACGATGTACGGTACATATTGTGCTCATAGCTCGATTACAAGCCTCCGCGATCACGGGTACAGGTTGCCACCACAAAGTGTTTCGATCGTCGCAACTTGTTCCGATGCGAAGAGGTTGGAAATTACCGGCCCTCTACTTGGCAACCACGGGTCAGCTTGCGTTTGGATTCGTTTCCCACCGATTTTCGACAATCGCCACGGCGTCTTCCTCTGCGTCCGCTTCGTCACTCTCGCACCTGACTGGTTCGGGCCGAACCTTCGACAAGAGCAGCGACAACAGCAACGCGAAAGCAACCATTCGAAACATGTCGTCCGAGGTTGTCGCAGGAGTTGATCACGGACCTATCGATCAGACCTGGAGGTCCTTGCTGGAGGTATCCATGGCGAGATCGCGCAAGATCCGCGGATCGAATTACGTTCAGATCTCGACCGTCAACAAAGACGGAGAGCCGCGGTGTCGAACCGTCGTCTTTCGCGGATTTCTCAACAACAAAAATCTACCCGACGACCACCCGCTGTCGGGTCCCAACGGTGGTCAATTCGACGGAAAGCCCTGTGTCATGAAAATGTGCACCGACCTTCGTTCGAAAAAGGTCGACGAAGTTGCGCACCAACCCATTTCGGAAATGGTAAGGCCGTGATGCCGGCTTTCATCACCTGTTATTCGGTCTTGTTCGTTCGTTTGTTCGGGGTCGATGCATTGCGAGTGTGATGCTCACTTAGTTTCAAAACGCACTCGTTGCTGCTGGTTGTAAATCACTTTCCGCAACTTCTGCTGTTGGTGTTTGCCCGACGGAAAACAGGTGTGGTGGTTCCCCAAAACGAGCGAACAATACCGCGTCCGTGGTTCCCTCCTTCTGGTAGGGGACGAGAGCGACGACCGGGATTTGCAGATTGCTCGAAAAGAAATGTGGGGAAACATCAGCGATCCCTCCCGAGAGTCCTTCCTCGACGACAAAAGCCCGGTGCCGGTGGGTGGGCGAGACGAGGAAGGAAAAGTTGTTCCCGTCCCGCCCAACTTTCTGCTGATGCTTCTGGATCCGATTCATGTTGATTACTTGCGACTCACTGGCGCACAATACAGGCAAATCGATGAACGACAACCTCGGGATGGCACATCGTGGTCATCGCAGAGTGTGAAGCCATAACTACAATATCGCTGAAAGCTGAACAATCTCGGACAAATTTAAAATAGTTCTTATTATTCCTGGTTCTTCAAGCCTCTGGTTACGTCCACGCCGAAGCAGGAGAAGTGGGCACGAGATATCCCTCTCTGCATATGATACTAAAAACAAAAGTGTTTCTCGGGAATAGCTGTAGCAACTTGAAGGCAAATTCCGCCAAGTTTTGAGGCAATTCGATGACAGTGAGTCTCGTCGCCACCTACCGCAAACATTGAATGCCGTGTTACGCGTTTCATTGGTTTACGAGTTTGGTGACACACGATCGAAAAAAAATATGCGTTGCGTTGCGTGTCACAAAATCGTCATGAATCGAACGGGAGAGTCGGTAGTATCGGTCGTCCCTACGTTTTCGTTGCGAACAACCGAAACCTGGCCCTTTCTCCAGATTTTCCCAGCGTAGACAAGGAAGCAACTCGGATCAACACTTTACTTTTTCTTCTTCTGCCGCTTGGAATCTTCCTTTCGCTGTCTTTCAGCTCGCTCCCGTTTCTCGATCTCAACGGGATCGTATTTCATTACGAAATTGTCGCGTTTGTTCAGGAACCTGGCTCGCTCCGCCAACTCGGGATATCCCTTTTCGTCTAGTGCACACAACAACTTCCATGCCATTCGCTTGCGTCCGCTCCTCGTTTTGATCCATGAATTGTCAAAGTTTCGCGGGGAGCAAAAGTTTTGGGTGACTGCAACGGTATCGGTAAGGTTCAAAACGGCATGCCACCAACCATTGGGAACGTAAATAGTCTCACCAGCATTCTGCGTAAACTCGAAGCAACAAAAATCCTTATACTTTGGGATTCCTTTCAGCATACTAGCCTTTCGTTTGATTCGCGGGAGAATAAATGAAAAATAGTGGACCGCCTCGTCGTCTTCGTCTTTTCGGACAAGTCCCGATCCCTTCACGACGCTCTTAGAGACGTGAGGCGGAAAGAGCACCCAACGTTTTTGGCCAACAATCAGTGTATTCCAAGCACCTGTTCCAAGTGGGTCTGTTTGAAATGCAATTATTCCAAAAAAGAGGTTAAATAAATGGCTTTCATTTCGGGCGGATGGAGAATGGAACGGTCTGTACAAACCAAAAAGAAAAACGAATGCAACCTTTACCTACCGATATGAACGCAAGTTCCACTGCGCTTCGGACCCAACAACCACCAACGGTAGGGTGGTCTGTAGGCAACCAATCGTTTTCGTTGGTAAGAAAATGTATCACATTAAGCAGTGTAAGAAACATAGAAGCAATGCAAAGAGATCAACAAAGTAGATCGTACGATATAATAACACGCATGCGCCTCCACACGTACCGACGGCTTTCGCTGATGAATCGAAACAAATCGTCCGAAAAATACGATGGAACTTTGTAATCTTGCAAGAGGCGGTCGGCATGCTTGTCGTCGAGAAAGTGGGAATCGAAAATATAGAGAGGAGAATCATCGCGGTTTTCGTCCATGTAGCTCAAGAAGTGACTCAACTTGACCTTGATGTTCTTTTCGTCATCATCCTCCCCGCATTTGAACTTTCTTTCCAAGATAGATTGATTTCTTTCGAGTGCTTGCAGTTGCCAATTCTCCTGGGCCCCCCATGCGCCGACGAATTTCCCGCCGTCGTATCCCGCGGGAATATTTCGAATAATGGAGGGAATCGATGCAATTTCGTACTGATGAAACTCTTCTCGCGTTAGCGTTTGCGCATCCAAGATAGCTGGAACAGGTTTGTCTCTCCACTTCTCACAGGTTTCTTCGTCAATGCAAAACGATTTGTAATTCTCCTCCTTTTCCAACTGATCTAAGAGATCAGGAAATGTCTCGTACATGCCATCGCGTTCCCAGTTACCCTTCAGTCTCGGACGATGTCCGAGTTTCGCATTGTGTAGCTCGGTTTTCCAACCCATTATAGAACCCTGAGAATAACAAAAGATGCCCTAACTTGCAATGTTCAATCTATTGAAATGCAAGAGATCACGGACGGTGCTGCCAACGAAACACTGAGAGCTCTGCGCAACGGATTTTGAAGCTTTGCCGCACCCTGTTACAACGTCAACGTCAATGTCAATACTCCATACGGGTCGCACTGTTTCATCACGCTACCAGTACCGAAACGAATGAATCATCACCAGTACCGTTACTCGTAATTACCGTAATTTACTGTAAGATTTACCGTACCAGCATCACAGAAGAAGAAAATCGGAGACGAATGGATGGGACCAAAGTTTTACGATCGAAAATTGACGCGAAAAACCGTGTGCGCGCGCGTTCCATCCAACCTTCTACCATATGTTATATATCAGATAAAAGTACTCATTGTATCTAAGGAAAGTAATATCACAAAAGGTATCTTCGAACAGTCTTCGAACAAGTTCCACGTTCGTATCCAACTCATTTTTTTCTCTTCGCATCTACGAAGTAGAAGAAAAGAATCGTTCATCGTACCAACACGAATATCTTTTGTTTCTCGTACTGTTATCGGTAAGGTTACTTGCATTTGCACATCATGTACCGGTACCGGTACGAATTACGAATACAATACAAGCCAATTGATGTACCAGTAGGGAGTGTAGAAAACTGTCGTGATGATTGCATTCTTCCACGGATTCTCTCTGCCAATTCTTTTTCATCTTTCCCATCGGTCGGAAAATATCCGCACGCCTCTCAATCAAGACAAAACAAGGGGTGTGGTACTGGTGATTATCCAGTAGTATCTAACTTAACTTCAATACGAAAAGCCTGGTGCATGTCGAAAAGAGTTGGAGGTTTGAACTATTCGTTTCAGCAAAAGTAGTCCCTCAGATGAAAAGTTGAAACGGTCAACGAATTGCAAGATGACCGACCTATTATCTCCATCAATTTTATTGCTATTGGTGTTATCACTAAGCAGATGTTTGCATACCGATGCCTTTTCCTCGGAAACAACGAGACGTGCATCGGTGCTGAAGATTCAAAATGGTCGAGCGGATTTTAGTCGGATACCACGGCCTAGTCGGATCTCGTTGAATGCATCTGCCGAAACTGACGAGAAAAAATCTTCGTCAACAAGCACGAAAGAAGATAACAAAGCTATGGCATTTCTGAAAAAGATTGGAAAAATCGGAGGCACCAAAGTAGACTTCACAAATGCGGTGGGCGTTGACGAAGGAAGCGGCGGGGCAAAGATATCGACGAACGCTGCAAAATGGGATCACGACAAGGCCATCAAAAAAGCGAAACATGCCTACCGATCCTGTGCCGATTCCGGCACCATCGACGATTTGACGGAGACTTTTCCCATTACATCTTCGGGGACGCAATGGGCAGGTGTGACAGATAGAGTAATGGGTGGAAAGTCTTCGGGTACCTTGGTTCGAGAAAAGTTCCAGGGTAAGCTCTCCAATGTTTTGACAGCGAACGTGAGTCTCGAAAACGACGGAGGCTTTGTTCAGATGGTGACAGATTTGGCCCTGGACCCTTCGGTTTCGAACACAGTCGATGCCTCAAATTATGGTGGTTTGGAATTTGACGTCTTTTATGAGGGCGACTCTGATAAGGAATGTTTCAATGTACAGTAAGTCGAGTGGTGCTCCTCATTTATCTCTGACCTGCACGCTTCGGGAAGGGCACAACGAATCAACGTTCTCATAGTGCCCAATTGCATATTTCCTCTGGCCATATTCGTTTTCCGTTTTTCGATCTTGATCTAAATGTACAACACAACGCAACGCAACACAACGCTGTATCACATTGGAAACGCTTTTCGAACAGCTTGAAAGATTCCCATTGCGTACGGCAATTTTCTTCCTACCGTGCTACCTTTGAGCTTACCCAGGGAGAGTGGACCACTGTACAACTTCCTTGGGCCAAATTCGAGGGATTCGGATGGGGTGCGGTCGAAAATTTATTGGATCGTTCAGCTCTTCGTCGGATAGGACTCGTGGCTATCGGGAAGGAAATGGATGTCACTCTAGCATTGTCCTCCATTCGGTTCCTCCCAAAGCAGGAGTGACAAACACTGAGACCACTAATTGTGTAATACAACTATTCTTAAAATTTTCAACGCATAGCTCTACAACCGCAATGCTTGTTTTTCGATAAGTCGATCACTTAAAACCACACGCCAGCCTTTCCTTCTTCTCAATTCCATCACCTCCCTGTCGTATGGCGGGGTTGAATCGTTAGTCCTTAGTCCTGTTTTTCATCTTTCTGCAGGTCACCATCAAATTTTGTTTCACGTTCGATTTCCATCAAAGCCAAAGCTACAGCCGTTCCGGGCCCCAACGCGGGGGTGAGCAGAAGCGTTTTGGCAGCTTTGACCTCGTCAGCACGGTATGCAACGAAAAGTAACATCCCTAAATAAAGGACTCCAGTATCGATCGTCATGAAGGCTACAGAGCCGTTTGCATCCACCCAAATATCTGTCCAGAGGTCCCCGATCGACGATCCGTACGACTGATAGGCAATTTTGACGAGCAAGAGCCAACCAACGAAACCTACTGCCATCAGCAATTTGCAGACATTTTGGATTCCAGCAGAACAAGCTTTTACATTTTTTTCCGTTGCCGTTAGTTTGGAGGATTCGTCGGTGAGTAGAACCAAACCAATCATGGGAAGAATTGGACCGCCCAGGATTCCCGCACAGGTAGTCCACAAGGTGGAATCTGTCGGTGCCAGAAAAACGACCAGGGTAAGGATCACACCCGGAAGGGTCATGGGGGCGGTCATGTTTACGCGGAATGGAGTGACCGGTGCTCCACGTTTGCCCTCTCCAAGGATGAAGCTCGGGACCCACAACAGGGGAAATACGACAGAAATCCCGAATAGTTGGTAGAGAAGACCCATGATCACCGTGTAGCGAATTGGTCCCCTTGCACCTGCACGTGCACCTTCCACAACCGAGAGAATGACGGTCGGTAATGATACCAGAATCACTCCACTCCAAACTAAAAGCCCAGCCGGGTACGTTTCTCTCAACTGCAACAAAAACTGGGTAATCAGGCAAACAAGCAGGTTGAATACGCCCAGACCCACTCGAGGCTCGTACACGTGGTAGCCAGTTCTCGACGCGAACTCCTCGATGGGGATATCTGGGTTGCTGCAAGCGGCAATGATGGGTTCAAAAACAGGTCCAGAAACAGAGTTCACTTTGACAAAAGCCCACGCCCCAAGGAGGAAGGATGTCAGGGCATACCCGATTTGCCTGGTTCGCGATGCTTCCATATTCAAGATCGATTTGACAGAGTGTGTGAAAAGAAGGACAATGGACGTGCCAACAACTCGTAATCAAACCATTTGTTCTTGTGTGAAAGTTGTTCTCGTTGACAAGTACACGTAAGGATTTACCGTACGTACGGTAAATTAGTATACCCTTGGGAGTAATTGTTTCTCTACTTTCAAAATAATTGAAAAGTACGTGGTATTATTATTATTCCTAGCATACCGTACGGTAGTTTTTTGTACGGTAACCCTACGTACTTCTATTCTTTTAATTGAGAGTCACAGAAAACTTGAAAAAAATTCGGAGTGGATTGATGAAGAAACGAGAATCACAACTATGACTTGTGACTTGTACGGTACGATAGCAAGGGGTGACATTATATTACGTAGGTCCTAGATGATAGGACCTACAGTTTTTTAAAAGTACAAGTAAGTTAACTTACTTACTGTATGTACAAGTATCGGTACGTACAAGTACAATTACTTGCATTCATTTTTTTCACTTTTCGCACGGTGACCTGATTTCTCGTCCTTGACCTCCTGTTTCTGATCGATTGATTGACTTTCTTCCAGAGCGATTCCTCCTTCTCTCCTGCATCAGGAGGAACCTCCATATGGAACACACTATTAGCGAAATCGATGCATAGTAGCTAGGTACGGTATCATTATTAAGTATTTGACAAAATACAGTTCTGTATTTGCAGACTGCTGGCAGTCCCCATCAGTCCAGCAAGAAGTGCTCACTTGTTGTAAGTCCATTTCCACTCTAGCAATGGGTTTCCTACGGCTGTAATTGCATCCCTTCTTGTGCAATAATATGATTCAATTCAATTTGCTATGGTGTCATCACCTGTAAAATATCATGGTGGTCAATGGGTCCCTTGAAGTCAGTCAAAGCATAGAGATTGCAGATGCCCCAAAAGTTTTGAGGATTCAAGCTGCTGCTGTCATTTCCTTCAATCAATTTGTATTTTCTATTTTTCCAAAATGAAAAAGGGTATTGGTCCTTGTAGTTGTCTTTTTTAAATTCATGAATACTGTCGTAGTAATGATTGCATGGACTATCAATCAATGTTACCAAAATGTGATTACGAGTATGACTGATACTACTACTTACTACGGTACAACAGGTAGAGTGATACCCGGGGGGACGGGTTTGGCCTTCTTCCGAAGACTCCAAGCATTTTATTCAATTTTTTTGTGTCTTGCTTGTTGAGATTGTCGATCCATCATCATCACTACCGTAAGGTTACCGGTATTGCTTAGCGTCTCCTTTGGTTGTCGAAAAAAAAAAGCTGGCGCGGAAAACATTTTACGGCGCGCTTCGTAACTTTTGAATGTCACGTCGGTAAAGAAAGCACAATAGCGTAAGGTTACCGAACTCCTTTTGTTGTTGATTGAGAGAGAGCACTTCCCGTGTCGGAACCGGTATCATAATAATAGTATCATACAGTACCAGCAGTGTGGGAATAGAGTAGAAGTACTCGTACTGGCACCAACAGTGTTGCCTCATATTCCTTGGCATTGCGATCAGGACCAAGAACAATTACAGTGGTGTGAAGATTTACAAAGAAAGTGCTGGCAACCGCAACAACGACGAAAGACCCGTGAATCCAAGACAACGACTCTCTGGAAACCTGTATCACTCTCTTTATCCTGAAGACTCCGCTCGAACTGTGCATGGTACAAGTTCCTGACGCAGGGAATCGAACACAACTGTTGCACCGGAACAATGCCGGTCACCTATCTGGAACTCGAGAATTTCAAATCCTACGGCGGTGTTCAGAAGATTGGTCCGTTCCAGTCCTTCACCAGTATCATTGGCCCCAATGGATCCGGCAAGAGCAATTGCATGGACGCCCTTAGTTTCGTCCTGGGGGTTCAATCGCGGGATCTGCGGTCCAGCCAAATGAAGGACCTAATCTTCCGCCCCCCGAACGCTACGGGCAGCAAAAGCCGGCGCCAAAAGCTCAGCGCAAGTGCCGCAATTTATTTCGAGGAAGAGGAGGAGGAGGGCGAAGACGACCTAAACAACGAAAACAGCGACGAAGACAGCGACGAAAACAGCGATGGCGAACACAGCAGCAAGGACGAGAGCAGCGGCGACGAGGAGGAGACCGATGCTTCCTCTTCTCGGAATTCCCCCACCAAGAAACGCACGCGGAGCAAAAGCAGCGATCGCAAACAACGGGCAACCGCGGGCTCTATGAAAAAGGTCACCACCAAGTTTCAGCGCACCATCCATCCCAACGGGACCGGAGATTATCGCATCAACAACAGGGTTGTCTCCTACAAAGAATACGAAGACAAGCTGGCCAGCATTGGAGTTTTGGTCAAGGCCCGAAACTTTCTGGTGTTTCAGGGCGACGTGGAATCCCTGGCGCGCAAATCTCCGACGGAGTTTGTTGAGCTCCTGGAACAGATATCGCAGAGTGCCGAACTGAAGCGGCCCTACGAGGTGGCTCTTGCCGCGAAGGACGAGGCGGAGGCAGCCTCGCTCTTTTCCTACAACAAGCAAAAGGGAATGAAGGGAGAGCGACGACTCCTCAAGGAACAAAAGGAGGAAGCCGAAGCGCTTTGATCGGCTCCAGGCAAACCGGCAGCAGCTTCTCACCGATTACTACTTGTGGCAGATCTATCACATGGAAATCGATCGCCAGGAACGGGAGGAACACCTCACCGAACTCCGGGCCGAGGTGGAGCAAAAGGAAGAAATCGAAAAATCCCAGATGGGTGCGCTCAAAAAGGCCAAGAAGCAGGCCTCGGTGGCCAGACGGGCCCACCAGGAAGCCGACAAGCAAAGGGTCGAACTGGCCGCCACGGTCGATCAGCTCGAACCCTCCCTCATTCGGGTCGAGGAAGAAATCAAGACCTTCCAGAAGCAGATTGCCAATGACAAGATCCTTATAACAAAGCACAAGGAGAACGCTGCGTCCCACGAAGAAACCCTCAATTCCCTCGAACAGTCCATCGAGACGGAAAAGAAGAACCTCCAGGACCTCCACGACGAGTACGAGAGGGCGAAGCAAGACGCCCTGCCCGACGACCAGCCCACGCTCACCCAATCCCAAGAAGAAGAGTACGAACGAGTCAAAGAGGCGGCCGCCGCCGCCAGCGTCCGCCCCCGCCGGAAATTGCAGCAAATCACGCGGCAACTCGAATCGGCCCGGGCCGGCGCCGCAGATGCCCAAAAGCAACTCGAAGAGACCAAGGCCCAGAGGAACAACCATATTCGAGACCAAAAAGAACTGCAGACCCGACATGACAAGTTTGCCATCAGCATCCAAAAGACCGAGGCCGATCGGAAGGCCGCCCAGGAAGAGCTCCGGGAGGCCAACCGGCAAAACGAGGAGGCCACTCGCCGCCGGACGGAAATCGACATGGAACTGGAACAAATCAATGCCACCCTTCGAGATGCCCGCGACAACCGACGCAAAAACCGGGACGAGGAGCGCTTCCAGGACGCCATCAAAAACCTCAAGGTCCACTTCAAGGGAGTCCACGGAAGGCTCGTGGATCTCTGTCGCCCGAGCCAGAGACGATACAACCTTGCTGTCACGGTTGCAGCCGGAAAAGACATGGACGCCCTCGGTGAGATTTTGGTCTATTTTGTTGCGTGTTGTTCGGCATTTGAAAAGCGCATTATGCGCTGCTGTGAATGAACATCCCGTTCACGTTGGTTTTCGTCTCCTCTGACAGGTCTGTTTCTCATTTTTTCCTTCCAATGCATCAATCGTTCCCGTGTTCATCACTACGTGTAGTCGTCGACACCAAAGCTATTGGTATTGATTGCATCAAATACCTTCGCGAAAATCGAATTGGAACGGCTACTTTTTTGCCGTTGGATAGTCTTCAGGTACCGTCCAGGGAGTCGACCGAACGGATCCGGGCTCGTTTGGCACAAGATGGCCGCTTTCGGTTGGCTGCTGATGTGATCACTGCTGATTCTGACATTAAGAAAGCAGTTCTCTACGCCGTGGACAATACGGTAATCTGTGACAATCTAGACTACGCAAGACAATTGTGTTTCGGGAACAGTCACCATCGCAGAGGCGGTCACGATGGCCCCACCATCAAAGCGGTCACGTTGGATGGTGCCGTGATTTCCAAGGCAGGAACTATGACGGGTGGAAGCACCAGCGAACATTCCAACAATGCGGGACGGTGGGATGAGCAGGCCATGGAAGATCTCCGCAGAAAGAAAGAAAAATTGGAAGCAGAACGAAGTGACCTAGATCGAAACCAGACAACGGGGCGTCAATCGATCGGTCGGTCCAACCGCATCGAAGAGTTGAGAAACAACTTCGACTCTCTCAACAACCGCGCCGCGTACTCGAAGAGCGACATGGAGTTTACACGCAAGTCCTTGGCCGGCAAAAACATTTTGCTCAAATCGATCGAACTCAAAATCCCACAACAAGAGGAGAAATTGTCACTGCTCGAGGAGGAAATCACGAAACTGGACTCCGAGAAAGAGAAGGTAATCATCGAGGTCAAGACTGCCAAGGATGAGCACCTTGGTCCGTTTTTAGCCGCCACGGGATTGACGGATCTAGAAGCCTATGAACGGGCAACCCGCGAAACGCGCGATGAGTTCAACAACAACAAGCGGAAACTGGCGGAACACATTGCTCAACTGGAAGAACAAAAGAGTTACGAATCGAATCGGGATTTGAAGAAACCGATTGCATCGGCAGAGAAAACGGCTCAAGAATCATCAGAAAAAACTAAAAGATGCCAAGGGACGCCAAGAAGAACTCAAGAAACAAGGAAAGGCAGCGAAGGAGAAACTGGAAGAATCAGAGCAAAATGTCATCAGCGCGCAAGAAAAAGAGCAACGTACAGAAGAAAAGGCTAAGAATTTACAAAACGAATTCAAGGAAGCCCAAAAAAAGAGAAACGCTGTCAGCAAGTCAGTTTCTTCTGAAGAGTCTGCATTGGAGCAGCTCCGTGGACGCCTTGCCGAATTCCTTCAACGAGCTCGTGTGGAAGAAGTATATCTACCGGTTGTTGGTGCGAAGCGGGTCTCCCAATGACTCTCGTAGGACTACCAGATCTGGTCGTCAGATTGGCGAAAGAGAAGACAGCAGCGATGGAGATGGAGATGGCGATGAGGAAGAGATGCTCGAAACCC
Source organism: Pseudo-nitzschia pungens (assembly GCA_037355855.1). Classification (NCBI taxonomy): domain Eukaryota; phylum Bacillariophyta; class Bacillariophyceae; order Bacillariales; family Bacillariaceae; genus Pseudo-nitzschia; species Pseudo-nitzschia pungens. The sequence goes on along the minus strand of CM074760.1, from coordinate 2,992,658 downwards.
AGGAAACAGATGTTAGAATCCCGTCTGCCACTCAATATTCCCAAGATGACAACCCGAAAGTGGTTGCTGACAGGAATGAGGCCTCAAAACTTGATTTTGACAAATTGCGCTCTGATTTGAAAGAAAGACTATCCGACCGTGAGATCGCTCAAGTAAAGAAAGACTTTGACGAGAAGCGCAGGAAAATCGATGCCGAAATCGAAGGCATCGTACCGAACATGAAGGTAAATTCACATGAACTAGGGTGGAAAGCATTGGTGTTCTCAGTGTCAAAATGGCCTGCTGTTGTCTCAACAATTGCTCTCGTTTGTTTCTTGGTCACTTAGGCCCATGAAGCGTTTCTCTGCCATCACCGAAAAACTGAAAGGAACTGACTCGGATTATCAGCAGGCAAAGGAAAAGTCTCGCAAGGCTGCTGCGGAATTCCTGAAGATAAAGAAAAAGCGAACCAAAAAGTTTCTCGATGCCTTCAATCATATCGACAAGGCTCTCAAAACCATTTACACGGATATGACGAAGTCAAGCAAGCATCCATTAGGCGGCAATGCATATTTAACTTTGGATGACACCGAGGAGCCATTCAAGGGAGGGATGAAATTCAATGCAATGCCGCCGATGAAACGATTTCGGGACATGTACCAGCTCAGTGGGGGAGAGAAGACAGTTGCCTCTTTGGCTCTTTTGTTTGCCATTCATTCATATCATCCTGCCCCTTTTTTTGTCATGGATGAAGTGGATGCTGCATTGGACAACAGTAGGTTGCGTCATAGTGTATTTTGAAGGAATCTTTCGGTGCTTGGTTTCGAACGCTGTTCGTGCGACAAATCGTTTCTACTTCTAATTCTTCTTTTGCTATTTTTACAGTCAACTTGCGAAAAGTATGTAACTATATCCAGCAACGAAGTCAAGTAGACTTTCAGTGTATTGTCATCAGTCTCAAGGATATGTTCTATGAACGAAGTCAGTCTTTGGTCGGTATTTGCAAGGATGTGGGGACCAATTCCAGTCGTACCCTTACATTGGATTTGACCCAGTACGATAAGCGCAAACAAGAAGAGGAAGAGAAAGCTGCGAAAGTGAAAAAGACCAAGCGGAAAGCTAAGAGCGAGGGTCAAGGCCAGCCGTCGCGCAAGCGTCAAACTCCCGACAGTCCTGGTACAATTACCACACAATAATTCCCAACGAACATTATCATATTGTGACTTTCAACATCTTTTTGTCAACAGCAAGATTGTTTCTTTTGTGGTGTAATGAGTAATGACGTGAGTTTGCGACTTCGGGGAATTGATTGCAGAACTCATACTGTGCAGTATTGTCTTATGACTAATTAGTCGATCGAAGCTTGGTTGTATCATGACATGTCTAGCTCTGTGATGGCACGGAAGCACGATTCGTTTGACTTCTTTAAGTTTACTTCGCACCATAACATGAACACACAAGACTACGTGTACGTAGCATTATTGCACGAAACAAAACTTTTTTCTCTAGTGATACAAATCCTTACAAATCCTTGCATTGTATTCGAAGAAAGAGAAACTAGATCAATCCTGCTTTGATTGCCCTTTTGGAACAATTTTCAAAACATACCAACTAACGCCATGCCCGATCGCTGTCTCGTCGACTCGTTTTGTGCTCCCGATCAGTCCATGAACCGGTGCGGTTTCGTGAACTGGATCCTGACGAAGTCTCCCGATGGCTGCTCTTCCAATGGGTACTGGCATTTCGAAAGGAGGATCGATCGGCGATTGCGTTTTGATGGGGTTTGTACTCCATGCTAGCGTAAGCACTTGGCGGTAGTTGTAAGACCTTCTTAACAGCGTCCCGAAGTCTGTCCACCATGTCTCTGTCACTAGCGGAACGATTCCATACACCCAGAATATCTTCGGAATATCGGATGGAGATGACTAGGCCGCAAATTTCACCATCGGGAATTCCCGGGAATTGCCCACCAATCAACGCCAAGATGACTTCTTCCCAGTAGCGACTAGCAAGTCCCTTAGGTAGACGGATCTATGTAATGAATAACAGCAGTATGAAGCAACGCACAATAGAGATATACAACAATTAAATAGAAGCGATCGTGAATACGAAAGATGAGATCAGTCATGAGTGAGACGGAAGCAGTTCAAACAATCAGAATTTGATCGACATTCGATCCTTGTGTCACTCACAATCCATTTTCCACCCTTTGCGTTCTTTGGGTCTTCCCAAGTGGGTTTTATTCCGTCCCTGAAAAAGTGATAATCGGTTGTTGACGACAAATCATTCGGACGTTTCAAATAGTTGTAGGTTGCCCAAAATTCTTCTACGCTCTTGACGGTTGATATTGCTTTGATAGAGTTTTCATACGGATGTGGGGTTGTCGTTGTCGTGTCTTGCTTTTCTTCAGCGGGCTTGGAGTCACCCGTAGCATTTCCTTCTTCGGTGTTCTTGGATGTCTTACCACGGCGCATAAACGAAAAGGAATAAGCGCAATGGAGAGGGGTTCCTTCCTGTCAAGACATGCGATCATCGCCACCACGTTCGAGATTGTGATGGAAACAGAATATTGAGTTCTCAAGATTATGAGCGGCAGAGACGTCGACTATTCAGGGCGAATAGCAATATCGCTGAGGAGATTCAGAAAAAATCCCGCGAAGATTGCCAAATAACGGCAATGGGCACTACGATGCCAGCCAAACGTCATGTCAACATAAGATATGGACGGAGTCATCCATGAGATCCATAACCTCCTATACTTACTACTGTTGGGGCAGCCATCTTGTTGACTTCTCACGAATCGAGAAAAGAGTATTGGATTAAAGTCGTGCTGCATACGATCGAGCACGGAGTTTTACGGTTTTGAATTGATGTCCTGTGTCGCGACGCTCTGTTCTCAGTGATGATTGTTCAGTGTTGCCATTTTTTACCATCAGGGATCGACCCGTTTGCCGGTCTCTGGTTTGTTGTTGTTTGTTGTTTGTTGTGTATTGAGATGCTGGACCCTATTAGGGGAGAAAAACTTTCATTCAAAATCTTACTGTATCCATGTTTTTCTACTTCCTTTGCCCCCCTTTCATACAGTATCATTTTTTCATTTCAGTCATTTCGAGTCACGAATTACACCCACCATTCATCGGACATCAAAATTGTGCACAATTTCTTTGCGGAGCAAATCTCAGATTTCCGACTTCATCATTCAGAGGAAGGATGGACCCACCTTCACTGAACGAAAAGTTGTGCAAGGAGAGCAACAAATACGTACTATCAAATCAACTTTTGACGACGATTGAACCAGGCATTCGGGTCCCTTAGCAAATATTGAGCACGCCATTGCATTCAATCGCAACAAGCAACCACTTCCAGAAAATATCCTGTGCGCGATGGTCGAACACGACACGTCGACAGATGAGGGACAAATTGAGAAGGGCCAAAACGACCTGGATCGTCTCGTCGATATTTTGAACCACCCCGAGAAAAACATTTTGCCCCTTCTGTACTCCAACAATGACGCCTCGGAAGATGACAAAGATGGTGAAAAACAGAAAACTCTTCGAGAGCTTCTGGATATCTCGAAAAACCTCTTCGCGGAAATCGAATCCATGGGAAAGCAATACCAGGAATTGCACGAAAGGGGAAAGGCCTTGTCCAGAGGCAGCGACGAAAACAACAATCCTGCAGGAGAGACGTCTATTTCCAGCACGACGATTCTTTCGGGTCTACCGGAACTTCACATACCTTCCGAAATGGAAGCTACCGACACGGATTTGCCGGAAACGATTTTTGGTCAGGTTGATTTGCAAACCACTGCATTGGCAAAACTCGTCAAGAAATCAACAAAGCGTCTAAGAGCTGATGGAAAGGGGGACGATGGAGGCATCTGCATCTTAGACATGGGGGTCATGGATAGTGACGACGAACTTGGCGATGTCAACAGCGATGGACACAATGATAGTGACGATACCGACGACAATGATAACGACGAGGAAAATCTGAGTGACGGTGACGATGACGACGACGACGTAAGCGATGCACAGGCAGAACGAATTCGTCGGCGAATGGAACGTGCTATGGAAGACATGGAAGAAGAAGACGAAATATCCGACAACGAGGGCGATTCAGATAATGATAACGAGAAGCAAGCCGATTCCAAAAAAGAGGAAGACTTGTACGATCCTGTGGCCGAAGATATGAATAATGGATTTTTTGACCTTACCGAAATGGAAGCGTTCGCCGACGAAGAAGAGGATTTCCTACCCAACGAAGCCTTCGGTCAACCCGAAGATGACGAAAGAAGGAAAGAGAAGAAGGGAAAGAATAAAAAAACATTCCATCAACGACAAAGAGAGGGATTGAATGATGACAGTGATGGGGAGGACAGCGACGATGAGGGTTTAGATGAGATGTACGAAGAAGTAAGAGTTGTAAAACGCAAAAAGTATCGTGACCAAGAAGATATTGATGCGCTCTACGAACTTTACCAAGACGGAAATGCAGAAGATGATGATGACGACGACGACGTCGTAAACATGACTGCAGCGGACTTGTTTGGTGCACCTCGAACAAAGTACATCGAGCGATACAAGAAGAACCATCCTCCGAGAAAGAAAACTGAAGATATGATGTCGAAAGATGACGACGACTCCTGGGGAGAATACGATTTTCAGAAAGAGGACCAGGAAGGGTGGCGAGACGAAGAAGATGACGACAACGACGACGACGACGAGGAAATTGAAGACATGAAGGAACCCGCAATGGACGAAGGAGAAACGATAGAATTAGAAGTGCCTGGAAGAAAGAACGACGACAAAAAGAAGTTGTCAAAAGAGGAAGAGAAGCTGAGGCGCCAGACAGATGAATTGGAGAAGGAATTGATTAATGAAAAGCCCTGGCAAATGAGAGGTGAATCTAAATCTACGTCTCGCCCTGTCAACTCCTTGTTGGAAGGTACACCTGAATTCGAAATGGCAAGCAAACAAGCTCCAATAATAACAGTTGAGCACACAATGAATCTAGAAGATGTTATCAAACAAAGGATCCTTGCCGAAGATTGGGATGATGTTGTTCCGCGCGAGCTACCAGATATAGGCTGGAATAAGAAACGAGGTGAAGCGCCCGAAGTCAGCCAAGAAAAGTCTAAGCTAGGTCTCGGAGAACTTTACGAACGTGAATACTTGAAGAAGGCCGTGGGATACGACAAGGACGCCGAAGAGAAACAAACAGAAGAAGACAAGGCAAAGGACGAGATGAAACAACTATTTGCGAATCTTTGTAGCAAGCTTGATGCTTTGTCCAACTACCATTTCGCTCCGCGACCTATCGCTGACGAAGCAGAGGCAAGAGCGGTTACCGTTCCCGCAATCGCTATGGAAGAAGTTTTGCCTCTTCATGTCAGTGATGCTCGTGGTGTCGCACCCGAAGAAGTCTTTGCAACAAAACGAGGTCGCGAGGGAATCCTACGCGCTGATCACGAAATGGACCAAAACGATCGCAAGAGGCAGCGTCAATCGAAGAAGGCAGCTCGTCGCAAGGCACGAAAGGAAAAGGAAGCCGACGAGAAGTTGATCTCGCGATTGCAACCGGGACTCGGACTGAACAATCCGTACGAAAAGCGAAAAGCACGAGAAGAACTTGCCATGGCGAGAGCGAGAGGCAAGGTCACGGAAGGAGAAAAAGATATGGATGCAAAGTTTGGTTCCAGTGGTACATTTTTCAAGAGGTTGCAGGCCGAGGCACAACAAACTGTGCACGATCGTTCTGGACAACTTGACGATCATACAGAGAAGAAATCAAATCCACGGTCGAGTGCTTACAAACTCTGAGAGAAAGTTTATTAAAACTATTCGACAATAGCAGAAGAACCTTTATCCGATTGTTCTGCATTTCATTCTAATCACTGATAGAAAAATAGCCGTGTTGTAAACTATTTGTTACATCACTGTTTCCAATGCGCAGCGAGATGACACCCTCATGATTGTTGGATCTGTTCGCGTTTGATAAGACGATGTATTTCTGGCAAATAAGTTTTAATGACATGCTCCCTTTTGACGGAACTGAATGAATGTCCAACATTGGATATCTTGGTTCTGAAAATGACTTGATTTAAATCTGCAACACAAATCCTACTCGTTTTCTGAATACTACATATTTCAAGTGCCATGGATATGACGAACACATGGATAGAAGTACTTCAAACGAATTTAAAAGCAGCTGTTATATCTTTGAGGTCTTTCTACATCAGAGAAAACAATTGCTCAAAAGCTATGCTACGTTTATGCTCAATTCTGACAAAGCAAGTCACTTTGAGAGAATGAATTCCAAACCAAGAAGCAAAAAAGAAAATTCATATGTTAATAGAACTCCAGCCTTATTGTCCCCTCTTATCAAGCTCCGCACGGATATAAGATATGTGCTCGGGAGTAATTCCACAGCATCCACCAACTAATTTGACGCCGAGACTATCGATCCATACTTGAACAAACTCTTCCCAATATTTGTTCTCGCTCAAGTCATTTCGAAAGGGCTGTGGAGCTTCCGACTCTGCCATTGTCCAATTTGGATCTATCTCCGTCAATTTGTGGGCATAAGCACCCAACAAAACGCCATCAGATCCGTCTCTCTGCAACATGTTTTTCAGCTCTGCATCATAATGGATTTTTTCAAGAGCTATTGTAATCTCTTCAGGCCCAGCGCAATTGAAGAGAATTGCAAGTACTGCATATTGTCGAAGTTCGTCATTTCGATGAATGCCGTTAGGAATCAAAGGAGTTCACGAGGGATTTGGGTGAGACGATGCTGCAAACAATTTCCTCGTTCATTTTCGAACGTGGACACAAACACTTCTCCATTCGCAGATCTCACATTGAACGCCCTCTCTTCTGCTCTTGCTTTCCTCAAGTATTCGTCGCATTCCGTCACGAATATCTTCTCCGTCGCGGAAATTGCCCTTGGGATCTAATGAATAAGAAATCAGCAAACACCGACCTTGCCTTTCGAAAGTTGACTCGACGTCATTGGGTACACTTGCAACTGCTTCCAATACTTGCAATGACTCTTCTACGCAAGACATGGTTTCAGCAAGAAAGGCATCGACATGTGGTGCTAATGCTTGACATGCACGCTGATAGCCTTTTACTCCTTCATCATGTTGCAGTATCATGTCAGGTCGATACGATCCATTCAACGGTCCCAACGAACCAAGAACATAGGTAGACGACGAAGAATGATCGAAATGTTTCTGCACAGCAGAGCGGGCAATTTTTCCACTTTTGTCGACATATTCGAAAATCTCTTGCTCAGTGAAGCCCGCCACAGGAACGACACCATAACTGTTTGTTGTGACTGCATTCGATCCACTCTGGAGGAAGGCTGTGTGGACATTCCTCCAAAACATCGTGATACTGCGGACGAACTAAAGCCATGGCGCTCCATATTTTCCGATCATCCGGGACGCCGCGGCGGAAAAGCTCCTCACCGGTACCTCCGTCGAGGAGAAAGATTTGTTTGGGGTTGGATCTCAAGAGAGCGAATGCATCCTGGATCTTCGATTGCTGTCGGGGCAAGATATCATCGTTGGATGGCATGGTTGCAAGGAGGCGAGAATGCAGTCTGAAGAAAGCGGCACATCGATAGCGTCTTGCAATCACTGTCATTGTTTCTTAACACTGGTGCTGTGATTCTGATGTTGCTACATCTCGTGTTTTCGTGATGCCCCAACCTCGTGTCATTCATAGTAATTCCGGCGAAGGTCAAGAAGAGCAGAACGAGAATACCTACCGGTAACCTTACGCTTGCCCAGACAGATCTTGGAAGACACCTGACTTCGGTATCAATTCATTCAGATTCACCCGTTCACATGACATCTCATCCGTTTCAGTCGTGCATGCATTCCATGAAATGAAATGATTCATTGGATTAAAAATATCACATCCGAAATACGTAGTAACGTAATGCACTACGAATTACGAAGTACGTAGTAATACAGTAAGGTATTACTGGTACTCGTTACTTGTACCAGTTTCACGTGTGTACCTACATAAAAAATAAGTAATCCTATTTCGGGAATGACTCAAATACCATACAGGTGAAGTTAGGATTGATTCGGAATTCCTCTCAGTTGACCGTAACCTTACAACTACATGACCTCGGCCTATCACAGTAAAAAATCTTAGCCTCCCCACTTTTTGAACCAGCTTCAAGAGAATAGGAATTCCGTAGAACTATGTAATCGTAGTAACTTTACTCATTCCCGTACCGCTGTAAATGATGCATATGATGCTAGTTGAACCTCGAAAGAGTACCGTAAGGTTTACAACTACAAGAACGTCTGGGAAACAGATTTAGAGACAGTCCAATAAACTACATACTGATGCAGTTTCAGTACGTACATTAGCTCAACATAACCCCCCCCTTTTTTTTACATAAGTACGAAGTATTAGTACTATCTCTTGGGTTCACGGGTTCAATTACAGTTCCGGTATTGAGTGATTCCCGAAATAGGATTACTTATTTTTTATGTATACATACACATGAAACTTTGTATTTCGGGAACGCATAAAAGGGTCATCTGAGTAACCACTTACTTAAATGACTACAGTGAGGGGGGTCTCACTGTAGCGAAATAAAAAATAAGTAAGGAATTCTTGACTGAATGAAAATGAATCCCACTTGGAGGTTCTGCGAATGACTATACTGAGAATTTTTGTTTTTATTCAACGGGATTCCAAATTCTAAAAAAGGACCCCGACCGTTAAAAAATTATAAGAATTTTCAGTTATTGCGCGCCATAAATAAGTAAGTGGGGGTTACATAAACGATATATGTAACTTCTATTTCGGGAATCACTCATTGAGTGATTCCCGGAATTACATAAGATTACTTTCTGCCATTGACTTCTGATTATTCCATCATTTTTACTCCAAATATCTTAGAATGAATCCTAAGAACAACATCAGAAAAATAATTAATTATCATGATGTATTGATATGGGATGCTCTACGGTATGTAAAATAGAACCTATCCAAGCATATCTGCTTGCTAGGTGTAGACTCAAACCGAACAACAGAAGTACTTCACTTTCACCCTCACCAGATTTCGTATTTCATACTGACATACGAGACGGATCAAAATTTTAGAAAAGAGGAGTGGTTCACGATCTACTTGTAGTACAACAGCCACACTCGGATCTTCGTGAGCGATCTACTACTAGCTAGAGTCAACGCTTAACTCGTCATCGAAACCGAAGAGGAAGATGCTCTCAAACAAAGTGACACCAACTGGACGAGAACGTTGCTCCGTGGCATTCCTATCTTGCTTCTGGCCCTCTATGTGGTCACCGCAGTGGTATTGGTTATGGCTCGGTCTTCAGCAGCAGGAAGATCATGATTTTAGTGGGATACAGGACCCAACACACTCCTTCGAAACTGATGATGGTGATGGTGATGTTGACGATGATGTTGACGGTGATGATGATTCATGTCTTGCTTCTCGTGTTCGTTTCGAGTTTTTACGGTGGGTTTGCAACAGACAGAATGAAATTTTTCATTGGTATGGCTTGGATATTGATTACTGCGCTTATGTCAATCCCATCGATTCCAGCAAGATTTCAGTTCTAATTGAAGCGAAACGCCCCGACCAAGACTCGAGTATTGCTATGTGGTACTAGAAATATATTGTATTTGTGATTGCACATTTATGAAGATTTGCGACGATGGAATGACGTGGTCAACGAGAAATGTAAGACAGAACTACGGACTGTTCACATTGCTGCCAGTTCTAGGTTACCAAGTCACTGGCTGTGGGGAAAAATCTAAATGTTTCCACAACGACAAATGCATTGAAATTGAAATGACAAACTTGATGAATAACTTGCACTACGTTTATGTGATATCCACTTGTGGTCCAAGTCCCCTAAAAACTCTAATTTTGTTTTCGAAAAAAGCCTGATCGTTGTCGTGTTCATTCGGACTTGATTAACGTTTTCTGTTTCCTCGTAGCTCCCATCTTGCCCCACCTATCACGCAAACCCGCAGTCACGAATGTGCTGTTGGTAACCGTACGTTATACCACTCCGTGCATTGCATTGGTAATTGAGCGACAGAGACACAATAAAGTGCAGCCAATAGGTCGGCAAGTATAGACCATCCCCCGCTTCTAGCACCACCTCATTGACAAAAGCATTCTTGAAGTTGTCTCCGTCCTCCATCCACGACTCCGGGCTGGACCAATTGATTCTAGAATGGCGGGCCGAGGGGTGGCCATTTGGGTACATTTCCATGTTGATGCACTGATCGGGATGGCCCAGCACGTATCGCTTTTGGCCATGCATGATGAGAATGAAATTCCGACTCATGTCGTAGTGCGCTTCGGCAATCGTTCCGCGGGATCCGAGCCGGCAATTGATTCCGCGGGCATCGGATGTATCCACCATGAAAATATCGTTCTGGATCGTGGGGTTGAAAAAGGGAAGTTCGTCAAAGACCCACTCAGCGGCATTGTTCCAAGCTGCGTTCAGGCGCAGGTAGAAGTGTTCAGTCGTCGGTGACGATTCCGGATCGTCTTCGAGTGCTCGTGCCTTCTTGTACCAATCGGGAAAGGAAAGTTTGACGTCTTCCGTGGGAGGTTCCCAACCCGGCGGACCTTTTCGTTTCCCTCGCAACTTCCAATACATCATGTGATTGTTGTGTGAATGCTCGTTTCGATATGGTTTGTTACCGAGTTTTGAATAGAGGTAATCGTAATCGGACCACCGATCCGCGGCCTTCCATATGACCGGATGATTTTTCACGACGAACGGAACCTCCGACTCGCGGTAGTGGACGGCAATTTTCCGCTGTTCGGGATCACTCCAATCAATTGCGCACAGACCCTGGTGTATGGTGTCAGGGATGTTGGTATCGTCTGGGTTCCACTTCCCCAATACATCCAAAATACTCCAAGAATAAGGGTAGTTCTTCGGCACCCTGGGGGGGCATCTGTGAACATCGTACGGAATGTCTTTGTCCACCGTTTCGAGGCGTCTGGGAAGCCTAAGCTTTTTGACTCGGGATCTCTCGGCAGCTGTTATCGATGGGTCCAACCTACCAGGGTCTCGAAAGATGTTATCGTCGTTTTCGTCGTCGATGTCACTTTCTGATTCTGATCCATCGTCGTTGTCGTTGTCATTGTAGTGTTTGTTCTTCCAACTGCCACCGGCATCATCGCCTTGCTTTTGCCGTCGATGGGCAGCTTGATTCGGACGGTTCTTCAGCAACTGATAATTTGCATCTTCCGCTGGTTTCGATAGTCGACTTTTGCGTGCCGGTTCGCTCCTGTTAAGCTTCATGTGAAGACACAACGAAGACGTGAGGAAAACCACAAGAAGACATAGTCCGATTGGAAGGATCGCATCGGACAATCGCTTTTTCTTTTTTTTCCTTTTTATCTCCATGGTTGCTGACGATAGAATACGAAGCGAGATATGTGGTATGGTTGTAGCTTTGGTTTGCTTTTGCTCCGATGAGAAAGGTCTTTTTCACCGAATTTGTTCAATTTTTTTGAGGGCCGTGATTAGTATTCGTAAGTCTTACCCGTGCTTGAACGTAACCTTACTTGTAAGACAGATAATGGAAAATCTCGCAACCTTGGAAAGGCTTTTAACGTTTTCAACATTATTTTTTACTTAGTACGAAGTACAAGTAACCTTACTCGTACTTCGTAAGTACCGGTATATATTTTTCTGTGTTTCTCGGTTCCAACAATGCTCATGCGTCGTTTGGTCGGATCAGATTGTTGAGAGCAGAATTAGTAAACTCACGAAGTATGGTATCAACAATTTGACATGAGAGCTGGCATTCGCGCGAGGTGCGCCCAAACGTTAGTCGTATGCCATTGGTGTGATGTTCATCACGAAAGAGATTGGATGGATGGAATGAGAACCATCACTGAAGATACGATAAACGATAAAAAATCTATGGAAATGAGGAAGGTTTTTACGGTAAATTACGTAATTACTCGACACGTACCTGGTACCCTACTCGCACCAATAATAAAACACTTTGTAATCTCAACAAGATGTTCCAATCCTTTCTCTTACATCTAGTCAATAATAGGGTATATCGCAGTCCTCTCTCCGGATTGACACAATCTTCTCGACCTGCCGCTAGAGTCAGGTTCAATCAATTTTAACATCAGGGACGGTACACACGATCACGAACAGTTTGGTACCAGCAGTACAAAGGCCATTTTTTTGGCTGTCTCCAGTCGAGTCAAGTCATGACGGCCACTTCGCGGCATGGTTCAGTTTCTTTTTGGCCTAGAAAGATAGGATGTGATATGACAGATACTTCTGGCATTGTGAAGAAATTTCTGATTTCCTCTGTTTGTTGAAGACCTGTTTACCCTTTCATACCAAACTTAAAATACTTCGTACTATGCTGTAATTAGCTGACGCAATTGTAATTTGAAAAAATACGAAACGAACTACACGAATCGGATTGGATACAGTTAGTAGCAAGGGCAGAAATTCAAATCAATCTCCGTTGTGTATGTTCAGGATTTCAAGCAATCATTCCAACTGCATAAGCCGCCCCTATAAATCACGCAAGTTCCAACTGGACGCATTGAGTCTCCAGGATCACATTCGACCAGGCGATGTCCTTCCAGTGACTGACTCGTTCACAGCTCCTCTGCGTATTCATAACGTTTACAGTACTTTTTTGATCCTACTAGATTGGTACACCGTGAACAGAATCATCATTGCCAGCTCCACTCATTAGTCCCTACGTGCTAGTCCAAAACGAACGTTCGACAGTTTCGATTTCATTTTTCTAGTTTTTGTTACAGTTAGGTTACTGCTTCGGTTGCGGTGATTTTCTTGCGTGTGTGTGTGTGCGTGCGTGCGTGCATCGAAATTACTATAGATAATGCCATACTCATTACCGAGTGTACGGTGTAACGATATCAAAACACCAGATTTGCAGAGCGTCACAAATCTCACGAACGACGGCAATGCTCTTTGTTAGCAGGTATGCCCCCATACCCCAGGTGTAAACGACGATTGCGTTTTGCAATGCCCAGCTGTTGCCCAACACAGAGGCCCAGGCCGTGATTCCGATCAAGGGAGCAACCTGCCATCGCCAAGGATTAAAGGCTTCGTTCGTGACGTGGGCGAGCATCAAGGCGGTGGACATTTCCACAAATAACACCATTGCCAAGTGCAGGCTTGTTCGAGGGATGTCAAGCCAAATGGCGGGATCGGCCCACCCAATGACAAGAAAGCACAGCGAATGAACAAAGATCGGAAGCAATGCCTGCGCGGAACCCTTGTATTTGGATGTCACCGCGGCAAACTTGAGTATTACCTCCTGAAGACAACCCAGGGCAACCGCAATCGCGAAAAAGTCGCAATTTTTCAGCTTGACGTCCTCTGTGACGGCGTTGAATTTGGTCAACGATGCCAACGAGTCGTAGATGTCGGTCTGTTGCCAAAATTCGATCCCCATCCAATAGAATGAAAAGCTGAGGAGTGCCAAGCCCAAGAGACCCTCGGTCGGACCATTGACGATGGGCATGATGAGTTCTCCGGTGAAGTACTGCTCCCACGTTGCAATGTAGAACATTGCAAAGGGTCCAAAGATCAGCAGCCACACCTCAAACATTTTCTCGCTCCGAATCAAGTCCATTCCAATAATGACACTGGCGGATCCAAAAATAGAATTGATCGCATCACAGCCGTGGTCAAACAGGAGTCCGAGGGGACTGCCCGATCCTGTTCTTCGTGCCTGCTTTCCGTCCATGTTGTCCAGTGTCTGATAGACAAGAACGGAAATCCCATTCCACAAAAAGATCCATCGGGGAGGGAAATCGACGCCACTGTTCACGTCGCCGTTTGCAAACTCCATTCCGGGAGCATACCACCAATAAGCGAGGTAGGCGCTGATCATCCAAACCAATCCAATGGAGGTGATGGTATTCGGTGCCATGGATTTTGGAACGATCGTGTCTACTAGGAATGCGGCCACCGGCGAAAGAACATAATGGTAGATAAGCGACGTATCGGCCCCGCGATAGGTGTACGTCTTGAGGTTCTTTCTCGCAGTCGAGGTCAGGTAGCCGTTGCTGTTGCTGTTGCCGTTGCTGTTTTCATCGGTGGTGGATTTCGCCGAGGAAGACGACGATAACGAGGAGTACGACGACGACCTCGTCAACAACGCCAAACCATCGTCCAGAGAATTCTTCTGCTCTTTTTCTTTCGCCATCGTTTCTGTGTTCCCCCTTCGGCTTGGTTGGATTTCGAGTGCGTCGGATGTCAAGGAAGTCTTTCTGTGCTGTTCTTTGTCTAACGAACCATCCGAGAGTTCTTGTCGAGCGGGGCTGCTGTGTTTTGGTTCGAGCAGATCCGGTGGTCTTTTGTTGCCAGCCGCACTTGTGGAACTGAGGATGAGATGCGTGTTCGATGTTTACTGGTATCGCACCGGTTATCCCTTGTCTGGGCAATGCCGACTCGATAAATACTAATACAAAAATGATCGTTGTCGATCGGTGTTACGATTGGAACACAAAAGTACGAGTATGTACCAGTAACCCTTATGAGTACAGGTACAAAAACATAATAATCATAATACGGGTAAGATTAATTAAAAGTTACTGTCAGCGTGTTGTCAGCGAGCGAACAATTTTTTTTCAAAACCAAAAACAATGGCTGCGAGAATCACACCAATGATACGGAGACACGAGTGGTGGTGTGCTTGCTACTTCTCTTATTTTGAACGCCTACGTACCTACCGGTAACCTTACGGTTACTTCAGTCCAAGTCGGAACAGTACTGTACCTGGTAGTAGGAGTAGTTAGGGAATAGAAGTAAGTAAAGTAAGGTTAACCTTACTACGCGTCAGACACAATTGTTGAGACTCGTTGAACGTTCAACGGTAAGTTACGGTAAATTCAAAATTGAACGACATTCCATGAAATGCGCGTAAAATGGAATAAAAAATAAAAAGTCTATCATCAATTGATGTCGGACACGTAGTTATTTACTGGTAGTAAAACCTTGCGTAATCTTACCGTACTTGTGCTCTCTATCCCGACTTATTGGCACAAGCCCTTCTCTCCGGGTTCAGAATGACGTAATTAACTACCGTACTACTACCTGTACCAATTCCACTTCATGCATACAGGATACCGGTACTGGTATCATCAGTGACAGACACGTGCGGCACCAGTTTGAACTACTTGTACGAGTAAACCTTAAAAGTTACTGTGTCCCGCTGAAGACCGAGCAGAAGATGACTCTGTTGTACTACTCGTTCCATACTACTAATAGTATTAGTACAACCACTCTACTAATAGTTGTAGAAGTAGTAAGATCATCATCATAGCTACTACTAGTTGTCTATCATTCTACTATGATGCACGTGATTCGTGGTCTTTGTCTCGTTGCGTCTTGCTTGGTTGTAATATTCCTCTCCCATACTACTAGCTACTACTACTACTAAGATCTTAGTACCAAAAGGTCAATAATATAGTAACACAACAAGAATGATGTTTCCAAAAGTTGTGAAGAGATAAATGGTCGTGCTGTTTGCATCATCTCACTCCTCACACCACCACCACACCAGATTCTTGATTAGTACTAGTAATAGTAGTAGTAGTAACAGCTTCCACAAGAATCCAAAAATGATGAGACCCAACTACTACTACTAGCATCATGCACGTCTAGATGGCTGTGTCCAACAAAGTCTCCAGTGGCGGTCTAGACAGTCACACTCCTGTTGATGCCAGGGACACATTTGGTATGCGGAGGAGAAGAACAATGAGCAGGAACATAAAATAAATCTAATACTAGCAGTACTACTACTACTACTACTACCATAGGGTAACCTTCCTAGTACTAGCGCCCACTTCCTCATTGTTTTCCCAACCGAACATTGCACCTCGAAATCTCACGGATGCTGGAAGCTGGTGCACACGATAAGGTTTGAGCATGGTGGTATCCAAGTTGTGACAATCACGGCGCGCTAGATAATAACGCCTACGGTAAGTTACCATAATTTACCTGGACACGGATGAGTTTTACTCTCTACAAGTAAGGCCCTACTAGTATTCTTATTCTTCTTCTTACATACCTTTAGATACGGTAAGGTTTACTCGTACCGTATGCATACTTGGTACAAGTAAGGTTACTCATACTCGTACGGTACGATCCAGTGAGATGATGATTTCTTAGGAACCCAACGGTCGGTCTTGTTTTCCCCCCGATCCACATTCGTTTTCGATGCACGCGCGAAAATTGAAATTTCGCGATGTGGCTTTTCCGTTCCGAAGGAAGGTTCTCCGCGCGCAGTAAAGTTGGGATACCATGCAGTAAGTAACACATGGTATTCTACGAGTACCGGTATGTACCGGTATGTACGTACGTACGGAATTGGCAGAGTACTTTTCATTTAGTCGAGCCGGCCGTTCCGTCTCGGATTTCGGTGGAAATATCGGAAGGAGGCAAGCATGCCTTCCCCAAACAAGAATGAATCTCAACAATCAATCAACGATGCGGTAACTTACTGGTAGTATCACCCTCCTGCGGAACGGAACGGAATGGAACGGCACCCAACGAACGAAACCAATCTCTCATCCAACTTTTTTATGATATTCCCAAAGCAGCTCTCCCGAAACACGTTGTCGGTAAGGTTACCGTAGGCAAAGCTACGGCTCTTGTACGACACGGGGTGTTCGAGGTTCGAACCCTTCTTCAGGTTTCAACAAGGGTACGGAACGGGATTCGAGTACAAGCACCTGTACAAGCAGTAACCTTAGTAACGCACCGTGCTCTTCTTCGGAATAGACTAACAGTACCGTACGCGTACTCGCAATAACCTTACTCGACGCAAGCAGTGAGTGAGTGCTTTCCGTTCACGACAGACCCAAACTCGATCGATTGATTCTGTCACGGAATTAGCTTTGCAACCCATCCGGCAGGCCAAGGCAAAGCGCTCATCCAAACATCCATCCATCCATCCATCCCATTGCAATCTCGGTCGATCGATCGTTCGATCGATCGCAATCGTTCGATCGCTTCGGAAACGGCATCCGCATTGCAGAGCCAAAGAGAGAGAGACAGAGAGAGCGAAGGCCGGGAGCAGCGGTTGGCGATTTTTTTGCGGAATGGATTCGAACTCAACAACAACAACAACAGCAACAACAGAGAAACAGGCCGAATCGAATCGCATCGCATCGAATCGGATACCGTGAGAATTGTACTAGGTCGAATTGAACAAACCGCTTGGAATTGAATTGAATCGAATCGAATCGAATCAAATCAAATCAAATCAAATCAAATCAAATCAGACCAAACCAACCCGCACCAAAGTCCACATCCACCATGATGCGCAGACGGCGTTTGTCCACGCACCTGGCCTCGAATAGAAACGACAACAACAACAACAACAACAACAACAACAGTAGCTGCGGCTATTCGAGCGACGATGCCCAGGCGCAGCCAACGGTTCCGGCCACGCCCTCCTCTTCGACGATGAACAGCTACGTCTGGGTGCGAACGGACGTGGTCGAGGCCATACTGGACAACCACGGGAGCCTTCCCAAGGGCTGGAAGCCATCGCGGAAACGAGGAAGGGACGCCACTTGCTGGGGATGGGCGCGTGCCCGAGTGGTCTCTTCCTCGTCGTCGTCGTCGTCGTCTTCTTCTTCTTCGTCGAGTGGAGCGGATGCCGCTCCTCCCAAGTCTCCGAAACGAACGCCGCGGAGGCTGACCGACAGTGCCGCCTTTTCCAAATTCAACACCCTGAGCAACAATGCGAGCGCCAACGCTAGCGCGAACCCGAACGCTCACAGACCCGGAACTCCGTCCCGATCGGCGGCAAAGTCAAAGGCAAAGGCTGCCGTGGTCCGAACCGTCGATGTCACCCTGACGATCGAAGACGCGGAACACGCGCCGAGCCACCTGAACGGGGCCACGGTCTCGCTTTCCTACGACAGCAACACGACCGAAACGGTCTGCAACGCCAACACTTGGTGGAGCGAGGGACGGGGCGCGGGCGCAACCGCAAATGCAAGGGGCAACGGCAACAGACACTTCGACGACGACGAGCGCGAGCGCGACGACGAGACGGAACCCCCCCGGGATCTGACGTCTCTGACGCACCTCCACGAACCGGCGGTCGTGTACTGCTTGCAGAAGCGCTACGAACAGAACGCCATCTACACGTACACGGGGAAAATCTTGCTGGCGCTCAATCCGTTCCGGGTGCTGAACCATGTTTACGGGGAAGCCATCATGCAGCGGTACTGGCAGAGGGACGCTTGCGGCGGCGGCGGTGGCAACGATAAGGGGGGACAACCGCAACCGCAATCGCAACAGCCGCACGTGTACGCCATTGCCCAGGACGCCTACCGGTCGCTCCTGCACGACGGGGACGACCAGTCGGTCCTGGTCTCGGGGGAAAGCGGATCGGGAAAGACGGTGACCACCAAGATCATCATGGGATACCTGGCCGGCCAGTCGCAGCGCAACGCGCTGGTGGGGGAACCGACGACCGCCGCCGCGACCGCGAACCCGGGTTCGGGCGTTCGACGAGGGCATCGAGTCGCAGATCCTGCAGTCCAATCCCATTCTGGAATCCTTCGGGAACGCCCGGACGGTCCGCAACGACAACTCGTCGCGGTTCGGAAAATTCATCGAGCTCCTCTTTTCGCCGAGCACGGGACAGCTCATCTCGGCGTCGATCCGGACGTACCTCCTGGAAAAGGTCCGACTGATCTCGCAGTCGCACGGGGAACGGAACTACCACGTCTTTTACGAGCTGCTGGGGGGCCTCGACTCCCCGGAGGAGCGGAGGGCCCTGAGGATCCACGAGCTCACGGGACCGGAGGACTTTTCGATGACGAGCTGCTCGGAGACCTTTGATCGACGGGACGGCGTGGACGATCGCGAGACCTTTCGCGACCTGAGGGAGGCCCTCTCCTCGGTCGGGGGCTTCTCGGAACAGCGGCAGCGGGACCTCTTCTCGGTCGCCTGCGCGCTCCTCCACTGCTCCAACATACGGTTCGCGGATTCCGGGGGGGTCGGAGGACGGCAGCGAACCGATCGACTCGGGGTCGCTGGGCGACGCGCTCGACCTGCTGGGGGTCACCCCGGAGGCCCTCTCCAACGCCCTGTGCTCGTGCGAGATCAAGGCCCGGGGAGAGGTCTTTCACAAGAAGCTGTCGGTCGCGCAGGCCTCCAAGGCGCTCGAGGCCTTTATCAAGGCGACCTACGGGGCGCTCTTTGACCACATCGTGTCGACCATCAATCGGTCGATCGCCGTAAAGCTGGAGGGCATGGAGACCTCGAGGGTGAGGGACCTTCCCCGGATCGGGGTCCTGGACATTTTTGGGTTCGAGTCCTTCGAGGTCAACTCCTACGAACAGCTCTGCATCAACTATTGCAACGAGGCGCTCCAGCAGCAATTCAACAAGTTCGTCTTCAAGCTCGAGCAAAAGGAATACGAGCAGGAGGGAATCGATTGGTCCTTTATCGAGTTCCCGGACAACCAGGACATCCTGGACCTGATCGAAAAGAAGCGGGACGGCATTTTGTCGATCCTGGACGAGAACTGCCGGCTGGCGAGCTGCACCGACGGCACCTTTTGCCAGGCCATGTACGACAAGTGCGGGGACCACCCGCGGTTCGGAGCCACCAGGGCGCAAAAGGCGAACCTCTCGTTCTCGATCGATCACTACGCCGGGACGGTGACCTACAGCTCGGAGAATTTTCTCGAAAAGAACAAGGACGAGCTGCCCCGGGAAACCACGGAGCTCCTGGCCTCGTCGTCGGTGGAATTCTTGTCGTATCTGGGAGAGACACTGAAGAAGGCGAACGGGGGAGGCTCCGCCGCGGCGGCCGCCAGCGGCAGCAACCACCACCACAACAACCACAACAACAACAACAATGGAAGGAGACGGAACAACTCGTCGATCCTCCGAAACACGGTCGGCAGTCAATTCAGCAACCAGCTGAGGGAACTCCGGGAGAAGATCGATTCCACCACGCCCCACTACGTGCGATGCCTCAAGCCAAACGACGATCTGGTTCCGAACCAATTCGAGGCCCACGTCATCGCGGAGCAATTGCGGTGTGCCGGTGTGCTGGAAGCGATCCGGGTGTCCCGGGTCGGCTTTCCCCACCGGTTCTACCAGGAACAATTCGTTGTGCGGTACGGAATACTCACGAAGAAAATCAACCCGCGAAAACGGGGAAAAGATGTTTGTGCGGCTCTGATCGGCTTGTTGATCCCCCGGGTCTCCGCGATACTCTGCAAACAACAGGGAAGTTCGGAACAATCGGTAGCCCTGGGGATGCAGGTCGGATTCAGCAAGGTGTTTTTGAGGACGACGGTCTTTGACACTCTCGAATTCCTTCGGAACCAGAAACTGGTCGAGGCGGCGATTGTCATCCAGAAGTACTCGCGCAAATTCGCGGCCAGCAATCGCTACTTCTTCTACAAGATTGCCGCCCTGACGATACAGTGTTTTTTCCGCAAGGTCGGTGCACACCGGCAGATACTCCGAATGAAGCAGGATGGTGCGGCGATACGCATCCAATCCGTGTGGAGAACCTTCATGGCCGAAACCGAGCTGATGGCCTCGCGATTGATTGCCCATTTTGGCCAGGCGTACTGGAGGGGCATCGCCGCCCGGAAGTTGTTTGCGGTGATGCACATGGAACAGCAAGCGAGGGTCGTTCAGCGGTGCTGGCGGGGCCATCGTGTGCGGCTACCGTATCGCAAGACAATACGGTCGATCACCCTGGTCCAGTCTTGCTGGAGGCGCAAAGCGGCGAGAAAATTGATTCGAGAACTCCGACGAGAAGCCCGGAGCCTTCGAGCCATTACGGCAGAAAGAGATCGTTTCAAAGAGGAGTCGTTTCGTCTTCGGAAAGAAGTGGAAACACTGCGATTGTCCAAATCGGAGGTACAATCCGAATTCGGGTCGCTTGCCGAAGTAGAACGACTCAAGCGGGAAGTCGAGAGGCTTCAAACGGTCATCAACCACACCCAAGGGAGTGTCGTGAGTGCCGTCACGACACCAAGCGCTACCAGACACTACGAAAACACGGCTTTGAGAGAGTACACGAGGTCGTCTTGGCGTGGCGATGCTTCCGGGTATGAAAGCGTTGGAAGTTATAGGAATCCGCCTCTGCCCAGGTCAATATGTGCTCCGTCCCACAATATTTCCACGCGAAGCCTGTCGGAGAGTGTGATGAGTCCGGCCCGTTCCATGGCTTTTGCCCCGGGGAATTCTTCACCCAGCATGAGTTTGTTAGATATGGACCCCGAACAAGACGTGGAGGAGTACCGGGTGTGTAATATTGGTGATTCGATCACAAACACGTCCGGAATCTACCATGCATCGATTTCCGAGCCCATTGTTCACGATGGCATCGACGAGGTCGATGAACACCAACACCGTTTGAAGAAAGACAACCCAGAATTGGATGTTCTTTCGCCCGGCAGCAGTTCCATTTCAAAGCTGCATCGATCCATCAGGGACTATGATTCATTTACGATGAATGAAATTATCGACGGGTCGACCGACCCCCTTGTGTTGGTGAATTCCTTGAACCTCGACGGCCGAACCGCACTGCACTTGGCGGTTGAATCAAGCAACATACAAGCCGTTATTGATCTTTTGCAAAAAAGTGCCGTATCAAATACGCAAGATTATGAGGGAAACACGCCTTTGCATCTTGCCACCGGGAATGATATTGTGCAGCTCCTTTTGGAGAAAGGGAACGCGAATCCAAATATACCAAATGTCGACGGTATTTGTGCGTTGCACAACGTCGTCGAAAGGTTAGACGTTGCATCCGTTCGATTGTTACTGAATTATAATGCACGAGTGAATGTTGCAGATAACATTAACTGGTTTACACCTCTACACATGGCTCTTTTGCCTTTTGATCAAGCCGACAACCTGTGCAAGAAAGTTTCTGACGGATCGCGTGCTCTGATCGTCGATTTGCTTTGTGGAAATCTTTTCGAAAATGACATGAATGAAAAGGATAGGGAAGGAAACACTCCTCTCCACTATTGTGCTCAGCTTGAATCTTCAGATGCTGCTGATATCATGGGGTTAATATTGGAAAAGGGCGCAGATCCAACAATTCTGAATGGTAGAAACCAACAAGCTCTCCTGTTGCTTTGTCATAATCAGGACCTGAGACGCAATAACCAAGCCTTTCAAGGATGCTTGCACATGTTGCTTTCATATGGCGCGGATCCAAATCACCAATCAAACTCCGGATGTACACCGCTTCATCTATGCCTTTATCACCAAGATGTCGAATCGGCAATCCAGCTTATAAATCATTCGGCAGATCTTCACATGGTGTGGAACAGGGTAAGTTATGATACAAAGATTCGGAAAGTTGATTTTGCCATTCTATCTTTCTCACCGAGGATCATGCTGCATTAGCCTTTATCATGGATTCCAGACCGTGATAAAATTGGTACGCCTCATGTTCTTGCATTAGATTTGCTTTCGGAGGAGACCTCCATCCATCGTCTGCTTGCTTCTCTCAATGGACCACCTAAATTTGCGCCAATGCGTCTCTGGTGCATGCATTGCAAATGTCGACAGGATTCTTTAGAAAGTTTACTCCATTGTCAACACTGCGGAAGGCATGTTTGCTCAAAGTGTACAGGTCGCACTTTGTTGCCGGATTTCTTTCCAAAATCCTTCGATATCCGTGAAGCTTCCTGGGTTTGCCTTGTATGTGAAGATATATTGGTGTCTCGAAAAGAAGACCTAAGCACAAATTCAACTCAGCCGACTTCTTCCCTTGTAATTGACGACGATGATTTCTCGTCAAATAGATTGCATCTGATGTAAGATCCGAAACTAGCTCCTTTTTATTGTTGCCAACAAACTTCTTCAGGAACAATATAATCGTTACTCTATAAATTAATAAGAAAAGTGGACGACTCTATTAGTAACAGCCTTGCTTACTTGCTTGTTGGTCTAGTTTGGCACCAGACTATCACATATGAGAGCCACGTGTAACTTTGACGAATGATTTGTCGAATCCTTCATGCATCATGCATCATGCATCATGCATCAAACGTGGTAAAAATCAGTTACTTTCTTGTCTCAAAGACAAGAATACCAGGGAAACAAGAGAAGAAAGCATAATAGCCCCAACTGCTATTCATTGAAAATCATCTAATATCATTTGCTGTGTATCACCGACAACTTCAGCCACGTGTTTTTAGAAATGTGATCTACTGGCTCTTTTTACATGTAGTAGACATCACGTAAAATCATTTACTTCTTCGCACCAACACTTTTAGTAGCCATGTTTTTGGAAATGTGATCTCCTGGCTGAGTACATGTACTAGATAATGGTAATAATAACGTTGTGGATGGTTTCACATTCAAAAGCACTGTTGGAATGAATCGAACATCTAAGGTAATTAGTGTTTTCACTGAAATTGAAAAAAATACGATACAGCATTGAGTGAAATACGTGTACCGGTAACTTACTCTTATGTGGTTGTGTTATCGGTACCGTATTGATTGATGGAAGAAAAGACTTCGAGCAAAATGAGATCTTTCCCTGGGACAAGTACGTAAGGTTACTACTACGAGTATACGGTACATGAATGTGATATTCCAGGTGCCAAAATCCATTATTATTCCTCTTGCATGTTAGAAATTTACAACCACTAAGAATAAAAATAATGACGGTCTGGTCACAACCTGGAAAGAAAAAGACATTTCTAAAAAAAGATGAGTGTCTTAATCAAATAAGATGTACGAAGTACGAAGTAGTAATTGATTTGTTTCATTTTTAGAATAATCTTTCGAGAACCTTGATGAAATCATCTAACACTTTCCGGGATGAATATTGAATCACTATTCGGTTTAAATAGTTTTTAATCATATAAAAGGCTACCATGTGATTTTCGTATTGAAGTACCCTAAACAACTCCGTTAAAACAGCATCTATCGGTAGAGAAAAAAATAATGTTATGAAAAGCTGTTCGCAACATATTACCGAAAATATGGTATGCGAATTCACAGAATTCTAATAGCTTCTCATTCTTTTACCGGAATCATTAGAATCAATCTCTCTCTTTCTCCGGAACATTCTAACCTAAGTACAGTAAGGTTTTTTTTTTTACTTCTACCTCGTAGTATTATTATTATTTTATGTACCCGCAACGTGTACCTGCAGCGAACACCTACCGAAGTCATCACACCCTCATCCGATAACATACGGCACAACTGAGGTGATAACAGCTATTCTCATCGATGCTGTTAGTGCTGTATTCAGATCGTATCAGCCAGTTGATTTGGCCCAAGAGTCCTGGGTTCGTCAGGGAGATTGCATACTTCCACGATGACAAGCAACACAAGCAGCAGCGCCTTCCTATACTGCGAAGCTAGTTCGACATCAGGAAGCACAGCAGAAATATTGCAATGCATATCGGACCGATTCGAAGATGACAGTTCCGCAAGGGCAAGCGATTTGAACGATTTCCTCCTTGTTATTGCCGGAGCTATGATATTTTTCATGCAGTCGGGTTTTGCAATGCTGTGTGCTGGCTCCGTTCGTCTCAAAAATGTACAAAACACAATGCTAAAGAATCTTCTTGATGCATGCGGTGCTGCGTTGGCTTTTTACCTTGTTGGTGAGTACATCTGCTAGTTCACCCGTCTTCTGCGCATACTAGAAAATTCAATTAGCTAGACCAGCTGAGAATATGGACTCATCTTATTTCGTTGATAGGCTATGCATTCGCTTTTGGAGGCCAAGATGATACTGTCAATACGACTTTTATAGGCTATAAAGGTTTTGCTTCTACCGGACTATCTGCCAGTTTCTGGTTTTTCGAATACACTTTTTCTGCGACATCCGTCACGATTGTTGCTGGTACGCTTGCCGAAAGATGTCAGATGGTAGCCTACCTTTGCTATTCAGTCGCTCTAGCGGGGTTCGTCTATCCGGTGGTAAGAACAAAAAGTGTGTTTTTTTGTCTATTATCTCAATGATTGCATAAAAGATTTTATCTCATAGAGACACCTTACCTCATTCATTTTCTGAGAAGGTGGCCCATTCTGTCTGGTCGAATAATGGATTTTTGAGTATCTCGAACTCTACCAATCCCCTTCTGAATGTTGGATCTATTGATTTCGCTGGGTCGGGGGTAGTCCATGTAACAGGTTAGTCTCTCTCGTTACTTCTTTGGGCAGTTTTTAGAAGCACATTTTCGTCCTCTCAATCTTGTGTACTTTGTAGGGGGAACGACAGCACTGCTGGCCACCTTAATCCTTGGACCGCGACGTGGAAGATTTTTTGACGCTCAGGGTGAACCCTTGGAAAAACCAAAACCATTCCCTGGCCATTCTGTGGCTTTACAGTTATTAGGCACAATGGTATTGTGGTTTGGATGTGAGTTTCAATATCTCTGTGTCGCGTTTGATCTTTTGATACTAGTTCTCACTCTTTCGATTCCTATATTTTAGGGTTCGGCTTCAATCCAGGGTCGGCTCTTGTTCTTGATATTGATTACCCGGGTCAAGTAGCGGCTGTAGCTGCAGCCAGCACGGCCCTTTCGGGTGCGGCAGGGGGCATCACTGCTCTGTTCACAAACCTCTACATAGTTGAGCGACTAACAGGAGAGCCATATTTCTCGATAACACATGCGATGAATGGGTCTCTTTCCGGCTTGGTAGCAATTACTTCGGGATGCGGTGTCGTCGATCCTTGGGCTGCCATTGTGATTGGAATGGTCTCTGGCTGGATTTATATCGGCGCATCCGAGTTGTTGGTCCGATTACGTATCGATGACGCCGTAGATGCTATACCAGTCCACATGTTCAACGGAATTTGGGGAGTGCTGGCTACGGGTTTTTTTGCGTCACCGCGTTTGATGGAGATGGCATATCCTGGAATGAGCGAATATCCGGGTTTATTCTTTACTCTAGGAAAGGGAAAAACCTTCCGGGGAAATCTACTTGTATGTCAAATCACTTTGATTGTGTTCATCATTGCCTGGGTTTTTGTCACAATGATGCCTTTTTTCATCTGGCTAAATTACAAGGGATGGTTAAGAGCTGACTCTTTGGAGGAACTAGTCGGTTTGGACGTTTCTTATCATGGCAGAAGCATTGATGAAACCGACGGCGATGTAAAGGTAGAATATATCGAAGCATTTAAGAAGCACAGGGGTGCCTTGCGCACACGACGTGTCTCACGACCTCGACAAGTCGACAGCAGTTACGGTGATCCAGAATCCTGCCAAGAAGCTGCGGCACAAGAAGCCCTTGATGCTTCCCAGTGAATTTTGTGGGGAAACCTGCGAAGCATTTTTCATACATTTTTTGAACTATTCGGTCGAAGCGCCGAATGATACGTATTCAACAGAGACATTGTTGTGTTTTTTATTTTTGCATTCGTTCTCTGTTTATTAAAATTGATTAAAAATCGGTTTTTGAGATTTCATCATTCATTTCGAGTCCTTTTCTTCTTCTTCATAGTCCGGGTTGTCTTTGACTATGACAACACCCTCTAGAATACTACCAACACTGAGAACCTCTTCCGTCCCTAGTTCCGCACGATCCGTGACACCGAGCAGGACGGGTGTTGTGTGAGTCTGGAACCCCGTGATACGTTTTGGTTTACCGGCTTGTCCAACCGTCTCGACAGCTTGTCCAACACGAACGGTAACCGGTCGCCACGACATGTCCTCGTTGACTGTGATTAACATCCTAGGGTTCATTGAGCAGGTCAAGTAATACAAAAGGAAGTGACTCTTATCCAATAGAGTATTCTTCAGGTCAAGACAAGAATGCATCAACACCAGGATACCAGCAAGAGATGGTCCATTCATAAGCATGCGGTCAGCATGAAAAGGATGCATTGTCAAAAGACCTTTTCCCATATGCAGGAGACCCTGTGCAATTCGTACACAAAACACGTGACTAGCTTCCTTGCTGTAAAATTCGCTCAACTGCCTCAAAAGACCAGCTACTCTCGAGTTGTTCGTACCAGCACTGACAACTCCCATCCCAATGATCGCGTTTTGTGATATTTCAGTATCGGGATCGTGGGATAATCTTGAGAGTTGATCGATTACTGCAAACTCAGGATTGGACACATGCAATATCGCCAACGCTAGAGGGACAGCTCTCTTTATCGGCAGCTCACAATAGTGGAGCAAATGATCGAAGGTTCGAAGGACCATTTCTGTGCCGACACTTTCTCCCATAGTTATTAATCCAACACCCAGAACAGCAACCATTTGATGGTCGGCGTCTTCTGTTAGATGTTCTGTACATTGATGCAACATTTCTTGGACCTTCAAAACGTTTCCAGAACCTGCATATGCGCAACTTTCCAGCATCAAAACCGCAAACTTGGAAATTTTGTGCTCGATCGTCCGTAAAGCTTCGATCATTGCGTCCTGCCTTTTCCATTTGACCCAAAAACAACAGTGCAAGACCGAGACATAGGTAACGTGCGTGGGAATGATCAAGTTCTTCATCGCTGGCCTCCATCAGACGCTGAACAATTGTACCGCCAACGTTGTCGTCACACTTTCCGACAAAAACCATTCCCAAAGCAAGACCGGCGAGAGCTACTTCCATGAAGGTGTTCGACCCTTCGTCCGAATTCTCCACCACCGGGACGAGCAACTCCATAACATCCTCACGTCCCGTTCCTGCATAGGCAATACCAAGTCCCGTGCACGCTGCGATTTTCATTACGTGACTCTCACCTTCCACGTGTTCACTGAGCAATGCTAACGCAGGATCAGCATCATTTCTAACCCCACTTGTCAGAATCCCAACGGCTAGAGCTGCACCTGCCTTGACGTACTCTTCATTGCTGTATAGAAACTTATCAATCTGAGTCAATCCTTCTTCTACGTTCCACAATAAGATTGATCCGAGAGAGGCTGCAGCTGACATCATTCCATGATCTTTGTTCTTGTACAGCCATTCGCTGTCTGGAGTCATCAGCTTGTCGTTACAAAATCCAGCGTTAACGAACGCATTAACAAAAGTAGAGGCGAGATTTGCTCTTGCACTGTCCACTTGGGCTCCTCCGGCATCTCGTCTTCTACTAAATCCGCCTGTTTCTGCCAAATGAGACTTGTAAATGTCTTCCGGTGTTTTTGGATCAAGAACATCTAAATCTTGTGCTACCTTCAAGAATTGTTCGCTTAATTTTTCATTTCCAATCAATTCATTCATTTCATCTTCTTCGGGATCATCTTCTACTTCGTAATTAATTCGATGTCGAGCCAGCATAAGACACATTTGTTTCTTCATCAGGTTGTCTTCGCATTCCTTCATCAGAACAGATATCTCGTCTGTACGGTCCATTCGAAGAGCCACCAAAAGTGCATCAAAATATTGTTTTTGCTGGCGATAAATTTCATAGGCCGTCTCAAACATTTCCTGTTGAAAAAATTGATGTAAGTGAATGAGAACTATTTTATTCCTGTACTTCGGATCTCCGACGATCAAACAATGTATCAGGGAACGTACCATCAAATCATCCGGATCCGACATGAAACTCGCTGTCTTAATCAAATAAAGGCAGATACGCCTATAATTTTTGTCGTCGATTGAGTCCAGTTCTAGCAAAAATTTCAGTCGTTGCACTTCAATCAACAGGTCAACTGCTTCGGCTTCGGCATTGTGCGTCAGGTGAAATGGGACGATAACATGAACAAACTTCAGCAAGTCTTCAAATGCTTCGTCCGAATCCGGATCAGCTCCGTCAATTAGTCGTTGGTTATACTCTTGACCGATTTCCCCTGCAAGACTGCGAACAAATTCGTGCCCCCAGCTACCGAGGTTGTCTTCCGAAGCATTTTTGGCTTCGGAGTCTAGAACCGACAAGGCATCGTAATCTTTAGCTCCCAATAGTTTGAACTTGAGGCTTTCTCGTTCCCCTAAGAGGCAAAGAGCGCGAGGTTCACCCACATCATATAATGTAAGTCAAATTTGAATGTATATTAATTCGAACGGTTGTGAAAACGAAAAGGTGCAAAAAGAACTAAGCACGTGCAATCGAATCTTCTGATCAACCTTGGAGCCATAATAACTCACCTGGTTTGCTCATCGTCATGGCAAGAACGGCTACAACATCCGCCAACCTGGCCCTGAATTTGAGTAATTCATTCTCCATCGAAGACGCCTCCTGTTTTTCAAAAGATAGATAAAGCGTCTTCAGAGATGCGAAATGAGGTCTCAAAAACTTGAGTGGCTTTGGGACAGACGTCATGGAAGCGGTTGCCGTTCGCAATTCGTTCATGATCACGTCAAGGGCAGTCAATCGAATCGGAATTGTCACATTTGCTTCGTTTTTATCGTTTGTCACAGTAGAAACGCAAGTCTCAAGTCGCTCCTTAAGTTCCTTGTCCTCTTCGCTCATGGATTCTTCCTTCAGATCCTCTTCCGATTTCTTTAGTTTCTTAGCCTTTTCGTCGTCCTTTTTCTTGCTGGTCTCCGCCGCGACGGCGACAGCATCGGAATCATCTTTCGGGGCCATGCTTGATATATTTCCTCGTTTTGTAAAATGCAAGGGAAGGTGGTACGGTTGTTGATTGGAGGTTGGTGATGAACCGAAGCTGTGGTTGGAGTTGTTGATCCTGTTCTGAATTTGAGATGGGGGCAGCCGATGATGGAACGGTAACAACGCGCTTTGGTGCCTCGATCCAACGATTTGGAAAAAAACATGGATGCCAAAAGAAGGATGTCGAAAGACGATTGATTCATTGGATTCATGATTTTGTTGAGAATCTAAAGAATTCACTTTGTATGTAGGTACCGTATGCATCATTAATCATCGTCTTACCTATGTACTCTCGCGAAGATGTGAAGTTAAAAATACGTAGTACCGTTACGAAGGTCCTTACGAAGTACGTAGTACGAAGTAAGTTAATCTTACGAAGTACAGTAATTTTACGGAGTAACCTCACGGTAACCTTACGAAGTAACCTTAAAATCTTACTTCGTAAGCCTTACTTCGTAACCTTACTTCGTTCGAAGTAAGCAATAAGGTTACTGCCACGCATACTGGTAATTAGAAGTAACCTTACGAGTACGGTACTGTATTGGATACGAAGTAAGGTTACCGGTAATTTACAGAGTGAGTAAACCTTACTCGTACGAAGCAATTTTTTTTCGCGCAGTTGCGCAACCCTGTCTATTATGACCCCTGGTAATACCGGTACCGGTACGCCGTAAGGTAACAGCAGGTTACAAGTAAACAAAATACGTAATTACCCGCACGAAAAGCTACGACCTCCATGTTGCCTGCATGTTGCTAGGTACCGTACGCACTCGTTGTATTGAATAGTAGTACGAAGTAGTAGTAACCTTAGTACAAATCTGTTCGTAAGATCTTACCTACTGAACCCTAGATTACATACTGAATACTCCGTAACCTTACTTCGTACTTTCATTCTTCATGTGGTCAGTTCGAAAAAGGGAGATAACTTAACGGTAGGTTCGAGGGTCATGGAAGGCCATTACTTCTTGTGCGTCGTCACATTATGTTGTACGAGTAAGGTTAACCTTAGTCTGCCGTGACCACGAACCGAAGCGTCGTAATAGTGGTAACTTACATAGCGGATACGAAGTAAATTAAGGTTACCATTATTTTTAAGTAAGCCTTACGAGTAATGTGGTGCGGCAGGAAAAATTTGAAAAAACCAAATATCGAGTTTTCGTCAAAGGGCGACATTAAGAAGCTTAGCACCAAAGTTGTGTATTCGGTTGTGGTGCATTTGGGTTCTGCCTTCGCTACTCGATCGTATTACTAATCGGAGAAAGGAGATAGAAAGCAAAGTCTTCGTTAGGGTCTGCAGTCGATCTTGCTTACTGTATTAGAATACGAGAGTGAATAGAGCAGTCATTCTCATTAAACGGATCATTTGTCGTTTTCTCCGACTATGAATGACTCCAACCATGGCAGTGTCGGGTCACCGCCCTCCGTTGCTACAACGACGGCAGATATGAATGTCAGCGCAATTTTAGAGGCTTCTCGCCATTTGTGCGAAGAAACTCGGGTTGTTTTAACTTCGTTGCGGGCAGGACCTCCTAATGTGGCGCGGGGAGATCTTGCACAGGACTTGGTTGATTTGCGTCACAAGGTCAAGGCTATTTTGTCGTCTGACTTGTCGGTTTTGGGAAACGAAATCACTACCGCGAGCAAGTACAACGCATCATACGATAGCGGGTATGGATTTGTCAATGAATTGGATAAAGCAGCCCCGTTGTCACCATTGGCTTCAGCTGCATTGGATCCACCCGCTGCGAGTGTTAGTAGTGCTGGCACGGGAGACGCTGTTGCGAGTTCGGCCATTGCAGAAACACCAAGTTCACCAGTGGTCGAATCGCAACCGATTCCACCTCCTCCCCCACCTCCACCCTTGCCACAAGATGTCGAAGATAGGTCTGATGAGGGGAGTAGTACTGTATTTGTTGAAAAACCACACGGACAACAGCAGCAGCAGGTGTTTGCTACCCCATCTATGCATCAAACCAGCCAAGACCCACATTCGGCTCCTTTTCCCGCCGTCCATGAATATCAAGATGTAGGGCCATATGCCCGCCCCTTTTTGGCCGTGGTCATGGACCCTCGTGCCGCAGGACCTCATACCTTGGTCGCACTGCGAGCTTTGCACAGATTGTTGGAACGAGGAAGTCTCAAAGCGGTTGGGGGAAGCCTCTCGAACCAATCTGGTTTCGGACTTGCGATGGAACCTCTCACTAAGGGTGTTCTGAACTGTAAATTTGAACAAACTGATGCAGGTGCAGATGAAGCCGTCGAAATGGCCATCGCCGATTTGCTTGCTTTGATGGTAACAATCGACCGTCGATCGATTCAAATCGAAACTTTAATGGATGCCTTCAACACCGTGTTCGTGACACGCAACACCTTTGTACATTCGCCCTGCGCTTTGCTACCATTTTGAAGACGTGTTGACTACTATCGTACGAACTGTCTTCGAAGACCTTGATGATTTGAACGATCCTGCTGGACGTTTCATATTGGAATTCTTGGTCAACCAGCTGTTGCACACACCGTTGGTAGGTGGCGATGATGATGCATCGAGGGAGGCGCAAATGGCCCATGATGCAACTCGGGTCTTGTGCCTGCGATTGACAAGGTGCGCACTGTTGCACGGCTTGAAAGATGTTCCGAACCGGGTATTGGTTGAGGCAGCGGCGTCAGCATCACCAGACGAGGAACGGGGGCTTTTGCAGATCGTTCAAGACGATTTGTGCCTGAGCTTGCTCCTGACAGGACAAGCTATCTGGGCGTACCACGACTCGCCGAGTGTAATTCCGGGATTTATCTCACTCGAAGTCCTGTCGGAAATTTGCTCTACAATGTCTACTCTTTGGACAAGCGTGAATCTG
Source organism: Pseudo-nitzschia pungens (assembly GCA_037355855.1). NCBI lineage: Eukaryota > Bacillariophyta > Bacillariophyceae > Bacillariales > Bacillariaceae > Pseudo-nitzschia > Pseudo-nitzschia pungens. The sequence continues at coordinate 2,960,264 of CM074760.1, read as the reverse complement.
CGAAAACATTTGGTTCCACAGTTTGAGGCCATATTTACAGGATTTTATCAACGAGCGTTGGCGCTCTTGCGGAAGCGCCATAATCCCACAGACTCTGCTTCGTTTCACGCGAATCTCAGTTTCGATGCTGGGATCGAAATCATTCTAGAATCACTTGTAGAAATTATGTGCTTGCACGACACTCGTCAAACTGTCGCAGAGGGTGACGGAGGGTGCTTGGAAACACTTTTTGCTACGTATGACTGTAATATTCGGCGGTCTGATGTGGGGGTAGGTTTGATGATCGAGTTGTGCCGTTGTGTAGGATCCAAAGTGGACCAAGAAGGAGATATTATGGAAGCTTCGCTTCATGGCACTGAGTCGCTGACCAAGGCGCTTGCGGACGGCAATCAAGAAAGCAAAATGGGTGAAAACAGTGGTTCGCACAATCTTGAGAATCAAAACAAGGCGCCATCTCCACCATCATCAGGCAACGCAGGTTTGAGTGAAAATATGTCCAATACAGAGGATATGTATCGCAAGGTGCCACCTCACCTGAAGGAATTATGTGCCGAAAGTATCATTGGAAGTATGAAATGTCTGTTTCAGGATGACCGTGCCAGCGAATCAACAAAGGAAGAGCGCCGTTGCCGTGATTCCATCATGAAAGATATAGTTTCTCCAGCTCCACGATCCTTTTCTGATTTGAATCGAATTTCCTCGTCTCATCACCTACGGAATATCAAATCGAAAAAGCGTCTCATGAGAAAGGCAGCTCATCTTTTCAACACGAAATCAAGTAAAGGAATCGAATTCCTTGTTAGCTCTGGCATCATTGCGGAGCCTGTTACCCCAAGAAGTGTAGCTTCTTTTCTAAGGAATGGGCTTGTTGTGGGCTTGGATAAGAAGGAGGTGGGCGTTTACTTGGGCGAACTCGGAAAGCCAGCTGTAGCAGGAAAGTCACCAAAAGTGTGGGAACGGGATTGGTTTCATAAGGAGGTATTGTATGAGTTTTGTTCTCTTTTTCATTTTGACCGACAGTCTCTGTTAGATGGGTTGCGGATGTTTTTAGCTGCTTTCCGACTCCCCGGAGAAGCGCAACAGATTGAGCGTATCCTTCAGGCCTTCGCGGAGTCATGTGGAAATCTTTGCGAAGAAAGTAACAATGGAGCTCTTAACTTATTTTCGGATAATCCGAAGCGAGCTGCTGACGTTGCTTTCTTGTTGTCCTTCAGTATCATCATGCTGAACACTGATCAACACAACGACAACATCAAAGAAGACCGAAGGATGAAAAAATCGGATTTTGTAAGAAACAACACCGACTATGGCAAGGACATTACTGATCCGGGAAAAGAATTACCCCGTGAATACCTAGAGGCAATTTACGATAGCATTCGTGAAGAGGAGATTAAGACAGAAGGAGAAGGAGCAGATGGATCAATGACGGTAGAACGCTGGAAGGATGTGCTCAGGGGCTCTGCAGAGGAAGAAAAACATGCGGATGATGTGTTGAGCGCTACCGATGCGGAAGATCTATCTGAACTGGTTCTTGAGCAAGTGTACATGCCCATAATGTCTTCAATAAGTGCTCTTTGGGGGGTCCAGGACACTGGTGCACCTACTGGAATGCATGGTGCACAAGGCGCTCGTCTTGGAATGGATATAGCATGGGAAATGCTCATGGGTGTTCGGCAGATAGGAAGAAATGACATTTTTTGCAAGGTCTTCAAGCATGTTTGCAAATGCACTGGTCTTCTGAATTACTCCTCAGGTTGTGATGGTCGATCTTGGGCATTTACTAATTCTGTCCAAGCTCAAGGTGCAGCTATCATCGCTTTGCACATGATTCGTGACGCAAATATTGAGTTGGATCAAGAAAGTTGGAAATATATTTGGGCAATGATTCTTGAGTTGAGGGACCTCAAAATGCTTGGCAGCGCATCGAGAACACGTAAGGGTCTTCTCAATGAAAGTGATCCCGATCTCCTGACGAAAGAAAACCGTCGTGAATGGGCGATGAAACTCCGCAAGAAAGGTAGAAAAGAAAAGGTAACAAGTGCAGCCAGTAGCGGACTCTTTGCATCCATGGGACGAGCAATTTTCGGTAGTGTAGAGGAACCTGCTATCGGAAGAGCCAAACGATTTCGCTTCAACTGATACTCTACTGCACGAGACATGGAAAAGAGGATCTACTTATCTGGGATGACCTTGCTCCCAGCGATGATGAAGATGAGAAGTATTCGTCAATCGACGTTGAAGAAGGATTCGCTGTGCGTGCTGATCACCATCTAAGTATTGGTAGGCAGTTTGAAAATCAATTGATCCAAGAAGATATGTTTTTGAACCAATCACAAGAAATGCCTGTTACAGGGCTCGAGAGTTTGGAAGATACTCGAAGAACTCAAATCACCCCCCGAGCACGGGTGAGGAGACGGCTCTCGAACTGTTGCGATTTTGTGGGTACTTGTTGCAGATAGCAGATTCATGGACGACAACGGCATTTCAAACCTTCTTGAAGCTTTGTTGAGCTTGATCTCTCAGGAAAAGAAAGTAGTCGATGGTGTTGCCATCCCTGAACAGATTGAGTTTCCTATATCTCCCTGCATCTGAGGCTTTTGCTGAAGTGTTGATTTGTGAAATTGCCTTGAAAAATAGAGACCGTCTTGCCATGATTTGGTACAATCATTTAGGCAGTCACTACCACAATCGTCTGGATACATTGACGAAGACGTTTGTAGAGAGTGAAAAGGAGCTCGTCACAAGAATTAGTGGATCCATTGAAAAGGCTGTTACCGGACTTTTGAGGGTTTCATACTTCTCACTCAAACGCGGTGAAATTGCTAATGATGTTTTGTCCACCTGGTCTCTCTTAGATTCTTGTGTAAACGATGAGAAAAAACAATGTCTTCTGGATGTTTTGGATCGACACATTGGAGAAGGTCTGTGGCGGATTACCAGATGTGTGGACGATTCTTCTAAGCTCTCCGACACAGGCTGGCACGGCATTCTATCGTTGATAAGATGGAGTGTATACCGTGGTGCTTCACTGCCGTCAATCTCTTCATCACACACCGGGCGATCCGTAGGCTTGTCTGATGACGATCCTTCTATACAGGTTTACCGGTCGCTTCACTACTTACTAAATGTATCCGAAGCGAAATCTCAAGTTCCTTCAGTCGTTAGTGGATGCATCCATTTACTGGTGATTACGGGAGACAAGAGAAATTGCCCCAAGTTGAGTGTTGCTGGCCTTGACTTGCTTCAAGTGCTGAACAATTTGGTAGAAGGCAACGCTATCGCTAGAAAGGAGGATGTGAAATTTACTATGGAGATGAGAGATTTGTTTTGGAAAAAAAATTGGTTACCAGTTATCGAAAACTTCGCCAGTGTATCGAATTTGAGTCCCAATCCGGTATGTGCGATGTGCTGTGGAAGCAAGGTATCAGTTCAAATATGCAATGAATGTGTTCAATATCTCACCTTGTTTTGTCGTGCCAGGCGGTTCGCCAGCATGCGCTTTCAATATTAACCGACTCTTTCCTTGATAAAGAGGCAGGTTTGTTGCCGGTCGAAATTCTTTGCGAAGTACTCGGAAAAGTTTGCGTCCCACTAGCCGGTGACCGTATAATTAAACTGAGAAGAGGAATAAGACACCCTGAGCAGTTAGATGGCATGATGGCAGAAGTTGAATTATGCGTCAGCCTTATCTTTAAACCACTTCGGCATCACATAAAGACCATTGTCGGTGAGAGGTATTCCCTACTGCCTGCAGTATGGATGCCGATGCTCAATGCAATCAAAGCAATCCTGGCAGAAGATACGTTGGAAGATAACCCATCATCGCAAACACCAGAGTGTCAGAAAATGATTCAAGCTACAAATGAATTGACCATCGAGCATCTGAAGAACGTCGTTATGGTGTTAATCAGTCTCGGTGTTCTCGAAACAACACTAGAGGCATCCACAGAGAGCAGCAGCATCAGTTCTCAAACCTGGACTTCAATGGAAGAAATGAAAGTTTTGAAGAAGTTTGTTGACGAATGGAAAGACGCAGCTACCAAAGCTCCCAAGAACCTTCATGGCTGTAGTGTAGAAGACTAAGCATTACATTTAATTATGAAATAGGCATACTTCAAGGAAATGGATACTGCAATCGTCGATGAATATCTCGCTTTAGAAAGACGAGGGTGGCGAAACGTTTGGCACAATTTGAAAACTGAAAATAGTAGCACGTGTACTAGATTAGTACAGTTTTTACTCTGCCTTGAGTTTTGAGGTTTCTTTGTTGACCGAAGGTGCTGGTTCGTCTACATTGTTAATACCAGTAGAATGGACCTTGCACTTTTCTTCCGCTACGCTTTGGTGCGGTTTGTTTGTATCAATTGCTTCATGCCCTTCTTCTTCGTAGGAATATCCGAATTCGTTGCTACGTGTTTTGTCCACTCGGTAGATGTATACCTGCACCAAGAAACACAAAAAGACTACATCATCACGCAGAGTCATGAGTCGATGTTTGAGGGGCATTTCAATCAGCCATGCAAATGCATCGTCGACAAATGTGTTGAAAATTTTGTACATGAAGACCTTCCAGGGCAAGTGTGCAACGCTTTTCAGACGGTAGTTGACATAAAGTTGAGGACACATGGAGATGAATCCAAAAGTGTAGACACCATTTGCCATGTTTGATATGAACCAACTGTAAACCGATTTATATTCGTAGTGCTTGAGAGCATATATCGACCATCCGAAAACAATTGGATAAAGCAACAAAGATAGTTTGCGACAGGCGATGCGGTCGTATTCGGCCGTTTGTTCTTCTTGTTTCGACGCGAAGTCTCGTATCTTGACATAAGGAAAATCTGACGATATTGTTGGCCGAAGAAGTTTGAATACCTTCCATGCCTCCACGACAAATGACGAGAATAGACTAGTGAGTACAATCCAACTAGTTCCCCCTCCGTCGATCAAATAAAGCAAGATAATTAAAGAGCATATCATCTTCGTAATAACCGTCGATGGGGACACTCCCGACAAATTTTGTTTTCCTCGATAGAATCGGACCTCGTCGCGAAAGGCCAAATAGTCCAACCACATGTGAAGAGTTGATATGATGTTGGTCAATGCGAAGCGATAGAGGTTTTCGTCTTGCAAGAAATACCTGAGCTCGTCCAATTCGGGTCCTTGAAAGACTGAGCTTTCGATCATTTCAAAGGCATCTCGAACTTGCCGATATAGTGTATCGACCAAAGGGGAGATTGATCCAAATTTGATTTGTATTTTTATCGCTGGTCTATTGTCCTCAAAAGGAGCAAGTTCTATCTGTGCACTCTGTTGCAGCGAAAGCTCGTCGACGTAAATCATTGGGGCATAGAAAGACGAATCCAAGGCTTTCAGACCTAATCCCGTCGGCTCTTTGCAAAAAGGCATATCCCCGATCCTCGGCCACGAATCGAATGCGTATCGGTGATCTTCCAAACTTTAGGTGAGGGATCCACATAGTTTCGTCGTAATTGTGGACGTTCTTTCCACTGTTGTTTGCGTCGCTAGTGTTGCTGTTGGTCGTATTGGAACCAAAGTCTTTTGCGGATTGTTCTGTTCTACCTGAATTTAACAACAATCTTATCATTGAACTTGGTTCACGTTTCTCAACGCGCGTTAGGAAGAAAGGTGCTGTTGTCTCTACCACAGTTCTTTGGCCATTTTCATTGTTTCCATTTCTTTTTCCGTCGTTTTCCCTTCGTGGCGCTCTGGCAAGAACAACGAATCTAGCTTTCAGTGGCCGAACCTTGGATTTTGTGTTTGATCGGTGTCGAGCCATTGCGGGTAGCATCACCTCACATTGTTGTACATCTTGGTTTCGTTTCGATTCTTCGGTAATTGAATCAGTGGTATTGTCTATCTTAACTCCGCCACCAGCTAATGAGTCTGGGTAGTTTACCGGTTGGAGGAACCACGAAGTCGATTGAACAGGTGTCAACTGGGTTCCATCTAGGAAACGCATGTGCGGACTGCCTCCTTTTATCACTCGTTCCATCGGGAGATGATGTTGTATGAAAAATTTGTAGTTGTAGGCTAAGCTCGTCACCAACGCGAACTGCCGGGCGGTAACAGTTCCACGACATCGACGGCGAATCTTCTAGTTGTTTGCACGAAACTGCCGGAGCCGATGCCTCGAGCAAAGATTGCCATGTCAATGCTGCATATGCAATCAACAAAAGAATCCAGACAAACCACATTCTGCCAAAGCTCTCGTTTCTGGTATCTCGGCTTCAAGAGAGAAACGAAAAAAGTGCTAATAAATGGAGGACTGTCGAGTCTGTCGAGTAACCTTATCGAGTGTCGTGTGTCGAGTGTGGTGTGTCGAGTGTCGAGTGTCGAGTGTCCTCTGTCGAATTTCAAATTTCATCATTATCGATGATAATTTCAAATTTATTTCATTTTTTTCCTCCATCAATTCAAAAATTATTTTCTCATCATCTCAAAATCGATCTCATTCTTCTCAAAGGTAAACTTACCGTATGATTGCTATGTTGTATGAATACAGTGGGAGGAAAACATAATTGTATTGACGAACGCCATGCGCCGCCAATACGCTATTTGCATGTTTGGCGTTCCGTTGTCATCATCACAGCTGTCATCTGCGAAATCCAGGTCGGACGGATGGTCAATAAGTAAATTACTTGTAATCATAAAAGACAGTGTTGTTCCGATGAATGCCACATGTTTATCACAAATGCAGTTCGTTGAGTTAGCTGGCAGGGGTCAAGTGTCCGACTGACACCAGTAGGAGCGACTTTTGCGTGCAAGGATGTCGTGTGGCACGGCGATTTACACGCGTGATCTCCTGGATGCGCGATCCGAGTCAATACATCCCTTGACTCATTTGATCCGACCAATGAGATTTCTTCATCTGGAATGTTGAAGGTGGTGAGCGGCAAATCTAAAATCTTACACGGAAAACAACGCGACCTTCAACATTCCAGATTCTTTCCCCTCCAAAGTCTAGCTTTGCTTGATTGATTGAAGGAGCCACCATCTGTAGTTTTCGTTACTAACTTGCGCCGATCGCTTTGTTGATAGTCGCCGTCGATAATAACACTCTGTACAGCGTCTTGTTCCGTTGGGATTCACCATAAGCAAGGATACTTCGGAAGACCTCATAGCGTTGACCTCTTTGCTAGAAAGACCGCGGTAGTAGCTCATCGTAGAGACATATTGAACCCTCTCTCATCATAATTCGTGACGGAATACCTTTGATCATGCAATCCACGAAATCTACAGCATCATCGACGCTACTTTTAGGCGGTCTCACAGTTGCTGCCCTGGCGATGGTGGCACCGGCTTCTGGTTTTGTACCAAGTCAAAGACTGCCAGCCGCTACGAAAAGCACGAGTAAATTGTTCCAATCCTCGCGGTCGGCAACACCTATCAGCGAAGTTATTTCGGCTGTAGGATCGGGACTTGACGAGGAAGATTTTGCTCCCGCTAAAGAGAAAATCTTGAAGGAACCCTCACTATGGGAGTACAACTTTGGCCTACAAGATCCCGGACTCGAAATGCCCCACGGACTTGTTAAGGACGTTTCCGCACCCGAAAAATTTCACAATCACTGAAGAACAAATCCGCACGCTGGAAGAGGACGGTGTGGTCCACATCAAAGGCGTGTTCGATGACGAATGGGTTGACTATCTGCGCAAGGCCACTGCCTATCAAGTTGATGAGCCCCATTTTTGGGCTTTTGCCGGAACTGCCTCCAAACTATACGATTACATCCAACGAAATGTGTGGCAAACAAATAGTGCCTTTGCTCGGTTTTACTACCATTCGGCCATGGGCCACGTGTTGGCGCAGTGTGGACGAACCGATGAAATTCGAGTTAGCACCGATCTTCTCATGGTGAACCCAAACAAGGGATTCAAATGGCACCAGGACAATCAAAACGGACCGATTTCTTGGGAAGAAGGCCTTCGATTCTGGATCACCATGGATGAGACACCGAAAGACTACGGTGCACCTGTTTACCTGAAAGGATCCCACAAAAACGATGTCGTTGATGAACAAGCTGTTTTCGTTGATATTGAGCAAGAGGGATTAGAAGACTACAACACCAAGTTGCTAGAGTTCAGAACGATGCCTGGGGATATGTTGATCTGGCACCCAAGAACGATCCACAAAGTTGACGGTCCGTCGGATGGTATCTGGACTTCCTATCGTCGCGTTCTAGGAGGAACTGTTGCCAAGGCCGGCAGTGTTTACCACGATAAACGGGGCAGTGGGGGTGTCCTCTCGGATCTGGGTCGACACGGATTGGAAGATGGCAAGCCGCTCAAGTCTTCTTTCTTCCCGCTTGTTTACCCCAAGTTTGATGCTGCGGAAGCCGCCGAAAGAGACTCTGGCAACGTGGGACGAAACCCGATGGACATCATGACGAAGCTAGGTGGGTTGGCAACGAAAGCTTCGGGTGAGCGTTTCAGTTCATTCTTCCAAGTTTTGGGGAGCCAAAGCAAGTCGTAATAGAGTTCCTATTCGTGGCTCGGAGAGAGCACTGAACGAACAGTTTAAGAACCTACGGACTGCGGACACGGCACACTTCACATCCGAGGGTAACACACACATACACACACACACTGACATCTTTGAATGAACGAAGTCGAAGAGCAGCACACTTGTTTTGTATATTAGTAAAATACGTGCGGTAAGACCGAACACATAGAGTGCATAAATCAAGCTACTTCGATGGTGTTTTTTTATTTTTCACCCGTAAAATAAATTTGGAGATGTGACCGAAAAAGAATGATCCAGAACTAACTTGGTAAGATGTTTTTGGATGGAGAACAAAACTAGGTTTCATGCTGAAGTACCGGTAGATGCATCCACAAATAGCTCAAGATTGGCGACTGATTCTGTTGATTGGCGAATTACGTTGTTTTGAGGAAAATAATTCGATCTTAATCAGTGTTAAAATCCATCAAGTTTGTTACTAAAATTCTATTGTGATTCGTTGCTTCAACCTATAGTTCATCTACAGCATTGAGCGTATATCACTTCAGGGGAGTCAGCGTTCCTTCCATGGAAGCCATAGTTGTCTTTTGCGAGTTCCTTTTCGATGGGATGACTTCGTCGTAGTTTCATGAACTTTTCTTTGACGACAACGTTCGGATGTAATCACTTGAATCATTTCTACTTTATGGTTGAGTCACATAACGGAGGGGTCATTGAAGAGCCTTCAATTCTTCTAATCTCTGCTGTCTCCGTCGTTTCAGTTCGATTTCAATCATACCAACGCCTAGCATGAAGGGAGTGAAGACAACCATTCCACGAATAGGCTGTTTTTGATATAAAAATCCATTCATTGCACCCCCGAATATGCCACCAAAGGCATACGAAGACAATGTCAAGCGCCGATCGTCCTCTATTTGATCTCTCATTCCAATATTGGCCATCCGTTCCGCAGTGAATAGGCTCGTTCCAACAAGTGCACAGGAAGCAGCTGCTCTCAGTGCCGAAGCTCTTCTTGGAAATCCCTTGAACGTCGCGTACGCCGTTCCGCCGAAAAACCCAGCAAGCGTCATTGTCCCGACGCGATTTGCAGCGAAATCAACGTCGTCCATCGCGATGAGTTGTATTTTGAAGGGAAAAAAAAGTGAACAACTGAATGCACTGATAGGGAGATCTGAGTGATGTAAGAGTTCGGGGATAACTTACCCGATTGATTTTGATAATGGGATTGTTTTGAAGGTCGAAAAGAAACTCAGGACACAAAATTTTCACCTGAAATTGAAAATCCGAAAAGTTTGCAAAAATTGTCTGAAAAACTCAAAAATAACATACAACAAACTTACCATAAATACGGTACAACGCTCGTTTCGTACACGATCGATGCAAAGTGGAAGCAGAATTGAAGTATGTCCGCCAACCGTCAGTAGTAAAATGATGTTCTTCTACACCAGTCGTCGTCGGATCTATCGGTGTCTTGTTTTCCCAGTTACCTGTAGGTTACCGTGTTCCAACAGAGGAACTAACGATGAACGAATAAACAATGTACAAAAATCCGATCACATTGGAAACGATAAAATCGGTGGGGGTGGAGATTAGTAACGTTTTTTAATCGTTTCCACCTGAGTGCCACTCTTGCATTCTGAGCTACTCTAGTGGTCGATAGTGTCAACCAGTCAGTTGTCGTAAGCAATCCGAGAAAATGCTAGTGCAGCTGTCACCATGGGAAACATCCCGCACATCTATTCGCATGCCGAACTCGTCTCGACGAAGGAAACGAGACACCGAAGATAACCAAGACGAGGTGTCCCCTCCTTCGTTTGCAGCGTCAATGATTACAATGGCGTCGAAAAGAGGCCTGTCAAAAATGAAAATGCACTCTGCAGAATTTGCCGATTGCCTACCCCTGCTGACTATCACATCCGATCATAACATTAGTGTAATGGGCAAGAAGTTGACTGAAACGGAGGGATGCCCTTTGTATCGAGAGTTTTCAAGTCTTCGCTATAACAGTCGACCCGGCGATGCAGGATCTTTCTTTGCGAAACCTTTCAATGGAAGCTATTCCGCCAGCGACTTGCCTCGATTACCGGCTATTTTGGATACGAAAAATGATCGGGTGTACGCGTTGCAGCAAGGAAACAGCCGGCTGACGTGTTGGAATTCATGGGAGAGTAGTGGTCCAGACGAAAAGTCGGCTGTGAAGGTACAACTAAAGCATCCTGCTGTTTCCATGACACTGCTGCCAATGAATAAAGGTATCATCTACGGAAGCTGTCAAAACGGTGTAATCTATGTTGCAAGGATTATTGGAGAAACATTTTCAGTGGAGTATCTTCAAGTGAAACAGCCAGATCGAAACGTATTGATTGGTACCTTTGCAGAAATAGATGTTGAACAAGCAAGAGGTTCAGGGAGAAAACGCAAAATGTCAGATGCTGATGGAAATTCGTCGGTCAAATTTTACCAAGTTTTTTGTAATGGTAAATCGATCAATGTCGTTAGGAACAATGTCATATTTTCAACTTCAAATTCTGAGAAACTTGTGAATATTGGGAGTTTGGTGCAGAACACGGCGTCTGTGAACTTGCTGGATGATGAATTGAATGATTGCAATCAATTTACATTGACCAGGGCAGAACTCCTCGTGTCATCATCCGGCTCTGCTCCGAAGGTCTCCGTTATATATACGGTGAAAAGCAATTCATCAAACCAAAACCAGAAAGAAGTTTTGCATGATATTAACGGTGGAACATTTTGTGCAACCATTTCTCTCGCATCCGGTGATATTTCAAACAGCCCAGTACGCCTTCCATCCCATTCAAAACAGTTCGGACTAATCACGGAATCCGTCTTGGCCGTTGCATCGAACGAAATGGTTTGCCTCTATGATTTGTTTACTGGTGCAGCCCTTCAATCAATATCGCTCCAACGTATTCTTCGTGACATGGACAAAGATGGAGAGTGGGTACTCCATACGAATGCAAAACATGGGATACTTTGTGCTTTCTACCCGAAGGAAGGTCATCTTCATGTTGCTTTCTCAACTGCTGCTTTGGACGAAAGTAAAGGCAGTTTTAACTCAAACAAGCTGAAGTCGTCGTCGAAGCTAGCATGCTCCTTACTTGCATGTCCGAAAGTAACTTCAGAACCTACTGTTGATACATTCGATATGATTAGCAGCACTGGTGCAGACAGAGATGATAATGGTTCTTTGGCGTTTAAACGATTGGATGAATCGGTGGTCAGAGCGCTAACAACACTCGAGAATACGCGATTGAACATCATTTCGCAAGTTGAGGGCTCGGCTCCCAACATATCGTTTCGAGACGCATTTGATTCATCCGTATCGAATTTGATGAAATATATTGCCAGTGCGAACGAAGGAACCGATACTGGCTCGACTGATCACAACTCAAAGGAACCTTTCACTGGAGAGGTGAAAACTCCGATGAAGAAAATACGAAACGGAAAACTGAATGGTGGTATGAATTCTCCTCCTTCAAAAATCAGTATGAAAAGCGTCAAGATACCTTCGTGCATTCCGCAATCGTTCATCGATGGGGCTGTCCAAATTACGCTGTCAGCCATACTAAGGAGGAAAAAAGACGAGAATGTCAACACATCTGCTCTCGATAAAATTGGTCTGGACGCTCGTCATGTATTAAAGGACTTGCTCCAATCGAGGAGAGTGTCTGCAAGACTGCACTTTGAAGGGCTATATGCACTTCAAGAGACTGGAAAGAAACACCCGTTAGCCACGGCTCTGAGTTTTATGGAGTACCCAGCGGTTGAGAACCCTTTGTCTGCATTACAAATAATTCTGGAAATGATCGTGAATTGCTCGGATCTCTCCGAACGTCAACTTGTGATTATGCTAGACTATATGATGCGTCACGCCAAAGCAGATGATATAGTAAAGATCGTTCAGGATCAACACACGTACAGCGTACCCAAAGACCACAAGTTCACCGCAGGAGACGAAAAGAAGACCATTCTCACTGGTGTCAAGGTTGTACTCGAAATGATAGTGAGTTACTCAGAATGCAACGAGGCCATGCTTCGAGCTGCTCTTGTCGAAGAATTAAGTTCTTCCGCAGAAGCTGTAATTCTGGCTCGCTTGCTTCCGGGTCTATTGATATCCAATCCTGACCGCAACCCTACACCATACTTCATTCGATCAGCGTGTCAATGGATTGCAGCCCTCAGTGAGAGCTTCAGAGATGATCTCAGTTGGGCAAGGACGTCTTCTGGGGAGAGTTATCTATCATTCCTGCTGAGTTCAGTCACAGAAACTACGAAGAACTCACAAGAGATAATGTCGTTGAAAGATAGTATTGGGGTAGCTGAAATGATCAACAAATACAAAAAGATGAACTGTAAAAAGGCATCCAGTGATGCACCACAGACCGATGAGCTATTGGGATATTCGATCGATCGCATTGTCTTTTAAATGCATGTAATATATCAGGAGAAAGATTAAAATCATGCATCATCGCTGCAATGGTTGCTTTTTGCATTACTCAAAATAAAGATAACTAAGTCAATACTGTATTTTTATTCCTCGTAGATAGCACGTACAAAGTATTTGAAATTGGAAACCCCTCTTCAAAGCTGTCACGTTGAACGGCGAAGCCAATAGCCATCAGTCAACCGTGGGTTTATGTGAATTGCATAAGAACTTGCTTCATAGAAGAGTTAACCAACCTGAGAATTACATTTTAGGGGGAGAACACAGGCAATTCAACGAAGAGTTTGCGAACTTCCTCTTCTGAATTTTTCGTTTTTTCTCCAGCTCTCAATCAAAAGTTCTAATTTCTTTTCATGCAAGGAATCAGAGTGAAATTGATAGTAAATGAACCCTTCATCAACTTAATCTGCGATTTAAAAGCTGTGTCTCCCGGTCTGTCTTTCTTCTTCTGGAAGGACTTCAGAGGGTTACAGTAAGAAGATTGATTTCGTTGACTATTGTGGTTCGGTAACTGTTATTCGTGGAGTCGTATTCACCACTCGTGATGTCATCTTCACGAGTAAGATCTTAGTGTACGTAATCAGTACGTGTAGTCATGGCAGTAAATCTTACTTCTACTTCGTACGAAGTATTACGGAAGCCGTAAGATACTCGTACCTATCGTCGCTGGCCGTCGGAACAATCTGCTGTAAAACAGCCGATTTTGGTCAACCATTTTTAGTAGTTAGAACCAGTCAACTAAAAAATTCCTGTCGTTATCAATGATAAGATCTTACCGTACTACACGTAAAATGACGGTAACTTACCCTACGAGTCGACGATATGAGTAACCTTACTCGTACATACGGAATGTACGGTACCAACCTGGTACGCGTAGGCTCGAATAGTTCAAGGCGGGGTTCGAAGTTTGTTTAGTTTTCTTTGCACGACTGATTGATTCGTTCGGGTTTGACACAGACTCTTTTGTACTATCGTTGCGCATCCCAAGGAGTTGTGAGTAATTACCTTATGAAACGGTAAAAACCTTAGTCAAAAATAAATACGAAGTTTAACCTCAAGGCTTACTTCGTGGTAAACCTTACTTTTACTACGAGTAAGATCTTAGCACTTTTAACCGGACCGTAAAACGAGCACTGGTGATCATGCTCGTATCTACTTCGTAGTTTGAAAAATTTTAATACTTAGTAATTACGAGTACCTTACCCTTATGCGTTAAGCTATACCGGTAGCGGTGGTCGTGCTGAATTCTACCGATTCAGTGAGAGAATCGTCGGTTGCGTTTTCCTATCTCACCGTTCACCGTAGAGTACAGCAATTGTATTACGAAACTTTACGGTACCGGTACGTTACAATCGTACAAATTGATAGTGTTCTAGACCTAACCTTACCTGAACTTCCTCGGTACACGTTCGTTGGCGTATGAGTGTGAATAGTCGCATGAGGTCAAGAGGCAAGAGCATGAGTACTTGCACTCGTACTGGTACCAGGTAGACGTACGCTTACCCACCTTCGTTTGTACTGTAGCGCCAGAAAAAATACGAAAGTTTTAAAAAGTTGTTCTTTCTTGCAAATATCAACCCGTTTGCATTGCCATCATAGGTCACACTTGTCTATCTCCAACCTTTGTCAGGGCTGCAATATTAGCGAAAAAGTACTCTTACATCCGCGAGAGCTTGAGACAATCTTTCAGAATTGTAAGGAACTGATCATGGCAACCAATATATGCATCAGGCGTTTGACGAAGGAGCTAAAGTCTTTGATGAAAGACCCGATCAAGAATCCCAAGATTACAGTAGCTGCCGACGAATCAAATATCTTGGAAGTTCATTACGTGATTGAAGGGTCCGCGAAGACCCCATATGCTGGCGGATTTTATCATGGCAAGCTCGTGTTTCCGAAGGATTACCCACTGAAACCTCCAAGTGTCATCATGATGACGAAAAATGGAAGATTTCATCCAAACAGGCGGTTATGTTTGTCGATGAGCGATTTTCACCCCGAGGTGAGTTTTGATTTTTGACTTGGACGAGCTACTGATGTTGCATGTGCGATGTTGGACAAAATACCTTAACAATACTTTTGGTCTCAACTTCGACAAAAACTCGAATGATTTTCTTTCGTTTGTACATTGACACCATTACTGAAAAGAGCTGGAATCCCATGTGGAGCGTTAGCACGATTCTTACTGGCCTATATTCCTTTATGATAGAATCTGCGCCAACGCTTGGGAGCGTTGAGAGCACTAAGAGCGAGAAAGAAAAATGTGCAAGGCTAAGCCTCGACTACAACGTTCGCGATCCCACGTTTCGAAAACTCTTTCCAGAGTATGTGGAATTACATAAAAAACGAGTTGCTGCTCGGTGTTTGGCATTGGGAGTTTCGGAAACGAACGAAGCCGCAGTGATCTCGCTAGAATCGTCCGATCGGTTGGGAGCGTACGATGGGGTGGAAATAAATGGGTTATTTGCCACAGCTGCAGGGTTGATCGCTGTTTTTTCAATTATCTTCGCGATGAGATTTCTCTGAACCTGAGACGGAGGAATGTCAGTTGCATTTACTTTTTGAAACAATTCTATCGTGTACAATAATATGGTCATTAGAAAAATTTGCATAAAGGTTCTTTACTGATCATGTAGAAAACTGTTTAGTTGAACTTCTATAACAACGGCGTTAGAAGGTAACGCTTGACGAATCCAGGCTTCTACCGGAACAAAGTGAAGACAAGAACAGATATCTACTCCTTTTCACATACATCACTATTCACGAGTAGGCACTGTGATGTAGCAGTTGCGAAAGATTTCTGAATTGCATTTTTTCTTGTCGAGCAGTTCACTTCCAAAATTACTATTTGCCATTGAGTTATTTCAAAGTAATTACAGCATTGTTAGTGTGGGTGCTATCCCTCGGACACTTGGAAGTGGAGCAGCAATACAGACTGCTAGTGGACCGATCAGACTGGTTGTATCGATGTGGAGATTGAAATTTGATTTACAACAAGATAGTAAAAAAATGCAAGAATCCAAATAAAAGAGATACAGTCTAATACAAGTATGCACCCAAAGGTTTATGCATTATTGTAGTTTCATAAGTAGCGGCCATTGGAGCTGATTACAATCATGAGGGATAGCAACTTTCCAGCTATTCTAGTAGAATCCATGTCGGCATTACTACATCCTTGGAAGAATTCAAGAGGTTCAATTTTATGGGTACTTCTGTGAGTAATAGTAATAGAAATAAAGAGTGATGCTATGCTACAAAAAAACCAGCATTTTGAATGTAACAAGCACCTACTAGCACTTTCATCCAGCACTACTACTAGTAGTACTACTGCCACCACAAACTCCCATCAAATATTGAACTCATACCATGCAACAGTTTCTTGGAAAGCTAATGAAAAGCGTTTTGCCTGTAATAGCTTTCTGTTATTTGTTGTTTTCCCCCATGCACCTGCTTTGCAAACTGTAGGCTGCTGGTGCTCTTTGAACCTAATAATAGGACATGGTGGTGATTGCTGTTGCAGCCTGCTAGTGCCCACTCCATTTTCAAATGTGACACGTGTAATCTTTGTTTCATGTCGGGAAAATATCTGTCTTCACAAGAAAACACCACATGATCGGGAACTGCGAACGCTTTTTTTCTAACAGTCGTTGGTTACAAACGCGGAATCCGACGAAACGGTATCAAGTTATCACACGAGCAGTGCTACCGCAAACGAAGAGTAAGATTCCTTACCCGCACCTTACACTATGCAGCGTTAGGAGTGGAAACTTGGTCACCTTCCCTGAAATCTCAAGTATAACTGGTGTTGCATCGAGATCAATTTTCTGTATTGACCGCAACCGAATACTGCCGGTCACCATGAAATCGGCATCAACCAACCGCGACGGATCCCGAAGGGGTTCCAGGAACAATCTACTCCAAATCCTTTTAATATTACTGATCACTTTAGTATCAGGTCAAGGGGAGTACAATCAGGCCGACTTAGAGGCTATGACAGAGGCAGAGCTGGAAGACATATGTATAAAACGCGGCTTTCAATTGGTTAACGAAGAATTGGAAGAGCTGACAAAACAGGATTACATTGAAGCAGCACAAAGATGTCTTGCCATCGAACAAGAAATGTAAGTATGGCTTTCGAATGCATATTCACCTTATAGCTCCATCGGCTTGAATTCAACGAATCTTTCTCTTTTTCAAACATATATAAACTATACCAGGAACGAGTTGTTAACGCAATACCCCGAGTTAGCCGACGAACTCGAGGAAGAAATCAAAAGGATGGAAAAAGAAAACGCAGAAAAGCAAGCGCAGGTTGAAGAATTGGAGAATAAAATTTCGCACGACACAATTAACGACAATCCAGAACCTGTGGTGGCATTTCATCGAGGAGAAAAAATAGAGGGAAACGACGCAGAAGCAGGTAGCGACGAGTTGATCATGTCAGAAGAAATACCCATCGAGTCGGTGGACGACTTTGTGTCAGAGGAGGAAAAGGAAGCAACAACCCCCGATGAAACCGAAAACGACACACAAGGCTCGGCTTCTTCTCAGACGGATTCCGATCATACTGAAACTTCAAATAATGACGCAACTCCTGATGTGGGAACCAAAATTGAATCATTGAACAAATCGACCGTGAAGGAAGATCTAACATTGACCAGCTTGGCCATAGAAAGTCTGAGAGTCCTTGTGAAAAATGCCCAAGATGATGTGAGACGGATCATCAACTTAGCCATCCCCGTATTACAACCTCTTTTCAGTGTTGGAGATGCCGCCTGGCGTCAAATGAAATCTTTATTTCTTAGAGCTCGCGAGGCCTACGAAGCTTA
This sequence comes from Pseudo-nitzschia pungens, assembly GCA_037355855.1. NCBI lineage: Eukaryota > Bacillariophyta > Bacillariophyceae > Bacillariales > Bacillariaceae > Pseudo-nitzschia > Pseudo-nitzschia pungens. Next base: position 2,942,486 of record CM074760.1, on the reverse strand, counting down.
TCAAGCAACAAGCACGCCCCCAAGTGAAGGATCAGAGGTAGCTGAAACCTGCGACGAAGGTATCCCGGCTTAGAATCCACTGTTAAAACGACACTTTTTCACTATGGAAGTATTTTCCAGAGCGCGTTAAGCTCACGAGGATTTGAGCTATCACTGAAATTGGAATTGGTTCGCATTGAATTCTCTGCCTCATAAAAATATAGCTCGTTCTATTATACCTAGGCGTTGTTGCCATTGAGAAAAGTTAGGTGGTCCTGTCAACACGGACGACGCACCAACCTAAAACTGGCTCTCACACGTAATCGACGTGCTTACACTATGAGTAATTGTTCAGATGGATTCAAATACGAAATTTCCTGCTTTACTTTATGAAATCTTCGAAAAGACATCTTCTAAGATTGCCCAATTGGCCGATGTCAACTACCGATCCATAATTATTTGAACGCAGGTGGATTCCAAAGACCCTTAATGCATCCCTTGATTCCACCCTTCGACTCGATCGAACAACGGGTCAAACCTAAGAAAGTAACAGCTGTCATTCCTGCAATGGCCACACGAGATGGCCCAAGCAACGCCTTTGAGACCTTGGGGACATAGTCAGTAGCGACATAGTTCATTCCAATCCAGGAATGAGCGCTAATGTTTCCAGCCAAAAGGACACCGAATCCTTTGCCAATGAATCCGTCCGAGTAACTGTCTGGCATAAGAAACCAAATTGGAGCCAACACAGCCAAACCCATGCTGAGATTGTGGTGAATGTGAGTGCCGATATTTCCCGAATCTGCGTTTAAGGGGCCACTCGATGGTTTGTTCGAAAGGAGTCTTCGACAAGTCGTTTTGTTGACCCTCTGGGTTAACCTAGTTGCCGTCGTTCGGATCATCTTGGGTTTCAACTTTGATGATGTATCTCTGAAAGGAAGAAGGGTACACGTGGGCCTTAGTTGTTTCGACCACTCTCCTTGATGCGATGAAAGTATTTTACTCTTCGGATCTGAGACTTGAGATATTGTAATCTCATCTGTTGATGTGAAAAACGTCTTCTACCGTCTTCTATTCTTACTGGTCGTTGCGGCAGAAGATCGATGATTGGGCGAAGAACCCCGAGGAAAAAGCGTTCTTTCCAGATCGCAAAACCTTCTCTCTCGTTTCAATCTCTCCACGGAAATAACCTTACTGTACGGTACAAGTGCGACTACATAGGTAACCTTACCTAGTACTACGTACCTAGGACTCTCGGTACGTAATACCGTAGTACTACGTACGAAGTACTCAGCTCTGCAGGGCGGGTCAAAAATTGGTCTGTTTAGTCAAGGAGAAAGTTACAACTATTGAGTCGTTTCACGACTTACTTCGAAAAGTTGATGACTGCTTTTGACCAACCAACGAATGAATGAATCATCAATCATCCATCACACATCACAGGACCCAAAGAAAAAAAAAAAAGATCTGCCATTCACGCAAGAACGATGAATGACGAAGATTCACGGGTAACCGACTCTTTTCATGGGTCAATAGAATACCGGCTGCAGTAAAATGCAATTTGAAGCACGAAGTAAATTTGTTTGATTAACCATCTCTGCTTCGAACTGTATAAGATGCTGAGGGGAAATGCACGGCTTTTAATGAAGATGCTATCAATGGCCGTCCTGAGCTACACACTTTCTCCGTTGAGGGAAGTTGCGGGGTTTGGTGTCAGAAGACATGGTTGCCACGGTCTGCAGTATGTCTCAAAAGTCAAGTATCGATCCCGGCGGGAATATTGGAACACTGCATTTCACAATGCAAGACCTTTATATCTCAATAATGCTTCCCATCGCATAAATCTCGATAAGCCAGAACGCATAAATAATGTGTACGCAACGGCAAGATTTTTTAGTGCAACAACAAGTTCGGATGATCTTCTCGGTAGCAGGACAGTGACACCGAAAAAATTTCTTCCCAGTATAATGGATGGCTTTTTCGTCGTCAAAATGTATAAGACAGAACAAAATGCAGAATTCGATTTGGAGCAAGTTGAGGCACTCGTGGGTTCCGATGACATCAGTCGACTAGAATTGACGTCTAAAAATATTTCTGTACCTGTAGCTCTCATGATGTTGGATCCAGAGGAATATTCATCAAAATCCTACGCCAGGAAATCTTGTCGAAAAGCGCGAATTCTCATTCACCGAGGCCCCATTGAGAGTGACGAAACAAATAGTGGTGAAGAAAAGCTCGACGCGAAGAATTGTGTAAGGGCTCGTGTGGGTGATCGAGTCTTTCCAGGAGATGTCATCTGTATACAAGTTCGCATCGCGGACGGAACAGTTCCGGCCACGAGACACCAAAAACCACCTTTCGAATTGCCTGTCGTGTTTGAAGATGACCATTTTGCTATTGGTAAGCAAATCTACTACGTCTAACGAATTTTGAGGTCTTGTTGGCCTGGATCGAGTATCGCACATCGCTTTGTTTCACAGTTGACACTCATGGCATTTCTTGGATCTGTTGTTTTGTACAATTTGAAACGGATTGCAATACTCCATCCAATCAGTGAATAAACCAGCCGGGATTGTTGTTTATGCAAAAAGAGGAGGGGGAGAAGGTTTCATGACGGTTCGTGCTGCTTTACCATTTGCCGTATTACCGCCAAAACCAGGAACTTATTCAACCCTGCGTCGTCCAAAACCTGTGCATCGACTTGACAAACCAACGTCGGGTTTGTTGATTATTGCAAAAACTACGCCGGCGATGGTGAATCTCTCGCGACAATTTCGTGACAGGAAAGTCAAAAAGACTTACACTGCCATTGTCAACGGAATACCAGACGAACCAATCGAAACCGTGATATCTGCTCCAGAAGCACACCGAATCGGCTTCGATGTTAATCCAGATACTGCTAGCAAGTGGCAGATGATCAATAGTGTGTTAGATGAGAAGAGTGCGGTGACAGCATGGCGAGCCACAAGATATTCAAACAGTATTCACGCTATTGATAATGTTTTGACAACTGTTGAACTAAAACCAAAAACGGGAAGATATCACCAACTAAGACGACACATGGCTTGGGAGTGTAATTGCCCTATTGTAGGCGACGATGACTATGATGGGGGTGGGGCGGCTATGGGGTTGCGAGAACAAGGCCTTTTTCTTTGCTCAAATAAAGTTACTCTGGAACATCCGTTCTATAATGATTTGGAGAAAGCTGGTGGCGAAGTTTTATCACAACTTTCGGAAACGGAGAAAGAAGGGTTGTGGTTATCTTCAGAAGGAAAGATCATGGTTACTGCATCAATCGAACTTCCCAAAAAATTTGATTCTTTCATTTATGACCAGAACACACAATTTGCGAGGTTGGTGGAGTCAGAAGATTAAGCTATTTTTAAAAAATCAACTTAGATCCGTTTTGTACAATCCGTTTGGACTTGTTAGTATTTTGGAAATGTTTCATCCACTTTTGACCTCCAGGAGGCCAGCCCACCTGTGATATTTTTAACAGAGTGAATTTTCGGATAGTTGTGGGCGTTATCAACTATTTTGTTCATTGCAGCTACGGATGCAAAACCTCGACGACACATGCAATATATTGGCCTCAGTCCGTCCGATAATTTCGAAAGCTGCTCCATTTCCTGTTCTATTGTTGAAAGAGGGATATTAATGGCGCCCGGCAATGAACACAGGTCAAATTGCTCTTTGACACGAACGTCGATCAGCACATGCTCTTCTCCTCTTTGTCGAATCTGGCTGTATTCTTCGCACGAGAGAGACAAATGATCTGGAACATTCGGGCGTGTTCGGACCGAACAAGCGCTCGGTCCTCGTGCCATTTCGCATGCGGCGAAACTCTCCTCCATCGTCGTGATTGTTGGATTTGTCCCACACACTGGGCACTGCTGTTGTCTTGGAGGTTTCTTTATTCTCATAAACGAGCACTCCAACGAGTCGTACATCAGGAGCCGCTCAGACATGACGTCTCTTTGAAATGCTGTGAGAACCATTGCACTTAGCTGAAGATTACAAATTCACACCTTCCGTGGAAAATGTTTTACTTACTTTGTACCAGTTATCACTTTGATAGTTTCCACGGCTTGAAGAATTCCAATGAGACCTGGAACTGGACCAAGGACTCCGTTATCCGCACAACTTTTGGAACCCTCCTTCATGTTTGGTGTTGGATACATGCAACGGTAACATGGCCCTCCTCCGTAATTGTAAACTGTGAGCTGACCTTCTGTGCCCATGGCGCTACCCGAGACCAAAGGCACTCCACCTAGAACACATGCATCATTGATAATATAGCGTGTTTGTGGATTATCAGATGCGTCCACTACACAGTCACTGGAAGAGATCAACTCGAGCGCGTTCTCGGCTGTCAGAGGCTCATCGACGACGGCAAAGGAAACAGATGGGTTCAAACCATCAACAGCGCGACGCGCCGATTCTGCCTTATTCAAGCCCACATCATTTGTCTTATGAATAACTTGTCGATGAAGATTCGATACATCCACTCTATCAAAGTCTACCACCGATAAATTTCCAACCCCACATGCGGCCAAATACAGTATAACTGGAACGAAGACGTCACGAAAGGTTTGAAGGAAAATCGTATTTTAGGTGCAACTCTGGTAATTCTCGACGAATTGTGAAGATATCTGAAAATTTACCTGTTGATCCAATGCCACCAGCGCCTACTATCAGAACGGACGACTTTAGCAATTTGAGTTGCCCTTCAACGCCGAACCCACCGTGCAACAATAGCTGCCTAGAATAACGTTCGACTTCATCTCGGTTTAGACTGCCTTTGTATCCGTTCGCTATGGAAGAATTATTGGTCGATTCGGACCATGGTGCTTTAGTCTTTTCATCCTCGAGACCATTTTTCTCGCGAGAGATTTCGTGGTCAAAAGAATTACGCAGACGAGCATTCTCCTCCTCGAGTAGCCGGATTCGCTCTCGCAGTTTCTCTATTTCTTCCATTATATTACGTATAAGTGTTTTAGTTCGAAACAGCGATCTTCAATTCGGCATAAAATGACTTTATGCGCAACTGTGGAAGGTGACCTGATGTTTGACGATTAATCAATGGTCAATGGTTCATTCATTTGTTGAAATATATCGCCCATGTTCAACAAGATGTACCGGTAAACAGTTTCTGTACCAGTGAGAGGGTAAGATTACGAGTGATGTTACCAGTATTTTCATTACAGAATACTGAAGTTCGATACTTTTCTTTGTGAGAGAAACCATGGCTAAGATTTACCGAAACATCATCAAAATCAAAATCGAAGAGACCACGATGAATCTGAGTGAGTCCCTGATGACTGATTTTGTTTGGATCGTCTTACCTTTTGTATCCAGTAAACAGAAGGAAACAACCGTATTAGCATAAGGTACAAAGTCGGGTATACCGTTATCCTATCCTGCAGCTACCGGTACGCTTACCAGTAACGGTCCGGTACATGTACATGGTAAGATCTTAACCTTACAGCTAATTCGCTTGTGAGTGCAAGTTAAATTACTCGTACGCTCGTTAGATTTGCTACCGCGTACGCGTAGCATGGTGAAGTAACCTTACGAGGTAAGGTAACCGAACGTTTGCGTAAGGTTACATTCAAATTTTGCCGTCGTCCTTAGTCTGTCCTTCGAAAAATACAAAAATTTGAACGATTTGCACCACAAATTGAGAAAAAAGCAATACGAAACGCTTCGCGCGCTCTGTCCCCTGCGTTCCCAGTTTTTTGTTGTTGTTCTGAAGAAACAAAAGAAAAATAATTATTGTTGTCCAAGAATGAAGCAGGTGGTCCAGAGAACATGTTCTTACAAATTCGTCACGTTTAGCTTTTTTACGAGTTCGTGTCTATCCATATGAAAAAGGCATCTGCTATTTCCGATCATAGCGAATGAAACACCCTTAATTTTACTAACTAAAAATAACACCGAGTCGTAAATAAATCACGACATCTTGCGTAGAAGGGGAAGACAAAGACAATACTACTATTTTTCATGATCATTCTGCCAGTTCGCTGATAAGCTGAAGTCACCAACGCATCAGCCTATGATTACCGGTACTGGGTGGTCTTTCGTTATCCAACGTCGAAAAACTATTTGTACCTCCTGTCACCCTGGAGTATCATTGTTTTTCAATCTCGACAGCACTGACGAGACGATAAATGATGAACAGCTCCTACGATGACATGACGGATTAAGCTCTCTCAAGTCTAGTCTTTTTCAACGCACAACAACAGAACAATTAGGTAAACCAGAAACCAATCCACCGGCGACCAATCCAGATCAACGGTGTCAAAGCAAACATAGAAAATAATAATAATCATAAGACAATCATAGGCCATAGAGAGAGACACTTCTTTTTCCAGAAAATACGTCTGTACCGCAAAATCAAAAACCTTTTTCGATTGAATTGACGGGACGAGAACGAAAAAAACCAAAACATAACACAATTCCACTGAAGCGATCACCATTCCCGTTACGAAGTACACGAAGTAAAAGAAAAAGGAGGAGCGCTAGTCTGAACCTCAAAAGAGGAGGGCAAAAGGAGTGGCACTTTCCCACGAAGACCACGCAAAATGGAGGGTTCTTGGGAAGGTGACAAACGGAAGAATCCATACGAATTCGCAGATAGATTGCCAGGGTTCGAGAGATCAACGTCTGCTCCGCCGCCGGAGACGGATTTTCTCTTTCGACATCAAAGCGATTGTAATCGAAAGGATAGCGCTGATGTAAGTTATTTAAAAAATTTTGCGGTTCTCACAATTTATTTGCTGTCATCCAGGCTCAACCTCATCTTCTCTTTTCGATATTTTACTTTCTAGTCCGTCTTGGGTCACAGCATTCTCCAAGGTGCCCGAGAATTATATCCCAACAGCTCCGAAGTGTCTCACCAGCAGGAGCACCATCACCATCAGTATCAGCAACAGCCATCATCACTTGGCTTTACGAGGAATCACTCTCTTCCATCTTCTCCTCCCATGTCGAACTCTCAATTAATCAATGGAGGCCAAATATCGAGATCACATAACAGACAACAAAGCATTGGTGAAAACTTGGTTCGTCCACATTCTGCCAATCCTAGTGTTGATGGCAGAATTTCGGTCGGCCTTCCTCCTGGGTTCACAAGCAGGCAACAAACACCTACTCATTCGAACCAGTCTCGTACTGCTTCTCTCGGAAAAGAGATTTTTTTCGATGACCTCTATGTGGATCGGTCACAAATTTTACAACTCGGGCAGCAAAGGTCAGCATCAACTGGTGTGATTGGAGACAGCCAAAGATCGTCGTCATCAACCCTGCTCAACTCACTTGGATTAGGTACAAGTAACAAAGCTGTTCGTCCAGCTGCGAAGACACTGATGGATTTGATAAGAGAGGACTCCCCTCGGGAGCCTCAGGGAATAAATTCTGACACGCTATACGCTAACTCGACATCGGTCTTTCAGAATGACCATGCATTACATCCTCTGGAAAGACCCAGAACAACTTCACCTCTTTCGTCACAATACATGCGAGATGAGTATGACTATTACAATGATCGTGTCGGTAGAAGTTCCCGCAGCTTCCGAAGATCCGTAGATCCAACACTGATGAATGCGAATGTACCAGATCCGATGAATAGACTCAACTTAGGCTATGGTGCTGACACCTCCTATCAGATGAATGACAACATAGTAAGTATATAAGAGCTTGCCAGGACTTCCAACACATCGATATTATTATTGCGAATAACTTTGATGATTCACGCATTTTTGTTTTACACCTTTTCAGACAACCCAGACGAGACCCATTCCGCAGTATGCTTCTGCCAGTATCGACATACAAGGAGAAGATAATGTTCAAGGTTCTGTTTACGCACCAGTAACTTATCACCCCAGACCTACTAGGCCACAGCCCCTTAATCCTGGACAAAACCCGGCGTTCGATTCTCAAGACCCAAGATATGCAAATCCTCAATCACAGCAACTACCAACCCATGTTCAAACCCAAGTTCTACCTTCGGGTCACACTGTATACCTCAATGCCGCGTCGCCACCGCCACAACAATACAGCTATGCGACCATACAGTATCATTCACATCCGCCACAGCACCACATAGTGCACCAAACAGTACCCGGTGGTATTCCTCCCCCTCCCAACCAACAATACATATCGGTTGTTCCTGTACAAGGGGGAGGACCGCCTGGCCATGTACAAAATTTGGATCCAGGAGGAACATATACTTACTGGCAGCCGCCCGGCGGACATCAGGGCGGCCCACACACCGTTACAATTGTAAGGCCTGGCGTTGTTCCAATGAAGGCTACAGAATCTCAGCAACAACAACAGAACAAACACAAACAACGTCAAGGCGCAACGCCATCACACGGAAGCCGTGGAAAAGATAAAAACGGAAAAGGGCGTCGGAATAATAGTCGGAGTGGTGGAGGGTCAACTAGTGGTGGTGGTGGCGGAGAGACCAAACCTCAAGCGACGGCACATCATAACAACTCCAATACCACATTGCTAGAAGATTACAAAGCGAAGAAGAACAACCGTGATTGGACAGTTAACGATGTGAAAGGAAATGTTGTGGAGTTTTGCCAGGATCAGAATGGGTCTCGATTTATTCAACAACGGTTAGAAATCGGGGACGCTGCAGAGAAAGAGATCGTTATGGTCGAGGTGTTGCCCGAAGTTGTAAGATTACGAAATGATGTATTTGGTAATTACGTCGTTCAGAAACTTCTAGGTTTTGGTACCGATAAAATGAAGGAAGACTTAAGGGACACGATGATTGGAGAAATGGTACAACTTTCGATGCAAATGTACGGGTAAGTTAGTGGACTGACTCTATACTTTTTCCTTCTGTCGCTTCTCGATGAATATGGAACTGAAGATGATATCAATTGTTATGTTTTATTGTTTTGCTTCAGATGCCGTGTGGTTCAAAAGGCTCTCGAGTGCGTTGATGAATCCGATTTGCCCAAACTGCTTTCAGAGTTTCAGAATAATGTACTTAGTCTGATACATGACCAAAATGGAAACCATGTGATCCAGAAGTGCATTGAAGTACTGAGTCGTAAAGCAAAATCAGCTCAGGAGGAAGGCGAAGAGGCGAAATATCTCTTTTTTGGTGAACAAATTGATTTTATTGTGGATGACGTTTTAGTCAATCTAGCGACGCTTGCTTGTCATCCGTACGGCTGCCGAGTGTTGCAAAGAATACTTGAACATTGCGTCGAAAGGCAAAAAAGCACAACATTGGAAAAAATAAGTGAGTGCCTGCGAATTCTTTTCGATGATCAATACGGAAATTATGTTATACAACATGTACTTCAGTTCGGTCGCGTGAAAGATCGAGATATGGTGCTCGAAATGGTTGTCAGTAATGGCCTTTTAAAACTGTCACGGCAGAAATTTGCGAGCAATGTAATTGAAAAATTGTTAAAATACGGGAACGAAGAACAACGCAAATCTGTCGTACGTGAAATGCTTATGACTGTCAACGAAGAAACAGACACATTTGTCGAAGATGGCGAAGAGGGTACCAGCGTTGTGTTGCTGATGGTTCGAGATCCGTACGCAAATTACGTCGTTCAAACTACTTTGGATGTGGTTCCTGAATCGGAGGAAAAGGAAGGGCTACTCAAAGAACTCAATGCTCATTCACTTGAATTGGTAAGTTTTGCATCACTGTACTCAAGTACGAAAGTCACCGTTCTATTTTCGTAAGTTCCTTTTACTAAATGCTTTCAATGGTCACAACCACTTTCTCCACTGGTTCCATTTTTGCAGAAAAATTACACATTTGCCAAGCACATAATTACAAAACTTGATAGCTAACGAATTCAGTCAAATGACCGATCAGAAGTTGTCAGATAGAAACTCGCACTATTCAACAGCCACCTTCCGCCACGAACTTAACCAAGCTAGAAATTCTTAAGAATGTTTTTTTTAAGAAGCAGCTATTGTCACTTGTGTAGAATCATTCCTATTTTTAGCCTATCTACTTGCAAAATCTTGATCATAGCAGACGTTCACTCTTCTTCGATTGCATCTCAATATTATTATTGTGATGGATTGAGTTGTATGTCCAATACTTATTGTCTAGAACCAAGATTTTAGTTTGTTTTCTTCTTCTTTCTCTTATTTTTCCTTTTCTTTCCGTTCGGTTGAGCACTTTGTACTTGCTTTGCTGCTGTTTTCTGTTCCTCCTCCATAATGTGAGAATGAGTTTCGACACTCTTTGTTGTTGAGAGGTTGGTCAACATCCTTTTTGGTAGCAGAAGAAGATTGTACGACGGGCCAAAGAACTCAGGCAACATGAGCACTCCTGACACCTGCATGAACGAAGTTACAACAAGGGTAGCAAATAACTTATCATCCATCGTTCCCTGAAGACCAGTAGCTTGTACTACCGATCTCAAGGCAACACCCACTGATCCTTCTCTGTCATGTGTGTACAGATGATAGAATAGTCCAACGACCAAACCTGCACAAAGAAACGACCACATGGTGGGCATTTTGAGTTCGATTGTTGAGATATAAAACTTTCATTAACCACTAAAGGTTCAACGGAATCAATTTCTCACCATTTTGAAATGCCCAAGGAATATCCTTCTCCAAATGTTTGTGAAATCCCTTCAGAAAAAAAGCACCCATATTCCCGAGAAGGGTGCCATACACGACCGGACCCAAAATCGGGGTAGGGTAGTATTTCGACGCAGAAACCTCTGCAGTGCAAGCATTGATAAACCCGATCATACCTAGTCCACGGAATAGTTGTGCCCAGGAATTAAACAAGATTTTTACGGGAAGCGTTGTCCCAAATCTGTACCCAATATCCATCGGTGTGTACGTCAATATCGCAAATGCAATGGCAGTGAGCGTGAGGGTCACATCGCCATTCGTAATCAGAGATGTCGGTTTTCCCATCCATATGAACCCGAACCAACCACCACCGAAAGCAGCAATGGTCGATAGGGCAAAAGCGTGGAACCAGTTCATATCCTTATTTTTGTTGGCCCCACTCCTCACAGCCAAAGCCCCCATGAAAGCCTGACCGAAGGTTCGAAGTTCCGCATGATACGGTGATGCTCCGGATAGGAAGTCAATAATCGAATCCATTGTGACTATGAATACTATGGCTCGGCAGGTGTCGATTACGGAGTTGTGACACTTTTTGTAGAACGACAGATCATCGGTGGTCGACTGGATCCGAAAACACAATTTCAAAACCTCAAAGCTCAACTTCAAACATCACCACAAAGTTTGGGACGATGGTAATTGCGTAACTTACCGTACAGTAAGATCTTACGGGAGGTTGATGTGCGGCTGTGAGTAAGTAAGGTTAAGTTACTTGTCGTCTTACTGAGCTGAACGGCTCGTCACATTTTTCATCTCCAGTCCTGTTTGCTTTGAATCATCAATCATCGTCACATACATATACATAACACATACTTAGCATATCTACTATCACAATACATGTTCCATTGATAAACTTTTTTTGAAATCAATTGATATCTACGTTCACGAATATGCTTAATGATTGAAATTCAAATCGCTCCGGATGATTTGTTTCCCTCGTGAATGAACTTGTTGTCCGAAACCAAACTTGAAACAACAAGAAAGTTGACAACGGATGATCACAACATCAAAATGGGAACCTGCCAAAGCAAGATCGTCGCTGGTCCTAATGCCATTGATGGCGTTAGTTCCAAGGAGGGAGATCCGAAACACCGCCTCGGTCTATCTATGAAATTGACGCCAGGAGGCAAGAACAACTCTAGCGGTCATCACTCAAAATATGATTTGGAGCTGGTTTCTCCATCGGAGAAGACAGATTTAACGGAGGCATTGTCGCCCACTTACATGATTTCTCCCACTCCTTTCGTCAGAAAAAAGAAAGACGCGAAAGCCTTTTCTTTTGTAGGCGTTGATAACGATGTCGGGTTCCCGTCTGACGAAGAATACGAAGAAAAGCGTCCTATTGAAGGTGTCATTGTCAATAAGTGTACTCGTGAAGCTTATTCTCTGGGAAGTTCAAAAGAACGCAACTCGGTTGATGACAATGATTATTGCGACGACGACAATGGTGGATTTCAGTACGATCTGCTTTCCAAAACTTTAGAAGACAATATTAATGAAAAAAACATGGCGACCCTTCAACATCGAATTACGAGCAATCTTGAGCAACGTAATTCCCCTGCCTTTGCTCGGAAGGAAGACAATGATTTATCATTCGAATCGGACTTCGATTCAGATTGCCCTGTTCCATCACAAAGTGCAGACCCAGGAAACGGTGCAATGCTAATCCAATCAATTATTCAGTCGATACACGAAGTAAATGGAAATCAGGTTGAAAATGAAACTAGCAGCTGTGATGGAGATCACATCAACGCTTTCCATGTGCGCAAACCCGACGTGCCAGCGCTTTTGGCGCCTCCCAAAGACGTTACCGTCGTAGTGGATACTCCTAGTAACGATACTGCAATCAACCCGGCGACTATTGCAATTTTCAACAAAATGAAATCACAGGCAAACAGTGACCACAGACTGAAAAAACAACGCCGCTACGAGGAAAAAGTCGAAGACCGGCGCCGAGATATTCGAGGCTACAATGAACTTTGGGGGGAATATAACGAAATTCAGGAGCGAGTGATGAAGCAGCGGCAGATTGATGCCAACTTACCCACGCCCAAAACGGGTGGGGACACCATGCCTACCAACGACTCAACGTCGTGGCTTGTTGATTTGTATACCTTGAATTCAATGAATCGCTTCAACCATCAGGGGGTACGCAAAAACCTTGGAAATATAGACCAAGAAGACGCGAGAAGCCGGACAAACCTTTCCGTCTTGAAATTGCCGAAATCACATGCTCAGAAGAACACACTTCAGCACAAAGTGTCTCAGCAGCAAAGTTATATGCGTGAAAATGTTTTACAAGGTGAACAAGACTTTTCACATATGCTTGGTAATGTTGAGTGTAAACGACCAGTGAATGATCACGAAAACCGTGAACACAACAACATAAACAACAAGTCCATCATTGTAGATACGAACGGAAGTATCGTATCTGACTTAGATAACGGAAGCAATTCTAGTCTGATATCGGACAGCGAAAGGGGCATCGACAACGATGATTATGGGGTTCTCCGTCGATACAGTCGAAAATCAATCGAATCTAGTGTCCCTGCCTGTACTCATACGGAAGACTTCCATGCTAAATTTGGGGTCAAGAACCTAGCCGATGCTCATGCTTTTTTTTCGGCCGAAACTCCACGGAAAACAAACACTAAATCCATCTCATTTCCACGATACCTCGAAGAAAACTGCTTACCTTCAGTAAGCATAGAGAACGCGGAGACTGGAATGATACGGTGGCGAGAGTTTTCCCAAAATGAAAAAAAGATGGACGTGAACCGTCAAATCGACGTTCACGAAGACAAACATAAATCTGCGGAGAACAGAATAGGAGAAAACTATACTCATGACTACGGTATTGATTTAAAGCTTCCTCGGAAAACAGGACGAACAAATGGTTACCCTCCACACAAGAAGACTCTTCATCATTCCTTGAAGCAAGTGCTGGAAATCGAAAAAGAATCATCGTTGAATCCTACGATATCTACTCGTAATGAGTCGAAAACGCAAATCCGATCAACATGCCGTGTTCCAAATGTAACCAATGGTGAAATGCAAGTGATCGACATGGAAGGAGAAAACCAACTTCGGCTAGTACGAGAAGTTGGCCCTCAGTTAAATGATTTACTCATTCAATTGAAAGATAACGGGCTTGGAGAAAAGTCAACGTAACTGTTCTACTACTTCGTCACAGAGTTAGTTAGTGTCCAATTCGAAATTAATTAAATTCTTGCTATTATTTTTGCTTTTTCAAAGCTGCAACGCAAGCCCCTGCATATATTTCAGGTATTAACGCCATAATTCTTGCCGCTTCTTCAGTGACCTCCCCGTCATCTTCGTTATACAACCGACAATTGTCGAACATAAGAAGGTAATCCGAGTAAAGTTTGGATGCACCATCTGAACCCTCACCATAAACCCCACTTTCTAATTTTGAATTCATTGTGGAGAGATCTATGGGATTTTTCACGATGTCGGAATAATCAGGAGCATCATTATCAGAAACAGGTTCAGCGAAGACTGCATACCGATCGATTTTATCCATCTTTTTGAAAATCGCAACGGCGACGTCACGGAGTTTATCTGGCGTGAGGGGGGCCGGTAGAACCCAAGGACCTCTTTTGGTGAAGTATTTCCTTGATGCGTCGAATGACAATTCTCCACCGAGATTTTCCCTTTCTTTCTTCAGCAGGCCAACCTCAAGATAATCTTCACCATTAGATCTGGTCGCTTTTAGCTTTCCAGTCCTCTTTCTAACTATCTTCTTCGGTGTAGCCTCTGGTACACTTTCTGAAGTTCCCATAGTAGATCTGCGAGTTCTCTTCTGGCGAGAAGGAGTAGGTTTCTTTTTCTCGACGTCTTCGTCGGCAGAAGTTCCATCAACTTCTTCTTTCGGTGGAATCGCGTCCCGCAAGTTAATCTTGATTCTTGGCTTCTTTTTCTTCATTGATGTTAGAGGCACGTCATCGTCCTCAACGCCCAAGTCGATTGTGTCCTCATCCTTCTGCCTCTTCTTCCCTTTTCTCTTCTCTTTTTCGGCTGCAGCGGCTTCGGCATCCCTCCTCATTTCCTCTTTAGTTCTTCTTTTTCGTTTCTTGACTGGGGTGGATGTGCTCTTTTCATCTATGATCTGTAGCACTGATCCATCTTCGGCTAAGAACAGATCGTTCGCCATTGCTGCAGCTCTTAGTTGACTAGGTCTCATCAGCGCTTGCTGACGGGCTTCTTGGCAAATTTCAGACTCATGAGCGTTGAATTGAAGGCAATTCTGCATCACAAGCCGGAAGTCTTTTTGCATTGCTTGCGCTGATCTGTATTCACCATTGTCAAGTTTTTTCTTCATCGTACCGTAGTCCATGGGGTTCTTGACCTGTTCATAGTATTCCGGAAACTCATCACGTGGCACTGGTACAGAGAAAATACCACCTTTAGCTTCATCGTGTTTCAGAACTTCTTCTAATAAAGTTCTTAGCACCTTGGAGACTTCAGTTCGAGGCAAAGCTGGCCATGGGCGTCCAGCTGCAATAGCAGCATCACCGTCTGCTGCCCATTGACGCCTTCGGCGTGCTTCTTTCCTTGAAATAGTCGCATTTTTCTTGCCCTTTTGACCATAGACATCGTCATCTACGTCGGACCAATCGGCTTCATCGTCAGAATGAACCTTGTATCCATCATCCCCTATTTCGGACGTCTTTCTACGTTTTCTTTCATGATCATCATCACCACCACCTCCCTTACGCCGCCGCCTCTTCACTTTTTTACTACTCACAATTCTCAGCTCTTCCCTTATTTCAACGTTGTCTTCATCGTATGTGTGTTTACGAGGTGTTAATTTCCCCCCTTGGTCCCCAGTTCTACAACGCCGACGCCTATCTCCCTCAAGCCTTTTCAAAGTTACTCGTGCGTAGTGTCGCTGATCCTCGTTGAATAATTTTTCTTTCACGGACACAGTAAGTAATAATTTTTGTGCTGTGGCCTTTTCTTCGCCAGGCAGGTTGTCATCTTCTGCTTCATCAAAAAGTCCTTCCATCATACTCTTTAAATCTGACATGAACTTTGCGATCTTCCGCTTCTGCGTCTTCGTTAGCTGGAACTTCTTTTGGTTTTCGTTACCATCACCATTATGGTTTTCAGCATCAGCATTCTCGTCATCACCGACTGCTTCTTCGCCTTTTGAATCATCACCAGTTTCTTTCACTCGATCATTAACGCTATCCAAGCTATCAGGATTGTCCCCGTCTCCTGCTCCTTTGTCTTCTACTTTCTCAGCATCTTTCCTGATTTCTGCTTCCTTCTTGGCTTTCTCTTCTTCGTATTTCTTTTTCCACCTGCCACGTCCTCTTCCGACTTTTTTCACGGTTCCCAATATTTCATGAGACAAATCTTGCAGTTGTTGAGTCATGAGCATAGGGGTGACAAAATCCGGCATGACCTTTTGCCAGAAAAGTGGGTCGTTCATATCAAGGCCAGCGGACTTGGTATCGCTAGTGAACTTTGACTTGCTCACAACCATGCCCTGTTTATTCAGCCAAGAAGCGGTTTTTGCTCCCTCAACGACACGAGTCCTGGTTCTCGTCGCTAAAATACTGTCAATATCATCTGCACAAAACTGCTTAACCTTTTCGTCGTCATCCTCTAGTAGGGCATACGCACCTCTTTTGAGGAGTTCCTCCATTTCTTTACTTGTTGGTTTGTCATCGTCTTCATCCTGTCCGAACGAACCCAGAACTGCTTGTTCCAGCCCCAACTTTTTACTCGCCCTATCAAACATTTCTTGCTCAAAAGTACGACTTGTAACAAGACGATAAATTCGCACATCTTTCGTTTGACCGATTCGATGGCAACGGGCCTGCGCCTGCACATCATTTTGCCTGCGACGAGCAAAAGAGATATACGCAGTGAGAGAATTGCGAATGAATTTGTATCTTTTCACGAAAATTCAGATGATCCTCAAAATAAAAGGCACTTACGGATTCCAGTCACTATCAAAAATAATACAAATGTCAGCTGCCGTTAAATTGATTCCAACACCACCTGCTCGTGTAGATAACAGAAAGAGAAACGCACTGGCTTCCTTGTTAAACCTATCGATGGACTTCTGTCTGTCCGTACCACGGACTCGACCATCTAACCTTTCGTAAGGAAATTCTCTGAATTCGCAATACTCTGAAATCAAATCCAACATTTTCACCATCTGGCTGAAGATTAATATTTTATGTCCTTCCTGACGGAGTTTTGGTAATAGCTTATCCATCAGCACCATTTTCCCACTCGTTTGTACTTGCAGATGTTCATTCATCATGTACTGTTGTTCATCTGGTGATTTTCCATCGAATTTGCCAGCTTCCAAAAATTCCTTGAATATCCGATCTTGTTCTCGGTGTTCCACACCGTCTAGAAGACACGGATGGTTACATACCTTTCGAAGTTCCATCTGAATGTTCATCAATTTTGGCGCAGTCACACGCGTGGCACCCATATTCAAGAAAGCGTGATTGTGCTCGAAGATAGCACGATAGTATTGTTTTTGAATTGAAGTTAACTCGACGTCGATCACAGTTTCTTCTTTCGCTGGAATATCTTTAGCTACGTCTTCCTTCACTCTTCGCAACATGAAGGGCGATATTTTTTGTTGCAAACTCTCAACCTGTTCCTTGCTTTTCATATTGCCAAAATGATGCAAGAAGTTATCCATATCAGGGAATTTGAATGGTTCAATGAAGTTCAGTAGTGTCCAGAGCTCGGTCAAATCATTTTGAAGAGGTGTTCCTGACATGAGAACACGGCTTTGATATCCGTGCTGAAGAGTCCCTTTTGCGCTTATTTCTTTCATGCATTCCAGTAATTTTCCTTTCTGATTGCGAAGACGATGAGCTTCATCAACTACAGCAACTCGGAACGGGATCTGGCCAATCACATCAAAGTCACCGATAAGTGTGTCGTATGTTGTTACAAGAACATGAAACTTCAAAAATTCCGAATTCCGGGGTTTGTCTTCATAGTACCATTCATATTCTCGAAGAACGTCACGCCATTGGCGTTGTCTATCGTGATAAACGCAACAAACCATCTCTGTCCAACCTTCGAACTCGCGCCTCCAATGTTCGACGGTCGAAAGAGGGACAACGACTAAGAAAGGCCCACGAATCTTTTCGACGCGGAAAAGATGCTCAAGGTAAGTAACAATTTGTACAGTCTTGATAAAATGGGTGTGCAAAAAAAGAAATAAGAAAAAATGTGAGCGTCAATCGAAGCGCGAACGAAAGATATGTCAGGATGTTTCGACAACTCACTTTTCCCAATCCCATCTCGTCCGCTAGAATGCATCCAGTTTTTCGGTAAAAAGTGCTTGCCAACCAATTCACACCCTCCACTTGATAATCACGAAGCCTGTTGTTATTTTTGTAGTTGTGGGGCTCACTTGGATCATACAATCGATCCCGGAATTCATCTAAGGCCTCCTTCCCTTTCTTGCTCCCCTTTCTATTTGTTTCACCAGCAGTGACTATGGCTCCGGCAGCAGCATATTGCCACCGAAACCCCCCCACTTCGTCGCTAAAATCGTCACCAAGATCTCCTCTCAAAACTCTCTTGATTTCACTCAGGGGAAGCTGAAGAGTCGCAGCGGCGATTTCCACATTCGCCCACACGTTCAGCGTCTCAGACGTGTCCGGTGATATCTGCTCGATCTTGACGGCAGATCTCTTAACTTTCTCAGGGACTGCCAGGAGCGATGGCTTCGTCTTGCGCCCTTTTCGCTTCGGCCTCTTTTGCCGCTTCCTTAGCCTTGATGGATTTGTTCGATGGGAAGGGAAAATTCTCATCGAAATCGTCTAGGTCAGGCTGCAATGAAGTTACAGCAACAGATGCCAATAGCTTTCTTCTGTCCCCTAAAGCAGAGAACTCGTTGCGCCTGAGCGGTATTAGGGATTCTTCAGCACTATTCTCTGCATCTTCTTTGGTTTCTTCCTGTTTTGGTATGCCTAGCGTTGATTGCTTTTTGAGTTCAACTTCAGATGTGAAAGTGCCGTCAAGTCCATCAATGTACAATGCATCATCTTCGTCACCTCCTTCATCACTGCTATATCCAACATCTAGACCCAACAGGCGATAGGCCAATGAATGAGTTTTTTCTGGTTTTCGCGTCAGAGAGTGTAGATTTTCACCAGAGGAAGCACCTGGTGAACTCTTGTATTCCGTGCACCTCTTGGGTAGAATCAGTCTTGCTTTGTAATCGAGAGCTCGGTACACTCTCTGTGGGTTTCGCTGTTTCAGTCATGTCCGAGTTTTTTTCCTTCTCCCTTGTTTGACACCTTGTTGGTTTCCAATGTGTCCCGTGAATCCGGAGTGGTATCATTTTTTAGTTTGAAGTCGTCGTCTGTTTCCAACTGTTTCATTTCTTTCGACAGAACCAAAGGCTGTTTCATTACATCGTCTTCCTGTTCGACCTCCTCATCACTCTCTGGCTGGAATTCCCCTTCACTGTCTTCCTCTTCCTCGGAACCCTTTGCTTCTTTTTCTACTTCTTCGTCTTCATCCTTCGATTCATTTAATGCGTTAGACGTATCGTTGTGCCAAAAGTCGCTTACGCTCCGTGCTAAATTTATTTCTTAACTCTTCAACAACAAAGCGGCCTTTATTACCATAGCTTGTTAGATCGTTTTCGATCGAGGCATATTTACGACTCAAGGAAACGCATGACCGAGAATTTGTTCTTTCCTGCCACACGAAGCATCGCAATCACTTCCTTGAACTGATTTGTTCACTGTGCTTACGCCATCCTACAGCAATAATTTTATCACCAGGTCCTCGGATGAGATTTTTCAACTCAGCTGGGCCTTTACTGCCAGTCAGGGAAATTGTCGATACCCGAGGAATGCAACAGATCCATGGATTTCTCCAACATTCATCATAAGCCCCTTTGCAGTGATCGGTACAACTACATCGTACTCTGCCGTTAGCAAAGGTGGGACGACTGGCATCCAATTTCATTGTTGGTGGTTGAGTTGCTTGCAAGGCGACTGTTTCAACCAATTCGTTAACACATTGGAGGAAGTACTTTAGAGTGTTGAGAACATGTTTCCTGCCCAATTCAGAGAAGATTGAAAGGACGCCTTTGCAACTGGTCCGCACTCCGAACAAACCTTTTCAGGCACTTCCAAACCAAACTTTGTAAACTGAAAGGCCCTCGTCTGGGAATAAAGCCTTGTCCTGAGATCAGGTATACAGGTACTGCCTCCGGCATTTTTTCTATTGATGTGCTCAGTGTCAGCAAGTACTTTCCTCACGGCTTTCTCAGAAATACAAGGTTCCTCTGGGACAGCATCGTTGAGCTTACGAAACTCTGCTATAAGATCAGGATTACCTATATCTTCCTTCGTTTCCCATGTACAAAACTCGTATCCAAGGCCCGCCCATTTCACTAGATACATAGTTTGCTTTACTTTTCGTGTTGGAACTTCACCCAGCTCCGCCCTTTTGCGGGCGGCTTGTTCAGAACTCGCAGAAAGCATTTGTACCCCTCGAAGCGATCTCAATTTTTTTGCGCAATCCGGGCAGTGCCAAACCCCACTTGGTAGCTTTTCTAGGGGAGGAACCAAGCACTTATACCCATAGGCAGCATCGCAATGATCGCACAGCACAAGATCTTCATCCTTAGTGTTGCACTTTCCGTCATGCTGTCGACAAGTGTGTTCCCATGGACGAGCTTTGGGGTTAGCCCATCTCAAATAACGTTCACGGAATTGTTGCACCCAAGCGTGATAAAGTCGCTCGAATTGTTTTGACATGTAATCCGCAACATGCCAAATCGCGGATCCATGACGATTATATATTTTACAGTTGTTCCAAATCTTTCGCATATCTCGAGCAAATTGTTCATGGCATCTGATACTTTTTGGATTCTAGCTTTTTTCGAACGGTTCGAAGATCCATGGGATGGTCTATGATTTCCTCGTAATCAGGGAAGTCATCAAGATTTACTGGTTCAAGGAAAATGTTTGCAAAACCATCCTGGGCTAGTCTGTCAAGGACCATTCGACATCTCCGAATTGGTTGCCACATTTCATTCGGTCGTTGTGCCTTTTCCAACAATGCACGTTCCTTTTCATACTGTTTGTACTCTTCTTTCGCTAACTCGAGGAAAGGCCCTTGGCCTTTTGCTTCAGACATTGATGCCCATTGTTCTCCAAGAATAGTCATGAGCTCAGAGTTAGTTGCATCTGGATTTCGCATCGAAAAGTACGAGCGCATAGTACACTGAAAGAAAAGGTAAGATGCTCTTGGTTTTTTAGGAGGCTCAGTGATATATCCATCCCGATATGGGTTGTCGCATCCTTCTATCTTTGGGTAGTAAGCCTCCTCGAGGTCAACGATACTGCGCAACTTTTTCTAGAGTTAGTTGACTGAAATCGATATCCTTCTTCCTCCAATCCTCCAGTGTATCATCTTGAATGAAAATTTGGAAGTTAGTCTCAAGTCCGCTCAGAATACAGGTACTAGGATACAAAAAATAGGAATCATTGGATTCAAAACATCTCACCTTTCTTTTCTTCTTCAGCAGTTGACATATTTGGACTATCATCTTGACTTCCAGTCGGAATTTCGTTGTCTTCGCCTTTCTTTCCCACACTTGCCTCGGCTGCATCCTTCGCTTTTTTTGCCAATTCTTCCTGTCTCAATTTTTCTTCTTGTTTACGTTTCTCCTCCTCCTCCTTTTCTCTTTCTTCTTCGCTAAGCTCTTCCTCCTCTAGCTCCTTTTCCCTCGCCTTTTCCCACTTCAAAAGCTCTTCACCTTCAACCTCTAATTCAAGCTCTTGTTCTTCTTCGGCAAGAACCTTTTGCACAACAACAAACGACGGATCGAACTCAGGATTTTCAATATCTTCGTCTTGTCCTTGTGCAACCTTTTTCAAATAACGACGATACATAGTTTTAGCAGACTTGTTCATCGATTCTAAATCCGCACCCGATTTCCACTCGAGATGCATGTATGACAGATTCTTGTACTTTACAAGGTATTCGTATTCGACAACCGACTCTTTCTTTGCTTTGCTTTTGTCAGCGGACGCTTTGCCCCTTTTCTTTCCCTTGGTTCCCCGTCGTCCTCGTCGTTTGTGTCCGTTCGTCTCTTCCTCCACGTCGTCGTCGTCATCATCATCTGCTGTGTTACCCCCGCCTTCTTCGTCATCACTGCTGTTGTCTCCACCATCTTTCTTCTTATCATCATTTTCGTCTACTGGTCGCCTACCGACAATCAGATCAATCCTAGGGGACCCATCCAGTTCGTACTCTGGCAAAAAGGGAAATCGTTCACGGATCGGCGGAAGACTAGGGTCGTAGCCTTTCTCGGTATAAACAGGTTTTGACGGCACATAATCGTCTTCGGCATTGTCCTCGAACGGATCCAATCCAGTCACATCATCATCGTGGTTTTGTTGTTTCTTCGACGAGCTCTTCCGACCGCCTTTCGATTTGCGGCCTCCTTTGGACTTTCTCTTCTTCGTAGCTGAGGGGGCGACGGGTTCCGGTTCTTTGGGGCCGTCTTCAAATAGGTCTTCGTCGCTGAACTCTTGTTCTTTAGCATAATCAATCACCTTTGTCCTGGCTCTTCTCGAACGGCGACCAGTTTGCTGCTCCGGTGAATGCCCTGCTTTTCCTTTTTCCTGATTCATGACGGCGAAAGTGATGGCCTCAAACCAGTCGTTCTTTTTGTTTCGGATGGCGTGATACTGTCAAGACTGCAGGCGTGCACGTGAAGGTTGGGAAGCGAAAAAATCGACGTTAGTTCAAACAACATTTGGGTTGAAATACGCAGTGAAAATCAGTGAACACCCAGATTTGAATAGGATGGAGTTCGACGGGGTGTAGTACCAAGCACACAGTGTAGTGCAAGTTACTGCGTAGTGTTGGAAAGGTCTAAGATTGAAACCATTCTAACATCTTCCGCTGCATCGCGTACATCATGTTCCATCTCTTTTCAAGACGCAACTGAATGGACGCTTTGTGACGTACTAGCTCATTCAAAGCCAAAAATAGGATCGGAGGTCGCCGTTCCCGAACGAAAACCCCAGCGAGAGAGGAAATAAATTTTATTTTGATTCATCAAACATGCATCCTCCGAATCCAGCATCAAAAATAAATTTGAAACCTCAGGTCGTTCATTCCCATATCGTTACTCCCCACAATTTTGTTAACAACTCAAATTATGTACAACAACTTTTTCACTTCAATTGGGACGTACCTCAACACAACAAACTCCAACTTCTTTTCGCTTCTTCAAACATTCAATGCGGTATTGCGTTGCTTCACAAACAGAGAGAGCACAGTCTAGCACGGCGCTACAGCCCGAGTTGCCTGACCGCAACCCATCTTTTTCGGCAGCAACGATTCATTGCGCGGATTCATCGAGCCGTACAAAATGTACGAGAAATGGTACCTGCAGTATTATTCGTAGTGTAATGAGTGCAAAAATAACCATAAGTAAGACCTTAGTGTTGTATGATAATATGTCTCCCAGGAAAAGGGCGCGCGTCCGTCGAGCCGCATTGTGCAAGAACGGCCTGGATTGGAAAAATGGCGGGTGGACTCCGCGCAAAAAACCTTTGTAGTAACCTTACTCGTACACGTACCAGTAGCAGTAACAGTACCTCTCGCATTTGGGGTCACGCTGAAATCCCTCTTTTTAAAAATCCTTTTTATCTGCCTTTCATCATTCGTGACTTTCAGGTCGTGCACAAGTAATACTAGTAGGATAGGGTTATTTTTCATTTTTTGTCATGGTGGTGGCACGCTCGATTCAACGCAAACCTCTCCCTCTTTTTATGTCATTATTAGCGGTTTTGATGCAACGTTTGATGAGCATGACTGTGATGATATCGGAACAGGTCTGATTCTCCGTCCAGTAAAAGTATTTTTGTCGCAACGAAAGAAAGAGAAACAACACGATAGAAAGAAACAGGAAGAAGTAAACGAATTAGATTGGCAGTGGTTTCCTTTTTGCAATAGGTTTTCATGAGCTACGAACAACGGTTGCAACATCTTCGATGTTAGGAGTTTTGGTAGAATTATTGATGCAGATTCTTTTCGTTGAACCGATTCCATTGCTATCACTTGTTCTTGTTGTAAGGGGTCATATTATTTTCAACCAAAGGAAGATATCGCACCCTGTGATAGAGTAGTTGAAGGCAATGATCGAGTCAGCGAATGGCAGTGACGATACCCCAAAAGACATCATATCCCCTTCGACATCCGCTTGCAGTTCAAGCAACAACAGAGACAACGACGACGACTACTACTACAACAATGCGTCCTCCAACTCAGTATTCTTCTTCTTCGACATCAGACAATGCAACAGCAACAATTAGCACGACATCTATCTCGTCGAACCAACCACAGACACCTTTGAGAACTACCGAGAACAAGCCACCGAAGTCTCCAATTCTTTCCCCATCGAAATTGAGGAGAAAAGTTTCGGTGGAAGAATCAATCGACAATGCCGTTTCCATCCAACGATTGGTCGAATACTTTCTTGTGGTCAGCTGTCATCCTCAATGGGACAATAGCCACACAGCTGGCGATCACAAGCCCGAGACAAAGACTGCGGGTGTCGAATCGAGTAAAGATCCTTCAAAAACTGCTTCAAACCAAGAATCACAACCCGAATCCATTCCGCGACCTCGATCTCTTGATTCGAACGACAGAAAGATTTCCACTTCGAACACAACAGGTACCGATCATGCAATAAACCATACACTTTCTCCAAGCAATATCTGTGGTCACGGTGAAAGCAGGCAAGATCCGTCCTCATCAACAGCGAACTCGACCCCACTGCCGCCGCCAAAGCCACGCGAGACGTGGAATCGGCAAGAGGGAGCAGCAGAGAACATACGTCTTCCGGATAACCATGGTGGTGATAACGGAGCAGATCCTTCGCACACATTCACACCGAAGGTCACCGCTAGATTTCCACCGGAAGACCATTCTGACCATCCCTTGAATCCAATGATAACGCAATTTTGCTTTCCCGTGGGAGACACAATATATCCTTCAACCGAATACAAAATGCCCAGTGCACACCATTTTGTCATGACCAACGACAAGGGACGTAAAGTCTATGGAACGTGTCTCACAATATACGAAGAATACAAACCACCGAAGAATTCACACTGGCGTCGCACCTTCGAGAACATTTATCCCGTTTGGTGTGGGGGGACGGGTATCGAAGTCGGTGTGAATTCTGCTGAAAATTGCTTGTACATTCCACGCTGTTTGTGCATTTTATCGATATGGCCATATGTAACTGCATTCCGAGAGTATCTAGCGCAGCTTTATCGTCTTGCAACAAGCACGGACTGCATGAAAGCGCCCATTGAACGATACGTCATGAATCTTTGCATGGAAATCCCTGCACCACCCCCCGGAGCCTTCGAAGTCAAGATCAGCATCCTTGATTCGGTCATACGATTTTGGTCACCCCCTGCGAAACTGCCGATTGCATATGTTGCCCTCCCATATCAAACACTATTCGACTGCCTGGATATTGAAAATATTTTGCATCTCTGGTATTGTTTGACCATGGAGAGGAAGATTCTTCTTGTATCAAGCCAACACTCGATTTTGACTGTTTGTTCCGAGATTCTTTGCTCCCTACTGTACCCGATGAAATGGAGTCATCTATACGTCCCGTTGCTACCTAAATTTTTATGTCCCATTCTGGATGCCCCAGGTACGTATACATTTCAATTTCCGGTCAACATTCGGTCGTTTTTTTGAGGAAGTGACATTACTAACGCGTCTTTTCGATCAATGAATTTAGTTCCCTATCTTTGCGGAGTGACACGCGAGAACTGGTTCAGCGTGCAAAAATTTGTGTGCGATGAAACAATTGTTGTTGACTTGGATCGAAATAGCATGATGTTTGGTCAACGAACTCTGGAATTGCCACCAGTACCGGGGAAAAAATGGTTGAAACTTAACCGCAGTCTTCAGGACATTGCAGGTCATCTTTTTTGGAGAGGACGAGGCCTCGAAACGGAATATCATCAGCTTGTTCAGAACACGATCAAGCACAGTGAGTTCAAAGAAATCGCGGAACAAAAAGGAGAAAATTTTTGGAAGGAAAAGCTGCAAAGCCTTGACCAAGCCTTCAATCTACATCACACGCCTGATTCGGAGCATTTATTGCGCAATACAATTGAAGACGAAGAAGAGCAAAATCAATGGGATCGATTGCAAGAAGCCTTCTTGAGGTTTTTTGTCTCGATTTTCAAGGACTACAGAACATTCATTCATGTACCCGACAAGTCGACTCTAGGATCGTCTTCTACAAGGCCAGGAGAGTGGTTGGGTTGGGGACAAAGTCACAGATTTGACACAGATGGTTTCATCGCGTCGCAAAACTCGGATTACTTCGCTTATCTTTCCGAATTATGTTCGACACAGCAATTTGATGACTTTATCACGAAAAGATTGTACAGCCCAGAACTTCCGGATATTATTTTCTTTGACCAAAGTATTGATGCAAAACTGAATCGCAGTCGATTGAAATTGAAAAAAGTCGATACCCCATTTCTTCAAAGTGCAAAAACGCATAAGCAACTCGAAACATTTGTTGCAGTGGAGCCAAACGCTTCTGACCTTGCCGGTGAAGCCCCTTTTATTTACGACACTTGGCCAGAAACATTTGACCCATCACTGTTTTGCAGGCCCCGTCCAATCCCGGGTATGATCACTGCAGAATTCGACCGTCAGGCATCTTTGATGAAACGCTTGCAAATGAATTATTCTCCGTCTATGGACGAAGGTCCCAATCTGGTCGACCTTTACTGGAGTGACTATGACTACTCCCCCGAGGGCATGTCGTTCACTGTATTTTTCTTTGCATATTCGGCAGCTATTGGACGAGAGTGGCAGCAATACCAGCTGAAGATGAGGGAAATTCAACATGGGATGCCACTACCTATCACTGAGACAGGTGCGGATGAAAGGGTTGAGGAAGAAACTCTTCGGAAGAATGGAGTCGGATTCATTGACGTTCGCGACGAGGAGATCGAAGCCCATTCCGAATCAGACGTGCTGCCGGGTTTTTCTATGGGTGTATGCGGAGGTGTTGTCTGCCCGGAGGGAGAAAAGGCAGTTGAAGATGTTGTGACCTACATATCGAGCAAAAACCCTTGTTTACGCGCCCAGGCTGCTTATGACACACTGTCTAATTTCGTTTCTTCACTTGATCCAACTGATGGTTGCAGGAGTAGTAGTCTCCTTGACGACGATGATGCATTTGCTGAGTACGAAGAAGCGAGGGAAGTTGCGGTGGCTCAACTAGACTTAGCTTTTGATGCGCTTCAAATGATGGAGAAGCGTGGTCTTTCAACGGATCCGGATGTTTTCAAGTCATTAATGGAGGCGTGTGGAAGATGTGGCAATGCGAAAAGAGCTCTAGAATTGATCGAAACCATGAAACGTGACGGCCTAGTTGCTAATAGTGATATTCTTGTCTTCTTCATGGCTTCGTTTGCGCATCGCGGACCAGATGACGAGCAGATGACCTCGTCAAAAGAAAATCACATGAAAACACAAGCTCGAAATTCGGATGCTTATTCTCAATTCCTAAGAAAGAAACTCATGGTCATGAGAGGAGACTCTGAAGGAAATATTTATAGTATGCCCGTACCATCAGACGAAGAGAGTAGTGCGAGTGATGGCTTGTCAGACAGTGGTTCGGAATTTTCGGCTGATCACATATCGCCTCCTGATTTCCTTCAAATGTTTGCACCTCAGCCAAAAACAAAGAAAAAGAGAAGGAAACGGAAAAAGAAAGCATTAATTGATGAATCAGACAATATCTCTGATCGAATGAAGAAACAGCTGGTGTTAGGGGAGAGCCTTTTGGAATTCCTTTACCCTGACATTTATATTGAAACATTCGGTGATGTTTGCCCGATGTGTTCACACAAAATGAATGAGGAGGAAATAGTGTCTGGATGGAAGCCGTGTGATTTTCAGGACTTCACCACCGCCTGTCCTCAATGTAGCCACCGATTCGTCCCGCAATTCAAAGTGTCCTGTTCTTCTGCCACATTCGAGGGTTCACAAGGCCCAGGAACACCACTATACTGCGAATTTCTTTCTCCTTGGGTGTTGAGGAAGGAACTTGACCATATCATTGGCGGTACCAATAGCATTGAGCTTATATTGGATCCTGCATGGCGAAGCGGAAGGGATATAAGGGCGACAATTTGGTGGAACCTGATAGCAATGTTCAAACGTTATCAACTGCCATTTTCATTCTTGCTCCAAGGAAGCTTTCGGAACCGTCTTATTAATCCAATACCGCAGGACTGAAACCGCTATATGATGGGTTTTGCATTCGAAAGTGGTGGAAAGCAGGTCTAATTTATGATCCATACATTGTCGAGGATGTTATGGGCAACAATCCCAACTCTTATCGTCTTTCAAACTAGAGATCATAGCAGCTCATTTACGCATTGTTTGCTACAGTACGTTTAACGTGAACGGTAATGGTATGTCAAGAGTCGCAAGTCAAAAGAAAAAATGTGTTCTCCCTTTCCGCTAAGGCTTGAAATCATTGTAGCATGTATCCTATCTCAATTTCTCAACACTAACTTCAATAGATCCATTTGCCCAAGGACTTGCAACAAATAATAATGCTATGTGACTTCTGCATTACCATCGAGGCTTGGTAATTCACTGATGTACTTACTATCTTACATCCGTAGCCATTGTTACGGAAATGGGCAGTCAGAAGAGGCAACTCTGATTGACAACGCTAACGCACGCAGCAGAATTAGCTTTTAGCAAGCAAACAGAGACATGAAACATGGTTGTGGTTGCATATAGATCAAACCGCAATGCAGCACATAGCTACACGCAAACACGGCCTAGGAAAGTCAACCACGGCAATGAAAACAATGGTATCCTGAGAGTAGCGACCTATCACGTAAACTTTGCGTGTACATTTAGA
Organism: Pseudo-nitzschia pungens; assembly: GCA_037355855.1. Classification (NCBI taxonomy): domain Eukaryota; phylum Bacillariophyta; class Bacillariophyceae; order Bacillariales; family Bacillariaceae; genus Pseudo-nitzschia; species Pseudo-nitzschia pungens. The sequence goes on along the minus strand of CM074760.1, from coordinate 2,913,886 downwards.
AATACGCAAAAGAAACCATAGTACGTAGTCATAGAACCCCAGTGTATAAGCATCACACCTATCCTAACCGAGTTGAACACCATGTTGATGTGCAGAGATCAGTGAAAAATTGCGGTATGAAAGAGTTGGTGCATGGTACGCGTTGTGATATGAATGCAGGCAGTGCATTCCAACGTCGATTGTTTCTTTGGCATTGAGGTTTGATTCGTAGCGATCGGTTACAAAATCATTGATTACGATGCACAATGTCTGCATGTGCGTACAAGTACCGCAATAGCATTCATACATACGACTCCCGCAACACTCCACTTGCAAGTCGGAAACGGAATCTAGTAAGAGCTAAATTGGCAAGTTATCAGACAAATAATTTTCAATACTATGTTGCAATACTGCAGTTTAATAATACTACGATGCGCTGGCTCGAAATCACCTGTTTCAACTGCATGCCTCGATTTCTCACTCATTGAGCACTTGTTGGAACGTTGATTCTTTTCAACTCATTGCGAGCACATGTTACCTTTGGCAGTGGTCTTCAATTCGGAGCGGGTCCGATAAGAAGCAACGCGACAATCAAACCATAAAGGGCGATAGCTTCGAGATAGATCAATGACAAAACTGTTTTGCGGAATAGATCGTCGCTGTAGACATCAAGTACACCCTGTTCTCTCGCGATCAAAGGTGTCGCTTCGACTTGTCCATTGGTGGGTGGCTTCCAACCAGGTGCAGGGTGGATTCCATTGTTCAGTTGCTGGATAAACTTGGACATGCCATATCCAGAGGCCAAACAGGCCAACCCAACCGACAATCCCGCCGACAAGAACTTGTATCCATTGATTTCAGACATATCATCATCCATTCTAGAGATCAAAAGATAGGAAATGATAATCCCGTAGATGGCCAAAACGCCAGCAATGACGATGGGAACGAGAGCCCTGATGTAACCATTGGTAGCTCGCACAGCATATGTTGCACCGTGAGCAGAAGCAATAGCCGAACCTGTGGAGCTGAAAAAGATGGATAGAGCACAGCCCAAACCGGTAAGGAGACGAGGATCAAGAGTCATGTTTTCGATGTTTCTAATTTCGATAGTTCTGTTTTTGTGTTTGTGTTTGTGTTTGTCTTTTTTGTTTTTGTGTTCTTTTCTATTTTTTTGCATCAGCAAAACATTTCGTGATGATCTCACAAAACGACTGCAGAACCAGGATACCGTACACGGTAATTAATTCTTACTCGTTCCACTAAGATTTACTCGTAGTTTCAGCATCGCAGAATACAGAACACCGCCGAATTTAGTCGTGGATAAGAAGCTAGGAACGTACTTACAGTACAAGTATCTTTTTCGCCGAGTGACATTCCGGGCCTCACAGAATATTGACGGGTATCGATACCAAAGTTTTACGTAACGCGACGAGCAGTGTTTTTGGTAGACGTCCAAGTAAGGTTTAAGACTTGCCCTACTACGAACGTTGAAAAAAATAGACTACAGATTTTACTTAGAACTTCATACCTGTGATCACAATTCGAAAGGTACGTGCGTGTATTGTGTCTCTGAATGTTCTTCACCGATGAGGCCATAGGATGCTTTTTCGCCGGCGACAGCAGTAGTGAGGTGGAAGGCCTTCCATTGTTTGCACGAAAAGTAACGAGCACGCAACTCTTCATGCAACAAGGAGGCCGTAATTTGTTTCTTTAGGAGTACGGCGGCAGCAGCACACCACCACCACCACCACCACCACAAGCAGCCACCTGCAGGGGGAAGAGGTCAGCTCGATTAGAACGGTTATCAGTTATGAGAAATAGAATGCCATTTTGAAGTGTGGCACAAGCAACGTTTCGCACATCTAGTCGTGGTGTTCGCATTCATTGCACGTGCAACCTCGCCGATGACAACACCAGAAGAACATTTTTTTTCATTCTTGTTGTTCAGGATAGCGGCCTCGCCAACTTTGACTGCGAGGTCTGGTTCTCAGTGAGAAGCTATTACTACTCGGAGCGTTGGGAAAATAGCTCATCTTTTTGAGATCGAAATTTAATTGACGAGGGCCCAATATTCTTTAATCGTGGACAAGCACCACCACCTTGCTTCTTGTTCCAGCAACGAGAAGATAAGAAATTGCTGAAACTAACGTCTTCTTTTTCTCTCCGTTTCATTAAAATAGTATTATGCCTTTGAGTCAAGAGAACTGTAACTTGATATTGCATTGTAGAGGAGGTATCATTGACCAGCAATACAATCATAATATCTTCAATCCATCCAGAGACAAGAAGATGTCATCGTTCTGTTGAGTTTGGAACGTGTAACAAAGGGGACTGTTATACCGTAGAGTACTGGTAGTTTTTAAGATGTCTGAAGAGGAATATTTTTATTTTAAAAAAGCAACAGTTCTAAACTTGCATGAATGGTAGACCGTAATCTTGCTTGCAATCAGGATGATTCAAGAAATACTTCGGGGTAAGGTGCAAGGTTTACGAACCGTCCACGTTCAACGTACGTACCGTATAGTTCTTCTAACCGGTAACTACGTACTCACATCAAAAATGTGGTCTCACCGACCTCAAAACGAACAAACGAGGCTTTATCGGATTTTTCTTGTCAATCAATAACCAAACCAATCGAGAAGTGACAACATCAAACATCATCATTATTTTCAGTCTTTCTGATTTTCTCCGAAGATCCTTTTTGCTGTCGAAATGCCATCGATGCATTGCCACGCTACTAAGTGGATCCCTTTCATTGGGATCTAAGAGCTGCAGTCATCGATTAGCATCCTGCGATGGTTGCTTTTCTACCGCTACACTGGTCAACGAACTTGTCGTCGTCGGAAGCTCTGCTGAACTCTGCTTGGCGGCCCCGCACATCGCTAAGCAATCTCTGGGGAAAGTCTCTTGTTCCGGTATGAACCTAATGAAAACGGATTGTTCAGGCGTCACTCGACGACTAATTTAGCATTGGGCACCGAACTCTCCCATGACTTGGCCCGAGATATCCATCAAAGCTTTCAAGAAAAAGAAACCGATGGTGTGGTTGAGCTAGCAACGTCTTCGTCGTTGATGATACACACCGACCTGGATAGTTGACTTGGATTTGATTCCAGCTATTTTAGTTGCAAGCGAGGGGGAAAAGGGAGTTGCGGCTAGCATCATGAATGCCTTGATTGGATCCGCCTGTCTGATTCACAACGTCAGATGACAAAATAGGGAGTTTGATGTCAGATAGAACCCTTTCACTCATGGAGGGACTTCAAGAGGCTGCCGATATAGTCCCTGACATCGTCACGTACTCTTTGGCTCATCAAGCACTATTGAATGACCCATATGCCCGTGATTTGGCAAACGCAGTCCTGTTGGAGGCTGAACGCAGAAGCAAAAAAGTTGCAGGAGGAAAACGTCGGAAAGTTGCTCGCGTCATCCCGACGCAAACGGATGTCAAGCTTTGCCGACGCCGAGGCAAGTCTGAAAGAATTACTCGGAAACGAATTCAGAGTCCTACTAGAGACGGATGATTTTGCTGTTGTCAACAAACCCAGTGGAGTTCCTTGTTTTCATGTAAAGACAACAACAGCTGGCAAGATCAAACGAGGGAAGGGGAAGAAGAAAGGGAAAAAGGGGTCTGACGAACAACAGTCGGAGTCATCGGATAGTTAGTTTGGAAGATGCATTGGTCAGCTGCAACGTGCAACTCTCCACGCTAAACCCCGAAGCTTTAGGCTTGGTTCACAGACTTGACCGAGGCTCGTCAGGCTGTCTGATATTAGCGAAGTCTAATGAAATGCATACGAAATTGATTTCCGAATTCTTTTTGAGAAGAACCACCAAAAAGTACGTTGCTTTGGTTCAAGAGAGTTCAATGTCTTCCTTTGACGATGAAGATTGCGGCTCGATCGACCATCCCGTTTATGGGAGACCGGCCAGATCAGAATATCGTCTGCTGAAACGATTTCGATCCTCTGACAACGAAGACTGTGTGGATGGCGCTGCGCTTTTAGAGTTCGAAATTTTTACGGGTCGAAAGCACCAAATTCGAGTTCATGCGGCAGAAGTCTTGCAAAGTCCTGTCTGGAGAGACCCACTCTACAGTACCAATGAAGATGCCATCGTGAAGAACGATAGAAAGAGTGGCGATAGCTCCGAACGTATTTTTCTGCATGCTAGCCACCTGGCAATACCAGAACTTGGCATCGATATCGAATCACCAGTTCCAACATGGTGGGAATCTACAATTTCTGCATTCGGTAGTGAGGAAATGACGGAATGAAGTCGTTGCTAAAATAAACTTTAAATGTACAGGCTAGAAATAGAGGACAAAACCCTGAAGCATCTGTTTCCCACTGCCGTGTGACAGCGTTCGTCCTTCAGTCGTATTTTCCATTATTCAGCTTGGTCATTCTGAGGAACGGCGGCACTTTCTGGAGGTGGAAATCTACCGGATGGCAAGATGATCGCAATGCTGGAAAATGGTTACGAGAGTCGAAAAAGGGATGGACAATTATTAGAACCATTCTTTCTACGTGTAGCCAACATACTTTTATCGCAGTGTTTTGGTTGCAACTTACTATCCATCCAGTAGTGGATCATTCAATAACACTTCCGGTTTTAGGGCAGAGGTATTCAACTCCAGAATGGTTCCCCACACACAGGCCCGTAGTGGAACGATAGTTGTCTTGCCATGTACAACATCCGTAACTTCTTCTCCGCCAGGAACATCTCCATCCATCTTTTCTTCCAGAACTAATTCCGCTATCACTGTGGATGGGCCGACAACACCGGTCTCGGCAACCTTGCCACGCCCACTGAGCATTTTGGCTTGGCGTTTTCGCTTTCCTGCGTTGCTGCAGGGCGGGGCTTCCTTCGCTACAAACCGAATCGACTTCACGACCATAGTGGGGGGTATGGAAAGATCCCCCGCGGTGACCATGCAAAGGCCGTTGACGTGCTGGTGGACGACCTGTTGGATATCGATTCGCCCGTTGCGGTCACCGGAACCATTGGCGTCTTTTCTCTCGTCGTCCAGTTTCGACTCGGACACTGTGAAATCGTACGACGACGGAAAGAAGAAGCCGGGACTGTCGGGCGCGTTGGTAAACTTTCTGGGACAAAATGATACCGCAGAATACGCTTCTCTCAGAGCACTCCCGGTTGTTCGTTTCCTCTTTCGAGATGCGTTTGAGTTGGTGTTGGAACTTTTTTCCCGGTGCTGATCAGAATCTCTGTCTTCTTTCCGAATGTTCTGCGCATCCCCCATACTCGCGGTATTTACAGGCGTTGCCACTGGTTCTTTTTATTTTGATCCTCCTCTCCTAAAGGGGAATGTTGCGGAATAACAGTTGCTGCTCTTGTCTTGGTGCAAGAGAATTTTGACTAACAATAGCGTCAAAATCACCTCTCAGACCAACCATGACAAGTGAACAATCAAAAAATTTAAAATGCGTAACCTTACTCGTACTCGTAATCGTACGGTAGTAACTTACTTGTACCGGCAGTCCATAGGCTTTCGATTTACAGTCCGTCCGTACCTTACTTGCTTGTATCCCGTTAAATCCGTTCGTTGCGGAAAAACTTCGGCCGAGTTTCAAAAAACGAACTCGTGACTAAAAGAACAAATCTTTGTAATTCGAATGTCTGACCTCTGTACGTTTCCACCTTTTCATCCAAGCAAAAATCACGAAGAATTTCCGAAACTTGGTGGAAATTATTTTCTCTCTGCCATCAACAATTCTCGTGCTTGAAACCCAAGTTTCACTCCATTCTTGACGCGACGAACGTCTTCGTGAAACCTACCGGTAAACCTTAGGGTTACCTTACTGCCAACACGAATCGTTCAACAATCCTGGAATTGTTGGCAAATCAGCTGGAATCAATTACTGTAATTAACAGAATAATTACTCGCAAGACCAACCAAGAGAGTTGCTTTACTCGACGCATTATTATTTGATGTCGACAAGGTGACAACATCCATGCGCGTCTTCGTTTTTTCGACGTGGATGATCCTAACTCTGCGACACATTAGATTTTCTTCCTCCATTTTGTTACAATCGAAGACTTCGAAGACTTCAAATTACAACACTTTAAGGAAGCAAGTGTTTGGAATCCGGGCAGTCCCATCGGCGTTTCGAAACAACAACCACCGACGACAAATTTCCTACACGCATCCACACCACCACCAGCTGACGACAGCCAAGATGACTTCGGTGCTGCATCACAGCGAAATCGAGACAGTGGGGAGCAACAAAAACCAGTCCATCCCTGCTGTCGTACCATCCGCCAAAATCGTGCCATCGACCGAACTGGAAGAGTGCGGTGAACGTCTTCGTGAAGGTGGCCTTGTTTCCTTTCCTACAGAAACGGTATACGGCCTGGGTTGCAACGCGCTGGATTCGTCGGCAATCATCAAAGTATTCGAGGCCAAAGAACGACCTCTGACAGATCCGCTCATTACCCACGTCACAGACAACCAAGTGGCCTTTGACCTATGGGAGGCAGACACGAGCGATACCCCGTCACTCGAAGGAAAGGCATTGCATGCGCTCTGCGATCGATTCTGGCCCGGACCCCTCACGCTCGTGGCGAAGGCCGCGCCCCACGTGCCATCCATTCTCATGGCGGGCACCGGCTTTTGCGCCTGCCGATCTCCCCGGCATCCCATTTCCATTGCGCTCATCAACGCAGCGAAGGTTCCGATCGCAGCCCCAAGTGCCAACAAGTTTGGACACGTCTCTCCGACACGATCTCGTCACGTATGGGATGACTTGCAACACGAAGATGTGTGGATAGTGGAAGAAGAGAACCAGGAATCCATTGGCGAAACGTCCTGTTGCCAGGTAGGGGTGGAATCTTCCGTGGCAAAGATCGAAATGACAGCGGAAAACGAGAGGGGGCGAATAACCTTGCTCCGACAAGGAGCGGTCTCCTTGCGAGATATTGAAGAGTGTCTAGATCAAGCCGGGTTGGCCGGCAAGTTCGAGGTGATAGCGATGACCAAAAAAGCAACCGACGAAACGGTGGCCAATGTAGCCCCGGGCCAGACCATCCGACACTATTCTCCGGACATACCGAGTTTCATTCTCTCTCGATCTCTTTGCGATTCGGCCGTCTCAACACCAACGAGCGACGCGGACAAGGAAATTCTGAGCAAGGCGGTCCTGATCGATTTTGGAGGAAGACTCCGAGCTTGGCGAGATCTCTCGATCGCGTATCAAGACTTGAGCGTCGCGGCAGACTCCGCGGAAGCTACCAAGGGAGTTTTCGATACACTAAGGTGGGCGGAACAAATTCAAGATGCCGATCAGATATTGTTTCCAGAGATTTCCGACAGAGTTGAGGACACCGGCGCTTCACCGGACGCCCTGACTCTTGCTTTGAAGGATCGACTTACTCGAGCGGCCAGTGGAGTTGTTATTGACTCGTTAGGAGCGGGGGTCCCGTGATGGAATTGTGTTGGAATTGCACGTACTAGGTACTAGTACCATTACGAAAATTTTCAAATCATTTTTAAGGGTTTTTCTCATGGAGGATCTGGGTGCATTTAGCTTGACTGCTTTTCGTATGCTGCAGACTGATGTATTGTGATGGAAGGAAGTTTGCTAAATACTGCTGTAACAACCATGTAGTTGGAACTTTACCTGTATTGTTTTGTATGATATTTCGCCCATTTTCATACTAACTTACTTCGTATCCCGCATGACCAATGATGAAAGTGTTCGGAATAAGGTACGATAACCTTACGAGTACGGTGCTGTGTGCTGTTTCCTTTTCTTTCACTTTTCACATCGATACTGAAAATCACCGTGCTTGTCTGACCGTAGTACGTGTACGTTGAAAAGCGTTCTTGCATCGTCAGAGATCCATCCGGTACGGTATGTGTTCTCCAAGTTCTTACATGGACGACTGAACAATTCACAATGCCAATAATTCCTGATTCACGATGGCCACATTTTCTCACTCCGTAAAATCCGCACTATTTCTCCTGCATCAATTTCGTTTGAGAGAGAAATTTGTGGAACTGCCAACATTCATCTGCCACCAGAGTCCCTAGGGAAGAAATAAGAGTGAAAGTATAGACGAATCTCAAGCGAAATGACAGGACTGCTTCGATTCGCGACACGGCCGTTTGGGTCACTGACGAAGAAGGTCAACCAGAAAGTTCTCCCTCTGCCTTCGACCTCGGCGTGGTCCTGTCGGTGGATGAGCAGCGACGAACAAAGGGCACTGCGGAACATTGGGATCAGTGCGCACATCGATAGTGGGAAAACAACCTTGACAGAACGGAATCTTGTATTATACGGGTAAAATCAATTCAATCCACGATGTTCGTGGGAAGGATGGTGTTGGGGCAAAAATGGATAGCATGGAATTGGAACGAGAAAAAGGAATTACGATTCAGTCCGCCGCAACGTTTTGTCAATGGAAAGACTCGCACATCAACATCATCGACAGTACGTTGTGATTGCAAACGTTTTTTCCTTTCGCAATTTTTTTCGCGTTGGATTTGCCGAGGAAGAAACAATATATACACGAAATGTTCATGGATCTCGTTTCTCACAGTGTACCTCCGTTTGTGATTATGCACTGTGCAGCACCTGGTCACGTAGATTTTACAGTTGAAGTTGAGAGGGCCCTTCGTGTTTTGGACTGGAGGTGTGCTGGTTCTTTGTGGAGTTTCGGGTGTCCAGTCGCAGTCCCTCACGGTAGATCGGCAAATGAAACGCTATGACGTCCCTCGTTTGGCGTTTGTCAACAAATTAGATCGACAGGGTGCGTCTCCTGAAAACGTCATCGAACAACTTCGGGATCAATTAAAACTAAACGCTGCCGCAGTTCAGATTCCCATCGGTCTGGAGGGCGCTCACGAAGGTGTTGTGGACTTGGTTGAACAAAGATCTATTCAATTCGACGGTGAAAAGGGAGAAAACTTAATCTACGGTGATATTCCAGAAGATATGATAGATGATGTAGAGGAAAAACGAATGGAGTTGTTGGAGCGATTGGCGGATGTCGATGACGACATTGCGGAATTATTCTTGATGGAGGAGTTTCCTGACACCGAAACTTTGAAGGCTGCAATTCGCCGTAAAACAATTTCGTGTGAATTTGTACCTGTCTTTATGGGATCGGCATTTAAGAACAAGGGTGTGCAGCCACTTTTAGATGGAGTAATTGATTACTTGCCTGAACCCAAAGAAAAGAAAAACTTTGCCCTTGACATCACTAAGGACGAAACACCTGTTGAAGTCACTTGTGATAAAGATGATTCCCTTCTTGCCCTCGCCTTCAAACTTGACGAGACTAGATTTGGCCAACTCACATATATGAGAGTTTATCAAGGGACATTGAAGAAGGGAAACTACATTACCAATGTAAACAGTGGGAAGAAAATCAAACTAGCACGCATTGTGAGAATGCATTCTGATGATATGGAGGAAATCGATGAGGCGGGTGCAGGTGAAGTTGTCGCTATGTTTGGTGTTGATTGCAAATCTATGGATACCTTTTCGTGTGGAAGCGCAGACTTGGTGATGGCAAGTATGTTTGTTCCTGAACCTGTGATGAGTCTTTCTCTGAAACCAAAGAAGTCTACGATGCAAAACCAACTCGGAAAGGCTCTGAACAAATTTACCAAGGAGGATCCCACCCTTCGGGTGAAGGTGGACGAAGACACACAGGAAACAATTATCAGTGGTATGGGTGAACTCCATCTTGAAGTATACATCGAGCGTTTGAATAGAGAGTATGAAGTGGAGTGTGTCACTGGTGCTCCCAATGTAAACTACAAAGAAACGATCAATTCAAAGCAAAAATTCGATTGGATCCACAAGAAACAGACTGGTGGATCCGGTCAGTATGCGCGAGTTATGGGCTTCATCGAGCCTTTATCGGAAGAAGAGCAGAAAGAGCTGAACTCCACTAACTCATTTTGACAATCAATGTATTGGAACCAATATTCCTCCCGAATTCTATAGTAGTTGCGAAAAGGGAATGCAAGATGCCATCGTGGAGGGCGCACTAGTGGGTAGTGAAGTGGAAGGAATGCGTGTTGTCTTACAAGACGGGGCAGGTATGTTTGAAACTGGTTTCTCATTCACTTCGCGTTTGCGAAGCTCTCGTCATCTCACTTTTTTTTTCAATTGCAGCTCATGCTGTCGATTCGTCCGACATGGCCTTTCGTACATGTATGGCAAACGCAATCCGCGATACTATGAAGAAGGCTAACCCATCCATTCTTGAACCAGTTATGAAAGTGGAAGTTGAAATTCCATCTGAATTTCAAGGAACAGTTGTGGCTGCACTGAATCGTCGAATGGGTATGATCCAAAGCAGTGATGTCAACGATGATGGAAGTGGTATCACAATTTTAGCGGAAGTTCCTCTATCAAATATGTTTGGCTACTCTACTGAACTTCGTTCCCTGACTCAAGGGAAGGGTGAATTCTCCATGGAATATTTCAAGCACATTCAAGTGCCGAGAAATATGCAAGATGAACTGATGAAGAAATACAGAGAAGAAAAAGAGCAAGAGGAAGCTGCTTAGAAGAAAAGTGTTTGCACAGTTCAAGACATTAAGACAAGTTCATGAGCACCAAATCGGCTTTACTATGGCATTCAGTAAACTTCGATTCTATTACTACTAATACCGAATGCAGGAAGTATAGAGTCTATAAATTACTTCAATTAAACTTTTGTACGTCTGATTCCATCCTTATTTTTGTCCCGGTTGACAATGCAGAATTCTGTGTGCGACGACGGATTTTCATTGGATTCTACGAGTATTTCAATTGCTGCAGCTGCTGCTCCCTGATTGATGTGGACATTGAACTGTAGCGATATCTTAATTTTTTCTGGAGACCTCGTTAAGTCTTCAAATTGAAACATGTGCAGCCCCCTTATCGCTTTACAGAAATAGTATTCCTCCATTATATATCCCTATTTGCGCCTGAGATAATACTGATTTCCCTATCGACTGATTCTCGGCTACAGGTACCGATTAGAGATCCCCTGGTATTAGTTTCTGCTACGACAGGGGATCAGGTGTTCGGAATTTCGCAGTATCTCACTTTCTTTTTCAGGTAAGTACTAACTAGCATGGTACATCGTTAAGTAATTCCTGGCAGCTGTCCCCCAGTTCTATCGGTAGCGTCCAATGATTCAAATTTGTACACCTAGAGGCGGACAGCTGTTCGGAATTATGCAAACCCATTGCTGATGCCGTTTCACTTGTTTCGCTTTGATATCCCCGTCGCCAAATCTCTATCAACTTTACATCGAATTTGTATCCACACAGTAACTTTACTCGTAGTTATTCATGAGGCACCAAAAAACACTTGAAATTCTTGTATCCAATGCAAAGTAACCGTTAAAATGTGTTTTACGGACGGTTGGCGGCTGTTCGACGGTTACAGGACCAGTAAGAATGAGGTTTCACATGCGTACGAGTAAGATTTTACCACGTTTCCGGCTCCACCACCTGTCAAATAGGAGATCATTGGCCTGTTTCAGTACGAGCTCTACATACAATGTACGGAACAAGCTACATCTATTTCCACACTTGTACCCTGGTATGAGTGCTACTGCTAGTACGCGTGATCAACTAAACAATGTTACTATGGTGTCAAACGTGACAACAAACGGATAGAAAAATTTTTACAACTTACGGGGTTAGGACGTCAACGCGAAAAAAGGTTCTCTACGATGAAAAGCGAAGGCGAGAAAAATGGTTCTCTTTACGCTATTTAAAAATGTACCGTACCGATGTACTTCGTAATGGTCATCGTCGAAGCACTCACGACCTGAACGAACGTGTCATCGGAGCGGAAAAATGAGAAGAGCATTTCAGAAAAAGCGGCACGACATTCTACTGCCGGAAAAACGAGCTAGGACCTCCCAGGAATTTGTTAACGGTCCAATTTTTTTCCTGATTCTGAGAAATCAATGCTGATGAATCTGAACGTCTGTAAAAAAGATTTCTATCAACCTCCTGAAACTGCGATGATTCATTCGACGTATGAGCACTTCTTCTCGAAACACTGGTGTGATTTCGGATTGAAAGTCCACTCTCGGCATTACGTTACTGTTGAGAGAATAATTCTAGGGTTGGGCCTTCTCTCACAAATTCTGATATTGACCATCGGTTGAGTGAATTGAGTGAAAGAATTGGACGATGGAAGGAATCAATGCTACTTTGAACATCTCATCTATCAGTGCTCATTCGAACGCCGTTGTCGCCACCTCGGATCCCGACGCTGAAACTCGAACACAGAATGAACTTCATGGTCGTCAACGCCTTTCGTCATTTGATATCAGCCTTCTTTCAAACCAATCGATTCGAAAACGAGAACTACATGAGTTCTCTGTCCATTACAGTGTCTCCAGCTCGAGCTGGGTAGCTCGTATCACTACTTCCTGTAATAGTGAAGAAAGTGAACGCAGATGTTTGAGTTTTTCGTTCGCCACTGAGAATGAAGGCAGAAAGTTTGCTAAAGCTTACAGTCCTCCAAAAATGGTGACTAACTCGCTTCGATGCTTTTGTTGCTCTGCCAAATTCGGAAATAAGCGGGCATCCGTCAGCTGCAAGAATTGCGGGGTTCAAACGTGCGAATCATGCTCTCGCCGATGGGGCGTGAGAATGATCCCGAAAACTTACTTGGGGGGTTCGATGAATGCAACGTCGACGACTGTCCGAGTCTGCAAATCTTGTGATTGGCTAAGCAATGCATTTTGTATGGCTCTATTGCAGGGACAGCACAACAACGCTGTTCTTATTCACGCGACAGGAAATATCAATCTACGCTGCGCTTTCGCGGATATCCACAAAGAGGCGATGTAAGTTTTATTGAACTCAGTAGCCTTTCTACTCTGTTCAGCCCCTAACAATTCGATTTCAAACAATTATTTTTCTCAATTTTGTGAAGGTTCCCGCTTCATTGCGCCGTCATGGGAGGTAACTTGGATATTGTGAAATGGCTTGTAGAAGCTCACGGATGTCCACTTTCTGTGAAATGCAGCCCTACGTCAGGTATGCCTCAATCCATCCAAACTTCGAAGTCGCGAACCTTGCTCGACATAGTCATGACTGGGCGACCAAAGATTGATATTCTCGCATACTTAGTGAGCAAGAATATGAACGTCACAGATACCAAAGACCCTGCTCTGGCTTCCAGGACATTACAAACTCTTGTTAGCCCTGGAAATAATTTTTTGAATCTCGCCGGAAAGTCGAACAGTTGCTGTGACTCGTCTGTCTCTACTGTGGAGGACGCATGTATTATCTGTTGTGAACAACAGATGAATTGCGTGCTTGCTCCATGCGGGCATCAAGTTTGTTGCTCGGATTGTGGAAATCATTTATCCGAGTGTCCAATCTGCAAGCGGAATTGCAGCGTTTTGAGAATTTTTAAGAGTTGAACATAGAAAGAGGAGATGGAATAATGTTGCAGACTGTCGATGTATGCTACCAGATTTTGAAGAAAGGTCAAAGAAAAGCGAGATTTTATATCTAATTTTGAATAAATTTTTAATGTTTTGAGAGTGTGGAAGATTCTTCGTAGGTAAAAAGCGATCACTAAGAAGTTCGTTGAATTTGATCAGTAGACATAACAATTAGTATGTGCACAAAATGGAAACAAGATTAGAAATAGTAGTAAAGGCTTATCATTGAAATGAGAAGACAGTGGAACAATAAAATGAAAGGAATGAACGCGAGTCCCTTGGAGGTGGATAAAAGCTCCAATCTTCTGTGCCAACTAGTGAGCGCTCAAGAACCCAAAATACCTACTTTTTTTCGTTTCATTCAAGGTGACATATTCGAGCCTTGATCCCAAATGCTAACCTTCGGTCTCCAAGGGTAAAATTCTAAGAACCGAATCAAAATTCTGTATCAATTTATCGATTGGAAGATTCTTTTCATTCTCTAATTTCATGCCTTTTTCCACCACGAGATACCGTAGAACGTCGATCGAATCATTTGCCAACGCAATGCTTAGTAAACCTCTCGAATTTGAAGTGAGAATTGGAGTCAAGAGGCTTGTATCATTCTTGCTTTTTCTGCCTACTTTGTCGTCATATAACGGGCAATGATTGACGTCAACCAGCCATCTCAGTAGAGGTAGGCTCCGTCCTTCCACAGCGCACTAAAAAATCAAAGAAACAGAAATTGAGTGAAAATCAAACGAATATAGCACTGCATTCAATTGAACGCTACCGTACTTACATGAATGGGATAGCTGGCATGGAATAAGTATGAAAAAAGAAGGGAAATGACAATCGCCTGATTAGAATGTCAACAGCACTGTGATGCAAACGTGTGGATAATCAAACAACTTACAACACTTCTCCCTTGATATTAGCAAATGGAGTTGTCAGATTAATGTTTCTAGTCATATAGCAGTCGATTGCCTTATTGAAATCACCTTCTTGGAGAGCCCTCCTGAACGTAGAACAGAGCCAGTCACATCCTTTACAAACTTTCACAAAATCCTCATTCTTGACATTATAGGTTTCCGGGAGCATGTTTGATGGCCACTGCATAGCACAGGAGTTGCAAATACAGAAACCGCAGTTTCTGCAGTGACAAGGCGTGACTGGATGGAATTCGACCTTGCAGACACAGCACTCGGTACTGAACTCAACTGGATGCATTACCGGAGGCGACAAAGTCTGTCTGATGCACATTACTTGCTCTTCTGTTGAAGCTGAAAAGGTACGAACGGATTGCAAACTCTCTCTTTCATTTTGCGTATCAAGGATGGTCAGAGATATCATCCAGGAATCCTGTGTCTCGTTGTAGGTAATAGACGACGGAAGCAACTCTCTGGATGGGAAAGAATCTATCTGGAAGGATTTTTTACCGCTTATGATTTCCATCATACTATTCCTTTGTTTTGTGCCCTGGGTATCTTGTAATAGATTGGGTTCATAGATAGTTTGATTTTCGGCTGTTGAAGTTGCATTTACTTGGTTGCAAGTCTCGTTTGGGTTGTTTGAAATGAGTTGTGCTGTTGTAGAGAGTTCAGATTCTATTTCGGCTGGGTGAGCATCTTCAGTAATCTCGATTATTTCGAGCTGTGTACTTATAGACGATGACGCGCCTTTTTCTCCATCGTCGGCGTTGATTTCGACCATTCGATTACAGCTGTCTTCTAGTACGTGCGCCTCTGTTTCCCCACTCCAAGCAGCGACGGTTGCTTTCTCTGAAGGACCACAATCTAATACTGTTGCTTCCTGCGCATGTCCAGCGTCGTGGCGCTCGAATACAGTTTCGACAATGCTAGTGCTATCCACTTCGTCAGTAACAATAGCGCTAGTAGGTGCACTCCCCATGTATTCTGCGCGCACAGATTGATCAGTCGCCTCAGAGTCATGACTGTTGTAGTTTACAATAGTTGCAGCACTCATATTATTCTCAACATCTAAGCGTGAACCAATATCAATACGCTGATTTTGGCATTCTTCATTAAATTTCGCATCAACTTGCGACGGAGAGCATGTCGAATTTGAACCATTTTCTTGCGTCATAACTACGGCCTCAGTAGTTTGTCCTGACCACGCATCAATTGTTGCCTTCTCTGGATCTCCGCTTTCTATGACAGTTGCTTCGGTTGGTAAATCATGTTCGTTACTCTGTCCCACAACAGGAAGTACGTTACCGTTGTTGTCATATTGAGACTCCGCAATAGATTCATGATTATCCGCAAAGATGGTCAGTTCTTGATCGTCATGGTCGTGACTCTCTACGTCCAGGCCGACCGTGGTCCATTTCCCGCTTGGCAGATTGGTTCTGCCTGTACAGCAGATTCGAGTTCGAGGGGATGAAATAATGCCCCAGAATCAATAATAGTTGCGTCAGCCTCGATCCTGGTTGGCGTTGTTGTTGCAACTGTTGCTGCGGCAGATGAGTTAATCTCCAATCTACGTGATAGCCTGTCGTCTTCATTTTCACCACTATTTGATGCTTCCTTCGTACTACTCGACCCATCATCGACAATGCCCGTCATAATGTTCGACTGAATATTGACAGACGCTTTGGATTTCTTCGCCACGGCTGCATTTTGCCAGTCAATTTCCGAGCTGAAGTCGCCAGTGAGAATATTCGTTTCTTCCGCGGAAGGATACCAAGAACATCTCGTTGAGGAAGTACTGCGGAATAGTTGTCTCTGTGTCGATGCTGGACATGATTTTTGGAACTCCAGACAAGCTTTGAGGACTTCATGTGGATCATCTGCAGAGGCCATTGATGGCCTTTCAGATTGACGAGGTGCCATTGATCGTTCTTTTCTTCCTTTCCTGAGGTTGAAATATTTTAGTGCGCTAAAGACATAGATAAAGTACCGGTACGAGTATGTTTGTCTGTTTTACTTTCTCTTTGCTGAACGAACTCTTGGTATCCGGAGGTTTCAACGTTCGTTTCCTGTCATGAGGAACAAATTGTCGTGAGAAACGATTCAGTTTTTCGTTATGTGTATCGTTTATCTGTTATCTGCTACTTATGCGTTACATCCGTTCTATGGAATACACTAACAGAGACAGACCACGGGAACGTGTTCTCCTACTACGGTACGTATTCTCAAGATTAAAAATACATAATACAGACGCTTTGTATCTTACTCGCAGTCTCGACAATTCTAGAAGAGAATCATAAATTACCGTCCGTAACAGTAAGAATAAAACTGTATTCATCATGCATAAGCAGATGTAATTCACTCGTGGTAGGGTAAGAAGACACTAATCGTAGAAGTATAACCGCACGGTACAGGTACCAGGTACGCTTGATTGAAGACACGTGATGATATCTTATTTTTAGTCTCTATTCTTCATCACGAAGTGATGAAATACTGCATGAAAGAAGCAAATAATAGATCTTGAAAGAATTATGAGAAAATAATAATAATAGGTATTAGATGATGATAAAACCATTTTGAGTGGATAACTTATTCCTAAAACTTTTTCCCCCATCACACAGAGTCCCAGGCTTTAGAAAGAGCAACGCAATGAGAAACTACTTCATACGTATCAACGCACTTGCACTCGCCAACGAGAGGTCAACATCATGGCCGTGCATGTTTCAAAAAAGTCCAGATGAGTGCCAATTTCCTGCTGTCACCGCGTCTCGTGTACAGATATTATTCACTCGCTTCCAAGAGCAAATGACTCTTCCAGGTGATTCTCACAAGTATCGAAGGATCCCGTCACATTCGCGATTGGATTGTTGTTGTTATCCCAAGCGCACAAGTCTTCGTCCCTGATATTGTATTCTGCAATAGCATTTTTGAGACTTGTATAGAACTCGTCCCGATCAACCTTGCGTTCACGATAGTACGACGCCGAATTGGTCACACCGACACTTGACGAAAGCATCAAAAGACTGGGCCGTGCGAGTCCGATAGACCTGACCACTGGGATTTTTAGTGATGGTAGTGAGCTGGCTTTGCAACAAGATAGTCATTTTCTTGTCCGAACATTGCACCGGGAATAAATACTTGGTACACGAGAGCGTTGTCTTTTCCGACAAGCTCAGTTTTGGTGGGCAGTACGAAGTTTCCTTGAACGTAAGGCCCTTCAATGTCTCCACCTAGTTCCTCGTTCGTTGAACAAGTCGTTGCAGATTGATCTGCAGTGTGGTGCGTTGATTTCGACCATTGTGGGCGTTCACAAGAAAACAAAAACGTTGTTTTTCATGCATATCATGAATCGCACGTGGATGGATGCAAAAAATTGAGTGGGGAATTTGATTTAATTTGTTAGAAGCTTCATGAGGATTACAGAATTCAATGTAGCTCAACTCATGAACTTCATGGAATATTGATTGCAGTACTACTTACCTGCTTCGAAAACCTTAGTGTTTCCATTAACGCCACATTCTCCGTTTCCAACTACATTTGCGTCGTCATCAGGATCACACATGGATGAGACCTGCGGTGGGTAGAGAAATACATTTCTCTGGCGGTATGAGTTCCTTTGTGGAATGGCGTTAAATAATGATAGAAAGGGCAAGCAGGAAGCAGAAATTTGGTCAGTGCATTTTCAATATTCGGATGTTTGATATATAGTACGATGGCAGTCTGTGAATCTTCTTTTAGGCAAGAATAGACCCTCATGCACTTACCCGAAAACTTCTCCAGTGATGAAACCCTTATAGTGATCGTAAGGATAATTCCAGCTACTGGATACAAAGGGGTTCCCATCACCTTGCATGAACGTGTACTCTCCAATCCAGTATCCTTTCTCTGCCTGCCATTGAGGATAGTCCAGAAGCTGTACATCCGCGGGGTCGCAATCATCGTCGTCGTCAGGCGGCAGGGAGGGACTTGGGGACATTGTTTTGGGGCCCTTCGTAGTTTTGGAGCTCTTCGTAGTTTTGCTGACCTTGTTGACCTTGCTTTTCTTCCCGAGTTTCCTTGTGGCGATCTGTCTCGTATCCTCTTCCTCCTTTAGCTTGTTGATGATATTCTGAACATCGTCTAAGAACGTGGGATGGTGCTGAAGATGAGCATTTCCTATCATAGACTACGACAACGATAAAGAAATGAATGTTAATAGTTGCCATTACGCCGAGTATCAATAGCATTCAAATAAATACAGATTTGTGCTACGGAAAAAGTTACTCTGATAGAAAAGTGTTGAGAATCAAACTCACCAAGTGCTGTGGATCTTCATTCTTCGTTTCAACATTCTTCAAGTTAGTAGTAGCATCTATATTTGCTGCGATAACATTGGTTGCAGATATCGAGCAATTGTAAACGATGGGGAGTGACACAAGAAATGTGTAGGCACTGGTGCCAAAAAATCGCATTTTCGTCTGACGCTTTTTCCTGAGCTGAAAAATAATGTTATGGGATTTACGTAGAAAATGCGAAACAAGGGACTGACTCGTTGTTTCGAGAGATTGAATCGAAAGAAAATATGTAGTAAGATCTTACTTCGTACTAGTAATACTACAGAATTCCGATCAGCTGTCCCTGGGGATTGTTGTCATTGTTGTCGCTTCCGTCAGCCATTGCAAAGCTTCATTATTTTGTACGCGTACGCCACTACTCGTACATAGTACGAAGAATTGTCATACAGTAAGATTATTATTCTTTGATTTTTCTTATCGTTTCTCTCTTTAAAAAGGTTGTTTAAATCACAAAACGATGAACGAGGGCCGACGATTAGGCCCTATGCATTAGATTTTAAATGCCCTGTAAGAATTCACGTAAAATTAGTATTACAAAATTCCTATCAGCTGTCCCCCGGTTCTACATCCGAACTACTAATTTCTACGGAAACCTAGGCACAGCTGATAGGAATTCCGTACGTCCCGGTACCGTAATAAAAAAACAATGGAATTGTTCTATCAAGTCATTCCCAATGGGTTTGAATGAGGTCTACGGTACTACGGAATTCCTATCATAGAAATTTCGTAGTAAGATTACGTCCACTTCTAACTTTTTCAGAACATACCGGTACGTAACTTGTAACTTAGTCTTATTGCCTTACAGCAGTTGGAAATTCAGTTGTAATTACTGTTAAGTAAAGTTATTATGGAACTTTCAATCAAAAAATGAGCGAGCCCACCAGTCATTGCCACACCTGTATCTGTTTATTGACAATAATATTTCTGTACTGTAATAGAAGAAGTATGTGTGGACTATTTAAAATATCCGAAATGCGTCCGACCTCAGCAGATTTTTTACTCTTTACAAGAATGCCGGTGAAAGCCAGCACGGCTACTACAAAGTTCCTATCAGCTGTCCCCCGGTTTCCGTAGAAATTAGTAGTTGAGGATGTAGAACCGGGGGACAGCTGATAGGAATTCCGTAGTAATGAAAATACGAAGCACAGCACTAAAATACGGTACCGATACCGGTACGTTAAGATTACTGTACTGTACTCAAAGTCGCAAGAGAATTCAAAACAAAGAGAACGAAAAATTTTCGATTCTAAAATTTTCGCTTGTCCGATCCAGCCAGTATCGATTAGCAAAATCGACTCCATCCGTGGTATGTGGTAATTACGGTACGTACCAACACCGTACTAAGCATCAGTGTAATTGCAAGACCAGGTACGGTACGAGTAAGGTTAATCGCAAAATCAATTCTGCCGTTTCTCTCTAGGATTTAAGTTACCGCAATTACTTAAAATTGTCGGTCCCCTTTCAAACCTTAGTTGGGACTAGTAAATGATTCACAAGGTGGAAACTAAAAACTAGTAGTAGATGCTACTAAATAATGATTCATGAGACTAAATAATGGTGACATTTCTTGATTGATATGGGTTGTTGTGAATAGTACTAGTAGGGGCTTCTACATGATTCATGAGACTAAATAATTGTGATCTTTGATGTGGGCCGTGACTGATAGGGGGCAAGTTAGCCTTACTAAAAACATAATGATCCCTGTGGAACTTTGTTGTCTCTGTGCGAGAAAAATTGCAAACAAAACTGGCACTTCCTCATCTGATGACGCAAACTCGGATCTCTCAACAACAGTACGTCGTAGGAATGCGAGTTTGATTGGATGGAGAAAAGTAGTGCTAACTACTACGTGTAGTGATTGATACGAAGTAGTAACATTGTACTGGTACATAAGTGATGGATTGTGCATCTCAGATAATGAAATAAATTTGAAAAATCTTTACTCACTTCTTACTGTAATGGTAGTGAATGGAGTTGTTGTGGGCATTACATCAGTTCTCGGTTTTTGATGGAAACTTTGAGACTTTGTCATCTAGGATACAAACAGAAATACATCACGGAGAAGATTGAATTTTGAGAATTCGTCACCTAGGATACAAGCAAAAGTCCATCATGGAAAAGATTGAATTTTCATTGCCTTCATATTGTTCAATCTCAAATTCACTTTGTCCAAATTTACCATACAATGCATCAAGATCCCTCTTCCCAGAGAGGTGTCGTTCAAAAAACTTGTGGGCCAAAACGATACAATCCAACAGAGTATTCGATTCATTCAAATCATCCACATTGCCAACAATCTCGTTCATTTGTGAGCTGTATAACCAAGCTGCCGTTGATGTCAGAGGGTTTTCCCATTCCATCCAGTCACAAATATTTCGAATGAGCATGTGGCGTTTCCACAATATTGGGTCGACTTTTCTTTTCGTCGTTCCAAATTCTTTGGAATCGCGTCGATTCACTTTGTTTTCTTTATTAGGGTCAAAATCGTAATCGCTCTCGTCTCTATCGATAGGCAAAGCACTGGAAAGGCATATCCGCCGAAGAGACTTTGAATCTGACTCGTCTGCCACGGAAAATTTGGAAAACAAATCACACTTCAGAGCTTGACGAGCAGTCCATCTTTTTGTTGGATCAGGCTCCAGCAAACCACGCAACAAAGAAGGATAGGGCTGTCCCTCCGGTAGTTTCTGGAGGCAATCGGAAATGAGTGAGATGGCAACTCTGTCTTTGAATGCTTCGATACATTTCCCTTGTAAAAGCTCGAGCAGAACAACACCTACACTCCACATGTCCGATGCTAGTCCATAAGGCTCTTCTTCTACAACTTCGGGAGCTCTATAGGTTGGAGTTCCAGTCGGTGATGTGTGGGTCGGTTCGAATTCGGAGGATTCGCCCATGTTTGTAAACTTGGCCAAGCTAAAATCGATTAGTATAGGCTCGAATAAATCGCACCCGCTATCCCCCGGAGTTGGATTGAACCTCAAGAGAATATTGTCCGACTTAATGTCGCGATGAATGATGGAGTTTTCGTGCAAGTAAGCTACAGCTTGTAAAATGCCGTAAGCAATCTCAACTTTTTGTTTCTTGGAGGGGATTTTCGAAAAAGAATCGGCCAAACTCCCATCGGGATAGAGAGGCATGGCCATGGCGTACACGCCGAGCTCTTCGTCATCTTCTTCTCCGAAAGAAGTTTGCACATCGTGCATTGCGATGACGTTGGGATGAGAGTTTTCTTCTCTGAGTAAGCGAAGAATTGATATTTCCCGAAGCGCACCAAGCGAAATACCGTAGTTGCAGAAATCTCCACTATCGCTGTCATCGTCTTCATCGTCGTCAAAGAGTTTCATGGCATATTCCTCGCCATCGTCGTCATAGACAACTACAACGGATCCATAGCTTCCGGATCCTACCGCATTGGTCCGGTGATAAATCTCGAGCGGAAGTTCTCCCGATGACATTGAAATTGGTTAGACTTTCTGATCAACCCTTGGAATCGATAAAAGCTGTTCGGATTCAGACTGAAAGATTATAGAAATGAATCCTCGTTGTCGTGCTCCTTCGGGTGATGGCATGGCTGCGTCGTTCTAATATTATCATGATGTGATAGTGGCATGAGAAACAAAAGAACTACTTCGTACGAACTAAGGTACGCCCCGGTACGTATCCGTACGGGTAATTACTCGTACGAGCATTCAAGATTATTTTGCATCTGCAGTCATGAGATGACGAGTCTTTCACAACAAATTTACAATTTACAATTTACACGTGAGTAAGATACACTTTTTCGTCCGAATGATGATGGATGCTAAAACTCAAAAATTGAAAATTGATGAAAATGACTGAAAACTTTGTTTTTCTTTTTACGAAAGAACGAGTAAGATTACGAGAACATGATGTACCGGTAAGTTACGGTAAGTCTTACAGAGGATTTTTTTTGTTGAGAAAAATAAAAAAAGTACGAAGTACCTCAGTAAGGTTATGGTAAGGTTAAGGTTACTGTATTGTCGGTTCGAAGATGAGTGGGTCACGAACTGCTCGGGAACATTGCACCCTAGCCCATAAGAGCGAATGAGAGATCATTCACATTTTTTGTCGGAATTTTTGCGACACAAAAAACATTATGCAAGTTAAGAACAATTGTGCCAAATAAGTAATTACCATAAGGTTTACCGTACGAACCCCTGTCGTTCGTAAAAGGTAAAAGTACTTACTGTACTCCAAGGAGGATGCTATGTGTGGCAGACGTAGGCTGCAGTACCATTCTTGAGTGATGCATGCAGACTACGTACGGTACGAATAACGAACGTGTCAAAAAGGATGCGTTAAAGTATCAGGCCCCAGTCGTACCCGGCTCGGATACCGTACGGTAAACCTTACGGTAGGAAATTGCCGGCCGTCTGCGATACGATAGATAACAATCTCTTTCTCTTCAGAAAAGAATAATTGTATTCGAGATACCGGTACAAGTATCGTACCAGCGTCCTTGCCATTCCCAAACAAGAGATAATACGAAGCAGCAACCAAGCACCCATCAGAGCACTACGAATCAAATCAATCCGAACTTGTAGTGTCTCGATCTCTCAAATTGCGGCTTTTGCCTTCTGAACCATCTGTATTCAATAGCGTACCTAACCAGGCAGCGAAAGAGGCGGAACGGTCACGTCGATCGAAGTTTGTAAAACCAGGGTTGCTACAATCCTGTTTGTATATACGTGCCTTCGTCTTCTGAACAATGTCGGAGTCACGCCGTCGGTCCTCAAGACGTGGAAAGAAATTGGTATCATATTCTGCCAATGATCTTGTTCAGGTAATTCTAAACAGCAACAAAAGTTCTCTCGCTGTTTCTGCTCCAATAAGAAACCCATCGTTTGTGTATTATTTGATAGTCTGGATATTCTCATTTGATCGGTCCTGGTCGTCTTTCGCACATGGATAATTCTGTTTCGCCCACAGATTCCCCACAACAGTACCACGATAATTGGGAGACTGGCTTACAAGCTTACGGAGCACCCCTCTGTTCGTTGGTTGGTTTCTTTTGATGACATACCAAGCCGTAAGGATGAAGAGATTCCCGAAGAGGCCATCGGACCGGTTGTCGGCCACGTTGAAGCTGGTCCAAAGACCACTTCTAATTCGAGAGGCAATGGCGATACTGCTACTGTCGTTACGCCTTCCCTAGATGACAGTGTAGCGTCGACAGCGAACAACGACACCGTCACCACGCGAAGCTTGCGGAAAAAGAGCAATTCGGGCAGCAATTCAAGCAGCAGTGCAGACGATAGCACAACGAAAAGTTCTGGGAAGAGAAGGAAGGGCTCTTCCTTGCCAGCATCTATTCCCAAGGACGAAGCGGATTCGAAAACTGTTGTTTCACAAGAAATACTTTCGTTGGCACCTAAAGTGAGTGGCCGCGAACGACGTAGTCGACGTCGTCAAGGATTGACGCGCAATGAAATTCGGGAACACGCTCAAGTTTCTAGTACCGAAGCATCTGTACTAGAGTCTTCGAAAGCAGGGGCGCCTGCCGTCGCGAACGGTGGGTTGCCATTGCCCGATAAGCGTTCCGCGCAAAACAACGGTACGAACAAAGGTAGGAGCGACGAGTCGTCGAAAAACAAGAAGGCCAAAATTGGTTCAACTGACAATCCTCGTGCTCGTGACAAGAGCGAAGTTTTGAAAGTAAATTATTTTACGGGTACGCTGTATTTCTATCGTGGACCTCAGCGTCATGTGGAGTTCATTCCTAAGTACTGATCGGATACTGGCCGAATGCTCGGTTCTTGCATTATTCAGTATTTTCTCTGAGTAAATACTTTTCGAGGCATCTAGATTTATTTAAAGTCTATGGCATATTCTACAATCATGATAATCGCACTCTTAACATTTTTTCTACTTTAAAATTGACATGGTCGAACCTTACGATCGAGTTCAATTTTTCATTGACGTGTGTCAGACATATTGGCGCCAAAAAAATAGTCACTATTCAATGTTTTCACCCATTACATTCGGTTGTCGCTTTGTCGTCAGTCTCTCTGACTTCTAGTGATATCGTAAGCTTCAGACGGATCTTGCCTTGTTGGGAAAAAAATTACACAGAAAGACAATGTTTGATCGGTGAAAAACCCAGTCAACTTTCCGAAACTTCACTAGAATTTGTTTTGCTTTTCAATGTTTTCGAAATGATCACTCGTCATTTTGAAAAAATGCGAAAAGGAAGATTTGCATGAAGTTTTTCGTAGACTGTCAAACCAAAAACCAATAGGTCAACCCAATCGATATTCGATTTGGTTGGTCGCTGATACATTTTGATGCTATCGTGGAACTCATGGTAGGCCATAAGCTTAAAACGGTGTGGTAGGACAGGAAATCATATATATGACATATTTTGGTTGACTTCATATCTTACCACCAGCGAATCTATCTGGCGAAGTCGCCTTCACCACACTTGTTTCGTTTTCTGTGAGTCGCTTTGATCTAGTGACGGCAATCTAAGAAAACCTGTGATAGAAGTGCCAGATGATTGAACCTGATGATAAATTGCCTTTATGCACGAAGACAGCCAGAGGAAACACTGTAGTATAAATATTCACATGGATTGGTTCGAAGACTTTGCCAAGAACTGCTAGTAAAATCTTGACACAATCAAAAATTTTCAGGTCAGCGTAGAGCAAAAGAAACCATAAAATCATTCACGACAGCCTTCGTCGAGTTACTACACATGACAATGTCAGGAAATGAATTCTCCTATTTTGAAAATTTTCATACAGGATGTTCCAATTTGAAAGGCAATGGATACACACAATCGGAACCTACGGGTAAACCTTACTTGCGATCGACACAATAATTTTTACAAAAAAATATTGCACGATCGAGTGGACGAAATTGTGTCCCCCGGCGCGCAAGGCAGTTCATTCATAAACAATAATATTACCTCGAAACAAAAAAATTACCTCTACCGTATCATTATTATTTATTTTTTCAGTATTCATTAAGGTTACCGATGATACGCATCCGACAACAATTGAGACATCTTTATCGTTATTGCGTGAGATTCCACTTAACGCGCCTTCAATGGAATCTCATTAAATTTAGAACGTGAAACGAGTCTCAATTGTTGTCCAACGCGTAGTATCGGTAACCTTACGTAAAATGACAACCATAGTAAGTTTTTACCGTACTCGAAACTTCGTATTCAATAATCTTACCAGTCACAAGTAAAAAAAATAATGATACGATACGGTAAACCTTAATTTACTACTAGTAGTTCGTGCGACCAGTTCCATGTACTTCTCGTTAGAGAGAAACCCTACCGGTCCATACGTGCCATACCCCGGGTCTACTAGTGATTAGAATAGTAGTGATATGCAAATTGTAATTGTGAGCTATTACATGATTAGTGAGGTTATTGGAGATGCTCTCTCGTGGAGCATTGAGCGAGTGGTCAGCGAGCCCTGCTGAGTCAGCTCATCGCCGATCTTGCTCTGATCCAAACCTTAACCTTATTTAGGGTTGATTCGGTGCACGGCATACGCCTCCATGGGAATGTCACTATTGGTTCAATCAATCCCTTTCCAATCGTTACAGTCACATTAATTATGAGCTGCTGGACTAGGGAGTATCACTGCTGTTGGAACGGTCTTATGATCCATACTGCTGTTATTAGAAGTCCTCACCCAGCACATGGGAATGATGAGGTCGTAATAGTAAAGGAAAGAAGTCCTCACCCACCACGTGGGAATGATGAGGTTGCAATCAGCCCATAGTAGTCATTTGACTGGGCTATGTCCACCTGCAGGGAGTGCGCTGTATCCTCCTCTGTAGAATGGAGAGAAGAGAGGAGTGGTTTTGTCAAACCTGTGGAGCTTGTACAACTCGTAGTCTGTAGGTGTAGTCCACATCCTTCGCCTCCACGAAAGCATGTAGCTCTTCGCGTTCCAGCATTGTTGGCTGTTAAAAAAGAAGTCCTCACCCACCACATGGGAATGGTGAGGTTTATTAGTTTGGATGCAATGTCGACCGTGTTGTATCGGTTTGTTGACGTTGCGTTGGATTGTTCGCGATCGTTCGTCTGTGAATCGTATCGCCTGTAACAACAACACAAACGTCGGTTTTCCGCCGTTTGTTATTTTCTTTTGTCGACAACCGTGGTCCTATTAAGGGCCTTAGGTGTCTCAGTTGCTGCTGCTCCATCTAATGGTGCTAGCTGCGACTGTTCCAGTTCCGTCGCTCGTCGAACGATTGGAGGTATTGTTTGCGATCGCGCATTGAGTTAATTTCGTGTTGCCGTCTCGCGGATCGGTCATCTCTTGCCGTCGTTTTGCTAGATCGGTCAGTTGTTGCTGCTGCTCCATCTAATGGTGCTAGCTGCGACTGGGATTGACGTTGCTCCGTTTTATCCCGATTTCTTGCCGTTGTTCCTGGAACGGTCTTCCTTATTGTTGCCGCCATCACGCTGGATCGGACGGTTATTTGGTTGTGTTGTTCTTCGAACGGCATCGTTCTTCTGTTTTTTTTTTTTTTTTTTTTTTCGCGGCAGCATGCTATCCCATCGGATCAGTCATTTTGCCGTGTGTAGTTGCCAGCATCCCGCTTCTGGAGGAGCTTGCTGCAACTGCTCCATACCTGGTATGGTGATTGGAGTTTATTCATTATCGCCGTAGCGTTGTTGTCGCCGTAGCGTTGTTGTCGCCGTAGCGTTGTTGTCGCCGTAGCGTTGTTGTCGCCGTAGCGTTGTTGTCGCCGTCCCACTGGGTCGGTCGAGTTCGATTGTTTTGATTTTGGGTGTATTTGCAGCAGTCGACTGGAGGTTCATATTTTGTAACTCCGGAGCACCTCTGTGGGTGTTGTTTCTCAATTTTGCGGGATTGCTCTGGTTTATTTAGAGCTCCCTGTGGACTGGTTGGTTGTCCGGAACAAGGTTGGCCTTGTTGTTGCTGCTTTACCCGGCACGGATCATTAATCGGAGTTAATAGCCGCCATCACACTGGATCGGTCGCCTTCCCGACGTTCATTATTTGGTCAACCGTGGTCCTATTGAGGTCCTCGGGTATCGCCGTTGTTGCTGTTGCTCCATCTAATGGTGCTAACTGCAACTGGGATTGACGTTGCTTCGTTTTATCCCGTCTTTGTCGCCGTAGCGTCTTTGTAATCGCCGTCACACTGGATTGGTCTTATTGTCGCCGTAGCACTGGATTGGGCGTTCCTTTTCGCCGTTGTTCCTGAAACGGTCTTACGTTGACAACCCTGGTCCTGTTCAGGTCCTTAGGTGTCTCAGTTGTTGCTGCTGCTCCATCTAATGGTGCTAGTTGCAACTGGGATTGACGTTCCTCCGTTTTATCCCATTTTTGTCGCCGTTCCTGGAACGGTCTTTTTCCAATATTTTGGTTGTTTCTTGTTGACGACCATGGTCCTGTTTAGGTACTTAGGTGTCTCTGTTGCTGCTGTTGCTCCCTTCTTTGGGCGCCAACAGTTGCTGGGGTCGGTCTTCCTTGTGCTGCAGACACTGGATATCCTTCTCCCTGTTTGCTTCTACGCGCCTCCATTTTGGCAGTCCCCAGTCCGTCGGCTTGGCCGCTCGAATGGTTGTTCTTTCAGTCTAGTCGAGCCTTTTCGGTCGATCGTGATCTTTCTGCTCATGGTCATCAGCGCTCAGCGTGATTTTAAAATCATGCCATACCCCGGGTCTACTAGTGATTAGAATAGTAGTGATATGCAAATTGTAATTGTGAGCTATTACATGATTAGTGAGGTTATTGGAGATGCTCTCTCGTGGAGCATTGAGCGAGTGGTCAGCGAGCCCTGCTGAGTCAGCTCATCGCCGATCTTGCTCTGATCCAAACCTTAACCTTATTTAGGGTTGATTCGGTGCACGGCAATACGATGCTGCTGGTGACGTTTTTGTGAGGATTAATTGAATACAGCTTTTGAAGTTTAGTACAGGAATAATGAGGAGGAGACTTTTGTGGGTGGAATGGTCCATGTTGGGCTTTGCAGCAAGTCCCCCCAAAGGTGCCATAATCAGTACAGAACCTACCTTTTCAAGTCTTCATAACATGAGGAGGGTCAGTTGAGTCTGACTGCAATTTAGAGGGATTGTCTAAAAAGCAACTATCCTTAAAATACATTTTTCAGAAATCATTGGCAGTGCTCAGCACTGTGTGAAAGCATATTGACCTTCTTATTGAATTGCTTTGAAACTGCAATCTTTGGCTGTTGATTTCCATCCCAAAAAATCTGACTGGTGCAAATTGCAGCTTGAACTCTTCAACATCTTTGCCACCAGTCAGCAACTCAGTGTTAATGGCAACATGAGAACTATCCAAAAAAAGGATACACTACAAAAGCTAAAATGTTTGCTTGCATTCCAGTTCATCCTAAAGTAGGTTTCAATTCCTTCTTGCCAAGTCCAATAGCAGAGGAAAGAACTCAAGTTTGGTAAATTAGTTAACACCTGTAGTATTCTGCCTCAAGCTTTCTTGAAAACTACTGGTACAACACATACTCTACATATAGTCAAGTGCAATAAAGAATGGTTTTAACATTGGAAACAAAAAATTGACTCTTTAGAATTTTTTTTGAGAGTTGCATTTGTCTGGTGTGAAGAGAAACAACCACAAACAGCATCACTACTAGTAAAAGTCAATGTTTGGAAACCAACAGTGGGGTCAAACAGATGTAGATTCCAGTGAAAACACAGGATGAACTTTGACAAAACTCCCGCTACATTGCAACAAAGGCAATCTCTTGCTCATCTCAGTAACATCCAATGTTGATACTGTGCCACAAAGAGGGAGAGACCACCTCCCTACAAGAGCAATATTGAGAGCATTACATTGCTCGAGGGTCAATCGAAAAGAAGACAAACAAAGATGTTACGAGGGATGAAATGGTTGATGGTGCCAATATCTGATACTGTACTACGGTACGTTATTTTCTTTCCCTGAGCAATACCAAAACTCCAAATCATGGAAGAAACGTACGGTACGCACCGTACGGTATGATAGCGACTCACTCAGGTACGGGCCAGGTACAGTAACCTTACGGGTTTAGCATAAGGTTACTTCGTACAAGGTTAGGGCGAATCGTACAGTACGTACTGCTGTTCGAACAGTGATACCGCCTGTTCAGGGAACTCGTGATCATCTGAGTCCTGTGACCTATGGCATCAGCTACGGTAAGGTAAAAACTTTTAAGATTTACTACGAGTCCGACAACAATTGAGAATCACGAGTGGTGCACTGAAATTAGAACCAATGGAACGCCAGTCAACCACCAATGGACCGGGTAGGAGAACATACCTTAAATAAAAATTATCTCTGTAATAGATAAATTCCTATAACCCTTTATATTGTGCTGTTTTGTTAGTGGAAACCCATTGTTCGAGTGCCTTACTAAACTCTTCAAAATCATCTATTTTTGGTGTTCGCAAAAGTTCTTTTTCGTCGCATCGGCCTTCCAAAATGTGGCTCTATCCACAACAACAATCGAGAGCAAGATGGTATCACACTTGCAATTATTGCCACTGTCTTGGATGGGGGGGGTTGATCTTGCGTCATTGATTGAGAGAGAGCAGCAGAGGTGAAAGCAGCAGAGAGGAATTCAGCAGAGGGGAAATCGATCGATTGGAATCGATCGATTGGAATCGATCGATCGATGCGATCGAAATAACACGGCAATCCTCCTCTTATCCGGAGACGCGACAATCTACCACAGTATTCAGTCCGATCGATTGAAAGTACCTACCTTGGAATCCTCTGCAACTGCAATCTCCTCCAAATCAGCTCTGAAACCATGCCCATCTGCAACAAAAAGGCCCCTTCTGCTCTCAGCAAGACTTTTGGACACGTCCCGAGTGAATTGTTGGAGTCCGACTTGTCCGACGATAGTCTCTTCAGCTCCGACAACAAGAAAGCCAAGGATCCCCAAATCCATTACCATGAGATTTACAATCTCTTGGATAATCGATATACAGGGGGGACAGCAAGCAGCAGCAACGCGTCGATAATACAGGGGGGGGCACAGCAAACAGCAGCAACGCGTCGATAATACAGGGGGGACAGCAAGCAGCAAACAGCAAGCAACGCGTCGATAATACAGGGGGGACAGCAAGCAGCAATGCGTCGATAGTATACCGACACGACAGCAAGCAGCAACGCGTCGATAGTATACCAGTACAGGGGAGCAGCAAGCAGCGAATAACAGGGGATAGTGAACAGCGAGCACTGGAATCAGCAGCAGCAATTGGTTCATTCAATTGGAAGTTTGCGCACTGCAGATACAGTGAAGAAGATGGTACTTACGAGGGAGTCGCTATACTCAACAATCCGGATGCTGATCCACCAGCATGGGGACCACTTTGTCCCCGGATCCACGAGCGCCACCATGGTCGATTTCGATTCCCACCATTGTCAATTGTCGCGTCTCCACCAGTTGATTGTCGCGTCTCCAGCATGTGTGTCCAGTGTCCCTACCACCATTGTCGATTGTCACGTCTCTAGTACCATTGTCGATTGTCAATTGTCGATTTGGTTGTATTTCTTAGTGGTTGTTTAGTGGATTTTGCTTTTGCAATTTGCAAAAATAGAAATAATGAATTAGTGTTGCTCCAGTTGCTTTGAAATAGGTTTTTGATTGTACCCCAATAGCACCGGCAGACGATCACTCCCATATCACTCCCGTGTCACTCCCACAGCTAAGTATCGAACACTTGTGGGATCCGATTATGTTCATCTCCATTGGTGAATATCGAACATAGGTACAATAGAAAACCTTGGACGTCCAGATGGTGGGATTGAAGTTGACCGGCGCCGCAAAGTATAGAAGAACTGCTGGGACTGAAGTCGGCGGACGCGTCAACTCCTGGGATTGAAGTCGACCGGCGCCGCAGAATATAGAAGAACTGCTGGGATTGAGAGATGTTGGACCTCTCTTTAGCTATTGTAGGTCTACAAGTCTGGATATCGAACATACCGGTACACGAAAGTCGATCGATCGATTGATCCACTACCACTCTACTACCACTACCAAAAGCGCTCAGCAAAGCTCAGCAACACTAATTCATTATTTCTATTTTTGCAACTTGCAAAAGCAAATCCACTAAACAACCACTAAGAAATACAACCAAATCGACAATCAACCATGGTGGTGGAGACGCGACAATCGACAATGGTGGAGACGCGACAATCGACAATGGCGCTCAGCGTTTCAGGGGATTACAACCCCGGGGTAGGTACCATCCTCGCTGTATCCGTGAGCGAATGTCCCGTCGAATGGACCGATTGCTCCTGCAGCTCTGTAGCACGCCAACTGTGACGTGTCACTGCAGCCACACCGCTGCCCATTGTTGGTTGCAGTACAAAAACAATGCGTCGAACCTAGCAAAACCCATGTACGTTATTCGCTGCTGTTTGCTACTTGCTGTCCCCCCTGTATTATCAACGCGTTGCTCCTTGCTGCTGCTTGTTGCTGCTTGCTGTCCCCCCTGGTGTATTATCGACGCGTTGCTGCTGCTTGCTGCTTGCTGTGTCCCCCTGTATTATCAACGCGTTGCTGCTTGCTTTACTATCGACGCGTTGCTGCTTGCTGTCCCCCCTGTATTATCGACGCGTTGCTGATGCTTGCTGCTTGCTGTCCCCCCTGTATTATATTGACGTGTTTCTGCTTGCTGCTTCCCCTCCCGTGTATTATATCGATGTATTGCTGCTTGCTGCTTGCTGCTTCCCCTCCCTGTATTATATCGACGCGTTGCTGCTTGCTGCTGGTGGAGACGCGACAATCTTCTGGTGGAGACGCGACAATCGACAATGGCGCTCAGCGCTGCTCTATTACAAGTATCGAACTCTTCGTGGAGGAAATTTCAAAGTGTAGGGGATTCCGAGGTAAGTACTTTCAATCGATCGGACTGAATACTGTGGTAGATTGTCGTGTCTCCGGATCTCCAGATTGCCGTGTTATTTCGATCGATCCATCCATCCATTTCGTCCCCTCTCCTGCTGCTTCTCACCTCTGTTGGATGAAGTTTCTTTTTCCACCGGAAGAGCGTTGCTCTGGATACAGGTACAGGTAAGCCTGCTTCGTGATCCTCCAGTATTCTCGATGACGCCATACTGGATATCCCGGAGCTCCTCCTCTTTTGGGATGAGGCCTCTCCTGCCTCTGTTGCCCTGACTCCCTACTAAGTTGCAGTTTGCGATGCGCTTTGGCTCTGGTATCTGCCGGATCCACCATGGTCAAGGTGTTCTCGTCTTGTATTCTCGTCTTGTATTCTCGTTATCTGATGCGAAGAACTGTGGTGTCAAAAAAAGTGATTTTTATACAGAGTTTGTGAAGCTCTCAAACAAGGAGTTTCCATTAACGAAAGAGCATACTATAAGAGGTTATAGGAAATTATCCCTACAAAATAATTTTTTGTCATTGGTATCTTCTCCTACCCGGTCCATTGGTGGTTGACTGGCGTTCCATTGGTGCTAATTTCAGTGCACCACTCGTGATTCTCAATTGTTGTCGGACTCGTAGTACTCACTCGTAAGGTTACTGGGAAAGGTGACACAATAATTCACGATGAAATAATACGAAGTACTACTCAAGTCTCGGTTTGACCAGTAAGATTACTCCGTACGAATACTGGTACGGGTAATTTACGCATGACCGTGTCGAAACTGGTTCCTCCGGTATTAAGGTTACCATGGCGTGCTTGGTTTACAGGGGCTATTCGTTTCAACCCGATTCACAGGCAACCTCGTCTCGTCGTGTTGTCGGTTGTCGTGTTCTTTCTTTTGCCGCCTTAATTTCTCATTTTTCCAAATTCAATTTACTTTATTACAAAGTACTTTGATAGCAAACAAGCAGCATCAACAACAATAACAGCGACGACATCAGAAAATACGCGAGTTACCATGGCAATCTCTCTTCGACGTTCTCGTCGTGCGACAAAGAAAGGCGTGTCGGAGTACAATGTGGGCGACATTGTCGAGGTTAGTCGATGTGGTTGCGATTTGTGACAGAACGCATTCGGAAGTCGGTCAGAAAATCGATTTTCCGTCGGCTTACTGGAAACCAATCGATTTGGATGAAATCGGGTATCATGATGTGTGGAAATAAATGATAGGGATGGCAACAATCGTTATCAATGGTGTTGTCGAATGGGCAGTAAGATCCATCTTTCGATCAAACTTGATTCTTGCTCAACATGTCTCTATTTCTGGTCCGTTTCTTTTCCGCATGAAAGATTGATCGCCAGCACGGCGTGATTGCAAGAGGTCGTCTAGCCCAGCTATTGACAGAAGGTCCATCGCCTAATCCACGATGGCTCGTTAAATTCGATAGCCAACCGTACAAGGACGAGGAGATGTACGAACGAGCTTTTGGGAAGCTGCTGTATTCGGTCGAGGAAGGCGAGGAGCAACATTCCACCGTTTCGGCCCCCGAGCCAGCCGGTAGTGGTAGTGCCCGGGGTAAGACGGATGCAGCGAGTGATGGAAAGGGACAAGGGGCTTCTAGCGAAGGGGACAAGAGTGACGACGGCAAAAAGGGAAGGAATGGCATCGAAACGGCGGCTCCTGCACCTACGAGCTCCAGAACCAGATCGACTCAGTTTCAAAGAGCCGGCGGAACCTTTTCACAAGACAGTGCGGATGAATCCTCTCCCGCCGAAGAAGCAAGTCGCTCGAGGGCGTCGGCGAGAGAGGCTCGCTCTCGTCGTCGACAAGCAATGATCGACGATCTAGCCATCGTGCCCGGGACCGAGATTTTGGCAGGAAAGCGCAAACTCCCACCTCCGCCAGGTAACCGCTCGAAACAATACAAGAATAACGAATCGCAGTATTCCGAAGAGGGAGAGGTAGTGAAAGTCAAACTTTTGACGGGCACACTGTATCTATACCGAGGAGAACAACGTCGCGTCGAATTTGTCCGACGGGTGTAAGAAGCGAGGCAATTATCCATGATTCAATCGCTCAATCACTTGATTTTATGCATTGCATTGATGTGGCTGTTTGGCGTTGAAGAAGTCAGTGCTCAGCTCTAATTATTCTGAGTGGCAGACTTTTTTTCGACGAAGCATAACATGTTACAGAATTTTCTTCAGTCATGGTCACGTAGGATTTTCCTCGGGGTGGACGACGATCAACTTACATGACAAATACCACTGCTGTACAGTTGCTTATCTCTTGAGAGGCGAGCGCGAATCCGATTCTAGTCAGACCATCATCAGTACCTGCATATAAGAAATTTGGGTCTACACGATTTTCTTGCATTGCACTACTCGAGATTGTTAAGTTAAATTCGTAATGGCGATAGTAAGAAAACTACACGTACATATTACACGGCGAAAGTTATGTACTTATTTGCCAGCTTCGGCTGCCGCACGGTGTCGTTGTCCCTCTTGTCTCGCTCGAATCTCCATCATTTTCCCCTGCATTGACATCGCAATGCTGTCAAGATTTTGTCTGCGGATAATTAATTTGAACATTCAAATGTGAGGTTGTAAGATAGTGAAAAACCAATGTATGCATCATTACGATATTTGTCGACGACAAACAACGACAGAAAACCATTTGTTAAACTTGAGCACTCCAGTATTACTGGTATCTCCTACTCCATCCCAAATCCATCATTTGGTAATTCCAAATAAAACTAAATCCACACGACTTAAAACGTGGTCTAATCCGTTCCGACTGGTGCCAGTATGATTATTTGTAATCCACTGGGTTGGGTTCGGACGTTTGATCGAGGTGAAGCATGCCCGGTGAAATGCCAAACACTCCAGCAGAAAGAAACAAACAATTCAGTCACCTACCTCGTGGCCTGAACTGCCTTGGTAATATTCTCCGAATTGGCATCGACAATCTCTAATTTTCGGTTCAAGAATGCGTTCGTCTCGCTCGGTTTCTTTTCGACATAAAATCCGGTGCCGATTTCCCTGTTTGCATGACAGAAACAACCGGATCAGATAAACAACAAACGGCTGACGCGGTTAGAACGTTTTTCATGCCCTTATACGCGTGATTGGCACCCATCACACGCATGTATGGCAAGCCCACTCCATCGTGTGTTTCGACCACCGAAAACCGACACGGACGAAGTAACCTTTACTCACACCAGCAATTTGTTGGGTTCGCGGAGCTTTCCGGGAACATAAACACTCTCCGTCAGTGGTATCATTATTTCCTTCCCTTCCGAAGCCGGCGATAGCTCAGATATAGCATTCGACGACGCCGTAAGACGGGCAGCCGCTGCTCGGAGTTGGGCGTAACGGCCCGTCAGAGCCTGAAGGCGTCCTTCTTCCTGCTGCTTTGCTTGGTTCAGTTCGTCAAGACTCAGTCTGTCCAAGTCGAAGACGCCATCATTCCCTTGAGCACTCGCCATTTTGATTTTCGTTTGATTTGATTCTGATCTCTATCGGTAAGACCTACGTGACACAAGGATTGGAGCACTGTATGTGCTTTGTTACCCGCAGCCACAGAAACCGGCACATGGCACGATTGTTTGCCGAATTTGATACAAGGTTGCGTTGAGACGGACATGGGGTACCCTCACACTTTTTTCCGGGTAAATTTACATTTTTTTTAAAAATACTACATTACCTACTTTAACTAAAAAATGTATGATGGTGAAAAATATCAATATGACGTAAGGAGTTCTTCTTCTCCATCACAGAATGTTGTGGAATAACATCCTCATTCTTTATTCTCCCAATTGCACTTTTATGCGTCTTGCAATACTCCAGTTCCAAATGGAACTTGCTCCTTCAGTCATTCACAGCGGTACTACTCTCCGACGTTTTTGACCTCAACAATTGCGTCACATTACCGATGACAGTAGTAGCAATTTTTGTGTCGGCATTGATAGCAAGCTTCTCCCCGTTACTATTCCCGATATCTTCTTCAGGGGCCACTGTGCTCCCTTTCCTGTCTGGAATCGTCCTTGTCACTAGCCATCGAGATGCATATAATCCAGCAATTCTGAACTCAGGCACCAATTCGCACCATGGCATCACAAATCAACATTACGTCCCTTTTTGATTATTATGAATTGGCAATTTATGAGGAGGATTATTCCCCATCTTTATCGTCAACATTCAGTGGTTTTACGGATGGAGCCGAGTGATATCCATGGACCCATGGACCCATGGACCCAACGGAAGTATGTCATAGTACCTTACCGCCATTTCTTTATTTCTTTACAAGAGTCAGGTGGATTGTTGACTTCTATTTTTGTATTATACCTATTTGTTCCCTCTGTCAGGATGCTCTTTGTTGGTCCACAACGGATAAAGGTTTGGCGCCAACGGATAAAGGTTTGGCGCCAACGGATAAAGGTTTGGCGCCAACGGATAAAGGTTTGGTCACAAAGGAAAAGGTTTGGCGCCACATTTAGTTATCGTAAAAACAGAAAACCAATGCGGACCAATTGGGGACAGGCAGACAGTGGGGGGACAGGCAGACAGTGGGGAAGCGGATAGGAGGGGGGACAGACAGACAGTGGGGAAGTGGACAGGAGGGGGGGACAGACAGATAGTGGGGAAGCGAACCGGAGGGGGGGACAGACAGACAGTGGGGAAGCAAACCGGAGGGGGGACAGACAGACAGTGTGGAAGCAGACTGGAGGGGAGACAGACAGAAAGAGGGGAAGCGGACCAGAGGGGGGACCGGACCAGAGGGGGGACCAACAGACAGGAGTAAACTCTTAAGGGTGCTTTGGAAATAAAAAGAATAAAAAAATCCAAGCTCTAGGGACTGCTCGTAGAAAAGCTGAGATAGAGGTGCTGATCGTTCCTGAGCAGCGCAAAGGTAAACAGCATGTTCAATTCTACGCGGGGAATAAGAGTAGCACTATTCCTTTTGCCCGCAACATGGAATAGTGCTACTCTTATTCTCCCTGTAGAATATACAGGGGATGGGGGAACAGACAGACGGGTGGATGAGCCAATGAAAAAATTCAAATTTTGTGTAGAATTTGTACCAGGAGCTAAGTAGAAAAAGAAATTGACGAAATAGAGGTGCGA
Organism: Pseudo-nitzschia pungens; assembly: GCA_037355855.1. Lineage (NCBI taxonomy): Eukaryota > Bacillariophyta > Bacillariophyceae > Bacillariales > Bacillariaceae > Pseudo-nitzschia > Pseudo-nitzschia pungens. The sequence goes on along the minus strand of CM074760.1, from coordinate 2,876,222 downwards.
TCATGCAGCAGGTCGACGCGATGAAGGTGCAGCAGGTCGACGCAATGGAGGTGCGAGACGCGATAGAGGTGTATTGCTCTTTTAAGACTTACAGAGAGGTGCATGGGAGGGATTGTAGTGCAACTCGATAGAGGTGCGAGTGATTGTGCTGCGAATCGACAGAGGTGCGAATGTATCGCTGTAAGGAGACCATGGAGGTGCAAGAATTTTTTGGGGTACAAAGAGTACTTGTACAGTAGGTGCGAGTTAATTAAGGTAGTAGAGGTGCATGTTAATTAAGGAGAAGAACGGAGAAGAATGAGGAGAAGAACGTTCTGCCGTAGGTACGTTCATATGGTTGGAAAGTTCTGTAAGTAGTTGAAAAGTGTAAGGAAAAAGTGTGAGGTTACCCAAAAAAAGTGTGATATTACCCTCGTTCCCGTTGAGACTCGTTGCTCTCGCATGAATGAATCGGGGAAAGATTTTTTAGTCACCAGTTAGTCACGGGGTGTTCTGCGCGCAGAAGTTTACGTAATACCGGTACGAACATAATAACTTACTGCTATCGTATTTCATACGGTACGGTAAGGTTAACCTTAGGATAGCAGAAGGCGTTACTACCGGTATTCTTATTTTTACTTCGTAATACTAGTAAGATTACTTCGTAATTACGTAGTATCTATTTTCCCCCCTTTTTGAATACTCAATACGGTACAAAGCAAAAATCGGTGGAATAAAAACATACGGGTAAGGTTCGTTCAAACCCACCAATTTTGAAAAAAAAAAAAAAAAAAAAAAGTACTAGTATTCAAAAATACGATACAAGTAAGATTAAAAATTACTCGTACTTGCAGTCTCAGTTCTGTTTTTGAATACAAGTAAACTACGGTGCTACGATAAATTACCTGGTATGCTCGTACCGGTACTTTGCTTTTCAACTTCCGCAAAGTTGTAAGATTCCTGGTCAAGGTGTTACTAATCCAACGGCATTTATCACATCTTCTGAGAAAACAAAAGCATGATAATAATGTTAGCGTATGCTGTACGGTAAAACCTTAGGTAAGGTTACCTGTACTCGTACAGTGTACATACCGGTACCTTTTTCCACAGTATTTTTTTGAAAAACAGATTTTTTTGTGAATTTCACCACGATGAACAACTCTATTCAAGCTCTGAAGCTTTCTAACTACTCTATCAAATGTCGAAATAATGCATAACATACCTTGCCTCTTTTACCCAAGGCCATGGCCATGAAATCACTCTCTGGCATGTACTAGTACTTTTATGCTGCAGTCGTTACTGCCTATCCACCAATTTTAAAACATAGTACTACAACTATTAGTACCAGTAGTACTAGTAGTAGTTGAAGGAGAAGATGTGATTGAAAATTGGTGCAAGCAACCTAAAACGGCGGGTGAGTAAATCCTTCTTGTTGCTGTTGTTACAAGTACCGTTTAGTCACGACAAAGCAATACAAACGTTATCTACACTTGCTAAATAATGTTAATAGCAGGTGATCAATAGCTTCAAGAGCAGACTGCCAGGCTCTAATAATAACCATTAAATTTTTTTCGCTGGATGAAAACTTTGACGAGATGATCATTTTTACGGCTCCAGGCTCGGATCGCGCGGCGAAACAAGCCCCTCGCTAGGCGTGCACCTGCATACCTCGGCGTTTCCTTTTAGTCATACCGGTACGAGTACGTGTACTCGTACGATTGTCGTTCAGGTACACACCACTACGAGAAGTGTACTTGTAGCTGTACGTATCGTTGTTGAGACCTGGGTAAGAGTGCTATTCCCAATATTGAATATCGTACGAAAAAGAGCTGCGTGTGAAACCACATGCAAGGCTTTTTTTACTGCTCGGGTTGTGATCGAACCCGTTCACTCCCTGTAGAGCTGCATTCGCACCTCCTTCCTTTCCGACATTTCTGGCACTCGAGTGCGGTATCATCGTCAACAGAACGACTCCAATCTTCCTCGACATCGCCAGAAGATCAAAAACAAAGTGTAGAGTCATCAGGTATACGGCATCGACGCTATGGCTACAGCGATACAAGACGACATGGTTCCGGACGGAAGGGTTTCGTCTCCTATCAACAGCTCCCCACAGTATGGGACAACCAATTCAAAGAGCGGCGAGACGCACCCCGGTGAGATGTTGGCGCGGTTGTCAATCGCAGAGGGCAACGAAGGGAAACAGACATTATCGGCAGTTTCCAATAACAATAGCAACCACAATGAGATCACTAGCAACGTGAACGAAGAAATAGGTCCTTCCGATTCGTTAGAAGTTCAACTCCCCCCACCGAGAGAGCCCGACGAACAGCCCGAAGTTGTGCGTGGGGTTCCCGCTGGATCATCGTCAGGGAAAAAACGAAGCAACAACCACAGCAAACAGCACAGCAACAGCAAGGCACAAGACGCGAGCAAGGCATTGCATTCTTTACAGGCATCTGCCGTTGCTTCGAGTAACAATGACCGGATCATCCGTGCGGCCCCGAAGATAGCTTCCTCTTTGGGCCCGACAAGAGTTCCCGCGCCTTCCCAGCAAGCCGAAGAGGAATTTATGGAAGAAGAAGATGAAGAAAGCTCTGAAATGTCAGCCTCAGACGAAGATGGCTCGTGGATTACTTGGTTCTGTAGTTTAAGAGGGAATGAGTTTTTTTGCGAAGTCGACGAAGATTACATTCAGGTGTGTTGTTTCAGAGAATTCTTGCTCGCAAGAACCCTTTGCAAACCTTGGGTTGATCGATGAGGTCTCTGTTAAAGTGTTTGCATTTGTTGATTATGATTCTTCTTCACGCAATCGATTTCTGAGAATCAGATATTAACCCTTTTCTCAATCGCTTTCAGGACGACTTCAATCTTACTGGATTGAATAACCTAGTTCCGTACTATGAATATGCATTGGATATGGTCTTGGATGTTGAAATGCCAATGGAAGATTCACTAACAGAAGAACAACAGGAGATCGTAGAATCCGCTGCTGAAATGCTGTACGGCCTCATCCATGCACGGTACGTAGGAAATGAGCATTCTGTTCCAACTTGAATGGGATCATCTTTGATGACAATCGTTTTACTCGAAACTTTTTTTTATACTGACAAATTCCGATTGACCTTTGATTCCATCAGATACATCGTCACCAACCGAGGCATGCATGCCATGTACGAAAAATATAGATCGGCAGCCTTCGGACGATGCCCGCGGGTATTTTGTCAGGGGCAACCCGTGCTTCCGGTCGGACTTTCGGATCTTCCGAGAAACTATACTGTGAATGTATTTTGCCCCAGATGTCACGGATTATTCTTTCCAAAAAGCACGAGGCAAGCCAACATCGACGGTGCCTACTTTGGCACTACCTTTCCACATTTATATCTCATGACACATCCTGTGAGTGAACGAAAGCCACCGGATTTTTGACAGTTTCGTTCTTTGGTGATGTTATGATGCTGATTATCTCACTCTTTCTAATTATTATCGTTGACATAGGACATGATCCCGGCAAAACCTTCACAAACTTACGTTCCACGGGTTTATGGGTTCAAAGTGAACGAGTCCAGCCTATTTTACAAATACCACGAAGAGGGTCCCCCAAAGAAATCAATAGAGGGTTCTAGAAGTAGTAGGCGTACAAGGGATAGAAGTCGTAGGAAATAATTCTTTTCGACTCCAAAATTCCGTAATAAACGGAGAACGAAACAAATAGGGGATGGTTTTGATGATGATTAATTCGACTGTTGACGCCCTGATTTCGGAAACAATAATACGCGACAAAATTAGAGAACCTAGCATGTTCAGTGATACAATTTCACGAGGATAAGCTAGGAAGAGAAAGTCACCAAGATAAAAAAAATTGAAGTCGCAATTCAACTTACTGAAGTCGCATGTTGGCTCTAATTCTTTTTTTGAAATTGAGATCACTATCTCTCCCTTGAGCTTATGGAACTTCGTTTGACTGGTCTACCTGCTAATAGTTGTGTATCGTACGTTCGTTGGACAGGGTGGATCTATTTCGACTCTAGCTATCGATCGATTTTGATAATCGCTCCTCCACTGGTACCAAATTATTTCTTCTTAATGATAAAAATGTACTGAAGTAGTGTAATATGTAATCATACATTTAGTATGAAGAAAGAGGACCCTCGTACGTCATTTGCATACCTTAGGAGTCATCCATTTTGGTCGAAACTTAGTCTTCTCACGACTGAAGTAAGAATCATTCTCCACTTGGAGAGGCTTACGCAGACGTCAGTGTGGGTCAGAAAGAGATTTTTCGTAGAAAATGGATGGAGATGCGAACAGCTTGTTTAAACCACTGCCACGCCCATCACGTTCTCACTCTGCATGTACACTCAGCAACACTTCATCAGCAAAAATCGTATCCTGTAGAGACATCACCTTTTGTCGTACAAGGGTATCGTATGAATAGCGTACGTACCGTAAGTGATTTTCTGACAACGCTTCGTAAATCGACAATCACCGCAGTGCTCATATTCCATTAAACTTCTTTCGGAAAAGCAGTTTAAAGATGGCGTTCCTTAGTTTCTTCAAGGCCGCCGCCTTCTTGGCGGTGATCGTTCCATCTCAAGCCTTTGCCCCGGCCTCAATGGGTGTCAAGAATGTAGGTTTCGTTTTTGCATCCTGATCTCCTAATCAAAAACGACGAGTTTCTGCACGATGATACCTTTTTTGAACGGCGGCGTATTTAATTTTTCACATGGACGACAAACTCACACTGTGTATGCGTACTCTTTGACACCCTTGTAGACTGGACTTGCTATGTCTTCGCAAGCTCAGGATGTTGACAAGAAGTTGGCTTCGTCTGCGAAGCAACGTGAAGTCGACCTTGACTTGTACCGTAACATTGGTATCATGGCGCACATCGATGCCGGAAAGACCACAACCACAGAACGTATTCTCTTCTACACCGGAAAGTCATACAAGATTGGTGAGGTACATGAAGGAGGTGCAACAATGGATTGGATGGAACAAGAACAAGAAAGAGGAATTACTATCACTTCCGCTGCAACTACGTGCGCATGGAAGGACTACCGTATCAACATCATTGATAGTGAGTATTAGTAGACCTGCGTAGCGTGCGTCTTGGAGGTTGACTTCATCCAATAGATTATGATTGTTCGTTCTAACCTTGTTGTTTCATAAATCTGTCAGCCCCCGGTCACGTCGATTTCACTCTTGAGGTGGAACGTTCCCTTCGAGTCCTTGACGGTGCCGTCGCTGTCTTCGACGGAGTTGCTGGCGTCGAACCGCAAACCGAAACTGTCTGGCGTCAAGCTGACAAGTACAAGGTTCCCCGTATGTGTTTCTTGAACAAGATGGACAGAACCGGTGCCAACTTCTACTTCTGCGTCGACACCATCATTGAATTGCTCGGAGCCACTCCTGCTGTCTTGCAGCTACCAATCGGTACAGAGTCTGACTTCCTCGGTGTCATCGATCTTGTAACCATGGAAGCCATCGTCTGGCGTGGAGAGGATCTCGGAGCAAGCTTCGATGTTATCCCCCTTGCCGAATGTAACGACATTCCTTTGGTCGATGACGAGCTCAAGGCTAAGGCTGAGGAATACCACGAGAAACTTGTCGAGATCGCTGTGGAACAAGACGAAGATGTCCTCATGGAATATCTTGAGGGAGAGATGCCAAGTGTTGAGACCCTCAAGAGACTTATCCGCAAGGGAACCTTGAACCTTGATCTTGTTCCTGTCTTGACTGGAACTGCTTTCAAGAACAAGGGTGTCCAACCTTTGTTGGATGCCGTCGTCGACTACATGCCTTCCCCGCTTGATGTGCTTGCCATTGCTGGTGTCACAGAGGATGGTGAACCAACTGTGCGTAAATCTTCCGATGCTGAACCTATGTCGGCCCTCGCCTTCAAGGTCGCCAATGATCCTTTCGTCGGTACTCTGACTTTCACACGTGTCTACTCTGGAGTAATGGAAGCTGGAACCAGCGTTTACAACTCCGTCAAGGGCAAGAACGAGAGAATTGGACGAATGTTGCAAATGCACGCCAACGATCGTACCGAAATCAAGTCTGCCGTTGCCGGAGATATTGTTGCCCTTGTTGGACTTAAGGATACAACAACAGGAGAGACTCTCTGCGACAAGGATAAGGCCGTCATTCTCGAAAAGATGGAATTCCCTGAACCCGTTATTAAGGTTGCTGTCGAACCCAAGACTAAGGGAGATCAACAAAAAATGTCCGAAGCACTCATCCGTCTTGCTGCCGAAGATCCTTCGTTCCGATTCTCCCGAGATGAAGAAACTGGTCAGACTGTCATTGAAGGTATGGGAGAACTCCACCTCGAAATTATTGTTGACCGCATGAAGCGTGAGTTCAACGTTGAGTGCACTGTTGGTGCTCCTCAAGTCTCCTACCGTGAAGCTATCACCGCCACGGCTGAAATTGACTACACCCACAAGAAGCAATCTGGAGGTTCTGGTCAATACGCCCGTATCAAGCTTATCTTCGAACCAAAGGAATTCAGCGACGAAGAGGGATCCATGGACTTCGAGTTCGTGTCTGACATTAAGGGAGGAGCCGTACCAAAGGAATACATTCCTGGTGTCCAAAAGGGTATTGAATCTGTCCTCGGAACTGGTGTCGTGGCCGGTTTCCCTGTGTTGGGAATGAAGGCCACCCTCGTCGACGGAGCTTACCACGATGTCGATTCTTCGGTTATGGCTTTCGAAATCGCAGGACGTGCCGCAACCCGTGAAGGTTTGAGAAAGGCCAAGGCCCGTTTGATGGAACCTCTCATGCAAGTCGATGTCTCCACGCCCGAAGAGTACATGGGAGATGTTCTTGGAGATATCAACTCCCGTCGTGGTATGGTCGGTGAACTTGGTGAACGTGGTAACGTTAAGACCATTAGTGCCCAAGTCCCTCTTGCCAACATGTTCCAATATGTTTCTACTCTGCGATCGATGAGTAAGGGACGTGCCAACTACTCCATGAAGCTCGCTAACTATGACTTCGTTCCTCCTAATATCGAAGAAGAATTGAAGAAGGGATTCACCGTTAAAGACGATGAATAAACAACTTGTAGTCTAAAATAAAATTTTATTTTTCTTGTAAGCGTTCTTGATCAAGACGTCGTACATGCTGAGAAAGGTGATACGGAATCGATCTGACTATGAGAAAGCTTTGTGTTTTGGCTACCGTATGGGATGTGACAGACAAAGGATAAATTATAGACAACGAAGAATACCTATACATTTTACGGTACGACAACATCAAACTTCGATTCATTCCATTTCTCTATTGGACAAGATAAATTAGCGGGGCAAAAGAGTATCCCGGATTCGATTGGTCGACATATAGGCATCCGACTTGTCGTCCATGAAGCAGTTTTCTTTACCCTCAGACAAGAAAGCATCAGTGCACAACTTCACAGAAAATTGGTGTTTCTTACATGATGACACAGGCACATTCACAGTCTTCCTTTTTCCCGCTGTTTGTCGCATTATCGTCATCATAAACAATCGTTTGTGTCGTATCTACGGTTGCTCTAATCTTTGTACCCACGACCGGGTCAGTTGTCTGTGTGGCATCTGGGTCGCTTGCTGTGACTTCAGTGTCCACAATTGGGTTCGTTTCCGTTGGAGATACTTTTGTCTCCTCAAGATTTCCACCTACATCCTCTACTACAACAGGAGCCGCTCCTTCCTTCGCGGGATTCACATCCTTCGTCACAAGTGTTTTCTCCGCGTTCGGTTGAATAATCTCTGATTTCACATTCTGTTTATCCATCGGTGTAACCGTTGAGCTGGTGGGCGCCACATTATTATTTTCGACGACCTCAGTTTTTTGTCCATCCGCTACTTTAGCCTTACTTTTCTTTTTTCTTGGCTTCTTCTTCTTCTTTCCTGCGTCACTTCCTTGCGACGATTGCCCATTGTTGTTTTCATTTACTTCTTTCTGATCTGAAACTTCATGTGCTTGAGGCGATTGAGTGCTGCCATTCTCTTTATCCTGAGTTTCGGATCCCTTTCCTTCTTGCGCTTTGGCCTCACCATTTTTTGCCACAGCCTTCTCACGCTGCCTGCGTTGCCTCGCACGCTTTCTTCGCAGATAGCGAGCTTTGCTTTTTGACATTACATTCTCTGTATTCGAATCATCGGCATTTCCTGGTTTATCGTGGTTTACGGTTGTTTCTGCGCTCTGTGACGAGGGCACAGCATCAGATTTCACTTCGCTCATGGTGATCCTAAACTTAGAGTTGTGGCGTTATTCGAAGATATCCGAGAGCTTTTCAAAATCACTGAAATGTTTTACCATCATCCAATACATTCCGTTAGTATTCGTTATTCACCGTTCATTCATTATTTTTGTCTCGGATGGCTCGTTACAGTTTTGGACTTGCTTGGGTGGAGTGGTGCGGGAAGTTAAAATATTTTGAAGGGATGCCACGAGTCGTTACTTCCACATCCAAATAGGACCAAATACATCTCCCAAGAATTTCATTTCATATTAGTCCTTTTCGTGACTAAGAAACATTGCGCCATAGTACCTGTACGTACCTTCAGATCTTCTAGTACATACTAAGTACTACGTAGTATTGAAGGTATTGAAAACGTGTTCAACACGTGTAAGGTGAAAATTATGTACAGTAATCTTAACCTTACAGGTAACTTACCATACAAATTTCCTATTTCCTCCTATTCTAAGTAAGTTTACCGTGTACTACAAGTACGTATTTTTGTAAGAAGTACGGAGCGCGTACAAGTAAGATCTTACATCGACGCATTGATGAACCAGTAACTAAACCTTACCGGTAAATTGCATGGTAGATCTACGAGGGGTTTCTTTTTTTGAAAATTACTTCTTGTTCTACAACTTGAAAGTTCTCGTAAGGTTACTCGTAAGGTTACTCGTAAGGTTACTCGTAAGGTTACTCGTAAGGTTACTCGTAAGGTTACTCGTAAGGTTACTCGTAAGGTTACTCGTAAGGTTACTCGTACTCGTAACCTTACTCGCACTCGTACTCGCACTCGTACTCGCACTCGTACATGTAAACCTTACCAGCCGATGCTTTTGGCAGTATTTTCGAATTCCAGAAGCGCTTGGAGCATTTCAGCAGGAACTTTGACTTGTTACCGTAACCTTACAGGTAATTACGATACGGTAACCTTACCTGGTAAGGTTACTGGTGCTCTGTGCACCAACTCTTCCAAGATTAGAATATTGGATACTCGTACCGGTATTCATGGTAACCTTCACTTACTTGTATTATGGAACACTTGAGATTGTTTTCTAAGGATTTATCTACTGCTGCATACATACACAGTGTGCAAAATGCCCCAAGCCCTCAACATTGCCAGCAGGGAAATATGATACAGCAGCGATTGAAGCTAACAACACCCTGTATATAAAAGGCATGAAAACCTGGACACATGTGCCATACCCCGGGTCTACTAGTGATTAGAATAGTAGTGATATGCAAATTGTGAGCTCTATCAATTAGTCTATTGCTATCGGATTGAGAGACCGTCTCCCTGTTGGCGATACGGACGCTCGCTAATCGTAATTCATCCTTATCCTTAATCCAGTCCCGAGTGGACTCGTGACTGTATTCCGGTGCACGGCATGCTCCTCCATGGTACTGTAATAATTACTTCTCTGGTTCAGGGCTACCCCTGCAATAATAGGGGTGGACTCTCCTGATGTTAACCCGATCAGTCACAAAAGGAGCAGTTTCAATAGTTACAGTTCCATTATCATGGGCCTTGAGCACCTTGTAAGGTCCTTGCCGTGGGAAGGATAGTTTTGGAATAATGCCCTTCCTTTCCAGGGTGACATAGTCGCCTTCTTTATAGACATGGGGGATCCTCTTCTGGTTCTCCCTGATGTTGCTCTTGTGGATGCTTTTCTGCTTCCTAGCTTGGATTGCTTCCCAATCCACTGGGAAGTTCACCGGCATGAACATGTCTCGACCAAACACCAGTTGCGCTGGGGAGTACCCCAGGGTAGTATGGATGGCGCTTCTGATAGCATATGCTGCCTTGGTGGTGAATTCCTCAAAAGGGTCCTTCTCGTGGAGGTCCCTATTTTCCAGGTTGAAGGACAACAGACAGTCCTTTAATACCTGATGGATCCTTTCCAGCACCGAGTTGGATTGTGGGTTCCAAGCCCCACTGGGCTTTCTTTTCATCCCCATGTTCTCGCAGAGCTCTTGGAACTCTGCTTTGAACTCACTCCCGCCATCAAAGCCAATTTCCTTTGGGCGCGGATACCTTGCCAGCCAGGTGCTGTCCAACAATCGTTGAGTTTCTGCTGCATTTGGGGAGTCCTTCAGGTGAGCCAGTTCAAACCATCCGGTCACTGGGTCCACCATGGTGAGGACATGGATTTGGTAGTCTTTACCATTTTTGTTGTGGACAGTTGCAGGTCCCCAGAGGTCCACATTGACCCTCTGCCATTTGGTGACCTCAGCTGCTTTTTCCGGTAGTAGTCCATACTTCTTCCGGCCACTCTTCTTAAACATCTGACACGTGTGGCAGTGCTTACAAAGGTCCTGGACGTCCTTCCTTAGGCCTTTCCAGGTGAAGACTGAGCGTATGCTCTGTTCCATTCTCTTTTCTCCGGGATGGACCAACATGCTGTGGTACCATTCCATAACTCTATCCTTGAGTTTATCGGGAATCAGAATCTTTCCTTCTTTATGGATTAGGTTGTAACCTTCCACCATTTTGGTGGTCAGTCGATTGTCTTTTTCCAGAGCACTCATGATTCCTGTGTCCTTTTGCTGGTAGAACTGAATCATGTCCGGGGCAAGTGGGAATGCACTATTGCCCTGGAATTCTTCCGGAGCTTCTTCTCCAAGTGGGAATAGGAGTTGCCGGAGGTGCTCTTCCTCATCCGCGTAGGTGAGGGGCTTATTCGGTGGTAGCCATTCCACTGTGTCCGCTGGATCATCAGTAATATCCAGTCGGGATAGTGCATCTGCTGCATCATTGTCTTTGCCCGCAACATGCTTGACTACGGGGTGGAACTCCTCCATGAGGAGTCTCCATCGGACCATCCTTTGGGTGGGCATCTGCTGATAGAGCAGGTTAAGGTGGTCTGTGTGAATAATTACATCTTGTCCTCGTAGGATTCCCTCAAACGCTTTCAAGCCCTCCACTATACCAAGGAGCTCTTTTTCCCCGACAGTGTAGTTGAGCTGCGCTGAGTTCAGTTTCCTTGTGTAGAAACCAAGGGGTTTGCCATCTTGGCATACGGTTGCTCCCAGTTGCCTGTCACTGGCGTCTGAGTAGAGATGAAATGGTTTCGTAAAGTCTGGGAATGCAAGCTTTGCTTCATCTGCGAGCATCCTTTTCGCCTCCATGAAAGCTTTCTGCTCTGCGGGACCCCAGTACCAATTCATTTTGCCCTTTTTCCCTGCTAGTTTGTTCAGAGGGGCTAGGATGTGGGAGCGGCGCTTCCACATGTCCCGGTAGAAATTTACCATTCCAAGAAACATCTTGAGTTGCTTGGTGTTCTTGGGGGCTTCCAGGCGTTTCATCGCCTCCAGCTTCTTTGGCTGGGGCTGAATGCCCTCTGTTGTTAACAGAAATCCCAGATATTCCACTTCTTTTTGCATGAAAAAGGATTTCCGTAGGTTGGCTCGGAAGCCAGCATCATCCAGTCTTTGTAGGACTGTATCAATTTTGTCGAGGTGATCCTGTTCAGATTCCCCTTCTCTCTGGATGATTAGGATATCATCAATGTAGACAAGGACGTAGTCCAGATCGCCGAGGAGGTTCATCATGACTGATTGGAAGATATCCGGAGCACACGCAATCCCCATTGCCAGTCTCTTGTAGGCATACTTACCCCATGGTAGAATGGTAGAGCAAATCTTTTGGCTCTCCTTGCAGATTGGAATGGTGTAGTACCCTTGGGACAAGTCCAGCGCCGTGGCTGACTGGAATTTCTGGAGCCGTTGGATTGTTTCCCCTATTCGTGGTAGTGGGAATGGTTTCCTCTGGATGGCTGCATTCATCTTCCGAAAGTCGGTTAGGACGCGAATGTCCCCTGTCTTCTTGGGTTGACAGAAGGTAGGGGATGCCCACGGTGAGTCGTCATCGTGGGGGAGTTTTTCCAGGACTCCAATATCACAGAGCCTGGTGATCTCCTTTCGGAGTGCTTGTTCAAAGGCATGGGGTACAGAATAGTACCTCTGCCGGACCGGTTTGACCCCTGGTTGGAGCTCAATGGACACCGGTTCTATGTTTTTGAGAAGGCCCAATCCTCCTCCAAAGAGTGTTGGGAATTTCTTTAGCGTTTTCTTCAGGGCTGCCTTGGACGCGTCTGTAATCTCCAGGTCATTGACCATAGCGTCTATATCGACTTTGGAGTAGTCTGCATCCAGGATTTTGGCTTGCCGTTCTTCCTCTTGTTGGAGGATAGGACTTTGTGTGTTGGCAAAGAATACTGCCTCACATTTGTCCGGGTCAGAGAGCTCCCCCATCCCCTTCATGGGAATAGAGTCACCCTGCCATTCGATCGTACGGGAGCTGTATTTTATGTCCAGTCCCAGTTGTGCCATTAGGTCGGATCCTATAATCATGTCATAGGGTACTTCCTCGTGGTGATGATACTCATCCACTTGGAAGGTCCATTTGATGGTCTTGGAGTTTGAAAATTCTATCAGCCTTAGTCCCACTGAAGCCGCAGACTTGGTTCTGAACTTGCCTCCGTACGTGTTGTAGGTGACAGATCTTTGGTCTCGGTTCGTTAGTTGACTTCGGTCGACAAATTGCCGTAGTATGATGGATTTGGAGCACCCGGAGTCGAGTAGGCCCCGGAGCATCCTCCCCCTTCCCTTGTGGTCCAATACCTCCACACAGACGTCTGCGAATCGGTTGATTACGCGCGGTCCGGTGTGGATGGTATCAGAAACCATTCAGTTGTGGGATCCTTTCTTTTTAAAGGTCTTTCTGTACTTTCTTCTGTACTCTTTGAGTTCCCGTTCGGAGATGTCGATCTCGTCATCGGAGACTTCGTGGTCAGCTTGGGCCGTGGCCAGTACGTATGAGTACTCGTGGTTCGATAGGTTCCTTCCCCAGTGGGGTTTGGAGTGTTGCTCAGTGTCTGAGTCTTGTTCTTTTGCCACAAAGTGCTCCTTGAGCAGGTTGATGGTTTCCCGGTCGAACTTCCCCTTCTTGTGGGGACCACCGGTTAGTTTCCAGCATTTGCCGGCATGGACCTTGCCACAGGTCTTGCATAGCTGTTTGTTGCTGTTGTCCGCAGGGCGCTTCTTTTTGCCAGGGGATTTCCCGTGGTGGGTTCCTCCCCCAGATGCGGCCTTGGGGGTCTTCTTGGTGACGCCGGTCTGCTTTTCGAGGTCGGTGATGCGTTGTTGCATTAGTGCCTCCTTCCGGATGGTGATTTCCAGGTTTTCGAGCTTGTCGATAGTAGTGTTAAAGGAGTGGGTGTAGAGGTCCCAACTGATGTGCTCCAGCTTCTCGCGTTGGGAGTGGGTCATGTTGGCATCTAGGATTTCCTTCATTTCTCCTTGGGTGAAACTTCTTGGTGTTTCCATTTGGTCACTGCCACATTCCCAGAGGCAATCTGGGAGGTAGCTTTGGAGTTCGGCCATTCGGTTGGCCCAGGCTCTAATGCCATGTTTGAGGTCCACGCGCATGCCTCGCATGAATCGGCGGAGGACGATATACGAGCGCTTGCCGTGTTGGTCATTGCCAAAGATTTTGAGTTTGAGGGCATGCATGCATTCCTCGATGACATCCTTTCTGTACTCCTGGGATTGGTAGTACTGGATGAGGGCGCTTGCGGCCTTTTTCTTTGGGATTGGAGACTCGAGGTTGTTGGTCTCCGATTCTTTGTCCGAACTCGCCTTGGCGGTGTCGGTTTTGTCGGCGTTTGGAGCTTGCTCCTTTGTCGTCTCCTTGGAGGCTCCCGTGGGAGTTTCGGTGGCGTCTTGCCCCATTGATAGCAGGATGTTTGCTTGGTCCCTTTGTTCGATCTCTTGGATCTTTTTCTGTACGTGTCTGGTCTGATGGACCTTGTGGGTCGGTTCGGCCAAGTAGGTCCGCGCGAGTGTTCGCTGGACAAGTCCGAGTGCCTCAATAGAGAGGATTCTCTGTAGAACCTCCAATTTCTGGTCCCCGTTGAGTTTGTCATTGCCAGCAATTTTCTGGTCAAAGTCTCTCTTCCAGATAAGGAAGAGTTCTGGTCTTTCAGTACCATTGAGAACCTTCAGGTAGTCGCTGAATGCGATTCCACCTTGTTCGCTGTCTACATTCATCTTTACGGTGGTGGCGTCTTCCGGCCAGTCCTCCCGTGTGACGTTGAAAGGTTTCAGTTTGGTTCCTTTAGACGTCATGGTGAGTTAATCAGTCGTTTATTATATTTTAGTTTAATTAGTTACAGTATTTCTGTAAGTTGTTAGTTGGGTTGGAAATGAGCAAAAAGTGATTGCTCCAGTGTTTCCCCCTGGGGTTCACTTCCACGCGATACCCCGTGTTGTAACTGATTTTCCCCTTGGTTTGTCCAGTGGTGGGAGTTGTTTCTCTCTTTAGTTCCCGGGAATCCTGTGGTTCTCCGGAGTTGTTTCTGTTTTTATTTTGTGGGATTCGATTCCCGTGGTTCTCCGGCGTTGCTTCTCTATTAAGCGATCACCGGGCCGGTCCCACTTCTCGTTTCCCGTGGGATTGGTGGTGTTTAGGTATTCATTATATACCTTTCCGGATATCCGTATACTTCGGTTTTGGTTGGCATCCCCTATTCGGTCTGTCCATCCGCCCAGCGTTGGTCCAATTAGTCCACTCACTGGATTATGTGTCACTTTTTCGACACTTATTTCATTATTTCTTTTGTCGACCATGGTCCTGTTTAGGTACTTAGGTGTCTCTGTTGCTGCTGTTGCTCCCTTCTTTGGGCGCCAACAGTTGCTGGGGTCGGTCTTCCTTGTGCTGCAGACACTGGATATCCTTCTCCCTGTTTCTTTGCTTCTCTGCGCCTCCATTTTTCGGCAGTTTCTTCGGTCCCGTCGGTTTGTCGGCCGATCGGTCCCTTCTCTTGCTCATGGTCATCAGCGCTCAGCTTGATTTTAAAATCATGCCATACCCCGGGTCTACTAGTGATTAGAATAGTAGTGATATGCAAATTGTGAGCTCTATCAATTAGTCTATTGCTATCGGATTGAGAGACCGTCTCCCTGTTGGCGATACGGACGCTCGCTAATCGTAATTCATCCTTATCCTTAATCCAGTCCCGAGTGGACTCGTGACTGTATTCCGGTGCACGGCAACATGTTTGCAATTTGCGATTGTTGGGGGCTAACCACCGTTATTGTTGAACCACCTAAAGTGTTGTTGCATTATGCCTTCTTTACCATGAAGAAATGCCATAATATGAAGCAACTTGTTTCTCTGAAAACATCTGATGATATCATCCCTGCCAAACATGTGCACATGTGCGAACAATGACAAAAAAGCTGAAAATAATAATAGTTGCTCCTCTCATAGCTACATGGGTTGTGTTTTTTGTGCTCACAGTAGCACACTGGTCACGATAACGAGGTCTCATGAACAATGGAAGTTGTGTTAGAGAAGATGTTGCTTATCATTTTTCATAAAAAAATACTGAAATTATGTTTGGCAGTGCGTTTTGGATGCTACATTCGTAGAGATTTCCTTCCAAATGATTCCCTCCAATGATCCAGCATCAGCGGCCATGTCACTGATGACATCCTTGTCGACCAAAAGTCTGAGGCATTTTGACCGTAAGGCTCTGACACTAGCGTGCGGCACCTTCGAAATGCATCGTACTCGTAGTGTGAATAACTTCGTCGCAATCTCTTCGACACACGGATTCCCTGAAGCTGACGCGATGTTGCATTTTTCTATCAAAAGTGCAATGCGCTGTAAAAGCAACGGAACCAAGTGCTCTGAATTTCCATTTATGCATGGCGATGATACAGAATCAGCATCATATGAAATGTCACCACAATTTTGAAGCAGAACCAAGATCAGATCTCGCGCAGTCTGCTTTTGGGGTTCCGTCGTCAACGACACCGGCAAGGAGCACAGTGTATGTAGTAACAGAGCATTCATGGATTTATCGGCTGTTTTCAAGATACGAATGCTTGATTCGAGTGAAGCTCCCAATGGTAGAACATCTTGAAACGGCACTCCATAGGCCGTCAGATGGCGAAGGCCAATCGATAAAGATCGAAGTGCAAGAAATGCAGCTTTCAATATATCAGAGCTTACTTGTCCTGTATCACATTCGAGCAAGGACAGAGACACCAGAGGTTGGATAAGACCGCAAATTTCGTCGCTAATTTCAGATGATCTCAATTGAGGAGTGCAAAATACTTTTTCAATCAGAGAGTTCGCAAGGTGGCAGAAGAAAACTCGAGATCTCTCCGTTGGAAATGCTTCAATTAGTGACCTGCTGGTGCAAATAGAGCTCATCCACGACAATAAACCACAACGCCGGATCAAATGAACATGTGCACCGTATCCACCATGATCAATCATTGACACGAGGGAATCGAGCAGTAAGCAAGTTTCAGCTCCCTTCGCTTCACAAGATGCCTTCGACAGCCTGATATTTTCGAAGGAAGAAAGTATCAGTTCAGGTGCATGACAAGAAGTCAAAAGGCGATAACAAGATGCATCAACGACACCTTTGGAAAGCATTTGGAGTCCCCACATACGCTCCGCACGTGACTGATTGGGGTCTTCCGATGATGAGCAGAAAAGGGACATGAACGCGGGGAGTCGTTTCATGTCCTGAAACGCTCCATGCTCATTTTCATTTTTTAGGAAATATCGATTCATGGACACGTAAAGAGGGTCGTCAGGTTTCGGAAGGACGAGGGCCGAGCGAGCCAAGAAGCTTGCTATTATTGGTGTTAATCTTGGTACAGTCGAGTTGCCTTGATGAGCTGCCTTTTGCAAAAGCAAAGCTCTCTGAATGGAATTCAAAATCATAGCAAGTTGTGGGCGATCGCGCCATGACGACGACTCAAGAGCATAGCTCGTATGGCATGCCTGGAGTATCAGACCCAAAATTGAAACAGCGTAGCACCGAACTTTGTCACATATGCTAGACAAAGATATCAGACAAAGGCTTACAGCACCTTTTTGACAGAGCTGCTGTATGCATGCAATTGAAGACTTCGAGAATTTCCAAGGTAAGCTTGATTCTCGTTTTCCCTCTACATCTTTCGATACGTGACTTTCAACGTTCTCGGATTCGATTGTTTTGTTTGGACTCAATCCTGCTTCGATTGATTTGAGTATTAGGGGGAGCACAAATGCTGGACTATACGGATCAACAGATCCCGTGTTTCTGTCTTTTCTTGATGTGCCGACAAAATTGTGTCGACGGTTTAACTTAAATAGCTCATTAAACACTTGATCAGTTTCCATTGCAGAGTCAGCACTCTGTTCAAGGCTAAGTTTTTCAGCCCAGACATCATTTAAGGGAATATCTAGATCCATTCTATCAAATATGGGAAAATTTGAAATGGTGGCATCAATCCTAGTTACATCGAGTGCATCAACGAACCATTCGAAATTTCTTGTCAAATTTTGTTCTTGGCCCACATTGAAACAACCTTTCCATCGAATATCATTCATTATTGGAGCATGATTTTTTGAACAGACACCGACCAACTGACGAATTAACATGTCAGCACTTCTCACGCCAGCACCAAAAGATGCGAACACAACTTTCCATGTTGACGGGTTGATCTCGATGTCATCGATCGAAATTGTATTGCAGGTGATCATCAATCTCAAAACATATTCCTTTACCTTTGCCTTGGAGTTGATTTTATCTTCTTCGCTGTTCTCTCCCTCAGTAAATAGTTGGTCGAATTTAGAATGGGAGACAACCTTTGAAAATACTTCGCTGGGTGACGGTACCGAAACAGAAGCGTAATTTCCGTCGTTTGTTTGCGTTCGCAGAAGAAGCCCAATTAGTCGCAGACACAAAATTGGGACTTCATCAGCATCATTCACAGGCGCCACGCCGTGTTTCAAGCATGCCCGGCACGCTTTGTGAGAGTTTGATGGATCGACTTCTTTCAGCAGGTTATTGCCATGGTTTTTAGCATCCTGGACAAGACGTATTAGCCAAGAAAGCATGAGGTTAGAAGGAACCTCTGTTGGTGCATCTGATGAATTTTTCTTCAATATTTTTGGTAATGAACCGAAGAGGAAATCAAACAATGCCAACATCATCTCTTCCGATCTGACTTCCGAATGTTTGCCAGTATTTTCGAAGTGACTTAGAATATGAAAACCAAGAAAGCATAAATATTTCGTTCCCTGGTCATAACAGATTGTACTTCGAGCCTTGGATAATAGAGAAAATATACGAATAATCTCAACTGCAATTGAATCAACGTCGAAGCTTGCCGTATTTCCGGTCTCGAACAGCTTACAGACCAAATTCAGAAGACATGCAATACCATCCAGAGAGGGCTTCTGCATTCCGGACAGTGCTTCGATAAGTCTTCTTGAAACATTGGGAAAAGTGACCTCAAAGAAATCCTTCATCATCTCTGAAGAAGATTGAATTTCTTCAAGTAGAAGCCCCATCAAATTGTCTAGATTTCCAGCGTTCCATACCTCCGAGAATCGCCGATCAATGCTTCGCAGACGACACAGCAAGGGATCTAGCAAGCGACGCGAGTCAATCCTCAATAGTTTGCTAAGCAAGTCTATCTCTGCGAGAACCAACGGTTCTTCTTCGACGGAAAAGTCGAGACAGAGGCCCATCAATACAGATTCTGGGACTCTATCAATCAATGTCATTAGATAAGCAGCTTCTATGCCTTCCTTTCGCAAAGAATGAGTCATCATTGAAGAGAGACTACCTTTGATCCTCCTTAGAAGTATCTTTCCTTCCTCTTTTGCCTCTTTCGCTACCCAAATCCATGCATTCAGAGCTGTCTCGAGTACGTTGAAGTCAAGGGTATGACTCTCGTGGAATTGACGAGATTCAATTCGAAAGCAACAGAACAAAAATTGAAGACCGACGTCAGAGAATGAATTCCGTGTTTCCGTGACTAAGCTAAGCTGAATCTTTTCTGTGCTTTCTGGTCGAAGGTTATTCTTCACGAGACAGATGCGCAATAGCTCCGATCTTTTATTTGCACAGGAAAGTATACTGTTCCTTGAATCGTATAGAGCGTCGACGAGAGCCGATTTTCTTGTTTCAACAAAGTCGTTGAATGCCAAAAACGGACATGATAAAATCAGCATGTCAAGTTCATCGAACTTCGAGTTTCGCATTATTTTTTCAATAGCATATAAATCGGAAAGTAGCGATGGCATTTTCCTTTCAACAGTTTTGTTCAGTCGGTGCTTTTCAGAGCGATTGGTCGAGTGAGAATGTTGATCACGCCGTGCAATATGACATGAAACAATATCTAAACCATTCAACAACTTACCAAAAGAATACTGGGAACTATCTGTCGGATTATTCGCCAATATCTTGTATTTATTGCTTTATGATTTCCCAAAAATATGAAGGTGTGGTTGACGAACTTGATGAACGACAGAAGCTCTTTTGGTGACAAATCGACGACGCTTTTTCCATCTTGCATGAGAAGAGAACCAATCTCTTTGTTACCTGTGAGTAGGTCAGATGTGTGTGGATAGAACGAGTCGTTGTTGAAGTACGTTTTCATAAAACACTTCGACAGTGAGATTCTTGTTTCGTGATATTTGCCATTTAATTCCAATGTGGCTTGCGCATAATTCACTAATGGTGCAAAGAATTCGTTCTGGGCAACGCATGACTCTTGGTCGTTGGAGTATTTTATCAAAGCAGCCAACGGAAGTGGGTCCCGCAAACTCGCTAAGCATCTCGCAGCGACCTGGCCAACTAGCAGAGCATAAGACTGTGAATAATCGTCAGTAACTGAAAAAGCGCCAGCAAGTAGCACGGTAAAATTCATGGTTTTGGGCACATTAAACATCTTCCAGGCATTTCCAAGATGAGTCAGTTGTGACCATGAATTATTCAGAACTTTTTGAATAACTTTGAAAACTGTTGGAAGAGTTGAAAGGCAAACGCCATCGATCCAAGTTGAAACCTCATCTTCAATCCACTCAGGAGGATAATCACTTTCTGTCCCTCGAGGCAGTAACGCTGTAGTCATCAAGGTCGTCACAATATTTTGGCACATTTTGTGAATTATCTCACTCTTCGTAGAAAACATTACCTCAAAAAGGATCTTCGAGGATAGTAACAGGTGGTCCGAGTTGCGTTTACAAAACTTCATAATGGTCTGTAGGCATTTCAAAATGCGAACCTGAAGTATCGGCAGAACTCCGTTGAATTTTTCGGCATCACCTGGTAGAAGTTTCATCCAATCGAAATTTTCCGTCTCAATTAGAGATGGTGAGTAGGTGACGTAGGTCTGTATCACCCGAAACAGGTAATCCGACAAGATTGCTCCGCACTTCGACCCTAAAATGCCCTCAAAACGGCTCCTCAGCGAAAGAAGAATCTGCAAATCAGGAAGCCTTTGAAATGTAGCTGACGTCAACTCTCGAAGAAAAGTTTCATCCCATTTGTAATGTTTCGCACCCTCTTTCTTTAGTGATTCGAAGCGATCCAAAATAACAATGATCATTTTGAAACATTCAACTCGCACAAGATGGTTTCCGTTCTGTAACGATTTTGCAAATAACTGGCCTTTCAATTTCATCGGAAGTAAAGTCGGTAAAATGTCCTCAATCGTCACTTGCCGCTTTCCAAACTTAGCACGCAAGCACGACATCGGAGAAGGGCCCTTACTCAAAAGAAGTGTGATAAAACTTGCCTGGCACATAAAACCAAAACTATTCTTTGCTTCGGGCATCGTCAACAAACCAAAGAGTTCTTCAATCAATGATGGATTCTGATTCGTACAATAGAGAAGGAAACGTCTTAGCTCAATCCCCCCCTTTCGTGATTCGAGTAATCGTGACATCGATCGGGCGACCTGATCAGTTCCAAAATTAGGAAGGAAAGGCGATCTCAAGGGATCCGAGAGCAGCGGAAAAAGCAGTCGCCTCGCTTCTATACCAACATCCTCGTGTACAGTGTATGACTCTTCGTCCTCGTTATCTTGAGCATCGAGGACTTGAACAAAAGTGCTATGCTTTGTAAGCGGTGGAGCATGGGATGAAAGTCGACACAAATTTTGAAGGGGATCTCGGGACATCAAGTTAAAAAGAAGTCGCCCATTTTTAACTTTCGACCCAGAGAAAAATGATAATCGCAAATACTCAAGCATATCAATGAGCGCATTATTGTACTTGCTGTCATCAGTATTCTCCCTAGCACTTGTTTGAGAAGGTGCAGACAGTCCTTCTCTGAGAGCAAGAAATAAGATGCCGGGTTTAACTTTCCGTTCCTTACTACCTCCTGTACAAATGTAAGTGTTCACTGCAGTGTCATTGGCATGCAGGAGCGATGTAGCAAGTAGGATAGCTTCTGTTCGTGATGGTTTAGTGAGAGTGGTACGTTCCTTGTTTGTTTGTGCTTCTTTATTCATGTGCAATGGTCGCAAACAAACACGGAGAACACCATCCGAAAGACTTTCGTCTAGATATTTCGCTACGAGTCGTGCGTTTGAGGTTGAAATCATAGTAAAGTGCTTCAATACCTTGAGTACCGGTGCCACCAACAAATCGCACCCTCCTACCGTTCCGGGCTTCCCACGTCCTCTTTCTGTCTCTTCGTTCAAAATGTCGAATAAATGTGGTAAATAACCTCTTGTGAACCCCTGCAAAAAGTTTGCGTTGACATTAATCGCGGTGATATCCTTTTCCTTTCCAAGGTTTTCTTGTAATTTATTTTTTGGTATTGCTACTGTCAGAAGCTCTGCGATTGCTAGTTGATGAGCTTTGCATATTGCGCGAGAAAGCTTCGATTTTTTTTTCTTTAACAATCCTTTGTGGATCTGACCATGGGGTGCTAGGTCATCATTGAGGAGTTCGGTAGCTAAAGGGCTGCTTTCAAGGTAAGCCTTGACTAGTCCTGTAGGCCATACTCCTTTGACGACCTCTGCTCGTTCGCCTCTAGCAACAGCGGTACCCACAAAGGGGACGTGGTACGCAGCGGTATCAGCTTTCCATTCCTCGGACTTTTTGTACTTTTTGATGGGAGGTTCATCGGTACTTCGCTCTCCAGCTTCATCTGCAGCTTCCACTTCATCGTCCGACCAATCATCATCGTTTTCATGACTGCTTCTCTGCTCTAACGCAAGGGCAATCTCGCGCTCTTTCCTGACGGTTCGGGCAAACTGCTTGAGCACATTCAAAATAGCCTGATGATTGTCGCCATTCAGTGTTGCTGCAAATTCTGAAGCACGAAGAGTCCCATTGTTGGATGCCATTCTTCACTTCCTTCGATGGGGTAAACGAGGAGGATGTTCAGATCTTGCTCGTATCAGTAGTGAAAAGAACTATTCTATCAGTACGGTAGTGTGGGTATTCGTTATCCACATCAACTGATGGAAAACGCTCCAATCGTCTGCTTCGTTCATTCATGCATCTTTGTCGTTTCACGGATCGTCAAAAAATCATTTCTTTTTCCGAGATTTTTTTGGATAAGTGGCAGCGATTTCGGTTCGATGTTTTTGATCGTACCGTAATGTTTGGCGGGTTGTGGTTGGATGTCCGTCCTCCCACGGTGTTTTAGTTTGCGTCAATCAAAAAGGCACGCGCCGTTACTTTTTTTACCTGATGCTTGTATTACATTCATAGTATATCATACATACGACCGTGCAGTACGAAGTAAGGTGACGAAGTAACCTTAAAAACCTTACATACCATACTACAAATAATAAAAACTAGGTGCTTCTACAGTTGTACCGTACGAAGTATTACGGGTACTTGTACTGTACTGTGATGGTACTACAATGTACGTCCACTTATTGTATTCGAACAAGTATTTATTTTCTCGAATTTGAATCGAATGAATCATAATTTTCTGATCATTCGATCATGTCGTCAACAAAATTCGGTGATAACGCGATCGCCTCCAAACTCCTCCAACGGTGTCGGTAACTTACTCGTACGGGTAAGGTTACTGGTGCCGTGATATTACTGATGATACGTAGACAACTCCACGAAAATTGGACTGCGATTACACCTACCCGGTACCTGGTAACCTTACTCGTACCATACTCGTATGTTGGGCAAGGCACAGGTCACCGCAACTGCAGGATGCGGGTGGGGACACGCCCGCACCTCCACGCGCACCACCTGTGAACTTGCCGCGCGCGCCGTGACGAGCACTACGATCTATGTGAGGAAGGTCCCAATGGTAGGTAGGTAAGTGTCCCGAGAGGGCCGACAGCGCGCGCACCGTAGACGGTGCCGTGCACCAGAATACAGTCACGAGTACACGCGGGACTGGATTAAGGATAAGGATAAAAGAAAACAATCGGCGAGCCGACGGAATCGCTGATTGCCAGAGAGCTCTTAGAACTGTAGCATATAGACTAACTGATAGAGCTCACAATTTGCATATCACTACTATTTCTAATCACTAGTAGACCCGGGGTATGGCATGATTTTAAAATCAAGCTGAGTGCTGATGACCATGAGCAGAAAGAAATCGACCGGCCAAGGGACCGACGAGATCGAAAGACTGCCAGAAAATGGAGGCACGGAGAAGCAAAACAGGGAGAAGGATATCCAGTGTCTGCAGCACAAGGAAGACCGACCCCAGCAGTGGTTAGCCCCAAAGAAGGGAGCAACAACAGCAACAGAGACACCTAAGGACCCAAACAGGACCATGGTCGACAGCAAGAATAATCGAAAAATTCGAAAATACACACTGAAAAAGTGACACATAATCCAGTGAGTGGACTAATTGGACCAACACTGAGTGGATGGACAGACCGAAGAGGGTACGCCAACCAAAACCGAAATATACGAGTATACGGAAAGGTATATAATAAACACCTGAACACCACTAATCCCACGGGAAACGGGAAGTGGGACCGGCCCGGTGACAGCTTAAGAAAGAGGCAACGCCGGAGAACCACGGGAATCGAATCCCACGAAATAAAAACAGAAACAACTCCGGGGGACCACAGGATTCCCGCGAGCTAAAGAGAGAAACAACTCCCACCACTGGACAAACCAGGGGGAAAATCAGTTGTAACACGAGTTATCACGAGAAACAGTACAAATCCAGCAAAAGAACTGGAGGAACTGAGCAATCACTTTTACTCAGTTTCAACACAAAGCAAAAGATAACAGAAATAGTGTAACTAAATTAAATAGAAAACTGATTAACTCACCATGGCGACCAAGGTAACCAAACTGAAACCTTTCAACATCACACGGGAGGACTGGCCGGAAGACGCCACCACCGTAAAGATGAACGTAGACAGTGAACAAGGTGGAATCGCATTCAGCGACTACCTGAAGGTTCTCAATGGTACTGAAAGACCAGAACTCTTCCTCATCTGGAAGAGAGACTTTGACCAGAAAATTGCTGGCAATGACAAACTCCACGGAGACCAGAAACTGGACGTTCTACAGAGAATCCTCTCTAACGAGGCACTCGCACTTGTCCAGCGAACGCTCACTCGGACCTACTTGGCAGAACCGACCCACAAGATCCACAGCACCAAACGGGTGCAGAAAAAGATCCAGGAAATCGAACAACGAGACCAGGCAAACATCCTATTATCAATGGGACAAGACGCAACTCCCACGGGAGCCGTCAAGGAAAAGGCAAAGGAGAAATCTCCAAACGCCGACAAAACCGAAACTGCCAAGGCGAGATCGGACAACGAATCGGAGACCGACAACCTCGAGTCTCCAATCCCAAAGAAAAAGGTCGCAAGCGCCCTCACCCAGTACTACCAATCCCAGGAGTACAGAAAGGATGTCTTGGAGGAATGCATGCATGCCCTCAAGCTCAAAATCTTTGGCAATGACCAAAACGGCAAACGCTCGTACATCGTCCTTCGACGATTCATGCGAGGCATGCGCGTCGACCTCAAACATGGCATCAGAGCCTGGGCCAACCGAATGGCCGAACTCCAAAGCTACCTCCCGGAATGCCTCTGGGAATGTGGCAGTGACCAAATGGAAACGCCAAGAAGTTTCACCCAAGGAGAATTGAAGGAAATATTGGATTCCAACATGACCCACTCCCAATTCGAGAAGCTGGAACACATTAGTTGGGACCTCTACACCCACTCCTTTAACACTACTATCGACAAGCTCAAAAACTTGGAAATCACCATCCGGAAGGAGGCAATCATGCAACAACGCATCACCGACCTCGAAAAACAGACCGGCGTCACCAAGAAGACCTCCAAGGCCGCATCTGGGGGAGGACACCAAGGGAAGTCCCCTGGCAAAAAGAAGCGACCTGCGGACAACAGCAACAAACAGCTATGCAAGACCTGTGGCAAGGTCCATGCCGGCAAGTGCTGGAAACTAACCGGTGGTCCCCTCAAGAAGGGGAAATTCAACCGGGAAACCATCAACTTGCTCAAGGAGCACTTTGTGGCAAAAGAACAAGACTCAGACTCTGAGCAGTACTCCAAACCCCACTGGGGAAGGAATCTATCGAACCACGAGTACTCCTATGTACTGGCCACGGCCCAAGCTGACCATGACGTTTCCGATGACGAGATCGACATCTCCGAACGAGACCTCAAAGAGTACAGAAGAAAGTACAGAAAGACCTTCAAAAAGAAAGGATCCCACAACTGAATGGTTGATACCATCCACACCGGACCCCGGATCATCAACAGATTCGCGGACATCTGTGTGGAGGTATTGGACCACAAGGGAAGGGGAAGGATGCTCCGGGGCCTACTAGACTCCGGCTGCTCCAAATCCATCATACTACAACAGTTTGTCGACCGAAGTCAACTAACGAACCGAGACCAAAGATCTGTCACCTACAACACGTACGGAGGCAAGTTCCGAACCAAGTCTGCGGCTTCAGTGGGACTAAGGCTGATAGAATTTTCAAACTCCAAGACCATCAAATGGACCTTCCAAGTGGATGAATATCACCACCATGAAGAAGTGCCCTATGACATGATCATAGGATCAGACTTGATGGCACAACTCGGACTGGATATCAAATACAGCTCCCGAACAATCGAATGGCAGGGTGACTCCATCCCCATGAAGGGAATGGGGGAGCTAACTGACCCGGACAAATGTGAGGCAGTATTCTTTGCCAACACACAGAGTCCAATCCTCCAGCAGGAGGAAGAAAGGCAAGCCAAAATTCTAGATGCAGACTACTCCAAAGTCGATATAGACGCTATGGTCAATGACCTGGAGATTACAGACGCGTCCAAGGCAGCCTTGAAGAAAACGCTAAAGAAATTCCCAACACTCTTTGGAGGAGGACTGGGTCTTCTCAAAAATATAGAACCGGTGTCCATTGAGCTCCAACCAGGGGTCAAACCGGTCCGGCAGAGGTACTATTCTGTACCCCATGCCTTTGAACAAGCCCTCCGGAAGGAGATTACTAGGCTCTGCGATATTGGAGTCCTGGAGAAACTCCCTCACGATGATGATTCTCCATGGGCATCTCCTACTTTTTGCCAACCCAAAAAGACAGGGGACATTCGCGTTCTAACGGACTTCCGGAAGATGAATGCAGCCATCCAGAGGAAACCATTCCCACTACCACGAATAGGGGAAACAATCCAAAGGCTCCAAAAGTTCAAATCAGCTACGGCGCTGGACTTGTCCCAAGGATACTATACCATCCCCATTTGCAAGGCGAGCCAAAAGATTTGCTCCACCATTCTACCGTGGGGAAAGTATGCCTACAAACGACTGGCAATGGGAATCGCATGTGCGCCCGACATCTTCCAATCAGTCATGATGAACCTACTAGGGGACCTGGACTATGTTCTTGTCTATATCGATGATATCCTAATCATCCAGAGGGAAGGCGAATCTGAACAGGATCACCTCCGCAAAATCGATACAGTTCTACAAAGACTGGATGACGCCGGCTTTCGAGCCAACCTCAGAAAATCCTTCTTCATGCAAAAAGAAGTGGAATATCTGGGATTCCTGTTAACAACAGAGGGCATTCAGCCCCAGCCAAAGAAACTGGAGGCGATGAAGCGTCTGGAAGCCCCCAAGAACACCAAGCAACTCAAGATGTTTCTTGGAATGGTAAATTTCTACAGAGATATGTGGAAGCGCCGCTCCCACATCCTAGCCCCTCTGAACAAACTAGCAGGGAAAAAGGGCAAAATGAATTGGTACTGGGGTCCAGCAGAGCAGAAAGCTTTCATGGAGGCGAAGAGAATGCTCGCAGATGAAGCAAAGCTTGCATTCCCAGACTTTACAAAACCATTTCATCTCTACTCAGACGCCAGCGATAGGCAACTGGGAGCCACTGTGTGCCAAGATGGCAAACCCCTTGGTTTCTATACAAGGAAACTGAACTCAGCGCAGCTCAACTACACTGTCGGAGAAAAAGAACTCCTGGGTATAGTAGAAGGCCTAAAGGCGTTCGAAGGAATCCTACGAGGACAAGATGTGATTATTCACACGGATCACCTTAACCTACTGTACCAGCAGATGCCCACCCAAAGGATGGTCCGGTGGAGGCTCCTTATGGAGGAGTTCCACCCGGTAGTCAAGCACGTTGCCGGCAAAGACAACGACGCAGCAGATGCATTGTCTCGACTGGATATCACCAAGGATCCAGCAGACACGGTGGAATGGCTACCACCAAATAAGCCCCTCACCTACGCGGACGAGGAAGAGCACCTCTGGCAACTCCTATTCCCACTTGGAGAAGCACCGGAAGAATTCCAGGGCAATAGTGCATTCCCACTTGCCCCGGACATGATCCAGTTCTACCAACAAAAGGACACAGGAATCATGAATGCTCTGGGAAAAGACAACCAACTGACCACCAAAATGGTGGAAGGTTACAGCCTAATCCACAAGGAAGGGAAGATTCTAGTCCCGGACAAACTCAAAGACAGAGTCATGGAATGGTACCACAGCATGCTGGTCCATCCCGGCGAAAAGAGAATGGAACAGAGCATACGCTCGGTGTTCACCTGGAGAGGCCTGAGGAAGGACGTCCAGGACCTCTGTAAACACTGCCACACGTGCCAGATGTTCAAAAAGAGTGGCCGGAAGAAGTATGGACTACTACCGGAGAAAGCAGCTGAGGTTACCAAATGGCAAAGGGTCAATGTGGACCTCTGGGGACCCGCAACTGTCCACAACAAAAATGGTAAAGACTACCATATCCATGTTCTCACCATGGTGGACCCAGTGACCGGATGGTTTGAACTGGCTCACCTGAAGGACTCCCCAAATGCAGCAGAAACTCAACGTTTGTTAGACAGTACCTGGCTAGCAAGGTATCCGCGCCCAAAAGAAATTGGATTCGATGGTGGAAGTGAGTTCAAAGCAGAGTTCCAGGAGCTCTGCGAGAACATGGGAATGAAAAGGAAGCCCAGTGGTGCCTGGAACCCCCAATCCAATGCTGTATTGGAGAGGATCCACCAGGTGCTGAAGGATTGCCTGCTATCCTTTAACTTGGAACAAAGGGACCTCCACGAGAAGGATCCTTTCGAGGAGTTCACCACCAAGGCAGCATATGCTATCAGAAGCGCCATCCACACCACCCTGGGATATTCCCCAGCACAATTGGTGTTTGGAAGGGACATGTTCATGCCTGTGAATTTCCCAGTGGATTGGGAAGCAATCCAAGCAAGGAAACAGAAGAGTATCCACAAGAGTAATACCAGGGAGAACCAGAAGAGGATTCCCCATGTCTATAAGGAAGGAGACTATGTCACCCTGGAGAGGAAGGGCATTATTCCGAAACTATCCTTCCCACGACAAGGACCTTACAAGGTGCTCAAGGCCCATAACAATGGAACTGTAACTATTGAAACTGCTCCCTTTGTAACCGACCGGGTTAATATCAGGAGAGTCCATCCCTATTATTGCAGGAATAGCCCTAAACTGGAGAAGTAGCTCAATAGAACAGTACCATGGAGGAGTATGCCGTGCACCAGAATACAGTCACGAGTACACGCGGGACTGGATTAAGGATAAGGATAAAAGAAAACAATCGGCGAGCCGACGGAATCGCTGATTGCCAGAGAGCTCTTAGAACTGTAGCATATAGACTAACTGATAGAGCTCACAATTTGCATATCACTACTATTTCTAATCACTAGTAGACCCGGGGTATGGCAGACGGGCACAACGCGGTGCCCGCACAAGGTACGCAGCCGCTACCAGGCACGGAGGTGCGGGACGATGCCTTCCCCATCTGCTCACCTCATTGTCCCTTGGCCAACACCAAGCCGGCGACAATGAGGAGTGCTGTTCCCTGTGGGAGCAGATCAACAAAACTTATCCCTTCTCCCCAGCCACACACCTCCATACACAAACACCCCAACACCAAAACCACCCCATGATGCCACCCCGCTCACGTCCACACACTGGCTACCCCAGCACGCTGGCTACCCCAGCTCCCCGATCCTGCCGATCACGATCCTGCCGATCACCCCCTGACCACAACGCGTCTCCCCCCTGGCTACCCCAGCACGCTGTTTACCCCAGCTATCCCGATCCTGTCGATCACTCCTACCCCGTCGCCAACAACACACGACTTCCCACTGGCTGGCTACCCCACCCAACCCACTATCCCACCACCCGGTCTTGTCGACCACCCACGGCCCAACCGCCCCCCCCCCAAAAAACGCGGTTTCCCCTACCCCCTACCTGCCGATCCTGAAACCGGCCCTGAAACAGGCCCCGAGATAACTTTGTGCGCCAGCCCCAATCTTTGACACAAATCATGACACCATCCCTCGCCAATCAGAGCGATCAACCCCTTGACACATCTCCTCGCCAACCCCCTCTGACACTTATACTCGCCAATCCATCAACTTCCGCCCAACCCCCCTCCCGCGCACCCCACCTCCCACTCTCACAAAATCGATTCTGACCAAAATCCACCCACGTGCCCAACTCCCGAACCCACACCATGCCCCCCGTCCAGGAACTAACCCAGCTCCAGATTCGCTGCCTCTCTTCTGGGCTTCTAACCTTCTCCGACAAACCACCCAGAAACCCCGACATCACCAACACAACCCGCCAGTCTTTCCAAACTGGCGAACGTTGCCCACCGCTCCAACTTACTGAACACCATGCACACCCGGTACGCATACCTCGACGAGCACCACGAAGTACGAAAAAAGAAAGTACGAGTACGAGTACGTGTTTACTCGTACCGTACGTACAAGTAAGGTTACCGGGTAAGACCTTACGGTAAGGTTTTATTTTTGAGATTGAATATTGAGAATGCATCGTCACTCAGTTCATAGTTCATACCGTATTTATTTTCATTCACAGCAACGAAGGGACCAATAATGCTGTAGCGATGGCAATGCAGAAGTCAATGTATAGCGCTCTCTTCGTGCTGGGAGTATTCCTCACTAAGAGGGTGGATTGCTTCGCTATCAATGGCTCGAGTAATGTCCTATCGTACAAGATCCTGTCCTACCGCTCTTGGCAGTGACAAATTCAACCGAGACATCGATGAAAAAAGTCGACAACAAGCCTCCGGAAAAGGGGGTGGGGGGATGGTAGCAGGTGCAGTTTTAGGAAGTCTCGTTGGAGGCCCGTTTGGTATGTTGTTTGGGGCGTCCATAGGAAGCAACCTTGGTGCGAAGAATGCTTTTGACCGAGCAAGAAAAGAGGAAATGCAGAAGAGAGGGATCACACAAGAGATGCTAGATGCAGCTCAAGAGGTTGGCTACGCTCTCGAACAGTCCATGGAGGGAATGGAGGCAACCCAGGAGAGTCTACGATCCCAACAGTCCTTAGCCCGAAGAATTGAAATCGATGTGAATGATTACTACGATAAAGCGAAGGAGGCAATGGCTGCTGGTCAGGAAGAGGACGCGAAATCATTTTTGCTAAAGCGCCACGAAAATCAAGAATATTTGAAGGAAACCTTAATGCGATGCGCCGAAGAAAAGAAAAGAATCGACGTGATGGAGAGCAATGTAAGCGCACTACAGAAGCGCGCTTTGGAAGTTGAGGCTATACTACAGAGAGCTGTTGGCGCCAAGGCTCGCCAAGACGCTACAAGTCAAGGTTCATTTTCTGATTCTGAATTTTCATTGTCCCGTGAAGATCCGCTTCTAAAGAAGTTTAAGGATCTTGGAATCGACTAAGCCGATCTCGTTAGGGAACCTTTCCGATATTATGAAGAATCTGAGCGTGTCCTGCAAATAGGTTCTGGAATGTAATTCACTACTGTCATTGCCATGCCACATTATGAAGTGTACAAATATGGTTCTAATTAGTTCGTACAGCCAATGTTTCCCTCCTCAAGCGGAGCGATTCTTTTTATCGCCGTCCTTATTTTTCGCGTACAGCAGAATCCCAGCACGAATTTCGTCTTTATCGAACTCTTCTTGATCATCGTCATCGTACATGATGTGCCACAGTGATGATTTGCTAGAGTACCTGTCGATGGTTCCATAGTATATTGTTTCCGAATCATCGTCTTCTGGAAAGTACTTCGCAATGCGTTGACCAATATATTTTTTGGGATTGTCCTCCGTCTCAGACCTTTGCCTTTTGGCCCCTCGTTTTTCTTGTTTCGACCGAGCCAACGTGTTGACAATGGATCCGTCTTCTTGTTTGGCAATCTCTAGTTCTATTTTGCGTTTCTTAATTTGATCATTCTTTCCCTCAAGATTTGCTTGGATTTTTGTCAAAGCTTCCCGTTTCTCCCCCACCCAATCTTCCTTGTTCTCTTCCTTGTCCTCTTCGCAAACCTCCTTATACAAAGATAAGGAATCTGCATTCAGTCGAAATCAATTAGGCCAATAGTGAGGTTCTGCAAGAGTAGAATATCCGCAAAGACCGGGATGCAATCGGAAGCTGCAAAGCGGGTGACACCATTTGTGACAGCAAATCACATTGTTCAATGCGACGTACCATAAAGTGTTGTAAGATCCAAGTAAATATCTTCCCCGTTGTCCAACTTGAGAATGAATGTATCCTCTTCAAACATTTTCCCGCGCACGATTTTCACGATGGACCCCCGATAGACTTCAGTTTTGCCATTGAACTTTTTGACGTGTGCTCCTCTGAGTCCAATGAGAGCCTCCCGGATTTCATCATCAGGATTGTTGGGGGCCTGCTTTTTCTTGTTTTCAGCTAGCAGAGCCTGAATGCCATAGGCAATCATGTTTTTTCGCACAACAACATTGAATTTGCTTGATGCAGGAAATGCAACATCGGGTTCCGCCTCGACCACATTCGAACAATTTTCGCTGAGAAGTTCCTTTATAACACCGGTGTCATCTCCATGGATGATAACTGTAGCTGGAGTTGCCAATGGACCAACTAGCTTCAAGAATTGTTTGACGATATTTCGAAGCTGGCCCGCCATTTCTGCCGTTGCATTTGCGGCAATACTAACTTCCATGTCAGTTGCAAAGAGTGATATTGGTTTGTTGTCATTCTTTGCCTTTTCGGTTATCTGTTTGTATTTCAGGAAATCAACGGAAGGAAAGTTGCTGCTGCAGTAATCAAAGAGAGTTCGGCATCGAATGGGCATGCCCGCACATGCACCTACTCCCAAAAAATTTGATTCTTTGTCCATTCCAATGTAGGTTATCGCGTGTCCACCATTCATTAGCAAAACTGGTGACTCGTGCTCCTTCTTCGCCGCGTACATCGCAACAATCTGTCCGGCCGACATCAATTGTTCCCTCCTTTCACCAAGTTGTTCCACGTTGAAAAAATCTGTGCTGGACAATCGAAAGAGCCGTGTCGGAACCTCCGAGAAGAGAAACGAAATGTCTCTGCCGTTCTTTTCGTCGTTCCACATTGCATACACCGTTGTAAACGGCACTTTCCGTTTCGCTGCAGTTCGAGCGGCATTTTGTTTCGTGGCAAAGTTCGGGTCTTCTACTCCGAAGAGATGAGTCAACGCATGAGGACAGAGGAAGCGACTCAACGACACAGAGGGTTTCGCGGCGTGATCATCTGATTGAACATGGGGTGTCCTATCATTGAGAAAAAGGGAACGATTTTGTCAGGAAACTCCGAGAGCGACGAAATAACGAAATAGCAGATACCTTTGGGAAGTCACTTCATTGCAACGATTTTGTGCGGAACGCCAGCCGACACTCCGTTTACTACTCACGTCCAGAACACAGTAGGAACGTAATTAAGCTTTGCTCCGTCATGGAAACTCCATTTCATCTCGAGGGAGTCGCAAACCACAACAATGAAATGATTTTCCGATTGTCCTGGCAGATCCCGGGGCAACTCGGCGATTGCAATTCCCCCCCCGGTATCTCCCATCATCGCCATCGTGCAACTAAGAAGAGGAGAGTGAGTTGCAGAGAAATCGTGCTGCAACTAGCGCTGCACTTATAGGACACTCGGTTCACGATCCTATCGATCTGCTTATTATTGCGTCTATAGTTTTTGACTTGACTTCCTTGTCGGCGTTGAAAGAACTCTTAACTTTGCGACTGCAGCAGATACAACCAGGGGGGACGTATTATTGGACTAAGGTTACCGTTGTAACTCGTTCATCTTGTCCCGGAGTCTCAGAATGCGGTAAAGGCGCTACCCTAGTACGTACAAGCACAAATTCACGAAGCATACATAGGTGTTCATCACGGGGTGTTCGCAATCTGGCGCTTTGTTTGTGTTCGGCTACCACGGCGCGCGATCAGCTTCTGCAATAAGTCTTCGTTGGCGACAAAAGCCTCTTGCGAGACATCGTTTTTTGCTGTACTCCGAATACTGTGGTGACTCATGACCGTCAATAGTAATCGTCTGGTTCCCCGTCTACGAAGAATTTTTTTCGAGAATACTTCTTCGTAATACCTAAGATCTTACGACCTAAGCTGCTTCTACGTTGAACGTGGACGACAGCTGTCGCAACAACATTTGAACGTCGTCTTCATGATCATGGTCTTCATACCAATACTTCTGTGGAATACGGTATGTACGAGCACGTACCGGTAAGGTTTACGAGTAAGATTACGAGTACTCGTACTGAGTACGAGTAAGGTTACTCGCACGGTTGGAAAAGTTTTTAACTCTACCGTACGGTAAATTACTACCGGGAAGATAGGTAAGTTACAGGTAGCAGGTTCTGTATCCAGGTGTCACTGATTGTTGATCCCTTGATGGGAGATGGCACGATTATGTCGTTGTTGTGCAGCTACCGGTAAGATTATCTTACCGGTAATCCAAAAAATAGTGATGGGAAAAAATTGGAAGTAAAACACAGAAATAAAAAAATTACCGTAGTAATATTGACAATAGAATGAAGTAATAGATGTGAGGTTCGAAGATGTGATGAATCGTGTGTTTCCGAGTCTGTCTTTCTATTTTGATTTTATGATGTACAGCTTTTAGGACACTTGCAATTCTCATTCAACCTGCTTTTTCTCTCACGTCTGAAAGATTCGAATACATCTCTTAGTGCGAAACGGAAACAGACATCCGAAGACGAAAGCATGTACGAAGACGGAATCGATGGAGATTCTCTGAAAGAAGTTTTGGCTTCAGCTATCAAAAAAATCGATATCGGTACAGCAGTTCTTCCCAAGCCTTTGTTCCATTCCGATTCAGATGATTCCGACGATGACGAATCCTTGACGAACATCTCCTCCAGTAAAAACGACAACCGCAGCGTCGACGATGGCAGCATTCACAGCAGCATTCTCGCCTGGCAACTCGACAAACTACAATACGTACGGGAAGCCAAACGACGAACAAAGAGCGCGAGGATCGAGAGGGAAGAGCTCCCGAAAATGTTTACTCTCGGTCCACACATTGCCTACGCTCTACGCACGAACCCTCCGCACGGAATTCAATGCCATTGTCGTGGAACATCATCTGAAGTGGGCTCCACTCTGTATCAGCGAACCGGGACCGTTCTACGGCGGGTTCCCCTCCCCGCGGTTGGGTCGCTACGATTTTCATCACGCCGATGCGATTGTCGATTGGGCCATCAAGCACAACATGAAGGTGAAAGGGCACGTGCTCGTTTGGCACGTCACTTCGTAAGTAACCGAGTCCTTTGGGACGGCGTCAGCTTGGCCTCGTGTCTCGTTTGATGGATGCATTGTGCTGAACTCTTGTTTTACATACTATCAATTCCATTCAGTCCTCAATTGCTGGAAAATCTAGAACCAGAAGACGTCCGAGAACAGTTGCGACGGACACATTTTTACCTACGATGGGGCACTTCAGAGGCCGTATCAAGGTTTGGGACGTTGTCAACGAGGCATTAGCACCGGATGGTACGTTTGAAAACTATTATCGCTATTGTTTGCGTAGTGCAGCTGTAATCCTGATACGACGCTCTCAACCCACAAACTTGACTTCTATTTTAGGTAGTTTGGCTGAAAATGTGTTCTTTCGAAAACTCGGACCGGGATACATCGAAGAGTGTTTTCGATGGGCCCACCAAGCGGACCCAGACTCCATCTTGCTATACAACGACAACAAGGTGGAGGGAATGAACGGCCCGAACAAAGAAAAGGCGGACGGTTTCTATCATCTCCTGGCTAGTCTGGTAAATAAGGGTGTTCCTGTACACGGGTGTGGGATTCAAGCCCATTTCAATGCTGCCGGAACCGGACGCAATCGTGTGCCAACACCGCGCATGGTGAAGAATCAAATCCATCGATTAGGAAACCTTGGACTGAAGGTGAACATTTCCGAAATGGATGTCCGGGTCAGCCAGTTGGCACCCGAGCTGCGTCAAATGGCTCAGAGACAAATCTATCACGACATAATTGTAGCTGCATTAACAGAACCCGCATTCGACGGTGTATGGCTGTGGGGGTTTACCGACAAACATACATGGGTGACACAATTTTACTTTGAGGACGAACCCCTGATCTTTGATGAATCTTATGGGCGAAAGGAAGCATATTATGGACTTCGTGATGCGTTGTCATCAATTACGAAAGGTGGCACAGTTGGGGCATCTCTCACGTTCGACTCGGATGAAGACGAGGATGGAAACATTTGGGGACACAATTGGATGCGACCATCTATTGTGGAAGAGACGACTCAATCTTCGTTTTGCGAGCAAGATAACGATGTATCTGGCGACCAAAGACCTGATTGGGAGCTGTGATCTGGCCAATATTGATTAGATACTACCATAATACTAGGATCATAATTGTAGTGATCAATAGAACTTCTTGTTCGGTTCCAATCTTAAAATTCCTTTCTTTTCTACTCTGAGAGTATTACCTTTATTACCTTTGTTTAACGCCAACTGATTGAGTAGAAGCATTCTATTGTAAGTGTTTTCCTAGTTTTCCTCCTCGACCACAATCAGTTCAGAACGGAGAGCCAGGTATGTTGCCAGACCAAAAAATGGGATGTATTTCGCTGCTTTCACCACTGGTGAATTGGAGTCCATACCTCGTCGTTTCACATCGTCGTCTACTAGCCAACCCTGGAAAAGACCAAATATTGCAAGATCCACCAAAAAACTTGATCCAACGCGATCGATACTCAAGAGATCTATCAAGCTGGTATAGCGCAGTAGCAAGATCTCCAAAATCATCGAATCTCGCGAACAGACCCCAGAATATAGATCCGGTACCAACGAATCCCATCGACAATCCAAGAATTTTGCTGTCGGTAGCTCGAATCACCGCCGTCATATCCTCACGAGGGATTTTGACTTCCATTTCATCCTCGACAGATCTGGTTGCAAGGTACGGCAATAGAAATGCTGACGTCAAAAACTGCATTCCTATCACGGTCGGTAGCATTGGAAAAAGGTTTGGTTTCTTCTTTCGATCGTCACTCAAGAACCCAGCGAACATTGCTGCCCAAGAAAGCAGTAAATTGAAAATCCCCTCTAATCCGGGATGGACGACCGGTGCGAAGGGCAAGTCTAGGATTGGGCTCACCAAGAAAAAATTTAACGACAAATCCCTGACTTCTTCCCACGTTCGGACTTCCAACGACGTAGCGGGCAGACCAAAGAACCAACTCGAGAAAAAGACAACATACATGTAGGTTGCCCATACCGCAGTTGGAAGGAGGACGAATAGGTTCTTCCTTGACCTTAGACAAAAATGAATCGATGAAGAGAGACAGGCCACCCGTTTTGAAGACGGCGGGTTCCTTCAAGTCCGTCCCGGAAGTTATTTTTCCACTCTCTATTGTGTAGTAAGAGCAGCCTCTGGTGAACGGGAGTTCCTCGGAATCACTTTCAACATGCCACCGCAACATCATCTTGTCCCCAGCATCAATTTTGTCGTCGACGATGAAAGAAAACGATGCAGGCATAGCTTCTGCACATATGTTCAGATGTTTTTCAAGCGCATCCTTTCCTGCGAACGGTCTAGGGAAAGCTGTATCATCGTATTCTATATCATCTGCAAAGATGGACACGGCTTGTTTCATATCTCTTTGGTTCCATGCAGAAAAGTATTGTTCTGGCAAGCTCGACGATTTCGATGATTTCGACGGTGGAATCGACGGCTCGTCTGTCGTTGAGTCTTTCGTTGCCATTATTACATCGGAAGCCACTTTTAGAATTTTCAAACTGAACTCTCCCGACTTGTCATTTTCTTTGACCACGAATGCCTTGCGAATCAATGCGTCGTCATTCAATTCAAAAAATGCTGCTCCTTTTTTTGTTTTCTCACCGCTTTCGAGGTGAAAGGCTACTCCGCATTTTCGTGTTACGGGGTCGTATATGTCGTCGTCCAATACAAGCTTTGGTGAGTCTATTATTTCCGATTGCAGACGCAAAGCCCGTTCCAGACCTTGTCGTGTGTTCCAAGCAGTGGGGAAGTCAGTATCTTCGAACTCAAAAGCCAGTCCGTCGTCGTTGCGACCCTCCGACTCTTCATCATCGGAGACAAATTTCATGGCTTCATCTACATTCTTGTCGTTGATGGCAGTCAAGAACTTCGCCCCGGGAGAGAGGGTGCTCTGCTTATTGTTGCTTTTGCCATCATTGGTTTTCAGATTGTCAAACGATTTCCACAGCCCCTCTAGTGTTGGGAGCGACGAGAACGGTGTTTGGGCCGCACCGAGGCGTACCGAAGCCAGACGATTGTTCCCATTCGTGATTCCGCAAGGCCTATTGACTGTCGGTGCTAACGACGACACCGCACGCCTCTCGTCAATTGTCGCCACGACCAATAAGAAAGTCACGATGAAGTTGCAGGTCGACATCGATTCCGCTTGGCTCCTGATTGATTCTATTTTCAATATTCCGATTCTGGTGTGTCAGTATATGTCTGGGAAGAGCAAACGAACCACTGTCGACACAATAATTTAAACGAACCGCGTTGCGATGACGAAAGACCAGGGCTCGTTTAAGTGACAACACAGATGATGTTCTTGCCGTATCGCGAGTTCCAAACAGTCGGACTGACAGATTAATTCTGATCCTCTAATGAATCATCATCATTGGAGGCAGTCGCAGGGTCACACGCCCTCCAACTCCCACGTTTCATGCGCTCACTACCGAAT
Source organism: Pseudo-nitzschia pungens (assembly GCA_037355855.1). NCBI lineage: Eukaryota > Bacillariophyta > Bacillariophyceae > Bacillariales > Bacillariaceae > Pseudo-nitzschia > Pseudo-nitzschia pungens. The sequence goes on along the minus strand of CM074760.1, from coordinate 2,837,697 downwards.
GCTTTATGAAGCAAGAAAGCATTCCGACGTCTACGTCGGTGGCTGTATTGCAGCGTGGAATGAATCATTATTCTATTTCTTAAAAAAACATTCTATGACGGAACAAGAAGAATTCCCTAATTGTGACTTGTGCGTTGGCAAAATTGTGCTTGATGTGTCGCCTTGCAACGAAACTGCATCGGAACTTGTGGTTTGCAATGCCGATGGTCTGATGTGGTCGTAAAGAGGAAATTTTTCGCGTGCGTTGTGCGCGGAAAATGTGACTCACCCCAAACTACAGTGACATTGCAAAACACTGTGTTGAGTCACAAAAGAGAAGAACCTGCGGCGCGATGTGACATCCACCGAACACAAAGTGAGAACCAGGTGAGAACTTCGCTGTCATCACAATCAATCGCTCTACGGGAGTAGCTCGTACAAGAACCAATACTGGTATTTGCACGATTACTACCGTAGCTCCTCCTCGTACCAGTACCAACTGATTTGGATACCAAGTCATTTGGTCGAAAAAGGCTGCCGGACTCGCAGATGCGGTGTTAAAATTGGTAGTCAGCCGTTGCCGATCATCGTCCTTTGCATACCACAACTTCGCAGTTTCAATCAAATTGCATAGAACAATCATAAAACCTACTTCCAACCAACCAACTGATCTCATAAAAACCGAATACCAAACAAAACAAAGTCACATCACCAATACCAATCGAAACACACCACTGCACAACATGCTTTCAAGAATTATCTCAAACGAGTCAATAAACACGAACGATGAACCCGAAATCAAGGTATGTAGCGAAAAGCTCGCAGGCCAATGAATAGCGATACGTCCGATCCTTTCCGATGTCTGCATCGCAAAAACATATATGTATGATGATGTTATCTAATGTTATTCGATCCGCTCATTTGCCAAAAACTCTTCAGATGATTGAAATTGGGGGAACCGAAATCGAAACCGAACAGAAGAGACGCCGCCGTCGCCGACGCAGAAGACCCCGCAGCAAAATGTCTTCGTCCTCGTCGGATTCCCAGAGCAGCTGTGGTGCCTGTGACGACTCGACTTGTGCTACAGTATCATTGTCCTCCGATGACTCGTCGACCGCCACACCTCCAAGACAGCAACAACAAAGACAACGAAGAAAGAACAACCAGAAAAAGACAAAGAAACAGCAACAAAAGCAAAAAAACAAGAACGCCGAGCACGAAGTATCGCTGGAGGAGCAATCACGATACCTCGCGATGGACTGTGAAATGGTCGGTCTCGGCAAGGGAGGAAAGAGATCGTCGGTAGCTCGAGTGACAATAGTCGACTGGGATGGCCGCATTGTATACGATGAGTTCGTGCGACAGGATCAAGAGGTAACCGACTACAGAACCTTCGTCAGCGGAATCACACCGCTTGATGTCGAAGACGCCACTCTAACATTAGAAGAATGCAGAGAAGAGGTTCAATCCATGATTGCCGACAAGATCCTCGTCGGACACGCCCTAAAGAACGACCTGAGAGCTCTCGGATTGACACACCCTTGGATGGCAACTCGTGACACCGCCAAATACGAACCGTTCATGCAAACGAGGTTTGAAGACAACATTTTGTGGCCTCGCAAACTAAAGGATTTGGCACTCGAAAAATTGGAGCGAAAAATTCAACGAGACGGGGAAGCACACAGTGCCTACGAAGACGCCGCGGCAGCCATGGATCTCTACCGACTGGTACGAAGGAAATGGGAAAAAGTCATGGACTACAAAATCAAGAAGACTCAAGAGATCGAAAACACACAAAACTAAGGAACACAACACAATTTTGAGTCGTCACTGTCGCACGAAGCTGCACATATTATATATGCGATTGTTGACCAACGAATCCGAACTATCAAAGTTAACAATAGCTTTTACATTTTTTCATTAACTACATACCTTCTCTGCACCAATACTGCTACCGTACAATAGATCTAAAATCGTTCTTCTTCTCTGTTTGCATTGGCTAACCTTACTTTCGAAGTGTGATCGCCGTTCGGATGCCTTCTCCTGTCGGAGCACAAAAATGCTGTTCCACAATCCAATATTTTCCTGGGCCCCGGCAGAAGTTCGCGCATTGGGGCGAAAATATCGAAAATTGACATGACTGCCGTGTTCTTCGCAAGAACCCGAACCCTCCAAAATGATGCCAAAAAATTCAAAAAAGTATTTTTCATGAATCAAGATCTATCTCTCGTTAGCAAATGAATTATGAACAATCCTAGTCGCTCAATCGTACAACGATGAGCGAATTCTAACTCAATCTCGTAGCAGTCATTGGATTCATCATAAACATCGTCGCCGTCTAAGTTTGCGATGGGTGGCACACATTTCCCCCTCAAATTGAATTCATCGAGCAATATTCTTTTCAACAAAGGTTTTCGATTTTTCATCTTGCCGGGTACTAAAATGAGCCGCACATCGTCTACAGAGGGTGTTACGCCGCGATCCAAGTCATTCTCGATTCTCAGAAAAGCGTCTTGAGGAGTCTGTTGCTTGGGTGGGAAATAAGGTCCCTTTTTCCGTGGTGAAGATTTCATTTTCGACACCGACTGTGACTTTGTCAATTGCAACTCTGTGTTCGTCTCGTTTCCATTTTGCGATTCTTCATTCTTCAAGCGAGTGGCATACAACCTCTTCGCACGCTCGGATCGTTCTCGTTTTGCCTGTTCTAACTTCTTCTTATCGGGGGCAAATAGAGAGTCACGAGACAGATTTTGTAGCTTGGTATCTTCCTCCTTTGGGTCACCGATGTCTTCATCCCCTGCTGATTTCGCCTCTAGCGCCTTCATCTGTGCCGCCAAAAATTCTTTGCGACCCCTCAACGTTTGTTTTCGTTTGGCCACTCGTTTGCGGGTTGATTCGATACGCGCCCGAATTGCATCGGCAATCTCTTCCTCGGTCATCGACGCCAATTCATCCGAACCCAAAAATCCATGTGGAAGAGCTCTCGCCCGTTGTATGGCCTTCCGTTCGATGTCGCTCTGTAATTCTTTTTTTCTTTTTCTATTTCCCCAACGCTTTTGATACCATCGTTCCCGATAACTGTGATCTTCCCATCTCCTCTTCATTGCATTGACCCGACGCAAGCGAGTATCCGAAGGCTCCGTAGGAAATGATGTGAATTCACTGTACGATAAATCAATATCCTCGACCTTCGTGCTCATTTCAATTTCTATCCCGTTAGCATTCATCGCCGCCATAGGATCTTCCTGGTCAGCGATGAGACTGGATATGATCTTGATGTCCTTCGCAACGTCACCGCTGCTGTCAATGTCGCCATCGACTTTATAATCATCAAAAAGAAGATCTTGGACTGTGGTCATGGATGTAACGTGGTCGTCGTCGTCGTCGTCATAATTGTCGTTGTACGTCAAATCAACTTCGTCATCTTCTACCTCGCCACGAGTTTCCTGTTCGGTATTCGTGTCTTCATCCTCGTCGTCGTCGTCGTCGTCGTTATCAAGTAAAATTTCGTCCAGCAGTTCGTCACCGACCTCGTCGTCTGTGAGAAAATAATTCCGCGAAAGTGCCTTTTGGGCCTGGCGTTCTTCGTATTCGGTCCATTTCCCAAGACGCTTCCTTCGTTTCAAGAAGGACCAACAGGCAAGCAGTGCCTCTGCATCGGAAACAACATACTCACCATCACCATCATCATTTAAATTGTCGTCCTCGTCCTCGTCGTCATCACCTCCTTCCTCTGATATCGATGCAATTACATCGTCTTCGTAATTGTCATCACTTTCGTCGTCGTCATCATCATCATCATCATCATCGTCGTCGTATTCATTTATCTGTAATGATTCAAATCTTGATTTTTCATTGGCGTCAATGCCCTTTTGGTCTTTCTTTTTGCTGGCTGCCTCCTCCTCCTCCTCTTCTAGGACTCTGAATAGATCCAACACCGATGCCGCTAGAGACGACGGACGTCGTGAACACTGCTGTCGAATTTGATTGCTTTCGAAAAAGGTGTGCAATGCTTTGGTTCTTCGGCAGCGACGATGATGTATTCTGGAATCATATTCGAACAAGCGAAATGGAGGTATCACCGAATCACGAAGCAGGCACACCGCAAAAGGAACCCGATCGGAAAATAATAATAATGCAACCAGAAACGTCCCGCGGAAGAATACCATGTTCCCAGAGCCCTGTCGTCTGATCGATGCGAGTGATCCTCCCCCGCAGAACAAAGACACCGGGTGGAAATGAAATGCGAGGTGGTCGGTCCCCGCTACCTGTATCATTTGCTATCCCCTTGCTTTCGTGAAGCCCGACTCCAATGAATGATCTTGCTGCGTGTGATTCCCCGGATGATCTCCTTTTTTAATTTTTTTTTTATTTTTTTTTTAAAAATTTTCTGGTATCGGTCGTGCACTTCTCTGCAAAATCAACGAGATGTGATGTGATGTGATGGGATGATGGGATGATGGGATGATGTTGTGACCATCAACTTTGTGAATTGTGTGAGTCAAAAGCATCTGCCACCTTTCAACTTCTCGACCAATCCAATCATGAGGTGTCGCAATCGCACGAGTTAACTTTTAACATCACATCGCCCGGGAAGAGCGACGTGCTGACCTGACATCAGGTTCGCTGCAGACTCTGTACCAGGGACGTTCCGCGTTACTGTATGTACGTATGTGTGTGTGTGTGTTGGTGTGATGTGGGTGTGTGGGTAAGGTTACGGACAGCGAGCGAAATTGCTTACAGTTGACGCCATCTGTCCAAAAAATTAGCTGTTCATAATTCCGCAGTAAGTTAACCTTACAGTAAGGTTTTAGTGAAACTATGTTCGAGTATGTACAAGTAAATACAAGTAATTATGTAAACAAATCTTATTGGTCCTATGTAGTAAAAAATGATACGTACCTACAATGCATACTAACACAACTGCAACTGCAACTGCTAAACCTTACTGCTACTGCCGTGTGGAAAATTTGCAGTTTCAGACAAGGCTCAACCCATGTTCTAGGTGCTTCAAGTGTGGTATGGTCACTATGGTAACCTTACTCTTTGTTAGGGAATGTAAGGTACACTCACAGAACAAAATTGTTCCCAGTATGAACCTTCAAGTATCCTCACTAGTCATGCTGGTAAATCTTCGAAAATTTTCTCACTTCACATTTCCAAGAACTAAAGTTCTGCCTCAACACCAGAACAACTCTACTTGCTCCAAGTCTTTGATTGGTGGTGTGGGAGCGTGTTGACATAGTCATAAGTTGTAAGGGATGATTCAAAAGGAAGATCTTGGTTTAGGCTTGATTGACATTTTCCTAACTGGTGGTGACTGATTGATTGATTGATTCATTCGTTCATCTCACTCGTCCTGCTCAACACGCGTATCTTCCGTACAGTGGGTACGTGCGTACGAAGTATCACCCAGCGCACAGCACACCGTAGAGCATTGCAGGAAGGCAAGATTTTAGCCTGCTCTACCGTATGATTTCGTAGTGAGGCTAAGTCTTACTGGTACAATATTTTTTTTGAGGGATGATTCATTCATTCTACTGATACCCCAAAAGTCTCCTGAACAAGCGTGATGGAGTGTTGCAAAAAAGGGAGACCGACAACCGACAACCGAGGACAAACAAGGACGGCACTGAAGGCTAGAGGAGCGCTACAGTATCGTAAACACCGTGGGTCAAAGAACAAGTTTTGTGTTTCGTACTTGATGATCGAACATCCGAGATCACTTGACGCACAGACAAACGAGAATACCCAACCCGCACCATCAATTGCAATCAGTCATGTTTGAAGAATCCTCTTCCGACGAGGACGAAAAAAAACCCGTCGAGACAAAGACCACCGATGACGGCGATGGCAAGGCGGCTGGCAACGGAGACGACAAAGACAACAACAACAACAACGACGACGACGACGACGACGACGACAACGGCGGCGAGAAAGACTCTTCGGAAAAGAAAAAGTCGTCTACCGCTGGTCTCTTTGACGACAGTTCCGACGACGATGACGACGATGCCGTCTTTGACGATGCGGGCGCGGTAGTAGGGTCGTCGGCGCCTCCTTCCGCCAAGAAGAAGGTCAGCAGCAGCAACGATCCGGACGGAGACGGCACCCAGGAGAGAAGCGCCGCGAGGGTGAACAGAACACAGCACGCGACCGTTTTGAATGCGGATCGTCCCGAGGAAGGAATCTCCCTGCACATGACAAAACTGCCCAATGTGGTGGCCATCCAGTCCTCCGCCTTTGACGAAGCCGAGTACGACGAAAAGGAGGAGCAGGAACAGTACAAAGGATACGTGCACAACATGATTCGTTGGCGGTACATGCGGGACGAGAATGGAACTCTGATGCGCGATGGGGCGGACGGCAGCCTGCTCCGGGAAAGCAACACCAAATTGGTCAAATGGAGCGACGGATCGTTCACGTTGCACATTGGAAAGGAAGCCTTTGACATTCAAAACGTCGATTCCTCTACCAGTGGCGGTTTCTCCGGTCTCAATGGATACGTGTATTTGTCCCAAAAGGCAACCTTCAAGAACGAGGAAAACCCCGACGAGGACGAAGACGAAGCGCAAAACGGCGGAACCGTGTTGGAGTGCATTGGACCCGTGGCCAGTAGGCTCGTCGCAAAACCATCGTCCCTGCAGTCCGAGTCCCACAAGAGTCTCACGGTGGCGGTTCGCCAGAGAACCGTGAAACGGGCCAAGATTGCCCAGTACATGACCGAAGAGGACCCCGAAAAACTCAAGCAGGAACGAATCAAGTACAACGCCGATGCCGACAAACTCAAGCAACGAAAACGATCGACCGGTGGTGGCAATTACCGATCGAGCGGTGGCGGTCGCCGTCCCGGCATGAACCGGGGTTATCTGGAGGCGAGCGACGACGAGGGCTACGACACGGTCAACCTCCGTGCGCTCAAGAAGGGTTCGGCGAACAATTACGACGACGGGATGGACTATTACGGAGAGGAGTCCGACGATGACTACGACCAGTCCTTTGCGAACCGAAATCGCAAGCGACAACGAAAGGCGGCCGTCGAAGAAGACAGCGACGACGACGAAGAAATGGTATTCGATGACGACGACGACGACGATGAAGTGGTCAAAATACACCAGAAGAAGAAGAGTGCAGCGGTTCTGGACGACGACGAATAAAAGCATTCGTAGTTTCGAGTTGCTACGACAGATGGGATACATACTTATTATTACTATTATTATTAAATTTAAAAAAGTACTTTTTCATGCGACCGCAAAGTAGCCGAAGAAGCATGCTCGCTGGCATATCACGGCGCACCTTTGTGATGGAATCCGAACGGCGCCCGGAATGAAAGTTTGCTCGCGGCCAAAAGCTTTGACACTTGCTTCGATAGGCAAAACGGACCCGAACTGTAGCAGGTTGGAGGGCGCGACACACTACTACAACAGACGTGGACAACGATGAGTAACCTACAGAGGCAGGACGCAATCTGTCGTGGGAAAGCTGAAGTTGATGGATGTCATGCATGGAACAAGAAGTGTACTAGTGCGAGAATCTTCTTCTTGAGATACTGCTGCTAGTACTAGTAGTAGTACTACTAGCAGTGCACTTCTAGTACTACTACTAGTAAACAGGGAAAGCTTATCCAAAGAAAAAGAATATCTGTTGTTTCTTCTTACTACGCTCCAATTCTGAAAAAGGTGGGGACAACAACAATACCGTATCATTCAATTACTACTGTAATACCGTACTAGTGCAAGATAGTCAGATCTTACATTATTTATATCTTCCTCTACTACTAGTAGTAAGGTTACCGGTAGCACTCATAGACTGGGATACTTCTGCGAAGTACTACCGGTACGGTACGGTACTACGTAAGTTAGTAATTACTGTACGTGGTAAGACTTACAAGTAGTTGTTTCTGTCGGTCACACGGCCCACGGTTCAAAACCGAACTCCATCGAATACCGGACTCGGTCATTCACGAACGTCAATCCAAACACAGGCGTCGTTGAATTCATCCCGTTCTGGATGGTGCTGCTCGTTTTGATTTGCTCATGTTTGAGATTTGAGATTTCTGATTTGTCATGGGGAACAACAATACCCAATACGTGCGACACCGTAAGGTTACCGTACGATACGAGTAACCTTACGCTCCATTGCTATGAGGTTCGACGGCACTCCCTCACCGCAATACAGATTTCGAAATCAAAGTCTCACTCGTGCGATCCGACACTGCCTTCTAACTAATTTAGCTACATGTAGTAGCTAGACAGGCCGCTTTTTTGTTTTGAAAAACCGCTTCTGGAGCCGAGAGCCAAGAACACTCCTTCCGGTACTCACGATTGGATACCGCTGTTTTGGACGATTGGAAAGAGAAAGAAGCTCGAGTTGGAGGTGTAATTTGCTGCACAAAAAACAGCAAAAATGAACAGAACCAAGAAGAAAAGAAATAATGATAACGGCGGAGGCAGCAACGGTCGTCCCAATAGGAAAGGTGGTCGTGCCGGACGAGGAAATGGTGAAAAAAGCAATGCCCGGGGCGGTTCTGGCGGAGCGAAAGGTCGCCAAGGGGGAAGGGGTGGAAAGCAATCGTCGTCGAAATCGTCGAACAATGGAAGGGACGACAGACGGTCCGGAAACTACAAGCATCGGCATTCCAATTCTTCGAATGCGTCGTCGTCCCCGATATATCCCGAGTATTTGACGATCGAAGAATGCCTGACGCGATACAATGCCAACGATCCAACCATGATTCGAGGAACGATGCGGTGTTTGCCGGTGCGGGACGGAGCTGCGTTCTGCACCTGCGATCGCGGAACGCAGACCAAAGACGTGGTTCTAGATGGACCATTGGAGCGAAATCGAGCACTGGACGGTGATGTGGTGTTCGTAGAGCTCTTGCCACCCAACCAAGAAGAGAAGAAAGACGACGAAAGAAAAACAGAAGAGGACGAAAACGAATCCATTGATCAGCTGGAAGAGAAAGCAGAGGAGGAGGAGGATGACACCGGAGATACAAACGCAGATGAATGGTGGCAGGACGATATCGATCAGGTAAACCTTTGGGACCCGGTGGTACCGATTGCTCACAGGAAGCTCATCCCAAAGTCCGAGTCATCGTCGTCCGACGTTGCGTTTGAGTTTGATCAGAGGCACGGAAGGGTCGTCCACGTCGTTCACCCGAAAGAATGGTCCACTGAGATTAAATCTTCCAAGAGCGACAGTGTCGGCAAGAGTCCCGTTGCCACCAAGCGCATTGTGGGAACACTGAAACGCCTGAAAGGTGGAACTGCACTTTTGACGTCGTCGAACAACAAATGCATGCAGCAATTTCGTCTGTCGGATTCCGACGCACGAAAATACGCGGACGCCCCCGAAGGGGCCATATTCGCAGGAAAATATGTGTACGGATCTTGGCAAGAAACCCACAAATGGCCGGGTTGTTCCAACGTCGAGCAGTTTGGGCACACCGGTAACATTGAAGACGAGACAGCGGCACTCTTGATGGAGTTCGGAGTCGACCACGGAGAGTTTCCGACACATGTCCTAGAGGAGAGCCAGACAGTCGTCGCCTCTGGGCAATATTCGAATGGAACGGAATCTGGCTGGAGACCAACACAGGACATGTACGAGGGGCGGCGGGACTATCGAAAGCAAAGAATTTTTACAATCGACCCCACCACAGCAAAGGATTTGGATGATGCCCTTCACGTCACGGATCTAGGGAATGGTCAAGTTGAAATAGGAGTGCACATCGCGGATGTTTCCTTTTTTATGCATCCCAACTCAGCGATTGATCTGGAAGCACAGCGACGGTGCACCACTGTTTATCTGGTAGACCGTACGATTCCCATGCTTCCGAGACCACTTTGCGAGATCGCCTGCAGTCTCAACGAAAACGTCGAACGTCTGGCATTTTCGTGTGTTTGGAAAATGAACCGGGATGGAAGCCTTGTCAAGGGTCAGGACGTCTGGTACGGAAGAAGCGTCATCAAATCTTGTGCCCGATTGGACTACTCTACCGCTCAGAACATCATTGAGAATAAGGTAGCTTATCCGGGGGAAAATGAAATCGATGAAGATCTGTGGCCAACGAGTCGGAGGCCAACGGGTGGTCATACTATCGACCAAGTAGCCACCGATGTGCGACTGATGAACGAAATAGCCCAAGCTCGGCGAAGATTACGGTTTCGGAACGGAGCGGTTGCACTCGATGCAGTAAAACTCACTTTTAAACTGGACGATGACCGTGAAACACCTCTCATGTGTGAACCCTACCCTATCCGAGATTCCAACAAACTCGTAGAGGAATACATGCTTTTGGCAAACTTTTTGGTAGCGCAGCGATTGATCACGCATACCGGTCCCCGAGCCTGCTTGCGCCATCATGAGCCACCTGACTACGAAGGACTTGAAAAGGCTGCTGATTTGGCCATGGAAGCCATTGGTTTTCGCATCGATATCGAAAGTTCTGAGGCCGTCCAGAGATCACTCAACCGCCTTGGCCGAGAATGTCAAGATCCAATTTTGTTAAAGTGCATCACTGAATTACTGAAAAATCCCATGAAACCAGCGAACTACATTGCAGCCGGAAAATTTTCGGAACCAGAATGGGCGCACTTTGCTTTACATATACCTTACTACACACACTTCACAAGTCCCATTCGGCGGTATGCTGATGTTATTGTCCATCGACTGCTACAAGCTAGCATTGATGGTGAAGATGCAGTCGAGGATTTTCCGATGGAAGTCAAGCAAATCAGCACCATTTGTGACACGTGTAATGAGAAGAAAGATGGATCCCGGAAAGCTCAGGAACGTAGCGATGCCGTATTTCTTGCCCTCTATCTGAGACGTTTTCCCAAAAAGAAACAGCTGGCGGTTGTAACATCAATCGGGATGAAAGCGTTTACAGTGTTCCTCCCTGATCTAGGAATTTCAGCCGTTGTATACCTCGACGAACACAAAAATTGGATCGAGGCCGAGGCCTACGAAGTTCCCAAGTTTGGAAGAAGGATCAATTTAAAACGTACCCAGACCCATAGGGGAGAGCGATGGAAGGTGATTGTGGTTAAGAATTTTCTAAGATTGAGAGTCACTTGCGGTTGCACTGATAAACCTCCATTGAATGTGAAACTCGAGCTGGAGGGCCCCTGGGAAAATTAGGAAGATGAGAGGTCAATGGCATCAAAACCTAAACAAATTTGAAAACATAGTTTGAACGTTTCAAGGTTTTTCATTACAGTGGGTGATAGTTCGTATTATGAATTGTAGCGAATGTGGAATACAATCTGCGCTATTGTCTACTATCAGCTAATAGGCATTCTATTTCTGCTCGGTGCAAAGGTCTCCAGCATCCTTCTGGAAGAATGTGTTCTGGAGGCAGCTCAATAGTGCCGATTCTGACACGTTGAAGTCCAACGACATGAAATCCCAATAGCTCCCTACATAATCGGCGAATGTGATGCTTTCGTCCTTCTGTGAGAACTATCTGTAACCTCTTTCCCTTCGTGATCCATCTAGCTTTCGGGCACGGTTTCAGCGGACGATTGTCTCCCAACAAGAATCCACCTCCCCGCAGGATACGTGACAAATCGAACGACTGTTGACTATCAGATTGAGAGGGCAGCACGAAATTCGGGTCAATTGCGAGCTCTTTCTTTGTGGGATGCATTGCGGGTTCGACATCAACAATGTATTCCTTCTCGACGGATGACGATGCCCCGATCAGTTTCTTTGCCAAAACGCCGTTTTTGGTAAATATTAGGAGACCCGTTGAATCCAAGTCTAGACGACCCGCAGGCGCAAAACCTTTCCAATCGGAGAAGTGCTCTCTATTGTCGTCATCTCTTTTGAAACCAGTGTTGCCCCTTTGATCACTGTTCGTTTCTTTCTCGCTATTGTTTTTCTCCCATATTCTGTTTCTCGATGTCAAGAGCCGTATCGCTGGCGGGTGGCCGTGTTCGGCTTGGCCCGAGACGTATCCCTTTGGTTTGTTCAATATCACGGCGGTCAGTACATTCTCTCTGCTCATTACTTTCTTTTGTCCCTGGTCGCTACTTGCGCAATCTACAACATTGATGACTTCGATGCGATCGACTCGCAAATCCGAGGGCACTTTGTGTCCTATCTCAACTACTTCTCCATCCACGAGAACTTGACCATTTTGAATCAATCGATCGGCCTCTCGTCGACTGAACAAATCAAGCTCTCCCATGCGCTTTGAAAGGCGAACCATCTTCGTGTTCGTTTCCTTGCATTGTGCGGCAACATCTGCTGAGTTTTGACGCGTTGATGATACGTATCTCGACTGTCGTATTCGGTGAAACAGTGTTAACGGAGTAAAATCATCATGTTTGGTGGCAGCGACGGGGATGGCCATAGAGTATGCATAACCTCTAAATCCAAGAGCTCGTACTTGTACTCCAATCAATCTAAACATTGTAGACCAGTTTTATGTAATAATTTTTTGGCTGTTTGCATCTGGTTGCTTGCTTGGCCTTGTTCAAGAACGAGGCCTAGTAGTCCAATCGAATGGAGACAGAGGTGGATAAATATATCGTCCAAAAGTATTTATCCACCAAGTTTGCACGGAGCACGAGTGTAGGCCTTAGTGTATGTTCTTTTGACATAGCACGTTGATGGCTAAACTCTGTCGTCACCGAGTAAAATCTACATGCAATCTGAAAATTGAAGTAGAAATACGTGACTATTACGAATTACGAAGTACTTCTATTCAGTAATAATATTCAGTAATAATAGCACAGCAATGTCAAATAAAACAAGACCAATGTGTGGTCTTTCTCGGATCATGGTGGCTTAGTGAGAAAATCTGCCTTTTGGTTAGAGGTCTCAATGAACTGAATCTTGCTACTGCCCTACTTCCTCCTGCAACTGCTGCATTTCCGCATGGAATGAATGGAGGGAGATGTGAAAATCAAAGTTGGTCGTAATGGGGGTACAAGTATGTCCTCTCTGTCTGCTGCTCCAGGTTCACAACAAGTACATCATGTAGTTGTAGTATCATTATGCATTCCTCTTTCCTCCTGTTGTTGTTGGTTGTCTGTGAGGTTTCGATCTTCTTTTTGCTTGTAGTATTGGTGGACACCTTGTATAACAAACTTCAAGACTCCCTGCACAGGAATTCAAGTTCAGATTGCCATTCAATGTGCTTGGTCCTGTACTTGACTCAGTTGCAAATAGTGCTAGTCCAACGACACTGCTCTGGTATGAAGATATTCAAGGTGGTGCTATGATCTGTGCTAAGGCTCCTGTGTAGGAGAGTGTACTGGGGCTACAGGCAGCAGCCTCCAGTAACTGACTAACAGGTGCTGAGCTGAGTGCTAGAGCTGTGTGCTAATTGCTAGCATACAGGCTCAGCAACAGGCTTAGCAACAGGCTTAGCAACAGGCTTAGCAGCAGGCTTAGCAGCAGACCTATCCTGTTTAGTATGGATGCTAGCAGAGTTTACTAGGGTCGCCGCGTACGATTTGTACCAATCGTACGTACCCCGAGTAAAGCACCTGTTATGGTGTAGCTAAATACTACAGGGTTAGGGTTGCTAAGGCTACGAGATACTGAAAGATGCTAGCCTACCATGGTACCATGCTAAGATACCATGCTACCGCCGGGGTCGGGTCATTGGTGTATAATGTGTACCATGACCGAATACCCGGCCCAAACAGTTACCCAACGCGCTAGCATAAGCGAGCTAGCGCTAGCACACGATTCGATCTAATTAATCGGATACTCCGATACGGTACGCTACTCGTAGAATACAGTACCAGAGCTACAGGAGTTCTGTTATTATACGAGTTAGCGAGTTAGCGAATCGATGTCACGATACAAGAGCTGAGCGCTTTGGCTCAGCTCCCCTTTTATTCACTCTTTCTTTTATGCTCTAAAATAAACACACCTATCATGCCCTCCTTTACGACCGATTCCGATGTACCTCTAGGGAAGTGCTTTGTATTGCTTGAGTGTATGCAATAGGCCTTGAACAGTCCACTGTAGACTCACGATTTGCCAGGACTTTACGTCTTATTATTGTTAAGGCTTTCCCCTATTTTTCAGTACGCAGTACAAGATGTTTATCTACGATTAGACCCCGAAGACCGCTGACGAGCGGATATCAACGCAGTTTATCAGACCCACCGCTCGACCCACTACGAACCGGGACGCCGGCTAGAGCGTGTGAAGAAACCCAGCTGGCTGATCACCACTGGCATCCATGCCTACACTTGGATGTAAAACCTCGGCTGAAACTGGACCAGCAGCTGACATCGCGAGATCCCTGATGTTAATGGGGAGCCCTTCCCCAGACCCGCGAACCGACCGGAGTCCGCACATCCACCTCTGCGGATCTATTGATATTCATATTCAGTAGCTGAGCGTCATGGTGGCTCCATGGAGGCTCAGTCCGGTGGGGAAGGAGCAGATGGACGTGGAGAAAGCAGCGTCCATGATTCCCTGTTATTTTACAGGATTCAAGGGGACGTTTGCCGGGGATGGAACAACGCTGGAAAAGAATTAAGAATTTTCGTGGAGACAGACCACCACGTACTTTCCAGTGAAGACAGTGTCCAGCAGACCAAGGACATGACGTCAGTCCCATCCGAAACAACGAGGCGCAGACAACCTCAAATCTGCCATACCATTGATTTTTTGATTTTAGCCAAGGGAATTTGGAATCGGACAAGCCAAGAACCCTGAGATCTGTCATATCTCAAAATCAAATCGATTGGCCCAGAGCAGAAAGACCGAATAGAATTCTTCTTTTTGGTCGTAACCAACCATTTGGATACCTTGCTAGCCAACCATCGAATCGGAACCATCGATGCGGATACCTTTTTAGACGTCGGCACGAAACTGTTGACACGAAGGTGTTGACACCGAAACGCTGACATGATACGTGATACCTTCGAAACGCTGATGTGATACGCGATACCTTTTCTTTCGAACGTCGACACGAGACCGATACAGAACTTTCGATCGACAACTTGGATGGAAACAGTCCCCACCACAAAAGAATTTGGTTTAGAAACTGAAGCAAGTTAGTTAATCAGAGCAAGACAATCATGGCCAAGCAAACTAGAAGCCAAGCCGCCGCCGCTGCAGCCGCCGCCAGAGACGACGCTGCTGGGGATGTCCCTGGAGCCGACACTCCCCCAACTGGAGTCGCCGCTGGCGCCGGCGCTCCTGGAGCTGTCCCTGGAGGCGGCGCTGCCCTTGGAGGCGGCGCTGTCCCTGGAGCCGGTGCTCCCCCGCTTGGAGTTGCTGGCGCCGCCGTTGTTGGAGCACGTCCTGTTGGAGCACCTGGAATCCATCCCATCGCTCCTGCTGCGTTTGGAGTCTCCAGGATCCAGCAAGAACCAAACCTCAACATCCAACCACGATCTGATACGATCCTGCTTGCTGTTGCTGAGGAACTGAGAGCAATGCGCAACGAGAATGCGGCCCGGATGATGACTGCTGACCCAATCCCCAAATGGGCGATGTCCTCTGAGAAATATGCCAAGAAAGCCATCGACGCGGTGGAAAAGCAGCTTGGCACTGAGCAATATGGTTACAAGTACCTTCCGAACAAGGTATCAACCCCGCTGACATCAGACTATCGACCTGAAGTTGATGTAACCGCCGAACTGGATCCAAGCCAACAGAATTACTACCAAGGATTGATTTGCGTCTTGAGGTGCTTGTGTGAACTTGGGCGAATGGATCTGGTCATGCCTGTATCTATTATGTCTAGATACCTAGCGCAAGCGCGGACAGGGCATTTGAATCAAGTATTACACATGTTCGCTTATCTCAAGGCGCATGCCCGATACAAATAGGTGTTTGTTGACGCCGATCATGCTGGATGCATGGCAACAAGAAGATCCCATACAGGAATTATTATGTTCCTGAACAGGGCCCCTATCCCGTGGTTCAGCAAACGCCAGACCACTGTCGAGACCTCAACCTTTGGATCTGAGATTGAGCAGGAGCAGGGGCACAAGCGGCGGCATCAGCAGCGGCAGCAGCATCAGCGGACCTGTATGTCTTCTAGACAGCGAACCTGAGTGTCTATGACGTTTGACGGCCGAAGGGCCTGTATGTTTGCAGGTATTTGCAAAAAGAAGCCCTGAAACCACCAGTATCCTCAACAAGAAGCCCATCTTTGCTCGTGACAGAAGAAAAGGTGTCATCGGTAGTGCCCGACGACTGGTCTACGAGAAAGATTACTGCCGTCCCTGCCAGAGCGCCTGGAGTTCCTCCTGTTGCTCCTGCGCGCTCGATGGATTGATGTATTCCGAGGAATCGATACCAACGAATTGACGTAGCAACCGAATCAATAGCGACGGATCGATAGCAGCAGACGCTAGACGCGAGGATTCGCAGCAGACGCTAGATACTAGACGCGATTTGCAGCGGATACTAGACGCAGCGTTGACCAATTGATTCTCTCCCCCCTGAAGAACAACGGGGACGATGCTCATGTATGCCCTTGCAGCAAAAGAGCAGCTGCAGCGAACGCAGTAGCAGCAGCAGCAGCAAGAGGACAACATCGATGCCCTGACAGGAATGAAGCCTATAGCAGCAGCTAAAAGGATTGGTAGGAGCAGAGGAACAAGCGCAGCATGGACCCGCAGCGCATTGTTAGTAGACAGGGCGCATTGAACTGAAGGCGATCTAACGTAAGGAGCGATGTGACGTCACAGCGCTCGTGACTTACAAGAATAGAGGATACAGAGTGGTAAATATGAGGATGACTGATACAAGATATGAGCAAGGGCAGCATGCTATGAGCGACAGCAATGACGCTCGTTGATAGACCTGCTACGATGTACTCTGTTAGGAGTGTAGCGCGGTCGATCCATTTCAGCACTGGTGTATAGGAATGTACCAGCACGATCTGCAACGCCTGCAGAAAGCAACTATGAGTTGGATAGTCACGCAGATACGACAGCTGCTGGTTGCAACATGGTTCTATTGGAAGACCAAGTCACCTCCCACGTGGATTCTCGTACAGATCCAGTTAGGAAGAATTGGTTAATCTATTTCCATGAGACACTACATTTTGGGGACACGTTACAGCACAGCTTGCTTTGCCCCAACCAAGTTAGAGACTGTGGACACAATCGAGTGGATGAGACGACAAGACAGTTTGACCCCAATTCATCTCATTCAATCCACATCGAGCATACTGCTGAAGATGGAGACGAAGAGGTCCCGACACTGGATATTAAGCTCCAGCTTAATGGTGCTGTTTCCTACTTCCCCTCCAGGCGCCCACGAAAGAAGAAATGCGGACGTGTGATCATGTAATTGCTACAAGGGATGCGCCCTGGAATCCAGCAAGCACGAAATTTCCGCAAGCTGAATCAGAAATTCGCCAATCACACCCTTATTCCCCCGACTCGACCAAGTTTGTCCCTGCCGTTCAGCAATAGCGGCAACAACAGACCAAGGTTAATACCCCGACAGGCAATGTGCCTCCAGTAGGAATCGGACCGGCACCGATTTCGACCCCTTCCACGACGAACAAGCGCAAGTTGGAGCCCGTCGCAACACGGTCCAATTTCCGTCCCCATTTGTACGACAAGCCTCTTTGGAGCGACGAGCTGCTCCTATCGCATTTGGATGCGCGGCTATATTTTTTTTTTTTCGGGCGATTCCTTGAAGACTTGCGGGGACGATGTAGACGTGGATTCAGTACCAAGTCTTACAATCAACGCCCTGCATACCCCTCTGTACGAGCGCGCTTACACTGATGGACACGAGCGCTTTGAATTGGATCCCCGTTGCAGTTCTCCTGTGCCTGTTATCCGTTTACAAGCATGTCCAATGGGACGATGCAGTCGAACCAGTCGATCCCGAGCTCCCTACGACCTCCAGACGACGGCAGGAGCAATGCCGCTCTTTGATGGACCTGTATTCAGGACGCCCACCTGCCATGAGTACATTGTACTAAGAACCACTGCTGAAGAGCCAGTAAGCAGCGGAGAGCGCAGGAGCGCAAGTACTAGTAGAAGACCAAGCAAGACACCGCATCAGACAGCTAGGACAGAATGGCGTGGTACTCCTGTTAGTACTACCAAGACCTGTGGGGACTTGGCCTCTTATGGCGTTCCCTGCTATCAACCCGCATACTGTCCCCTGTTATGAATTGAACGACAACCAGGGCTATGAGGAATTCATCCCCATCCACAGCAAGGAGCAAGCAGCTGATTGTCTGAAGATCAAATATCCACCAGTCGTTCACTCAGCCGCACTGTCCTTTCCAGAACAAAGCAGAGCTCAGCATAGGGCATCTCAGCAGAAGCATTCGGAAGAAGACTGCCCGGAAGAGATCCCTCAAGCAACTTTGGGCATTCTGTGGTGAGCTTGTTACAGGTATCAGCCAAAGGATTGTCTACAGTGATCCAGCATGCATGGAAAGAACTCCGTTTGAGTTAGTACATGAGCACATGCCGGACATCTCCTTGTATCAAGCACACGAGTGGTACGATTTTGTCTATCGAACTGATCTCTCTGATGGTACAGAGAAGCTCGAACGCTGGCTTGGTTCGTGCGCACGCATGTTTGGAGGTGGCCACTGTCACTGGATCCTTACCGAAGCAGCCCTGTGCTAGAGCTGTCACTGAAGCAGGATGAAGAGCCCACGACGTCAAGAGGGCAGTGAACTCGTTCGACCAAGCAGTTGAATCCAAGATCGGGGACAAGCTTTAGAACACTGATGTTCAGTTTCAACAGGCATATCCCCAAACCCTGAGGAACTATTTGAGAACCACCGGGATAGTTGGCCAGACGATTCAGCTACCATGGCAGAACCAGAAGCCCCTATTCCAGATGTGGATGAGTTCGTACCCTACGGGGACACTTACGATGAGCATATTGGAAATAAGGCCATGATCCAGAGAGGAGACGAACGGCTCAAGTGTACTGTCAAGTTCAGCTGACGACGAAGGCCGTATGTTCACTCTACTGGATGCGATCATAGACCATGAAAAGGATGAGACGGCAGTTACCAAGGAACGAGCCTGCAGACACAGAACGCTGTGGCTTACTGCCGATACCAGACGATTGCGGGATGCAACCAACCTGAATGCTGACAGTGCTCCGCTTACCAGAACGCTTAGACCAACACAAGTGCTCCGGCTGCAGGGACGTTCAGTGGAACGGCTGTATGTTGGACCAATACGTATGTTGGACCAATACGAAGAAGCGTAACGGAGTTGCGTGTGACGACTCACAGCAATGCGCATATGATCACCCCAGCTACAAGGACGTGTGGTCTCTGTTAGAGGTGGAGCGCTGACGCTACAGCAAAGCATGCGTACGCTCATATGGTTGGAGCCGCCACAAGTGAACTAAACAGTGATTTATCCGAGTACGAGCCTTGCAAGAATCAAGCCTGTATATGTGGAATGATACTGATACGGGGACATGTTGTCCCTGTTACAGGTTGAACGCCAGCAGGCTGGAGCGATTGCAGAAGAGCAGCAGATGTTGCAAAGCAGGAACGCTCATGCGGAAGCTGAAGTGTTACGACACGACGACAACACCCTGTTGAAAGCGCAACGGTGTTGCGTGGAACAAACGATTGCAAACAGCATCGAAGTTGACACGAGACAGGCAGCTAGGCGAGCACATAATGTATGACCTAACAGTGCCTCAGGTACTTCGGATGATGCTGATTGCCGTGACTAATTGGATGTATTTCAGTTACTCCACTACGGATGATGCTGATTGCCACGACCGATTGAATACGCCCGTGCCTGACGTATTTCGAACGGCGCTATCTCAGCAGTGTACGACGTACTCTAAACGACGCTAACTGCTACTGTCGATTGAATGTATCTATCAAGGACCGAACTATTCAGTCCAGAGACCAGTATTGGAACTGTGGCATCAAAATTGTTATGTTCGATACTGTGAATACAGAACTGCTGTTCCGGGGACAACCAAACGATTGAACCGGTCGTCCTGTTACAGGAGCAGCATGGTTTTGAATATATGATCCACGAATCAAGAGCTGCTGTTCCGACGACAGCCTTACAGGAGCAGCGATGATTTGGATTGATACCAAGAAGTGACAAGCGATCCCATGCAGACTATTGGAATGGTTCCGTGTTGGAGAGCTTGCTCATGATCAAACGAAATTGACAACCGAACCAACGATCGAGTTGCAGGAGCAACGCGTTTTGGATCTACGACAACAAGCGTTTCTACGGAGACCGAGTGGAACAGTGGCAGTTATACTGTTCCGGGAACGAACGGACCAGGAAGCAGCGCTTCGGATCTGGAATTATGCCCAAGCAGGACAGGAGCTGTACGAACAGCGGATGCACAAGAACAGCTGAACCTCTCAGCTGAGTCATGTTAGCCACGATGAATGAGCTATCAGCAGCCAGTTTGGGGACCGGTGTGGTCCAATTGTGATCTATTGTATGATCCATGCGAGTAGCAAGCCCCTTTGATCGAGTTGTTGAACCGGAGACCTTTATTCCGGGGACACGGAACAACGTTACAAGACCGGAGAGTCCATGCAACAAGAAACATTACAGCGTTGCATACCACAAAGCAGAGAGCCTATTGCTGCTGATACAATCCGGATCGCGAAGGAACCGAGTTACAGCAACATTGCAGATCTATTCGCAAGTTGATTAATGGTCCCATGTTGAAGAGCCACTGCGAGCGATACACGTGGTAGGAGCTGTCAGCTGCATTATTTCAGGTACCAAGGTACCTGACAAGCAGCTCGGACGCAGCAGATCCGATTACGAATTCTTCGAACGCAGCAGATTCGATTTCGATTGAAGCCTTATTTCGATTGCAACTCTATCCGATTGCAACCCCATTTCGAACGCTTCGATCTTTAACCTTGATTCAGATTTGATTATATGTTATATGTTTGGGAGTCTCCGGTACACCGGTTCCGGGGACTATAAACTTGAAAGACAATAGGCTGATTGATCTGTCCTTGTATGTGTCAAGGAATCGGACCAAGGGCAAAACGTCCTATGGTTCAACCCCCTTTTTTTTGTACTACGAATCAGCCGGGCCTCTGATAGAAGAAACTGCAATATTTGATGCAGTTTGACCTCTGACAAGTTATATGGACACATCCCTGAATTCTGTTATGATCCATCCAAGTGTCCTGGTACAACAAGCAAGAGTATTGGTGTTCCCCTGGGAGTATCTGTTTCCGGGGACCAGTATAGTTGCTCAGTACAGGGCCACTGGCATGAATCACGGGGACTATGAAGATATTCAAGGTGGTGCTATGATCTGTGCTAAGGCTCCTGTGTAGGAGAGTGTACTGGGGCTACAGGCAGCAGCCTCCAGTAACTGACTAACAGGTGCTGAGCTGAGTGCTAGAGCTGTGTGCTAATTGCTAGCATACAGGCTCAGCAACAGGCTTAGCAACAGGCTTAGCAACAGGCTTAGCAGCAGGCTTAGCAGCAGACCTATCCTGTTTAGTATGGATGCTAGCAGAGTTTACTAGGGTCGCCGCGTACGATTTGTACCAATCGTACGTACCCCGAGTAAAGCACCTGTTATGGTGTAGCTAAATACTACAGGGTTAGGGTTGCTAAGGCTACGAGATACTGAAAGATGCTAGCCTACCATGGTACCATGCTAAGATACCATGCTACCGCCGGGGTCGGGTCATTGGTGTATAATGTGTACCATGACCGAATACCCGGCCCAAACAGTTACCCAACGCGCTAGCATAAGCGAGCTAGCGCTAGCACACGATTCGATCTAATTAATCGGATACTCCGATACGGTACGCTACTCGTAGAATACAGTACCAGAGCTACAGGAGTTCTGTTATTATACGAGTTAGCGAGTTAGCGAATCGATGTCACGATACAAGAGCTGAGCGCTTTGGCTCAGCTCCCCTTTTATTCACTCTTTCTTTTATGCTCTAAAATAAACACACCTATCATGCCCTCCTTTACGACCGATTCCGATGTACCTCTAGGGAAGTGCTTTGTATTGCTTGAGTGTATGCAATAGGCCTTGAACAGTCCACTGTAGACTCACGATTTGCCAGGACTTTACGTCTTATTATTGTTAAGGCTTTCCCCTATTTTTCAGTACGCAGTACAAGATGTTTATCTACGATTAGACCCCGAAGACCGCTGACGAGCGGATATCAACGCACTGGTCTTGCTTCGAGGAGTGTGATTTCCATGTCTTTATGAAGTACTGACGGTGAGGGTGAATCCCGAATAGCTAGTGAATAAACACCTCACTCTTTAACTGAATACGAAGTGCATGCATACCGACAGTAGAGAGCATCCGTACATTTTGCATGTTATGAGCATTATCGACTACATTCTCATCAACTACGGTACGTAAGTTGTCTCAACAATGTACCTTACCGTACCGTATCGTGCTGTTCGTATCAATAATGTTTATCGTCACCTCATTGTCCGAATGTTTGACTCATTCTACAGGGGCGAATGTACGACGTATCTCGTACGTACGGTAATGTTAATCTTACTTGTACCTTGTAAGATCTTACCCTTTTTTTGGGAAACGCGCACTAAAATCCCACGGGATCGACAAGCTACCAGGATGGATACGTAGAAGTTTCTACGTACAGTAAGACTTAATGTAAAGGTTACTCGTACATAATCTTCCTACATTATCATTCTCAGCTATCCAGGTTCTACCAAGGGTCATGATACCAAGGTCTCATCACTCACGTAACACGTGGAAAATCAAAAATACGACCTAAGCAGAATTCAATGCGGCACCACATAGGTAAGATCTTACTAACACGACTAACTCACTATTGCGGCGAACTAGTCCGAACTGTACGTACACATGTTGTAATTATTGGAAACATTTTCAGTAAAATTGTCTACACGTAGTGTAGTGAACCGCTGTTCTTCAAAGTCTCATGTGCATCCCGCGGTATTCAAGCTCGTCATACCTACGAGTAACTTAGGGCAGTTTTAAGACTACTTGTACGTCTTGCTTGATGAGTTCTCCTTTACTTGCATGTACGACTCGATCACGTTCCGTATCAACAGAACTCAACAAATCGTTCGAGTAAGGTCTTACTTGTACGCAAAGGCCGATACTTTATTGTAAATTGATAAACGAAACAAAATGTCCGAAAGCAAGATCACGTTAATTAAAAAAAAGTATTAAATTGACATAATATGTTGTGATCGCTGCGCTCGTGGGACCAAGATAAAATAATTGTGACAGCACCGTGCGGTACGATTCTTCCTACTGAAAACCTCATTCAGGTTCCGCTTGCGGTTCCGCTTGACATAATTTGCTGGGACTCTGTTCGGAACTGATATGGTTTGACAACGCGAGAAAGAAAAACTCGGGAAAGATTAAGATAAGTTGTTTCATAAAAATAACATCGAACGAAAAACATCAACAATGGTCGCATCCAAACGCTTAATCGTCAGCATTTTTCTTGCGTCAACCACAACCGCTATCGGTGCCTCGTCGTCTCATCAAGAGCTAGTGGAGGGCCAGAACGTTAAACCAACCGGAGTATTGCGTGGTGGCAGGTTGGGCAATGGCAAGAAAAAAATCGTTCCTCCCAATTATAATTCTGCACTTAAGGACACGATGAAGCATATAAGAAATCTCTCAGTTGACGGAGATCAGGAGCAGAATGCTGGTGTTGAAGACATCAAGCACGTCATGATCGCATGCATGAATGGAGAAGACGAATTGTCGTGCAAGGAGCGAATCATGAATGCGATTCCAAAGGATTCAAAAGATCAGTTTCGACTGAACGGATATTTGCAATTGGCTAATGCTTATGCTGCAGAGGTCAGAGGAGACGATTCCATTCTCGACGGACTGTACGGTGTTGTTGATGATCCCAAACGCGAAGCCATGCATATCAAAGATTCTGTTCGAGTGCATAGGTCTTTGCAATCTACAGGTCAGTCTACTCCATACGGCATCGACTTGGTAAAGGCAAAGAAAGTATGGCAAAAATACAATACGAAAGGAGAAAATGTCCGTATCTGTGTCATGGACACGGGCGTCGATCGTGATCATCCTGATTTTGACTATGACAACATGCTTGGATACGACGGCGACACACTGGTCCAACCATGGTTTCGCGATCACGACGGTCATGGTACCCACGTAACGGGTACAATTGCTGCGAGTGACAATAACAAAGGAGTTGTTGGAGTTGCTCCTAACGCAGAGATATTCACCGCCCGAGTTTTTCATACCAATGACGAGTTCTATTCGTCAAACATCATTACTGCTCTCCAGGCATGCAAAGATGGCGGTGCCCAAGTCATTTCTATGAGTTTGGGTGGTGTTTACTCGGTAGGATACGAGAAACAGGCATACGAAGACCTTTTTACAAAATTTGGAATTATCACCGTGGCAGCTTCGGGCAATAGCGGTTCTCAGGAGTATTATTACCCTGCTGCTTACGATTACGTCGTAAGCGTTGGTTCTGTTGATTCATCTGGAGACCGATCCAGTTTCTCGACTTACAACGACAAATTGGATGTTGTCGCTCCAGGATCCGACGTTGTAAGTTATCAGCGCTATTCGTCTACTGTTGCCAAATGAAACCTGCGAAACTAACTCTAGGTATTTTTCTCATCTTTTGTAGATAAGTACATGGGGAGATGGAACGTACGCCACAATTAGCGGAACTTCCATGGCCTGCCCACACGTGTCTGGTATCATTGCTCTTATGCTAAGTGTCAAGTCAACAGCAACACCATCAGAGATCTTCGCTGCCCTGAAATCTACCTCCCAAAATCCGAATACAACTGGAAACCAAAAAGACTCTCTCATGGGTTATGGAATTGTTGATGCCCTCGCTGCTGTAGATGCCATATCAGGCGATAGTGGTGAAACTGATGATGATTCTGGCGACGATGATGACAATAATGGTGCCCCGAGCTGTGTCGATACCGAAATCACCCTCCACACGGATAGGTACCCAGAGGACACAACCCATTGGTTACAAGTAGGGTCAGAATGGATCTTTGCCGAATACGAATTCAACAGTTTTACGACGTACAAAGAGAAAGCATGTATCGACCCAAATCTCTGCGCGGAGTACTATATTCTTGACAGTTTCGGCGATGGTATTTTTGGAGAGGGTGTGGAAATCAAGTACGATGGTGAAGTGGTCTTTACAGGAGGAAGCTTTGGTTTTGGTGGCGTCAGATATCTCGGCAATTGCTAGTGTATAGGTTGGAGCGGAACAAAACCACTCCGAATGTGCATGGTGTCATGGGAAAATTAGGATGCTGCAACCTTCGCTCTAGGTTGAGTGTCCATAGAAAGAATGTGAAACATTAGAAATTAGACCAAAAAGGCTAAATTAGAAAAGGTCAATATTGCCTGTTAATAGTCGTTACGCGTTTTAGCAGGGAGCGAAATTGTTTCATTTTGTTTTGCCATCGACTTCTCACAGGTCCCTCACTGCGAAACTTTGTTCACCCGATTGCCTCGTCCAATGTTCCAACGGACCCATATCGTTCCAGTCCATCTAAGGGACCTTCCAGAACGATTTGAATGCTTGACCTTCGTCTGCTCGAACTTGTTCTCCGTTCTGAAATCAAAGGGGAAAATTCCGATGTCCAAGATTCTCGGCCGGAGACTCTTTCCGCCAAGGGAGCTTCGGATACTTCAACAGATTCTGTTTCATTCTCGATTTGCTTTGCGTTGTTTCGCAATGCACCCGAAATGCGAAGGTAGACGATTCCAAGCAAGCTCAATAAAGAAAGGAAGGGAGCAAACAAGCTAAACATCGTAAGCTCTCGTTTGTCACTGGACGCAACGACATCTTCTGGATGCCGCAAACAGTATGTCGCTACAATTCCTGGTGTCATAAATCCCGCCACGGAGGCGGCCATGCTCAATACGGCTTGCATGGATCCGTTGTAGTTTCGAAGAGCCGGCTTGGCGTTGACGGCCATGGTAAAAATGCTCCGTGTCGGTGCTGCCATGTAAGGAAAGCTCGAGGCAGCAAGGAGAACAGGAAGATAAAAATTCCACATTGTTGTGTCCTTGATCCACAGGGAATGAAGCAGAGTGTAAGCTATAGTAGACAATATCAACCCACCGCACAACATGTCCGCATCCGAGATACCATATTTAGAGAGTTGCATGACAGCGAACATATGGGCAGCAATGACGAAGGAAATCGACCCAAGAGAGACCGAGGACTCGACGGGGCCCCCATCCAAGAGCATCACTAGCGGCCGGTGCGAAACCCGTTTCAATGAGTTGAAAGTTGGCATTGAAGCCAAAAATACAGATCATCGGAACCAAGATATCCATTGACAGAAAGGAAAGAACTAGCTCGTACTTGGAGGGTGATGGTGACAAGGAAGAATCGCTGTTTGGAAGTATTGGAGTTTCTGCCTCAACGTCATCAAGGACCGACTCTTTCTCCAGATCATCGTCTTCGTGATCATTCTGTGGTTCCTCCAGGAGGAAAAGAATTGCAACAATGGCTGTGATGTTGCAAATGACTATAATCAATCCAACAGAGTTTAGGCTGTCCAACGTCCAGTGGCTGCCGATAGGAATGTTCACCTTCGATACCAATATATTCACGCCGGGACCAATGGCCATCCCCAGGATGCGACATAGCGACAGGAGGGAGTTGATCGATGTTTGTTTCTGCATCGGAACGGATCGAGCAACGTACGCGAAACCAAGGGCGCTGTTCGCGGCCCCGCATCCGCCCAAAAGTCGTGCCAAAAAGATAGCACCCACGGCAAGGTTACCATTCGGAAGCGCCGAGGCAAAAACGTAAACAACACCGCCTACCAATGCAATCGAGAGAGACACAATGTACGGAACACGGAACCCCTGTTTGTCGGACCACCAACCGATTACTGGCTTCGTACAAAAGGAGGAAAACGAGAAGACCGACATGATGATCCCGTATTGGCTTTTCGTTCCGCCATTGCTCAAAACGTAAAATACCAGCGATGGTGTCACAAGCATATAAGATATTGCGTCGACAATCCCAACGACCACCAAGGCAATCAAATATTTCTCGAACGCCATGGTATCCCTCTCGTAATCGATTGACTGATTGATAGCAGTTTTCCTCTGCTGGCTACTACTTTTGTACCGTATGTATTGTAAAACGTTGAAGACTGCTTTTCTGCAACCAAACTGAGAAAAAATGAATACGAAATAATGAGGGATATTGAACTACGAGTAAGATTACTCGTACTCATTGCGTTGATCCACAATGATATGGGTTACCATTCCTTCTTTACGTAGTCTAGTACGCTAAGGTTACTCGTAATTTTACTTGTAGAGATGATATCGAAACAGTTTTCTCTCAAAACTAATTGTAATGATATGCCCCTCGCACGGCGATGACTTTAGACCTTTACCGGTAGTTTGGAATTCTCACTCTTATTTCGCCGACCTTCGAAAGTACGAGTACGAGTAAGTTATGATTACGTAATTTAGTTGCTATGCCTACCTTACGCGTTGAGCTCTTGTCATCCGGTAGTATTGAATGTGAATGCCGGTAATTACCAGTACCGGTTCTCGGCGTTTTGCGAAGATTTTGGCACACGTCGGCATTTCTCATCTCAATTCTCATCACTTTTTCATCATCATCTCTCAAAAAATCTCAAAAAGATTATTCGCTCTTCCACACATTCGTATCATACTCATCGTACATAAGATATAATACTTATCTCTTGATCGGACATAGGTTCATGAATGAAAAACACCTCGTAGGTAATCTTAAAATCATAATTCTCGCGTCAGTGTGATTCTTTTCGTTCGGATTCAGCATGTCGGATGAGGTGAACCGAAAGCATGGTCGAACGGGGGATGATTTCGGCAGAAGCAGCATAGAGAATGACAATACTCAATGGCAAGTATTTGTTTGTGCATTTGGGATAGACCACAATAGAATAAAATGAAGTCTTCGATGGCGTCCCGCGTTTTTTTTTGCCTGCTATTTTGCAAGCAAAGTATTTTCGCGTGGACCGCATCTACATCATCTCCCAATAAAGATCCAACAGTGAACCGCCCCCACATTTCAGATCCTATCTCTGCAATTGGAGAGAGATCGATGTCTCTGACGTCGGAATTGGCCACTTCCGTGACCACACGCAGGAAGCTTTTCGCCAACGGAAGCAGCCTTGCGGCAGCAGTTGCCGCAGTGGCTATAGCATCACCACAGCCCTCGAAGGCCGCAGCACCACTGGACGCGGGAGAAGCCATCCGGCGTGGTGCATCGAATCTCCCGGGATACGGATCTAGCGATGTATTTTATCCGGAGTCCTTTGCCGGGAGCTGGAAGATGACGCGAGAGGTAGAATTTCCGTCCCCGGTGCCGTCGTCCTCACCTCCTCCTATCCTGCGACTGACCTATCCTGTCCGCTTCATTCGATCGATCGAAGACGATGCGGTGGTGGCCGATCGCGGTTTCAACCAGGCAGAATTGGAAGCGGCTCTGGTAAGGAGCACTCGGCAAGCAGGATCTGAAACAAGCGCAACAGCGACGCCCTCTATTGTGCGCTCGTACGATTGGACTGCTAACAATCCAAACGTTCTCAAAGTCGTCTTGTCGAACGGAACCAAAAAGGAGATCAAGGTGACTAAACGAGCCACTGAACGAACGGCAGAAACTGTCTCGTCCTCCGAATTCCAGAGGGTGACGCAGGAAGATGCAAACAACAATGGTCCGAATGGGAACGTGGGTGGAATCCCTGTGATTTCTGCTCGAAGGGTTGTTTCCAAGTGGAGAAAGGTCGATGATTTGACGCTGGAAGGGATCGAGATCGTGTACGCGATGGGTGGCGGCGGGGATCCGCTATCGGCTGGGCTACCATCGTCGTCGGCATCACAATCACCAACGGTTCTGTCCAAGTCCAGACTGTACCTCGTGCGCGAACGATAAACGGACTACCGATCGTTCTTTTCGTTGTATAGGATCTGTGTTTGGCAACGGCACCAAACCGTTAACCTCCACTTCTCAATCATGATCAATTAATTGCATGTAAGGAGTTCTGACCCCAAATGTCGTCAAAATGATATAACTTGAGCTAAGCTATACTGTAACCGTTTAATTAGAATTCGAATACACTGCACTTTGCTATGTTAGACTGCGTCGAAATCTGCGCATTCTGTTTTACTACATCAAACGCTAGATCGGTATAAATTAATGTAGTATCTATCATTTCTTTATCATTATTCATTTATTGCATACTTAGGAACTCCCTTACAAAAGTGTTGATAGCTTCGAAGTCGAGGGCACCCTCGGCACCGATGAAGGCCTCGAGACCGATTGAAGCAGCAATTCCGGCTTCTCCCACAACACCCGCACTGAGAAGAAGCATGATTCCTCCGATGGTTAAGAAGGAAAGGGCAGCAACAAGATCGATGCCGAATTCGTTCTTCCATCCGTCGTACAAGAAGTTGAATTGGACCTTGAAGAAAATGGGAAGGATTGGCTGCAACATCTTCGTAACAATTCCGGCAGTAATTGAAGTTTTCAAACTTGGGTTTTCCATCCACCCACGAAACCTTGGCAGGCGTGTCAAAGCCCCGGATGATAATATCCGAGGCGAAACGCGAAAGACCTTGGACAGCGGCGGAGCGAATCTGTCGACGTCTGGCGTAGCTTTCGAGCTTTTGTGTTACCTCGTTTCGAGTTTTAGCGCTTCCGAGTTCCTGTGCAATCACGAAGGAATCCTCGATAGCTTGGCAACCTCCCTGTCCCAAGTTGGGCATCATGGCATGGATTCCGTCACCAAGAAGAGCCACGTGATCTTTTGTCCAAGGTTTCAAAATGCTGGGAGGTCTGTCGTACAAGTCACGCTGTTCAATCTCGTTTTCCTTAGTGACAGTCAGGAATGGCATGAATTTCCGGGGACCATCCCTCGAAGAGATCTTGGAGGTACTTTGAAGATCCTTCGGGTTTAGGATCATTCACAGATCCTGGAGCTCGGGCCAAGAAGGCGTACCACTGATACCTTCCATTTCCAATGTCAGTAATAACGAAGTACTGCTTTGGTCCAATGTAGACCTTGTAACCGACTTGACCATTGTCGGGAGAATCGTAGTTCAACTCACCCGCGAAGACAGTGTATCCAGAATACGTAGCCCCCGAATCATCTCCCTTAGCCGGTGTTCCGTGCATCTTCGATCGGACCGCGGACCAAATACCATCCGCTCCGATCAAGACGTCACCCGTAACAGTGGCTCCAGACTCCAACTCTGCCGTTACTCTACCGGTTTTGCTATCGGTAGTGTAGGTAACGAGCCCATCTCCATTTCGGACGGTACCTTTCGGAAGATTTTTAAGATAGATTTCCTGGAGGTCAGGTCGCTCAATGACCCCCTGTGTATGGCATATTTCTGGCCTCGGCAGGGCTCGCTAGGTCGAACTTCGCATACCACTCGGTTCGGATCCCATCTTTAATACCATTTTCCTTATCTCCAGTGAATGTGAATTTCTTCATAATTTGTTCGTAGACGTCAGTGTCCATTTCGTTAAGAATTTTCAAGGCGTTACTTGCCAGCTGGATGGGACCTCCAAATCGTTTGAACTCGTCAGTTCGCTCCAGAACGACTACCTCCATGTTCGGGTTTTTCGAAAGTGTCTTGGCCAGAGCCAAACCACCAACTCCAGCTCCCGCAATCATAACCTTGAGCGGATTTTGCTCCGAAATTTCTTCCACGAATGTTTCTGTTTCAACTGTTGGTGGAGGGCTAGTTGAGGCAACGCTCAATGGTGACGTTTTTGGTGCAAATTTGTTGACGCTGGGACTGAGGTGAGATTGTCGAGTTTTGAAACGGATCATCGTGTTTGCGGATTTAGGACACCATAGAGTACGGCAAAGAGGGCATATCGTTAGCATATCAAAGTTCGAACCAAGACAAGACACAGGCACTCGGTGAAAAACTGAGCATCATACGCACCGTTGCTGAAACGCATTTGCTGTAGCGATTACCGCAAACACGACGCAGCATGTTCGGCAAAAGTTCATCTTTCCAATTTTTACTACGTCTTCGCTTTGTTTATTTGAAGTTCTCCACGAGTTGATTTTCTTTTGTGCGGATGCCTTGGTCCAAAAGAGGCTTTCACACAATGTGAGTGATGGATTGTGTTCTTTGCCCCGAAAAGATGGTTATCCTTGGCATTGAACTTCATCATTAAGTATCACGACGAAAGACGAAGCTGCCCTGTTGGTAGAAGCATGTGGCCAGATGTCTTTCATCATCACTTCGTATTCAGTTTTCAGGTGATGGTGAGGAACCGACAGGATTGGGCATGGAAGGAAGCTTATGTTACGCTTTCAAAAAGACACGTCACCTCTAAAAAAACATTAAGCGTGTTCTCGCCGCGCCACCCTAAACATAACGTCAGATAAGAAGAGGAAACATATTTTTTGATTCATCCGATTAAACAGCATGTTGTACACGCGGTCGGCTCCAGCCGCTGTACGGTAGTCCGTTGTGGGAAAGAGTACTACGGTACCGGTAGGGGAGACACTCGATCAAGAATCGTAAGTACGTTTGTGACGCAGAGGGTCGTCATTAGATATTCCCATCGACACTTAGATCGCGATGAGTCCAGAGTTGATGCTGTTTTCGAAGGGGCCGAACGACCTGTAGTAAGAAACAACATCGGTTGTTCTACGAATCCGATCTTATTTCAAGCCTTCAGGTATACGCGAGTGGTCCAGTGCTCTGCCAATCTAACATCGTTGCATCATAACGCTCCCGAAGCACACAACACACAGAAAGTACACCAAAACATGGCGAAGATATCTGCGGTTGCGGTAGGATTGATCCTGCTTATTGCGGGAACATCCGCCTTTGTGCCTGCTCACCACAATAAACATATATCACTGACCGAAGGTGTTGGGAAACATACTTGCAGCGCGAGCCCGTTATATGCGAGAAGAAACAACAATATCGACGAAGAAGAAAATGACATTGGTAGAAATATCATCGAGTCAATAAAAAAGACAGCCGCCGTTTCTGCCTTAGCCTTGGGATTGACTTTCACAACATTGAGTTCCTCTCCCCTACCAGCTCTTGCAACCGATTCGGGGGCAATCGTTGGGTGTTTGTTTTCCAAGTGTCAATTGCCTCTCGCGAAATGTATTGCCAATCCGAAATGTCTGGCGAACGTAGTTTGTATCAACACTTGCAACGGCAGGGATGACGAGATTGGATGCCAGATCAAGTGCGGTGATTTGTTCGAAAACTCCGTGGTAGGAGAATTCAACAAATGTGTCGTTTCCGACATGGCATGTGTGCCACAAAAACCTGATGAAGGTCTCTACCCCGTACCAGCACCCGAAGCGCTGGTCCCGAAGTTCGACACCAAGCTGTGGAATGGAAAATGGTACATCACTTCCGGGCAAAATGAACTTTTTGATGTACGTTTACTCCGTGCGCTAACTAATCTCAGTAAAGCAAGCCTCGCACAATTGAATGCGGAGTTTTGCATCACTTGACGCAAATGTTACCTTCATCACCGTGTGTTTGCCTTTGTCTGCGGTGTCTAACGCTTTCATTTTCATGCTATCACAGATCTTCCCTTGTCAGGTCCACTTTTTCACCGAAACGGCGCCTGGTAAATTTTACGGAAAACTGAACTGGAGAATCGAAGAACCCGATGGCGAGTTCTTCACACGTGATGCGCTTCAGGAGTTTGTTCAAGATCCGCAGCAACCAGGGCATTTGATTAATCACGACAACGAATACCTTCATTACAAGGATGATTGGTACATTATCGATTACGAATACGACGACAACGAGTCCGGAACCCCGCCGTTTGCCTTTGTGTACTACCGAGGATCGAACGACGCTTGGGACGGATACGGAGGAGCCGTTGTGTACACTCGAGACTCGAAGCTTCCCGAGTCCCTGTTACCTCGGTTGCGAGAAGCCGCCAAAAAGGTTGGATTCGATTACGACAAGGACTTCACGGCCACCGACAACTCTTGCAAGGCAATCGATCAAGGAGAAACTGTTCTGCTGAGAGAACAATTTGCAGGCAAGGTCCTTCTTCAAACCGAGAAGTCGGTCCAGGCACAAGCCACCAAGTTCCGAGGTAATGCTATCAACAGCATCAAGGCGCAAAAGATTTTCTTCTCCAACGAGGGCAAGGCAGCGCAACAGGCCTTTGAGAAACTTGCGCAAGATGTTCAAAAGTTCGAAACCGAGGTTGTCCAAGATGTCCAAAACTTCGAAGCGGAGGTTGTGCAAGAAATTTCCAAGTAAGGCAGTAAGAGGAATATGCTAGCAACTACGTCCACTACAACCCCGTAGCACATTCATTTTTGTCAGTCAATGAGTTTTGAATTTCATAGGAGAGGAATGCAGTATATTAACCAATATCATCCGACTCAATGAAGTCCGATCGTGATGAGGGCGATGCTTTCATGGTCACCTCACTAGCTGATGTTCCAAACGATCCATTTTTGACTATGTCTCTACAAACCTACTGCCTCCTGCAGCTTAGCAAGAAAATAATATCGTATTGCAGAGGACTCGCCGTTCTCTTGAGCCATTGCAACTACTGAAGATAATCCAAACTGATACCGTTCACGATTGCATCAATGATGAATCTATATACTCTTCAGAAGATTACTGGATGTTGTTGCTTCATACATCCTGGTAAGATCTTACTCGTAGGTGCTCGTACGAACGCATCGTACAAAGTACGAAGCAGTTACTAGAGACGCATTGCAGATTATTTTTTTCAATTTACATCTCGTGATTTATTAGTTCTAACCTTACCGTACGAAAGTTTT
The DNA here is from genome assembly GCA_037355855.1 of Pseudo-nitzschia pungens. Taxonomy (NCBI): domain Eukaryota; phylum Bacillariophyta; class Bacillariophyceae; order Bacillariales; family Bacillariaceae; genus Pseudo-nitzschia; species Pseudo-nitzschia pungens. The sequence continues at coordinate 2,803,969 of CM074760.1, read as the reverse complement.
CAGTTTGATGAACGATGATGGGTGATGGACCTTCATGATGATGTAATGATGATGCTACCATACTCGTACATACCGATACGCTGATGTATTTCATACAGAATGTACGAGCAAACTCCTCGAGTCCATCGTGAGCCGTATTTTGCATTTTGGTCTTACCTACCGCTAAGGTTAACTCACCGTACAACTATGGACCATGAGCGCGTACCGTACAGTAATCTACACGTTTTTGTGTAGGCCTTAGTCTGAGTTGATCGCTCGGGGGTCATCGTAACCGACACAAAACACAAAACCACGTTCACACCGACAACTTTTGTGCCGGAAGCATTCGATGCGAGTACGAGGACAATACTAACACTTCTTCGCTGGCTACTAGATTTATTCTTTTGGGCTAGTAGCCGCAACGATAGTGTTCGGCAGTGACTTGGCACAAAGTACAAATCATTGGGCTTCCGCCTTCCAGATTTGTCCCCGTTAAATCTTTGACTTTTTGATTCTCGTATCCAAAGACAAGGGATAGTGCCATACAGCATTCTTGGTTCGATCCATCACCGCAACGGTTGGAGTCAAAATTGAATTATCGCAAGTTTGACATCCTGCTGCAAAGTTCTGGTGTTCTCACGACGATCTCAAATGGAACCAGATCGGTCCAATCGAACTAATCGACACACTGCAAACCAAGCAATATGACTATTACGAACCGGAGTAAAAGAACAAGCTCGAAGCGGGGTAGACATGCTGCAGGGGGGCTCCAATCCGTGGAAGAACCAGACAAGGCATCCACTGGTGGCGTGGAGAACAAGAACATACCACCTTTGGAAACGCCGCGAGTTTTGAATAGGAACGTCATCACGAGTCTCACCCATGGTCTTGACGCCAGTGATGTTCTTGAGTGCTATTCTCTGGTCCGGTCGGCACCACTTCACGGAATTGCTGATTCAACCATTACGGTGCAAAAGATGACCATTGGCATACGATTTCGACCGACGGCATCCGACCTCAAGAACCCCTACAATGTCAAAACGCCCATGGAACTGACCCTAGAATACGGGCCTGCTCGATTGGGACCTTTATTAAGCGATGAAGCCACGCCCATTGTCCACGGAAACGATGAATCCTCCTCCTATCTGGCATGGGACAACGTTGGCAAGGTGTATTTTACCCAAAAGATTGTGGCAGAAAACTTTCGGAGTTCGCACTACATGGCGAGTATGACGGGAGCAGTTCTCAACAAACTTCTTCACGAGGCTGTCGAGTACACCGAAAAGCGAACAATATACCAACCTTTCGCCGTCTATTCGGACAAGGGAAAGCAACTCTTGCGATCCTCCTCGTCGAAGGATTTTGCTTGGTTCGTATGGTCTCATTTAGCACGGTTGGGAGTGGAAATTGAGCCGATTTTGCCACCTTCCATCTACGAAGCCCGCTTGTATGTGAAATCTGTCACCAAGGTATTTCCCGATCAATCTGTGACGCAAGCTGCCGCTACCTTTTACCAAAAACTCTACGACTGTATGGAATCGATTGCTAGTAACAACTATGGGGCCTATTTGTCTACCAGAAATCAGCAACCTGCCTCTGCCATGGACAACAAGGAAAATGAAACCAACAATGGCATCAGACAGTTAGCATTACGTAGTGATAACGACGCAAAGAACGGCAACCATCCACGTAAACCTGCGGATGTTGACGAGGGTGAAGGCGAAGTTGATGAGTATCGTGACGATCAAGACGAAACTGAGGCTATGGACGAGGGTGAAGGCGAAATCGTTGACAAAAGCGACGTTCTAGATGAAGTTGATAACATGGACGTGGGTGAAGGCGAAGTTGATGAGGATCGTGACGATCAAGACGAAACCGAGGCTATGGACGAGGACGAAGGCGAAGTCGTTGACGAAGGCGATGTTCTAGACGAAATTGATAATATGGACGAGGGTGAAAGCGAAGTTGGTGAGGATGGCGACGATCAAGACGAAATTGATAATATGGACGAGGGTGAAGGCGAAGTTGGTGAGGATGGCGGCTATCAAGACGAAATGGAGGATATAGACGAGGATGAAGGCGAAGTTGATGATAGTAATGATGATCGCGATGACAATGGCGATGACGCTGAAGTAATCGATGAAGACTCAGAAGAAGCTGAAATTGAAAATTCGGGTGATAATTCACCTTCAGCGCTTGAGCAGGATGACGAGGAGAACCCCGATCCGGAAACAGAAGCATCAGAAGAAATATCACAGCTGCCGTCGAACCCCCTCCCTTCAAGTTCAAATCAGGAAACTGCTTCAACATTTGAAACAGGTATTGATGAACCGTCTTCGACAATCTCACCAACGCCGGTCCCGTCCGGATCTATACAAGACGTCGAGAAGGCCCAAAACGCCGCCTACGATGCACAGAAAGCGGCAGACGATGCGAAGATTGCAGCGCAAACAGAAGGGGAGACAAAGGCTGCAGACGCTGCCCAAGCTGCGGCAGATGCCGCTCAAGCTGCAGCGGATGCAACCTCAAGTGCGGCATCCCAAGCAGCAAGAGACAGTCTTTTGAGCGGAGATGGGGCGATGATGAGCACAATAATTTCGACCTGTTTTTCTAATCCGAGGTATGAAATATCGTCGACTGATGGAAACGGAACCACCAACACCGGTATTTACTTGTTTCGAGACCCATCATCGTACTACAAACTAGAGTTGACGAGTCCATACTTGGAGATTGTGAAGCTAAATCGGGAGCTACCCAATGCAGCAACGCTGCTTTCGGGTTCCAGTGCAGGTGGGGATGCCTTGGATTGGACCCTCGCTCTTTCAATTGTTTTTCTCCTCTTCCTGACAGTGTTATTAATTTGTCAACAGATGGGAAAGCACTACATCGAGGCCATTTACAAATGCCAACGTTGGTACTTCAATCCTCGCAAACACGACTACGAAGGCCAGTCAATATCGGGCGTTCAGTCGGGGTCACACTTCTTTTTTGGAGAAAGTGGTATTCCAATCAGCATGGGTGGTCGGCGATCGTCGTATTCTGCTCTCAACAATCAAGACGGCATTCAGGACGTGATTGTTGATAAACCTTACAAAGACGACGATGGTGACATGGGAGAAAATGGGATTCCACCCATGTCACCTGATCCTTTGCCCCCAAACCCCCTTCACAAACAACGAAAAAATAGCTCTACACCTTCACGGGAGGTAGAAATGACAAGTTTCACGCTGGAACGTCACAATCACACCGGTCCAGTGGGCCGTCAAAATTCTAATCCCTGGAGGGAGAATTCCGATTCGAGTGGAGGATCGGTAGAAGGGGACGATATCGCCCTCGATATCCCCGAGCGCTTGCTACGGAATCCGGATTTGGTTGATATGCCTAGCCTCAAGTCGAAATCCAAGGTAGCAATACCGGTAGGTAGTAACGGGCACTATAGTTCCACGTCTTCGTTTCCGGAAGTCAGTGTGAACAGCGCAATATAAATATAGCTACGTTGACGAAATTACCACGGCGTTTTCCATCGCTAGTTATTGCTGGTAGAATCGTTGAACTTGAGAAGGTTCATTCCTCCAATTTCATTGATTAGGGCAGTTGCAGAAGATATGATACTAAAACTATGTGTAGAGCTCGAATAGAATTATGGATTCCTGTTTCGCACCGGTAAGTTACCGGTATGAAGCGTTTGTAGGAAGGTTAGTCGTTTTCTGCCACGAGGACTTTACGTACCTGGTACGCACTCGCACTTGTACCGGTAAGTTACTTGTATTCAGATTTTGATGCGGGACGACGGATCCCTTTCGCTCGTCATTTTTTTCGAAAATTTCATCGCGTTCCGTGTGAGCGCGTCTCAGCATTTGTAAGAAACGAAGGAAAAAATACTGTAAATACTACGAGTAATTAAGGTTTACTTCGTATACTACAAAATTCCTATCAGCTGTCCCCCGGTTCTACATCCTCAACTACTAATTTCTACGGAAACCGGGGGACAGCTGATAGGAATTACGTAGTACACGATAGTAAGTTTAACCGTAATTATAACGGTAAAAAATAATGTCGTCGTATTGCATTCGTACTGGTTCTCGTACACGTACCATGTACGTGTACCTACCGTAGTATTATTTTTTTACACACAAACTGAGTTCGTGGATGAAGTTTAGGAACGTCGAGCAGGCGCGTAACTTTTCAATCAAAATCCTTTCCTCTCATTGTTCTTGGACGTTAAATCCTGCAAACAATGCTTTTCCTTACACAAGTAACTGTGAACGGATGGCTAAGAGATAGAAAGAGAGAAAGACAGAGAGATCACAGAGCTACAGAGAAGAGAGAGAGAGGAAAAAAAGAACAGAAACCGTCGGATATATAATTGAACTAAAATGGAAGGATCAACGGGAAAGAATCAAGATACAGGCCTCCCTTCTCCTTCTGTCACCAGTGACGAGGGAACAAACGCTGCAGTCACAACACCATCCAGTGTAGTCAATGACGAGGAAATCTATCACGTTGCTCCGACAAAGGAGGATCCTTCCAATGAGGATGCACGAGTAGGTGCGGAAGAGAAGGATTTATTGCCTCCCAAAAAAGATGACGGAGAACATTCAACGGGAAATGCAGTTAGTGGTACTGATGCAGTGACTGGTACTGATGCAGTGAACCCGACCGCAACCTCCACTGATGAAACCGCTGGCAATGAAACAACCGAAACAAAAGGTAAAGCTGATGAATCATTGAACACAACAATCGAAAGTAATGACTACCCACGGGAGGGTGACGGGATTAATGCGGAGACCGACGAGAAGAAAATTCACGACAACCAAAGTAGTAACGTTGACAATGGGATCAAAAGCAGCCGCAGCAGCAACAGCACTCCAGCGATCGGTCAATCGAAGGGTGCACAAATCCTGATGAATCGTTTTTCTACTTGGAGAAAGAATGCCAACGAAAAACTGAACACTCAGGCCCCGGTCCTACAAGAAAACGCCAAGCAGGCATCGGAATACGCGAAACGAGTGTTCCAAGCAAATTCGTTGTCTTCAGCTATGCCATCCATTGGCTTGGGGTCCCGCTTTGCTTCCCAAATGACGTCACGCACAGCGAGCACTGACAAAACCAAGGAGGAAAAAGCGAGAGACACTAAGAACAGTAATAGCGAAAAGGTCACGGTGGGTAGTGCCGATGGTGGTAACTTGAAAGAATCACATGAAGAAAATATGCCTTCATCTGATCCAGGGACACCCTCACTGGCCTCGTCGGGATCCCTGTTGGATGACGACGACGACGATGAAGAAGATGATGACAGCGACAGTAGCGTGGACGACAACAGTACAACATTGCCAAAACCCGAAGGATTAGCCAAAGGAAGCGCGATAGCCGCAGAGTCACGAGAACGCATGAGAGCGGCGTTTTCAAAGGCTTCAACGACAATGGCCGAATCGGTTGCCACCAGTTTTCGTGGTCGGTATACACTGGACGTTTCTGGAAAAGCAAAGAATGTTATATCGAAGGGAATAGCGGCTAGTGCCAATCTCAACGAGGAAGACGAACAGGCAAGAAATCCTGCAGAACCCTCTCAAATGACTCTCATTTTGAACAGTCGCGCTGGAGAATACATGCAAGAAATCCTCGACAAACTTGAACCATGGGAATTTGCGATGCTGTTAGGAAGAGGTATGCTTGGAGTCAATCTAAAGCAGTGCTACTTGAGGAATCGTGGGATATTTGTTGATTATCTTGTGGACGGAGGGCAAGCTGCACAATCAGGACTCATTCGTTCCGGTGATTTGATGGTTCGACTTGGTGATACAGATTTCCGCAAGGGAACGATCAAAGACATCCCCGTTGAAATTGCGAAAGCGAAACGTCCTTCGGTTTTAGTTCTGGCCACCGGAACACAAGTTGCGTTGGAGCGCGTGAACTTCATCGACGTCGCTGTGGCCATGATGCACCGTGCCCGTAGATTATATGAGGAGAAAAAGAGCGTTTCCACATCGCCGAACACTGTCAGTGCCAATATGGGCAGCAGCAACAAAAACAACAGTAACAACAACGACAACAATAACGATGAAGAATCAGCAGCGGTTCCGACGACGGAAAAAGAAGAGAAGAGTGAGACCCCAATTCTATCTGAGATCACCAAATCTATCTGTGATGTATTGATCGAAACCAATGATACCGTAGAAGCTTACACTAGCCCGCCATGGCCAAGCCTGGCGGTTCGCAAAGAGTTCATCGATGATACATATCTACGATGTTTGGACAATTTTGTCGTTTCTGATATGTGTGAACTCCTTGATTTGGATAGCAACTTTCGAGCTGCCACAAGAAACGCATTTCTAGTCTGTGCCTTGGACAGTCGCAGATTACCATTTTTAACAAGACATTTTTCCAATCAAGAGCAGAAGCTTACGTCTGATGATGCTGGAGGAACCGGACGAGAGCAAAGCAACATGACCCCCAGCGCACAACTCATGCTCTTTCTTGAGCTTGCTTCCTTTCTTGATTTGTACGACGTCACACCCCCCGCTCGTCTTCGTGAAGTCGCCTCGAGAATAGCTTACAAGTTCTTTTTGCCCACAAAGATAGGAAACGGTATTCAACCACCTCTCTTCGATTTTCACCAGATTGTGCCATACTCTTCTCTTCGTCATTTGGAGTTTGCCTTGAGCGGCAAGAGTCAATCTATCCCACGGGATTTGTTTTTGGACTTTCAGAAGTCGATTGTCGACTCTTTGTCCGGACTTCCCTTTGTATCCTTTTTGACTTCTGTCGACTGTTCGCGAATGCGTGCTTACCTTCGAGATACCGCTCCCTTTGTAAATCTACCGTTCAAAAACATGATTGATGCGATGGCAAAAGGGACAGAAAGTGCGAAAGACACCGCTGCTGCACACAACTCCTTCGCCTATATTCTACTCTACATGATTTGTCGGATGGAAAAAGAGTGCAGTGGCGAGTATGATTTTACCATTGAAAATGAACCGAATCGACGTCTACTAGGAGCAACAAACGATATCTGCTGTGCCCTTTTCATTAAACGAACCTTGTTGCCAACGATGCTATCTGCAATGAAGGAGGGTGAGACGTTGTCTGAGTCGACTTCTGATAAGTTTTTGACGGTGGTGGAGAAATTTTGGAGTTTGTACCTTGACGATTCTCTAGAGTTATCAACACGGAACTCCGAAATTGAGGGTCTGTATGACAAAGTTCGAAAGATCCTTGAGGTAGCCAGTAAAGAATATCACGAGTTGCCCGGCGTGGACACACGTGTTTGTGCATCTTCGATACTCAAGTCAAAACTAGAGGAGAACGCTGCGATTCTTGCAGATGAAATACTGTACGACTTCGCAGCAAAAAGCAACAGCAAGTTTCGTGACCACAAATTCCACGAGTGGATATGTGGCGAATTTGCCAAGGTCCTTGGTGGTGACCCATACTGGTACAAGACACAGTCAGTACCAGTATTGCCGCAGGGGTGCTTGAAACGGTTACTTCGAAAGGTCGAGTTACCAAGTGGTGTCTCGTCCCACAAGCCCTATCAAGTGACGCCGAAGAAAGAAGAAGAGCGCAGTTATCATAATGCAGACTGGGCCGTGGTCTTCGGGTCGTCAGTAGGAACCGACCTGGCATCTCAAATGCCAGTTCCTGGACTAGACTCACCTGATATCCGACGCTACACTTGTCTGCCGGTGGCACTGGACCGTGATCATTCTGACTATGACGACTTCCGACCCGAGCAAGTTCTACCGGCTACGTTCGAAAGCTATGCTTTCGTTCCACCATCCAAACCAAAACCATTTCAATCACTAGTCGATTCCGGACGTGTAACCGTCGATGGGTGGGAAGTTTCTCTTGTAACGTTCAGCATTCCTAACGCTGATTCCAGTTCCTCGGGAGATGCCATTGAATCTGCTCTATACGGAGTTTCGCTTTGTTTTCAGCGCATATCATCCGACGGAAAAGAGCACGCAATTATCACGACAAAGCTTGTGAGTGAAGAAGAGAAGTCCACAACAAATGACAAAGATTGGAATTCGCCGATTTCGTTTGAAAAGGATACGACGGAGGGAAGCGCGACGTATGTACGAAGGGTCAAAATTTCATCTCAGGTTCCTATTTATGAACAACATTTACAAGAAAAAACATGGGTCGAAAGAGTTGCAGAAGAAGAATTTCGAGATCAGTCGAAACCCGTATCGATTGGGATCGCACTCGTTAGTCGAAGGAATGTCATCTTTGCTATGCGAGATACATTGTCAAGACTTTTCTTCGATTATTCTCGACATCCTGGACATTCGCTCGATGAATCAAGATCGTCAACAACATGCAGTGCTCTCGTCGAATTGCTTGGAGCATGCTCTTATCAAGATCACGAAGGGTCGATTCTGAAGGACCTCCTTGGACCATATTTGCAAGCAGCGTGTCAGCCTTGGATAGAACGCCCAATTGGCGAACAAGAAACGATGTTTGAAGCACATGCACTGAGACAGCTTACTGATTGTTTGCCACCTACATCTCTAGCGCTACTCTTCGTAACTGCACTCTTGGAGCAGAAGATCATCTTCTCTTCAGGAAGACGAAGTGTACTACATGCTGCCTCTGTAGGTCTAGCGACGTTACTTCGTCCTCTCAAATGGAGTCACTTACTAGTTCCAATGGTACCTGGTGCGCTTGCTAATGACTTGATTCAATATCCTGCACCATTCATTCTTGGAGTCCCATCAGAAGATGCAGACAGTATGGATTTGCTTGGGAATCTTCCACGAGACGTGACTCTGGTTGACTTGGACGTGGGTCGAGTAATCTTGGCTCCAGATTTTGGGCGAGACAACGAAATGTGTCGCGGAACTGCTGATGTTCAAGCCACTGCAAGAGCCCTGCGTTCTCAAGTGCTCTATCTAGCACAAGGCCTCGGTACTGTATTCGGAAGTAGCCTACGCGCTGAGTCGTGGATCTGCGACGAGCCATCTGTACAAACTTCGACGCCAGGGAACATACACAACGACGAGGAATCTTTAACGGCAAGGTTAGATAAGCTTCGACTGTCCGCGCGGTCATTCATTGGTGAAATACTTGAAGGAACTATTTCGTGCTGTTACTGGATTGAGGAATTGACCCCAACATATGGACCTTCAGTGGAACCAACGGTACTGTTCGACGAAGATAAATTCTTCGAGATCAAGAACCGTAGAGCCAAGAAGGCCTCAAAACTTTTTTTCAGTCGAAAACAGACCGATTCAAGCGCGCTTGCGCTGATGCTAGACGACTTTGATCTGATACTTGAAAGCTTTTTACGTTGCCAATCGATGAGTATTTATGTCAGCTCGAGACCGAAGAAAGACATGTTTTACTACTGACTTTGAAATGATGATAAATGATGACGTTGAAAAGCACAAATTCTAAATCAAACCCTATTATCGTAAATCAATTCTACTATTTTCATTTGCAACGGTAGGGGGAGACTCTTACTCCTTACATTATTTCATTGCATGTTATCGGATGTCTAAAATCAATTAGTCAATTTTGAATACCTGAGATGGGTGAAGTTTCGATCTCTTCCGTTGTAGGTTGGACCTATGAATTGTTCGCAGTGCTTGCTTTCTGCTTCCAATTATTTTATCTCCGGGACTGACCTCGTACAAATTCACATAATTGTTTTCAGTGACATGACTACCGATCAGAGTATTCATATTCAAACCGGCATTCGACGTCCTCGCGATAGGGGTGATTCTCACCGAGGGAAGAACCCGAAGCGAATGATTCGTTTCCCCTGCTGCATCAACCGTATTGCCGAGAACTCTTGGGGAGTGCGTGTTCCCGATTTTGTTGTTATCGTTACTTGGCGAAAATATTGCCGTTGAACGTGGTGTCCTGTTCTTGCAAAATTCTGTCACCTTGGTGCCATTAGGAATACTGTCTAACCCACATGGTATACTTTTGATCGCCATGTGCTCCATTCGAAAGTACGCCAGACATAGGACCTCCCGTGCATTCATTCGTTTTTCCGGACGAAGATACAGAAGACTATAAATGAAATGAACCGTTTGTGGGTCTGCTGTTTCTATCTCTCGTGCTAGCCTTTGCCTAGCGGGTGCAGATTGACCTTCTTCGTCGTCGTAGTCATCGTTGACCAAACCGTCAGAGTGGATATCAGAAGAGAACGGATTGATGAGAAGCAAATTTTCGATGAGTTGCAATTGCTCTGTCTCGTCCTTGCCCTGAAAAAGTGGTCGACACCGATACAATTCCGCTGCAACGCAACCCATGGCAAATAGATCGATCGCTTCGGTGTAATATCCTCGATCGTTGGCATCATTGCCGTTGCTACCACCACCGTGATTAGCGCTGACCGTTGTCGGGGCTTTTAGAAGAAGCTCGGGAGCCCGATACCATCTTGTTCCAATATAATTCGTCATTCTGGATCTCGTGCGAGCACCCTTGTGAAAATTGGTGGAATGCTCGCCTCGACGATATCTCCCGAGTGATCCGACAGGCCGGGCCAGCGAAAAGTCCGCCAGTTTGGCTATTCTACCGTGCAGCAAGACATTTTCTGGTTTGATGTCTCTGTGGATGTACCCCAAGGAATGGATGTGGCGAAGACCGCGAAAGACTTGATAAAGAATCGATCGGGTTTCCGATTCATGAAATGCATGGTTATTTTCCGGTGATTGACTCTTGTGCACAGGTGATCCGAGCTTGAATTTGGACTTGGCGGCGATGTATGCTTGGAGATTTCCATCCTTCATGTACTCCATAACAAAGTATAGACTAGAATCTCGTTCGCGAAGAACTTCGAATACACGAACCAAGTAATTCCCATCATTATCCGCATGGTGGAGATCGAATGGATGCTTTTCATCGCCGGTTCCGTCATCCGGACTCCTCTTCTTTGCCGTGCTTGTCATGAAAATTTCTATGGCTTTGAACTCACGTTCGATGACTACATCCTTCCAAGACGAAAAGGTTTGTTTCAATTTCTTGACGGCGTAATGCTTTTAACGCAGAGTTGCAACGAAGAAAATGTGAAGCGCGAGATCGTCACCAAAATTTTCGAAGTGTTCATCGTCGTTGTCTTTTCATTCTTACCTTGCCGCATTCTGGCTCTTCCTTCTTCGTCGCTCGAAAGACAATACCAAAAGTCCCTTGTCCGATCTGCTCTTTCAAAACATAACGGTTCATCTTTGGTTCTTCCTTTTTCGATCAAAAAATGTTGTATGACACGTGTACACGTAACTTAGTCAGTGATAGAAGAGTGCCAAAAATTTCGCTTCATTGTGTTGTGTTGTACCGTAAGATTACGAAAAGTTACGGTAAGATATTAGGAACTAACCTGGGCGAGAAACACAGTAAATCTTCATGACAATTACGAGTTTGTAAACCTTACTGTAGAATTTTGTGCTTCGAACGTGAGAAGAGATCATGAAAACCTGACATGACTGATTCGTATTGCCCTTCGCATCATTGTCATTCGTGGGAGGAATGGCACCTGATCCATCGCAAAGCGTGACTTGATGTCTTTTGGATGTTCGATTATGCCGCGATGGCCAAAAACAAAAAACATCTTTTTTAAAAATTCAGTTCGTCATGAATGAAGGAGAAAAGCAATTGGGAAGACCATTGAGATTGAACTCGTGGACTGCAATCAAGTGCTGCTTGCCATTCCTGTGGATACCGTACGATTGCCGCCAGCTTTCGCCTCACATAAGACCAGTCCATCATACATGCGGTAAAATCTTGCCGTAGTTGTCCAGAGGACCGAGGAGCCTTCCCATCGCAAATCATTCTTCTTTCGACAGGCGTTCTTTTTTGGTTGATATTAAAAAAAATTTGTTCCTGTTTTTGAGAACGTTGATTTGTTGAAGAGTGATCCATTCGACGCACGAGAAAACAATTTTGAATACCGTACGTGAATGTCTTCGATCCGAATACGAATGAATCAGTCAATAAATCTTCAAAGGGTGAATACCGTAATCATTTTGAAGGAATGCCCTGTCTGGGTACCAGTTGCCTGCCGTAGAACATGGCAAAACAAAATCAAATTCTCCGCTGCAGGTACCCTACACGTAGTGTTCGAAAGAAGTTGTGATTGGGAACGATCTCACGACTCCTATTCATCTTTTTTGTTTTGCTGGTTTTGCTCGGTTGAAGATAAACGTAGGTCTTACGGCACTCGGCTTCTAGTCCGATTGCTCTGAAAGCAACATGGCCGACGAAGAAAATACTTTGTACGTTGGGGCAGGAGCCAGTGAGGTTGAATTACAGACCTCTGTGGCCGCCCCTGATCTAAGAGCTGCTGTCTCACTAGAAAATCCCGACACGATAGCTACAACAACTCCCTCCGTCTCCGCGACCTCAACAAATCCTTCCTCCGACAATGCTTCATCCGACAACGTTGATCGCGATGATTTGGCGGAAGAATATATGAGACAGGACCCTGGCCTCGAACAAAGAATGCTAACCTTACGGAGAACAGTCTCCGACACGTCGTTAGCTTCTGCACCCGCACGGAGAAGGTTGCAGAGAACACTCTCCGACACGACTTTACCTACTGGATCTCAATCTGTACCATCGCCAGAAACACGACAAGGTTTTCTATCGCAACTGTTGTGTATTCGGGGTTTGCGCAGACTCAGCTTCTTGGTGAAGTTCTCTTGTGTGCTCATCATGTCTTTGACCACACTATTGATAGTCCTTACCTTTTGCGTCGTGCCCTCGATCGTGTGCATGGCTATTGGCGTTTGCGTGTACTACACGTGTACCGATTCTCCGGAACCCTTGCCCACGTTGCTCCGCGTCATGTTTGATGGAGAAGAAGTGGACAACCAGCATCCCAATCATTGGTTCGGAGGAGATGAGGTCAATCGGGCGAATGGGAGTGATCGCGCCCGAGTCAATCGAGAGCTGTTGCGATCCGGTTTGATCGTTAGGCGTCTTTTGAGGATCGAAAGTCTGTCACGGTCTTTGCCGGAAAAGGGTGACGATACCGGTACCCTCGATGGGAGTACCGGTAGTGGCGATCTGCACGCGAATGAAAAACTCCAAACCGCCACACAGACCAAAAGGAATGCCAAAAAAGGGGAAACAAATCGAAGCGGCATGTTCGGTACCCGTTATCCCCGTCATCATCCGTTTTCATTCCAGGTAACGACGGAACGAAAATCGCTCCATTTTTCCGAGCCTCTCAAAGCGAATGTCAATGGAGATGGTAAGGAGAAGAAGAATACACCAGCGAGGAATGAAGGAGAAGAAGTCGGGGGTGGAGTTGATTTAGAAAACGGTATCCAGAATTACGATGCTCGGACCAATTACAATTCCCATAGCACCTCGAACATTTCCAATCTTCAACATTCGGAAGAGAATGAGTCTGGGAGCAGGAGCCTTCTAGAGACATCGAACAATAGTGAATCCCAGCTGGAACATGATGAAGGCGGAAGCAATAGACCAGAAGCTCCCACCTCTGTCACAAATACCATTGAAACAATAGATGCTTCTGGCAAAAGAGACAACACATGGACTACAACACCAAGTACATGTGCCAACTCCACAAATGATGAAAATGAGAAGAATCAGAGCGCAGAGAAGATTCCAGAGATTCGCGGTCACGAAGAGGAGGGCTATTCTTTTGGCTGTGATGAAGACTTACGAGATCGGGGAACAATGTGTGACATTTGTATTCTGGAGTTCGAAGTTGGCGATGAGGTTGCGTGGTCTCCGAATCCAAATTGCAGCCATACATTCCACAAGGATTGCATCTTGGACTGGTAAGAAGTTCTCCAACCGGATTGACTGGTCGGTGTGTGGGTTTGGTTGCTGGCGCTCGGGAACCTCTAACACTGCTTCTGTTGGTTCTCTGATTGCCATATTTTTTCACCTACCCTGAATTTGTTTCAAGGCTCATGAGAAAACAGTCGTGTCCCAGCTGTCGCCAGGACTATCTCAAGGGGAACGCCGATGAATATGTCGAGGTGCCGTTGTAGGATTGGGGGAAAGGAAGAGATGGCCGAGGGCGCTAAACCATCGAAATCTGAATGAAATTGTTCGACAATGCTCTCAAGATTGGTGTTGCTGCTATCGCTTTCAATTTCATCCAGAGGAAGCACAGAGCTCTGTTTTCAAGAATGGGGTGCGAACGATCTCAAAGGTGCGAACAACAGTGATGATTTGAAAAAGTGGACTATGATGTAGCATTTCTCTGCGCTCGATATTTCTTCAAGGGGACAACGTCACTCTCGCTCAAAACACGATTGCGTCCTTTGAGCGCCCTGAAAGGGAAGACTGAAGCACAAAAGAGTGCAAAGCTATTGAGAACACAGAAGTCTAAAAAAGGCGTTGAAAAAAAGAACAAAACAAAACACTCCCTTCTGTTCAAGGTTGCTCGGTTCCACACGGAATATGAGCCGTCGAAAAAAGAAAATTAGAATAGAATGATAGAGGCGAACTGCCTTTAAATCCTTTTAGATAGGAACAGGTCTTATTCACCATCCAACTCTACTTGCCACCGAAAAAGACTCTGGGCTTCGAACCACGGTTAGATCTGCGCAAATTTCCGATTTCTTCGGGTGTAGTTTCCGACGAGGCTGCTTCCGTAGCGGCATCTGCGGCGATTCTTGCAAAATGTGTGTTCCAGTTGTCCCTCACGATGTATTTTGCTCGCCAGGATTCCATTATGTTTACCGGAGTCAGCTGATTTTTAAACTGCTCGCCAATGCCTGTGCCCTTGGCCCTGTTCGGAGAGAGGACGGAGACCGGCAACGATTCCCACTGGCGCCACTTTTCGATGATCTGTTTCGCGCTGCGCTTCCTTGAGGACCCATATACTGGAAGGATGTTGGATTGTAACAACGAGTAACAGTCTCCCCCATAGCTTTCGAGCGCGCGGAGTAGAGTTCGATCTTCTTGCTGGTCGATTCTCTTCTTTCTCTCCAATTTGAACTTTTCAGCTCTTTTTTGTTCGTCAAGAAGCGAGTCGTCGTGTTCCGTTCTCTGACTCGATCTACTGCTGCGACTTCTCACGGTTTGGATCGAATTGCGAACGGAACCTAGAGATCGTTGGCTGCGGCGAATGGCAGTCGAAGGAATATCTAGAGTATTAGAAGCTGTGCTCCCAGCGGATAGTCGCGATCTACGCGAAATGGCTTGTGGCAGCGGCAGTAGTTTCCGGTGTGGTAGAATTTGGTTCTTGACGACTCCGGAGGGTCATGCCACCGAAACCACGTCTCCTAGAATGCATATTATTGTTTTTTGAAGAAGAAGGGGTTGTAGCGGCAGCAGCAGTCGGATCAACAAGCCCTGAAGATGAAGAAGCACCGCCGTTGCTTTCTGCGGCTATTGATGTTGCCTTCGACTTTTTCTTCTTCACGGCTGGATTTTTCTTGTAGACTCGTCTGATTGGAAAGGAGTGCTTGTAAACGTGGATTTTATCGTCAAATTTCATATGATTGTTCAGAACTGGTTCCATGAATAAGTCAAACCGGTAGGCCTCCCGAATCCCGCTCAAAAAAGCCCCATGCATCGTTGATGGGTGGTAGGGCGTTGTGTGTTCACCAGCAAACATGATCAAAGGTTTTTGGGGAATCATTGGATCGTAGATCGGCTGACCAATGGCCCTCAGCGCGGCTGCCCCATCAACCCCGGGTGGGATGCACGTAAAGGCCATCCTCGAGAATTCCTCTTTTCCCCATCTAGTGATACAATAGTCGATAGGGGATGGGATTTCTCGGCTTCCCCCACAGATCTTTTTCAGAACCTCCAAACAGTCTCGTACGATTTCCTGATCGGTCCAATCTTCGACATCCTTCGCAAAATCCCCTCCATACATGAAAATCAATATGGGTTTTTGCGTGTATTTGGTCGCATTAAGAACTAAATAGGAATAGTGCGAATTTGCCAGCCCCAAAAAGTCCGAATCTTGCCAAAAGACATTCTCAAAGGAGATAGCACACTTGTTCAAAAGTCCACAGCCAAGGTTTTGTATGGCTTCCTTTTTCACTGAACCCAATGATGGAATAAAGCGCACATGACAAGGATCGTTCTGTGGAAGTTTGAGTACTCCCAACGGCAGTGTAGACACGAGTGCATCTGCCTCTAGCACGGTCCCATTTCGCAACGTAATTTGGACGAAAGATGACGGTTCATAGAAAACTTTTTCTTCTTCTACTTTGGTCGTTCGTGTACTCCCGTCATCTTTGACGGCATCTTTGACGGCATCTTTTGCCGCGTCATCAACATCATTTTCATTACTGATCTTTTTTCGTTTTCGGCGTTGACTCTCATCCCAATCGTGATCAAACTCGAGGCGTGTAATAACGCCCTTTGTGGACCTTGCAGACCGCCTCACATTTACGTCAATGTTGCGTTGGCGCCGGGAAAAGCGCCTTGTCGGGAGATTTGGATCGAAGAAATCCTTTGCTTTCTTTCTTCTCCTTCTCTTGGGCAGCGTTGACGTGGCAAGTTGTGGGCCCTGCTGTTGACGTACTCCCAGTTGCTGTTTTTGTGCGCTTACCATCTCACTGGCCCCGTCTTTCTGTCCATGAGCTGTAGATTCTGGTCCCATTGATTTTCCTGTCACATTAGTATCGTCATTGGTGTTAGAGATAGCGCTCTTCCCGTTGCGATGTATGGGTTCACTCGACACCTCTGATTTCTTCTGCGATGTCGCATCAGATTCCGGAAGTTTGAGAGGCGTCGTCCCGTTTGGCAAGACGACCCGAACATCGGTAACGGGAGAGTTCCCTATAATGTCGAGGCCCTCTGCAAGCTGTTCCATTACTAGATTCCAGCTTGGTTCCACTGCTGCGTGAACCCCATCGAAACCGTAGGGTTCGTCTTCGTTCCAGGTGTGTCCGAGATCGTAGAAACTGGCACCGCTAGGGAGCTCGAGGTTTGATCGGTGCCATTTGAGAAGAGGAGTTTCCCAATTATTATTATTGCTCTTGTTTTTGTTGTCTAACAGATTCCGTTTGCCAATTCTCGTCCCGAAAGATTGCTTAGTCGCTGCTGGCAGTGGCGATAGTGGCATTCCCATTCCCACTCTTTTCACGACAGACTTTTTCAAAGAGATTCCCAAAACTATCCTTGCTCGTGCGATCTTTTTCCGCTAGCGCAAAGGTCGTATCGAGGCATTCATTGAAAAAGTTGCTTGTCCGTTCGTCCAACTTTGGATCAAAGGGCCATCCATTCTCATCCATGAGCAGACAATACGACGAAACTGGATGGACCGGGACGCCCATTTGGGACGTAATTTGGTAGATTGGGTTGTTCTCGATTCCGTGAATCAGTGCTCCACCCACGTCAATTGGATGTTGCCGTGTCGTGGCAATATCGGTGACATTGTTTGCTTCACCAGAATTGAGGTCGTCGTCTCTGCCTCTCGGCTTTTTTTGTTTTGGTTTTCCTCGCTGCTGTCTTTTCGTGGATGATGAGAGTTGTGGCAACGTGATAGGATAGTCCGCCCCCAACTCTAGTGTTTCTCCTTTCAAACGACCCCCGACCCTGGATCTCGCTTCCACCTACCAAGACCTCGTAGCCTCGCTGTTTCAACTCTCGGGAACACGCCAGACCGGAAACACCGGCACCGAGGACGATTATCTTTTGCGGTCGGAGGCGTGGGTGTCGGTCGATCTGTTTCTGCTGCTCTGTAGGACCGTGGAATCGAATATCATCGTTCAAAGGCAGTGTCTGTGATCCTATCATATCGATTCCGATCGGCTGCTGCTTCTCGTGTTGCCGCCGCTGCTCATTGCACCGCGGTCGTTTCTTCCCTCTCGGAGATGGCGGCGACAAGGAAAAATGTGCCGACTTCTTCGACGACGATTTTGCCATTTCCGTGATTGCTTGTCGACTTCTTTGCCTCTGCTGCGCGTCCCAAAACTATTGCTTACTCGCTTCTGTGATATTGCAGTCTCTCGGAAATGGTTTCTGTTCTCCCGTTGTACGTGTATCCCGAAAGCTCTGAGACGCTTGAAGAAAAGTCGAAGAAGCGATAGGAGTTGCGGTTCAAGCAGCGTAGTGCGTATTTAATGGCACGAGGTATCGTTTTTGTAATGGTGCGTGCGACATGGGTCATTTCCGTATCAGCTCTCGTTTTTGATAAAAACAAGATAAGATCTTACCGTAGCACATCCACTTATCGTTGCTTCCCGATGAAGGACAGATCTCTACCCATTTCACGAAGGTTCCTTTTTGAGTGACGGACGCAACTCGGGGAGATCGAAGGTGTCAAAGCACCGTACAGGATGGAAAATCAAAAAAATAGAAGTAACTTACAAGTACTACTTTCGTACGGGTTTCGAGCAGGGCGAGAAAAAATCCACGCGACACCGTCACAACAGTGGTAAAACCTTAGTCGTACAGCGGATTCCCACTGCGTGAGATGCGGAAAGCACGAAATTCGTACGAGGTAATCTTATCTTGGGTCCGTTGTTCTTTTTTTCAGAAATTACCACCACTTTCTAGGGTATATGCATGGCCAGAGTGAATCACAAAAGCATCTCCGATTGGATCTCCCATTCCATTCCATTTTAATTTTTATTCCACTTCTCTCACTCTCTCTCTCTCTCTCTCTCTCTCTTCACATTTTTTTGAGGGTTGACTTCTCTCCCACTTCTCGTTTTCCTCCAATCTATCCTGACTTCGTCGCAAGTATATCTAGATCAAACCACATAGATCCTCTCGGTCAACATGCCTCGTCGTTCCACACGCAAAACCAAGATACGATCGAATGCTGCTTCAGCAACCGATAAGTTATCCTCGGCAGAAAAGACTTCTGCTTCTTCGTTCCGTTCGGAAGCAAGCGACGTCGATGATTCAACCCTCAATCCCGCTTCGTCCTCTTCCTCGGAAAGCGAAGCAGAAGCCTCTGCAACCGTCGTTTCTTCCCGAGGCTGTCGCAGGTCGCCCTCCGCTCGCTAAGAAGAAGGACATCACCAACACCAATCGCAGCAGCAGCAACAACAAGAGAAAGAAGCGGCCGGTCGAATCCGAGAACGAAAAAGAAGACGACGACCAGTTCGGATGAAAACCTGAGTCCCCTCAAGAAGAAACAGCTCTTGCAGACAACGGATGCTCCCACCGAGACGTCGGGTCGTCCCAGACGCCGAGCCGCCGCCACCAAAAAGAAGCAGTATGCCGAGGTCGACAGCGCCAGTGAGGAAGAAAATAGTGACGATGGCATCATCAACGACAATGACAGCTATGAAGACTTTGACGGGGGCAACAAAGAGACCAGAGCCATCGGTCGAAAAACCCAAGCCAAGTCTGCCGGAGGCCGACCTCCCCGCGCAGCTCGGAACAAGCGAACGAAGCAGAAACCGAGCAAGAAGCAAACTACGCCCTCCCCATCCGTGAGTAAACGTCCTGCCCCCAGCAAGAGCAAGAAGGGTGCTCCTGCTACAGTGATTTCGACACCCAGCACGAATAGAAAGATCGACGGCATTGGTTTGACACCTATACAGGATTCGATTAGAAAGGTTTGGAAAAGCGAGGGGGATTGGCGCGATCAAGGGGCCATTGATTACGACTGCTTCTAGAGCTGAGACGAGAAGAAGCGGTGCAACTCGAAGCACTGAAGAACACAAAAAGGCAACCGTTTGGTTTCAAAACCCCTTGTTCAACGTTTCTATATTTGCTGTGCGTCGCAACGTTGCCTAGTGTTCCTATTAGTTTTGCAATCTAAAACAGTGCATTATAATTCTTTTTTAGACATATCAAAACTGTGTAAATGTTGGAACCATACAACCCGTAATTATTGTGCGCGTCATATCTGTATCCACTCCAAGCAACAATATGCATTGAAACGCATTATTCCATGGAAAGAAGGACGAACAAACCCGAGTTTGTCTCCCATGTCCGCTTTCATGCTTGGATTGTGTTTGTTCATATACAAAGTGCAGCACGTAGAAAATGAATTCCATCAATTCCACGACAAAACGAATGAAAAAAGCGCCGACTTTTGCAGTTAAGCTCATCCCCCACCGAGCTTTCCTTGCCTCGGCGTTTGCCGTTCAAGACCTTCTCGCAAATATCTTCGTCTCTCTCTTTTCTGGGTTTCAGTTACCAACAATCGTTATTTCAACTGACATACCACCAGCAACATTGTCGCTGGGGTCCCAATCGACATCGTCCACGGGCGTGTGCACGTTGTCTCTTGCATAGTATTCTACCCGCTCAGAAGTATCGTCGATCTCATCCGAGCTGAGAACGCTTCCCCGACCGCCGATCATGTCGTCGCTGATTCGTTCCGAACAGGTGAAGAAGACAATTCGACGAACGGACTTGTTAACAAAGAGATAATGGAAATTCCAAAGAGAATTGTTCCCACTCTCGTCATCAGCGAACTCATAGTCGAAGGCGTAGACGGTGGCCTCTTTGAGATCAATCACGTCGTTCAAAGCGTTCCAGAGCTCTTCGAGGAAGTTTGGAGAGGAGCGTTGTGAAGCATACTCAGAGAGGTTTTCGCGGATGTTCTTCCGGACATCTTCCATTTTCAATTTTTGGAATTGATTCGGCTTGACATTTGAAAAATCGTAATCCGGAAAAGACGCATTCAAGGTCAAGATAAGATCCGTCATGAGCTTCCGGGTAGAGATTTCCGAGAAATCTCCGAGCGTCGTCTTTGGAGATATAGAGTCTAGAGTACAATCAAACGATCGAGCTCGTTCTCGCTTGTTTGGATTTGTGGGATCCAGCGACGGGGCAGCAGATGCCTTAGACTTTTTTGTCGTCGTAAAAAGAATGGATTCCGAGTTGCTGCGTCGTCTCCGTTTCCGCTCGATCGTAGCAGCCAGCTCTTCTTGCATGTCCTCAATCTCGGCGACGTACTTTTGTCCCAGTGCGTGAGCGAATTTCTTATCATTCCCGGCTCGTTTCATGGTGTACGCTTCGATTCTACCCTGGATGATTCGATGTGAATCTTTCAGCACTGCTTCCGATAGTTCGGAAGAGATCTCATTGAGTTTCTCGTTTTCCATAAACTTCATGGCTGCTCAATGTATTAGTACCGGTAGTAGGTCTCTCTGATGATGGTTTGTGAAAATTCGAATCTCGGATTAAGATTCGCTTGATGTTGATAGTAATCTTACACGTAGTGTTGGAAAGAGAATATAATGTACTCGAGATTCTGATTGAATCCTTCTTGTGACTTTCGATAGTGCAAGCATGGAAGGTGTTGCGTCGTTGGAGTTGCCGTCAATGATCAGAAGGGTTATCGCACGCGTCAATAGTTGCAGTAACCCAAAGTTCATCCGACGAGGACAGAAGAAAGAGATTTTTTTGATTTTGAGAACAGTAGAATGCACATTTTCGCGCAGTTCTCCGAAAATCTCGTAGAAAACGTACTGCATTCTACGTACCTGATGAAGTTTGGTTTAGTTCTATTTGGTTGTGTTGTTGCTCTCTAATCTCTGCTTTCCCTACGATACTCTCGTATCCTCTCAATCATTCTTATTCGGTTTGATTTCTGATCGTAGCTGATGTGATTTGTAGTTGCAACGAGTTGTGCCAGAGTTGCTTGATTCTTGAGATCGTATTTGATTTGATTGATGAAAATTCGCTTCAAGCGTGATGGGAACGAATGAATCATCGAATCTGCTGATGACGAATGTTGAACGTCTCTCAACAAAAATAATTCTTCTGCTGAAGACGCCGGGATTATCTCCGGTGCAAATAAATATGGAGCAATGAAAAACGGGAGTTCTTTACGT
This sequence comes from Pseudo-nitzschia pungens, assembly GCA_037355855.1. NCBI lineage: Eukaryota > Bacillariophyta > Bacillariophyceae > Bacillariales > Bacillariaceae > Pseudo-nitzschia > Pseudo-nitzschia pungens. Next base: position 2,782,295 of record CM074760.1, on the reverse strand, counting down.
GTCACATATGGTGTCTAAAAAGAACTTCTGTCGTGATGCCTGATTTGTTCTTCGCAAAACGTCATCCCTAACGGTACCAAAGCAAGATTACAATGACTTACCGGTACTGTAACAAAACGAGAAAGACCTCGTCAAAAAGAACACAAAAAGAACAAAAAAAAAACCAACCCCAACCCCTTCGATTCATCTCACTCGAACTAGTCAATAAACTACGTATCGGACCAATCTTACGTATCTCAAGATACAAGTAGGTAAGTCTCAGTAATGATGATACTGAATTACTACTTCGAAGTAAGCCTTAGTTGTTCAGTTTGTGTTTGCAGTAAACTGCCTTTCCCAACTGACTTCTTGGATCTGCAAGTGATACGTCTGTATTGATTTTTGAGTTGAGTTGCCTAATGTCGCAGTTTCTGGTGTTAGAATAGCGTAGAACGTCTGATAACTGATTTTAGACGTGGGTCAAAAATTTTTGTGCCGGGTCCTTTTGGGGTCAAATATTTGACCAATTCCTTGTCCCTGGCTTAATTTTTTCAGTCCCGTACCACATATATTTTCGAGCCAACGCCCATTAATTTTCGAGCCAACGCCCATTAATTTTCGAGGCACCGCCCATTAATTTTCGAGGCACCGCCCATTAATTTTCGAGGCACCGCCCATTAATTTTGGAGGCAACGCCCATTAATTTATGAGTCAACGCCCATCATTTTTAGAGGCAACGCCCATTAATTTATGAGGCAATGCCCATTAATTTATGAGGCAACGCCCATTAATTTATGAAGCCACGCCCATCATTTTTAGAGGCACCGCCCATTACTTTTCCAGGCAATGCCCATTAATTTTCGAGGCAACGCCCATCAGTTTTAGACGCAACACCCACTATTTCTAGAGGCAACATCCATCATTTCTAGAGGCAATGTTACACTATTATTGATGTTAAGAACCACTAGTATTCTGATACTGTATTGGTACAAACTGGATTTCAGTTGCCGTCGTATTGCATTTCAGTTGTCGTTGCATCCTATTTCAATTGCCATCGGATTGTATTGCCGTCCCATCTTATTTCAGTTCCCCGTCGTATTGTATTTTAGTGGCCGTTACATCCTATTTCAATTGCGGTCGGATTGTATTGCCGTCGCATTGTATTTCAGTTCCTGTCGCATCCTTGCATCGTATTTCAGTTCCCATCACATCCTTGCATCATATTTCAGTTCCCGTCGCATCCTTGCATCGTATTTCAGTTCCCGTCGCATCCTTGCATTGTATTTCAGTTCCCATCACATCGTATTTCAGTTGCGTTCAGTGCGTTCTTCCCTACCAGGAGCAAGCAGGCAATTAAATGCATGGTTAGAAGTGAACTCCATGATCGATATCCCCTGCCAATCTTGATGCAATTCACTCACCGTCGGATTGTATTTCAGTTGCCGTCACATCGTATTTTTGTATTCTGGTTCCCATCACATCGTATTTCAGTTGCGTTCAGTGCGTTCTTCCCTACCAGGAGCAAGCAGGCAATTAAATGCATGGTTAGAAGTGAACTCCATGATCGATACCCCCAGCCAATCTTGATGCAGTTCACTCACCGTCGGACCGTTGGATTGTATTTCAGTTGCCGTCACATCGTATTTCAGTTGCGTTCAGTGTATTCTTCCCTACCAGGAGCAAGCAGGCAATTAAATGCATGGTTAGAAGTGAACTCAATGATCGATACCCCCGGCCAATCTTGATGCAGTTCACTCACCGTCGGACCGTCCGATTTTATTTCAGTTCCCACCACACCTAAAATTTTGTGAAGTCTGGCACGTAATTTTTATGTGCATTTTTTGCTTCCTTTTTTTTTCAGAAGATAAGGTTACCGTAAAAATCTTACTCATATGCTGTGTGTTAGCAGCATTTGCAGTCCGCGCCATAATTTTTGACTACATTTTTACTACAAAACCTGGCGCACCCCGACAAGGAAAAAGGACAAAGGACAGAGACACTGGTCAAAAAGCAGCGCGTTTGCAAATCAGCCAAAAGACACTAAAAAATACACTCCTACTAGTAACAGTAGTAACTACTACTAAACTATAAAATGACGTGGAGAATGTACTAGAAAATACTGTAAAATCACATACCTGAACAAATCTGGCCAATATTTGTGTGATTCCAGTGTGAATATTTCTCATCCTGTGCATGGGCAAGACTATTCAAAAAGACTATTCACATCCTGTGCATGGGCAAGACTATTCAAAAAGAAGTATTCAAAAATCACCAATAATTTGGGTGTCACCAAAGAATAATTAATATTTGGTTAACTACTGGAGAATTTACTAGAAAAAAGTACCAAATCACATATCTGAATGAATCTGGCCAATGTTTGTGTGATTCCAGTGTGAATATTTCTCATCCTATGCATGGGGAAGAGTATTCAAAAAGAAGTATTCAAAAATCACCTATATTTTGAATGTCGCCACTGAATAATTAATATTTGGCCCAGTACTAAGGAATTTACTAGAAAAAAGTACCAAATCACATATCTGAATGAATCTGGCCAATAGTTGTGTGATTCCAGTGTGAATATTCCTCATCCTGTGCATGGGCAAGAGTATTCAAAAAGAAGTATTCAAAAATCACCTATATTTTGAATGTCGCCACTGAATAATTAATATTTGGCCCAGTACTGCGGAATTTACTAGAAAAAAGTACCAGCAGATCACATATTTGAATGAATCTGGCCAATGTTTGTGTGATTCCAGTGTGAATATTCCTCATCCTGTGCATGGGGAAGAGTATTCAAAAAGAAGTATTCAAAAATCACCAATAATTTGGATGTCACCACTGAATAATTAATATTTGGTCCACTACTGCGGAATTTACTAGAAAAAAGTACCAAATCACATATCAGAATGAATCTGGCCAATGTTTGTGTGATTCCAGTGTGAATACTTCTCATCCTGTGCATGGGGAAGAGTATGCAAAAAGAAGTATTCAAAAATCACCTATATTTTGAATGTCGCCACTGAATAATTAATATTTGGCCCAGTACTGCGGAATTTACTAGAAAAAAGTACCAGATCACATATCTGAATGAATCTGGCCAATCATTGTGTGATTCCAGTGTGAATATTCCTCATCCTGTGCATGGGGAAGAGTATTCAAAAAGAAGTATTCAAAAATCACCTATATTTTGAATGTCGCCACTGAATAATTAATATTTGGCCCAGTACTGCGGAATTTACTAGAAAAAAGTACCAGATCACATATCTGAATGAATCTGGCCAATCTTTGTGTGATTCCAGTGTGAATATTCCTCATCCTGTGCATGGGGAAGAGTATTCAAAAAGAAGTATTCAAAAATCACCTATATTTTGAATGTCGCCACTGAATAATTAATATTTGGCCCAGTACTGCGGAATTTACTAGAAAAAAGTACCAGATCACATATCTGAATGAATCTGGCCAATCTTTGTGTGATTCCAGTGTGAATATTCCTCATCCTGTGCATGGGGAAGAGTATTCAAAAAGAAGTATTCAAAAATCACCTATATTTTGAATGTCGCCACTGAATAATTAATATTTGGCCCAGTACTGCGGAATTTACTAGAAAAAAGTACCAGCAGATCACATATTTGAATGAATCTGGCCAATGTTTGTGTGATTCCAGTGTGAATATTCCTCATCCTGTGCATGGGCAAGAGTATTCAAAAAGAAGTATTCAAAAATCACCAATAGTATGGATGTCACCATTGAATAACTGAATAGCTCACTTATTCTGACATGTGGTTCGCTGCAAAAATATTGCTATCGCATCGTGATGTAGCAAAACACATTTCCACCATGGGACTCGAACCAACGACACCGCATTAGTGACATACAGTGGTACCACTGTTACTGTCTACTACTGCTTTAACTGTGTTCTCTCTATCTTATAATGCTACTACCATCTCGGGGAAGGCTCATCCTGTATAATATGTACCAACTGTACAATAACTACTATCCGGATACCGAAAAAGAAATTACTTCGTACCTTATTACTCGGTGTTCGCTGAGTCACTCCTCTCGTACAGTGTTTCCTCCCAGAATCACTCTTTTTTTCACCTCACTTTTTTCAGGAATAACACAAAAACACAAATCACTGCTGTTTCGATTCACAATCCGACTTATTTTGAGCAGAGTTGCTTTATTGCACTCCGTCTTGTGAACGAAGAGAACCCCTACGGTAGGCTCTTGGCTCATTGTACTTTAGTCCTTAAATATCCTTGTCTGAAAAACGGAGAAGCACCTCTATGGCATGGACGAGAGATTGTTCGCTTGAAAGACATTGTTTGACTTGGCCCCCAAACGTCTTGAAATCAATCAATCTGCATCCATCGCCGGTAGGACTTCAACAGGCGCAAGTTCTTGTTTTCGTGACATAGGAGGAAGAATTGAATACGACCAGGGAAGACGACGACGGAAGACGACGACGGAAGACAACAACGGAAGACGACAAAGACGAACGAAAACGACGACAAAGGTACGCTAACTACGATCGCTACGATCGCTTCTAACAGGAGTTTCTTGTTGTTTTAACTTTCGCCTTTCCACAGAAAAACAACCGATACGATTGCTGAAGAGGGGAACGACCAATACGATTGCTGAAGAGGGGAACGACCGGTACAATCGCTGACAAGGAAAGACGACGAAGGCGATAGTTCTTTAAAAATATTCTCGTGTATTATCCCCCCTGTATTATTGTTGAGGTTGGGGTTGTTGATTGGCTCATTCACTCAACACCTCTATCTGCTTGCTGCTTGCTGTCCCTGTATTATCGACGGGTTGCTGCTTCGTGTCCCCCCTGTATTATCGACGCGTTGCTGCTTGCTGTCCCCCCCCCTGTATTATCGACGCGTTGCTGCTTGCTAATTGCTGTCGTTTCCTGTCCCCCTCTATTATCGACGCGTTGCTGATTGCTGTCCCCCCCCCTGCTTGCTGTCCCCCACCTGTATTATCGATGCGTTGCTGCTTGCTGTCCCCCTTGTATTATCGACGTTGCTGCTGCTTGCTGTCCCCCCTGTTTTTTTTTTCTACATAAATCCCTGTACAATTTGTACTGGAAAATCGAATTTTTTGATTGGCTCGTTAACTCAGCACCTCTATCTGCTTGCTGCTTGCTGTCCCCCCCCTGTGTTGTCGACGCGTTGCTGCTGCTTGCTGCTTGCTGTCCCCCCCCTGTGTTGTCGACGCGTTGCTGCTGCTTGCTGCTTGCTGTCTCCCCCCTGTATTATCGACGCGTTGCTGCTTGCTGCTTGCAGTCCCCCCCCTGTATTATCGACGCGTTGCTGCTGCTTGTTGCTTGCTGTCCCCCCCCCCCTGTATTATCGACGCGTTGCTGCTGCTTGCTGCTTGCTGCTTGCTGTCCCCCCCCCCCCTGTATTATCGACGCGTTGCTGCTGCTTGCTGCTTGCTGCTTGCTGTCCCCCCCCCTCTGTATTATCGACGCGTTGCTGCTGCTTGCTGCTTGCTGTCCCCCCCCCTGTATTATCGACGCGTTGCTGCTGCTTGCTGCTTGCAGTCCCCCCCCTGTATTATCGACGCGTTGCTGCTGCTTGCTGCTTGCAGTCCCCCCCCTGTATTATCGACGCGTTGCTGCTGCTTGCTGCTTGCAGTCCCCCCCCTGTATTATCGACGCGTTGCTGCTGCTTGCTGCTTGCTGTCCCCCCCCCTGTATTATCGACGCGTTGCTGCTACAGCGCTACAGGGGATACAGCGATACAGGGATACAGCGATACAGGGATACAGCGCTACGATACAGCGCTACAGGGATACAGGGATACAGGGATACAGGGATACAGCGATACAGGGATACAGCGCTACAGCGCTACAGCGCTACAGGGGATGAGCGCAGCTCAGCTCAGCTCTGTATCGTATCGTGACAGCGCTCCGCTAACTCGTAAAATAACAGAGCTCTGTAGCTCCAGTACTGTATTCTACGGGTAGCGTAGTGTGTGCGGAGTAGCGTAGCGTAGCTCCGCTTAATTAGATTCAAAGGTGTGCTAGCGCGTTGGGTACTAACTGTCTGGGTCAGGTATCCGGTCATAGTACATATTATACACCAATGACCCGACCCCGGCGGTAGCATAGTATCTTAGCATGGTATCATGGTAGGTTAGCATCTCCAGTATTTCGTAGCATTAGCAACCTTAACCTTTTAACACTCAGCTACACTGTATTATTACGGATGCTATACACGGGGTACGTACAACTGGTACAAATTGTACGCGAAAAGCCTGGTATCTCTGGAGTTAGCACCCCATACCACACCAGCGATACAGGGGATACAGGGGATACAGCGCTACAGGGGATACAGCGCTACAGCGCTACGGGGATACAGGGATACAGCGCTGCAGCGCTACAACCCTTAACCCTAATGGTGGTTCAATAACGAATTTCGACCCCGGCTCTTAATTTTTCGACCCAAATATTCGAGTTTGGAGCAAAAAATTAATTTTTGGAGCCAAAAAATAATAATTCGAGCTTAAGAAAGGCGCTTTCGCTCCAAATAATAAAAATATTGGAGCTAAAAACGTCTAAAAAAGAGGAGGGGGGTGGTCGAAACGGGTCAAAATGGTCGAAAATCAGTTATTAGACGAAACATCCTCCTCTTGGCCTGGAGCCGACCAACAATGCCGAGAAACGTCTTATTGACTGAAGCCACCGCTTTGCTCGTCCTGGTGAGAGAGTGCCAAAATACAATTACGTACTAGTACTAGTAGTACTAGTAGGTCTAAACTGCTCGGAAACTTGGTACTACTAATAAAATGTTTTTCTCTCTTGTAGCTGGTGTTACTAGCTACTAGTAGTACTAGTAGTAGTCCTACTACTACTAGCTGCTGTTGTGCTGGGTAATCCCAGCAATAGCTCATGACAAATATATTTTCTGCGCTTCGTTCACCTCTATTTCTTCCCAATCTGGCGAGAATGAACTGCAAATAATAATATATACTAATTACTTTACTATTTAAGTCCAAGAACTGAAAAACTTGGCACTTACTTATAGATTATAATGATCACTGCTATGGTGATAAAGAACCATCCACTATAGAATGAATACCTCAGAAAGAAATTATGAACTGAACGGTTTTGTCTATTGTCACATCGGTGCGTTTGAAATTATGTTTCAATGCAGTGATATGGAGTTTGTAGCAACAATACGTTTTTTTCACGGTAAACAACAATTGCGTGCCAAAAAAATGATTTGATACATGCTTGTTGCCTATAGTTGTGCCCATATCCAGTAATAATTTGTCCCTTCATTTGCAACTGAGACGCCAGGAACCAAAAGAAGCATTCTTTATCCTATGCCGACATCGGAGTACAAGACCTGTTTGGGTCGGCTTGAGCAATAGTGCTGATTTCGGTCATCGATTACAAAGTTCGTGTTTGTTTTTTTGAGATGCGCTTCGGAATTTCCTCTCTTCTACGCGGTTCGAAATCTGCTCGATGCGCATCCGCACGGCCTCGAAAACTTCTCTCGACTCATTCATTAAGTCGGCTCGGAATCTGGGATAGAATTCGGAATCGGAATCCGGCATCGATCCGACACCGAGTTCTCATTTCCGTCGCTGGAACCTCAGATTGACCACCCTCGGACACTTGTTCGCTATGAACTCGAGGACCTCGGCCAGATCGGCCGAAACTGTCGACGCGTTTTGCACCGCAACCAGCACATCCCCTTTTCGAACCCCGGCTCGACCCGCCGATCCGCTCGGGTCGACATCGGTCACGACGATTTCGTCGCCATTCGCAGCGGCTGCGTTCTCGTCGCTGTCGGTGTCGCTGTCACCCCCGCTGCCGCCACCCTGTTCCAAGACAATCCCGAACGGTTTTTGCACCGATACCAATATTTGTTCGCCGTCTTCGAAGGAAAAGCCGGTTCCGATCATGTTGCCGCGGATTTGATCGCTTCGGTTGTTCGGCGACAAACGTCTCTGTTGCGAGTTCGAACGGTTTCCGGGGATCGATCGGGACGGCACCGCCACCCATGCTTCGCAGCAGCCCGGCAACAAGATGCCGAGCAGCAGAACAACAATCGAGCCGCAGGAAACGTATTTCATGTCACGGATCCGACTCGATTCGGAACTCAGTCTCTCGCCACGGGGATTGATTTGAGGACGAGTACGGTATTTGTGCTCGTATTGCGATCGGATGCAACCCGCTGCAGTCGGAAAGGCGTCGTCGTTTGGCGTTGGTCGTTGATAGATTCATTCATTCGTCATGCGCTGGTCGATTGTAATTTTAAGATCTTACCGTAGATTGCGAAGTTTTTTTTTGATGCGTACGGCAAGGGTGTAAGATCATACTGCCACCAACACTACCGTACGTACCAGGTACGTTAGAGTACGAACATAGTACTGTAAGTTACAGTAATTTATGGAATGTTGTAACTTACTGGTAACCTTAACTTAACCTTACGGTAATCTTACCGGTAGCATCAGCCATTCTTTTTCCGAGTTTCCGATTGGCGCGCCAACACACTCTCAACAAAACTCCACAACCATCAGTCGTGCGGTAAGATTAATCTTATGGTAAACCTTACCGGTAAGGTGTACGAGAACGACTGATTTTCGTTTTGGAGATGCTTTTTTCCGATGAACAGTGAACGGGGGGTGTTCTCGGTGAACAAAAATCATGGCCATGAAGATCCTGTTGCCCTGCAACCCGTGAAAGCTGACTTACACTAAAAAGCAGGCGTATATAGAGCAATCAGCGTCCAGACATGAGGGGTGCGTATCGGAAGCTCGGCTCGTCACTGCACGGGAAACAAATCAGACGCGGGAGCGCCGACGGCTCTTCCATCTCGGAATCGCTCCGGTCGTGTCGGATCCAACGAAACCAGCAAAGGGAACGATTTCTCGGTCGAAGCATCCACTCCCTTCAACATTGTGTGGGATCTCAACGATCGATTTCCGAAGAAATCCAGAGAAGATGGTCCCCGGCGGCGCCTCTGGATCGCCGCTCGACCCGTTGTTGCGCGACCCATCCCGCCAGCGACGACTCGACTTCGGCTTCGGCTTCGACTTCGACACACTCCGCATCGTCCGACATGAAATCGGTGTATCGACAGACGACCGCACGCCTTCTCGCCGCACCCGTGGGGAAGTTTGACGACAAGCTCTGGAGTGAAACGCACATGACAATTCTGTGGTGGTTGAATTCGTGCCTGGACGAGAATTTGCCGGCAACGAAAGCGTCGTCCGAGGTTGGGGCGGAAAGCATCCATCGGGCCCTCCAGCTATTGGATCGTATGTACGAAGAGGAGCAGGAGAACCTTCTGGATCGCAGTGAGAATCTTCCGGAGTTCTTCAACGAAGAGCTCCTCAACCTGATTCTGAATCGCTGGAGATTGTTGATTTCGTCGCGTCGAATGCTGCTCGACCGGCGCAAGGAAAGGGATTGTTATTCGGAGGGGGACCAAACCGAACACGACACCGAACCCTCCCCGATAAAACCAAGAAATCTTCTCGATGTACTGTACCGGTACCAGGAAACATCCCCCAACATGCAGCCAAACATTCAGAGTTATGCCATGATCATTGACACTATTTCTTCCGTGGTTGAATCCTATGACGAAGACTACAAAATGGCTGAAAAGGAAAACCTGATGAAAATGGTCGACGAGATAGTGGAATGGCTGGTAGACCAAGCCTCCGACGATTACAGAAGCATCGACAACATAGAATATACTGGCGATGACCAAATAGCCAACGGCATTGAGGAAGATCATCCGTCTTCGGTGTCTTCTACACCCGCTCCGTTGCCGCATCAAAAACCACGCTTTGCTCCCACTCCAAACGTAGTGCTCTTTTCGAGCGCCATGGATGCTTGGACAAAGAGCGGACTGAACGGTGCACCCGAAAGAGTGGAAGAACTGTTGGCAAACATGCTGACACTGCATGAGTGGTATCCCGAATGGGACATTGCACCAAACAAGTTTACTTACTCTACGGCAATCGATGCCTGGGCCAAAGTGCGACGGGTCGACAAGGTCAAAGAATTGCTCCAAACCATGCATCAGCAAGCAATGGAACAGGACGACCCGACCCTCAAGCCGGGACTCCCGGCCTTCAATGGATATCTAGTGGCACTCGCCAGGTCTGGTCGAGTCGACGAAGCCGAGACGTTGTTGAGCCAAATGGAGGACCTTTACGATTCCGGTGAACTGCAGGAGCCACCCAGTGTTATCTCGTACACTACCGTCATTGACGGCTTTGCGCGATCGAAAGCCGAGGGCTCGTCGGTGCGTGCGGAAAGCTTTTTGCGGCGCATGATCGATCGGGAGGACCTTTCTCCGAATGCCGTAACGTACAACTCGGTCATCAATGCGCACATCCAATCGTTCAACATCGAGGCCGCGGAGAACCTCTTGCGGGAAATGCACGAAACCTTTTTGCGCAGCGGAAACATGGAGATCCGGCCCACGATGCAATCCTACAGTGTCGTCATCTCGGGGATTGCAAAAAGCCGGAGGGAAAATGCCGGAGAACGAGCGGAACGGATTCTAGACCAAATAAAGGAAATGGCTCAATCAGGAGACCTAGACGAGCCCCCCGACGTCATCCTGTACAATGCAGTATTAGATTGCTGGGCAAAGTCCTCGTCTACACAGGAAACAGCCTCGAGAGCGCTTGCCTTTCTTGAAAAGATGAAGCAGGATGGAATCGTTCCAGATGCAATTTCTTACAATACTATCATTCATTGTTTGGCTCAATCTGGCATGACTCTCGATGCGGAGCTGATGCTCGACGAAATGAAAGACACTGGGGTCCAACCAAACTCCATCACCTACAACACTCTTCTAGCAGCTTGTTTAGGTCAAAAACCGCGTAGAAACGGACGAGGCAAAGATCGGGACCATTCGAGGCAGTCACTTAAGAATGATTCTAATCGAGCCGAGAAGCTGTTTGACACAATGCGGAGAGACCCGAACATCCAACCCGATGTAGTTACATACAATACCATGCTTCACTCCTATTCTCGACAAGGAGATTTCGAGAAAGCAGAAAGTTTGTTGAAAGAGATGTTTCTCGAGGACTCGCCAGTTTCTCCTGACTCTACAAGTATGAACACTATCATTAATGCTTGGACAAAATCCGGAAAGGACAATGCCCCGCAGCGAGCCGAGGCAATTTTAGAGCAAATGCTCCAGCCTTCTGATTCGAACGAAGCTTGGGGGAAAAGCCTCGAGGGAATCCGCCCTTCTTCGATTACGTTCAACAGTGTCATGACGGCTTGGACGAAGACACGTAGGGCCGAGGCTGCCGACCGTTGTCAGCATCTTTTTGACTTGATGGAAAACAACGCGGTTGGTGAAGTACAACCGGATTACGTTACGTTCAATATAATGATCTACGCTTGGTCTCTTTCGACATTGGAAGATGCACCTGACAGAGCAGAGGCACTACTATCCGAAATGCACAGAAGGTTCCAGGCCGGAAATGCTCGGATGCGGCCAAGTACCAAGACTTATGGGTCATTGATTAATGTCTGGGCCAAAAGCAGACGTCCAGAGGCAGGTGAAAAGGCAGAAGAATACCTGAGAAAAATTATTCAGATTTCAGAAGGAAAGCATAATCTACACCGTCAAAAATTAAAGAGTTTCAATGACGAGCAACCCCGAGTATTCGAATTTACCTCGGCTATTCGAGCATGGTTCAAGAGTGACGACCCACGTGCTATTTACAAGGCCGACGGAATTTTACACCTTCTGTTGCAACAAGTCACGCGAGGGAACAAGCAGTCGAACCCTAATTCGAAACTCTTTGGCGCCTTTCTACAGGTACTGGCTTCGAGTGAGATTCCGAAGAAGAATGTTCATGCGGATAGGGTTGTCGAACTGATGATAGAGTTCAAAGTGAAACCCAACAAGATGCTACTAGATTTATTAAAACAATGTTATGAGGGTGGACCGAAGCTATCCAGTTGATTGAACCAAACAATTCATCTGCAAGCAACGAAGTACCGGCTGATGTAATGCGCCTTCATCTCATTCTTTTTTATGTTATACGAAAGTCTTTCTGATGCTCAATTCTCGCAAACAATTGTTTTCCCAGCAGTATGACGGATAGTTTTGAGTTTCGAAGTCCGTTTATACGATCTCTGGCCCATCCCAGAGTTTTGGTTGCAAAAAAAAGGTTGTTTTCTGAGATGCTAAGATCCATCCATACGCACCACAAATGAGACCCTAGGTATTCATCCATGTAGGAACAGAGATTGCTGTAGGGGGTTACAATTATGAAAGTTCTGGAAGAGACATGTCGCTTTCTGGCAAGACTAGAAGTATGGTTCTCTTTTTAAGACCTTAGAAAATCTCAAAGGTAGCAGAATCGACCACTGCACGGAAGATAAGATAGAATCTGAAAACGCTGACTCGTAAGGAGTAAGGATAGCGGTTGAGAGCACCTAGTAGCATTTACTTGAATTCCTACTTACCTGTCTAAATATTCTGGAAAACATTGTTGAGAAACCCTATTGAAGCTTTTAACTTTGTTACGACGAGAGGAGGAAGACATCTATTTCATCTTTCATCTCTTACTTGTATCTATAATGACATAGACAGCGTACAAGTACATGCATTTGAAGTCAATCAAATGTTGTAATTGTTGATCAATGCTACAACAAGATTTCAATTTCATGGATGGAAAGAATGATAATGAGTGATTCCCGAAACTTTATGCTATGTGTCCTAAATCATATTTTAAGAGACCAAACACACTAAAAAAAATTGGTCGCACTAGTCAAAAAACATAACATTATATCCTAAATGGAATTGCGGGCTAAAAGGAATCAATAAAGGCCCGCATGACGACTAAGCAGAATTTTTTTGTTTTCACAATAGGATTCCAAATTCCAAAATGTGTCTTGTCACCGCCTGTCTGTTGTCCAAAATAAAAACATGTGCGTTGGGTGCGCCAAAAAAATTAAGGCATATAATCTAGGACATGATATTGCGCATATAGTTTCGGGAATCACTCAATAGTAATACTATTAGGAGTATTTTTAAATTAAAAAGTAATAGTAATTATTCTTTCATCATGATAAATTCATTAAAAAAAAACTTACTCAAGGCCATTATTTAAGTTGGGGTTGAATAAAAAATCCAAAACTATCTTTGTTTACTGATAAAATAAAAATCCTCGAAACAATAGCCTCTTTGACAATGCTATTGATTATGGATACTATCTCGACACTGATTAGTTGGCTTTCCATAAATTAGGAAAGAGGAGATTATCAGAGAAAAGTGTTTCGGCATTTCCAGCATTGTCTGCAGCAATCCCAAAGACAAAAAAGAACAACATAAATTCCTTGAACGTAAACCTAACAGCTCATGATTCGACAAATTTGGACTTCGACAGAAAACCTTTCAGGAAAATGACTTTAGAACGGAATTGGACATAAGCTCGATATATCGCAATGCTAAAGGGGAGATCCGATGATACGAAAAGCTGAGATGCTGCCTAACAAATTTATCGCAATTGATTTTTCTGGCAACCTTAAATGTTGCTGATTCGTCCACAAACAATTACAACGACTTTTGCTAGGACTACGACTACGACCAAGGTTTTACGTACGACTACGAGTATTATCTCAGTATTAGAATCCAGACCACAACAATCTCAAGAAAACACCGTTCATCTCACAAATTGCAACGGCGGGGGTAGTTGGATGCACAAGATCTGTCGAGAGATCAACTCTATGCAAACCATACAGATTCTAGGTACTGCCTTGCTGAAGTGTAATACCGCTGCATTGTGCATTCTGGAAGCAATCAATCGAACGAAATATCAAAGAAATTTCTTGGTTGCGAATATCGAAACAATCAGATTTTTCATTTCTCGTGGCATTGTTCTGTAGGAAGAGCAATAGTGAACGCTTCGCTATTGGCATTGAGTATTTTGCGACCGTCATCGTCTAACTTTGAAAATTGCAGCCAAAAAATGGAGATGTTCAATGTTGCTGTCCTTCTCAACAACCAAGGGGTGAATCTCCTGACGAAAACCAACAAGGCTGCCAATGTAGTGGATACAGAAATGATGGATGTCGAAGCAACGAACGATGATCGATACACTTGCCATAATATTCAGAACGACAATCGAATGACAGCGACAACGATAAATACTCTTGATCTTGATCTTGATCGTGCCACAGCTTTTTTCGAACGAGCTCTGGCACTGATCGTGAGGAGTGCTGAAGTTTACAAAAACGAAGGTGGACTGCAATACTTCGAACCTGACGAACATGGTATGATACAGTTCGAACATGACCACATCGGGGCGCAACTCATCGGCAGTCTCAACCTGCAGGATACTGGGGTTCGGATGAATGGCATCGACGACGAGACTTTCATTCACTGGAAGGCCGTCAAGATAGGTAACGATGACTACGTCCGTGAAGAGAAGGCAATTTTCGTCAACGAAAGCATTCATGATGGAAGAGAGTACAGACATCTAAGCGTGTCGATCTTTCACTCGATGATCTGCATTTACAATCTCGGATTGTGCTACCAATACAAGGGGATTCAGACATCGTCAAGAAGCTTACTAGAGGCAGCAGTTGACCATTACATGCAAGCTTACGAATTGGCTACGCGTTTCCGGCTACAACATATCGATCAATATACTTTGTTGATGGCAACCATGAACAATCTAGCCACTACATATTCATTCTTAAACGAACCAGAGCGCCGAGATGTCTGCAACAACTACCTGTTGTCGACACTTATGCTTCTGACAACCTCTGAAGAGGGGCAAGAAAACCACCGAGAAGCAACTCACAGCAAGTGCACACAAAGCAGGGCACGCCAAACGACTTACCAAAGTTTTCTTTCCAACGTCATGTACCTGGTATCACCACAGGACACTTTAGCTTCCGCTGCATAGTTGGAAAACAAAATTGGAAAATGTCAGCGATTGAGCGAAAGAAGGGAAATCGCTGTAGTAATAGACTCAACACTGTATCATTATAACACGGGCCAACATATTGTAATCAGGGGAATACTGGATTTCTTCACTGGATTGCAGAATATTCAAAATCAATAAATAAAATTTAACTCGCTACACACAAGGTTACTGTACTCTATTCCAACACAGTGTATTCGGATGCCAATAAATCCTCATACCCACACCGGTGAATAATTTCTAGACAGTGACGTCACGGTTTGACTGCCATTTCTTTTCTTCTTGCTGTTCAAGAAAAATGGTCCTTCGAGCAAGAGATCCTTCCTGAAAATAAGTTCCATTGTTCCGGGCGTGGTCAAAGCCAATGTATTCATGACCAAAGGTCAAACAGTTGTCAACCGTGACGAATGGCCTTATCTTACCACACGCTTCGTCGATTTCGCAGCAGACACCTTTGGAATAAGAACAAAAAAATGGTTGAGAAACAAAATGGAAACAAACATGCAAAGAAAAGGCAAGATCAACCCTGCACAACGCGAGAACGAAGGTACTACTACTTGATTGATGCTGATACATATCTCTCTACAAGACGAGATATACACTCTGTACTCACTGTGGCCATCGACTGAGAAGAAAGGAATAAACGTGTTATGCCGAGCTGTTGCTAGTAACCATGCAACTTTTCCATAACGCGACCCTAGATGCCCAACAAAGGCATGCGCGTGGCTCAAGTGCCACAAATCAATAATGGCAGTTTCTCCGAGTTTAGGTTGATTGTCCTTGTTTTCCGCGTCTTCAATAGTATGGGCTTCGTAATTGAAGACATCACGAGAATAATTCACAAAATGCCACCGCTCAACATCGACGATTTCCTCTTCCGCCCTGCTTTCGTGTTTCTTGCTCACGATCTCGCTGATCATATCACCCACATCGTCGGTGGCAAGATACACATGAAGGGGTCGCGTCCGTGGAACCAAACGCCGTATCCGCCGTAGGGCATTCATATAGACTTCGGTTTTGTAGCAATGTCTGTCTGCCCCAGTTTGTGCGGGAGAATCTATAGGAGAAGCATATGATTGATAATCTTTGGGGTCTTGATGACAGGAGTCCCCTCGCCTCATGTGTAGAGCCACGTTGAAGGGTTCTTCGTTATCGTCGTTGTCGTTTCTGGCATTCTGGTTTCCAATCTTCTTGGCTGGTGATGATTCGCTGTTGCCGTCTTTCCCTACACTCGCCAACCTTTCTGCATAGATCTCTTTTACAAACGGTCGTATATTGAAAACCATTCGCGTGATGTGTGAAAACATCAACAAGTATCCGAGAGAGGAAAGTTCTTTATTGGATCCGGCAATGTCGTAGATGTGTTGAAAATTTCCTGTGTCTGGATGCTTCAGGTGTGGTTGATGATCCCTTACAAACTCCTTTAGAAGCTTGCGAACTTGGTGTTTGGCAGCTTCGTGGTGCACAATGGAGTCCTTAAACCATTGAATAGCATGACTTTCCAGAAATGTCTTTGTCGAGTCTTCCGTGTCCTTTACTCGTCCCAAAAAACACGACAACCCACGGAAATGAGGCTCGGCGGATTCTTTGTGGGATTTATCCTCATTTCCACGGCAAACACGGTACCAATCTTCGTTGACAAAGATTGAATCGACGTGTCGATTTAATGCTTTCGGTAAAATGTTCTGCTCTCGCCACCCTTTCCACGTATCGATTGTAGAATACTGGATATTTTTCCCTAGTGGTATATATGGATCGTTCTGGACGGTTCCATGAAAGGCAGATACAGACTTAATTGCATGCCTCATTTGGAGTCCAATCCAAGCTAGGGCGTGGCGATATTGTGGATTGTGCAGATGAGGTATGCAGGCGATCACGTCGAGACAATCTACCGACAATACATCGCAGTGACAAGTCGACCGTACGGGATCGTTGAGATTCTCAAACGTCACATCGAACCCCATCTGATCTTTGCTAGTAATACCATCCTTGTCGGAGAACGAAGCGGTCAGGATTCGTGCCAATTTAACTACATCAATAGAATCACTGGTATCTGCTTCGGACTTTGTCGCACTCGATGACCTAAGCTCGGTGGTAGAACTCTCAGTCACTCTGTCGACGTCGGCGACATCACTGATTTTTGCTTTATTTTTGTTTGAACTATTGCGTTCAGGTGCCTTCAGGAACTGCTCATCCGAGTCATTCAAAGAAGAGAAGTATTTGGTAGTAACACTCACATTAATACCGGCAAACGCAATACTCAGAAACGTTATTATCAGCAACGGGTTCTTCAGTGACATGTTCCTTTAAAAACAGGGGTCAGTTGTAGTGGCTCGAACGGGTTCTTTGAAACAATGAATACGTCTTACTCGACGGCATCAATTGGTACCGTACGTTATTGAGGATAGAGGATAGTCTTACTGAATACACCCATAAACCCGATTTGTTTCTCCTGATGCCGAGCACTCTTTTTTCATGAAGTAGTAATAATAATATTACTAGTATTATTAAGAGCGCTTGAACTCGTAAGTATTTTGGTAAAAATTTTTTAGTACTACTAATTGCTACTAATAATACTGAAGAACTCCACTGTTGATATCATCCTTGCTAGCACTAGCCCACCCCATCCTCTGATGGTAACTGTTCATAGCAGGAATGGGAGTGGCAGGAAAGCCATAGCTGGTCATATGCAACAGCAGCAGGCACTAGTAGTAGTAGTAGTACTCATCCAAAATTTGTGAACTTTGGTGATCAGAACCCAATTCGCTGGTGACACTGTAACTTTTCTTCCAGAGGGAGTTAGAACCTGGTTCAAAGCACATTCTCCATCTACAGGCATGGGAGAAGCCATTTGAGACCTGTTTCGATTCTGGGCACCAGCAGGACAGCCGGCGCTGGCGTCACAAGGAAACAGACATGGAAAATAACATTCTTAGTAATTGTTTACACTTAACTGAGATCATGTGCATCATCATAAACATCATGAACCTCGTCATACTTATACTTCAATTTCAACTCATCAAAGTAATCCAAGTTACAACCAACATATAACAATGAACCTGCAATTTCAGTATCCAAGCGGTTCCGATCCGATGTGATGATTCTCCGTGCTTTACAAAAGATTCTTTCACTTGACGCTGACATTGCTTGCACAGCAAGATATTTTTTTGCAAGACTCGCTAGAACAGGAAATAGCAATTCATTTTTCTCCCACCACTCAAACGGGTTGTTATACATACGGTTATCAAAATCAATCAATCAGTGCTGACATCTAAACTATCAATGATTTTTTAATACTTCTTTTTGAATACTCTTGCCCATCCATGCATATATTGAGGAATATTCACACTGGAATCATACAAATATGAACCAGATTCACTCAGATATATGATTTGGTGGAATTTTCTAGCGCATTCTCCAGTACTGGACCAAATGTTCATTAATCAGTGTTGACATCTAAACTATCAATGATTTTTTAATACTTCTTTTTGAATACTCTTGCCCATGCATATATTGAGGAATATTCACACTGGAATCCTACAAATATGAACCAGATTCACTCAGATATCAGGATAAGTTGCTATATTCTGTGGATTAACTGAAACGTCTGTTGTCTGTCTGTTGTCCGTTGTCTGTCTGTCGTCCGTTTTAATGTGCAAAAGTGCAAAAGGTGCAAAATTTCGCACATAGGTGCAAAACGTAAGAATCTTCGCTGCGTGCCCAATCGCTACTGGAGAGATTTCTCAACAAGTTGCCTTGGAGATGCTCTGTAGAGCCGTGTAGAAAAATCTACTACCAGACGAAGATCAAAATGTCCCAAACTCCCTGAGTTAATCTGATTAAAAATGGGGGGGATCAGCTGATACGGTAGGAATTCCGTAGTTCAGTGTTTTAAACAAGAATATTCAATAAAAATGAGATTTTGAATTTAGTAATCCTTACTACAAAGTTCTTATCAGCTGTCCGGGACAGCTGATAGGAATTCTGTAGTAAACCCTTACTACGACCATACCATTTGGAGTACCTTACGGAAAAAAAACAGTTTTTGGATTCTTCTTAAGGAAGAAAACAGTTTGTGGATTCTCCTAATAGGTGTACCGTTGTTTTTGCATCAGTAATTCTTATTGTTAGTTACGATCGATCCTTTACCGGTACACCACACAATATCGATTGCGGGAAGCAATGTTGAACGTACAACTACAGACGATATAACGAAGATGTCAGCACTTTTACGTAAGTTACTTTTGTGTTGTAGCAGTTAACAGATGATGATCATAACAACGTTCTACTACGGAATTCCTATCAGCTGTCCCCCGGTTTCCGTAGAAATTAGTAGTTGAGGATGTAGAACCGGGGGACAGCTGATAGGAACTTTGTAGTAATTTTAAAGAAGGTAATTAATGATGCTCCATACCATCGTACGAGTAACCTTAATCGTATCTCTATTAGAGTAAGATTACTTGTACCTGAGTGAGCTCAGATCACGGCAAGTTACCATACGAAGTCCGGAAAGGTTACTCGTGCTCTTCTTGAGAATAATTATATGCAGAACGGAACAGATCAATTGAAAACAGTTTCCACCTTTTAAAGTGATGAAGAATGAAGGTAATTTTATGGCATTTAATTAATGAAATAAGCCAGCCGAATGGCATTTATTTAATGAAATAACCCCGCCGAACCCTGAGTCATTGTTACAAATTCTACACATTTCTACGCTAAATGATACAGTATTTAGGAACGGATACAGAAGAGTCATCGGCTCAGTTTTTCGGACCAGAGGTAGTATTAGTAAAATCCGGCTACATGTTACTACTATTCGTTTGGCATGATTAAAATTGGTTCTTGTTTACCGTATTACGAAGTACGTAGTAGCCTAAGACCTTATTTCGTACGGTAGAAGCGAAGAATGTTTGTTTTTCCTTTTTCACAGTCAAGGCTCATGGCACGATGGGAGATGGCAGCGAGAATCCTAATTATTATTTTTTTCGAAGAACCTAATTATCATTCTTTCCTTCTTTGTTTTATCTCACGTGTCATACAGTCCTCTATGATAGAACACATGAGCCTTAATGTCGTAAAAAGTAATCCAAGTACCTGACGTACGAGTAAAGTACATGGCAGTGAATATCGTAAATTGTTCCTTCGATTCGATTCAAAAAAAATTGACTCGTAAGTTACCATAGTAATCTTAATGATTTCTATTGTATCGTGTGTCTGGTTTACTGAACGAGGAACATCATGACCAGGGGTCATAATAAGAAGGGGTGTGCCACGACGTCTGTCCGTCGTCCGTGTTCGACGTACAAATACTAGTAAAAAAAAAATGGCACTCCATATTCCATGTGTGGTCCAATTTAGAAAAATTTCCCTCAACCTCAATTTTTTTTTTCCACTTTCACTGCATAATACTAACAAAAACTATTACACTTCAATCTATAACAACTCCATCAAAAATTGTAACAAAACAATATTTGAATATTGTATCTAGCCCAATTTTTTACAAGGATCATGAATATGTAACTGCTTTTCACTCTAGATGGATGGAAGATAAAGTAATTTATTTGGATGGATGGTCCAAATTTTGGTTCCAAGTGGAAGCTTTTAATTGAATAAAAATAAAACGGATGACGGACGGACGATCCGATTTTGTACTTTATATTCCAGGTGGAAGGCACAGATCACTGGTAGTTTGAATCAGCAATATCAGACAGCAGATGGATGTAAACTGAAAAAGGTACTTACTACTTGACTCTCAACTATATACGTGAACTGCATATCAAATTTAAAAGTTGGAGAGTGATTGGAAGTGTACTTGGTAAGTTGCTTTATCAGGTACACTTTTACTAGTGATATGCAGTAAATTATGAGAAAAAAAAAATTGACTGAGGGAAATTTTTCTATTTTGGACCACACATGGAATATGAATTGCCGATTTTTAGTGATCGTGGCGTACCCCTTCTTATATTATGACCCCTGATCATGACAACGTGCTATTACTTATTTTGGAGAAAAATGGTAAATGTAGCAGAATGCTGAATGCTGACCCATGCAGCATGATTATGAAGTGATCTCAACGAAACAAGAATAGATTCTTAATACCTATCTCCTATCAATCAGGAACTAGACTGATTCCGACATTCCTGCTGTAGCATTCTTATCCGTGTCTTCACCGAAGAATTTAGGGTCCTCCTTTCGTTGCAATGAACGGCCCGTCGAGAAATAACAATAAATACAGCACTGAATGCAATGGTGCGACCAGAGATCTCGGTGATGGCGTCGAGATCGACGTTGAAATAGATGCTAATAAAAGTGAAGGGATCATTGGGAATTTCGACAGTGCACAGACGAGTAAGTAAATTCCTCAGTGCGGATCAAAGGCTCAGATACGGAGAACAACAGCGCAACAGCGATTGAAGAACCAGCGGAGAAGGTCAATCTCATTGCAATAATTCAAATCGTGATCTAATCAGATATTTCCTATTGCATGCGTCCACCGCATATACTTGGGATTTTGTAGACAACTTCGAAAGAGACTGTTTCGCCGAAGACGAATGGATGCGACAGTTGCAGGGGGATGAGCAGCAACAGGATGGTTTGATCGGTCAGGGTGGGGAGGCCGGCCTCAACTCCCTTGAACAGCCTCAGTATCGCTTTTCGTATGAACAGAACATACCATTGGCCCCTCAACCATTGGACAACAACGATAGCGATGGCAGAGGTCCGCTACACGGGATAGAACAAACGCAGCCATTGCAAGGGGCAAAACCGATACAGA
The DNA here is from genome assembly GCA_037355855.1 of Pseudo-nitzschia pungens. Lineage (NCBI taxonomy): Eukaryota > Bacillariophyta > Bacillariophyceae > Bacillariales > Bacillariaceae > Pseudo-nitzschia > Pseudo-nitzschia pungens. The sequence continues at coordinate 2,760,605 of CM074760.1, read as the reverse complement.
CCCAACTGCCGCAACAAATCACGAACCTTCAAGAGCTTCAGAGTTTACCGCAACTGGAGGGTGCGGACAATATATCTGCTCTGAACAATTTATTTCAGCAGCAGCAGCATCATCACCGATATTCTCCCTTCGCAAACAATACAACTCAGACAATAAGCAACAACTTGGGGACAACCCAAACACTTGAACAGCAAATGGAATCGTTACAGCAACAGCAACGGGAACAAAAGCAACGGCTTCACGAGCAGCACTGTCGACAGCGAGAACAATTGACAGCGTCAAATCTAAAAGAGTCTCTTGTACAGCTGCAAAGACTGCAAGAACAACAACAACAAATTCTCAAATCTATTTGCCATGCTGGTCTGGTACATCCAAACGGATTGTTGAACCCGCTCAGTACTTTGCTGAATACATTGATCGGGCAAATAAACAACAACAACAACAACAACAACAACAACAGCAGCAGCAACGGGGAAAATAACACAACATCTTTGAACGCTGCGACATACTGTGCTGAAAAAGTGGGTCAAATGCCAGATATGCCGCAACTGCGCATGGACGACAACTCCTTACCGGATGTGCGAACCATGCCGGCTATGAATCACCAGATGCAGCCGCTGCAGATGGATTTCCTCGAAAATAAAGAAATTCCCCTAGATTCTGAGCAGCAACGCACGATTCGTCAGCAGCAATTCGCATTGCTACAATGCCAGCAAATAGCTAACAGAAAGAACAGCTACGCTGAGAACAAGTACTATAACCAAGTTAGTGACAACAACAGCCAGAGCAGCAACAGCCAAAACAACATGAGCAGCAACAACAGCGTCGATGATGGCCTCTCAATCGAGCCGTCGCCAATGATGCGAAAAGCCGAGAAGAAGCGGGAACCCAAACCCTTTCCGAAACTGCTCTGGGAGGCAATGGTGATGGAGGGCCATTCGAACGACGATGCATTTGAATGGCTTCCGGACGGAAAGTCTTTTGTTATTGTGGATCCCGATTTGTTCTGCACGGAAATTCTCGATCGGAAGTTTAAACAATCAAAATATGGGAGTTTCGTCCGAAAACTTCACCGATGGGGATTCATACGATTGACAAGCGGCACCGGAACCGACTGTTTCCATCACCCTTTGTTTCAAAGAACCGAACCAGATTTGGTTTTGCAAATCAAATGCAGTAATCGAAAGGGAAAGACTAGCAAGGATAAGGGCCACAACCCATATGCGAGAGGCGACATAGTACACAATGCGCAACCAAGCCTGATGGGAGTCGAGAAGTTCATTCGTGCAAAAGTCGTGTCTCCGGAATCTGCCGAAGACGCTCCAAACGAAAAAAGTACTTTTTCATGACGTCGACATGCATTCAGTATTCGAGTTGCCTGATATAACCCAAAAAGTGACAACCCAAAAAGTGAAAAGTTGCATCCGTTTCCAATTTTTTTCTGCGTATGACGAAAACGCCATTTGTACACACCCTCACATCAGCAGACACAATGAGCAGACGATCGTGAAACCTAGCTGATAAACCTGCGTCATTTTTATCTTTTAAATTGGAAAGAACTTCAGAGCAATATCAAATACTCCTTTTCTTCCAAATAACAATAATTTTTCACATGCATCATTCCGAATTGCGTCCATTCCAAACCTGTGTTGGAGATATTTTTGGGGTACAAATCGAGATTATAGTCTCGACGACGACTCTGTGTCATGAATTTTTTTGTAATCATTCTAGATCGGTTCAGATCTCACATGGCAATGCATCGGTACCGGTAGCCTTCTTTCCTTGATTTCATGTAGATATCTCATTGGTTCATAATAAAATAATTAGAACGGCATGCCTCGAAAATGGATATGGTACCAAGTATTATTAATACGAACTACTAGTACTAGTAGGATGTATAGTTTTTTACCTATGATTTAGATTTGGCATCAACTTTGTAAAGTGCAACCTTGTCACAAATTGTCATCCTTTCCCAAGTAATTGAATTGCTTTTCATAAATTAATGATCATTGAGGAATATCATTGGTCTTGATGTGGTTGGTGATACTATTATTGCACTTTGCAGTGAGTAGAATTTTAGCTATTCTTCTTGTGGCACCAAACGATTGCAAGAATATCTTTCAGGGGTTCACTATTACAATCTCTTGGTGGCCTTCGTGGTGAGGGAACAACAGTTTTGGCTTTTGCGCTCTTTGCTTCCAATTCTCCATAGTCTGTTCCACCTGGTCATCTTTTTTCTGAGTCTCCGACAACAATTTCTTGTTCGTTCCCATGCAAGGCATTCTTAGTAGCATCAGAGACCACTGGCCTGAAAGTTTTCATGTCGCTCATTTTGCCCATTATTGCTTGTTGATCAGTTTGCTCAGAGAGTTTCAATTTTTCGTATTTTCAGTTTTGGAAAAATAACTCCGACCGTACACGTACCGTACCTATTCATGATTCGTACCCTATTGAAATCGCGACCACTGTATCGAAAAGTAAGGCTTACCTTACCGTAATTTACCGTAAGTTACGATAATTAACTTACAAACTTTTTCAATTAATTAACGTTCTCGACTTCCGCATAATGAGTCTGCGGGAAATTATTTTCCTACAGTTGGTCCTCCAAAAAACATGTGTTGTTCCCGTAGAAGCAATTCATGCTCCCACAGAGGCAGAAAACGCTCCCGTAGAAGCATAAAACGCTCCCGCAGAAGCAAAAAAGGAAAAAAATTCCCGCAGCCAACAATTTCAAAATTGGTGGCTGCCGGAATTTTTTTCATTTCTTTGCTTCTACGGGAATGTTTTTAACACTGCAGGAATATTTTTAACTCTACCGGAACGGTTGAGTGTAGTGCTACGTAATACTAGTACATTTGAACGCCGCTACTCCAATTTGTTTGATAAGCTTGCTCCAGTGTATCTAAGCCTTGATCCAATTTATTTAAGCTTACTTCAGTTTATTAAAGCCTGATCCAATTTTTTGATAAGCTGGTCCAGTTTTTCGAACTTTCCTGCAGCCTGCCGGAATTTTTTTTCTTTCCCGCAGCCACCAATTTTGTTTTTGTGGGCTGCGGGAATTTTTTTCCCTCAGCTGCAGGAGTTTTTTATTTTTAGGGAGAAACGGTAAGGGGGGCAATAGTAATTTTTAAGAGCAACTCGTTCATTTTGGCAAATATTTGTACTACTTTCGTGAAAATGATAAATTCCCGCAGACTCAATGCAATGATCCTCTAAGGTTTTACCGTACGGCGCCAGTGGAGCACCACTCTGTGAATCAATCATCATCCCTTACGTTTCGTACGTAAGATTACCATACCAGAAGCATCTCACCCCCATTTTCCTTTCCACTCGAAAAAATAATTCAATACTGCTCTACCGGTAATCCTTACCGATACTCGTACCCGTGAAAAACTAAAATGGATCACGTTTACCATAATGGATCAAGTGGAGTGACAGCATTTTTGCTTTTTGCAGTATTTCCTTGCATACACCACCTCTGTTCAAAGTAAAGACATCGTCTGTTAGCTAACACTCTACTCTACAATGCTCTATATTCACTTTTAAACAATCTTGCTTATTCTTCCCTTAGTAAGCTCTCGAATACAGAAATTGGGCCAAAAACTGTGTGTTTTCGAGTGACAGCATTGAGCCGGCATGGTTTTTCGGCTTGCCCGCAGAGGACATACTAATTTTTCGTTACCAAATTACATTGCGGGCAGAGGACATACTAATTTTTCGTTACCAAATTACATCCCTTCCGTTACTAATAGTGACATAAACCGTCCATAAAAAGAACATGATAATAAACCGGTAGCAGCAGTAAGTTACCGGTAACCTACTCATAGTCCTTTCTGTTAACTATGATCGACTCATTGGTACAGTAACCTGACGTACCGTACGTTGTACTTGTTGCTGTAAATGAGCACTGAAACTAGAAGAAAGCCTACAGTAGTCCAAACAATCATCTTTTCTACTACGTATTATGTACCGTCGTATTATGTACCGTTAGCAACAGCTACCGTTCCAGTAAGTTACCTCCTTTTTTTTTAGGGAGAGATTTATTCTGATGGAAAATGCATCCTTTGTTGTTTTCGGTGTAAGTTACGGTAAGTTTAACTCATAGTGGCGTTCGAACTGTATTCAAAATATGTTATTGCGCTAATCGTTCCTGCGTGAACGAAAGGAATAGCCCTTCCAATGGCTCTCATTATTGTTCTTTCCGTTTCACGGAAATAAATAAAAAATAAACGCTGTAGGTGATACTACGGTACGTATTTACCAATTCTGTACACTACGCCATGTAGCCGAGTGATTCTAACCTTACTCGTTGAGTTTTAAGTTGTGTAGTATCCGTAACCACCCTAAGATTACTGGTAGGGTCATTGATTGCAAGAGATTTTGTCGACAAAGTGCCTCATTGAATTTGAGGTCATTCTCCGTTAAGATGCTAAAGGGCTCATACACATTCCTACTATCGTCAAAGAATGTCATGACATAAATATTAACAAAGAAAAGACAAAAAAGGAGGAGACGAATGTACAACTCAAGACTTGAAACTAACTGTAAGGTTAACTTACCGTAAGGTTGCTCAATCTCTGTTTGCGCAAAACATCCTGCGTTGCTTGCAGCAGAAGAATAGCTGTAGCGGGAACCGCTCTTAAACGATCTAAAAACGATAAACCTCGTATTGCTTTTTCGGTAGATTGCTCTCCTGTCCTACTACAAGGGGAATATATCTTTCGACACTATCAGAACAGATTAACACGAGCGTCATTTGTTGCACCTATAAACACACTGTCGATAGGCAGTTGACTTTATATCAAATCAATCGAAACATCTGAGACAGACCTCTTTCGCGATCGAATCGATAGTGACTGATCATCAATTCGCCTTCGACAAGCGATAACGATCTGATTTCCGACGCGGAGCAGAATGCTGAAATCGCAGCACTCTCCGTTCTGATTCACTAACAACAAGTTTCATCAGAATGGCAGAGACGCTTGTCCGCAATCACAGATCATCAGCGATAACCGAAATTTAAAGTGCATACCCGAATTCAAAGCGAGAAGTAGCCATGAAGACATCGGAAAAGACTTCTCATACGTCATCTACTGCCGATAGTAGCTATTCTCAGGAGGCTAATCAGAGATCCGAAATAACCGCTTCCCTGAATAAATATATATCTTCGGACGACAACAGCCACGACTACGATGATATTCCTGGAGGTGCGCGTCGTGACAGCGGTAGATTTCCAAATGGCCGAAGCCCCAGGTCGGGGAGGAAAAAACACGTCGCTTCATCGGCGAACGAAAAACCGAAGCGCAGAGGTTCTAGGAGTGCAACCAGCGACTTACTTCTAAACGATAAAAAGAACGGAAAATACGGCGAGTATTCCCTGAACGATGAGGGAGGAAACCCGCCCGGATCGCCTGACTCCGTCAAAAGTGTAGCAAATAGCGCAAAGAAATTGTTTGACAGGGCCGTACGAGCCGCTAGTCCAGGAATTTTGAGACGAGCTCGATCGAAAAGCCCTGGCGCGTCGAAAACGAGATTGAGTATGCGAGGGCACCAGGAAAGCAATCGTACCGATGATGGAAATGACGATGCATCCGAAAGGCGACATGCAAGCCCGGGTCGACTCAAGAAGAAAATTGGTGAGCTAGACATCAGTCAAGGTGAACGCAGCACTTCTTCCAAAAATAGACCGCAAAGCCCTGGCAGGCTGAGGAAAAGATCGCAAAGCCCTGGTCGGTTGAAAAAGCGAGCAGAGAGCCCTGGTAAGTTAAAAAAACGAGCCGAAAGTCCTGGTAGGCTGAAGAAACGTCCCGAAAGCCCTGGGCGATTGAAGAAGAAAGTTGACGGTAGTGGTATGCTCCAAAATCGACCCGAGAGTCCCGGAAGGCTGAAAAAACGACCCGAGAGTCCAGGTAGATTAAAGAACCGAGCAGATAGCCCTGGAAGATTAAAAAAAAGGACAGAAAGTCCCGGGAGACTGAAGAAAAGAGCGGACAGTCCCGGGCGGCTCTCCAGGAGCACAAGATCTTCGCGGCGATCAGCATCTGCAGCTGATAATAACAATAGCGATGGCTTGCTTGGAGCGATGCTAGAACGTGATGCCGAGGAAAGACCCAGAAGGAGAGAACCTCGAAGTGTAGCGAGTGCTCCGATGAGAAAACAAACAGGCGGTGAAGGATATTCAAGGAAACCGCGATCGTACCGATCTTCAAGGGTTCAAAAGTCAGAATCTTCCGGAGGATCTACCGACAAAACTCCGTCCATACCCAGGCGGTCGTTGAGGGAACGCTTCGAAGAACAGTTTTTGAATGACGAACAGTGCTATTCAAATACCGAAGATGAACTGATGAGACACAAAGTGAAAAGAAACAAGAGCCTGGATCCAGGCATGGCTCGAGCAGTTCAAAGATTGAAGAATCTCGAGAGCGACGAAGGCAATGAAGAGAAAGATAACCTGTCAGATAGTGAACATACAAGACCAGCGATTCGACGGGCCGCGAGCATGTTGCTGACTCGTGAAATGGGACGGAGAGGCAAACAGGACTCATTTGTCGAGCTTGTGCAGTATAAAGAGGAAGAAATTCACAGTACTTCCTACTTTGCGAGCAACCACGTGCTGATAAATCGAGAACGCATGAAGCGAGGGCTTCGACCGCTTACCCGGAATATCGCAATGGATGAACTGGCTAGGAAGACTGCCGAGGAGATGGCGAAATCAAATGGATTGAATTCTCTCCAAACGACTTATGTGGGAAATGTTCTTCGGGGAGAGTCCATTCGGTCAATCCACCGATCAATAATGCTTGAAAAGAAGGGACGAGAAAGGGCAAATGTTTTGAATCCATATTTTCAAGATTTTGGAGTCGGCACATGCAAAGGTGAAGATGGACAACTGTACATGTGCCAACTGTTTAGCGAACGCTTGGAATTGGCTCTTACTGATACTCTCACACATCAATATATACCGAAGCAAGAAATTGGAGAAAAGGAACAAAATGAAGAGAGGGGACAAAAAGAACCGTGAAGTTTCTTTTTGCGTAAGAATATGGATATATTCTCTGTTTTATGTTGCGAAAATGTTTTAAATTAGCATGACTTCTAAGATACCCACGTGCAATATACTGAAGTAATGATTTTTTAACAAAGTTCAACAAGGTGCAGAAATTATCATAGATCTTTTTAGAATCTGGACATTGCTGCCGTCACCTTCCCCCGATATGATTTGGCATTCATCATGTTTGATGGTTCCATACAACGTCAATTTGTAGTTCATCTTGTTTCTTGCTTCTTGCTTCTTGTTGTGAATAATGCGACTAGAATCAAAATTTATTTCCAGTTCTTCTATTCTCATTATTTTGGGATGGAAGCGAATGCTACATGTTCACACAGTGTTCGGGTTGGATTTTAAAAAAATGTTAGCGAAGAATATGATTCAGTTTCATGTGTACCGGTAAGCTTATTTTAGCTCTTGTTAGTAGAGAATTTGACGATGGGATACGAAAGTACACGTACGAGTAATCTTACGTAAGGCTTAACTAATTACCAACTGTCGATAACCTTAGTCATGATTTTCAAAATGGAGAAACAAGCAGTAGTGCTCACGGTGGAATGACGTACGTATACTACCTATTATTACTACGTACCCCCACCGTGATTAACAACAGTGGAACGTCTATCCGTCGCACGGAATGAATCGATCAGGAACTTACTCAAGCCACTCAACAAAGGAATCAATCAAAAAATGGATGCGCGATATCCAATTTTCCGGGGACATGTGATGGCCATCGCTGGTTGGTTTCCGACAAATAGAGGTGACAGCATCACGGCTAGACTCAACCAAGGGGGTTACAATCAATAGCAGCTGCTTCTGTGGCGATCGCGTAATCGAAGCAAATCATCGAGAAGAACAAATAGAGAAACAGCCTTTCCGTTTCGTGAAGCTTTTCGTGTATCAAACATACCAACCTTCAACAAAACAAATAACTGAAACATGTCAGGAAGAGGAGGCTATGGACGGTGAGTGCGAAGCAGCTTTGGAGACAAATGGAGCGCCTAAAGTCCGAATCCTGAGACAATCATGTATTCCATTGACGACCGAACATAGACCTAATTTTTGTTTGTGTCGTCGTTGTTGCATTGCGAAGTGGTGGAAGAGGTGGTCGTGGCGGTGGCCGTGGTGGCCGAGGAGGTGGCCGAGGAGGTGGAGGCAGAGGAGGTGGCCGAGGAGGTGGAGGCAGAGGAGGTGGCCGAGGAGGTGGCGGCCGCGGAGGAAGAGGTGGCGGCCGTGGTGGACGGTAAGTGAGATGATTTCTCTTAATCGTCTTAAAATTTTGTTCTACAACACTTGATCTTCGACTCTAATGGATGATATATCTGGTCAATGAATTATTCAGTGGTGGTCGCGGAGGCAGAGGAGGAATGAAGGGTGGCTCTAAGGTCGTCGTCGAACCTCATCGCCACGAGGGTATTTTCGTAGCCCGTGGTAAGGAAGATGCCTTGGTCACTCTGAACTCCACGCCTGGTGTTGCTGTATATGGCGAAAAGAGAATCAGCGTTGAAACACCATCGACAGAACCAGGTGGTGCCGCTGTGAAAACAGAATACCGTGTATGGAATCCCTTCCGATCGAAAAGTAAGTTCGGCATGCCTTGTTGTGCGGTGTTAGGAGTGTGGAATCGGAAAGCTTTTGTTCCCGCCTTGAGATCTTTCGCATGCTTTTCCTCATTTTATGTCCATCAATCAAAATCTTTCACAAATACAGTCGCCGCTGCTGTTTTGGGCGGTGTTGACAATATCTGGATCAAACCCGGCTCGAAAGTTCTTTACATTGGTGCTGCAGCTGGAACTTCTGTCTCCCACGTTTCTGACATAGTCGGAAAGGATGGAGCCGTGTATGCTGTAGAGTTTTCTCATCGTCCCGGACGCGATCTTTTGGGCGTTGCCAAGTTGCGAACCAACATCATTCCAATTGTAGAGGATGCCCGACACCCTCTCAAATACCGCATGTTGGTTGGCATGGTTGATTGCGTCTTTGCTGACGTCGCACAGCCCGATCAAGCCCGTATTGTTGCCCTGAATTCCCATCACTTCTTGAAGAACGGTGGTCATGCCGTAATTGCCATCAAGGCCAGCTGCATCGATTCCACGGCAGCTCCAGAAGCAGTCTTCCGACGAGAAGTAAGCAAGTTGCAAAAAGAAAACTTCAAACCTTTGGAACAACTGACATTAGAGCCATATGAGAGAGATCACGCCGTTGTAATCGCAGAATATCGTCCGACGAAGAAGAAACAGTAGGCGAACGTATGATAGTGCAATAGTGGGAGATAAATAGTTGTAAACAGAACAGTACACGCGCTCTGAAAACGTGGTTGGCGAGAAGACTTGAAACGAAGGAAACAGTCACGTTGTTCCTCTCGAAGGAGAGGATGGTTTCTGGGATAAATCAATAAAATAATAATAGCGTATTTTCGAAGAAAAGGAACTCAAAAGATTAGCGATGTATATTTTATGAGTAATCTATTCCTGAACAAGGCGTTTTCGGACCATAAATGATTATGGATGTAGATTATAGTTCATGGTATTACAATACTCTTTAGGTGCTCACATCGTGTGGTCGTCGTTTTCCATTGATCTGATGGCACAGAGAGCGTGAGAGAGTCCAAGTCGTTCGAACCAGCTTCAGAAATCCCGTTATCTCATCGTTGTTCGGTGGGAAGAATCAGTAGAGGCGGATAAACCAGCAAAAACTTCGAATTCATAGCTTACTATGCGTCCTCTTAATTTTTGCAACCGTCTCCAACGAAAGTACACGTCCCTAACATTGGACGAATGAATGAACACCTAGCCAGCCGTCTCGCCACATTTCGTCGGTAACTGTTTCTCCATTCTCCCGGTTTATTCTTCGCTTATTATTTTTCTACAATCCATAGTTTAGACGGAAGATATCATTGTGGACATAGTACGACCCCGGTCCGTTGTTAACCAAGTAGAAGAATTCGCTGAAGTGAAGTGGATTGCCCGGCGCACCAATTTCGATACTTCCCGTAACAAAAATGACAATGGATTTTCCGTCACAAGAAGGCTGGATATCCATGGTCTTTGCTGTGTGCTTTGTTTGACCAAAGCTCTTAATTTTTTCCATGATCGCCGCTGATCCCATGAGTTGGTTACCCTCGAACGTCATCATGGACTGGGCAGTCTACGAGAATGCAAAGAGCAAATAGTTTCGATGCCATGATGTTATGTCGTTTTGGTAATAGCGAGAAAAAGCAAATACATTATGTCAGATATAATCATATTCGTAGAGATAAGGCGTGATAGCATCAATGAATAGGAGCAGGGAACGAGGGGTTTGCGTGCCAAATCTTCGCTGGCGAATCCGAGAGGAACTTACAAAAAGACCTCCGAGTCCATCGACATTTGTGTCGAATGTGTTGTAGTAGTGACCTACAAATGCCTTCGCAACCTCTTCAGCACTCATTGTGAAATACAAGTAATAATTATTTGATAATACAGTTCTACCGGTACAGTCAAACAAAAGGCTTGTCCCTTTGAGCGGAAAAGGAATGATGGCAGGGTTTCGATCAATTTTTTGTTGCCATGAAGCGTACTAGTTTGAATTGCTACTCTTCGTACCAGGTACACGGTACTGGTACTTCGTACTTCGTATTCATTTACTTCGTAACCTTACTTCGTATTTCAAAAACGATTCGACACCGGGCGGGATCGTTGTTCTTGCTTTCGTGACTGTTGTTTTGATTTTACTGTGTCGGATACAGTAATGCCGGTGCACGCAGCATCGGGTGAAATTCGTGGTGGTGGGCACAATTCAACAAATACAAAGGTTTTCAGTCACGGAGAGGAGTGATGTTCCATGTACTTCGTAGAAAGCAATTTTTTATTCTATTTTTTTTTTAAATCTGTTTTTTTTTTTTTTTTAAATAAAAAAAAACGAAAAATAATGTGTGTTGTAAGATCTTACCGGTAACTTACGAGTGATAGTAAATCTTACGAGTAACCTTATCTTAACGAGTAAGTAACTTGTACGGGTAGGGTTACAGACGAGAATGTTTTTTGTCGTGCCCCACCTTCCCGGTGCGAAGAAGGCCAGACGTTATCGCGTGGGAATATCTAGGTGCTGTGTCGTTGTCTCAACAACAAACTCGTGCAATGGGCGGCCTAAGATATAAAACTGAAAGGAACCATCTAGAGTGAAGTTCACCTACTGTTGAACTTTTCCACACACCACTCGATGAAGGCTCACAAACTTGAGGTGTAACCTTTGCTGTTCATATCACAGTGCAATTTGTGTTTTGGAAATGGAATTCTACTAGTAGTAGTACTACTAGTAGTAGTAGTATGCTGGATTCGTGCTGCTGATTAGACTCTAAAGGTTTGAATTGATGATTTATGAAGATATCCAAGATGGATGCTATGGACTGTGCTAAGGCTCCTGTGTAGGAAAGTGTACTGGGGCTACATGCGCTAGCATCCAGTAACTATCATCTACAAGGTGCTAAGCTGAGTGCTAGAGCTGTGTGCTAAACGCTTAGCAACAGGCTTAGCAGCAGGCTTATTAAAAGGTGCTATGGGGTGCTAACTCCAAGATACCAGGGTCCTCGTGTAGGATCGGTACCAGTTACATGGGCCCTGGGTATAGCACTGGCACTAGCACACTGGAGCTACAAGGTTATGGTTGCTAACACTACGTGATAGTTGGTATGCTAACATACTATGCTAACATACTATGCTAACATACTATGCTAACATACTATGCTAACATACTATGCTAACATACTATGCTACTGCCAGTGTAGGGTCATTGTGTACAATGCACACTACAATCGGACAGCTGACCAAGACAGCTATTAAGCGAGCGTGCTAGCGCTAGCGCAAGACCAAACCACTCACTAAAGCAACTCTGAATGCTACTCCGTAGACTACAGTATTGAACCTACAGAGCTGTACATTCCTGTACAGTGCTGTACAGTGCTAAGTGTTATTATTATGATATGAGACAGCGAAGCAAGCTGTCACACCAAAGCTGAGCTTCACTCAGCTCCCTCCACTTCTTTCTTTTCCACCTAAAAATTAAGACACCTATCATGCCCTCCCCTTCCAATGATCCCTTTTGTACCTCTAGGGGAGTATCTTGTAGTAACTAAGTGTATGCAATAGCACTTGAACAGTATCCCCTGTAGACTCACTATTTGCCAGCACTCCGTGCTGTCCTTTTGTTAATGCTCTCCTATTGTCAACGGGCAAATGATTACAGATTCACTTGCATAAGTATTGGAAGTAGCTCTGTTTTGTAGGCTGAGAATCCTGTGTTCGAAGACTTTAAAAAAACCAAACACTTCAAAAGTACTCATGCATTGGTGCATAACATATGATTAGTACCACATAGCACCCTGTCAGTGCTCACAACTTGAATCACTTAAAATTCTACATTTTTTAATTTTAAAAAGGGAGATTGAATGGAAGAAGGTTTATTAAAGAACCATTTTCAATATCTACTTTTTTTCTGAACAATGGGGATATCCCGGTCAAAAAAACCCACTCTGTAAAAAAGCAAAAGTGGTGGTGTGTTCCGTTCCCTCTATAGGAAATAAGCTGGTGCATGTAGCATTAAAGCACCCCCATCTCACTACTACTAGTACACTTCACCAGTTTTTGTACTAGAGAAGTCCATACTGCTGGTAGCTTTCTTCTACTAAATTTGTGAATTACAAGTATAACAAACCATTCACTAGACTGAATGTAAAATGGTTTGGGCTTGCATGTGTTGGCGATTCTTCTCTTGCTAAGTGAGGGTCCAGCGCTAATGAGATAAATAGGAGAATGCTGTTTACTACAGGAGTCTTGTACGATTACGACGATCCCATTTACTACTAGTATCCTAGTTGCTGCCGGTAATCTTTCCGTTCAAAGACAACGTTACGGACGTAGCGTGCATGTACCGGTAATTACCGGTAGTTCGAATAGAAGATTCAAGTTGAGACGGCCGATCTTGAAGCTTAGTCAAGGTCCAGGGTGCGCTAAATCTCATACCGTACCATACTGTGATCCTTCGCGCGCAGGGCGATCAAAAAGTTTTTGTGTACTTAGGGCAACAAATCCAATACGAGTCGTCTTCCTGCCCTGTGAACAAAAATTCACATCCAATTACTGCCCAAAGCTTTTTAAAAAAAGAACATACTTCGTAATAATCGTCGACCAAAAAGCGCCCGAGAACCAACGACAATTGCAATTGCATGTGTTTGTGTGGAATTGTAGAATACAAACGTACACTTGGTCTAACCTTACTCACTGCAAGTCTCAGTCCTGTCGATAGACGATTTCTCTTAATTCACAGACTACGGTTCAACCACGACTCTGCCGCAGGATCGCTGAGAGCCTCGATAGAGCATCGTTTGCACAGGAGACACAGCTGCCACTACCGAACAAACTCGTTATCCGGTGTCGTTTTTCGTTTCGTACCACTACACGGATCGATCATAAATTCATCAACGGGAGTGTGGACTTTTTTATTGAGTTTCCAGAGAAGGACGTGCGTCCATTTCTGTTGAGCGAGGATAGTATTCGCATCGATGGACGGAGCTACATCCAGAATTTTCAGTCGAAATTTCTCTAGGGAAGAATTGAATCGAAACACTGGTGATTTCTCTCACACCATCCAGCCTTTCAATGGCGGTGATTCGTCCGCAGAACATTTGGCGCGACATTTTGAGAAGAGTCTTGCGACAGCAGGAAACGAAATATTGCACGAGCAGATGAAAAATGGGGACGCCAATCCGAATCAATTTTATGTTTCCCAAAAGAAGGGACTGATGAGTGCTTCTGCTCCGACTTTCTCAAAGCAAGATGCAGCAGCAGCATATCCAGTAAAATTTGATGTTGTCGGTCCGAATGGAGGGGGGAATTCAGGCCAGCAGGAACATCTCAATCGACGTCAGCACCACCAGGCACCAAGGCCAACCAATCCTTCATCCATGAAGTCGACGAGAATGCACTCAGTGGCAAGGTTGAAAAAGGGGATTTCCTCTACCATGGCAACGGGAGATAGTCCCTGCAATGTCATGGCATCGTCTCCAATGGCGAGAATGAGGGACAGCAGCTTGCGAATGGGAACCTCGACCAATTTGAATGGCAACAATGGTACATCGCAGGATTTTATTGTCAAATATCCGAGTCGAACCACGAGCAAACAAAGAACCAAGTCGGAAGACGAGATCAAGAAAGAAACGCGTGATAACTGGAAGCGGAAGATGAAGATTGCGAAGGCCAAAAAGCGCCGCGAGAGGCAGGCACTCGACGACTACACGGTTGAGTCCAGTACCCATTTTGCCAGAAACTCGGCCATCATTGGATGTGTCTTGGACAACGTCGAGAGGACAAAACTCTTCAAGCGCATCACCTCGTGCACCGGTGGAGAATGTCATCGCGCAGACGCAGGCACGGCAAGCGAATACGAGGGAAGCGAGTACGGATCGACGTCTTCGGGCAGCGGATCGTACACCGAAGACGATTATTCCGACGACGACGACGACGACGACGACACCTTTGAAAGTGCACGGGCACCGGGGACTCGGAGGGGCAACAACAACAAACATCGTGGGAGATCGGGAAAGAGGGGAGGGCGATCGCCGCACCGCGAATCTTCGCTGGATCGTTCGTACGACTATTCCGTGGATACCACTGTACCGGAAGAAATGACGGCGTCCTTTCTCTCGACGGGGGATGATCGCACGGATGCATCCGATCAAAACTCTCCCAAACACAGGAGCAAATCCACCGAAAGAGCGCCTTCGATAAGCACTGCTGGCTTTTCGAATGCCACGGATCACGCACACTATGGGATGCCGTCACCGAGTTGGCAGACGCTGACGAATCCCCATCACGAATCACCCAATGATTCTAGTTTCATTCAAGCATTCATCCGAGATTTTGCAACGAAGGGAGAATCGTTGCTTTGGCACCAGGAGACTTCCGCATCGGATCCCCGAAACGTCTTTGTTCGCTTGAAACGAGGGTACCGATTGCTCGATGGGACATACTGTGCACCGCGGCTGATCTGGACGGATCACAGAAAGGACCTGAATTACGGCTTCGACATGTTCGACATCCACTCCCTGGAGCACGCCGAACGTTTGCAACTCAACAACTTTCCGTACGCCGTGCCCGAGTGCAGCGTGGTGCTGCAGTTGAAGAATTCGACGAGTTTTATCTTTGAATCGGGAACCGAACTGGACGCAATGCGATTTGTCCGCGGTATCCGATGGATCGTCGGGCGTTTGACTTACAATCTCGTGGTCGGAAGTTTAGACATCAACCGCGAGTTGCTTGATCTGGGTCTGATGGAACCGCCTGCTAGCTCCACAAAGAGCTCTGTTTTTACCCAATTGGATTGGTGTCGAGCGATGGATGACCTCACCGAGCAGTTGATCGAAAATGCCGTAGCGTCGAGATTCGAAGTATGACAAGTCGCACGAGCTCCGCGAATCGAGCACACCACAAAAAATATCTTGGGCGATGTGGTAGAACGGGTAAATTTCAATTCTGCTTGAGTAAATATCATACAATAGTATTACTGTAATAAACAGTGCTACGCACATCAGTTATGAAAGAATCGATCTCAAAACGAGTGTTATTAAAACCATACTAGAATGGAAACGCGATGTTTGAACATCATCTCAGTGGAACGATTTCCAACATTCCCGGTGTGAATAATCCAAAATTGTCAAAACGGTAGTTTTGCTCGATTACGATGCACAACTCGATACGCCACGGTTTGTATAATAATATGCATTGCATTATTTTATCTCACTTGTTCGAGATCCACTGTTTCTCCTTGTTCGAGTCTTTTTTCCAGCTCGATCAAGCGTCCAACTCCGTTGATCATCGTGTTGATGAGTTGGACCTCGCTCTGACCGAGTCGTTCGGCATTGGCAACGTCGAATATGCCGGTATACCTAGCACCCGACCCCTCGTTGTTTTCGAACCGACTCGACGTTTCCAGCCGGAGTCTTTCCAGCATCTCCTCGAAGCCGGGTTGTTGCCCCAGTCGGTACAGCTTGATGTAGACACTGGCACGCAAGGCCGTGCCCAGGTTCTCCGGGGACGTATTGACGAATCCGTAACGAGGGTGTTTCGCAAACGCGTGCCCCCGTTTGTGCAAGGATTGTTCGATCTGAGTCAGGGCCTTGGAGAGCCTGCCAAAGACCGCCAACAGATCCCCGCCGTTGCTGGTGGCTATGACGCGCATGTGATCCTCCTTGTTGAGCCAAATCATCAGATCGGGATTCTCGTGGGGATTGTTGCCGGAACCGGCGGAGCTGTTGCTATTGCTGCTGCTGTTTAGATAGATCCCTCGAGCATCGGGCCAGTCTCTGCCAATGCCTGCCGAAATATTGTACTCGTCTGGATCGTGAAAGAGAATGTGACGAAAGATGAGGTCGTCGTGCTCTTTGTTCGTCATGTCCATTACACGGAGATATTTTCCGTCGCGAAGACCCCCGTGATTGTTGATAATTTTTCCGAAACCAAATTCGTCGCCGTCGTCGTTCAAGTCGTGGTTCAAGTCGTCGTTGTCGTTGTCGTCGATGTGATCGGTGACGTGATCATCGCTATCGTTGTTCCAATCTTCCTCGACCATTTGCCGAAACAATTCTTCTAATTCTCGTCGCTGCGCCCGGCTGATCACCGGAGAAAAGGGAAATCCCTTGATGGATCGAGCCACCCGCATTCTCGTTTGCAAAATGTAATCTCCGGTCGGATCCAATTTCTGCTTCAGGACCGAGTTTCGATTGAGACTGGTGAATTGTCGACGCAACATCATTCCGCTCTTCTTGCTGTTTCGTCCGTACATCGGACCGTCTTCCAGGACCATTGCCGGTGACATTGCGGTCACAAAAGCCGACGTCGAGAGCGGGTGATCGGTGCTCGTGGTCGAATCCCCGGACTCGCCGTTGTTGGATCTTCTCGTCGATTCCTGCTTCTTTCGCTCGATGAAATGGTACCGGTGGTAGTCTTCGATGATCGGTACCAGCAGCTCGGCAAAGACGTGATAGGATTCTTCGTCACCCGCGTAGATACCGGTTCCCCGAGGAGGTTTGGCACCCCAGGGCAACGAAACCCCGGATCGAATCATGTCTTCGAGAGTTACACCGTTTTTCGTTCTCTTGTCCTTGAGAGACGCGTAGACTTTCGGCGTGAGATACCGACGAAGATAAGAAGCAGAACCGAATCTGGACAAGTCTGGATAGGATGGATCATCCTTTCGACGTTTTGCTTCGCACACCGAAGTCGCGGTGTTGATGAATTCGTTGTATTCATAGTTGTTGCTGTTGTTGTTGTTGTTGCTGCTGCTGGTGCTGTTGTTGTTGTTGTTGTTGTTGATGATATTGTTGTTGTTTTGAAGGAAGGGCCAACCGGATCTCGGCCAGGTATACGACGAAAAGCCCCGTCGACTCGGATCCAAAAGAAAACAGTTTTCATCGTTTTGTTGGCGTGTTGTTTCTCTGTTAGCTTTCCCATCTTCCGCGTCGCTTTGTTCATTGGAATTCAAAGAATTTACGTACGACGAAGCTTCCATCGCTGCTCCGCAAGCGGCAACGACGATGGCACCGGACATCGTTCTGGCGATGTTCGCATTGCCAGCGAGATTCATGGATGCCGACAGTATTGTTTTCACTGCTCAGAAAGACAACGATGTTGCTTCTGTGCCATTACTCCCTTGCTTTCGGCGTTTCAATTATTGTTCTTCGATGTTGCAAAAACTACACCGGTAGTTATTAGTTATACGGCACAGTGGATGCCTTACGCCCTCTGATAGAGCGTGTTAGATCGTAATTATCAAGCGAATAACCTTACTCGTACCGTAATCAGAACGCTATCGGTGACATTCGCAGCCATCGGTGAGATATGGTAATACCGGTAAGGTACCCTACCCTACCAAAAAGCCGAAAAGCCGGGAAGTTTGGCTTTTATTCGAAGGCAGTCCAAAGTCGAAACCTTTTGCTTCTCAAAATCGGTCTTATTCGAAACATCACTCTTTCTTCCGCCAGTCTGTGTTTTGATCTTGGAACGAGCTTCCAAGAAAACCGGTTCGGGTATTTTGGGTTCTCGAAGCAGTACCAGTAATTACAGATTTGTACGGTACGAATGAAAGTAACCGCCCAACCGTTATTTTGCGAAAACGCTGATGTCGTCACATGCTGATGATTCAGTCATGGGGTCGAATGAAAGAATGTCCGAATGAATGAATCAAAATCAAAATCAAAAAATCAAAATCCCAATCAAAATCGAATGAATCAATCATCGAATCAATCGAATCAATCGAATCAATCGAATCAAAATCATCTACGGTATTTTTTTTCAGACATAAGGTTACTTGTCCTACTTGTATGTTCATACGGTATCTACCAAAGGTGGTAATCTTTGATTTTCGTCCCGCTCGAAAGAGGGGAGAAAGATTGCTTTTCGTCCCAAGAAAATAATGATTGTTGAAAACCTCCTACCACTGGTTGATCCTTTTGTTAGTTCGTACCAAGTAAAAATAAAAAATGTGTGTCGTCAAACAAACATCGAAGTTGCTAAAAAATATTTTTCGTGCAACGTTTCAGGGGTCATAATATAAGAAGGGGTACGCCACGATCACTAAAAATCGGCAATTCATATTCCATGTGTGGTCCAAAATAGAAAAATTTCCCTCAGTCAATTTTTTTTTTCTCATAATTTACTGCATATCACTAGTAAAAGTGTACCTGATAAAGCAACTTACCAAGTACACTTCCAATCACTCTCCAACTTTTAAATTTGATATGCAGTTCACGTATATAGTTGAGAGTCAAGTAGTAAGTACCTTTTTCAGTTTACATCCATCTGCTGTCTGATATTGCTGATTCAAACTACCAGTGATCTGTGCCTTCCACCTGGAATATAAAGTACAAAATCGGATCGTCCGTCCGTCATCCGTTTTATTTTTATTCAATTAAAAGCTTCCACTTGGAACCAAAATTTGGACCATCCATCCAAATAAATTACTTTATCTTCCATCCATCTAGAGTGAAAAGCAGTTACATATTCATGATCCTTGTAAAAAATTGGGCTAGATACAATATTCAAATATTGTTTTGTTACAATTTTTGATGGAGTTGTTATAGATTGAAGTGTAATAGTTTTTGTTAGTATTATGCAGTGAAAGTGGAAAAAAAAAATTGAGGTTGAGGGAAATTTTTCTAAATTGGACCACACATGGAATATGGAGTGCCATTTTTTTTTTACTAGTATTTGTACGTCGAACACGGACGACGGACAGACGTCGTGGCACACCCCTTCTTATTATGACCCCTGCAACGTTTTCGGTTCGGTGCAGATCCTACCGAGGCATAAGAGGAGGACTGCGTTACTTCGTTACTTCGTACTACAGTAATTATTCTAATTCAGCCAAAAAATAATTGGTTTGGTTTGCTGTGATGTGCATTGCTGCGTACGGTAGGAGTAAGAGTAGACCGCCAACATTGCTATCGTCGATACCGAGTCTCTCTGTCGTTGTCCGGGGTATCATACAGAACCTTGAAGGCCTCGACAACATCACCACCCAGCACGGTACCGTACACATCCGTTTTCTTGCCTTATTTGATGATATAATGACGACACGATTCTAGCCATCTCTTGAGTTTTTCTTCGGCTTGCGATTCATTCATTCCTGCTCATCATTCATTTCTCTTCTTGATGAGAGGAATTCCATAAATTGAAAAACAATTCCATACCGTACAGCAAACGCTTTCTGCCTTTCACAGAGACACAAGAGGGCTGGGCAAAAGACCCAAAACACACGATACAAACCAACCCAGAGAAATTCGGAACAGATCAAAAGAGAAAGATGGCGGACGCGACGGTTGTAAACGACTCGGTGTACTCCTTCGAGGTTGCCCGGCGGGCTGTTGGACGAGCAGCATTGCATCTGGGCATCGATAGCATGACCGAACAAGCCCTAGACGTCATGGCCGATGTGTTGCTTCAATACTTGACGAGGACGGGACAAGCCATGTCCCATCTCGCGGAATCTTCCCGTCGGACATCGGCGCACGTGAACGTGTTCGATGCCTTTCAAGCCTGCCAATTGGTTACGTCTCCCGCCGTGGGACGCCTGCATCTGCAAGAGCCCGAGGAGGAGGACGAAGAAATCATCCAGGGTTCTTCCGATGCTGCGATATCCGAAAAAACATCCCAGAACGGGATCGCTAACGGCAACGGCAACGGCAAAGGCGGTCTCTCGGCGTCCAATTCGACTTCCGTCAACGGTGGTGCGACCCAGCCGAACAACAGGTCCTCCTCTGCTTCCCATGCCTCTACCGGCTGGAAGGGACTGGCTGCATTTGTGTTTGGACCAAAGTGGCTGGAAGAAAAAGACGAGGAAGACTATTTGATGGAACAGTCGATAGCTGCCGCGAATGCCGCCGCCGATACTGCGAACGGCGAGGGTTCCTCGGGTGGCCCAGCGGGAGGGAAGGTCTTTCCTTCCTCTATCGAGAACGGCGATGCCGGCGATCAACACGGGGGAGTTGGGGATATGAGTGCCCTTGGAGGAGGACGCCGAAGAAAAAGACGGGGATGGGATGCACCCTATCCCGATGGCGTACCATTGTTTCCTCGAGCCTCTGCGAGTTGCGCCAACCCACACGCTCTTCCGGCAAAGCTAACGGGAGGTTTGTCGTCTGGAAAAGCCGCAGGCCCATTCCGCAAAGTCGATATCGACGCCGAGGAGGCCGCCGAAGACGAACAGGAAGCACTCGATGAATTGGAAGATCTGCCGGACGATGTCTTTGTGCCGTCACAAGAGGAAACATCTATCGACATGGCAGCAGTCAATGGTTCTTCCTGGGGGAGCTTGGTTGGAAAAAACAAACGAAAGCTGGACAACTCGACTACAATTGGCCAGCAGGAGACTTCTGCTTTTGCAAAGGATCAAGACGGTGACGTCGACATGGAATCTGCAAACAAGAAGGTGAAATTTGGTGACGGAATTCCGAAGGGTGACAACCAAAATGGAGGTGCCAAAACGAATACAGAAACAGGTCCACCGAGTCGAGAAAATAAGGGAGGGAATGGAGCCGAAAAAAATGGAGAGGACGACGATACAATCCCCGAAGAATTCATGTACATTCCTTCCTTTTATCCACGACCCCCATCCACACAGGTTGTGGTGGACGATAGGCGAACGGTGGTGGATGCCATGGACGAGGAAGAAGAAAGAGCATTGCAACAGGCACTGACGCAGCAACAGCAAGAACAACAAATATCCGGTGCTACGGTTGCTGCCGATCCTGCGGGCGCTCTTCGTGATACCATTGACATTGAATCCTCGCAGGGAGTACGGACCTCCTTGGTACGACTGGGGAACAGTTATTGGGGCTCTGGTTGGGATCGAGCTTCCTCCATGGCATCCACAATAGCTGTTCCTATGGGTCGAAAGGTAAATGGTCCTACCTCTGCCGGAGGGACGGCAGTTCTCGAGGACCCAATTGTGCCGATGAGCCGTGCCAGCGGATCGAGAGTGAGCAGAGTTCTGGAAGGGTCAATGGACGCAGCTGCTATGCAATAACGCAACACAATGCAAACGAGTGTATGACTTTGGATAAAACCTTAAAAAATAAGTTTGTCACTGTTGTCCTGAATGAGTTTTTTCCTTAGTTATGAAAACTATGTTTTTCAAACCAAACCAAACAATAGAAAACAAATCATGCCAACACCTAAGGATTTGCATTCCTTTTCCCCCTATTCAAGGAATGAGTGATATTCGATTTTTTGTAATCATTGTAAATGTTAGTCATGACTTCAATTATCTCCTGATAGAAGTAGAATGGCATTACTGTGCTTCGGTTATGGGGCAAATGCCGTTCGCGCTTGGAAAAGATTCTTTCCCAATATTCTTCCAAAACTTTTTGAATCCACCATATGGTGACCTTTCGATGCCATCTAGTCTCTGATTGTGAAAGATGTCGAAATGAAAGCCTCTACTTCGCATATCCCACGACCGATGGGGTGCAAGTATTGCCGCTGGTAACGTTACAGCCAGCTGGTCATCGGGAGACCGACATAGAAAGCAATCATGGAAGAGGATCTCGAGGCCTTCCTTCACGGCTGGGGATCGATAAAATTCCAAGTTAGTGATGTGAAAGAAACCATGAATGTTGGGGATTCCTCGCTCCATGCACTTGTCCTTATCCCCTAGTTGGGTGACGAGATTACCGGTTTCTTCCGAGAGAGTTATTTTGCATATAGTCCTCTTGAAGCCGGCTTGCACATATCGTTGAATCCAGTTTTTTGTACTGGCTTGGGGGAAATGAGAAAACATGATCACTCCTTCGTTCTCGATGAAGTAATCTACGGGATCGTTCTCCCATGGTTTTGTGGAAAAGGCATCCGCATCGAGCCACAGCATGGTGTCGTAGTCGTCTAGAGCAGGATGATGCCAAATGCGCGTGGCACGGAATTCTGCTTGCCAATTATATGCCAAGGCCTCCCCTCCACATTTTGAGAACCACGACAGCTCTTGATGAGATGTAATGTTGCATCGTTTTAGAAATGCTTTGTATTTTCTGGGAGGAAGATCGGAGATCTCCTCTTGCAATCCTTTGTTGTCGACTACGACACTGAATTTGACAGGAGATAGCATTTTTTGCATTCCATCAATCAAATCCTGTGGAACTGGTTCGGTTGAAAACACGACAATATCATAGAGCACTTTGTGGTTGTAAGCATAATGCAAGAGACACATGCTTTGGTATAAGAGAGGCCACTGGTGCTCGCCATGAATTTTAGTAGCAATCACAACGTAGTCGTGTCGTACAAATGATGTCATGTTGCTGGCAACGTTCACATTTCTGTTCTCTTTGATGGAAGATGTTGCTTGAAGGTTCGGAGAGTTATTTGATCCGATTCTCGCAGAAGGCGATTTCTGGTCGTCTTTGTTGTCTTTGATGGAAGATGGGGTTCGAATGTGCGGGGAGTCTTCAGATTCGATTCTCTTAGGGGGTGATATCTGGTCGTTACGTTGTTCGTTGCGAAATCCGTCTTTCCAACTAAGAGTCAATGTCATTGAAGACCTTTCATTCTCGTCTGATATCAACAAGGACGCCGAAGACAAATGTTGAAAAACAAGGATCAGATGCAAGACACTGGTAATGCATATCAAACAACAGATCATACATAAACTGAAGGTGCTTGAACGACGATGTGGGATCCCTTGAGAAACGGCAACAGTCATGGTTGGTATCGATCAACAGCGCAGTCGATTTGAGTTGCTGGACTTCGGAACCTGAAGGAAAAGAGCCTGAGTCTTGTGTGAGTTGTCCTTGCTATCACCGGTAGTTCCTATCTCGACTTCTTTTGAGATACAGATTGTAACGCCATAATTTTCCGTTTCAAAATTGTGAATGGATCAACCAGTTGACGCTAACAAGGTTACCACCGGTTCGGACCGTGACAACAGTGTCTCTCGTAATCAACCAGGGTTCATGAGGCATGATTGATACCTTAGGCATAAGTCAAAAAACGTAGTACGAAATAATTAGGTAAGGCTTACTTACATACCGGTAAGGTCTTATTTATAATTACGAAGTAATTCTCCGGTACATACCGGTAAGGTCTTATTTGTAGTTAGCTACATTTTTTGTTCAGAAGATCCAGAAGACGTCTTACAACCAAAAATGACCCCTAAAACAGGGTATTACCCGTTCACCCATGTCCCTGAAACAGAAAGAATACTACGTACGAAGTACAAGGCACTCTGTACAAATACGTAGTTCAACCTAGGAGTAAGGTTACGACGTACGTCCTTCAATGATGTACCGGAACTTTAACTTTTTTTGAGTTTGAAAAAATTAAGATCTTACTGTATGGTAAATTCAATCATCACAGGTTTCGGGATGACTAATGACTGTAAACCGTTAGGTCCTTATCTAAGATTAACCTTACTTCGTACAAGTAGTAAATTACCGTTACCGTATTGATTGTGGAGAGAGTCACGATTAGATGATGGTTCCCTCCGCTCTACAGGAATCCATGGAAAGGGATAACAAGAAGAACATACGCTTGGTCACTTCCGCTATGGAAAGAACCGGTCGATATACAACCATGATTCGAAAAGAACTTTTGAAAGCATTGGCGACGGCGACGATTATCGGTGCGGTATTTGTTTGTCTCTCATCGTCAGGGTCTGCATCTTCGTCCTGGACAACTTTGGAGTTGCTTTTCAACGATAAGACGTCCTCTTCCATCGACTTGCCGCAGAAACATGTTCGGAACAGAAACATGGACCGAAGGAGGAGATTAACGGCAGAGGACAAAGAAAAAGCAGAAGACGATGATTTTGTCATCAATTCCAAAAAACAACATTACCCTCTATTTTCGATTTCGGATAAATTTAACACGATGGGACCAACGGTCTTTCCCAAACCTTCATACGTATACGATGAAGACGTTCCAAATGACAGCGATCTCGTGGTTTATTTGAAACCTACATCCGGGAAACATCGTCCGAAGGAAGACTCTGTCTTTGTTTTTGCAGCAGAGTACACATTTGACATCTATATGCTGTTTCTCATGAGCCTCTACGAAACTGGATTCAAGGGTGACGTAGTGTTTGGAATATCGAAAATGGATTGGGAAAATAAAGATATTCGTGAGTTGTTAGAATATTGGGACAATAGCACTGAGGAAGACGAAATGACAGTGGTTGTCTATGTGGTACCCTATCATTGCTACAACGTCGAAGGAGAAGTCATGGAGAGCCATAGGGGTGGGATGCGGGTTTGCAAGTGCAACAACATGTTTGGTCACAAGAACAAATCCACGGGAGAAATCGCTCCCCTCTTGGACAAGCGACACGGCCGAACCGCACAAACAATCCGATACGAATTGT
The DNA here is from genome assembly GCA_037355855.1 of Pseudo-nitzschia pungens. NCBI lineage: Eukaryota > Bacillariophyta > Bacillariophyceae > Bacillariales > Bacillariaceae > Pseudo-nitzschia > Pseudo-nitzschia pungens. Next base: position 2,735,680 of record CM074760.1, on the reverse strand, counting down.
ACTGGATATGGTCCGAGTGCTATGACCCTACAAGTTGGATTTTGCTCATCGATGCCAGAGACACTATCTTTCAAGACACCCCCTTTGGAAGAGTTCCGCGAAGAACGGTTACCAACAACGGCGATGGTGACGATGATGGTGGGTTGCTCATCTTTTTCGGTGAGAACGCTGACGCAACCAGTCTTGGAAAAAGCAAATACAACCGCAGGTGGCTGAGTTTGGCCTACGGGGAACGAGTTGCGGATGCCTTTGCCGACAAACCGACCATTTGCAGTGGCTCAACCATGGGGGAACAACAAGCCGTTGATGCTTATTTGCGGGCCGAGGTGGCGGAATCAGACGAATCAAAAACCGTGATCTTCGGAGCTGACCAAGGTTTTCACAACTATCTGTATTACAGCAACAAACTTGCCAACGCGAAGGCAATCAATCAGATCATTGTACAGGACCAAGGGCTTGGTATCGTCAACAACATGGGGGCACTACGGGACAAAAGTCTCAAGGAGTGGGGCAACGGTAGGATCATACAGGATACTGAGGAATACCCCAAGAACACCGTTTTTAACTGGGACGGCACTATTTCTCCCGTTGTTCATCAATACGATCGACACAAGGTGTTGTCTAACTGGTGGCACCAACGCAAGCTCGAAGAATTTGAGGAGCAATGGGAGAAAATGAAATGAAATCGAAATGAAATGAAATGATATTTGAGAATACGAATGTAGTTGTTGCATGAGCATAGAGTTCTTGACCACGTTTACAATCGAAAATAGAAATCGAATTGTAATCATTAAATCTGTTGAGTGTTGAATGGACACGTTCATTCTGAGATAACCCAACATCGACTTTCCTCTTTCACCACCCCACAATTGCATAAATCGAAACATTATGTTTAGTGACTTCTACTGGCAAAGGCGGATATCATTTTCTCGCTTGAAGTAACAAGAAGCACTGTCATTTGGTATTCGGGGGGTCAAAAATTATGAACTTACTGCTTTGCACTAAGGATTGCATGTTCTGTACCTTGAATCATAATCATCTCATGTTCTGCACTCTTGCTTGATTCCATCATGCCCTGTTGTCGGGCTGAATTTTTTGATGTCTTCAATTTTGAGCTCTACGCGTAGTCGACATGACCGTGACTTGATCGATTGTTGATTCATTCATCTCAACTACGTGTAAGGTTAATTAAGGCTTCGTACACGCAGGTACGTTCTGGATTTTGATGTTTTGTGAAGAACCATTGATTACAAACATTTTTTTCTCTCAAAATTATTTTTGGTTTTTTGTTTGTGTCACTCGTCACATCACAGAAATCATTGTGTCACACATCTCTCATCACTCGCGTTAGCAATTTCCATTCTGTTGGAAACGATCCAAAAACAACTATTGGATGCGTAGACGAAGGCCCCGTTTTCATTCTGATGGAAGTACGAAAATTATCATGTGCGACGATGCGCGAGGACTCTTCTCGTTGTCACGTGCAGACTGATTCGAAGACACAACGGAAGAAATCTCTCCTGATTCTTGCATTTTGGCTTTGCTCGAGCTGGACGTTTGGATGTGCTACTCTGCATCTCTCGATTTCCGTGGCAGCTTTCGTGCCTTCGTCGTGCCAAAGGACAATTTCTTCGGAAAGATCATGGGGTACAGCCTCCAGAAGTGAGCATCAGAATTGGAGTACCCGTCGCGTCCATAACCTATTGGCAAGAAGGCAACAGAAGCAGAAAACGAACCAGAACAACCCCAAATCAGTCGACATCAGCAACATACTTGCCGATATGGGACTCAAACAAGTCAACGCCACTAATAGTCAGAGCTCGAGGAAAGACGCCAATAGAACGAAAAAGAAGAAGAAGAACGTCACCAGTACTGCCGCATCAACTAGCCAAGAGTTTCCCGATGTCAGTGTCCGGACGCAACTCGAATACGCTAGGAATGGGCATGCCGTCCTGCGAAATTTTATCGGAGAGAAAAGTGACAGGACCTCCTCTAGTAACATTAATAACACGAAAAAGAACAAGAGGCTCTCGGTTCTCCGTAGGGACTTACTGAATCTTGCCGTGGATCAAGAATTGAAGGCATGGGTGCAGAAGGTCCAGGTCGCAGCAGGAAAAGACATTGCTGATTCGTGCCATTGCATTCAAGACTGTCAACGAGCATTGGATGACGTTGGAGTGACAGCCAGCCTTCCCTTTTTGCAATATTTTAATACCTGGAGACAGCTACCGGCCGTGAAAGATCTTGCGTACGACCTCGGAAAAGCTGCCTCGATCCTTTTGGATGTCCCTACGGTTCGCCTATACCAAGACGCCGTATTCTGGAAGCGAAGCCAGGATGGGCCAACACCATGGCACGCAGATGCTCGCATGGCCCCCTTTGATACTTCACACATGATAACGTTTTGGATCCCACTTCAGGAGGTACCATCCCCAGAAAATGGTGGAACGGCATTAATTTTCTGCTCAAAAAGTCACGCTGATTTTGCTTTGCCATATTGGAACCCATTACCGGACGCAAAGAATCCTAGAGCTGGAGACAACATTAGTATTAAAGACGACAAAACGTCGTATGTGTCTGGATGGGATCGCCTCGAAGATCGATATCCGAAAAAGGTAGTCGATTACATGCCCATGAGCGTCGGGGATGTAACAATACATTCTGGTTGGACACTTCACTGCTCAAATGGAAATCAGCTTGAAGGTTCGAAAGATCGAGTTGCTCTAGCAATATCATTTGTGGATGGAAGCGCAGAAATCCGTCCCGACTGGAAAACTGTTGGAGACGACGAGGATAGATGGAGCTACCAAGACTGGTGCAATGATATCACCCCCCGGAAAAAGTTCTCTCACGACCTCGTACCGATTGTGTGGCCCCCTTCCCGAAGAGATTAGTTGAAAAGAAGCAGAATTGTAAACACCATTGATTGATTTAGTTTTCGAACGTGATTGGGGGAAAGCATCGAGAAAAAAAACATAACCAGTAATGATACCATTTACATTGTAGTAATAAACTGCTTTTTAACAAAGAGAGGATCTCAGGGAAGATTTGGATAACAATTATTATAATGATATAAGGTTCGAAACAAGTTGACGTCAATGGATAGGATAAACTAAGGCTTACTTATCGAATCTTGTTTTGCGACCATTAAATCAGCGATCTAGTAATCTCGTTAGCATCCTCTACTCAAGTGTTAATAAGTCGACTACAGTAGTACTTCGTAGTAACTATCTCACCATCTTGTTTTTGTAGGGATGGTGTTGGACCTTGTCAGGATGTCTGTCCAGAAGTTGTATCATTTCCATCAAGACGTCAGCTGTTGTGCTTTCACGTCAGCGCTTGATTGTAGTACCTTTATTAATCTGAATATCACAGCCGAGGTAACGCGGACATTGTGGCCGAGCGGTCTAAGGCGCAACGTTAAGGCCGTTGTCTTAATTGGCGGGGGTTCGAATCCCCTCGATGTCACCATTTTTGCTTCAGCCGCCCTTTTTGACGCGAAACGTATCACGTCATTGCATGGGTAAGATACGGTAAAAACTTAAAATATTTATGGGCCCTGCGGCTCCTATTTTCAGCGACCATCTTCAACATACGGAACTCCGGTGTTATCCTTTTTTCGCGAGACTCGATGGTAAATAATAATGAAAACCTTTCTCTCGATGCTTGCAAATGTTGTCAATAAAGCATGTTAATTCAAAGCTAAAGAATTAAACCACCGTACTCTTACGACAAGTGTGGGAAATACTTCACGACAATCAAACGATGGTTTGCTAGTGAAATGTTCAGAAGCAACTCGTGCAATGTAATATTGAAAGTATAGTTCCCCAATATTCAAGGCCCTGCTTGTCTTTTTCAGAATGTAAATGCACAAGCTGTTCAATCGTCCGTATTCGGATTGAAATCAATGGAAGGATCGGCATCCGCGTTGTGACAAGAACTGGGGCAGATACAGAGCTGGTATCAAAATAAGAGTTCGCTGTGCGTGTGTGTGTGAGTGTTATTTGGATGCTGGTATGTGTTGTGTAGTATCACAGATGGGTGGGTGCGGAACGTGGGTATATACAGTGGTACGGATATTCTTTCTCCGTGTATAAAGATGTTGTTGAACTGGCAGATAGCAAAGGAAGAAGAAGGTGGAGAAGAAAAACTATATAGCAATAGCAGCAGCGAGGAGTGTACAAATCACAACAACGATCGGTCGAGTTGCTTTCGGATTGGTCCGCTCCGGATCAACTCGGCGATTCGTTCCTTCTCGATCGTCAAATTGCCCGTTGACACCCTCTCGATCAGCAAGCTCCTCTTCCGGCGGGATTTCCGGCGGGTACCGCTGCCCCCGTGTCGTTGCCGCTCCCACTCGCAGTGGTCGCGGGTGCCGAAGCAGCAGCAGCAGCAGCGGTGGACGCCGTTGGGTTGGCTGCGGACGACGCGGCATGGTCGACGGTCGGGAGTCCCCCGACCCAGGTGGGATGGACCAGTTCGCCGCTCACCGAACAAATGTACATGCCCTCGTCTTCCGTGACGTTTCTCCAGTTCCATCCCTCGGAGGCAAACTCAACGGCGTTCCGTTCCGCGTTTTCTTGCAGCTCGTACCGGTTGGACCATATGCGCGATTTTATCCGATTGCTATACTCGTGGCGAGTGGGGATCGGCATGACCTCCACCTGGTCTTGAAAGCAGATGCGCGTGGGTTTGGTTCGGATGAGCTTGGAGGTGCTTGCCGACCTCCTCATTTTGGGTTTGGTGTTGCTCCTCCGGTTGCCGCTGCTGCTCGAGCTCGCACCGGTTCCGTCCTCGTCCTCATCGCTGTCATCGGGCACCACGATCGATTCGTCGTCGCAGTCGTCTTCCATTTCGTCGTCCGAATGAATCCCCGTCTTGAGGGGTTCCTTCGATGGGACCACCCCACTGAGGGGCTTGCGGGTGGCCGAACCATCGGGCGGGGATTGGTAAAACACATTGTATCCCACGCCCATGCCCCGCAGGATGCGAACGCGCCGGTGCTGGGCAGCCGTCAGCGGTTGCGTATTGAATTGCATCTGTGCGGATTTGCTGCTGTCTCCTCCGTAGGGAGGGCTGGAACCGTAGATTCCGAGGCGACTCAACAACCGAGATCGAATGTCTTCCGAGGACCCTCCGCGACCTCCTCGGCTGGATGAGCTTCCCCGGATGCCTCCCCCGTAACCCGAGTTGCCGCCACTTCTGTTGTTGTTGTGATTTCTCGGGACCACGTTGGCGGTGGTCGTTGGTGGAGGGGGCATCCGTGCAAGAGTCGGTTCCTCCGCGTACTGCGGCTGTTCCATGGTCGGTGTCGGAAGCGTCGCAACGTCGGACGCCGCGATTGTTTTCGAGGCAGCGTCTGCCACCGCCGCGGCCAATCCCACCCGATGGATCCCTTCGCTGATTCGGTTCGCGCTTCTCCTGGCGTCTTCACCCTCCGACTGTGTTGGATGTGGATGGGATGCAACGCTCAGACTGCTCGCCATCTCGTCGTGATTTCTCGTGGTACACTACGGATGGTTTGTTAGATCGGTTGGATTGGGTTGGATGAGGTGAGTGAAACTCAGACACACGTACAACGAATGCAGTGTGCGTACTCGATGGTGCAGAGTTGGACTCGTATGCCTTTGTGTTGCGAGGCTGATGTATTGGAATGATATGGGCTGGCGTCACCACATCAATCGATCGATCGCAATGAAATCAATCGATTCCGTCTCTTCGAGCGGCTGTTCGGTGATACGACGTCTTGGGTACGGTATCAATGTGACAGGCTGGCAGTTGGCGAATTGGAATTGGAACTGTAATTACCGGTAGACGATGAATTGATGGGGATGCTGGTGCGGGTGCTGATGCGGATGTTTTGCGCGCTGCCGAACGGTAGGTAGAAACCAAAAGCAACCGCGATGCGATCGAGTGGGTGTTGATCGATGGACTGGATCGCTGCGTTTCTGCGTCTCGCTCTCACGCAACGGTGATGACGAACAACGTACCGTACTGGCTTGTGCTTTGCTCGTATCGTATCGTATCGTATCGTACGGTATTCGTACCGGTGTGGGCGTTCGAGGCAAATCGAAACGCAACGCAAGACAACGTGATGTACGTACACTCCTTCTACTGACCCCTGATTAGAACGAAACTATCCTCCGTCAAAGAAGAGGCAACGAACAGTTAGATGGCAACGAACGTTCAAGATCACTTTGTCATTTACCGGTACAACATAGTAGTCATAATAATTTAAATAAACAACATCATCGAGTGCTCTTTTTACTACGAGGTGGTACTTACTTCGTAATTAACGAGGGTCCCTTTGGTTGGTGTACCATGCGGTATGTGTACGAGTAACTACTTGCAGACGGGACGCCCCGTTGCGTTTGCATCGAGGTTCGTACGTTACCGTACCATACGGCAGAGTTACGTTGCCTCCTTCTGCCGTTCGACGTTGTTCCTCTTGGAATCGTGTTGGTTGAAATGCAAGTACGCACGACGAGGCTTCCGCCACAGGCCCGCAACGGAATACCGAAGAAAAGCGAAGGTTGGTGGCTTACATAAGGGAGAAGGTACGATAGGCCGAAGAGGGGACTACTTTACATAGGGATTAAAAACAATATTTTTGATTGGTCGAGAGGATAATTTCGTCGCGTTTTATTAAGGCAATTTATCCCTGCAGTGACGCACTCCTCTCGGGAGGCGCATCGAACCCAGTCAGTTGCCCTCTAACCTTAAGGTTATATCCTTACGTACAGTCACAAAAATATCGTGGAGAAAACACTAGTGGTGGGGGATGACCTGCTGTTCCAGGGATTTCTCCAACTGTTGTGTTTGGTCCATTATCAAAATCTCTTATCAAAATCTGATTGTTATCATGATGTTTTTTTGCATGGCCCAAATAATGCATTGTACGAAGTACGTAGTAACCTTAACCTTACTTGTACTATTGTGCGAAGTACGAAGTACAATGTAACCTTAACTTTGCTGTACCGTACGGTAAAATTTATCGTACGGGTACGGTAAATTATGCAACATATTCTAGTTCGATGTATGGGTTCTTCTGCGCGCACCCTAAGATACGAACCTAGTCATACTGGGAAAATTAAATTGCCTTCCGCTACGTCGATTAAACGTGTACTGGCGCTGGTCACCGTCCCGTCACAGGTAAGGTTAAGATCTTACTTAAATCTTACAGTAAGGTTACTTCATACTACGTATCTTTCTAATTTTTTTTCCATGAGGTACACAAGTATCAGAAGAGGTTGTGGAGATTTCTTTCTAAAGAATAATTTTTAAATGCAGTGTACTGTTGGTGGTTCAGTGGCGTTCCATGGTGGTATTTTTATTTTCAGCGCACACTCGAAAATTCTCAATTGTTGTCGGACTCGTAGTAATGTTTTCAGGAATGGCTCAATCAATGAATGAATCGATCATCTTTTTTTTTTTTTGTGTAATTCGTTAACTTACTGTTTCCCACCGGAATCAATAAAAGTCGTCATTGTTTTTCCTTTGACCAGCATCAAAGGCATCTTCTCGTAGCACACAGTAATCATGATCTCTAATTGGTTCACCAATACAACCGGGAACATCCTCTTCCTCCCAAGTAGCGCTGTAAAAGTAACAGACGAGACCGCGTTGGCAATCCAAATCAGAATCACAATCTCCTTCGCATTGACCAAGAGGGAAATGCCCCTCTGGGTTGTTGCCAAAATCATTCACAGTGTTTCTTGGTACGCAGTAGTCCCAATCCGTCCAAATGGTACCAAAACAACCAGTAGGAACGGGGTCACCAATATCACGCTGGTGACACACGAGACCGTGATCGCAATCATAGTCATCATCACAATCTCCTTCGCACCGACCAAGTGACCTCATTGGGTTAGGGCCAATATTCGTCATGGGTTTGTAAGTGCTTTTTGGGTACACGCAGTAGTCGTAATTTAACTTTCCAGCTCCCACACAACCAGGGGGTTCGGTATCATCGTTACCACGATGATGACACACGAGAGCACCATCACAATCTCCATCCGTGTCACAATCTCCTTCGCACGGACCAAGCTTCTTCGATGGGTTAGGGCCAAAATCAATGGTAGGGAGAAATGGCGCGCAGTAGTCATAATCCTTCACTGGATCGCCATAACAACCACGAGGAAGGTGGTCACCAGTGTCGCGCTGCTGACAATACAGACCATCATCGCATTGCTCAAAAGCACCATCACAATCTCCGGCGCACATACCAAGCTTGAACCATGGGTTAGGGCCAAAATCCGTTGCCTTGATGGGCGAGACTGGTGGGTTTTGCATTCGTCTACCATATTTTTTCACCAACATGTTTAGAGTCGAAGTGGATTGAAGAGATCTGCCAGATAGTACCCCCACGACAGCCATGACGACAAGGAAAGTCATGGCAAGGAGAAGACGAGGTCTAGTGGATGAATGGACGGCAGCGTTGTCTTTATCATCAGTCTCGATTGTGGCATCGTGCCCTAGCAAGAAGCTTTCTTCTGTTGTAGGCATCGTTCTGGTTTGACACGGTAGTTGTCTGTCATGAGAATTGCGTTTCGAGGATATGTCAATGTGAGATCAAGTAGTAGTAGTGCATTCAATAAGATATATCAATAATAGCAAGCGGGAACACATTGTACGTGAAATGGGCTATCACCGCATACATCGCCATTTTCATTTACCTTAATCAAAGCTTTCGGAATCGATGTAAGAAATCTCAAAACAGTTGAACCCGTTTGACATTTCCAGAGGTAAAATTATGGAAATGAATGTTGTTGAGGAAGGACTGGATCTTCTATAGGCTGAAAAGGTACACACCGGAGAAGAAAATGATTTCTGCATGTACCGGTGCAGCTACTACCAGAAGAAACAATCAACTGCTGGGGGAGAGTGTCTACCCTGAGAGGTCCAAGTGTTCCTGACCGATAATCCGTGACACCATGCATTTATGCCCGACACGGAAATACGGAAATCTGTCAGTCAAGTGCCAAGAACGAAAACCGAAGTCAACTTCCACCAGCTGAAGTTCCGAACACTTCACAGTGAACGTTCCGAACACATGTTCGTGTGTTACGTCCGAAAACTGTTGGGCAAGACACAGGTCACCGCAACTGCAGGATGCGGGTGGGGACACGCCCACACCTTGACCTACTAGCATAGCCGAATGTGAGCACAGAGTACGTGCACTCCGAAGTTGACGTAAGATTACACCCGAGACGGCGCCGGGGTATCCCATAGGATACTGTGCGGCATCTCATGATCCCTTGGAAATTAGATCCCTTGCGAAATCCCAATTTTTTGTTCTTGTTGATCTATTATTTTTTATTTTTTGCAACCCCGCGCCACTAATTGTTCTCGCATGGTTTTGTTTCGCTGCAAAAAGAATGAGAGATAATAATATCATTATTACTTCTATTAATCTACTCGTGCGTCCTTACCATTGTTTCAGTACCGTATGTACAAGGACCGGTGCTGCTACCAGAAGAACAACAATCAATGGGAGAGATTAAAAGGTTATCCGTGACACCATTGACACGAAAATCCGAAAATTTGTCTGTTAAGTGCCGAGAGCGAAAACCGAAGTCAACTTCCACCAGCCGAAGTGCAAGTGCAAAACCTGTCGTAGTGAAGCTTAGTGGTACGGTAATTAACTTACGGTAGCGTACGAACGCATGATGGTGCGAGCAGGTTGTTTGTGCATCAGCCAATCCAACCAACGGAAAGCAGCAGAAGAAGCAGAAGACGGAGAAGGAGCACAAGCAAGATGTTCTCCTTGCCTCTACGAGCATATCCTTGCAGTCACAAAAACATTGTGGAGAAAACGCCAGTGGTGGGGGATGACCTGCTATTCCAGGGATTTCTCCAACTGTTGTGTTTGGTCCATCATCAAAATCTCTTCTCAAAATCTCAAGACGTAATTACGGTAACCTCAAGGCTTACCAAGTTTTTTTGCAGGGCCCAAAATACAAAGTAGTAAGATTACGTAGTAACCTTACCGTAACTTACTTGTACCGTACTACAGAGCGAAGTACGAAGTACAATGTAACCTTAACTTTGCTCGTACGGTAAGGTTATGCAACATTATTATTTTAGTTCGATGTAAACCTTACCGTAAGGTTTACGGTACAGTAAGGTTTTTATGGGTTCTTCTGTGCGCACCCTAAGATACGAACCTAGTCATCCTGGGAAAATTAAAATTTACGAGATTTTTCCTCCGCCCTGCCTCCGCCCGGCTGCAGTGTCCCGTACGGTATCTGCGCTCGAACGAATGAAATTTTTGTGAAATTTTTGCATGTTTTGTTTTGCGGGAACGAGTTGCACGTAACTTACCGTATGGTTGCCTTCCGCTACCGGTACGTCGATTCTACTTTTACTTGTACGTAAGATTACTGGTCACCGTCCCGTTACTGCTACGGGAAGGCTTCACTCCTCTAATAAAATTCTACTAAAAATAACTTTATATTTTTTTTTTTCAACAAGTAATTTTTTTCCACAAGTTTTTACCGTGCGGTAATTACCGTACACAAGTAAGATTAGGTTAAGATTACTGGTAATTACTGTAATGAAGACTTACCTCTCTGTTGGCAACGGGAACACCCGAAAATCATAGGGAATACCGTACGGTACAAGTAACCTTAGTGTAATTAAAATTACCGTACGGTAATCTTAGTCTACCATTCATTCCCGCGCAGACGGATTCTCACTGATACGATCTGTCCTCTCGACCTAACGTATGATACCATACCGTAAGGTAACCCCAACCGAAAGTGATTGGTGTACCATAGGAAGCAGGATTTGATAGAACCGATCATACGAGTACTCGTACCCGGAGGGCGAGTTCTTGACGATCACTGCTTCGTCCTATTCGGAGGACAAGGGCTTTGTTTCGTTTCGTTTCGCTTCGTTTCGTTTCGTTTCGCTTCGCTTCCATTCGTTTCGGGACACCAACCAACCATGACCACCGTGTCCAAAACAATGGCAGAGATCGTGGCCGCGTCGACGGGACCGGCATCCACAGCCGCGTTGGGAAACGCCAAGAACAGTGCGAATGGTGATTTCGGAAGCAATGCCGGGACGGCAGCGGCAGCGGCAGCGGCATCCGTGACGGAGTCGAACACCGCAAAAAACAAGAAAGACGAGAACGGTTCGTCCAACACGATCATGAGGGCATTTCCGCACTTGACAATCACCGTGTACATTCCCACTGTCTGCGTAGGGGTTCTCATTGGCAAACGCGGATACACGATCGATAAAATCCAGCGCCACGCGGCCACCGAATCCACCAAATTCTACTCCGCCAACGGTGGATCGCAGGGAACTTCTTCCTCGTTGCGGGGTGGTGGTGGACGCAGCAACAACAGCAGCAGCAATAGCAACAACAACAGCAACAACAATAGCAACAATATCAATAATGGCAACAACAACAACTGCAACAATATCAATAATGGCAACAACAACAACAACAGCAACGACAACAGCAACGCCAACCGGTCGAAAGCAAAGAAAATATCGCCGGATTCTGTGCGGATTAGTGTCGTCAACTATCCGCCACCGCTTCCCACCCCCCAGCAGCACCAGCAGAACTACGAGAATTACGACAATCCTCACTATCTGATCCACTCGGAGGAATACCCAACGTCCCCCGGACAACAGCAGCAGCTGCAGCAGCATCAGCAGCCCTCACAAACACCGCTGGGGTTCGCTTCGCCGGTGCTGCAGCAGCAACAGCAACAGCAGCAGCTGCAGCTGCAGCCCATGGGAGACATGGGCGTGCCACCCACCTACACGGAACTCGATTTCACCAACCCCCAGTGGACCCCGATCGTCATCCGGGCCGATCCCATTGCCGCCCTGCACGCTTCCAAGGCCATCCACGACATTTGTTGCCCGGAATACGTTTCCGATCGAAAACAGCTGGTGTACATCATGGACGTGCCGGTTCCGGCGGTGGCCGCGGTCAACTCGGACAATGCCAACCTGCGGCACGCATCCATTGTCGGGAAAAAGGGGAACAAACTCATCCAGCTGAGCGCCGATCACCAGTGTCGGATCATGGTCCCGCCCAAGCAACTCGGGCACAACATCATTCAGCTGGAGGCTCCGCTGCAGGAATGCTGCTCGTGCCTCAGGGCCATTTCGGCGAAACTCCGGGCGGACAGCACTCCTTCTTCGTTCGGGAAGAACGACGAAAAGGGGGGACAGCAGCAGTCATCGCCGAGCGGCGCTGGCGACAAGACAATGTCCGGTGCCTCGAGCTCGAACTCGAATTCCAATTCCAATTCGAACTCGGCGCAGGCGCAGGCGCAGGCGCAGAATCAAACCAAAAACGCTCGGAACCGAAACAAGATCGAGAATGCCAAGAGCAACTACCAGATCACCCTTATTGTCCAGCCGCTCCCGTCGCAAACGAAACTGCGGAACATTGCCCGGAAAACCGAAACCAAAATCCTGAGAAAAAAGATACCGAGATCGCACCGAAAGCAGAAACAGCGACAACTCGAGCAGCAGCAGCAGCTGCAAAGCGAGCAAGATCCACCCCAGCTTTCGGAAGAGCTCGATCTCTCTTACGAAGAAGGGGAAGGGGAGGAAGAACTGGTGGAGCCCCAGGAATCGAACGATCCCGGAGAGAACTTTTCTGCCGCCGATGACACCGGCGAGGCTTCGGGAAAGGAAGCGGCAGCGACAAAATCGTCGGGCGGATCATGGAGATTGACGATTGTGGCCACGACGGAGAAAAAAGCCACAAAAGCTCTAGACATGCTCAAGGTCCTGGTCTCTAAGGGCTACGAAGTACTGGTAGAAGACATGGGCACGACCATCAACGAAGCCAACTGTAGCACCAAACCGGACAGAAACGTGTCCAGGGGCGACAGCGATGCTCATGCTGGCGCAACGGCGACTGTTGGAGCCGAAGGTGGTATCGATGGTTCTGCCGGGTCGGCAGAAGATGGCACGAAAGGATCGACGGCGGGCAACAACAACAACAACAACAACAACATCAACAATATCAACAACAAGGGTGGTGGTACCCGAGGTTCGAGGGGCAAGAAGAAGAAGAAATACTTGTATAAGCTATAATGGGAAACAAAGTCCTACCAATCAAAACCAGGCCTTGTCGTCAGAAGCACTGGTAACAGCACATCAGCGACGGCAACGAGACCGAGAGGGTGCATATTATATATATATATATATAGTATTATATATATATATCTTTATGCTAGCGCTCGCACCAGCGGCGCACTTATTGATTCTTCCGCAGTCTTTCGACAAAGGGGGTCACACGAAGAGCAAGATGAACCTGTACTAGAAACCGAGATAGGAAGCAGACCGACAAGTGCGTTCAATTATTGCAAACGAAGGATATAGCACCAAAAAATTTGAAATTCTTTTTCGATTTGGCTCCGCGGTGAAGGCTAAACTGAATAGTGAATACTACTAGCCCAGATCACCATTGTGGAATGTTCGATTCATTCGGCCGTCTTGTCACGCAACTCGCGGGGTGCGTGCGTTCTGGTAGCCAACGATGAAATGCCATTATGCCATAGGATCCTTGTCTTTCAAAATAATTTTATCATTCCGAGAGTCGCTTTTGGAGCGTTATCGAAGTTCTTTTGTGGGAGACTTGCGCTGGATTTTAATTTTACGACAGCCCACGAAATCTGCCATTCATAACAAAACATTAGTAGGATTGATGATAGTAACATCAGAATGTTTTGTAAAACTGATAATGCTGCGTATCAATGATCCTTTTAATTTCTGGTACATACTGGAATTGTTATTGTTGGTCAATTGAAAAGCAGACTACTACTACTAGCTTGTACTTTCTTTGGTATCCTACTACAACTCTAGTATAATGACACTGCATTGAGGAACAAAGGACCTCTGGTGACGTTTTTCAGCAGGCTTCAATCAAAACGCCAAAAGACCATCAAATTCTTCTCTTTTTGCTATATCGTATACGAAAGTTTGTTCCAACTATGACTGCTCCTGCTACTAGAAACGTACTAGCTAGTAGTACTAACATTCAACCAAGACATCAACACCAGTTCTACGAACACCATGGATTACTAGTACTAAGACGAATAGTAGTACTACTACTATTAGCACTACTACTACTAGTAGTAGTAGTAGTATAGCCAGTAGTACTAGTAGTAGTGTAGGATGCAATCAGGAGGACATTGGACAGGCAGAGACCAACCCCTCCCAAAAAGATGAACGCTCTTGAACGCTGAACCGAGACCTGATTCCAACTGTTCACCACTTGAATTTGTTGCTCCTTTTGACTCTGTTGGTCCATGATTTACTTCATTCGGTTCGTTTAGGTCTGATGTTGTCTTACAGCTACACCATATGCGAGTACGTACCTACGGGTACGTAAGGTACTGTGCGAAGCAAAGCAAAACGAACGTGTTCCACGCAATGTCTCCCAACGAAAGGCTCCCCAACAAGAAGCAGTTGGCAATCTCAATGATCAAGTAGAGGCTAAATAAGTACCATAGTTCCCACTTTTTTCGTTCTTTTCGAGCTCTTTGAGACTGTTCTTCGAAGATTTTTCAACAAAAAATGATTAGAAAATGTTGAAGATCCTGGATATTAAAAATAGTATTCTTATTATTTTGATTGAACAAAAATCACCCCATTTCAATCGTACGTAATTCCACCATAACGGTACGTGTTCAACTTCCGGAAGAAAACGGAATCAGAATTTTGATCGAACGTTCTTTCTCCATTTGACCGATGCGACTACAACATCTTGCATTCGTTGACTGTCACTTGGAACAAACAACATTGAAACACACAAAGTCAATCCGTTGAGGTCTTGGAAGAACAAGAAAGAACAATGCTTGTGTGCCGGTCCTTAAGAGCGAAAAAAATCGCTCGTTACGCAACCTCTAAAAACCCCACAAAATCGCGTTTGTCCATGGTTTGGATATCGACCATGTCATTATTTTGTAAAATATATGATGTAGTAGTACTACCGACGGAAGTTGGCCTACGAGTACGAATTAACTTCTGTAATACGATTACGCTGAGCGTACGTAACAATTCCATTGCGTTTCGAAACCCATCTTCCACGTACAGGTAAGGTTTACTGTAATGCCCAAGAAAACTTTGCCCATCCCTAGTACGAACGCATGCAACCCGGGCACAACGTTTTGTTACATCATTGAACACACAACATAGCTCACAAACACAACTTAAATACAATACGAATCAAAATCAATTTATGCAATAATAGCAGTGTATAGCTTACCACACGAAAAGACAATACCTGATCAGTAAAATTATGGCCATGGGACGACCATCAGTAGGACGAAACGTCGATTCTCGAACGAGACTTCTCAATAGTCTCGGTCTATTCCAAGAGCAGCAACAGCGAGAAGAATCGAAGTGCTATCCCAGAGAAGTTACGGGATGGAAGAAGGACGGTCGCGATGCGTCCCCACCGAACGGTCACACGGAAAACAGTTGGAGTAGTGGCTACACAGGAAAGAAGAAAATCCGTCACGTCAAAAGCTTATCGGATATTCCCGTGCGATCGGCTCTCCACAACACTGTTGCATTTGAGACAATATTGAACGATGAGAATGTCACGAGGAACCTCACGGAGAAGAGCAGTAGTTTGCCAAGACGGTCATCATTTTCAGACAAGGACAAGAACAAAAATTCGGTTCGATTCAATACGGTGGTTTGTGGAGTGAAGATCCCCTCCCGAAACCAATATTCGAGACGAATCCGACAAACGCTTTGGAGAGATCGTTACGAACTCTCCGAAATGGTGGAGAGAAACACGACAGAATTTCATGCAGAAAATTACGATTGGAATCAGGTTGTACTTGACGAAGAGATGTACGTCGACGCTACGAGTGGAGAACGGGTCCATCCGTGTCACGTCGAAGGCCACCTGTTTGACGACACCGACGAAGACGAGGATGACTATGATGACTCGTTCGGAGACGGAGTGGGATTTTCTCCGTTATCAAGGTCGGAGTCAATGCTTGGCTCAAAATAGAGGGAGTGAAACTAAACACACAGCATGGATTGATCTAGGTTATGTATATTAAATACCTTCAGGATCGACGTTAACGATGTCTTATTCCTATGCGTTGCCAGCGAGGTCGAGGTCACTTTAAAGTACGACTTATAATTCGCACAAGCAAAAAAAAAAAGAGGAAGCATTGGTATGCTTCGTAATGTGTCGAAGAACTCCGACTTCGATTTCTATTATAACATTATCGAAATGGATACTATCAAAATGGTTGACAGATCTCTGCAGATACAACATTATCATACTGTGTAAATACGAAAATGTAAAATGTTATAAAAACGCTATAATCGCCGATTCAGGTTTCAAATCCTTCTTTTACAAATCTATAGCTGTAAAGATATTCGCTCGTCAGCAAATAAAAGGGTGATAACAATAACAACAGGATAAGACGCAGTCCCAGCAAATCGTGAGACTACAGTGTGTACTGTATAGTCTATTGCATACATTCAAACACTACAAGATACTCTCCTAGAGGTGCATCGGAATCATCGAAAAGGGAGGGCTTGATAGGTGTCTTATTTTAAAGAGATAAAAGAAAGAATAGTGGAGGGAGCTGAGCGTTTGCTCGGCTCACTAATTCAGCGTGACAGCGCTGCACTGTATATTTAGCGAGCGTTAGCTCGCTTGCGCTCGCGTTAGCTCGCTTGCGCTAACTCGCTTAATAACTGTTTGGGCCAGGTGTCCGGTCATGGTACATATTGTACACCAATGACCCGGCCCCGGCGGTAGCATAGTATGTTAGCATTGGTATCATGGTAGATTAGCATCTTTCAGTATCTCGTAGCATTAGCAACCCTAACCCTGTAGCATTTAGCTACACCCTGAAAAGGTGCTTTACTCGGGGTACGTACGATTGGTACAAATCGTACGCGGCGACCCTAGTAAACTCTGCTAGCAATACTAGACAGGATAGGTCTGCTGCTAAGCCTGCTGCTAAGCCTGCTGCTAAGCCTGTTGCTAAGCCTGTTGCTACGCCTGTTGCTAACCATTTAGCACACAGCCCTAGCACTCAGCTCAGCACCTGTTAGTTAGTTACTGGAGGCTGCTGCCTGTAGCCTCAGTACACTCTCCTACACAGGAGCCTTGCTAGCACAGATCATAGCACCACCTTGAATATCTTCATATAGCATGATCCACCTTGAGTTTGGCTTCCTTCTCATTGCTTGTTGGACGAGCATACACGATATTTAACTTTGAATTCAATTCAAAATCTACGTTCAATAGTGGTCTTAATTCTTATTTTGAAGAGAATAGCTTTCATGCCATTGATTTTGCTAAGTGTTCATCATTGGTTATTTCACTTGGCATTCGGTTAAATGATCTGTAAATTGAAGTTGATCTTGTCATTCCAAGAAGGCATGTTGAAGATTATCTACGTTCAAGTTCATCGTTCCATGTCAACTTTCTTGGCGCATGAGTTGGTTCCTCAACATAACTAGTACTTTGTAGTGATGGTGGCATTTGCGTATTTGCAAGAACTCGCGTCGAAATTCTTTCCCATTTCCATTTTGATCTTTGGCGACAAACTTCTAGAGTTGTGCTGATTTCAGTGACCAACTTTCAAAGCTAAATTTTGTTCATGTAGTACGTCGAATGACCCATTAATACCGATTTTGATAATTGGCATCATTTTTGTCCCCAATTATTCTCAAAAATACTACTAATACGCTACCGGTACGCTCTTTAGTTACGAGTAAGGTTACTTGTACGCCATTGGCGAAAAAAATAATTTCAAAATTTTCGTATCGGGTAGCAAACTTCGTCGACGCTTCCAATGATTGATGATTCTCCACCAGCTGCTACTACGGAATTCCTATCAGCTGTCCCCAGGCTTTCGTCGAGTTGATGAAAATAATGAGAGATGATAAAAATAAATCGAATAGAATACTGTAGCTCGTATTGTACCGTACGAGTGAAAGTACGAATGACTACGTTCTCTACCGGTACGGTAGTCATCGGAATCCAATTTTTGAACCTTTCTAACAATAATTGTTTCAACAGATAATTTCTGGCAATCCCCAACAGACGACAAGCGACTACAAAATACCGTACGCTAGTAATACCGTTGCCGAAGGTAATCTTACCGGTACCACTACAAAAACGAACACGGCTTTCTTTTCATCGATGGAAAAATGGTGAAGTGTGACTTCATTGGCTCTTCGAAAAATGACGTATTTCTTTTGATTCTGACGATTGGGAGGAATTTTTCCGGCAGCCTTAAGTGATGGCAGATGTGTGAATACAACTTCCTCTTGTGGAAACTACTGTTGTGCTTCTTGCACTCTTTTGCGCTTTGTCAGAGAGAAGGTATTTCATTGGAAAATTCGAATTCCATATTGTGATTGCAGTTGTTCTGTGTGAGAACCGTGGTCGATTAAGTGTCAAAACGTATTAAATATCTCTCACCACGATAGCGCGACCAAAACCGTTAATGCAACTTCATGGTTCTTTCAGCAGTTTGGAAAAAATTCTTCTACCTAGATCCCGTAAGAACTTTAATCAGTCCCATGTGTCTGTAAATAGAATTCGGACAGATGTGTGATGCCTTTCGATCACCTAATTTCTTCCACACCTTTCTCCTGACTTGCAGGTAACACGAGAGATAAAGTGTCAAGGAAGGAACAAAACGAAAAAGCATACAATCCTAGTACAGAACGGTACCAAAACAATTTGTCGACATCACATTGATCTCACATGAGAGACCAATCCACTTCGACAAAGTCCTCTACTCCCAATACCCATAAAATACATCGGTAACACTTTCTTCATCCTGAATACAAAACACTCTCTCCTGAACCCTTGTACATTGCATCATGATTCAAACGAACACTTATTCATTAGCTTCAACCGCCAACATGAGAATAAAAAGCGACGCCCAGATCCGCCATCGACTGATAAGGAGTCTAGGTATCGATCATTCGTCAAAGATGAATACGAATGCGTACTCAAGCAAACAAAAGAATATTCTAACCGCAACAACACAAGAAATTCCTCTGAAAAATCATTGCGGGTGTAATTCAACGCCGAAGGCTGATTCCCGGATTCAGTTTAATTCAGTGGTAAAAGCAATGCCGATCCCGTCGCATCAAGACTATTCTGACAGAGTAAAGAGACTCATATGGTCGAATGGGACCGAGATTCGAGAGAATGCACAACGAAATGCAAGGGAATTTGCTTTCGAAGGATGGAGTGCGCAATACGTGCTCGAAGAAGATCAGATGTATCTTGACGTTGGCTCGATGGAATTCATTCATCCCGTGCATGTTGTAGGATACTCCTGAATGGGTGGAAATGAAACGGACTCAGGCCGCAACAAGGGGTACATATTTATTTGTTGCATCCTGAGGACTGTTATGAACTTCGCACATGTCCTTCTCTCTACTTTTGCACATAGAGAGATTCAAGTAGAGACGAGGGCATGGAATGTAATCACTTTATAGACGTTGTACTTCTACAATTACAAAACAAAACCAAGAAAATCTTTGTGAACTTCTAATCAAACTTGGATCATGCCATTGAGATATCCAGAGTATGTAGTACTGTTCGATTTTCGATTAAAATGTGTTCGATGGGAAGCCGACAGGTCGTGAACTTGGAACAAATATTCCCAAGACGCAAGCAGCTTCACTTATGAACAAACTTTCTGAACCTGACTTCCTTCCAAATATTCGGTTTATATGCCGACATTTAATTCATATGAAGCACCATATTATGTTGCATCTCATTGCACACATTCCCCCTACCGTATTGTTCGATCCTTGGCAGTCAAGTACTTCGAAGCATTGTTTACTGGATCTCGAATATTAATCTTACCGTATCTGAAAGATTTTTTAGTATTCTTGTTCTTGTCACTGGTACATTTTTCCTCCCGATTCTGATTTGGTACTTCACATACCAATATCTTATGCCTTGTCGGAATTGTATGAATAATTTAGTTTTTTAAGAAATCTTACGATATTACTATTTTTATTTTTTATAGTTTTGAAGGGTAGTACTACAGTACGTACTTTGCTACCGTACAGTTTTTCATAAAAAAAATACTTTTACTGGTACCGGTACTTAACCTTACGGTTATTTGTGTGATTCTGGTATGAATACGAGCAAGAGTATTCGTTTGTAAATGACTTACTTGCATTACGTACGAGTAATCTTAACCTTATCATCACTTCCTACAGTAATCTTATTTATTTCAATGTTTTTAGTTAACGAATCTTCGCTGTAGACGGAAAATAAGTCATTCGTGACTCAGCACAAGACAAACAGTAGTAGAACCAGAGTAATTACAGTTAGTAGCCTTAACCTTACTCGTACAAGAAAATACGAAGTAACCTTACTCATCCGTCTAGAGTAAGATCTTACGTACAGTAGTAACAATAACAAATACTGACTCAAACGACGTAACGATGCACGAACAACGCAGTCACAAGAAGCACCCGCAATGCTCACAAGCTTAAGTAAGGTTACTGGTTCCGTATCGGACGGTGCTCGTACACCAGTAAATCCTTCGTAGTAATTGGGGACGAGGTACAAGATGCAATCGAGGGACAAAGGGTTAATGAGAAGGACAGCGACGTCGCGTGCGGCAAGGTGGATCTTTGTCATTCCAGCCCCTTAAAGACAGACGACGCATCGAGTGTCGCATCCGTCAACAGGACACAAAAATAACAAACATGACATCATATATTATATTCTACTGTCACCTGTCGATTTTGTTCCGTCTAATCGGCATTTCCGTGTGTTTTGTCCCTCCATTTAGCGCCAGCACGGAAGCTGTTCACGGCACTATAGAGACCATCTTACCGGATAGTGCTTCAAGATCTACACCACTGTTTGCCGACACTACGAGCTTACTTATATCGGTTGCATCAGAGGGAAGCGATAGTGCAACAGCCGTCCGCCAAGGTCTCATCAATTGGGAAAATCCAGGGGAAGCGTTTGGAGGTGCAGTTCTTCTTGTCTACATAGGTTTTTCGATTTTTGCAGGCATTAAATACGTGGTGAAGGATGGCTGGAGACCAAAATTTTAACGAAAGGCATCAAGTACGTTACGTCGAATCGTTGAATAGACAAATCGTAAAGAATCTCAAATTATTGCGAGTCTTCAAAGAATCATGCGTATGCTGTTATGGTTGCGATCAGAATATGTGTCAGAAAAAATTAAAGGTTGTAAACGAATCCGACGGTCCTTTACAATCGTCACGTCGGTCAATGCCGGTAGAAGAAGTTTTTGATTGATGTCAATTTTGGGACAAAGAACAATGAACAGTCCTTGATGATGGGCTTCAACCGTCGATGTACAAGCACGAGTAGTGCACGTGGAAAAATGTGTTTCTGTATTGATGGGTAAGCCTTATGATGAGACGTCTCAAACGCAGCTTGCCAAGGAACAGCACAAGTCACTGTTTGTTTTCTAAAAAGGTGATGCTCAATGTTGTCAAAGAACTTGGCCTTTCGCATGCCAATTTCTTCTACCGAAAGAAACATTGAGTTGAAAATGTGCCGTTCATAACGGAGAAGTTGCATCGAAATGTCAAAAAAAATCTGGATTTGAGACACCTTCGTGATGCTTTCCAGCTCTGGAGGTACGAGTAACCTTAGCATCTTCTTCGGGTTGACCATTGATAGAAACAAATACTTCGAGCCACACTTTTACATTGTACATACGACTACCATCATTATTGGACGTTTACTGTTACGAAGTTACCTTACTTAATATTATTTTTGTTTTTACGGCCACACGTATGATCCTGAAATTTATAGATCGTTTTTCTTTGTCCAATGATCGATCCTCAATCTGGACAAATCGCGCACATGCGCGAAAACCATCATACTCGTAGTGATCGTACATAAGTACCGTTGAGAGCAGTTTTCGCAAGTCAAAACCCTTCTGGTCGGAGTGTGAGACTGCCACCTGAACTTGTCAAGAAAAACTTCCCTCACATTCCGGAAACATCGACGTGGTCGTGTAGCTCTCACTTTACTGTCACAATTTTCACCCGTTGCATTTTCAAACAAGCAATCTTGATTCAAGTTGATGCGTAACGGATAATATCGAAAGAAGACTCGCTAACGTAATACGTATCACAAGAAATCGGGGAAAACGTGGACGAGGGCGACAGTAACAAGAGGGATTACCAGAAGGATTACCACAACAAAAATAACAACGAGGCACCGAAGAAAGCCATGGCGGGCACAATCCAAGGGAGCGTTCCTCAAGATGAAGCTATTCGATTTCGACTGCTCCATTCTCTGGGTATCCAAAAATCGAAAGCGCTATCTAGCGCGACTATTGCCGTCGGTAGCAAAGAGAAAGGGGCGTCATCAATTTCACCTATTCAGCGTCCCGCTAACATCAACATTAGTTTGCTGAGAGACGCTGTCTCGATCAGACGATCCCTCAACGACAGCGAGGAGCACCGGTCCCGACGACCAAGTGTGACGGGTCGAAAGCGCCTAGTTCGTTTCAACAATATTGTCACGGAGAAGCAAATTGCTTCGCATAAGAAATATTCAGATCGAATGAAACGAACACTGTGGAGTGATTCCGTAGAAATCAAAGAGAACGCCTTCCGGAATCAACTTGAGTTTCAAGCTGAAGGGATGAATTGGGAGTCGGTCCTCGAGAATGATGATATGTATGTGGATACCAACACTGGGGAACTGATTCATCCGTTCTGGGTAGAAAGTGAAGATGCGTTGAATATGTCGAAGGGATAATGAAGACGCAGACTGAAGCACATGCACAAACTAGATAGATGATAGCTACCATGCAACGGCATGAAAACCATGCTTTAAAATAGACTAGATTAAAAGATAATAAAACCGACATGCAGCATGCATGCCAGCACGCACAATGAACACCCTGCATGCACACAGAACAATATATGAGAATTAACAACGACAAATCAAAAGCTTCATGTTATAGAGTTCATCAGCTCTCTTCTTTCCACTTCGATTGTTACTGCTTGGAATCTTTGCTTCCAAATTGATTTCAATTGCAAGATGACCACATTTTTTGAGTACCGGTACTTGAGTGCGAGGTATCCGGAAGCTATGCTAGTACCGTACGAAGTACGTAGTACATCACAAAAATGAAATGCCGGGTGGAGAAGCAGATACAGTACGTGTACAGTCGGGATTCATTATGTTGATGAAAAACCAAAAAACCAAAATAATTTTTCTGATTATGTCTTAAAATCCTTGGTGGTACGCACATACTCCGAGAGGCTATGGTCAAGTACAATTTCATTCAGTTTTTGGATTGGGAATTGGAGCAACGCGCTTTCTGAATAAACACAATAAAATCTGTTCTTCAGTTACGGTACCTCATACGCCAATCGTAAAAAAGAATGACGAAATGGAAAGTAAGGAACTACAGATACCCGACAGGTACACCTGACGCGCGTTTCATCCTTCTGTTCGGTCCATTTTCCTTCTCTGTCCGAGAACGAATCAGAATTTTTAACGATTAATACTGTAAAGGTTTCTAAGCATTTTAGAACACTTGTAATCCGATATATAACACTTGTTGGCGAAAATCCCCAATGTATAATCTTCACCCTTGCTCGTTTCTATGCCTTTGTACGGTACCCGCAACAGAGACTATCAAAACGAACAAAAAGAAATGAGTCACAACCAATCAATAAAAGTGCTGACATTCACGATCACTGGTTCGCTTTTTTGATGAAGTTGTCTTCGACGCATTTTTTAATGCATCCAAATGAGTTTTTGGTTACGAATACTCGT
The DNA here is from genome assembly GCA_037355855.1 of Pseudo-nitzschia pungens. Taxonomy (NCBI): domain Eukaryota; phylum Bacillariophyta; class Bacillariophyceae; order Bacillariales; family Bacillariaceae; genus Pseudo-nitzschia; species Pseudo-nitzschia pungens. Next base: position 2,711,892 of record CM074760.1, on the reverse strand, counting down.
AATTTAATTATTGGAAGTATTATGATTATTTACATGTTGTGACACCTTCAACAACGCCTGTTACACTGTTGACTATTGACGTCAAGCTGGGCGCCTCAAAATTTGTACCAATCAAACAAGCATTCTTGACATCAAAACACTAATTACAGTATTTCGCAACAGAACACAAAATATAGAATTCTAACACAAGAACCATGGAAGAATCAATACCTATCTCGCATCGCTCCAACACATTTACGAACTCTAGGCCGTCATCGTCGGCGCTGTCATTGTCACAATCTCGAGATAGCTACATCCGATCTCGTTTGCTTCACCGCCTTGGAATTCATCAGGATAGAGCAGTTATGACCGATGGAATAGTTCGTCTCAAGAGGTGCGAACATGACACTCGTCGGACCAAAAACGATCCCGAGCCCTTTTTCCAACCTCTTCGAGATTGCGACGGACACCTCCTACCGACAGCGATATATCCAACCACATTCAAAACCAGTAAGCTCGGCACAATCCGTACTGACATCGTCATGACACGGACGAGACCAAGGTCTCCAAGGGTACGATTTAATGACAATGTTTTGGTCGTTCCGATCCCTTCTCGTCATGCGTACTCAAACCGGATCAAGAAAGCCTTCTGGAGGGATGGGAACGAGCTCCAAGACATTGCTGATAGAAATCAATACGAGTACATCTCAGAAGGATCAGATTGGAGCACAGTTCTTGAAGACGAAGACATGTACATCGATGTCGATACGGGAGAAAAGGTACATCCGTGTTGGGTAGAAAACGAAGACGATGAGATAAATGACAATCTTGACGATGGTCTCGGCAGTGACGAGATCCAGACCCGCAACTTTTTGCCCTTGACGGATGCGGTGAAGATGGCAAAGGGGGTAAGTTACAATTGATGGATGTAATTCATGGGATTTTTCGGACAAAATTGGTTCGATGATAATGTTCGAAACATTCGACCAAAATACTCATCTGACTTCTAAGGATGCGACTGCGTTGAATTGAAAGCAGGATATAGTTTATTAGTGTATTGTAGATGTGAAATACTTTCCCATAGACTATCGAAATAATGATAGACATGAATGTTGAATTTTAAATGAAAATTGAAATACGCTTCAACTATTTAATATGTTACAATCAAAGCAAAATGATTCAAAAGAATTAATAACTTGTTTTGAATGTGATGGGAAAGGTGACAAAATGCTTCCACAGATGGGCACATCCTACAAATCGCTCTTTCGGATGCTAATCTGGGATGACGGAACCACAGTTCTAGAAGTAATTTGTACTAGCAAAACCCGGGGAGTGATGGAAGACAGATGGAGCTGTTTCTCTTTCAAAACGATACTAAATTTCCTCGGTAGTTTTAAAGAATCAGCTCAATCGAACCTTTTCAACGGCGACTCTCTCCATTACCTGTTGAAACACAAAACGAGCCCAGTCAGACACATTCACCTTGAGTTTTACAACCACAATTAAGAATTCATTTCGGAAAAAAATCTATCACTAATGATTGGAATGCATGGTGGGCGCGCTGCACCCTCAACTCGGCAACAATTCTTTTTCACGAATGAAACTCTTGCGGAACTAAGACACAACAAGAAATTGATATGAACAACACAACAAAAATGATACCAACTCTCTTTTTCCGGTTTCGACATAGCCACGCATACCGTGATCGACAACACAAATTCATTCGATATGCCATCGCACATTCACATTATTGAGTTTGCCAGGTCGGCAATGTATTCAATAGAGGACATTTCGTCTCTTTTTATTGAAAAAGAATTTAGTGTTTTACTTCACAACAATCATTTTCAGGAAATGCTTGGCTTAAATCGTCGTTTTCGCTTGTGATATTACGGATCATTTCTCCACACACATCCTATTTCAAGAGCTCCTGCAATTCATTGTAGAGCTATGATCGCTACCGATTGATTGGATATCGGTGTGCACTAAGTCTCGCGCGATTCGCTTTTCTCACTTTTACATCAGTAAATCCACCATGGGTTGATGCGATCCACCATTTCTTGTGGTTGATGATGCGAGTGACGGTGGTATGGTGTTTACGGCAGTGGGTATGTTGTGGTATTTATTCTGCCTCGTATTAGTAGCAGATGACCGCACTCCGTTTCCGTGTCAAAGGTCCGCATTGATGCTACGCGGTTCTTGCCTTTGCCGATCTGTCTCTCGTTGATGCTGCTGTTGATCCTTGTCTATGGGTGGAACATATCCGTTCGGATACAGAACTTGAATGATTGAATTGTGAGACTTCATCACCGTCGGCGGAAGAATAGGTGCCAAGTACGTCGAACCCTCCGACTGAGTATCGTACTGCGGCAAATCAACAAAGAGTTGACCATTGATTACCAAATCGAAGTTTCGAAAAGTGGCGTTCATGGGTGGGGCACAAGATGCCAAAACGTGGAGTTTGAGACTTTCGTCCTGGGTTGTCCAGTTGTGATCGAGGACGCTTCGCCCCTTGTTGCGACCAAACCAAACCTCGGTTCCATCCATGAGGAGTGTTTGCTTTCCGGTAGCTTTGCTCCAAGCCAATATAATTTTGTGCCGTCGACCATTGTTGCCCAAAAACTCCCACGTGATCCGAATCTTGCTACTCTTCCAAATCCTTCCCACGTTCTCTTCCGAGTAGAATATTTGATGCATACCGCCGATGGATCCAGCTTCAAGCTCCATTGTCGCTTTTGTTCGGCGACTCTTTCTCGAGTACTTTCTACTTTGTCTTCTCCTAGATAGTCTCGGCGTTTGCTGATCTATGCCAGATCATACCGATGATTATCGGATCCTAGCTCTTATTACTTCTCGGTGTAGCAAAACGATTGGCAGTATGGAGATGCTTTGCCTAAGTTTATTCTGTTTCTTTTTCGTCTCTATTCCAATCCCGATTACGGACAAGTACGAGTAATCTTAACCATAACGATTACGTTTATCTCCGCTACTTTTTGTTGTCACATTTTCACTTTCGGTATGAATCTGAAGATGTTGAAAATGAACAGAAGTAATCTTAATTGGCGCTCCGGGAAGCGTGTGGAGTTGTACCGTAAGGTTTACGGTATTGTATGTAAAGTTTTACCTCAGGAGCGGTCCTGAACGGAAAAATATGCTACCGTAGGCCCTTCCAGTAGGGGTTTACTAGACAGGATGCTAGACAGGATGCTAGCAGGCCCTTCCAGTAGGATTTGTACCAGATCTGCATACCCCAACTATTAGCAACCCCATATTATAAGATAGACAGGATGACCTAATTTTTTCATTGCACGATTGAACAACATTACTTTTATTATTACTTGTTGGTTTGCATCACACCCCTTGATTTCAATTCGATACCAAAGCAGCTCACCAAGTCACCATTTCTCGCATCTTAGCAGGAGACACATGATGGCAAATGTGGGCTGTCTTCGGATCACAATTGTGGTCATAGTCATTTTTGCATTGTTTTAGTGCATCCCGATTCTTTTGAGTTATCCTGCCTGCATAGTGCTCCGATCCGTCATATCCTACCAAACGGTGTTCGGGATTGTCTTTGTAGTATGAAGCGACGCCATCGTGATTCGATAAGTAGTAGTGATTCACAAAGTAACCTATTACCCAGTCTGAATGAAGGCAAAATCCACCCGTGGTTCTCTTTCCACTGGGAGATCTCTGTCGTTTCCAGTGTTTTTCTGCGTCAACATAGTTCCAGTGAGTCACATATTTGTACATGAGATCGGCAACACTCATGCCCTCTTCAAAGAGAAAGGCTTCGCCGATAAGGTCTTCCTTCACTTTTGCACAAACAAGTCGCTCAAATTCTCGGTTGGTGTGTTCGCGGTGTCCCATGGTTTTCAGCGATTGTTTTGTTTCCGGGTCCAAAAGGGGATCGCCATCGATTCCATCGCAGTTGTGAATTGGTTGGATGAAGCGCTCGATGCTTCGCTTGGAGAAATAAGTCCCGAATCCCCCCCAAGGAAAGGTAAAATTATGTTCGTTTACTCGTTCTTTGATCCGGCATCCGCTAATTATTATTGTCTCATCGGATGGATACGTAGTCGGCAAGAAGCCTTTGTTGTCCTTCCCGAACATTAAGTCCATATTCACGAAGGTGTCAGCATCTAACAAGAATAAATAGTTGGGAATTGCAGTGGTATTACTTCCTTTTGTGGTGCGCGAATCGACGATCTTGTTGTTTTGGTTGTCATTCATTTGGCTTTCTGTTCCTGCCCTAGCGTATTCTCTCAAAGCATTGTATAGAGATTCTGGAAGCCTTTTTTGTGCACACATCCATCCCGTTGCAGCATCTTTCTTTTTCAGGAGAAACTCTGAATAAGCAAAACGAGATCGGGACTTCATCAATTCAGAATGGTCAGTGTCTTGGACTCTGCAAAAATCTGATACAAACAAGGCACTTTCCACAGTAAGATCACGGTGGCAATCTTTTTCATAATCATCTAATTCGTTGAAGATACGAAATTGGCGGACGGCCGGGTGTCTTCCAAAGGTCTCTTTTTGCGCGGCCGCTCTTTCTACCTCTCCCTGCAGGAGGGATCCCACCGAGACCATGTCAACAACCATCGGCTCTTGCTGTTCCTGTTTTTGCTTTGTTTCGGTTGTGGCTACATTTTTCGCTGCGATCTGGCTCTCTTGCTGTATTGGTTGCTGCTGCTGTCTTTGACCAGACGCCGATACCGGTAGCGGAGCATCTTTCACAATGACCGTCATCGGGAAGGAATGTTTTGCAAGCAACGTACTACATGCGACAGACAGTACGATGCACGAAAAGAAAATCCCAAGAATGGGACTATTGGGTAGTTTGTCTTTTCTTTTCCTCCATTCTTTTACAGTGACCATTGTGACGGGTATTATTGATTGTCAATTATTGGTAAGATTACCACACTGTTGTTCGCCACAAAAAAATAATGATCCCGACTGTGGGAGTCTGGATCCGTCGTCAGTTGTTGTTGAAAAAGTGCTACGACAGTCACAAAATAGTGCAAGTACGAACTTCCTACCCGTAAGGTTACCGGTATGAATTTTTACAATTCGTCTGAATTCTGAGAAATCGTACGATTACAAGTTTTTGTGCAAGTGCCCATCTACAGAGTATCGTAGACGGCACAATTTTCCTTGGCGTCCGACAAAAAGGTTACTTCTATGAAGCAAGGCCGAGAAATCAGGGGTCATATTATGACCCCTGGGCCTAATACCGTACAGCTAATCTACACCACGCCGTTCCGACCCCTGGGAATGATCTACCGATACTAGTATGAATCCGGTACGAGTACACGTACTGAGTCACGTAGATTAGAACTCGTATGTTTCTTCCGTTGTCCCAATTTCCTCGCAAAATTTCAATGCGAACGGAAGAAGAGTCTTTCGGCCATTTTTACTTACTGACTGTAAACTACACACAAGTTTTTTACCGTAAGTCACCTTACCTCGTACCGGACGGGGACACCGTTCTGCGAAGACAAAACAACAACAACAATCGACCGACTTCGTACAAGTACGTTCACGTACTAGCATTATGCTCTTTCTGAGAACATAGATAGCACGGCAAAGCATCCTGTATCCTTCCATGTCAACTAAGAGTTCTAGTCCGTTGGTCGTATTGACTGCATTCGCTGCGGGTGTGGCCACAACCTTGGTTGCCTCGAAACTCTGGTGCAGCAAGAAAGACAGAGCGAATGCCGGAGCGACCAACGAGGGAGAAGATCTCAGCTTGTTCTACGGCGACATCGACGAGTTGACGACCATAACGCCCTCGAGGAAATTTCTACCGGAAGATCTCTACGGGAAACTAGTCCGTAACTGCATCGTCTTTTGCGTCGATATTGTCCTGGTGCGAACCAACAAAGATGGCACAAAGGAGTGCCTCCTGGTGAAGAGATCCTCCGAACCCGTCAAGGGAGTCTGGTGGTGGCCCGGTGGTCGAATGCTCAAGGGCGAAACCTTCTTTGATGCCGCAAAGCGAAAGGCACAACAGGAGACCGGATTGTCCGACGTGTCGTGCATTCAGGTACTGGGCATTTGGAACACGTTTTTCCCGACCTCCAATTGGGACACCGAAACAGAAAAGGGGACGCAGACGGTGAACGCCATCGTTCTGGTCGAGGTGAACAGCGTCGGCGCGGACGTGGAACTCGACGATACCAGCGAGGACTGTCGTTGGATTGGGTTGGATCCGGCAGTTGCCGAAGCGAACGGAGAAGACAAGTACGTTTTGCAGGGACTGCTTCGACTGCAAGCGTGGAATCCAGGGTATATAAACTAATTTCAACAGCAAGTGCGAGTCGAAACAATCTGTTTTGAATGTGAGTTTGGTGTTGTGAGGTAGTTGTTGATGGAACCTACGCATTCGTAGAAAGATGACGAAATAAAAGGTCGCAAAACGTTATTTGCCACCAAAAGCTAAGATCGATGAGGAAACATGATGCGACGATACGCATCGATAACGTTCTGTTTCCCACTCGTATTCCGTCTCTCGTCTCCGGGCCGTAACCAGAGTGGATCTTCTTTTCCGGGACGTGCTCGATTTTCGTTGGCTTCCCAGCGGCGCTGAACTGCCAAGTATCGATTTAATTCTTTCATGGTTTCCGCTGAGACTTCCTTCTCACCATAGGTCTCGTCGAAATTAGAGGTCGGAACAACCGTGATCGGATACATCGTGGAAGGAATATTTGCCGGGTGACCTTCGCCGGCTTCGTCGGAAGGGTCGTCACCAGATTCTTTGCGGAGCGTCTCTTCCAATATGAAATCGTCCCGTGCATAAAGCCCTTCGCCCAATATTCCGAGGCCGCTGCCATCTTTTCGTTTCAGTACATTAACGGTTTTGTTCCGTGCAGCGGACACCTCGGTGTATCGGTAGAGTGGCGTTGCAAACCCTTCGATGGGTCCGTCCAGCCCGTGCCAAGCTCGCGTCATGTGAGAGACATGGCCTTTCACGGCGATGGCCACCAACCTTTGGCTTGCTTTTCCCAGTGCAACGTTCATGATTTGGTGATTTTCTTCGGCATCCAACGCCGAAACCCCTGCGTTCGTGGCGATAAGGTTCTCCATGTGATCCAGTAGTTCCCGATTCATGTTGCCTCCCGGTTGGTCCGCAAATGGCAATCCCCAAGTCATGATCCCCTGGATTCTTCCGTAGTGATCCAGGTAAAAGACTACCCCGACTCCGTAAATCGGATTCACCAGTCCACGAGCCTTCGCTCGAACGCTTTTGCGGCGACTGAGCAAGAGGCTTTTTCGTCGCCGGATCGAAACTTCGTTCTCTTCATCATCGCCACCGGGCCCCGAAGCTTCCCCATTGTTGCGCTCGCTTTGCCCATCATCGTCCTGGGAATTTTCGGCATCGACGAACCGATTCATTTTCCTCTGCGCCGACGAGTTCGTCCACCAAAACGCCCTCGTCGATTGTCGTTCGGAATCGCACTTTCCGACACCTAGACGCGGAAGAAATCAAAAAGAAAACGAAAATGAATGCGTCAGAACGATCGACTACCCAACCAAACGCCGAGACAGAAACGACACCGAACGCGATGCGCAAGCAACACGAGGTGACAGCATGTCATGCGAAGCAAAACCAATCAAACCGCACGCTACACTCACACAGCGCTTGCACGCCAATGTTCGACAGGGCCGAGGTGCGATCCCCGTTCACCGCCGGGTACGACGTTATGTCGGAGCGCCACACTGGAAGCGAATTGGTAGCAAACGAATGAGCTTCTTCGTCAACGGGAGACGCAAAGCCGTAGCTCGATGCCCTCGTCAACACCCGATAGTCCCGGGACATGTTGAGGGCCGCCAGACGGCCCGCCTCGGATCCGTCGATGGATCCCTCCCCGGCGATGCACGAGTGACCCGTGGAACTGTTTGGATACTTGGCGCAGCTCCCCGCGGCGTACACCCGGGAGGCTACGCTCAGCTCGGTGTTGACCGCGATTCTCCCGTCGTCCTCGAAACAAACCAGGGTCGACGGTTCCGTGGTCGATCTCGTTGCCATCTGGGACCAGGTTTTGTACCAGGGGCGACCGTCGCTGGATTCCCTCATGCGATCCGGAATGTCCGTAGTAGGGAGTGCCGCCGTGCCCTTGTCACCGAACGAATCGGGGGCAACGACCAGCAGGTCCAAGACCGTTCTGCGGGTATCGAGCAGGTCGTACGTCTTGGCATTGTGGAGCTCGATTTGTTGGCAGTTCGATTGCCTGTAGTCCGCGACGTACCGGACCAGGGACCGATCCTGCAGGTCGATCTCGCGCTTGCTCAGTTTCTTCCTCAGTTCGGCGCTGAGATACGGCGGCAGTATGTGCCACGCGATCCCCGGGCTGGCGAAACAAATGGTGGGTCGTTTCTTGGCAGATTTGCAGGCTCGCTCGGCCACCAGCAGCAGATCGAGGGCTTCCCACCCGCTTCCCAGGATGGCTATTTTTGCTCCCCTCGAGGCCGCCTCCGCGACCGCTATTCGGACCTTTTCGGGGGCCATCATCGGTCGCTTGGTGTTCTTGGACAGTTCGGTGGGTCGGAGTTCCAACACGCGCGAGAGCGATTCTTCCTGGAAGAGCTCCAGGGGAGGTGGTGCTCCCCGTGCCCCGGTCGCTATCAAAACTCCGTGTTTGTAGCCAATGGCTGTTTTGTCGTCCGCCAGCAAGCGAAAGGATTTCGACGACGAATCGAATTCGATCACGGTGTCGCGGTAATATTCGGTGTTGTCGTTGCTGTTGTTGTTGCTGCTGCTGCTGCTGATTTGTTTCTGTCTGTGTTTTTCCTTGTTTGGGGAACGCAACGGATCCACGAGTGCCACCTTGGCATCGGGGCATTGCTCCCGCAGCGTACGAAGGGCACTCTGACCGGCGTTCCCGTATCCAATGATGACAAAGTCGTAGACGGCAAGGTTTCTGCTTTTCCCACCGATCGCTTCGGGATGCTGGCAAGTTCTTCTCTGCTGCAACGATGTCGCAAGAATTGAGTTGCTGTTGTTGCTGTTGCTGTTGCTGCTGTTGTTGTTGTTGTTGTTGTATTCCGAAATAATGGACAATGATTCGGATCCCGATTGCAGAGACGCATCGACGTTGGCCCGGTTGAGCGAGGATGACAGGTGCGATAGGATCGAGTCGCTGTCGCTGTCGAAGACGCTGCCGCTGCGACACAACCGATCGGCATCCTTCTCTTCCAACGAATCCGATGCCGGCGAAAAAAAACCATACCCCGCTAGCAGGGGTCCTCCCGCCACGGATAGTACGCGCAGAGTGCTGTGAAATCTACCATGGCGGAAGAAACGATGCGTGTACATGCTGCGTTTCTCTCGTTTTGTATCGAAAACGCCGGCGACGCACGAGGAGTACTGTATTGATTTGCCCCTCCTCCCGGTTGTTCCGTCCGAGAACGGAGAAGCTACCCAACCGCTTTTGGTCGATCGATCGAAAGCGAGAGTCTACGAAAAACACTGTTGGCGTCGAGGCAATTGGTTCATTGCGCTGCGAACTATGACGGATGTGATCTCTGTGGATCACGAATGTGTTTGATTTCGATTGAGATTGATGAGTGTGGCTGAAACCCTCGAGTGATCGATGAGCAAAATAAGAGGAGGGCGAAACGCTGAGAGTAAATTACGGTATTGGCATGCGTCTCGCACAAGGCAGTCAGTAGAGCTAAGATTACGAGTAAGGTTTAGTCAGTGATCAACGATGATGAACGATGGAAGAAAAGATTCATGATTTCGATTGTTCTTTTCGTTGAGGTTTGGAGATGGTAGGTTGAGTCACGATAGTGCCGTGTCACGATTAGGTCGTACTCATAGTACAAGTACCTACGTACGAGTAGGACGATGTAAAACTCTGTTTTTACCATTTTACCAAAACCCGGTTTCTCACAGTCTTCCACTCCTGAAGGAAGTTAAAGTTCCGTTGTAAATCTTACAAGAGTTAAGGATAATCACTTACAACTCCACTAACTATGTAACCTTCCTACTACTTTGTAACAAAAAATAATAATACTAGCTAATCTCATGTCTCATGCAAGCGCAACATAACATTGCTTGTTGTTGATGATGAGTCTATTGTGTCTCTCTACTGCATTGCACATGGTGTGTCATAGTTGTTTCGTTTCCTATCGCGAGTTCCTGTTCTTCTTATTCCATTCCCACGACAACTTCCATTCTGTCTTGGTCGAGAAAGTCAATCTTGCTTCCGTCCGGAACGGTTTCGCCCAGTTTTTGCAATTGGGGAATTTCTACTTCCTGCAGGAAAATTGCCAGCAAACACTCGGCTCGGTTCATGCAAAACAGCGGATCCTCCAGAATCTTGGCGTGAACGGCCGCCAGTCCATCGTCGCCATCGCCATCGCCATCGCCATCACCATCGCCGCTCTTCCTTTTCTCCCGGGCGAGGTTGGTTTCGTGCTCGTCGGACAGGACTCCAAAGTTTCCCCATTCGTCGTATCGACCGATCCACTCCACCCTCGAGACGCGCTCCGCCAGTTCCGCCTCCAGCGCGTCGAAGCGCATGATCACTCCCATGATGCGACCGGCGACCGTTTGTTCCTCTCCCTGTGTCATGAGCATGCCGTCCGCTTCGCTGGACTCCTGTCGCTTCTGGATGGCGTCCGAGGCAAATTGTCCCGCCGTCACCATGACCATCAGGGGCTCGACGGTATCGGTGGTGCGGAAATGCATCGCGTCGTCGTCGTCATTGCTGTTGTTGTTGTTGTTGTTGTTGTTGTTGTTGTTGACGCTCGCGGGTTTCTTGATGCTCTGGGTGGCACGGGCTTTGAGGGCATCGACAATGGCATTGATGGTGGTTGGGTGGATGGAGGGTCGAATCCCATTGTCTTCCCGCAGCGGATCACCGATTCGTTTCTTCGCCGCGGATTCCCCGGAAGTGCTCCCATCGGTCTCGTCGGAGGCGGCTATCAGATCGGAAATGTCGATGCTGCCGAAATCGTTTGGTTCGTGTTGTTCGTCGTTGCGATCGTCGTTGCGATCGCCGTCGCCGTCGTCGTCACCGAGCGAGAAAATCGTGTCCCGTGCCGACAAGGCAACATTTCTAGTAGAAGTAGTAGTAGTAGTTCGCCTCGAGACCGCCCTCTCGGTTCCGGCTTTTCTGTGCATCGACGGATCCGCATGGTTCGGGCCGTGCGGTCGAACCGAAGTAAATGCATGGTTGGGCGTCGCGAGCAGTGCAAGGGCCAACCCAATCGTCGTGATCGTCGTCCCCGTCCTCATTGTCAAACCGATAGATAGCAGTGGAAATACAGATCCTGCTTTACAGATATTTTTGTCTTCACCGCGAAGAACGAGCAGTATACAATTGCTTGGTATTTGTTGGCTGCAAAACGAGTTCCTGAAACTTGCTGCTGCTGCTGCTGCTGATTCGGCTGTCACCGACACAATAATATTATTATCTACTAACAGTGAAAATAATGATCCCTGGTCCGTGGCATGAGCATGCTACTGGTAAGATTTTTATGCTATGGTAAAACCTTACGTAATCATGAGGATGTTGTCAAAATCAATCATACCACTAACAGTAAGTTACTTACGGTATTGTACGTACGAGTAAGAAGTACCGATATAAGCCTATGTTCAGAAAAATAACCTTATGTACCGTACGGTGCCAGATCGGATTTTTCCGTACCAGACTGAAGACGAGAGGATGAGGGAGCCCTATGCGAGCAGCTCGAAACCATCGCAACGCCATTCATTGTTTGCTTCCTCCTCTAGTAACAATTGTACGGTAAATTATGTTGAATTAACAATTACTCGTACCACTTCAGTTAGATTAACTGTTTTCAGGTCCCGTCGCACCACTGTTCCCGCACCAGAACTTCCGTTCGACAGGCTTACAAATGAGTGGTAGTTTGATGATAAAAATTGTTTTTAACAAAACATGTGGATGACTGGTTTATTGTCACTATAATACGAAGTACCGTACTATTCGAGGTTGTCACTTTTGCTTGCAAAAAGTGAGCACTTTGTATTGCACACAGAACAGGGCCCAGACGGTCAACCTCTCCTGAACCCAGAACGAGTAAACTCTACCGCGATGGAAAATCCGACGTACCGTACAAAAACTGTGTTCGGAGTGAAAAAAAATTACGGAGTACGGTAATTGCGCGTACCGTAGTAATTTTTTCATCACACGAAAATACTCCTTCCTGCCTCCAAACAGGCAAAGACACACTCCTCCAGCAAGAGCCGGCATCGTTGCACCAGTCCGAAGAATTCCCGAGTTCGAGAGTCAGAGGTCAGAGTTTTTTGAAACATGGGCAGAGAATTGAAAGTAGAGTTCGGAAGGATCAACCAAGACAACATCGAGCAAGTAAGTCTGTTTGCGTCCGAACGTGTCCTCGGTGCCCGGTGCAACGTCGGAAGAAGAAAGTCAAAACATTGGTTTGTCGCGCCGTGACGGATGCGGATTGATTCACTCAAATGAACTTCCGATCCTATTGTCTCTCCCTCTCCCACTCGCCTTTTCGTTTGGTAAAACGATATCGTTCTTGTTTTCGTTCGGTCGACGGCGTTCCCGTTCCCGTCTCGTCTCGTCATTGTCGATCCATCCATCCATCGATCGATCATCGATCAACGACAGTTGCGAAAGGTGAACCTGGCGTGTTTCCCCGTCCAATACCAAGAAAAATACTACAAAGATGTCTCCGAGAGCTCGGGAGACGGTCTCTGCAAGTTTGCCTACTGGAACGGCTTTGTGGTCGGTGCGGCATCCGCGCGAATAGAACCAATCGAGAACAGCAGCAACAACAACAACGACAGCAGCAGCAGCAGCAACAACAACGAAGAAAAACGAATCTATATCATGACGCTGGGAGTTTTGGCGGCCTATCGGGGACGAACAATCGGAACGCAACTGATTCAATCGATACTGGACTACTTTGAGGAAAACAAGGCGGCATCTCCCGACCTGAAGGACGTCACCGAGATCTCGTTGCACGTTCAGATCTCGAACGACGACGCCATCAAGTTTTACACGGAAAAATTCGGCTTTGAAAAGGGCGAAATGGTCGAGAACTACTACCGCCGGATCGATCCTCCCCACTGCTACAAACTGTACAAAAAAGTGCGATGAGAGTCGACGACGGAACGAAGGAACAAATAATAATTATGATAAACGAGCCATTCCGAAACAAACAACATCGTTCCCGAACCATATCCAGAAGAATCCGAGTGGGTTGAGTTTTTGTGCTGTTGGCCCGCGGATTTTCTGGACGGGCGAACGAAAGAGGCTTTTCTGGGACAACTATCGAAAACAAAGCAAGACAAAGGCACGGGAACAAATATTATTGTTTCGGCTCTCGGACTTGCTTGCTACAAATTTAAAACCATCCGATTCGATTCAATTCAATTCAATTGGAATGGAGAAAATAGTGTAATTATTATAATAACGTGATCTTGAATGGTCGCAGTGTCGTGGGTCGTTCCGAATTCCGAGACTGCGTATCGCGTATCGCGGCGTTTGGAAGAGCCACGGATTCCTGTATCGCCGGTGAACGCTCCGGACCACGGAGGCAGGGAGGCGGGTCGACAGGTGCAACCGGTGCGCTTCGCTTCGCTGCGCACGGCGCCCCGTGATCACGCCCGCTTTGCCTCCACGTACCTGCGCAACCGCTCCATCCCGAGCTCGAATTCGTGGTCGCTCGCCGCCGTAAAGACGCAGCGGAAAAATCCGGGCAATTCGTTTTTCATGCTGTCCCCGGGCGTGAAGAGAAGGCCGTGTTCCCGGAGCAGCTCCAGGTACAGGGCGCGTTCGCGCTCGGAAGGAGTCCCGGTCTCCGGCAAAAACTCGGAAAAGTCCATCCAGCAAAAGAGTCCGGCGGTGGCATCGAGGTGGGGGATCCCCAGTTCGTCCAGGCAGGACTGCCAGGCGTTCTTGCGTTCCCGAATCCGGCGCCGGTTCTCTATGAGAAACTCCTTTGTCCAGTGGACCGATGTGGACGGCGATACCTCCGTCATCATGTCCTCGACCAGGCATTGGGTCTGCGACGAGATGCAGCACAAATCGTTGAGCTTTTGGAGTGGGAGCCGGATTTCGGGATTTTCCGAGTACATGATTCCCACCCGCAATCCGGAAAGGGCGTAGTCTTTCGAAAGAGCGTAGACCAAGTGAACGTACGGTCCCAGGCCCAAGCCCTTCTCCCCGGGTGACGGCGACGATGCCAGTTTGAGAGCCGACGAAAACCCCGCCGTTTCCGGTTCGTAAACGCTCCCGGCATAGATTTCGTCGCTGACCAGGTGGATCTTGTTCTCGCGGCACCAATCGATCGCCTCTCGAACCACGTGGGGAGGATAGCAGATTCCCAGCGGATTTTGCGGGTGGCTGATCAGGAGGATGCGCGGCACGATGCCGCGTTCGTCGATCGATTTTTGCCTGGCGGCGTCCAGGGCCGCGCGGGAGAGATAATAGGCCTCGGGCGGGGGGCTTTCACCGCCACCGCTGCCCTTGTCAAAGCCGGCGTGTTCCATGGTCGCCACCGGGACCACTTCCAGCCCCGCCCTGGAACCCAGATCGAATTCGAATGCGGCGTAATACGGCAGCGGAATCATGACCCCCTCTCCCGGTTCGGCGAGCGACACGCACAGGTTTTCCAGGACGGCGTTGCACCCCGCGCCCACGACGATGCCGTCCGGATCCAGGCTCCCGTTGGCGTCCCCGTCCAGGTCCAGGAGGTCCTCCAGGTAGCTCGTCACGGCCACCCGGAGCGATTCCCGTCCGTGCGTTGGTTGGTAGTAGATGCCATCGGCCGGAAAGACGTCTCTGGATCCTGAAAACTTGGTGAGGGCCGGAACCAGCAGGTCCTCCAGCATTTGATTTTCGGCGACGCTCAATTGGAGCGCACCGTCGGGGGCGGTTTCCCGGCAATACTTCTGAACGGCCCTGGCGTCGGTGAGGTACGTCGGCAGCAGAGACACGGCGCGGCAAGCGCGAGACGAGCGGAGCGTTTTTTTGTCGTCGCCGTCGCCATCGCTTGCCATGTTTCGAAGGGCGGTGGTGCTCTGGTAGGAACGAACCTGTTGCTGTTGTGTCGCGAGGGACAACCGGCCCTGTTTCGCAAATTCCGAAGAACCGCAACGACGGCAGAAATAATTCAAGAGCTGGGAATTCCTACTGTTGTGGATCGTCAGAGACAAGATGGATCTGGTCCTCATTGTGGTGTCTTGGCGAAAATACTGTTGCGATACTGTCCCTTCGCAATCCGGTTGTGCCCCTTTTGTCCTGGATGCCGGAGGTTCGTACCGTATGCAAAAGTAGTTTGGACCAAAAAGTGTGGCAGAGGCGCAGCAACCAACAACACACAACGGCACCTGTTCCGTCCCGAAAACCTTCGCGAAAGGCAAAAATGGAACGAAAAGCAAGCCATCTTTTGATGGCTTCAAAATAAGGTTTACCCGTAACCTTAGTAACTTAATGCACATCGGTGGAAAACGTCACGGTCAGTTCGCGCGGTTTTGGAGAAAGATTGCGCGTACCAATAGAATTTTAATAGAAAAATTTTTAAAATTAGTATGATTTTTTAATAATACAGTAGTATTTACGAACAGTATGTACGTACGTGTATACATTGAATCGTTGAATGAATCTGTTCTTGCCATGGTTGTAATTACCACCAGTGTGTTGTTGCCATTATCTCTTGTTCCAATGGGAAAACTAGAAGGTAGAAGGAACTTCAAAAGGCTTGCAGGATGTATCCAGATATGACATTCTCCCACGTACCGTACTGTTGTCTTCCATTTTGGGTTGTCACGTCGCTCATGACGTTTTGGTGGTTGTGGGGGGGACTCTTGAAAAAACAATACTAATATTAGTATCACTCCGTGGGTGGGGTGGGAGGACGTCCTCGAGATCGTCGTCCATCCAGTGACCGTGCCGAAATGATTCATCCCGGGTTCGAGCAGCGATTGATTGGAATCTCTCTTCCCTAGCTCATCGTTTCCGAGCTGCCCGTTGTCGTTGCGTCGAAGCGTTGGAAAGGATCGGGCACGCCCTCTGTTGGCTGCAAGAATCCAACCCACTAGTAGTACCAACCAACCGACCGACCGCTCTTGGCCGGCCGACTGGACCGGGTGTTTTGAGAAGATTGGGAGAGCATTGCATTCTCAAAGCGACAGTGATCCTCGGTTCGGATTCATCGATGCATGGGCATTCCTACCGGGTTGACTGGATGCAGTCAATCTTGTGGATCGATCGGACACACAAATAATAATAGTTAGTTGCTGGAATCCAATCACTGCGTGTGCACGGAACTAGGTTTTGCTTTTTTTGACATCATTGCCGAGTGTATCTACGTGCGGAACACCACGAAACGAATCCGGTACTATAATGTACGTGTACTGTATAATAGAAAGAAAGAACTACTGTTTTTGTTTTAAAAAAATGGCTTTCAATCAATCAGGCTTGGCGTTGGCCCGTGGGGTCGTTCCAAGACTGTTCCATTGTCGCACAATCTGCTGCACACTCCCTCGCAGAACTTTGCTTCCACTGGCGCACGCGCACTACGTGTACTCATTCCTTTCCGTGTTTGGGAGGACGTTTTGGTTGTTGCCATCGTTTTTTTCTTGTTCCTTTCGCAACGATGGCGGTGGGTATTTTTTTATTATTATTTGGTGCCGGTCTCCTCCGTCGCGTCCTCGTAGGTGACCTGGGTCTCCGACTCGGCCGTCATTCGCTCGGCGAGTTGCGATTCCGATTCCTTTTCTTGGTGCCGTGCCAGGTGCGCGGCGACCGTCTCCCGTTTTCGCTCCCCCAGCACCTGCCGGATGGCGCCCATGCTCTTCTGGACCTTTTGGAGGCGCTCGGGCTGCGGGAAGATCAATTGGCGGCGCCGGGACAGCTGGCGCTCCGTCAGGAGCATGTTTTTTTCCTTGTACAAAACGTACCAGAGCCGGTGCAGGTCCTCGTAGGACTTGCGGCGGAGTTCCTTCGCGGACCACTGCCGGCCAACGGGTTGCTCCATCCGGGTCGATCGATCGACGGGATCTCGAAAGGCGTCGAGCGGGTTGGGCTTGTATTCGCGTTTGTGGGTTGCCCTCGTGGAGGAGTAGGACGATCGCTGGAAATAATCGTGGTTCCGGGTTGTCATTGAGATTGCGTTTGAGATTGCGTTTGAAATTTCGTTCGTGCTCATACCGGTGTTCGGTCGCTCCGCCGAGGGATTTCCGAAAGCCGAAGCGATCGTCGTGGCCACCGATCGCACCGCGAAGGAGGATGTATTCGTGGTCCGGAAGTGTCGGGCTGCCAGCCCGAATCCGCGACCCGCCAATTGTATGCTCCTGTGCGCCATGATCCTATTGCAACCAAGCAAGGTATTCTGTTTCGTATTCGTTGTCGTTGATTGCTGTTGATTGTCTGCAACGTCTTTGTGTCCCGAGGTGACAGACAATGAACGTCTCTCTCTCTCACGTTCGTTTAACGGTACCGCTAGCGGTAGGTATGGTGTGATTATCGATGATCGATGATCAGTCGAGTTTTCTTATCTCGAACGGAGTCAAAGCGGGAGAAAACCGCTACGAGTACGTTAAAGCTGCCTACCCAGAAACTGCGACGTACGAAGACAGACGCGATAAACATCCCAACAAGTAGAGTAATTAGTCTTAGAGTAAGGTTACGAGTAAGATCTTATCAGAACAATAACTTACGGCATGCCACAGATGATGCATCGCAGTGTCGGAAGGTTTCGTACTTAACTAGTACTTCGTAAGGTTACTACGTATTTACATGATTGACAAAATCATGGCGCCAAAAAAACTAACGATCATAATGGCGCTCGGAACGCAGATACGACAAATGAAGTCGAAGGGAACGCAGATAGGGTACTTTTGGTTGGAATTCTTTGGTCGGTACGCTAATAGGGTAATAAACCAAAATGGGGATAAATTCGGTACGCAGATCTGGTATTGAAAACAGTCACTATATGAACATATACAGTAATGCAGTATTTTAATCATCCTCAACAGTATTTAACAGAACCAGGGCAATATTGCGTGCACCGGGAGATGCACGGTAACATGCACGGTAACATGCACGGTAACATGCACGGTAACATGCACGGTAACATGCACAGTAACATGCACGGTAACATGCATGGGAACATGCATCCGAACATGCACGGGAACATGCACGGGAAAAAAAAATACCTTAAGTACAAAAAATACCTTAAGTAACGATTTCAGACTATCAACGATAAATATCAATCACCGTATTAATAGTTAAAAATTTAACACGTAAATTCAAAAATCTTCTGTACTGGGCGGCCGACCCACGCACGATAACATGCACGGTAACATGCAAAATGGGTACAGATGGGTACAAATGGGTTCAAACGGGTTCAAACGGGTTCAAACGGGTTCAAACGGGTTCAAACGGGTACTACAACCGGTTTCAAACCGATACTGCAACCGGGTACCCGGTGGACTGCCCAGTTGCAGGTTGACCGACCGACTGACCGGCCGGGTTGTACCGGGTTGACCGACTGACCGACCGACCGACCGGCCGGGTTGTACCGGGTTGACCGACTGACCGACCGACCGACCGGCCAGGTTTTACCGGGTTGACGGGGTCAACTGGGTAATCGTTTGTAGAAGATTTTTGAATCTGCGTGTTAAATTGTAAGTACCTTTTTGAATATACGTGTTAAATTTTTAACTATTAACTCGGGTGGACCGTGTTCAATTGAATCTCCATCTTAAATGTTCTAATGTGCTGTATTGAAAATTTAATACGTTGATTGATATTTCCCGGTGACTTGGTACTTAAGGTATTTTTTGTTACCATTCATGTTACTGTGCATGTTACCATGCATATGGTTGCAAACCCGGTTGTAGTACCGGTTGCTACCCCTTTGAAACCCGGTTGCAATACCGGTTTTTTTGCAGTACTGGTTTCTACTGCAAAAACTCTACCCGTTTGTACCCGTTTGAACCGGTTTTTTTTGCAGTACTGGTTTCTACTGCAAAAAATCTACCCGTTTGTACCCGTTTGAACCGGGTTTTTTTGCAGTACTGGTTTCTACTGCAAAAAATCTACCCGTTTGTACCCGTTTGAACCGGGTTTTTTTGCAGTACTGGTTTCTACTGCAAAAAATCTACCCATTTGTACCGGCTTAATACCCGGTCGGGCCGCCACCGTATTAAATTTTCAATACACATTAGAACATTTAACATGGAGATTCAATTTAACACGAATGACCGGGTTAATAGTTCAAAATTTAACACGTAGATTCAAAAATCTTCTGTACCGGGCCGACCGGTCAACCCGGTACAAACCGGTCAACCTGGTAGTACAACCCGGTACAAATGGGTACTAACCGGTACAAACAGGTACAAACGGGTACAAACCGGTACAAACCGGTACAAACCGGTACAAACCGGTACAAACCGGTACAAATGGGTACTGCCACCGGGTTGTAGCGACTATGACCGGGTCAACCGGTCTGTACTACCCGTTTGTACCTCGTCCGCCCGGTACAGAAGATTTTTGAATCTTCGTGTTAAATTTTTAACTCTTCCCCGTGTAAAATTGAAGCTCGAATGGTTACTTAAGGTACACGGTAAGATGCACGATAACATGCACGATAACATGCACATTAACATGCACGGTACTAACAAAAAATACCTTAAGTAACAATTTCCCACCGTCAATACGATAATTAAAATGTTTTCTACGTATTAATTTGAATCTCCGTCTTAAATATTCTAATTAGTATTGAAAGTTTACCCGGTCAATAGTTAAGTACCGGGTCGACCGGATTAATCGTTAAAAATTTAACACGTAGATTCAAAAATCTTACCGTTTGAACCCGTTTGAAACCGGTTGCTGTACCCGTTTGAACCCGTTTGAACCCGTTTGTACCCATTTTGCATGTTACCGTGCATGTTACCTTGCATGTTACCGTGCATGTTATCGTGCATGTTACTGTGCATGTTATCGTGCATGTTACCATGCACCGTGCGTGTTTTTCTCCCGATGCACGCAATATTGCCCTAGTACTGTTAAAAACTGTCAAGCATATAGTGCAAAATATCATCTGTTTCATTACCAGATCTGCGTACCAAATTTATCCCCATTTTGGTTTATTACCCTATTAGCGTACCGACCAAAGAATTCCAACCAAAAGTACCCTATCTGCGTTCCCTTCGACTTCATTTGTCGTATCTGCGTTCCAGGCGCCCGATCATAATATTATTATTCCTCTTCTAATTCCTCTTTTAACCCACAATTCACCCCAAGTGGTAACTAACCTTACGAGACCATCAACGTCTCATACAGACTTTGCAAGGTACAAGGTCGCTTCGAAAGCACGCACCACACCCACTCGCAACACCCACCCACCCATCCACAAACAAACAAACAAAACAAAAGACATAAAAAGAATCTCAATCTCCACCACGCCACACAGCAGCATGGGAGTTCTTCTCTACGACAACGAGGGCGTCTCCCTGACCACCGACGAATCGACCCACGTCTGCACGCTCCGCATGGACCGCGGACCGAACGTGGTCAACCCAGAGCTGGTCGCCCTGCTGAGCGGGGCCCTCGACGCGATGGATCGAGCCCCGCATCCCAAGGCGCTCGTGGTGACGGCCACCGGAAAGTTCTTTTCCAACGGACTCGACCTCGAATTCCTGACAAAGGCCAGCGATTCCCAAAAGGGGCGATTGCTGGCATCCTTCTGGAGGGTCCTGGCCCGCCTGCTGGTCCTGGACTGCCGGACCGTCGCTTCCATCAACGGGCACGCCTTTGGAGCGGGCCTGTTCCTGGCGCTGGCCTGCGATTACCGGATCATGAGAACCGAGCGGGGCTTTCTCTGCTGGCCGGAGGTCAACCTCGGGATGCGCCTCGCCAAGGGATTTTCCGAGCTCTCGAAGGCCAAGGTCACCGATCCGGCGGTGATCCGGGAGGGCGTGCTGACCGCCAAGCGGTACGGCAGCGGGGAGGCACTCGGGGCCGGATTGATCGACGCCGAGTGCCCGGTCCGGGAACTGGAGAAACGCGGCGCTCTGCTGGCGGCGGAGGGGCTGCCCGGAGCCCTGGGGCTGCGAAACTTTGATCCCCGGACCTATTCGATGATCAAGATCGAGCTCTACACGGACGCCTACCGGGCGTTGATGTCGGGGAAACACGACGTTCCGCCCGAGAGCAAGCTCTAGGCGCGCGCTGGTTTTGTTGGTTTGTTTGTTTGTTTGTTCCGATCCCAATCGGTGGGAACGAGAAGGGGCGGCGCGTTGGATGCATATATATATATATATATATATATATATGGATGGATACACGAACGGAACGGAACGGAATGCGATGGATGGATTGCAGTGGAGTTCGGTGCAGTTGAGGCCATTGCATTGGGCGATGTCCTATGATTGCCGCAGTATTTATGACGACCAGGCATCCGGGTCCCAAAATCACGACTACAAGTGAGAATAGTCCGAAACAGTGCTGAAAAATGAATTGTGAACGGTGTAATATTATAATAATAATAATATAATATTATGGCTGGCTAGGATGGAATGGCTTGTCCGCCCAACGATGAAACACCGTACTACCAAAACGAATATGGACGGAAACGGAATGCGTTCCATTCGGTGCTTTCGGCAACAATCCCAAAGCTCCAAGCCATCGAACAGGACTCCGACCCATAGATCTCCATGGGAACGTGTCCGATTCATTATTTAATAAACGCCCCTCATTCCAAAGCAAAAATTCATGTAGAACTTTATACCCGTAGATAGAACCTTGGGGAAAGTCTGTCCGATTCGATTCCATTCCATTCCATTCGTTGGGCCATGAGTCAAACTGCGACTCCAGATCCACGGTCTGTCTTGGCGTACTTCATCTCTTTGGGCGATCCTTTTGCCGAACAAGACAGCGCGGTATCGCTTGCTTGTTCGCAGGACCCGTGGTTTTGAAGGGAAAAAAACGATCCATTGCGCGAGAGTCCAGTGTTGCGACGAATTCCAACACATTCTGCGCATTTGTTGCTCTTCGTCCCCGGAGTTGTTTTGCGAACCTTTCTCAAAGCGTTGTGCGTTGCAGAAACATACAGTATGCCAAACCCGATCCAGACAGTTCGTTCCCCGAGATCCATTCGTTGCCACTTTCACCTTGCGCGAGGCAACCGGGCATCCGAAACGACGCGTCCCGAGTCTCGGTCGCGACCGCAGCGATCAATACAGCGCGTCGGACAGGTCGTGCCCGACCACGATCCCTCCCCCGAGCGGAGAATCCCGGACCAGCCGGGCCGCCCGGACGTGGTCTCCCTTTCCGTACCGGTACGAAAACCCGTACACGGTCGCCCTCGACGCAGCAACGTCCAGGTCGATGCGGCCTCCCCCCGTGACCTCGACCCGGACGTTCTCGTAGCCGGGGACGGAACGAATCCATTCCAGCAGGTCCGCCGCCACGTCCGCGTGGTACGGCAGCGGGGCGCTCTTGACGAACCAACGGAGCTTCCCCGTGGACGGATCCCGGAGCTTGGCCAGGACGTACTTGTTGCGGCCGGGAACCAGCTGGACCGTGGGTGGCAGCAGGTCCGGTCGGATCTTCTCCGTTTGCGGTTCCGGATCGGTGGATGCTTCGGGTTCGACTCGGGCTGCAGCTGGAGCGTTGACTCCGGCGGCGGCGCCAGCCGGTGTCTCGGAGGCCTCCGCCCGGAAATCCAGGTCGCCGAATCCGGCATTTTTCGACGACGACGACGACGACGACGACGACGCCATCGAAGCCGAGTAGCGGTCCAGCGAAGGTGTCCACCACGCGGTTTCCAGGGTGGCCTCTACCCTCCGTCCGCTCGCGTTGGGAAATCCCTTGAGGATGTCGCGTCGTTTTTTCTTGTGCCACTTGGACACGTAGTCGGCATCGGGAAAGCTCACGTGGCTGCACTGCAGCGCCAGGAGCTGCGGCGGCTCCTCCCCTGCTTTGGGAGTGTCGTTGTTGTTGTTGTTGTTGTTGTTGTTGCGATTGTCGTCGAGTGCCAGTGGTGCTCCGCTCGCGGCCGGTGGCACCGGCAGCGCTCCCCCGTACTGCTCGTCTCCCACGATGGGAAATCCCAGCTTGCTGAGCTGTCCCCGGATCTGGTGCGTCCTGCCGGTCATGAGGGATACCTCCACCTCGACCACGGCCTTGACCGAGGGTGGCATCCGACTGCTCCTGCCGCTCCCGGCAAGGGGCCAGAGTCCCTCGCGGAGGCGGCGGCTCGCGTCGTCGTTTTCGTTTTGGTCGTTGCCGCCGCCGGGAGTGGCAAAGAGCGGGATGGGTTCTCCCACCGAGGTGAGTTCCATTAGGCACTCGTACCACTTGGAATCGACGCCATCGTCTCCTTCGTTCTCGGGGATCTGGTCCACAAACAGCTTGGGGGCCCGATCGGAGGCCTTGAGAAAGTGCCGGATGATCGTTCGGGTGCCCGTAGCGCCCCCGGGGTTTTCCGCCTCGCCGTCGGTGTCGGCGTTGTCGTCCGCGCTGTTGTTGTTAACGCTGTTGTTAACGCTGTCGCTGTTGTCGGGTTCTCGTTCCCGCGCTGCCCCGGATTGCAACCCCGAGAGGCGCTGCCAGGCCCGGATGACGGATTCGCCGCTGCGTTCGTCGGGCTGCACGCAGACCAGGCACTTGTATCCCTTGCGGATGGGATCGACACCGGCACCCGAATTCTCTCGGATTCGACCATCGGCATCGGCATCGGCGGCACCGGCACGGTCGTGGCTCGTCTCCTTTTTCTGTTTTGGGTCGAGAATGGCCGCGGTCTTGTGCCGGAGGAGCTCCGAAAAGTACGCGGCAAATTCCGGGGACGTGGCCAGGACCAGCAATCCCGAGGTATTGACGTCGATCCGCTGCACCGGAACCAGATAGGGCGGAGTCATTGTCGGCGCTGCAGTTGTAGTTGTCATTGTAGTCGCCATCGTCGTCGTCGTCATCTCGGTAGAATTCGCGGGGGCGGAGTCGTTTGCAGTGACAGCAGCGCTTAACGAGGAGGCAGCCGCCGTTTGGTGGCGCTTTTCCAGGGCCACCGCGAGCTGGCTGGCGACCGTCTCGATGGCGTTGTCGATGGTGGGATGGACGGGAATCAGCGGGGGTTTGTCGATGATGCAATATCCCGGGCCTGTCTGCCGGACCACCACCACGGCTCGATTGGTTGTTCCGTTGTTGTCAATATTGTCGTTGTCGTTGTCGTTGTCGTTGTCGTTGGTGATGGTTTGGTGGTCGTCATTTGTATTTGTCTTTGTCTTTGTATTGTCATTTGTATTTGTGTTTTCATTTTCATTCTCATTGCCGGACGACGGAAACGACCAGTCGGCCTCGTACACCATCGGAAACCGCCTCGGGCTGTGGTGGATGCGGAGGTAATCGCCGCCGCCGAGGACCATTGTCGCGTTCGACAGGGACAGCCGGGTCGGTTTGATGCGGTTGTGGATCTTGCGATTGGTGTCGGATTTCGATGTTTTGGTTGTTGGGTTCGGCCCGTGTTGCTCCAGTTCCAGCTCTTGGTTGCGCCTGTAGTGATCGGCCGACAGGTACCAGACCGATCCGAGATGGAGCAATTGGCGGGGGGTCATGGGTTGGTTCTGGGGATGGTTCTTCAATCGATGCTCGATGGATCTTCGCGTGGAACAGTAGCGGTGTTCGACGGGTTTGCCGACGTCCTCCGCATCGTCCTCCACGACAAAGACGGCCCGGTAGGAATCCGAATCCAGATCCGAATCCAGATCCGAATCCACATCGGAATCGGAATTCGAATTCGATTCGGTAACCGCATTCGAATCCGATCCCCCGTCGTCGCGCTGCGAACAATTCTGGCCCAGCGCCAGCATGGAGCGCAAAATGGCGGATTCGACCGTCACCGGAGCGTCGTCCTCGGACACCTCCACGTGGGTGGAAAACTCGGAAAAATTGGCCATGGCTCCCCTCCAGATCGGCGTCGACTCGCGACCGGCGGGAAGATCCTTCCGCTCGCTGCTCGAGCGTCCCTCGTCCGTGCGCATGTTTGTGTTTGTGTTCGAATCCGCGTGCGCCGATCGCTGAAAAGCCCCGCCGAAGGCATTCCGAGACGAACCGGTCCGCCACCGCGGCGTGGTCCAGGCGTGACAAAGCGCTCGGGTGTTGCTGTTGTTGCTGCTGCCGCCGTTGCGAAGCATCTTCCAAACCGAACTCCAAGCCATGCCAAACAAAACTATGCACCAACGACAACACCGGTGGTTCATTCTATCCTATTCTGTTCTACCGTATCCTGTTTCTTCTGTCTCTGTGCTGGTGCTGGTGCTTCTGCTGAACTGTATTCTTGCCTCGTGACACGACATGCGACTCAGGAATGAATGGATCGCCCAAGTGTCCAACAGCTTTCGAAAGACATGAAATCTCGGAGGATCGATGGTCGATGGTCCTTAAGAATCATATCCATCATTCACTATTGGACCGGTAGGTAAGGAATGCTGGATGCGGTGGTATGAATATCGGTAAGTTACTCGTAAGGTTAACCTTACTTACTCGTGGGCGGGAGAACCGGTCAGTTGTGATGGATTATTTGTTCGAAACAAAACAATCCCCCAAAACTAAGAACTAAGGTTAATCTTACTTGTACGGTACGAAGTAAGGCTAGTAAGAACGAAGACTGGGATTTTCGAAATAGTAGTAAGATTAATTTGGATCATGGGATTGTTGCGAGCACGAGTAGTTACGAGTAAGGTTACGAGTAAGAATTACGATTACAGGTAAGGTACAGGTACGTAAACGTACGTGCATTTTTTAATGGTATTTTTTAGGTTGACGGTCAGACACGACAATGCGTGACTGCAATGCTCGAAAGATGACAAAACAACACGTGAAAGCGGTTCACGACCGCATGGGAGGGAGGAAGAGCTTCAACAAGTACGTGTTTCGTGTCGTCAATCCGAGTAGAATCGCAAGATTTTTTTCATACCAGGACGTCAAGCATCAATCAAACCAGCAGCACCCTTCTACGGTATGGTACATTCCAAGTAACGTATTTTAATAGGGTCCCACAACCACAACGAGCATCAGTCATCGTACTATTTCGAAGCAGTCGTATCGAGCGAAAGAATCGAATACGAAAAGCATCCGGGTTGAAAAGTACCAGTACCAGTACCACTACCAGTACCACGACCGGTGCGTACCCGAGAGCCAAAGAAATCCAAACGACAACCAGATTGCCGCAAGCGTCTCCGACGATTCAATCGCGCAACAATATGATGCCGTCGAAAGCATTCCCCGTATTCGCCATGGCCGTGCTCTCGCTGTACCAGTGCCACACCGGGGCGGCATTTTCGAACACCCACTCGCTGGCACGGGCCGTTTCGTATTCCGCTCGAACTCCGTCCACCGCGACCACCACCCAGCGGCCCATGATTTCCTTTGGCGGCGGCGGCAACAGCGGAAGCGGTGCCGATGCGAGGGAGGAACTCCCCCGCGATGTCAAGGAGGCCGTCAGCCGCTGCCGACAGGCCACGCAGCAGGCACTGCAGAACCGCATGTCGCGGATGGACATCGAATTCCCGGTCGGGACCGATTTCGGGGTGGAGAAAAAGACCAAGCCCAAGGGAGGAGGAGGACGCCGGCGGAGATCTTCGTCGTCGTCGGAAGCCACCACCGGTACCGACACCCCGACGCTGGAGACGCTCGATCGGTCCGACCGGGAGCTGGCGCGATTGTTCGTGGAAATGTTCCAGCCGGTGGGGGGCGACAACATCGTGGTGTCGTTTGTCGACGACGACCTCGCCGATAAGGCCAAGGCCAAATGGAAGCTCGAGGCGGGCGGGGCCTCCTGCCGGATACTGGCCATGAACCGCCGGCCCGGGGGGGGCGCGTCCGGAAGCAAAAACAAGAAAAAGAAAAAGGGAAAAAAGGTCCTGACGAGCGCCCGGGGATTCGCCGCCAAGCTGGCCGCCGAGGTGGGGGACGACGGCGACGACGAGGCCACGTCTTCCGGTGGAAGCGGGAGGGGACCCTTCGAGCTCCCCCCCAACACCGAGGTCGCCCTCTTTGTGGCACCGGGTCCCAAGGAACTGGTCGTCATCGAGAAAATCTGCGAGTCGGTCGGAATGGGAACCCTCGTAGTGCTGCTGAACGCCCGCCTCGACAAGGTCACCAATTTCGGGACCGCAAAGACCGAGAAGCTCTTCCGGGAGGACTTCGAGCCCGTCTTTGGGCTGGCGGCGGCTCCCCAGAAGGAGGCCCCCGGATGCCTCCTCTACCGGGCGTACCCGGGGGACTGGGTCCTGGCACGAAAGCCCAGCGTCGGACGGCCCAAGACCATTCTGTCGCAATCGACCAAGCCGACCAGGGACGAATGCTTCACCGCCTTTGACGAGCTGGAGATTTCCGATCTGGAAAAGAACGTCGAGGGATTCGTCGACAACGTGGCGGGATGGTTCCGGTAAACAACAGAAAGGCAAACACAAAGACAAACGCAACAGCGAAAAGATGTCGCAAACGAATGTCGCAGTGCAGTGCATTGCCATGCAATGCAGCACAATGGAATCCAATCCTTTCCAATACTTGCACTCTAATGAGATGAAACGATTCATTTCACATCACTAGTGTCATGTAATAGCTATAGATATTGAATTGTGTAAGAATTCCACCAATTTGAGACGTGTCACACACCTTCGTACTGTTTGCAAAGCGTCGAAACTCAAGTGTCTCTGTAGTCTTCTCTTCAACACAAGCAAGCACCAAAGACATTTCCCGGAATGCTCTGCAACACTCGAGAGAAAGGGCACTGCCTTGAGTGAGTGCGCCGTTACATTTCTAAGAGCTACATTATTCTTCTTTTACTAGAGCTGTCCACCAGTTTCGGTAGAAATTACTATGGGAAGTAGAAGCGGGGGACTGCTGACGATAATTACTTCGTATGTATTGATATCTCTCAATTCTGGTATTCTTAGTTCAGAAACTTTCTTATTCTATTGATCATTTATTTGGTACTCATTGCACTTTGCGTTTTGCAGAAGCTCCCAGCAAGAGAGAGGCCGGCAGCGGAAAACACAATGCCGGGGAAAAAATCTCACTGTTGAGGAAAAGACACCCCTTCTGCTCCAACTGATTATTGCGCACCGCAAGTACCATCGGCGCAGTCTTCGTGGTCTTCGCCATCGGCTTCTTCGTCGTATTCTTCCTCGTCGGCATCGGTTGGAGAATAAGGGAGCGGCTCGACATTTCCGCTGATGTGAACCTCACAAGCTTCCATCGGGACATCGTGAGTCGCATCCTTGGGGATCACTTCGATTCGAATCCGACAAATCGTTGGTTTCTGCACGACTTCGTCAAAAAAGGCCACGAATGGCAACGACAAGGCAAATTGCTCGCACGATATCGGTCTCAGCGTTGCAAGAAGCATTCCCTGCGAGACGGCATCGTTCGGGTCGAACCAAACCTTGACGGCCTTTATGTTGTCCGCATCTTCATAATCGAGTGCCAGGCTCGTTAGGGTCAGCTGGAAACCGGGGAACACTCGCACGTGCTGGTTTTGCCCTTTTCGAGCAACCATGAACAAACTCGTCGCATCGTCGCAATTCACTAGAACGGGTTCGAGGGGATCCGGATAGCTCCCGAATGGCAAATTCTCGAGCGCGTGGTCTTTCATTTCCGAATCGGTCAACAGGCATTCTCCCAGCTTTTCTTCGAGTGCCGCTTGCTGCAGATTCGTACCGATCAGAACGACTTCCTGGCGGCGATCCCCGTATTGGTTTCCTTCGATTGTCTTCTTGACCTTTTCACGTTCTTCATCGCTGTCTGGAATGCCCCATTCCTCCATGGGCTGCATACAAAACCAGAGAGCAACGTGGCTGATCTTCACAATGCGACCAGCATGAGCCCATTCCATTTCGTATTGATCCCGACCAGCAACCCAACAAGTTCCCTTGGACCGGAGGATGCTGCCATATTGCTTGTCCAACTTTTTTCTCAGTTGCAGCGCGCGGGCCTTTTCCTCGGATGCATCGTCGGTCGTGTCGGAAGCATTCCAATCCTGGGCAAAGCAAAAGAATTGCTGCAAGAAGTCATGAAGGCGCTTGGGGTGGAATGGTTTGCGGGCTCTGAACACGAACGAGTCAACTCCGTATTCATCTGCTTCGCCAACGTCGGCTTTGGCACCGTTTTCAAGCGACACAAGCCACCCGGCCGATTGACTCGCACTCTCCAAACTGAACATATGAGTATTTAAAATCTCGGTGAGATCAATTTCGCCAAAGGAAGCGGTAACTACCTTGGCCTTTGGATTGAGAGTCGTGATCAGCTTCTTGGTCACCTGAATAGTTTCCTTTGATACCAAATCGACCTTATTCAGCACGATGACGTTGCTAAACTCGACCTGCTCGACCATGAGTTCACTGATGCTTTTCAGGCCCTCCCCGTCCGAAGAGTCGTCTAGGCCATCTTTGAAAATGTCCTGGAACCGTTTGAGGGACGATAGATAAGTTGCAAAGTTAGCGGCATCTACGACAGTGACGCAAGTGTCCAATCGCGCTGCGTTCCACAACATGGTGTCATCGTTTCCTGCTAATGTTAACGTAGCGGGATCGACACAAAATGATTCAGCGACCTGTTGGGGTTCAGCAATACCTGTCGATTCAATCACCACGTAGTCGAAGTTGTTAGTGGTGTCTTGTTGGATCCGTTGGATTTCCTGAATCAAGTCTCCTCGCAGTGTGCAACAAATGCACCCGTTTTCCAGAGTAATCACTTCTTTCTTTGTTCGCGAAATAGTTTGACCATCAATATTGAGTTCTGCCATATCATTTACAATTACAGCTATCTTCAACCCATGATCGGGCGATTGCAAAATGTACTTCAAGAGAGTCGTCTTTCCGCTGCCGAGAAAACCACTCAAGATGGTCACAGGAATCCGGCTTTGCTTGGTTTTCTTGCTTCCCTCATCGACCTTCTTTTCGTTGCTTTCACGCCTGGTCATGGTGGGTGATTCTTTGCGTTTCCGACTCATAAATAAACTGTAATTCTTCAACGCGTGAATTATTTTTATGACAGAAAAGGATTGTATCTCTTCTTTGGGTAGCGATCGGACAAAATTACCGGCTACACCTTTACTAGAGAGTAGAAGAGAAATACAAGTAATGGAGATGGTGACAAAGGCTTTTAAACACGGGACCTCGTGATCGCGGTTTTTACGTGTGAGTTCGTTGTGGCCTACGGTCGAAAACCTGCGTTTACCGGTTGACGGCTAGATGCATGAAAAGAAAGGTTAGGCTTTTTGCAAGAGATGCGAAATTTCGTACTTTGCGGCAGCATTATGTGACGTCTCGCCCGTCATCCGGCCTAATAGGCTACAACTTCCTCTTAGCCTACACAAAAAATAAAAATGATAAGCTCCTTCTGACTACGTAGTAAATCAAAATATAGCCCTCTAATTCAGGCCATTAAGGAAATACGGTATGTTTAGACGGTCCTCGGGAGGTAAAAATTAGTGTTCATACAGAGTACGATAGGTCTAATAAGTAAGGTTACTTGTCACGGTGAATACCGTACGAGGTAAATTTACCTTCGTGATGATTCATTCATTATTAATTTTTGTTGTTGTTGAAAGAGCCTCTCATGATTCAACAAATTGAATCCCGTACAAGATGTCCTCACAATCCACTTTGATAGGAAAACGTACGGTACCGTACTGCTGCTACCGACTCAATCCCTCGTATCATCTTCTGTCCGAGTCGCCGCCGAAATTTCTCCATGTGCGTTCGCGACCCATTGTATTGGTAAACTTCTTTAGGGCAGGTGATCTGGACTTCGTTATGTGGACTGTAATTAGTGATATCCAGAAGTGTATCTACGTACAGATAGATAATCTTACCTACCGTACGATAAGGTTACTGCGAATACTACAAAGTTCCCAAGAGCTGTCCGTTGGTTCTACGTACCAATGTACATATTTCTATGTGGACCGGAGGACAGCTATTACGAATTTTGTCGTACGCTGCGCAAGGATGGTTCTTTGGCGGGACATTCTTTGGTGACTTTCCGTAAGTTATGTTACAGTACCGGTAAGGTTCCGGTATGTCAGCCAACGTAAAGTCAAATACGGATTCATCGACAGTCTATTAGGATTCTGCGCAGTACTACAAAGTTCCTAACAGCTGTCCTCAAGTCCACGTAGAAATTAGTACATTGAGGCGTAGAACCAACGGACAGCTGTTAGGAATTTTGTAGTAACTGAAACCTTACTGGTTGAAAACAAAAACTGTACAGCGAAGATGTCAACCTGTCGCCTTTTCCTGAGCGAAAAAATGGGAATCATCTTCAACAAGAATTCGTGGGAAACGCTGAATTGCACAAGATTACATCGCATCCAAGAACCACATCTCATCTGTTTGGACAGCAGATTGGGTTGGATTCGTGGAACATCAACACACTCATAGCGGTACAGCAACAATAATAACAAAAGCGGCAACAATAAAACCGCTTGCAGGAACGGCCACACCCACATACAAGAAGGGTTAAATCTTCCGAGAAACTAAAATTATTTTACAATGTCAACCGAAGGAGACAAAAAGGTCGAGGCGGCCGAGGACGAAGCTCCCCCCGAGCGTTACATTTCGCACCTGAAAAACGAGGAAGCCTTTTCGTGGATCGTTCGCTGGGGGATGCTCTTTTTCTTGTTCAGCACCTTTGTCTTGCTCCTAAACGCCGACATCGGAAGCGGCGTGACGGCCGACTCGGTCATGATGCAGGACGGGGAGATTCAAGAAGTCAATCAAATCCTGAACGTCAGCGTCATCTCCTCCGTCGGAAAACTATGGAACGCAAAATCCTATCCGCTCGCAATTTTCATTGCCATCACCAGCATCGGCTGGCCCTACATCAAGCTGGCCATGGCGACCTTTGCGTGGGTGATGCCCTACACCAACCCCCGCAAGCGGGAACTCCTCATCGAGATCATCGATGCGCTCGGAAAATGGTCGTTCGTGGATATAATGGTTCTGGTGGAAATCATGGTGGCATTTCGATCGAGTGTGGTGCTGGCTCCTGGTCTCTCGCTCGAAATCGTCATTGTTGCCCAATGGGGATTTTATGGGTTCGTAAGTGTGTGACTGGTGTGTGTGTGTGTGTGTGTGTGTGTGTGCATTTGTTTGTTTTCCCGTTTTTGGCCGCCCGAATGGATACGACGAATGCTTCGTAACACTATGTTCCTAACGAGGCGCTGGGTCTTTCGAAATGGTACACGACCGCATCGGATCAAATGGGAATCGCTTCAACCCTTCGTGAATGGTATGTATTGCAAACAAGGTCATTGCAACGATGATGTCGCTCTTGTCGACGCACATCATTCTCCACTACCACCGCAAGGTTCATTACCACAACCATGAAAGTATCGTTGGTGATGACGCCGCCAAGAACGACGACGAGAATCCGAAGGCGATCGAGAATGCCGACGCCGACCCGGCGGACAAGAATGCCAACGAAGAGACGGCAGTCGCTAGAGTAGATTCGCCGCGCGGCATGAAGGAAATCGGCGGTCTGTCTAACAAGTTCCTAAAACTGGCCCTTACGTCTCTCGCCGGGTCCATTGTGTTTTACTCGGCAGGCGTCCTCACAGAAACCTTCGAGGTGACCAGTACGCGTGGGGATGTTTCCGAATCGACGTCGTATTCCATTGCTTCCATCGGAATGGCCATACCGGACGCCTACATCGATTCGGGACACACCGGGACACGGTTCATTCAGGTCATGTGGTTCTTTTTGGGAATTGCGATGCCCCTCTGGTGCAGTGTCCTGTTTGTGGTATTGTACGCTGTTCCGTCCTTGTCGAAGGAAATGATGGAATGCATTTTCACCATGGCGGAGGTCACGTTTGCTTGGAGGTACGTTGTCGCCCGCTGAACTTCCGATCGTCGCACGATTTGGTGCATCGCACGCAATTCCATTGCATTCTATTCGGTGTCGTTTCGTTTCGTTTCGTTTCGTTTCATCCTTGTTGACATGCGTTTTTGTTGTTGTTTCGTTCCTCGTGACACTTGCCGCGCAAACCACCACTCGCACAGTTGTGCCGAGGTCTTGCTTCTGTCCACCATCTTTGCCGTCTTGCAAATGCCCATATTCGGAGCCGGATTGGTCGAAAACAATTGTGCAACGTGCTTCGTGATCACGACCAAAATTCTTCCGCAATTCAGCCTCTTGTGCATAGGAACCTGTATGAACGTGGCGGTCAATGTTTGGTTGTATCGAAAAACCCATTCCATTCTGTATCAAACAAAGTGAGGGCAAACCTTCGGAAAAAGGAGCAGTGCTGTGAACGGGACGACCCATACAGGAACGCATACACACCCTTCTTATGTCTAAGCTCGATCCTGTTTGCAAAGGGGGGAAGCAACCATCAGAATTGTTTTCGGTAGGTACTAGTAGTAGTACTACTAGTAGGACTAGGACTACAAGTAGTACTACTAGTATATACTACTAATTTTGTAATTTGTCGTGCACAAACTATATGTTAAGCTTCGTGGAGTTCGATTACCGGACTCCAACTTCAAACTGAATCCAGCAATTCTCGCAAAGAGGAGGAGTATTGGATCAACTTTGAATGTCTTGCTGTGTTGCTATCACTAGTACTACTAGTACTAATACTAGTAGTATGATCTCCTTGCTTGCCTCTCTGAATTTTTGATGCTAGTAAGATTTACTAGTAGTATCATCTATTGACCAATTTTTAGTCTACTGTCTGGTACGTACGTATGATACGGTAAGTTATAGTATGAGATGTAGCGGACAGACAGTTTGACCTCACCCATCACGCAAAATGCAAAATCGGAATGCATGCCACGAATCGATATCTTACGCAATGAACCATCTCAACAATCAGCAATCATCACAACGAGCTCATCTCCTCGTTTCTCATTCGCGAAGGCTCTTTCATCAATCAATGTTGGTAACGAAGACAATCCGCACTACCTGGTGTTGTACAGATGAACAAACAGAGCCAAGCAAAAACAACGATATACACGCAACAATAATTAATACGCAGTAATAGAAAGACCGAAACTCCTTGGATTGGATTCGATGATGACGACGCGAATCCCCTCATTCTGATTGTTCTACGGCCCATCAATCGTAACATGAAGCTCGGATTCGTAGTGCTCTGGTGGGGCATCTTTGGAGTGTTGTTCCACTGTTCGATTGATTCTCTGGCACCCGTCTCCCTGCTTGTCGGACTATTGTTGCTGTTCCCGATGGATCCCGTTGATAGCTTTCTGCAAGTTCCGAAACCTGCGGCCCGGGCAGTACACGTAGTATCGACAGTGCCCTCAGCAAAGAACCGAGTCACAGAAGCCTCGTTCACCACCAGTCCGGAAGAGAACGGAGTGGACGGCACGGAACGCAGTGACAACAAGGCGGTTTCTCCCGAAAGACGCAGCCTTCGTCGCCAGATTCCATACGTCGAAGCCTTTGACGAACAAATCGTCCGAGAATTGTGGGAGGCAGACCCCTTCGACGGCAACGAATTCGTTGTTCAATCGGTGATTGCCGCATCCGGGACGAATGGCAATTGCGGTCCCCGTTCCGCCATTCTGACCCCCGTGGTCACCCAATCCTCATTCGTGGGGATGGAAAGCGACCGAGAGTGTGACGGGACCACTGGTCTTCATTCCGCGTCGTTGTCCGGATACGAAGACTCCTTTGATCCAATCTACAAACCAATGTCCGGCAACACCGAGTCGGATCCTATCGGTTCCAGCATCCGGGACAGCACCAATACCGGGACCACAACGGCTTCCGTTGCCGCCAGCGAGTTCGCCTGGATTCCTCCGAAGAATCCGAACGAGTCGGAAAAGATGCAAAACTTTTTTCTGCGGGTCGCGTACAACGGCAACGCCTTTTGCGGGTGGCAGACGCAGCTGAAAAATTTCGACCGGCCGTCGGTCCAGCGGACTCTGGAAGAATGGTTGACGGAACTACAAAACAACGACCAGACGACCCAAACACTGGCTGAGGCACTCGCCGATGCGGAGAACCACGCCGAGAGAAAGCGCGAGAGGCGACTCAGAAAACAAGAAAAACTCGAGGCCAAACAAAAGGGCACGAGCAACCCTGCCGGTGCTGCCGACGACAAGCACCAGGACGAGCGCAGAGAGAAAGCGTCCGCTTCCCCTCGGATAAAGTGGGCCGACCTTCCGGTGGCCGGCCGCACCGACCACGGAGTTTCCGCGATCGGACAAGTCTGCCGGTTCCGCACCCACCGCAAGGACCTCACCGGAACGGCAATCCGCGATTACCTAGCGGACCGGATCCGTGCGACACCGAGGATGACCGACTCCCTCGGCATCACCGAGATTGCAAAGGTTTCGAAATCCTTCCATCCCACCTTTTCGACTTGCTCTCGAGCGTACGTCTATCTAATCGACGTTGCGGCCGAGAGGGAAAGCGAGAGCGAACGCAACGAGAAGATGAAAGGCTTCTGGAAACCCGATAGAGTCGAGCAACAAGTCGCTTTGCTGGACGGGATGTTGCGACAGCTCGAAGGGAAAGCCCTTGACTACGTTGGAGTTTCCTATGGAAAGGTAAAAACGCTCGACACGATCTGCATACTGCACCACGCACGGGCGAAACTGGTACAATACGAGCCGCCGCCGCCGTCGTCGTCGTGCTCCGAAGCAAACCAACCCGCAGCCCGCACCGCCGTCTGCATCGAACTGGTCGGAGATCGGTTCCTTCGCCGGATGGTGCGTCTCTTGGTGGAGGCGTCCCTCCGGCTTTTGGCTCTGGCGGAGCAGAAAACGTCCGGCGCAAGCGGAACCGTGGAGAGCGAAGCGAGCAGGGACGCCCTATTGGAGCTCATCGATAAGCGGAATCGAACCATAGTTGGTCGTCCGGCACCTCCGGATGGGCTTATCTTTGTCGGTGCTCGATTGCCATCGGCACAGCAAACACAATGAAATCAAAGTTTGCGATCGATCGATGCTACGAGAACTCTAATGAGTTATGGCGTGGTTTACGCATCGTATGCTTCCCCCAACACTTGAGAAAAATACAGTAAGTTTTCATCCAATCACAACAGAATGCCATTCCCGTACAATCAAGAATCCAAAATTCAGGCAATTTTCAGTGAATTTAACTCTCAATTTCGAACCTAAAAACTAACTCACACATAATAACTCTTATTTGAGACGAGTGAAGAGGTCTAACTTTGGCTTGAAACCCGCAAGAAAGAAGATTGAACTCG
Source organism: Pseudo-nitzschia pungens (assembly GCA_037355855.1). NCBI lineage: Eukaryota > Bacillariophyta > Bacillariophyceae > Bacillariales > Bacillariaceae > Pseudo-nitzschia > Pseudo-nitzschia pungens. The sequence continues at coordinate 2,675,724 of CM074760.1, read as the reverse complement.
CGTAATAAAAATAGTAGTACGAGTAAATAATAGTATAGTACGTACGAGTAACCTTCTCGTAATTCTGACTGTTACAATAATCATTCCGATTCTTACCTAAATCTTACCGTAAATTACCGGTAAGTCTTATTCTTATCTGCATTGACGTCCCAGGGCCATGTTTGCTCCCTCCGTGTACCAGGTACCAGTTAACTTCGTACGGTTCAATTCATTCTCATCTGCTGTTTTTATTCTCAAGGCTCGAAGGCCCAGACGAACAGGACTTTAGAGAGCTTGCGACCAGGTACCGCAGAAGCACTACCTACTAGCACGTAGTAGTTCTCATAGGCTGCCACTGCCTATTGCATACGAAGTACGTGCACTTCATTCCACGCAGATTGCGGACATTCACTAACGATGAATTTTATCTGCACCGGAAGCCGTGGAATCATCGCTTCCCGATACTAGTCGTAGACAACGAGCAAACAATGGCTTCGACTTGCTTAAAATACACATGCTTACTAGTAGTAGTCCTCTTGTAATGCTGAGCTTCTTTTGAATAAGTTAATGAAATATATGTTGTAACATAGAATTGTGACACATTAGTCGGCAAATTTTCACGGAATGCCTGCGATATCCCAGACCGCCGTTTGCCATGCCGAGAGAAAGGACGGACATTCAATTGGTAGAGTAGGTTCGTTTACACGTTGCTGCTGATCATGTCAATTCGGCACACAGGACACTCGTCGTTGCTTTGTAGCCATTCAATGATACAATCTTCGTGAAAGCAATGGTTGCAAAAGTCACCGGGAGTATTGCTTTTTAGTCGAACTATAACGTCCCCCACCTCAAATTCTTGTAAACAGATGCTGCAGCATGTTTGGTCTTTCAGAGCCTTCTGGGATATCTTCTTCTCAAGCTTCTCTGTTGGCACCGAAATGTCCTCGTTGTGGAAAAATACATGTAACCGCGTCCTACTGTTTGAGGTGGCTTTTTTGCTCTCGCGAACTTTGTCGGTGTTCCCGTCTGTCGCGAGCGATGACGGGTCGGTCGATTCCGAATTGCCTTCTGGTATGGTTCTGTGTCGTTTTTTCTCGCGTTCATTTTCTTTGGACGCAACGCGGTTTTTTCTCGACGGATTGCCCTTGCTCTTGCTATCTTCCTCGGTGTTTCCGTCTGACGAGAGCGATACGGAATGGTCTTTTCTTGCCTTTTTTTTCTTTTTGTTTTTTCGTTGGCTGCTTTTTCTCGATGGATTGTCCTTTTCTTCGTCTTTGGACTTCAGCGATAGCAGTTTCTGAAACACTAGGCGGCTTCGGATTAAGTCTGATCGACTAGCCTCTCGTGTGGCTTCCTCCTCTTGGATCGATTCCTCCTCTCTGCTGATTTGACGGAAATCCCATGCATCTGTTTGGGGAGGTAACCCGGGGTTCTGAGTTGAATTGGCCCCGGTTCCGCTGTAAGTATTATTATTTGTAGTACGGAAAGCCCTTGCCGGTCTATGGGGAGATAACCCGGAGTTCAGAGTTGAATTGGCCCAGGTTCCGCCAGTAGTGTTATTTGTATTGCTGCAGTAGCAGCACAAAAGAAAGGCGAGAGAAGCGCAAAACGCAACGGTAAGTTTAGAAATAAAACAATCACCATAATCACACATCATATTGAATCCGAAATGTTGCGACGACGAAGACGGCGGTAGTGTTCGATAGGTTATCTGTGGCGTTTGTGAGGAATTCTTTTTTGATTGCTAAACCAGAACGTTGACAAGGCAGTGTGATAACGTATCCTGCATGCCTTGTTACATTGATTGAATATTATTATTATTTGTAAATTTCGAGCAAATTGTCTGAGCCATTCGGACAGGAAGTACGATTACGAGAACTCGTACCAATACCAATACAGTAATGAAATGAAAGTGCATCCTAAATGTTTTCAGTCACGGTTCCAGAGATAACTACTGAGTACTGTACGGTAATACAGCAGGTACCGTACCAGTGAGTAATTAACCTTCAATGAACAGAACAGTTCTACACTTTTAAGTCTTACTTCCATTTTTTTTTTTACAATACAAATTCTTTGACCATCGTAGAGGTCGAAAATTGAAACTTCGATTGAAACTTGTGTCAATTTTAAGATAAGAACATTTACGATTACATTGTGTTTTTAACACTCTCGTTCGAATGTTCTAGATTCTGGCGTACGAGTAAGGTTACGCATGGCTAGTGGTATGACTGTAAGGAAAGGGAACAAACGATTGTTATTTTTCGACCTCTCATCAATTCTATTTTTTTTTTTTTAAATTCCGTTTCTTTTAATAAGAGTTGAGAGGTGTTATATACATACAACATGCCAACACGATTAAAAACGAGAACGGTAACAGTTTCACATATTCAAATTTGGTTCCGTAGTAACCTTACTTGCAACTTTTGAGTTGAATTTCTAACTATTTCTATCTTTTTGGACGATGCTTATTTCCTCCGAGGAGAAAAGATAGATTTTCACGTCATGACAAACAGTATTATAGATTATTGTACACCCCGCTGTTCATCATGTCGATTCGACACAAGGGGCATTTATCATGGTCTTTGAGCCATTCAAGAATACAACTTTCGTGGAAGCAATGGTTGCAAGCACGGGTATCACCGGCGACATTGTTTTTCAGTCGAACCACAATATCACCCACCGAGTAATCCTCAAGGCAAATGGTACAGTACGATTGATCCTTCAATGCTGCCTTTGATGCCATTTCTTCGTGTTTGTTCGCTTGAACAGATACACCTTTATCACGGAAGTAAACAAGCAGACGAATCGACGTGAGCAAGGACTGGATGCTGCTGCTTGCATCTTGCCTGCTTCCGCGTTTGTCGGTTATGCTATCTTCGTCGTCGCCGTCGTCGTTGCACGCAATTCCCTTTCGTACTCTTTGTGACGGCTTGTTTTGCTGTAGGCATGTCTTGCCATTTTCTTTGGACGGCAAAAAAATCACCTCTTGAAATACGAGGCGGCTTTGTATCGATGCCAATCTATCCCCTTTATCGTTTGGGGTTTCACTACGATTTGAATTTACAATCTCGACTGTCCTCTCGGTATCGATGTAGATGGCATCGTCATTCTTACTCTTACTTTCATTTTCACTAGCGTTCTTGTCGGCAGCACCATAATGGGCTCCGAAATAAATACAACCCGCCTTCAGCGCAATATGAATAACGAAGGCAAGTACGGTTTCAGGGGAACCCATGACAACGAGAACGGGTTTTCTAGTGATTCGTTGAGTTTGATGCCAAAATTGATGAGGCCGAACACGATGGTAGAAATATGAAGAGTTGCTCTCTATGAAAATGAGACCTGCTGCTTCCGACAATAATGAAAAGTACGATAATTATGTTGTTGTGACGTGATGGATTTCATTCCCGTCAAAACCTTTACTGTTCGGGGCTTATTCCCATTTTCGTTTTTACAAGAAGATACACAAGATCCTTTTTATCTATGTTCAGTCGTGTTTGTAACTATCAATCTCGAGACCCGATTTTCTGTCAGTCCAACCAACTGCATCCTGCATTCTGGATTCTGGATTCCGTCATTTCTTTAGCGAAAAGCCGCATTTGACATGCCTTTGTCCAGATTCCAGATGGGAAGATTCGATAACGGTTACGATGCAAGACACCTGGTACTCAGCAACGCACAACGGATGTTGTGCTTAGAGCCGAAGACAGCTTGATACATTTCACGTAGCCAAGAAAGACCATGACTTCACTGGTGGGTTACTGTAGTTCTTCTATTCTCAAGCCCGGGAAGACAGCGGTGGTCACGGGAGCATCGTCCGGCATTGGACGTGCGGCAGCACTCGAGTTTGCATCGAGAGGAATGAATATTTGGATGATCGACAACGATGTGGAAGAGCTAAAAGATGCTACCGCTCTCGTTCAGAAGCGATGCGCCGCGGCGAGACGTGGTGCCGATCCCATCCCAACCATCAAGGGACGAGTCGTAGACGTTTCGGATGAGCAGGCAATGAAGGATCTCGCCAACGAAGTGTTTGAAAGAGGCGGAAAATGTCATTTTTTGTTCAACAATGCGGGAATCCAGCCCTCTGTGGCAGAGGGAGGATCGTTGGCAGCGTCCAGCACGGATACCATGAGGCGCACACTGGACACGAATTTCTACGGTCCGGTTCAGGGGTGCGCAGCGTTTTTGCCAAAAATGAAGCAAGCGGACGAGGAGGGCATCGTCGTGAACACTGGTTCCAAGCAAGGAATTACGATGCCTCCCGGGAATCTTCCCTACAACGTGTCAAAGGCGGCTCTCAAGTGCTACACCGAGGGGCTGGAGCACGAGCTGAGAAACTCTTGCAACGGAAAACTCCGTGCCGCCCTGTTGATTCCGGGTTGGGTCAATACAAGCATTCTGCTAAAAAACAGCCGCAGCGAAGCCCTCGCGGAGGGAAGGGAAAAGGAATTCGATCCCGATTCGGTCTTTTTTCACGAAAACAAACCGGCGAGCGGGGCGTGGATGCCCAAGCAAGTCATTGATTTCATGATCGAAGAACTCGACAAGGGACGATTCTATATTGTTTGTCCGGACAACGATGTGGACCGCAACACCGACAACTTGCGCATGACGTGGACCATGCAAGATATCACGATGGATCGACCTCCCTTGAGTCGATGGCACGATAGCTACAAAGAAGAATTCGCTGAGTATTTGCACGCGAACAAGAGTGACAAGTGACAATGAGGACAACAACGCGATGCGATTTGATCTTTTTGACAACTATACCCCATCGGCTTGGATATTCTCTGTTTCACAATTTGTCATGACGTAATCGAAGTATTCCAAATATTAGAGAACACTAGGGAATCGTTCCCAATGAATCCCCGCGAATAATCCGATAGTGCAATTTCGCCCCCCGCATTTGTTCACGCAGAGAGAACCATGGTGTTTGCCTCTCTCTCGCTCTCACTCTCTTTCTTCAGAATTCAAGTCGTTCTAGGGACGAATCCGAATCGTCTCCGCCGTTTGCGGAAAGGAGGTCGAACAGCGCATCGTCAAAACCAACAGCACTTTCGGTCCCACCCCAAGACAGCTCCCCGAGTTGTCGTTGTCGCCGCAGCTCCGATGCCTTTTTCCAGGCATCTCCCACCACTCGGTACTTGATGGCGCGATCCGCCGCATCGCGCGGCTCCAGACCCGGAAATCGATTGACTTCCACCAGCCACGGCACCGGTTCGCGTCCGTCTTGGATCACGAAATCCAGTCCCAATATCTTGGGAATCCCCCACTCGGTGCGCCGCTCCCCCCACACTCGCCGTTGCTCCTCCCGCTCGGAAGGATCCGGGTCGCGTCGTTCGAGACCGGAGGTTCGCTCCGGATACCGAACCAGCACCACGTCCGCCGCCACGCGACGAATCTTGCTCCACAACTCCGACGAGGGCGGACCGCCGTTGTCCGACACCGTGGTTGTTTTGTCCCCGTCGCTGTGGGGTTCGCCTCCGCTCCCGCTTTCGTCGTTGCCGCCCGCGGCTCGGTCCAATTCGTTCCACAAAACGTCGAGATCTTCCTGCTCCATTCGTGTTTCCCGCCCCGAGTTGGTCATGTGCATCGAGGGATCGAGCGGATCGAAGTGTTCTGGGGTAGGTTCTTCGTTGTTGTTCCCAACCAGTGGCCTCGAGGCCAGCTTGACCAATCCCTTGGACGAAATGTAGGCCTCGTCGAGCGAAAATACCACCACGTAGATTCGCAACGAGAATTTGAACCCGCGCAACAGCACGAGAGGATCCACCATTTGCTGGAGCAGAAAGGATTCTCCCCGTTCCTGTTCCACAGCACCAGTAGCAAAAGAAGAAGAAGAAGCACCCGCAGCAGCACCCGCAGCTCTAGAAGACAGAGTCTCTCGACCACGGTGCTGTTCGACTGCTTTGGTGGCTGCTGCACGGACGGTTTCCTCCGCTTCGGCGGTGGTCAGGATCTGGTTCCCGTGGGAGCCGTATCCGGCCCGGGTCTTGGAGATCCAGAGCCGCGATGTGGTCGGTTTGTCACCGGTCTGCCGTGTCATCAATCGGAGGATTTCGTTCCTGCTTTCGTTCCCGCGAAGTGCATCGGGCAGGACGATCCCTTCCGGCCAGTAGGAGGGCCACGTTGTCCCATTGTTGTTGTTGTTGTTGTGGGTCAGCAACTGGTGGAGCTGGATTTTGTCGTCCAATCGCAAGAGATGGGGATCGTCCAGTGGTGACGTGTTGATGCGAATGAGCTCCAGAAAGAGCTGTTCGGGGGTCATTGCCAACGTCGCTGCTGGTTCGCTGTCGGAGCGAGGACGATCGTGGCGGATTTCGGTTTCGGCTTCGGTTTTGGCTTTGGCATCGACCTGGACTTCGACGTCGGCTTCCTCCAGAGCCCCGAGGATCCATCGATACAACAAAAAGCAAGGCCGCGTGCTGGCATCGTCCCCCGTGCCGTTGTCGAGTGCGTCCTTCAGTTGCTCTATCGTTTCCCGCGTCGCTCCCGTTTCCAGATACCCGAGCGCGATGGACAACAATCGTGCCGATCGCTCCGACAGAGATGCGTCGTCGTTGTCGTTGTCGTTGCCACCGCCACCGCCACTCTCGTCGGACTCGTCGTCCAGGACACGCCGGGCACGCGGGACGTCGCCGGTGCTTCGCAGAATGCACGTCGCGGCCCCCAACTTGGCCTCGGTTCGGTCGTCCCGAGTCGTTGCGGTGGACGCCAACCCGGACGCGGACGCGGACGAAGATGACGACGACGAAGATGACGACGAAGACGTGCCGTGGCGCAGATCGGCAACGACCCTTTCGTATTCGACCGCGGCGGACGAATACCGGAGCAAGCGCTGGAGGCACCGGGCCTTGGACAGCCTCCACGTCGCTGTTGACGTTGACGTTGACGTTGCCGTCGCTGTTCCCGTTTCCCTCGATCCGGCGGAAGATGCTTCGTTGTTTGCTCCTTCTCTGGCAGCGTTGCGGCAGCAGTCCTCCAGGCACGAGTCGTACACCGCCACGGCCTCCGCATCGCGGCCCACCCGCACGAGACAAGAAGCGTACAGCGTCCTGGACAGCGCGAGGACGTCGGGTGACATTCCACCGTTGTTGTCGTTTTCGTTTTCGTTGTCGTTTTCGTTGCGGCTCCGGTTTTGTCGTGGCCGCAGAACCTTTTCCCAGACCGCGCAGGCTTCTTCGGCAGCGGTGATGTTGCGCCCGGCCTCCCCCGAGAGGCGCATCCCGGTTCGGATCCGGGACCGAAGGACGAGTTCGCGGCGCTGCGCCGGCGAGAGTGCCTCGTGAAACCGCGGAAGAAGAAGCAGCAACATCGGCATCGGCATCGAAATTGTCATTGTCATTGTCATTAGTATTATTGGCGCGAGCGAGATCACCAATGCGGTGATCCGGATCGTTTTTCCTCTCACGGATCGAACCGAGCGTCGGCACCCCATGCCTGCGGCTACCGCCATTCTCTCTCTCTCTCTCTCTCTTCCTCTTCCTCCCTTCCTCTCTTTTCCACGGATCGATCCGATCGACGACTCGACTCGACGCAACTCGACTCGACGCAACTCGTAGCAGCGCTCGAAATCACCTGGTACGGATGGCGGATCACTGTTTGCCTCTAGCTGTTCCGCACCGTATTCAAAATGAGTGGCAAAAGTGGTAGAGTTTGACGTGGTGCATGTAAGTTACCTCTACACGTACGGTACAGTAAACCTTACGGGTAAGTTTCCCGTTACTTTTTGAATCCTGTGGGTTGTCCCCTCGAGGCTCGAGGCCGTCGTCGATCGTCGATCGTCGATCGTCTCGATCGTCGATCGTCGATCGTCTCGATCGTCCATCTGAAATCATCGAAAGGAACGACGATTGGAAAGACTATGGATAATTACCGTAAGATAATCTTACCGTACGTATGGATTTCGCAGTTTGTGACGTTTTCGTAGGTTTCTGATCTATCGTACGTATGCATGTAGCCCTACAATACTGGGTGCGCCATTTTTTCGTCTATTCTTTGTACAACTAAGGTTCAAGGTTTACCGCACCTACGAATAACGGTAACCTTACGTAACCTTACCAGTACAAGAATCTACGAATGTGTAACCTTACTTGTAAGCATTACGGTAAGGTTTAATGCATCACTCTCCAAGAATTGAAGACTGCGGTTTCTCGAAGCAATCCCATCTTCCATTACCGCTGACCGTAACTACGGAAGCATCACTCAGGGTTGAGGATTCAGGATAAGATACTGTTCTGTACCGGAAGAATCTTGCCGTGCGGCGTGCCAAACGCTGAACCTCCGGACTCCAGATCCATCGTTCCCGGTTTCCCGCGCCACTACCACACGTGCCTATCCGCAGCGACGGTTAAGCATCGATCGACAAACCAATAGGAGGCACGTTGCCGAATCGGGGAGTGACTGACTGACTGAATCGAATCGAATCGAATCGAATCGAATCGAATCGAATCGAATCGAACAGTGTGCGGAAGAAATCGACGCGGGTGCGATCCGCACGCCACACTTCACACTCCGCACTCCACACCATGGCCGCTCCGGAAGGATTTTTTCTCTTTGAAAACGCCGTGTCGGAAGAGGCGTGGGAAGAACTCCGCGCCTACCTGGGTCTCGAGACGGACGGGCCCACCGGCGACGACGTTTTGGTCCGGGACCGGCGGAACGGTGCTTCGCGCGGCGCGAATGGCGCCGGAAGCGGCGCTTCTTCCGCCGAGATGCGCGGCAGCGATCGCGATCGCGATTTCGATGTCGATGTCGATCGTAATTTCGATCGCATCCCGTGGGAATCGACTCCGGTCCCCCAGCACCGTCCCGTGGCGCAGTTTGGGGCTCGGTACGACTACGACACGAGCGCCGTTGTCGTCGCCCCCGCTTCGCCAGCCAAAAATGGAAATGCCAATGGCAACGACAATGGTGAGGGCTCGTCGGTCCCGAAAGTCCCGGACATCTTTCGCGACTTGCTGCTAAGACCGTTCCGGGATGGGCGCGGCAAGGAACGAATCGACACCGCTATCGAGATGGAAATGGACATGGACATGGACATGGACATGGACGACTTTGAGCAATGCATCGTCAACGTGTATCGGCCCGCCGCTGCCAACACAAACACAAACGCAAACGCAAACGCAAACATGGGAAGCAATATCCCGTGGCACGTCGACGATCCCGGTTTCGGACCCGTGATTCTCGTCTTTACCTTTGGGGAGGCCCGCCCGCTGCGCATGCGACGGAAGAAAAAAGACAGTGACAACGACAACGACATTGGCGATTGCGATGGCGACGGCGATTGCGATTCCAGCGCGAACGGCAATGCCGAGGCCGAGGCCGGCGGCCTTTCCCATTGTTTCCACAACAGCAGCAGCAGCAGCAGCGAGCACAACGACGACAATCGTGGCGGCGGCGACGGTGACAAGAGCGACACCGACGATTCGTACCGGTACTTTGCCGCCCGCCCACCGCATCGATCGTGTTACGTCCTGTCGGGTCCGGCGAGACACGAGTGGGAACACTCGGTTCCCACCGGATCGGGGTGGAGGGTATCGATCACCTTTCGGACGCTTGCGAACGCTATTGCGGGGGACGCAACGAATCGATGAACCAACCAATGAACCAATAGTCCACTGAACCAACCAATCAACGAAGTTGGTGGCTCTGGTTGCGTTCGGGAGAGGTGGAAATACACGAGTGACCCCCGACCCGGCGTGACCCTACCCGACCCGACCCGACCAAGCACGACAGCCATCACAGGTGGGTGCACAGAATGAAGCAAGGAATGAATCAATCCATCAAAATCAATCAATCAATCAATCCATCAAGGGAAGGTGCAATGCAGTGGGACGGGTTGCGATTCGATGCCATGCCATGCGATGCCATGCCATGCGATGCCATGCGAACCCGAGGTGCGACAGTCTCCAACACGACGACAACCACAAAGGAGATCGAACCGACCAAAGAACGCGACACCCATCGCCAATTGCCAATCGCCAATTGCCAATCGCTCGTATTCCATCCATTCCAACGAACCGGGCTCTGCAAGTGCGGTACCAGCACGTGCTTTCGGTAGCGCTGTCCCGCCCAAACCCCCGATGCATTGTCGGCAGACAGCAAGGCATCGCCATTCCCTCTTGCAACCTCGCCACCATCACCGGGTCGATTCTCCCAAACCATTCATTGCGGAGAACGTGTTATCCGTGGATCGAATGAATCACTGTATTTGTTTGGTGGGGAGCAACACCGACGGAAACCGGCGACGCCCTGCATTCCTCCATCCGTCCGTCCATCTCTTTTGGAAACGGAACACTTGCCGCCAAAGACTCGACTCGACTCGATTCGACTCGACTCGACTCGATTCGCAGGTGGGTAACGGATGCAGCGAGACGCGACAAAGGAAACCAGTCAAGGCAAGAAGTGACGTCAAACATTACTAAAAAAAACCCGTAGAGTCGAGCCATTGAGCGGGAATGTTTGCCGCGACTCCTCGTTCTTTGTCACACGCTCGTAGTCCGCTTGGAGTTCCGAATCACGTTTGTTAGAAATCAGAGCGTCCGAAACCATTGTTTGGAACCAATGAGCACGGGGCGAGCATGCCCATTGCAATCCAATCAATCGATCAATGGACACACTTCATGCATACCTTGCGACGGGGCAACTCTCGGATCCAGCTCATTGCCTAGCATGACAGCAGCGGTAAAACGATGAGAGGAAGGGAAACACGAATACAAATGCCCGAAAGGTGGAATGCCAACAAAGTTGAGTTTCATAGCGGTAATACTCTACCGAAGAAGAAAGCAAGCGAGATTCGATTGTTTTTTTCTGATTGGATCAAATCGAGTACGTACTAAATAGTAGCAGGTGGAACAAAAGGCCGAGGCAGAAACAATACGAAGAAGATCTGCTCTCGGTAGATGAACCACCAGTATAAATAATAGGTCCGCAATGGATCCCTAACATCACCATCATCATCGTCGTCATCAAGGTTCACAGCACCTAGCAGAAGGGGAAAGAAGGTTCGAAATTGCACTCGTGGCTGGCCATCATGACTGGTGATCACAACTGGAGTTGGGAGCAGGTTCCTCCTTCTGCAAATCCATGTGAAAAAGAAAAATTAGTGGTATGCAGTATCATCGTCCACCGTCTGATTGAGATTCCATCTTTAAAATCCATTTCTAAAATCTATTTCTTTCTGCTAGTATGTATAATATTGGTACATATGAGTATGGAGAAGATAAAACAGAAGAAAATCCAGCAATACGAGGTTGTATAATCATTGACTACTAGCAATGACTAACGCCATTGTTTGTAGCCAGCAGTGATATGAGCAAATCTTATTTTTATTAGTGATATATAAGGATGATAACGCAGCAGCTTAGTCAACAATGAAAGTCACCATAAGTCCCATTGCATTCCGACCGGTGCTCGGCGCTGTGCAAGTCCATGCAAGCACTTCCTACGGTCAGATTACTCCATTCCATCAGAAGAAAGGTCTTTGGACGAATCTCGGTCTTTCTCAAAATCTCATCAAAATGACATCGATGTCAGTATTTATTTTTTAAAATTTAAAATTTCCATCTGTTGCCGGAGTTCGCGAATTCATCGCCTTCTCTTGTTGCGAGAGAACTGCCATGCGGTAGACACGTTCGAACTCTTGCCTTCTCTTTCACGGCACGAAACAGCAGGCAAGGGCGATGTCGACAACCGGCAGGGACGATGCCGACACTCGGTCGGTCAGCTGCCCGGAGAAAAGCGATGACAACTACGGTGTCACTGTCACAACAACATGTCACTTCTCATCGGTCCAATGACGAGCACACGTGTTTCGATCGCGACCTACACACACCATATATAATTATACTGTATTCGTTAGTCATACCGATACCGTTTCTTGCGTCGAGACGTGGTCGAGATGGCGTCGGGTTTTCTTTCTCGCCCGAACTTGCCTCCAACTCGACCAATGGAGGCAATCGGAATCAAAAATAGTCTCATCAAATCAAAAAACAATGATGGACCAACCGACTGACTCTACCGGTATGATCCCATGGTGTTCCATCTTTCGTTGCGGGTTCTTAGCGTGCAATCCACGTTTGAGACGACGACAATGATTCACGTCCAGCTTGCAAATCCCAAGAAGAATCCCCGACCGTTTGGCGATAACCAATAGGAATTTGTGGCTGCTCCCCGCCACTTCAAACCAACCGAAGGATAAATTCTTCTTCGCGGGCTTTCCGGGAAGAAATGGGAAGAAACCCTCGAAACTGCGCGCGCAAGGTGGAAGCGAACGAATCGCCGTTGGGTCAAACAGAACAGAACATCCGAATAATGACCGCACGAGCCGTCCAATGACGGTGCGGGGAAGGACGCGAGAAAATTTTTGAAACCGGACACCATCCTACAACTTCTACTGCACGCGACTCACGAGTTTCCCACGCGCCCCGGAGTTGAAGGAACTCCAACCGGCAAGCCGTGGCGAAAGAATATTTTCGAAAGGAACAACCAGTATTTATCGTCTTTTGAAGGATTATTTATGAGGGGGCAAGACAGGATGGGTCGTGCATGTTTGAAAGCTCGGCCCGTCACGGCAGTTCCTGCTATTTCCGCTGAGTGATTCCCAATCGCAGACTCCAGACGAAGCTGCGTGAAACACCGTAACGGACGGCACAAGAACAATTCGAGGAAGGGATCAACCCGCACCTCGCCGCCAAGACCCAAATCAGAACATTATTTCCGTTCTCATACGACTTTTCACACACCCACTTTTTCTTTCGAAACAAAAGGTAGGTTACTCTCCAGCTCCTCTTTGTCGCTGCTCCGGAAAGATCATCGACCATGGCCGCTTGCCCCGAGACGAATTTGGCGTCGATCCATGGTCGAAATTCCGCCCGGTTGTTGATTCGCTAATCGATGTTCACGTTTGGAAAAAGAAAGAGATTCGTTCCCTTTTGAATCACGTATTCCGATCGAAACGCGGCATTTTTCATTGGCCGGATCGAAACACGGCATTTTCATTGGTTCGTGCTTTCAAACACCGTTGGACGCGTTCTTGACACCTCGTGCCATGTCATCTTCTAAATTCTGTAGTTGGGAGCCAAATGACGGAGATTCGCGAAGCTTTGCACCTCCAATGTCATGTTCCGTGCCGCAATTCGTGAACGGGAAAGGGCTAACAGCCAATACACGATCACGATCAACACCAATGTCAAGGAGGAAACAGAACGATCCCCACCGGCGAAAAGCAGTCATTGCTCTCGACACCTTTTGACCGATACCTTGTCGCTAACTTTCTCGTTATCGTTTGATTGCTTCTCTATCAACCAACCGAAATTTGAAATCACAGACACAAACAGCGAAGCACACAGTTAAGTGCAACTCGAAACAACAATACTCTGTATCATGAAATCAATGTCAACAACAACAACATTAACAACAACAACAATGATGCCGTTGTCTTTACGCGAAGAACAACCACAACGGCGTTCCATGAAACGCCAGCGATCGAAAGCGGTTACAGCATCAACGATTACCACAACCGCTGCTGCATTGATGGCCATTGCGTACCAAGCATCTTCCGTTTGTGCTTTTGGAAGCGTTACAACCGCCACCTCCGCCAGTTCCAAACAGAGATCTACCGCCTTGTTGTCTCCAACCTCTGTTTACTTTACGGTGGACGAGTACCATGCCTCCCACAGCGCAATGACGACGGATGGATTGCTGAACAACAGTCCCTTTCTTTTTGCGAGCCAACAATACCTTCATCAGCTAGAACAAAAACACCCCGATGCCTCGAGCAGTGGATACACAGCGAGTTTTTACGAGAGTACCACCGACGGATACAGTTTGATGGAAAGCACCGATGAGTACAACGAACCCGAAAACGATGATGAAGAAGAAGCACGCCAACAATTGCCTGCCTGGTTGCGAGAATACAAGGGACATTTGGTTCAGGAGAACATTGACAAACTCCGATCTGCCATGCTTTCCTCTTCCTTTTTTACCGAGTCCGAGGCCATGAAGCTTACCTATGCCATTCGCGAAGCCGCCCAGAACGATGCCCACAAGATGGCGGGGGCTGCCGAATTTTGCCTGATCATGGTGGAGACTATGGAAATGGGATTGAACGCCCTGGTGGCAGCGGCATTTCATTTCTGCGAATGCATCGACTGCCAGGGAGCGATCCATCCGATCCTCTCGGAACGAAGACCAGGTCCACTCCCTCTCCCACTGGGAATTCCGATTGCCCCCGCTCGAGATCGAATCCTTTGGCGAGCACGCAGCAAAGATCGAACGGGACGCCGCGCGTCTCAAGAGATTGGAAGTCGTCGCATCCATGGTTGTTCACAACAGCAACAACAACGACAAGGCATTCGCCATGACAGGCGACGTCGCGAAACAGGCCGCGGACAATCTGCGCAGCCTCTACACGACCGAAGCCAAGGACTGGCGAGCCCTAGCGATCCGCGGAGCCGCGTGTCTCTACCGGTTGCGCGGAATCCTCAAGGAACGACAACTGCTCGAGGAAGAGACGGGACAACAGCTGCGACTCTCGAGAGACGCCAAGCGCGTCTGCCGGGAAGCCTTTCGCATCTACGCGCCCCTCGCCAGCCGAATGGGAATGCACCGACTCAAAAACGAACTGGAACACGCCGCCTTTCAGATTCTCTACCGAAGACAGCACAGTGCCTACGAAGCACTCTTGCGCCAAACGCGATCCACCCAGAGCGTTCGCTCTGCCGTTCGTCGCGAGAGAGCCGGTCTGTCGTTCGCCGACACCGACGGTGCCTCGGACGAACCCAACATTGGAGAAAGCATGAAGCAGATCCTTGCCCACGTCAAGGCCACCATGACGGAAGTCTTGGAAGAGGATGCCGTATTCATGGCCAGTGTCACAAACTTTGACGTCACGGCCCGTGTCAAAGAAAGCTACTCGACCTGGAAGAAGATGCTCCGAGACGGATTCGACCACATTACCCAGGTTCCCGATGCGCTCGCTCTCCGAATTGTCCTCGATGCCAAGAAGGCTCACCCGGACGAATCGGATGCCGTGACTAGGGCCCGGGAACGTGCTCTGTGCTACTACGCCCAAGAACTCTGCAAAACGGTATGGAGACCCTACGAGGGAGATCCCCGATTCAAGGACTACATTGCGAATCCCAAGGAAAACGGATACCAAAGCCTGCACTACACTGCCGGAACCAAGTGGAACAACGAAGACTGGCGACTGGAAATCCAGATTCGAACGGGAGAGATGCACAAGGTTGCGGAATTCGGTGTAGCCTCGCACTGGAATTACAAGGCCCAAGCAAAGCCATCCCATCGAAACAAGGACGCCGCTCATCACGTCCAAGATGCTGCCAACGTGGACACTAGCCTTTTCCACGGGACGGTGTTTGTGGACGAGCATCACGGCGACGACTTGTTCGGAAAGGTTACCATTGCCAACAACGATCGAAGCTCGGATGCTTACCTGCGTTCCCTCCAGGAGTGGCACTGGGAGAAACAACACGGGTCTTCCCCGATCCGGCAGACGCCATTGGTTCTCTGGGACAATGAAGCCGAGAGCCGCCAACGCGCCGAACGCATCCGTGCCCGCACCCAGCGATTGGCCCCGTACCTCGAAGCCCTCGCCAACGAACAGGACGACCTGCAGCGCACGAACGTCTTTGTCTTTTTGGCTCCCCAGGAACAGTCCGCGGAGGAAGGATCGTGGTCGAACGAGGAACAAGCCAACGGATACACCCTGCCCACGGAGGGAACCGTCGTCGCTCTGCCGGCCGGAGCCAGCATTCTCGACGCGATTCGCAAGTGCGACATTCCCATCAAGGCCGGAAACGACGCGATCGGCAACAAGAACAACCTCGTCATCCGCAACGGCACACCCGCAAGCCTCAACTCGCAGTTGCAAAACGGCGATGTCCTGAGCATCCCCACGATTGCGGCCGCCTGCATGATGCCGTGAACTCCTCAGACACTCATTCTGCAATTACTACAAGATGGAACTCGACGGTTCCAATAGAAACGAAAACAACTGTACCAACGAAAGAAGAACATAGAAAATACTATTACAATAGATGTAACGAATTAAAGTGTTGTTATGATTACCATACACAAAGAATCAAACAAACCAATACCAGAACAATTTTAGAAATTTTAATAGATTTCAAACTGTTGCGGGAAAAACACGGTAAGGTTACAAGTGTGTTGTGTTGTGTGTTAAAACTTGAATTCGTTGCGAGGGGCAAGATTACCGGTACGGTAAGTAACTTACGTGTATGCCTCAGATCTACGAAGTACGAAGGACGGTACTTGTACTTCGTATTCACCAGGAATCATACAGTATGATACGTATGTACTGGTAAGTTACCTGGCACTTTCTGCACACCGTATACCAGCAGGAGGCGCGTAAGTTACGTACGTACTCGTGAGGCCTTACTCGTATTCCTAGTTTGACTGTCCCGTAATACGAGAGAACAACTTCCACGGAAGAAAAACACCTCACAATTTCTCGTGATCATAGCATGAAAAAATAATCTCAAAATCGTAGCCTACCGTACGTGTACGCTACGATACTATTGTGGACTCCTTCGCAATTAGTGAACTCAATGCCGTGTCTCCTACAAATCGACGCCAGCCGCAATTATTCCGACTCCATTCCACTTGAGACGAAAACAAGAACACAGTAATAGTCATCGGCATACAGCGTAATCTCAAGATGGTTTTTTTCAATTTCGACAAAAGAAGAAGCCTGTGGGTCATCGCAGTGGCTCTGCTGGCCCACGCGCAGGTCTTGCTCGCATTCACCCCACATTTTGGTTCGAGTGGATTGCAATCGCTCCGCAACCACAACTACTACACCAACGACGGCAGCAGCAGCAGTAGCAGAACTACTACTCGGGGCAGTGCGCTGTCGATGGGATTGTTCGATGGGATCGCCAAAGCATTCTCCAACGAGGATTTCAGAGCGCAGGACCAACGCGTCCGAGCATCCCACATCCTGATCAAGGGCGACGACTCGGATGAGGTTCTGGGAACGATCCGAAATTTGCTGGGGGAGATCCAGGCCCGCGCCGGGGAGGGAGACGAGCCGCTTCCCGGGGTGTTTGCCGAACTGGCGAGGCGAGAGTCCGACTGTCCCTCGAGGGATCAGGGGGGCGACCTGGGACTCTTTGGCAAGGGGAAAATGGTGAAGGAATTCGACGAGGTCCTCTTTCCCGACGACCCGAGCCTCGCTCCACCCGCCGGCAACATTGTCGGCCCCGTCGTTACGGATTTCGGAGCGCACATCATCTACGTGACGAGGCGGGACGAGAACAAGGACCAGGTCGAAGAGAAACTGGCGCGGATCGACCCCGACGCGGCGCGATAGAACGCGGTCGGTGTTGCCGAAGCCGGATTGCGAAACGAGTTGTTCTCGGTGTTGCAAAACGTATCGTTCCACAAGGGCATTAAAAAAATTCATCCATGCACAGCAAAGAGTTGCGGACAATGCGAACGCCTCCGTTGAGGTCGTGACAAAAACACGTTGCAGGTTACTTCAAGTGCTACTGATTGAAAGTACTGAATGGATGACACCGAGCTGTTTAGCAGGATTTTCTCGTCGGCAGTGGAGTGCAAACAAGAAAAAGTGTGTTTGAGAGCTAGCAACAACCGTCGAGCGATTCAATACAGTAATTCGCCAATGCTAGCGCACTGAGCAATACGAAGTAAACGGCAGGCTTTATTCGCATGGCTTTCATCTCGAAGGGTATGATAGATTTTTTAATACTAGATTATTGTGTAGATATTGACGCGAGAGCTACAGTATCGATGGATGGATGCCTCATGAATAAGCAATCGACCGATACCTCCTGTTTTTTGTAATGTAATCAATTTCGTCAAGCCTCCTGTTGACATAAGTGTGACCAGCCAATCCGGAGGACACCGGATATACTGTCTCAATGCATGTCAACCGTCCACTCACGGTTTAAAATAATAGAAGTCATCGAGCATGCAAAGTTCAAACTAATGGGACGGCGGCGCCGACCTGACACAGAAGCACGGATACGTGTGAAAGGAGCACATAGCAACAAACAAATGAAAAAGAGGTGAGGAAAAGGTTACGCCAAGAACAACTTTTTTCTGTCGGTTGCCGAGTAACGCTATTGATTGCACCGCATCACCATCAACATCACCAAAACAAGTTCTCACCCCTCCAACAGCAAGACCAGCAATTGCCAATGCGGCCCCTTCAGCAGGGAGAGCGACAATGCCAATTACTAAGGCTGCCGCAGCTAGAACAAGCCCAATAAGAGTCTTGATCAATAGCCCTTTTGAAGAGCATGGATTATCCTTTGTCAAGAATACAGCAAAGCGTGGAAGAATCGATGGAGGAAATCGTTAGTCATTGACTTGCCACGATCCGAATGACTGGATCTAACAAAATACAAGTCATCGAGTGTGGACTTACGAGGTTTTCCAAGAAGACACCAGATTGAGCATGACCTGGTGTGTACCCAACGGAAAAGTAGGATAAACCTCCCTTTCCGTTCTGGGTCAAGATGTTCATGTTTGTGTCCACAACAAGACCGTAGACTGGTCCGTTGATGATATCATTCGCGAAATTTGTGGTTTCTCCAGCGCATATATCGTTCAGAACAATTGAACCCGGACAAGCATTGCTGTAGGAAGGTGTCGAGGATTCTTTGTTGAAATCGCCGCTCAAGCATCCATCGGTTCCAACAACAACGTCGGTGTATCGGACGGTGGAAATGACTATAGCACCTCCTTCATAGAAGCTTTGTTCTTCGCCTGTAGTGGGACTTTTGCCTGAAACAACGTTGTTTGAATTTGGGCTGAATGCCTGGGTGTATCGTGTGCAAAACATACAACTGATTATTGAGAGATTTTCATGATTTCCAATGACAATGGTTGGTACTGCCCCTTCAATGGAATGGGAAACTTACGATGGATGTGATCAAGTCATAAGTGTCTTCACCACTTTCATCGCTGCTTGCTGCACCCACGTCATCAGTGGGTGTAAACTTTCCGTAAACCACGTAAACGTCTGGGTTTGCACTGCCCAGTAACGCGTACCCTGGAACATCTTCAGTCCGCGGATCGAACTGTACGAAGGGAATGAAAAGGACCAAATCTTGCTTATTAATATAGAGACCGTACGGGGTAGGAACACTTTGGACGCAGAAATTTACGCCGATGTAGCTGTCTCCAAATTGCACAAATGGTTCACTTGGATTGTTCGTGTCAAGAGAGAATACCAAGAGTCCTTGAGGCGCGCACAAGTAAATAAAGGTGTTGTCTTCGTCAACCCACAAGCCACTCACTGAGCGAGGAGAAGGTATCTCGTTGCAACCGTCCTCGCTGTCCGAGCTCGTGTCGGATGATCCTTCGTAGCATTCTGATAAGGTGTCTGAACGACAGAGAACGAAGAATCACAATCACGGAGAAGTTAGTAGATGAAAGTCCGAGAAGATACTGTGATACAGCTTTTGGCTTTCTTACTTAGCTGCCCAAAATAGTTTAACGTGGGAGCACTATTGCTCCATGTCACAGTGTAGCCCAACAAAACGTTCTTGTCAGTGAGAGCTATGAGGAAATTTTTCTTTTCCGATCCATCAAGATAATACGAAAAGACTTTGGAATGAGTATGCGTATTGAAATCGGTTGCACCCAAGTTCAAAAATACAGTTGTCACACATTTACCTGGGGAACATAGAGCATATCGCTGACAGCTGTGTCAAATGCTTCCACTTTGAATTGGCATGAAGTCGTCGTATCGACAGCAGAACCAATGAAAACTTTGCATAGATTCACTTCCCCATTTTCAAGACCGATCAAGCTGTATATAAAATCATTGCTATTCGGGATTGGGAAGTACAGGCCTGTGTCCTCGTCCTGCTCGTATTCAATGAGATTGGTTATAGCAGTTGTTTCTGAAACTGTCCATTGGTCTGTGAGATTCTGCCCAGTATATTCGAGAAATGGGAGTCTCTCTTTGTTCTCAATCTGTTCTATGGTCGTAGTCGAAATCGAAAGTTGCGCAACTGAAAACGAAGTTTGAGTCGGTACGGAAAAAACCGATACCGAGACAGGAAATTGGTCGTCATCAATACTTTTCGTCATTGAAGAAATACCCCGATTGAAATTCCACTGGAGCTGTGGAGAGAGATAATTCGATGGAATTGATGAGTCATCGTTGATGTTTTGGAGGAATTCGTGTGGTTTGCATTTTCGCTGTCATGAGATTGAAATATGGAAATCAAAAGCATTTCGAAGTGAGAAAGAGGATATAAGTTTTTGTAAGATTTCATGTTCCGAAACTATTGCCTCCACTACGTACTTCGAAATACAAAGACCGTCCTTCATTTCCAACGATTTGGTCTTTCTTGTTGACTTTTACTTTCTTGTTCTTCTTCTTTTTCTCCTTTGCCTCCTTGACTTTCTCTTTCTTTGTTTCTTTCGTTGCTCCTTCCGGCGCAAGATTTCTTCTCTCGAATCCAAGCAAGTGGTGCAGAGGAGTTTTCTCAATTCCATTTCTTGGATCACGAGAATGAGAATGAGAATGTTTTAGACTTTCTTGAAAAAGGGCGAGTAATTCATCGAACTCTTTCTGTTTCTCTGCCAGTTCGATCTCGAATTCTTTCTCTTTCTCAGCCAGGGCAATGTCTTGTTGTTCCAACATTTCTGAGAGGTAGGCAAATTCTTCAGAAGTGGAATCTACAGAGAGACCATTGTCTTCGTCCGAAGTGTTGAAAGAAACGGGCGGATCACCGGAGGGTCGAAGCGGATAGAAATTATCTCTTGCAGCAACCAAGAGAGCTGCACAAATAGATAGAACAGTCAGAGTCAAAAGAGCGAGAGAACTTCGCCCCTTTTTCAAAACGTTCTTTCTGATCGAGGTATCCATCTTAACACTGAACGGTGGCGTGGTGATGTGTCAGGATCGTTTCCTGTTTAATGAGATTATGAGCAAGAATAGAAATAACACAGACGAAACCCTGACTTTTTTTTATTACCTTTGTGAACGCAAAACTGCATTTTAGGAAATCCTCAGGAGATCGAAATTAAGAATGTTCTGGACTTGACATCAAAGATCCGCTTTTGGATTTTTAAAAAATAATAATAATTATGTCACGGAACATGACATCAAAGATCCGCAATTGGATCCATTCTCATACAAGTATTCGGCAAAATCTGTCCTTAAATGAAATCAATAAATGTTTGTTTGTCCTCTCAATGTGAAAAATATCTTTATTTCCGGATCGGACTAATTGAATTATCATTACGATAGGGCACCACAAAATTTTCTTCAGAGATAGTTGAATGAATGACCATGGCGATAGGGCAGCTCAAAATTTTTCCGGTGATAATTCAATGAATGACCGTGGCGATAGGGCACCACAAATTGTTTCAGAAAATGAGTTGCTTGCGACAATTGATTGATGAGAAAGGGAGAAAGTAGTAAATCCGAAGCACCCATCTCCCTCGTCCGAAATGGAAGGCTTCCTAGTAGCTAATGTTAGTAAGGTAACGTTTAGTCCGACTACATCATATTATTATTATGCACCACTAATTATTACTAGTACGAAGTATTATTATTATTATTTATTGTTTCCATTTTTTATCACAATTTTTCGGAAATTCCCTTCTGGAACAATGATTTATTTTTCTCCCTCTCACGTTTTTTTTCGCTAAGCTCATCGTCCAGTCGCAGTTGGTAATCTTACCGGTATTGGTTCGGTATCTTTCAGATTCGTGCGTACCTACCGTACATACGTACATACGTATACAAACTCCTCGCGGTATGTACATGAGGTTACCCTACCAACTCGGCAGAAGAAATCTGTCGATTGAGATTTTAATAATGATGATTCATTCATTGTATTTTTTCACGTTGTTTTTTATCATGACGATGATCAGATCAGTATCTTACTCATCTCGTACGAGTGATGGTGCTTCATGCTCGTCGTTTGGTCAATCGACCGGATCGGATCACTTGCCTCACCAAACAAAGGATAAGCTGTTTGCATCGATTCCTTCCTTGCGGTACGATGATGATTCGTCACAACGGCAGAAGTGGACGAAGGAAGCGGTTGCTGTCTTCCTCTCAGCAGCAGCAGCAGCAGCAGCAGTTGTCGAACCGATCTCCATATTTTTCCAATGATTCCAGGCCCGCCACAAAACGCAGGATCGGCGGTGTCGACAGCGGTGGTGACTGTCGTCTTCTAGAGCTCGGCGACGACGACGACGACGACGACGACGACGACGACGAAAACAATGGCGAGGATTGCACAACTCGGGCTTCCCCATCGGAGGATTGGGTGGCGACGGATAACATTCCCGCGCATCTGATGGGGAATCCGTACTTTGGGGGATTCCACAACAACGGCGACGGCGGTGGGAACGGAACAAGCACCAGCTGGGATGATTCAACAAAGACACCAGGTGTGGCGACCAATCCAATCGTGCTCCGCCGAAGCCGCATCCCCGAGGATTTCTCGCTTTCCCAAGCGATTTGCAGCTACGGATATTTTTGCCTGGCGCCCAACCGATGGGTTCCGGCACCATCGGCTTCCGACAGCGACGACAACGACGACGAAAGGGATCCACTTGACTATTCCGAGAGCGACGACAAAGGATTTCTGGTTCGTCCCCTGACGTACGCCATCCCACACGGCAACGATGCGAACCAAAGAACAACCAGAGCGAAAAGCAACACCGGCACCCAAACGGTCCTCGTGGCCATCGGACAAGGCGCGACTGAGATGACGACAACGTCCACCACCAGCGGCGCTGCCGGCAGCACGAGGTCCGTCCTGGTGGCCCTCCAATCCTTCGTCGAGCCCGAGCACCACCACCAGCTGACCGCGCAGGTCGATCGCATGCTCCGCCTCGACCTGAACCTGGAGCGATTCCACGGGCTGCACCCCGAGGCGAGAGCCCGCGGCTTTGGGAGGCTCTACCGGTCCCCGACCCTCTTCGAGGACATGGTCAAGACCATCACCAACTGCAACATGAAGTGGGGCGGGACGGTGGAAATGAACACCAAGCTGTGCCGGCTCGTGGGAACACGCGGGGCCTTTCCGACCCCGGACGAACTCTATGGGGTGGGAGCCGACTTTTTGAGAGAGCACTGCCGGGTCGGGTATCGGAGCGAGTACATCTGGAACTTGGCCCGCGAGATCGTCGAGCGAAGCCTGGACCTTTCCCGGGACCTTGAGGGGCACGTTCCATCGCCAAACCCAACACAGGAACGCCGCCGCCGCCCCCGCGAGGACGTCCAGAAGCGATTGCTCCGACTCAAGGGCATCGGACCCTTTGCGGCAAACAACATCCTCCAGCTCATGGGCTACTTTGATACCCATCCGTACGACACCGAAACGGTCCGGCTTTGGAAGGAAGAATTCGGGGCGGCGCCCGGGGTTTCCAAGGCGGAGGTCTTTGCGGCGGCCAGGCAGCACTATGCCCGCTACGAACCCTATTCGTTCACGGCCTACTGGTTCGACCTGTGGAAGAACTACGAGCGGCGGGCGGGGGCCCGGTCACCCCAATGGTCGATAGAGCAGCTGGAGGGGGAGCGGCCGGCCGGGGTGGAATCCGACCACAACTGCGTGTTTGCCAATCCGCCTCCTCCGAGAGTCGGTGACGGTACCAGTGCCGGTGCCGAAACGAGACCACCGACGCTGCCCGCGAAACCAAAATCCGTATCTGCGACCAAACCCAAAGCCGCCTCCGAGCCTACACCCAAGACCCCGCTGCGGCGCTCTACGAGAGTCAAACGCCGCTCCGTGTGATCCAACGCGCATCATGGTTTTGGGAGAGAGAGACAAAAATAATGGTTGCACTAAAGTCGTTTGACACACATGTACTTGGGCATAAACGAGGAACCTTCGGATTTTTCTAACTATCTCCAGGAAGCAAACCACTTCGAGTAACTGAAAAGATTGCCTGTCACAGACATAGGTTCAATGAGGTTTGCTCAAAAGGTCAATGTGATGATTATTTGTCATGGTTGTCTCTCGTTTTCTGAAGAATGAGGAAAGAAACTAAATCAAGCGCGGCATTCGCTCTGTGTTCAGTCTCAAAGGTTATTCGGGCAACCCGACTCCTGCCGAACCTATCACCCTTCGAGGAGTTGATCTTCATCCCATAAGTCACAGTTGGCCGACGCACACTGAGATCCACTAGTGTTCCAAGACTTAAGACAACGATAACAAAACTCGTGTCTGCACCTGCTGCATTTCATGTGGTTGCATCCCGAACGGAGCTCGATCATTTCATCGCACCCTGGGCACTGCTTCCATCCTTTTTCGCGCGACAGTCTCAACACTAGATCGTCGGAACCGGATTTGATCGCTCGGTTTTCTTCGCAAGTAAAACCGCTATGAGCATCCTTTTTGCAAGCGATGCAAATCATTGCACCGCACGCACAACGCAGCTCCGAGCTTTGGGATGAATCCACCAAATCTAGGTTGATGAACGACGAGCACGACGGACAATACATTTTGTTCGATGCTTGTTTCTCTTGAACGCAACGAGTGAGAAATTTTGCTTCGTCTGGTTCCAGCAGATCGTTGGCGATATTCATATCAATAGGAATTTGGCAGCAACGAAGAGGGATCATGTCATTGTCACCGAGGGCTGTCCGAAACAATTTTCTCGTGCATTCGATGCACTGAAGATGACCACAAGCGAGAATGTAACCTTTCAGGTTCTCTTCATAGCATATGTTGCAATGTTCAATATAGGGTAGGTTGAAAAGAGCCCCAGGCACTGCCGCTGGCTTATAGTCCCACTCTTCGCTGTCGCTGCTTTCGTCATCACTAACAATGACCCCGAGTTTCATTGGTTTTACCTTTCCGGTACGGAAAGCTTCGGCAACATTTATTTTGTTGTCGGCGCAAGTCCCGACGCACATGCCGAATAGAGACGAAACATGACTGTCTGTACGCGATAGAGTGGATAAATCGTCTGGAAAAGGATTGAACCGCCGTCTCTCTTCGACGGCTGCTCGCTCTCTTCCACCAGCAAGACTCTCGGCGTATTCCCGATCGTTCTCCGCCTGTACGAGAAGCTGATCGAGTCGTTCTTGTTCTTGGTGAGCAAGTTCTGCATCTTTGCAAACATCGTATCCGTTGTTCATCATCTTCTGTAGATTGAACGCCATCATGTGATCTTCTATCACCTGCCGCTGTTTTTGGACGTCTTGGTTGAGTTCATCAACAACAGTCGAAAATGAAGACGCATCGACATCGACACAAAACCCAGAGGCTGCATCGGGCCCCTCAGTAGCAACACAAAAATCTTCCTCGACGGACAAAGATTGAATTTCTTGCTCGTGAACTTCAATGGCTACCGAATAATCACAAGTCACCTGTTCGGACTTGAGGCTTCGAATGAGTTCCCACATGTACCTTCTCGCCGGTAGGGACGTTATCCCGAGCTCCGATTGAAGGTCTGATTTGGTCAGGGTTATAAGTGTTGCACCATCAACTTCGTTCTGAAAAAGCGATGTAACAATTTTAGGTGCGAGTCTCACTCGCGTTGCCCACGATGCAACGTCTGTTACTGTCCACGAAGCTGGCGGAGAAATGGTCTCGCTCGCCATGGTCGTGTCGCAGGTGGTCGACTGATGTGGTGTATTCAAGGGATAAACGTTTGTTATTAATCTTCATCAATTACAAGAGTACCGGTACTAGAGTTTTTGGGAGAAAAAGAAGGATAGCGCTACAGGTGCTTGTGTAATGAATGAAGAATCATCGACTTTTCGACTGAGTGGAAGAAGGTCCCCATGACAAATAATGTCAAATGAGTTTGTGCTACACATTTGAAAATTTTATTCTTCCAATGAAAGTTCACAATTCTTGTTCTAACTTCTCTCGAAAACCAGAAACATATGATATCATTTGGAAATCTTTCACTTCAAGCATAGGGCCTCTAATCAAAGGCAGACATATTGCACACCCAATACAATGCGAGATTCAGTTGATGGTGTGTGCTGATACATAGAACGAATATGTTTTAATAGTCGACTAAACTGAAAGGTTTCGAGGGAAGATGATTCACTGTTCTAGGTGCGATTTGAGATTGAAACCATGTTGATGGAGCACTTGGTACATCATACAAAGAGTGATCAAAAGTGAATGAGTAATGAAGAAAAGTCTGTACTAAGTTTTTTCGCGTAAGTGTTTTAAGAAGTCATGTATGAGGAGATTTTTGCTATTACGTACTTTCTCCAGGAAACATGCTGCTTCATGCTACTCAACAAGACAGATAGCCACGTACATGAGTTCAATAAGCGGTTGTCTCAGTCGGTATATTTAGTTTGAAGGAAGATGAAAGTATCTTCTTGATCAATTCTGATCGATTACAATCGTAGCCCATAAGGGGGGAGGCAAAGCCCTGTATTTTCAAAAGAAATGAGTTCGGATGAGCAGAATAAGAACCCGTTTGTGTCCTATTCAACGGTCTTGAAATTTTCGTCTCACTATGAATTGAATCAATGTATAATTACTCGTTGACCTCCTCACGAAAACCAGAAATTTACGACGAAGTACGATGTGAATGTTTATCTCCCGCACGGTTGTGACTTCAAGCCTACTAGGATAGAGTAGGTCAAATGCTTGGCATCTCGCACACTAGTAAATATTTAATGCAGAAGACAAAGATGAAATGAGAATTACAATCGCTTTTGGTAAGTGGTGACAAATCTGTTCGAGAGCTAATTGGGCTTGCAACTATCGATACGAATGGAAAGGACTCATTGTCCTAGTTAGGTAGACTAGATGGTTTCGCAGAAGAAAGCTTTCTTCTGATTCTCTGTCGAGCATTTTGAAAGATCCGTGTACAATAGAACGTTGAAAGTCGAATCAAGTTGTACTAAAGTGTTCGCTTAACGTCCTGTAACTGTGAATAAAGAGTTTGATTTCTGTACTTTCTCCAAACGAAGGTTTTGCGCTCCTGAAATAGAGTATATTGGTGGCTCTAGGTCACTGTCTCGAAATCTCTCGAAAAGAAAGAACTTGCGACGGATCCAAACTAAGGGGTGGGTGTAACAGTTGTTGCGAGACCACCCGCGGTGCAGGCGGTCATGCATGCGGCCTGGACAGCGGAGCAACCGGCTGCAGCACTAGTCAACCAAGCGTACCAACCAACTGGTCCAGTCGTACCGGCTACCAAGCCAGAACTTGCCATGCAAGTCACATAACCAGTGTTGCATGCAGTGTAACACGCAGCTACCGCAGAACCGGCCATGATGGGACCCGCCTCAATCATGATGGTACCAGACAGTAGAGAGAGGATAATTGGAAATAGAAAAAGGAAGGGCACGGCGTTTCTGATGAACTTCATCGTTACCACTGAAATAAGAATTGTTCAATGTTGCTTGGAGGGTGTTCTTCAACGTTCGGAGGTTGTGAATTATGGGTGAATTATCGAATTAGCCATATTAGTATAGTAGAACGATCCACTTTTGCAATTACTGGTACCATGAAGTATAACACAAACCACAAAATCCAGTTCCACGGAGTACTTCTATCTAAAAGTGTTATTTAGTACTGACTGCGACAAATTTGAAATTTTCAATTGTCCAATAAAAACAATGATTTCATGGGACACTCTCCAGATCTTGAAGCTTCTATCAATGAGTGTAACTGAGAACAAACGCAGCATCGTTTTTCAGAACTTGTCTTCAATTCATGTTACTCCATAAGTTTCCAAAATTTCAACTCCAGTAGATTGTTCAATATCCATCCAAAACAATCCAATCAAATCACAAGTTCTCGTGATATTGATCGAGTAAGTAATCTCTACCGAAAGGCTTGGTTGGGTGTGTTCATTCGTGAGACCGTAGCAGCGTCGAGTGAACCAGGCCTGAAACGTCAAAGAAGTAATCGGACGTACGGAACAGCATGGACTAGTATTTCATGATTTGCAATTAATGGAATCTTCGTAGAATTCTCAGCGCACACTTACCACCCGACAACTTCACCATGTCACAACCACCATCCACATCACACACGACACACATTACTATTGATGCATTCAACCACCTCGATCTGGGCGATATCGGTTCCGACGATGATGATCTCATCGAAACTAGTAGTACTAGTACTGCTAATGATTCTCCAATCATGGGGAAAAAGCGAGGATCATACATGTGCAAGGAGGTGAGCACTCACTTTCAGCATGAGAGAATACCATTTGATGTCGGACAGTGACAAGGCCAAACGAGGAGATTTATTCCTACAAGGGCAGAGACGGACTGATTCTCTCATTCTTTCCGTGCCGTTTAACATTCTCTTCGATACAGTGCAACGTGCCATTGAAAGGGCACATCTGCCCAATCAAAAAGAAACCTTGTCATCGTAGGCGCCAAAACTCCGAAACATTTCAAACAAAAGAAGTTGAAACGCAAACCGATGGTGAACTTACGGGTGAACGTACGTGATTCCATAATAGAAGCAGCTACCTATTTCGATTATCATGGCTTCAGTTGGTGACGAAAAGAGAATGATCGTTTTGTGCTTCAAACTTTTGCTGCTGCTGCTGCTCAACTCCTCACCTCAGTCGTGTCATAATGGATATAACCTGCCAACCCGACTAATACTACCTCGTCCTTTTCCCCAAGCAGCAAGTTTTCTTCAGCATTTGAACCAAAAGACACAGCAACATGAAATTTCTGGAATTCCGAAACCAAAGCACTCAGCATGAATTATCGACCGTATCCTTTTGAGTTATTTGTTGTTGTTTTTTTGCCGTATCCGTTCGCTCTCTGTGACGATGAGGAGGAGGAGGAGGATGAAATTGAAATGGGGACGAGGAGGACGCAAAGTCTAGTATGACGAGTGCATGAATACAGAGCAAGCTTCTCTTGCTCGTCGTGAATCTCAGATGGGGCGTACCAAACAGAACTACTACTACTATTAGTACATCTTCATAATTGGGAGGAGGTAGTAGTAACAAGAAAGCACCAGCAGCACCAGCACCAGCACTTACTAGTACTACTAGTAGAAGTAGCTAGTAGTAGTAGTGGTAGCTACTACTAGCTATCAGCATAGCAGGCATTCTTCTTTGCTTGTTGTTGTTGCTTAGAGACAGCACCACGCCACTTACTACTGGTACTACTAGTACTAGTACTAGTAGTAGGACTAGTTGCAGAGGACTACTAGTAGTGCTAGTAGCAGTAATAATATTACGACTACTAGTAGTAGTAGTAATCGGAAGTAAGGTTAATGGTTGTAACCTTACTCAATTACTTCGTACTATTTATTTCTGAGTCCTCCATTGGACTCAATCTAATAGAGCACAAACTAGTAGGTCGTGGTAGACACTGTAGGTAACATCTTACTCTTCGTGAATTGAACCACCAGTACGTAAGGTTAAGGTTACCATTGGTACCAGTTAGACAGCACATACTAGTAAGATCTTACTTCGTAGTAAGGTTACGGAAGATATCTGATGCGGCTTCTCGATCTTGACGTACCAGTAAGGTTACAAGTAAGTAACCTTAACCTTACTTGTACCTACATTTGATCCATGCACGCAAGGTTACCGTGACTGTATTTTTCGCCATAATATTATCCAGAACTCAAAACAGTTGGTTATCGGTACGTAAGATTTACGACGTACGATAATCGTTACAACGATCATACCTACTATTGTACGGATGAAGATCGTACCAGCATAGTAAACCTTAACTTAAGGCCTTACTTACCGGTACCACTTACTACTACTTCGGTACAAATTACGAAGTAACCTTACACTTACAGTAACCTTACGAAGTAAGATTACTTTTTTAATTAAGAGGCTTATTCAGATCGGTCTGTCCTGGCACGTGCAGTGTACAGAGGTGGGAATCATTTTTTTTTTTAAATTCGCTAAAAGCACGGAGTATTTTGAATAACGGGTTTGTACGTTGTTGGTCAACGACGTATCACTACAGACAAAGGTGTCATCAAAAAATACTATGTTGCTGTCGCCCTTTCCCACGATTACGTTTCTGGGTTAGTGTCAGCAAGCATGATCACAAACACGATACATGACTTTTGATTGGTTCACCGTTTGTCGCATCGAAAGAGGCTTATATCAAATATTTGAGGTGATGACGTTGGGCAGTGATTGGGTTTCGATCATCTTCGTTCCCGAGTTGTGTACTACAAAATTCCTAACAGCTGTCCGTTGGTTCTACGCACCTATGTACTAATTTCTACGTGGACTTGAGGACAGCTGTTAGGAATTTCGTAGTAAGTTGAATGTTGTTTGATCGAACACAAAAATTGTGCGTGGCATCAAAACTCCTGTCCAAGCGGCTTTGCCCCCTGGAACTTTACTCTCATCTAAGAGTGGTGGTGTCACAGGAGCTCTTCGGAAAGCCCTGGACTCGGTGCTGAAATCCTTCTCTACCACGAATCGTACCAAAACTACGAACGCCATCACTACCTGAAAAGCGAATGACCGTAGATCGCCTTGCACCTCCCCTCAGGTGTCAGAAACAACAGAGAAACATCACCCTAGCTGATTCCATAAGGGTACTCCTACGCGTTGCTTTTCTTCCGCACCTCAAGCTTCCGAAATCGGAGCAACGAAAGAACAGAGAGATTCATCCAAAAACAGCTCGTCTGGCCTGGTGTCATCATCCGGAAACAATCCTTTTGGTCATCAACCTCACTGAATCTATTGCCTCTCGACTATTGCGTCTATCAAAAACACAAGTTGCTTCCATCGTGACAGGTCAAGCAAGTCATTGTTAGTTACACTACAATCAATTGAGAAACGAGTGAGAAACGAGTATCATGTGCAGCAGCCCAGATGCGTTGTCAAAGGAGTCGGTGAATTCGGGCCTTTGTGGATCGGACGGATCAGACTCGGACGACACGAACGATAGCATTACCGAGCGGCGATGCCTGCGAGAAACGCGAGTCGGGGAAGATTATGGAGACACCACGACTGCTTCGAGTTCATCCTCCTCCGTATTGACAGGAATTCTGCACGGAGTAGGCTGGGTGATAGTTGCTGTGAATCTTCCGTTTTATGTATCGGGAGGAGAAACTTTCAACAAGATTTATCCGAAGGCATTCTACGACTATGATCCCAAAATATCTTTGTTTGATAATACCATATGGACCTACGGATCCGATTATGTTCTGGCGATCATGACTGCAGGCATGGGTTGTTGGATTCTCTGGACATCAAATCGTGCCGACACCGTCATTGCGAACAAATTGACACGGATATCTGCTGTGATGCTTTTTCTCTACGCAATATCCGTTTGTACTGGGGGAATCGCCCATCATACTTTTCTCACGGTAGAGTCTCGCAACTCTCTCTCGTTTCGGGTGCTCTGGACGATCTGCGTCGGAACGGTTTACATGGCTCCGATGGCTATGGGAATGATCGCGAGCGAGTGCCTAAGAATTTTTCAGTCGCGATCCAACTGCCCACCCCTCTTGAAACAAATGCCGTGTCTCATGGACTCGTATTGGTTGTGTTACGGAGCAGTTGGAACGATGGCATGCATATGCGGGTATGTGTCCTACCAGAGACCGGCTTGCGACATTTTCATCGCCGGGATCACCCAGACTCCTTGCACATTTTATTTCATGGGCATTTTGTACCTTGTTGAGCATCCGGTGATCACGAACGGTGTCAAGATTCCGGGGCTCATTGGATTCATCATGAATGCCTTTTTGTTACCCTTGTATCCGGTGCTAGTGCTGACCTTTGGATGGTCCCTTGGAGGGACCAACGCACTCCTTCACACGAATCTATTTATTGCTTGGTTTCTGCAGGGACTGACGCTACAAAGGATTGTCAAAGCTCTGGTGGAAGAAAGTGGAGAGGAGGCACAACAGAACACGATCCCGCACAGCAAACAAAAGAAAGTCCAATAATATGCTTTGTTGGGACGATAGCTCGAAAACTGCATGGAGCAAAGGAAATCAAACACTTACATTATTTCATACAGAAAAGAAAAAAGTAGACACAACGCCGCGCACACAGCATATCTTTGATCTGATAGATTCGAAACAATTTCAATCCAAAGAAAAGGAAGACGCTATTAAAAATAGATGAAAATAAGATACATGAACATAAGAATTACTTCGTATTTTATAGAGCGCAATAGATCAGTTCAAAAATGGATAGCGTGAAGTGAATAGCACGGTGTGGTGCCAAGAATGGTAAAGAAAAAACTTCTCTCTAGGTAGGAATGCAGAATCGATTTGTAGCTGTTTATAGTTCCTCTGCCTGTGGTATGCCCTATTAGTTACGGTTCTTACACCGATCACATCAACCGAAAGATAGTTCTGATTTTTACTGACTGCCCACTGCCCACTTATTTGTTCTTCTTGGACGATTTGCTTTTGGACTTTCCCTTTTCATTGCTACCGCCCTTGATCAAGGTCGCCACCAATACTAGAATTGTGAATCCCATCATGCCCGCCATTCCAAAGATGGCATAACCGGCCATAGGATTGTTTTCGTAGATCACCATGACGGGTTTCAGCAAGGATTCGAAGGCGGACGGAGGCTCGGGAATGACTTCCGCCTCAGATCGCTGTGCAAAATCGCTCAGAACGAAGGACTTCAGATCCTCCAGAGTAGGCATAGTTCCAAATTCTTCGTCGCGTGGGTATCGATACAAGCTTTTCTTGTGAAGGTACATCAATACCGGCAATTTGGTAGTGGAAAACCGAAAACAAACTCCGGAGTTTTCCGAGCAGTCTACCGATCCCGTGATAATTCCATTCTCGTACAATTCTTCATCGTCGCCGAGCTCTTTTAGGATTGGTTTCAATTTCTCACAATTC
Source organism: Pseudo-nitzschia pungens (assembly GCA_037355855.1). Taxonomy (NCBI): domain Eukaryota; phylum Bacillariophyta; class Bacillariophyceae; order Bacillariales; family Bacillariaceae; genus Pseudo-nitzschia; species Pseudo-nitzschia pungens. Next base: position 2,642,947 of record CM074760.1, on the reverse strand, counting down.
TCGCAGTTTGGAATGCCGAACAGGACGAGCCAACTCCCCGTGGTCATCCCAGTGGAGGCTTGTGTTTGATGCTCGAAGGTTTGATCGGTGAGGGTAACAAATTCAGCATTTGCAATCGCATGTGGTGACGCTGTCAAGAGCATTAAACCCAAGACAGAAAGCAACCAGCAAGTAGTGGATGACTTAGAAATAGAAATGGAAATCATGGTTTGTGGTATTCGAAATACCAGGAGCGGCAATCTTGTTTGATGGCAGTCGATATTGGCAGTCGATATTGAGTTCCCTTTTGTGGTGGTTGCATCAAAATAATAGCAGTATTGATCAACGGTGCGAGGATGTGGCATCAATGATCAATGATCCATGTTGCAAATCGCAATTTTTTTTTTTTCAAATTTCTTTTTTTTTTTTTTTAAAAAAAGTATGAGATGGGGTTGGGACTCGTACGAATAATCATCAACTGTGGATAAACAATTAACCACATTGATGCCAAAGTAGTCGGTTTCAAAAAATATGGCAAAAAATGTCATTGTAGACTGAAATATTCACAAAGATAAAGACACTTATTACAAAAGACTGTAATGCTATAAGATTCAGTTGCTAACTGGTTGCAGAGCATATGAATGAACTTGTTCTGATTACATGGTCAGCGCCATTTCAGCATCATCCTCATCATGGGATTGGGCCCTTCTTCTTCCAATAAGCAAGAATTGTCAACACGGAAAAATAGATTATACATTCCTCGTGCACATTCAAGTCCTTTAAAAATTCAAAACGACAGCGATGGGCTATTTCATAAAGAGTATTGGACGATTTTTGAGTTTTGTCATTGTCTGTCTCCTATACCATTTATTCTCCATCCCCGTTGCTTCCATGCTATTTGATAGGCCAGTATCGAATGAAGAGAATCGCCACTTCTCTTCATTCACAGGTGCGAAACGAGTGCGAAGCGAGTGCGAAACCAAAGAATTTTGCTTTTCCTCCTAATGGGTTTTGAACTGTTCTTACCGTGCTGTGATGGTGCTCGTTCTCGCTGCTACTACTCTGCCGACTATGTCTCCATGGTACGGTATGGTAACGTTTATTATGTAGCCTTATTTTGCATTTCACATGCTTTCTAGATTTTAACTTTAAAACTAACCCTTAGTTTTTCACTTTCTGCCTTCCACTCTTTTGCCATTCAAATCTCTGTACAAGTAGTCTCTTCATAATTACACAGTGGGATTCATTGCATTAAGTAATGCCACACTGCACGGTAGTACCGGTACTCTAGGTATTAACGTATCCTTGTAGCTCAAAGTGATTCTGTTTCTATGCACCCAGCTGTATGCGACACTATCTGATGTCGGATCGGCAGCAGTTTTCCTAACTGTTTGCTAACCAACATGGCAACCACCAGCATTTTAAAATAATCCTTTGATTTTCACGTTGTCGACAAATATTCTTGCAAAAATTCTTCTCTTTGCTGTGGTTCGAAAGCGGACTGTGATGTATGCTGCCTCTTTGCTAGGCACTTCGATGTTTTCCAACGACAAATGAACTGATGGCGTGTACCATTTCTTGTTGACAAAGCCGAAAGAATCATCAGCACCCTTTGTCCATGTCTCCAAGTTCATCCATGAGTCGTCGGCTCCATCGTTAACAGAGTATTCCACGATGAGTTCTTCTCCTTTCGCGAAAGCAAGTGAAAAAAACGCAAACTCCACCATTAGCTCGGTCAAGCACGTGATGCTTACTCTCACTGACATGCCAGTTCCTCCCTCGTTTTTAATTTTTACACAGGATCCATCGCAGACTTGATGTTGTAGCAGAGTCGCATTCGTTCCGAACGAAACTGCCTCACTGACTTCCACCTCGAAGGTTTCGTTTAAACGTTTCATCCAGGGCTGAGCTGGGTTGTCATCTGCAAACAAAAATGTCATGTATGATCCTTCAGAGCCCGATGTGACACAAATTCTTACCCCGGTCCGTTCAATCTTCCCATCTTGGTAAGTGTCCGTATTGGGATAAGGACCATAATTAGAGTTGGACGGCAAAAGAGATTGCCCTATGCCGTATAGATCGTTCGAATTTCCTCTGTTGATATCCTTCTCCAACTCGAAGAGCCCGTCGGCCGCTGTTAATGCAATCTTGTAGTGGTTTCCGTTCATGGGCCACATTATCTCTCCCGCTTGACCAGGGTATCCTTCTCTGTTGTAACTATCAATTTTCTCATCAATGTGAAAAATTGCAAGCCCTCCTTCCAGCCAACTTGTCTTCCGGAATTCGATCAAAAAGTATTCACCAGGTGGGAACCCATATTCGCCATCACCTACCTTATAAAGTTGGTGCGGTGCTTCTGCCGTTGCTTTCACTTCTGACTGAGCTACAAGATTCTCCTCCCCAACAGAGGGAGTTTTTGGCTGCGTCCACCCAAGCTGCAATTTCGACCAGGCACTCATTTGAGGTGGGTGGAGTTGCGACCCACTATACGTTGAAAATGTACAATGAAAGTTGACAACGGTAAGACAAAAAAAAGCTTGACAAACAACTAGAACTAGCTTGACATGGGATGCACAGCACACTCACTCGAAACCCCACGAGTTTGCCATCAAACACAAGTACCCGAGTCCAGCACCGGAACCATCTGTATCGTATAGATCTGGCAATTTCAAAAAGTGCCCGGTTTCTTCAATATAGAGAGAAGTAACGTGATGATTTGGTATAAAGTGGGTTGGATTGAAAACCCCGGAAAACATATTCACGATATTCCCATCGATAAAAAGATGTAACGTACCATGACCGATAACCCCCACCCTCCCGATCTGATTTCCACTAGTTCCCCACAGCGAAGGAGAGACATGGTAATCCGTGACAAGGGTACCATTTTGACTTTCCCAGCCTCCGGTTATAACCCATTTGTGTGACCAGATCCTGTCCTCATATCCAACTATCCACGGAGAGAAAGAACGAGAAAACCAAAATTAGAGAATTTCGAGTACGCGACTTCAATAGCATTTGCATCAAGCAGCGATAAATCTTACTTCCACCCCACTCGGCTCCGAAACCGGATGTCAAAAAAGTAATGGAATCAATTTTACCGTCCATATCCAGATCAAAGTTTTCAAAAGCGAAGCCATCGTCATCGAGCTTCGTGAGTGCTTCCCTCAACGCCCGATGGAACATTCTATTCCGTCCTAATCCTGAATCTCCTCCTGCATAATGCCTTTCATCGTTACTCAGCACGATCCAATCCGTGATTTCCGACTCTATCGTCAGCTGTCCGTAGGAATTCTGCCAGTACAACATTTTCAAACTGCCAGTGGGAGCGCGAGCTTCATCGACGACTTCGTTATTCATGAGGACATGAATATCGTTTTTGGATGGAACCTCCCGATCTTGATGATCGTTAAACATCAGCAAGACCACGAGATTCTTGAGGGTTCCGACCGCTGGCATTGAGATCATTCGGCGATGATGCTCGTACACCGTTTCCAAAACAACTGTATCGGCACCGTCTTTTTTCTCTCTGCGTTTGGCATTGCGAAGGCCACAGTCTATTCCTCCTCTATGGCATCGTTTTGGCCACTTTGATTTTCTTGGAGTTGTTACTGCTGGTTCACTGTCAAAAGTGATTCCATGGTTTTGGTCCTCATCCTTATCTCTCTTTTCCGGTCTAAGATTTTTTGATTTTGGGTGTTTTGTGGTATGTCTTCCGACTTTTTCTTCCGTTGGCACTAGGCTTTTCTTATCCAGGGAAAGGTCTGCGTACATGTAGTAGCCTTCCTCATTTCGAATTACGGTGTAGTCTGCAACGGAAGACAGTTGAATGCCATTCATTAGTGACGGAAAGTACATAATGCATCGTGCAACAGTAAGAACGCTGCTCCTACAACATAATACACTGAAAACATCGTCCTTACCCTTTTCATCTGTAACCCAGTGCTGGAATTCATCGCCCTTGATCTTCAGGATAAGGTCCTCGCCGTCTTGTGTCACTACGAATGGATGCGGAGACGCTTGCATTGCTTCCGCCTGCAATTGATGTGGTAGAATTCCAGAAATCGCGATCCAAACAAGCAAGAGGAATACCGTCTTTCTCCAAATCGATGCAATGCCTTCCGGTCGCATGATCATAGAGATACCATCTGATGGAATCGACCACCCTTGGTGCAAACTCTGAATAACCATTGTCCTAATGTCCACTCTGTGCTTCCAGTGTCCAGAGAGTCCCTTCTCGACTATTCATTCAACGTTCTGCACTTTGTGTCCACACAACATACAAGCACGTTCGATATGAGTTTGTGGGCAGAAGGAGGAACGTCCACCGATGTCACGTCTTGGGGCAAAGGCAATTCCGCCAACATCTCAACGGCAGATTCTTTTCGATACGGTTGATCGAACGCAGTATCAAAGGAAGAAAAGGGGAAAAAGCGTTCCACTATAGTTGCCGATTGCGTGCACCTTGTGAAACAACACAAATAAAACTCAAGGGTCTGATATCATTTGCGAACATTCTTTTTGATGAGTGATCAAACAACATTTTTGGCGTTGGATCGTTTTGAGGGTCTACCAAAACCGACCGAGTACCGTGGATACACCAATTGTTAGTCAAAGGTCGTGCTCGAATCTCATTCTTTGCATAAATTTTGTCACATGTAACAGTCTTCTTTTGTAGGTTCCGAACGATCACCAGGATCATTCTTTGAACTAAGTCAAGAGAGCTAAAACGAAAACGAGCCTCCTGATTCCTCGTCAAGAGTAGGACGGCGGTACTCTCTGAGGGGTAGTTTGTTCCAACGCATATCTCGCTGGAGTAGGGCACTCTCTATGCTTGGAACGCGCAACTCTTTTTTTCTTTCTTTCCCTTAACAATGCAGAGCGTAGACTGCCCGCCCGCCTTCCTACCTGCGAGTGGAACGCACCGCTATGGCAAACGCCTGGCGACAAAGTTACGGTGAGACAGAAATTCTCGGCAATCGGATCCGACTATCTCAGACGTTTCTCATTACGGCCTGAGAGGGAGAGACATTCCTATTTCTGGTGGGATTGTCGCATGATTGCCTACAAACCTCGGCTTGGCGATTGATTGACTGATTACTTGCTTGAATGAGTGATTCACCCTTGGCAACACCATTAATTTTTGAAATTCAAGAGATGAAAGATGAAAGGATGGAGAAACCAAGGCATCAAACATCATCCAAGAACATCCAAGAACGAAAAAAAGATACGAAGTACGGTAACTACTCGTAAAATCTTACTGTACACCTACTACTTCTACTTCGTACTTCGTAATTATCAACATTCTAATATCTTATGCTACGTACGGTACGTGTACGCCCCACTTCGTACTGAATACGTAGTAATTACTTCGTATTGATTACAGGTACTACAGAAAGGTTAAGGTTACTTGTCTTACCCAAGACTACCATTGTCCAGTGCTGTACTAGTGAACAGAGCTGAGCAGTGAGGAATGAGCAGGTACAGTAGAATGTAGAGTAGTAGGCAGAGTTGCTGAGCAGGGGTCTTTGGTATGGATACTATTCTCATTGTTTTTGCAAAGAGCGAGCCTTAAAGCTGTCTACGTAAATGACCGACAAAGGCGGTCTGAGAAAAAGTTCCCACCCTTCCCACCCTTGCGGTGCACCTTTGCAACTGCTTCTAGCATGGGACTTAAGCCCTGCTACATGCACTTGCATATGTGATCACACTTTCTCTCTCGCAGCTTTGTTAGCCCGCCAACCTATGTCTAATAGTTAGTATACCTATACATAGGACACCAGCAGGTCCCATACTAGTAGCTCTTAGGAGGGTTGGTCAATGAGCAACACGACACCTTCAGACTGGTAGTTGCTGGCCAGACGAGACGGCGCCTGGGAATTGGGCGTAGCAGATTCATTCACTTTCAACTTCGTATTACAACTATGAACGCTTGTTGTTACTACTTGTTAAAATAATGCTTTTTAACCGTACAAGAAAGACCTTAACCTTACCTGTACTAGTTCATTATGATGTTGTATGTACAAAAAATAATGTAAGATCTTACCGGTACAAGAACTTCCCACATTAGACATACCGGTAGTGTGTCTGGAGATTAGATCCCGCTTGGCCAGATCCGCGGTTGTAGTCGGGGTTACAATGGTCGTAGTAAATTAATGGTTTCACCAAAAACTTGATAGTCATTCGATCGAGCGAGGGACCCGCCAAAAATTTTAGCTCGTGTATCGTCTGTCGTTATTTGTTTCAATTTTCAAGATGACAAAAATAAAGCTGTTGTGAGCAGTTGCGATGACCAAATTCCGTTCACCATCCGTTCAAAAAAGATTTGGATAGTTCCGCTACACTGCACGGCAAATTTTCAGATTTTGGGACTGGAAATAATAGTTGTGCACGTAGGTCGATGGCTTTGAGGCACAATCATCACAACGGTTTCCTCCAACAAAAAAAAATAACAAAACAGTTTGATTCCACAAAAACTTTTTGCGCAATACAAAAAGCAAGGAAGTAAGAACGAACGAACGAATATTATATTCGTCGACCATGAACGTCGCATTGAAATCCCTATTACTCGCCCTCGTCCTCGGCTTGTGTGTCCCGAATGCACTCGCTTCTGGACTGAGAGGAGCACAAGAGTCGAGCAAAGAAATCGTCGAGGATCTTGAGGTAGATGAAGACGTGCAATCCCGCCGAAAACTCCCACCGGGTCAACCCAACTACGGCCTCACCCCATCGGAGCACTACAACCTCTATGGGTACGTCGATCCGGCGGGATATTACGGGGAGTATGGTTACTACGACGGGGGTAACTACCGACGATTCACGTACGGAAATCCTTGGGGAGATCCAAACTGGTACCAAAGATACTCGCGTCCATCCGGAGGTGGTCAATCGTCTTGGTCCCAAAACAATTACAATAACCAAAACAGTGGCTATTACCAAAACAGTGGCTATTACCAAAGCGGCTATGGCAACTACTACCACGGGCCGTACAACGGCAACTACTACCGCCGGTACGGACGTGGAAGACGCTACAACCAATATTCCTTCTAAGCACCGAAACTGGAGCTTTGCTGCGAAGAAAGGGGAACAGAGTAACTCCACCACCGTGCAAAGTCATGCGAGCTAATTCGTCAGAATAGGGTTGGCGTAAAGCCATTGGAGCTGTGGGCATTTCCGTCACTAAGAGAGAGATCTTTGATCCATGTGTACCAGTACAATAAACGAATAATATTATTAAAACGACGAAAGCAGCACAACGTAAAAATCAAAGGAAGGACATCGTCGGTGTTCTTCTTTCCCCTGTGATAGCTATGCGATGTTAACGTCGTTATCCATGAAATTAAAATGCGTATAGGTGATAAATACAGAAGATTTGTAATACATTTGAAAGAAGTTTTTAGCGTCTTCTTTATCAAACCCTCTAATGACATCTTTTTTGTATGGTAACTCTACGCACCTATTACTTCATATGCCGGAGGATGGGGTTCGGTATTCTACTGTATTGGAAAATGGGAGCTGGAAGAAACGATGGAAGTTCCAACCGACCGGATATGGCACCGGTACCGGTATGCATCGAATATCGTACATATTTTGAGGTCCGTCTGTTTTTGCTCTACGCGCGCCACCCCCTGCCCTCAGCTGATGCGCTTCGCATTGACCAGTTAAAAAACATTCTTTTTTTTCTGGAGGCCTTAAGCGTTTCTGCTTGTTGAGATTTATTGATTGATGTCGACAGAAACAACTTTGTTTCGATTTTAGATGATGGAAAGATACGGCACGCAGGAGTACGAGTAGCCCAGTAGCCCACATTTTTTTGTGAATACTCTCACGATGGAACCATCTTCTCGCAAGCGCAAGACTGTCGCCAAGTTAGCTCCCAAACCCATTGTTCTTTCGAACAAGGAACGAGTCCAATTCGTATTTCCCTTCTTCTCGGGTCAAGCGTTTGATGCTGAAGAATATCCCGAACGCCAAACGGTGATCGAATCCGGAAGTCAATGGGCCCATGGACACTTATGGGCAATGCGCAAGTTCATGGTTGACGAGGACCCTCTTGGCCCTTTAGGGTGCTACAACCTTTTCCTCGTTCAATTGCGTAAGCCAGCTGTCTATGCAAAAGAGGTCTACGCAGAATGCTCATTTTTTGTGAAAGGAGAACTAAAAGGTCAGGCTCGAAGGAAAATGGATGATTCTAATCACTTTTACGGTGATGACTATCGCTTACGCGAGAAATATGAAGACGTTACTTTACCCCCTTACCGATTCAGCCCGTATTACGAGGGAGGAGGTCCGACGTTGAAAATCGACGCAGAAATTCAAATCGAGGTTGACCTCTCGATTTCGAATCCCAATCCATGTCCATTTGAGACTCAGGAGCATCTCTTGGAACTGTACCACAACCGTTCCGAGACTGCCGATACGACTTTTGTTCTTCCTGACGGAACACGTTGTCTTGCTCACTCGATGGTTCTTTTCAATAGAGCCAAGCACTTGTTTCAACTGTCGAAGGACTTGAAATCTACCGACTCCCGTCCACAGATTCCCATTTCGGAAGTTCCGGGAGAAGTCTTTTTGTCCGTTCTGGAGTACGTCTACACGGTCCGCGAGCCAGAAACGAAGGACATTGACACGACCAAGAGAATTTTGGTCGCCGCGGATCGATTCCATTGCACACAGCTGAAACTCTATGCGGAATGGACTCTGGTGAAGGATTTTCTCACGGTGAGGAACGCTGCCGAACTGATGCACTGGGCCGATCCTCTTTCGTGCGCGCTCTTGAAGGAAGCAGCCATGCGTGCATTCGTCTCGGATCCATTCACCGCGAAGCGTTCGGTAGAGGGCTGGTCGAGCGTTCGGGCATGCAACCAGCTCCTCGAGGAATTGCTCGATTTCTCCGTGGCTCACGGAAAAAAATACATCGACTCGGACGACTCGACCGACGACCCCGAGGTTTGGTACCGCAGCTGGAGTGTGGGTTTGCTGCGCAAGGCTCTCCAAGACCGCAAGCTCGAGATCGACGGGAGTCGCGAGATTCTCATTCAACGACTCCACGGCTTCTACAACCCCTAGAAAACCGGATGGAGTAGTGGCTGGCATTCGTTTGGCGAAACCGGGATGATGTTGCCGTGACAATCTTCCGCAATAGAAGTGGTACTCGAGTGCATTTTGAATTTCGAATCCAACATGGATGCGTCCCAGACATTCGACAAGATCGGCCTTTGATGCAGGAAAAAAAAAACCATTAGTCGACGAAACAAACCATTCACGGATTGCTCTCCGTGTACTGTTCTGAGGCCCATAGCTCTGCAATGCGTAGTTTCGCTATCATGGCTTGATAGGAGACAACATTCCCGTATGAAATTAGCTATCACTCGTTTTGTCAAAACTGTACGCACTTCATACCGTTGGGTGTTCGTTCTGCTTTTCGAAAATTATTGATGCTATCACACGAATTCGTAGACGTTCTGCAGTAGTTATCTATATTGCGTCGAACGAATACTGCAATGATTATTGTTATACCAGTATTCATACGGTAGGATTCAGGGGTCAGTTCACATCACCCATGTATCAATGTAGAGACGGCACAGGACCATTCGTTCCATCGTGGTCGGCTTGATTTCAACGAACAGCAGGTCAAACGGTGCTACTATGCGTATGCATATGTACTCGTACTCTGGTTGAGTTGACTGTTCGCTCCTTCTCCGACGTCCGTCCATAGGAAGAAGTAAACTGTCGTATAATCGGCGCAGACTTCAAAACGTTTCGTGTACACAACTCCATGTACTTCAAAATAATAACAATTATAATAGTAGTCATAGTATTTTGCATTGAATTCCAAATCATTGGACCCCTGCCACCCGGTCATTCGGGCTTCCCCCCCTTGCGATGCCAAGGTTCCGCAAGTGCGTGCGTCGTGCGCAGCAGCACCAACTCACCGCTTTGTTTTGTTTTGTTTTGCTCTGCTTCGTTTTGTTAGAGCTCCGGTTTTGTTTTTGCTTTTGTTTTTGTGTCGCTTTTGGGAGGCAGGTCGAGGTGCGGGTCCCTCTTGCGCCGAAAGCCCTGCTTGAGCCGGATGCCATGGATGCCTCCCTCGTGGATCTCCTGGCAGACCATCGTGTGCAATTCCTTGGCTTCCTCCTTGGTCAGGTGGGGGAACAGCGTTCCCGCGACGTCTTTGTGTTCGTTGTGAACGCCGTATCGGATGCCGAGGGACCTCGACCAGCGCCCGTCGGGATTTTGGTAGGGCCGGTCGGTTTCGTATGTCACGCGGGTTCGAACCACGCGTCTGGCGGCCGCTGGTTTTGTATCGTTAGTGGGTTCTCTCGTGGGTTCTGTGCGTACAGTGGGTTTGGTACCGGCATTGGAATTGGAATTGGAATTGGCTAGGGGGTTGTTTTCGCGTTCGCGTTCGTTTTCGGGGCCAGACCCGGACTCGGCGTTCGGCTTTCCCCGGCGCGCGTTCGAGTACTCTTCGATCCGGGCGTTCGCAAAGGCCTCGAGGTCGCGCTCGGTCGGCGATGCTTCGGGATCGGAGAGGTAGATGCACAGGGACAGGTACTGGTAGGGTTCCACCTTGCGCAACAACGCCGCGGTCCGTCCCGATTGCGAGGCGAGAATGGCGCGGGCTTCGGGGGTGTTTGCCAGCGGGATGGAAAACGGGGGGGCCTTGTTCTTGCCCTTGTGCTTGTGGCGCTTCGTTTTCGTTTTCGTTTTCGTGTTCGTCTGGGATGGTTTGGGCGTTTCCGCCTCCGCCTCTGCGGCGATGGCCGGCTCGTTCTCGTTCTTGTTCTCGTTCTTGTGTGTTCCGTTGCCACTCACATCGTCGGCGTTTTCGTCATCGTCATCGTCATCGTCGACGAGCAGTGGTGGCGGAGTCGGCTGCGGCGTCGCAAAGAGGATGCGATTCTTGGGCGTAATCACGGACGGAATGTACTCTTCCTTCACCGTGAATCCGGCATCGGTCAGTTTCTGGATCCGGCCCCGATCGACGAAATCGGTCAGCGTCGTGGGAAGGAGTTCGGGTCGCGATTGGTCGTTGTCACCGTTGTTGTTAAAAGCTTCCATTCGGGTGCGGTTCGTTTCTTGGTTGCGCTGCAGCACCGCATCGAATTCGCGGCGGGGCCCGTGGCGGTAGGGGTGGGGAAGGGACCGCCTCGTGTGGCAGCAGGGGACCAGCGCCAGGGCCGATCTGGATTTTATGGCCAGATCGAGAATGGTGTCCGAGAGGGTCCCGCAGCAGTGGACCCCGACCAGGAGATTGGAGGCATCGGCCGCAACGTCCTTGCAAATGTCGCCCTCGACCCAGTGCCATCGCCTATGGCGGTGGTTGCGGTGTCGACCGGCGGGATTGTTGTCGTTCGGAGTGTCATACGGATTTGCATCGGGGGATGCCGCTGGCGTTTCGTCGGCGGAGGACGGTTCGTCCTTGCTTTCGCCGTTGCCATCGTCGGAGGCGGGAGCCGCGAGCGTTTCCGGTTCCGGACCACACAGAACCACGTCCGGGTGGCGCGAGAGCATGGTCTGCTCCAGGCTGTCGCACGTCCGGGGGATGCGAATGTCGATGCACACCGCCGTCCGCTGGCGGTTGTGGTCCAGGAACAAAATGGCCCACGAGACCAATCCGTGCCCGCTGCAGAGATCGGCCACGCGGGAATAGTACGTGTTGCGGTGAGCGTTTTCGCGGGGGTTGCCATTCTCGCTGGCGTCCGCGGAAAGCAGCGGCGGCGGCGGAGGAAAGTAGTGATTGACGTAGAGCGCCATCGCCCAGGCCTCGAAGAGTTCCTTGCGCGGAATTCTTCCGGCGTGGCAGACGGTGATGGCGAATTCTCGAAACCGGGACATCCAGTAATCATCATCATCGTCACTATCATTATCGTTGTTTGTTTCGTCTGTTTCGTCGTCGTGATCATTGTAGTTGTCGTGAAAGTCGGACTCGATGTGGCGGTGTTGCAAAAAGCCCTTTCGATTCTTTCTCTTTTTCCCGCTGCCATTGTTGCTGTTGTTGTTGTCCTTGTTGTTATTGCTGCTGCACCCGTGGTGGTTATCCTCCAGGGGCAAGAGGCGGCTGTGTCGCTTGGCCAATCGTTTGAGCTGTCGCTCGATGGAGGCTATAGTAATCGTCTGCACTCCCCTCCTCGTCGGCATCGGCTGGCAATCCCGACGAGGATCCGCGTCGGCTCGGGTTTCGGTTTGGGTTTCTGCCGCCATCTCTTTGCCGATCGCGTTCGGATGGATTCCCTATGAGTTGTTGTTTGCGATTGTTTGTTACCGAAGTATTATTTTTCGTGCATTCGATTGCCGGAATCCGGAATGCTGTACCGGTATGATTGATGATGCTGTTCGGAAGTGGGAAGTGGGTAAGTTAAACCTTACGGTATTACTTGTATGTGAGACGGTGGTCGGCATGCCCGGGGAACGGAACTTGAGAATGCTTCTTGTTCTCACGTGAAAACCATTTTTTCGAGATTTTTTGTGACTCTGCTCGTAAGATACTCCAACCACGTACAGTACGTCCGACGTACGTACGGTTAGTCGGGAAACTATCACAACGTGTAGACGGCAAGACGTCATCCCCCCCCAGGAGAAACCCAGTAGAAGATTGGATCTCCTCAGTCCTTCTTTTCTTCTTCCCCATTGCTCATTGCTGATGAATTTAAAATGATAGCACTGTAATCCAAACTACAGAGAGATCAGGAACAAGGCACGCGAGAAACGGAACACAAAACACGTTCACATCATTCTTGATGATTTCAAATTTCTATGCGGCAACAATTTCCTTTTGAATTTTGCTGCCGTCAGGGGGACGCCACCCCTCCTTGTTGTTGTTTGCCTCCTCTTCTTCTTGCCTCCTGTAGCTAGTACTACTACTAGTACCACAGCACCAGATCGCGGTGCCCGCAGTGGTGCTGTGCGGCAGTCCACCTCTGCATCTCTGGGGAATGCTTTTAAAAAAAACCTAGAATCATCACCATCAAACTCCTCCTCCTCGTCCTCCTAATGTTTGTTTGGAGCAACCTGCGTTCTACTGATTGCATCGTAAAACCAATTCCCGTTCCGGCTGGAATTGGGTGCATCATTCTTCGAATTAGTACTACAGTATTTTGGCATTCCATTCCATTCATTCCATTCTACTCTATTCGTATTCCGGATTGGGTCGGTTCCATGCATTCGATCCATTATTTGATCCATTCGATCCAATCTATTGCGTGTTTTTATCGTTCACTTTGCCAATGCGAGAGGAAGTGTTGGAGGTTGCTTCATTCATTCTTGCATTCATTCTTGCATTCATTCATTCATTCATAGTCATGTACGCTCCAACCGGAACGGATCAGTCGTTCCGATCCGTTCCGGTCCCCGGCCTTGGGTTTGAACGTCGAGTTGCGTCGAGTCGCATCCATTCCATTCCATTCCTTTTGCCCGCAGAACCCGTGGCAATCGGTAATCCGTATCTCATTTCATTTCATTTCCGTATCTCATGTATCTCATTTCATTTCCGTCGTTTCGTTTCCGTCGCGCGCGATGGCATCGTCACTCCTCGCGATTGTTGTTGTTGTCGTAGTCGTCTCGACAGGGACGCACGGTCGACCGGAGGTACCACCCGAGTTGTTCGGCGGAAAAGGTTTCGAAGGACCACGATTCGCGGAGGTCGAGATGGTGGTCTCCCGCGCACCAGACGTAGACCTGCGCATCGACCCATTCCGATTCGGATTGCGATTCGGATTGCGATATCGATTGCGGGTTATCACTGTCGGTGTCATTCCCGCCCCTGAGCTCGACGGAGATGGTCCGTCGCTCGTATTCGTCGGCCTCGAACCAGTCCAGGCGGTCCATCTCGTCGGAGTGGATGCCCGACAGGATCAGACCCCTCACCCTGTCTCGTTGTTGTTCTGGTTCGGATGCATCATTGCTGTTGCTGTTGCGGCTGTTGTTGTTGTTGGCAATGACGGCCGGAAAGACCCGACCCTTCACCGGGTGCCGCGAGTATCCGGTCGGAAGATAGGCCGGCCGCGGATCCATGTCGGGGACCCTCCCCAGGAGGGTCCGGAGGACCTCCGGGGCCATGAGCGTTCCGTAGACAAAGCACGTGTGGCTTGCGACGGTTCCGGGAACAGGGAGGCGCATGGTGGTTGGTAATGCAAGAAGTAATTGGTTGCGCTGCTTTCGATGCTTGTTGAATGCGGAGTTGTGGAGTGTTGAGGTTGGAAATCGTTTCCATTCATCATGGATCATGGATCATCGATCATCGATCATCGATCATCGATCATCGATCATGGATCATGGATTACGGTCAATCGTCATCAAAACATGTCGAGGATCTTTTTTGATGAAGGGAGGGTAAGTTAGGATATAGTATATATATTATATATATACATACCCACGCGAATTCCTGACACGAAAATCGCGCCAAAAATGACGCGCCAAAAAATGAACTGAAACAATCTCTCCTGGCATTGCCTCTCGACAAGAAGTCGTAGGATAATCTTACTCTTACCTTACCGGTAACCTTACTGGTAGTACCAGTGCTCGCACCAGTTTGGCAATCAACTTCACAACCTCGAATGTGTGTTCAATCAAAATCTTTGCTTCTTGTGCATGAAATTGAATTGGTACGAGGTAGATACTAGATACGGAATCGTATTGTTTCTCCACTTTGATTGGTAAGGTTACCGTACAGTGAGGTAATTACCATCCATCACCCGCCAAGCCAAGCCAAACCATTGCAAGCGAAGACTTGTTGGTAACATTGCAAGGTTTCGGAAGGAAGAGATCCCAAAAAGTGGATGATCCGAGAAATCGATTGATTGATTGATTGATTGATTTGGTTGGTCGGTTGATTCGATTGGTGCACGACGAAAGGAGCACAACCATCCACCAACACTCGACGACAACACACAGCCCTTGGCATTGATTGAATCGAATCGAATCGAATCGAATCGAATCGAATCGAATCGAATCGAATCGAATCGAATCGAATCGAATCGAATCAAATCGATCGAGCGCGAGCGTGAGCCCGAGAAGTGCACGATATACAACACGCAACACGCAACACGCAACACGCAACACGCAATGGTGGACGTTGTAGATCTCCTCGACGACGACGACGACGACGACGACGACAGCGCGAACGGCAACGCACTCGCAATCCCACCGCCCGCAACGTCCGGAGCAGCGGCGAGCACTGCGCAATCGCATCGAAACCATCGGGCCGCCAACTGCGGTGCTCTTGCTGCTGCTGCTACTGCTGCCCTGGCTCCCCGCAGTGCTTCCTCATTGTCGTCGTCGTCGTCTTCGTCGTCTTTCTCACTGTTGCCTTCGTCGTCTTCGTCTTCACCGCCGTCTCTGGGTCCCTCGTCCTGGCTGCGCGACTCGGTCTCGAACGGATACGAACTCCCGGGCTCGGCTCGGAATCCGAATCCTTCTCCCCCGAATCGTTGCGGCACCTCGCACCTTGGAAGAGAGGGCAATCCGGAGGAGACGAAGGACGACGAGGACGACGATGATGTGGTCGTGTGGATCCCGAACCCCCGACGCAACGCTTGTGCTGCGGGTGCTGCGGGTGCTGATTCTTCTTCTTCTCCTGCTGCTGGTGCTGCTGCTGCTGCTGCTTCCTCGTCCCGGAACGCAATCGATCTGGTTGGGAGTTCCGGAACCATGCGGAGCAACCGAGCGAGGATTCCCGTCGCGGGTGCATCGTCCCCGACTCGAACGCAGCCACCGACTCGCGAGGAAATCCGCGTGGACGACAGCGAAGACGACAACGAGGAGGACGACGAGGAGGACGACGATGTAATGATTGTGGATCCACCGCCCTCGGCATTCTCATCGCCGCGGTCGTCGTCGTTGCCATCGTCCGCGAGAAAACCACCAGCGCCAGCGTCCGCGACAAACGAGGCGCTTGTCGTTGAGCCGCCTCCGGTTTCGGCATCCTCGACCAAATCCGCCGGCGATGCTCCCGGTTCCTCGCAAGCCCGATCTCGTCCGCGGCACCGTCCCGTCGTTCCTTCCGCGAAGGGCGACGACGCCACGAGGCACCCGAGCTGCGACCGCGACGACGATAGCGACGACGATGGCGATAGCGATGGCGATAGCGACGACGACGATAGCGACGACGATTGGGTCGCGATGTTGCGGCCGAGCGGACTCACGGCCGCGTCGGCGTTCCCGTCGTCCGCCTCCGCGAGCGCACCGATTCCCGCGGCGCGCACCGGTTCCTCTCGCTCGTCGCTCCCGCAGAGTGGCACCGCCGCCCGACCCCTCCAACCGAGTGATTCCGCAACGAAACAGCCTCGCCCGGCGGTCTGCGGCAACGGAAAGGGCAACGGCAATGGCAATGGCAACGGCAATGGCAACGGCAACGGCAACGGCAATGGCAACGACCGCCCCGGAGCCAAACCGTACGCCAAGTCCCCGCCGCTGTCCTCCTCCTTCTCGTCCTCGACTCCCAATCGGTCGGGACCCGCGCTTCCGGGGAACAATAGCCGGCACAAAACCGCTGTTCCCAATCCCTATGCCAGGCGCAAGACAACCGCGATTGCGACCGCACCTGCGACCGCAACCACGACCGCACCCGCGACGACTCCCCTGGCGCGGACGCGGTCTCGGGACACCGATTCCGTGGCCTCGTCCGCGAGCGGCAGCACCGCGAGCCGCGTCACTCCCCCCTCCGCGGCCAAGAGCGGCGGGACCCCTCGCCCCACCCCGCCGCGGGGGACCGCGATCGCAATCGCGATCGCGATCACGACGACGACGACCACACCGTCCCCGGGAGATCGGTCGGCAGCGTTTGCGTCGTCCGCGAGCGCGACGCAACTCGTGAAGAATCCCTACGCCAAGCGCAGGGCTGCTAGCGCTGCAAGAAATAGTAGCTATAGCAATTCCAATGGCAATTCCAATGGCAATTCCAATGGCAATGGCAATGGCAGCCCCCCGTCCCCCGGCTGCGGAATTTGCTACCCCAAGCTCCGCGCCGCCACCAAGCTCCACCCGGACATTCGTCCCAACCTCCTCCTGGGGATGTGGAAGCACGCCCGGACGCACCTCACCAAGGATTCCTACAAGGCCAAGCAGCTGGACCAGTACGTGGGACGGATCGTCGACCTGGCCGTCGCGGCCGACGATTTTCCCGTCCGGTCCCTGGGGGAGTACGCCTTTCGCACCAGATTCCACAACCCCAAGCGGGGACGATCGGGATTTTCGACCCTCGACAGCCTGAGGCGGTTCGACGAAAACCTTTGCTCGACCGGCGCGCTGGACAAGGAGCACGTCCGCGATCCAAAACGCCAGCAGCAGCGGCACCAGCGGCCAGCTCGGGATGCGAGTGCCGCGAATGCTGCGGGGAGCCAACCGCGATACTGTTCCATTGCCGAGGCCTGCCTGGTGGCCATGAAGGAGGTGATCGTGAGCCGGTGGAGAAAGGTGCCGGAACGAACGCAGCAGCCGCTGGCGCGCTTTCCGTTCGATCCCGAAGCGCGGGAGGCCCTCTTGTCCCAGAAACGGTACTGGGTCTCGCTCCGGGACCTGATTCCCCGGATCGATTGCCGGTTGCACCCCGACTGCCCGGGCAAGCTCGAGCGGAGGGGCGACCCCGACGGGGGGGTCGCCTACTATCGAACCCAATCGACCGTGTCCGCGGAATTCAAGCAGATCGAAAAACTGCTGGTCCCGATCGAGGTCGATCTGCCCGACGGGACGGTGCGGAAAACGCAGCACCTCCGAAAACGATCGATCCGGGGCGACCTCCACTACGAGCTCACGCCCAAGGGATTCGAAACGGCCGTCCTCCTCTCGAAGCGCTCCCTCCCCGGCCCGGTCGGCCACTACCGCTCCAGCAACCTCCGAAGGGTCGACCCCAAGTACGACACCATTTGTCTGGCGGTCGACCTCCGTGAGGGAGGCGCGGGCAACAAGTACCGAAGGGTCCTCCACGAAATGTGCAACAAGCTGGACATGCGGAAGATACCCTACTTTGTTAACACGCTCAAGATCGGGGACTACTGCTTCTTTTCGGGGGACAAGCTCTGCCCGATCCTGGTGGAGCGCAAGTCGGTGGAGGACGTCGCCAAGTCCATCGACATGGACGACGGACGCTGGACCAAGCAAAAGCACCGAATGTACCAGGGACAGTTCGTCTTTGGCTACGACAACTGCCGGATGGCCTACATCATCGAGGGCAAGGTGGAAAAACACCTCGTCTCGAACGGCTTTGTCGGGAACGCCCGCCACAAGGTCTCCCGGGAACGCTTCGACTCGGAGGTCGACAACCTCCACACGGAGGGATTCGAGGTCCTGCGCACCAGCTGCGTCGAGCACTCCATGTTCGAGCTGGCCCGGTGGGCCGAGTCCGTCGCGACGGACGTGCGGACCGGGAGGCTCGAGGCGAGGCTCACCTACAACGAATTCGTGGAAGCGGTCCGGAAGATCCCGAAGGAGACGGATTTCTCGCGGCTGGCCCGGTACCACGCAAAACGGGAGACGGCCCGTGGGGCGGCGGCTGCGGCGCTGGCGCCGGCGGCGCAACACCGCAAGCCTCCGAGCATATCGAGGCCGCAAACGCGCGGGGCAACGGTGGACCTGATGAGCGACGACGACGACGACGACGACGATGACCTCGATTTCGGGCTGGGATTGCGGCCCGTGGCGCTGGAAACGGAACGACTCCGAAACCCGAGCCAAAAGAGGCGATCGCTCGCCTCGGTGGCGGCAACGCGACACGGGATTCCGAAGCATCGGAGCGAGGGTGCCCGGAAACGATTCAAGCTCGACGCGCGAGAGGGACTCGACGAGGTGAGGCGACAATCCTTCGAGACGACCGCGCACTCGTGCTCCGCCATTCCCTCCGGAGCATCCAGCGCGAGGGCTTCCAATCCCGCGAGCGGTCGCCGGAAGGATCCTCCTCTTCCCGCCGGAAGCGAACCGCGGGCGGAGGAGCAACCCGACGAAGCCAAGCACGAGTATTCCAAGTGGACCCTCTCCAGCCTGAAGGAAAGATGCACCGAGCTCGGGATGAAAAAGTCGGGAAACAAGGCCGAATTGATCGAGCGGTTGATGGATCCGACCAACCTTCCGCCGGAGGTCTACCGGCTGCGGCAACAAAGGGGGCTGTACGTTCCCACCAATCTGGACACGGGGGCCACCGCCGTGTTGGTGGCGATCCAGATCCAGCAGGACGCGGCTCAAGCGGGGATTTACGAGTACGCGGGGGGCACCAAAGACCAACTCTACGTGCTGGCCGACGAAACCGACATCAAGAAGGATCCGTTCAGCGGCGGGACGACACAGACGGGACCCTATCGTGAGTTTGTTCGTGTTTGCTTCGCTGTTTTCTGTTGGTTGGGGAGAGACCGCTGGATGGAAGCATTGGGCACAACAACAATACGGTACTTCTAACGATTCCTCCGGAATGAATTTTGCTGTTTCAGACTACGATGGGTGGAGCTGCATGAAGCTACTGAAACAGCCCGCGGATCCACCCCTGGTCATCGAAAAGAAGGGACGGTATCGGCTGAGCACCACGGGGGATGTCTCGGGTCTGAAACTTGCCCGAGCCATGCACGTTTGGTGCCACAAAAAAGGGATTTGCAAGTGCATCGAACGGGGGTATCCATTCAATCCAGACCAATGGAAGAAGCTGTAGACTACTACTAGTACCAGTTGGACATTCAATTTCTTGCACGTGTGATTTTTTTTCGACCAAAACGTACACAACGATTCGTCTTGTTCCAACCGTAGTCGAAAAGGAGGTCGTTTGCAGGTGCATCGTTCAGGGGTATTCGTTCAATTCAAACCGATCGACAACGCTGCAGACAAAGGCATTTTTTGCGGGGAAGTCGTTTCGTTGACAGACTGCATGGCACGAACATATTGATTTGTCAGGGACACCGCCAACCGCGGTCGAAATCGGCACTCGAACAGTAATGTGACAGAGAAGATATTATTAGGAGCATTAAGTAAATATTTGTATGATATTGTGATGAAGTAAGGGAGTCGAATCGACTATTCGTAGCCATTTTTTTGCTGATTTTTGGAGAGTAGGGTTGGAGTTGCGTTTGCGGTGCCCGATGGTTTGCTCGGATCCGTGCTTTGGGTTGCACGAGGAACGATCGTGCGCTGGGATGTTAACACGGAGAACTTGCTCGTTCGGATTTCGGGGAACGACCAACGATTGTCTCATCCTGTGACACGACCCAACGGGTTGTGGATTGGGGGGTTTATTCCTGAGCGGCAGCATCGGCGGGGGTGGGGTCCTCGGCATTGATGACCTGGTCACCGGAAAGGGTGGGGGTGGGCTTGAGCCCGGCTCCCCACGATGGGACACCCGCAGACGAGGACGCTCCGTTCCCGAGAGGGACAAAGGCGTCGTCCGAAGCGGTGAACTTTCCGGTGGGAGCGGAGGACGGCGTTTGCCGCAGCTTCTGGTGGTTCTTTTCGTTCTTCTTGCGAATGTCCTTGGCGGTGGGGACGGATCCACGGGGTTGTTGCGAGTACCAGATCTTCTTTTCGCGGAGCTCCTTGACCGAGTTCTCGACCTCGTCGAGCTTGGTGGGAGGGTTCAATCCGATCGAACCAAACTGTTCGAAGGAATCCACACTGAGGGTGAAGGGAGTAGTGGGGGTGGTCTTCTTGGGGGCACGTTGGCGCTTCTTCTTGGACTTGCCCTTGCCCTTGGAGAAGTAGTCCTCCTCGTCACCGCTCTTCTTGACCTTCGCGACCATGCCAGCGAACGGATCGTCCTTGACGGCAATGACTTCTTCCTTCTTGACGGAAACCTTGGCTGTAGAGGATCCGGCGTTGAGGTAGGTGCGTTCCAAGTAATCGGCGAGGTAGTCGCAGAGTCCCTGTTCCTCCTCGTAAGGGATCTTCTTGAGCTCTTCCTCTTCCATCTTCTTGAGGTAGGCAGCCTTTTCGGCCTCGCGGGCCTTCTTTTCCTCCTCGTATTTGAGTTGTTTCTGGGCCTTGACGGCTCTCTGGGTGTTCCACCAGTCGTTGTTCTTTGCTCTGTACTCGTCACGGAGGGTGTCCTTCTCCTTCAAGACGACCGAAATCTCCTTCTTGAGATTTTCGCGTTCCTTGAACAAACCATCCAGGACGGTTCGTTTGTCCGTCTCCTTTTCGTTCATGGCCTTCATTTTGGCACCCACCTCATCCATTTCCTTAGTAACGGCGTCGATTTCCTTGTCCTTGGCCTTGATGCTGTCGTTGACGGCGTTTCGTTGCTTTTTGGTCTCGTCGAGGCTGGCGTCCTTGGACTTGACGTCCTTGACCTTTTCCTTGGAGGCCTTAAGAGCGTCCATCTCCTTGATCAATTTCTTTTCCTCCGTCAAACTCATAGACGTCGTTTCCTGTTGTTTCTGGAGTTTTTGGATCTCTTTCTCGATATCTTCGACCGAGTTGAATCGGACCGAGGACTTGGCGTCCTTCTTGTCCTGGAGGAGCTTGTCCATGGACTTTTTGAGCAAATCGAGCTCGGCGCGGATGCTTTTCTTCTCCTCGATGAGCTTGCCCTTCTTTTGGCGGAGGGCCAACATGGCCTCCTTGGCCCTGCCGATCTCGGTGTTCTTGCCCGAAGACATGGTCTCCTCGATCTTTTTCTGGACCTTCTCCTTGTCCTTCTTGAGTTCCTCGAACTTGGCGTTCAACTCGTTGAGCTTGGCCTCGTGTGCGGCCTTGTCGGGCTTGTCGACCTGTGGAGAAGCGAGGAACATTGCACGGATGGATGGGAACGGCGAAATCCGATGAAACAAGAGAGGTGAGTTACCGTGCCAATGACGGAGTCTGGGATGCAATTCAAAGCACACACGGCCATTTAGATTCCGTTCGAGCACGTCGGGTCCACTGAATTTATTCATCCAAATCTGTAGATAGCGATTGTCGTCCGTACAGGAGTTACTCCATCCGCAAGATCTCCAATGCCGAAGCAATGCATGTGTCTACGCTCTCTCCCCACCTGTGCCAGTACGATCGGTTTCACGTTGTGACCGCCACATCGTGTCGCGGTCGACAGGGGCAGAGCCTGATGTGCGTTTTCCGATCCGCAGATCATTGGACCGATGCGATGTGATGCGATGGGATGCGATGGAGCCGGGTTTCGGATTTTCGGATGCGTGGGTCATTTTATTTTTCGGTCGGTGATGCACTTACACGGGGGATGGGCTGGGAAAGATCGAAGAGCTCCTCGATGGGGGTCTCATCCTTCTTTCGGTTGTTCTTGCCCTTGTTGTTGTCGGTTTTCTCCTCGGTAACGGGGGCGGGAGCCGCCGGTGTCGCTGCTTCTTCGGCCATGGTGATAGAGGACAGTCGTCGAGAGATTGGAACCAGGAGGGGTGGTTTGTGAGAAGACGGTGGACGGTATGGGAGATACGATAAGTACAAGTAAGCTCGTAGTACGAGTACGGGAATTAGTAGCTCTTGCTCACCGTAGATATTGATTCATTCGTTCTTGCCCATTCGGTACAAATTACGAGTAAGAGGAGAACACGAAAGAAAGACCCCCACACAGCCGCAGATTTTTAAAATCACGCGCGGGAACGCTTTCTCAAAAATAGCATGTGCGCATTTCATCTGCGGCGGAGTACGTAAGGTACAGTACATTACAGTACTCGTGCACAGTACAGGTAACTTACCTTCACACTGGTAAATCTTGCTCCAGATACGTGTTTGTGCATTAGTAATTGCGGCGTTTTTGTGTTTCGTTGGTGGTTTACAGCGCTTACTTTCGTTCAGCAATGCTTTGGACATAAGTCGACGGACAGACGTGTCTTTCGAAGCGCGAACACGCGCGAAACACCGACAGGTTCGGATTTCCCTCTACACGTGTAAAAACACTTTTCGAGCGAATCCCAAATCCAAACATCATCGATGATCTACCGTAATTACGGTAACTTTTAATGCAATACGAACACCGAAAACACCCCGGCGATGTGTGAGAGAGAAAGAAAGAACGACACCCGGCGGTGACATCGAAAGCAAGGTTGCGATATCGATAATCTTACTGTCCCTCCCGCCTGCCTCATTGCCAAACTCGACATCGACCACGATCCCTTGTGCAAGATTAGCAGTACAAAAGGATCCAGTGTCGTTGACAGACAACAATAATGGATGCCACGAGAACGCCACCGATTCGACCCTTGGTGGAGGAGGATCGCATCGAATCCTCCCGCCGAAACAAATGCCGGGGTCGGCGGCACAGCGCTCCGTCCCTTTTTTTCCTCGCTGCGTTGATGCTGGTGTTGCAAATCGTTGTGGCGACAACCTCATTCGACCATTGGTGGTGGTGCGGGAGCTTCCGGGAGAACCACGCTTGCTGCGTCCCGGGGGAGAGCATTTCGAACGGCCTTTGCCATTCCCCGCGGTGGCAGTGTGTTTGGAACGGCAACCATGGACGACAACGAGAAAGAAGAAGAAGACGGGGAAGAACAAACCGGCGAAAATGCCAGTGACATCCGACAACACCCCGAATACGACAAACTGCAGGCCTACCGAATGAAGCAGCAGGTCCTCCTGCAGCTGCGGGCGACCTACCTCAGCGAGACCCTGGCCAAGCGGGGACTCCCCCTCCCCACCATCCAGGACGTGGCGACCCCCGAGGGAACCACCCCGCCCCAAAAGGTCGACTGGGACTGCGCCCTGAGCACCGAGGCCGATCCGGGACACTGCCTGATCAGCTACGAGCCGGAACCCGGTTCCAAGCTGGTGGTCCCGATGGAACTGGCCCACACCGACAAGTGGATCACCCTCGCGGCGCTCAACCGGTTGCGTCGGGACGATCCCTCCAAGGTCGAGCCGATGTGGAACGACAAATACGCCGTGCTGAGCTCGTGGTTCAGCCCCAATTCAAGGTACTCGCTCCTGCAGCACACGGGACCCAAGGGCGTCCTCCTGTCGACGCTGCTGGACGGGAACCGCCTGCCCATGGTGGTGGGAATCCTGGTGACCTTCGTTACCATCCAGATCCTGCCGATCATCGAGGCCCTCGTCAATCGCCTGCTGGTCTCGGGATTCTTGTGGGAGCGGTGGCCGTCCTGGCACCGGTACGTCCACGTGGGGCTTCCCTTCAAGCTCTTGATCGTGCAGGTGGCCTTTGGGCAGGTCGCCAAGGCCTTTTCGGCACTGGTCGTCCTGATCAAGGACAAGCTGGTGGACCTCGAGTGCCAGATCCTGGAAGAAACAATACCCCTGACGGTGGGCGTGGAAACCGGGCCGTACGACCAGGAGGAGGAAGAAACCGAATCCACTGCCGAAGAGGATTCCGATTACGACGAGTTCGATGGCGAATCCTCGGACGACGAGGACGAATAGAACGTTGGTGCGCACGGACTATGGGAGAAACAAAATCAACCTCGAGGTACACGATACGAACACATAATGCCGCGCCGGATGTAGATAGATAGTGGATTGCTAAACACTCTTTTGATAACATTGAATTTTGGACTTGATGAGACAGAAAGAGATAGCACGCTGCTTCGTTGATGAGACAAAGCGCTTCGATCGAAACCTACTATCGAGTGACTGCAATTTATAGGCTAACGAGCTACTCTGTATTGCGCTATTATTGTGGATTATGGAAGACCGCAGTGGGTTTCGGATTCGATTCTGCTCGTTCCATTCCCAGGAATCGTGCAGAGGACGGCATCTGATCGAAAACGATACTAGTACGGTTTGTTGCTCCATCTGGGTTTTACTTTGTAAGCAATGTAAATGTCAATCCTTTTGCGATTGGATTGATGATTATCTAGAAGGAACAAAATGATCGTGACCGTTCGACAATGAATCGATCCAACTTTTGGACTTCAAGTTCGACAAAATTATCTACTCATTCCGGTTGATTTGCTTGATCCTACATGCCCTAACCACAAGAACAGAAAAAAAAGTCCATTTCAAGTCAATCAAAAACTAAGTGGCATGAAAAAAATAACGATAACAGATCGTCGACCCTGGCTTGTGCTTCTTGAAACAATGGATGCGTGGTTCGACTAATGTTAACCAATGTACAATTAAAAAAATTATGACACATAGTGTGCCTTTGCAGGACCGCATGAAACTAGATGAATCTCAAAATAATGATAGAAAAGCCGAAGCCCAGCAGCAGTCTACAACGCCTACCGTCCAGTTCGTGCACTTCGGAATACAGTAATTCAAATCTACTCCCCAAAGGAGATGATAATTCTTCAGAGTACTAAGTACTAGTACTGTACTACAACTTGAAACTGGTACAAACACACATTCCACATTCTTGTTCCTCCTCGCGGTCTTCTTGCCTACCGTCCAGTTCAAGTGAAGAATAATTGAAATCTGTTCCGCAACGAACATGATACTTCTTCAGAGTACCACCTTCCACATTGTTCCTCGCGGTCTTCTTGTAAGTGCTCGTTGTCTCTTCTTTTGGTGCTGCGCCATGTTGCGTTTTTCAAAATCATGTGAAATAATATTTCTTGTAGAAGTCCTCCTCACCATCTGTTTCTAACACACTCAACCTCATGAGTTTGTAACACGACACGACCGGACGCTTAGCATCCTGATAGTTCACTCCCGACATGGAACAATATAGATCTGTGCAGATTGAAGGAGGAAATGATGTTTCAAATAGTTATTATTAATGATAGCAAACGTGAAATATGTGTATGTACATGTATCCCTATGAATTTGAACAAGTCGTCCTTCTTAGATCATTGATCTTGTGTTTATAGATCCCATTGTTCTTCACATTCTTTCGACTGTCCAATAGTCCGGTAGCCCATTATAGTGCTAGTCGTCAGGTATCTGGATCATCTCAGTCGATTTGATAGCTCTCCAGCTTTTCCTCTGTTCACTAGATCCAAAGGAAAGAAACGGCGAAAATAAAAAGACTCTTAACTGCCATTGCGGGCGACCCCCAGGCAGATGGACCTCCAGATGTTTGAAGACGACCATAGCCATTGTCTGACGTTTTAATATTGACAAGCAGTTCCATTTCAGTCTTCGGGCTGTCATCAGTCTGTAGTCTTCGTCTATTGTTCAAAAGCCTTCGTCCGGTGTCAAACATCAAAGTTGCCGAACCAGTTCCCGCGACCAGAGCATCTTCTATCCCTTCCTGTGTCAGCAACAGATTGCGGTCCGCGCCAGGAAATTCTTCAAGATTGCGTCGAGTTGGCTCGCAGTTGGTCTGGCCTTCCTGAAAGATTTGATCTGCACCTCCAGAAAAGAGGAGTCTCCTACCGATATATTTTGAGCATTCCGTTTCTGGCTCGAACGGACAATACACAGAGAAGGTGAAATTAAAACAGGAAGTATTCACGAATGTAAACACGACGCTTCTCTTCTTCTGTTCGTCTGTCAGAGAATTGGGATTCGTCGGATTGTCTTTGCCAACCCCTTCGGCATTCGCTTTAAAGATCGTTCGTACACCTTCATCACATGGTAGTGGCGAGCCATTTTCACAATACTGAGACAACTCTGTCTCGTCTGCGTTGGGCCACAGACTGTAACTTTGTGTCTGAGATAGGTTTATCATCACTCTCTCATGAATTGCATATACACCAATTGCATTGTCGAGGTCAAAAATGGACCTGTTAAAAAAAAAAAAAAGATGAATGTAAACAGAGCGACGTTTAGAATAGCGAGCTGTCATGTAACATTAGCGTCGAATCAACCATAATGTCATTAGCTTACCATTGAAACGAATTGGCTGTGACCTTCGTGGTTGTGTCAGGTTCGACAAAACAAACTTGAAAATCACCTTCTCCTGCTTCTGGATCGCCTTGAACAGACATCACTGAGAGTTCTCCGAAGGTTTCAGTGGGATCTTTCCCATCCCCACCGTAACTGGGTTGAGAATAGTTGTTTGTTGCAGTGATTAGCAAATCGACTTCTTGGCCACTAATGATTCCGATATCACCGTAGCGGAGTTCCCCATCTGGATTTAAGTGTATATCGGCTCTTTTGACTGTTGCTTGGAAAAAGTCCAAATGTGTCTCGATCTGTTGCGAAGTTTCTTCACATGCACTTTGAGTGGCATAGGATGTCGGAGGAGAGGATCTTGGAGTGGAAGTTGGAGTGGAATAAGTGACGGAAGTCGCGAGTCCCGTCGGGGAATCCGAATGCGCGATACTTGGGGGACTTGTTGGTGGATTTGTCGGGGGCAGGTAAAAGTCTGCGTATAATATAGAAGAAAATGTGCAATGGAGAGAAAGTTCTGTGCATTCTAAACTGGTAAGCTGGTTAGAAGCAACAGCACCGGCCGAGATGGCTGGTTGCTCGATGAAATCTTTCGCCCATTGGAACTCGTCGATCGATCTCATAAAGAGCCCATCATCGAGCGCGTCTTGATCTGGAGTAACGCAAACAGATATTACTGAACCTTGCACATAGCTTGATGACATCAACGGAAGATCGGGATAAAGGGGATCACACAAGTATGCTTCGACGCCATAACCTGTGTTAGCGTCCGCACCACTGCGTTTTCTCTCATTCGACGTCACAGTGAAACCTTCTAGTTCAAAACCAGCTGTCAAGCTGAAAATGAGCGTGACAATGGATTCGAGATAGTTAACTTCGATCAATCCATCATCGGTCTGTAGCATGAAGCGTGTGCAGAATTCCGCTGTGGCCTTTGTATCTTCCGGTATTGATGTAAATACGTTAGCATTTTCTTTGAGGATGATTGGTTTGAGACTGAAGGTCAGAGTTGCTTGGCCTGCAGCATCGACTCCTGTAGTGATATCCACAATGCCATCTGCTTCAAACAATTGATTTCCCTCTTCGCGGCACCCCTTCTCGAAAAATTCCACTGCTGTATTGGCTTGCGAGATGGAATTGTCGACAGCATACGTGAATGTGAAGGTGTTTGTATCGTCGACAAAAGAGTATACAGGTTCTTGAAGATCCCACTTAGACGCCAAAGATTGGCTATTTACGAAGACGCCTGCAAACCGTTGAATAACAACGAGGGTGGCAAAAAAGGAAATCATATACAACATGGATGAAGCTAGTCAAGTGCGGTTAGTGATGGAAAGGATTTTGACGTTGATCATTGACAATTTGAGATGTAGAGTAGGCAATAATTTTGTGTTCCCAGTCTGTGTTGAACGACTTTTTTTGTTCCACACCGCTTGGTTGCTTTTTCGATTAAGTTACCACATCAAAACAACCTGACAATCTGGGCCCCTTGATGTCGATGAATGAAATGCGCAAGGAGGCCGTAAGATGAAGGACTAAGTAAAAAAATGAGAGAGCATGAAGAAGGTTCGGTACATTTTTTTCGGTTGTAAATTTTGACTTTTGACAAACTATCCAAAAGAGGGATTAAATCGGACATCACAAGAATGACTATTGAGTTCGGCGCAATTCAAGATATTTAAGTAAACGTCGTGTTGGATCACATTGTGTGACTTAAAAAAACATCCTCTTTGGAATAATTAGGGTTGTTTCACTTTTGCTTTTCGCCGCTTATCATTCTTTCCAAACATATTATCTAATTCGGGGAAGTGTGATTGTTAAGGTTACTTTAGAGGAAAAACGAGACGAGAGAAGTGTTCCCTATGTCGAGGGGGCTCTAGTCAACGAAAATCTATTTGAAATAATTTGCCGAGACAAATAATGAATTGAAGACTAACCGGGCATTGAAGTTTAGATACCGGTAAGGTTACTGCAATCGTAACTCCACGAACAGAAGTTCTTACCGTACTGTAAAAAAATGAAAGCGAGAGTAACTTACGTACAACGCCTTCTGTGCACCGTGGGCGCTTGCGAAGAGGAAGAATTCGACGTATTCCCACCAGCAAATCATGAATGTGTTGCTCATCTTCGCTTGCGTTGTCGGAGATTTGACAAAGCTGGGAGGATGATGAACATTGCTGTAGTCCTCATTTTCTGCCAAGTACAATACGTGTACTGTATTCAATAGGACAACATCCGAAAAAATATTACTACCTTGGGGTACTACTATTAGTACTAGTAGTGCTGCTGGATAGAGTAGCTATACACGAGTCCACGTAAACAAAACTGTACATGAAAACAATCTGCAATGTTCTTGTGGAAGAGAAGGATGATGCCTGTCTACTCTAAAAGCATAGTAGTATGGCATCATGGCGCGTGTCAAATTGGTACTACGTACTATTTTGTGCTGTGTTGTGTTGTGTTGTTTATACGATGTTATGTACAATTCTACCAATCGCACACGGCATGGTGAATAGAAAATGAGGACTCCGCCCTAAACACACGCATCTCCGATACCGAGGAAAATGTCTCCGTGCCGAAGTTCCGAGAACAGTGCAAGCATTTTCTGCAAAACGGACGGAGCACGACACACACTTCGGTTGTGACATTCTATCTCTTGCCCCTCGTCTTCGCAGTCGTCCTCTTCTTTGCAGTAAGGTTCCCACGAGTCGCCTCCAGTAGCTTTGGTAACCATCCAGCAGTCTCTGGCGTAACGCTCGTCTTCTTTCGCCAGCTCATGCGCAACCGATTGGCTATGGTTCGTCTTTCCTCGTGTAATGTAGGCCCGGCGCAGTCGTACGGGGTTCACCGCAGTCCTTCCGCCATGGCGTTGGTTCACGGCATGCGAGTGCGAGTGTGATTTCGATTGCGAGCACCGCTGCCGGTGTTGTTCTTCCAAAACGGCCGTCACTGCATCCCATCGACGGCTCCGGCACGTGGAGTGAACATATTGGCGGTTGGTCATCCAGAGGATCTCGTCGAACAGACTTTCGAGGCCCCGAAACACGTGTGGACAGTACCATTCGGGGTGGTGCATTAGTTTTTGCGCGGCTTGGACGCAACCGCGCCGGATGCTCGACAGCTCGTCCCTGGAATACCACAGGATGCGCTTGTCTTCGGGGCTGTAGTTACTGACGTGTGGAATAGGGGACACCCGCACCGCATCCTCAAACCATACGCGAGAGGCTCTTCCACTATCTCGAAGAATCACCTTACCCGCAAAGGTCACCCTCCGTTCGGCAATGGGAGAGAGTCCTGTATTTGCTGACGTGAATTTGTATGGTGTGCTGCAAGACCAGTGATCCACCCGTTGTTTGGTCCGCGTTGCGATGCGTGTCTCCTGCTTGGATTGTAGTTCGGATTCGAACTCGTCTTGGAATCGATCGATCATTTTGCAGCAATCTTCCTTGGGTGGGATGAATTCGGCTCCAACCTGCTGTTGTATCGTAGAGCGAATGGTAACGTCGAGTACGTTTGTATCCTCATCTTCGTCCTCATCCTCGTCCTCACTATCGTAGTCGTATTCACATTTATATTCATATTCATATCCGTAGCAGTTGTGGTAGTCCTCTGAACTTTGCTGGAAGCGTGCTTGGTGGGATGCATCACTGTCAACAAGGATTGCACACGATTCGCTTTTGGACCCCCCTGCACGGGTGATGGCAGCTACCGAGAGTTCGGCGAGGCTATCTTCTTTCTCACTCGGGTGCCGAACGGTTCGATTTTGCGGCGCACTACTGTGAACCATCCTTGCTTCGGACCAACAAGAGTCTTGCGATCTCAATGAAAACAAAAAATGTATCGGTGTTGTTCTTCCCCACAACGGATGGAATTGTTGTCGCGTTGCATACGCGGCGGAAACGAAATGTTATCGTATCTATTCCTATTGTTTTTTGTTCCTGTGGATGCTTCCTTTTTCTCTCGTTTGGAACATCGTTTTTCTTATCGCTGTCGAGGGATAAATTCTATTCCATCCTATCCTACCTATTCTGTTCTGTTCTGTTCAACAGTACGGGAAGCGGTGGAGGCATACCGGTAGGGATGAGACCCCGCCGGAACTGCGAGTGAGAATCATTCTCATGGAACAAGAAGAACGTCGAGGATGATTGAGCTTTTATAATATCATGAACAGAAAGAAACAAGCTGTGGAAACAAAAAGGATGGTGATCTTCAAAGATACCAAAACCAAACGAATTCGAGGGAACAATTTGGGCGGCAGCAGTTCATTGTTTCAACAATGAGCAAAAAGAAGGTTGGACAACGCGCGGAACGAGTACAAAAAATAAAAATCATTACAAGCACTTGTGTTTGATAAGGTTACCGTACAGGAAATCGAGCGTCTGGAACTCTTTAAAAAAAAAAAATTTTAACGGACACTCTCTTCCGTAAGATCTTGCTTGCTTCATGCTCGAATAATTACTGGTGCGTGCAAATTTTTGATCGATGAGTAAGTTACCGTAGAGCGAAAGAAGAACAGAGAACTGATGAAACAGATGTTTTTCGCCTAACTTCGCACATCTAGTTGCTTGTACGAACCACAATCGAATTCCAGTACGAGTAGGTTCGGAAGGTTACTTGTATGCAACTCTCGGTTCTCGAGCATGCTGAAATTTAATTGTCGGTTACTGTAGGTTCTGGACACTTTTGGAATACGGAATCCTATTTTATTCTCGTCGTTGATGCTGCTTGAACCGTCTTCTCCACATTCGTTCCAAGTAATACGGTAAGATTTTTACCTGTGCGTAATTTATTCAACAGAACCCGGAAGTCTGAACAAAAAATAATTACTAGTAGAATAAGCAAGATGACTAAGGTTACTTGTATCTTGTACGTGTAGTGATAATACATCATACGAAGTATTAGGGTAAGTTACAGCAAGACTTAAAACCTTACTTTTTCGACTTATTACGACTTGCAGTAAGATTGTTACTAACTTACTTCGTATTCGTCTTTCGTCCTAGAATCATGAATTATCATACTACAAGTAATCATACGGTATTGAGTATTGAACACCATCGTTGATTATTATTATTATTTTTAATTAATTTAAGTAAATAAGCAAAGAACTGAACTCTTACCCCAAGTACTCGTAGCCCTACCAGTCCCTGGGGTCATGGAGAGCGAAAAACAGTTCCAGGAGTCATGGATAGCGAAAATACCAGCACATGGTAGAGTTTGTTTCTGAGTCGTTCTTGCCTCTCCATCAGGTAAGAGAACTTTTCTGTCAACGGCGAAGAATGGATGGCGGTCCTTCAAAAGGAAAGAACTATTGCTTTAATCAGTATCAGGAAGAAATGAATGCCTCGTATTCATACGAGATGTGCAAACATCGTTTACAATTCTTCTTGTGCTGTCGAGACAAGAAAGTGCGGTCCGCAAACGAAGCAGTTCTCACCTTTGGGTCTTCGCTCGAACTAGATAATGGAAACGAAGAAGTAAAATATCGCCGTTGTTCAGAACATAAAACATCCGGGCAAATATTTGGTCTAGTTGTTTGAAGACGGACAACTACTCCGTAGCTCATGCAGTTTTCGAATACTTAGTGTAATGACGTCAAAAGTTATTTTGTTAATGCACGTATCGTGATAGAGAAAATATGTTTTCTAGTTTGAGGGGACAGTTGACGAAACCCCCCTGAGAAGGGACTTGTGATGCCACAGGAATTTGAGCCAGAGGTTGTAGTCTTCTTTGCGCACATAGTCGAAAGGGGTATTTCCTCTGATGTCCTCCATTAACACCTGCTCTGGACAGTGCTTTAAGATAAGTTTAACCAACTCAAAGTTGGGAGAGGGCGTCCAGCAGGCATCGTGAAGTGGAGTTTTAAGACAGTCGTCCCGAACTGTTAACACTCTGCGTGCCTCCTCTTCGTTGTTGTTAGTCATCTCTTCTACCAGAAAACGCACCATTTCCGTTCGACCACGCCTGCAGGTGAGGTGTAGGAGTGATTCCCCAAAGCGATTGGAACATCTGAAGGGATGGTCTTCAGTCTGTTTAATGTTGTATTCCTGCTGCACTCGTCGTACACAGCGTTTGAACCCTTCCAAGTCTGTTCCCTTTCGAACGAAATTGTAAAGTTGCTGGGAATACTTTTCGTGGATCTCAATGTCAATCGAAGTGGGATCGCTAAATGGGAGCACATCGATGATAGGACTTGTGCTGCGACTGTTTTTGACAAACGTACTCCGTGCGAAGGCGGAAGGTTTGAGGACAAGCCGTCGAGAGAGTCCATTGGCGCGTAGTTGGGCTGCCAATGCTTTGCGTCGAAGCACTGCTTCGTTTTCTGCCAGGGCATCGGCTGCTGCTGATGCGGGTGCTGATGCGGGTGCTGATGCTGGAGCTACCGAAGTTGCTGCTGTGTCAATCCTGCGTTTCTTGAGAGGGCGTGGGGAGGAGTCCTTTCGTTGTGGTTGTTCTTGCAGTTGCTCCGATTCATGCTCTTGTAGATTATTGCTGCTATTGTTGGGAGACACGAATGCGGGGTAAATGAATTTTCTACCTTCCATTGTGGACACCATTGTTTGGGTCAAACTACTAGTTTCCTCGTTGATCACAAGAAAACTTTTTCGCAGATTCTCACTTAGATCTACGAGGCTCTTGCTGCTAGAAATAGTAAAAGGGACTGCGCGAGTTGCTGTGTCCATGGTTTTCGTGTATGAAGTTGACGAAAGTTGTTGTTGTGCTGTGTGCTGAAAACTGAAATTATATTGCATCGAAGGGATTGTGAATGATCAGTGGGAAGCGCTTGGAACGCTTTTTTTCAACTACTACTACGTACGAAGTTGAATTAATTTTGCAACTCCGTTTCCGTTCAAAGAATCAAAACTAGTTGCATACGCACCGATCGTAACGTGGCGAAATCACGATTCACTGAAGAGAATGTAGGAATTGAAACAATGATGGAATCTCTCTGCCCCATCAAACTGGTCGTATCGTTAATTGTCATACCACTGGTTTGGGCGTTGAACTGTTTTGAATCGAGAAAGAAGAATGCCCGGACTGAATCAGGCATGCACCAGCGATAATGACTGACTCGTTCACATTGTACGTTTGAAAAGGACCCAAGAACTTTTTGAGCGCTTCCACGTCTTGTCTGCGGTGAAGACAACCATCACTTGTCGCAAAGAGAATGCTTTCTTTGCCACAAAATCGGTGGAGAAGTTAGTTGTGTTGTGGCGTAAAGTGCTGACTCTAAAACGAGATGTGATGTGTTCCGTGACAGTGAACACAGATGCCAACATGGTTCGCAATAATTTAACTTATTTATGCCAACCAAGAATCAAAAAAATGTTTGGCAACACCAAACGATAGAACCGCGGAAAATACGGCAGATAGCGAAAATCAGGTATGACGAGATTGACTCGTCAATGACGATGATTCTTCTTCGAAGAAAACAATGATCAAATGGATTCAAATGATTGGACAGTTTTTTCGTTTGACGAAAAAAGTTATCACCGTATGACGCATGTTCTTCTTTTTTCGTTCCAAATTCATCAGTCATTGTCTCATCAGATGCAGTGCGTGAGTAAAGCACGATTACATCATCATCACCGTAACCTTACGGATATACTACGTATGTTACAGTAATAATACGTAGTAATATTGTACGGGTAAGGTTAACTTACTCCTACGAGTAAGATACTTCGATAATGAATTGTGCAGTAAGGTTACGTTTCTAAATCAATAGAAGTAATTACGGTAAGGTACCGTAAGGTAACCTTACTCCCCCCTTTGGATTGTTATCTCACCGAGAACAGCAACCATTATTTTTTGGTTGACTGATCATGCCAACACTTGTTCCTCTGCGACATATGGTACAGTACGAATTCGTACTCGTATTCCATCTCGAAGCTGCCTCATTCTGCTAGCTCAGAAGTTGGTGGTGGTGAATGAATCACTCCTACTATGAAGTGTTTTTGTTTCGAGATGATGACTCTTGCCGTATGTTACTACACTTTAGTAATACCCCAGTACTATTTTTCTCGCAATATACTAGTAATAATACTACTAGTACTAAGACTTTAGCAGCACATGACAATATTGTTTCGGGAACACTTTTTGTTCGTTCACTGCTAGCCAGTGAAAGTATCATACCGTTAGTAGTGCTGGAAGTTAGACGGAGAGAGAATTCTTCTTTCCATGGGTTTAGAATAACTCTAACTCCAATAAACTTTAGGCGTCGCTGAAGGTATTCAATAACGGTAAGTTACAGTAATTAGTACCCTAATCTTACTGCTGTAATGAAGGTACGTAGAGATAAGTAATACGTAGTACGAGTACTTCGTAATAATAAAAATGGTAAGTCCTAATTTACCGGTAAGGCTTATTCAAAATACTACGGTAGGACGCAATGTTTAACTTCATTGAATCAAGTAATGACTCGACTGATTTTGGAAATGGTGGGCTTTGACTGCCTTACCGTAACCTTACTTATTGCAAAGAAGGTTGAAAAGCGGGGAATGACTTGGAATTGTGGAAGGTTGATACTGAATTCGAGCTCGTTGGATGCGGTGAAAGCAGTAATCACTCTGCTGTGTTGTTGTTGACTAGTCTGTTGGGAGGAGGTGATGAGAATTAGTCAATGATGCTCATAACCTGCAAAATGTACGTATGCTCTCTACTGTCGATATAATCGCATGTATTTAGTAAAGAGTGAGGTATTTATTCACTATCTATTCGGGACTCATCCTCACAGATACTAGTAATGAGGAAAGAAGAAAAACCAGGGATCAGAAATACCCATCTTCCCAGCATAGTAGTACCGTACTAGTAGTAGATAAGCTGATTGGAAGGAGAAGCTGATTGGAAGGAGTCAGTAGTCCTCAAGAAACAGAACCTACAACAAAGGTAGAAGAAAACAAATAGAAAATTTAAAACAGCAGGATCACAGCAGGATCATGTCCACAATGATGGTGCACTACTACTGATCCCTGGGGAAGTACCTTTTTGTTTGTAGCTGCATGTTCAGGCTCTTGAACTCAATTATTGGATTGAATTTTTCTGTCGTACACTACCAATGTCGCAACTCAGTAACTCATCTGTCAGTTGACTCACCAACAAATGTGACTGACAAATTTCTCAATTGATCCAATCAGAACAGTATACTAAATTGGCTTCAAGAAGACCCTTTTGTGATTAAGGTACAATTTTGAAGTGTTGTAAGAAAACAAAATACCCATCCACAAATAAAACTACCAGCATTCCTGCCCGAAGTCTAGTCGTCTCTTTCTCTCTCCAAGGTACTTACAGTTGCAACTTTCTCCTCATATGTTTTTGGCAAGACGTCAATTGAGTGAATCTGGTGAACAGTAAAAATCCACTATGGCTGATAATTTTTCGAAAATAATCTACTATTATGTGAAGTTATTATAATATGTTTATCAAAATTTAAAGTTGCAAAACGCAAAATTGTTCGTGATTCTTGAACGTGGGATCCTAAGGAAAGAAAAATTGGTGTCGATTCGGCTCATGGAAATCATCATGTGGATACTTTTGACTTCGGTTAAAGATGATCGTCGAAAGGATAATTTGACAAAGGTTTTCACACAACAGAAAACGATAGAAAACCCAAAAAAACAGATCTGTCGATTGGAAAGGGTGACGACTCCCTTACAACTCAAGTTTCACAGACTTATGGCGTGCTCGATCGAGTGATTCGCAATGTTGTGATTGTTTTTCTCGGTGCCACTTCTTCTTACGCCAGTTTCGATGCAGCTCTACTAATCCAGACATATTTATCATTCTTTGACCGCCCACCAATGTGAGGGAATCTCTGGGTTTGCGCCGCCACACAACTTGGCGTTCTCGTCGGTTTTCGCCTACATCTTGTTGTTTTACAACTTTTCGGAACAGGGTGGCAGAGACTGATCCAGCAGGTGAAACCGTCGATTCACAGGAATTAGCCGTCGAGACTGAATCAGCTAAATGATCGCGCTCCTTGCTTCGCTTGTACGAAAAGCAACTGACGATCTTGACAAAAGAACGAAAGCGGTCGACCCGTTCGACCTGCCGCATTGTTTGGAATCTTTGCCTTCGTATCTTCTCCACTGTATCCATTGCTTCCTTGATTTCTCGTCGGGAGTATCCCAGGTTTTTCAGAAGGTGGAGCCGCTCCAGGGAGGGTCGTTTGAGTGGGTCCGGCGAGGAATGATCGCATATGCTGCTATGGTCTCTTGGACCGGAAAAATGTTCCGACCGTTCGTAATCTTCTATATAGTAGCAGTGTTCTCGGCCCTGGTAAGTCCAGTCCAGTGAAATGGGTGCACCCCGTGCTACCGAGGGATTGTCCCCAAGGCAAATATCGTATTCTCTCATATGAATGGTGGAAAACTGAACGTTTTTTTTTAGATTCGTGTCGTTCTTGACAGCGAGCTTCGAATTTAGAGAGATATCATTGTTGTAGCCATCCTGACATGAAGTCTCGGCTGTCATCACGGTAAAAGCGTCGTCGCTGAAGTCCATGTGAAGTCTTGCGTCATCGATATGCACGCTTTCGTTTCTGCTCAATTCTATGGTCCACATACCAGCATGAGATTGCTTCTTCTTGAATATTGAAGGAACAATTAGTTTGAATTGGTTCATCACCAGAAAGGTTATCTTGATGGGTGAGAGAACTTATCGGTGGAATTGCGAAAGCATCAGAATAGTCGGTGGAACTGCAATGGCATCAGAATTATATCAACTTCAGAACACGTGTGCAGTGACCAAAAAAAGAACTAGCGTTCCTTATTTTTAGTTGTACTCTTGAGAGATGTTGATGCGAACAATAAAATTGGAGCTAAGTTTTCGTACCAGTCTGTGTGCATCGCATTGCATGTACTTCTGTTAACTCTTCATTACTTCTTATTTGCGAAGCTACGTGTACGGTACGTAAAATGGCATGTCCGAAAGAAAGGAAATTCGTCGAAAAAATATATTTTTATTCAGTGAGTTAAAAATATTACCGGTACCAGGTAGTGGTGAATTTATGGCTATTGGCTGTCGCTTGCATCTTCTAATGTTCAAGAACGCATTCTAAGAAATTCGTGACTAGAATCTACTTATCGACATGCGTAGTTATGCGATGACTTACTTATTAACGTAATGCTGGAAATACTTATAAGGTAGAGGTCTGGAATTGATACGATTATTTTCTGAACTATAAATAGATTTTATTAATCACGCATTAATCATAAAGATCTGTCAAAGTATGGCTTAAGAGGCTCACTATCAACGATATGGTCTCATCGATCACGTTCTTTGAAGTTCTCATTTTCGACACGGGTTCTTGTGATGATTACGGTATTTAATGGAAACTTAGGACATCTCCGCCTATTTACTGATGAGCTGCTAAAGTAAATATGGGAGGACAGTAATTCGCTTTTGTCCGTCTGAGAGTTGATATTGTTTTGCATGCTTCTAGGGTCACCCTGAGGGATCAGCGAAAAAGAAAATGCCATGTTCATCAAAGTTTTACGGAGTTTTGTATCAGCAGCTCGTTTCGTTTGATTGAGAGAGAAACCATGACAGCATTTCCTATTACCGGTAAGATCTTACTGTACGATAAGGTTTACCCATAGCACCAGAAAGAACGAGCCGCGTCGTCTTCACTTGAGGTGGATTAAAAGCATGTTGAAAGCATAATAATTCATGTTCACAGAAGCTTCAACATTGCGCTTATTACCTTAAAAGGAAGAACCCTACATACTTCTACTTCGTATTCGTCAGTATTCGTCACCAATAATGGCAGGCTGGGCTGGTAAGGATCATGACATGCATTTGATTGATTGATTGATTGATTGATTGATTGAGAAAAGAAATCTCAGCATGCTATTTCATACCAGTTCTTACTACTACTACTAGTTCTGTTTGTATTATGACAATGATATTGGAAGCTGCTGAGCCTTTGGTTGTCAGGATCTGCAGCAGACCGGCTTGTGCCATAACTTTTTGTGCACTGAGGTTTCTTCCTGAGTTATGAAGAAGGTGACGATCAATACATTTCATGCTTCTTACTACTACTAGTACTACTACCAAGTACTACTACTAGTAGTAGTAGTAGTCCTATTACCAGTAGCTCTGTTGAATCTACTAGGACCAAAATAAAGGAATACACAACCAGTTGCACTGCAAAGATATACTAGAAGCAAGATCTAAGAGTTTTACTCCTGGAAACAACAGTTTCAATTCAGGGGATGAACTAGTAAGGCTCAACTGTCAGGGGGATACTAGGAATTCTACTACTAGTACTACTACATCGTAAAAAATACTCCTCCGTTGGTGGATGATGCTGCTGAACTTCTCGTCCTCAAGCACACATGACCAATTTTCCATGCTCTATTGACGCATTTGCTCTATCCTGTCTTTGTCGTCTACCACTGCACGCAAGAACAATCATTGCGGCAGCAGGATGATTTACTGGAACTTCATTGTTGGTGGCCAATGACACCTCTTAGTAAACCTTACTAAACCTTACTGTTGTTGCTGAACACACCTGAAATTTTTGGAGAATGTTGCGGGAACATCAAAAAATCTAAATCAGTACTCGTAAGTACGGTACCGTACCGTATCAGCATTACATTATGCATCCGACGAAAACAGTATTGTTGAACTGTGACTGATTTCGAATCTTCTGGAAAAAAGTACAGAGCGATCTATCTACGTACACAACTCACGGTTCAGCAACGAACGGTAATGTACCGCATGTGCAAAACTGAATTGAACGTAATTACCGGTACAAGTGCGGTAACCTTACCTCGTAACCTTGTACCGGTAAGTCTTACGAGTAATCAAGAAGGCCTTTGCGATGCGAGCAGAAGCAGGCACGAGCTGATACAGGGATTTATCTGGATCCGTCAACTTGCTTTCGTCGGCCGCTGTACAGTAACCTTTTAAAATTATCGCACGGTAGAGGATTGCGACGGGATCCACACAGTGACAGAACCGAAAGCCGAAAACCGTACCGTAGAGACATCCGAGAGACGAAGTCGATCCCAGAAAAGTAACAGACCGAAAAGAATAATGTCGGGGAGTTTTTTCGTTCTAACGGCGATCGTGGTGTGTTGCTTGTCGTATTTGGCAAGCGCGTTCCACCCGCCATCATGGTCGGTTTCATCGGCATCGGCATCGGCATCGGCATCGGCATCGGCATCGGCTAGAGTGCATTCCCAGTTTTTGAAATTGTCGCAAACGGGAATCGAAACCAAGTTATC
Organism: Pseudo-nitzschia pungens; assembly: GCA_037355855.1. Taxonomy (NCBI): domain Eukaryota; phylum Bacillariophyta; class Bacillariophyceae; order Bacillariales; family Bacillariaceae; genus Pseudo-nitzschia; species Pseudo-nitzschia pungens. The sequence continues at coordinate 2,603,096 of CM074760.1, read as the reverse complement.
AGCGACGTCTCCGAAGGGATTGCCATGGGACGGAGCGAACGAAAACCGCCCTCGATCATTATCAGAATTGGAACCATCCACCGAAGGTCTTTCCCGCAGGAGATGGCTGTCCCGAGTTCCACAGAAACTGGGAACTGCGACGGCTGCGGCTGCTCTCGTCGCATCGGGAGGATTCCCCGCCCGAGCTGCTTCCGACAGCATCGGAGACGTCACGGACAAAGTATTTGTCGACGTGAACGGGTCTTTCTGCCTCGGCCTCGGCAGAACTGGGCCAGAGTCAACGCATCGTGCTGGGACTCTTTGGGAAGGATGCCCCGGAAAGCGTTCGGAAGCTGCAGAGCTTGCACTCCGCGGGACTTGCTGCTCCCTGCAAGCCCCTGAAGGAAGACTTTTTGATTCAGCGCGAGCAGCTAGAGGCCAACAAGGTGTATCGATCGTGCACAGAAACCCAGGACAAGGGAGTCACGTACGATTATGCTCAAATATGGAGGATCGTCAAGGACGAACGAATCGATTTCGGCAGTTTGTCGGGAAAGTTTGTTGCACGCGAGTTCCCGACCTGGGCGGAAAAGACAACCGCCAAGAGCGCTTCCGATTACCTTTCCCTGGGCAACTGCAAATATCTGGTGGGAGTGCGGAAGGGGTCTGACAGCGGTTTTGGCTATACTCTTTTTCCCTTAGCCACTGCTTCGTCCAACAAAGACTTCTTGGATAACTACCTGGTAGTTGGCAAGGTCATCGAAGGCGAGGATGTCGTTTCCAGGATCAACGACGTCTCGGTTGTGAATTCCGCCAAAAATGTGAACTACATGGCTATTGTCGGCGGGGGTGGCACAAAGAGCAATGCCCCAAATAGAAGCTGCAGGTACGGAGGCCCCATGTACTGCAATGAGAACAAACCGCTGACCAAATTGACCATGTTCCGAACCGGGGTTCTGTAAGGAAGGATTGATTGAAAAGATTGTTGCACGAGGTGTCGCGCCATGAAAAATTCCATCCTATGATTGTACCAATTTCTAGAAGATGAGATAGTTTCATCGCTTTTTCAAAGCAATGTGGATGTTTCAGTCACCATTGCAAGGATACGGCAAATCTCGATCAGTGGAATGCGTTGCTGTATTGCAGCACTTATAGAAGAGAACAGGCCTTCTTAGCTCGAGTCGGAATTTATTGAATCCCATTCCACTCGGCAATGGCAGGCCGACCCAATCGCCTTCGTAGCAAACTCATGTGCTGCGATTGATTGTTTTCTTTACTAGATATACGGCATGGTTTTGAGGAGTCACCTCTGGTCCGAACCGATGGTAAACGTAGTTTCAGTTGTTTCAACTCAACATTTTCGATCGATTGAGGTCTTGTACGAGCTTAGCGAAGGTCAGGACGGCCAACGCGTGATGAGCACTTGGCTTCGTGTCTAGCTTCAGGTCTGGCCTCAAGTCTGGCCTCATGTCTTGCCTCACGTCTTCGTAGATTTCACATGCTACTTAGGCTGCCCTGCAGTCACACGAAAATGTTACTCTAGGGGTCGTAGTGAAGAAATGGAAAAGAGTCGCCTTTGATTTCCGTGAAGATGCAGCAGCGCGTGTTGTTTTGTTTGTACAGGAGAAACTCTGCAAGGATGCAATTTTAGTTCAGCTTTACAGTAACTCTTGAAATAATGAGGATGCAATCTTTCCACGATATAAAAATGAAATTCATCCTACGGAATCAAGTGATTGCTACTGCTAACCAAAGTCTCCTTCTCATTCTTTATGGGCAGATATGTCCTACAGAAAGAGAAATGCGTACAGACGTGACGTTTGAAAAACATTTTGATCGATAACAACAGAGTTTTTTTGTGTGGTCAGAATGTACAATATGATGTATTCCTTTCAAACATTGAAGTGCACTGCACAATTTCGTTTTGAAACAAAAAGTTATCTTTCTGGGGACTATCACCGCAGAGTTTCTCCAAGCCAATATCCAATGAGCCACTTTCATCACCAAAGACGATTATGTACGTTGCATTCCTATGTTATACACATTTTCTTCGAAATATGATACGGAACACCAGTCAAACAACCTGGTGCTGTTTCCTTGATGGATTTCATCTGAAACAAGGAACTTGTCCTCTATCTTAACTTTTACTGACGAGCTAAACAGATCAGCAACAACCTGAATGGATCCTACGAGGACTCCATTCTAGAAAAGTGAAAAAAGCTGCAACAAGATAGCAAGGTTAATCGTAATTTTAAGGTCGAAAAGTCTGGCGGTGGTATTATAATATACGTGTACTATTCTGTGTGCCCCGGTTTTTGATTTCGCACACACATTTTTTGATTCAATGTCTCGTCATCAATCAAAATAATCACAAGACCGGCATCCAACGAAATCTGGCCTTGTCTTTCGATACTAGCACAACCGGAAAGCAAATGTCGTTCGACCGAATCGCGCTACACGTGCGTACCAAAAAAATCAATGCGTTGCAGCAGAACTAGTTCATCTTTTCGTGCTTCTTCATGAGCTTGTATTGCTTTTGTTCGCTCTTCGAGAGCTTTGCGAATTCGCGTTCCTCGTTCCATTCCTTGAGGTTCGACAGCTTCCACAATTCCCGCTTGACCATTTCCGTCTTCTCGTCTTCGGAGGAAAACTCCCAGATGACGTGCCCGACGGCGCGCTCCGTCAGGACGAGCTTTTCCTCCTCGTTGAGTTCGAGTTTCTGTATCCGGCGCATCCAGTATTTCGCCTGCCAGGCGGTTCCGATGGCAATGTGGTACGGCCAGATAGTCATCTGCACCATGGCAAGATCCTTCCACGTTGGTTTGTGGAAGCCGGCGCCAAAATCGGTGATTTCGTAGGCGAGTTTCTCGACAATGGGACGCAGGGCTTCGTTTTCCTTTTCCTTCTTCTCCTTGTTGGTCGCCTTGGACGCTTTCGATTTGCCCTTCTTGGTCACCGGAGCAACGGTTGCGTCGCCCTTGGAGTCTCCCTTCTCCTCAGCATACAACGCGAGGGCACGTTCCCGCAGATCCTTGGATTCGGCTGTTCCACCCTGAGCGGGGGTCCAGTCTTCGATGGCGGCTTGGGCGAGGCGGTCGCAGACTTTCTTCCAGCGGTTGAACTGGGCGAAATAGACAAAGCCGTTGACGAAAGCGAGAACCAAAAGGATGACGAACACGGTATTCGTTTGGGGGGCAAAGGTGAAGATGACGTCCGAACCGTACTTTGAGTAGTAGGCGTTTTGGTCGTATCGCAGGGCGTCGTATTCGTTTCGCGATTCGGACGAAGTCAAGACCTCGTACGCACGAGCAATTTTCTACCGACGCGATGGGCAATCCGGGACGAAAACGACGAAACAGTGAACAACGGTGAGTGGTGCGACAACAGACAACAGACAAAATCCAAAGCCCGCACGTTGCACGTGTTGCTCTCCACGTTCCAAGCAGTCCAAACGACCGCAGGTCACTGGTAAAGTGGGGGACGGGTAAATTTGCGAGAAACGACAAAAAACTCAAGATTCGTCTTCGTTTCTCATCATCCGATCTTCACCTGCTTCGAATGGCCATTGGTTACTCTTCGACCACGCTCTCAAGAATGCAGGGTATGAAGAGATAGAGACCTCGATAGAGCTGCGTCCAATGTTTGTACCATGCTAGACGACCACCAGTGAAAAGGGAGATTTTCTTCGTGTTGCTCGCTGGGAGCGGGCGCCAAAAAGATCCCGTCAACCAATGAATACTTTGTAGTCGACACAAGTCAAACCATATCCATCCGGACGGCACACGCACTCCTTTCTTCTTCGAGGTACCCTCACTCTCATGGGAGTGGATCAATCGCAACACCCACCCACACCTGTCCACAACCATTCACCCCTGCGGGACAACACAAGCACCGTGCATCTCCCGCAAACTGTGGTTCCTCCACGTACCTGGAATCGTTCTTTCGCCTCGGGGTGCTTGGACTTGTCGGGGTGCCAATGCCGCGAGAGTGCTCTGTAACGCTTCGTGATCATTTTCTGCGTCGGTTTTTCCGAGGCAAAGCTCTCGTAATCGAACCCGAGAATGCCGTAACAATCGAACTTTCCGCAAAAGACGTTTTTCGGATCGTAATAGCTTCCCCAATCAAAGTGAGACTTGACGTCGAAAGTGTCCTGCGGGACTTCCTTGGCAAGCGGGCGGGCAGCCCGGTTGTCCATCTTGGCTTGGGTCTTCTCCTTGGCATCTTCTTTCGGGGGAGGAGATGCCTCGTCGTCGGCAAAGACAACAGCGGAAGTGGCGACCAAGCACCACACCAACAACGCCTTGAGGGACATTGTCTTGAACGCTAGCATGCTGTTGTTTGGTTGTTCTCGCTCGTCTTGTGTCGTATCGTATCGTATCGTATCGTGCCGGTTACAACAACTTAGGAATCAAGCAATCAATCAATCTGACCAAGAGATCCGATGGATGGATACGGATGGATGGATGTGCGATCTATCAATCAACCTCAACTGAGATGGAGGTAATTACCGGTACCGGTAGAGGTAAGGTTACTTTTTCGTACTCGTTCTTGTACTCGTTATCTTGTATCTAAATCAAAATCCATCGACGAGATGCCTCCCGATCGATGCCTTCGTTTCCTTGGTTCCCACCCTACGTTGCTTTTCCTTTGTCGGAGTGGAATGTTGCCTCCGAAGGTGCGCGCAGATACTACTGCAATGACCTTACGTAACTTACCGGTACATACTAATCTTACCAGTATGAGAAAAAAAACCCAAAACAACCTCATAATTCTTGCTCACGGCGGTGTGCCGATACTAAATAATACTAACGGCTACTGTGGGACGCAACGTAACGTAGGACGGACGAAGGACCGCAAAGTGACCAGACACATTATTTTTTGTTCCTATGTACGTACTTTAGTACTTTAGGTATGTACCGTACCGTATGACGAAAACAGAAACTCGCGATTTTGGAAAGAGAGGTGGAACATATAGTACGTATCTACGATATGTACTTCAGATTACGTACGTACTGTGAGCTAGAGCTGTCTTCTCGAACGTATGGTAAGTACGTACGTACCTCGTTCGTCGCATGGCACATCCAGAAGGAATGAATCTTGCTGGGCCAGAACGACCCCTCCAGTTCCCATGTTGAAATACGACTACTATTATGGAATAGAACGACTACCGCCGTACCTGGTAATTCCCGTCGAAGCCAGTCCTAGTCGTAATTTGCCGTTGAGTAGTATTGCCAATCTAGTCCACGAACCTCGGCAGAGGAATCCTCGATGGTACATGATGATACCGGTACAGACAGTCCATGCAATATTTAGTAAAGGCAGGCCCTCATAACAACAATCCTCAACAAGCAGTCTACAAGACGGTGTTGATGTTTTTGTGATAGTGAAAAAATTATATCACCATGATTATGGCAATCCGTCAAACTCTCAATTGCGTCTATCATATATGTAGTATTACGGAATAGTAGTACCGTTGTACCAGATAGATTACTACGTAATAGTATATATACGACGCATTCACAAAAAGCAACATGTAGTACGCAGGTGTGTTGTCCCTTCTATCTGTTGGGCCAGGCGACCTTCAAAAAAATTATGATCGCTGTTCGCTGCCAGCTTTTTCTGAATCATCGAAAGCATGATGCTAGGGAGAAGAGAACAGATTTTGATTGATTTTGAGAGGGGGCACGATACACCAGTACTTATTGGACTCATACAACATAAATAAGAGTTGTTCGGTAAACCGTATTCGGAGACCGAAAGCGGAAAAATAAAAATGATAAAGCATAATGCTACATCATAGTAGCAATGATAAACGTTTTGCCGGAAGATTGGTCGTTCGAAACGTGGTACACACAACGTTGCAATCATCTAGTGGTGGTGATACTTGTACGCTGTAACCTTAGCGTTTTATCAAACACGATGGACCGAATTGATATATACCAGTGAGAACCCGTAAGGTTTATGAGTTGAAGCAAAAGTCTCAAATTGACAATTGTTTTTATTTAATCCTTTCGTCCATACATGCGCGCACCTGTTTCTTAATGTTCCTGAGCTTATTTTCAAAATGTCATCAGGATTCATTCCATTTCGCTATTATGCGGGTCTTGTTGATTCGCGACAGACCGAAAACTTGGCTTGAGCGGTGCAACGGATCACAATCGGTTTGCCAGGAGCGCATTTTAGTTTCATAATACTAAGACGGGATCAACTCAAAAAAGGGAGCTTCCCAGCAAAGTTCTCACTAATCACTATTCCTTCAAAATCACTATACGTAAATAACACCATCATATTCGGTATCGTACCGCGAAAACACCGTAATAAACCGTTGAAAATGCAGACGAAAACTTCACACAAAAACCGCAACAACGTTTCCCACAAACAAAGATCCACAAAGACTGCGACATCTACAAGCACAATGACATCGCCTTCCGTTCGACAAAAAGGCGTCGCCGATGCGATTGACTTGAACAACGCTGCTACGTCTCTGATCGAAAGTGGACATTACGACGGAGCAATCACGGCGCTTCAGCAAGCCCTTCGCTTGATGGAATCGGACATTCTAAACGAAAACCACACGGATCATCGCGAGAAAAACTATTGCCTTTGTGACCAATGTACCTTAGACGGCTGCATAAGTTTTTCCGAAAGACAGAGGAGTAGAGCTCAACCGACAACACATGTCCAGGTTACCACAGAGAACAGCAGCAGCAGCATCAGTAGTAGCGGAAGAAGAATTCATCGAACCGATGCTATAGTATCTAGCAACAAGAGAAGAAGGATAGAGTATCGCAACGAAAATGACGAATCTACGAATGCATCCAACAAGGGCGACGAACGTGGCTACATATACCAAAGCCCTATCCTTATTCCGAAAGATCATGAAATGGGATCTACCCTCTTCTTCGTCATCTTGTTCAATCTCAGTCTGGCACATCATCTCAAGGCCTTGGTCATTGCCGGAAAGACCGGCTGCAAAAGCGAGAGCGAAAGCAAGACACTAACCACCAGCAATGAACACATTCGAAAGGCCCTCCTTATCTATGAGCTCACGTTCGAATATTGGAAGAGACTCCACGCAAACTCCAGAAGCTACGGTCTCAACGGTGGTCACGAAGACCCCACATCGAGCGCAAGCTTTCGATTCATGATGATTCTGTACAACAACATCAGCGAGATGTACCGGTTGGCGAAGGACACGATCCGACAACGACAGTGTCTGCAAAAACTATTGTCCATTGTCATGATCGCCATTGAATCCAAGAACCGAAACGCTGCTTCTTCTGTGGCACTCCAACGAACACCGGTGCCGCAAAGCAATGGTAGTAGCGACGGGGAGAGCGACGGCAACCGAAATGGCGAAACCGATGCCTTTCGGGAGAGTCTCGACGGTTTCATTGCGAACACCGCGGTCATCATGATGCCACAAAAGGTTTGCGCTCAGGCGGCCTGATCCGAAAGGTCGACACGAGCACAAACTTTGTTTTGGTGGAACTGTTTTGGCTTGCTCGACTCGAACGAAATCCCATCGCAAGCTATAGATCGACTATGTGATCCGACTCCGTCCGATCCTCTCACTTTTGATGACAATGAAAAAATAATGTAGATTTAGGAAACGACTTTTCCATAGCCTTTTGCTACGCATGAACTTTTGACGGAGCGGACGATGCCTTCTCGCTCTGCTGTTCATTTTTACGTATTCGACGTGGTGTACAATTCGATGGAATCAGTAGTAGGCAAGACAAGCATCTATAGAAGACTTTTGGTACCGTGATGATGATGACATATATTCTAGTTACATTTTGGTTGTGGTCAACCAACCTTTCTCAAAATTCAATTGGACCCAAAGTTATTCGGCGAAAAGCAGCGAATTCAGTACACAAAGAGAACCCAATCCAATGGTTCTGTATTGGCCGATCGGGAGGATCCTTATAGCAGAAGACAACCCGATTCCTCTTGCTCGCGAAGGAGACTTCTTTTTAGCCGAGCCAGTCGACCGCGTTGACTCTCCTCCCCGGTGATACCCTCCTCCGACTTGCTGTGTAAGTGACAGTTTGCTTTCGGAGGGGTCGTCTGCCGATTGTATCGCTCGGGAGAAAGGTGCTCGATCGATGAAACAGAAGATGTGTTCGGTTTTGGACTCAATGCTTCTCGGAGAATGCGTTGTCTTCGTCGAAAATCAGCCAGCATCACTCGATTCGCCTCAAAGTCTGAATCGTCTCGATGAAAACTTTCGTGGCAACCAATGAATGAGTCGTCACTATTGTCGCAGCCCAACGATAGGCTGCTATCCGTGCCGGTGATCGTCATCGTTTTGTTGGAAGAAAACAAAGTGTCGTTGTTGGTACAATCAACTACGCACTTGTCGGGTAGAGAAGATGAAGAGTTGTCGTTGATAATAGTGATTTTAATGGATTGCTCCTCTTTGCAACTACCATTGCAATGGTTCTGAGCGCGAACCAAATCTTGAAAGTAGTTTCGAAGGGCCATGTTGAAGGACTTGTTGCATCAATCTAATAAGTAATAATGAGATCGATGGGAAGAAACCATCTGCTATGCGTCTCTCAAGAGCAATCTTACAAGCGAGGTAAAATCTTACATTGTTATCCCACAAAATAAGTGATGCATAGACCACTCGTTTTAACATGTGTGTTGCGGAGTTTGTTTTCGTACCAGTAATCATCGTTGGAGCAGGAGACGGAGAAAAGAATCAGAAAAATACTTCTTAGTTCATATGACCAGTGGATAAGAGAAGCTGATGAATCGTGTTTTTCAAGCATTTTCTATAGCCCCCTTCAAAGAGATGCGGAAGCTATTCTATCCAAGACGAGACTAATGGTAATCCTGAATTTATTCCATAATGAGTACACGTACGGTACTTAAAGTAAGACCCGTAACCTCGAAGTGAAAAAAATACTGTACAGGCAATCAAGTTTACAGTACTACCGGTACAGTACAGTAAAAACATTGGTACAAAAGGTGTCAATGATATTTTCATTCTAAAACACCGTATTTGTTGAGTAGTATCTCACGAGTTGATATGTGGGTTCCAGTTAGTTAATAGGAAAGGAACCGCAACAAGCACTGATACTATAGTAATAAAAACAATCGTTACTGGGCAAATACGAAGATGACTGCATCGAAGAAGTTTGAAACGAAGTAACCTTCGCCGCAACAATAGATGCGACTTTCGGTTCTAGTACCTCGGCTACATCAACGACGGTACGTCACTGACAGGTTTCCTGATGACTATGGAACTCAATCGTCTCGGAATACTAGTACTACTACTAGTAAGCACCAGCAGTTTAGAAACCAATATCATCCATGCATCGTGAGGAGCATACTACTGCCGTTGCTTTCATTCTTCGCTAGCAGTAAAGGGACAACGCATATCCCAGCACCACGACTCAGCAATGCCCATTCCGTTATGTTGAATCAAAGTCAAAAAAGTTTTCAAGAGGAGGTCAAAATCTCCTCCTCCCAAGGCAAGAACGGAAGAAGAACCAGAAAGCAGTTGAGGTTCGTGATTGCCTCTTGGCACCACTTGTGACAGAACCCTCATAGAAACAGAAGGGGGAGCAATGATTCCAAATTAAAGAACAATAGCAATCCTAGTACTACTAGCAAAAAGTGCTGGGAGATCTTGTTCATTTATCATGCACCAGCAGCAGTGGTGGTGGTGTCATGAACCAGCAAGGAAGATGTTCTTGCAATTTTCAAACAAACATACTACTAGTATTAAGAAGCTAATAGTAGTAGTAGTAGTACTAGTAGAAGTAGTAGAAGTACTAATATCTCTTGGCTGGTACCTCCCAGCACCACCAACGTCTTTTCTTGACTATTCAACCTAAAAAAATCAAGCATGATAATTATAATAGAACAACCTTTTGATCAATTACTACAACTAGTACTTGTAAATATATACTCCGTACCAGTACTACCATGATAACAAAATACCGCTGTTGTAACCTTACCGTAACTTACCGTACGTTCGCTTTCAATTGGAGTGTTGTGCCTTAAAATTAGAGTTTTAAACGTACATACGGTACCGTAAGGTTTACTTTGGTGGTAAGGTACTCGTACTCTTACCAGTACGATTACGTGTACCTACCGAACGTACTTCTTTTTTTAATTTTTTAATGACGGAACGGAACAACAATGATCTCTGCGTTGACGTATTGCTATTGGTAAGATTAGCAGTATCAGTTTTATGCACGCCGGGGGACGCTCTCAATTTAGAAAAAGACTCACCAGTCGTGAAGAAACCCCAGATTTTGTCGAACTCCACGAAGCAAGAAACAAAGAAGGAATTCTTGTCACACTTTTCTTTGAAGTCAATATACCTGTGAAGCCGAAGCATCTTAAATTAATTAGCCCATGGAACATTTGTCATAAAACTAGGAGTGTCAGTCACAACAACTACTACAATGGAATATATTCGAAGCCAGTTTTTCCGAGTGAAAAAGTCAGGTGGGGAAGACGACCTCGGACTGTTCGATGAACAGGCAATCATCATTCATCCTGGACAAGTCGAGGAAGCAACTCATAGCGTTTCACTGCCTGGCAAAATAAGTCTCGAGGAATTGCGGTTTTGGGCATACGTTCCTGATCCACACAAGAAAAATCACGAGCCGAATTCAAATACATTCACAAGCGAGTCTGTCCAGGGTCCGAGTCTCCCTCCGAACAATAACGACGGGGTGCAGCAGCAAAATCACCTAAATTATTTAAACCAAAGAATAAACAGCTCGTACATTGATATTGCAGTAGTCGAAATCCCGGCGCACTGCCCTTCGGGTCTGCAAACATCATGCGATTTGCCTAAATACGGAATTGGCAAAATGGTGCAACTCGACGAAACCAAGTTCTTGTCACTCTGTGACGAAACAACCGGCCGCCTTTCGATCGACCATTCGATCTTTAGCGGATACCATACGGAATTGCACATCCCGCCGTCGGGAATGATAATGAAAGACAGGATTACCGATCCCAGGGCCAGCAGAATTCCCTCCTTCCCATCCCAAGACACAAAGTACGAGGTCTTGATTGCCAACTGCGACCGGCGTGCATACGGGAAAGGTCGAAACGTTGGACTCTCCGGGCAGATAGTATTCGAGTCTGACCCTTGGCTCGAAACGGCAATCGGGGATATCGGGAGCAGTCAGAAAGGAACAAAGTCCGGGTCGACTAGATCGCAATCCTCGAGTCCCCATCACTACCACGATCACATTGGAACGTATCACCAACGGTTAGCATACGGAGGCCCCCCTCTCAATGTTGTATCGCAGATGAAGTTATTGGCTATGGGACTGTCGATATGCTTACTTTTTAGTTTGCTTACTCTGAGAGTCCATCGAGGAACGAGAGCGGATTACTTCAGGGCAAGGATGAATCCATCCGATCGGCTCTTGAACAATGTTGACGGTAGTGGGGATGATGACGAGGATGATGACGGTAACCATGGTGGGACAATTGTGGTGTGAAAATAATATTGTAATTATACAAGTATGATAGTTTTGTTTGATATTTTGTGATCATCATTGGAATATGAAAAGCTATTGTTTCTATCATCTTAAAGCTACTAGAACCATCGTACGTGTACTCCATTTTCAATTATGGAACTAGTGGTAACTCACTATTGAGATCTTTCTAATTGTCATACCATTTAATATTATCCAATCCAAAGATACCAGTAGGTAATGCAGAAAATTACAGTCTTTCTACTACAACAACTAGTACAGAAAGGAGCAGGAGTTGTTGTAACCCGGCAACTTGTTTCTATGAGCGGACAGTCACTTGTTCTGTACTACGACCGGGCGTTTCCGTCTCCTCTAAGCGACCCTCATACGACTCGGGATGATAGAAGATATGCCGCCTCAATCCCCTTACCATGATAGAAGACATGCCGCTCAAATGGAAATGGAACTGGGGGAAACAATCTCAGAAAATACTTGGCAATGGTCTCAAAAAGGAAAAACTTGAGAAAGCGGAGCAACAAATACGTAACCTTAGTACAGTACTTCGTAATAATCTGCACGTTCTCACTAACGTACGAAAATATCATACAAGGTCTACGTACATATGTACACGTAGGTATTGAGACTGGACTTCCCAAAAAAATGACGGGGACATTTTTTTCTTCAACGGTCACTAAAATTACCGAATGCGAACAGAGACACGATCCGTGATCATCGCAGTGCAATCATCCATCTTGAATCTCTTATCCGGTTGGGCAGCTGGTGCACACAGCATAATTTCATCTCAAATACGTCTCGTAGCATTGCAACAAGACGTTGAGCATTCAGTATTCATTATTTCACGCTACACGCTACACGCTACACGCTACCCTCTAGCGTTACACTTCCCATCCTAGAAGCACTCAAAAAATTGCGAAAGAACAGCCTTCAAAGTTGAGGCAGAACGTGCATCATGGCAGAATCTATGGAAATGGTCAACCAAAGCCAATCGGCTGTTCCATCGCAGGGCCCCAATCCGATCCACAAACCCATCTCGGATCCCAGCATGCTTCCCAAGAAACGGTCCCAAATCTCCGGGGCTTGTTCCAATCTCGTCAACTCTATCGTGGGCGCTGGAATCATTGGAATTCCATTCGCCCTCCAGCAGAGTGGACTCGTCAGTGGCGTCATTCTGTTGCTGCTGGTCGGCTATTTCACCGATAAGTCCCTGCGCATGATGGTAAATCTGGCAACCTCCAGCTCGAGTCTGAAGGGAAGGGGTGTTTGGACATACGACGATTTGATGGGCCTTCCATTTGGGTCCCGTGGCAGGGCATTTGTCTTGATTAGCATGTTTGTCGCGGCCTACGGTGCCATGGTTGCCTACCTTCTGATCATCAAGGACACTCTACCGGTAGTAATGGGCCTCGTCGACGACGGGGATGCTAGCGTCGGGGGATTCTGGGAGCGGGAGGTGGTGATGCTTGTCACGAGTTTGTTGGTGGTTGTTCCTCTTTCCATGCAGCGCGATTTTTCCTCCCTGGCGTTTACGTCGAGCATAAGTGTGGGTGCCGATATACTGTTGGTCGGATTTGTGGCAGCCGTTGCGCCCATCAAACAAACTGTGTCGGCGGCGGGTGGACTCGGGAGCGTCATCAAGAACTCCATCATCGACAAGGGTTTTTTCATTGGATTTGGCGTGTTGACGGTTGCCATGTGCTGCCAGCATTCGGCATTTATCGTGGCTTCCTCTCTGGATAATCCAACACCACGTCGATGGTCAATCGTTAGCGGTGTCTCGTTGTCGATTTCGGTGGTTTGTTGCCTGGTTCTGGGTGTTTCGGGGTATCTGGGATTCTTGGAAAACACCCAGGGAGACGTCCTGAACAATTTCGGAGTCGACACCAACAGTGCCAACGCCGCCCGTTCTCTGTTGGCCCTGACGATGTTTTTTACCTATCCAATGGAGGCCTTTGTGGCACGGCACGTGCTGGTTCAGCTCTTATGGAAGGGAGACATGGACGGATACATTGTCGACACACTCGTGAATGCGGAGACGGGAGAAGAAACGACCTTCCAGCGCAAAGCCAAGTGCTGCAACATCCTCAACCGACGACACCAAGTTACGTTCCTGATTTACATCTTGACGCTGATTCCTGCCTTGATCGTGGACGACCTGGGCCCGGTCCTGAGCATCACGGGTGCCGTGGGCGGCTGTTGTCTCGCCTACATTGGTCCGGGATTGGTGTACCTGGGCGTGCACGGTGAGGATTTTTTGCAGCGCCTGGCCAATCAAATTCTGACCCTCAATACTTCCAAGCCGGTGATCTCGAGTGCTGCGGAGGCAGAAGCCAATCTGCCGATCGAGGGGGATGCTACAGCTCAAATATCATCCGAAAACTCCCCGTTGCCTGCAGTCGATCCTCGGCAAGTGTTTTCCAAGGAATACATTTCCGGTTACAAAAAGCCTTGGTGGTGGTTCGTGCTGGGCATGCCCCTTTGGATCAAGGTTGCTCTGAACGGATCTGCTGGACTGACGGAACGACTAGCGGTTCTGGACGAAGAAGAGTATCAGCCGTCCTCACCGATGTCCGAGAATGGTACGGACTCTAGTGGCGACAAACAGCAGAACGTGACGTTGGATCATTCACCTCCAGCCGTGATCAATGGTAACGATACCACCGACATCGTCGAACCTAGTCTCGTAGACTACGGCTTCGCTATTTTCTTCGTCATCTTTGGCGCGATTGCCCTCGTAGCAGGCCTAGCCTCGAATGTCTACGTTCAAATAAATGGAATCTTCAACATTCCTGCGTAACTGTGATCACTTCATGGTTTGCGTGTGGTTGGTCAACAGATAATTGAAACAGTCAACATAAAAAATTCATGAAGCATTCTGGGAATAAATACATTAGATAACCAATATCTACTATGTTTAGAATCCTGCCTAGTTCAGACAAGAATCTCAGGCAACTAGAGAGGAGTTGGCATGCGACGGCCTTAAAAAGCGGCATCAAACGCAAAAGAATTCTAACTCGGAACTAACATGATAATAATATTATATCTCTTTATCAGTTACGAGACAATGGAATAGAAGCAAGGCTCATGGGTTTGAAAATCCAAGAATTCTCGCTCCTTCCAAAAGAAATTGGGTGTGTTGTCAAGTTTCAAATATCCCGATGAGGCTTCCTCGAATTCCCGAAAACGTTATATTCCATCAATTCCTCTATTTCTTCATGTGGTACTTAGACCAGTATTCGGAATGGGCACGGGACTCTTCGGATTGTCCCAAGAAAGCGTACAAGTAAATAGCAGACATGACACTGTTGTTATGTTGTTTCGACCGTTCGAGAAAAGAAAGAGAATCAAAAGAAAAAGTGAGAGGCGGGCACGATAAGAAATAATGATTGTGTCATAAAAAAGCATCGAGTCCCCCAAAATTTGGAAAAGGGGACAATTCATGAATGTCCAATCCATGACCCCTCTTGTTGTTGTTGTTGTTCTTGTTGCCGTCGAGACGACAATGAGGACAGAGGCGATGGATGGAAAGGGCAACTGTTCTCTCGTGAAACACTTCATGATCACTTACCCCATTCCAATGACAAAAGGCTTGTTCCCGGCGTGGCTCATCTCGTGCGTGAACAACTGCATTCCCTTCATTTGGCGCCAAGTCTTGTGAGTGGAGGCTCTAGCGGCGACTCGCTTCGCGAGAGCGGCTTCTCCTCGGGAGGCCCACTCACTCTTGCGCCATTCGAGGTACTTCTTGTGAGACTCGAACAACGAGTTGGATTTCTCGGCGGTGAATTCACCGATGTTGGCGAAGGATAGTTTCGTCATGGTGGCTCTATTGGCGTTGTGGAGTTGCAAACCGATGATGCGGATCGCTAAGCGCATGTACGGTTCGTACTCGTAGCGTGGTTGGGCTTGAAAAACGGCGAAGGAAAGTGCAAAATCCTCCGTTGCATTATTTGCTACGGTTCGAACGAGAATGCGTGCAATGCAAAACTCGTGCGCGTGCGTTAGCACTGCGCAGGGCTGGTTTTGATTGGATAAACACAAGCATACTTGAATACTTTACGAGGGTAAGGTTGTTATCTATTGGTGCGTACGTACCTACCTTACACAATCGACTCCTAGGGGGTTCCGGGGATTCATAGAGAATTTTTTTAAAACAAGAAAAAAATCTTCGAATCCTTGCAAGCTCAAAAATGAACAAATCGGCATGTCACGCCTTTGACGCCTTACACCTTACACAAACATGTCAAAAGCAGAAGGCATTGTGATTTGGTCAAAGAACTGAAGTGAATCCACTATCTGCAAATCACCTTGGTCTGGAGAAAGCTGTTCCTCAGGGTTTCGCCGATGAAGTTGGCCTCTGTCTCGAGAGTTGCGGGCAGTCGATTCAGAATTCAGACAATCCGCTTTTGCCATATGAAGACGCTTGGGTGCTGGAAGAATCGTCGTCACAGTGTGGACACCAAGTCACTAGATTCCCTAACTAGCAAGGGATTGGTAGCAATATTCGTGACAGATTACGTCCTGTCCAATGAGTTAGGATCGTAAATACAATTTGACCAGACACGCTTTGATTTCTGAAAGTTGATCTGCCTAACTGGATCTCACGAAAATATGAAACGAGGCCGAGATTAGGATTCTACTCGTACCACTATTTTGCAACCATCAAGTAGGAGCAAACAGATTTACTTGATGGCTATTTTTTACGTTGGGTAAAGAGGAAATAGGTTCGATTCTTGGGAATGATTCCATTATCGCTTTGATCGGGTCGCTGAAATGACAATCCAATAATGAGACCTGAAAGAAAATCATCAACCAAACAGACATGCTTTGCGTCAATCATACCAAGGAAATAACCGATCTTTCAGCTGATTCAATCAGTTATCCTCCAAGCGATCAAGAAGTCAACTATCACCCCGGCTTTAACTGCACAAACTGAGCTATGCATTGAAGAGCCTTGATGCGTCCAAAAATATAGCAGCGTCTTTGGGATCGTTTGCCTTTGCTACTCCTTCCGCGTGAATGGCAACCGCGAATTGAACGCATCCTTCTTCATTGATTTCGTCAGTGTGATCGCTTTTGCGAGTCACGGATTCGCCATTTGTTTCTCTCACACAATTCGAGGATAGTTGCTTAAGCTCTTTCAAACTTATCCAGAATATGAGGGTAAAAACTCCCCAACGCGAAGTGAGGGAAACAATTGGAACACACATGGACCAAAAATGCACAGCTTATCCACCCCTAGAGAATGCCTATGGCGTTGGGGTAGTTGTCGTATCCTGCCTAAAGATATATCCGAATGTAATCGAAATAACTACGACCCAGAACACACAGGGCGCTTGAGTCTTTACGTGCTCCATCAAAGTCACCTCGCATGCCAGAGAAGAAATAACTATCGTGTCTGAGATCAGAGACATGTGATCGCCGGCGACGGCCCTTCCCATTATCGCTGATATGGTGGCATAAAAGATTTGGACATTATCACCTGACGCCTGATAGATTGGTACCAAAAGCAAAAGAAACAGAATAGCCATAGTTCCCCATGACGTTCCAGTGGCGAGTGTCATGAACATGGCAATCACAGAAGTCATCATTGACAGACCTTGGTAGGGAATAGGGTTGCTGACGTCAAAAAGACGCCAAATCCTGTATCTAGGTCTGTCATTGAAGCATGATGATTTCGTTCCTCCGAGATTCCCAGTGCGGCCTGGACGAGCCCAACTTCAAAACCTACCCAGGAGGAAACTGGCGAAATTGAGACAACATTGGAAAGCAACATCTTGCATTTGTCGGTGTGAGATTAGAGAGATCTTTGTTGTACGACCGGTGGAGAGTGGTGCCGGTAGACGGATTTGATTGAAAGTGCAGGAATGGCCTGTGCTACAATGCCACAAACCTCTTCCGAAGATAAAGAAGATGCGAGCTGCCAATAATTTTAGGTTTTCTTTGTGTTGTGTTCTAACTCTGTTCTACCAAAACAATGTCGATTGCTGCAGAATCCGGTGTCTAGAATACTGTTGCCCTGACCAACTCCTGCCATCAGTCCGCTAGGTAATACATTTTGCATGCGAAAAACGGTAGATTTCTTGCGCGATTTATCTCTCTGTTACCTAGAAGTCCATTTGCGAGCAGTTCACAAACCAAATGGTGCACCCCGACTTCGATTTGGCACGCAACCCACAGAATTGATGGCTTCCCTATACCACCAGTGCCTCCTTTAATGATGTGAGGACAGTGATTGTCAAGTCTGAGTCACATATCTTTCTACTCCACCTTTTCTTGGGAAAACCAAGTTTTTGGTTTGGAATCAGTACCACGTGCATGGTTGGGAGCTACTACGTGAAAGGATTGCCGTATTGAGAGGAAACGAATCAAAACTACTCTGTTCCGTAGCGTCTCGTTCCTTCCATAAATCCGTTGAACAGTGTTCCGATCGATGCACATCTCTGCCCCTGCCGTTCTGATCGAATTGCGATCCTGCTGCAAAAGACGAAGGAAAGTCCGAGTGACCGTTCGGGAAAATAGCAACCGGCCGCCGGTACGAGGATGGGTTCCATCATATTTCGCAACAGCTCCGCCGGAAATTCGAACCGATTCGAACCGAACCGGCTGTGGTGGGCGCTCAGCTGTCGATCGTCAGCCGCTCGTCGCTTCCGCTGTATTGCAAAAAGCATTGCAGGGAAACCCTCGTTTGAAGCGTGCGGGGAGTATTAGCAGAATCCCCGTGACCGCGCCGACCGTGCCCAAAACCAATGGCGCAGTGGGGCCGCTGGACACACAGCAGCACCAGGTCACCGGGTGCGGCGCAAATGCGGCGCTTGTGCTCGGTTCCGAGGACCTTGCGCAGGACGACCTGCCCCTCGGGGTCCTGCGAGGTCAGGTGCGACAAGGTCGGTGCGTTCTGAGCGAGCGAGCCGCAACGCGCGAAAGCAACGAGAGACATTGGTGGGATAGCGATGACAGACTGGGTAAGAGGACGATAGAGTGGTCGCGCCCATTTTATAGACAAGCATCGCAATCGACGAATCCAAAACAGTGTTTGTGTTGACCATCCGAGCCTTTCGACCAGACCAGTAAACTACACGGCACAAGCAAACCACGGATTTTACCTACCCGGTACCAATCCCATTTCGATCGGATTCCCAACGGCCAAATTTCCATCACCGGCTGCTCCTCCTCGTCTGTGGTTGCGGTCGTTTCGCTGCTATTGTCATTGTCATTGTTGCTGTTGCCACCGTAGGGGAGCTGCAGGTAGACGTTGGCGCTGAAGCATCCCCCTTTGTGATCCAGCGGCGCCAATTCGTCCACGTGGACCAGTCCCTTTTTCCAGCGGGTGGGACCGACCATCAGCCGGGGCAATCCGCCGCCCATGCACCGGTGTTTTCCTGTTCCCGACTCGGATCGGGCCAATCCGGCACCCCCGGGCCACAGCTCGTCGAGCTCGAGGCGCAACAAGTCCAGGGGCCACAGCCGCGGTTGGGACGGCGATTCGGGCTGCTGCTGTGGATCGAACTCCTGTTTGTCACCTCCCTCTATCCGGTCCTCCGTTGCCGGTTCCATCGGCAATCCCCGCCGGCTCCGGAGCTCGTTCCGGACCTCCCCGAAATACTCGTCCAGCGCATTGTTGGCAACGGCAATGTTGTAGGGTGGGTGTTTGCCCACCGTGATCACGTCGGAGGACTCGAGCCCGCGACTGGTGGACACCTTCCAGTTCCGCGCGCTCTGGGTGCGTCCCTCGGATGCGAGCTCCCTCCCGAGTTCCGCGGCGGCACCCACCGGGTAAAACCCGCGGACCCTCAGGGCCGCGATCTCGTGGCGAAAGAGCCGCTCCAGATCCTCGAGCCGGAGGGAATCCCGGATCACGACGATGCTTTCATCGAACTCGCCGTCGTCGTCGCTTGCGGCGGTTGTTCTGCCGTCCATGGGAAGGGGCTTGCCACCGAATCGTGCGCCAAAGCTTTGTTCCAGCCATTCGAAAAACAATCGTGTCCCATCGGCGGAGGTAGTGGCGGTACCGAATGCCCTTCTCTTGTTTGTTGCCAAGGGACAAACAACACAAGATGGCGGCGCACGATCCGTTGTCCTTAACCTGGACGGGCCACCGGGGAAGGGGATTTTTTGGGAGAAGGAAGAGGAGACAGTCGTTGTCGTCGTCGCCGCGATCGTCCTCCGATGCAAAAGCTGGCGCCGCCTCGATGGCGGCAAGGTCAAAAGACACCGGCTAGCCCTGCTATTCATTGTTGACCCAGATTGCAGTCGCAGACTATGAATTAAAGTGGATGGAGCGAAGGGGAAGGGGAATGGCAGATGATTGGTTCACTTTAACCTTACACTCGAAGAGTGGAAAATGATATGCACTACTGTAGATACCAGATACCAGATGCATCATTCATCATTCTCTTTTCATCGATTTTGATGGATGAATGAATGTGTCACAAAACTGCAGGTGCGGTGTTTGTACTCGTTTTTGTACAGGGACTTGTACGACGAAATCTTGACGGAGCCATCACAACAACGTTTCTCCAACAAAGGTTGGGGCTATGAAAAAACTATGAATCAACTGTAAGGTAGGAGTCCTATCGTAGGGTTACTGCTGTATGTCATTGCAACACATCGTTTCAACCCACCCAAAAATATATTTGTAGAGTCTTTAAAAAAGAGAGTCTCAAATTGATGGGAACAAGGAAGGCTGCAACATGATACTGTACTTTATTGGGATGTTGCCAAGAAATGTATTACTACTAGTACTATGTATTGTTTTTGTCAGCAATTTCAAGAATCTCAAATCAGTGCACCACCAACGTGGTATACAATAAAAATTGCTCAAATGGTTCATTCATCACTAACTCTGAAGACGTTACAGCAGAACGCATTGGAAATTGACAGAAACCCCCAGTGACTATTGAGTACCAGATGAATTCCGTTTTGTTTGTGAATGCTGATTCCGCTTCTACAGTCACGCGGCTGGTTTAGCTCAGTGGTAGAGCATTTGACTTGTAATCAAAAGGTCGGTAGTTCAATCCTGCCATCCAGCTTTTTTGATACGGGATTGTATTTCTTCCCACGTAGTTTTGCTCCTTTCTATCGTACGTACGGTATCCATCGCGCACGACACGCCAGGAGTGACGGAATGCTTCATTCATGCTACAGTGTCATTGTGTTGCCCCAAAAATTATCTCAATCAAGTTTTTTATCATGCCGTAATTTACCGGTAGGATTTGTGAGACACCTGTGCGAAACGGTGCGTTTGTGGTCTCACATCTCTTGTGACTGGTGGAGCGACCTGTGCTATAATATCATAATAGACTTCGCAATCGCAGGACAGCAGCGTTTTCTGCAACGGAAAGCTGGACAATGGGGTTGTTGACCATCTTGAAAAAGGTATGTTGGCGCAACACTTGTGCGGAAAGCCTTCTTCAGAAGCGTGTTTCGTTCCCGTTTCTGCGATCCTTGTCCCGAACAACTTTGGGATTTTCTGACCCACTCTGTTGTTGTTTGATTTAATTTGTTGCTTATTGTGCGACTTGCGTGGTTCGATCGCAATCGATCGCAATCGTACGGTGCGTCTCGTGCCCACCCTCGTGATCCGAAACCGAAACGGCGACGGCAACCGAAACCGCAACCGCAACCGCAATTAACAGGTAAAGGAAGAGGAGAAGGAGATACGAATTCTCGTCTTGGGCCTCGACAATGCCGGAAAGACGACGATCGTGAGGCGATTGTGCGATCGCCCCATCGACGAGATCGAGCCCACCCTGGGCTTTAGCATCCAAACGCTGGACTACGACCTCGCGGACGACGGCATCGACGAACGGGAAGAGGGCGCCAATGGGCGCGAGAGCAACAGCAGCAGCAGCAGCTCTTCCTACAAGCTCCACCTGTGGGACATCGGAGGACAGTCGACGATCCGTGCCTACTGGAGAAACTACTTCGAAAAGACGGACGGGATCGTCTGGGTGGTCGATAGCGGCGATCGCTTGCGCCTCGACCTGGTGCGGGAGGAGCTGGCGAGGGTCCTTCGACAGGAGCGACTGGCGGGGGCATCGCTGCTGATCCTGGCCAACAAGTCGGACCTGGAGGGCGCGCTCTCCAGGGAGGCCATCTCCAGGGGTTTGCGACTGGAAGACGAGCTGATGAAGGGACAGACCCACACGCGCCACTGGACGATCCGGGGGTCTTCCGCCGTCACCGGGGAGGGACTGGAGCTCGCCATGGAGTGGCTGGTGCGGGACATTACCGATCGGATCTATTTTGCGGCGTGAGGCGGGTCGACGCGAATGGACGGGGATGGGCAGAACGGGAGCAACAGCAGCAGCAACAACAACAACAACAACAACAGGAACGAGGCGACTAGTAGAATGCAAGAAACGAACATCACGCAAAGGGGACGCTCCGCATGAGGTAGGAAGATTCTCTCAGGCTTTCTCGCGATCAGGTCGGGCGCATTCACCAAACCGCGAATCGAGAATTTCCGAATGGGGATGTTCGGAACGCGCGAGGGACGGGAGTCGCTCCCGTGAAAGGGTGTATGTGGCTCGAAGGAAAGCCATTCAGAGGGCTACCGCCTCTAGTAGTCCGACGATTCGAAATAATTCCACGCGTGCGTTTGAGTTTGTGCGGCGGACGACCAAACAATGAAACGGAGTCGGATAGAGGATGCGAGAAAAACGACACAAAGTGTGCAAAACGAGTATGGCGCAAAAATACCTTCGTCGCGAAAACGATTGCGGTCGCATCGCTCGAAAAAGTGTTAGTCACGGCAACAGTTAGGCTCCACCATGCTTGGCATGGACTTGCCACTTAACCGTGAGAACGTTGTCCTCCACCAACAATACCAGCAACTCAGAATAGGATTTTCCTGTCTTTTTTTTTGGAATAGCACCCGAGCTCATGGCGCATTCAAGCCTGTTCTGTTTCACTGTGGAGTACCGTATTTCATGTATATGAGCAAGAAGTTCCCTAAGCCACCTATGGAACGAAAAAAGTGGCCCTCTTGTATTTCTTGCTGCTACTCCCATTGGCGATCACTTCTGCCTTGCCAAGTACATCGCGAACATCAGCCATGTTGCGCTCTCCAAGGCGGATCTAATGTTTCCTTGCCGCCTGCTACTGCTGTCGCACCTGTGCTAGTAGCACGGTTCAGTCATTCGCTATACAAGAAACTGCACACTATTCTTTTGGCTCCGACTTGGTGCCTTGTTTGGATAAGTCGAAGCAATAATTGCGCTCTCATACCGCTACTATCTTCTGTGCCATCTACAGCATTGTTCTACTAGTAGAGTAACTAGTAAAGGTACCGATATCCCACCACAAAACTATTATTACTACAAGCACAGTAAGGTTACGGCACAAGGTACGAGTTAGATCTTATTTGTTCCCGTTCTTGTGTGCCTGTTCCAAGTCGAAGAAAATTAGGAAGAGGAAGAGGTTTTCCTACGAAGATATCGAAAAACCGTTCTTGTGTGCCTGCTCCAAGTCGAAGACAATTAGGAAGAGGAAGAGGTTTTCGTACGAAGATATCGAAACAGTAACCTTACTTTCAAGGTAAGGCTAGTTCCCTACCCAATTGAATACTACGAGTACCATGAGTACGGTAGTGGTAGAAGAGAAGGTAAAAAGGTTCGTTACTGGTACTACTAAGATTAGTATTACTTCCTTTGTTCCGAAATAACTGCTGACAACCTAGCACATATTGAGAATAGAACTCTCCTCAACCATGTCCTTATGCCTGGTTATACACTAGATAGATCAGTGGTATTGATCTACCTTTCATTGGGACTTGAACAGTGACTGTCCCGCCCTGGATATGTGATTTTAGCGGTTGAAAGGGTTCTGCTTGGCATTTGAATCTCTGGGAAGGTTCTTTCTTGGAAAGCTAAGACACTGAATTTTGGTCTAGATAGTAGTATTGGTGATATAAAACTGAAGAAAGTTCTTGTACCTTCACTTCTTTTCCAAACAAACCCATAATAGCCCAGGTGGGGTGTCTCATTTGCATTGTTTCGGTCTACTACTTAATTCTTATCAGCTGAGCCCCCCTTGAGTTTATTGTTGTTTAGTCAGGACTTTAGGGCATTTTGACATTCATCTTGTGGTACATTTTTCAGTCTAGTAGTAGTACTGCATGACTCCCTCATTTACTAGGTAGAAACTCTGGTACTACTACTACTAATTTCCTACACGACGCATTCTTGCGCAAAATGGGCTACAAACCCTCCTGGCAATGGTGATTGAATTGGAAGCAGTTGCAATAGACTTGTAGCCATACCACCTTTGTCCATCCAACCCTTGTACCCAGAGTTGGTTTATTTGGTGTTCTCAAGTCAAGATTGGTTGAGTAGGAGCCAAAATATAATTTTGAACAATATCATGTAGAATTGTTAGAAATGGAGAGATTTCTCGGTAGTTGCCTCGGAGCTGCTCTGTCGAGCCGTGTAGAAAAATCTACCACAAGACGAATGTCAAAATGCCCTTAAACTCCCGATTTAACAACACTTTAAAGTCGTGTAGGGCTTAGTTGATAAGAATTACGTAGTACAGTGGACCCAAAGTATGTTGAAAACGGTACAAAGAAGAGTTTTTGTTGAGAGTTTCCTGTCAAAGTATTCAACAAATAAGAGTGGCTCAAGTCTATTTATCTACTTGGTTCTCCGTTTCTGTCTGGGTTCTCCTTTTCTGTCTTTAGATTCTGCGTCCAAAATCAATTGAAAATTGTTTCGTTGTTTTTTCATTAATAAAATTAATGAGCGCATTATGTGTTGAAATCTTATTGAATTAGGTAATAATTTTTTAATCAATTGAGCGCGTTAAATTGATCGAAATCTTATTCAACAAAAACTTGGGTACTATATGAGTCTCAATTCTTGCCAGACACGAAAAATAAGAAGAAATTGTTCTGTAACTTACTGGGGACGAAATCAGTATACAAGCAACATTTCCTTGTGAGTATTATTTCTTTATTGCAATGGAGCGCTATCAAAATTCAATCATGAAAATGCATGAGCTTATGTACACGTACAAATCAAATGTTCACATGTCTGTTCCCCAACGCCACTCAGATTCTTCTTTTGCTTTCCTGGACGAATCATTCGTCCACTTGTTGAATCCAAAAACAAACAACTTGCATGAAAAAGTATCAATGACAATTTTCATCTCATGACGACAACTATCGAAATCAGTGATCTCTACGGAGGCTGTGGAGATAATCACATACCCTGCCTTGACGTTACCTAAAATAATTATAGAAAGAAAAATACTTCCCAGGCCCATTTTGACTCTCAGTGGCGACAGATTTGTCAAATAAAAATAACACCCCGTACAATCCGCAATCAGCATGTCGTCTGAGCAAGACATGTCAATCGCAGGAACAGATATTTCTAGACCGAGTGTAGTACAGGTACCGGTATGCAGGAGTGATTTTTCACTCGAGATGGTAGCAGCCAACAAAAGATCCAAAAGCGACGAGGACATTGACGCCGCCTCGGATAGTCGTTGTGCGGTCTCATCGTCTCCATTGGAAGAAACAATCGAAACCAATGCTAAATCCAATCCTGATTCTTTTCCATCCTTGTCACCGAGTCAAAAAGAAACGTCCAAGGCACGCTCGGATGTGGAAGCTGCGGCTCGCTCAGATATCGAACAAGGTATCAAGAAGGCCGCCGGAACTTCGAACTTTACCGATGCGATGAATCAAAAAGCAAAAAAAATTCCCACAAACCCGTCACTCGACCCTGTTTCGTTTAAATGTCGTGCAGATGATCAGAATAAGATGCTCCAGAATACACCTGGTGCTTATGCAGTTCAAAACCCACTCTCCGTGCCGAGAGGGATCGACTACGTCGCTGTAATCCGGAGATCCGTCCCGGAATTGCGCGGGGGATACAACCGTTGCATTGGCATCGAACTTGGCGACGACGAGTCGCAATCAGAACAGACTCCCACGAGTGCCAGCGGCTTGGGGGATCTAGATTCCAAGATTGATTCCTACGGACATTTTCATGGAAATCTCGGTCGGGCAATCGAGGCAGAGTGTGTCGAGGCGGAGAATATCTACAAGGCCACTCCGGTAGGAACAGAACCTCAAGAGAAGACAGCAGACGGAGTGTGGAAAGTGGTTGCAATCAGTATTGTTTTGCTGGTAGTGATCGCCGTTACGGTCGGCGCGATGCAGTTGAAAGTATCTGACAACGAAGGTGATGATTCACCTTTGTCGTCTCAATACATCCAGCGAGACTATCTAATCTCTGTATTGAAAACTCTCGCTCGTTCCGACGGTGATCAAGTTTTCAACAAGAGCAACAGCTCGCTAGCATCCATAGACCGGATTGCCGCGCTCGATTGGCTTGTTGAAGACACAAAAAACGTCAACGTGAATTTATTTACGCAAAATGATCCAACGGGAAACAACATGGCCTGGCCAGCGATCCCGGAATGGAAGCTTCGCCAGCGGTACATTCTTGCCCTATTGTACTTTGCAACCGTCGGGAGAAAGTGGGAACATCAGGTTTCCTTTCTTTCCCAAGGGGACGAGTGTCTGTGGTCCAAGAGAAACGATTATGCAAACGGTGGGGTGCAAGTCGAACAAAAGAACGTTATTGATACTTTTTCGGACACTATGGGGGTAACGTGCAACGAAGATGGTCGAGTCAAGGGTATTTCATTGCGTGAGTATCGTGCTCTAGAATATTGAAATTTGTATTTTGTTTGTACGCTTTGATTCATGGTTTCATTCGTGATGGATAAAACAGTGTTCTCTGACTTTCTTCATTGCATTTGCGTTTCATTGGTGCACGAAAAATTACAACGAGACAGAATGGAATGATTTGCGAGGGACTCTACCACAGGAGCTCTCTTACTTTACAGACACATTGGAAGAACTAAATCTCGGTGGAGGTACCTTAGTCGGAGGTATTCCAGAAGAATACGAAAGATTCACAAAGCTAAGGGCTTTTGCGCTCAATGACAACTGTTTGACAGGGACGATACCCCAAAATCTTCAGCAAATACCGACCCTTTCAATTGTCAACTTTTTGAACAACCCCGGAATCTCGGGGTCACTGAATGAATTTTGCAATCACAGCGACTACAAGGAAGGGGTTATCGCAGTTGCAGGGGACTGCGATAGCAATTCCGTCGAATGTGAGTGTTGTATTTGCTGCAACTACGATAATTTTGAATGCCACGACCGGCAAACAGGCGATTCGTGGCATTCCTATTCGTTGGACAACTTTAACTCCAAGGGCTTCATCAAGAGTTTCAGCAAAAAGTCGTGTCGGACAGATAGCAACAAGAACTGGATCGAAAGCGAATGTCCCTATGTCATCAACACCAGCACGGATATCGAGAAACATCCGTTTGTAGGCCAGTGCACGACGGATAGGTCGCAGGAAGGAGCTTCGATGGAGTCACGAATACTTTTTTTGGCAGTAGTAATTTCTGGTGACCCGTAACCATGCATTGTATCAACGGGATGGAATTCCTTTGCTTCGATCTCTCCCGCTACCAACGGTTGCAATGCAGAATCACCATCGCAAACGAAAACGCAAAGCACAAAACACACCACCAGGCACGGTTGGAGCAACCCCACAATTGACCATTCTAGATACATATTTCAGTTGATGGATCAGTTCTTTCTGGTAGCAGCTGATGGAAAGAAGGAAGAGGCTAATCTGGAACACCAAGAGGACCTGGTAGTGTGGGATGCAATTCATATCATTATCTTCTTGAAATCCGCTTTCAAATGTATAAATGTATAATATTATGTAAGTACGTATGTGTACGTGTACTTAATTTACACACAAATATCGTTCTCAAACTGAGATCCTGGGTCAAAATAAAACAACCTAAGAGTGAGTCTGTCGGGATCTATCTAACCCTGGACACATGAGGTCTTCAGTCTCTGAGGAAGATAAAAAATACTTCGTACGAAGTTAGGGTAAGCTGATGAAGACGTAATACCGGACGAAGGAGTGAGTCACTGTTAGTGGTCTTGCAAGTCTGTCCATCCATCCACTCCAGTAAGGATACCGTTGACTGGAAAGCTCTTGTCCTAGGCACTCGACAGGCTCATAAGTAAAAAGTGAGTGAATCGGTATGAATCGGTAAGGTTACCTACCGTAAGTTACTGTATGAATCTAGCAGGTTTGCGGAACAAACGAGACACTTTTCGACATTTTCGACATTGATGTTGCCAACCAAGTACCAGCGATTGATGGTCATTCACCTGGATTCATTGAATCGGAAAAAAATTGAATTCATCGGGGCAGAACTGGTATCCACTTACGATGGAAAATACCGAAGAAAGCAATATCGAGGGAGGACAAATCGACGTGAGCAACAAGAACGAGCATAAAAATTCCAATGGAGAAGTCCAAACCAAAATTTGTCGTCCGATCTCATTGATGGAAGAGTACAGCCATGTCGCGAAAGCATTGGAAGACATCGAAACAAAGATGCGATTGAGACATCATCCCACATTGTTTGATCGTGCTCCTCCCATCGAAGTTGATGATGTAAAAGATCTGGAGTATGAGCGGCAGAAGAAAAAACTCAAGCAGCAGGAAGAACAGTCTCACCACAACCACAACCAGCAGCAGCAGCAGCAGCAGCCAGGGGATGGCGTGACTCCGAATGCGGCCCCCATCACAGCGAGCATTTCGGAGAACGCCACGGTATTGTCGCTGAGGCGACTCGAGCTGAAGGAAATTTTTGCCATCACCCATCGAATCGTTCCAAATACGCTATCGTCCACATTTCGGTTCGAATCCGTCCTAACATTGGACGTCAGTCACAATGAATTGACGGACCTACCGGGATTGTCGGTGTTCAAAAATCTTCGAACGCTCGACCTGAACCGCAATTGGTTCAATACCCTGCCATCCGAAATCGGCGCGCTGCCGGAACTCAGAACGTTGATTGCCTCTCGAAATTTCTTGCGACCCAACAATCAGTCACTGCGGCTCGACGCATTGAGGGAATCCGCGAGGCGGCTCGAAACCCTGGATCTGCGCTACAACCAGAAATGCGGACGCCCCTTTCATCGCGACAGGGTGCGGGACGAGTTGCTTCCGCTGAAACCAACCATCGCAATGACTCTGTGGGAGGAACTCGGGGACGCCCCGGGCACCTACGTCGGATCCAGCGCCGCGGTCCGCGATCCGATCCTGCTCCGCAGCCAGCTGGAGCCCCTGGGGACCGTGGCGCTCCGAAAACGGTTGGTCCGGGATTTCGGTAGGCCTCCGACCGATCCCTCGGAGGTGGATCGCGCGGGGGTGATGAGAGACTTGCTCGCGGCGTATTTCGAGGAGGGCTTGGCGCGCTTTCCAAACGGTGCGGTTCCCGCGAGCGTCGATGGAGCGGACCTGGACGCCCTGATCGCCGATCGAACGACCCTGCAGCTCCACGGCACCCCCGTCCCGCAAGCGAAACTCGATGCGCTTTTGGTGGAATTGAAAAAATGGACCTCCCACACGGGATTGGTCAACAAAAACCGGGAACGACCCTCGATTCGCGCGAGCAACTACATGATCTTGCGCCGACCGAAATCTCGGGAGGAATTGGCGAGGGAAGAACGATTGTTGTCCGAACGCAACAACGACAACAACAACAACGACAACAACAACGCCAACAAAACGTCCCGGCGCGCCCTCCGCAAGGCCAAAAAGCTGGAGCGCTACCGGAAGCTCTGGGAGCTGGGGATTTCCGCGCTGCGCGACGCGGACCCGGTCTTCGCCGACCGGAACTGCACGGAAATCGCGGTGACGTACGGGTTTTCGGGAAGCCCCCACCTCGACAAGCAAAACTGCGGGCCCTTTTACGGGCTGAGCCTGGGGAATTTCGACGAGTCGGACGGAAAGGGGGGCATCGTGGTCGAGTCGTCCGCGCGCGTCGTGGTGCAGGTGAACACCAAGCACCGGCTGGGCCGCGTGGACGGGCGCTACGTTCACTGGGTAAAACCCTGGGGAGGAAACCGGCAACGTCCGCATCAACAACAACAGCAACAGCAACAGCATTCCACCACCGTTTCGGACGGGGAGGAACGGGAAGAACGCTATTCGCTGATCTATTACGAGACGGGCAACGATTTCGTCAAGCCGGGGCCTGCCGTGTTTTCCGTGCCCGCGGATCCTCTTTAGAGACAAGGAATAATCGTCATGATATTCTCGTGCACCGAACGGGACGGGACGGAACGGAACACCAAAAAGTGTGGAACCACAGAATCATAGTGTTGCAAACTGGGGACATTGCTATTATTTCAATCGTTGCTAAATGTAATTCTATTTCTAGTTTCCACCGCATATACCTTTCCCTTTGAATCTAGGTATCATCATTCTTTTGGGTGTTTGCGTTGCTTCCTACTTGTACACCCGCGATGTTGCATGGCGGCGGCGTGGCAGTGCCGGTCTCTCTTGTTTGGTTTGGTTTTGTTTTGTTTTGCTTTCGTTCGTTCCTCGTGTGTCGCAACTCCCCCGAATCTCGTTCTTGCGATTGGTTAATGGAGCAGAATGAATCAATCAAGCAATCAAGCAATCAATCAATTCTCCATCCCCCTTTTCGACTTCCGAGTCTGGGGGTACCAAATCCACCCGAGTCGTCAAGGGAAGGCCGCGATCGTTTGTTTCACTTTTTTTTCGAGCCAATCGCTTGGTTTCGTTCGTTGGTTGGCGGGTGGATTTTATGGATCTGTGTTGCTTGCAGGAGCCTATGGCCGTGCATTCGTCCGTTGTCCACATCGTCGTGGATGCCACACGATTGTCTCTGTTGGACGGTCAACAACCAGAGTGATTCATTCCGGAGACTCACCGTCCTTAACGGGGTGGTGGAGGTGGTGGTGGTGGTGGTGGATACCGAACGAACGTCGTCGTGGGTTTGGATTTGGATGCGACGGGGAACTGCGACTGCGACTGCGACTGCGGAGGCGGCCTCGCAAAGCTGCTCGACGCCGCAGAAGCATTCGGTCGGCGCGCAAGCCCTTCCTCCCCGCGGTACCCGTTGTACGCGTTAGCGTACTCCACCGTGCTTCCGACTCCGTTCGGAATGTCCCGTGTTGTTGCGCTGGTGCTGTTGGTGTTCGTGTCGCTGTCCTCCTTGCTGGAAGCCTGCTGCTTCGCACTCGCACTCGCACTCGCATTCGTGTTTTTCTTCGCTTTGGCCCACGAAAAGAGCATGAAACTGGCAAAGGAGATCCCGATCCCCAGCATGCTCTGCATCGAAATCGGGATCCGAAATAGCAATCCGGTGCAGACAATGGCAAAGATCCTCCGTGTGCAGTTCAGTGCCGCGTGGTGGACGACGCTGATCCTAGTCAACAAATACGTGGATGCCAGGTTGTAGCTGGAAAATGCCAGGCCGTTTCCGATGGACCACAGCAGATAGCGCTGGATGAGGGCCACAAACTCGGGCGTGGTCAGGTGCGATGCCGCCCCCGTTGCGTGGACAAAGAGGCCCCTTCCGTGCAACAGCAGAGTGGGAACGACCAGGAGCGCCACGCCCGTTTGCTGCATGCGAAACTGGAGGTTGAGGTCGTCCAGTTTGAGGGACGACGATGACGACGACGATGACGATGACGACGACGATAGCACGGCCACTGCTCCCCTCCGAAAGAGTTTTTGGTACAGGCCCCGGAGGGAGAAGCACAGGTTCGAAGCCATGACAATGGCGGTCGCCGTTGCCAACGAGCTGGCCGTGTCCCCGGACATGCTGGCCGCGTGGTTGGATCCGTTGGTGGACAGGAGGACCCCGCCCACAATGCCCGCCAGTCCAATGACCTCCATCAACGTCAAACGCTCGATTCCCCAGAGGACGGCAAAGATCGCACTCGTGATGGGCTCGGCCGCCTTGAGGGTTTCGACGTAGGTCGGCGCGGCAGCTCCAAAGGCCAGGTTGGTGGTGAGGAATCCCAGCGCAAAATAAATGCCGGTCCAAACCAGTTTGGGGAGGACGGAGGGAGGATGGTCGTTGTCCCTGGGGTTGCCGCTGTGTGCGGTAGTGGTGGTGGTGGCAGTGGTGGTGCCTCCACCATAGGCAGTCAGCAGGACGTCCAGCGGCACAATGCCCTTGGTCAATCCGAGGAGCCGCAACCGAATCGCCAGCCTCAAAAACGTCGATCCCAGGAGAAGCTGTTGGACCGTCAAGAAAAGGGGCGGGAGTCCCCCCACGTGGTGATAGGCGGCAGTCTCTTGGTGATATTCGTATTCGTCGTCGTACTCGTATTCATATTCGTATTCGTTCTTGTCGTCGTATTCATCGTCGTGCTGATTTGGGGTTGCTGCTTCCGATGCCGATGTCGATGCCGTATAGGGTGTCAGGAGCACCTTGCTGCTGGAAATGCTCACCACGCCGAGGGAATACCACAGAAAGACGGCCACGATCAGGGGAGCCAGGGACGCGCACGAAGACAACGACGATTTGGAAGGCGATGCCTTGCCGGACGCCGTAGGGTCATTATCGTTGTCGTTATCGTTGCCGCTCTTTCGCCGCCTCGCGGTTCGAAACTCCAGGGTTCGTTTCCGTGCGGGCTTTCCCGGCAGGGCAAACTTGTTTGGTTTCGATGGTGCCACATCTGCTGCTGCTGCTGCTGCTGCTGCTGCATCATCGGCGTGGAAACCGGCGGGACCATGCGTTCGCAACAATTGTTCTTCCGCATCGCCAGAGGCGGTGCCATTGCCACTGCCACCATACTCGGGATCGGCAGTCATCGCGGAGACGGCGGTGCGGGCAGTGGTTGCTCGGGATCTCATGGCGCTGGATGTCCCGGTCCTGTTCCTGTTCTTGGTTTCGAGGGAACGTGAAGGGTTCTACGGTGGAAGTTCCTTTGGTTGGACGCGTTTCGATTCGATTCGATGGGAGTCGATTCGATTCGATTCGATTCGATTCGATTCGATGTGAGTCGATTCGATTCGATGGGAGTCGAAAGTTGCGATGCGCTTTGTTTCCTTCCACGCTCGGAAGGTTCCTCTGTCGATGCTGTTGTTCGTCGAGTTCAAGTGCAAGTTCAAGTACAAGCACTGTACTGTACTGTACTGCACCGCAAGCAAGGACTCTATCCGCGAACCAATCCACCAAACGAGTCGATGAATCGATGAATCTTTGAATCTCAATCAATCGGTCGCACGTTTCCCGATGGGTGGTTCTCAATCAATTCGAGTTGTGTCCGCGAGTCCGTGTCAAGAGTAATTAATCAACTATCAACCCGGAAAAAGTCTTTTGCGAGACAAAGATGATCTCACGACTGAGCAAAGCCGTCCGGTGTCGAAAGTCGAACAACGGCTTTCTCGTTACAGTACCGGTAGGGTAAGCCGTAAAAGGTTACTTACAGTATCGGAGTGTTTGGAAACAAAAAAATAACTACGAATAGTATTGTTCAGTAAAATTAACATCTCGTTCGTGGTCACGATGTCGAATGTCGACGGTGATCTCTGCATTGGAACACCAAGACTAACCTTACCGTAAGAGTACCGCACGGTTACGGGCATTTGTACGGTAAAACGGTAACCTTAACCTTACGTATTTTTTTGGTATCAGTTTTTCCTCCGGAAAGGTGACTGACTCGTCGTAACCTTACCGGCGGCAACGACCCTCCCGTCTCAGAATTCTTGCATCCCTACAGTCACACTCAACATACCGTAAGGTTTAGTCCAACACTGATGTGTGAGTGCCCGAGTATTCTTGATCAAAAGGAATAGAAAGGCAGTGAAACAGAATAGTAGAATACAAATTACCACCACCACCAGTACTTCGAACGGAGTTTCGGAAAACTACTACGAGCACTCGCAGGAGACTCACTCACGCCTCCCCCTTGTGCCGGTGGGAATAGCGCCGCGAAATCGTTGCATTCTGCACCAACAACAGCAAGAAGTTCCTCGTCCTCGTCCTCCTCCTCGTCCTCGTGTGGATCACTCTAAGCACAAGCCATAAACTTGAAGTGCTTTTGTTTTGAGAAATTAGGAATCATAGTAGTACGTAGTAGTAGTAGTAGTAGTACGGATAAATAATATGTTTTTTTACTTTACAACAGGAGTTAGTGTTCTTTACTACGTTTTGCAACACGCAGAATACCATTACTTCTATTATTCATACATTGTGTAACACATAGTAGGAATGCGAAAGCAACAAACAATTTTGTTGCCACCGATATCATTTTTTTGTGAGTCCAAATCGAAGACGCTCACACACGACAAAAAAATAATGGTTGTTTTGTTTCCTCCATTCGGTGTGTGTGTGTGTGTGTGTGTGTGTCGTTGGTAGTAGGATGCATGATGTATTCATCATAAATAAGAATGAGAAGAAACAGAGGAGGGAGGGCTAGTAGTAGTACGTAGCTAGCCAGCAGCCCTCCCCCGCCCTTCATCCCTTTTGTTGTGTATATTCATTAAATCCTCTTTCGTTCTGGCTTCTCGCAGCGTTCCCTTTTGCTTCTTCCTGCCCTCCCAAAGCTATATCTCACTCGACTCACTGTCCTGTTCGTCTATAGCAGCCACTCCTCAAGCACACAAGAAAAAACCATTATGTGCTGGGTTTCATGGAGGGAACATTGCTGGGAACATTGCTGGGAACCATGGAGGGAACATTGCTGGGAGCCAAACTAATGCTGGGGGAGGAGCTGGGCGAGGAGCTGGGGGTGCTGCTGGGAAAGGCGGTGAAAAAGGGGATGGAAGTGGGCAGCATCACCTTGTCCACTACGTGCAGAGCGCCGTTGCCCACTACTTCGTTGGTGCTTATCACGATCCGTGGTTGACTCGTTTTCGGGTTTTTCTCGCCGACCTGGTATTTGAAACCGTTGCGACATTCTGTCCTGGTCGCCCCACCGTTGGCCATTTCCAGGGATTCGTTACAGGTCAGGTCTTCGAAACGCACCTCGGACCTGACGATGTGATACCAGACCAAGTCTTCCAGGGTTTCGGTTCCTTCCTCGCTAAATAGGTAATCGAAGAGAGTTATGTTGCTGGAAATGAATTGGCGGAAGGCATAGTTGGTAAAGGCAAAAGCCGTTCGTTCGTACTTGGGCATTCTTACACCACCGAAACCTGGTAGAGCAGCTCCTGTTGGTAAAGCTGGTAGTGCGAAGGTCATGCTTTGCATATCCGAATCGCGATTGCGGGGGTCGAAACCGCGCACACTCGAAATGCTGCCGGAGTCTTGAAGATTTCTCTTTCTGGTGTTCGCGGCATCAAAAACCTGGCGTGTGAACTCGATCTGAGTCATTGTCGCTACTGGTGATGTGGCTGCCGGACCACCAAGGAACTCCATGATATCTGGGAAACGGCTCACGACCAAGCAAAAGGCTCGGAGCACTGCTGCATTGCCTGGGTCGCAAATTACAGAGACTAAACGGTGTGGATGAATGATTCAAAAGGACATTTGATTGAATAAGATGAGTGGGGACGGAACAATAGGTGAGAACATGAAAGACCACCGGGATTATTGAGTTCGCGAGTTTGCACTCGTTTTTGTACCAGGAGATTGCTCCGTGAAACTTACAAAGAGTTGGACCAGGAGGTGTCGGCGCTGGCGTTGGAAGAGGTGTCGGCAACGGTGTCGGGATGAAAACGGAAGGCTCCAGCGACACGGAAGGAGTATCAGAGGGTTCCAGTGATTGAGTAGGATTTTCCGATGGTTCTTCTGATGTTGTAGGATTTTCCGATGGTTCTTCTGATGTTGTGGGATTCTCTGACGGTTCATCACTGTTGGTGGGATTTTCGCTGGGATAATCTGATGGGGAAGTAGTCGAAGGAGTTCCACTGGGTGCTGCAGTTGGCGGTGCGATTGTGGGCAATGGAGTTGGTTGTAAGGTTGGTAGTGGGGGAGTTGGTTGTAAGGTTGGTAGTGGGGTCGGCCTCGGCGTGGGGTTCGGCGTTGGATGAGGGGTTGGACGGGATGTCCTTTGAGGAGGACCTACTGGCGGTGGGTACGGATCGATGGGATGGGGGTCATAAGGATCATGCGGATGGGGGTCATAAGGATCGTGCGGATAGGGATCTTTCGGATAAGGGTCTGGATGCCTCACTGGGAAGGGAGTCGGGTGATGAGTTGGGTGAGGCGTTGGGTGGTATGTTGGATGTCTAGTTGGAAGTTTAGTTGGAAGCGGAGTTGGCCTCGGCGTGGGGTTCGGAGTCGGTCTTGGTGTGGGAGCCCTTCCGGTAGGATATGGTGTTGGACGCGCATGGGTTGGATAAGGCGTGCGGTAGTAATCGTGATAATAATGGGTCGGCGAGTGCTGAGGATAATAATAGGTCGGTGAGTGCACAGGATAAAATGCGGTCGGCGAATGCACAGGATAGTATTCGTTCAACTTCCTTTCATCCTTGTTGTTTGCCAATGATTCTGCCGATGAAGCTTGTCCAGCAGCAGAAACACCACCAAAGAATGCGATGAGAGCGACCAAGGAAACCTTCATTTTGTTTCGAA
The DNA here is from genome assembly GCA_037355855.1 of Pseudo-nitzschia pungens. Lineage (NCBI taxonomy): Eukaryota > Bacillariophyta > Bacillariophyceae > Bacillariales > Bacillariaceae > Pseudo-nitzschia > Pseudo-nitzschia pungens. The sequence continues at coordinate 2,567,244 of CM074760.1, read as the reverse complement.
TGCTGATGCACTAATTCTGTCGACACTCGTTCCTAATCACTCTAGTTGTTGCTTTAAAGCTCGAGCTTGTTTGTGATGTGCAATAGCAAATAAACTGCTGGTGAAATATTGCTGTTTCTCAGTCGAAGGAAATAAAGTGACAGAAATTGTATGATGTTGCATATGATTAAACGCAGCTGGGAACTACTGAAAAAAAGTTCCGCGAATGATCCGACGGTTACTTTTTCGTAGTTGTGATCATGCTTTTGCTTTTGGCGAGATTTTGTGACTGGCGATCGCTCATGATCTCCCACCCGGTGTTTTGTCATCGACAAATTTAATCGCGCACTCGCCAATTTAGCATATTCATGGCTGGATAATTATTTGAATACCATTAAATTTCGAGCCATCCTCTATCATTGTGTCACAACTCATAACATCTTTCACGGTTGAGTACATTAATACCGTATCCCCCTACGAACCCACCATTCTCAAGGTAAAGAGGGTGTCGACACACGGACGGGAGGAGACCGGACAGATACCGCATTCGGAAGAACACCTCAGCAGATACCCGTACAGGTTGTTCCCTGTCTGTAGAGTGGTCGACAGTCGTGGCTCGTATTAACATTTTTTTACTGGAAGACCACTTGAAACCGGTCTTCTTTCCCCTCAGGTCGACGAAGTCGGTGAAAAAATATGTTACTTCGTAGTAAACAAGCACATCCATTTTGAACAAACCCATCGTGCCGGCCAGTAGCAGTACTAGTAACCTTACTACTACTACTAGCTAGTACTAGTAGTAATATTGCTTTCTTTTGCTGCTTCTTCGGTATTGCGTATTACTACTATTAAGTAGTACTAGTAGTAGTTCTACTACTACTTTCTCTGATTCTTCGTTCTCTGAATTCGATTTTCCGCCAAATTTGGCATCCAGCCAGTTGCCACTTCTGCCACTGCTGAGGAGGTTCCCTCCACCGCCACAGGGTCTCCTCCTAGTACTAATATTACTACTACTAGTAGTAGTAACAGGGTCGGGTCCATTCTTCAAACTTTTCCTTTTGGACCCTTCTGATTCCTGCCTCGTCCTGGTTGTCAACATGTACTACTACTAGTAGTAGCAGTACTACTACTAGGCTCCCAGAAAATTATATGATTTAGTAGACTGGAAGTTGGATGTTATTGCAAAATAGTTTGCATTGGGACAGTGTGCTTTTCACTCCTCGTTGAAAACCTGAATGTGGGAATTGGTTGCAGAGCACTCTACAACTCAGCTTTCCCATCACATGTTGTTTTAAAACAAATAGTTCTTGGTATCTACTATAATAGTATAATGAGGAGGCAAAATCCTTTCAATAGTACTACTAGTGCTAGTAGTAGTGGAAGAATGATATTATGCCATAAGATCTGTACTCATAAACAACGATTAGGCAAAAAATATACAGTGTTATTATCATTATTCTTATCGTGTTTGTTACGAATATGCAGGTAGCACTGTTGGAAGGTAATTTTGTGATGGAGTATTCCCACTAGTAGTAGTAGTAGTAGTCTGCTTGGCACATGTTACTACTAACGGCAGTATTCGAAGAGGAAGGAACCATCTAGTATCTCAATTGTCTGTGCAATGGAACATCCAAGAGACGAGAGCAATCAATCCAGTTCCTCCCCTGTGAAATACTAGCTGACAAGAAAAAAGAAAGTGGAAACCCCTTTCTGCTGTTCGTACTACAGTGCGTACTAGCAATCAATAATTATATCCTCCAAGTTAAACAGCGTCTCGGATCACCGATCCGGACGAGTAGTAATATCTTTGGTGTTTCTTCTTCTGGTAGATACGGCAGTAAAAATTCATCGACTCTCGTTCCTGTGTTCAACTCTAAATGATCATCTAAAAAGCGAAGAAAACCCACCCCCACACATAGGTCCTCTCTGATGTCCCGGATCGGGACGTACGTTGATTAGAAACGATTTCCGAATGTTTTCATTCCCTCCATTTTTGCCTCCTGTACTTTACCCCTCGAGCTTATCTACCATTGCTCCACCGAGTTGAGTGTGCGCGCTGAAAACATATATTTTTTGATGTAGATCGCTAGGTCAAGATTGCTTCAACCAACAATTCGTTTCTTCGACTCCGAAAGGTCAGACTTGTAGTCAGTATCGGATATCGAACTGACTCCATCCTTGTCTTCTTTCTCATCCTTGTTGCCTGTGGCTTCGGATTCTTTGGGTGACCCGTCCTCCCTCGTTGTCGAATCATTTGCGGGATCAGAGGCTGTTGCAGCAACCGATGCTGAAACCTTTGAGGTCAAATTGTCACTAACAGTATTGGTAGTAGTGGTGGTCGTTGAAAACGTCTCTTGTTGTTCTGCTTCCGATGCGGATCCCGACATGGTCAAGGAGGAAGCCGAGTTGTTGCTACAATTGCTATTGCTGCTTCCACTGGAGTTCATGCCCGGTTTGATTTGCATTCCAGCTGTTGCCTCCTCGGACGAGTTTTCAATGGGAGCAGCACTGGGGACAACCGATGCTTCTTCTCCAGTTAAAATGATGGGATTTGGTACCGCTGTATTGTGCTGGGTGGTCGTAGCTTCTGCCACAACTAGTTGGTTCGCCGCATTCATTGCCTTCGGTACTTCCTGCAAAACCGCCTCGTTTTCGCTGGTGGTCAGCAGGGGATTTGGAACGGCCGGGAGAGGATTCCGGACCGCATGGATTTCGGACGAAGTCTGCACCCGCGATTCTTTTTGGAGTCGAAGAGTCTCCTGTTTCTGTTTGAGTTGCGCATCTTTGATGGCGGTGGCCTTTTGGTATCCCGCCAATCGTTGCGCAATCATGCTGATGGAGGGAGCGTACGGGAGCGGTGCTTGCTTCGATTCATTGGGTGGAGGTGGAAGTCGCACCGTCTGGGCTTCCTGCTTGACAAACGGCTTGTGGATGAGTCGTTCCGAAGCCGCCCCCTGTAGCTCGGACCTCTTCTGCGCTCGCATCTCGGCCTGGGCCTTGAGCGCCTCATCGAGGGCTGCGGTCGCAGGTCCGGGTGCGGGCGCCGCGGATACCAATGGCTGTGCGTGTATCGTTCCTTGGGTTGCCAGAGTGGGCTGTGTCTGTGGTGATGCTTGGTGTGAGGTGGAAGCCGGCGGTATCGCCTGAACTCCCTGTTTGAGTTGCCGGGATTGAACGCCCATTGAGAGGGCCTGGACCATGGCTGGGTTGGCCTGGGCGAGGGCCCTCGCCAATACGGCGTTGGCTTGCTGAGCAATCGTGGAGGGATCCGACGATCGAGTTGAGGTTTGCACCGTCGACAGCGGAGGAGATGGAGATGCCTTCGGTTCACCGGAAGCTGTCACGGCGGGGGCGCTGGTGACGGGCGCAGGAGTCGACTGGGGAAGGTTTCCGGTCAAACGGGGCAACAGGGGAGTGCCGGCTGTGGGTTGCCGGGATGTCTCTTGTGGCATCGGTTGGTGTGCAATATCGATTCGGTGATATGCGTGAATCATGACTCGTTTCAACAATTCTTTGTTTTTTGTCAAAAACTCTATCCACTGGGGCCAGACGCTTTTGGGTACGTACTGCAAGGCTAGGTGTCCCCGCACATCGCTCACCCGCCACAAGACGGGTGCCTTCTTGAGAATGAGTTTCACGAGTTGCCATGGCGGGCTTATGGTCCAACACGCATCGTGCAACACCGTTCGGCCGTAGTCGTCTCGAACGAGCAAGCTGCAGTCGCATCCCGGAAGGGGCTGCGAGCTTCCCTCTCCCACCAGGAGTTGCACCACGTCCAGACTCCCCTTTCTACAAGCAAGGTGCAGTATGCTTTCACCAAATCGATTGCATGCGTTCATGGTGGAGTTGTTGGCTGCCTTCTCGGCTGCAATCCTCTTGAGGGTCGCCAGGTCTCTGCGTCGGACAGCGGTCAGCAGCTCGATGTTTTGGTACGCCTCGATGCGTTCTGGTGTCGTCTCGAGAAACTCAACGGTGTCGTCTGAGTCCTGTTCGATGCCCACCGTGTCCAGAATGGGAACTCTCCACTCGTTCAGGAGCCCCTTCCAGTAGTCCGAGGGAGAGACGTTGGGGGCCGGAGTCGGAGCAGCTTTTACCGGAGAACCAATGATGGCGGGAGCGGTGGCTGGTCTAGGCATAGAAGATTTGTCGGTGCCAACAGCACTTGTCGCCGCGGCGTTTACAATGGTGGCGCTGTTGGATGGAATCAGCTTGCGCTTGTGTCCGGCTGCCACGTGTGGCGAGGGGGCAATAGGGAGCTGGTTTTGTGGGAGATGTTGATGTTGATGCTGATGTTGGGGGTGGTGCTGTTGGTGGTGCTGTTGGTGGTGTAAGTGTGGGTGGTTGTGAACGGGGGCTGATCCTGCCGTAGAGGCCGGAAGAGCACCGGTCACGCCACCACTGATGGTGTGGTGGTAGTGATTCATTCCTGTGGTGCTTTGTTCCTTAGTTTTGTTGCGTGATGAGGCTGTGGGTATGACTATGACTATGGCTGTGGCTGTGGCTGTGGCTGTGGATGCGTGTTCTAAGGCCGTGTCGATGCTTCTGGAAACACTACTATTCTTAAACTACGGTCCTTCTGCACAGCACACAGCTCGATAGTCCACGCCTATCCCTCTCGCTGAATCGTTGCTCGTTTGTTTTTTTTTTTTTTTGTTTTGGTTGTTGCGTCTCGGCCTCGTCCTATGTTGATGATCAATTAATGACAGAAAGAGGGATGATGTCGATGATCCCGGTATCACAAGATGTTTGTTCGTTCGAGCGATTGTGACAGCGCTTGGCACTCGGGTTCTGGTTCTATTGCAATTCGGTTAGTACCGTGTGGAGTAGTTGGGAGCGTGATGGGTGTGATCACGGACAGAGATTATTATTATTAATTCGATTCTATCGACGTGCAGGAAGTACGTACAATAAAGGGAAGGAGGCAGCAATGCCGAACGAATATTGTCAAAACTCCGTTAATTGTTAATTCTTGGGTTTCACGATGCTGATGTGTTGTTCCTCTTTCTAAAAGTAGAGAAATACGGGTGGGCAAGATGTCCTGTCGTGATGGCCGTCCTTTTCCCGTTATCAAAACACATAGATAAAAGTCAGGCAGATGGTTAGTGCGTAAGTAATATGCTTGAACGGCCTTTTGTTCCGAGGGAATGCCTTGAAGTCGTGACGACAGCGGGAAGAAAGTGGGGTTGAGGAAACGATGGAACTCTTTCGGATTGTTTTGTGAACTTAAAAACAAACACTGGCTCGCGTCTTATGTAATGTGTGATCCCAAGCAGATGTTCGATGAGAAAACGTGGCAGCCAAAATCGAGGAACCCCGTACGTACATGTTCCTCGTCTAGTACAGTATCCATCGGAAGCTTGACATTACACTGGAACAGAACTGACGTGTACTTGGATCCTGACGGCTCAGAAAATGGATTCGGTTCCAAACGTATGGCTGTAATAGGGCTAAGAATATCGCATTTTAATCGTAGAAGTCAGAAACGAAGAACGATCATTATCGTCTCGACATAGAAGAACGGAAGACAATACAATCCGACCATGGTGCCTCAAATAAAAGAAGAACGGAGTGGATTCTTGTTTTCTTCTATTTCTATTGTTGCCCCGCGAATAATGCTTCCGGGATAGCACGTGCACCTTAAACGCGATACGACTGTTCCAAGTTATCGACCAATCAGAAATACTTTCTGTCATGACGATCCAGATGTCACAGTCATAAGCTTTGTTAAGTGAATTAGGTTCTCTATGAAATAATGCTAAGTGTAAATCGCTTGGAACAGATGACGCAACGATTTGGTTGTTTCTTCATCGCGCTGAATTCCATTCTTTGCGAAGGTTGCACGCACGAGCGAAAAAAATCTGATTCATTCATTCACGAATGCCGATACTTTGAGAGATGACTGATGGATGACCTTTCATGAGCTCCATCGCAACTCCAACTGCTAGTAAAAAAATGAAAACTTCGGTGACACCATGTTAGTAGCATTGTTGACACTTTTCTCTCGAGTGCCGCAATTGCATCCAGTAATTGACGCAAGGTATCATCAGCTTTGCCATCCATGTGCCCAACCCAGCCCTACTTTTGTTCACAAAGTGACGAAACGACGAGGGCGGAGAGATTGAAAAGCAAATTTTTAGTTACCACTAGTAGAAGAAGTACATGCAAGAACCAGCAGTAGTACTAGGAGTATTACTAGTACTAGCTCTATAGAGTTCTTGTCACCATTGCCACAAGTTGCTGATCAGTCAATACATGATGGTTTCCATTATCATTATGATGTAATGAGAAGATATCACATCATCAACATTTTAGCATATCATCCATGCGAACTCTTTGCATTCCGTTGTGTCGTTGCTATTCACTTTCCTGCTTTCGTTAAAACGCGCAAGGCAAATTTTTACTTCGTTCCTAACTTAGATGTTTCGACCTGCGTAATCTTACCCATCGTAGTCCTCTCATTTTAAACGCTATTCGCAGAAGGACTCGGAATACTGTAATCGGCTACGCAATTGTTCGGCGACGCAGGATTTATAACGCTAAACACTAGAATTGTTCAAATACGAAAAGATAGAGATGCTCCGTTCGGGTTAATATTACAAAATTACAGTATGTGATTGTTCCCAAAAACTGAGAGACAGATTGAAGAAAGCCAGGTTATCGCCATTGACCTTTACGCTTTCGAGAAGGAGTAATTGTGTTAATGATTGAATGAAAGTGCAGTCTGATTCTTTTCTTTCCTGTGATGACATGGTTAGAATCATTCAGTTCGCCCCTTGTCTTGACTTTACAACGGGACTCAGAAACGAGTTCGGAAGAATTAGATTTGAACCAAAAACTCGTCGCTTGGTCCGCTAAACTGCCCTTTCTTGGCATTGGGCAAGTTCGGAATAGTGTTGATGACAGTGTTCATCAGCTCCTCTACTGCGACATTGTCGAGGTCGTCGCCCTGTTCCGCGAAGGCCTTGATTTGATCCATGCATAGCTTGGCATCTTGAATCTGCGATACGAGAGATTCCATGAGAGCGTCACGCTCAGCTTTGACTTCAACGTCGCATTCGGGATTGGTTTGGCATCCCTCCTCGGTGCAAGCGTTGTGGACCGCCTCTAATTGGGTCAACATGTTTTGCATCTCCGACAGAGATCGGGATCCTGGCTGGTCGACACAAGCACGAATTTCGCCCATGTCGAAGATAGTGGCAACTTCGGTGGCCCCCTCTTCGACACGGGCGTCAAGACATATCTTGGAAGATTCTGCCTCGCTCTTGCGATTCCTTTCTTCTTCTTGGACCTTGATGCCCTCTGTTTCGAGCATCTTCTGGACGCTCTTCATGTAGAGACTCAGTGTCTCAATGGCGGCATCCCGTTCGTCCTTCAGCTGGACATCACAGACGGGATCGGTCTGGTTTCCGTCTTCGGTACACTCACAATTCAGAATCTCCATGGCCTTAATCTGTTTTCGGATCGTTTGGAGGGAGTGCGTCCAAGGTTGTTGGATCATTTCACGGACAGCGTCCATGTCAACGTACTTCAAGTTGGAGTTCTTGCCGGTTCGTTCGCTGATGACATTCTGAATCTGAACAATGGCGTCATCACGCTCGTCCTTGAGTACAACGTCGCACTCAGGATTCGTTTGGGTGCACTCTTCGGTGCAAGCAGCATTGAGGTTTTCCAGCTCGTGCTGCATCTGCTCGAGCTGTGGTAGAGTGAGGGACTCGAGGTCGACTTCTTCACGGTGTATCGTCGTGGTGAAGGCTACGACGTTCTTCGAGCCGGGGGAGATCATGGAGAGAGAAGAAGCAGGGGTGGGCTTGGAGAGAGTGGAGTGTCTGGGCGAAAATGCAAAGGCGCAATTCGTCGTCGTAGACGACAAAAGGGAAATTAGGGCGAGGTAATTAAAATTCATCTTGATTGTTGGATATCGGTTGCATTAAAGTGACTGCAATAAAAATAATGACAGTGATGTCTTCCGAATTACGAAGTGGAATGGAAGCGGAAGTGGGAGTTTTCGCTGATCTACGGTAGTCGTAAGAAGATCCGAAGAATTTCGAATTGTGATGATGAAGTTTGCCTTATGCAATGCTGCCATTCAATTCGAGATTCGAGACTAGGGCGAAGCTGTGACACTTCGTGTTGCTGCAGTTCTCAAGTGCTAAAGTGCAGAAAAATGCAGTCAAATAGGGATTATTGCCATTCAATGCGATTGGGTACACAGTTTTTTGCGAGGTCGTAAAATTTTCGTATCATTGTGAGAGGTCGTAAAAAGTACTTCGTACAAAGCAATGATCGTAACCTTACTGGTAAGAGTGAATGGGTTACAACAGAATCTGTTCCGAATAAATCTTCAGAACAATAGGACATATGGCAAGACGAACCATTTTCTTGTTTTTTGACTCGACGACATAGCTCCGTTGATACGAAAATGGGACCTGAATGATACAAGTAAGATTACTTCTTGTACCAATTTGCCGTAGAGGTTTCGTACATTCCGTAGCTTACATCTAATCGTATTGCGCATCGCTATGTTGCGTTCCGTGGAATGCGTTGGGGATGAAAATCTGCACCAAAATGTCTCACTTTTTTTTTTAAAAAAAGGGACTGGACTGCCTTTGTGTGACTGGCGAACCATTCTCAACTTTTCAAGGAGACACATTATTACGAAGTATTTTTTTAAAAAAAGAAGTAAGTTACCGGTACGACTACTGGTAATTACGTAATGTACGAAGCATTTTTTACTAGTAACTTACTTCGTATGAAATAGGGGACGTAAAAACGTACTACAGTAAACCTTACGTTTTCCTGTTCCTGTCAAAGCCATGTACGATAAGGCTTACTTTGATTGTATCTTATTTACTTCGTATTTGAAGCAATTTGCAATCCTACCGTAATCGAACATTTCAAAATAAACTAAACACCTTCCGAGTGGATTTTTAAAACTTGTTGACACAAGCTCAGCAGAGTTTGAGAGAAGCAATGTTCAATGGTGCACTATCATAGTGGCATTTTAGATTTTGAAACTCTCCTTACTAGTACTAGTAGTATGGTGACTCAAACATTTTGTGTTAAAGAAAGCTAATCCCAGCAGCAACTAAATGTGCTGGTTTGCTTTCATCAGTTGTCCTTTGTCAAACTGGTACTAGTCTATATATCATAATCTCAGCGTGCCTTCGTGCCTTTCTCTATTGTCGAGTCGGAATGATCACAGTATCAGATTTGAGCTTACAATTATGCTATGCAATGAACCAGATGGATTTTGTCACTTGGTAAAAAATACATTAATGATTGAATCTGCCGCCCATTCTTTCTCTTGCTTTAGATTACCCATTGCATCTGATGGCAAAATTGACAAGAATTCCACTTGCCTGTAATTCGAAATCAGACATTTTTTGCCTCTGCTCGAAAATCTAAGAAACAAACAATGCGATCACGATGTCATGGTCTCCAATTGGTTACGTACACTGGCTTACGTTTCTTGTAGGTAACTTACCCGTAAATCATTGGTAGTCTATTGCGAAAGAGCTGTAACGCAGAAATTTGTTTCTCATGCATGATCGACAAAATTCTTTGACATCTCGATACTGGTACCCGTGAAAAACTAAAATGAATCACGTCGGAGTGACAGATTGTTGCCTCACTATCTGACCAAATACCTCCTCCCAGTAACGGAAACCTCCTCAACGAAAGTTACAACCTATTCGTAAACACTATAAACCGACTGTTTGCAACAACTCCTGTTGAAATCAGTGACTTACATCCATAGCTTTGGCCCCCTGTAGTTAGTGGTTTTTTCAAAAAATGGCCAAAAATTGATCCATCATGGTAAATGTAGACACTGGTACATTTTCTACACGGGACCATACGATCGAGTGACAGCATCTACATTTTCTACACGCCGAGTGACAGCATTCGAAACGAAACAAAAAAAATGAGTTCTGTTTTTTGCTATGCGCGCATATCATGTTCTTTTTACTGCGCGCAAGCTGGAAAACCTGGAAAACCATGCCGGCTCGATGCTGTCACTCAAAAACACACAATTTTTGGCCCAATTTCTGTATTCTGGAGCTTACTAAGGGAAGAATAAGCAAGATTGTTTAAAAGTAAATATAGAGCATTGTAGAGTAGAGTGTTAGCTAACAGAGGATGTCTTTACTTTGAACAGAGGTGGTGTATGCAAGGAGATATTCCAAAAAGCAAAGATGCTGTCACTCGACATGATTCATTATGGTAAACGTGATTCATTTTAGTTTTCGACGGGTACCGTAGTCCGAGAAATAAGGGGATATGTAGTTTTTGGCGTCAATAATCGTCACGTTGAAATCACTATCGAATGAGTAACAGCACAATTGAACCGAGTAACGGTATGAATACCGGTAAAAAATAATACAACAGTCCCGTCTTTCTACTGCCAGAACTCGTACCGGTAAGGTTTACCTGAAGCTTTCTTGTTTTTGTACGTACGTATGTATTTTGTATTTTCGACTTCGATTCTCAAAACACCATGAGAGATTACTCTAAACTAATACGTAATTACTCGTGCTTGGTATTTTATGTGACTAAACCTTACTGTGTTCTCGTTTCGTTGGATGTGTCATGAGTAGGACCTGGTACATTATTTACAGCTCGGCACCAAACATTAGTATGGGTTATTCAGAATTTTGGCAGACCGCACAAGTGATAAAGGCCCGCCAATTCGCCAAAACAAATACCGTTCGCCGTAGTGGGAGTTGATTTCAACGCATTAAAAAACTCATACTCTTCGGATTGCTCTAGAGTGGTAAGGTTTACACCATAGGAGTAGTAGGGGTATACAGTAAGCTTACAGTACGACGGGGATGCGAGTATGGTACTCGTATTATTGTTTCTTCCGAATTTTTTTGTTACGAGTGAGCCTTACGAAAGGTTACCAAGGAAAATCGAAACAAAAAAAATCACAAGAGCGAAGTGTGATGTGGTGATTTTTTTTCACAATCAAGAGTTTCGCACAAATACGATACGAACTTGTACGGAATTCCTTTTATTTTTTTGTCACTTGCACATTGTTATTGTTTGTCAAAGATATAAGGAGGACAACACCCACCCACCCTGGAAAAAGCCGGCACCATGACGGTCCCTTCATCGAAACACACCAAGAAACCGGTAAATATTGACCCAAAAAAACTGGGGTCAGTGAGAGCAAAGCGGTTGGCTAAGAACAAGGAAATGGTCGAAAAGTACCATGCTCAGTTCCCCAAGATCCCCACGATGACCTCGCAAGAGCTTGTCGAGAGGTGGAGGGCAATAGACAAGCTGGAAGACAGACGGGACGATGCACTGAAATACGAAGACGAAAACGACGGCGATCGATTCAACACTAGTGATGTTGGTCCTCTCTTGCTCATCGATGTTCGATCGAGGGAGGAACGGTCGGTCAGCATGATTTCTGGGGGGCTTGCCATGGACGAGCTGGAAACCACCCGATGGATCAACCACTACGTTCACAACGTCGAAGGAAACTACAAGCCACACGGAGACGCCATTCCCACTATTGTGTTATATTGCACAGTAGGCTATCGTTCCGGCCGAGAGGCTCAGCGCCTCGTCGACGAACTCTCGGGAACGTTCGGAATCGAGGTCGGGAAGACGGTGGAGGTCAAGAATCTCGACGGAATACTGGCGTATTCCTTTTTGAAGGATGCCCCTCCGCTGATGTCTTCCAACAAGGGCACGCAGTGCAGCTCCGATTCCTTTATGACCAGGCGGATCCACTCGTTCGGGAAGGCTTGGTCGGAAGCCGCGGATCCTTCGTACGAAGTGGTCTACTTCCAGAACAAGGCAAAACTGGGGTGTCACCTCCTGCAGACGGGATTGAAATCGGCGTACCGATGCGTCCAGCACAAGATTTCGAAATCGGCCGCGAGGGTGAAAGAAACCAAGATCGTTTCGAAGACCTGCATCGAGCCGGTGAGCTTTCGGAGGAGCGCCAACGAGGGTTCCGTCCCGGCGTCCACCCGTCGCATCTGCGCCACCGGTTTCACGGCGAACAATGCCACGCGACCCCCGCCGCCCCCGATCGACGTGTAACGGCACGAGGGGCGGACGCCGATGGGCGTGGATGGATTATTCCCGGACGGACGCACGCACGCACGGTGACCGACAGAGAACTACTGTATTGATACGAATTCTAATGAATGATAGTCCCAACCGATAGTTTCAAAGCTTGTGATTAGAAGAAAGCGAGGCAACGAGAGTGAGTTTCGTTCTCGTTTGTTTGTTTGTTGTTCGTCCCATCGAGCCGGGACACGCCGAACCGCGCCTCTCGGAGGAAATTCCTTCGGTTCTCGGTATCGTATCGTTCCGTACCGTACCGTGCGCAATGATCCATCATCCCCGGGGCGTTCGCACGGTATCCGAATGCGACCATTCCGTGGGGCGGGCGACGGTTCCCACCGCGGTGGCACAAAAAATAATTAGTATCATTACGCTTTCGTGTCTCCGCTCTCGAGAAACTGGTTTCGGTGCGTCCAACACGATATTGTTTCGATTTCGTGTGCGATTTTCTTGTCGACTGGTTCGCGGACTGCATTGCGTTGTGCGTCTTTTGAAAAACTCCCGTACCGAACGTGTGGGTTGGATTGTCACCGGAAAAAAAAGGTGGAATGTATTTTGAATAATATTATCAATATATTATATATATAATCATAGTAATAACATTATGGTAAAATTAGTGTGCGCGCGTGTGTAGGTGGTGTGGAAGGGTAGGCAGGTGGTTGATTCGTTGAGTCTTGAGAATGTTTGGTAGTGTAAAAAGCGAATGCTTCCGTCCCTCGCACATTGTTTCGATGATTCCAAAACGTCTGCAAAGATTGATTTTGATTGATTGATTGATTGATTGGTTGGTTGGTTGGCATTCCAGTGGATGGAAGCATGGAATCCTGCTTTTGGATCGATTCACTCACCACCACACACCAAGAAAATGCGAGCCGAGAGAGCGGATAGATGAAACCGAGACTTCCATCCATGCACTCATCCATTCGTCCAACAAGTAAACAATCGTTCGCATCCGCATCCGCAAACGCATCCGAAATCGATCTGACGTGACGTGACGTGACAGGGACGGGAACAAAACAACTGAAACCAGAGAGAGAGAGAGATTCAAATAACCTTGTGCCCCGAACCGTTCGTCACAAACATGAATCAGAACAAACCCAAAGAAGTTTTCCACGAGACACCCGTCGAGGCCACCCTGCCGATTGCGACCCGACCCGACCCGACCATCGCATCCTCGTTCCTTCCTTCCTTCCTTCGTTCGTTTTCGCCATCGCATCACATCGCGTCACATCGCATCGGATCGCATCGCTGCGGTGTTCGGACACGCCTAGCGACGCATGTCCCGCAAGAGACCGCCGCCACCGCCATTGCGGTAGTCCTCTCCGTAGTCATCGTCGTAATCACCGTAGCCATCGTAGTCGTCGTAGTGCCGACCGGCCCGACCTCCTCCTCCTCCTCCTCGACGGCTTCCGTTGTTCATTCCTCGGCTGCCCTGTCGGTACGAGTCCATTCCACCATTGGAACCCATACCCCGGCTGCCCTGTCGGTAGGACGTCTCCATTCCGCCGCCGCCACCCCGACCGTACCGATAGGACTCCGCTCCGTCGTAGTCGTCGTAGTAGAAATCTCTTCCCCCGCCGCCGCGTCGGCGATCAAAGTTGCTCGCCGGGGCAACGTTTCGTCTCCGGCCATTCATCCGGACGCGGCGTCCGTTCTCGTCGATGAAATCGTCGTCCATGCTGTCTTCCATTCGAAAGCCGTAATCCTCGTACCGGCGGCGCTCGTTGATGAGATCCGATTGGAATTGGCTGCTCCGGTAGCCCCCTCCGCGGCCCTTGGAAGAACCGCCCATGACCTTGCCCCCGCTCTGCATGTAGTTTCCGCCCCGGGCTCCAAAATCGTCGTAGCCGTCACGGTTTCGGCCTCCCGCCTCCCGGAGATCCCTTAACAAACCACCGCCGCCCATGCGATTGCGGGCACCGGCACCGGATCCGTACTCGTCGTCGTCCATGTCGTAAATGTCTCCGTCCATGTTGCCGTTGCGCCCGCTGCGGTTTCGCATCATGCGGTCCCTCATGCCCTCCCGGGGAGCTCCCCCCATGTGCATGCCATTTCCCAGGCCGCGCTCCAGGTCCTCGATCTCGTCCATGCGGGATCCGAAATCATCGCCCCGGCGGGGACGACCCCTCGCGCGATCGACGTTCTGCCGGTCTTCCCGGTAGACATTGTCCTGCATGGACCGGCCGTTCTTGGAAATGTTGACGCCTCCCTGGTAGCCGTCGTTCTCGCGCTGGGTGTATTTTCCCGTGCCGTACTTTAGGTTGCCTCCGCTGTAGTCGTAGTCCTGGCCGCCGCTGCGTTGTGGGTAGCCTCCCTGGCGTCCGCCCGGGCCTCCGCTGCGGTTGTTGCCGGTGCGCTTGGAGTTTTCGCTCTGGGCCATCCACAGTGCGGGAGTGGGAGTGGAAAGAGAACTTGAGCGGGAACTCGAGCGGGAACTCGAGTGGGACGTCAGTGGGGAGGACGGCACAACAAAAGCATCCGTGACCGACAGAGTGGCGCATGCTGCCGCAATCGCAGCCAGGAGGACGGCGTTGGAAATGGTGGACGGTCGCAACAGTTGCATTGTAGTGGAGTGTATAGTGCAATGCTGTGCGGGTGCAGCGAAGATATTATTATTATTTTGAAATGAGTGCTTTGAAGGAATGAAGGAATGATTGAATCGATCGATCAATCCAGCTGACAATAAGATTACCGTGCGAAACTTGGGATCGGAACGAATATTATAATATGATGATGATGATTATGACGATGATGACGATGACGATGATGATGATGATAGAGTGCGAGCGCAATGGCGTCCAATATGATCCTTCCGCCTTTCTTCGTCGGCGGGTGCCTTATGCTTTTCGAGAATAGCAGTCGTGTCGAAAGTGGGGTATCGCACTCGCGTTTTGTATTGGCTCGGGTTCGAAGTCTTTGAGAAAAGAGAAAGAACCTCGTCAAATCAATGTGTCATCGACCTGCTGTTGCCGCTTTCGCTGTCCGCTGCCGCCGGTGCCGGCGGCTCAAAAAAGTCTCGACGAGAAGAGCTTTCGTGCTCGTAACTTACGGTACGAGTACCCGTAATTACGAGTTGCGCTCGCAAGAGGGAACGAACGTTTGGGTGAATGCGTTTGATGTTGATGGACCGGTGAGAGGGTCGCAAGAATCTCTTTTCCTTTTCCATTATCGTCGTGTAGTGGACTTTCCTCTATCTCGAATTTTTCGAAAACTCCGTCGCCCCCGGGGGCGGAGAGAGAAGATATTTGAAAATAAATGCACATTTTGATTGGGCAATCGATTCCTACACGTAAGATTAGCCGTACGAAGCGAGTTTCCGACGCAATCCTGTGTGCTTCCAACGTGACGAAAAAAAGTTGCAGTCGGGAAGAAGCAAGATTCCCAGGACCGCGGGAAACGGGTCAAACTTCAAACGAGTAAGCAAGTACGAAGCAGCGTCTCCGTAACCTTACCTGGTAAAGTATAAGTTACCGTAACTTGCTTCGTTTTTTAATTTTTTAGTTACAACGTGACAGTAAGTAAGGCTTACGTACGTACGTACGTGAGAGGTTTGCAGGGCCAATCAATCATCATCATTACTTCTTACTTGTTTTACCGGTAACTTAACCTTATCCACTGTTTCGCCAAAGTGTTTGCGCGGGAAACAGCCGCCACGGAGATCGACGGAAGGCGCACAGGCGGTAGGATGGATTGTTTACTATAAAGGTTATCTCACAAAGTCAAGAAAGGATGATTGATTGATTGATTGAGATTGATTTTGGAATTGATTGATTTTGGCAGTCTGCCAACAATCTTGGTATTTTAGTGAGTGAATGGTCGAATGCTTTGCTGCTACACGTACTTGTAGTGGGGAGAAATAATTATAATTGTAATAATGATAAGGTAATGCAACCAAGAGGCGGGTCAGGTGTCATTGCATGAAAAGAAGTTGCCACAAACATCCAGTTTTTGGTGGTTTTTTTGACAACCACCAGGGTGGTTCAATATTTTGCTCTCTTTTTCTTGTTGTTGCTGCTGCTTGTTCTTGTGGCAGGCGGTGCTGGTGGTGGCGCTGGCGCTAGTGCTGGTGCTGATGGCAATGTCATCTAGAACTTCTACTAGATGTTTTGGTCATTCCCAAGGTTGTTTGCTTTGTTGCACAACCAGCAATGGCCATCAGAATGGATACTAGTAATGATGGTCAGTCACTACTAGTAGTAGTATTAAAGCAAGACTGTATCCTGCGTCCCCTTCAATGATGCCTTCTCAAATCAAGAAACAATGAAAAGAGGTGGAGTGTTGCATACTAGTAATTTTATTTGAGCAATAGTAGTAGCAGTTGTGGGACGGAAAGTCCGAGCAATCAACAGAAGTCTACAATCATTCATATTGTTTCTAACCATGGTGTTTCTCTTTCGCGACATGAAGTTGTTCTATTCAAATTAAAAATTGGGTACGGAACATAATAGTTTTGTGATGGCAGACAAGGCATTCACAACAGGATTGTTGGTACGGGACACAACCAACCACAGATTCATTCTATTAACAGCAGTATGTATGATCATTGCAACAAACACACGACGAGTGGTAGCCCCGACAATAATAATGCAATGGAAAAGTAGCTCGGCCTCGAACCGCCGGGGCTGCCCGAGTTTCGGGGCGTTGGCGACGGTGTCGGGGGCATTGCGGGCATCGTGTTCACGGGTGCCGGTGTCGAGATCGGCTTCAGGGAAGGGGGATCGTTCGGTATGCTGCCGGGTGGCTCGCTCGGCTCGATTCCGGGTGCATGGTGCGGTGCAGCGTCCGGTGACGATGACGCTGCCGGAGCACCGGACGGCACGGGCTCCGGGGTTTGCGTTCCGATCAAGGCGACACTGCCGCCATTCGCCACCAGGACGGCTTCGCCCGATACCACCACAAACTTGGAGATATTGCGCTCGTCCAGTCCGGCGTACGTCCACAAGAGTTCGCCGTCTTCGCTGTCCAGGCATTGCACCTTGATGCCCCTCGAAACGTAAACGCCGACCTCCGACGGGGCGGCTTCCGAGGGAGCCCAGCGAACATCATCCGTGATTCCGCTGCAGGAGCCAACGTCCACGAGAATGGTCTTGCCACCGCTCGTTGTTTCGAATCGGACATTGCCGCTGCCGTCGTTGTGCAGGGAAGTGAACCAAACGGATTCTCCTCCTTCCGTTCCCAGGGCAACCACGCCGTCCATCTCGTTTCCGAGTGCGCTGCCCCCGCATCCGAACACAGTGGAGTAGTTCAACGCCTCCAATGCTGGTTGATACGCGGTGAACATTTCGTTGACCTTCATCGGTGCGATGTTCTGCTCGTGGTATTCGTATTGGTCGAAAATGTTTTTGTTGTCCTTGTCACGGGGCCTTGCCGGATTCAACTTCCGCGTCGTAATGGACATTTCCGCGCTTTGGCTGTCGGTATTCACGGCACTCCATACCGGTCCGTTATTCAGATTGTCTCCGTCGAATTTCACGAGGCCGTACAGACTATCGATGTGGTACGTGTACCCACTGTCGTCTAGAATGACATTGGTGTACGCGCTGTGCGGTATTCCTTCCTTGCTCAGAAAGGCGTATTGCTGTGATATCCTCCCCGACGAAGCGTCTAGTGCCACCATACCTCCGGAATGGAGAGAGTCACCTTCAGGAACATTGATGGCAGAATATAGCGTCTTACCATCACTCGAGGGAGTCAATCCAACCAAGCGGCTGTCGGTACCCAATCTCCACAATTCTGGAGTCTTTCCCTTTTCCGTAACGGATTCAACATTGGTAGCAACGGTGGTCGTGGAGAAAGGTTTCAGGTTCACGAGTGTACTGTTGCCGTTTGCGGAAGTCAACCACGTCGAGTAGACGGTTTTGCAATCGGGCGAAAACGCAGGGCGGCTGTTGATAGCGGGCTCACCATACAGTGATTCCCATCCCTCGTACGCTACCTCTGCAATGACGGAGCTGCTGTTCTTTCCAAACAACGAAACGTCATAGACAATCAGTCTGCTTCCAATAACATCGTCGAAAAAGTGCATGAACTTCGAGGTGTCCTTGACCACCACTGCCAGCTTGACGATCGAACCAGTAACGCTTCCGTAACAGGCTTCAGCACTCTGAATCGAGCTCGATGTGACCGTCGGCCAGTCTTCGGGAGGCTTGATTTCGATGCACGAGCTCTCGGCAACGCTGCCGGTCTTGGCATCAACGTGGCAGATCTTTCCTAGCGTTGCGGCAACACTCTTTTCCACGACTGTGGTTTTCGATTCGATAATGTTGATGTCTACGGAACTGGCGGAACTCACCGAAACGAGCGATTCGTCGCTCTCGACATTGGCATTGTAAACGTACCATGCGTCGTTGGTGAACGGATCGAAAAAGAGGAATCCGGTATCGACGGCATCGTTGAACGTGGTCGTCCAAAGTTCTTCTGGAACGAATCCTTCGTCTGGCTTTGGTGGCGACGTTTTTTTCTCGCTCTTGGAAGAAAACTTTTTGCTCAGCTTTATGCTCTTTGGACTTTTGTTTTTGCTCTTCATCTTCTTCTGATTCTTTGATTTGCTCTTCTCACTCTTGTACGTCAGGTCGTCGTCGTCGTCGTCTGTCTCTCCCGTCTTGTCCGACTTTTTCTTTTCACTTTTGGCCGACTTTGTCGTTTCGCTTTCGTTCTTTTTTGATTCTTTTGCACTTTTGTCCGTCTTTTCCTTTTCGCTTTTGTTCTTCTTCGATTTTTTGTCGTCCTTCTTCTCACTCTTCGATGACACACTCTCTACAACTTCATCTTCGCCTGCACTCTCCGTGGTGCCACTGTCGACAGTAGTTTCCGTGGACTCCGGAATTTCTTCACCGCTGTCGACAGAAGTTTCCGTGGACTCCGGAATTTCTTCGCACCTGACAGAGGAAAGCAAAGTTGTGCGATAACAAAAGGGTTTCAAATGCACGTTGGTTAGTTGAATTTACTGTGAAGTTCAACATAAAGTTGATGTTGCAGCTTTTGTGTGTAAATCTCCGAGAACACCCTTTGGTTCTCGTGCAACGCCTTTTGAAAATTGACCCTGTTTGTCGAAGACTCGTACCACTAAACGCTGTATACTCACTCATCAGAGTAATATCCTTTCTTTGATCCCTTCGATTCCTTGCAAGCTTTGGAATTCTTCTTCGAATGCCCGTAATAATAGTAATTGTCATAGTAATTCTTCGCAGACTTCTTGCTGTCTTTTTTTGATTTCTTGGAATCGTATTCGTAATAGTCGTAGAGAACTCGGTTCACATTGCGACTGTTGCTTCGTTCATTAGTTCGTTGCCGCAAAGCACTGCCTCGAGAAGCATTGGATGGACAAACCGTGAGGAGCACGACCAACCCCAATCCATAACCGACCATCGCGCGAATCGAAGTTGCCGCCATCAATATTATTCGTTGGTATGTTTGTTTTGTGTCCTATAACGTACGATCGTTGGCCGAATGATCGTACTCAGACTCTGCGATCCGTGTTTGATTGCTACGTATTGTGTATCTATTTTGTTTCTTTGACAACCCTTGCAATTGATCCACAATGATTGATCCGGAAGACACAGAGGCGTTGATCGCTCCCGCGCAGTGATCAACGGCACACGAAGTTCGCACAACAACGAACGATGCCTTGTAATTTTGAAAAAGATCGAGAGTCCAATCCGGAACAGGCACAAAAAATTCCTTGCTCTTGCACGATCGTTCAACTCGACGGACTGGAAGCGATGTAGATACGTAACAACACAGGAGAATTGATTGTGGTCACACGATAGACGCATGTGCATTCTATTTGGGCAATCACTTTCGATTTTTTAGAGCGGGATATGAAAAAGAATTTTTTGCTTGTATCCGAAGTCCATAATAGTATTTTGGGCCACCTACCGCCCCGATCAGGTCTCACGTGACCAACTCCCGCTTTTGTCGACCCTAGAGGTACGGTAACAAAGCCCTGAAGAATTGAATCGTGACAGATTTTTGTTTTTTACCATATCTGTGATGTTAAAACAGGATCAGTGGCACGCACCAACTTAAACTCGGAAGGGGTGCGGAGCACTCGAGTCTTGCTTCAGGGTCATGCGATTATTCTTCGTATTCCATGTTGAAATATGGAGCGGATTCGGTACATGAGGCACTTTCCAGTCACCAGTACTACTGCTGTATTTTAGGATCACGAATACTAGATCTACTACTAGCGCTCCTGCTGCCTGTTGGAGAAAGAGTGCTAGTAGTAGTAGTACTCCTAATAAATAGTACTACTAGTAGAACTACTACGCTACTACTACTACAGTCTCCTCCTCCTTGTGATTTCTGCTGGCAATACTCTCCACTGTGGTGAAAATATTCTGTGTTGATTTTTCAACAAGAGTTTCAATCTGAGAAAAGCAAAAGAGCCTGCTGTACACTGAACCACCAGTCCTAATATGGATAAGGATCTGGTCATAATAGCTTTACTATTCTAATCCCTAGCTGACCGTAGGTATGGCAGAGCTGCATTCACATGATCATGTCCCAGGGTTTTGTCAGCATGTGTTACATCCAAGGCTGTGGTACTAAACAAGTCAAATAAATCATTGTACTGCAGATCCAACAAGTACACTTGCAGCACCAACAGTTGCATCATACTTTCACCTGAAAATGGATCTAAAGAGACTTTGTGATTCCTCATTGTGATTGTCATTGAAAATACCTACTACGTGTACATGTTTTTTAAATTTAAAGATTTGAGCTCCTTTCGGTAGTAAGCTTGTGTCAAAATGATGCTAGAATTCTTTGGTCTGAGCAAGGACGTCCTCAAATAATACGAAGTAAGACCTTACTTCGTAATAATATTGAGAGAATAATAATAAAAACGGTAATCTTATGGTACAATTCTGTACAAATGTAGTGCGAAGCAATACAGTATGTAAATTTAATTTTTAATTTTTAAAATAAGTACCGGCAAGCATTTTTTTGTTCTGTTGTGATTGATGATTCTCGTGTTTTGTTACGAAGTAAACCTTACTTGTACTTCGTATTTATTGTTGTTGTTGTTGTTGTTGTTGTGAATAAGATCTTTCTGTTTTGCCTCAGTTGATATGAAGCAGCTGGTTAGATGCAGGATCACTCTGTGTACCGGTAGAGGGACCGATCAACAAAGAACCATGGTGCGATCCATATGTTGTATGCCGTCAACATGGATCGCTATTTCACTACTTGTCGCCCACAAGCCTTAATCCTGGTTTTCATCCTTAGGCTTGGCCTCGAGTGTGGTGTTGTTGGCATAGGCACCGAATGAGGGTTCATGATCAACCAACTCGGAACAAATCTGTGTCTGCCACATTCTTCTAACCTGTCCTTTGTATAGGTCAGGAGGACTTGTGGAGTGCAGCACTGCGCTGTTACTCCAAAGGCAGATATCACCCGATTTCCACTTGTATTGTAACACATCTGGTCCAAATTCGGTGTACTCGTTGAACTGAAGGTCCTCGGACATGGGAGAAATTTTTTGAGGTTTCATTCCAGCGGTCAGCAGTTGGTCCACCAATTCTTGGCTCTCCTCCCATGAACGACCACCGAGGCTTTCGAGATTCTTGGACATAATACGAAGCGTTTTCTTTCCGTTCCATTCGCCGGTCATGGGCACAGGGGGAGACGTCTTCATGACGTAACCTGGCTTCTTGGTGAGAGACTTACGAAGCACCTTCGTGCCAGTACCGTTCATACGGAGACCATGATTCCAGTCAAGGGCTGCTGGAGCACCGCCTGCCGTGTGCTTGGTGCTGTAAAGTGCGCAGGACAGATCCGCCAGCTGCTTTTGCTCCGGAGTCAGGGCGTCATACAAGTGCGACAGCTCCACGAAAAGCGTTTCACCGTGGTCCTGCGGCGCCTCCAGGCAGTACAGCAACGTGATATCTGTGGCATCGACGTGCCACTCGTAACCAAGGCGGTTTCTGATCATACCTTCATTCGTTCCGATCTGACGGAAGCAAGGATACTCTGGGTGCTCGCAGAACCCAGCGTGAAGGGTCTTCTTAGCATCGTCAAAGGTTTCGGGTCGAGAAAAGCAAGACGCCAGAGCGAGCAGTTCCTCCGGGTGCATGTCGGTTTGATCACGGAACACAAGCAGACCATGTTCCATTAGACCATCCTGGATCGCCTTGACAACCTCGGGAGCAAGCGGGTTGGTTCGCATGTTCTTGCCACGGAGGTCTACTCCGTTCACATACCGGCCCACGCACCCAACCGGTGTAAAGCTCACCTCGGGTACAGGTGGTGAAAGAGGACGCCCTCGAAAGGCCACACCAGTCGCTTCGGTAATCGCGGCCCTGAATGCGTCCAAGAAGGCATTGTTCATGGCCGGGAGGCCGATGGTTACACGCAGACAGCCTTGGCAGTGCAAGTCCTTGGTTCGATTTCGGACCAGAACTCCAAGGGAGGCCATGCGAGTGTACACAGATTCAATCAAAGAGACATCCGAAAGTCGGAATAGCAAGAAGTTGGTCTGGGACGGGAAGACATGCTCGACGCCGGGACTGGATCGGAGCTCCTTGGCCACGCGGGTCCTCTCCTCGACACATTGTTGGATGCCCGCAGCGATCCTGTCCATGCCCTTGATTGCGTGCAGGGCCACCTCCCCCGCCAAGGTGCTAATGTTGTACGGTGCCTTCACTTGGTTGGCAACAGTGGCAACATCGGTGCTCGAGATCAGCATGCCACAACGTGCGCCCGCTAGGCTGAATGCCTTTGAAAATGTCTGAATGACCATGAGATTTGGAAATTCGTCCAACAAGGAGACAGCTGTTGTTTTGGCGGGATCGTCACAGAAGTCGATGTATGCCTCGTCCACAGCGACCATGACCCGAGGGTTCTCGGTCAGCACTTGGCGGATGTCACCAATGGGGATCGGCTTGGTGGTTGGGTTTCCTGGAGAGCACAAAAAGATAAGCTTCGTTGATGATTTGACTTTGCGGGCCAAATCCTTGAGGTCGAGGTCGAAGCCTGGGGTCAGGTTACTGCAGATTACTTCGACGGCGTTGATGTTCGCCGACACTGCGTACATGCCGTAGGTTGGTGGAGTGACAACGAGAGACGCCTCGTTGGGCTCGCAGAACATGCGAATGACAAGGTCGATGACTTCGTCGGCGCCAACAGTAATCGTTAACTGGTCCGCACGGATCCCTCGCAAGGCAGCAATCTCGTTCTTGAGTGGTATTTGGTTGGGACATGGGTAACGCTCAAGCGCCAGATCCATTTGAAGAATTCCGTCAGGTAGGTCGCAACCGAAGACGTTTTCGTTGGCGTCTAGGAAGACTTGCTCGTCGCACTTGTAGTCATTCTCCTTCTCCCCACGTCCTGGGAGGAGCACGCCGAGTTCGGCCTGCTCATCCCGGGCGCACTTGTACGGAACCATGGATAGGATGTTGGACCGCAGAACCTGCTCCAGGTCGAAGGCTTCCTGAATGCCTTCATTGCTTCCTGCTACCCCATTGGCTACCTCTTCGATCACACGGTCGGCCTCTGCCGCCTTCAATGTAGACCGCGATGCAGACGTCATTTCCTTGATTCGCTCTTTGGCCTCTATGCACTGCTCCTTTGTGAGTGTGAAGCCCAATTGCTCCGATCGAGCCTTGATGCCGTTCCAACCGCAAAGATTGTGAGCAATCATGATCTCGCGTTCAATCCCAAAGTCGTGGGGGTTGAGCCCTTCGTATGTCTCGGGGTTCGCCAACACTGCTTTCACGTGCACGCCAGCCTTGTGCGCAAAGGCAGTAGACCCAGTCACGATGTTATTGAAAGGAATTTCAACACCCGCTGTCTTTGCTACCCTCTGCTCAAGGGCCTTGAACCCCTTCAGATTGAAACGCTCCTTCATGGCATCCCTGTCCTGAGTATACATGCACGCTACAAAGCCACATGTTGGAACAATGCCCAAACGTTCCCCAAGCCCGAGGACACAGGTTTCGACGACAGTGCATCCCGCTTCAATTGCGCACAGTGCATTAGCAATTGCGCAACCGTTGTCGTTGTGGCCGTGAAAGTCCAGCTCGGCAGTGGGGGGTAGCCGAGCCTTGAGCTTGGTCACCAACTCGGTAACTGTCTTCGGTGTGGCGATCCCTCGCGTGTCGGACATGCACAGTACGTTGGCACCCGCCTCGTGACCGGCCTTAAAGACGGATACCAGATCTTCGAAATTTGTAGTCCATGAATCTTCAGAAGCGAACCAAACCTCGATGTCTGTATTCTGCTTGACCCAGCCGACACATTCTTTGGCGGTAGCGATGATCGCATCGATGTTCTTGCCATGAGAATTGGTCTGCATAAGTTCTGAAGTGCCAATGAACAGAACTAAAATGTCAACGCCAGTCTCAGCTGCTTTCTTGACGAG
Organism: Pseudo-nitzschia pungens; assembly: GCA_037355855.1. Classification (NCBI taxonomy): domain Eukaryota; phylum Bacillariophyta; class Bacillariophyceae; order Bacillariales; family Bacillariaceae; genus Pseudo-nitzschia; species Pseudo-nitzschia pungens. The sequence goes on along the minus strand of CM074760.1, from coordinate 2,542,820 downwards.
GTCAAGCTTGCAGAGGGTGCTGGTACAAATCTTGGCCTTCAGCCCGAGATCAAGTACCTCGAGCAAGTCTTGGTAGCTTTGGGGCGACGAGTTGGGATCCGTCATCTCGATGATGTCCACCCCGAAGTCCGACAGCTCTTTTACAATCTCGATCTTGTCGTCGTGACTGAAATGACAAAGCATAGACTGCTCGCCCTCTCGGAGCGTACTGTCAAGAATGCGCCACTTATGGTTGTTGCTTCCGTTTGTAGGTTGAGACATGTTTGATTCTTGAAACAATTTTCTAGAATAGAGAGAGGGGGGGAGAAATGTGAGCTGATCTTTGTATCGGTTAGATCAATCAATTTATGAAGGTGATCACTCCAGAAGAATTTACCTGAAAAACTTGCTGATGAGTTGGCAGTGAGTGGAATTGAAATTATGAGAATGGTCGGTCTGTATTGGAAAGTGTATCTTTGGCAGGCACAGCCATACAGGAACTTAGTTTCAGACCTTGTATTTTCCCACTCTCAGTCCAAATTCACGTACATTATTTACGTGACAATATGAATTTAGTAAAACGCTAAAATCTGAAACGTACGTTTCCATGTCCCCTGACTACAAGGATGAAAATACGGGTTTTTTTAGAGACATTGGTGCGGAAGATACGAGGGAAAGGCTTCAACCATTTTTTGATAAGTATTGAAAGCCAGCGAATACTTTCTGGGGACGAAGACGATTGCGAACCAATGAATCGGTGGGTCCTGACACCAGTTGTCTTGCGTGCCTGGTACAGTAAGGTTTACTGTTATTGAAATTTATTTCTGTCACCCAATTTATATATATGCATATGCAATATATATAGATATATGCATTTCCGAGATCAATGGTTTCGCAATGGACAGTTTTTCAATCGAAAACACGGTCGACGCATCAACCTTCTCTGGGATCCAGTGTCAATCCAATCAAATTCTTTTATCTGGGAAGGCGCTTGGGGTACGTGTGAGCCTAGCTCATTTTGTTTTCGATTGGGACGAAAATGGCACGAGTCCGGTTGACTACTAGAATGTGAGCTACAGTACGGTAAATGTGATGGATTGGAAAAGGAGAATTTGCGCAAACAACAAACGTATCGTACCGTAGATACCAGTATTGAATCTTTTTATTTAAGCTGATCGTGTTCACGATTGAAAAAGTTCCGGCAATTAATTCTCTACACGTAACTTTTTCTTTGAGACAATAAAACTGATAGAACGAGAAAGATTCATATAAGGTCAAGTGTTGCATAAGTTGCAGTAGAAACTGGTAAAAGATATATGAAAAGAAAAGCTATATATATTGATGTCCACGTGAATCGTCTCATTATGATCAAAGAGAACCGGGATATAGTAGCAGATATATAAATGGCAGAGGCATATATATTGAAATAAAAAAGGGTAAAAGCAATAAATATACTGAAGATCGTGTTCTGAATGACGAAGAATCAATTATTTCACATCATGCTTCGCCTTCCTTCAATTTTCCATAAGCAATCCCAAGATAATGTTGAACGGGTACAGAAGAAGTACTATTTTCATAGTGTTATTTGTAGATGGGACCGAAACAAGTTTTCTATTCATCATGTTCTTTTCTTTTGTTACACAAATATGTTTGACGGTTTTTTTTGTGGTTGCGCATCCCTCGTAAAAAATACCGTACTTCGTAATACGTAGTACGAACTATGATGTATGATGTCCGTTGCATCCCAATATATATTACATACGTGCACGTACTGAAACCCGCTTTGGGGTCCGACGACTCTTACTAAACTGAATCTGAAGTGTAACGTACAGACAACCGGGTGAACTGTTATTTTTTAGGACAAATTGCCTTTGATCAATCAAACTCGATACGTGGTTTGATTCAAGCGAATCTACGTACAAGCAGTATGGTACGGTAGGTACACGTGCGTTTCGGGATGGTGATCAAGTATCAAGTCTCAAAATGTATTAATTAAGAACAACTGGTTAATTTGATGAAAGAAACCCTTCATCGCGGACGGAATGTTCTGTCCACAATAAGTTAAGATTACTGCATGCCCGGTTTGGAAAAAGTAAAGTTGTGCAAGTGTTACAAATTCCCATACCGGTACAACAATAAAAATACATGGCAATGAGCGCATCCGAAAAAACTGTCCTTCTGAATTCCGATACCTGTTCCGAACGCAGCGAAAATGTCCAGGAGAAACGGAAACGTTCGCTAACTACAATAGCGCTCGCGGCCGCGATGTTGGTACAGTCGTTTCTCCTGGTAGGCGTCTTCCCATACTCCGGATTTATGGCAATGCAACTTGTCCCAGGCCTGAATGAGGAGACCTCGGGCAGCTACGCCGGTTTGATCGCCTGCTCCTTTATGGTTGGACGGACCGCCTCTTCGTTCGGGTGGGGGCAGATATCCGACAAGTATGGGCGGGTATTCGTCATCAGGGCGTCCCTGCTTCTATCGGCAGTGTTCTCGATACTCTTTGGCTTATCCTCCAATTTTTATTTGGCTCTGTTGTGGAGGGGCATCCTAGGCCTCTGCAACGGAATCATTGGCCCGGTGAAGGTGCTGGTAACCGAGTATAACAGAGGAGATAGAAACAAAGAGACGGAGATGATGGGACTCGTCATCGGAACGTGGGGATTAGGGTTCCTCATCAATCCCGCCATCACAGGATTTCTGTCCGAACCTGCCAAGCAGTTTCCAGAATCATTTCTAGTTCGGATTTTCGAACCTCTTCTGACAGCCTTCCCCTTCCTTCTGCCTAATGTTGTCGGAAGTCTCTTCTGCCTGATCGCCGATGGCCTTGTCCATTCCTTCGTGGAAGAAACGCTGCCTCTCGAACAGCGAGAATTTCTTACCCTTCTTCCATGCAAAAAGAAAATGATGCGTACCGCCTCCTCCTGTGGGCTATTCAAACAATCGGACGAGGACCCCGAGACAGATGGGCCCGCATCCAGCGAGACCGGATCGCTGATGCCCGAAGAGGACGTGGTGGAATGGAGTGGAGAACTGACAGTCGAATGGAGTGGGGACTTTTCATTGGAATCAAGTAGGGAATTTAGACCGCCACCAGCCACACTGTCTTCCCTGTGGAGACGCGAAGCCACGCGCGAGCACCTTCTGGTTTACTGGGCGTACTCCTTCCTTATCGTGAGCCTGGAGGAATCGTTCCCCCTGTACTGTCTTTCAAAGGCCTCAGGGATGGCGATCGAGGAGAAAATTATCGGGGAACTTTTCTCTGGCTCCGGGTTCTTCTTCATTACCATGCAGTACTTCCTCCTGACTGGACTCGTCAAGAGGTTCGGGTTTTACAAAACTCTGACCATTGGGGGCTTCGCTAGCGTTCCCTTCAGCGCCCTGATTCCTCTAACGCTGTTCACCAACCGCAACGCGCCTGAGGGGTCACTAACCCTTTTGTCATTTTTGCTGCTTAGCGGGGTATACGCCGTGGTTCAGGTCTTTTCGGTGCTCGTTATTTCAACCCTCACCATGACTACTAACCGGACCGTGCCACCCCATCACAGGGGAACTATGCAGGGCCTTTCAATGGTCGGTGGATCGATTGCCAAGGCAGCCGGTCCCGCGTTTTCGGGATTTTTTTTTTCATCAAGTGTTGGATATTTTATTCCTCCGACTGGATCAATCGTAGTGTTCGGTCTTTTTTCATTTTTGGGCATTTGCGTTGCATTCAAAATGGGAAGGTTACAAATATACGAAAACTCGCTCATGTGAAAATAGCTGGCTATTGAGATGCCTCTGTTTTTGTGAGCCAATCCATAAACCCACACACACTGGAATACAGTCAAAAGTCCTCAGATGCTGAAACGCTTCCTGCCAGGCACCAATTACTGTAAGGTTGTATGCAATATCATGCCCAGAGATTGGACGAGGCAAAATGAAGACAGCACTTACTTCGCCGAAAGGTGATAGCATGATAGAATAAACGTATTAATATTACTAGTAGTAGTAAAAGATGATAAGTTCTTTGTTGCACGTCGAAATAGAGTGGGGGGACTCAGATTGGCAGCAGAGCCCTAGCCAAGAAATTTGAAGGTCGTTTTTCAACTAGAGAGGAGCATGACAAGAGGAGGGGCTGGTTGAAAGCTGTCGAGCTGCAGGAAGCTCAGGAGGAGCAGCAGATCTTGATTTGCCAAGACATGACGTGTACCGAAGCACAAAGTTTGTGGGCAAAACGTGAATCATGCCAAAGTGAAACACTGAATCAGTAACACTGGTGGTACTATTATTTGCAATGCTAGGCTCAAGCGTGTATCTTAAGTAGTAGAAAAGTACTAAGGTATATAGTCAAGCACTTCTAGCGATATTCTGGTGTACTAAAAAGCAAGGTTTCTTGTATTACAGGAGGGAAGAGGTGGTGAAGCATTGTATACTCAGGAATAACAATAGTATCATGTTGCTATATTGTGAGCACAAAACACAAGGTAGTCTTACAGTATGAGATTGTAGGCCAGAATAAGGACTATCACCACCATCATGTTGCTGCTGTTGGCGGTAGTACTACTATTACTACTAATGAGAATTGAGTACTACACTACTACTACTAGTACCCTTGCTCTCCTACTAGTAGCACAGTCCAGAAAAGTCAGTACTAGTACTTCTTCTTGTGATACTACTACTAGTAGTAGTAGCTACTGCTGGATTGATTGATTACTAGTTACTACTGTCACACCAATTTGTCATTTCCAAATCGCTACCTTTTTGAATAGGGTGTTGAAACAGTAGAGAATTCTACGAAACCTGAAAGAACGATGTAAATGGTCCTATTGATTAGATAAAAGAGAAAAGTATGACACCATCGGATTGTCAATCTAGGGACAATCCTTTCATGTGGATGGCTGATAATGTCCATGTCCGACATCTGTCTTGACATCCCTCCATGTAGCTTAGATATGATTGGTGGACATCTTGTGGCTGTGGTGAGGTGTCATACGTTTCTTCGGCTGTCATATGTTTCATATTATATGTAAGTACGCATCGATGTATGTGAATCGAGATATATTCCAACACACTCCTGTTGATCAAGCATGTTTCCCTCATGGTTTGGTTAATACCTGGGATATCATCTCTTTCTTTCTTCTGTTCTTTGCGGCATAGTAGTTATTCTTGTAGGCCAGGTACTCAGTCTCCGTAACCCCCAGAATCATGTTTCGAAATTTTCTAAACAAGCTTCCTTGTAGTGGCTTAGTGAAGAAGTCAGCAATCATGTCCCCGGTGGGACAATATTCCACTGAGATCTCCCCTTTCTTGACCCTGTCTGTGATGAGGAAGTAGCGTATATTTATGTGTCTTGTTCTTTTAGTGCTGGAGGACTTACCGTTTGTTTCCAACTTGATGGAGCTGGTGTTGTCCTGGTAGAGGAAGTTCTCCTTTCCCAGGCGCGCTGCTCCTTCTTTGATCTTGGCCTGGTACCCCTGCCATTGCAGATAGTAATGGCACCAGAGATTATATGGCAGCGTGTCGTCCACTCCAACCAGCTCGGCCTCGGTTGAGCTCCTGGTATTCAGCTTCTGCTTGGTGGAGATGGCAAGCACCGCCCCCACTCCAAATGTTAGTAAACCCCCGGTGTGGCTCTTCATGTCCGTGTGGACTGCGAAAGACGCATCAACATACCAATAGGCGTTACCTGTTTCATCCCACCCCAACACAAGGGGAAGGAATATGGTGTCGCGGACATACGCCAACACTCGCTTCAGCTTCTTCCAGTCATCCTCGTCTGGGCTTGCAACTCTGGTGCACAGGAACGCGATGGCAGTTTGAATGTCGGGTCGAGCCCGCTTGCTGGCGAAGAGCAACTGGGCAACAACTGAGTGAAATGTGTCGGCGTCTACCTTGTTAAGCTTTACACCCTCTGCATTGGCCTTGAACAGGTGTTCTGCAGCAGGTGTTGGTGTAACCCTGGCCTCACGCAGGGTGTCTGGAATGTCTGTGATAATCCCTTCTAGATAGTCAAACATGTTGAACTTTACCTTTCCTTTTGTGGAGTAATCTATGGTCATACCAACATAGTCGTGCACTTTCCCCCTGGTCACAGTGAGCGGTGCCTCCTTCCCAAACTCTGTGTTCAAGTCTGCAAGTACCTTGGTGACGACTCCACTGTCCTTGTGGGAAATTTTCAGGTCGTCTACATGCCATACGATGGTACACTGGCTTCCATTGATCATCTTGTTGGCGGTGCATGAATCATATGGATTCAGCTCGAAGCCCCACTTGATGAGTGCGCTGGACAGCTTCTGCCAAAAGAGGATGGCTGCGCGAAGTGTCCCATAGATTGCCTTGTCGGCACGCGCATACAGGGTCTTGGTGCCTCGCTGATTTATTACATACGGCTTGTAGAGACCAGGATCAATCTTGCTGAGGATCTCTGCCATTGCCCCGTCCAGGCGTATATGCACTATTTCTCCCTCGGGCATTGGTGTCTGTAGAAATGCCCCCGGTATGTCGGCTGTAGCTACGTCCCGACCCTCAATTGCATCAATAACGCAAGTCAACATGAGCGCATGTAAGGAAACCGTTGGCGAGTAGGTGTCTTCTCGGGCGATATAGTCACGTTGGCTTCGGCCGTCGGCACACCCCCTGGCCTTAATCTTCCCGCATCGCTTACGTTTCAAGAACATGAGGTACGGGAGCGCTTTTTGGATCTCCTCCCGCGACATCGTTCGGATGTGTACAGGTGTCACTACCTTCCGATCGTGTAGTTGCTTGAGTTCCTTGAGGACAGCGTCCACACCGGCCGCTCCGAACAGCTTCAGACCAGCCTTGATCCCGTACTGCCTAGTCACAAGCGTCGCATCAATGTTATTGTACTCGCCGATTGCATTTGCAACAAACATGTAGCGCTCATGAGTTCGTGAGATAGCTCGCACGGCGTTGGATAGCCCACCAGAAAAGAACGATCCTGTTGGTTCGGATATGGTGGTGGCGAGGCGATGATGCACTGTTGACGCGTAGCCATCCGCCTCACTATACTTGTTGTGGGTTCGACTTACCCTTGGTCTCAGCTCCATGTGGTGCCCATTGTCGGTGGTGGTGTTGGTATCGTCCCCACTGTTGGATTGGTTGTCAACTGTGTTCGTACTATGAGTGCTGTCTGCAACTGACTCGTCTCCATCAGCGTCGTGCTGATCCTCGAGTTTCGGTAGCGTGTCGTGTCCACGGTTGTCGCATCCGTTGGGCTCATATGAAGCAGACGGGACTGTGGTGTCCGTCTCGTGATCCCGACAGTTGGGTTGGTCCGTTGTCGTGCCGGCGACGGTTGCACTATGGATCCCATCGGCATTGGTGGTGTCTCGGGGCTCGGCGTGCGCTGTGTCGGTCCCGCCTGTACCCGGTCCACTATCTTGTACGCCACTCGTTGTGCCGTCGATAAACTCGGTATCGTTATAATTTGAGTTCTTGCTGGATTCTAAAGAGCTCTCCTCATCATAGTCCTCCAGGTCAGACTCAGTTCTTGTCGTTGACAATGAGTATTCCTCGTCAGAATCATCCTCGTCGCTTGCAATGGAGTCGGTTTCGATGTCGAGAATGGTCGAGTGCCCCTGGGCATCTCCAAAGGTGAGTCCGATTGGTGCCTTCATGTTCTTGGCGATCTGTTCCACACGCGCTATCACTGTGTCGGTCATGTGTGCCAGAGTCGCTGTTCTCCGGCGAATTCGCCGCTCGGTTTTGAGGTCAAATAAAAACATTGCGCCTTGTACATCGCCAGTTGGTCGCAAGTATATCGCATCTCGCGCTCTAACGTCCAGGGAGTTGTCCCCTGCCTCTTCGTGTCCGAGGACATAATCGCCGAATTGAAACCGACAGTGTTTTCGGGCGTCAAGTCGGGTCCCTGTCATGATTTGTCTGGGCGGCATGGTTCGAGACACTCCTACTCGGTTACACCAGTTATTCAGGTGGAATGTTACCCCATTAACCAGTTCTATCATCATTCTCGGTGGGATACGCTTGAACGGAAGGGACGCGAAGGTGGTTCGCACTCGGTCACGAGTGGTGCGATTGTCGCGCTCGATGTCGGGTTGGTGCTCGTTGGGTGCGACAGCATGAAAGGCCACTGGTGGCTGTAGTTTGAGGAGATCATCCTGAAGGCAGTTGAACTCATTGTCTCCCCAGACCTGAGTCACCGTGAAACCTCGAGATCGATATATCCCAATCACGGTGGTGATGGTGCTGAGAAGCGTTGCTTGTGAGGCGTCTGGCAATACACGGCTCGTCCGAAAGTAGAGATGTCGAGAGATTGTCCGAAAGAACTTGATTCCATTGACATGAAACACGTCAACACATAGGGTGACGCTTTGGTATTGGCGCAGGATTCTTGCTGGGACGGGGGAGATATCCTCCCGAACGTGCCTCGGTTGTTGTCGGACTGTCTTGCCCTTAACGACACTGGTGTTTACCCCGAATATATCTCGCGCCATGAGCACGTCTCGTCGGGATACCGGACAGTTGGCAATGAGGTTATTGTCAACCATGTGGAGGAAGTCTCTATCACTTGGAAAACCCAGGCTATCTTGCAGTTTTCGGGCCTTTTCGGCCCGTCGCAAATCAAGGTCCGAATATGTTTGTTTCTTTCCACTGACCGTGGTGATGTTGAGGATGGTCTCCTCGGTTGTTGTTATGTCTGCAAAATACAGGCCACATGCTGATCGATCAAAGCGCCTCGTGGTTCCATCCTCTTTGTGCACAAAGAAGGATTGTGCGACGGACGTGTCGAGGGTGACCCGGTACGAGTCGGACACTAGGCCGAGGGATAACACATTTGCCAGACCCCCTTCTTGGTACCACACGGTGCCAAATCCCGGCAGGTCTCCTACCATGTCAACAAGGACTGAGCCTGCGTTACAGTGGATGCGCACCCGCCCGCCGTTGGGGTGTGGTCGAATATTCTTGAGGAGTTTTGGATTGGCAACACAGTTGCATGTTGCTTGGCTGTCCAGGAGTATCCAGTTGGGGTTCACACGGCCATTTGATTGTGATAGGATTCGCTCAACCGGCTCGCTCTGCCAGTGTTCATCAGGTTCACAGGCGCGTATGCGCCCAACACTCCTGCCCTCTTCCGGGTGTTGTCCTGTCTCGCATACTCCGTTTGATACAAAGCACAATTCCTCTCCGTCATCCGCCTCAAGGATTCCATTCATTAGCGCCTGTGTTGCTTGCTTCACGGGTTCTGCTTCTTTCTCGTCCTTCGGTTCCTCTTCCACTCCTTTGGTAACAAAGGATGTTCCTTCGGTTGTCTTCTCTGATCGCTCATTACTGTCTTGGGTTGGCGACTTCCTGTCTGCGTGTGTGGCATGTTGGTCACCGCCTCCGCTTGTGGTGGGGCTCTTCTGGGACGACTTATTGGACTTGTATTGGTTCATAAGTTCGAGCGCTTTTGGCCCACTTGTTGGGTATACGTCCGTCCCGAGGCTGTAATTGTCTTTTAGGACTCCTGGTAAGTTTCTGTAGTTCTTGATGTTGGCGCCGTTGGCTGTAATGACTCCAATGAGTGTGTGTTTTACTGCCTCACGATATGGCGCCTTCTTGTCGTCTGTTAATGCTAGATACTCGTTGTAGGTGATCCTGGGTGTGGATTTTTTTAGGATGTACTCAGTCATTGACTTTGACTCGATCCGAATGCCGGCTGACTGCATGACATCGAACCGTGCCTTGGTCTCTTCGACGAAATCCGCGGCTTCCTTGGTGCCATCCTGTCTGCACTGGAAAAACTTTAGAATCTTCTGTGCTGCATCCAGCATTGGATGGACCCTGGTGCCATTGTCTCGATAACAATATTCTCGTAAGTGTTTGATCAGTTGGATCGTGTCCTGGTTGCTTTCGATATCTGACCATTGGTCAAGTGACTTGAGATGTTCTCTCACTCCTGCACTGATTTGACCCTCCACCATTGAGAACAGCGCCTTCAGATCTTCGGTGTACTTGTCATAGTGCTTGACTGAGTTCTTGACCTTTTCAGCCCACAGTGTGGTAAGCAAGGTTTGCTTCCTTGTGTCAATCTTGGGGGTACCATCCACAGTTATGGTGTATTCTTTTTCCTCTGGCATTGCTGGCGCAAAATCAGTCTCCTCGAGGACGTTCATGGTTAGTAGGGTTCCCCTGACTTTCGAATTCTTTTGTCCGGCCACCACTTTAATTGCCTCAAACAGTCTATCATATTGTTGAGAGTTTGACCCGGTAATTACGAGTCCCTTGAGTTCATCTTGGTTCAATCCACTGAACTTTCCTCCGGTGCTTGTTCCGGGGTTTGTGCTCTTGTTTCGGTTCCTTGACCGATTCTTGCTTGTCTTGTTCGACTGGTAGGGCTTGTTACTGTTGTTGTCCCCTCCACGGTTCGATGACAGCTTGTCCATGGTTGCCGGAGGACGCTGTGTCTACTGCAACGGCTTACCTGTGTTGTTGTTGCTTGTGTGGAGGATTCTGGTGAGTGTCGACTCAACACACAAAGTAACGGGATGTCTATGGTGACACTTCTATTCAGAGATTTGTAATCGATCTGATACCGATACTTTTCTCTTTTATGTTGAAACAGTAGAGAATTCTACGAAACCTGAAAGAACGATGTAAATGGTCCTATTGATTAGATAAAAGAGAAAAGTATGACACCATCGGATTGTCAATCTAGGGACAATCCTTTCATGTGGATGGCTGATAATGTCCATGTCCGACATCTGTCTTGACATCCCTCCATGTAGCTTAGATATGATTGGTGGACATCTTGTGGCTGTGGTGAGGTGTCATACGTTTCTTCGGCTGTCATATGTTTCATATTATATGTAAGTACGCATCGATGTATGTGAATCGAGATATATTCCAACATAGGGGCACGATTCTAGTATGCTCACTCAACGATAATTACCGGTAGGTACGGTAGGTACCGTAAAAATTAACTGTTGTTGGTTTTTGATTTTTTGGACGTCCTTTGTCCTTTTATCATCATCATTCCTACCGTACGAGTACGTAACCATCACGGTACAATTTCACAACAAAAACTTGGCCAGCACCAATCTGTCCCGTCCATCCGTCCACCCGGAAAATCTGTATGTCTTGTCAAAATCAGAGTGTTGGCCATCATCATTATCATACCGTACAGTAAATCTTACTTCGTACGTAGTAACTAGTAAGGTTAACCTTACTTCGTAATCATCACCAAATTCAATCGGCCGATGATTCATTCCAAATTTTTGTTTCACTCAGTTATTCTGTTGGGAGTAGGGAAACGAACCCAAATACAGCACAAAGTACCGGATATTATCATCAACAAAGTGTACACAAGAAAACATATCTAGGAATCCATACCGAATTCTATTTGCATACTAATAGGTGGCTTGTTGCGATTACCATGAGCGGAGATAGTAGTACAAAGAAGGAATTCGATGGTGCAGCGGATGCCACCGCCGAAAGCGGTGGAGTGGAACCCCAAATGGAACCCTTGTTCAAAGCCCTGAAAGAAAACGAGAATGCTACTCTGTCCTTTGCGGAAGGCTTTCGGGACAAGGTCAGGATTCTCTTCGAACACTTCGACGTGGACGGGGACGGTAGACTCAGGTATAACGAACTAGCAGCCCTCCAGATCGCAACGAACGATAGTGGCGACGACGAAAGCTCGAAACTCTCGAAGGAAATGTACGTCATGGCGTGTCAGAGCCTAAATTGCCATCCAGATCAAGGCCTGAGCCTGGAAGCCCTCAAGTTCACATATGCTGCCGAAGGTGCCGACATCGATGCCGATTACGAGAAAGTTTTCGACAAGGATGGAAAGCCGAGGAAGGTCGTGGTGCTCCTTCCGACAAAAAAAGAAGAAACCAAGGAACCAAAAAATAAGAACGAGAACGGCGATGACAAAGTCTACGAGGTGGGAGCTAATGGAGTGGATATTTCATGATGAGGCAGCCCGAGATACTGCTCGATTGTGTCGTGTTCGATTACACTTTATGGAATCACACAGCAATCCACTGCACCATTGTTCTTGTCCACAACACTGCTTCCGATTCCGATCCCGACTCCGGTTCGAGACCAACGAAATGGAAGCGTCACGACTAACCATCTATCCGACGCGCACCGAGCTAAATGTATCCCACTGTATATACAGACGTAAAGCTAGCACAAACTTCAACACAACAACATGCTACAAAAAAGCAAAAAGGAAGAGAAAAGCGACCATTTTCATTTTCCACGAGAATTCAATTCCTGCTTTCAAACCTACGAAGTGGGTGGATGATTGATTGCCCGTACCCTTATCGGAACCGACAATAACTATATGATTTATACTTTCTCGCTAATCTAGCGCCCGTAGTGCCTTTTTGGAATGGATACAGTTCTTTGTGCGCCGTTTCTCCCACATAAACAACAATTTTGGTGAACAAATCGACTTTCAATGCGACGAATTGTTTGAGCTCGGTGCCAGAGGAGTCACTTGTAGGAGACAGGTATATCAACCCATACTTGCGTTGGGGGAGTTCTTTTGCGTTGGGAGAGTTTTTCTGCGTATACTGATTCTTGACGCGATTTTGTTGGCATCATTAAGAAGAATTCAATCCGTTTGTGGTGTTGAGTCCCCGCGCATGTGAACATTTCCTGTCCTCTTTCCTTATCCATCGCATTTTTCCTTCAGTTGCCATTATCATAAAATCAGCTACCCAACGCATCACCTATCGCAGTACTTTTGCTCTCGTAACCGTTTGATAAGCGACATATTCACTTCTTAGCACAGATTAGAATCATGCTTGTTGCTTTGAAAACACCAAGATTTCAAGTGTGTAGTTAGTAGGTACGTCATTCTGAACGGATCAAGTCTGACTCTTGCGACAATATGCGGAGCGCAGCAGGGCAGAACCCTTTTACCACTGTAGACTTTTGTTTGGTAGTCGTCTTCGACGAAGGACACGATACAACTACAAGAACTACGTATCATCCCCTTTCCAACATAAAAAAAAGCACCTGAAATGCTACAGTAGATCAAAACATAAAACACAAAACACGTCATGTCCTATTGACAGTTGGATACACTACAGTTGTTTGTTCTTATTCACTTTTCACAATGGGGGTCATGACGCCTGATTCATCACTCATCACGCATTACATTTGATGCTATCATAGATCAGATGATGATAATAATATCACGATATCATGCAAATAATGCAACCGTGTCAACAGAATTGTCGAATCGAACATGCGGTTCGTACCGTACGTACGTACTTGGACCTCGTATTGGTCACGGTGCACCGTAAACTTACTCGTACGTAACCTTAAGGTCTTACCGCAACTGTTTTCCGAGTTCAGATGACCCGAGACCTAGCTAATAGCTCTGACAGCGGTGAGTTTATTTTTAAAAAAATATTCGTGGCTTTTGGCTCGTGACTCGCGGCCTGCACCGCCCAAAAAATAGGCCCAAAAAATGATCAAACCGACGCAACCATTTCTCCGTCCAGTCACTCTTCCTCGCATCCATCTGGTTGGGTCGGCTCTTTCACATCGAATAGCATCCTTGTCGGCACAGCTTCTATCATTATTCCTTACGTAGTATTTATTCACTCAATCGCTCCGCTGGAACCGGTTGCGATAATATGTGTAACTTTGCTTGATGCAAAAAACAAATTGTACAGAGCAGTAGGTGCCGTTGGCCAAAGCTAAGGCAGAATACGGTCGAAATCTGGAACATTCTGCCACCAGCATGGAAAGCGTTGTTTTGACCTCCGAGTCGCCCTTAGTTTCACGACAAGGGGCAAGAAAACAAAAGCAGGATCATCAATATGCTCCCAATCCTATTACGTACAGTGGCAATTGCGAAAAACACGACACAAAAACCAAAAATCCGTATCGAAAATACGCTCCAAGACGTAGCAATGATGTGAAGAAACGAGTCGTGACAGGCCTGATTGTAGTGACTGTTGTAGTGTCTTGGATAGGCATTCTTTCCTTTGAGTACCTCGCGCTTAGTGCAATCGACCCTGGTAGAAATCGAAGAGGGAGTAGTGTTTTCTCTCCAGGGGAAGAAAGGAATGGTGTGGACAATGATAGTTCAGAAGACTTCCTTCGCGGGGCCTCCAAATCAAGAGATGCTTACGACTCAATTTTTTGCCGAGCAAGCAGTAAGAAAGGTGATACACTGGGCAGTGACGGCAATCGAAAGAACTCCAGCCATGGCAAAAATAGGAAGCCCGTATTTCTATGGGGCATTCCATCTACAAGTTCGTCGCATGAAATCCGACGACGAAATCTCTTGCGCAGAACCTATCTCAACTTTGACAATCAAAAGCGAACCTACTTTACAAAAAACCATTCCAACGGAACAAATCATTCCGAATACGACGATCGAATCTGTTCTTTCCACGAGTTCATTTGCGACGAGCAAATACAGGCCAAGTGTCAAATGGTATACGTCTTCTTCATCGCTGGCCATAAAAACGATACCAAAAGTGTCCCACCGCTCATCCTGAATGAATCCATAACCGATTTCCGCGACATGCTTCTGCCCTACGACGAGAAGAACGCCACAACTCTGAGTGTCCCAGATCCGGATCTTCGCGAACCTGGAACGGTCTACCTGAATATTCGGGAAAATCAGTTCGATGGGAAAATGACGACCTGGTTCAAATTTGCGAGTCTTGTGGCGAACGAATACAACTCCCGGGCAGTTGTCTCTAGACCTATAGACTATGTCTTCAAAGTCGATTCGGACTTGCTATTAATGACTCCCCATTTCTTCGATTGGTTCGATGGTGTCCACAATGAACAGCAAAAGCGTTTGCAAGAGCAAACAATCGATAGTCATCCTTCATCAAGTGTCGGACCGATTCGACGCGTATACGGCGGAGTCGAGTTTCCAGCGACGAACTGTGCAGTCAACCATACCTTTGATCATCCCTGTCCGCTACCTCTCAGCGGCCCTTCTTATATGAGTGGAGAACTGAATTTCTGTTCGGTTGATCTAGCAACCTATATTTCGAGCAACGATTGCCCTAGAGACCAATGGACAATACCCCACGAGGACGTTTCTCTATCGAACTACGTGTATTCTTATCAAAACAACACCCCATACCACCGCAAGATCGGCGTACAGAACATTGAGGAAGATCAGCACATTAATATTGTGAGCGTGAACACATCCCGAATCCTTCTCTTGCCGAACATGAGGGCGGATTGGAATAATGTGAGCCTACGGAAACATCCCGAGGTTTTGAAGAGCGGAGAACTTCTCTGGGGGCATTCGATCGCACGGGGCAACCACACAATGTATCTTTACTGGAAAAAAGATACAAAGTTCGGAGCCTTTTGGAATTTTTTTTTCAGAACTCTTGTATCACCCCTCCCCACACGAAGTAGCTCCGTTTTGTCTAAGAAGAAATGGGGATCGACCACAAAAAGCGCCGGTGTCGCAAAGAAATTGAAGGATCTGCTGAACAAAAAAAAATTGAATCCGTCTCAGGCAAAGGATGATGAGCAGATAATTTTTAATTCTAAACTACGAACGAAATGAATCAAGCCGTTTCATTCTCTGCTAATGAAGAGTGTTCATCTACCATGAAAAGGTATCTGATACTAGAGCCAGCCTTTTAGTTTCTTATCATCAAAATACCAAAAGAAGCTTCACAGGCATAGTGCGAGACGAAAGGGGTTAGAACCTCACCAATTAGTGCGCAAGCATACAGAACCAAGGATACCATGTGACGACAAACATCATAACGATGAAATCTTGTATCACCTCGTCTTGTGATATTCTGTCAGAAGGACTATCGTACACCTTAAAGAAATTACGTTAGCAGAAAGAAAAACCAAAAAATATCGTTCCAACTACGTACGAGTACACGTACTTTGTAGTACATATAGTACATATACATACAGCACTACCGTTATTACCATACTCAATACTCAGACCACGAGATACGGTAAACCTTAACTTACTCATATCTCATTCATAACTCAGACGTGAACAAGATCAAATTACAAGGTGCCAGGTACCGGTATGCTTCGAGTCGTGCATTGCGTGCGTCTTACGTAAGTTCGAAGCTGTGTTCATTGTCCCCAGTATTCTTCTGATGTCTACGGTATCGTACGAGTAAGGTTACGGTAACCTTACGAGTAGTCACAACAACAGCTTCGTTCTTCACTCGTAGTTGCCTCTACTAATTTTCGATCGGCCTTCCTCGTTCCTCGTTTGCTTTCTTTACTTTCCTTGTTGTGTTCGAAAGTGACCTCGACAAATCAGATACCTGTGCAACCTCGTTGTAATTGGACATCCAGCGAAATGAAAAATGCCGACATCTTGTTTTGCATGTCCAAAGAGACTGTCGACGATGAGGGTGACCAAGAAGTTTGTGAAAAGATGTAGAAAAGGAAATGCTTTTGTCCTTGCCTTTGCCTATGTTGTCTCGGTTTCGACGACATGCAACCTAAGCTTTCCCCGTCGTGGAGGTTTTGTGGCAGATGCGTTTGTAACGCCGTTGAATTTTAATACCAGGAATCCTGCTTCGTTGAGCATTCCTGGGAAGTGTAAAGGGCCAAATCGCCTCAGATTGTTGCCGATTCCAAAGAACAACGAGAACGATTGTGAATTTAGGGATATGCAACGCAACAGGTCACCAACACCGTCATCAGCATCGTCAGCATCGTCTTTGCACTCGTTACTTGACGACGAGGACGGGGAATCGACCAGCAGGCAGCCTTTGGCGATGATTATGGAACCGGTGCAAAATCTACTTGGTTCCTTCTCCTCCTTGATGGCCCTTTGGTTGCCACTCTTTGCAGTTTGGGGTATTCCGGCCCTCGTGTCGAATGCACGATCCTTTCCACCGAATTCTCCAGATCAGTACGCCGCCGTCACTCTCCTTATTGTATCGAACAGAGTCTACCTGTATGCCCTAGCGTTGACAATCGTCGGAGTAGCTGCGGTGCGTGGGGCCGCTTCTGGCGATCCAGAAGCCCTGGGCCAGAGGCTCACGGCCCTGACAGAGGAACTCTTGGTCTTGGACCGACCTCTGTCGGCGAAAAATGGAGTCCAATCAAAACCGCCACCGGATGAGAACAACGAGACTCTAGAACAGAGCGCGATTGTATCACCCATATCGATAGCTGAACCCGCACCTCCTCCCTCATTCGTCCGCAAGATGGTGGACGATTCGGGATTGGAGGAAAATCTCGATGGGGTTAATTCTGAAACCCAGGCCTTGCTCGTCCCGGTGTTGGTCTCCGGACTACTGGCTGCATCAGTAGTATCTCTGCCATTTTGGTCCTCTCAGGAGTTGATGCTACCCTCCAATGATGTCGAAATTGAACTTCTGCAGCAGCTGCAGTCCTACATTCGGAGTGTCCTTCCGTTTGTCAGTCAAGTTTGGAACGCGGCGTTATTGACCCTCTTCACAAGGGCTGAATTGCGTCGATTGGGGTTTGAGCTCTTTGGTATCGGTGGGATGGACGGAAATACCGATGACAACGATGTCACAATGACCGTTTCCAGGCTCCAGATCGCTGTCGAATGTTTGTTGGCCTTGGTCATCACCGGCTACGGGGCGTACTATCTACAATACTGGCCAGCATGTAACTTTGTGAACATGTCTGTGGCAATCCTTGTGGCAAGAGCTATCCGACTCGATTCAATTCGAACCGTAGCGGGAGCCCTTGCGTTGCTGACTCTCTACGACGGAGCTTCGGTCTTTTTGATACCGGCAGCCCACGCGGCCAGCACTTTCGTGGCGGACGCCTCGACGGCATCTGCCTCGGCCATGGGCTCAGTAGCCATCCAAAAACTAACATCTGCCGGTTTTCAACCGGGACTATTGGTAACGAAGCTCGACGGGAACAAGTTGACCGGAACCCTCGGTTTGGGGGATGCGGTGTTTCCTTCCATCCTGGCGTCTTTCTTGAAGAGATTCGATGACGAGCAAAACGAATACAAGCCTGACACAGCCCTGGCCAATGACAAGGTGGAGCAAGAACGACCGCAGTCACGTTTGTTCGAGGCATCCCTCTTGGGATATGCAATCGGTTGTCTGGCCTGTGAGTTTGCTCCCACAATATCCACTGGTGGAGTCCCTGCGCTGGTCTTTTTGTTGCCCTCGATGGGAGCAGCAACATTCCTAGCTGCTGCCGCCGCGGGTAGTCTGGGCAAACTGTCCATGTACAACGAGGATAACAACATCGACAGCGATGTGACAGTGGACGAGCGTTAATGAGTATGTGAGTTCGCCTCGGATTTTTCGAATGAATGCCGTAGATGCCATTCTCAGCTATCACTCTAGTAAAGCACACATACTAAGCACTCGGGAAAGTCGATGCGATCGCACTACTAGTACTAGTAGCATCAGCTTGAACTCCCTTTTTCAATTCATACTAGCTATCTCGAATCAATCCCTTCTAATTTCGTTCATGAACTTATTGGAAGATTCGTCGATGCCGTATAAATAAGATATCATTATGTTTTTAGATACTTCGAGTGAGTGTCCAACAAGAGTAGTAGTAGTTCTCCATTATCACCAAGCGAAATTTTCCATACTAGTGCCTACTAGTACTACAGTGGGCTATGATACTATTGAGAAGAATGCATTTCGTGAATGAATCAGCATTCTCAAAAAACTTTGCTTTCCAATCAAGTGGATATGCTGGAAAGGTTGAGAATCAATTCGCTTCGCCTGTCCTCCACCACCAGTATTATCCGAAAATGTGCGGAAGTTAGATTAATTTTGTTTAAATCAATTGATTGATTGATGTTGATAGTAATTAGTAGGACTAGTATTCGTATACCTGCTAGAGTATGCCCAAGTGTGAAACAACTGTCGTTTGTGTTCATGATAGTAGTAGTACTAGTAGTACTAGTACTAGTAAGATTACTATTACTACTACTAGTAGTACAAGTTGAAAGTATGATCTACTGATACTACTAGTAGTACCAAGATAATTGAAAACTACTCTCTGAAATTGATTGATACGGTAACCTTAGGACCTTATTCTTACCCCTGGGAACCCGTTATGGATGCTCTGTTGGCATGTTTCATTCTTCCAGTTTCAGATTATTCACTTTCGTTCTCTTCAGAAAAAAAGCAACTTGAAAACTCTTTTTTAACAGAAACGGATCACGTGTGAAGTACAGGTAGTTCGTACCGTACAGGTAGTTGACTGGCTAGATATTGTTACCACGGACACGCATTCCCGGGTGGGATGGCACGGGGTACGATAGGATCGGACGCACGCGGGAACATAATTCAACAACTTTTTCGGACCGTTCGATACAATTATTTCTCGGCCTGCCTTGCGCGCCGGCACTATGAACACTTATCCTACTTTGGCAGTCATACTTAGATAGAAATCCTGATAAATAATGAGTGCCGGGAGTCGTGTTTTGAAAACAATCAAAATGCTCCTTACCTACGGTATGTTCCGTGGTTCTGTCAGAAGAATTATTGAAAGTCGAATGTCTTTCCCGTTCTGAGTATTGAACGTACCGTTACCGTAACGTATCACAACCAAATCCCGAACTCCGGCAACTGGAAAATAATAATAGCAGGACGAGTATCAACGGATAAGTTTCCCTCTTCGTTCGTGAGGTACCGTACGGTAGGGAACAACAACGAGAACAAGAATTCCCAAGAAAGATGTCAGACACAAATAATGGAAGATTCATTCGGAGCAGCAACGGGAGCACGATGATAGCTACCGCCACTACCACTGACGAGGCAGCTCGTGGCCCATGTGAAGGATCGAGCAGCAATGGTGGGGAACGATAGCGATGGGGCCATCCCTTGTGGCAGCCAATCAGAGCGGAATTCACACGACGCTAATTCCTCTTCGATGTCAAAAGAAGATTCTCTTTCGAGTTGGTCACCTACAAAGTTCATTCTGGTACAGTGTTTGAAATTCCTGCTGTTGAACGGTCCTCTCATGGCGTGCTGGGCACTCTTGCTCACCTCCTGGATTGTAAAGGAAGTCTGGAAGGGGCCTCTCGAGTCTTTGCTACAAAGCTACAAGCTCAGCAACTACGACACGGACGGGTCACTCGGAACCTTCAATGCCCGGGACAATGAGATGACCTATTATTACCGGCGCTGCGATCATCGCGACATCAGCACACACGACGCGAATGATTTGCTGATAGATCCCGGAATGACGCTGGAGGAACGCAAGAATGTCGTCATGACGCACGGAGCCGTCGTCATGAAGAACATTCTGGGCCACGAGACAGCGACGGAATTGCGAAGCTATCTGGAAACCCGACACCACGAATACCATTCCAACAATCTGGATCTTCCCTGGGACGAGCTGTTTTGGGACGGTGACAATGGGAGCCGATTGAGCCTGGGGCTTGGTCCGGAGGACGCTCCGATTGTTGCCAGGGCGATTGCCGAGGTGGGTTCCAACGCCCAGTTGAAACGAACGCTCGAGGCAACCCTCGGACCGGATCCTGCCGTTGTGGAGGTTTCGACGCTTTCCACCATGCACGACGCCGAACCCCAGGGAATCCACACCGACAGCGACTGGTTTGGATCCAGTGTAATGTACACAAGGACCTTTTTGCATTCCTATACCATGTTTATAGCTCTCCAGGATACAACCAGTCGAATGGGTGCTACCACCATTTGCCCCGGAACCCACTGGTGTGCCGACCAGGATCTGTACGAACTCTGTCAATGCAACTTTTTGGACGACGACTTTGATGAAGAATATCCCATTGGCTACTGCAACACGTTTGAGGCTTCGAGCAATGGTCAAACAGGTCTCGACGTTGGCGTTCTCCAACAGGGTGACGCGATGATGTTCAACCAAAACGTGTGGCACCGTGGGCCCCGTAACTTTGATGAGGCGCGAAAGAAAAATCGGGTCATGTTCATCATGACTTTTGTGTCTCGCCGTGATTTCGAAAAGGGTGACAACCGACAGCAGGGGTGGGGAACCTACTACTACATGAGACATTCCATGTGGGGGCATCTGTTTTCGGATTTGAAGACGGCGGCAAGCGGGGGCATGGACTTGCTCAAGTCCAGGATCTGGAAGGCATACGGTTTGTTAGCTGCAAGCAAAAAGGGGAACCTCCCGTGGCTCGAACACTGGGCCCGGCAGATGGCCAACGACATGGATTTCTTTCGAGGGTCGGAGCTGGGAGACTTTCGCGACATGCTCCGGGAAAGCCAAAATCCCATGGTGCAGTGGCTGTTCTTGGACGATGCCGTCCTCAAGTACTTGTTTGGCAACTCTGACTCGGGCGAAGACGATGGCGATATTGGTTGGAAAGAGTATCTGGAATTTTTGGTGGAAAGCTCTGTCTATCAATCGAGACAGTTGTATTTCATAGCGGTGGGTCTGACGGCATTGGTGAACGTCATAGGATATGCCTTGTATTGCGCTGTTTGGTACATTCTCGGGCGAAATGAACACCAGCGAACGGGAAATCCGAAAAATACTCGACCTACCCCTGTTCGAGACATTTCAATGGGTTTTGGAAGAATTCTGGTTGGTCATCTTTTGGTGCTGGGAATTGCCGCTGCAGTACGGCACTATGTCTTGTTCGAGTCACCCTTGTTCAAGCGCATCCACAACGGCGAAGTGTTTTTCAAGCCTTTTCCTTCCTTGCCTTTTAGCCGCATTACCACATACAAATACAGCGACGAAACTGGAGAACGCATTCCTAAGCGCACTGAGTACGTGGAGGAGTTCCCAGTCGATGCCTTAATGGCAAAGCAAGACCGTGAACAACGTGACTTTCGAATGTCCAATCCGAAGCACCCCTACGCGGAATATTACAATGAGGAAAGGAAACGAATTGGTTACAGGAAAAATGCTATTGTGCGAGAGCAAATGACTCCAATGCAAAACACGGCCTTTCCGGAACGAATGGATGTCTTGGTGGGGTCCCGGTATGACGCTCGCTTTTTGGCATCTATGAACTCTGTCCTTGACTTCCATCCTGGAAACAAGGCATGGATTAAATACATGAGTGAATATAGGGATGTCCTCGCAACTTTCAAGTCCAGTAATAGCCCTGATGGCGTGTTAAACTTGGCCACGGAGACTATTGTGTCGAAAATCCTCGATGGGGCACTGCCCTCTTCTTCGTTATCTGCCGACAGCAGTGTCCCGCGCCGATTTCTAAAGCAGGACCCTCAAACGGGGTGGTGGGTTGTGATGCGGCGGGACGAGGCTGCCCGAGAAACCAAACGTGCGCTTCTGTCGATGGCGCAGCCGAAAACTATACGACTCCCCTACGAACATTGGAAGGAGGTCATCGCAGAAGCACGCTTTGGTGTTCATCGGCAGACCGTCATGGCCCGAAAATGGATTCCGCTAAGTGCGGAAAAAAGAATCGAGTCATTGTTCAGTCATGTGGAAGACACCATTGACACGACTAGGGTCTCTCCCATGATTACAATGGCTACTTCAATGATATCGCCCGACGGAGAGAGACACTTGCTTCTCCCGAGCACGGCCAGGGGCTGCTGCCGAAATCAATTGTTACTGGGAGAACGGCCGTATCAATGAGCCTGAATTCTTTGGAATCGAAAGTCACTCCTGCTCCCGCGACAGCGTTCCGAGAACATTTGAAGAAGTTGAGAGAGGGTGAGGTGACGTTAAAGCTCGGCGATCATATTCTTTATAAGGGAAGGGAGGAACAGAATACTATCTACCAGGCAACAATCGTGGGTATCGATGCTGAGGAAGGAGAACTCGAGATTCAACCGCTACGCAACGACGCTGATGCAGATGAATTTGAATATGAAGAGGAAGTGAAACCGATCACAAGGTTTGTTACTATAGATGAAATTCAATTTTATCGGCCGCTTCGTGAAGATGATTATGTTTGGGCGCTGACAGAAAACCCAGGAACTGAAGATGAGACCTGGAAAATACATCAAGTATTATTTGTCTCGCCTTTTGGTCAGGCGGAGATAAGGGTATCAGAAGAGTATTTGAACCTCGAGGACGATGATGAGGAATTTTACGACTATCCCATCAATATCGATGTTCGTGATTTGTATTTGCACGATGACGAGGTCCCAAAGATACGATTGCGTCAGTATTAAAGCTAAAACCAATTGCCTTCGCCGAGCGTGCGAAGTTCGAAACACCGCACCAAACCAAAGTGTGTTGTATCCACGTTTCAGAAACAACAAACTTCGTCCCCACTGGCTTAAAAAAACACTCAGGACACAAGCAGCAACAACAAGTACACAGATCATAATATATATTAACAGTACTATGGAATATTAAAATAGACATTATCTTGGATCATGCTCACTATTTGTTTCGCAAATAAAATCGTGACTGAATCCGCCCGCTGTATTCCTATTAGAATCAGTTCGTAGAAAGGTCATGAACGAGAAACAGAAAGTTCTGTGCGCTTCGCCTGGAAGAAGCACACGGTGCTGGGGCGATCGCTCTGAAGTTGGAAAGATGTCGGAGTTGTTGATACAAATGCAATGACTAATCTATAAATTAAATGATACAATTAATAACATTGGCAGTAACTTCTATATACCTTTCGTCTTTGAAATGTACCTTACAGGAACTTGCCGCACACCGCCCCTTCCAACAAAAGTACTGACTGCAGAAATACTTCTGTACATTGTAATCGCAGTTCCTGCGAGCTTCGTTCGAAGTCATCCTCGTTCCTCATTATATGTTGCTTTTGTGATTGCTCGAATCCAACCGCCGAACTGCAATCACAATCAACACAAGCCCCACAAGTTTCAGTTCCAAAAGCACCACCCATGAAAGAATTTTGGGTTGCAAAGATCCGAAGAGATAGTGCGAACTATCCTGTTCGTGCACCTGCCGCTGCTGCTGATCATCATCATCATCATCGCCATCATTTTCCTTTTGAACCGTAGCATCCTTGTTGACATATTCTTCCAGCGTCCAACTGTGATCATTGAATGTGGAAGACAAAGTTTCGAGGCCGCGATGCCATTTTGCATCGTTGCCGTTGTTCAGTAGTAAGAAGGATTCGATGAACTGCAGCCAGTAAAGAGAGGTCAATTTTTCGTATCGAAAATCGCCCGCCCGCGCCGCCAACCTATCATATTCTTCTTCAAGAAACTGTGGTGTGAGATAGGATTTTCCGTCATTATTTCCCTGCTCGGTTGCTTTGTCTCCGAATTCACCGTCAATCCATACCACCGGGAGATCGTCCAATGACTTCTGCCATCCGTCAAAATAATCGATAGTTTGAAGCGTGCCATTGTGCCTGCTTAGATTCCTGTTAAGTTTCCTGCTTTTGGGGGTGTTTTCTTCCGGTATATGCACCAGCTTATTTCTCATGCCGCTGGAAGGTGGGTATGTGATCAATCCATATTTATACTTATGGCGCTCGATCACGGGAATTGCTCCAAGAACGATCGATTCCCAGATACGGTAAGTATCCCATCCAATTCCACAAGGACACAGAATAAACTTGCTGGCAGAAATGTCGGCGTAGTATTGATTTCTTTGCCTCTCGTAGCCACCCTTGTATTTCCCGTACATATTTTGTATATTTTGCCCTTCGGGGTGTCCAGACTCTTTGAAGTTACGAATTACTGCATTCATCTGCGGTTCCCGTGTTGGTGATGGAGAGGAATTGATCATAAGAAGCCTTTTACGTGGATTTTGTCCTTTCTCTTTCTTCCACTTTCGCTGCTGTCTCAATAGCCTATTTAGTAGTGCCTCTCCTCCGTCTTGTGAATTTGCCACTCCGATAGGAATAGAGAATACCTTTGGGTGATCAAACAGGGCCTGGTGTTGTGTAGTGAATACCGCGAGTGTTTGTGGCGAATCTAGATATTCTTTTACTCCCATCGGATCACACCGACCTTCCTTCGATTCCCTCCAGTGTTTGAGTATATCCCCCCAATCATCCGTCCGATTGGGAATTTGAGAGGAAAGGGTTCCCCAATTTTCGTTCAAGTGGGAAATCAGAACGTGCGGGGTTTGAAAGTCGGCAATATCCCGCGCGTGGCGGAGAGCATCGCAGAGGTTGTGTTCGTGAATCAATCTGGGATTATTAGCGCCACTGTCCCATGCTGCGTGGAGGGTCTTGGGGTCCTTCCTATGTTTGATGGCATCTTTCTCGTCCATGCCAATTCCCCACACATCGTGGAACTCGTACAAACCCTGGTCGTTTCGTTTGTGCAAGTGCTCAAAAATGTAATAGAATTCCGATCCCCATTGCATCACTGCATTGTTGTTTGTTTGTGTTTCTGACTTCTTATCCTCGCCCGTGTCTTCATCCGGTGGCAGCAAGAGAAGGGAGTAAACGGATTGTCGATTGTGACGACGAAAATTGTCTCGTATCTGCAACTTTTCTTCCAGTGTTGGCCAAGAATCCGTTGCGGGAGTGGAAAAAGGAAAATTCTTTTGAAGCTGTTGAAATTCTTCGGGGTACAGTACCAGTGATGAATCGGAATCGGGTCGTGCAGAGATTGGGAATGCCTTTCCAAAATAGTATTCGATGTTCGACACTTTTCTTGCACTCCAATATTTGGACGAAACGTCCCTGCCATAGAATAAAGTACGACAAACCGACATTGTTGCCAAAACAGCAGCCATCGTTCGAAACAAGGTCGCGCTTGATACTCCCTTCGTTCTCTTGCGAGGGGATGTGGGTGGTGACCCTGAATCCAAACTCGAATTGGAAAGAGGACACGTACGTTGACCACGAAGTTTCGTTTGAACATAAAGCGATGTAGAGGAATCTTCCGCGGCTGCCTTCATCTTGTTCATTTTGTTTGTTTATTAGAGTAGGAAATGGAATTGGAGGCACAAGGGACAGAAGAAAAAGAATACAGCGTCTTTGTTTTGGTTCATCGCATCATCGAAATGGGAAAAGACAAATGCGAGCTTACACTGCGGGCCTTGCTGAGACGAAGGTTGATGCTGAATCCCGCGACTGTCCATCAGAAAGTCCGAGCGTAAGGTTATCGTAATTACTACCGGAAAGGAAACACGTTGGCGAACGCGACAAATTATCAAAACACAACTTAGCTTCTTTTGAACCTTACGGTAATCTTACTGTTCTATGTCTCCCTGGTAATCTTACTGTACAGTAGGTGTTTGTTCTCGTTCGCATGCCGGCAAAACGCGCACTTGACGAACTGTTACTACTTTCTTATCAGCACTTAACCATATTACTCGTACTCGTAACTTATCTGTAATTACTTTCTAATAAGTGACAGATGATACCCGAATGAATCGAAGAAGTTTGGTGCGCCATAACAACTTTCGTCGTACGGTACGATACAAGTAAGGTCGTACAGAAGAGGCACCGATATCGGTAGATTTTCAACGCACTGAATCCTGAAATTTCTGGGCTTGATTTTTGGTGATGTTGGGCAGGATCATGATTGATCGAAAGATATCTTGTACCGTACAGTAAGGTTACTCGTACCAGGAAAAAGTAAGGTTTACTGTTATACGAAGTATTATTTTTTTGAGTGATTGATTCCCGAAATACATGTGACATAAATCAATTGTGTAACGCCCAGTTACTTATTTATGGCGCGCAATAACGGCAAATTCTTATAACTTTTCTAACGGTTGGGGTCCTTTTTAGAATCTGGAATCCCGTTGAATAAAAACAAAAACTATCAGTTTAATCAATAAAAATAACAGGCGGGAGTTGTGGGATTCATTTTGATTAAGTCAACAATTCCCTCTTAAATTTTATAAGCAGCTCCTCCGAGGTGTGGATCTAAGTAAGTGGTTAAGCTTACTCAAATGAGAGTTTTATGTGTTCCCGAAATACAAAGTTTTATGTGTGTGTACTTGTACCTAATTACTACATATAAAATAAGTAATCCTATTTCGGGAACGGCTGCCAAACGTCATAAACATACAGGCCTTTTGGCCATCGAACGTCACAAACGTTCAGGTTCGATGTCAATGGAAACAGGGTCCCCAGATCCCATCCTCGCCTGTACACAACAGGGTCACTGGATTTCAGGTCTATTGCAAACATTGCAACCTTCAATTATTTCGATACATGGATACCCTATCCAATCAACAAGAAATGGCAATCACCAAGGACGCACTTGGTCCAAGAGAAAGAAGTTCAGAAATATTCCGATTGATTTGTCCTGTGTGTAACTGATTGTGAGAGGCCCTCTCTCGGTGACTGAACTGCAGACGATCAACCATCCAATCAAACGTCGATTGGTTCTCGATGGTTGGCTCTGTATTTCACCTGGCTACAATCCACACCTTCATTGCTTACTACTGGTGGCAATTGGTACCTACTTCCCCCTGCTGATTGGGCTTACTAAACTGATGGAGCCACCTTCAACTCAGTTTATAGACACTGGTGTGGGTCTTGTCCTAATGTCCCGGTCCTTGACCTCAGCAGCGAGTCCCCGTTTACATCACTGTGGATTCCAAAGAGACATGATTCAGACATCCACCAGAGGCACTGTGATGTTGATCCTCTTGTCAACAATTGAGTTTTACATCGAGCAAATGGTTCTTTTACATCCGGGAAGCTCGGATACAAGACATCTGGGTGTGACACTCATCTCCAAGATCTCAGATGCCAGGTGGTGATCAACCAACTGCTGCTGGGTTCTGCGTTGTTTTACATCAATTGCATGATGCTGCTGTCGCGGATCAGGCATTCGGATTTCTTCAAGGCTCTAGCCAGCGTCTTGACGTCGAAGGCATTCTTATCGCATTGCGGCGATTTGAATGTGTTTTTATTGCATTAAAAGGGAAATTTTTTTATTTGGACCACACGTGGAATATAAATCGCCGATTTTTAGCAATCGTGGCATACCCCTTCTTATTATGACCCCTGCTGTACTGTATGTAAGTTACTCGTAATCATGGCGAATACGAGTAAGTTAAGATTTACCGTACGAGTACAAGTACGGTTAGCGATAATCTGACTACGAATGAGATTTTTGTTGGCTTTTTCCTTTCGCTATCAATTTCAATTTCAGCATACTTGAACACACGTTAAGGTTAACCTTATCTTAGTAGTACATTCATTACGAAAGTACGTGCCAAAAAAGATTCGAAAAAAGGGTATGTACTATGTACCAGGCTATGTGCGTAAGATTTCTCATTGGATAAAAGAATACCGGACTACCGGACTACCGTATATGCGAGTAGAATAGTATGTTATTGTTAAAAAAATATTACTTAGGCGAATTGTAGGTTCCGTATGGAACACTTAGTATTGAAATTGCAATCTAAGGTCATGTGCGGATGTCAGATGACGTTTAGTACGGGTGGGTCTTGGTCGCGACCACATGGAGAAAGATGTCAAAGCAATTTCTACTCGTACACGATTTTCTTGTTCGTGCCACGATACAGCAGCGCACGGGCATACGGTAGACCGCAAAAAATAATACGCTACGAAAACTCTGTTGGCGAGACAAACTCCTACGGTACTAGTAAATCTTACATGCAGCTTTTGATTAAGATTCAAACAATACCGGTATTACAGTAAGGTATCGGTCAGACTGATGACATAATACATGATTAACACAAGACAAAACAACTCAAGTCCTTCCCAAACTCTTGATATCATCGCCACCATGTTTTCTTTTATTGGTGGCTTCATGGCTGGTGCCTTCGTAGTGAAGTATTACAACGACACATGTTCAGATGGCGATGAGGAGCTTTCGAAGGACCGAATTACTAGTTCCAGAGCATCCGTTCTCAAACAATCCGTTGCAAAACAATTGGCCTACAACGAGTTCGACGATCACAATAACATCAACTTCCTTAGCGACATTGTGGCCCGATTGTGGCCCCACCTCAATGAAGCTGCAACGACCATGGTTCGTGAAATGATCGAACCTTCCTTCAAAGATCTCCCCAATAAATTGTCCACGCTCCGATTCAGAAAACTCGATTTGGGAGATGTCCCATTGGTTTTGGACAATATCTTGGTGCATGAAGTCCAAAAGATTGAAGATGGGTCAATCGCGAATGGAAAATACAACGAGTACATCCAGTTCGAATGGGATGTTACATGGCATTCGAAGTGCGACATTCAGTTGGCAACCGAAAAGATCGGAGGCGTGGCCGCCATTTCCTTTGGCGTCAAAGGATTTTCCCTCAGCGGTCGTCTCCAGGTAATTGCAAAACCTTTAAGCTCGGTACTGCCATGTATTGACGCCGTTCAATTTGCTTTTGTTAACCCTCCACAGATTGAATTAGATTTCACGGGGTTAGCAAACGTGGCAGACATGAAACTCAAAATTGGGAGTTTAAAGGTTGTTGATATCAAAGGATTGGTCCGTGGAATCGTCAACGATACCCTTGCCCAATCTGTTGTCTTGCCACAGAGAACCGTGGCGCCCCTCGCGAGCAATGTTGACTACCGCGATATTTTTTTCCCGGCATACATTGGTTTGGCACGCGTAAGATTGCATTCGGGTAGAGGATTCGAGATCCAAAAAGCAACCACGCCCTTTGGCAAGGATGACGTTCCCGACGTTTACCTTAAGATTCGTTTGGGCGCAGAGAAATTCTTTAAGTCCAGCGTAGTCAAAGACAATTGCGAACCAGAATGGGATCCCGACGCGGAACTCCACGATTTCCTGTTCTGTTCAACAGACCAGATCATTGAAGTTCAGGCATGGGATCGCGATAGTGGGATGGACGGGGACGATTTTTTGGGCGTTGCATATATGACGGTCGGACAAGTTCTGTTGCAGAGTGGTCGAAACGGCAAATACGAAATCCAATTAATGCAGCCAGCCAAGACACGCGGCAAGAACGATACTCCTACCGAGCAATATGTTACAATCTCATTGGAAACATTGTCTTTTACAACCAAAGATTTGTCGAGCCTGAATGTTGAGGACAAAAATTTATTGAAGGATGGGAACAAGGTCATTGGATTGACAACAGTACTGATTTCGCACGCTAGCGACTTGCCATTTGCCAAGGAAGAAGATGCAAATACCTTTGTGAAGCTTTGGTCAGGAACAGGTCCCAGTCGAGTTGAAATTGGCGTCACACCCGCAATTCCCAATTCTTTGAATCCTGAATACCAAACTCCCTTTAGTATACCCTTGACGGTATCCGGTATGGCGAATGCTAACGCAAACAAGGACTTGATGAATTACTCTCTGGAAATGCTCCAGCAAGATCCATCGGATGGAACAGAAAAATCATTGGGTGAAATTGTCGTAAACCACAATGAAGTCAGGAACGAAAATAGTAAAGTAAGTTCACTCCGCGAATCTCGATCAATTGGGAAAGGAGATAGCAAGACGAAGCTGGCGTTCTCCATCTCCTTTGCCGGTGTATCTTGCGCGTCAGGAAAAAAGATTCTTTTACATTCGGACGAGGGAAAAAGCCAGAGCGATGTATCTGGAGGAGAAGTAGAAGTCGATGTCAATGGCGAAGTCAGCCAAGATTTAACGACGGAGAACAAAATTCAGGTGACGATAGTGGGGGGCTACGGATTCGAATCTGAACGTAAAGCACGATTCCGAAAGTCAGATATTCCCGATATCTACTGCTTGGTCAAGTTTGGATCAAGTCCGAGCATTTGGCGAACCGCCACTATCAAGGATAGCGAAAATCCAAAATGGGAAAACGAAACGCGAGACTATATTATGGAAAGTGCCAATCAAGTCATCTCGATCGACGTGTGGTAAGTTGCTGGATCAGCAAATTTAAGTAGGGAACAAATAGTGCAGATTTGTAATCGACAATATTGTTCTACCATTGTGTGAACTCTACATCACACGTTTTTTGTCCACTAAAACAACACCTCCACCTCGCACTTTGCACTCTCACGGAATTATAGGGACGAGAACCGGAAATCCGATGACGACTACTATGGCCAAGCCCGCACATCGGTTGGTAAAGTTTTATTGAATGGCGGCAGGCTCGATGTCGAAGTGAAGAGCAACAACTCCTTGCAGAATGGTAGTGTCAAGAAACTGATGAGTGGCATGGGCATTAGTGGAGGAAGTGGTGTGGTTCGGAAAAACAAGGGAAAAATGTTCATCACTGTGGAGTGTTCGAGACTGTAAGAAGACGAATAATCGTAATTTACAGAAGCAAATAGCCAACGTGGTCCTCAACACAATTCGTTCGTCCCGACACCATAATGACAAATAATACATTTATTTTCTACAATACAACCTATTTAAGGATACAGAGAAATCAAAACTGACAATGTCATACGTTCAATCAAAAGCTTTTATATCTCGCATTTGCAGTTACTGCTGTTTTCCAAGCTTTTCCAACTCCATTAGTCGCGTTCGCCGTGTTAATTCCCAGATCGTAATTGCGCCAGAAACATGGACATTAAGAGAACGGATCATACCAAATTGCGGGATTTCGACACACTTATCTACTGCTTGCAAATATTGTACCGGTATGCCTTCTTTCTCTTTTCCTAGCAGTAGGACAGTTTTGTTATTAGCAGCAGCAAAATTCGGAATTTCAACTTGGTGCAAAGGTGAAGACGAGGAAGTTTGCTCTAATCCAACAATCCAGAAGCCTTCGGACTTTTTCTGCAGTAGCCACGAAAGCAGTGCCTTTTGAAAATAATCCGCAGAGTGAGAATATTTAAAATTGTTCGAAGAGTGAGACGAATTCGAACAGAGAGAAGGGACGTTAGTGTAAAATGTGAGAGTACGATGAAATTGTCACCAGGATGATAGAAAATAAGAACCATCATAAAGTAGGGTCAGTATCGTCAGAATGTGCTCGGAGTAGATCTCGGTTTAACGACTACAAAACATTCGGTTTCTCGGGTTGCCAGAAGAGTTGAGAACTTTCAAGATTTTACCCCAGTTTGTTGACATACCTCTTCTTTCACCTCGTCCATATCTATCCAATCGACTGCACCGACACTTATTGACTGGAAGTGATCCATTTTTGTAACAGAGATATCGGGAATTACCAAGGACTGCGCCGCGAAAATTTCACATGTTCGTGCTAACCCAGCTAAATTTGGGACCTTATCGACCAAGCTAGCACAAACAATCAGTTCTTGCTTGTGGGTACCTTTGGCGTTCGACAAGCGCTGCTCCTTCAAATTTTCCAATGCCAAATTCAACGAATCGAGAGGGATTATTTTGCGCTGGACGGTTGAGCCAATGTTATCATCAGAATGCTCATTATCGCCACCTCCGTCATTATCCACTAACATCTCTTCCAGCCGTTTCCATGCCGGCGCATCGGATCCATGAGCATCGTCATAAGTGTTCCGCAGAGTTTCCTTCATAGCGTCAATCATATGAACAGGATCTGCTTCATGTGTTTCATCGACACGAATGCTGAAAACACCTTCAGGTGTACCTAGTACCTCACAATCGTACTGTTCGAAAAATTTTGTTTGCTTGTTTCGTAGCCTTTTCATTTCACGGTTCTGATCTAAAAAGTTGTACGTTGACTTCAAGAACCAATCGTTATCACACGTCAATGATTCTAAGGAAACGACTTTTGGAATCAATTG
Source organism: Pseudo-nitzschia pungens (assembly GCA_037355855.1). NCBI lineage: Eukaryota > Bacillariophyta > Bacillariophyceae > Bacillariales > Bacillariaceae > Pseudo-nitzschia > Pseudo-nitzschia pungens. The sequence continues at coordinate 2,510,422 of CM074760.1, read as the reverse complement.
GTAGACCATGAGTTGTGCAATAGCTCGACTGAAACCTTGTGTACTACTTAGCCAGGGGATCACGCCGGCTAGTACTCGTTTTGAACGACTCTTGTCGAGGTCGTTTTGCACGAAATAATCCAATTTGTATTTTCCTAAGATGAAGTTTCCCCCCATGATCATGAGAGATGAGATATGTTGAAGGGAAAGATCAGTCCGAGAAATATCCTGAAGAAAGGCTTCACCAAAAATCTCAGAATGCATTGTAGCGCATTTGATAGTAAAGTTCTCCAAGAAATACCGGATTTGACTGTGAAGAAGTTCATTCATAGCTTGAAATACCGTCTTACAAACCGACAAAGCAATTTCTTGCGTTACGAACCTACTCAGGATGCACAGCGATTGCCATCCCCGCATTTTGACGCAGTATGTAGGAGTGCCCTTCATTACGAGCGAGGGATGAGTTCCTTTCTCGGGTGTTGCGTGTTTTAAAAGCTGAAGAATTATGTAATGAAGAAGCTCTGTCTTGACGATTGAATTCAGCCCCGATTCGGGATCCGGTATTCGGGAGAAAAACACCAGCAAAAATGCCCGTGTTATGCTCAATTCATGCGTATTCGGAGGAATCTCCGTTACCTCGGAAGTAGGTACTTCTTCCTTGCTTTGGTTGGTGGAGGATTCATCTTGTTTAACTTCCTTGTGAAGCAAAAGCTGTACTATATCGTCTCGATAGGGAATTGCACTGATCCCGATACAATCACTTTTCACGTCGCCTAGCCACCCGACGGTGATACGGCACAGAACAGCACGATTAATTTGTGGCCGTTGCCGTCCAGCCATCTTTATGAGCTGACGAAAGGCATCGCGAATCGGCGTTCTGCATTTCGACTGGTCTTTTTGTAATCGTTCGTATTCTTCTAATAACAACTTTGGCTGGAAAATCAGGGCACAGAACTCGTTCAACATGTAAGCGGATTCTCGTGATCGAGCGGAAAGCTTGATAAGTGACAGAAGTGTTTTGATTACGTTGGTGAGATTCTCTATGTATAGGGCTTCCACCTGCTGAGAATCATACTTGCTAGAGGCGCAAATCCATTGCCGCGATGTCATTACAATACAATCGAAGAGAGGTTTGATTGCATCGGAAGGAGTGATAGATGAAGCAGCCATTCCCTCTTTTAACAAGTCGTCGACTAATTGGTTTATTTCTTCTTGAATTTCATCGGAAGCATTCTCTGAAGCCATATCCAGTATTCGAGGAAGAATGCAGGATATAGCGGCCCATCTTCCGAATTGAATGATAGACCGTGAGGATTTTACCCAGACCCCAGGTTGCCCTTCACCTGATGTCGAAAGTCCTACTCGCATGAGTATTCGACAAAACGTGAGAAATGATTTCTCTTGGGGTTCGGCACCACAGGAGCATGCACTATAGATCAACCCGACAAGAAGAACTTTTTTTACATCACCCTCGCCACTCGTTGCGTTGTCGCCTTCTAGTAATTGCAATAAATCCTCCGTACTTTTGTTGAGGACCCCATTCATTAAATCCCCAATTGCTTGGCTAGAAGGATAAGACTGATGCAAGATCTTCAACTGAGATATCAAAGAAACAAAGGAGCTGGTAAATCTTTTGCCTTTCAAGTAATTGTCTGACTTTCGTCTGTGGGTTTCCGTCGCTAGGAGCTGTCTGATGTGCCATTGTACAAAGTCAACACAGTTTTGAAGTATCTGCTCGATGTTTGGCGGTGGTGGCATAATTTGTTGAGTCTTTGGATTGACAACTAGATCACCATTTCCCAGTCCTGATAGTTGCCGCAGCCTACAACCATTTTCTAACAAGACCAAGGCACGTGCCACAACTTCGGCTTTTGGATAGTGGTCCTTGGACAATACTACAATTGCACTCTGAGACAACCCTTTGTGCACAGCTGGCCACAGCAATTCGCCTGCGGTGTGACGAATTTTCCCTGATACTGCCAGAGAACAAAATAATGAAATCGCCCAACCCAGTTCCACATCGGCTTTCGAGGAACCTTCAACCGGATTCCAGCTTGAAGATGCTGGTGAATCAGTCAAGGTATTGGGAAGGGAAACTTGGCCAGAGACGAAAGCAGAGGCTAATGTCGCTCCAACTGTGATAGAATGAGGAACTCGTCGCTGAGCTTGATCTGGCGTTGTAGCTTGTGATTCAAACCGTTGAACAAAGGCCCTAATTTTGATCAAGATGTCTTCCTTTTCGATTGACCAATCAACGACGTCTTCGGAATCGAGAGAGGGAAAGTAGCTTGGTGAAAATAATCCCAAGAGTGAAAGAACACTAATTGGTGTCCAATTGTTTCTTTTACCATCTTGACCGTTGTCAGTCAAAGAGAGCGGTAATTTTGCCTTTGAGAGCATTAGAGACAGCATCTGTAAGAGTTGTTTTCGATGACTCAATACCGTTACTAGCAACAATTGGACATATGTGTGCCTTATGGCCTTCAGATCATTGTCATCCATTGGAACCGTATTTATGGTTGACGATGTAACAGAAGAATTACTAGTGGAGATAGATTTGTCAGATTGTTCGGTTTCCAATAACTCAGACACGGATCCGAAAATTGAGATGTGTGTCTTTGCTGACAGATGACAACCAACGCGATTCCAATCCCAGAGTCCTTTCCAAAATACTGATGATGACACAGATGATAAGGTAGATGTTTTGTCAGAAAATCCAACATCTGCAAGGATTGCATAGTTTCGAATGGTCTGGCAGAACAAGGGGATCATATCAATCTTTGCGAATTTCTCCATAGGACTACCGCTACCATTATTCCCCTTGCGATGTTTGTTTTCTACCAAATGAATCGTGTAACCAACGGAAGATTTGCCTAGACTGTCCCATGAGGGAACCAATACGTCCCAAAGAAATGTTTGAGGGGAAAGAAATCGAAGCAATAACTCGGTAGATAAAACATCAAGGGAAGTGCTCTCGCTCGAAGTCTTCTTCTTCTTCTTCTTTGGCTGCTGGTGTTGCTTGGCTGACTTTATTTCCCTTTTTTTGTTGTTTACCAAATTCGAGTCGTCGTCGTGTACAGAAATTCCATTCATGCTTTTTGCTGATGTCATTGCGGAAATGTCATTCTTCGTTTCTTCTTCTACGGCATGTCGTTGAAGTGATGCCGCCGTAACGGGCCTTCCGAGCGCCTGGAGAATTCTAAAGAGTCCCAGTTTTCGAACCGCCAACTGGTCCGACGATAAAATTCGTCCAAGAAGCAACTCGATCCATGACGGGGTAATCAGTGGCAATCCAGAATCAGTTTCTATTGTGTTAAGATTGCAGTTCTTGTTCTTCCACGCTTCCTTAATGAGCTTGGCGATCACTGGCCAGATTTGATCGACGATGTGACGCTCGCCTTCCATCTCGAAGGTTTCAGCGCACAAAATATAGTCCTTCCAAACTGACCAATCGTTGCCATCATCGGAAACTGATGGAGATGGTGTTATCACATCTAGCAAAAATAGTGCTCGTCGTCGCAACATGGAGGGAAGCCCTCCGGTTCCAAAAGCACCATCTCCATTACTCCTTCCTCTCCCAGACTCACATCCCTGATGATAGACTACCGATCGACGACCCTGTTGCAGGCAAGAGTAAATCAGTTTCCAGACTTGCTCGTTTAGTTCCTGTTCACCACATTGTTTCTGATGTTGCTTCCAAAACCATGGCAAGAGTGGGCACAAGGCCGTAGTGGCGATCAATAGCAGGTTCTGCATGCGGACGTTTTCGTAACGGTAATCATCCCCACTATCAAAAACTCCTTCCTTTTGCAGTAAGGGAAAAAATTTTGCTCGGAAACCTCTATCCAGTTCGGCAAGCTGGGATTTGATTTCTGCTGTGGTCATAAATGATCTAGTTTCGAGTTCATTCAGAAGCGGTAGTAGCAGGCTCTGCGAAACCTCGGATAGAAGGGTCACGGAAAAGTTGTTGCAGCAAAACTCAAGATTACACCAAAGATGCTCATAGTATAGCGATAGGAAGAAGGGAAGATTGTTGCTCATTGACTCTCCCGAATGTTGGTCTCTGTGAGCTAGAAATTGCAAGACTATCTTCGCCGCAATTTTTGACGTTAGAGGCATCGCAACAGCAAGGTTTGTATGCTGAAGTTCTTGTCCTTGTTTTTCGTTGTGCTCAATGACAGTAGTGATGTTCCTTGTTTCAGTCAGAAGATACTCTCTGACTTTTGCCCACATGTCTATGTCAGTGCTTTCGCGACTACTCTGTTCGGAAAAGATCCATTCCATGGTAAGTTCCAGAAGGATTTCCATCAATTCGTCTGAAATAATTGTGACGGCTTCTTCAGTTATCATCTTACTCTTTTCCCGCATGGGCAAAAGGTAGTGGAAGACAATCGAATAGAGCCAATCCATCGACAACATGGACGTAGAGGATGGTGCACCTACCCGTGCTCTCTGAAGTAGATATTGCCAGACCAACAATTTTTGGGAATCCGTTGCAGTTGATGTGTAGCCATCTCCAATCCCCAAAATTTCTCTGCACACTCTCAAATCTTTTTCTTCGTTGGCGACTTCATCGTCATCAATCATTTTGTCGCCACCAGTGCCATGGTGAAAAGAGATGAGAAGTTTTTCGAGCCAGCTCAATCTTTCTTTCGAGTCGATAAGATCGGTGTCGCTCATTGCGACGTCCTCTCCGACATCTTGTTCCGACGCAAAAGCCGCTACTTCTAGCAGCGATTGGTGCGCAGGGACTAGTTGTTTGAGAGACATAATCCTGATGCCCTTGTCACCGCCATTGGTTTCTCCGCCAATGCTACAACAATGGAGATGCTCTCCGGCGAGGCGCAATACATACTCAAGGCCACCGTTCTTCAAGCGCATCTTCTTAACCAGTCAATACCGATTCCGGACGTTATGTCGGCAAGTGTTCTGCTCTCTTAAAAAAATCCCCACGATTCTCGTTGAACCTATAGTATCACTATGAAAGACTGATAATTAAGATCTTATTGTTGGTCGAAGAAAATAGTACTTGTCTGCTTCATGATCACCGTCCTTCAGTGCTTGGTGATTACGAAGTAATTACGGTAGTTTAACCTCACGTCGCAAAGATCAGAATCTTGTGAGCCGAAGATGGGAGGAGGACCAAGAGTTGTTCGTAATGGATCGGGGTGACTGGTGAATGGATGGTTGGAGATGAAGTTTTCTTGACTCGTTTGACTGACTTTATGATAAGTTCAGTTTCAGTCGTGGACTGCTAAGCTTACTTAACCTCCAACAGTCCACAAGGTGTGCTACCTGGTGCAACATCGTGTGCAACACACAGAGTTTCGTTGTTTCGAATGAAGCGGAGCTTTCTTGATCGTGTGGAAAATTTGGTTGACACGATGCTGTTTGTCGATGTTGGGCCCTACGTACGAGAAATACAGTAAACCTTAGTTCCTCAGATTCGGCGCACTTTCACATGTCTCGTTCAAAAATTACTTACAAGCTCTGATCGTTAACAGTTGAATAGACGTTTCATGACATGCAAAACTAGATTTTGAATCGCAACGAAGAATGGTACATGACAACATATGAACCACGTAACGGATTTAGTAGTGAACTGTTTTTACAGCCTTTGCGCGAGCCGAGAATTATTTTCTTAAGGGGTGCATATGCTTAGCGTCACTCAACCAGAGCTAAATATAACGGCCATGCAACATGAAAATATCCATGGAAGAAATGTTTGAATGAATCAATCTTCTCTCACCACTACTACTACTTGTCTACTCGTCTGATTACTCGTAGTTGCCTTCGGTCCTCTCAGCTTCCAGCCTTAAAAGGAGGATCATTGCGTCAGGTGCAGTTGTCACGCGCAGTCCTGGAAGAACATGTCTGCTCTGTACGTGTCGACATTGTCATCCTTATCTTTAAATTTCGATCGAGTGAAAAAGTGGCATACCTTGCGTAGTACGTCTTCGAATAGACAATCATAGCACAAACAGAGGCAGACTGTACTATCGACTTTATGATTGGGTGAGACTTGTCTCGAGTTGGATGACGCTGAACTCAAATTGAACATATCAATTCGATTTCATCATGCCCTTCGGACTTCCTGGTTCCGGCAACCGGAGCAACATCAGTAAATCGTTGAGCTTCAAGAGTATCAAGCACAACGAAAGTGGGAGACTCAATATGAGCGGTATCCTGTACGATGGGAATTCAAGAAAATCTTCCAAAAATAAGAAGCAGCAGCAGCAGCAGCAACAACAACAACAAAAGGGGAATACGAAACAGACTCCGCCTCGGTCAAAAAGTGTTTCTGGGAACATGAGTTCTCATCGAATTCTTAACGGAAATAGGAACGCTCCGCATCACTTCCAGCCAATGATGCAACAGCAGCAACAACAACATCCATCACCAGAAACGCAACAACAGCAGCAATATTCAGTTCACCATTATCACGGTAACATCCCGCATAATCATAGCAATAACAGTCAGGGAAGTAGACAGAGTTCCCACAGCAAACACAGCAACAATGGTAAAATGCATCGCAGAAGCAATAGCAACAACAGTAGTAGTGGCCACAGCCGATCATCATCGAGTGGAAACAGCCGACAATACCATCAGCATCAACACCACAACAGAATACCGAGTGGAAGCAGTGATATTGGTAGCGTTCATTCCCTTCACACTGTCACCAGCCGATCCACCAGCAGTGATCCAAGTGGGCATGCACGAAGTGGAGGTTATTATTACACCTCGAATAATTTGAATCAGAGCAACAACCATCCTCGACGATCGCATTCGACCAGCCATTCCCATGGAAGTGTTCCGGTCGAAAAAAACCCGCATCATCATCACCATTATCACAACAGTAGTGTAACCGAACATAGAGATCCCTACGGGGAAACGACAAATACCCGAAGAACTCAATACAATCAATACCAAAGTGCTGACCACCACCACTACAATCATCAATCCAACTCAGGTTTCCATACGCCTGTGCGGCACCAATCGTCATCTCTGATGATCAAACCAACACCAACACCCGTCAAGAGCAGCAACGCCAGCATTGGCAGTCATCATAGCAGGGGGTCGACGAGCTATAACAATACAAGCGCGAGAACAGCTGGTACTTCAGAGTTTAGCAGCCAAGTTACGGCTCCCCGTGTTTCTACTGACAAATATGTCATAAAGTCAACAAAGAAGGTCATTGAAGGTTAGTGCAACTGTATTCTAGCTCCGGTCGAGAGCATTTCGATTATCCACCAGTCTCAGTCATAGATTTCGTGATCAACTCACTATTGTCACGCGGTTTGTCCCTTCTCGAATTTCTGCGCCGCCTTCAGAACTAAGGAAGTCCGCTAACGAACTTTATCCCACCGAGAAACGCATCATTGCTCTGACCAATGCGTGTGCCGAATTTGATCACCTTGATGACTCACGGCACAATCTGGAGCTCCAGAATGGTGCAGCATTCGTATTGTGCAAGGTCCTTGCAGTGATCCTCAACAATTCAGATGTCAATAGAAAAGATGGTAGGTATGACTCTGGTATAGAGCGTGACTACGAATACGATCAGAATTCGTTAGGAAGCGATCAAAGTAGTAATGATGATAGTATTGACGAAGAAAGGAAGGAAAGTTTCACAAAGAAAGTTGAAGAAGATGATGCCAAACACAACGAATACTATAATTCAAAATCAAGCACGCGTGGTATCGTTGTTAGAAATGCGAGCGAAGATAGCAGCAATCACGATGATAACGATGACGATGCACTTCGGATGATTGCGACAGCGCTAGAAATGGTATTTCGCGGTCAACCGGCCTTTGTTTATTCCGCTTACGATAAATTCAGAGTCAGTACCGAGTACGAAGAGGCGATGGTTGGACCAACATCGGTGACACTCTTGCCTTTGATTCTGCGACTCCTAGACCGGGCAGAGGGATTGCATAACGGGCATCAAATGAAACAGCATAACGCCGATGTAACCCTTGCCAATTCCACCAAAGTTTTGTTGTATTTGTCGAGGGTTCCCGAGTTGCGAATACACCTAGCTCGGCAGCCGTCCTTGTTAGATGCACTAAGTCGGGTGGCAAACAACGACGTATACGGTAGTAATTGCGGAAAGAGTTTAGAGGCCGGTTCAGCGAGGAGCAAAACACTCAACGGCGAAGCTCGGGCCACCAGGGTTCGTATTATTGCGAATCTTGTGAACGAAGAGGAAAACAAAACACTCTTACTGACCCATGGACTTTTTGAAGAAAATTGTCAAAATAATGACAATGGTACCCATACAGGCATCGGAGTGCTGAACGCTCTCCTTCGAGTGGCACACATGGACCCGAATGATCGGGCACGTGAATACGCAGGACTTGCTTTGATGGACTTGGCAAGTTCTCCGTCGAATCAGATCACCATGGCCAAGAATGGGAGACTTCTAGGAACACTTGTTAAGATGATCCTGGTCGAAACAAACTCCGGAACCAGAGAATCAGCCATTACTGCACTGCAAAATTTGGCCTTCGCGAAGGAAAACCGAATGTTGCTGGTTTCCTTTAAGCATGGGATTGTTCTAGAGGCATTGATTAAGGCCTTGTCCAACTACGAAAGTGGCTTCAATGAAAAATCAAGGCGGAGGGCGGCAGGTGCCCTAACGAATTTGGCATGTGACGAGAGCGCCGAGGTCATGGGAAAACACAAAGGACTCTTGCGAAGCTTGGCTATTGTGAGTACCAAGGACGAGTCCCCAGAAGTCCAGACACGCGCAGCTATGGCATTGACAAAGTTGGCAGCGAGCGTTACGGTAAGGATGGAAAGTGATACTTTACCTAGTACAAGTGAGAAGGCTAGCTCGCAAGAGAAAAGTTTTTCCGACGAGGGGCATGATATTTATTCAACCCTGTTGGATGCGTTAGTCGTTGCATCACTTAGTCCTGTGTCAAATAGTGTTTCCGCTGTCTTGCGGGTCAAGGCACGTGATCCTGAAAATCGGTATTTGATGGCCCGGCATCCTGGTATTCTAGATACGCTGGCCGACATGTGCTTATACGATGATATTGGTGGTGGTGACTATGATCAGGAACAGATGATCCGTGGTGCGCGGAGCAATGGAAGTAGCGGGACTGCTAACAATACACATCGGAATGGTGAAGATAATATCCACACGTATGCAATTGATGTCCTCAAAGATAGAGACAATGCCACCCGCGCACTGATGCATCTGACCAACGAACCGAAGAATCGCGTGACAATGTGTTCACCGCCGGTTTTGAACGCGTTGGTTCGAGGTGCCTCTGTGACGGACGAAGAAATCCAAGCCCATAAAAGCCACCAGCACAAACAAAAGCAGCTTAAGGACGTTCGCGATTCAGCCATTCGGGCAATCGAGCGACTGGCAACTGAGTTTTCGAATCGACATACTATGGCCCATCATGAAGGTATGCTAGTAGCCATTGCCCGTGCCACAGAGCGCGAGGCCAAGCTTGAAGCACAATTGTCAATTGGCGACTCAGCCAAGATAGATGAGTCAACAAGCAGCATCAGCAGTTTGGCGCTGGCTACGTTGAAATCGACAAAGTCACAGCAGCAGGAACAACCACCACCACATCCTGCATTTCTTGCCAAACCATTACTGATGATTTTGCTGGTTGCCATGTGAGCATGGTATGACACCGATGTACAGTTCCGGGTGAGTCTTCGAAAAAAATTATAAATTCTTTCAAAATGACAACGCGTCTGGTTTCGGTACTGGGAGTTGAGGTTGCTTACCAACAACAAAGAGTAGACAAGGCATCAAAGATGGACTGGTCACATTGGCTATCTCTGTGTTGCTGGGTTGGGTGAAGCCCGGTTTCTCCTTTATCTAAACATCATCTTTGAAAGTTTGTTTTGGTGAGTATGCAACAAGCAGTATCTGGCATAGATTGTAGTCACAATATACGGAATACAAATTCGTTTTTCACTTAACAATCGAAGAACGATTCGGCAAGGTTGGATAAGCATGAGCTTGTGCATTGCTGTGAATTTTTGTGGTACTCTACAGCACCATTCATCTTCCAAGATAGGACTGTCTCAACACCTAAGAGTTGACTGATAAACCAACTGGTTTGGGCAATAATGACAGCAAAAAATGAAATTCAAGTTCTGAACAAATGGTTGCTATATTGTTACAACATCAGTTATTAGAATTCCAAGTTACTCAATTTTGAACGTCATGTTTCAATATTATGATATATTATCAAAATCTGAACATGATTGATTGTTGAGCAGGGTCACACAGTAGAAGTGGATTTACATAATTCCTTGCCCTGTCCAAGCATTGAAATCTAATCTATCACAGCGAAGAATTTCGAGACAACCCTTAAGGTTTTGTTTTGACAAGAGCTATATCAAAATCAATGATTTGAATCCGAACCACCTTTTTTTCCCTACTTTTCCACTTCACTCCCATACAATGTCAGCTTCAGCACCCAGACAGGCTGTATCCAATAAAAGTTGGATCATGTTTTGTCTAGAATGGATTCTCGTAATCTTTTAGTCCAGAATGATTAGAAGGACCTACTAGCCAACTTGATGTACTTCTTGGTTCATAGTGCTTATTGTCTCCTGTTTATTGGTAGCTTGTTGATGAAAAATGGTCAAAATGTTGTCAACGAGAGAACATAACCCTTCTTGGTGTAGCAATACAGCTCAGTATACTAGGCTTGATTGATGAGAAGTCATTCTTGGCACTTAGTGAGGACAATGGAAAAAGCATAAGGCATAATGTAAAAAATGATGTGGTATGTCTGGAGCACTATGAGGACTGGTTTAGTTCACAGCACCAGAACTTTTGAGTTCCAGGTTTTAAAAAAATGCAAGGCTTTTGAATTTTGGACGAGGTGATCTTGTAGAGCCTTCAATTTCTTCCTACCGTACCGGTACCAGTACGACTAGGCTGAACTACGCATTTTGAATGACTGCCAGACTGCCATTTGCAAGTACACAGAGACGCCGGAGAGGACCGAATGAAGATCCTCGTTTACTACTGCAACAGGGGAGCATGGTCGAGGACTACTAGTGAAATCGCAAGGCTGTTCTGTTGTTGTACTTTTGGCCAAAAAGGGCATTAGCTCAATTCTATTGCGAAGTAATCAATTGCTACAATCACAAAGACGGATTTGATCTGAAATCATTATTACATTATTATTTGTCAGATCAAGTTATAATGAACACATTTAGTATCTCCACATACAGTAGAGAATTATTATCTCTTACTATTATTATTTTCATGTCGCGACGATCACGTTTGCTCGGGGATGATTCGACTGCAATGAAACTCCGCTTCTCTCATTATTTAAAAAATCTGATCAGACGACCACAAGCGTCGTGCAGATAGAATTGTTGCTTCATTCAGTCACAGGACGTTGGAGGGTATTCTTTCATTGCGTTAACTGCATCATCATTGGGGTTTAGGATCCTCCACTGCGTGCCCAACATTTTGAATACCATGTTCAAACAAAATTTGCTCCTCCAAAACGAGCAAAATTAACGGTGTCGTTTGACTTCCCGGGTGTATCGAAATCACCATTTACGAAAATCCATTTACTCCTTCACAATCCGTACTGGGAGCCTCGGTTACTTTAGTTTTCGGAGCGAACTGCTGCGGAAGAAGGAGATCATCCACAGCGTGAATAATTCCGTTCGATGCGATTATGTCGCGGTTGGGAAATTTCTCGATCTCTGGATAATTGGCCTTACACTTTGTATTTGGAACAAAGAAGCAGTCATAACTGACTCTCCTGTTAGCGATTCCAACTTGCGCCTTGCGCCTTCCATTAAGGGTACATGCCGTTCGGCTGAATTGTCCGTTTCTCATCTTTAAATCTCTGTTTTGGCTGCACTTCAATCCATTGAAAGGGATTATTCTGTTGTTTACGATGTGAAATTCAGTGAGATTCTTTAGCAATTTTCTCCTCGCGTCACCGGACGCTGATCCTAAGACTTTTTTAACATCCTCGTTGATTTCTTCGAAAGCCGTGTTGGTGGGAGCAAACACGGTAAAAAAACGATCTTCTACAGTGTTTTGCAACATACGGCTGCCGTTGTAAGTTGTTCTATCCCGAGTGGAAAGTTTTCTACAACCAGCGGGGCTGAAGAGACAATCAATCAAGTAATCTATATCCGAAGAGTCAAAGCTGGCTGCCGACGCAGCGGTGTTCAAGACGACATTCAGACCGACAATGTCAATGAGACGACAAAAAGTTGAAAACTCGTCTCGGTCACAGATAATTTCCTCTTTGAAATAAAGAAAGAGATGTGAGGTGATATACTCTACTCAATACGTGATTCCCACATTCAGTGCATAAACAAATCAAATCCATCACATTTACTCACCAATTGTACGGAATTCAGGAATCTCAGTTGGTTCTTCGGATGGTTCAGCGGATTGTGTAGGATTTTCAGAAGGCTCTTCCGAAGCTGTTGGATTCTCAGAGGGTTCTTCCGAAGTTGTCGGGTTTTCGGAGGGTTCATGACTTACAGTGGGTTGCGAAGAGGGTTCTGGAGTTGGCGAATCTGACGGAGATGGACTAGGTGCTGGTGTTGGACGCGATGTTGGATGCGGTGTTGGATGCGGTGATGGATGATCAGTAGGCTTTCGAGTTGGGAGTTCACTGGGCTTAGGAGTAGGAGGTGGTACTGGGGGACGAGTTGCAAAGGGCGTGGGCCGAGGAGTCGGTACCGGTGTTGGCATCGGCGTTGGATTCGGTGTTGGTTGGGGTGATGGTCTCCCCGTGGGAACTGGCGTCGGGTGAGGAGTAGGTCGATTCGTAGGGTTTGGTGTTGGCCTAGGCGTGGGTCTTTCAGTCGGACTAGGCTCTGGATAAGCCGGGTATGGATAACTGTGATAAGGATCTTGATAGTACGGATCCTGGTGGTATGGGTCGTGGTGGTACGGATTTTGGTAGTATGGGTCGTAATGGTACGGATCGTTGTGGTAGGAGTGTTCGTGACCATTGAGCTTTCGTTCTTCCTTCTTAGCCGTGGACCGTAACGACGATCCGAAAGCGCCGTGACTACGAGCTAAGAGGCAGGCAACAACGGCTGAAAACGCACATGACGGTGCAAATTTCATTTTCCTCTCAATGGTGTGCTAATTTTTTACAATTCTCAGAAGGTGAAGTTGCGAGTGGTCGACTGTCCTTAGTGTTGTAATGTTGTGTCGAGTTTGTGTTTGCTCTGGATTGTACTTCTTCAACCAAACGTAGAAATAACGTTACAGATTCATTCTTTCGATATTTCGCCTATCACTTAAAAAATATTATGGCTGATCGTTGCGCACAGAATTAACAGCATGATATCACCAAAATCAAGAACGGATCGGCGACTAACGGATGCGTTCGAGACACTGTTTATTAGCGTGTTGTAAGACGTGACACAGAGTACATCTTGTTTAGTATTTAGGCTGTTGCAGAATTTAGCGATGATTACAACGGATGAGATTTTGATGTTCACCCGGCGGTCCAATTGTGATCTATGCACATGCATGAGTGGTAATGACAGTCCCCGGTCGTTTCTGTAATTGACGTGTATTGTGGACATGGTGCAGCTTGTATCAGAAAAAAAGGGCACATAAGTATATATTTTTTTTGTTTTCATCACGACAAAGGAATTCTTTTTTCATTGCAAAAGCATACATCATACAATACGCTTCAGCGTACGTGCAGAACATACTTAAGTACGCACTCCAACTCAGGACCTTAGGAATGCAGTTACAATACTTCTTCGTAAAATGTAACCTTAGGAAGTAAGCGTATGAACGTACCGTATTCGTATTCTCATCTCAAAATCTCTTTCTCCTATCAACAACAAAATACTAACCTTACTATCAAAAAAATCTCAAAATAAAAATCTACGGTAATCTTACGGGGATGGATCCAGGGGTCATAATATAAGAAGGGGTATGCCACGACGTCTGTACGTCGTCCGTGTTCGACGTACAAATACTAGTAAAAAAAAATGGCACTCCATATTCCATGTGTGGTCCAATTTAGAAAAATTTCCCTCAACCTCAATTTTTTTTTTCCACTTTCACTGCATAATACTAACAAAAAGTATTACACTTCAATCTATAACAACTCCATCAAAAATTGTAACAAAACAATATTTGAATATTGTATGTAGCCCAATTTTTTACAGGTATTATGAATATGTAACTGCTTTTCACTCTAGATGGATGGAAGATAAAGTAATTTATTTGGATGGATGGTCCAAATTTTGGTTCCAAGTGGAAGCTTTTAATTGAATAAAAATAAAACGGATGACGGACGGACGATCCGATTTTGTATTTTATATTCCAGGTGGAAGGCACAGATCACTGGTAGTTTGAATCAGCAATATCAGACAGCAGATGGATGTAAACTGAAAAAGGTACTTACTACTTGACTCTCAACTATATACATGAACTGAATATCGAATTTAAAAGTTGGAGAGTGATTGGAAGTGTACTTGGTAAGTTGCTTTATCAGGTACACTTTTACTAGTGATATGCAGTAAATTATGAGAAGAAAAAAATTGACTGAGGGAAATTTTTCTATTTTGGACCACACATGGAATATGAATCACCGATTTTTAGCGATCGTGGCATACCCCTTCTTATATTATGACCCCTGGATGGATCCCCCTTGTGCAGGTTGAGCCGAACCGAATACTTCGAAAAAATACGTACAAGTAAGGTTAAGGTTTACTTCGTATTGTACGTTACAGTAATGAGCGTAATTACCGTACTAGAAAGGAGCAACGCATCATCTCTTGTCTGCTGCATGCCGCGTCAAAAGTTCAAAAGATGTACAAAATACTTTGGTACCGTACGAAGTAAGCTTACTTCGTAACCGTTTTCAACATCGAGAGGCAACCTATTGCAACAGCAATCAGTTACGACAGAGCAAAAAATTAGATGCTGTTTGAACGACCGTGCAAAGGAGAAAAAGTCTTGTAATCTTATAATAAACAATCAAGCGCAAAAATTCAAGGATTCGGCCAGAACGTTCTCGGAACTGATTCGTTACTAATCGTTACAAAATGCCTTTACTGAAAATCTTTTCGGAGAAAGCCCTCACCGTGAGTGCCAAATCTCTCCACAAACGCCTAGCTAGCATATGGAACGTTCCTGAAGATGTGTTAAAGGTCTTGGTGTTACCGACGTACGATCAGTCGGGGAAAACTGGTCACGACGACGAAAAAAGCGTGTATATTGACGTAAGGGCAAAAGCAAAACCAGAGCGAACTCAACATGTTATAGATGTGGCCATGGCGAAGACGCAGGAGTTACTTAAAGAAAACGGGTACAAAGCAACGATCCGTGTCGAGTTGTACGAACCATCACTACAATCCTCGCTGAGGGCATCATAACACTTCGGAGAGATCCATCTAAAAAGACTATGATATAGTTAGTAGTTTCGCAAGACATATCAAACTGACGATCCGCAAAAAATGGGTAATAACTATGACGCATATTATCTGCGTCGAGTGCCGTTGCCACATTAAAATGGATATCGACCTCTACGACTTGCATGAATTGTGAAATATTGTGAGTTAGCAACTCTCTATTGGATTGAGCTAAGCGATTCGTTTGGTTATACTTTTCTAACCAAACAAACTATTGTCAGGATAAATACTCAGAATAATAGTAATGATTGCAACTTGGCATAGCCTTAAAAGTAGGAGATTACATTCTTCTCAATGTGCAGTACAGTAAGAACAGTGTTAATGAGAAGAGACACATCCTAAAACACTGTTTCAGTCATGGCAATCCTTTGAATTTAGGTTTCTAGAGATCGGGTAAGACCAATGAGTTTGAAAGTAGAGATGGATTTTAATTTGAAATTTTCAAATTATTCTCTTGATGAACGGCAAGATTACAGCAATTTTCACATTATGGTGAGGGCATTTGATTGTGAAAAGTAGAAATCCAGACCAATCTCTAACGCTCCCCAACAACCTCTATCGAAAAGAAACCGATAACTGCAAAGTTGTACATAACAAATCTTATTCGACCAATTCCCGTGAGCCATCTCAACTGACAGTCAACTAGTAATCTGGATGACCCCAGTTGGCTGACCAACACGCTGCCTAGATACCCCAGCAGATCTCATGTCTAGTAGATATGATCAGTATAGAAATCGAGTGACAGATTTGAAAAAAGCTGCTCGAGAGAAGGGTGAAATGGCACTGGACATGCAGCTTGAATTCTTATTGGGATCCCAGGGCGCATGGCACAAGGGATGCCCCCCCCGTTGGAGAAACTGCTTTATAACCTTTGCATGGTCGGTAAGTGGTCACCAATGCGTGGAAGAAGGCATGGTTGACACAGACAAGCAAAATCATGAGAGCTGCCCTTCCCAGATACCAAGCTTGGACCGTGTGTACAAACGGAAAGAGTAGCATAATGTTTGCTACTGCATCTGTTCCAACCACGATCAGCTTCATCTCAGTATCAACTCTGCAAACGTACAAGTACGAGTAAGCCTTACATACGAGTGCTTCAGGCAAATTATTTTACAGTAAGTTAACATTACTACAGGTACTACCATTATTATTATAATGATGTGGTATGCAGTGTACTAGTATGACGGTAAGTTGCCTAGTACGAGTGCAAGTACTAGTAAATCTTACCGTACTTATCACGCTGTCGATCGTGTTTCCTCTGCTCTACCGGTACCGTAACTTACCTGTATGCCTTTCCAACCCGAATGTAATTTTACTGTAGGGTTAGTTCTAAATCTTTACTTAGTTACTACGATGTACTTCGTACTACGTAATGCGTTCGAGCGAACGGTAACTTACTCGTAGACCGGAGGCCAGAAAACGATAATGAATACAGTAAGATTACGAAGTAACCTTACGTAGTAAACCTTACTTCGTAATTACTAGTACGAAGTAAGATTACTTCGTATGTAAATGAAGGTCATTTTTCTTTATTAGTAGTAGTACCGTACGTACGTACAATTAGAATTGCGTAGTCATACTACTTCGTACTTTGTAAGGCTTGCGGAGTAAGCTTACGGTAGGAGTATTGTTCAACATCGCGCGGATCAAAATCGAATCCGACCAATCACAAATGTTTCCAACACAGGAATTTTCTTTCAGAAAAATATCCATAACAAAGTAATGCCCTTCTCAGTACTATGAGAGACCGAATATATCTGGTGGAAACTTCTGAAATCCACTTGCATTTTGCTCACTCGGAGTTCACAAACTTACCCTAAAAATTTTTGAATACGTATGGGGCTAGAACTGATGCCGTTTAGCAAAGACTCTCGCAGATAATAGGTACTTCAGCAACGGAAATTTTGGTCACAATCACATCACTAACTCAAATTGAAATTTGAACGTACGGTTTATACTAGGAGCGACAGCAACGTGGAAAAAGAGACTCTCTCGTACATTCCTAGTTCACATCTATTTCAAAAAGTACATTCCGATCCGAATTGTGCCTTGTCCAGTCTTACTCGCGTTCGATACTCTTTTTGGATTTTAGCGCCCTGAACGGAAGCATTTGTGACACTGGTCCTCATCTAAGTAAGGTATTTTGAAAACGAGTTCACGACTTGTAAACGGTTGTAACCCTTGATGAAATCTCAAAGTTCAGTATTCACAACCCTCCAATGTACAACCACGTTGTGTTGAGATGAATGAAATGCGACTATCAAGATCCACTTGAACATCGTTCTCGTCATTACTCTTGCACAACGAAGATCAACCATCTTTTGAATTTGGAGCCAAATCCCGTCGACAGATCCCATCGTAGAATATTTTGGACAAACGAAAAACGAGACTATGTCGAGAAAGGGCTCTGCTTCTGAAGTTGAGCTTCCGTCTTATCTCTACAACTACAAGATTGATGAGTTCGATGCCTCCCATAACTTTAATTACGATGTCGGGTGGAAAAATAATGAAAGAGATGCGGAGAGCGAATACGTTGATGGTGATGTTTATGACGATGTTTGTGATGGACAATCTCAAGCTTCAGTATTCTCTCCATCAATGAAGCAGACGGTGCGAAATATTGATGGAGTGCTGAACGAAATACGGTTGCATTCTTCTCCAGATCCCGGCAATGGCAAATATTATAGTGGTAACTATGACGACGACAACATGAGCGATGTAAGTGGCATAACCACTAGTAACTTATTGAAAGAACTCAATAGTGCCCACAAATCCTTTTTGGATTCAATTGGGAGGGTTCAGAATAGTTGGTGTATTCAAAGCAGTAAAGATAATGACAACACTATCTTTGGTGAAAGAAAGTCAGCAATGACAGCGTCAGACGATGGCACCGATGAGTACAGAGGGAACGTTTTTTTGTGGGCGGAAAATGGAGGAAATCATAACGACGATCAGAATGGGGACTACTGTAATTTTTTCATTGATTACGACAGGGAAACTGAATGCACCCCTGATCGATTTCGTAATCGAAAAGACGGAAAATTATCTCGAAAAGTGCACCTTCTACGTTCCATTTACCGGAGTATGAAGCGCAGGAAAGAGCAACACTCATACGTACAGCAATTGCCGCGCTTTTCGAGAAAAACAAGGTTACGCTCAGTATCCATCTATTGCGCAATATTTGGTTTCTTGCTTGTCCTCACGTCAGTGATTCTTGGAATAGTTACCACTGTGTCTAACCGTCAGGACCACATACAACCAAGCTCTGCTCTGGATTCACACAATACAACGACGGTAAATTTTACGTCAACACCGACAATGCAAACAGTAAGATCGCCACGGCCAACGTTTGAATCTTCAAATAGTTCTGAATATCAAGGAGCATTGTGGTCATCTTCTACCAGTGGACCAGTGTCGATTTCTACTCTTTCTCCAACAACGCCGGTGGATCGTGCGATAGATAATGATGACGTCGATGATGTTCACCCTCTCGATGTAAATTCAAATAGAGAACCACCATTACTGCCTGGTTCGTCACCATCATCCATCGGGTTGCCTGTTTCTGGTGTCTCTGCAAAGAACGAAAATTTATCGCTATCATCTCCCACGCTACCAATCTCTTCTCCAGCTACACACTATGGACATCATTACGAAATTATTTATGTGTCTACCAATGAAAATCGAGTAACGCCATCAACACCAACTTCGTCCCTAGCATCCAAGATACCGATCTCTGGTGTAACGACAAAAACCAAGACAAACAGCAGTGAAGTTGACAACAACAACAACAACAACAACAACAACAGCCAGGGCTCAACAGAACAACGTGCATACTTACCAACTAATGACAAGCATGTTCAGCCATTCTCTGATGATGACCCAGCGAACATGGACGAGAAGAAAGCAAATAATTCCGTGGGTGTAAGAAGAATGCTGCGTTTCTCTACGGGGGAGAGGAAGTTCGAGGTACAATAGACTGATCCATCAGTTTTGGAGAAAGACTAGTTGCCTCGAGGAATTGTCATCTCTCTTTGTTTGGTATCTCGCAATAGAGTGCGAACTTTTCATTGAAGCCTTGACCACCGGCATGACTTTTCCTTAACCATGTTGAGCAGCAGTCTAATCTCTCATTCCTTGGCACGCATAGCATCGGTATGATGGTCTGGATGCTAGCAACCTGAGTTCCCGTCGCAACTCGACAGGCCAAGCAATTATTATGTGGATATGGAGAGACCAAGTTATTGTGTCTCAGTACGATTTCGCCGTCAACTTCCTCCAGCGATCGCGACGGCGGTGGCCTGAAAGTGTGATGGCTCAGCAGATCTCAGTGCTCTTCTGGTGGGAGTTGGGAAGTAGAAGAGCAGATTGAAGATGAAGGAAGTTAAATCAGTGTAAAATACAATGATTATATTCATAGGATTAATTTTTAAATACATTGTAAATATTATTACTGTTCTTATTAAAATAGTAGGATACGAAGTAATCTTACTTTCTTAATATTATTACAATAATTGTTCCTTCTTCCTCAACTTTGACAGAAATTCCGCAGTATGGTATTGCATCCAACACGTTTGCAGCGATGGGCTTCATTGATGATGGTCACTTTAGTTGAGACTACGAACTTCTTGCACACTTCTCATTCACGTTTGGTTCGGGGATGAATTGAATTTGATTATTTAAAGTTGAAAATGCGGTGCGTAATGATATTGAGTGATTCCCGAAATAAATAAACACATGGTTTATTACATTAATTGTGACGTGGCACACATATCGATATGTGCTCAAACACACAAATATAAATTTCTGTGTCTGAAAAATTTAAAATCTGAACGAGCATCTGAACGCCCGGACAGATTTAAAACGCCTGTTTAAATTTATAAGGAATCTAGAAAACAAGAACCGACTCAAAATTTCAGTCACTCAACGGATGTCAATCGACCAACGGTCGTAACAAGATTCCAAATTCCAACGGTTGTGGCACGCAACGATTATGAAACTATGCCGACCACTTTTGCTCGTTGTGTTGAGAAAGTATGTAGTAAGATTACTTCTTGTAGGTATAACAATTACGGACTTCGTGCAGTATTTTCTTGTAACTTCTACCATTACAATAGCAACAAAACTAGACTTTTGCGTAAAAGATCAGAAATGGATGTTGCATCTTTGCGAGAGACGAAATTCACAGCATGCAACGGTTTCCATGTCGCCCACATTGGCAATTCGATTCAGTACTACAACGATTGCCCTCGACTTTTGGAACGCATGTTGCAGGCTTCGGTCCGCCGACCACAATCCGTCGTTGGTGACAAAGGCAATTGCGATGGTGTAGCAGATAGCACCAGCTTGGTTCACCAGGATTCTTGTCTCAGAGGAGGTGCAACGCTGTCATCCTTATGGTTGGAAGGAAACGGAATGGAGCGAAAATTTTCGTCGCGTCCCGAATCGAAACTTCCGGGAGAGGATCGGTACGACGTTGGCGCACCCACGGTTCGTGATCTCCTCCTGAACAAGAACAAAGAAAGCAAGGAGGTCGGATATGAAGCAGGCGACAACCGCCGGTATTGGGATTTTATAGTGGTGAACGATCACACTCAGTCGGCAGTTCGAGATGAGCCCAAACAACAATCCAAATGCGCACTCGAAGTTCACTACCTTCCTACGATTGTTGCCGGAATGAAAGATTCGGTTACATCCGGTTCCACCATCAACACTACCGTGATCTTTTTACAGACGGCAGCCTACAAGAGTCCGGTCAAAAATTCTTCCGATTTGGGGTCCTTTGACGATTTTACGGAATCATTGGTTCGGGGGTACGACGAATACGTGGAGTTGGTAAGAAAGTTCAACGAGAATCTCGAGCAAACACAACAGCCGGCACAACAGATCCTACTGAAGGCGACCGTGGCACCACTCGGCGAAGCCTATCGAACGATCCGCCAAGAAAAGTTTGAATTGTGGTCGAATTTGCTTTATGCCAACGACGACTTCCATCCCAGTCCCCACGGTACCCTGCTAGAAGCCTGTTTGTTGTATTGCATAGTTTCGGGTGGGAAAAAGTTCGGGCTCTTCGATGTGAATGACGAAAGGTTTTCGACCACGTATTGGTGGGAAACAGCAAGATACATGCAACCGCAAAACGATGCCAACGGGGAACCTCAAGATCCACTTCCGCTTCCAACAAAAGAAGAAGCAATATACTTGAATGACATTGCATATCGTATCTTTCTTGATAGGCAGCAAATAGAAAGGGATCGAAAGCAAGCACAATCATCGAAGCTCTGAACACCTATTAACTCTTCACTCAGAATCATGTCAATACAACGCCATTGTCGACTTTGGTTGAGCTGAACGGTGAACGTTTCATCTCGGTAGCTCTTTGGCAGCAAAATAATTTCAAACATACTGGGCATTCTAAAGACGCAAAACGGAAGACTTCCTACGTGTAGTATGCTTCCTCAGTTATTTGATCTTCGCTGTAGTGGGAACTTTTGCTGTTGCGATCCGCACGAAGATTGAAAGGTTGTAAATCACTCTTTTCCGAAGGAAAAAACAAAACCTTCCACTTCAATTTATCCGCCCTGGTTCGAAAAGGCTCGGCTTTTCCCCATACATTCGCGACAAGCAATCGAAAAATGCTCCTTTGGGAGGTAAAAGAAAATATTTCGGAAATTTTCATACATTCAACTCGGAATTATTCATAACTACCCGGGTTATACCTGGGCGCTGCGTATTCCCAATTACTTCGTACAGTTTTTCTTGGTTTCTTTCTTTTTCACCATTTCGGCATTTCGGCGGTGTAACCATCCTCGTGAGTAAGATCTTACGAGTAACCTTACCGATAGCATACTTCGCATTTTTTGAGACC
Organism: Pseudo-nitzschia pungens; assembly: GCA_037355855.1. NCBI lineage: Eukaryota > Bacillariophyta > Bacillariophyceae > Bacillariales > Bacillariaceae > Pseudo-nitzschia > Pseudo-nitzschia pungens. The sequence continues at coordinate 2,488,167 of CM074760.1, read as the reverse complement.
GTCAAGCATGAAAATGGAAGCAGTCCAAGGCATGCCTTGTACAAGGAGTGCTTGTTGGGGTTAAATGTTTTGTTCGTGCATGCACGTCATAAGGTCTTACCGTAATACGTTCCGAAGTAAGATCGTAAGTAAGGTTAACCTTAGTACTTCGTAGAAGTTTACGATGAAACACTTCACAAAATGATATTCCTACTTCCTACCGTACTACAAGTCGGACTTAAACGAGTACTGTAAATAAGAAGATCCGTAGTTGTTCAACGTTCGAGGACACAGGGTAAGGTTATCGGAAGGGAATTCCAAAGAAGGGATCAAACTCGTAAGATGTTATAGCCTGTTCCAAGGTTGGATCACAAGTAAGTTAAGCCTTACTCGTACATTTCCTTACGTACAACTGGAGAGTTGGAATCCTTCTGTGTGAAAAGCCTTCCGATTTTCCGTGAAATGGCCTTTCAAATGTCTTTCATTGGTTTGTCCATCGCTGTAACACTTAGCTCAAAACCTATTTCGTATCAAAATTGCTCTATGGCCAGTTACCTTCGATTTTGATTACGAAGTAACCTAAAGGTTTACGACGGGTCATGTGCCACAGATGATTTCTATTATTTCTGGCGACACTATTTTAAAAAAACACTCGGCCGACAGCTGATGATTGCAATTTCGAAACAATTCAATAACAATAATCTTACCCAATAATTACCCATTCTGTACACTCCTCTTCTGACACTCGAAAGTGGGATCCAATCTGTCACAATTTCAAATCATGATGACTTTCATTACCGCCCTGTCCGTAATCGCTTCCATCCTTTGCACACTCACTGATGCACAAGGACATGGTGCCGTCGAAAACTTCGGAGACGCCATTCGATCGCCTATCAGAAATGAACTTCGTTCCCCGACTACGGCTGATCGTCTTTTGGAAGAGCTAACATCTGCTTTCAACGAGACCGACGAAACTGACGTTGATGCTCTTTTCGAGGAACATGATCACGAACACGACGAGAAACACTCTGACTCTGACGACTCCGAGAAACCCTGGGGGAAAGTCGTCGGTGCATCGCTTATAATCAACCTTACCACCATTACAGGAGTCGTACTTATCGCTGGACATTGGTTGCGAAACGTGTTCTGCCCGAAAGCCGAACTTAAGAAAACAACCCAGGTTTTCCTGTTGGAAGTGTTGGTGCCAATGTTTGCTTGCGTAAGTTTTACCATCGAGATTTTGAAGGTCCACTTGTTGCTGTTTTTTTGGAATCGTTTCTGGTCGTGGATCTTCCTCAGGTTTTTGCTTCCAATTGTCACATTCGTCACGAAGGGAGCTCTCTTGGCCACTACCTTTTTTATTCTCTTTCCGGAATCTTTTCATATCGTGAGTGACCAATTTAACGGGGACGGCGGGCATGACGATCATCGACTGTTGGCAGAAGACGACCATGACGACCACGACGACCATGACGACCACGGCGATAATGAGGCAGCAGCAACTTGGAGATGGGGAAGGTAAGCTCTTGCTCGGGGGTATAGTGGCAGTGCTTGAATTTCTTGCAACATGTATCAGCATTATGTTGATCTACTTCTGCCTGCTCATAATCGCATCCATTGTATTTTCTCTCTTTCAATACTTTTGTCGTTTAGTTCCGTCATGGGTGGGTTTTGGATCCCCCTTATTCTTCACGCCTTTTTTTCTCACGAGCACAACCATGGGATTGAACACGAAAACAAGCGTAACACCACTGAACAGCAAGAGGAAGCAGATCTAGAACAAAGCAAGACTGACAATGGAGATGAAGATGAATTCGTTACGGTGTGCGGATTGATCCGGATGAAGAACGTCCCCCTTTTCGTGTCGTACAACCTCGGAGAACTTTTCCACAATTTTACCGACGGAATATTCGTTGGGGTCGCATTTCTCGGATGTAGCCGTGACCTTCAGCTTTCGATCATGGTTTCTACGATTTATCACGAGCTACCCAACCAACTTGCCGGATATTTGGTCATGGTCAACCAATGCGGGATGAACCCCTTCGTGGCCCTTTTCTGCAACTTCGTCTTCGGATTGTCGATTACGTTTGGCGGTTTGCTAGTCCTTGCCTTTGATTTTAACTACACCACAATCGGCTGTCTTCTAGCGATGGGGGGTGGCACTTATCTTCATGTTGCGATTTCCGAACTGCTTGGCAACGCCCAGAGAAACATGAAGAAGGGTTTCGAGATGATCTACATGTTCATCGCCTTTTTGGTGGGAGCCGTTCCCATTGGATTAATACTTCTCAATCACCATCACTGCTAACTCATTGCTAAGTGTTGTTTACCAGATGGAGCAATCAGAAGTGGCATCGAATATTGTCATACTGTCGCAATCAATGCTAAGATTATGCTAACGAAAGAAATTCAATCAAAATACACCTTCATGTAAGATTTACGTTAATTACTTCTACTAAGGATGGCAAAAAAAGAAACGACAAGTGCCGTCTTGGAGATTCGTAGTATAGCGCTAAGGTCTTATTCCTAGTAGTACGAAGTTCGTTCTGAAAAATGATGCAAATAATACGTAAGGTTACTGTAATTCGGAAAAGCAATTTTACAGTGTTCAATTGCCGGAATAATTTTGTGTATGACATTTTTCTTTCGGCATCGGTTCTGAATACAGTGCGGTAAGGCCTTACAGTATTGTTCGCGTGCGGTGATTCCGAGAGGCCTTTTCGGATTTTCCAACCTCCCGTGTAAACTCGGAGTAAGGCCTTACTCCTATGAATAGAATATTATGTACGGTGACATCAAGGCCTACATACTCGGACTCACTCGGTACAAGGCTAAAAAGGCCAAAACCTTTCGAAAACTGGATACTCGTACGGTAGTACGCATTCCTACAGGTAAAAGTAGCTTACCATACGCGTCAGAAGTGACAGGGCTAGAAGTTGCATTCGTACTGTACGTAATTACAGGGGTCATAACAAATAAGAAGTGGTGTGCCACGATCACTAAAAATCGGAGATTTGTATTCCATGTGTGGTCCAAGTAAAAAAAATTCCCGGAAGTCAATTTTTTGCTCATAATTTGCTGCATATCACTAGAAAAAGTGTACCTGATAAACCAACTTACCAAGTACACTTCCAATCTCTCTTCAACTTTCAAATTTAATATGCAGTTCACGTATATAGTTTAGAGTCAAGTACTATGTATATAGTTTAGAGTCAAGTAGTAAGTACCTTTTTCAGTTTACATCCCTCTGCTGCCTGATATTGCTGATTCAAAACTACCAATGATCTGTGCCTTCCACCTGGAATATAAAATACAAAATCGGATCTTCCATCCGTCATCCATTTCATTTCTATTCAATTGAAAGCTTCCACTTGGAACCAAAATTTGGACCATCCATCCAAATAAAGTACTACAACTTCCATCTATGTACTAGACTGAAAATGAGTAACATATTCAGAATCATTGTGAAAAATTGGGCTAGATACAATATTCACATATTACTTTGTTACAATTTTTGATGGAGTTGTTATGAATTGAAGTTTAATAGTTTTGGTTAGTATTATGCAGTGAAAGTATATGGAGTGGTGTTTTTTTACTAGTATTTTTTGAGCCATTCCCGAAAATGTTTTACATATTTTTAACAGTTGTGTCACACATACAAAATACATTTTTGGGAGAAGTGCTAGTCTCATTAAATGCAAAATCAGAATGAAAACACATTTAATTTTGCAGCAGTGAGCTCACGACTGTCTAGGTTTTCAGAGTGCATATTTTTCAAACGGAATCTAAAAAATCGAAAATTTGAGTCATCCAATGCATGTCAGTCATCTAATGCATCAACAGAGGATGTGAAAAAAATGCACGCAGCAGGTTTTGGCAATATAATATTTTTTCCCATGTGATTCCATATTCCAAAAGAAGCATTCAAGCCAATCGGTTGATCCAGGGATGTAACAGACGTTAGGCATGAAGGCAAGAATCTTCTTCTTCACTAGATTGACAAGTCAGCATTCTTCTTGCTTTTGTGAATGAGTGATTCCTGAAACTAATATGCACACGTATTACATTATTAGTGATGTGGCAAACATATTATTATGTGTTATGTCACACAAATATACAAAACTATTAAGCATTTTTTCAGAATCTGAATGAGAGAAATTTGCGTCATCCAGATCTGAAACACCGTTTCATATCCCAACAGAATCGCGTATCACGCACTAAAAATAATCAGTAAGGTTTGCCTACTGACTGAACAGAGAATTTCTATTTTTATACAACAGGATTCCTAATTCCAAAACCGGCCTTGTCCGCACCTGTCTCTTGTCCGTAATAAATACATGTCCATTGGGTGCACCAAAAAGAATGAAGGCATATAATCTAGGATATGATATGACACATATTAGTTTCGGGAATCGCTCAATGCTGTAGTACTAGTAGTACTAGTACTAGTAAGAGTACTATCCTATGGGACTAGTACTGGTGTTGCTAGTCATACCATACTTGTAATAGTAGTAGTACTAGTAGTAGTACTAGTACCTTACCTTCTTTTTAAAAATTGTGTTGGACAAAGAGGAGTACGAAGTAAGGTTGCTCGTACACGTATTTCATTAATATTGTTTGCATTATTTTTTACCATGGGGAGGAATTATCAGGGAGGTTTTATCTACTGTATCGGTATGCTGAGCAATGGTTCGAAAGTGATCTGGGGCAACATTTGCGACTTGATGAGAGAATGCTTGACTGCTACCAGTAACAACTTACGAGAAGTATCGGTAACTTACCGGTGGGAACCATCTCAAGAGTTATCTGCTGGAAGTGCTCTGCTCTTAAAAGTAGTAAGATTACGATTACGAGGAGTAATCTTACTAGTACTAGCATACAAAATCCAAACCGAACTTGCCCCCACTCCGTCTGTCCATCGCCCACCCTAAAAAATGGAATGCCATAGCTTACCCTTACGGCAAGGATTTAACCTTATTACGTAGAACTAAAATTACTTTGAGACGAAAATAAGGTCTATTACTAATGGAGGTACGGGTACGGTAATTTACCGTACCGGTAGAACCGAAACCGACAGGCAGCATCATGTTTCAGAAACGGGAACCCATCTCAATCTCTCACGAAACAAAAACTAACCTTACCGTTCCGTATGAAGCACGACGTTTCATTGCTTGCTTTGTTTCGAACCATATCTTGCGTCTGCAACAGTCATCACCAGCACCATTTATTTTCGGGCAAAGATACACGGATCAACCACAATGGCCGAGCCTAATATCCCGTCTTCGTCTTCGCCGTCGCCGGCAAAATCCGCCGGCAATACAGCTGGCCCTGTGGACGAACGGGATCTTTCCGAACTCTTGCGTGCAATGACTACAACGACCACGATTGAGACGACAACATCGACGGTAACATTCACTGCTGAATCCGCCCACAATGATCCTTCTGTTATCCCTCCTTTATCGGCGGATTTGTCGTCGCAGCCCGTGCCCGGACCAGGACCATCTTCTGCAAACTCCACTGCCTCTGCTACGTCGACGATGCGTCCTCTTGAGGCATCCTTGCCAACCACGATCAATCGCTCGTACAAAATCTTTGGAGTTCCAACCCATACATTTTGCCAGGTATTTTCGGATCGAATCGTTGTCGGGGTGACGCAGCTGCAAACCAAAGAACCCAACAACAGCATCGGCAACGGCAACGGGCATAAGTCATCGTCGGGGCATATCGGATCGTGGGTTTACTGCCAGGCATCCCAGTCTCAAATCGATCCGAGGCAGGTCGACTACGAGTTGTCGACATTGCTGGGAAGCGGTAGCAGCAGGGCCGAAGCCGGCAACAGGGACGAGAAGGAAATCTACGCGCGACGAATCGCGGAACGCTTGCTGGAAAAGAAATCCATTCCTGGTGGGACGAACAAGATAGTGCTATTGCTGGGAATTTCGCTCCTACCAATTCGCAACGCACCGTCACCATCATCGTCATCGTCATCGTCATCGTCATCGTCATCGTCTTCCTTCTCGTCAATTGATCGATTCAAGGCATTGGTCGAAGTCTTGGTAGAACTGATCGAAAAGGCCGTCGGGATCGCTCTGCAGCGGTCGTGACGGTGATTGTCCAGTTTGTTATGCCATTGTATGCGTCGCGGGCCCCAGCTGGAAAGAGGAAGGACCGCTCGTCAAAGATTCTCGCTCTGGTTGCAGACACGGTCGACATCGTTTTGGAATGGCGCCATTGCCTTTCCCTGCGCCCTTCCACTGAGTCTCAAGTCGTAAAGATTGACCTCTTTTTTCGGTCGTTGCATCTCTGTCTCAACGATACGGTTCGCAGAAAACAACTCCGATACACAACAGGCTTTGTCCACGAAAGCCTGCGCTCGATTTTCTGTTCGATTGTATGGAACGCCCCGGTCCACTGTTTTCGAATTGCCACCACGAAAAATTATTTTCCAACACTTCATCAAGAAATGAATATAAATAGATGCTACGCAGCGACAGATAATTGATTTTTCAACAGAGCTGGTTTGATTTGCTCTCTAGTAGCCATAGAATCTCGAAGAAGGAACGGTGCTCGAAATGGATTGGATTTTTGAACAGTGCTGGTTTCACTTACTCTCTAGTACCCATGGAATCGCGAAGAAGGAACGGTGCTCGAAATTGATTGGCTCAGGGTACAAGTACGGTACTTGTAGCATCGCTAGATGATGCGTCGTTAACGACACACATTTTGTCTTCCGTTTCGCGAAAACGAAGCAACACAAATCAAAAGATTTCGATGAATTCAATGCTGCATCGTAGGCTGGAACACGAAGGAATATGTTAGAAGGGAGGAGGGCAGTTCTGGAAGATGATAGCGAATGACGTTCATAGTATTAAAAAAGAGTACTTTAAATTCGTTGATTATTCATGTAAGACAGCGCTTAGTTTTCGTCCGAAGGATTGAGATCAACAATAGTGATAATGCGGGGCATCCAATAGATTCACATCTCTTCGCTTTTTGCATATGTTCCACAACCAGGGATTGGTAGGTGCAGCGAAACGATGCAACGCGTGCTTGCAGAGGATGCATCAAGCGAACGAGCTATAGCTCATCCTTTGGTAGTACTGTCGCAGTCGCTCTGAACCCAATCGAAAAGTTCCAACGAAGGAAATCCTATGACATTAGTATTTTTCACACAGACTGTTATTTTTTTTATAAATCACAAATTCTTTTCTGTGATGGTTATCGCATTGATGCATGATGTATTCTAACGGAGGTGATATAGGCTTCGGTCCTGTCTATTGAAAATGGATCGTTCCAAATTTGTGAAAACTGTCGTCTTGGCTGTTACGCCGCTGGTGCAGCAATCTCATATTGCTCCTTAAAGAGAATTTCCATCACATTTGACAGGAGGCCATCCCACTCTTCAATCGCCTGGGATTCATTCGAATCCACGAGATACATCATGGTGCTGAACATAGTTTTTGAAGCAGGTCTGTGATCTTCTCTTTTCACCGACCATGTCGTATACCAATCCAAGGTTGTTTATGAGAGCGAGAGTGAACAGAAGGCTCACGTTGCAGGATTCATCGAGATGCATTTCAAATGCTAGCTCATAAAGTTTTCGTGCCCGCAAGAACAATTTCATGGATTTCTTTTGGTCAGGAATGGGAGTGGACGAAGGCCTGCTGACATCAGCATCATTGCTGATGTTTGTTGTATTCAACTCCTTGTCGTAGCTTGAACAATCGTTTCCAATCGAAATGGCATGGAGGTGCAAAGTCAAGGCCAAATTGTACATCAAAATCATCAGGAATTTCGAAAATAATGTTGATGCTCCTCCATTATCTGCCATTACTATCCGAGAGGGCACGCTTTCCGGCGGGATTTCCACGAGGTCCCGAAACACAAAGTGAGACGGTTTGCTTTCTGAAAATGAGGGCGATGCAGGTGTAGATGCACCTATAGACGCAGGTGTAGAGGTAGATCTCGAAGTGCACGAAGGTGAAACTGACGATGGCGACGGCGACGACGAAATTGTCGTAGAGGATGTCTCCGAATGTCTTCTCTGAATCTTTCCTCGTGATGACGTGGAGGGCAATGAACCGAGGGAAGAACGTCTTCGTGGATGCTCGCCGTTGCAATAGGATTCCGAAAATGGCAAACGCGATTGCTCCTGTTCCGATGCCGCTTCTAAGTCTGCCGACTCCGTTTCCTGATGGGAATTCATCATTTCGATGTTTTCGTCGCGATCGCATCCATCTCTGCTGTCTCTCCTTCGAGTCGAGCTACTGCTCAATGGTGCGGGTATTGAGTCGTTGGCATCTTTTTCGACGGGTTCATGATTGACGTTCGTATTGTTACTGCTCTCGATATCACTCCCCTCCACCATAACAGCGAGAGGTTTGAGCAGCTGCAAAACGGATGTGAAAGATTTCACGGCAGCATCGTATCGATGTTCTCTCACAAGTTTCGTCGCTTTGTTGTTCACGAAAACAGCTCGATGAATCAACGGGGTAACACTGAAGGCGCTTTCGTTCTTATTGAAGCGTGTATCGGAAACGTCGCCTCTTGCAAAGTCGTCGTAATGGTGTTTCATGGTGTGTTTTGAAAAGTGAAGAGCGATCTGAATATTTTTTGAAATGATGTCTGCAAAAGTATGAGCCAAAAGGTGAGAGTCGTCTGACAACTTTTTTCTTGTTTTTACTGGTCACTCGTTGCGAATGTGCGTGTAACCTTACATCATGTTCCGTGAAAAAATGATAATGATAGTGGTACTGATCGTGCTTTCAATTGACATTACCAAACCGAACAGAAGGTAAGTTGTTCCAAGTCCATCGCGGCCCGTGCGTTACGAACATTCATTGTTCACACTTCAACTTCAAGGCATCGAACTTTGTAAGATGTGACGTTTCCATCGTACTTTAGTAAGCACTTCAGGGTTAATTATTGATCGCGAATCAGTACATTCACCGATCTCTTAAATGGTACACTGTGACGTCTAAGGAACCCTTGAAGTCTGTTTATGACTAGTTACAATGGAATTAGAAAAGCAATTCAAATAGTCTTTCAGACGTGCGAAGAATGAGATATTATTATGTGCTTCAAATTGGAACGAGGTGCTTTGGCAATCCCAAAACATACTGAGGTGATTTGGCAATCCCAAAACATTGATCTTTTTAAGGTGATCCATCCTATATTCTAACCCTGGACAACCCATACCGGTACACTGGCTATTATCGCAATCCGAGAACAATACGGTACCTAAAGGCGATCCACGATCTCCCATGCTTCCCCTCCACATGCGCACGAGAGTAGCGGTATGCCTTTATCAACCTCGGCAAGGTGATGGGTGAAGCGAAACACTGATCGGCGTTGATAAAATCTGTGGCTACACGTTCCATGCCCAGGCAGGTGCCGAGGTAGGTTTGGAATACAATGCATGCAGTACCGTAGCAGTTTTCGCTCATGCGTGGTGCCTATTGTATTAAACGTCACAACTGTTGTGTCGACTGAAACATTTAGGAATGATACGGCACGGTGCATGCCGCAGATTCTGAGACCAGCGACTCACTCAAGCCAAGAATACTTGACTCAGGATCCGAGTCAGTCGCAAATTCATCTCTTTTCTTCGGCATTCGCTGATTCACTCCATGATACTGTTCTTCCACCGTTTCGTGCCGAACAACGTTCCTCCTGGCTCACAATCAGGTAAGACCGCCTCTCGTAAATGGTTTGAAACGGCCCTAATGATACGATTGACACCATAGTATTCACCGTGAGCAAGCTGTTGAGCACACCGCTAATGGCAGTCGTTTGTCGTCACATTCCATCCTTTGAAAGGCACTTGTAGTCAATCAGATCTAGTATGGCAACGAAATGTGCTCTGCTCAGGAAGCAACGCGATGGTGCCCGTTGGATTTTGGTTCGGTGTTCCTTTGTCAATTGAATCTTTTGTCCTTCGCAATCTCGTGTCTCGTGGTGAATAAAAATCGTTTTTGAACACGATCGACGAAGCAGCCATCGACTTTCTGTTGGGGGCGGCGATGTCCGTCTGAATGATCGCCTACAAATACCCCTAACAGTTTCTCGGGGCGACATTCGTACCTCCGGAAGAAGGGAAGGCCCAAGACGAAAAAACTGAATGTGTCCCAGGAAAACTGACACGAACTGCAATGCAGTCGATAGTGAAAAAGCACAAAGTCTGAAAGAGTTGGAAGCGAAAGAAGGGAAGATTCGACAACTTTGGTTGGATCTATGCATGTCTCAGACCCGATTGCTGCATTCTCAATTGAGTGCGAGTCAATCCTAGCCCGAAAACTCTATCCGTTTCATAGAGAGGCACTGGCCTATCTAGAAATCAACTCGCTATCTTCTTTTCATCATGCGTATCAGTTTGTACTCGGCGAGCCAATCTGTGACCAAGTTCCGGCAACCAAAACGAATGGCTGAGCCCCGACAAGATCGTTTCGTTTCGTTTTGAGATGTAGCCTGTACCGTACCGGTACGGTACGAAGCTATCATCTCGATTCGCGTCCGGTTGAGCTGCTTGCTAAGCGTATGGTGCTCTGTTGCTCGGATCGAAAAATCAATCAAGCAACTCACTAGTCGTCCAATAAGCGTGATTAATTTTCTAATTCGTGGCATTCTTATTTTTCAATGAACGATAACAATTCCTTCTAGCAAGCCTTTGTACCACCAAATGCTAACCATGTGCCGTACTCCTGCACCAAACGCTATCAATGCCCACACCGATGCAATAGCATACTGTCGACGATGGGAGTCCGAAACCATTTTCCTTTCATCTTGCGTGAAAGCAAAGGAGAACTCGAACATTGTTCCGTCGCATCTCATCTCATCTCATCTCATCCGCCTCTAGTTCACCTAGGTAATCGTGAAGACAGAGATACCATGAGATTTATCCATGTTGACTTTTTTATTCTGATGTATATGTGCGTACACTCGTCTTTCGAATGTCGTAGATACACTAGTCTCTTTTTAGCTGTTGTTCACCTCCCTTAATTGCTCTTATTCTTTCTTCGTGTTTTCGTTGTTGTTCAATTCCTCTTCTATGGACTGTAATTCCTCCTCGGATACCAATTCCTCTGCGGGAGCGATTCCCATTTTTCTCAGAGCGTCTTCGATGCCATTCGTTCCGGTTGCGGAGTCACCGTTGGCGTTGGCGCTGGCGGCAGCGGTCAGGAACGATGGGGGCCGCGCCGCGCGGATTTCTCCGGGGCGGTCGACGTATTCGATGACTGCCATCGGTGCGTTGTCTCCGGCCCGGGGCCGCGCCAGTTTGAGCACCCGCGTGTATCCACCCTCGCGAAACTTATAGCGCGGACCCAGCACGTCGAAGAGTTTCGTCACGTTCCATTCCCCGCGAACGACGCGCGAGGCCCGCCGGCGATGGTGCAAGAGTTCCCCGGGAGTTTTCGTCTTTGGTTTCGTTGTGCCATCGCTGCTGTTGTTGCTGTTGTGTTGCTCCTCGGACGGCTGGCCCTTTTTGGCCAGTGTAATCATCTGGTCCGCCAGATGGCGCAGTTCCTTGGCTTTGGCTTCCGTGGTTACGATGCGCTCGTGCTCGATCAGAGAGCTCACCATGTTCCGAAGCATGCTCCATTTGTGCGACGATGTGCGATTCAATTTGCGAAAGGCGATTCGTTTCTTCATGGCAGCGGTAAATACACTATTCGAAGACAACGACAATAGGTTTTGGGATGCGATATTGCTTGGCTGATTCCGGGCTCTGATTGCTTGGCTGAAGTAGGATTACTGTACACTATAGTCGTGACGGCGTGGTCCTTGTTTTGCTGATTCGTCGTTCTCTCTTTGTGTTAGTTGCTACTGCACTGGACTGGGTTCTGGGTTTGATGTTTGTACCCAGTAGGGGAGACGCCATCGTGTTGCCTCCCGTAGATCTTCTACAGTACGGTCGAGGCAACATCTTGTTGTACGGCAACAAGGAAAGCATCTCTGCCATACAGTAAGATGCGGTAACCTTACGAGTTAAGGCTAAGTTAAACCTTACCCAGTCATTCGTTCGCATGAGAGAACTAATCGGTCTACGGACAGACTGTTGACCGGGCTGTCATCATGAAAGTTACTTTTTTCTGCATTACTCGTAAGTCTTACTGTACGTAAGGTTACGGTAAGGTACAGTAAGGTTATTTTGTTGAGATGAAACTTCTCGTGAGACATACCGTATTGCTTCTGAGATTACCTAGATTCTAGTACTATTAGTACTACAATCTAGTAGTATACTTACTGCTAATGCTACTACTACGGTACTACTTCTAGTACTTTGTCTATCTTTCAATCAACAAATACATTCCCCCATTCCGCAACTCCTCTCTCTCTCTCTCTCTCTCTCTCTCTTATGATGATGAAATTCAATTGGTGAGTCTCCTCTGCTGTTAAAGGTGCCGGTGAATCCCCTACCGTACAGCAGTGAAAGAAGAAGGTTTTGCAGTTTTTCCTTTCTTGAATTTTATGTTCGCAGCCAGCATCAGCACTAATACGGATACCATTTCCATCGTGCAAAGTACGTAACCTTACCGTGCAATGGATCTAATTTATTTTTTTGAATGCCTTGCACTTCAATGTCCGTTTCTTCTACAAGTGGTGTTTCGTTGCGGGGAATGAACTCCTCATGCATTATTGTATGTAACCTCCTCTTATTTTTTGCTATGATCATGACAAGTCAGATCTTACTAATTACGAGTACTTGAAATATCCAAGAGAACAACAACTGCTCTTTCTTGTTTTCTTCTCTACCAGTACCGTAAGGTTTTGTTACCGTACTGTATTTCCCCCGAAACAAGGCATGCAGCATTGGATTTTGATTGTCACTTTCCCTGTCGGCAGGATCACAATTAGTACTATTCAGCATCGGATTATTGTTGGAATTATCGTGCAATAGCTTCTTGTAGGAGTAATAGCGTGCATTGTACGAGTACTAAGTAATTACTTTGTTTCCAAGAATATCATGATCGATTCATTCATGATTCATCCTCAACAAACCCATAATTCATTCCATGTCGTTCGAAAAAATCCTGAGATAATACTTTTTGGCAAGCGTTGACGAAAAGAGTGTCCCTTATGTGTCATGTGTCCTTGTCCGTGTCGATATTATCCGTATATTGAGCATTCTACATACCGTACAAGTAATTTTAACACTCTTATTATTCCTAATACTCCAGAACTTGTAGAATTAGCATGTGGGAGTATCAATGCCGTACACACACGAACACGTTCGATGCCGTAGTTGTTTTGCATAGCGAATAATTTCCCGTAGGTGGAAGGAAAAAATCAAAAGAATGAGAATAAAATTTATCAACCTCTTGTGGCGACGAAGTCCTCCCTCATTGGCTGTTGAAGAAGAATGAATGAGTCAAAATAATGTGACATACGAAGTAACCTTACTTTCCAAGCGCGCACGCACACTTTTATATGGCGCTTGCGTACCATCCGTGATTGATAGTTTTGAGCGCCATTGGATTGCCAAAAACCGGGAAATTCCCATGGTGTCAGAAGCATTCGTACGAGTACGGTGATATTCTTGGGAATCGCCTTCGGCTCGCGAATGTCACCGGCAAATTGTACTTATGGATTCCACATGGTCGTGGCGGGTCGCGTCCCACCCGACCTCTCGCGGACACCATAGCAACTTCCAACGCGATGACCGCAGGAGGGTCGAACCTCGTCGCGTTTCAAGTGCCCGTCCTCCGGATTATGGTGATTACTTCGTATCCTTACTGTACCTTACTGTATTTGCCAACTCCAAATTAATGGTTTTGATTTGATTTGATTGACACTTTCAAAATACCGCGACAAAACGGTGTTACGTTTGCCAGAGTTGCAATATTTTATCACTTTTTGGGAAGCAAACTTGGAACCCGCCGTATCTAGCCAGTGCGGCATCCACGCAGGTCGTATTTTTCCCATACTCCAAAACATTCGTTCATTGTTTGCTTGCTACCGTACGTAGGAGTACAAATAATAGATAATAGTAATATTACAAGTACCCATCCAAAACTCGAACAGAGTGTCGGTCCACCCACCCACAAGAAACAGCAACTCGCTCCATTCCGCGGAGGTTGCGGAGAATTGTTGTTGGATGCATAATACCAAACCATCAACAATCTCAAAATTCTTCGAGGACAACCAGAGAAAAGAGACGCATCCGCTGCTTGTTGCCCTGAAACTCCGAACGAAGCTTCTCAAAGCGCAACATACCACACTCATACTAGTACTGTACCCGGATAGATTGGCTGCTCGTACGGTATTCCGTAGTTCTCTCCGCGACGGAACAGCGAGGAATCCGCAATAGTTGTCGGTCTACGAAACGACGCCAAGGCAATCGATACGGTAATCCCCATCGTCACAGTCACATTCACATTCGCAGTTGCATTCACACTTACGTGTACCGAATCAACTCAAATCGAATCAACTCAACTCAACACAACACAAACTCCAATCATACAGTAGCAAACACAACAAATTAATAATAATTGCAATGCGGCATCGTCAAGACCATCATCGAACGACCCTCTCTAGGATGCAAGAGAACGACGAGGAAATCATAGAGGTGACGAAAGCGGACGCGTGCGGAGGAGATCCTTCCCTCGTCACCAACGCCAACGCCAACGCCAACGCCAACGCCAACGCGACTTCCTCCACCAGGGGCAGCAAGTCCTACAAGGAGGCCCTGAAATCGGGGTTCCTGAACGGCTCGTTCACGATGAAGAAGACCGTTTCCAAGCGCGGCTGGTCCCCCCACCAGGCCGCCCTGAGCCGCCGCAAAAAGCTCGAGCGGGACCACAGCACACTCCACGACAGCTTTGGGGCCCTGGAGATCTCCTCCAGCGGCGACGACTCGGACGATTACCTCCAGAAGTCGCTCAAGCACATCGACCAGTCGGTTCCGGTCGGAACGACCAACTTTCGAAAGGGGCGGCGTCCCCAGAGGAACACCATCAATAAGAACATCAACAACACCATCAACAACACCATCAGCAAGAACACCAACAAGAACAACAACAACAACAAGAACAACAAGAACAAGAACACCAATGAGAAGAAGAACAACAAGAAGAACAACAACGCTCGCAGCCGAAGCGATAATCCGCGGCGGAATCGATGCCCGGAGCGCGAGCCAAAGCCCCAGCGCGAGTCGTCGCAGCAGCGCGAGCCGCGGTGCCGGTCGAAGCCGCGATCGCCGGGAATCCCCCACCAAGCCGTTGGTGGTCGCCGCCGGGGTCGTGGTCACTCCGGCGAGAACCAACGAACCGGTTCCGTCCGCCGATCTCTCGCGGTTCGGGGCACAAGCAGCGGCAGCGGCAGCGACGAACGCCCCTCTCAAGGGAGGACAACGGGAGCGAGAGTCGCAACGAGACCGTGACCGAGACCGAGAACCCCCTCCCTCCCGCGACGCAAAGGGCGTTCATCGGGTATTTGCACCCAAATCCCCCAAACCGAAACGACGATCCAAATCGAAGGAAGAGTCCAAATCCAAAGGCGGCACCGCCGCCGTCGTCGCCCGGTCCAAATCTCCCAAGAAAAAGTCCGCGACTCCCACGATCGTCGTCACCACCAAGCCACGAAAACCCGCCGGGTCCAAGTCCAAGCCGTCGTCGTCGTCGTCGTCTTCCAAGTCGTCGGCGTCCTCGATCGGCAGCCGCACCGCCGGCAGGCAGTGGCTCGGACAAGGACAGCGACAGCGACAACGACAGCGACAACAACAACAGCGACGACGAGATACCCAGAGAGATCCGGGAAAAACTCTCCCGCATCCTCTCCGATCCCGAGATCAGCCTCAAGGAAAAGGTCGAGCTCCAGCTCGAATTCATGAAGGGAACCCCCGAGCAAAAGGAACTCTTCCTCCGGTACAAGCACGAGCGCGACCGCCAGCAGTTTCTGGAATTCCGGGCCACCCAGGAGAAGCAGAAAAAGGAGAAGATCGAGGCCGACGCCCTCGCCGAGAAGCGAAAGGAGGCCGCCTTCAGGGAGGCCCTCGGGGAGAGGCGCAGGGCCGAGCGCGAGGAGAAACGCAGGCGCAGGAAGGAGCAAAAGGCCCGGGAGCGCAAGGTGGTCCGGGACGCCCGCCTCCACAAGGCGGAAACCGTGGCCAGGACCATGGCGGAGATCAAGGAGGCGGCCCTCGAGGCGGCGACCGTATCGGTGGAGCGGAACAAGCTCGAGAGAAAGGCCCGGGAGGAGGAAGAGCGCAGGCGGATCGAGGAATTCCGACGCCTCGAGGGGCGGGACATGACCGACGCGCAGCTGGCTCTCAAGGAAGCCCTCCTGCTGCAGAAGGATCCGAAAAAGAACCGGAAAAAATCCAAAACCAAGAAAAAGAGAAACTAAGCGGAGCGAAGCGAAGCGAAGCGAGACCGTGCCGATGCAAACGAAGCAAGCACAGCAAGCGAACGAGCGGAGAAACAAGCCACCCGGAAAACAAAACGGACAAGCAAGCAAGCAAGCAAACAAGGAAAGAAACAAACAGGCCAGCAGGGAGTTCGAAAGTCGTGATTGCGATTGCGTCGCCGGAGTCCTTCCCACGGAACCTCCCGAAACATTCCGCCGCGATGCGACGAATCGCGCCTCTTTTCACCGCCCGTTGTGTCGTTGCGTCGAACGACGACCGCGACTGCATCTGCGACTGCATCCGCATCCGCGTTTTTGTCTGAATCCGTCCGCGGTTTCTGCGGAGTCCAGACGAGAGAGCCTTGGATCGGCGACGTGCGATGCGGGGACCGAAACGGGCTCGTCGGCGCGAGGAGCCGAAGCGGCGTCGACGCCTCCCGAGGGAAGTCCGCATTCGCCAACGAAGCCCTTCGTGGCACTACGGAACGCAAACGAGAACGAGAACGCAAACGAGAACGAGAAACCGATTGATTCCTTCGGGCATTTCTCACAAACACCGATCCGAGGCCCCGGAGGGTTTTGTATCCATCCATCCATCAAGAATGTAGTACTCCATGCCAATGGAGGGGGGGGTCTATATGTTGCATGCGTATATGTATACATGTAGGTGCAGCACAATGCAATGCCGCACAGAAAAATATTGTGACCGAGAAGAAACGATCTGCCGAAAAAGTCCTTCGATACCAAGGATGAGGACACGACCAGAACAGAAGAGACGAGAACAGAACAGAACAGAACAAAAAGCCACCGAAGAGCACCAATGGTTGCAACGAATCCACGGGTGATCGAGCAATGAAGCATGATGAAAACCCTAACAGAGTTGCATCGAGTTGGGGTATCATGCGCAGACAAACGAACGAAATGGCTCTCTCGGTGTTAGCACACCTAGGGGAGGGCAGGGCAGGTAGCACGACGACTGTGTTTGGGACGCAATTGTCTTTGCCAATGCCTTTCGAAGGATCGAACGAACGAGTCTGCTGTCACTGAATGGAAGCCAACGAGTATCCGTAATGATGTCCGGCAATAGTCATTACCGTGTTGTGTAATATTACATAAGAAAGAAATACCAGTATTTGTATAATACCATGTTTTACCAAATCTCATCCACCAACTTTACAATCGTTTAATGTTATAGATATTCATTATTTATGCATTTGTGATGATGAAGAATGCACACTCAGTCGACCAGACGGTGGTAATTACAAGCTCCATCCATTATTCCATTCTGCGTTTCCCAGACGTGTTTCCTGTGCATGCCAGAAAAAAAAGGATTCCATGGTTTTCTCTCGAAGCATCAAAATTACTGTCGTTTCGATTTTCAATTGCCAGCCGTCGCGTCCAAACACACCTGCCTCCTTTGTCCTAGAGCGTTCAGGATATCTGCGTCACAGAAATTCACAAACATTCTCCGAATCTAGAGCTCATCCGTTGGTAACGACGACCCGGTGGAAGCAGCGGCGAATGCTGCCTCCACCAAAATGCCGTGAGGATTCTCCGTTGTGATTTTGTCCTGTCCGAGTTCCCAGAAAAATACTCCGCCTAGGTTCAATTCTTTCGCGAGGGTGATCTTGTCCCGGATTCTCGCGGGCGAATCCCACTGGAATTCCTTCCACGAGTGCACGCTGGTATCCGCATTCGCATCGTCGCTGCGAATTTCGTCATAGAGCTCGCCGTAGGTCTTGGCGTCTGTGGGAGTGCGAACGTGTCGAGCGTACGACGGAATTCCCATCAGCACTTTTTCGGGGGTGTTTTCAAGCCCAATGCCGGGTTGCAACAAATCGCCGAGAGCTTGTCGCGCCTTGCGGAGACTAGCATGGTAATTCCTGGCGTCTCCATCGGGGTACCCTCCAATCATATCATATGCCATCATGTGGATCCGGTCCAACTGCTGAAACACACTCGATGGAACCATCCTAGCCTGGTATGGATGCATCGTCAGGCTTACTTTCAGTCCCGCTTGATGCCATTGAGGAATGGCCTCATTCAAGAACGAAACGTAACTGTCGCGTTCTTCCATGGTGCGAGGTTGGAAAAAGTCGAGATCGATTCCTCCGATAAAGGTGTGTTTCGAGCTGAGGTTCGTGACAGATCCAATCAGTCTCTGTCGAAGTTTGCTGTTGGCACATATCTCCGGGAATGCTGCCGTCCTACCCCCTCCGCCGATCGTGACCCACACGCGCGTGGAGGGGGACTTTGAAAACGGATCTTTGATGGTGCTGTTCACGAATTCCTCGACTAGTTCATAATGGTCCGGTTGCAGACAGCAACCAAAAAACCCTCTGGAATGCGGCTGCAGAGAGAAGAGAATCAAATCCGTGAGGACGGCCGGATCCGGACGATTCGCTCCCTCCTGTGTCTTTGCGGCCTCTTTTTTCGCGGTCGAGAGCTGATCCAGATACGCTCGCACGCGATAATCCGGCAAATATCCGCCAATGGCGAAATCGTCATCGTCGAGGGCCGATGCACCCACAGCAATGCTGCCGAGGAGGTGACACGAAAGGAGAAGGCACAAAATAAGTCTTGTCATCGAGTTTTGATTGATTGAATACTTTGGCCCCCGTGCTCCATGTGATTTTGATTTGGGTTTTGAAACCGCCGTTCCTGCGGATGTACGGTAGATTGCGAGAAAGATTTTTGATGATAAAACATTGGATATCATCGTGTGAAAACAGCTGTTTCGGTTCTTGTTGCGATGACTACTTGTATTCATGATTCATACTTCACCGCAACCCATAACCTCACGGTAATATTTACGTTTAGCCGTACCTGATGTTCTGTTGTGAGAAACAAAAAATCTCAATTTTTTTTTTAACAAAAAGAAGACGACATCTACGAGTAAGGTTTATGGTACGAGTACACGTACTTGTATTCTACGGTAACCTTACGGTAGATCAAAAATCTTTTTCATGACTGATTGTTAAGGTTACGGTAATTAGGGAAGGTAGGAAGAGGGGTAGACCCATGCCCCAAGCTAGGTTGGAGAATTACGATGCGGTAAGGTTACGGTAAGGTTACGGTAGGATCCGGATGAGAGCGAAAGCCCCAGAGCAGTAACGAACACATTTTAACGGATATTTAACTACTTTATTCTAAAGTAAGTATGAGAGGCATACATAGCTCGTGGTATTCAATATTATTGTTACAGACGTTATTTTATGATCACGACCTTCAATCATAAAAATTAAAAATAGTACGTAGTAAGGCTTAGTCATCTCTAATATACCGTAAGTTACGGTATTTTGAAAAGTAAACCTTATTCCTCATACCCGCGTACGAACTGGTAAAGATCAGTTGTTTCATCAAAATTCGTACGGTATTATTTCGAAGTAAGGTTAAGATTACGGTATTTACACGTGTGGAGCATTTTTTGAATACAAGATTTTAGCGATGTGCGTGCTAAACGTATGATTGCTGCCCCAAATTGGAGTGGTCAGTTGCTGCAGAAAAATGCTCGTTCGCGCCCATTGCCGTCGGGGCAGAAGGAAAAAAATAATGTAGTGCTCGTACAATAGGAAGAAAAACTCGAGCAGGCTGAGATGCATAATGGCGGTACGAGTAAGATTACCGGTAGTAGTCGGTGCCGACATCTTCAAGGCAATGGTCAACACAGAAGTTGGTCAAGTCCCAATCATTCATGACCTAAAGGCGTCCCCGGATACTGCTCCGCATCGCATACGACAAAAAAACATTTCATTGTGTTCAATCAGTGCTACACGATGGAGAAAGTTTCCAATGACCATTCGACACGCAAGGTTACTACTCCGAACGAACCGAAGGAACCACAGGAGTTCCTTGGTACGAGTAACACATTACGGAACATAAGGATTGTGTTTCTTCTCATTGTTTCAATCCTGGTCTCTATTTCATACCGCGAGTTCCTTGATGTTCAAAGTGCAATCTACGACAACAACTCGATAGGGGATAATGATGCATTTCAACCCCCACCTTCGAGGCAGAAACCGAAACGGGCAAATTGCAGACGGACCTGCAACCCGAACCAAGAAGCCAGCTAGAAAGAAAACCAAGCACACAAACACCGCTGCAAACAAAAAGCTAGACACAGCCCCAGCAACAAACAAAAAACGAAAGTCGGACAAAAGCACAAGATAATCCCGGTTCCGAACGAACAACAGACGAAGAGGAGGATGCAAACACTGCAAAGCGACGACCAATGAATGTGGTTGTATTCTTCCCGGACGATATGTCGCACAAATCCTTGCAAGACGTGAGCGGTACTGACTACGTCATAACTCCCTTTTTGACCGCCCTGGCGAAAGATGGCATTCGATTTACGAAGAATGCTGTCACTACTAGCGTCTGTTGGATGTCCCGGGCGACCTTGTTTACGGGGCAATATGGTGAGTCGGCGAAAAGCGCAACTTGTCGCAAACTTTCGTGCCGTATCCGCGATTTCTAAGGCCGTGAACAATCTTTATTACTCTACCTTCTCCTCTGTTCAATCCAGCCAGTTCCCACGGAGCAACTCGCTTGAGCTGTCCACGATTTACGTTGCCTGAATATTGGAAGGACACTTGGGTCGCGATTCTCCAACGTGTGGGTGGCTACTACGTTGGTCACGTCGGTAAGTGGCAGTACAACAACGGAAAGGGTTTGGCACGTCTCTTTAATTTTTCGTCGTTCTTCGAAGGCAGACATTGGCACGGTGAAACATCAAACTGCGACCTCGCCTACCAAGAGGTCACGGAGTTTTTAGAAAAGCGACCCAAGGACCTCCCCTTTGCACTAACGGTGGCTTTCTACCCACCAAAGGCCGTTGGTAGCTCCAGCGAACCAGGGGGGCAATGGTCTCCCAAAGAAAGCTCGAAAGAGCTATACGCCAACAAAACGTATGTGCCACCTTACGATGTAGAAAAAGCGTTCAACAGGCTTCCGCATTTTTTGAAGCGTGGCATTGTTAAAACTCGCTACGAGTCGCGATGGGACACGACGGAAAAATACAACGTAGGGATGCGCTACTATCACGCCTTGGTAACAGAAGTTGATACCGCCTGTCGGCAAATCGTTGACTTGCTAAAAGATCAAGGCCTGTACGAAAACACCTTGATCATTTTCACCTCGGACAACGGGTTATTGATGGGATCTCATGGCCTCGGTGGAAAATGGATTGCCTACGAAGATTCGATTCGGGTGCCGCTCATCATCTACGATCCCCGTATGCCCGCAGGAAAACGAGGCAGCCTAGACGACAGCATGACACTGAATGTGGACCTGGCATCGACGATTCTGGGCGCTGCGAACATCGATCCTCCACCCCTAATGGAGGGCAGAGATATGGCCGATTTGTACCTGCAACAAAGAGCCAAAACTCCGGTCGAAAAGGTGCCTTGGCGGACCGATTTTGTTTACGAGTACCCCAACTTTGACATTCACGAGTCCTATGCACTCATAGGAAAGCGCTACAAATACATCGACTGGGTCACTCGGGATTACGAGCAGTTGTTCGACTTGATAAAAGACCCCTACGAGCTGAACGATTTATTGCACAACCGCACAACCAAGCACAGGGCGCAAGAATTGTTGGGCGAACTCAAGAATCGTTACAAAGAAATTCGTCAGGAGAGTATATCACCATTTGCAGATGGTCCCGACTGGTGCAACTTGACTCTCGAGTATCCATAAAGAAAAAGCCAACACATCGTGTTCATGATCGTAAGCAAGGGAACACATTTCGACGATCTGGGCGATGCTACACCTTTAGGAATGATTTTGGCAGATAAACTAATCAACATTTTGAAAGCTCACGAAGCGTACGGGATCGACGGCGGTGACTTTCCTCCTGGGTTTCTTTTGCTCGCAATTACTTCTGTTTCTGCCTTTTTCGTTCCGGGCAAGGATCCGTCCCGTAGGATCGGATCGCTCTCAAAAATTGCGCGGAAGCCGCACTGCCACTGGTTCCGCCAGCGAAAACATTGTGCGGGCTTTTCATAAAGTAATTCTCGATCCACAAGTGAACATTGGAGCCGATTTCAAGCAACCATTGACGAGGAATCTCGTACTCGTCGTCGCATAGATCAATCTTCAAACGGTCGCGCCGCAGTTGCTCCTTAGCATTGATTCCTTCTCTCTTGCCCGGAGATTCTCGTATCATAGCTGGCATGGCCGACAGATTTTGTGGGACGCCCAGGAACGCTTGCAAGCTCAAAACAAAGTCGTTGTAGCTTTTGTCGGCCTCCTTGTCTCTTTCGTTGTCGTCTACCATGGAATTGGGCATTCGGAGTTGACTGACGTCGTACAAAAACATTGGGTTGGGAGAAATGTCGATCGAGCCCATCTCCTTTTTCAGTAACTCCTGGTGTGCACTGGTAAAGAGCGCAAATTCATCCTCTTTCTTGTAATTAGTAAAATTGAATCTGAAATCCGTGCCATCGGCAACCCCCTCCGGTGGCAAGAACAACAGAGGGGTCTTGCCCCACTTAGCCAGTGATCGGTGAAAAGTGGCCCGTGAGAAACAAACCCCGTTCCACTCCGAATGGCACTCGTTTCTTAATCTGTTTCTAGTAGCCACGGTGCCGTTTCTCTTGGAAATGGTCTCCATCAAATCGGGCATCTCATAGCCGTTCTGGACTCGGTGGTTCCAAAATGATTCGTACCACAAGACGGGATGCCGCAAGCCAACCAACAATTTGGTTTTCCCAAAATGAATCCCTAGCTTGTTTCGAGCGCGACCGTTCTCGACGTCCCCGGGACTTTTGTATCCCCTCCGATACCTTCCCTCGGGCAATCTTCTTATCATGTAGTTTACGATCCGAGCTGGGTGGTGTATTTGGAGAGCATTAATTTCAAAATCGGGCACAGCGATGTGGTCGTGCATGTTCAACCATTTCACTGCATCAGCGTTATCCGCAGGCGTAGTAGGTGGATGAAATCATAAGAGTCAGTCTTTTGAACTCTACTCAGCGAATATAATTCCGGTTTCTTGGAGAACGAGACCTTTGCACAAAAAATTCCGCCATCGTCGTTCGACCGCGTGTTCGAAAACGCACAAAAAGACTGCAGGAACTCGATCCAAACTTACTCATGGTCGTCGTGCCACATTTAGGAAATCCAATGATCCCAAAATCCAACAGATACTGCCCTATGGTATTGTTCGCGTTGTTGGGATTTGCCCCTTCACCAATGCTTATGGCATAATCTATGTGCGCCTTGATCGTGTTGAACAATTCTGGCTCGTGTCGAATGTACGGGATGTCGCTAATGGTAAGGGCACGCGCAGCAAAGCTTTCTTTTGATTCTCGACCGTGGTGCTTTGTGGTGCCGATGGTGGAACTCTCCGAAACATAGATTTTGTTGTTGGGTTTGTGGACGGGGTCTATGGTGCTAATGGAATCTAGGTAGCTCGCGGTCTGAATGGCAACGAGGACAAATGCCATCACCCCCACGATGACGAAAGAATTGCAAGCGAGATATCGAGGGCGAAATCGATCGGGAAAATCATTCTTGTCGATGCGTTTCGCTTCGTTGTCGCCGAGCGATTGTTTTGTCCCCGACGAAGCATTTTGGGCACGGCGACGAATCATTGTCGATTGTTTTCGGTACAGTATCTGGCATTCCTTTTTCAAACCGCACCACCAAACCAATCACCAACAACCCGGCAAAGATTTTTTGGAAGAAAAGGTGTTTCGGCTGTGGGATCCCGATTCATGCTTCGCAGCCATTATCGGGCTGATATATCGATTGTCGTTTCGCGAATCGACCGAAGTTCTGGTGAGAGCGTGCGCATTCGATCGACTGCATAGAACAACGCAATTTTACTGTGTCAACTATCCATGTTACGTAAGTTATGTCAAGACCTAAAGAGTCATTAGCTCCGTGTAGTCAATGAAACAAACACTGTGACACTAGTAAGTATAAGTACACGTACGAGTACAGGTACCCGTATGAAGAAGTCACAAGGCGCATGGTTAAACGGAACTTGTCAACACCATGTTGTTCTCAGTTCTGCTATGACACAATCTTGATTGATGATGTTTTCATTTTCTTGTGTACCCAATCCACAATGATTGTTTGAACATTGAAGTAATTTGTACTATGATAAAGTGTTGTCAATTTTTTTGCATATCAGAAGATTTTAGTACTACTAGTAGTACTAGTACTAGTAGTAGTACTAGTAGTAGTACTTCTTCTTACAATGCTGCACCATCATGAGAAGAGAATCCACCAGGTCTTTCCTAACTAGTATTTGGTCAGACCACGACAGCTTTTCCACTAGAAGAAGGCCCTCGTCCAACTACTACTACTAGTAGTAATTTAGTAATACTAGGAGATCATGTGTGATGCTGAGAAAATGCAACCCAAGGTAAAATGCATGAATTGCATGGCTTTCAAATTTGTTCCAAGTTCATTTATGGTTACTCGATTTGAAACTAATAATACTATAATTTTACATTGTCTTTCTGCGCCGCCCACATGATCGTGCGTATAGCGTTCGATGTTTGCCCTTAATCACTTTCAGTGCAGGCATCCTTAAGCTTTGCTGCTCTTCGATTTCTTGGTCTCTTTTTTCTTGGCGGAAGCACAGCGTTTCATCTCCTCGCCCACCGCATCGATTGCGTCTTCTTTGCGAACCATGTGAGAATAGTCCTTCGAAAGCAACCGAACGGAGTGAACCACACCCTCCAAACATATCCGGTAGGAATTCGATTTCGCTTCGTTGTTCGGATCCAAAATCTCTCGGTTCTCGGGAGAAGCACCTTGACACAGGTCGTAGACATCGCAATAGGATTTTGGAGAAAGGGTAAAGCCACTGTGGGGGGAGATCACCATGAATGGTTTCTTTCCATCCTTGTCCTTCGGTGGTGTGGTCTTTGCGTCTTGCTCCAGCTGCTTGGTCGCCACTGCATAAAACATGGCGTGACCAAACCCATGGAAGCATTCGTGGTCGATTCCCTTCCCAACGGGACGTCCGACTATTCCTTTGCGGCGTGATCCATCTCCGCGGCAGAACTTAATTGCCAAATCCCAGGGGTACGTCGAGGACAATCGTCCAGACGATCTTTCGACGTACCTCCAAATCAATGCGTGCTGTGCGTGAAAGCTGGATTGCGTGAGGTAGGGCAGTGTGGCTTGCAGGTTGTGGATGTTGTCCAAGAGGGTCGCCATGCCGGCATCTTGGTCCTCCGGGGTGGCACCGGCCGCGACGATCCGTTCCCCCGAGGATCCATCCCACAGCAACTCTTGGTCGTTTATCAGCATATCGGTGATGATTGCTCCGACGTAATGGTAGGTCCACCACACGTCCCATTCGTTGCAAAACTCTCCCACACCATGTTTCTTTAGACATTTCCGCCAGTAAATATCGAGCTCATCGATCGAGTCCGAGGATGAGTCGTCGTCATCGCCTTCGTTGTTGTAGACGTAGTAATCAAAATCATCCGACAGGACTTCGAACAAGAGTCCCCGAACCCCGACATCTTGAACGGTTTCGACTACGGCATCGTAAAGGATAGAAAGATCTTCCATCAAGCCATCATGGTCGTCAGCTTTCTGAACAGAATCGTCTCCCGCCTCGTTCTCTGCGCGCCTTTCACTGTGTTTATGGTGCTTTTTCTTCTCCCGGTTTCGTTTTCTCTTTTTCAGTTCGTGCGATACCTCCGCAAGGCTCATGCGGTGTGAGACAATCGTGTCCATCCAAGAGTGTTGAGTCTTCGGGGTCGATCGGACATGCATTGCCATCATCGTGGAAACGGAAGGATTGCCCGCGTCGAATCTCGGATCGGGAGTCTCGCTGGCGTATAGAAAAGTTCGAACCAAAACCATTATCGCTAGCATCCCTATCGCCCCGAGCATCATTCGTCTTGACGTGGGAGTTTTTCTTGATGGTGTTGCTTTTGGAGTCGTCTCATTGTCATTGGAGTTGTTTGATTCGGTTGCAGTGGGAGAGGAGGGAACAGGGGCGTATTCTATCACCGGTGAGGTGGAAGAGGAAGAATGCGGAATGACATTCATCGCGTTCTTGATTATTCTTTTGACAGTTGATCCTAGTCCAATATTTTATGATTTCCTTTTGTCCCCAAACGATACTCGTAGTGCTTCTGCCAAAGAAATAACGAGGTAATAGTAAGATTTACAGGTACGTCCGAGGTGGAAGGATGAAAACTACGGTAGATCGATCGATCGATCGATCGCGATGGGAAGGTTCACGTTTCGATCGTATCCGTTGTTGCATACCGGTAAGGTCTTACTTGTACCATGTGATAGATGACATTATTTGAATTTACGTTGAACGACATGACAAACAAGAACGTTTCACTTTGCAACTTACGGTATCTACGATATGTATCGGCTACCGATCAAGGACAAAATTCAAATTGTGCTCTGCGACGAGCGTGCCAATCATTCACAAGAAGCACGGCTAAAAAACTCGAAGCACATCGTAACCTGCTGTACGGTACCGGTAGATTGTTGTCAGTCAGACAACTTTCGAGTTTTTCTCGGTAAGGGTAAGGTTACATGCAGATTGAAATTTACATGTTTGAGTAAATATTACCGGTAATCTTACCGTACAGAAGTAAGTTACGGTACGAAAATATTACGAGGTACGAAGTATTACGTTGTACTGCTGTTCTTTGTTACACGTACTACCTGTAAATAATACTCTCTTAGTAATCATACTATAAGAATAAGAATGACTTGCTTGTTGTTGTAGCATGAATAAGGTCAATCAAGTTGAACATAATTGTAGTGGTTTTGTGCTCTTCTCTTCTACCACCAAGCCTGATAATCAATGTGTACTAATCTTTGGGTCCTTCACAAAGTCAACTTGAAATGAGTTTATGCGAAAGTGCTACAACTACAAGTTGTTGCCTCTTGCACTAATAATACAAGTACAGCAACTACTACTACTAATTATATCAGTTAAACTACTACTACTACTACTACTACTAACTGCTTGTAATTCCCCAGACTTGAAACAAATCCCTCTTACTAGTAACAATATAAAGTACTGTCCCATAGGCCTTCTGATAAGCAACTTTGGCTTTTCACTCTTACCACTTTGTGATAAAGGGAAGTAGTACTAGTGTTAGTAATACCGCATGTAAATCCTAACACAATCTCAATTGAGGTGAATACGGCAATGGTAGTAGTAGTAGTACTAGTACTTGTTTTTCTTGTACTAGTACTAGTACTAATTATGGTGCCTCTCAACTCCCCACATTTTATGACCAGTATATCATTCGCACTGATAAATACTCACGAGAGGAGATAATCTTCTTTGGATTGTCCTTTCGGACATGGCTGATATCATCTCTTCTTGCAATCTGAAATAGAACTGAACCTACACTTCGCAAGTTTTCTGAACTTCGCGGTGATACCACGCATTCAATAGGGGTTCCAAATTGAAGACAAGTAGGACTACGACACGTGATAGGGAGAATTAATGCATTCTTTTTTGAAAAAAAATTACAGTCTACTACTTGCACTTTCAAAAAATCTTGTTGTGGAACAGAAAGTGCACAGTTCCAACTGGTCTTGGGGCTTCCCTGCAGCTGCACACCAATCCTCGTCAACGCCTTGCTCTCGTCCATTAGGCCTTTCGATCGAAAATTCAGGATGCGGCTTCAGATGAGCTACGATCGACTAATTCAGCATTAATGCTTTCTGGGGATCGGAAGAAGGTAGCCATGGAAATTTTCGGGACCCGAAGCATGCTTTCTGCCGGTGGGTAAACACAAAGTCCAAAGCCACCGGAACCAGGAATGGGAGCACAGCTCATTTCGGAACCACAAGGACTTCCTTCTACCAGGCTCGGTGTGCAAATAATCGCACAATACTGTTCACCTGTTGGAGATTGCAAAGCACACATAGGACTCTGGTCGGATGAAAAAGGAGACGAAAAGCGCAAGAAACGAGATTATACAGTCAGTGTGATCAGCAATTGAGTGGTAGTCGACACGAATATTAAGCTTTAAAACATAAAGCACGATCGAATTCGATTCCTCGCGACTTCGCATAGCACGGGATTGCACATACCGCGGTGACACCAGGGGGGACATCGCTTGGACAACCCGGACTGCACTGGGGCGAGCAGAAAGCTCCATCAACGCCCATAACTTGAATGGCTTTCTCGTCAGAAGCGCATGGTGGTTTCTCGTAGTGCAAGGCTGAAACCGACACCTTGGTTGCCGCGATAAGAAGGAGTGCGAAGTAAGCTTTCATTGTGGTTTGAGTCGATAATGTTGTCTTCCCCAGATAGTAGATCAAGAGTGCCTTCGCATTCGAAGAGACAAAGATGTCTTCTTTTTTGTTTTATGGAACACCAAAACAGAACGATTGCTAGTAGCGTAAGATTACCAGTAGGACATGAACGTTGGATTCGAGTGTACTACTGTACGCAATTTTCTCTTTCTTAAAATTTATTTTTAAGGATATTTTTTTCAGTCAAACCCGCACCGTATCCGAGGGTCGGTAAAGCGAAGTTTAGTCGATAGTCGATTCGCTCCCACAGGAACACACTCCTCTTTTTAATATTGGCTTGGTGTTGGCGAAGGGACAATAGTGAGGTGAGCAGATGGGGACGGCATCGTTCCGCATGTGTGGGCACCACATAGCGCCCGTTTGAGGTGTCTTCGCGCTGTCTTCACCGACTTCGTAACCTTCTGTATTCATTTCGTACGGGAGTATAATTCTAGTTACCCTAATGAACATATTCTGTACAGAAAATCTATTGTTAACACTTGGCCATCCAACAGAAGCAACTTCTCGGAGATCTGTTGTGCAAACGGCACGAACAAATTCCCAGGTAGTGGAAGGATAATAATATGACAAAGCGTACGATTACACTCTATGTTTCTAATATACATTACTGAAAAAACTGGGAACCACAGATGTAAATTTTGAACAGAACATTTTCGGGTGCGGATCGTTTCTTTTCCATCTTCATGCAACAGCGAACATGATTCCGAGGGAATAGTGTGCTATTTCGTCGACCTCAATCCATGTACTTCCGTTGAATGTTTGGTTGTCAACAGTGGTTGCCGAAGCCGGCTACGACAACGAACCGTATGGCGGAGACGAATAGTGGCCGAACCCGGTGCTCAGGGAACTGGTTTCGGACAGATGGGTGTCGATTTCGACTGTTACCCCCACTGTAGCATCGAGTTCCCCGCTGCTGATAGCATCGATTTCCCCGCTGCTGATAGCATCGAGTTCCCCGCTGCCAGTAGCATCGAATTCCCCACTGCTGGCGGCAGAGGCAGCCGCCCGGGCTCGCCTCGCGGCGCGCCGTTGTTTGCGGTGTTTGCTCTTGGACGACTTGCCCACGTCCTGTCGGCAGACGGGACAGATGCAGGGATTCCCGTGGCCCGAGTGGGCCCAGCTCTTCCAGCAGGACTCGCAAAATATGTGCCCGCAGCGCAAAAACTTGATTTTCTTTCGATCGGCTCCGTTGAGCGGAATGCCGTAGCTGTCCACCCGTATCATTCGTTTCCGCTGCTCGCCGCTGCTTGTTCCGTCGTTGCTTCTGCTGGATTCATCGCAGGAAAATTCCGTCGTGGGATCGTCTTCCTCGCCATCAAAGGGCTCGAGGCAAATCGGACAAGACTTGGTCTGGAATCGTTTTTGCTTGAGCCTCGCCTTTTCGCGCTCCACGGTGTTCAATTGGCTCCGCATTTCGGCGTACTCCCACCGTTTTTGTCGATCCCGGCATTCTCCCCAGGCCCCAAACACAAAGGTAAAGAGTGCAAAGGCAATGACCACACCGAATCGAGCCAGGAAATCGTGCAATCGATCCTGGAGCGTCGGAGGTCCCGCCTCGAGCATCTCGGACAGGTCGTCGATCGCTGTCAAGACGGCGTTTCCGTAGTCTCGGTGTCTCAGATCGGGTTTCATGCTCGCCACAATGTGCTCTAGGCGCCACCAGGGCAAGACGGTGGAAATGGAGTTCCCCGTGGAAATGAAACAAACTCGATCCTGAATAGAGAGAAACACCAACACGCCAAAATCCTTTTCAAACTCGTTGTCGTTTTTGTCGTGATTGTTGTTGTTGTTGTCAGTATCACTGTCATTGTTATTGTTATTGTTGTCGACTGCATCCGACTTTTCATTCGAATGCCATCTCCCAAAATTCCAAAATTCTTCCTTCGAATCGGGCTGCTGTTGCTGCTGCTGTTGCTGTTCCTGCTGTTGCTGTTCCTGCTGTTGCTGTTCCTGTTGCTTTTCGTTTGGTTCGTCGTTTTCCGTTTGAATGGAGTCCGGAAGACCGTTGCGGCTTCTCCACCATTGGTTGTGCAGGGATCGGGCAAAAATCTGCGCGGCATCGTTCACCATGTCGTCGTCGTCTCCATAGGCGTAAAACATTTGTTCCTCTCTCAGGACAGCCTGGACGTTCATCTGGGAGGTTCGATTTTTTGGTTCGCGAGAATGAATGCACGAATGCATGAATGGATGGATGATGTTGGACATTGCAGATACAGAGAAGGAATTCGGTTGAGCTGTAGAGCGGTTTACAATCATGCCATTGACTGCCATCGTGATGGCATCGTGATGCCACGGTTTTCGGCAACGACTCGGACCCACGCGGACGCGCAAACAATCCATACCGGATAGTATTCTGCACCGTAACGAATCGGCATGCACGCACGCACACACACACACACGCACTGGACTGCCCTACACTGCACTGGACTGCACTGCACTGCGCCGTACGCACCTTTCGCACCGTCGCCACCGCCAGCGATATTCCGGAGGGTACTTCCGGATCCAACCCGGCGGCCGGGCCTCCGTCGGTCGGCGGTTGTTGTTGTTGCTTGCTGGCCGTTCCTTCTCGTACCGAACCGGTCGGAAAAGTCTCTCATTTTCTGGGCAATCCGCTCGAGGTAGACGCCCCCCAGGACCCAATCGGGATCGCACAGGCGCAGACCCTGCCGGCCGCTTTCGCGTTCGCTGCCGATTTGCGCTTGCGCTTGTTCTTGCGCTTGTCCCTGCCCGCCGGCCGCCGGCCGCCACCAGGCCACCCCTGCGCTCCTCCTCGGCTCGAATCCGGTCGTGGCGTTCTTCCTCCGCGAGGTAGGCAATCCCGCAGCGGACCGGATCGATCCACGGGTCCGGGTAGGCGTCGGGGACCCATCCGTAGTCGGAGGGATTGGCGGCGGCATTGCTGTTGCGGTCATTCTTGTTGTTGTTGTTGTTGTTGTTGTTGTTGTTGGAATTGGCATTGTCATTGTCGCTCCCCGCGTTGCGATGATTGTTGTCGATGCGAGCGTAGCGCAAGTGGGACAGTTCGCCGATGGAGTTGGCGTGCACTCCGACCAAGGGACTCGGACCAAAAGGAGTACGGTGGTTCGTAGCTTTCGTAGCTTTCGTAGCTGTTGTTGTTGGCCGCCGAATCGTAATCGTAATCGTAGTCGTAATCGTTGCCCTGGTACTTGCATTTGTGCCGCGATCCGTTCTTGCTGCGACGAAGAAAGCGACGGTCCCCGGATCCCCATCTCCGCCGTTTCGTGTTCCGAGTAAATGCCGGCATCCAAAAAGGCCGTTCCGGAACCACTGCAGGGCGTTGGCGTTGCCATTGCCACCGGCGTTGCCTCGAATCCCTGCTTCTGTTTGCGTTGCTCTTCGCGTTTCGAAAGACGACGAGTCCCAGCAAGAAGACAACCGCGGGACGAATGATCAACCGTCGAAGCCGCAGATAACGGCGATTGTTCGTGCTGCAGCTCGTCGTCGCTGTCGATGTCGATGTCGCCTTCGAACCAATCGTTCGGATTCGCATTCCGCACCATCGCACGAAACGAATCACCCTCGGCATCGTCGCTTCGGTGCCGATGGTGGTGGCGCAACCGGGTTCGTCGGGATCGCCTCTGTTGATGTCGATGTCGATGTTGCTGCCATTCTTGTTGTCGTCGTTGTTGTTGTTGTCGTCGTTGCTCGTACCGAAAGAACAGATCGCTCGGGAAAGTCCTCTTCTCCGTCGAGTCCGGAGTTGTTGTCGCTTTCCGATTCCTCTCCTTCTGTTTCGCGTTCTGTGTCTCGTTGCTGTTGCTGTTGTTGTTGTTGTTCTTGTCCTTCTTCTTCATCTTCTTGTACTTCTTCCGGATGCAAAAAGCGAGCATTCGGGTGGTGCAACCGAAACGAAATCCTCTCTTCCCGACAAACCGGATCGGTCGTGGGAAGGAATCATTGTCGGTTGGTGTTCCACCTTGTCCGAAGGAATTGCCTCGGTCGGTTCTTTGCTGTTTCTGTTTCTGTTTGGCAGTCCCAACAAGCAACAGAAATCTGTGTTGTTGTCTTGTAGCACGGTACTCGTACCGTACCAGTGCCGGAGGAAGGAAGGAATGGCTGGCTGGCTGACTGAATGGCTGCCTCTACCGACTGATTCTTCTGCTAGAGATCCCTGCCTGTGTTGTTCCGAGGGGAAACAGACATGTGAAAGTGTCACCACCAAGGCTGGTTTTTGCTTTGGCTTTTGGCTCTGGTTTTGTTTTGTTTGTTGCGATTGTTATCGTTATCGTTGTTATCGTTGTTATCTTTGTTGTCGTTGTCGTTGTTGTTGTTGTTGTTATTGATAGTTCGCTGTCACTTGTCACGGAACGAGAATGCGTCGAGATGGAATCAATCGATCGAGACAACCGGCTATCACACCCGACTCGACTCGAGTCACTCACTCACTTTCTCTCTCAAAAATCAAAATCAACAATCTCGAATGAATGAATCAAATCAAAAACCACTCATTCATGCACGCTTCCTTCCGTGAAGAAGGAATGCAAGAACGGGAACGGTAACGGTAACGGGAAAGAAACCTGATGGGTGAGCGATCACAAAACGTGCCGTGCCGTAATTATCGTATCGTATAACCGTAATACCGGTAAGGTTTACTGTTTCTATTCGGGTTCCGGTGATGCACTCCGTTCCGTCGGCAATCGACTTCAATCAACTATGAGAAAGTTTACCGTGACTTGCTTCGTAAGTTACCGGTACGAGTGTACTAATTACCAAGAACGTCCTCGAAGAAGATCGTTTCGGAACGGTACGGTAATTCTTACCTCGTGTTGCGACCACCAGCTTCCGGTATCATAATTATTTTCAAGTTTGTTGCGATCACGGGCTAATTATATAATCCGAAACAATATATATGTTGTAGTATTTCCCTTTTATTATTGCCTCCTTTTTGCATACTTCATACAGGTTGTAAGCGAGCATGAGCGCGCAGCGAAAAGCCTCTCTCAAAGTCAGTTACTTAAGTGCCGGCGGTAGGGACGTTTCGAACAGTTTTTCTTTGAAACTGATGCGATGAGGGAAGGAATCAGAAGCCACAGAAAAACATATCTTACTGTAATCCGTCTGTTGTCACAACAACAGGAAACAGATGGCAGCCAAATGTCACAGAATGACAAAACCCGAGAAAGAAGGCGTGGAACAAATTTTGAAAAAATAATGAACAACCATCATACGAACCACGAGTAAGGTTACAGTTGAAGTACCGTTCGAGTAAATTACCACCACGAGTACCAGTGCAATGCTTGTACGGTACGGTACCGTAAGACTTACGTAGAAGGTTGAACGGAAATCTTATGTTCGTCGCTGTTCGTAGGTATGTACCGTTTGGTACCAAGAAACATACCATGCCGTCACCATTTTTCTGGAATGAATGAAGAATCATCAAAACAACAATCATCATCTCGAAATCAATCTCAATCAACTCAAATTCCTACCGTACGACGTGAGAAAGTCACGAGAAAGGAAGAAAGGGCCCCGGCGGCGCACCGCGCGGGTTGCATCGGGTTCGGAGTCCGAGAAACTCTCTCAAAATCACTCAATCAATCAAAACAATCAACACCGAGAGGCCTAACAAAAGATTCGTTCCCATCATCCGGTTCGATCGCAAATCCGTCAATCAATCTCGACCAAAGGATTAACGCAACGCAACGCAACGCAACGCAATCGAAAGCGGTTCGTTTCGATATCCGTTTCGAAAAAGGAAGGGAATGATCCCGGGTCGAGTGGCCAGGACGGGTGCGAGTAACTACACGAGACAAGTTGCCGTTGCTCCCATCGTCTTTGTTCCATCGCAGGACCTGGCGAGCCCTTGCCGTCTTGGCAGTGTTGACGACAAACCCATTCCCATTCCCGGCAACAACCACAACCACAACCACAACAACCACAACCACAACCACAACAATAAGCACTGCGAGAGCCTTTGCAACCGGCACCAGCTTTCCAAACCGAAACCGCAGGCAGCACGAGAGACCATCGATGCCATCCAAACAACAACAACAACAACAACACCGGTACCAGGATTCCCCGACGGCCCGTTCGTTGGCCAGCGGGCGGTTGGAGTCGCCCTCGGCGGAGCGCAACAAGGAACCGATCTGGGAGGTCTTGTCGTCCGAGATCCTTTCCCGCCTGCCAACCAATCCGAGCGGCGAGCAGCAGCAGCAGCAGCAACAACAACAAAAGCCGTGGAGGATCTTGGAAATCGCCGCCGGGGCCGGGGTGCACACGGAATACATGGCTTCTCGGATCCTCCGGGAAAGCGCGGGGGCATCTGCCGGTGATGGCGGTGGCGGTGGCGACGATCCTTCCGGGTGCGAGTCCGGGTCCGGGTCGAAAGTGCCACCACCCTTTGTGTGGTATCCGACCGATCCCACCGAGGAAGCCCTGGCATCGATCCGATCCCGGATTTCCTCGGCCAACCTCGGGAAGGTCGTGGAAGAGCCCGAGGAGGTGACCCTATGCGCCTCCGGGATCCGCCAGGAGCGAGCCCGGAACCGGCTTGCTGCCGCGGGGAACCACAAAGAGCGACGGCGGTGACGACGACGACGACGTCGAACGATTCGACGTGATTCTGTGCATCAACATGATCCACATTTCGCCGTGGGAAGCTACGCTTGGTTTGATGAAGCTGGCGGGAGAGCACCTGAGACAACCGCGGGAGGAACGAGAACGCGAAGGAACCGGCGGTGGCGGTGGCGGCGGCGGCGGCGGCTACCTGTATTGTTACGGCCCGTATCGGCACGAGGGAAAAGTCGTGCCATCCAACGAGTGAGTCGGTCGATTGGTCGGTTCGTTCGGTCGAGTCGTCCGTTCGGTGCTCTTGGAATGAAGGAATCAATCGAACGAACGAACCCGTGGGAGGGGTCGATCGGAGTGTGCCGTCGCGCAGAATTGCCCGATTTCGTTTGGATCGCTCCATCTGGTTCGCTCGCTCACTCACTCACCTACTCACTCACTCACCCAACGGTGCGAATCGTTTGCTTGTTTTTTCTTTCTTTCTTTCTTTCTTTCTTTGGTTTCCCTGAATCGCTTTGCCTTGCTTTGCTCCGACAGAAACTTTGACCGGAGCCTGAAATCGCGGAATCCGGAATGGGGGGTTCGGAACCTGAGAGACGTTATCGATGCCGCGAACCGGGAGGGGCTAGAATTGGTGGACTGCATCGACATGCCAGCGAACAACAACAGTTTGATTTTCCGCTGCCGACGACGACCATGACGGCGATGACAACGGTCCGAGCCGAAAGGCGACGAGTTGCGGTTCACAGTTCCACCGTGCCTCGCAATCCCGCAGAGTCGTGTTGCACTTGCACCCACCCGTATTGCACGCACTTCGGTATGATTGGTATGGCATGGTATGGCATGGTACTGTATGGTGCGTTTGCTTGTTGGATTTTGGGACCGTCTGCGTTTCTACCGAAGTCGTCGGTGCATTCGGGACCGAACGACGACAGAATGGTCTTTGACAATTCCGCTTCACGGACCGAAAATCATCTTCGTTTTTCAACTACACATAGATTATTAGTGGAGCACAATAAAGGTACAACAATTCTCAGAAAGTGTCATAATAATTTCTTTCCCATACTGTATACATTCCAAATTTATTTCTTGAGATAGCCGGATGGTTCACACTATAGGACCATTTCCAGGGCAACTGAGTCCTGAGTGATGACAAAGTCAGTCACAGCATCTATCGATTATTACAATTCGTCTTTTCCATCATTACCAAATGAAGCGTCATCGTCGTCGTCGTCGTCGTCGTCGTCGACGTAATCTTCTTCCTCGGCATCCTCCTCGGCATTACCTTCAAACTCGTCGTCATCCACATCGTGTACGACCGAAAAGTCACCCATATCGACATCGTCCTCGTCCTCGTCGAAAGCGGCAAAATTCGGATCCTCGGTTGCCTTCCACCAACGATACAAGTCTTTGGCGGACTTCAACCTGAAGAGAGTCGGTGAAAGGTACGATCCGAGCCTATCGTCGTTGCATTCGACGGTACCAACGCCCAAAACATTTCCCGTGATGTTTTCCTCTTCCTGCTCCGGGAGGCGGCAGGCGCTCGGCTCGCTATCGAAATCGACCTTGCCGTCCACTAGGGGTGGTGGACGATTCGGCATATCCGAGAGGTTTCTGTGCCACTTGTCGCCATCGGCGACTGGGCGATAATGCGTAAAAAGATTGATATAACTGCAACCGCCTCCCTTGCAGGTCAGGGGTCTGTTGCGGCTGTGAAGGTTCTTTGCCGACTCGTAATAGACGACATCACCAGGCTCCATGGTCACTTCGTGCAAGCGATCCCCGTGGTCAAAGACCTCGACAGGCCATGGACTCGCTAGGTTGTTCTGGGCAATGTTCACAATAAGGCTCACGGCGTGCGTTGGGATCCTATCAACATGACTCAACAAGCGGGCACCGCCTTCGTACTGCCGAAGTCCATACATGCTTGTTTCTTCGACGTCGACGCCGGCCCACTCGGACACCATTTCGCTCAGTCGCAATTGCCAATGTTTTTTCATTGACCATGGAATAGGCAAAAATTTAACATCAGTCTCCCACCAGTTGACAAACACGCCCTTTCCTTCCCACTCTTCGTTGACAATGTATTTGCGATTGTTGTAATAAAATGCACCCATATTGGCGAAGACATCGTCCGGCAATTTACCCTTTGCAAATCCCAACGAACTGAAAGTTCGCTCGACCATTAAGTGTCTGTCCCATTCGTGCGTCAGGGTTGACTTGACCTTTTCCTGGACTTCATCAATCCCGTCGAATTTCTGGGATGAGGACGGCGGCGACGTCCCAAAGGCCTTTGTCGTGGCATGCTCGATGGTGAACCTTTCCACAAATCCACTTTCTTCGTCTACCACTTCAAAACTGTGATCCAAATAAGAGTGAAAACAATTTGTTTTTGTCTCGCCATATTTCAACTTAAATTGAGGAAACTTTTCTCCATCTCCGCCAATCCAAAAAACCCACAGGGGATTATGGGAAACATAATTCATGAAACACACTTCGACCTTGCGACAATTGTCGTGGGACCAATCTTCCAAATTTCTTTGTTCTTCCTCACCCGATAGGCCTTCGGATCTATAGTGAAAATGAGGCATCGCGTGACCTACGAGCGTGATATCTGTTCCTTTTTCGAGGCATGCGGCCATGCATCTGTCGTCCTCTTCGTCCTCTGCATCCGGAAAGACTTTTGACAGAGCATCGCCGTCGATTGCGCGTGGCGTGATGCCTTTTCCGGCATCTAAACTTCCTGTTCCGTTTTCCCAAGAGGAAGTACCACAATCTGGGCGGTTGGCCGGAAAGACCAAATAGTGTTTTGCCAATTTTTGGTTTTCGTCATACTCAAGGTCTTTCTCTAGGGAAGATACAATGGCAGGCAGGGACTCCACATAACTGCATAGGAACAAGCCGATGATCAAGGACAAGGAGCTGGTCGACACCATTATTATATTCGTTCTTGATCGTTCTGTGAAGTCAGGGGGCACGATTTTCTTCTTCGAAATACTACTATTCTTCAGATGCAATGACGACAACCGTTTTCAATAGCAATGAATTCAGAATTTATGCGGGGAATGAGTTTGTGTTCAAGGGAGAGAGACGATGGCTTTTGAGACACAGACCTATTGATCCAACGAATATTGAACTGTGGTGTTACAAGCTACGAGTAATCATGTTCCGACAATGAAAAACACAATTTTTTGGTACGTTACCCGGTACACGTAGTACGTGTACGTACTGTAATGACCCGCAATTACAGTATTAGTTTCACGCTAGTGACCCCGTCTCCGAGATAAATCTCACTGCGCACGACCAGTTCAACTTTTTTCGGTCACAATTCGGGAATTTCTGGAGTTTTTTAATGGTACCGTACACAGCCGACCCGAAGCTGTTCGGAGTGAGCAAGACTGAAACTCTGAACCGGTCCAGCCAGAGTCAGCCATCACGAAAGCCCGAAAGATGCTTTCAACAACAACAACCTTTCGATCAACATACCGTACAGAACTCATGGGTAAGGAACATATATAAAGGTAGTAGACCCCGAATGCCGACAGCAGGTGTCAGCAGTCTTGAAACACACTCGTCCTTCTATTGCACATTGAGAGATAATTTGACACAGATGGATTCTTCCACCGGTCCACATAATTAGAAGGTTGGTTGTGGCGACGTCTTCACCTAACAAAAAATGTTGTCATTTCAGCTGGGAAGGAGGTGGTTGGCACACCCCTGCATGCATGGTACTACACCATGATCATGATGAGGACTTAAATCAAGAAGGAGAGCCGCCGCCACCACCACCACCACCACCAGCAGCAGCAGGGCACCATGACACATGCCAAGCTGAGAAATAACAGCATCGTAATACAAATAGACTTTAACCTCTTGTTGATTCTTCCTGGGCCCTACGTTTACCTGCAATATTGTATTCAGTAGTTTTGGACAAAAGCACCACGTGGCTGGCGAAACTGTGACAATGAAGCCAAGTGAATGAACAACAAGCAGCATTCTTAAAGAAGGATGATCCATCTGAACCTCAAATATTTACTCCTAGTTTTCAACAGCATCATGTGATGCACCTTACTGGCAGTGTAATAACATGACGGAGCAGTAGTAGCCAGCAATGAGAACACCAATAGAATCAATCAAAATGCAAATTAAGATTCACGGGATGATTTCTTTTCCAAATTATGCTCAGGCTCTTGTCACACGAGATATTACTATATGTGCATCGTATCAAGAAGTGTGAGGATCGTGGATACGCTCACTGCAGCATGTACCACCAGTATATGCATCATGCTGATTGCAAGATAGCTAAAGATTACCAAGAACATTTCTTTCTTGAAGACTAGCCAAAATAATTGCCAATGGTTGCATCGTCTTGTCGTACGTATGAGAGTACTACCATACGACCAATTGAAAAGTTGAGATTGAATCGATTGCCGCATCAACAGCAGTGCCAGTATGAGTACTTGTATGATGCTTGCAGACTAATTGTTGAGATCGATTCACTCTGCATTCGACGAAAATAGAAGCGATCGAAAACAATTTTTCCGATAACCATCAATCACAGAAGAGTGCTTCCGCCTCGCACATAGTATCAGTGGTGACATTGGATCTTTGTATCAATATGTAAAGATACCACGAAGAGGTTGCTGCAACCCATCAAAACTGCGTCTCATTTTGTAGCCATACACCAGGTTGTAAACGCCCAATCACGTTTTGGAAGTAATCCTTGATTTCCGTCACTGTTATCGGTTTGTACAGGACGTCAGACATCCCACTGGCAGCACATATTTCGGCAACATTTGGAGTGGTATCTGCGGTGAGACCTATTACCACGATGGATCTTCTACCGGATGATGCTTGCCGCTGCATTATTCTCTCGGTCAATTCTGTACCTGATATGCCTGACATCTGTAAATCGGTTATGACTACATCATATTGCAGAGCGTGACCCCCATTGAATAATTCTACCAGTGCGTCTTCCCCCGATTCAACGATACATGCGTGGGCGACACCAATCCGCTTGAGCATACGATCAAAGACCCTCCGATTGATCAAGGTATCATCCACCACGAGGACGCGGTATCGACGGAAATCAGGTGCCATGGAATTGTCTTCTTTTACAGAAGAGACCATTTCCTTCGGTTTCGGCTCAGAATTGAGTGCAAACGGTACAACATCATTGTGTTTTTCGACTGGAATCGGAGCGTCATGATGATGATGATGATCTGATATCATTGGAAGGCAGAAAGAAAAAGTTGCCCCCTTTCCGCCGTCGTTGTTCGCGGCCCAAATATAACCGCGCATGCGCTGGACGAACATTTGGCAAAGATGTAACCCAAGGCCAGTTCCGGGTGGTTGCCCAACATCACTGCTGCCGAGTGTGTTTGTGGGCTGTTGGTCTAGTCGTACAAAACGACGGAACAAGCGCCTAGCCTCCTGCGTGTCAATTCCAGGTCCCGCATCGGAAATCGAGAAGACAAGGACCGGTAAACTATCCAAGGATATATCATTTTCCCATTTGGAGCATGAAATTGCTTTTCCCATGGCCTCTTTGGCATCTTTCATTGCGACCGAGTTGGTGTGTATTCGTATCGTTGAACCTCGGGCAGTGTATTTAATAGCATTCGATATTATGTTTATGAGGACTTGCTGAAGCCGCAACGCATTTGCATTCACAAAAGCTCCAATAGCATCACCATTGCAGTCCATCTTTATATCAACCATCGATATGGATGCAAGAGGCTTGCAAAAGTCAATAGCGTCTTGGATTGGATCTATGGCTAAAAGTGGCGTGAGAAGAAAGTCGTCCATCACTATTGTGTTTTTCGAAGGGAGGTAAAAGGTGAGAAATGCTTCCTAAAAAGTCAAAATGTGCGAACGGAAGAATTTTGATTCGACCAAAAGACTAACTCCATTCTCAATTTCGGTCAAACTTACTATTCGCTGTGGCCTTCTTCACATCTAAAAGATTGTTAATTAGATTCAATAACAAACTTGACGATGCCATTATTAGTCCCAAGGATTCGAGCGCGTCTTTGTTCAATTGGTTTGCATAACGTGAGGAATTTTGCTCCAACATCAAACTAGTTATGCCCATTATGCCTTGCAGTGGTGTTCGTAGCTCATGCTGTGGGAGAGTGGGGAAAGAATTGTTTCAGAGCGAAAGTGAGCGAAAGAGAAAAAGGAAGAAGCAAATGGAGCATGTCGATACGCACTGTTAAAGTCACCATGGATTCTTTCATAGCTTTCGAAACTAGTGCTTCTTCTCGAGCAATATTTTCGGCTTCCTTTCTTGCGTGCTCGGCCGTTATATCATGGAAGGCCACCAAAAATAATTTATTATCGTTATCCCTTTTTATCTCGCTGACTTCTTCGTCGTAAAGGCCATCCGAGTCGGCAAACGGAGTTACTTCCACACGATAGTTGCATTTCTCTTTGTCTTCAGTGCGATTGTCTGTGATGATCGTAATTTCATCGTGTCGCGGCAATAGGGAATCGAATGCACCCCTCAGTTTCGTTTGATTCAGACTATCACCTATAATAATCACATCGGTTAGCTGTCGGCCGATGCTACTACCACTCTTACCGAGGATTCGATTGTCACCAGTGGCAGATATATGAGGACATTCGACTCGAGGGAGATTGACCTTCTTTGTTCTCTTAGTCAATTCTTCAAATGCGGGGTTTGTCCAAATCACGACCCTTGAGGAATCTGTGATTGCAATGGCTGTCTCACATGCTTCAAAAGCAACATTGATTCTCCGCAGCTCTTTTGTTTTCGAACATATAACCTTTGTCCTTTCCCTTACCAATGCTTCGAGTTCCTCTTTCTGATCAATGTTCTTTTTGAAGACCCCCGTGGCGACCGATCCGACACCGGCAATAATAGTGGCCTCTGTCAATGCTATGACCTGGTCCATAATATCGTCCGTATTGTAAATGAAGACGTTTGTGAACAATCTGAACGCATGATTCGCGTAGATTGCAGCCAGCACCAATCGCGCCGAATGAACAATGAACACTTCTCTTTGTACATGGAGCCGCCAATTACTCTTGCTAGTACCACGAAAGATTGCTTCACCTTCACTTCTTTCACACGCTGCAGTATTGTCATTCATGATAATACCATTGTGGAAGAGGTGAATCAAGAACATTGCGGCAAATATCGCTCCCCCCAAGTTTGGCAATGTGTCTTCAATGTACACCGAATACGGACTTTGAATTGATACGTATGATCCGATAACGAAAATCAATATCAATCGAATCAATTTTTCCTTAACAGATAATGTGATGTTGGCCAAACACAGTACAAGTACACCACCTTGAAATCTCGCAGTTATAGTACAAACTCCTTTCACTGGCCACTCCTTCAATTCTGAAAGTTCAAAATAGACGATGCACTTTTTTAAGAGACGCTTCCTGCATACAACTCTTGTCAACACCAAGAACTAGTGCCAAATTTTCATTCTTTCTGAAAGGCTCGATCAGCACGTACCCATGAAGGAACCTACTACGCAATTTCCTAAAAACCCGATTCGTGAACAAAGCAAACTGTCGTAGGTCCATGCCAAGTATTGAAACACTGCCGAGAGACCTGTGAGCCCAACCAGTACTAGAGCGTCTAAATTGCACACTGTCTCGTTCCTCGGATCTTTGTCTTGTTCATACATTTCGGTAATCATTTTCAATGCAAAAAACGGAGTCGCTATTGCCATCGTCTGTTTACAATTCAATGTGAGTTGAAGCACTTCGTGATATATCGCACATTATCCTGTTT
The DNA here is from genome assembly GCA_037355855.1 of Pseudo-nitzschia pungens. Taxonomy (NCBI): domain Eukaryota; phylum Bacillariophyta; class Bacillariophyceae; order Bacillariales; family Bacillariaceae; genus Pseudo-nitzschia; species Pseudo-nitzschia pungens. The sequence continues at coordinate 2,445,266 of CM074760.1, read as the reverse complement.
AAACGGCACACTCACCAATGCGTTAACAATGTCACCATAAAACTTGTATTGTTGCCGATTTCGGATATAACCCCCAACAGAAGATGCTTTCGAATCTACTTGTATTCGAGAGCTCTCAGTCTCGTCATGTTGTGCGGACGCCATGACTCAGTTTGCCGTGTTCCAGGGGCAAGTAAAACTGGTAGCTGATGGAATGCCTACCGTATGCGACAACAAGCGTCCTTATTCTCAACGAAAGATACTATCACACGGAGGCTGCGATGGATACAGCTTTTCTAAGGACTAAGATCTCGGTTGTTGTTCATCAGAATGCGTAATACATACTGTATTTTCAGTTTTCAGAGCACATGTTGTTTTATTTACACCAGGCATCTGTCAGAACGGAACGGACGATAATCAGAGCCTCATTATTTTAAAATTGTTTCTACGATTTGTATGATGTCGCTGTTGTCAAACCAGTCAGCAACTGTTCGGTATGTTAGAGTGAGAACACGGTAGGTACGAAGACGTCATTCGTATCTTTCGAATTAAAAACAAAGGTTGGACTGGCATTTGGATTACCGGTAACTTACGAGTAACCTTTTAAGTTAGACAATGTTATTCATCATGATCATGTTCCGCTTTTAATTCAACGATGCACTCCAGGGACCCGATTTTTTTGGCATTATTGATCATAAGTAACCTTACGTACCGTTCCTACACATTCGTACGGCTTGTCAACAAGACTCGCGAATCAATCAACAATCAATCGAAATCTGTTTTCTGTCAGTAGCCTTACTCATGGTATTTTTTAACACTGTAGCAGTTTTAGATTTCCCACAGTCTCCTTGTGCTTTCTTCATTTCTTTCTTGCAATACAAACATGGCTTGATGGGTTCAAACCGTAGAGTAGCATACAGCAATCATATTGTCGACATGAAGCAATCCAACAAGAAGCAATTTCTGTCACCTGGAGGTCATAGCAAATTTGTTCCATGAATTTCTTTGCTTAAAGCATTGTTGAGAACAAGCAAGAAGATGTCATGATCACGTACTAAAATGCAATGGGGCAAAAGTATTATCATTACTACTATGTATGAGGTAATGGGCATGAAAAATATAGAGTGGCATTAGTTGTTACATCTTTATTCCTTCTTGCACCCTTCTTGATTGCCATTTGCGGAGGGCAAACACCAGCAATCATGTTTTTGAGTCACTGTACTACTCCTATTTCTATCCAAAAAGATACTAACATGGCAGTATTGCTACGCAAGCTATGCAAAGAGATAGCACAAAGTTACTTGCTTTTGATATGTTTCAGAATACAGGAGATGCCAAACCAAATAGTAGTAGCTACGAGTACGGTAATTACTTAAAACAGAAAAAAGAATTCACTTTTGTATCTTTGTGCAACAAGATTCTGCATTCTTGTTCAAGATTAAAATGATGATACTAGTAGTAGTGGAAGTTTAAAAAACTGAGAAATACTGCGAAACGCGTAACAATTATTGAAAAATCGATGTTTTTTTAACGCGAATTAACCGAAATTAACAGAGATTAACAGAAAATAAACAGAGAGCTATGATACCGTACGTCATGTAATCGTATGGCAAGTTGATCATTGGTTGTATTAGACTAAAATTTTTTCAGTGTTTGCTGTTTCTCCTGAAAATTCCAATCTCAGCAAGCGCGTGAGACCTTTGGAATTGAATATCGTAATACCGTGCGGTATGACAAAATCGGATTCAGGATATTTGGCGAGTTAATTTTCAAAGTACACAAAATCGATACTGCGTTCCGCGAATTCCATCAATTCGTGTCTATTAGATTGACAAGCGACAAGTAATGGATACCTATTCGGTCTTCACCGATAGAGAATGAGGAAGAATTACAAAGCATCTACGTACAAGTACTTGTACGTGTCAACCAAACGAACATACCAAGAGTTCATCATCAAGGCGTCCAACGCGATTCAAATCCGTTCGTCTCGATTTGAACAAAACTGATGCAATCGGAAGAAAGAGAGGACGAAGAGTATCCTCTTTCTCTCAATTCTCATGGCACCATGTCAATATCAAACGCTGTGGGTAACTTTGAGAACGTGTCCAATCGCGTAGAAGATCGCACTTTCAACCATGACGAACCAATTCCTCATCGACATATGAACGAAGGCATGTCGCCTCCCTCGCCCAAGAAATACCGATATTACGTCCAGATAGACGATGCAATTGAGCGAATAGGGACGGGCACTTTCCAGTACCAAGTTTTGCTTGCCGCGGGGCTTTGTTTCATGGCCGATGCGATGGAGGTTCTGTTATTGACTTTTTTGTCCACCGTATTGAAGCACGAGTGGGATTTGTCGGAACGCGAGGTGGATTCCATTGTAGCGATCGTTTTTGCCGGTGCGTTGCTAGGGACTTTGATTTTGGGACAAGCGGCGGACAAATTCGGTCGAAAACCGGTATTTGCCTTCACGTCATCAATCATTGCAGTTTCGGGTGTCGCAACGGCTTTTTGTCGCAACTTTGAAGAACTAATCATTGCACGGTTCTTCGTTGGATTCGGTGTCGGAGGTTTGACAGTGCCCTTCGACACCTTGTCGGAATTCCTACCAAACGCAGCACGAGGGAAAAGTCTATTGTATATTGGTAAGAATTTGCCTTGGAAATCACTTCTTTGTCGTCCCTTTCTCGACCAAGTCTATTTCTTGCCTCATTATTCGCTACCATCTACTCTTCCTTGCTAACTTGATATCAGAATTTTTCTGGACGATGGGCACGTTGAGCGTTCCAATTTTGGCTTACTTGACATTGGATACGGCTGCCGAGATTGACGAAAGTCATTGGCAACTGTTCGTTATTTTGTGCAGCATCCCTTGTTTCGTCAGCACCGTTCTGGGCTTAGGGTTGGTTCCAGAATCTCCAAGGTGGTTGCTGGAGAAATTCTCAGACCATCCCGAGAACGAAGCCGGATCTGAAAAGGCGCTACAAATATTAAGATCTGCTGCACTGAAAAATGGCATAAGTAGAGATATCATCGACAAGGAATTGTTTCCAGCTGGTACGAGATTGATCATATGCTGGAAAGACATTGCAGCGATTCAACGAACACAATCTCCTATTTTTCAGAAGAACAATGAGAGAGAATTAACGAAAGAGTCTTCTTTGTGCAGTTCTGATCAAACAACTGGAGATATTGTGAAACTCTTCAGCACACCCGAGCGGTCAAGAGTGACCATGTTGTTATGGGCGACATGGTTTGGGGAAGGGTTTCTGTACTATGGTGTTATTATTGCGGTTTCGATTGTTTTTACAACCGATGAAGTTAATGATAATGGAGACATGATGAACGATGATGTTGATGGAGCATCATCGTCACTGTCGTACGGCTTTGATTTCGCCGCGATATTTATCACAGCTTCTTCTGAAATATTTGGCCTGATTGCGGTTCTCTACACAGTCGATCTGTTTGGGCGGATTCCGTCTCAAACGGTGCCGTATAGAGTTGGTGGTGCTGCGACTTTTGTGATGGGACTTTTCGGCATTGTTTCTTATGCTGAAGGAGGCAAATTCCATCGATTTTTACTCATTGGCCTCGCATTCATTGCTCGGATGGCAATGATGGCTGCGGCTTGCACTACGTGGGTTTCAACAACTGAAATGCTGTCAACAGACATTCGTACTACAGGCCACGGAACGGCCAACGCTATGGCTCGACTTGGCGGTTTTCTCTCGCCGTATTTCGTTACTGAAAGCAATTCTTTGTTGTCGATTGGCGGGATCGTGTTAGCTATGTCCGTTATCACCGCAGAGTGCGCTCAAAGATTGCCTGAAACTGCTGGCAAATCAATGGGTGATATCAGTGAGACAGAAATAATCGAAAAGTCCATATTTGTCGGTGATGATAATCCGGATAATGATACGGATAGTCAAGCAAAATCTGTTGGAATGGGGTTGACCGACCACTCAACCAGTTATCATGAGCTATCGTGAGAGCCAATCACGGGATGCTTATTCACAAATGACTTTGGAAAGTAATCGGTGACCAAGAAAAACATCGACAAATGAATGGTAGTTGTTTTCGAATTCTAGGCCCCCAAGAAAACAACGCGCTCTAAATATACCACACAATTACCGAACTAAAGACTTCAAGTCATCCGTTCCAAACCCTTCAGAATAGATTAGATTCAATTTGCTTTCAGTTGAATTATAAAAACGATGGTATAACAATCGAAAGTCCACATCTTCTTGACTTTGGTTGTCTAAAGCGGAAAAAAAATCGCACATGCAACTACCGCGTATGAAAGCGTGGTGTGCGTTTTTCAACCTTGCCTGTGTCGGAACTCGAAACGGATTTGACCTTCCGTGCAATATTGCTTTCTTGTTTCTTCCTCGAAAATAAGCGTGCAAACGCGTTCTGTTTCTCTTTGTCGGCGTAGATAATCTTTCGTGCTGGATCCACTGCCTTTGCTTCGGGAGATTTGATGTGTAGAAATGTACCGTGCCACTTCTTCCGAAAAGGATGAACTTGTTTGTGTTGCAACCATCGATCTCCGAGAGCATCCGCGGCGGACGGACGAGCGTCTGGGTCCTTCTCCAACAGTCGTTTGACGAAGCGAATCGCCTCTGGGGAAATGCGATCCCATGCAGGCGATGGGAATTTGGCCATTCCCTCCTCCACAATAGAGTAGGTGCAGCTTTCGGACCCAGCATTGAATGGAGCAAAACCGCAAAGCAGGACGTAAGCAATACAGCCAATCGACCATATATCTGCCTTTTCAGTATATTCCTACAAAACAACTGGTTGAGGATACCAATACAATTTTGAAATACTGCAGAGGAATCAAGAGCATCGAATGAGAGGAATAGAACGTACCCCAAACAAAACTTCCGGAGCAACGTAGTAAATGGTTCCGACTTGACTTTCCATACGTGTTGCTGAGTAACGACTTAAACTGCATTGTGGGGGGAGAGATTCGAGCACGGTTTAGCTGCATTCATGCGGGTTCCATAGTCACAATGTCGCACCATTATAGCACCATTGTACATAGTGAGGGCACTGTCAGAATACTCACCCAAAATCGATGACCTTGACCTGTGCGTTGTCTGTTTTATCTGTGAGCAAAAAGTTTTCCGGTTTCTGTACTCATCGTACGAAAATCATTGTCGACCCATAGACAAGAATAAGCGATTCGATTGTCTTAGAGTATGTCAAAACAGAACACCATAGTTTCCCAATCGCCAACACGTACGTACCAAGTCTCTATGAACGATTTTTTTCTCATCGTGACAATACTGGATCGCAGACAAAATGTTCTTGATAATTCTTGCCGCTGTGAACTCAGAAAAGTGTCCCTCTTTCGACCGCGTTTCTCTCGATCACCCGATCGTATAGTTCTCCGCCGGAACATAATTCCGAAACCAAGAAGATGTTCTGGAATGTTCCCATAGAGAAGGCACGACAGTATTGTTAGATTTAATTTGTAAATAGAACCCCAAAGACAATTTCGTTGCCTGTGGGTTGCAACGCACAACAACTTCATGGTTGGGTGGAAAGATTCGAAATACAAATTTATTTCAGACTCACCGTATCGTCTTCGTATACATCATAAAGTTTGATTATGTGCGGATGATCGACGTCGAGGAGAATATCCACCTCCCGTCGAAGTTGTGTCGCATCTGGTAATTTCGTTTTGTCAATTGTCTTGAGAGCACAGACTTCACCTGTTTCTTTATTCTTGCATTTTCTCACGGTGCCAAAACTTCCCCTTCCCAAAACTGCCACCATCGGAATATATTTCTCGTGTATGTCGCTCGGAAAGATTCCGTTGAAAATACTATGGCTATCGCTGATTTCTGAATTTGGTTCCCCGTGCGGATCCAAATCTTCAGGAGCTGTGTCGTTGTCATCCTGCTCCTGGTCAAAACTAAATTTGTCTTCGGAATCAGAGAGTGATTCCGCCATGATTATTTCTTTCGCTGCCACCATTGTGTCTATCGTCACGTTCTGCATACCGCTGTCAAACATGAGAACGAATTAAAAAATAATAAGAAATAATAATGATACATTAATAATCAAAATACAGTGCTGAGTAAACCTTACTGACATCAATTCTGACATAAAAACCTTCGCCCAAAGCATTTTTTTGTGAAACGGTTTTTCCTAGCGAATGTCCGTACGGGTTGAGGGTACAAATACATCTATTGTGCCATGGGTCTTATTATGAATTCTTAACTATGGCCTTGTTGAGTTCAGAGACGAAAACGGTGTGATGACTGTCACCGTCAACAAAGATGTGATTTACTGGTAGAACCCTTAAATAATAACAATATTAAGGTTAAGGTTTACCTTTAGTAATACAGTGATGAAAAAAATAAATCGCCGAGAGATGATTGCGAAGTTATCATGCATACATAGTAATTACCTGTCCTCGGAGTATTTCTCTGAAGACGAAAAGAGGTCAAAAGTGGTAAGGTTACTGTATTATACTAGTAATATGAGTAACATCGTGTACGTGTATGTTACAAAAATAATACAACATTACTGCAGTCCAGGAGAGATATGAAATACACACTACGTGTATTTATTGTTTGCAATCATGAAAAGTTGGGTCAGGCTCAACCTCTCTGTTGTCACATGAAAAAAACGTAATCCTCACTCCTGACCATCGATCGTTGCTGAAGATTCTTTTCTTCCAGGCTCCTCCTCCTTCCAGAAGGTGAGAGCATTTTTGACTTTGACTCTCCAGAAGTCGGCTGAAAACAAAGAGAACTGTTCGCCATCACCATTCTTGAGCTCATGCAATGCAATACCTAGGACACCGATTCCCATCATCAGTAGCACGCCAAGGCACAGGGCAATTGCAACCGTACTCTTGAATCGTCGACTTAGTTTCGGTGAATCGGGAAAAGACGAGCTTCTCGAGTGAAAAGAAGCAGAATTTGAAACCGTTTTTACGGTTGAGTTCGATCCGGTCGTCTTGGAATCGCTGTCTTCGTCACAGTCACCAAGAACCACCATTATTTCTTCATCGTCGCATGGCTTTTGCTTTTGTTTGCCAGTCGTTTGGCTCTCTCGGGTCCACGCCGTCAACCTACTCATGGCCGAAAACGAAACAGCATCGTAGGTCCCAATGCTCTCGACCGCGCTCTCGACGTCACGTTCGTTATCCTTTTTGCGACGATCTTTTTTCACCTTAATCCTGTTTTTCAGGGAATCCAAAGCAATACAGTCGTAGCTGACAGCGCTTACCGCTGTGCTTTCGTCGTCGCCACTCTCATAACGACTCAATAACGATGGTGGTGATTCGTTCTTTGTCATCATCATTTTCAGCATGCTCTGAACACTTTTTTGATCCTCGTTGTCGTCGTTACCAGTGAGGTGCTTGGGGGAGTGGAGCATCTCGCTTGATTCAAGGCTTGAACTTCCATTGCTTCCTGTGGCGGACTCTCCGCCAGTGCTGCTACTGGGCGACATCGTGGGATTGTTTCTCAAGTCGAGATCTGAGATACCGAAATTGAGTTCCTTGGTTCTTGATTGACGAGAGTTTAATACAAACGGCTTTTGCTATCAAAAGTCTCCGAGAAAATGGAATGTCACAAGATGAGGCTACCGGTCAGCAAGAGGATGATAGGATTGCGAAAAAGATCATTGTCTTTTGGTGTAAAACACAAATTTCATGATACTTCATGGAAGGTCGGAAAGGTTGAGCGAATGTTTGACTCCCTTTGTCGTTGGGGTCCTTCCCACGTGCTTATTCGGCATGTTTGCATCAAAAATGGCGAAACTCCGTTGCACAGACGAAAACTTGAGGGTCGTGTCAAAACGTTGTGAGAAGAAAAATGGTCAGGGAAATTTTTTGAACAGAAAATCTTCTCGATTGGGAGTGAGTCGTTAGTCCCGAGTTCCGCGTGAGTTCCAGGATGCTAAGGTTAATCTTACTTGTATTGTAAGGTTTACCGTACGTTCTTCTGTTTCTTTCGTGATGTTGTATATACACGTATCGACAATATGATATAATGATATTATTCATATGTTTGCGTTATGGGACATAATCTCCCGACCGATCTCTTCTCGATTTTTTTAAATCAAATCAATCGACAATGCTCGACAATGATCGAAGGATAAGATAAAGGATTGCTGCTGTTTCTTTTTTTCTCTTTCAATCTCGAATTCAGCTTTCCCACCACCAGGTACTCACTTACACGAGTGACCCCCAACCTTGTCGCTTCGAGACTATCAACGGAGAATCTCTTTGGTTTTTTTTTCTTACGGAACACAGCGTCAAAATTGAAGAAAATGTCATCGGTGGCCGCCCTATCCCCGTCAAGATCAGCTCCAGTCGGAGCAGTTCCCGGCGGCACAAATGAATCCGATCACGTCATTCTTCCACCGCCGACGGCGTTGAATCCAATCCCTTCCCTCCCGGCCGCCCTGAGAATCGACAACAAAGAGCGCTTTATGGAGCTTTTGCTTAGCCATCCCGGTGGCGATAGTTTGGATAGTCCAAGTGCTGTTGAGTACGGGGCATCGACAGAAGCGTCCTTTCGGCAGTTGTTGGTCTTTGGCAAAGAATCACTCCGAACACTGTTGATGCGGCAGGTATTGCAAGATCCACACACCCGAAGCTTTGGAAAGACTGGAAATGCGAAGGGAAGTGCTGCTGCGAATAAAAACAAGAATTGGGACGATAGAACATCCTTTCCCTTGCCGAGAAACCTTCAAACCAACGTGATTGGTACCAAGGTCTTGATGAAACAAAAGAATTCCAACACAGGGCCGCTTCGGCCACAACGCAGTCGCATTGTTTGGGAGGGAGCAGAAGGACCCAATGCAGTGATCAGCAGCCCAAAAGACGACGATCTCTTTCGCCATCCCGACGAACTTTTTCAGCACGTGGATGTCATTACCTATTTCATCCGACCGTGGGATATGGACCAAACCATGGCGGTGATTAGTCGCATCAAGGGATGCGCTCTCAACGCGTCGGCGGCTTCCTCGGAAGATCTTTATAACCAAGGAAATACCGACGGTGGCAGTGCGACTGGTGCTGGGGGCCCCACAAGGACACACAAACAACATCACCGAATTGTTTACGTGCCCCAAATCACGGCACTGTGTGCCCAAGTTCTGAAAGACTATCGGGTGTACAACCCGGCAGCACCAAATGCAAGCAGTGTCAGTGTTTCCAATTTGCAGCTCGATTTGTTTCCCCTCGAGACGGATCTAATCAGTTTGGAATGTGAGGATGCTCTTAGAGATGCGGGCAACGTTGGGGGGATGCCGTCGGGAATGATAGAAACGACCTCTAGGGCGCTGCGCAAACTACAGGACGTTGTGGGAAGGATTCCGCGCATTCAATCTCTAGGGGTATGGGGTGAAGAGGTCCTGAGCAAACTACTGAACGAGACTGTCGATGAGCGCTATGCCGATGAAAACCAAAACGACGCCGGAGAGGAATATTGCGGTGACGAGGAAAACGAAGGCGACAGAGAGGGCGGCAATGAAATAGAGGACGAAAACGACGATAACGGCACAGTTATGATGCTGTTGGATCGACGTTTGGATATGGTGACGCCAATGGTCACACCCCTGACTTACGAGGGACTACTCGATGAACTGGTCGAAATTGATTGTGGATTCATCGGGATTCCCGAGCAAATCATTAATCCCTCCGACGACGAGGGGAATGAAGATGGCAGAGAAGGAGAAAGGAAACAAAATGACAAGAAAAAGTCTACAAACCCGTTTGATAACGACCCGTCGTCATCGAACTCGAACAATCCATTTGACGACGATACAACTACGAATTCGGCTGAAAACCAGAAAATTGTTACTCTAGGTGTCCACGCAGGGGATAGTCTATTTGCCGAGGTTAGGGACCAGCACGTTGAAAAGTTTGGAAGTTTTCTTCAGAATCAAGCAGTTGCTCTCAAGGAAAGTCACGCAAATTTTACATCTCGAGAAACCAAGAAGGATCTGAATGAGATACACCAGTTCGTCAAACAAATTCCGGTGAGTGCCTTGTGTGTATGAGATTGGAAGGACGATTATCAACATAGCTGAAGATTGGCAAAAGCGTGAATATCTTGACCTCCGATTCAATTTTACCTTTCTCATTTGGCTTCTTCCCATCGTTTTCTATACAGATATTTACGCAAAGCTTAAGGTCACTTACAAACCACATCCATTTGGCGGAGCTTATCAAGGCCACAACTGAAGATGTCGCTTTCCGCGAGCAGTGGAACACTGAACGGGCGATGATTGAAGGGGAATCCTGCTACGACATACTTGAAGAGTGTATCTACGAAAATTATCCACCATACAAACTACTCCGACTGCTTTGTCTGCAGTCCCTTACATCTGGAGGTATAAAGGCAAGTCGTTACGACCAGCTAAAGCAGCACATTGTCCAGGTCTATGGCTATGAGTTCCTTTGCATCCTGCACAATCTAGAAACAATGGGATGGATCAAAAAGATGGAGGGAAATCTTGCCACAAATTTCGTCATGGATAGCACCAGCAGGTCATTGTTTCAAAACATCAAGCGAAATTTGATTTTGATCCATGCAGAGGTTAACACGGTCGAGCCGGACGATGTGTCTTATGTTAGTTCCGGATACGCGCCCCTGACAGTCCGATTGATTCAATCGGCGATGCACGGGTGGCATACTTCCGACAAGGATGACATCTTGAAAGATTTGTTTCAAATGATGGTCGCCAACAACAGCAGCAGTGGAAGCAACAATGGGGGTGGCGGCAGACTCCTGGACGTGCGACAAACATACCCTCCCCGCGACCTGCCAACAACCTTGCGGAGACAGCGGCAAAGCAAGAGCTCCTCCCGGGGTCTTATTCTCGAGTCGTTGGGTGCCTACGGAAAGAAATACTTGAACGATAGAAAAAATAGCAGCAAGAAAAAACCAACGCTTATAGTGGTGTATCTGGGCGGGATTACCTACATGGAAATCGCAGCGCTTCGATTTCTTTCGAAACGCGAGAGCTTTCCATACCACATTGTTGTAGTCACAACCCGCGTATTGAACGGAAGCAAGCTTATTCAGCAAATGGGCTAGTGAAATAAACAAAAGTAATTCAATGTATGAATATATTGGTGAACTGGAACCCATTGCTGTATTCGACATATTTTCATAATTCCGTGGGAGATGAATTCACCCCAATGTACTGATTTGCCAACTAGTTTGAGCAAATACCTTGTACGTATTGTAAAGTTCCCTACTGGATTGGTCGCTTCCGCTCGAGTCCTGGATCTTTCTCCATAACGAACCTTTCTTTGTATATTTTTCGAAGCACTCTCAGCCCGCTTTTCAGAGGCATCCGTGTACATTAGTTTTTCGTTCTCTCAATCGATATAAAATCGAAAGAACTCAGAGTAACGTTGATAACAGGATAACCAATCCGCAACATTCTTTTATACGAACCCAATTCTAATGTGTGAAGAATGTTTTGATCCGTCGATCGACTGCTGCTTTGCAACCAATTCGATGACCGCAGCCGAAAGACGAAACTACCGGTACACTACAAAAAAACGTCTGCGACGAAGTCCGAACACGACCGAAACCGAAAGTCGATGCGGGAGAACGAGTGAGGACGCATTGCAGAGAGGTTCATCACCTGTTATTTTGAAATCCGACGCTACGCTACGTGACATTCGTATGAGTCTGCCGGAGTTCCTACATTTTCATAGTAACTGAGCCCTTTATTCCGGGAACTTTTTAGCATGCCTGTAGGTGCTTTCCGGTGTGGGTAGATTATTCCGTAGCATGGATCGATTCCGATCCAAAATTCGCTACATTCATGCATTTCCAGCGGGACTACTTTTCCGGGTAGATGGTGGATGCAACACCGGAGCTCTCTTCCGTCACAACATATTTCTTGCGACACCGAGATAGACACTGAGATGCCAACGTCTTGTTGTTGTCGGATTCGCTCGGTTCCCGTTCCGTACATTTCCGTCCTCGTGGTTTGTCGCAATGCCCTTCGGTTTGCGACACGGTACTCGCAGAGCTATCATCGGCAGTGGCAATGGTTTTGGCATCGGATTTCCCTTTTCTGTGAATCCCCCGGTTGCTATGCTTTGCTCGCAAACAGCATTTCGATCCATCCAATGTAACTCGCAACATCACCGCGCAATTTTTTGGATTACGCGGCGTAGGCGTAGCTGTCGGCCCCGGCGGTTTGTTGCGACTCGGAATCTCGCGGTTGCTTCGACGAGGTCTGCCCCGAGTTGGCCGCGGTGCCATCGGTAGCCGCTACCGAGGTGTGTTGCAGCAAGCGGGGCCTGGTGTTGGTGATGCTGGTGTCGCGACGCTACCATTCCCGCCGTCGCAGCTTGCGAAGCGACCGGGGCCGCCAGGATGGGGGTCGGCTGTTGCTGGTGATGATGATGATGCTGCGATTGCACTGGGTAAATGAGCTGTGGTGGTTGTTGTTGTTGTTGTTGTTGTTGTGCGTGTTGGTGCTGCTGCTGGGGCACCGGACCCGGTGTCTGCGCGGTTTGTTGTGGCATCTGCATCATTTGCATCTGATGCATCATGGGTTGCACGGATTGCATCATCATAGCCTGCTGCATCATTACCGCTTGCTGGTTTTGTAGCTGCTGCTGCGGTGTGCACATCGGAGCCGGGGATGGAACGTGGGTGGCGGCACCGTTGTTGGTGGAAAGAGGGGCGGGAGACGGCGCGGACGGCGAGGAAGTGGAGCCGGTCGAGCCGCCCATGGTATTGGCAGTCGTTGCGCCCGACGATGGTTGCTGCGACGGCGTTTGCTGCTGTTGTTGTTGTTGCTGAGATGGCAGGAGGACCTGGGGCATCATCATGAACGGCTGATTGCCGGTCGTCATCATGGAGGCCGCAGCCGTTCCACCGGGACTAGCAGCTGCTCCCGTTGCTGGTGGCATCATCATGGGTACCATCATCATCATCTTTTGATTGTTGTAAACACGGAGCGATAAAAAGGATCGGCAACAAACCACAGAATCCATCGTGTGAGATCCATTGAACAAGGAATATCAGCGGTCACCGGAAATGAAATAAAACGAAACGAAACGAAACGAAACGAAACGAAACGAAACGACGCCGACTTGGTTCCCGCCACGGGAAAAAAAGTCCCAACCGATTCGATTCCCCACTCGTTTCCCGGTGCGCGAATGCGTTCCAACGCTTTCGAGAATACATACGCACCTGTTGCTTTTGCGGCTGAATCGACATCATCCCGCTCGTTGCCGCCGACGCGGAACCCCCCGCGAGGCTCATGGGGTTGGCCATGGCGGCCATCGCCATGGGATTGAACATCGGGTTGACCGCGGCACCCATCGGTCCCATCATCCCGCCCATCATCATTCCGCCCATCTGCTGCTGCTGATGGAAGACCGCCTCTTTCAGTTTCTGCGCCATGTCCTCCCCCGCCTTTTGCGCCGCCCGGAGCTGGTCGTCCAGGGCCTGGATCTCGCCGACCTGCTTTTTCGTCACGTGGCTGAGGCGCTCGAGGTGCGCAATGGTGCGGGCGATCAGATCGACGCGGTTGGTGGGGGAAAAGGGGGGGAGGATCATGCGCTGGCTTCCCTCGCCCTCCCTGGCTTCCTCCCGGGCGGCCCGTTCCTGCTGCAGCTGCTGCTCCTCGGCCTCGATGCGCTTGAGGACCTCGGTGAGCTCGCCGAATTGCTTGTTGACATCGGTTCGGCGCTGCTTCTCGCGGCTTCGCTTTCGTTCGGACCGGGCGAGGTTCTTGCTCCCCTCGTCGATGTCGCCGCTCCGGCCGCTCCCGCTCTTGTTGTTGTTGCTGCTTCCGCCGGCCTGCAGCACTCCGGAGGCTGCGGTCGATACGGCTGCCGCGGCAGCAGCTGCCGCCGCATTGACATTGACGTGGAGCGGATTGTGGACCACCATGTCGTCTCCGAGGCTGTCGACGCACGCCAGAGAGGCAGAGAGCGAGGGTTGGTGGGCGGGAGCCATCGCCTCCCGGGGATCCGCCATCAACGCCGATACCACAACATCGGTTTGTTGCTCGCTCGGAATCATTTCCATCAACTCCTGGAGCTCGTCCGCGGAGAATGGATTCAGTCCTCCGCCAGACATGCCGAGAATCATCGGGCTGGAGGAGGGGTTGTTGTTGTTGTCGTTGTTATTGTCGTTGTTGTTGTTATTGCCCCTGTTGTTGCTGCCGCTGCCGCTGCCGTCGTTCATGCTGTCGTTGGATTTGGCGTTTTGGATCGATCCAAACAACAGCAATGCTCTCGATTGTAGTTTATTTTATTTTATTTTATTGCCTGGCGCTCTGGATCACACTGTTGCGATTCGATCGTCCCAAACTTGATTCGGTCGAAGAAAGTCCTGCGTTGTCCGGAAACAGATTGATTGAACACAACAGGAAGCAACAATCTATAGATTATAGATTACAGATTACAGATGATGATACGGTATGTATAATAGGCACTCGTGTTGTCTCGGCATTCGTTGGAGGCCGTGAGATTTTTTCTCGTTTACGGTACGGCGGAAACTTTGGATGGAATGAATACGTGTGGTCACTGCGGAAGAATTGGAGTCCGTGCAACCGTGATACGATTGCCTGTTATTGGATGATGGTGTTCGTTTGTTGATCGGTTGATGTTTGATGTTTGATGTTGTATTTGTACCTTGACAATAACGTACAAGTACCGGAGGTAAATAATTAGGCCGTACAACATCAAACACAGGAAATGGAGCATGCGCAATGCATGCAACTACTTCGTATTTTCGACCTGAATATAATATGTAATGAGATGTGTCGGTATGTGTAGAACGCAGTACATATCCTACGAAACAATATGATATGTCCGTACGGAACATCGGATTGTTTTCTCCAAACAAGAAACATCCTTCACCGACGATTTTTTTTGAAGTTGCTGTTTTTCTCCAAACAAGAATCCGATGAATCCTACGGTTCAAACATCGTACGGTAGAATTGTAAACCTTACGATGAGGACGTTGAACACTCCAACGATTATTTGGAACACGACTGCTGTTCTCGGGTAAGATTGTTCATACGTCGTGGTAAGATTACCGGTAGGTATGAGTATCGTACGCAATTGCATACGTGTCACACACAGCGCACTTCAATCCGAATACTACGTATTACTATGACGGATTGATGATTCTGAATGGGTTCGATCGTATTCGTTCCATCAATGAACATCATACCGGTACGGTAATAAGCCTTAATCAAAAAATACATAACATTATGGTAAGATTATGCGTACAATAATTATTTGAGAAGCATTTTTTATTCGAATACTTTTAATTCGCGAAGTATGTACGAGTAATTCATTCCGGCTAGCTTTGAGCCTTGCATATGTATTTAAATTACAACAGCGACTTCTTGCAACCCATGTCAAAAAACGTTTCACACAACATGTTATTCGATGAATACGAAGTAAGGCTTACTTCGTAAGTGAGACTGTTTGGCTTCTACATCAACAGTCATCCTGAAAGAGACCATTCATAAGTAATTTTCCTTCTTCAAGCGCACTTTCACTGTTCCACATGGCACGCACCAAGCTCGTTTCGTTGTTTTCTAAGGTTAAGATCTTAGTGTTTCCTCGTACCGGTACGTAGTACGAAGCCTTAACTTAACCTTACTTATGTTAGTGGTTATCCTTAATTACCGTAACTTACTGGAAGGTTACCGTAATTACGCATCGAAGCGGCAATCCGTCTATTATGACCCATGCTTCTTGCGTCGGCATCACAACCGAAAAATCCGAACAACGCCTTTGAAGTCCGCAACAATAGAAAAAATAGTAGTAAGGTTTACTCCACAAGCACGAGTAACTTACTGGTGCAAGTAAAACCTTATGTAATCCTTACTGGTACAACCTAATTTTATGGCCTACCGTACGGAACGGAACTCCCACATCGTCGGAACATTGTTATTCCGGACCCGTTCTTTGCACCCCTATCGCGAGGCCTAACGTTGGGTACGGTAATTACCCAACGCCTCCGTGCCACTTGGATTCTATCTATGGTAACCTTAGTTACGTCCCTGTGAGAACGTTCTCCATGTGAAAATTTTTCCCAGCATGTCATTGCACTTGAAAATAGCCTTATTAGTAGTAGTAGCACGACAACACCAGCAGCAATGCATGTTAGCACGTCTATGACTCGTGCTTTCTAGTCCTTCATTGACGCCGACCTCCGTGCTTTCAAGTTTTCAGTCCTGACCTTGAAATTCACCGTCTGTGATAGTAGAGTGTGCTGGATTCAAATCTTGCATTATGCTTTTCCGTAAAGACACCATTTAGGCTGAATTGGGAGAGAAGTCTTTGATGAATCCATTGATAATTCAATAATAGTAGTAGTAGTAGTAGTTCAACTGTTTGTACCAACCAACAACTCGAATTTCAGAACATTCAGAACTCCTACTCAGCAGTGGTTGAACGAACTTCTGCAAAAGCATAGCAATTTTGATCCCTCTTCTCAATCTATTTGCATACCAACAGAAAGACAATGCTTTTGCGTTGTTCCAGTACCCTCTTTGTCACATGGTTCTAGGCAACTCAAAAGTAGTAGTAATTTCAATCAAATACTATGCTGTTGATTGATATATTACTAGCAGATAATTCTTTTCTCATGTTGCACGCAAGTCGACACGAGGCTAGAGCGACAAGAGATGAAAAGCCGATACTGTAGTAATTGGTTCAACGAGGCTTCTTGGCAGGGTCGAATGTTTTATCTCTTGCCATGGTCATTCAATCAAGTGATTCTTTTTCTTTTCGTCATCCTTTCACTTGTTTCGGTATCGTGTCCCTCGACAACGGCAAAAGCACCAAGCTCAACGGCACGTTTCGCTAAGCTCAGCGATGTCAAATTACACACCAGTGAATCGGACCGAGCTCTGGTAAGGCTCAGTAGTTTGGGGAACTCGGCAACTCGAAAAGCACCATGTTGCTCTGGTGTTTGCGTTTTGATCGTGGTAATAATTTCCGCAACGTCGTCCCCTATTTCGTCTCGAACATTCAACCCAGCCGAAGAAGAACCAGCAGCGTGGTGTATACTCTGCGCATACTCTCGTTCGATAGGAGTGGAAGCCCGAATGCAGGTATCCAGAGAGACGTTTCTAGCTGCGATTGTGCCCACAACGAAATCCATAGGATTGTGAGAAGCTTTAGGTTCGGAACGCGACTCGACTTTTTCCCCCGCCGTTATCAGAGCTTTTCGTTTTTCTGATGCACGCAAGTTGTGGGTGCTTATTCTATGGTTCAAGTCTTCCACCAAAGATTTCGCCGTAATTTCAGTTCTGAGCATTTCAAAGGTGTTATCAATGCCTTTTTGGATTGCTTCCGTGTCCAACATAAATCCGCCACAAGGATGAGCAATCAATGGGGCACTCCTCTTCCCGTTTGTGGAACTAATGCTGTCATCGCTCGTATGCTCCTCACACTGATTACGGTGTACTGTTAACTGTTTTACAGGCAGCAATGATCGACGCAACTCCAAAGTTGAGGTTGGTGATGGCGCAGATGCAGTAGTAATCGATGATTGTGATACAACATTGTTCAGTAATGTTCTTTGAATCAATCGGCTCAGATTCCCACCCAATGTCCAATCGTGTGTTGCTAATGCGACCGTGATATGGAAACTCAAATCTGGAGCCGCATTGTCTGTGGTGGTCTTCGCTTCGTGGACCATTCCGCGAGGTATGTACAGAACGTCACCCTGCTGCAAACAACCGTCGAAGGCCAAAGGGCCATCGAGGACGGATTGCGGCACCTCGATTCCAGACTTTCCAACTTGCTCGTGAGTGTAGGGGTGCCGTATAGGTCTTTCTTGATATACCTTCCACCGTTTATGCCCAACGAGCTGAAAGACAAGGACATCCCGATCGTCGGCGTGTGGAGGAACTGTTTGCGAGTGCGGTGGTGTCAAATAAGCATTGGCGTAGGCGTGCGGAAAAAAACACCCCCCGTCGCGAGAAGAGCGCGATTTCTGTTCCTTTTTCGACTCGTAACAACCCCCGCCTTGCAAATCCTCGCACAGAGTGGCAACACGAGGGGATTTTAGATCCACGTGATTCCACACTATCGAAGTGCCAGCAAGGTACGCAGAATACAGGCTATTGTTGTAGAGACGATTTATTTCTTCGGGATCGTCCATCGGCTGCAAATCTCGAAACAACAGTGGTGGGTCACCGCTACTGCTGCTTGTTGGTGTCGATGCTATCTCTTGTGCGCTGCGTTCATTGCCCATTCGGTATGCATCGTCCATCAAATGTGTCAATACATCCCATCCCCGATCCACGATTTCATTCCAAATATCTCCTGAGCATCCCGGTGCACGTGCGAGCTTTTCTTTGTGGAAAACAAATCGATGGCATTTTGTTTCCCAGATAGTTTCCAAAAAATCGTCCCAATCCACACCACTTTTCTTTAGTAAGCTTTCCATTAATGATGAAGACCGAGGCGATGGTAACATCCGGGGCAGCTCGCAGGAATCATCTGCTTTCGTTGTGGCAGATTCGGTCTGCATTGGAACACACTATATCTGCCTGTCTGCAATGAAGGTGGGTTGCGCTCAAGTCGATCTCTTCCCCTCAGAATTCTGTCGGGACAATTATTTCTTGCCTTCCCACTCAGCGCCGTAAACAGCAGTTGTTGGATTCGATGTTATCCAAAGTCTCCCAAGTTGCCGCAGTCCGGTGGAGCGTTGGGGCAAGAAGTGGTGATCCAACGGAGGTGATAGAATACTTGTATGAGTACCTTATCGTACCAGGCGAAATACTTTTCGTGATTGCCCGGCCCTGATTTTGAGATTATTTTTTGTTGTCGAGAGGTGCGAGTTGATTGGTAGTGATGTGTAAGACTGCCCGAGTTTCAGTCGTGGACCAGTGAGAGTTGCGCTATTTTTTTTATTGGTTCGGAGCTAAATATGTACAGTACTCGTAAGTAAGGTTACGCACGTGTAGAGAAGAGACGACGAGTACACTAGTTTCAAGGCACCGCAAAATCTCATTTTTGGATCGACGAAGTTGCTCACACGAAATGCGTTGCTAATATCAGAACGCGAATAGAGCCAGACAAAACTCTAAACAATACTGTAATGATGTTCTGCAACGCAGTAAGAATTTCAATCTAACCTTCTGGTACCGGTAGGAGAAATCATCGATAACTTACGTCAATGATTCACATACTCAAGAAATACGATATACAACTATTATTTTTTCGTATTGCAGCAATTCCTCAAGCTTCAAGTTTGGTTGGAAAACGTTCTATATTAACACTAGTTTGCATAATTTATACTGAGTTTCACACCATCACTAATTTCACCGTGAGACAGCCTACAAGCTGCATTTAATGTTTCAAGTGAAAACCCTACATGGTTACCAGACAACACAGTAGTAGCAAGGACTTCGAGGCGAATGTCTTATTTTCCGCAATCGATTCGAATCCCATCGTTTGTATTCCGGATATTTCCCACAACAAAATTTGTAGGTGACCCCAATTGTTACTGCTGGTTGATGAGTCGGTTGAATGATATTGGTTTGAGTGATTGTTCGTTGCTAGAAGCACCTGACTTGTTTTGCAGTGGCGAAAAATCAAACATGCGATGAGGAAACCGACCTTTACAACCTCGCTTTCATTCTTGGCTCATAAGAACAAGGAAGATCTTGAACTACTTCACTCGGGAAGAAATACAATTCCCTCTGACATAATCTCGCGAAACCAAGATGCTCCCCAAGTCGCTCGGTGATAGAGTGATAACGTCTGCAACCATTGCATGCCGTTAGTGACATGTACACCATTATATTCACCGTCGCGGATTCTTTTGTGACGACGACGTGTACAAGGAAGATCTTGGACTACATCATGCGGGACGAAATTGAATGCCTCCAAATATATTCTCGCGAAAACACGATGTTCCGCAAGTCGTTCTGTGATAGATTGATAACGTCTGCAACTTTTCCATGCCGTTAGCACCATATACAACATTCTATTCCCCGTCGCGGATTCTTTTGTGACGAGAACTTGTACTTTCTTCCTCTATTACCGCGATCGTCGCCGGTGCCACTGATTCAGGCAAAGGAAATGATTCCAATGGTGACATCGAAATTGTTCGCCCGTAGGTCAAAAAAACATCGTCGAATCCCATTAGCCCGACCCCGTACCCAATGAACAACAACGCATTTAGAAAGTTTTCAAAGAGGCAAACCATTGTCCTGCAAAGGGACTCGAGGTATTTCAACGCAATATGGTCGTCCCTTACTTTGATGGCAGACTCTCCAGGGATCAAGCTCGATGTTGCATTTTCTTTTTTCGACTTGGCAGCTTGCAGCTTGCACCATTTTCGTGGGTTCGTCACAAAACCGGAAGAATGGTTGTCGGAAGTCACTCGTAAGAAGTCTTCTCACAAAAAAGTTGGCGCACCTTTCTAACGCACAACGGTACACGTTTACATCATACATGTGATATGTATCGTACGCATGAAGCATAATGTCCATTGCAGCAAGCCTTTTTTGAAAGTTTGTGATAGTTGTAATAAAATAATTAATTACCATCAACCTACTACTAATAGAAAAGAATTGTGAAAACGTTTCACAATCATCAGGAAAGCAATTTTTAACATTTCACATATTCCATCAACCAGCTAATCTAGTAATTCTTATTCATTTTCCGCGTGACAGGTGTTCATTATTCGTGGCGCTATCTCCTTATGGCCGCTGCTTCTTTCTACTTGGGATGAACAGAGTCAATGATACCGTAGCCCCATCAGCTAGTAGTAGTAACTACTACCCAAACTGGTAATTCCGAATGATCAAATTTGGAGTATTCAACTCAGGATGAGTGAATATCAAGACATAATTAGTATGTTGCTAAAGAAATGCTACTACGTATTGTTCACTTTCCAATACAATAGCAAAGCAAGATGATAAGCAGATAGAGATCGTCATACTTATTTATTACCCGTCCTGATCCCAAGCGCAAACCTATAACTTCACGCAGCAGGTGCATATCTCTTGTGAGAGAAGGTCGGTGGTATGACCAAGTCAATGACATTCGTGAGGAAGGAATTCCAGTGACTGATTTGCTGAGAATCTCCAGTTAGCTGAAGATACATCATGGTGGTCAAGAGGCGTTGGAAACATGCCTTGGCATTCTCTTCGCTTCCTATCAAACGATGGATGTGCCCAATGTTGTTCAGAATAACCATGGCTTGTGAGAACGAAACTCTGTGCTCGCTTACCAGCGTACGATATGCGATTTCGTAATACGCCAGGGCCCGGCACAGCAATCTCCGATCATTTGTGCGATGACCGCCGCTACCGGTACTCTTGGTTTTGTTTTCAATCTTCTTGCGAAAAGGGCATCTACAGTCCCCGAATGGAGTTTTTCTGATGTTGGTTGTACTATTGGCGCTAAAATTCTTGTTGCGTTTGATGCAATGATTGTCATTCGTCCTACGCTGACGTTTCGAGGGGCGTTCGAGATAGGTGCCTCTGCTGGCATCAAGAGTATCATCCATTTCACCAGCAAAGCATCCTCTACAATGCATCGCGTTAGTGTCATTATCTTGCTTGTTGTTGCTTTCTTTAGTCTCAAACCCACAGTTTTTTGTTTCCTTTTGTCGATTATTTCCTCCATCGAGAACGGCAAGATGGTACGTCAAAGCAATATTGTACGCACAAATCGATGACAACTTAACGCAGTCATCCTTGTTGATAACAGACGTTGTTGCTCTAGATCTTACAGCAGATGAGTCGCTCAGAGGAGAAGCTGATCTTGTATCAGTGCTGTGTCCGTTGATACCAATTGTGGTTGAATCAATAAGAAAAGGGTAGAACATGTTTCCAACCATATTCGCCGAGTCACGCTCAACCACGATAATCGGATTTCGAAACACAAATGTTCCTTCACTATTATTGTTCTCAAACTCAGAGATCGAGGATGATTCCATTTCATTTTTTCGAATACGTCCATCATTGCATACGTTTCTATCCGAGTGCGGGCATTCGTGCAACGTACTGTTGTTGATATTTCGGTTGTTCTCGTTATCACCTTCCACCAAAAGATAAAAGTAACCTATTGTAATTCTGAATGATTCCCGGTTTGATTCAATGGCCCACGTTGATGGAGATGAATTGCTACTGGAAATAGTAGTGTTGTGAGTTGCCGAGGTTGATGACCGCGATGTCCTACGTGGATTTCGATCGAGCCTTGCATCATCAAAATTGCGAGAGGGACTGTCAAGCTCGTTGCTGTCTGCAGTGTCATGACCCGACCCTTGTTCGTTTACGTATTTCATAGCTTGACAGAAGTAATTTGCAGCATCATAATATCGTTTCTCACGAAGCATTATGGCACCTAAATTATTCTTGGCGATATACATACTATACATGTCGCCGTTTTGCTGGTGATGATGTAAATGGAAATCGTGACAGAACTGACCTTGTTGTTGACGTTCCTCATGTGGTTCTCGTCCTCGCCTCTGTGGAGCTCCGAGATGTGTGGGGTTGAGGCGTCGAAGTTCTCCCTCCATTTTACGACGATGTTCTCATCCAATACTCAACAGATGGATGCTTTGTTGGTTCAATTTGTAGTCGTTTTGGATGAACTCAAGCTTTACTGCGTCGTGGTCTTTTTTTTACTTCATTTAGGCCTTTGCCTTCGCCACAATCATGAAATTGGTAATATAGCAGGCCCTGATGTTTTCAATTGCAATCGATTGAGAAAACGGTGAAGCCTTCCCGAAGGAAACAAACATCGATTGATACAATTACATATGGAGAACTTGATGCTGTGATTTATGAGGGAACCTGGACAACTACAAGCGATCCATACGGTACATACGTGTACATCACGATCCATGCCCTATCTTTGGGAAGTGATAAAGAAGGAAGATTATGACCCCAATGATCATCCTTCGCATATTTTTGAACATTTGGCATTTCCAAAACGATCGCGGCCTTTTTCCTATAAATAAATGAGCAATTGTTCCAATACGGTACGACGTTGGTCTTGAGAAATACGATGAAGAATCTTGGACGCTCGTTCAATCCCACAACTTGCGTGTTTCAGTAGAGAAAAAGCTGCGCATGCTCCTTGCACGAGCTGGTACGGTAGAACATCTTCTTGACTTATGCATTGTAGGCTTCAAATGCGATGTGCTTCGTACGTGTAGTTAATATCTCTGACAAAAAAATGTACAGTAAACCTTACCACTTTTGAAGAATGTTATTTGATGAAAATAAAGCTGATGACGATTTTGATGATGGTAGTAGCATAATATTGAATATCGAGGTGAAACATCTTCATATACGGTACCACCACGACAAAGAGCAGCTACCGGTAGTAATCTTAGTGAAAAAGTAGCCTTAGCCCATCATGATTGTCAAGAGATTTTTTGCTGTTGTTACTACTGCTACTAGTAGTAGTACTACTACTCTATTAGTAATCCGAAGTTTTCTCGGATGAGCACGTGCACTCGCGGATGAGCACGTGCACTCGCACCTAAGTAATAATTTGAAATAATTTGAAAAAGTGCGCACAATGGAAAAAATGAGTGTCATTTCTTTAGTAATGGAGTTATTTCTTTGGTAATGAGATCGCATTTCTTTGGCAATGAATTGCATTACTTTGGAATTGCTTGGAATTGATCCTCCCAGAAAGCACAAGGGCACTCACCGGAAAGGGACAAAGCACATGCCAAAATAAAGCTGAGAATGGTCTAATGGACCCATTTCTTGCCAGAGAGCACACCATGGTGATTATTGAGGCTGTAGATGCCAAAAAGGACAGGATCTTCGCTCGTAGTTGCAACGCTCAAAACGCTCGTAGATGCAACAGCAGCCACAGCAGACGCCACAGCGCAGCAGAAACAACAGCACAGCAGACGCTGCAGCGAAGCAGTCGCAGCGCAGCAGAAGCAACAGTGAACGTGCCTCTTTGTCCGCGGCACAGTCGACTGAACTGCTCCCACGTACCAGTAGAACTCTTCCCCATGGTCGAAAGCAAAAGAAGCAGTGTGTGAGTAAATAGGAAACAGCAAGAACAGCAGCCGCAAACAGCAGCCGCAAACAGCAGCCGCAAACAGCAGACGCAACAGACGCCGCAGAAGCAGCAACAACAACAGCAACAGCGACGCGTTAGAGGACTTACAGGAGCAGAGGAACTGGGTTCAACCATGGTCAACAGCAAAAACTGATGCAAAGCAATGGCAACACGTCAAGCAGCAGCGCTGCAGGATCGAATGGCGCTCGAAACGCTCGTAGTTCGAATGGAGGCTTCGTTGCAGCGCTCAAAACGCTCGTGGTTCGGATAACAAACAGCAGCGCTGCAGGATCGAATTGGAACTTAGAGTATCATTGTCGAACAGAACAGCAACAGAGCGCACAGCTTCTAGATATCGCAATCCCCGCAGCAAGAAGAACAGCAATGCAAATTGCAACACGTTAGAAACAGCAGTTACAATAGGCAGCAACAACGGCCGCAGCCACAACAACAGTGGCAACAGCGACAACAGCAACAACAGCGATAACAGAGGCAGCAGTAACAGTCGCACCATTCGCGACAGCAACAGACGCGACGGCAACAGACGCGACGGCAACAGACGCGATGGCAACAGACGCGACAGCAGCAACAACAGCAAACAGACGTGACGGCAACAGACGCGATGGCAACCGAAGCAGACGCCGCAGTCCAGCAGACGCAGCGAAGAAGCCGCAGACGCAGCAAAAGCAACAGACAGGAGACGCAGCAGCAGACGCAGCAGCGGCAACAACAGCAGTAACGCTTAAGAGGACTTACAGGAGCAGGGGAACTGGGCTTCCCCCATGGTCACCAGCACCAAATTTGCTTTTGAAAACTATCAATTTCAAAATTATGAGCAATTGGTGGTGGGATCCAAAAAAAGAGCTCATAATAATATGATAACACCGTGTAGAAATGTAGCCCTCAGTACTAATTCTACTGAGATCTTCAGTCCCACCTACAAAATGCGCGAGCCGATCAACAGTCCCGTCCAGCAAAGTATTGCTCAAAGCACGGAGTTCTCTCTTAATGCGCGCGGGGTGCGCATGACTCATTTGCTCAAAGCACGGAGTTGTGTGTAAAAATCCCCCCCTCATTTCTCTGGTATTCAACTCTGTGTACTGCTCAGCCACAGAGTCCCACGACAAAAAACAAACTTATTACTTCAGTAACGTTCTCCAATTTTCATGTACGAGTATGTAAAATTGCAGTACAAGTTTTGGTGTACCAGGATCCAAGTTTTCGTGTACCGGTATCGAAAACACCCTGCAGCAGCAACAAGCAGCAAGTGTTGCTTGCTGGCAAAGACCTCCTCCTCCTCCCTTTGTGCTCACCTCGAAACTTCGGATTACGTAATTAATATACCTAACCTCCTTAACCTCCTCCTCGTGGTCCCCAGAAGCAGCGGCAACATCCCCGGCTCTTTTCCCTCGGCTAGCGCCTCGGAGAAAGAGCAGGGGATGTTGCCGCTGCTTCTGGGGACCACTCGGAGTCGGATTGGTTGACACGTGTCTCACCCTAAGTATTGAATATTCAATACTTAGGGTTCGGCACGTGCCAACCAAAACAGGAGGTCGGTATATTACTTTCAGTAGTAATAAGGTACCAGTAGCTAGTATCAGTTTTTGGGACTTCGGTCTTTCTTTTCTTTGTCCAGCAAAAAGAGAAGTAACCTTACCGGTACTAAGCGTATTTTACTGTTGCAATCAATCACTTTTGATGTCTGTATGATGTAAACCTTACTGCATTGATACGTGTACCTGGACAAGCGCAGCAACTGAAAAGTTTGCAAAAGTAGGTCAACAAGCTTTCTCGGATGGGTTTTCTTCTACAAGTAATTTACTTTACTTAACTTATGCTGAATAGGTTCTAGTCGTACATAAGCTCCAGCGTTGGAGTGATTTTTATTCATTCACGCGAGACATGAGACGTAAGATAATGACGCGTACAGTACTGTAATAACCTTACCGAGCACATGTTGCACCAAATGGGCAACGATAAGACCCATTCGCATAGCCCCGAAAGACAGCACAGATACCCAAGCAACACTTGCGTAACTGATGCTTCTTTGATTATTGATCAGAACTAATCCAGCAGACCCGCTGTTCGAGATCGAGAGAATCATTCTTTGGCAGGAAGAAAGGCACTCAACAGAACCTGCAATTGCTTCTTCAAGGCATTCCGTATCAATATTTCAGACCTCCAAGAAACAATGCCGTCGGGTTTTTCTAATGGTAGCCGTCGATCTAGAACGGAGGCTTTCCGTTCTGGAAGCTCGAGTAGGAATTTCCCATCGGATTTCCAGTGCGGCAACATCGAATGATAGCAAGACGAGCATCGACTCTGTTGACGACCGACTTGCAAAAATTCGTGTTGATTTGGAAAGCAAAATTGCATCATCCTCCGGAGAAGGTGCGCCAAGCACTATCAGTTCCAATGCCAACATCAGTCAAAACGACAAATCCTGGAAAGAAATCCAAAAACTGCTTGGGGAATTGGACCCTGGCATTGCCCTGACTCATCAACAACAACCTTTATTGTACAAACGGCAACAGATCTTGGCGTCCTCCGATGAGTTGTTCAAAGACTTTGCGGAACTCGATCTCATTCTGAAATTGTTGCTCACCGGAACCAAAACGAACGGAAAGGACGCGGAGTCATCGTCGGCTGCAACCTCGATTGCGAGTGGAACAGGAGCGGGGAAGACAAAACGCGGTGGTGTCTCTTCTTCTACCGGCGTTGCCGATGCGTCCGTCGCTTCGAAAGCCGGGCAGACATCCTCTTCTGCCATCGAAATTCAAAAGCAACAACAGGCCAAGAAAGAACTCGAGTTGCAGCAACAAAATCAAGACGGCAGTCAATCACGGGGAGGACAGGCATCGATTCGTCTTGATCAGGTCACGCAGGCTCCAATTCTGACCCAGCACATGGCATCGACCGCCACCCGTCCGGAAGATCAAAAACGCATGGAAGACCTTCGTTTGAAATTCATGGATCTTCATAACCGCACAACGGTTCTCGCGCAAACCCTTCGTCATCACTTGGAGTGTTATCACACCGTCACGACGGCCGTCTCGGAAAAAATAGTTCTGGCAGACGAACGGATTTCTATGGTTGCCGCGGCAAAAAAAGCTGCCGCATGACGGTGCCAAACTAATGAAAAGAACAATAGTGACAACAGTCAATTCCATAACCGAAGAATGCAACAAAACTTTTTGGTCAGTTCCCAAGAAGCCACTCGGTATCACATTAGAACCAAATGTCCCCTCGTCTTTTAAGAAGGGTTGCAACATCACCGGTAAAGGCGTTGTCTAGAATACAGTGTAGAAGTTTTCCATCGATTTGCAATCCCTTCTTTACCGACAGAATAAAATGTTTCGATCGTTCAGATATACTCTTTTCTAGGTCGTTGTTTATTCTTTGTGTCGTGTAAATATGTGTAGGTATGTGTAAGTTTTCTTTCTATGTATCGTATATTTGTCTTCCCCTTTCTAGAGGTGTAGCAGAATGGACCCCTAGCAACCAAATAATAAACCTAGGCAATTTCTGATCGACTCATAAACCCTTCAATCATATGACCAGAGAATCACTTTCCTCCCTTAACTTTGCTATTCCTGAAATACTCGTGGGCGAGGAAGACGGAAATGGGGGAAATGTAGTTGGCGAAAACGTGGGGTAATCAGAATGAACTAATGGAAAGGTGGTCGGAGCGAATGTTGGGGAACCATTGGCAGAGTCCGTAGGAGACGCAGATGAAGGACAAAGTTGGTGGATAAGTAGTGGGAGCATACGTTGGGGAGAACGATGGAACCGTGTCTTCCGTGTTGTCTTCACCACCCTGTGATGTTGTTGGGTACAACGTGGTAGGGGAATACGTTGGAAACCAAGAAGGTGTGGCCGTAGGAAGATCCGTTGGGCTTTGAGACGGGGGTCTTGTTTGTGCCAAAGAGCTTTGGGACGATTCGTCCGATCAGCGGCAAATTCAACTCCTGTGCACGTGTGGTCGTTAACATTCCAATCACAACCCTTATGCCGGCATTTTTGTCTCTTTTGGTTCCATCGAGCACACGTGGTGGTGGAAGGAATGGTTACACAACTCCCTCTTGCCCAGCTACAGCCATTCGTTCTCTTGCATTTTCGTTTGTGACCGAATGACTCACAGCTGGAAGATTCTTCCCCGAGGAATCTTGTTTGTGGATTTGAATTGGGGTCGGGATGTTTCGACGATTCGCTTTCCAGGTCGGAACTTGACTTCCGGAGCGTTCGAGGGCGATGAAGATGGAAATGGTGGAAAGGTGGTTGGGGAATAAGTTGGGACCATAGTTGGAGAACTCGATGGGGATCCCGTTGCTGCAAGATGAGAAGGAAAACGTCCTGCTGTCGGTTGCGATGCCTCATCTGTCAAATCATTGCTCGATTCATAATTTTCTCTTCTCCTATTCATCTGCTTAGGCGTTGTTTTTGTTGTTATTGTTTTGAATTCTGTTTGCTTCAAAACGCGACGGACATGATGGATTGCGTCCTGTACAAAGAATACACATTACATTAATTTAGAAAGCGGCATAGTTAGATACATGAAGGACTATGTTGAGGCTTTATTGCAGAATTGTCGTTCGCAAAAGTTTTTTTCTGAATCCGAGTCGCAGGGATTTCGGGTGTGGCAGAAGATAGTTTCCACAAAACCTACCTGACTTCCGTTGGAACCCTGATCCAAAGAGTCATCTCTGGCCAGGACTGGATTTCTTTCCCTTCTCCTTTGTACTCCCCCAGCTTGTGAAAGGTTTGAACGCAACATGCCCCTCCTCCCTGTTTTAATCGAATTTTCCCAATTAGTTGCTGTTACCTGAATTTCCGCTGTTGACAAGATGATCAGATAAAAAAGCGCATGGAATGATATTGTCGCATGAAAAGCGTATCGCTTTATACAGTGGGAACCCATCTCGATTTTGATTTTGATTTTGATTTTGTTTATAGCTCTTTATGACAATCGGCAGATTGTTTTCGTGATATGGGAGTGCAGTAGAATGGATGTTTGAATTAGATGGAAACAGCACGAACTGGATGGAAACGCCAAATTCAAGAGCTCAACCGCATCAACATGGCTAACGAGTAATATGCTACTTGAAATCACAAGTTTTGTCGATCTTGCGAAATAGTTATTGCTTCTATCGATTCTGAATCTTGTAAGATTTCATCTCGGAAGCAATCTTTTTCGATCGAAGTCACTGTTTTGTTAGCAAAGAAAGTTCCTTAGAGTAGAAGCTTAAGTATTTTCTCGTACTACGTTTTTCATTATTCAACATTTAAATGTGACTCATAAATGATTTGGAATTGTGAACAAAAATTACTTCGAATTTGAATTTGATGAGAGAATCATTACGAGGTATTTTTTTGATTTGGTTCATAATCGATCATAATTCAACTCCCAGTGTTTTTGGAAGAGGTGTGTCTCGCCGAAGTTACCTAAGATTGAAACCGCAACCATAGATCAATTTTTTCAATTTGGCGAAGATGAGGATTAGGAATTTTTAGAAGAGTCTTTCATAAACTTCTCATGTATTCTTTTCGATGTGCTCAGTGTCAGCGGGACCGAAATGTTTCCTGGTGTATCAGTTGCACAGCGCGAATGAATTGAAACATCTATCGTGTACGGGAAGAAACAATGTCTCTTTTTCATGCGCTTGATGAATCGATGATCATCTCTTTTCAATCAAATTCTGTAACTAATGATTCATTCATACCGTAGGGCAAGAACGAACAAAACGGTTAAAAAAGTGTTGTGTTTTCCATGTGCTGCGGCATTTCGAACGCCATTTGAATCAGAGAACTCGGATAAAAGTTGTTTAGTGGAATAATTACTTTGTTTTATCGTACGTATCTAATGTCTAATGCTGTCTTGATCGATGTCGGAAGAAACCCAACCATTTTTGAAGAGGGATGAAGCTGTAATTACTTACCGCATGTGGTTCAGACGGAAACGCTTTTCCCACCAAAATCTGACTGTAGAAGCTTGAGCAAAAAGTGCCACGTGGAAGGATTTCCTTCGATTGTGTGGGAATCTGTTAATGATCTTTATGACCCACGAAGATGGATGCCTAGGGATGGAGGGCGTCCGCCGGATGTCGTGTCGTTGCTTTGAGCTTGTTTTTTGTTTGTCCTCGTGAGATTACTTGTAGTCAATCGTTACACTCTGTGTGGCATCCAATGCAGCTCGGACAAATCTGCGTACCAAACTAAAGAAAGCTGTTTACAATGAGAGTCCTTCGTTATTCTCATAGGACTATTGCAATTAATTCCGTATACGGAAAGGGATCTCAGCGTGTGCAGTTGCAACGGGGGTATCATTATCCTTCCATCTTCGGTAGCAGTTGCAACAATGATGTTGTTAACGGAATGGTGAAAAAATATTACAGCACGGATGTTCTTGGCAAAGCCTTCGAGGCACAGCGGAGGAGAGATAACGTTGGCATCGAGATATCGAAACAGAACATTGCCAGTGCTTGGTTACAGCGTCGTTCGATTTTTTCAAACGGCAGCTTCACAAGAGAAGGCGATGATTCGTTCGGTCGGCACTCTGTACCTACGGAACAACGACTATCATTCGGTGATCGCGCAAACCGAAGGCATTTCTCATCTTCAACGGCGACTTCAGGGGAGGACAACGGCACCGACGCGGACAACAATTTGGTCGTTGTAGACTACACGTCCCCCTTGGGCGAGTTGATTTCCAGACTCAAAATGGTGAGCATCACAGGGTGTTTCCTGAGTGTTTGTGTTTTGCCAGCCTTGGTCTTCTTGAAGAACGGCGATCTTCCCTCGGCGCGACAAGTGACGCTCGGAACCTTCGCGACGATCGGTGCAACGGGTTCGACGGTTGCCCTTCACTTTGTCTTCGGCGCCTACGTGTTAGAGATGAAGAGTGTTGCCGGTGGCGACGACAACGACAGCGAGAACCAGAATCGATATCTGTTGGAAGCCACAACACGGAGCATCCTCGGATTTTGGAAGAATACTCATGTGTTTGATCCCAGAAAAGACGTGACTCCTTACGTGGGCCCGAGACCCTTTGCGAATTTCTGCGCCAACGACGTCCCTCTGTACGTTCATCCGGAGCGATTGGATGCCATGACACGGCAATTGTTGCTGCACAGCAGCGGCCGCAACATGGGTGCAACGATTACCGACAAAAACGAGGGCCTTCGTCAAGAACATCGAGTTGTGAACGAAGGAACAATAAAGAAGAAAAAGGACGAGGACGACGATTTTTTTTAACCAAATGATTCCGGAACTACACGTATCTCATCACAATCTCGAGAAGATAACAGATTATAACACTCTGGATTGAGCCTGCATGGTTGCTCTTTCCGATTTCCGTGTTTCAGGTCTGATCTACACCACCGAAGAACTTGATCTTTCTTCAATCTAGGGAACGAAATCCGATTGAACACAGTCAAAAAAATGATAGAGCATGCTGTTGTTGTCGCTCTGTTGGAAGAGAAAAGAGTGTTGGAATAATTCTTGGACCGTTGTCCGTGACATTCACCAGAAAAAGGAATTGTCAATCCTTTCTCCAATTAGGACGGTGGTGCATATAATTCACGATATGATTTTAGTCTCCGAAGCCGATATTATAAACAAAATTGGTGTAACAAGTAACAATAGTGTTTTAAAAAATTACAATTCTGAAGATGAATGGCATCTTGCATTTTTGGACCATACAGTATAAAACAAACATATCATATTATGCATAGATACATTGCATTACTTACGACTGCTTGGCGGCAATAATATCCATTTCTTTCCCATAGAAATGAATTCCCCTCACGTGATATATTATTTCTAATATATTATTTGGAATGGCAGTAACAGTACCTCTCGAGAATGATACCTGTTGTCGTAGTCCTTTTCATTTGTTGCCAAAGGTCTCGTTTGCCCATTTCTTGGCATTGGCCCGTGCTTTAGCGATGCGTTGCTTCTTAGATTTCAGAGATGGTTCCATGTTTTCGGTCTCCGACTGCGTGCCCCCCCGCTTCCGCTTGTTGACCTGTTCTTTGGTTGTGGTACCGGTCGAAGCACTTCTAATTACCATTGGTTTCTGCACGATAGGAGCTCGAATCGCAACCCCATTCTTGTGTGCACTGTTCTTTCTGTTGTTCGGGGCTAACATGGCTCTCAGACAATCCGCTTCGTTAAAGTGCCCATCGTGATCGCTTTCGTTTTCGCTATCGACGCAACGCGTTTCCCCCTTTTTTGGATTGGTCTTATCGGCGGTGTTCGCATCAGCCAAATCGACGGGTGTTTGCCGTAACGGAGAAGGATTGGTAAAGGCGTTTGCGGACGAAATCTGTTGTGGTACTGACGGTCTTGTCGCATAGGATCCAATGGGAACAAATGGTGAAGCCATTGCCCCTACATTGTTGTTGTAACGGAGGACTCGAGGCGGAAGTGGCTCGACCCAACTCTTCGGCGTCTGCTGCCGTTTGGAAGGGGAAGAACCCACCCGTTCTGCGAGCATTGTTTGCTCTTGCTGCTGGCTCTGCGGAGAAAAGGCGGGTGGTAGCACCGGTATTGGATGTTGGAGACCAATAGTGGTGGGTACCATCGCAGGCACTGCCGTGTTTATCGATGCCATCGCCATTTGGTCCCCCATCGTCATTTGATCGCTCCATTGTGGGAGAAGGACCGGATGATTTAAAAACCCACTTTGAGACGAAGGAATCGGAGGTGCACCACGCTGCTCGCGAGGCGAAGCCGGTGGAGCTTGCTCGTGGTTCCCACTGGGTGTTTGCTTATCCCCGCTGGAAAATAGCGACAAACACCAAAGACCAATGCTATACAGAAGACCATAGAAACTCCCCAAAGTGGACCGAACAACCCAGCAAATTCCCAAGATGGTTCTCAGCCAAAATCGTACAATCGAAAAGATCACTCTGAAGGTTCTGTAGTACATCCACGCCGTCAGCAAGGCAATGGCTGTATTTACGGCCCGGAAGGAATCAAAATCATCGCCAATTGTAAATCGCAGGATTGATTGATCGAGAAGATCGAACACCCAAGGGGGAGCGGCTGACGACCAAGTCGTGATAGCGTCGGAGATCCATGGACCGTGTTTGTTGGCAAGAATTATAGCTTCATCGAAAGTCTTTGTAGCTAGAATGGTAAGATGGTTGGTGATTTCTTCCTGTGTAGGGAACACCATCTTGCATAATTTTGGGAAACAAGACAACAATCAAAGAGTGTAATTCGTTCCAAAATACATCAATGTTACGAAGTACGTTTTTGATGTTCCTCCTTTCGTTTGAAATCTTTGAAAATTCTCGTTGTTGCCGTCTACTGGATTTGACTGCCGAGTGTTTGTATTCCCATCCACGAACAATTCAGTGTTGTCGATTCTCTGCAATCAGTTGGTCCCTCTCACGCTGCTTTTGGATTTCCGTTCGTTTCATGAAAGAAATTGTGCTTGTTTATGCCGTAGATGTCATGTTCTGTGCTCTGATGTTCGATGTTCTATGTTCTATGCTGTGATGTTCAAAATGTTCTCATCTTTTTTTCTTCACATTGCTGGTGCAAAATTCAAAAAATTCTCAAAAAACAAATTACTACAAATACAAACAGCTTTTGGGATCGCGACGGTTTCGCTTCACTCATGAGTTCTTGAATCACGGAAAGGTGTTCTCTTTACCCTTTTTGGTCCCCAAATGAGACAAACTAAGATGGCGAGCGCGCCATCTCGTCAATAATTTTATTCCTTTACTATCTACAGATTTGTATGATTTTGATATTCTGTTTTTCGGCGATCCAATGTTTGGTTCATTTTTGCGATGCACACGACTCATAGTTCCGATACATAACGTCCGGTACGTAGCACCGGGCGGTATTGGGATGTGAGGGGACTGCCAACGATCGAGATCTCTCCTACTGAGGATACTCGTACCTACGTACAGGTAACTAACTACAACACGTTTGTGTGTGTATGTGTGTGTGTGTGTGTGTGTGTGTGTGTGCGTTTACGAGTAAGGCTAAGACCAAGCCCAAACCAACATACGCAGCGTTTCACGCGCGAAAACGCGACATGTCCGCTCGTCATCGTCGAACATTCGAAGCAACAACATCTCCCTTTCCGGCAATAGCTTTCGGGATCGGTAGTAACAAGTCCCTCCGACAGCCTTGGGTCAGGTAGACAAACTCGCCTCTTTTGATTGATTGATCACAGGCAGGGAAGAGTAGAATAAAGACAATAAAAACAACCAGCCTTCGATCAGCGGAAGGAAGAAAGAAACAATATTGTTCGGTGAGTGAGTTAGCGCACCAGATTTTCTTCGTACTTGCATACATTCCTTTTTCGAACAAAGAAGTGGACTACGAAAAGCTAGTTTCGTCCACTCGGTTCGAATTTTTTGTCAGGTTCACTTACGATACTCCGCAAATTGCATATTGCCTTCTGCATGGATTTATATTTTAATCGGCTTTACTGTTGCCTGGATTGCTTCCGTCCGGTTTCGTCCAGCACCATACTTCTCGGTTGTTTCATCTGAGAACGGGAAATCCTGGTACACGTAGAATAGCAACATCAAATCTCGACATTCGAGATTTTGTTGGACAGAGTTGAGAAGGATACGCAACAATTTCAATATAGTATCGTAGGAACCTCGATGAAAGCGAAAATAACAGACTTTGAACAAAAGGAAAAAGTTTCGAGAGGCTTGGAGCAGAGGAATTTTAATATCTTTTACGCAACAATATTCTAATTGGACGGGAGAGGAGAGGACAGCACAGCACATCATATATTTTTTTCCACATGACATCACTTCAGCGTGGGCGGAGTTCTCGTTCGGGAGGCGGAATAATGACCGATTCGGCATGGGATGCCCGGAGACGGCGGAAAGGAAAGGTTGATACGCACAACTTTCAATCATCTTCGGACTACGGAAACGATTCTGCCCTGGAGGAAGAAGAATCCAACAATAAGAGATGGGGAAGACGACAAAGCACCAGACCGATTGTCACGAACAAGAAAGAGTTGCCAAAGGGGACGCACGATCCCTATGATTCCGATCCGGGTGAATCCTATCGAGAACATTGCGAACGGATCCAAGAAGAACGAACACGATCTTGTTTGGTCCTGCCAAGGTTTTTGAAAGATGGGAAATTTATGAACAAAGTGAGCCACGATTCGGCCCTCAAAATGAATGGAGTCAACAGCGATCACGGTATACCCGACGACAAGACGGGTGCGACATCACCGCCTTCGCCCCTGCTTTCGGAGCACGATGGCATGCTGCCCCATCCCCACGATCCGCTCAACAACAGCGACCCTTCCGACAACCAAACGTCACGACCGGCGTCACTGCCGCGAGACTTGGCCAGGGTTCGGTACTCGTTGCGAACCAGCATCGGGGATGGAACAGCAGCTCAGCCGGGGGGATCAGCGTCGATGATGGAACGAAGAGAACTGCGTCCGAACAACGTTCACATAAACGTGAGCCACTGGAGCGATTTCGGTGGGCGAAACTACATGGAAGACAGGTAAGTTGGATGAAGGTATGGGCAACACTGTCAAAAACGGTTGGGACTCGTGTTTCCTCATCATCATTACGCTTCTGTATCTCATGTTCTCTCCTGCCACTATCGTCATTGATCGCTGAATGCAGGTATGCCATCGAGGATATGGGGGCCGTTCAAGTCGAAGTGTCTCCCATCCCTCTCAAGTCTCAGAACAAAAATGACGATGGAGTAGAAGTAACTTTCGGACAACGAAAGAATCGACGTTTGAAAATGCCGTTGACTTGGGTCGGAGTTTATGATGGGCACGGGGGTGATAAAGCGAGTCAATTTTGTTCGGACTGGATGTCGAGTTACGTCAAAAACGAGGAGTCCTACCCCTTTGATTTGGGTTACGCCATGAAAAATGCCTTCACTTCCATCGACGAAGATTTTGTTGCGACCGGCCACCCCGACGGTTCAACAGCCTGCGCCACCACGTTAGTCGGTGGCAGGAGGATAGTATGCGCCAATGCCGGTGACTCTAGGGCGATTGTCGTGCGAAGAGACGGAACGGTTGTGCGGCTGTCACGTGACCACAAACCGGGGATGCCCGATGAAACAAGGCGTATCAGCGAACTGGGCGGACGAGTCATCTACTGGGGACGATGGAGAGTTGAAGGGCTGTTGGCAGTTTCGAGAAGCGTGGGTGACGCATCGTTGAAACCTTACGTCACAGCCGAACCTGAAGTTTGTGAGTACGATATTGGCAAAGACGATTGGTTCCTGATATTATCTTCGGATGGGGTTTGGGATGTCATGGACAACGAGGAAGCGGCTCACGTCGTCATTGCGAGTTCGTGTGTCATGGAAGAGGGACAACTCAAGATCGATACCAATCGATTCAAGTGGGCAGCGAGGAATTTGTGCGATCACGCAAAATCTTGCGGTTCCACAGACAACTTCTCTTGCGTCGTTGTCGATCTCAAGTCGTGCGGCAATCCACAAGCAAAGTCAGGGATATATTCACCGTGAACGCAATTCTCGAAACAATGACTTGGTTCGGTTCCACTCAACCCGCTATCTAAAGTGTACTAGTACGATGAATAGGAATATTAAATTGAAGCAAAGTAGACGATTATTGACGAACCATACTCCTACCGTACTTGTCTTCAATCTCTTTGATGTAGCGCTTTGACAATGGCATGAGTGAACGTTTTCGGTAGGTGGGGGTGATTATGCATGACTTAATTTTCCTTTCCCCTGTGGGTCTTTTTTTTAAAATGATAACCACTATTCACGACCTTTCAATTACTACAGATAGGAAGCTGCGTACCCACGCCAACACGATGCTACCTCATCGAAGCCAACGATTCATCAAGTCAAGAGTCCCGGCAAAGTCGCCGAAACATGTATATAACCGTAACCAGCATGTTGAAGAAAGATTGCGACAGGTATGGAAGCCTTCGATCCTGATCTGAACGACGATAACAGCAATAGCTACCACGAGCACACATCTGATTACGTTCCAAATGATGTGATGGTGGGTCATGCTCACACCCATACATGTCACTGCGAATGATGACGGACGTGATTCGATGTCTTGCTGTTTGTCAAATAGATGGAGAGGTTTCGATGACAGAAAAAAAGAGGAGCAAAAACAACGAATGACACTGAGACGCAGATGACGAAGGGGAAATGCTTGTACAACTCTGTGCTCTAGAAAAGTAACACAGTTTAATGAAACGATCCCATCTTTGCGGACTGACGTAACGATATTTGCAAAAGCCTTGAAAAAAAATGCTGAAAAGATAGAGACAACGTATGCACGTGTGTTTATTGTTTGGTTCATGGGACATAACTCAAATTTCCCGGCATGAGTCAACAAGTTTCACATTATTTGTGACCTCTTTCGAACTCGTTGTAAAATCTTCACGGAGTTCCAACATAGTGTAAAAATTTACTCTTTTGCGGAGGGCCATCAACCTACTATGGCAATTGCGGTGTCGAGTATTCATTAACGAAGAATCCCCTTGACTTGATCGGGTGATGGTCTGTGTTAGTCAATGTTGTGCGTAGGGAGTGTTTTCACGACGAGCGAAGGCGCTCCCAGAAGAACCTAAGAGGTATGGACCGGTCGTATCCAGGCATTCTTATAAGACGTTGTGTTCAGGATTTCGTAAATTCTTCACGTCTTGATCCTTCGAAGCTCTTAGGTTCCGGTGGTAACATCAGCGTCCAAGTTTCTCCACGATACAGGGAATTCTCGAGCGTAAAATACTGGTTTGACTGGCCAATAATCATGCATCCTTGTCTTGCTGTCTTTCAGGGCGTAGTAGAAGCTATTTGGGAGGCGTCCTTCTCTGTACGCTTGCGTATTCGGATTTTGGTTTCCATCATCTAGATGCAGTTGGGAATGGTAACCTCGCAAACGCATGATGTATCCGGTGAAGGTACTGAACCAACATCCAAAAAATATTTCTCCACGACTCACCACTAATTGATCAATCATACCGTAGTAATTCGGATCGATATTGTCTCCGATAATGTCCTTAAAGTCATCCAAGAATAGCACATTCCACCCCGCTTCTTTCTTGAAGGGACGGAAAAATCGTTTGTCCTTTTCATCGGTCCCAACATAAACAGTCCGACCTGCGGGAATTTGGTCTTTGGCTTGGGCAACGATTACGTCGGCATCAACCCGTGTTTTTTTGTATTGAAAATCATTCCGGCGAATGTGAAAGCTATCAAAGGTAGGTTCCTTGTATTCGGTACGAAGCTTGTGGACGATTCGCGCTGCGACGCACTGGATGTTATCGATGTAGCGAACATGATCTCGAACAAATCGTTTCATCCACAAATCCGTGTGCCAGTCCTGGAAGAACAAGAATGCGTAAAAGTGGACAAGTAAACGGCCTCCACCTTCTTCAACACCTGCCTTTCCGTGGAAATGAATGATTGGTGCCTCCTGATAGGTCTTGTCGTATATGCAAAGATTGCTTCGTTCGGATAGAAATTCTCTCAATCGATCCTTTGTCGATCCATCAACTGGTGTTGGTTTGTTGATGAAAGCCTCATAGGCTTTATTTGAGGCAAATTTTCCGTCCTCTTCTGCCAAGATCTCCTCCATCATTTGCTGCAGTTCATCTACATCCTGCTGGTCCGCGGATTTCGGAAAGGCTGCGATGCATTTCGCTGGATCCCAGACGGGATTGAGGGCAACAGATCGGAACCACGGGCCAAGCTTTTCTTTAATGCCCTGTGTGTCTCCGTCCCACTTAGTCTTCCTTCCTGGAGGATACAGTATTTCTTGAGTTTTCGTGTCGCGGGTCTTTCCCATGGTTTCTTCGAGAAATTGCTCCGTGGATATAATTTCGAGTCCGGGGTGTTCTTCTGCCATTTCTTGGAGCGGGAAAAAGTCGGCAAAGTTGAAGGTTGTCTGACCAAGCAAGTACATTTTTTGGGACGGAGGCAACACGATCACACGGCCCATGGCTATGGCCATGGTTAGGACAGTCTCTGGGATTGTTTGTTCGCCGCGAGGAAGGGAGGAAAATTGTGAGCAATAAAAACTAGCAAATCAAAATTATTTCTGTAGAGCATAAAAAAAGCATTCATGGCATGGAATCTCGAAAACAATTCTTGTGAATCTTGTACCACTTCGCCAGGGAATACTACAACTAGTTTCCGAAAACGCACCCATACTCATTCGAATATTGTTCCAACCGCCACCGTCTGGTTCGAAACTCAGATATTGACGCGTAGTTTTCTTGAAGGGCGATGTCCACGAATTATCTGTCTGGATGTCGCGCCAATACGCCATTTCTTGTGCATCTTCGGCTAGATTCGGGCCGTCATGGTGCGAACAATCCAACCCAGCCACAGGATGAACAAAATTGTTGTGGTTAGCAGCAAGCTTCTGGATTGTTGTTGTTGATTTTGATTGCTGCGAACGTGGCTCTTCTTGCCATCGCACTGGTATCAATTCACTTCCTGCAGCCTTCTGGTGTATCGATACAGTTTCCGAAGATTCGGTCATCCAATGTAGACAACGACGTGAAGTGGAAAAAAGTCGTCACGGTGGACGCAAAGCAGCATCCGAGTAAAAATGCTCCGATGACATGGATTCGGTTGTATCGGTTCGATCGACGGCGCCATGTTGCTCCCTCTGCTGTTCGACCGCTCATCTGTCACAATGGATTCAAGGATCAAAGACAGCAAAGATCTTCCTTTTGCTCAAACCTCTATTCTTTCAAATCGGTTTGTACTTGATGGGATAATGTGAAGTATCCCGAAATACCAGGTACTTCTATTCGGCAAGATGTCCCGAATTTGATGAGGATGCTTCGTGAAATATTATGTTACCGGTAGTACCTTACGGTACTACTACTACCACTCCGTATTAGTGATGTACCCGGTAATACTTCGTAATCTACCTAATACAGTAACACAGATTGATTCCAAGGTTTCGAAACTATTCGTCTGAAAATCACGGAGTAACTCAATTCTTAGTAAGGTTACCTGTACTCGTACTCGTACTCGTAATACGAACTCGTCAACATACCCTACACTTTTCTACGCGCACCCCTGGACGGTGAAATTATGACCAAAACCTCTCTCCGAAGGCATTGCCCCAACAGCTCTTCTTATGATGAAATGGCGGCAAAAAGCTATGTAATAGCGTAAGTGTTACAATATGTATGCAGTCAGAAGCAAAAACAGAAGAGCAGAGTTGTCCTTTTCTTTCCATGAAAAATGTTATTTTGTGTTGATGAGAATGATTTCTGATCAATTTTATCACCATTAAGTTCCATTGGTTTGAAAAGCAAACAAAAAGTATCCAGAACTAAATGCAAGGCTTATTCATTCGTCTCAGCCCATCAACCATCTGATTCTGATTAGAACATTGAAAGAAAATCATGATCGTCTCCCTCTATCTCTCACATTTATTCTCTGTCAATGCCCATTGTTCATTGTAACAATCCTAGTCAGCACCAGAGAACCAACAAAGCAGAAGATTCGGATCGAGCTTGATATCTACTTCGTGTATGGAAATTCGCGGTTAAATCCGAAATCTAAATCTTCTGGCGAATTGTCGTAACCACAAGAGACTCAATGAGCAATGCAGCAAAGAGGAAGATCTTTCCACCTGCTGTGTCCTTTCGATGTCTCAGTTCCGTTCCAGTTCATGAAAACAACCACTTGCTGGTAACATACAGACACAATTGAAATCCAAAAAATCTTGAACCATTTTATTTTCTTTTTCTGCGAGCCATCTTCGCTCGAAATTACAAGAACGTCTTCAAGTAATGTGCACAAATACACTATAAAAGCTGTTCCAAGTGCTTGCTTGTGGGTTACGTCAAATACGACGTACGCGATCTCAATAGCTCCCCAGATCAAATCATCGACTGCTGTTTCACGTTTTCCACGAACAATGTTTTTGGCGACATGAACCTTCTCGATGAGATCTTCCTTCGTTCTCTGCTGTTTGGTTTTGTGGTCGCCGTCATCACCGAGGTCGTCATCAGGTTTAGTTTTCGGTTCCGGAGCTGCAGCCGTCATCACGACCTTTTCGAATCCCAGCCATCTCCATAGGGGCTTTGGCAAAAAGAATCTCCAGAATTGGGCGGATTCGAGCTTCTGCTTCTCCTTTCGTTTCCTTTCAATTTCCTCCTGGTGTAGTAGGATCGGGCGAGTCTCGATCGAATCCTGAACCGTCATCAATATATGAAAGATGACAGCACCCTTGATGATGGTGTCCGGGTACCAATCGAAGATCCCACTCGCTACGCAAAGAAGTTGCGCCATCGACCAAAGGAGACAATTCCGTGCGAATGACGGATCATCGAGAGGATCACCAGGTGTCTCCGACTCAGCAGCTTTTTCCTTGTCATACTTCTTTCTTTCCTCCAAGATCCTTCGCTCTTGTTTCTTCCGAGGCAAAGGGACGGGCGTACTTGCAAAACAGAGCAAATCCTAACGGAAAATTGGAAATTCCAACAGAGCGAATCCGCCTGTGACCGTACCAGAAACTGGAGATCACAAAAAAAGTTCCGGATAGAATCTGGATCAAGAATTTGTCCATGGTAGTTAAGCTCGCAGAAGGCATCGGCATGGTGAAGGAGTAGTAGTTCGTTTGTTAGCAGCCAAATCGATGGAGATGGAAAGATGAAAGGAGCAATCAGTAATCTTTGCTGCTTTTTTCTGTTGATCTTTTACACGAAACAAAAACAAACCGTATTCCCTTTTGAGGCTGCAAGTACGAACCGGTATCTTTTTGACAACAGGTATGTATGAAAACAAACTCGTAGTACGAATTTGACACCGTACGGTACGGTAAGATTACCTCGTAAGATCACCGC
The DNA here is from genome assembly GCA_037355855.1 of Pseudo-nitzschia pungens. Taxonomy (NCBI): domain Eukaryota; phylum Bacillariophyta; class Bacillariophyceae; order Bacillariales; family Bacillariaceae; genus Pseudo-nitzschia; species Pseudo-nitzschia pungens. The sequence continues at coordinate 2,403,425 of CM074760.1, read as the reverse complement.
ATTGCATGCTGCATTGAGAACGATTTCAAGGATCGAGAATTGAGAAAATCCTCTGTGTGACACGAATGAGTGTGAATTATTGAGTCATTCCCGAAAACATATTTTGCATTTATTAATGGTCGACACACATTTAAATTTTTGTTTTCGGGCGACACTTTAGTCTCATTAAATGCAAAATATGTCAACTCCGAAAGTGGTTCCCCCTCGTTTGTCTAAACGTGTTACACAAATAAATTTCCCAACGGAATCTAAGAATCCAAAAACTGATCAAAATTTTAGTCATCGAGGGATGTCAGTCATCCTACGCATCAACGGAACATGTGTCAAGACTTCTTCCAAATGAAGCCGGCATGCGATAGAGGTTCGGCTAATGACTTTTTATTTTTTCATATGACTTTTTATTTTTTCAGATGGGATTCCAAATTCCAAATTTTACAAAATGGGGGGCAACCGGCGTCGACCGTTAAATTAGTGCGCTAAGAAAAAGACGTTAATAAATGCCAAACATGCCAAGCCGTTAAAAAATGAATTAAATGCAAAATATGTTTTCGGGAATGACTCATTGTCTCAACAAAATAAAGACGATTGATGACTTTACTGTACCGGTACGGTATGATTGATTCATTCGTTCATTTCTCTGTCATGGATCTTTGATACATACGGATAGGTACGAGCGGGTTACAGTATGCAGAACATACGAACGTGTTCTATGAAGTCGCATGTGCGCTGAAAAAAGTAAGTTAACGTAAGGTTAACCTTACCGGTAAGTTTGAAAGTTTCGAAGTTGAACATGGACGAGAGCCAGTGGTCTGAAAGGCGTACAAGCACGTAAGAGTAATCCTACCGTAAGATACCTGTTAATTGCACAGCTGATTGATTTTCGTCTTTCAACAAAAAGAAACTCATCATCGAATTGCCAGCTGAAATCCCGGAATTGCATATCGGAGTATCACATATCAGGATTCCCGCAATTGCATAAGATTACGGTAACTTACTCTGGAATTCCGGGACTACATAATTCCTAACAGGTGTCCGTTGGTTAGTGAAAAACTAAAATGGATCACGTTTACCAAAATGGATCACATCGAGTGACAGCATCTTTGCTTTTTGCAATATCTCCTTGCATACACCACCTCTGTTCAAAGTAAAGACATAGTCTGTTAGCTAACACTCTACTCTAGAATGCTATATATTCACTTTTAAACAATCATGCTTATTCTTCCCATAGTAAGTTCCCGCATACAGAAAATGGGCCAAAAATTGTGTGTTTTTGAGTGACAGCATCAAGCTGGCGTGGCCTTCTGGCTTCTTGTGTGCGGTGAAATGAACATGATAGTATTATTACAATTTTGTATGATATGGTACATACATACAAAGAACAACAATTTTCGACGTCAAGATGCTGTCACTCGATTGCATGGTCCTGTGTAGAAAATGTACCAATCTCTACATTTACCATAACGGATCAATTTCTGGGAATTTGGCGACAAAACCACTAACTACCAGGGGCCAAAGCTTTGGATGTAAGTCACTGATTTCAACAGGAGTTGTTGCAAACAGTCGGTTTATAGTGTTAATGAACAGGTTGTAACTTTTGTTGAGGAGGTTTCTGTTACTGGGGGGAGGTTTTTGGTCAGATAGTGAGGCAACAATCTGTCACTCTGACGTGATCCATTTAAGTTTTTGACGGGTATGTAGTACGAAGTACAGTATATAATGGTTAGAAATCTTGGCGATTGAAAATAAGTATCATTATTACGTCATTGAGTGATTCCTGAAAACATAAATTGCATTACCGCTTTTTGATCGCATTAAACAACGTCCCAAGGGAAGTACATTAATTAGAATTCAATTGTCGAGGCTCATTTGGGCATTTTGCAATTTGGAATCCTTCTATTACTTCAGTATTTCTTAATCCAGACCGATATGGTAGTCCATGTGCCACTTCCGTACCGGCACTTTCAAAATTTAATTCCAATAATGCAAAATTTGCATTTTGAAATTTTAACACTACCATACCGTAAGTCCTGTCACGAAAACGTAGTAATGTTTTTAGGAATGGCTTTATGCTTCTGTGTAGTGCAATTAGCTCTTCCAATGGGTTCGAGTTAAATAAGCTAGACGGATCTCAACGGTAGTATTGCTTTTCGCGATAGATTACTATAGATTAATTCAATCGTGAAAATATCCTTTGAATTGGACACCTCATTTTAATCATATTTTTTCTTCGATAACTTACTGCAACCTCATAATTTCGCCGTGGACAACTTCTGGAAAAGGATTAGAGACTTGATCTTGGAACAATAGACCATCTCATTTGTTTGGGAATGTAAAAGTTGGTGATTACGAAAATTCATTCTCAAAAACGGGAAAGTATTGATATTTTTTCAAGAAGTTACGTAACCTTATTACCGTAGAATAGGAACTCAACACTGTCCCCGACACCTTTCATCTGTGGAAAAGATGACACCATCACAAGTCCCATCGTACCTCGTACTGGTGACAACAAGCCCAATTGAATCCAAAAAAATCCAAAAGAAATAGTATCAATGGCAATAAGGTTTACCAATGGCAACGAGAGTTACAGATTCCATTCGAATACAGAATTGCCTCAAGGGAGATGCATACGTCAAACAATACAGACCTTGGGTTTTGCTGTCGTTGGCGCTCGTGACCGTCTCGATCTCGTCTGGTTTGATCTACGGATGGCCAGCTCTACGATTGCAGCTACAAAATGTTGATGGCTCGATCCTAAGTGAAGAGCAGTTCGGTCTGATGTTCACAGTTGGCTCCTGGTCCACCCAAGGGATCACATTATTTGTAGGAATGGCACGGGACCGCTTCGGGACCAAACTCGTCACGTGTTTCGCTATGACGGCGTGTATCTTGGGATTGATTGGAGTCGGGCTCTGTGGGCCAGATCAAATTGTAGCTTTGACTATCTCACTATTTCTGATCGGATTCAGCGCCGGAGCCAACTTGTGTCTCCTACCAATAGCAGAACTGTTTCCGAATGACAGTGCCATTGTGCAGTCCTGCATGTCGGGGGCATTTTGCGTTTCGGTCATGATGTTTTCGATATTGACGACTTTTGGCAACAGTCGGAGAAACTCGATTTTGGTATTGGCTGCAGTAATTGCGGTATTGACCATTTTATTGGCTGTCTTTCTACCCGCAGCCAATTCCTTCCTCATTACGGAAGGACAAGCGGAAGTCAGTGGCAACAAAGTGGAAGAGAAATGGGAAACGAGCAAAGACGATGAGGAAAGCGAAGAAGAGATTGTCGTGAAAGAAGATGGAAGATCGAATGCTGATGAATCAACAGTGGATCCGGAATCCCTTGCGAATGATTTCGAGAGCGGTGATGAGACCGAGAAACGCGAACGCGACGACTCGCCTCATGATGTCACCACCGAGGATAACCTCTCTTCACCACCGACTGCGCTTCAACAAATGAAAACCCCAGAGTATCTGCTTCTCTGTACGTGGTTCTCGATTGCGTTCATCCCGATGCAATATTATGTCGGAACCATTGGCTTTCAGCTCGAAACCCTGGGAGACGACACTGGCTTGTACACAGACATCTTTGCTTATTGCTTTGCCGGCGCTGCCATTTCCGCACCACTCGCAGGTTGGATTGCTGATCGATTCGGCCTCGCAATCGGCCAGTGTCTATCCACACTTTTCATTGCAATCTCGATTTTCATGATGGCCGCAAAGGACAGCATCTCTCTGAATGCACATACGGCAGGTTTCGCTGTCTACGGAATCGGTCGGATGGAAATCTTTGGAATGTTCTTTTTGAATTGTGGGAAACGCTTCGGCTATGCCAACTATGGGACACTCGCTGGTGTGGGTCTCTTCGTTTCGGCAATGGCGAGCTGCTTGCAATACCCGTTGATCGCGTGGACTGTCAAGGGTGACTCTGGAGCCGTTAACATTTTCATGGGTGTCGTCCTTCTGCTGCAAACTCCGTATTATGTGTGGTTGAATCGGCGGGAGAAGTTGTCGGATTCAGCCATGTGTCCGAGTGGAGGAGGACGGGAATAAGTTCTTCGTAACCGTTGTATAGCGGACAAGTCATTGTATTACTGTGCCAATAGTAACTCTACTTTCGGTCATCAAGTTTCTTCGAGGACGATCACAAATATTTTCGAAAAGATACATAAACGACTAAGGTTTACCGCCATTATCAGCATGTTTACTGTATGGATGCCATGCGTCCCCGTTTGACAACTTGTTAAAAGTGCTAGTGCCAACGTGTGAAGGCCACCTAGTCAAGAATGCTAATCATCATCACATCCCTTGACAAGGATTGGGACATCCTGTCGCGTGCTCTGTGCAGTCATTCATTTCTAACGAACACACATCCCTCAACGAAATAAACATGTCGCAATCTGGACTCAACTTAATTCGATTGTTCAAAAGAGAAACGAAATACGGGTACTCCATTCTTTCATATTTTACGCAGCCATCACATTTTAACAACACACAATCCCTCAAGTATTGTAATGGATCTCGATACCACAAATAACCTGTGACGTCAGCACTATCTTTCGCTCTCCTTTTGTTATTTCGACATCATCCCATTCTATTTCAAAGGCCTACCAAATGAGCCCCAACCGGAAACGAGGCGGAATAAAGGATCCCCGACGTACCACAAGCGAGTTCGTCATCTACTGTTTCATTGCCGAATGGACCGGCACATGCTGTTCCATCTAAAGGTGTAACATCCATCTTGCAGTACCCGGAAGATACGGATAACGGATCATCAACTCCGAGAGATGAAGGGTCAGTTCGTTTCAAACGAATGTATCCATTCTCGCCCCTTTTTCGAGAGCATTCGTTTCGCCGATCAAGGGTTGCCAGAACGAAACGGTTCCAAATTGAAAAAAAGAAAAAGAGAAGATTGGAGTGAGCCACATCGGGCATCCTTGGAATGATGATTTTATCGAGGGATGTCAGATTGTTTCGTCCTCCAAAATTGCGTCGTCGACATCATACTAAGTTTCATGGACTGAGTCAAACAAAAATTCCGTGGTTTCATCCACCTTTCCAGGCATCGCGCAGAGAACCGCAATCCACTATCCATTTCACGGAATCGGCATCAGCAGCGCGGAACACAATGATGCAATCACCAGTCATGTGATGCATCAACGAATGGGATCTACCGTATTTGATGCACGACAACAACCAAACGAAAACACGAGTGGTTCGATCATGATGAATCTACGCACCATTTTTCGCCCCAGGAATTCCGGACCAACCAATAATCTTCGCCTGTCCTTTCGTCGGTTCCGTACCTAAAATACCAAGCCACGATGGTTATTCGCAAGCATGAGACAGTACGATGCGATCACATCATCCTCGTTAGCATACGGATAGGTAGCAATGATAACTCGGTGCTTCGGTGCTTTCCTGCAAAACAAGACAAGTCGGTAGTTCTTACCCTTCGACGACGACCGCGTGATTGATGTCGTAGTGTTCTGTCATGTGAGAATCGTCAAACACTCCGGCACTGTACTGCATCCAGCTGTCAGCCGCAATGGCAATCACGACGGGCCCAATGGTTGCAACGGCCCACATCAAGTTGTCGTACGAGTTTGTCGGCAACGAGGCAAAACCAGCAATCGATAAGAGAGGGCCGACCGAATCCTCGGTTCGCTTGCACTCCCCGGTTCTGCCGAGAAAACTAGTGTATCCATCGGGCCACTCCGTGAGCATGCCGTGCTTCGAAACATAGTCAAAGGCCAGCTCTTGCGTCGACCCCGCACAGCCACCGTCTCCGCCACAATGGTTCGGGTTGGGTGAACACGATACTTTGTGCAATGCAATTGGATTTGGAAGGGTTCGGCACGGATGTGAATACAGGCACGATGTGGTGAATCTTGGTGAGTTTTCCAAAATCTCTGGCAGCAACCGTGGTTTCGATGGGATAGAGCATCGATCGCAAACGACACCTTGTCAAACAAACACGCAGACAAAACCAAACAAAACCAAACAAAGAACAAACGAAATGCGGACCCGCATCGCATGGCATCGCATCGCATCTTACCCAGTTCTTGAGACGGGAGCGTGAGCAATTTTCCGGTCGAGATTGCCAGGTGCGATTCCAGAGCGGCCGTGGCCGCCACCGCCCAGCACGATCCACAGAAACCCTGGTTCTTGACCGCGGTCGTTACGGGAGGCGAGCGCTTCCTCCAATCGACCGACGCTGGCAGATCGCCGAGATTCCGACGGTCGGAGAGCGACGACAACAAGACCGACGAAAACGAGACCGACGACGACGAGGTGCCGCCGGAACCCTCGCCCAGCGCCCCTTGCGCTCTCCAAGCACGCAGAAACTCCTTGTCGAGACCCTTCGGTACTTCGCTGGGAAGCATGTCCGAGAATTGATTGTATCTCATAAACCACTTGTGCTTTGGCGTTCCGTCGCTCAGAATGGCGTAGTTGTGGTTCCGGACCATCGCCAGACTCTTGTGAAAGATGCCCCTCCGAAGGTTGTATTCGTCCTCCGATTCATACTTCTTGTTGAACTCTTTCATGTACATGTCAAACATAAAGTCTCCCATTCTCTTTCGGTTCCAGACGTGATTCTCGTTTCTTTCGCCATTGCCGACCGTTTCGTCACTGCCAAGCGTCGACGTCGACGGCTCGGGCGCGGATCGAGGAACGACGCCGGAGCTGCCCCAGGTCGACCAAGGCAGCACTGACGCCACCACGGCTCCGAAACAAACTAATCCGAAGACGATCCAGAATGAATAGCGGAGCGAGCGACGTGCGTTGGTCTTCTTTTCGTTCTCTTCGGGAGGAGAGACGAGAGGCGAACTTTCGGAAACCTCCGTCGAAGCCATTTTGGTTTGTGTTGTTCCAACGAAGGAATAAAGGAAGGAAGGAAGGAAGGAATCACGAAGATCCACTGGCGACTGGAGTGTCCTGTTGACAAAGTTGCCGCAAAGTGTTTGCCGTGAATGATGTACGAAGTAATGGTATAGTATTATAATAATATATGCTGGCACACAAAACGAAGAGCTTTGTGTGGGAGCAGTGGATGATCGATTTCGATGAAGCACGCAGTATCGCAATCCGACGACAGAGGAGTTGTCGTCAGTTTTCTCTCAAGGTCCCTGTTTGATCCAGCAAGTCTTACCGCAATACCGGTATGGATGTTCTATGTACCGGTAGATGGAACGCGAGTTCCGATCTTGTCAAAAATATTTTGGTTTTCCCCGATAAAGTAAAATGCCCGTACTTCTGTTGACACACCTACCGGTAAATTACGGTAACTTCCCGTGTACAAGTAAGGCTACCATTAGTTTCCTGCTGGTGCACACTGCAGTATCCAAGATTCTTCGCCGCGTTGTTCGATTTTGGACACGTGTCTTCGAACATTTTACCCATATATATTAATTTTTTCACGTGGATACCAGTACGAACCTGTTAATTGATAAGCGCTTTTGTTCTTCATCATGATTAGCAACGGCATTTCAATCGTCAAATTCAATCCAATTCCTATTGTGCTTACAGGATGATGATTCAATTCATTCATTCAGGATGCATTAGAAAATTCTGCATGCTGTACGGTAATTACATAGGATAACTTACTTGGTAAGAGGTAAGCCTTGCGTAAGGTTACCTTACGGTGCGGTATCTTGTAAAATGCATACCCATACATACTACGTACGTACTTTTAATTCGTATTAGTACTTCGTACTGTACCGTACTGTGGATAGACCATTTTCGCATACATACCGTACGGTAAGTTAGTAACGGTACCTTAATAGTGCGGGCGACGTCGTGTCGTTCTCAATCTTGCTTCATAACGTCGTAGAACATACTGCTGCAACTGTCTCCGCCACTGCCGGTGCTCCTGCTTCCTGCTGCTCCTGCTCATTCTGGCCCCACTTGTCATCCAAAAGCAACGAGCAGCGCAACAACAACCAGAGAACTACGAGGAGGAAACCAAAAGAATGGAACCGAATCCGAACCATCCCGACGGCATCGTTCTGCGGAACAAACGCATTCTGTTGGTCCGCAGACCCGACGGGTTGCCCCGACCGGAAGATTTCCGATTGGAAGAACAAACCGTCGTGGTGCCGACTCCGCGTTCGCGTTCGCCTCGCTGCAACCGGCAAAGTCTTCCGGAGATTCGAAGCACAATGGGACGCTGATCCTGGAAACGCTCTATGTGTCCATCGACCCGGCCATGAGGGGATGGATGTCCGCGGCAAAGTCGTACCTACCTCCCGTCCGACTGGGATCCGTAATGAGAGCGTCGACCGTGTCCAGGGTTCTCTCCGTGTTCGGTGACGAGCTCCGGGACGCCTTTCCCGTCGGCGCTTTGGTTCGGAGCGAAATCGTGGGGGTGCAATCCCACTTTGTGATGACGAATTGCTCCAGAGCCAAGGCATTGAAACTCCTCACCCGACTCGATGCAGCGGGAGCGGGAGTGGGAGCGCCGCTTGCCACTGGATTTCCGCCCCCCAACACCCGGCTCTCCTTTGCATCGTATCTCGGCGTCCTCGGCACCACCGGTCTGACGGCCTATTTCGGATTGTTGCGGGTCGGAAAACCCGAGCCGAGCGACACGGTGCTCGTATCGGGAGCGGCGGGTGCCACCGGATCGATCGTTGCGCAGATCGCCAAGCACGTGGTGGGGTGCAAAAGGGTGATTGGGACGGCGGGATCCGACGAAAAGTGCGCCTGGTTGGTAGCCAATGGCATCGTGGACGTCGCCATCAACTACAAAACCACCAGGTCTCTGTCCGGGGCCATTCGAGATGCCTCGTCCGGAACATCGGGGAAGGGTGGCGGGGTGGACCTCGTCTTTGACAACGTCGGCTCGGAATTCCTAGAAGCGGCCCTGAGCAACCTGGCGGCGAGGGGAGGGGCACGCGTGGTGCTGTGCGGTGCGATATCCCAATACAACCACAGCAAGGCTTCTGCCAGCACCGCAAGGGGACCGAGAAATTACATGAACTTGTTGGTGAAGCGCGCCTCGATGAAGGGCTTTGTGGTCTTTGACTACCGGAGCGAATATCCAGCGGCCATTCGCGACCTGGTGCGATGGATAGCCGAAGGGAAAGATTCGGTGCTACGAGGAAGACATGCGCAACGTCGGCATCGAAAACTTTTATCCCGCGTTGGTCTCCCTGTTTGAGGGAACAAACATCGGCAAGGTCGTTCTGAAACTCAACGATAAGGAGGGCGACGACGAAGAACGGCGCCACGGCTCGAGAATTGCCAGATCGAAGCTGTGAGGTGAGAGAACCGGGGTGCGATCATTTCGCAAAGCGAAAAGACGCGTCTGGATATACCGCCGTTGAAGAACCAGCATGCCATTGCTGTGCTATTGCTGTGTTTCGACCGAGAACATATCGAGTTTCTTCCATCTCAACATACGAAAAGCGAAACCAAGCACAGCATTCCGTTCGAGTAGGAGGTTTAGGACGCAACAATGCACTGCCAATACAAGAATAACGAGGCCGCATGGCGTTTCTGACTTTTACTCCGTGAGTTTCGGTATCAAACGGAACGCGATTGAGTTACGATGACGGGTAAAAGGGTTTGGAATCTTTGAAAGGAGTTAGAGCAACAATAGACAACCGATGTAGAAGGCTCTTTCTCGTCGCATCGCAACCAACACGGCCGTTTCTTCGATTGACTTGAAATCTGCTGCTATACGAACCGGGATATCATCGACACCCTTGTCATAACCTTCACCACGATCCAGGATCACGACCCTACATCGTTCTCTTTGCCATACAACTCTTCGATGGCGGGCAATCGAGCTGCGCGACGACTCACACACCGTAACGTGGCAAGCAGTCACTTGCACTTGCGAGGCGTATCAAACTTCCCCCTGTTTTCCTTTGTGTCGATTCCAATTGCTGGTCCCTATCCAATTCCATCAGAGCAAATACATTATGTTACATCCGATTGTAGACTTGTTTTGATAATTCACAAGATATTAACGTAAAAAGGCAAAGATAAACAAGGAAGATCGATAAAACGGCTAATCAAAGACTATGTCGGAAAAAGAAAAGGATGAAGATACGGCTGCACAAGAGGCCGACGAACAACACGAAGAGAAAGGGAAGGGAGGAAGCGGATCAGGACCTCTAACCTTCAAGGGGGGAACCACGGCAATAAAGGACTATGTGGTTGTCCACAGCCAAATCCACACAGAGAAGTGGATCACTGCTTGCGCTTGCTGTATGTGCCATCAAATTAGTACACGCTATCGTTTAGGTGCGACGGCAAACACCTTCTGCAACACCGCCGATTTTGACCACCCTTATTTCAAAGTCGTATTAGTCGAATATGAGTTCATTTCTACTGAGAGGCAGTAAGGTTAATCTTAAGGTTACTTACTACTTTGAATCTACCGTACAAATGTGATTCGTTTTTACTCATCAGTACCTTACCGGTAAGTCAGAAAGTCTTACCAAAACTACAATATTCCTATCAGCTGTCACCCGATTCTACACAGGTTCTGCACTGGTACTACAAGTACGTAGTAATTTCTACGGAAAACTGGGGACAGTTGATGGGAATTACAGTAGTAAGGTTAAGTTAAACCTTACCTGTACTACTACGTAATTATTCAATAATCTTACTCCTGCGTTCAAATGAAAGAGTACAGCATTGAAAATTCCATAACTGTCAACCTTTTCCGTTGACGTTGAAGAGGGCATTATTTGTTTGCCTGGAGCTGCACACACATACAACAAACTTCGTCAATAATTTCGTCCGGATGAGTCGTGTAAACGCAACGTACGCATTCTGCGCAATGAAGAATCATGCTGAGTGTATCATAATTATAACCGTCGCCGCACCAGAGAAAAAGGAAGGTTACTAAGTGTGCAGTAATTTAACCTTCTGATTGCCGCCAAAAGTTTTTGAAAACGCGAATTGTCGATCAATGCATTTGTAACGTTTCCCTCGCTATTCCTGAGACAGTTAGATAATTACGCACGTGTATCTACAGTATTGTACGGTTCACGAAATTGGAATTTTTGTTGACTTTGGCTGCGCGATGTCGTACGGTACTACTAGTACAGTGTAACTTTAATGGAAGGATCTTAGCTTCCCAACGAAATACAGAAGTATCGAAAAATCTACCGGTCCTCTCAACCATTCTTCTTCTGTTGAAGCAGTACCGGTACAGTAAATCTTACTCGTACAGCTATGTGCAAGGTAATCGTAGTACCGGCTAAGAATTTTTTTGGAACACTCGTACCGGTGCTTGTTCTACTAGTTTCGTGATTCGGAATCGTTAGATGATGATAATACCGGTACGTAATAAATAATTATGTTCCGAAGAACAACTAAGGTTACCAATACGGTACAGTATTATCAAGTTCGGAAGCTTACTTGTACCGATAGCCTCCCATTTTTTTTTTCTGACCTACCAGAAATAATCTTCGTGCTCCATCACCGCCATGAAAATCAACGCCTTGCTCATCGCAGCATTTCTGCGTCTATCTACCGTCAGGTCAAACCCTGAGCCCACCGATATCTTTCTAGCGGATGCCGTGTGTCCCCCGGTGATTGGTGGACCTGGTGTTTGTTTCCCCGACTGTCATTGCATCCCTGACGACCCAGCTGATTGTGGCACCTGTCCCGATCTCGGAAACAGAAAAACTCTTGGTAGTTTCGATCAAGAGAAGGTGGCATTCTTTTCCGGCTTGAAACCAGTCGAAACCTCCTTGTTCCGGCTGGATCCAGAGGGTTGCAACCCGTTCCCAATCATTAACGTCACCCTCGGTCAACCCTTGTGCGAAGGAGTGACAACGACAAAAGCCGCAAAGCAAGGCAAAAAAAGCAAGAAAGACAAGAAAGGCAAGAAAGGCAAGAAAAGCAAGAAAAACGGAGAAGTTCAGTGTTCCTTCAGGTACAAAAACTCGAAGAAGGGCAAAGCAGGAGGCTTTTGTGACACAAATGAATACAGAATCGTCGAACGACGTGTGACCAAGAAGAGCAAGAAGAGCAAGAAGAGCCAGACCTTCGTGACCCACGACGGTAACTGTGGAGTATGCAGTTCCGCGCAAGACTTGGTGGCGAACCTATCGCCCACGCTAGATGCAGATGCCTTCGCTTGCACTCAACAAAAGGTTCAGCTGTTCTTTGACGGTGATTATAAAAACTATTCCAAGAGCCTAATAGAGTGCTTTGACGATTTGGGTTTCTCTCAGGATTGCACCTTTGTGTGGGCCAGTAACGCCTTGAACACTGTCGTGAATATCGCTATGGCTACCCAAGCTCTCACCGGTGGGCCTCCGTATACAGGACCTCAAAGTTGCACAACCTGCGCAACCACTTGTTTTCCTGACCCCGTAGGATCAGGATGGTAAGAAATCATTACGGTCCAATCGGAGATAGGAATCGAACAGAATTCATTGTTCCTGCGCCGCTTCCGACTCATCTGTTTCTGTGTTCAACTCTTACTTATGTTATTGTTCCTGTTGTGACCTTCTGTTATCATAATCAAAATAAAGCGACATTCCGATGACTCCCGGAACATGTGATTTGAATCCGTGCGTTCAATGTGACGAAGAGGCTAGCGGTGAGATTTTCAAGAAGTTCTCTGGACGTACCCGCCGCAACAGTGGGATCGTTACCACCGCCAAACCACCGGGATTCGACTTCTTTGTTGGAACCAAACGCCCTTGTTCTACAATTGCCGACGTCAATCACACAATGCCTCAGTGTCCGGCTTAATCACCCGCAGTCGAGAGAGAAGTTCAATCGACAATTTAGGTGTTTTCTTTCGTGTCCTGCATCAATTCATAGCCCCGTGGCATTCTCTTCCATCCCACGCTATTGTGCGCAATTACTGCGTGGGATACGATTGCAATTCTTTTCGCAATCGAATTAGGAAGCACATCTCGCCAGATGTGTACCGAGAATCCTTTCATAAGTCATAAATTTTATTAGTGAATAATTTATTGAAATACGCTTGAGAATATACATGATAATCAGCGTCTACGCATGTTCCATCGAGTCAGAAAGTGAGCGCGACGAGGCTTCGGTGTTATTGCAATTGATCGTAGCACTAGATAACATCTTATGTGACAGGAATGGTGGCGGAAGTTTGGCACAAGCATTTGTGGCATTGAGATGAGACTCAAGACGTGAGAAAATAAACAGCTACAAGTATGAAAAATATAACTTTGTCGCTTGCTGCGCCCCTGGCGACACCCTTCTACAGAGGCCGTGATCTTCAATGGCGAATTTCAAAGGAGTGCCGACTTTCACTTTCGATGACAGTTTGCAGGTAAAGCATAGTCGTCTACGGTCATAACATCTCTCGTGTCTAAATTACCGGTCAGCTTCCCATCATCTGTGAACTCGTCAAACGTGGTGGTTCGAGTAAATGAAATCCAACCATAAATATTCCTAATGCAGCGAGTGACTCATTCTGGTCGTTACCCTTCAGTATTTTTGGATACGTAAGGAAAAATCTTCTTCCGTTACTGCCCTCTCATCTTACGGCAATGGTTGCTGCAACAAAGTTCGCGTTGTGTATTGTTAACGAGTGTTAACGAGATTCTACGCCGTCTAGTGAGACCATCAAAGGAAAATTTTGTGGTGGTGATTGTCTATGTATCATCGGTTTTCGTGAAAGGGCAGTTTTGAAGCCGTGCGCTTTGCAAAGGTACCATCATCCCACATCATTTGCTTGTTGACTGTCTGATATTGTTTGATGTGCTGCTTTCGAGTGTTTTCTCGTTCTTTCAATGCGTGTTCGATCCATTCCTTCCCGCCGACACCCCATACCTCAATCTCATCAACATCAAAGTAATACAATGCTTGTGCAAATGGATGACTCGTATCACCGTCTTCCCTGGCAAACAAATCGCCGTTTTTGGTAGTTCGACTCGAATCATAGGTCAAGCAACGGCAATCCTCAAAGGTTTCCGTTAGATGAAAGCGAGGCTGTGTGGGTCTTCCACCAACACCAATTCCATTCACAGCGAAAGACTTATTCCTACTAGTCAAATTGCCCTTGCCATTCTGACGGTTCGGCATAGTAGAAGGATGGCAATACATGTAGCCACCGCCAGCGCCGTCCTCTTCCTTTGATTTGACAGGAAAGAATCGGATGCGACCGGCGTTATTTTGGATATTGTTGCTTTGATTGTCTGTGGTATTAGGAGCTTGGTCATCTTGGATGGAAAACAAAAATGCTTTATCAGCATCGTTTTTGCCACTGATATCGCCGCCGAAGAATTCGGTATTTTCCACCCACGGTATTGTGGTGTAGAAGCCGATGCACGCTGTGGGATTTCCCTTGGTTTGCCTGCTTTGGTTTGATTTCACCGTTACTGGTGCTGCTACGTACTTAGAGGCGCTTGGCAACGTGCGCATAATCATGAGCGTCGGACCATCGTAGCCCCTCAGAGCGTTCCACAAACTCAAAAACCCCAAGCCCTGTTCGTAACTAGCATAGAGGCGTTTCCATGAGGTTTGTAAAATCTCTGGATCGCCGTCTTGTTCGTTGGAAGTTAGCTCACGTAAAAGTTCATTATTCTCGGGCGAAAAAAAGGCACTTTGTTCGTCGCCAAATAGATCCAATATGTTACCACTTTCTTGATTCGAAGCGATTACTTCTTTGACGTTGGGCACGGACGATGATTGCTGGAAACGAAGCCGCACTTGTTCTTCCACTAGCTGTTTTTCTCGCTTTTCTTGCAAAATTGTTCTTCGTTCTCGAATGGAAATAGTGGACGTTGACATGGTCAAGGCAGCATTTCGCTCTTGTTGTTGTTGTTGTTTGCGCTGCTCCCTCCCTTTGTTAAATTGGGAGGCTTGCCATGCTGCCAGCTCTTCTGGCGTGGGATCTGCCAAAGAAGATTCCTCGCTTTCGATTTGAGGATCAGTATCTGCTGTTGCTACTCCTGCTTCTTCTACCGATGTGCTACCACCATCTCCAACAGTTGTTCCCAAACCCAAACCCAAACCCAACTGGGTCATGTCCAGATCACCAAATTGCGCACCTAGTCGAGCCATCAAGGCAGCGGCTTCCGCATCGGCGACATTAGTGCTATTGCCATTTCCATTAGAAGTGGACGACGACTGCACCAAATCCTTTTCCATCTCTTCCACTTCCGCCAATTCGTTGGCAACCGCTTCCTCGTCGTCCAGGCCCAGCATCTTCAGATCGAGATCGACGTCTCCGAACTGGGCTTCAAGTCGCTGCATCAAAGCCCTGGCTTCCTCCTTCGCCTGCTCTTCAGTAGTCATCATTCTTGTTGTCGCGTCTCCTTTCGTGGTTGGGGGCTGTTGCGCTACGGGAAGAAATGGAGAATAAAGCATTCCCTTTTCGCACAAATCAATGATCACTTTCATCAGACATCAGGTACGTAGTTTGAAAAAACGATAACCCTACTGTACCGGTACGTAATCTTACCGTACTCGTACCGGGTAAGGTTACCAGTAATTAATTGTAACTGGAGAAGGTGGAGTGAAGTTGTTCCATATCTTCATGTTTTGATTCATAATTATCAAAGATATGAACCATACCGTACTATAATAGATTCGGGTTGCGACCGGTATGTTGCTTCTTCCAGGGGTCATAATACCGGTACAGGGAACGGCAGCAAAGCGTCGATCTACAGTGGACAGCGAACAGCAACAGCAAATTTATACCGTAGGGTACAGCTTGGGATACTCCGATAAAAAGAAATCGATCCACACTCAGGGAGTGGACGCAAGGCGATACTCTGTACTAGAGCAGGTCGATAGAGAAAGGGATGTGAGGCGACATAAAAAACAGATCGATTCATACTCAGGGAACGCGAGGGACATCAATCTAATACTCAGGGGACGCAAGGCGATGCATCGATACTCCGAAACACCAATAGATCGATGGATAAGGGGACGCGACGCAAGGATACAAAATAGATCGATCTATACTCAGAGGGCGCAAGGCAAGGATGCAAAAACAGATCGCTCCATACTCAGGGGACTCGAGCGATATATCGATACTACCGTACGTGAAAAGATTTCGATCCATGCTCAACAAGGGACGCGAGGCGACATAATAATACTCCATAAAAAGATATCGATCCAGCAAAGCGTCGATATACAGGGACAGCAAGATCT
The DNA here is from genome assembly GCA_037355855.1 of Pseudo-nitzschia pungens. Taxonomy (NCBI): domain Eukaryota; phylum Bacillariophyta; class Bacillariophyceae; order Bacillariales; family Bacillariaceae; genus Pseudo-nitzschia; species Pseudo-nitzschia pungens. The sequence continues at coordinate 2,387,315 of CM074760.1, read as the reverse complement.
AGAATCAGATACTACTAGTCTTGAGATGGTAATAGATTCTTCATCTAGGGACAAGCCTAGAAGAATCAACTAGTAGTAGTAGTAGTAGTAGTAGTAAAGATAGATTCAGAATCAGATATAGTAGTAGTACTAGTACTATGTTGGCATTAGATTCATGTAGGGACAAACCTAGGAACAACTAAAGAAAGTTCTAGAATCAGATACTCTCTGACTTCCCAACCAATATATTATGTATCAACCATGAGATTGCAGTACTATGAGGCAACAGCATAGGCTGCACCAGCATACCTTAGGTTTCAACAAGGAATACTAGGAGGGTGCTAAAGTACATCAGCACAAGGATGCCTTGATCTTCTATTTTCTTGTTAGCGATATCTGCAGCATGAAGAACAATCGCCATTACTTTTCAAGCCACTCTGTGGTTAGTACTAGTACTAGTAGTGCTACTACTGCTACTACTAATATGAAGGTAGTTGTAAAGTAAAAGTTTTCCCTCCTCCTCGAACTTCTTCCGTGTTGGGATTCACAATTACTAGTGGAGATCTAGTACCAGTAGTGGTAGTACTACTAGTACTAGTAGTTGTACTAATACTAGTATACCGTTGCGGCTACCTGCTGTAGTACGGTAGTGCTGGGAGTCCTACGAGTACTGTACTATGTTTCTTCCATCGTTTCCCGTCCCACCAAACTAATCATTATTAATGGTGTATCTGACGATAGTAGAGAGTGTTCCCAGAGAGAATTATGATCACCGCATAATTGTTAAATCGTGTTTTGTGCGTTGAAGGTTTGAACTCTTGTTCTTCGAAAATTCTACGTATTACTTACTACGGTATCCAAGATGTATTTTTCGACAGCAGAGTCAATGACTCGTCAATCCCTTAGAAGAAAAGAGTGAGAAGAATAATTTTGAGAGGTGATAGTATTGTTGCACGACGTAGATTGTTTCTACGACAAGATAGGCTAACGCACGGCACTCAGTTGTCACAGTCACATCTACTTCATAAATACTTCGCAATACAGTAGTAATTCTTTGAGTCTTGTTTTGATATCTTCACAATATCTCAGTCTTTGATGTCTCTCAATCATTAATTGTTTTTCTCAGAAAACTTAATAAGTGAATTATCATACTTATCGACTCTTCTTGTTATATAAGAGGGCATGACTTCCCGATTCGATCAATGTTTTATTATCACATGAACTGCTCTTGTATACATAAATTCATGGCCGGAGATTACCGCCCAATTTATTCTTCACAGATTGTGTCTTCATTTTGCAATCTCTCATTTTCTACCCAACTGAGCACAAATTTCAAACAAGCCACACAATTCCCAACGACATAACAGCTTTCAAGGTGAATTTCGATTCGATTGCTCATCAGTATGCGAAGTATTTCGGCAGGCCTCTTGGCACTTTTTCTCATTGCACTTTGTAGTCAGAGTTCTGCATATGAAGAACTAGATTTTGCAGACATCACTATAGTGAATGAGACCGACACATCATTTCCAAATGAATTTGATGAGATAGATCCCCTGGAATTGATCGATGAGCTAGATGCATCAAACAATACAAATACCTCGAACGATGAGCGAGAAGCTTCAGACGAACAAGTTGTCAGACTTGGCGAGAACGCCATTCTCATGGGAACAACAAATACCGCTGCTGGTAAACTGGCAACCGTATCAGGAGGAACAGAGAATGATGCGGAAGGTGCATTTTCGGCAGTTGCCGGAGGAAAAATGAATCGCGCCAAGGGTAATACAGCAACTGTCTCCGGTGGAGCGAAGAACGAAGCCATCGGTGATAAAGCATACATTGGCGGCGGACTTCGCAATATCGCCGACTGGCAAAGAATCTACTGTTGCAGGTGGTAATGAAAATTTTGCTCTTGGGTTACAAGCTAGTATTTCGGGTGGATCCAAGAACGACGTCACTCCCAAAAGTAAAGGAGGAACGATTTCCGGTGGAGTCACAAACATTGTAAATGGTAAATACGGTGCCATTGGAGGTGGTAAAACGAACTTCGTGTCGGAGGATTATGGAAGTGTTGCGGGTGGAGAAATGAATGCTGCTTTGGATAAATTTGCCACGGTTTCTGGCGGTTCTGATAATGTGGCATTGGGAAAAGCTACCACTATTTCGGGAGGTAATGGCAACTTTGCTGAAGCTCCACAGTCTACAATTGCGGGTGGTGTCAAGAATGTGGCTGCTGGTCAATTCTCGTTTATCGGCGGTGGTGAAACCAACTTTGTTGAACAGAAAGGATCTACCATTGGGGGTGGTAAAGACAATGGAATATCTGCTGAGTTTGCTACAATTTCTGGAGGCAAAAACAATGTGGTGCTTGGAAAATTCGGTGTTGTCATTGGCGGTGATTCTAATGAAGCATCAGGTGAATATTCCATTGCAGGCGGTGCGAACGCAGTCGCAAAGGATAGCAGATCAGCTGTTTTCAACCTTTCAAGAGATAAGACCGAATCAAGTGGCGAGGGTGAGTTCAAAATTGCAGCAAAGTCATTTACTCTCAAGATTGCCGACAGAGAGGTGGTAACGTTCGACAGGGGCAACATCGATAGGCTTCGGGAATTCCTAGATGGCAGCCGTTCCGCTCCGGATCATGCTGCGACTGAAAACGAGATACACGTACGCCGTCGCTCTTTGAGAACTTCCTCGACTTCCAAGGAACAAAATTACAAGAAGACTATCGAAGATCTCCAACGCCAGGTCAACGAGCTGCGAGTACTAGTAGAATCCCTAGTTCCTCCGAGCAACTAAGTGAGCATGAACAATACTATTTGATTGGCTTGAAAGGCATCAAGAACGGTGACAAGTGATTGGCGACGAACCTTGAGGTGCATCATGCGATGTGTACTACCTGGTGCCGCAGATAAAGACCTTCAATCAATTTCGAAAGAGAAGTGGGCGTCCTTTCTCCTTTCTAGTTCCAAAGAGAGAAAACAGATTCTGCGGCAACAGTATTTTTGAAAAACGCGGGACGCAAAACCAATGAACTTTTCAGGTCATCAAACGTGACATTTGTGAACAAGATAGAGTGAAGTATGAGAATACGAGTTAGAGCAATTATATCGGAAAACGATATAATAATATGTGTGTAAGACTAAATAATAATAATATTTTAAAGTAAATTCAGTATTATTCTATGTTTTTGAGCCATACGTTTACAGGAGCTGCGAATCAAAATAAGCTTGTTCAGGTCTTCCTCCTCGACTTTTTCTTGGTCACTCAGGAAGCGAATCTTTTGATTTCGATCCAGAAGTGATAAAAATATTGTAAGAATAACCTCGCCTCGCCGGTTCGCTGATGAGGAGGAGATCGAGAAGCTGATGGTGGTAGCCACATGGTGAATACAGAAAAAAATGTTGGTGACCGGGGTGGCGGGGGCAGAAGCAGAAGAAAAGGAAGGAACAGCGAGCAAGAGAGCAGACATCAGACATGGTGCTATCTTCATCGAAGTTCTAAATTCCATGTAGATGGTTCAGAAAGCTACTAATAAGTCTCTCTCCTCTCTCTCTCTCTCTCTCTCTTCTAGTACTAGTATCTCTGGTGTTTCAATGCCAGGAACGCATCTTTTTCCCCGAAAATGAAGTGTGCGTGATGGTACAGCCCATGAATTCCTTTGAGCATAATACGTAGTACCAATAATGTAGTACAACTACTAGAGATTACCTGTGAAAACTAAGCTTCTTGTTCTGTCTACTTCTTCGTGACGATCAAAAGAAATGCCATGTCGTGTGGGTATTTTTGAGATTGAGATTGATCAGAGAGACGAATCTGCTACGCCCAATTCCCGGGCGCCGTCTCGCCTGGCCAAAAACTAACGGTCTGAGGTGTCATGTTGCTCGTGGACCAACCCTTCTAGGAGCTATGGAACCTGCGGTCCTATGTACACGGTAGGTATCCGTACCAAAGATCCACTGCTCTGCATCCTTGCCTACTCCATATTCTACTTTACCTGCTCATTCCTCACTGTTTAGTTCAGTTCACTACGGCACTGGACAATGGTAGACTTGTTGGGTCAATGGTAATTACGCGATGCGTCATTACCTTTCGCACTTGCCTTGCCCAAAGCAAGAATTCATGATGCACGCAGCCGTACCGGTACTAAGTTACCAGGTACAAATATCATTCTGAAACTTCTTTGTAACGTACGAGAGTACACGTAACTTACAACTACAAGTACAAGTACCGGTACGCGTAGCGGACTCGTTGGAACAGTATCTTTCCATTTTTTCAATCCAATATTGAATACAGTATCCAATGCTTGCACTTTTGTTTTTAGAACAAAAACACGTAATCCTACTGGATGGATTCTTTTTGAGATTTGGAAACCCATGGCGTTTAATCTTACTGTTTGCTCCTCCAGTGTTTACCCTACCGTACCGGTACGTCTAAGACTTGATGCACAGTCTTTCAGATTTCCGCTTGGCAATTGGCAATGTGTCGAGTACAACTGTAGCATACAAACGATTAGTATCCAGTTAAGTTGCGAACAAACATACGAGTATGGCCTCCGCAAATCCCACGCCTGGGAAACCCTCACGTTATCCTGCTGATGGAACGACAGAGACTCAGGAGGAACAAGAACGACCTTTCCAAGACGCGATACTGACACTCATCGCCCTTGCTGTCGGAGCGGTCTTGCTCCTGAAAGCACTAGCGGCATCCATCAAGGTCTACGTGGCTCTCCTGCCTATTGTATATATTTACGGACTTCAAACATGTCCTCCCGCGTCCTCGTTTGATGCCAAGCAGGAATTGCGCGCGGTCTTTCGGGGAGATCCATTGCCGCAAGACCATCCGGAGAAGCCCAAGGGCGGGATGTTGGCCCAGTTTTTGGCGGACGCCAAGGCTACCATCGCGAGCGAGCTGGTTACGCTTCCGGGATACGAGGTGAGTATCACAAGCCTCGCTGGAGCGGCACGTGTGGCTACGGTGACGATGCCAACAGTTGATGCCGAGTACTTGTGGGTGGGGTGGAATCATCGATGGTACTATTATGGAGCACGATCATTGAGCGAAGCAAACCAGAGTGACGTAGCCGTTGCAGGGGTATCCAACAATCGAGATGGCACAAACGTTTACAAGGCACCGGAAAGTGTCGATATCAAAATCGGAAAGACGAACATAAAGCTTGATTTTGGAAAAGGCAAGCGAGACTGAATGAGGCTGTCAAGTTCGGATTTATGTCAATTTGATATAGCGCGAAAATAAGATTGCGTGGACCACAAACCAAAAAATTCAATGCAGTAAAGATAGCATGGAAGCCATAAGATGAGAGACAAGGCAAATGACAGCGGTCAATGGCACTACACTTAGTAGGGGGATCGAAAAAACAGGAGGAAAAGAGAGAACTCCAAAAGCGAAAAGGAAGGTAGATGGCTTTACGAAGTACAGAATAATATTCTTGTAACAATATTTTGTGATGCGCTTGCAAGGTGCTACAAGCACCTGCCACCCTATAATGATTTTGTACAAAGATAATGCGCAATGATCGAGACACATTTCTCGAAAGGTGTCGTACTACCATTACTCAACGCCTACCGAGTTGATATGTAGTACCGTACAAGGTTGAACCATCGTAACCTTGTCGTCACACCATGAAACCTTGAACGAAAGTGATCAACGTCGTAGGATAATAAGAAAATGAATACGACACTAATGTATTATTCACACTTTTTGAAGTGGAAGTTTCCGTGAATGATAATTGCTTCTAATATTTATCGAATTCGATTATGAAATATGAATGCTATAGAATTGTTGAATGCATCAAATTCCCGTAACTGCAATTGGTGTCCCGAGAGAATGGAGGCAGCGATTGAAACACTTTATCCAACACCCTTAATTATTTCTCATTCAGAACCGAGTCGCCGCTAATACCTTCAGACCAGACAAAACAAAACTGGGATTCCGCAACCACTATTTTGAACACAGAACACAACTACCGTTGCGCAGATGAAGGCACATAAATCGAGATGAGGGTATATCGATGGCATGAATATCCCTCTCTCCGGCTCGATACCCGGAATGCTTCGGTGAAGCCTCAATCGACCTTTCTAGTTCAAGACGACAACCATGCCGGCAGCAGAGAGGGCAGCAGAAAGCACTGTACTGGCGGATTTGGCACCAGAGACAACCACTCCAGTGTCGGGCGCTAGCGGTTCGTCGGGTACCAGGACCGGCGCGGAAACGGGAGCCTCGGCAACCTGGGGGGCTTCAACAATGGGAGCCTCGGCAACCTGGGGGGCTTCAACAATGGGAGCCTCGGCGCAGATGACATCCCCCATGTCATCGCACGAACAGGATTCTTCGTCCAGTGGATCGCTGCATGTGATGGTAGCATTCACGTCACACATGCAGCCCTCGTCAAGGTCATCGAAGATGGTCGTGTTCGCATCGTCACTTACTGGAAGTTCCATCTCATCCTCGGTTACGTTTGTCATAGCTGGGGACTCTTCGATATTGATTTCGACCGGGAGGATAACTAAGTCTCCATCGTCTTCCTTGTCTTCTTTGTCTGCTCCCTGTGCATTAACCATGAAATCAGTTTCTTGGTGGCCGACAAATGCCAGCAGCGCAATGCTAGCAAGAACGGCGGATCTCTGTCTGAAAAGCATCATATTTCGTAACAAATGCGGTGACGATATTCGAGTCCTATCTTGTGTGAAAGGATTTGCAGCAGATGTAGACAAGAGGGTTTAGCTGTTAGAATAAACCAAGAGAACGTATCGATGGTTGTGATCACTACGGTACCAGTACTAATTTGAAACTTACCTCGAAACAATGCTTGCGTCTGGAAGCAGAATGAAAATGAACAACGATATGAGATTGCTGATGCCGGGGTCTGAATAAAGCATTGCTTTGGATGGATAAATCTTACGTAACCTTAGACGTAAATCACATACCGGTACATATCATTTTTTTCCATCCTCATTCCCTCCTCATTCCCTCCTCATTCCCTCCTCACAAGCCGGAACCCGAGAACAAATGAATTCGGTTTCTACGCGATATACCGGTACAGACTAACTTTGGGTAGTCTTAAAAACCGGACGCGCGCCTCGCCTGAACTCACAACAACGGAAATCAATTAGGAACTTAGTCGGTGAAATCTAAGGGTAAACTCCGAATTTGTGTCGTGCAAGTTAGTTTTCGCGGTCAATTGGGTAAATAATGGTGCTTGTACGTAACCTTACTGGTACAGTCCTCGTTTAAGTCGCGGTTACTTGCACCAAACGATAAGGTTACTTCTACTCGCATACCGGTATCAAAAGAAAATGCTGTGAAAAACCGGACCTCTTTATTTCCTTGGTATGATCGAACAAGAAATATTTACGCACGGTAACTGGTAAATTACGTAGACCACCAAAACACTACAAAACTACTTCTGTACTAGATTTACGAGTAAGGCCTTACCGATTTTGAATATCGCTGTAAGTAATCGTTTGGGGCAGTTGACGACTTGTTGAACTTCTCTTTTTTTGTTGAAAATAAATTCAAGTTGTGATGTACGTGTACCGGTACCCAAGGTATTAAAAATCGATTTAAAAAACATCATCCTGCCGGAGGTCCTGGGACTACTTGCATTGAGTGATTCCCGGAATTACATATTACGTTTTTAGGCGTTCATATCTTAGGTAAAAAACATTCCCGGAATAACCAGACTCGTATATCTGATTCAAATGTTCATATAACCTTGTAGTGCCGTCTGTCCGACTACAAGCGTGCATAAAAATAGATGGAATTTAAAAATCAAAAATTTGACACGTGTAATCAAACATGTGTGACGACGCGCACAAAAAATAAGTAGATGCGCCGGTTGGCAGTTAATAGAGGATTTTGGTTTCTTTGGACAAGATTCCAAATTCCAAAATAGGCCTCGTGCGTTGAGACAAATCTAGTTCTTCCGTTGGGTGCGCAATTTTTATATGTGTTTATTAATTCCGGGAAAGCTAATATGTAATACTCCGATATGTAATTCCGGGAATCACTCATTATTGCAGAAAACTACGAGGCTACATTTACGATATTGTTTTTGAGAACATAGGATTGTTTCGCTCTTTTTTGTGTCAGTTGTAAGATCTTACAGTATTCTGGTGCAGACACCATTGAATCAATCACACACAGATTTTTCTTTTGATTCCAAGCGATACCGAGTGCACGAGTGCATTATGGACACTTGCACGAGCCAACACTGTATCACATACATCATCATGATCATTGCTTCGGTATCATTCTTATTTTGCACTCACACATATCCGAAGATGCAGTGGAGCAATCCGAACAATAAAATCCATTTTCTCATTAGTTTCGTCCCATTGGTAGTGAGGTACTAATGTGCGGTTAGAGTGCGAAAGTGAACAGAGAAAACTTCTCAATAGCGAAAGTGAACAGAGAAAACTTCTCAATAGCACTGGGGCATTTTGAAGTCTACATTCGTCAGTGATACTACTGATATTCTGAATTCGATGAGCAAGAGACGTGTTCATCCTTATACGGATACCCAAACGACGTTTGAAAAGACGAAGGATAGGAAGGGTTTACGTTAGTCCTTTGATTACAGCTGAGCAACCTACGAAATGAATGCGAACACGCAGAACACGAATAGCGGCAATGGCATTAATAGCAAACGCATAGGCTCCATGAAGCAAAGGAGTTCATCGATCTCTCGGGTGACGACGATTTTGATTTGTTTTCTTTCCTCTGTCCTGTCTCTATACATCGGCATTGGGATCGGAATGAGTATTGAAAGACCGGATAGCACACAGGGGATTCGAAGAGCAGCTTGCGACTGTAGTACAAAGCAAAGTGGTCGAAAAACTAAGGGCAAAAGTCATATCGATTGGAAACCGATCCGCCGAAATACAAAAAAAGAAGATCCAGTTGTGAATGACGTTTTGCAGCAAAAGGAAAAAAAGCGAGAAGTTGCTAGTGTGATTGACCAGAATCTGGCATCTACCGTTAAGAAACAGAGCCACCTCGAGGAGTTCCATGAGAAACGGAACCGCAATATATTCTCACCTTACAACGAATTCGTGGATCGCGACGACTTCATCACAAAATTTGAGGCCCTTGGCGTCCCTTTTGATAATACCGAGGAGAAGACCAATGATCGTGTAATGATCGTCTACGGCGATTCAAGTGCGCTCCCAGATATAAAAGCAATATCTGAAAGCGAGAAGCTGATGAAGGTCGACGAAGAAAACCCAAACGTGAAAAAAGATGTGATTTTGTCCGTCGACGATGCCACCAAAAACTGTCACAATCTGCATGTTGTCCTAACAAATTACGACCGGCAAAATCAATGCATAGCACTGCTTGGACAGTACGAATCCTTCCATTTGCATAAATTTATGAGAGCCTCGCCTCAATCTGAGAAACCATCGAACCCCAATAAATTCATAGTCAATGCTACATACCCATTGCGGCCTGTTAACCGCAATATGAAGGCGGATGGAGGGAGAGCAATTCATCTCCCTAAGTTAGGTGAAATAAAGAAAAATTGGAAAAACCTTGCTCCATACTTGCAAACTCTGGAAGGAAATTTGGAAAAGCTTCAACCAGTTGCTGAATCTGTTGCAAAACAGAACAACAACAATACAATAATAATCATGGTGTGCAATTTCGGTCAATCCGAGTTGCTCAAAAATTGTGAGTTACTACTACAGAACTAATTCGTGTTGATTTTGATTTGTGTTTTTGTTCGAGGCATACTTCTCTCTCACCGTTCCACCTCGTTCGGTCTTCTGTACTTGCTTTCTCATCTGATTTCCTGCAAAATCACAAAGTTGTATGCCACGCACGTGCGAAGGGACTGGAAAAAGATCTCTCAAATATCTTGTTGTTTTCGACCGACAAGGAGACACACGAACTTGCAACAACTTTTCTTGGACTAAGCAGCTTTTACAGTGAAGATATCTTTGGGAGCATGCCCAAAAAAGCCGCTGAAGAATATGCCGACGATACGTTTCGAGAAATAATGTTTGCGAAAGTGTATTGCGTCCACATGATATCGATGCTTGGGTATGATTTCTTATTTCAAGATGTTGACGTCTTGTGGTATAAAAATCCATTAACGGTGAGGACTTCTCATGATGTCATGAAATTGTGCTGAAAGTCCTGTGGCGTCGTCCTACTTATACATTTACTTGTTGACACTTTCATTTTGGGTTCTCTTGTTCTGCCTCGATTGTCAATATGCACACACATACAAACACAGTTCTTTCGTGGCGGAACAAATGCTATCGATGAATACGACATAATCTTCCAGGATGACGGCTCCCGAGTACTTATATACGCTCCATATGCAGCTAACACTGGTTTCTACTACGTCCGGAACAATGAGCGCACACAATTATTTTTCAATAGCCTTTTGATGGCCGGAGATTTGATCATGGCGTCTTATTCCCACCAAATCGCTATGGTCGCACTCGTAAGTGAACACGTGAGTTTGTACGGACTGCGAGTGAAGGTCTGGGATCGACGTCTTGAAGAACTTCCTGGAGGGTACACGTATCACGAAGCACCAGAGCTCATAATGAAAATGATCAAGGGCGAGACAGAACCTTTCATTTTTCACATGTCTTGGACAGACAACAAGGACGAGAAAGTCAAATATATGGAACAAATGGGACAGTGGTATCTTCAAGACTCCTGCAGGAATAAATCAGAGCTGGAAATTCCCGACAGTGTAGAAAAAGGCACTGCAGACGCCAGTAAACAATGTTGCTCGGCAACACCCCTAATAACGTGCCATTATCGGGACAAGCCGAGTATAATTTCGTGTTTGGATTCTCCACCGATTGACGAAGGTGGGAAGTCATTCTGGTGACGAGTTTGTCGTTACCGGTTGTATCGATTGATGCCTTCTTCAGCTCTGCTACAGTCGGTGTGTCGTTGCGGCGTGAGAATTTCTTTGCCTATTGACCAAGAAAATCATGACGGCGTAGAAATGGATACTGCTTATTACTTCGTACCACGTAATCTGCAACTAGTCCCCTCGGGATTTTGGGTGGCCGTGACAATGTATACTTACTAAATTAGTTCGCCTATCAACAATATTTCGCATACTTAGAGAAGATTTCGTTGTCCTCTTCGCAGCTGTTGCAATTCAAATTAAACGTCAAGACAAGGAGGATTTAGATGCCGTTACTTATTAATCACAAAAAAATAACTTAAGATGCCATATAATTCGGATTGGTATGTGGTAGCGTTCTGGACGGACTACAGAATCCGGATTCGGGAGGGTGTCCGTCCTCTACCAGTTGAAAATGCATGGATGGTACGGATCCTAATGGACGCTTGAGTTGTGGCAATTTTGTGTGCTTGATATTATTACTATTGTATAATATTATACAAGTAAATTTTTAAATGTGGATTCATAGTCAACTTTCATAATATGACTTTCATTTCTGTGGTTGGGATGCACTGATTAACCGTTGTACGACATCACGCATCTCGTGTCATTATTCATCTATTTCGGAACAGTGAAAGAAGAAAAAGTGCCTTCCTATTCCTGTCGCCTCATTCTACATGCAGGAATTTAGCGCATCTCCAATGCATAATCGACCACCTTCAAGTAGAAGGAATTCTCAGCTATGCAATAATGTATGTAACATCCTGGGAGCATCACCGTTACGTATCATATTAGCGGTATCAATGCTGTTCGCGTCATACGTCAGAACTCAAACTGTTGTTTTCCTCGTAGCAATGTACCATATCGTGTTCGTCATGGTATTGCCCAATCCACCTTCCGTTAAGAAGACTTCCTCTGGCACCGCTTTAGCTTGTTCAATGGCACCAGATTGGTCTCCTGATGTTGCCAACAAACCAGCTTGTAAAATCGACCAGCCATTCTCTTCGCAGAACTCTCCTGCAGCCTCGCACGCTTTCTCGTACAACGGATAAAGCTCTTTGGCCCATTCTACATCGTCACGCGTTTCAGCAACGGGTGTTAAGGGTATCAGCTGGATACCAAACGACACAACATCCCATGGTGCGAACCAGGTTTGGAACGTTCCCATTGTATCGTATAACATTCCTACCACAGGCTGAGTATATTCGACAGGATAAGTGTTTTCGTGAGTGTCACTTGACCATACGTGCCAGTATCGATTAGCTGCATGGATTTCAGAAGCTGTTAGCAGCTGTCCACTATCGCGGATAAGCTTTGCAGTCTGGTATTTGAACTCATCGTTTCCTTTCTCTTCAACTCCTTCAAATGCCTCCATCATCGCAGACCCGAACAAGGTCACGCCTTCGTAGGCCGCGATGGCCTCACTCGAAGATTCTTCGTCCCGCCCATGGGGAGAATTTTCAGCGGAGACAATTCCACTCGCCCAGGAAGAACCTAAAAACCAATCCTTTTGACGGTATTGCGGGAAGAATTCGTCGTCTTCATATGGATTCGCAAAATCACGAATATACAACAGAACTTCGTCGAAGTGTTTGCGGCCCCACGATGGATCAAATTTCGCAACAACCGCAGCCGCGTAGACGTGGTAACCATAATGATAATGGTGATCATTGTAGTATCCTGAAAGACCGAAGAGTGGGAGTATCAGATTTGTTAGAAGAGGTCACGACTTCCCGATGGAACAAGGCGTCATGAAACTGCCCCTTCAAGTTATTGCTATCTTACCATTTCCGAAATCCTCGTTTACATCAAGCAGTGCTGGACAATCCGGGAATGTGTTGTTGCAATAACCCTTGTCGTCATGCCCGACGTATCTACAGCCGCAATTCACAAGTCCACCCCAGGTCTCGTCGTATACGTAAGGAGCGTCTGCATTGGATTTCAACCAAGCCGTAACAGCAGTTCTGAGCTGAATGACGGCGTCCTGAATTTGTTTGGAAGATGGCAGATCAGCACGGGATGCGGCCTCCATGGATTCCTGTATCGTCCTTTCGCTCAAGTCGGAATCAATCTTGTATTTGTCCATGATATCTTCGACGGAAGATGCCGAAGCCAGTGACTTGAGCTCCGAGGCAATCACGATCACTCGAGCCACCCGCGCCAGAATTTTCCCGCTAAAGTATGTATCGGAAGCTCCTCGCATGGTGTTGTGGGGTAGCTGAAATTTGATATCTTCCAAAAGATATTCTGCTAGAGTCGGAATGAATTCTGCCAACGGTGGTCGGGGCGCATCGAAGGACAGAGGAGAACCCAGATCTTCCTCCAGAATCCATTCGGAGCCGCCTACCAAACATGTTTTCCCGTGGAAAGAGTGGACGCATTTATTAGTGAGACTGCTGCCTCCAACCTCGCTATCGGAAGAATAGAGTGTGACCTGATGATGAGGCAAGGCGAACATAAGAAGATTCGCCCCTTCGTCGGTTTCGTCAACTGTGGGTTTGGTGGTAGCCACATCCCAGTCAATAGTCATTCTGGCAACGTCGTCTGCATTGCCCTCATTGTCATCCTTAGAGTTGGTGGAATACTCAAAATCAATTTTAGGAGATTGAGGAATGACGTGGAAGCTGTTCTTCAAGAGGAGCTCGTAGCCTTCCGGGTCGTCCAAAGAATTTCGCTCCTCGCAGTGCTGTTTGATCGACGCCTTCCCGGTTGTGCATTGGTTCAATAGTGCGATCCGGACGACCAAATCTATTTTTTCGGTCCCTGGTGTGTCAGCACCACCGTTGCTATCACTGTTATCAACCTCGTGTTCGATAAATGTCATTTTAAAGTCACGGAGTTTCGGGTCTGTTTCTTTGTTCGTGACACAAGATACCTTCACGGGCTTGTTGAAGAATACCATCCAAGTGAAATCGGAGTTGATAGTGTGGAGATGGAGGTGGCTCTGAACCGTGACCGACTTACCCATTTTCGAGGTGCCCTCGATGCCACACACGAGTTTGGGCGACTCCGTCGTGCTCACCTCGAAGGGAGAGGTGCGGTCGATTTGGACATCGCTCCCCAATCCATTGTAGCTATAAATGGTAGGAACTATTTTCTGAGAACCATCGAGTGTCGATGTGTCGTACTTCATGGTCACATATGCCATTCCCCGAACAATGTTGGTCGACATGATGCTGCTGCTGTTATTGTTACTTCCTGCTCCCCATTCCAATCCGACCCCTAGTGGCGACAATGCACCGTCTTTCACTCGGTAACCTCCCTGAATTGCGTTGCCGCCATCTTCGTTGTTCGATGTCGCGCCAAAGCCGTCAGCTCCAATGCAGAGGGCGTTCTTGTAGTCGTCTACCATTTGCATGTTCTTACTGGAGGCTTGAAGGATCGGCCAATGGACGCGCATTCCTTCCATGCCCGGAAGTGGTGAAGCCGTGTCGACAATGTAAGGAATCGTGTACACACGGGTCGAATCATCCGGGCGGTACGCGGCTCGATGAGACACAAGGTTCTGCCCAAGTTTCAATGGAAAGACGGAACCAGATGACAAAGGAAACAATTGCGAAACGAGATAAGTTGAAGACGGTGCATTGGTAAGTTTTCCAGACGAGAGCACGTGTCGCTTAATTCATCCGAGAGTTGATCGGCCTCACTTCTGAGAAAATACGAGGTTTGAACAACTCACCAAGTACCAACTGTTTGTGGGAAGCGGATGCCCATTCTTATACAAATGGTCTCCCCAAATATCCGAAGCTGATGCATCGTCGTTCCGCTCGATGCTGAGCATTCCCATGTCTTCTACGGGCGACAATCGAAAGGGATCGTCCGCACCGTACAACGATCCTGAGCCGCCGTTGCCCGTTTTGTCTCCACGAATGTCGATAACGCGGTTGCCATTCCGTTTATGGCCTGGGATCAGAAAGACTACTCCGCTCCCAATCAGCAAAACGACGGCACCCACAACGGCACCAATGACGATTCGTTTGATTCCACCAAAACGCAACAGAAGTTTTTCGCATCCGGTACTGCTTTTTTCTACACTTCTTGCCTCATCTTCGCCGATCGTGTAGAGTGCAATCTCCTCATCATCTTGTGATTCGGAGCTGGAACTGATCGATCCGTAAGATGACGATACCCCAGGTGACGAAGACAGGTGCGACGAGGGTGCCATTGTACGCTATCTTCTGGTGTTCGAGACCTGTTATTGAGCGTCAAACCTGGCAACGCGTCGTAGATTCCGATGATGGCCTGGAGAACACTAAAACCTGGACGATTACGAGATTGAATTCGTAGTTGTATGCGAACGGTGAATAATTTTGTGGGGATGCAATCACCGGACAATGATACGATCTTCCAGTTACGGATGGGAAACAACGGTCGCGAAGGAGTGATTTTCTATTCCGGCATGTTTCTGCGTCGGAATCCTTTTTGAACTGTGTGATCATTCCGATTTTCTCAGCTACCGGGCCGTGGCATCATCGATGACAAGGGGATTTTATTTTTTACACGCATATTATTATTACTTCGTAAAAGTAAGGTTTACTTCGTATTTATTACCGAAGTATTACTGTTTTTTGTACGTAGAGGAAAGCTTGCGAAAGGATCGGTCACACCATCAGAAAAGTGCGTACAAGAATATTTAGGTAACTTATTTATGACTACGGATTTTGGTGCGTATGTTGCTGTTACGTACCACAACAGCACGTAGGTGGTGGTGCGTTTCGCTTCAAATTCCATTTTTATTTTTTTGTCGAAACCTATCATCATCATAACAGGTAAGGTTACGGTAAGTTACCGGTATCATAAAAATAGGTCTTCGTTTTTGTTAGTCTAAGTACCGGTACGTATGGTAACTTACCTGCTACTCTACTAGGATATGGTGAAACGGAGCATCTCATTCTTTTTTTTGGGACGACTTGTAGGGACAGCCAGTAACAATATTCAGGGGTGCTTGCTCCGGAAAATGGTTGCCCACCAATATTATTGGTATTGCTCGTCAGGAAGAGACAGAATAACAATGACAGCACTAACAGCATCACACGGGTTGCTGACAAATAGTGACTCTGCAGAAGATATTGTTCCAACACTGTTGCATACGCTTCGATACTATGTAGTAAATAACTTCCAATTAGTGGAGTTGTAAATAATCAACCATACCTTATTGTAATTGGTGGGCAGCATTGTCTTATAAACATTTTGAATTATTTTGATTGGTTAGAAATTGGTTACAAATTCCCAATTTTTATTCAAAACTGCACTTTTTTCGACCTACATATGACAACAAACTATTAACATACCCAACACCATCGCATAACCAACTTTCCACTCGTCTACTAATTCTACTAGCTACTGGGACCATAACCACAACTCCACTAGCCCCCTTTAAGGCCCAATTAATTAGTTTTTAAAAAGGAAGATACTGTGAGCTTAGCTCAGTACAAAGTACAAAGTAACCTTAGTTTTCAGTGGCTTGATGTCTCAAAAATTGTAACAGCCTGTAGCACTGTAGCGCTGTGGAACTGTGTTAGGAAGTACAAAAATACAAAGTGCAAAGTAAGGTCACTCCTCAGTGTTCTTGCTAAGCATCTTGCTAAGCATCTTGCTAAGCATCTTGCTAAGCATCTTGCTAGTAAGCATCTTGCTAGTAAGCATCTTGCTAGTAAGCATCTTGCTAGTAAGCATCTTGCTAGTAAGCATCTTGCTAGTAAGCATCTTGCTAGTAAGCATCTTCTTGCTAGTAAGCATCTTGCTAGTAAGCATCTTGCTAGTAAGCATCTTGCTAGTAAGCATCTTGCTAAGGATCTTGCTAAGGATCTTGCTAGTAAGCATCTTGCTAAGCAGCTTCCTAGTAAGCATCTTGCTAAGCATCCTGTTTAGCACCCTGTTTAGCATCCTACAGATACTAGACTGTCACCACGAGCTAAGGAGGTATGTAGCTCTTACATACATCCCTACACAGGGACCTAGCAACATACTTACCATCCTCCATTGCATCATACTAGATTCTTTACACAACCATCTACTATAAAATACCCAAGACCTCACCTCAACAGAAATAAAAAATTTACATCAGAATCTCAAGTTACAATAGAAGGTGTGGATGGGAAACCTCAAGTAAAATTGGAAGGTGCAATAGTGCATTTGAGAAGGAAAGAATGTATTCAATCATCAAAAATTTCGTCACATAAGGAAAGTAAATATCAGTCTATCACCATCACTCATGAAAAACCTAAAAAAACATGGACTATCCCATCAAATTTTGCATTGCATTCGGACAAACCATGGGCAATGACAATACGAAGTTTTTGCCTATCTATCTTTCTTTCTTGATTTTTAATATCACAAGCTAAATGTGCGCAATTATTGGTACTTGATTGAACTCGTGAGAGGAAAGCCGTGAGTATTAGTAGAAGTAGGAGTACTACTACTTCTTTTCCTCTGAATCCAACTTGATGCTTACTTCAGCACAAGGAACAAAAAAATAAAAAATGCTATTGCATTAGTCAGAACCATAGTCTCATGGAATGGCGACGAGGACGACGTTGTACCATCTGGGTTTGTCCCTAGCCAATTCCGTTCCGTGTCACGAATGGCGTCTTGCAGTTCCAAAAAATTGAGCGAAGAAGGGCCTACATATTCCCATTTCCAAAAAATTTTGTTCGTGCCATCATCTCTTGTGACGGTTGGCATGACAAGTAATGTGGTTTTGTTGGCCCCACTTTCGGTGTCATACTCCTCGAAAGTGCCAGGAGCTGAGCTTCTGTTGGTACCATAAAATTCAGACTTTTCGAACGGCCCGTTGTACGAGATGCCTGCTATGGGACGATCGTTCCCATCACTGCCGATACAATACAAAAAGATTTGGTCTCCGTCTGATCCCAGATCGAAGTAATGCGTACCGTTGCCTCCTTCTGGGTCGGTCCCGTTCACATCTACATCAATCCATTCCTCGCCGTATTTGTACACTTCGAAGTCGTCGCCCATTCCAAAAGCAACACCGGCTGGCACGCCCTCTGACGGTGTCGTAAACTTGACGACGCCTTCTCCTCGCAAAACATTTGGAGCAAATCCTTCTCCACCATTGCCATCGTCTCCCCAGGCACGATCTGTTAAGTAAAGATCCAGATTTCCTGGAATATCTTGAAACCCAAAGATAATTACCTCGCCGTACCGTCGGTCGATGTCAACAACGGACAGAGGATTGATTATGATAGGCCATGCGTTGATGTTGATGAAATAAAAGGAGCCGATCAATAGACTATCACATGCTTCGCCCAATCCACCATTGGAGGTTGACGCCATCTTATATAATCAAAGTGCCTGTTGTAACTCTAGAGTTCCTAAAGAATGACATCAATGACGATTACGGGTTGACAATTTCGATCTTCTTTCACCGTTTTTTCAACAGAATTACCGCTAACCTTAGGACAAAGTCGATCAAGATCACTTCGGATTGTTGTTTAGTACCGGTACTCGTACGCTTTTTACGTACGTGTAACGTAGGATTTTGATTACTTCGTACTTCGTACAAAGTACCGGTACGTAAGGTTTACGTCTATCGTAGAACAGAATTAGGTCTTGAGATCCAAGTTGATCTTGCGGGGTCATACAAATCTCAGTTTGTTGTCAGGCTTAAAAAATGAACGTAAAAAAAAAAACTACGAAGTAATCTTACTACGTGTACTCTTACCGTACGGTACGTATATCCTACGAACAATTTTGTACATGCAATAATATACGAAGTACTTGTAATGACTACGAAGTAAGATTAAACCTTACTCGTACCGTAAATTACTCGTAACCTTATCAATATCATTCCCGAAAAATTGTTTACACCTTGTTCAATGACCATGTCCCAAGTTAAGAGCTATCTTAGTCTTCAGAGATAAATCCTCCAAAATTCCCTTAGTTCATGGTGCGTGGCAGACCTTACGCGCGTAATTTAGCATCTACGGTCGATGACAGACAGGCGTGACCATTTTTTCGGAAAAGAATGAATCAAAAACGTTCAACAACAAGATAAACAAGGAACAACATCGTCACTACTTGAATCATCATCAGCTCCAGCCTCCAGCAACATCTCAAGAACAAAGTTGCCTTTTCTCTTTTTTAGAAAGAAGCAATCAGGATTTAGGAGAACCATAACAAATCACCTCGAGGTCTTTGCAAGTGAAAGCTAAATCGGTGCTACGGAAAAAACCCAGTACGATGTCAAGAATACAACAATTTGCTTCCGTTTCATTCGCATTGTACATTGTGGTGCTGTTCTCCCACGCGCATGTCCATATCGAACATGTATCCGCGTTTTCGTCCGCAGGAAAAACGTTTGCGTCCAGATCACCGACGACGACTGGGACATCAACAAGGCCAGAATCTGCGCTCGCCATGTCTTCCATGGGGATTACAATGCTTCCAGAGGGATTAGCCAAGACTGTCGTCAATGGCGGAGAGACTGGAGCAACTCCCATCGGCCGGGGCGACATTGTCACTGTGAAATACACTTGTTATTCGGTCGGTTTGGGAGACCAAGACGAAAGCGACGCCGAAAATGTTCTCCTGGCACGGTCCGATTCTCAGAAAGTGGTATGTAGCAGAATCACAAGACGTCATTTATGAACGAACATGTGAACTACAAAATGTAGCCATTCCTCGTTTCCTATCTCCCGATGGCGACCGCGTGCGTTTGATTGTTGTTCTTTCTCTTCCTGTTCGTATCTAATATCGCTTGTAACTGCAACAATTACCTTGATTCTTTCGTTTCCGTTCCATTGCCACACCATGCATACTAATGGGCAGGTGGTCGGGGACGGATCGATGGTCCCCGGTTGGGACGCCGCTCTTCGGAGCATGACTGTCGGAGAACGTGCCGTAGTTCGAATCACAGATCCCTCATTGGCATACGGTGGTGCTGACACCGACCCAAGAGGAGCTGCTGCGCTCGGCGCTCTCCTTGGCGTTGACTCTGCTCTCGCTTCCACTGCTCGCCTCGAGTTTGATATTCAGGTTCTAGCGGTTCAGCCGGCAGCGAAGGCCGCCCAGATATTCGATATGAACTTTGATGCCATGGCGCTCGAGGACGACACCCCAAAGACAGCCGAAGAGATTGCAGCAGCTTATCAGGTGAAAATGGCCAACAAAGCACCCAAGAAAGAAGGTCTCGAGGGGTGGATCGACACGGTTAAGAATTATTACTTCTTTGGATTTTTCGAGGGTGAAACCGGGGAAGAGGCTCCATGGTACCTCAAGCCATCAATTACATTCCCTATTGCTTTTGCAGTTGTTGGAGCCGCCTTCTATGTTTCACTTCTTTCTGGAGCCATTAGTGAAAAGGGTGCTCAAAGTGTAGACGAACTGGATGTCTTGGTTACAACTACGATGATGACTCTTCTTTCCAGTTTCTCTTCCGTGTAACGAATCGATATATAGAAGAAACAATATGAGTGGCGGACTAGATTGGTTTAATTCATTGCGGTGTAGGGAGATGTAATATAGACGCTTGACGATATCAAAAGTTATTCGTCATTGACTCATGGGGTGGGAATAGAGTCGTTTGAAAGAACGGTGCCCCATAAACTCAAAGTGTGGCATCGGATTTTCATTGTATCGTGACGCAATCAACTCTGCATACTAATGGGCAGGTGGTCGGGGACGGATCGATGGTCCCCGGTTGGGACGCGGCTCTTCGGAGCATGACTGTCGGAGAACGTGCCGTAGTTCGAACCACAGATCCCTTTATCATAAAATCCTTTCTGGGAACCAAGTTGGGATCGATTCATAGAAACGGACGCAAAGTGGGTTGTGTTGCCATTTCTGGTCTATTTCGATCCTCCATCACACATAGCCATGGCAAGAAGAAGAGTACTGAATCTAAATTTCATGTATTCTATCCAATTCTTTGCACAATGCCGACAATACATGGTACAAAATCAATTCGTGCATGGAGTGCTGTTATTATGGGTTACTTTCGGAACGTCTAGGAGCGTATCCAGTCTGGGCGGTTCACTATCTACAAAATTGCATACTTCGTGTTCCCCTGTATGGGAACGTCCATACTGTTTTTGTATGATTCGCAGTGTGGAAAGATTTGTTTGTTGTCAAGAAGGATACAAATCAGAGCAGAAGAAAGTCAGAACGTTGTGTTATTCCGATGGAAAATGGAAAAGCAGAATTACTTAGAAGCTATCAGTATTATTACTGGTATGATTCAGTGAAAATCAGAATATCATCCAACCGATAGGACCCTTTTTCAATAGACTCGTTCCGTTAGTTCGGTGGTATGGTGGGGACGTCGAAAAATGAACGAAAACCGTGACAATCGAGGAGCTCAAAAGCATACGTGACGTTTTTTGGATCTGATGACTGTCGCATTGAAGAACGACATTTGCTACCAAGAAACGGGATTGCGAACTGAAAAACGGTAACCTTATTCATTAAAAACATTTTCACGACCACGACCATCACGCAACCTCCGTAATCAACTAGAGCGAACCAATGAGAGAAGCATTTTTTTTTTCATCAATGCTTAGGCCACGCCTACAAGTACGAGTACATAAAGTAAGCGCATTTACCCGATAAGCTCCGAAGATTACTCGTACTACCGTTCGGTACTACCGGTACAGTGCAAAAAAAGGACGAAGACAAAGTTTCTGATTGATTGAAGGAAAGATTAATGGTTAAAATGATTATTCGTAGTAGTATTTCCGGGTCCGGGTCATGCTGAAATATAAAGGTGTAGGCGGTACAATCTCTGCAATCGACATTAAAAGTACATGCGCTACTATGAAAAACAATTTGGCGCGACGAAGGGTAGGGTACCATAGTCGTGTCTATCGTTGGATCTACTGGTGAAAAGAAGCGTTGTCAGTCGTTTGATTCCGTTTCTGCATCGAAATAATCAAGCATGTTCTCCACATATAGGTATTGAGGAGCTTTCTATCTGGAATACTTGCGAGAGCTGACAGCATAATCCTTGCTTCATTGTTTGAACATCATGTATTTTATGCAAGAACCGATGGCATTTTTCTACAAAGAGTAACCTTAACTTTACTAGTTCGTACGCGATTCTCTTTGCCGTGTACTACTTGTATCGTACTGATAAAAAGAAATACTCGTACAGCAGTCCGTTTTCCAGTACAAATTGCTGCGATCAAAGCCTAGCACCGTAAAGAGAATACCGGAAACAAGAAAAGTACAGGTAATTTAATCAAATAAAATAGTACTAAGGTTATCGTACGGTAAGTTAACTTACGTAACAACTTTTGTAACAAAATCTCCATTCGAAGTTCGAAAGTGTATCATTCTCATCATGGTCTCCGAAACTAACCCATCTAGTAAACAATACGGTAATTACAATAGAATTAAATCGTTCTAAAAGAGAACCATCCTTCCACGCTTCTTAAGGTTCGATATGATCGCCATATGATAAGTCGTGAAATCTGAACATGGATCACATCATTTCGAAGTCAGATGATGATGGTAAGGTTACTCGTGCACGTACTAGTACCGTGCACTAGAAAATTGAACTTTCATTTGTATTCCTTCCTTAAATAGTTTTTTCAGTTCGGGAAATGAGAACCGAAAAAAGATCTGCTACTTTTTTTTCGTACAGTTCCTACCGTACCAAAAAATTTTTGAGCTTATTTGGGGTATTAATCGTGACAAATCGTGAAATGTTGTAAAACCGACCGATACAACTTACCTACGATACAGTATGAAAAATGATCTCCCAGTACTAATTTCCGGCATCCAGAGATAAATTTTGTTCCCGAATGGGATTCCAGCGCAAGCCATAATTCATCCGAGCGGACAAATCCTCAGATTTAGACAAAAAACTGCATGAACGTAGGAAACGCTGTTCTTCTTCACGTTTGAAAAAAATGGACACAATTAGTCTATGCACTGGTCTGGAAGAGGTCAAAGCCGGTTAGAGATTAAAAGATGTACCACTAATTGAATAGAACCCACTTCAATTATGATATCAAAAGACTTTATCCAGGCCCAATGAAGAATCTACCTTTTAATCTGCCCGTCCTACTTGAAATTTGTAATTCTGTAACCACGTTCAACCGGAGTCATGAAGAACGCCCAACTCGACTCGGCATGCTATAATAGTTAAGTTCGTCACAATTTGCGAATTCATGAAACAGCCTTCACTCCACATTCAACATTCAACACCCAGGACTTCTCAGATCTAACTTTACCTCATAATTTCACAACCGCAACAAAACTTAAAGCAAACTATAACAACCATAATGAATCTCTTTTCAATCACGCTTCTTGCTGTCGTATTGGTAAATGTGTCCTCTACAGTCCTTCGAGGATCTACTCAGGGTGAGAGTCAAAACCGTCATCGACATTTATCCCAAACAACCACATGCAGGCTATACATCGAGGATATCCAATATAAAACTAAAAAGAAAGACAGGACATCGGATACATGGGTTTGCGAATTACCAAAAGAAGATTCTAGAATGCTCGGATTGCAATACCTGGAAATTGAAGGAACCGAGTCAATGATGGAACATGCTGTACCAGGCCAGTCGACGATGACTGTCAGTAAAGCCATCGTTAATACGGAAGATCCAAAAATTTACATTCCTGCAGATGCGATCATTGAATTTCATAACGATCCCCGCGGCACTGACGCTACAAGAATCGACCGGGATCTTGCGGATAAAACAAGAGTTCTCACTACTCTTGTGATTCGCATATCTGACTCCAATGATATTGCACCAACTCCTGACGTCTCTCAACTTGAAAACGACTTTTTTGATGATGTAAGCTGTCTCAAGACACGATACAAGGCCTGCTCGTACGGAAAACTCGAGATCGAGGCCTTTTCAGGTATAACGGAAACCGGTGTGGAAGTTCATAAGGGAGTTGTCGACGTCAAGATCAATTTTGATCTTTCCACCAACAACCATCGCAATATGTTGCAACAGGCTGCGGTGGCAGATGCTATTGATCAACTCGGAGACTTGGACACGTATGACCTCGTTGCTTTTGTCTTTCCACCAGGCACCGGGGATTGGTTGGCATATGCGTTCGTTGGTGGCAAGTTTAGCTTCTACAACAATGAGGCTGCGTCGTTTGTGTCGGTTCAAGTGCACGAGGTTGGTCACAATCTTGGACTGGCCCATTCTGGAGACGAAGGTGGAACCGATTATGGCGACAAGACAGGGTACATGGGACAATCATATGCCAATGACGATACGAATATGTGCTTCAATCCAGCGAAAAATTATCAACTTGGTTGGTACGATGACAAGGTAACGACAGTCAATCCTCTTGACGGTGAGCCAGTCAAGGAATTCATTCTGAATGGAGTTGCCGACTACAACGGGAATGATGATGCGTTGATTGTAGTCCGGTTGCAACAAATGGCATCCGATCAAGATTATTACATAGGATACAATCGCCAAGCTGGAATCAACCTTGACACCAAGGAAGACAAGAATCTTGTCACAGTTGTCCGCAAGGAGAAAGGACTACCAACAGAATACGGTTTATCAAAAAAAGTTGCGTCGTTGTTCTTGGGTCAATCCTATATTATTGAAAACTTCAATGATGAAAGAGGAAGGCATGTTGCAATCAAATTCGCTGCCGTATCGAATGGAAACGCAGATATTCAAGACGCTGCTATTGAAGTCATTGACGTCTACAATATGCCTGAAACTCCTACTCCTACACCCCTAGAATGCGAAACGCACACCATTGAGATTACAACTGATGATTACCCCGAAGACAATAGATTCGTCATTCTTGACAATGAGCTTGGTGCAATGGTGGCTCAGGGCCCAGGGATGACACAGAAACGCACTTTGTACACAACTGAAGTGTGCCTTCCATACAATAAAAGCTACAAATTCATCCTGTACGACCAGTTTGAGGATGGCATATGCTGTAAACAAGGTCCTGGCTCCTACCGTGCACTTGATTCCCAAGGAAACGTTTTATTTTCCAGAGTGAAAGTAAACGAACCATTTAGTGTGAAAGTTGAGCACTTTCAAGTTGGTATACCTGTCGGTAAGCAGCCCAGCCCGATGCCTATTGCACCGAGCCCAAGTCCCATCACTGCAACTACTTCCCCAACCATTGCCCAGATCGGATCTCCCACTGCTGCTCCTACTCTACCACCCACCGTCCCTCCTACGAAACCCCCTACTGCTCCTCCAACTCTACCGCCCACCGCCCCTCCTACGAAACCCCCTACTGCTCCTCCAACTCTACCGCCCACTGCCCCTCCTACGAAACCCCCTACTGCTCCTCCAACTCTACCGCCCACCGCCCCTCCTACTGAACCCCCTACAGCCTCTCCTACTCGACCACCCACTACTCCTCCTACTCTAGCCCCTACCGCCAAACCTACTATAGGTCCAAAAGTGGTCTGCAAGGACAAGAAAGGAAAGTTCAAAATCAAGAGCTCGGGCAAAGGAAAGAAAAAGAACTGCAAATGGATCAAAAAGAAGAAGAAATGTGATAACACCTTCGATGGCAAGCCGTTATGGAAAAGCTGCCCAGCTGCGTGCCAGAGATGCGCTGATTTGTAACCAAACTAATGACCAATATCAATTGGACATGCAAGAAGCTACTGTACAATATTAATTCATATCGATTTCAATTACGATACAAATACAACACAAATTGAAAAACAAGAGATCAAGAATTTGGTGATGCGTCTCATACGATTTTAGGTATTTCTATTAATCTATCAGAACGATGACATGGTGCAATCATCGGAATCGTAGCTCTCTTCGTAATCGTAAGAACTCAAAATTTCACTGTCCACTATCCGCATATCGCGTTCGTCTTGTTTCTTTTTCTTCGCAAAGCCAAACGCATTCCCGATGCCGAACATAACCCCGGCATTTGGTTCTCTTTCTCTGCCATCGTTTCCTTCATTTGCAAGTAATACAGTGGTGTCCAAAGAGAGTCTCTCTTCACTAGTGTCGTGTCTGACCATGTATACATCGTCGTCGCGAAACTCCATGAGATATGATTCGTCTGTCTCCGAAATGAAAGATGCGCTTGTTGGGACATCTTTGTCCTTATTTGCCAAGGAGGCCATCATCTGTTCTATGATACCGTTGCTAATTTCAGAATCGCAATCAGAATCAGAATCCGAGTCGCTGCTACTAGATGTCCAAGAATCGTCACTAGGATCATCGTATTTGTTGTGGCGAAATCTCACATTCTTCCGTGAAGTGGAGTTCTTATATTCCCTTGAAACAAGTTCCTCCGAACCTTGATATCTTTGCACTTTCATCGAATGAGTTCCTTTGTTTTTCTTTGCTTTCCCTCTCCCTGCAATTCCCAACGACAAGATTCTTGTTTTCGATGAGCTGGTTGAACAGAAAAAGGAAAAGAAAAAGGAAAGGAAGTGATGAGATTCGATACACGGAGAATGATGCATTGTGAGTGCAATACAATGATGTGCTTACGGTTTTTTCTGGGCTGATATGCTTCCTCTAACGTTATTAGTTGCCACTTTTCCCATTCTGAGCATCTCAGACTTTGCTATCGCATTTGATTCGCCTAACGACTTCCCTATGTGATCAAAAAGTACGTTCATGGTGTTGTCTTTCCTTTGGCGCTCTGATTCTATGCACGGGGTAGATTCAAATGGACACGTTCCCATGACATTGATGGCAGACTCTACTTGATCCAACTCGTGAAAGTCGTTGCAAGCGTCTAAATTTGTCGTGTCGATTAACCTCGTCGCTTCGATTAACTTTGTCGTGTCGATTAACTTTGTCGCGTCGATTCTCTCCGACAGTATTGACGCATACCTCGTTGGGTCACCGCATACTCCCAACTCCGATGCGTGTGGTGCATGCCAGGCATTATGGCCAAACAATTTCAGTTTTTCGTCGACAGAATTCAAACCAGGTGACCCACACCCGGATGAAATGCCACAGAATGAAAGTTTCGTCGTGTCGATTGTCTTCAACGGTGAAGGCGTGCAACTCATGGAATGTCCACACGTCGTGTCGATAGCCTTCAACGATGAAGGCGTGCAATTTACGGAATGCCCGCACAATCCAAGTTGCGTCGTCGCGTCGATAGCTTGCAAGATCGACGGCTCACGTGCTCTAGACAAGCGCGATGGCACATTTGCTGTAGACGGGCACAATGGCAAATGTGCTGTAGATGGGCACGATGGCACATGTGCTGTAGACGGGCAAGACGGCACATATGCGGTAGACAAGCACGACGGCAAATATGCGGTAGACAAGGAAAGCAATTTTGGCTTGTTTCCATCCTCCTTGGCGACATCTTGCTTTCCAACTTTGGGTACTTTATGGGAAATTTCTTCCTCGGATGATTTGAGCACATCTCTGCCGACAAAAATGCGGACAAAGGGCTGGTTGTCGTTGGTCCTCATCGGCACCATTTCGATTCGGTCTATGTAATTCTTTCTGGTGCTTTCTCGTCTCGTCCGGGGTTGTTTCGGGTCTTGCTTCCCTCCCACGGACGTTTTTGGTTCCGAATTGGATTGCGATCTTGGTTGTTGAATATTGCCATCTACACAATCAGATGACGGCGGGGGATCTCGGCGACTCGTGTCGTCGGTTGCAGCAGTGCATGCACGGTTTCCATCCCTGCCGAATCCCGTTGTTATGGATCGTGGCACAGGATCTTGTCGTTGTTCAACAAGAATCCCTCCCACCCTGTTTTGATCCGATTCGAATCGGTTTTGAGCTTTGCTTTTCGGAGTGCAATAAACCGACCTGGAACCCACAGTTTGTTTGGAGGAAATTCGCTCTTGCCTTGAAGCACCTAGCGTGGACTTGCGAGTCCTCAGCTTTCCCGGTTTAGCCATTTTGATCCAAGAACTAACCAAAGACTCCTCTCCAACGATTGAAAGGACTGTGGGAACAACCAATCGACCTACCGTCGTATCGTTTTTGTTTGCGGCCACCTATCGGCTGTCGGAGTGAGACAGTGCAAGAAACAAGGATGGCGTCCAAACATTGTTTACTTGTACGTAACCTTTACCGCAAAAACACATCCTGATACTTCGAACCGATCGATAGTCGGCAGTGTACCAAGTACGATAGAGATTTTGCAAAGTTTCAGAGAAGCGTTCGAGGTTTTTAGATCAACATACAGAAAATGCGTTGAGAAAAATTCTTCAACGAATTTGATGGCGCGACGTCAATTTTTCCTAATTACAGTAAATCGAGAGCGAACGGAAATAGGTGTCGTTCGCTTTTTCAACGGTCTTCAGGTTCAGAAAGAATTTTCCATATCATAATACTTCTAATTTCTGAGTACAGCATTTATGGTGCGACGGTGCGAGTATTGGTTGACGTACACCATCGCACATGATATTTTGGACAGAAAATGGTGACAGTAAAGTAAGTTATCGTGTCAGAGAAGATCATTGAGATCTTCTTCATCAAAATTAAAACAACATAACGGTAAACTACGATACAAGTACGAGTACAAGTACCAGGTAATCATAGTAATATTATTAGGAAGTAAGGTTAAGTCTTACTTCGTATGGAGTATTTACGTAAGGTTAAAGAGATGTCGCCCTGGATAAACAGTACAAGGGGAGCTGTGAGCACCGAGCAGCAAGCAGTGGCAAATATGGGATGAGGTTTCGCTGGGTTCGACATGTGGTTTTTGTATTGTAAAGAGATACCCTAGCGTCGCCCTAGATAAACAGTACAGGGGGGGCAGCAAGCAGTGGGCAAATATGGGATGGGGTTTGCTAGGTTCGACACGTGGATTATGTACTACGAAGCGATACCCGAGCTTCGCCCTAGGTCAGTAGAATCAATCACGAGGATCAGATAACAATGGTTACCAGGGAATATAAGATCATTTTTGTATCTCTAGGGTTTCGCGTCCGCAAAAGCATGCTTACGGCAAGTGTATAACAAAGTGACAAGCAAACAAGTAGGTATCGAGCACAAAAGTATCGTGCCAGATCGTGCCACTGTGCATTTTTTTCCTTCACGAAGTTCTGGATCTTATTTCAGAGGCCACAAGTTCAAGTCCCTCTGCGAAAGATTTGTGTCGATTAGATGTTTCTTTCATGATAGATTGCCACAGTTCTCCGTGTTTCGGTTCGGCCTTGATGCATCGTTCCTTCACCGCTTCTTTCTGCTGTTTTGTTCCATGGTTCGATTCAAAAACGTAGAATTTCGCCCATGTATCCCCCAGATCCGGATCAAGCAGTACGGCCCGCTCGAACCATTTCCGTGCCTTTACGATCTTGCGATCTGAGGCGAAGAGAGATGCCACGACGGAAATGACCAGAGGTGACTCTGGGTTGCGCTTGATGGCATCGGCAGATTTGCTCTTTTGTTCCACCCTT
The DNA here is from genome assembly GCA_037355855.1 of Pseudo-nitzschia pungens. Classification (NCBI taxonomy): domain Eukaryota; phylum Bacillariophyta; class Bacillariophyceae; order Bacillariales; family Bacillariaceae; genus Pseudo-nitzschia; species Pseudo-nitzschia pungens. Next base: position 2,358,123 of record CM074760.1, on the reverse strand, counting down.
GGCGCAGTCGCTATGTTTTCTGCTAGCAACCGCCCAGACTTGGGGCATTCCTGCAAAGCCCGGGCCATTAGCGATTCTGCCAGCTTTGCATTTCCAGATCTTCGCTCCAGCCGAGTCGCTTCGAGCCACAAGAAGTCGTTTTTCGGGTGTTTGAGACGGGCCAGTTCCAACAAAGATCGGGCCTTTGCGACACCTTGCTTCGAGCTCGAATCCGTTGCAGCAGAGCTGTCATCTACGAGAAAAGTATGCGCCCTCTCTTCCAACCGACTTGCCAAGATCCATAAAATCACGTTGTCCGAACATTTTTCGATGCCTTCCTGGTATATTTTTCGTGCCTTATCCAAGTAAGACTTTTTCTTTTTCCGAATCTTCTCGCCGCTGCTGTTATCGAGATCCCGCGGCAAATCGTCGGAGCAAATCTGACCCCCCATCATGTACAGTTTTGACGCCGTTTTTGGATACTTTTGAATCCCTTCCTCTATCAAAGCAAGAGCCGCCCGAGTATCTCCTGCTTCTCGTTCCAACAGCGCTGCTTTCATGAATACCCGTTCACTGGGCGCCCGCTCCCGCGCTCGCTCCAATAATACACGCGCCCGCTCTGTTTCTCCCGTCTCCCACTCAAGCTTTGCAGCGGCCAACCAAACTCGTTCGGAGTCGGGATTGGCCTCGAAAGCCTTGGCAAGAATATCTCGAGCGGTATCGACGAATCCAGCCAGCCACTGTTCCTTGGCGCGGAGCAACCAAAACACTTCGACCCTTGGCAGTCGTTCGCTCGCGGCCTGCAGTACTTGATCGAGCGCCTCGTTGAGTTTGTGCTGCTTGACGCCGTCAGTATCGGACTTTTTGGCTTCCTGGTCTGCATCCTTGGTCAAAGATTCCGCAGAAACAGATGCCGCAGTTGTCGCGGAACCATTGCCATTGTCTTCGCCACTCGTAGAAGTGCTGGTCGAAGATTCTCCACTGGAGTTTTCGTCTTGTTTCGAAGACCCCGCTGTTTTCTCTAATTCCACTGCTTGCATCCACAGGCCTTTGCGAGAAGGAAACTGTTGGAGGGCATGTGCCAAAATGGCGCGGGCGGTGGCCACGTTGCCTCGGGCAAGGACTTGTTTTGCATCGTCGCTCCACGTCCGGATACGATCCTCGTCCAGAACACCCAATCCGATGGCCTTGGTAACAATGGCAGCGCTTGTGTGCGGGGCACCTGCCTTTTCGCAATCCTCCGCCTCCGATATCCATTGGTTCCGCGAAATGACAACCTCCTTTTGGGCCAAGGTCTTGAACGCCTTTTCGACGAGCTTCGGGACTCGCGAAAAGTGGTTTTGCGATTCCTCGAGTTTGGCGGCGGCCATCCAGATGGCTTTTTCGAGGGGGAGAGCCTTGCGGGCCTTGTTGAGGGTCTTTTGCGCCTCTTCGTAGGTCTCGAGGCGTGCTAGTGCCAACCACAACTCGATTGCGGTCGGGACCTTTTCGACGGCCACCGAGAGCAAGAGCTTTGCCCGGTCCTGGGAATCCTCCAGATCGATGGCATGTTTCCACAACTGGAGCGAATGGGGGTTTGCCTCTAGGGCCTTTCGCAGCACCGCCTTTTTGTGCGCGGGCAGTGTCTCGAGCTCGGCCGCTTTCAGAAAGAGGGGAACATTGTTGTCGACCCGGCGGACACCCGTTGCCAGGATGCTCTTTGCCACCGGCAGGGGGTGCAGGCGCGCGGCTTCCAACCAAACATCCACGAATTTTGGACAGGTCTCGCATCCCTCCTGAATGATCTTGCGTGCCTTGAGCGTCTTGCCGGCCGCCTCTTCGATCCGGGCGGAGGCGATCCATCCCGGTCCGTGCTTGGGATTCGTGTCCCGAACGCTTTTGAGAAGGAGTCGTGCCTTGTGGATGTCCCCCAGGTTGTTGGGAAGAGCCCCCGGTGCCCCACCGTTGAGGGTGCTCATGCTGGTGAGGTAGCCGCTCGCGTTGACGCTAGTGGCGAGTCCACTATCGTTGGCGCTCTCACTCATTTTGTCCAGCGAGAGTCCCAGCACGGTTCCACGGGCGGCTCCGATTCCGGACATGTTGACAGCGACGGAGGTCTCCGTACCATCGTTGACCTGCGTGTTCAGATTCATGGATGCCTTGTCGGCGTGGGTGCCGATTCTCGATTCCAGCATGCTGTCCGTGATGGGTGTGAAGATCTGGCCCTGTTTCTTTTCCTGCGCCCGTTTGTGCTTCAGCGAATGATCCCCCATGGCGTCGGGAAGATTCATCCACGCCTCTTCCGACAGTGTTCCCAATTCTTCCTTGACGTCTCGAAAGGAGTGCTGGATTTTCAGTCGCTCGCGGGCCCTCGGATCGTTGGTAAGCTCCGGTCCCTCGGTCGCGAGCGCGTTGTTGTGTTTCTTTCGCTTCTTTCGACGGTTTTGGAGTCGCTCGTCGATAGCCGCCCAGATCAGATCGGCCTCGTGGTCATCGTCGTCGTATTGTCCCTCGACGCTGGGGGCAGCGGCAGCGGCTTCGGCGGCAGACTTGGAGTGCTGCCCCCCGCTTCCCTCCTGCGGACGTCCACCTCCCGGTCCAAAATCCTCGTTGGAAGCTCCCATTTTGCTCGCTCCCCGTCCGGCACCGGCAACGTATCCGCGGGGTGCCGAGCCCCAGGGACTGCTGCCATCGGTTACCGAAGAGGTCGGTGCCGTAGAACCGCCACCGAATGCCGTATCGCCGGTGTTTCCCAGATCGCTGCGGGTTTGAAAGCCGGAGGCACCTCGTCCCCGTCCGGCAACGTATCCCCTCGGTGCTTGTGCCGGAGCGGAGCCGCCGGGGCCTCGAGCCGCCGGATTATATCCCCCAAACATGGCTGCGTTTGCGTTTCGGTGCTTTCAGTGCGTAGATTTTTCGTTAGTATTCTGGTTCTCGCTGCTTCTAGTTTTTGCCCCTTTGATACAGATAGAACCGCTTTGTTGTCGCTGCTTCCATTGTCGATGTTGTTGTCGTGTTTGTTGATGATCAAGGATCAAGAATTGTTTGATGGTTGTTGCAGGATTGTTGCTTGTCGTCTTTGTAGGTATCTTCACATCATACGTACATACGGCAATAGTCAAAGACAAGTTGAAAGTCGAATCACTCCGATAAATGAATGAATAATCCTACTTTACGTAGCTATTGAAGATATGATACTTTAATGCGTGACCAGTTGAATCACTAGTAGTAATTGCGTCATCGCGGCAGCGTAATTTTTTTTTCCGTCCGTTGGCAAACAAAAAATACTTGTACGAACTAAGATTAAGAGTACGTGTACCGGTAGGTGCTGTAAAAGTACGAACGATGAACAATCGACAATGACCCAAGCCATTACTGACCAGTACGGTACATACCGTAGCACACGACTAGCGTATGTTACCATCGAAATAACAGAATAATTTCCTTCCTCCGAAAGTCTCTCGTCTTTCCCATCACCGCACCGCTATTACATTATTGCAATGATGGTGTAGGAGGAACCGGCAGGAATCGATCCATCATAGCAAAGATACTGTCGACCGAACTTCTCACGAAATTCTAGTACCACTGAAACCATCATGTCGTCTACGCAAGAGGTCGGTGATATTTTCGGGCAAGGAAAGGGCTCGGCGCAAGCTATGCTGCGGAGCCCCACCGTTTTGATTCTTTGCGTGGGGTTGTGGGGAATGAACATTTTCTTTTTTCGATTGTTTGGTCTCGACTACAAATACATCCTGAGCCTGGACCTTGTCGAAATCGAAAAGGAAGAAAAAGACAAGGCCACGAAGGAAAGCAGGCGGAGGAGAGACGGATACACCGAAACATCCACCAGCGAGAACAACTCGAACGATCTTGAGCTAATGGAAACCGCCACCAAGAACAGTGGGTCGGCGGTGAAAAAAACGCGGGCGGCATCCCCGGCATCCATGGTGCTCGATACAAGCAGCATCAATGACATCATTCCCATCTCACAATTTCCCCAGTCGGGATCTTCCACGCCTTCGGACTCGTTCCCGCAGGGAGACGTCGGTTCGGCGATTTTGTGGTACAAGCTGGTCCTCTTTAGCGTTATACTCCTCCTCATCTTGCACTTTTCCACGCACTACTGGATGGATCACCTGCACCGGAACTCGATCGGAGCAGTTGCCTTTTTCTACAGCTCGATGATGCTCTACATTTTCTTTCCCGTTCGGCAAAACGAATGGCTCCGACGATCCTTTGTGATTGTCGTCAAGCGGACCTGGGCCCTCCTGCATCCGCGGTGTTCCTGCATTCGCTTGTTTGGTACCAACCGAATTCCCCGCCGCATTCCCTTTGTCGACGTCTTTTACGCCGATGCCATGTGCTCGTTGTCCAAGGTGTTTTTCGATTGGGGGATGCTGGCCCACCAGGCGGCGCACTATCCCGATCCGGTGCCGGCGGCGACCCACAACATTGTGGTTCCCTCTCTTTGCGCGGCACTCCCCTATCTGATCCGGGCACGACAGTGCCTGATCATGCATCGGGTCGGCAAGCTGCAGCGGGATCCAAAAAGATACCAGCACCTGATGAATGCCTTTAAGTACAGCACCAGCATGTACCCCCTGATCTTGTCTGCCTACCTCAAGACCTTTTCGGAAGGAGACGATACGTCCCTCCTGGATCGGATACTGGTGGCCCTCTTGACGTAAGTGTGTCGATGTTTGAAAGAGACCTCGAGGGGATGTGTCCGGATGGTGCGACTCACCGAGTCTTGCTCACATTATTTTTTTTGGTATTGCAAAGCATCAATGCATCGTATTCGTTGTATTGGGACATTGTCATGGATTGGGGAATGATGCAAGATCCGTACAGGGTAGCCCAGACCGCCTGTCGAGCGGGAATGCCTTCCACGATTGGAATCATGGATCAACCCGTGAAGGGGCACACCAAAGCCGCCGTGGGCCCGAGCACTGTCGATTCTTGCCACCACATTTGCCTCCGGCCGCGGCTTCGATACGGACTCACCCTGTCGGCACTCATCGTCACGGCCGATTCCTTTTTGAGATTCAGCTGGATGCTGAAATTCGTCCCCAATCTCTTTCCCAGCAACGACGCCTTTGTGCTGTGCACGCAGTTCCTGGAGGTCTTTCGGCGTGCCATATGGAACCTGTTGCGGGTCGAGTGGGAAAACATCAAGCAAACGAAAAAGGCAACCTCGCAGCCAAAGGCTCCGGATTCTCTGAGTGACGTCGATCCCCTCGAACATTTCCGCGATGGCGAAGAGCATCAGGAACTCATGTTTGGCGGTAATGTCGTAACGCACGGGAACAACAACACAACCGGGTTGGCGGGGAGCCCCGAAAAAGAAGATCCACCGGGATCTTCGCTGGAAATGAAAAGCCTGCGATAGAGAAACGGTTAGATAGTCGGGACGAGAATATAGGATTTCGAGCACTCAAACGCTCTTTGTCTTCGTGGGTACCAGCATCGCTTTGGTCTCAAACAGGACCCTTGCCACTTTTACGGCGAATAACATTCGCTAACCGTCGTAAATCTGATAGTCGTCGAGTCGATGGCGTCCGCAATCATACAACTTTTGAGACAAAAAAATAAAATGTTTTTATTAATTGCAGTGTATGACACGTCTGTATACCGTGCAGCTTGAGAACTGAAACATCTGGAAAATTTTGGGAACAATAGGCTTGCCGGAAAGGGGAGGATGTCCCATCGTTTGTTTGTTTCGCTCTGGTGAACCCGAGAAAGGATGTGATTAGATTAATTTTTGGAGATGATGACGTTCTATTTTTTGTTCTCTGGATTACAACTGCGTGAGAGTACTAGTGCATACTTGTACGGCTCCATTCTAATATCATCATACATCCGGACAAAAAAACAATGTCCACACCCATTAAAGAAGTTTGTTTACAAAGCGGCATGATTGTGCATTTGGAATATTTCATGGTCGTCGCTACTAGTACTGTCCAGCCTTCCGAGCAGCGAACTCTGTTTCACCCCCTATGAATTTTCCTTACCACTGAACAATATTGTCATAATTGTATACAGATCCCTATGGATGGACCTACCATCATGTTTAGCATCCCCCATAGCATGCTATTTAGCATACTCTTTATTCTATGGTCTTGCATATCATCGTAAATAGTACGAAGTAATAATATGGTATATGGTTCTGTACTGCTAAGGGCTGGAGTATGTAACTCTGGTACAGATCGCTAGCCAGGAATCCAGCATCATATTGAGCATCCACCATAGTAGCACCATATTATTAACAATAATATGAACATAATATTTTCTTCTTGCGTGGTTCACATTTAGGAGGAATTCCTGCTGGTACTGATCCTACTAGTACTAGTACTAGTACTACCTATTACCCTAACGAATAAAGCAAAACAACTCCCTCGCCCCTGCAAATCGACAAATAATGATTCCATGAACTTTTTGACTTGCAATCCAATAATCTACCTGATATGTCTCCTTTACTCTCTTCATAGTAGCCCAGCAGGGACAAAGATAATACCATGGATCTAGATCTAGCGAAGCAAGGTTTACGTTCACTGTACCTGCGAATGCAAAATTAGGGTTCGAGTTTCAAACACAAAAATGCAGGTTAACCATTCGATTTGTCAACTCGGCAGTCCGTCCATCGCCACGACGATCTATCTCGTTGATGCCTCCAATCAACGAGAACAATCCAACGACTCGCATCGATTTCAACACTTTCAACCATTGGTAGCTTGCTTCATGTTGTGTTGCTGCTCTAACGTTAATCAAAAAGAACAACAAAATATCTTCAAGAGACTCGAAGGACGACAGCAAAAGCAGCAATTATCCACCAGATTGGACGCAGAGATTCAACTATTTTGTTACACATACTCGAATTCAACAACCATGTCAGACACCGAAATGAAAAGCCCAAAGAGCGCCAAAAAGGCCAAGAAGAGCGACCGAACGTCGTCGGCTTCGGCTGCTAGCGCTACCGGCAAAACCTACGAGGAACGCGTTGCCGCTGTCAGTGTGATTGCCAAGCCTCTGGCTTGCAAGAAATCCACAAAGAAGGCCCACAAACTTGTCAAGAAGGCGGCTGGCGCCAAGCGCATCCGACGGGGTGTTAAAGAGGTCGTCAAGGGCCTTCGCAAGGGCGAGGGTGGCTTGTGCGTGTTAGCGGGCGACATATACCCACTGGATGTTTACAGCTTTTTGCCTATTCTGCTGGAAGAAAAGAATGTGCCCTATATCTTTGTTCCCTCCAAGCAGGACCTGGGAGCTGCGGCGTGCACGAAGCGTCCTACTTCGGTAGTTTTGGTCAAGGATAAGGCAGACAAAAAGGCCGGTGACAAGGAGTTCGATGGACAGGAATTGATGGATTCTTTGTTGAAGGAGGCGAAAGAATACAATCCCGTCGAAAGCAATTAAACGAAAATCAAACGCAGAAATAAATTGTACGAGTACGTGCATTGAATAGAATAACTGAATGCAGGGAAATGAAATGAGAAAAAATGGAACAAACATGAGCACCAAGCAAAGATACCGCCGGGGGAGAAGAGAGATAAGGAATTTCTCGCAATAATTTCATACTGATGAAGCCAATTCAAAGAAAAACATTAAACCCTTGGATGGAATGAACTATCAGAAGGGTGGAGAAGAACGGACGAGCCCATTGGTACCAATGTTTGATTTTTCGGGAGAGAAAAACAAAACATGGCATGTCGTCGATAAATAAACAAGATTCAATGCCATGTGTGGCTCCTACGAATTAGGATTCATTGCAAAACAATTGGTTGTTATCCTCTAGCTAGATCTACATATAATTTCGATTAAAACGGAAAAACACGCAAATACAAAAGTTATCAGTCAACCAACACCAAATCGGAAGGATGCTTCACATCACCATGGGTATTTTGCTTTGACGGCATCCTTTCGTGCATACTAATTTGTGCAGTTCGACGTTTGTTTTTCCTTCATTTATTTCAGCACTGCCTTGGCTATTCAGAAAGGCGTTGTCAAATTGTCGCTCTCTCCGGCAGTCAAGGGCCCCGACTGAATACTATGAGAACATGCGTAGATGAAGCTTCCAGTGATTTCTACCACAATGGAGGCAATCTGCTGCGAAACGTTTGTTTGCAGATTGGAGAATAGTCTCTTCAGTTCGCTCCATTGTCGCCTACGTATACTGGTTTGGTGCAACTCATGCCAATGGATTCCGATATACATGCTAAAGCCCTATGAAGCAAACGTAGCCGAATGCCTAGATTATGAAGCTCCACACTCATTCTTCGTTTATTAGATGAGTGAAAAAAGAAGACGACCTTCCTAAAACGAACCAACAAGTATCCAACGCTCAGCTACTTGTTCTTGCATTCATCAGATTTTGTCGTGGAGATTTTTCGGAATATCTACAAGAATCGACAACGACAAAAATATAATTGTGCAATTAAGAAAACACAGTATGTCAGTATGGTGTTTTGAAAAAACGAATTTGTGTTGGGGGTCATCTGTACAACAATACCAGTCATTGCAGCAACATGAGTTGAGTTGCAGTCACCATCAGGAGACAAAGTGACGAGGAACCGAAGTTAAGATTAGTTTGTTATAATGATAGGAACCTCAACAATACAGATAACAGAAGCAGTTGGCAGTTCGAGAATTGCAGCTGATAGCCCATAACGCACCAACAAGGAATCAAGACAGACAAAACAAATCAAATGACTTGTATCAATGTTCTGCAGCTTGTTTACTTCTTGTTTGATACAATGATCAAGATATTTTCTGCCTTCCTTCAAAAAGAGGAACACCTCTCCCGTGCTTGTTTCACTTATTGAAGCCCTAATCGAGAGAATTTGGTATCTAAACAACACGAAGTTATTTCTGCGAAGAAAAGAACGAAAGGAAAAAAGGAATGCCATGTATCGCTCACTATTTTTTAGTAACTTAAAATACTTCGTAACTACTAATTCCATAATTACCGGTACGAAGAATGATACCGGTACCCGTTTTCCACCGAATTCCTAACGGCTGATCATCAATCTAGAAATTCGAACCATGACGTAAACCTTAACTTACCGTAAGGTATGTTACATCTAAGAGTTCATTTCTACGAAGGAGATAGGAAACATCAATACTGAATACCAGTATTTTTCTCACTATGGTAATACCGTAAGGTCTACTCCTCTATTTTCCCGGTACAGAGTTACCATTACTCGTACGAGTAACTTACCGTAAGCAAGGTTATTCCTCTTGCTCAGTATTTCCAACTTACGATGGAACAACAGAACATGACGCACAAGGAACATCAGAAGTGACGCATAATGGATATGAATGACGCATACCGTATTATCACCCCTGGTACAAAAATACAGTAATTGGGACACGAATGAATTCACTCTTCTTTCCATTCTGACTGAATCAAAATCATCCCGTGCATGGATGTTGCAAGGAGAGTTTCCGAAAGTGTACAGCTACAGGTAAGCCTTAAGGTTACCTTACGCTGTTGTTCGAGATAACCTGCCGCGTTCCTTGTACTGTACTGCAACAAATGCCATCATGAGATACAGCACCAAAACTGGGAATGCACGGTCACAACGATCCATTTTCTAATCGTACTTAGAGCCCTCATATCGGAAAAAAGAATCGAAAATAACAATTCGTATTCTAATAACATGATCGCGCATCAAATTCATTGACTCGTCATCGGTGATGGACAAGAACTTAAAAAAATTCTTCTGATGGTCTTGTGTGAAGTTCTTTCTTTTCCTCTCTGGATCGTTCATCACGGAAGTACGTACTCGTATCGAGGTTTCCATCAAAGCAGCAATCTGAATTGGTCTGCAGGTATTGAAAACGAGTTGTCCTCATAAAGATAGAAAAAGAACAAATCCATATCATCACACCATGCGAACTTCGATCGTCGGCTTCATCCTCCTCTTGCCACTTAAGGGATCTGCTTTCATCTCCGAGAAACCACTCTCCGACCTGAAAAGATTAGTCGATGCCCAAGACCAAAAACGCCTGTCGTTTGGTCTGGATATTGGCAATCCAGGAGAGGTATCCAGACTTGCCATCGAAGGTATTGTTGTTGATCTCACCAAGCATACACCAAAGTCTACAGATGACTTCGTTGAAATGCCAGGCGCAAATGGGACTCCACAACTGCAATCACTGAGTGGAGGAATCCACGCATTGACTGTAGTTAATGACGGATCATTCATTTCGATGACTGGAAACAAGATCGTCAAGACCTTGAAAGGATGCTGGGAAATTATCTGGCGAGATGGAGAGCCCAGTGGAAGTTTTCTTTGTGGCTTCGAAGTCGATCAAGACTACAAGCGAAACGATGCAACTCTCCCAAAAGGCAACGTTTACAGTTACCTTCAGTGCGTGGACAAGCAAAAGTCTCAAACAGGAACAGGACAAAAAGATTGAAATCGCAGAACTTGCTACTGTCACTCTTCAAAAGAAGCACGAAGCACTTGACAAGATTTCAGAAACGAATAATTTAATCGAAAAGGCTCTTCACTACTACAACGCCGCGAACGCTGCGGAAAAGTATTCGATGCTCCCAATTGCAAGAATGAAGAGTGTTCCTGGACCCGAAGATGTGATTAATTTGGAGGGCGATTTATATGTTAGCACAAAGGGAACTGTGTGGACACAAAATCCACTCAACGGCAAGCAAATGATGCTTGGATACGCCAAAATGAAATGTGATTCGGCAGAGAAAGAAGAAGCTCTTTGATCATTATGTGAGCTACGACTTGACGAAGCACAAAAAGTGATAGAAGATACCAAGTTCAGATGTCTCGCGGACTTTGCAAAGCAACCTGGCAAGAAATGAGACAACTACCACGTACCTATTGGGAAACCTCAAGTTTTGTCCCCTAGAGTACGTTTCCGTAAAGCAGAAACACTATTATGAGACCAGCAAGCAGCCCACATTGGGCTGCCGACAATTTTTGCTCCACATATTCCTTCATGTGCAAATTTGATATTCAGTTATTCAGTTCAATTTAATTCAATTCGGTGCACTGTCGCTGAAAATAAGAAATCAATGTCGTGCATTGTCAGAAGATTCAGTGACGAATAATTTCAATTTTCAACTAAATAGTAAACTTATGATGGTCTAGAGAACCGTTTCGTCCGCACAAAAATCATAAAAGAGTTCTTGATGGGAAATGTATCGACTGTAGAATCAGAGTTTCGAATAAAGGAAGACTTTATTTTCACACGGTTATCCCTTGTAAAAATTGAAAAAAGAGAGATCCGTACCTTCAAAGAAGAGACCAGAAATGCACTTTTCTCCTCTGAATTTTCAAAATGTTCATTTACTTCCTCGTATTTTGGTGGAAATGTCTCTCATGTTGTTCCCACCAAAAAATAAGTTTAGTCTTGGAGATCGATAAAGATGCATGTGATACCAGCAGTGGTGTACATTACTTTTCTTCAAAAACATGAAGTTAGTGCTGGCACTAAGTGGTTCATAGACAGAGCAAATTTCAAGTATGCCATTCTTCTAAATCTCAACAACAGATACTTGTACTGTACTCATACTTTTAGACTCTGTAACAACAAAGATAGTTCAACAACGAGTTTATGGGAATTTTTTTACTGTAATTCAGTTCTCAGCACGTGTCATGGATTAATAAAGAAAAACAAGAAGGACAACAACAAAAGAGAAGAAGGTGGATACTAGTATGACTATCACTTAGAAGACAACATATGAAAGAAGAGTCAAACGGAAGAAACATTGTGCAGTACAGGAAGTTCGAGACAATAGTTTCAAATGTCGCAACGCTCTCTCTCTCTCTCTATCTCTCACACACACACAGTAATTCCTTTCTCAGAGTTACCGTAGTACCGGTACGGGCACGTATTCAAGGGGATCAATTAAAATTATTCGAAATACTTTACTTCGTAGTAAGATCTTACCGTAATAGTAAGATTAGTAAGATTAGTAATTAAGGTTTACTTGTACCGTACAAATGTTGAGAAGTAGTAGTACTGTACGTAAGGTTATTTTTTTTTAATCGAAAAAAAAAAATATATATATATTTTTGATGCCCCTCCCGTATTGAATAGAGAGAAAGTGCTTATTTTCATTTTCATCACAATTTTGTAAAAAATGATAATAATAACACCCTCTAGAAGTATGAATAAGGTTTACTGAATACACGTACCGGTAGGTACCGGTAGTCTTACGGTAAGGTTAATGCTAATGAGTCTGCGGGAATTTATCATTTTTCACGAAAGTAGTACAAATACCAATTTTGAAATTGGTGGCTGCGGAATTTTTTTGTTTCCCTCAGCTGAAGGAAAGTTTTTTGCTTCTGCTGGAGCGTTTTTTTGCTTCTACGGGAGTGTTTTTTGCTTCTGCGGGAACATTCTGAAGGCTGAGGGAACGTTTTTAACTCTGCAGGAATATTTTTAACGCTGCTGGAACGGTTAAGTGTAGAAATACATTTGAACGCCGCTACTCCAATTTGTTTGATAAGCTTGCTCCAGTTTACTGGTATTCAAGCCTTGATCCAATTTATTTAAGCTTGATCCAGTGTACGGTATATAAGCTTACTCCAATTTTTTTATAAGCTGGTCCGGTTTTTTTGAACTTTCCTGCAGCCTGCCGGATTTTTTTTTCTTTCCCGCAGCCACCAATTTTGTTTTTGTGAGCGTTTTTTGCTTCTACCGTACGGGAATTTCTTCATTTTTTCCCCCTTAAATGTAGTTTCGATTCCCTCAACACATGTTTTTTGGAGGACCAACTGTAGGAACATATAATTTCCCGCAGACTCAATATGTAATACTCCGATATGTAATTCCGGGAATCGCTCATTATTGCTGCCATTAAAATTTTTTTACGTTGTGCCGATATTGTGATAGTGACCAGCGTAATGTACATGTGATTCGCAATCCCTTCTTTGCCAGCACGTACGTTCCCAAACAGACAAGCATAGTAGGAAACCTTCTATGTAGTTGTACTATGAATACGAGTACTTCTAATTCAATAGGCACTCTACGGTAAGGTTATTCAGTAAGTTACTCGTATGTTCTCAATGTCCAGTTTTAAAAAAAGTACCGGTATCGCAGGTTCTCAAGTACAAGTAACGTAAAGTTACCTGTAGGACTACGTACCTTTAAGGTTGTACCATCCATGAATCAACTACAAATGGCAGGCACTTGTGAAGAGTTTTTAATTCTTTCGTTGGGACTGTCGCAAACATACTTCGTTTTCAGTTTTGTCCGCTAAGATCTTACCGCCGAAACGGAAATTATTAATTAAAATGCGAAGACGCGGAGTCGCAATCCGAACAGAACTACGTTGAAGAGTCGGCGCGAATCGCGACATTCTGATTTTCAGAATTTAATAATGATTTTCGTATTCTTTTTCACAAGGCCCACCGACTTCGCACCTCTCAACAAAGAAAGAGTAAGGCCAGGAGGAGTCAGGCTTGGCATCCTCCTTCCAAAACCATTGCCCACTGTTTTAATTCGTATTCGACAACGCTCATACACATGGTCGCCATACTCGTTGAAATGACCCACCGGTTATTATTTTGACAGAAGACGATGTAAACGCATGCTCTCCACGTACCAGGTTGGTACCGTTGAACCAGAACACAACTTGGTTCGGTTCTGCCGTCGCGAAAAGTCTTTCATATTGTTTCTTTGGTGTTGCCTCTTGCGCTAACGCGACTTTTTCGGCCATATCGCATTTGACGTCATAAATTCAAAATATTCAGGTTCTGAACACAAGTTGAAGAAAAGTTATCGAAAACCGACACCAAGATGGCCGAAGGTATGGTCACAATTGTATTATACTGCATTCGTGCTGATTGGTTTGTCTGTGTGGTGTAGTCAATTCGTTCATCACTGGTGATTAATGATTCTCACAAACTCCGTCCGTTGTTGATTAACAAATTGCATGTCAACGCTCTTGTCGTTCCAGTTGATACTACCCCTCCTCCCGCTGAAGAGACCCCTCCCGCTGAAGAACAGGCACCTGTGGTCGAAGAAAAGGAAGAGAAACCCAAGAAATCCGTGTTTTCTTCTTTCTGCGGATGCTTCGGAAGTAAGTCTGCTGTTGTCGAGGAAGAGAAGCCTGAGGCTGAGGACGCCAAGGAGGAAACCGAACCCGAGAAGCCCGCCGAGGAAAAGCCCGAAGACGCTGAGATTGCAGCGTAAGGATGTGTTTTCCGCATTGAATCAGTGTGATGTGACAAGCAACTTCCACCCAGTTGTGTAGTTTTCCCACCTGATATATATGTTCGACGTAAATGAAACTAGTGTTGCTGTTATGCAGAGCGATAATCATGACAGAAAGAATAATCTAATTATAATGATATTACTATTACTACCGATCACCACCTTGACGCCTTGCGGAAATGAACTCAGCTATCGTTGATGTCATCATCTTATTCATTAGTAGTTCGTCACAGGTTTGACTTGCCACGAGTCTCACCTTCTTCGACTTTTTTTTCTCAGAAAACGAAAGCGGCCCTGTTCTTTTTTAACTTCGGATCGAAAATCAACAGAAGTAAAAGTAAAACTTGTGTTTTGATGTTAAAGTCAAAATGGAGCTTCTAAACAACAATGAAAGACTGAGAGGTGATGCCTATCAAAGGCCGTTGAAACATTCAGAACCTTTTTCAGTATCACTACTTTAGAAGGGAGTGTCAGTTTACGGTTATAGGAGAAGTATGATGAATTCCTTGCAGAAACTTGAACTCCGAACGTGTTTGGTAACAATTTTCGATGACGTACGAGCGTAAGAAGTATCCACGAATCGAAGAAATGAGGTATCACATATTATTGTTTTGGTAATTACTTCATATGTACTACTATTCGTAAAATTTAAACAAGGCTGCCTACACGTACGGTACTAGTACTCGCACATACCGTACAAGACGTCTGGAAAAATAATTCTTCGAATTTCGGCAAGTTAACCTTACTTCGTCATTGTAACAATAACAACAATACCAAGTAGTAATCGTCGAACGGTGTGAATTGTCTGCTTCCATCCATCATCTGGCCGGACTGCGTGAAAACTTGGAACGGCAACGGCCGCCATTTCCAATGATTCCAGTTATTCGAAACATTAGAAAATACTGTAGGGCATTTTTTTGGCTAATAGTACGAGTAATACGTGTTGTAGAAGCTCGACATTATGGTCCTGGCATCTGATACCGGTAGAACAATGGAAGAAGTTGTTTTGTCGTATTCATACTACACGTACAAGTATCGTTTTTGAAGTTCGATTATGGATACATTCATAATTAGTACTGATTAATCTCTTGACGGATTAACAGTCTCTTTGCGTGGAAAATCATTTAATCGTGGAGGAATGTTCTTCATTGCGGTTCTTCATCGGATCAAAGTGCTCCGCAAGTTTCTCCGCCGAAGCACGATCGCGAGCATGCAATGCCAGAGCCAATGGTATCGCCTCGATCACAGTGCCAATGGAACTATGGTTTCTGTTGAGGGCAGCATCACTTTGCTCTTCCTGATTGTCCACATTCCTATCGTTTTCTCTCTGTAGTGGCGGAGCAATCTGTCCCTGGTCCCCACCAAACTTTTTGTTGCTCATAGTACTATTGGCATCCTGCAGGTTTTTCTTTTCGTAGTCCTCATACCCGCCATCAATAGTCGTCACCGAAAGTGGTAGTGGGGGGAGTATTCCCTGCTTCATGTACTGCTCTTCCTTCCCCTTTGGATATTGAAAGTACGGATCCTTTCCGACAAGAATGTAATAAAAAATGCCACCGATCGCAAAGACGTCGATGGATTCGTCAAGGGGTGGGTATCCCTCTTTCGAGTGCTCGACTGGTTTATAACCCGAACCCCAGCTCAGATCGTATTCATCGTGGTAGTATGGGCAGGGTTTGTGACTGGTCTTGTTCCATTTTCGTAGGATGGAATTGTTGAAGTCACTAAGCTTCACAATGGTGGTCGATTTTGAGCCTTTTCCGCTCCCGGTAGTTTCCCCCAAGAAAATATTTTCGGGCTTTATGTCTCCGTGAATTATAGTTGCGTTGTTGCCCTCGGGATAATCAACCCCGTGTAGATCCGCGAGGGCAAAAGCCACCTGCGCAGCAATCCGAAATTTGGATTTTTTGCTGAGCTTTTTTCCGGCTCGGACCTTGCTTTCAAGGTCCACAACACCGAATTCGTTGAGGGACGTCGTGCCGCAGTACCCATAGATGTCGATGACTTGGGGAGATGCCGTCATCCTTTGGGAGATGAGAGCATCAATGCGATGCATTTCGAAGGCTAATGGATCAAAGGGAAACTCTTTATCGGTGTGAAGGTGGTATAGCTTCAAGACAAGAGTTTCATAGCGATGTTTCTTCTTGCTGTCTTCTTCATATTTTCGGACACTGCCAAGAGAAGAGTACGGGGGAGATATTCGAATCCGAAACGAGGACCTCCAATTCCCACGACCCATGAAGTCAAACTTGGATTCGGTTATCTCGCTAGGTGATCCCCCAAGGATTCCAAGTTCGTGGATCGAATTGCAGACCGGATAACTCTTGGACTGCCAGTCGACCATATCGACGCAGTGGGTTTTATAGTCCTTCGTAAATTGTCGTGCCTTTATGGCATTTTCTAGGTTCGACTTGTCAGTACTGTGGGACCGAGGATTGTAGGTGTCGAGAACCGGGTCAAGCGGTTCAGCAGTCTTGTTGGCGTACATCCTATGAAGCGGAGAATCGGAAGAAAAAAAACGTGGTACACTCTCGGTCAAGGCAAAGACCCGTGGGAAGTGTTTGTTGGTGGTTTGAAAACCGCTAGTTCCCGTCGTCGTCACCCATTTCTGATCGATATCGTTGCTCTGATAATTCTCAGCAAAAGACGTTTTGACCTGTTGCTTTTCTTCTCGGAAGATTCTTTGCTCCATTAACGGGCTGTCGATAGACTCTACAGTAGTCCTAGTATCCACTTCAAATCCCATACTGCCATACGTCTTTGAAATCGGGTCAAAGAGATTCTCGACTCTCCACCACATACAGAGCCGCCACGCGAAAGAAGCAACCAATACGACGATCACAAATCGACGAAAGCTCTCGTTTCTCCGTTGAGGGACATGTGGGCGATGACGGCGATCAGAGTTTGGATTGTGTTGGTAAAAACATTGGTTTCCGTCACCCATTTTTCGCACACACTTTTTTGTCGTGCAACGTTGTCGCACTCTTGGGGATGCTAGTCGCTTTTATCCAGTATCATGTATAATAGACGGTGTTCTTGGTTTTTCCTTTGAAGGCATTCGCTCCAAAATTATTCGACCTAATGTATGCGTTTCTTTCCATGCTTCGATGGTCGGAAGATGTTATCTTCAGAGTACTTGCGCTCTTTCTACACTGCTACGCGAATAGCTCAATTTCTGTTCGTCCAATGCTTCATGAGTCAATGGGATGATAGTCAAAGGATTGATTTTTATGAACGAATGACTCCCGCTAAAGCCTCGGACGGAGTGATGGATTTGTTGTCTCCCATACGGTACATTAGACATCAGAGTACAAGTACATGCCTCGGCCATGGCAATGCATCCAACTGTGTCACTTTGACATCGTAACGGAGATCTGCGAAGTGTAGAATAACCTCATTCTGGGCACGTGTGATGGCATGCTCCGAAGATGTTTCATGATGCGTTGCCTTCCTCGCAAAATTGTAAAAATACGAAGTACAAAATAAAAAATACGCCAATGGCAAAACTCGATTTCAGCTTCCCATCTGACGTCCTCGCGCGAGCAAAACTAACTAAGACTTACTACGCACTATGTACTTCTACTTTTTAAAAATTTAAAAATCTGCATACTCGCATAAGGTTTTACTCGTAATGAGTGATTCCCGAAACTAATATGCACGTGTCATATTACATAATAACTGAGGTGGCACACATATTATTATCTGCCCGTAACATAGATTTATGAAATTCTTAACCGATTTTTTCATATTCTGGAGGAGACACACTTGCCTCCTCCAGAATATGCAACTAAATTTAAATTTCAAGGGAATCACGCTAAAAATTGGCGATAGAAGCACGCTGAGGGAATAAAGAGAGAATTTTTGTTTTTCGAAACAAGATTCCAAATTCCAAAATTGGCCTTCTACACGCCTGTCTGTCATCCATTTTTAATGCATGTCTGTTGGGTGCGCCAAAAAGAATGAAGGCATATAATCTACGATATTATATGAAGGCATAAAGTTTCGGGAATCACTCAATGCTGGGGATGAATTTCGCGTGCAGTAAAGCTAGGCATGACTCTAAAATTCGCGAAGATCTCATTCTCAAAAAACACCTAGGCGGTGCACCTCTTTCTCAGTAATCCGTAGTTTTGGATTTTCATGTAAAAAAGTAAGGTAAGAGGTATCTTACCCTTCAAACACACAATAACGTACAACAGACTTTTAATAACTGTTGAGAATTTGATTGGTCTGACTTTTAATTGACAAGTTTGTGAAAACAGGATGACGATTGATTCCCATTTGGATCCTTCCAACAGACCGAGTTGATGCACGTGGATGAAAGAACAGGAGTTGAAATTGGAAACACTTGTAAATGGATTGAATACGTGTCAACTATTATATTTTTGTGAAAGACAGCAAGCACTCGTATAACGACAACCAATCAATTCAAAATTCCCTTCGCATAAATTGGTCGAATTGGAGATGACAACTTTTTGTACACATATTCAGTGCTATCAAACATTGTCTTTTTGTGTAGGAATAGTTTCAATAGAGCTTGCGAAACGACCAGGGAAAAGATCCTTTCTCTCTCTTTGAATTGAAGCAAACTATTTATTCGGACGTTCTAGTCCAGATACTAGCTCTTGGCCGTTCAATGTCGCGATTCAATCTTCTAGACGAGCTTTCTTAAACACAGTTGCTTTCGAGTCAATTTCTGATTCATCGCCATCAAGATCAATTTCATTCGTGTCATCCGTGTCATCCGTGACACCTTCAGAGTTCTTGCGAGTTTTGCTATCATCACCCACCTCGTTGTCGTCACCCTCGTCGTTGTCGTCACCCTCGTCGTCGATATCGTCGATTTCAATCTCGTTGTCATCAACTGCTTCTATTGTTCCTTTTTCTTGCATATCAGCAACACCATGTTCGGCTTTGCCATCCCTACGGTCTCCGTCACCATCCTCGTTTTCAATGTCAATATCAATATCAATCTCATTTTCATCATCAATCACCATTGACACTATTGTTCTGGTTGCTACCGGTACTGACTAATTCCTTTCCCCTTGATATCTCTGTGGCTACCACGATCGGTTTGTTTCTCCCCACTACAACGCCACTTTGCTGAAATTGCTTCTTGTGTTAAACATGGGTCATACGGCCTCGTGAGGATGTGAGTCAACTCTAAAATATGCAAGAGGCGATCGGTTTGTGGATTGCCCATAGCCGGCAACACTGGTGGTGAAGAGTGCATGCGTCCTGTTGCCTTGAAAGGCATCGTCGGTGTAATAGGGAACTGTCGGGACAAAGTCTCGCGGAATTTCCAAATAGTGTTCCGCTGATTCCGAATCTAGCGTCCGGGACGCTTTGCCTTCGGTTTGTCCAGACCCCGCACCATCACCATCATCCGTCTCCATTCTTTTCGCCCTTTCGTCTCGAAAAGTTTCTTCGAAGCGCTGCTTCACCCAGGAAGAGTCGTATCGAACAGGAGAACCATCCTCGGACTTCTTTGCTGTGTCCTCTGCTGTCTTTACAGAGAAAGTGGAGACGGGCCGTCGTTCCGTTGTATTCCAATGATGCGTCTGCTTCAATATTGCTAACCATTCAGGATCGTATTCCAAGTGGTATTTCCTCGTTCTAGATGCTTCGGAATTTTTATCATGGCTAGTTGCCGAATCATTTGTGAAGGATGCTGGTTTAGTAGCATCAAATTCGTTTTCTTGCAATTTTTTGGAAGAAACCTGCTGCTTTTCTGTAGTACCGGTGGACGACAGCGACGGTTCCCCTCTGCTGCTTCCCGAAGCATTAGGAAGGCGCACGTTCAACACCGACAAAAACTGTCGGCGTGGCAGGCACTTATCGAGTGCTAAGAATTTTGTCATTAAATCCGTTAGGTCCGGAATTGGATCGCTGGGGCATTTTGATTCCGAACTTTCAACTCCATGAAATTCCGTTGTGGTGGATAGTGCAAATGCTTTGTCGGTACCTGTGTCTGTATCCGATGCATTGTTCTCGTCGAAGGGCAATGGTGCCAACGCACTTCCTGCGTTGAGGTTTGCTGTTTTTCGGTTTTCATCTTGAGATACCTAGCGAAGATGGTCCTGTTGCTGTTGCTGTTGCTGCTGCTGCTGCTGTTGATTTTGATCTCGCTTGGGATGGCATCAACAAGCTGCTTGTTGGTTGAACAGTCGGCGTCTCTTTGGTGGCAGTGCTATCTGTGTCGTTGCTACTACTTCCATCTGGTTTTGATTTCCGATGGACGACGGTTGCTTCAAACTTCACGTGCAAATGAGCGGAAAACCAATGCTTGGGTTTCAAGGTATCCAGGAGTTCCCTGTTCGGGGGACTTCCCAGCTCGTTCCTCTCGATTTCTGCCTTGAAATAGGGTTTCCTACGGATGAGTCCTCGCGTGTCTCCATGCTGCTCAATTCCAAGGGGCCAATCGTGACTGACAAAGACTTCGATGTTGTTATTGTTATTGTTACTGTTATTGTCTGTCGTGTGTCCATCCAAGGGTGCACCACAAGTGGACGATAACAAGCTTCATGCGTTCCACATCAATTTTTCGGACGTGATAGACACTCTTCACGGTCCGATGATCATAAGGTGGTGCCTCATGGTATCCCATTTCATAATCGTGGCTCTTATAAATTCCGGAAATTCCAGCAATCCGGATCCCCCGGTACCGAACCACCCCTGCTGAACCCAAAAAATAAATGTTTGGTGCTACAAATCCCCCGTAGTGCAATTCCCGGAGAGGTTGAGATGCCTCGTGGTTTCCTCCGATGAAGATTGTGAGTATGGGTGCAACTTTCTCGCCGGCATAGTACTTGGCAAAGGTCCCCAGTCTACGGTACTTTGGTGGAATGCTCGACGAATTGAAGTCTGCCGGATTCCGAAGGGACTGAAAATCCCCACAAGCAGATGAGCAAATCAATCTCACGCCCCGAGGTCTTCTGGTGGTCCATTAAGCGGTCGTAGATGAGATCCAGTTCTCCGTGACAACATCCCTCAACAGCGATTCGAACAATCTCCGACGAACCCTTTCCCTCGGTGCAAGGTGAGGCATGAAAGGTCCCCGATCTCCTCAATGGGATCGAACGCCGATGGCCTGTATTGAAGATCCCCTCGACCCATTCTGTTGCCGCTCCTCCCTCCCCCTCGTCCCCGACCACGGTGATCGGATGGTCTCCCGCCCCATCGTCCGCGTCCTCGTCCTCTTCCGCGTCCTCCTCCCCCGCGAAAGTTAGGAATACTGTTTCGTTCCTGATGTCCATACCCCCGTCCCAAACTGTGATTCCCATAGCGTCCTCCCCCTCTTCCTCTGTGCGGCTGATAATGCGACATCGTTCGGGATTCTATCTCACGTTTTCATGTGACAAACGGTTCAACCTTCCTGCCAAAACTTGTGCGCGGATGGCGACACGCGATTGTGTCAACAACTACCGTACCAGGAGTGCGGAGTGCGGAGTGCGGAGTGCGGAGCGCAGCGTGCGGATCGAGAGTGATCGGTGAATTTTTCTCTGTTCAGATTTTTATGCAGAAAAAGTAAGAACAGAACATCAACCGCATACAGACAGACCGGGCGGCCCAGAAGATGATCAATCAGAATCAAACATAGTTGTGTGTTCCCCTGGACAGGTTGGAGGGAATAGTGCATTGCATTTACTTCTGCTGAGCTAATTCGATCCTTTTGATGAAAAACAATGCCAATTCAGTGGCCATAAAGTTGCCATAATCCAATTGCACGATGCTGTGATGGGTCCTGCTTTGTTATTTTAAAATACGTTGTCATGTCGAACAGCTACGTGCTGTTCATTCTTTGCCAATGCGGGATGTTTTTTTTCTCGAGCTGTGTACTAGTGAGCACGTGGTTTGCAGTGTTCATTGACATGCTGGAGGTGGTATTCAGCTTGTGGTTTTGAATGTTGTAGCCTTTTGACCAAGAGGAACGAAAAAGGAGAGCCCATAGCAATATGTTGGCTATGTTATTACAATTCATTTTTTGATTTTGATGTGCCAGGTGTCACTAGTACCTGCCGTGTTGTGCATAACGCACAATACCATGAAGTACTTAGGTGACCAGGACAAATGAAAACGGAAGATTCTGACTAATTCACATACGGGCTAAAGCAGAAAATCACAACTCTCTATTCTTCTACATTGCTTCAGAGTTTTGTGGCTCTCCTACCGCATTGAACTTGCAAGCACGAACGACAGCTTGCATTGGAATAGGAATGCCAACGACAGCTGTTACACACTCCTTTGTGCACGTGGAAATAGTACCATCCCAATCGCAGAAGAAGCAAGAATCGGAAAAATACCAATCTACTGCATCCCGACACATATCAGGGGCGAAATCGCATCGCGTCGTGCCATGCATACGGTAGATATCATTTTTTGGTCCCCTCAATCTTCAACGAAGACGGCCCTCGTTCCGATCATTGTTCCTCACTATCGTTCATTCAGTACACTACGTGCAGGCGTTGGTCTTGGTCGTGTACGCACGAGATGTCGTGCCCTTTGTTCGTCAAACACCTTTGGAATGCCGTCAATCGTCGCCACCCTCCCTCGGCGACCGATTCCATTGGTCGCACAATTTGATCCCGTAGGAGACCTCCATTTCCCGAACCTGCTCGGCAAAGACGGCGCGACTTACGTTGTAAAGGACCAAATCTCGTTTTCGCAAAAAGTTTTGTATGACATCCTTCTGGACCGAGGTGAGATTCGTCTCGGCAAAGGAAGACCCGTGGTGCTTTACTCCGTGAGAATGTTTCTCTGCATCGTAGCCAATGGTGATGTTCCGAGATAGGCCCCGGAATACAAGCTGCGAACCTTTCTTGAAGTACAGATTTCGAATTTGGAAAAAGTCATCGTTGCCGGTGGTGTTGCCACCGACTGTTTGGGTGCAATCACAGGGTGCCGGAATGTGCTTTCCTTCGGAATAATCGATAAAGATCGCGCAGACGGTTTTTGTCATTTGCGCGGTGTCTCCAATCACCCGGAAACCGTTTCTTGAGATCGTCAAAGAGTTGTCGATCCAGCTGTTTCGAGGCCTCGTCGCGATCGTCGTGCTCCGGTCGTCGACCATTCGAATCCTTGCCATCGAAATACGGGTAGGTATAATCCTTCGGAAGAACCAGCATCCTTTGCTCCCCCCTCGCGTTTTTGATCACGGGTGGAAACTGCACAAAGGCTGATTCGGAATCGATGGGATTGTAGCATCTGAAGCGCTGTCGGAGTACCGCTATGCTCTTTAACCTTTTGAGTTCAAAGGGCGAAATCTCGTCGAGAGGGATGCTTCTTGCGAGTTTCGCATATTTGGCCAACCAGAAATCGAGAGAGGGCATTTTCTCGTGGTGATTGAGCAAGTTTCCCGTCGATCGGCTGCGTAGCTGGGAATGGTCCACCGATTCCGTACAGTGAAAGTATTGGGAAAGAACGTGCGAAATGGGTTCGCGGACAATCGTGTAGACATTTTTGGCTACGGGGTCACCTCTGACCCCCTGTGACGAATAGGGGGCTTCGGTCGTCCAAAAGGAGCACCTAAACTTGATCGGTCGTGAAGGGGGGTAGAGAAAGAAGTGTTGCAGGTATCGAAGGGGACGCACACCCGAGTTGCAGATGAATGGCGGGGCATAGGCTTTCGATTTAGGATTGCTGTGATCGTGGTCGGTTGATTCGGTCGAGAAGTATGACGCGGAAGAATTATTGCGTCTCAGGGAGCGGTCGTACGCAGCCTGGGCTCTCCGTATCCTGCCCAGATCGAGGTCTCGGGGAAGAGGTATGGTCGCCATTTGGAGGGAATTCAGGACATCCGTTGCGTACTCGGCTCCGGTCTTGGGTATATGGCAGAGGAAATGTGTTACGTTAACCAATGTTTCCAGGTCCCTTTCGGAGCTTGTTTTCACCTTCGCTAGTTCTATTGGGGACCTGCTTTACCGATTTGGGTTTCGTTCCCAGTTTGCTGCGCTGGAAAACGCCGTCGTTTATTCCCTCTCCCTCTCCCTTTGCATCTTCATCTCTGCCTGCCCGTGACCTCGCCAGCGCAGTTGCCGAAGGAGACAGCACATTTCCACCGGGGTCGGCATTCGGAAACGAAGCCGCCGTGATTGGCGCCCGGAATGTGACCACCAAATTTGCGATCAAAAGAACCAGCAACACCAGTTTGAGCAAAAAAGTCCAAGAGAACGACGGTAATGGCGCAGACGACTTTCTTGGATTGATGATTTGCCCGATTCCTACGCTAGTGCTCGTAAACGTTTCATATTGGTTCTCCATCTGTGCTGATTGAGTTTTCGTGTGACCCCATCAAAATCATTGTCGCTTCTGGCAAAACCCGAAGTCTTCCACTCCAAGAAGCAATGACGCTGGTTTCGTTGTATGGTGGAGTAACCTTACTACCAGCATAAAGTACGTAAAGCACGAAGCTTATCTGAGACGAAAAAAAAATGAGGTTGACGCTGCAATCATTTTGGGGTGTCATTCTTAGACAACACGGAAGAGTGGAGAAGCGTTCTGTATCGTACGGTAAGATCTCATGTACGTAGTACTACAAAATTCCTATCAGCTGTCCCCTGGTTCTGCATTCCCATCTACTCGTTTCTACGGAAGCCGGGGGACAGCTGATAGGAATTCCGTAGTATAACGTCCCGGTATGTATCAGCACTACGAAGTAAGGTTTACTAAGTATTTTTGTTGTTGTTGAGGTGAGCAAGCGGCCAGCACTCATCTGTAAGTAAGCCTAAGAATAGTACGTGTACGTTCGTGTACAATTCCAAAAGAGTAATCAACATCCGAAGCATTCTCGTTATGAACGAGTCGTCCGTGATTGAGAGTCTCGTTGTGAATATGCCCTCTGTCCACGATTGAATCCAAGCTCCCGCCCACCCATGCCCTACCGGTAGATAAACTTTGGCACAAGCCGAGCAAGCCTTGACGAAATTTTTTTGTTTACTCACATGAATGTTGTCGTTCGTCGTTCCTTCGTTGCAATGCCGGTGCAAAATGTCACACACAACACTCCTTACGGTTTTGTCGAAAGTGACGCAACCGCTTCTCAATCAAAATTGAAAGTAGTGACACGAAACAGTCCAACATCACGGGGAGCGCGATTATCCCGATCACCTTTCGTTAGAAGACGTTCCTGTCCCGTCGTTAGCCGTTATCCGATACAGAATCAAAACCCATCTCAACCCCTAGATTGAACGGAGTGAACAACTGCACCCCACGCAAGCATTCATTGCCATGTCAGAACTCGAGGACAACACGATCGTAGCAGAAAGCGACTATGTCGCCTCGAGCTACGAAGCGGTAAGCCATGTGATCGAGAGGAATGGCGAGAGTACGGCGAAAGTGTGTGTACACATAAAGTAATATCTCACGGCGAGGTGTTGTTTCCCCCTTTCATTGACTCATTTCGCGCAACAACGAATCCATCCAACCATCCAAACACCGCACGCCACAACGAGCAGCCGAATCAATTTTTGGTAGTGGGCAGCATCGTGGAAAAAATTGTCGTTGGACAGGACGTCGACACCCCGAACTCGATATTGGCCTTTGTTTCTGGCAATCGCGCCGAAAAGGTGGAATACATCGAGGGTTTGGTCGGGATCGGGGTATTGTTGTCCTGCCTGGTATCGATTTGGTTTATCACCCTGCTCTTGCTCAAATGCCAGGGTCGCGAACGAATGGGATGTGCCGCGGGGCACGCCTTTCACGATTCGGAGAGCGACGATCAATCCATCGTCGAAGAACGCAGAAAACGCGGCGGGGCCTCGGGGACGCTGTTCCGGGGTGACGACCAGGACGTGTCCGTGGGTGCAGCGGTAGGAGACGACGACTCGATCGCGATGGACGAACCGGCATTGCGAGAGAGTCGAAAGAAATCGTCAAAAGCGGGAGCGGACTCGCCCTCGCCGTATTCGAGGTTTTCTGCGTTTTTGGGAAGCGTAAAGAGCAAGATGAACTCGAAAACACCCAACAAATCATCGACGCCAAAAAACGAGGATGCTTGTGGAGATAAATCGGACGAGATAAAATGTGCTGCTTTGGATGAGAACGATTATCGGGCGGAAAGCCTTGATGAAATCGAATTGCACATGGAACTCGACGACATTGTGCACTCTGCTACCCAGTCAGGCGAGCAGAAGAGCGAAGCAAACTCAAAGGAAAAGTCGTGGACCTTGAGATCGTTGCCACCGAAGACGGTTCTCATTGGCGACGAAAGCAAAGACGAATCCATCGGACGGGAAAAAAACCAAAAGGAAGGACAAATCACCAAAGCTTGTGGACAAACGTGTTGCTGCTCCTTTGAACCCGAACACGTATCGCGCCGCAAAATTCAAACGCGATTTGTCTTTGGCTTGTTTGCCGTTGTCTCCCTGGTGTGCTGTGTGTTGTTGATGACGCACATGTACCTACCACTCGAATCGGCTGCTTTGGGCTCTAGTGATGTTGTCAAAGATATATCACTGATTGTCAACGAAATCAACAATGTCATAGAGATTGTCGACGAGGCGGTATCTGCTGCAGGAGAAATGATAGAGACAACCCCATTGCAGTACGAAGCGATTTGCCCCGGATTTCCCATCGACAATTTTATGGCTCAATTTGGTTTCAACCTAGGGACTGTGGGAGAAGACTTCTCGAAACAATACGTAAATTATATTCCAACAATATCGAAATTGTTGAACACAGCAAAAGCAACGGGTGCATCTATCAACGATCTTTTGTTGGATGTCAACAAAACCGTCAGCGAAACAACCGATTATTTGTGGATCATCCCACTGATCATTTGTATAACCATGCTGATCATTTTTAGTCAGCTAGCATTGATGGCTGCCGTTGTGTTTAAGGAACACAAATTCAGAAATATCAAGACGGTGCCTCCTAAAGTTGAAGATTGTTTTGGATGGACGGTAGTACCTCTTCAAGTCATGGTGGTTTTGGCATCATGGGTATTGGTTCTGGTGTTTTGTTTCGGCATCACTATCACAACAGATTCGTGCATACCTTCATTCAGTACCACAGGATTGAGCGCGGAAGAAAGCAGCACGATATCTGGCGGCAGAGGAACTCCGGATGATACGGTGTTGGCCGTTCTTGACCAATACATTGTTATGAACACTAAGGATGATGACTCGTCATCGCAGATATACGACCTCGCAAAACAAAGGTTGTCGACGTACATAACGGGATGCCGAGTCAATCCATTGAGCGAAGTGATTGTGGCTCAAGAGGTGTTGGAACAATCACTCAACGCAGTAAACAATCAAGTATCATTTTCCAATGACGTATTTGGATTATCAGGCATCGAATTACTGTGTGGACCAAACAATCAAGTTCGATTGTTTTTCGATAACATGTTGTTGCTGAACGAGCAATTTGTAGAAGTGAACAAAGCTATCAAGCAGGGGATCGATGCTCTATCTTGCCCGACATTGAATACTCTGTACGTGGAAGCCGTCCACGGGGCATTGTGCACTGATTTTGCTTTGGCCAATACAAATGGATTGCTGTTACTGATTGTTCTATCATTTAGTGGGATGATTTTGATCACATTGCGAGCCTCGTGGAGAAGTGCAGTGTAATGCAACGAACCAAAAAGAAGGCATTCAATGTGGGACATCGAAGTATTCCAGACTGAACGAACGCATTAAAAGCATAATATTATTGACACAAACTATTTAGTATAATTATTTATTTCATAAGATGTTACAAGACGAATATTACAACGGAGTGAAAATTGAAAAATGCACGTTGAATTTACAAGATATTCCAAGAATGTCTGTACAGTTTTTGTCCTGTTTCTCTTTCGATACTAATTTACAATATGGTGTAATATTTGAAGTTTGACAGAATAATTCAACAATCATAAGTGTCCATTCGTACACGTACTAATAATCTGTGCAGTGAGACGAAATGTCGCACCCAAAACCTATCCTGTGAAATTCCTTTTGTTGCTACAGCAGTCGTACGATCTGAATGTATTCGAGTATCAATGTAGCCTCTGGTGAAAACGTTGCAACTTAAACAATCTATGCTGCTACAATTCTGAACCTACGTTCATGCATATCACGACGATTCGGTTTTCCGTTGGTACACGCTATTCCTCACGAAACCTATCTGCTTGGTGTCGTTCTGGGATTTTTTTCTTGCCAATTTGTTACATCCAGTACACGTAGTAATCATGACCTTCACCAACCATTGTTTCATCGTAGGTATATCAAAGTCCTTACGTTTTCTACGGCTTTTCCACCACCTTGGAAGCACTCCCGATATCGACACCATTCATCATTTGATCCTTCAGACGTTCAATCGATTTCTACTAGCTCTCTTGTTTTCGGCGAAAGTAAGGGCCATGGGCCAATTTCGTCACGCGTTTCGCTACGTCGAGGCATTTCCTCTCCAAAAGAAAAAAAATTGCACAAAGGTGGGATCAAAACGTGCTTCGGAACGTAGGTTCGCACAAACCAACTGCCAAGCCATTCACTATTTCCTTTTGAATGGATTGATGGCTTGCAGTTTTTTCAGCTTCGTCCCCTTATTGCGTTCTTCCTGACGACCGGATGCCAGTTTCTTCATTACAGCCTTGTGACGATTGTCAATATCGGAGGATGCTTCCTTCTCTGCCTTCCGACGTTCCGCATAGCTTGTTCTTGTATCATCGCTACCAGAGATACTGCTGCCAAAAGTCGGCGCGCTTCCGCCAAAGATACTGCTTGAGTTTGCCGAACCGCCATTCTTTTTCATGTTTACAATCTCTGCTATACGTTCGCTTCTGGCTCTCAACTTTTGATTCAACGAAGCTCGTTGCGATGATCTTTTTTTCTGCTGCTGCAATTCTCTGTGACAATCTTTGCCCTTCTGAACACCAGCTTCGCCTCCCTTGTAGAGACCATAGCCCGCCGCTCCGATCGCGGCGGCCTCCAGGACTACCATTTTTTCGTTGTTTCGAATAAAAGGATAGCTGGCTCAGCTAAATGAATTGGTTTGCTACGTCGAACTTTGATGGGAGTTCGGTGTTGCTGTTGCTCTTGCAACAAGGAGTACAAGAGCTGCGCCAATTCGAACACCGGTACTCGTAGTTGAAATTCGGAGAGATCGCTCGGCACGACGCACGACTTGAGTTCAGAACGATCATCGAAACAAATTTTTCTCTCCAACGGAAAAAAAGTTCGTACCTACCGTATTGAGTATGCACAGGCAAAAGCAGCAAACTGAAACCAGCACGTAATTACGGTACGAACGGAGTAAGGTTTAATTAATGTTATTACTCGAAGTAAGGCTTACTCGTACTTCGTAATACAGTAAAAGTTAAGGTTTACTGTAACCTTACTTCGTAACCTTACTTCCTACAAGTAACCTTAACCTTTTAATTACTCGTATTTGTAAGATTGGAAACTAAGGTCTGACTGGTGCGTACGAGTACCTTACGAGTACGAAGGTTACTTGTAAAAAGACTAAATTTTTCGACAGTGAAGAAACACTGAAAATAATCATTTCACGGAATCCGATTTTCAGTCGTGAGCGCTTGGCAATGACTACGTACGACGTACATACCATTGATCGAAGTAACATTACGAGGAACACGGATTACATGACGTTTTCGACTAGACTCGTAATTAAGGTTACTGGTCCTTGTACTTCGTAAGATTTTACTAATGCATTTTAAGGCTAAGGTTACTGTATGAGGCAGTTTCTGGTAAATACCGAAGTAAGCTTCCTCGAATCATAACTTTTACTTCGTAAAAGATTACCGTGCATAAACAACTGTTCATCGGTCTCTTTTGAGAGAGAGAAGGTTAATTAGGAGAGTGGCATTTTTCGTTTAGCTTCACCATACCCGTAACCTTACACTCATACTCTACCCGCAAAGTACAAAGATGTCCTTCTATTATTATTATTTTTTCAACAATGTTTAAAAAAACAAATGGATGACCATACGATTCTATTCAATACCGGCACTAGTAGGGGCATGCAATTCGGTTTACGATACTCTTTGCTTTCGACGTAAATACCCGTGCTTGTACTCTACCCGTACCGGTAAGACATACGTATCTGCCTAATTTTCTCGTTTTCCAAATCAGTATGGACAACAATTCAAATACAGTAGTAAGGTTACTCGTACTTCACGTAATCTTGTAATTGCAGCACATCCCATGCGTTTCAAAAGAGATTACATGATGCGACGAATTTCATGCTTTCGCATAGGTTTTTACACGATATCGGCGCATTCCAACGCGTTCAAAGGGGGAGATAACGACAACATAAAAACATTGTTATTTTTACGTTATACTTCATTCTGTTTTGAAACCTACAATGATTGTTTGATACACACTGGAATTCAATCCATGACCATTTAGCACTCGTCCGCCCCCCCGAGCATTTTCTTTTTCTGGGCTGCCAGTTCGGTCAGACGACCTTCGATTTCTTGCTGCTTTTCCTTCAGGTCTCTCTCTAGATCCTTCGATCTCTTCCAGAGTACGTTTGACTCCTTTGAAGTCGGGAGGAAGGGTAGGCACACCGGGGTACATGTGTCCTGGTTTCACATTCATCGCCTCCTCGTG
This sequence comes from Pseudo-nitzschia pungens, assembly GCA_037355855.1. NCBI lineage: Eukaryota > Bacillariophyta > Bacillariophyceae > Bacillariales > Bacillariaceae > Pseudo-nitzschia > Pseudo-nitzschia pungens. Next base: position 2,327,425 of record CM074760.1, on the reverse strand, counting down.
GTCTTCCTCGAACTTCGTTGGATTGGCCTTAGCTTTCGCGGCGCGTTCTTCCGCGGTTCCGATGTACACTTCGTCGCGCTTGAACTTGACAATCTTTCTGTGAATACGTGCTACTACCCAAGAACCTTGGCAGAGACCGGTCCACTCGAGACCAAGGCAGAATCGGAGAAGGACGTAGGTGATAGGAGTGGACAAAAACGCCATAGGAAAGGCAGACGCCACAAGTTGCCATGCGATGGAGGCGACAATTGTGGTAATTAGAGCACCGAGCAATCCAGTGGCGAAGAATGCTTGTGTCGCGTCCGATACTCCAAAAATGTTTTTATCTCCTTCATTGAGTTGCACAGTGGTAACTCTAGCAATGATGAAAAAGCATAGAGTCACGCACATCTGTCGGCCGATCATGAAGCCAGGCAAGTTGCGCCCGTCACCCTCGAACAGAACATCACAGGTCCTCTTGGCCCAGGTGGACTTCGCCCGCTCTTCCTCGGTCATTCTAGCAACGGCGAAGAAGGCAATCTGCATACCCTCTAGCATTCCCACAACAGACATGAAGACGAAGAAGAGAATAATGGTCACAACACTTGGAACTCCTGGCCACATGGTCGTTTGTCCATTTACAATTGCGGCAAGGGTTACGGCAAAAGCGAATACCAGAATCGCAGTAGACACAAGTACGCGCAACCAGAAGAAAACGTTCTGAACAGGGCTTCTTGGGGGTTCCTTTGATTCAAGTGGCTGGCCAGCAGCCCAGGCGAAGAAAATCTGAACGGGATAGCAGCAGTGCAGCAAACCCGATACCTCGATCAATCTTGCGGTTTGCATCGTGAAGTAAGCGAAGTAGGTGTTGACGTAGTCCAACATGCAACGTGAGGCGTTCACTTGGGCGGAGATCTTTCCGATCATCGCAGTCATGAAGAAGACGGCCAATCCTGTATCCAAGAACATCTTGTTGACAATAATGGGCATGCCCAGGATTGACATGGTGGGATCAATTGCGTGAGCACACAAGTTCTCGACGAAGACGAGAGCCAAAACCATAAACTGGCGGCCCATCAGATATCGATCGAGAGTATCGCCTTTGTTGATGACTTGCATAATCTTGTGGGTGGTTTTGTGAGAGTCCTTGTAGAGTTCCATGTCGACGGGAGGAAGACCGACAAGCGATGCTTGTCCTCCTTCGACCATCGACAACCAGTAAAGAGCAATCCAAAAGACGAAGAAGGCAGCCCATGAACTTTTCTCCGAAAGCTTGGTGTTGTTTTTAAAGATCACTGTGAGCACGATGATCGAGCAGAAGATCAAGAGACATGTGGAATAGATTTCCTTGAACCACATAAAGATCCCCTTCTTGGAGGTGGTCCTTGACGCATCTTCGGTCAACATGATGTAAAAAAATTGGCAGTTTCCTTTCTTTATTGCAAGACTTGAAATAATAATATGAGGACGACAAAACTGAGCATGAAAACGGTATTTTCGATCGAAAAATCCTTATCCGATTTTATGAATTCTTTCGTTGATTTTGTAGAGAGCTGCACTTTCAAATGATATGCGTTGACATGATTCATCGGATACTTTCAGTGGAGGGAATCGCCCAAACCAGTTATGTAAGAGATAACGACTTCCAATCTAATATGAGATTTTGCGAGCTTGCCAGGGCAACAAACGGCTTGAGACTATGCCGCCTTCCAGTAATATTCGACGAATCAGCGTCGTAATGCCGAAAATCGATAACGGTACCGTATGTTGTTTTGGTTCGGGTTAATCGAAGAGAAGGGAGTAGATGTTGGAAGGCGGGTTAGCATTGGCGAGCATGTCGGTCGCGTAGAACAAGTGGTGTCAATTGGTGCTTCAAAATGAAGTAAGACCTTACGGCATTTTCATTGTTATTTTTTATTTCTTCCAGACTTATTTATCTACATCCGATAGTTTTACGGTATTTTGCAATAAGGTGGTCAACTGTAAGGAATTCCAACCAGCTGACCCTCTGTTCTCCATTCGATAGTTCTATTTTCTACGAGAACAGGGTTCACCTGTTAGGAATCCGTTCATAGTCCCACCTAAAGAGGGAGTTTTGATTGGTGAAAGAAAGCAGATGGTAACAAGATTTGGAATGAAAAGACAGTTTCTCGCTCATTATTGGTGATCCTATTACGTAGTCCAAAAACGCTGTAACCGACATCGGAATCTGGCTTCTTTTCCTTTGTTTCCATACGTACGGTACGTACCGTACGGTGTTGGTACTCTTAAAATTGTAATCTAAAATGTAGAGCACGGTAATAGTTAAGGTTACGGGTAAGTTACAAGTTACATGGTTCTTTCTGGATCTTCCGGAACTGTAAATATTTTCGCGCGAATCGCGCAATTTTTTGAGTCAAACTTGTCAACTCACATCCCCCTTTTGGAACACAATTTGGAGGGATAAACTCACACTTTTTTCTCGCACTTTTTTCGAGACCAAAAAGTGCAAGTTTTCACGGGACTAAAAATTCCGTTCTTTTTAAACTAGCATTAAATGCGAGTTTGGTTCAACAGGAAAAAAAGTGCGAGTTTTCTTTGCGAATCTGCTACTCGTCTGGCCTGTTGCTAGTTGACCAACCCTCCTAGGAGCTATGGGACCTGTGGTCCTATGTATAGGTATACAAACTATAATACATAGGTTTGGAGGGCTAACAAAGCTGCTAGAGAGAAAGTATGATCGCATATGGGACTGCACGTAGCAGGGCTTAAGTCCCATGCTAGAAGCAGTTGCAAAGGTGCATCACAAGGGTGGGAATGGGTGGGAACTTTTTCTCAGACCGCCATTGTCGGTCCATCACGAAGACAGCTTTAAGGCTTGCTCTTTGCAAAAACAATGAGAATAGTATCCATACCAAAGACCCTTGCTCAGCAACTCTGCCTACTGCTCTACATTCTACTGTACCTGCTCATTCCTCGCTGTTCAGCTCTGTTCACTACGGCACTGGACAAAGGTAGGCTTGGGTCAATGGTACGGATCATACGATCCTACATTGCCTTTCGCACTTGCCTTGCCCTAAGAATTTTTTTTTCCTCTCATTAATACGGAGTCGATTTGTTAATACGGTACCGGTAGAGGCGCAACAATGGAGTCGATTTGCTAAGAGAGGGGCAACAACACGGGAGTCGATTTGCTAAGAGAGGCGCAACAACGGAGTCGATTTGTTAATTAATAGAGGCGCAACGACGAGGGAGTCGATTTGCTAAGAGAGGCGCAACGACGCGGGAGTCGATTTGCTAAGAGAGGGGCAATGACGCGGTTTAGGGGGTAGATTGGAAAATGGCGCACTCGGAGTATCACCAGCGCAAGGTTGCAAGGTTGCGGATGCCAATTTTCTGTTTCTTCTTTATATAGATAGAGGAGCACCGGAGGTCCGGTTGCTTAAGACTGAGTGGAACCATTCCAACCAGAGGTGCCATTTATACTAAGTATGCCGTGTTATAAGTGATTTTCATGTGAATTCTACTAGTATTTCTGGACTCGGGATTAAACAAGAGAAACTATCACGTGGCGCGTGGCGCGCCAAAATTATCTAAGCCTCATATAAGCCGACCTTGTAAAAATTCGAGTCCCGTTGAAAAAACGTCACTCTTTTCTGTTGAAAATAGATGATATGATCAGCTGCCACAAAGGTCGCAAAAGAAAGTCCGAATGCGCCGATGTTTCCACATCTACCTTGCGTTAGGTGGAATATTGATTTGTGCAAGCATCATCTACAATAGTTTCGCGGTACTTTTCATACACAACGCTACCGACCGAGAGAACCAAGCCCTGCATCACAATCTCGGTTTGGTTGGCCCCAGCCATGCAAACGACACACATGCACGTTTGCAACCGAAAGGGGGTTTCGATCGCACCCGAAACAATTCAGGTTCGCTGGAAAAAGAATGGAAGCCGAAGCAGAAGCATCGGGATGATCTTTCACCCATCGATGTTATGTTTGAAGAGCCGGAAACTCTTCGTCTCCCAAAGCCCATAATCAACGTCGGTTTTCCAAAGGCAGGAACAAGCAGCATATTTTCCTTTTTCCGATGCAACGGGCTCACGGCACAGCACTGGCGGTGCTGCGAACCCCAAGACAATCCCAAGACAACAAAAAACAACAAATTAATGAGCCGCTGCATCCTTGAAAACCTCATCACTAAATCGCCCATTCTCGGTGGTTGTGGTGACTACGATGTCTACACGGAAATCAACGGGCCGCGACATTTCAACGTCTATGAGGGGAGGACATTGCTGGAAGATGGGCGGTTGCTTTCTTCGGAGGATTCGGCGGCCATCAAGCAGCGAATAATCTTTCCGCAGCACCATCACCTTGAGAAGATACACGAGCAATATCCGAATGCGACCCTGATATTGAACCAACGATCCGTCGAGTCGTGGATTGACAGCGTCTTCGCCTGGAGCGAATACTTGAGATTCTATATTATCAACGAATTCTTCGAGCAAAATTCGACTCGTTTTCTCTTTGAACCCACAGAGGATGAGAAGAGAGATGGCAGTCGCAAATACCATCCCGTTTACGACAATGTGGAAGACGACGACTTACACCCGTTCATAAACATGAAGACACCCCAACGGTCCCGAAAGACGGTGCCACTCACAGATAGCACCATTCGCACGCATCTCGAGGCAGTTTACAACTACCACTTGCGATACGTTCGGGACTTTGTGGCGAAGCACCCCAGCCACGCTCTTGTAGAGGTGGACATTGCCGATGAGAATGCCGGAGCGACGTTGGCGCACGCTTTTGGGTTGAAGGAAGAATGCTGGGGCCAGTATAACAAGAAATCGGAAAGGCACTCCAATGCCCGTGACCGGAGCCGCATTCGGTCTCGCGGGGCAAGTGGTGGACTCAAGTTGTCAAAACGACCGAAGCAGCGCTTCAATGGTTTAAAAATATTCAAGAGAGATGCCGCCGCGCGAAAGAATCGACGAGGAATCGAGGTCAACATCACGCAAAGTTTACTAGAAGCTAGAGCAGGCTAAAGGTGCTCCTCGGAAGTGTCTTTTTTCGCACGAAGACTCTCATCAATGTTCGACACTGACAACGTCAATCATGTTCGAGGACTTCCCTAGCAGAAATATTCAACTCGCTACATACTTTGGATCCACCACAATCGAACAGACACGAGAAATCGAAACAGCGTGAGTTCGACGCCTCAAGCTCCGTGTGTGAAGCTCCGGCGATCGAATATGGTGCAGTAAATCAGTCTGCTGTTAATGCTTTGTTTATCTACCTGTTGTGGTGATGAGCTTGGTAGTTGGGATGATGCTCATAACCTGCGAAATGCTGTTGTGCTCCTATTGACGTGATTAACGCATGTATTACAATAAGAGTGAGGTTATTCACTAGTTGCTAGGGATTCATTCTCACATTAGGTAGCAAGAAATCTGGCTAGGTTCTATTCATACAGCGCGTTATCTTGAAATTTTGGAACCGTTGCAGTAGTGTTTGACTTTCTCTTCCTTGTTTTGGGGACTTTGATAGAGTGAAATATCAACTCGGATTTTTGTCGGTACCCGTACTGTTGTGTCTTCCCAAGCATCTTGTATCGAGAACGAACGTATTGATCAGCATTTGGTTTCATCTCGTTTATCACGTTCTCAAACCGTGGAAAACTTCAACAGACCAAACCAAGGCAAATTGTAGAAAACAAACACCACAACCATTTTGTCGTCAGTCAGGGTCGGGTCAACGAATCCGTTCGCAGACATCCCACCCGACACCCGGTCATCACATCTATCACGCCAGTCAGGTGTGCGCTGAAGAGGCAAACTTCGACAAACGATATTTATCCCGGGTGCTTACAAAGGTATCCTTCGTTGCTCTCACAATCTAACATCACGTTGCTTTCGTCAACGCTGCGTCAAAGGACTTACGAATCAGGTTCCCAAGCAAACAATTGTCACGATGGTTTCTAGCAAGAACAGCCTTTCCAAATCTACCGGAAAGAAGGCCAAGGCTGGCACCGCACAAAAGAAGAAAATGATGGGCAGCAAGAAGGCAAGCATGCCTTGCAGCGATCGCATCGTGCTGGCAATTGCTTCCCGTCAAGCCCTCGGAGAACTGAAACCCCTCCGTGACACGATTATGGGACTGGCCCTGATCACCAACAAGAACAGTTTCAACACGACGATACTGAATATGAAAAAGAAGGACCACTGGGTCGAGTACGACAAGGATTCGATCTGGCTCACGGAGGACGGAAAGGAATATGTGGGTCCCGGTGCGCTGGCCGTGCCCCAGACGAACGACGCGATGCAAGAAAAGATTCGAACGGAAATGATCAAGGGGAAAAAGCCCCGGGAGATCTTCGACGTCATGCTGGACGGTGGTTGGCACTCGCGGGAGGAACTTCGCCGAAGCGCTGAACCTGCCCAACAACAAGAGCTTTGGCACGTACATCTCCGCTCTGAGCAAGGTGGTCACGCGAGACAACAAAAAGATCCGCCTCGCCGACTTTGTCTTTCCGTGCGGTCGTCCGTGAGAACGACAAACAACCCCAACGGGAGGTTTCGGATTTCAGGTCGCTTCCGGTAGTGATTGCTGTATCAAGGGCTCTTGTTCTTCTTAGAAGCGTCCTTCAGTCCTCAACTATAGAATATTAACACTAGAGAAAACCTGGTTGGCACTTTTCTTTTTTTTTTGGTTTTTGACTGAAGCAACCCGAACGCCTCAAGGAATCCACTGAATCGCATCAAAGTAACATGCCACGACAAGAGTTTTGAATATACCGTACTTCGGTCCTTCCCGGGAAATGGTATTTGGGCATCGAACTGCTAGGTCCCAGGCACACACATACGGTATTAGTCCTCATGGTCATCTTTCGCTGGTGCTTTCACTGATTTAGAGTCCTCAAACTACACCAAAACAAATACAGCACAGGTAAACCTTACTCCTGCGAGTAACTTACCTGGCACCGATACAACCATCACCCATCACCCTGCATTCCTTCCCCGAGGAAAGTTTTATTATCATCGTTTTCGATGGTACGTAGTAAGTCTTACTTTCTATTGAATACGTACCGTATCCCTTGTATCGATATCTTTGGAGTAAGACTCGACGTCGTGTTCCCGTCAACGGTCATTTAACTGTAATCCCCCCGGCGCGAACACTGGAACATGTTTCTGATCCATTCCGTTCTCGACTATTATGGTGGTAAAACAATGTGCTTTAATATTTTGTTCATAACCCGATTAAATATTTCAATGCTACCACTATTTATTATATTATTCATACATGAATACTTTTATGATCGGATAGCGAATGAGCTAGGCGATCTCAACGGACGCATTCTGCTTTGTGACACATATCCCCTATTTGAACTATGGGCTGAAATGAATGGTTTTATGTTCTTACATTCTTACTTAGCTCTTCTTTGTCTCTCGGAAGCTCACAAGATAGCACAAACGCTCGACGCACGGCAAGCAATCCGTTCACACATCGGTGCGGTGCGGTACGGTATTTTTTATCGAAGATACAAACATTGCAAAGAGTGCCCGCACTATCAATCAAGGGCCAAAGTCGGCACAACGAGTACAGAAGAGTCGAGGATCGAGTGGCGGAAGAGCATTTGTGTCACACCATCGCGGAAACAGAACTTCAGCGGACGGGAAGGCGCAAATCATAATATTGATCATTCTACCCAAAGATCAACCTATCGAGTCTGTGTTGTTCGGTTGTAGACGTTTTATAGTTCGAAGTTCGGAATCTACGAAAAGCGACAAGTGCCACGGACACAATGCTGCCATCATTTTCCAATCACTGCTTGGTACCCGACGATGTATCTGTCCCATGTGTACGTAGTAAAGAACATGATTCATCGAATGAATCCTATCGATCCGGAAGACACGATTCCGTCGAAGGAATTGCGTCCACGGTATCAAGACCATGTGTGAAACAATTTTCCTAACTTTTTTTTTTTTTCTGCATTCCGTTTCAGAGGGTTCGAAGGTACGGGGAAAGTACCCCAAGTGTCGACGAGAACAGTTGTAGCGAGGACCAGCCAACAACAATACGACAGCAACCGAGTGAGCAATCGGAAGAGATGACCTGCACCATGAGAAAATGGCACAGGACATCGAATTCCTCCTCGGAATACGTTTCGCCACAGCTTCGAAAGAGCACTTCGGACAGCAAGACGAAAGAAGACGACGCCGAACTGATTCTCACCCGGACACACCGCGTGAGAAAGTGCCACACGCACGCCGACGGCAACACACCCATTCCTCTGTCAAGACGATTTGCGTCCTTTGGAGGTCCGGAAATACTACAGAACGAGCAAGAGCAACCGCTGGAAGAAACCCCGGCGGTGCCAATTGCGCTGTCACATCACCCGAGTGACGTGCAGGGATCGGTATCCCAACACACTGCGTCGTGCGAGGAGTGGACCATTCCAGTGGAGGACATCAAGGTGGTTCGAACATATGATGGAGACGACCAAAAGTCCAAAACGAAAAAGAGAAAGGATAAGACCGAGTCGTCATCTAGAGCGGAACACCGCCGTCGTCGGACCATTGGCATCGAAACGTCATCGTTTGGTTCGTTCGAGTTGCTGATGGAAAGCACCAACGAGCTCTTGGTCCTGACGACGTTTCTCAAGGTTAATTCTACTAAGGGGAAAGTAGCTTTCGTAACGAGCACGGGTGCCTGCGGTTGCGACGTTACCCAAGAGACCGCGACCAACGGCAGCGGGCGAACGAGCAGCAACGACGCGACTCGCTCGAAACCACCGACTGGTCACAACACCAGGGAAGGCGACGAGGACTACCCGAGGATCGACCCGAATCCGTCGAACGTCACGCACGATACGGCGCACACGGATGGGGACAAATCCATCGACGTCGAGGCCTTTACCGCAAAACGAATGTCGGAACGACTCAATAGAGAAACGCTGACAGAGAAGGTCGAACGACGGATGCACCGTCTTGTATCGAGCCTCGAAGAACGTGAGTTTTGGGATGGGCGTGTTGCACCGTGTGTGTTGGTGGTATGGTGCGTGGGAGCGCACACCAATACTCGACACGCGGACTCACCCCCGTTGCTTTTTTTTTTTTGCGTTTCTGCCGCGATAGTTTCTACCTCATTTACCAACTGCGCATGCGGCTGTTTTGGCGATTCCGCAACGGTGGCTATGGACCAATCCCTTACCGTCGAAAAGGAACGGTTGACCTCGTCTCGCCCGCGACAAAACACGGCCTCTACCGTTTCCTTGTCGGACACGATGGAGAACAACGACGACGATCCGCTTCCGCAGCCGGATCTCCGGCAGCGACGAAAGGTGCTCATGAAGCAAGCTCAATTTCCGTCCGGATTGAGCGTGGAATCCGAGGACTTTGTAGAAGACTTGATGCTGTACCAATCGCCATCCTCCCCCGGAGGTGGGCTTCTGTTGGCAAAGGCGAGCATCTAGTCTTGTGGGTGAGGGAGTGATGGATGGTTTATGAAATTCATGTTCTTAACACTTGTACCGTTATCTACAGGCCTACCCACCGGTCATGAAATAATTTTTAAGCAATCCGTTGTAGACTGTTGATTAAAGTTACTGGTATTACGAGCTGAGTTGTCCCACCGTACGATGGACAAAAAATGGAACAGATTAGAATTGAATTTTCAGACAAAGTATCACGATGCCAATTACGATGTTATACGTGTATACTTTAGGTATAGGTCTTGGTCATAGTGCAAAAGAGAATCGGTCGGTAATTGAAGGCGGCACAAAGAAAGAACGTGGGCAAGGCCGCTCGTTCTCAAATGTACCAATACCGTCGGAACGGGCACTGCCTCGATCGCTTCGTCGTCGGCTGGATCCATAGTGAGTTGATGGATACCCGTGGGGGATGGATTTGCGCCCCAACGAGAACGGAACGGTTCATTCACACCCAACGGTTTCATTCCGCACCAAATTGTTGCTCTCGTCATCGATGTGGCACGCCGTCCACCGCGTGCGTGCGTGCTTTTCTTAGCGGCGCATCGCAAGAATCTCGTGTTCGCTACCCACCTACCGTACTGTATGCATGCGAGAGATGCCACCAAAACCGAAACGCTGCGAGCGGGTGAAAAAAAAGACGGCGGAAAGAGCACCAATCGTGAGAAACGGTTCGGGGAGAAACGAGCGTTGCGGCAACGGAACTTTTGTGCTGTTCGTCTTCCTTCCTTTCGTTCGTTCGTTCGTTCGTTTTCGGTATCAAAACAGTGCCGGTGTCGTGCTCGGATTGCAGTTAAAAAAGCTTGTAACCTCCATGTACGTCAGGAAGGGCTGTTGGGCCGGATTGTCCTCATGGCAGAAACCTCGGTCTTGACTCGAACGAACGAAATCACAACGAAACCGCGGGTGCAAACGAAACGAAACAAAACAAATCAAAATCCATCCGTGCCACAGACCGCTCGGGCCTAGGATTGTTACTTACCACAAAGTTCGAGCGAATCGCATCCGGTTTTGGTTCGGCTCGAATGGAATCGAATCGAGTGTTCGAGTCGGATCGGCACGAGTTCTCATCGGCGCAGATAGATTCGAAGCGAGACCCAGTGGCAGATGCAAATCACCAGAACCGCCGGAAGAAAGGTCAAGACTCTCCAATAGGCATGGTTTTCCCTCCAGTATCGGACAAGGGCGACGCCGGATCCATCCGTTGTTGTTGCCGTTGCTTCCTCCCCGGACGCGACGGACAGCAACCAGGAAACCGCGGAAACGACCGGACTCCCGATCAAGAGGAGGCCGATTCCCACGAGGAAATACCCATCTCTCTTGCCGGTGGGCGTCTTCGTCGCCGATCCGGTTGCCTCTGCCATGGTATCGCTGTCGAGGTACGGTTCGAGACCCGACACTCGGTTCCTTCAATTCAATACTCCGTACGCATACCGTACTTTACACTCAACCCTGCTCGAAACCAATCAATCGTTCGAACAAATCAGGGCATCATTGAGGTCGTGGGCGATGCCGCGGTCTCACTCAATCAACGCAATCTGTTCTCTCGATAATTGGTTGTTGAAACGGGTTCGTCCCATGCCTGTTATGTTTGGTTGTGACACCTTAGTTGACGTTCAACGGTAGGGACAGTTTTGGTTCATCGCAATCGGAACCAAAAAAATATCCAACACCTCTTCCTCCGTCGTTTTTTTTTTCTTTTTTTTTCAATTCCTGCCGTTTGGTGCTCCGCAACGCAACGTGTGGTTTCGTAGGGGTTCTGACGGGTGGCAAGACGTTCATAAAAGGTTAGGGTTGTTGATCAGCAATTGTCCACGACTTGGGACTGCCAAAGACAAACGACAACTCACGATTGAATTCGAAAAGGTATTTTTTCGTCCGAACAAGAAGTGTCGTGTTTTGTTTTGTTTTGTTTTGTTTTGTTTCCAGTTTCCATTCGAAGCTGTCACTCACAAGTAACCTTAGTACTACTTGTACTCGTAAGTCTACGTTCAGCTCTGTAGATTTCCTCAACAAAAACAACGTATTGCACCTTGCAAAAAGTTCACTCCCGTGAAACGGTGGAAACGGATATCGAACACAACATCTCGTCGACCCGAGTTACTGTATTATATCCTCCGTGATGCTACGGTACAGATCACGAAAACGGAACTAATCGGATACAATCAGACACTGGTTGAATGCGATAATCTGCAATCTGGATCCTTGTGTACGTGTATGCGTCCGTCTACCGTGTTTCTGGGACTTTTGCGTGCGTGATCACTGCGTGTACCACGATGGCACGAGAGGCGGAGACTGCTGGTGCGGCGCCATCGGCGTTGGCCACGACAGTGGCGAACAACAGCAACAGCGGCAGCGGAAACGAAATAGCCGAGGCCAGAGAAGTGGCGGAATGGATCCACGGCAGCGGCGACATTTTCCTCGAGCGATTGATTTCCCACCTCTCGCAGCTGCCCGGATTGAAACCCGTGCCGGAAGCGGACGATCGCAGCAAACGCGAATCCACGGAAACGAGCAAAGAAAATTCGAGCGGTGAAATTGGAAACGAATGCAGTGGCGAGCAAAACGATAATGACGATAATGATAATGACGATGATGATAATGATGATGAATCCTTGCTGCTGAGACGCGGAATGACGTTGCCAGCCGCTGCTGTTGCCTGGCTATCGGGTCAGCTGGAGGCATTGGATCGAACAAAGCAAAAATCCGAGCAGCAGACGGGACCGCTTGATAACGACGATGATGACGATGGTAACGATGATAACGATAACGATAACGACGATAACGACGACGACGACGACGACGACGCTGTGAAAGGCGACCCGCCACAGCCCACAACGGAAATGATCCTGCGGGAACGATTGCCACAGGACGCCGAACCCTGGATCGGGTCCGAGGCGGCATCGCTGCTGCGTTCTCGTTTGAATCTGCTCCGACGTCTCTTGCCCCGTGCCCGGTTGATTCGACTGAATCGCCAACCCTGGCCACCGACGAAACCGCCCTTGTGTTGGTCGTTGTCGTCAACCTCGTCGTCGTCGTCGTTCTCGTTCTCGTCGAAACTTTCGAAACAACGCCTCAAAAAATGGTGGAAACAGCAGCGCCAACACGCTCGGACCGCAACGGGGATCGATCCCGTTGGAAACGACAGCGGCAGCATCGAAACAGATGGCAGCATCGCCGGAGCGGTGGAATTTTTGCAATGCTCGGGGCTCTTCCCGAACGGGGGCGCTCCCGGATGCATCCGGTTGCATCGGGTCTTCCCGAGCGCGACCGTACTGATTTTGGAAGGCGTCCCTCCCTCCTGGATCGAACTCGACGGAACCGGAACGGACCTTGCACCAAAAGGAACGAACTCGACGGCCGCAACGCCGAACGGAGCGCAACGATTTACGGCGCCGCTGGGCGTGATCTCCGTCCGCAAGGCCGCCATTTACAGTCTGGAGGAATTTTTGCCCGCGGTGTCCGAGGTCCCGTCCCGCAATAGCACTCCTCCACCAACAGCATCGGCGTCGCTGTCGCTGCCGCTGCCAAGGATGACAACGCCCCTGTCGTCGTCATTGACGCACCTGAAATTAGAGTCCTGCTCGCTGGGAGAATTGACGAGGGGGTTTGCGTCCGGTCTCTCGCGACTGGTCCGGCTCGAATATTTGTCGCTCCGCCGGAACGAATTCCGAACCGCCAAGACCCTGCTGAGAGGCTTGCGGCCGCTGACCCGGCTGCGGTATCTGGACGTGAGTTGCAACCGAATCGCGGGTTGCTTCGGTCCCCGCGCGAACCTGTGTCTGGGGGGACAGGTCCGAACGCTCGTCTTGTCGAACAATCTCTTGGAAACCTGCAGAAACAGCGGACTGGAAAAATGCTTCGGGCTTTCCGAAATCTGGCTGGACTCGAACCGCATCGAAGACGTCCTGGAAGTCTCGGGGTTGGCGGGACTGCCCGAGCTCCAATTCTTGGCCCTGCAGGACAATCCATTCTCGACAAAGCCGGGGAACGGAACAAAACCAAAACCGAAGACAAAAACACTGTCCGGTTTCGGGTCCGTGTCGTTGCCGTCATTGTCCGGCGGAAGCAGCAGCAATCGCGGCACGGACAATCCTCACTACGATCGGGACTGGAAAATTCGCTTGTGGACGTGGTTTCATCAAGAACGCCGGGCCAGGACTCCTCTGGAGTTGCTGTTGTTGAAACGAAGCAAGCACAAAACGTTCAAGAACGCTGCAGACGGCGGTGCTACCGTTTCTATTGGAAGGATGACACGAGAACAATGGGATAAAGTTCGAGAAAGATCCTTTTCATCGGTCGCAACTACGAGTGGTCCACCGTGCGTTGCCTCATCTGCGATATCGGAAGCGACGGGGACTCGGGATCGAGCAGCGGAAGAATCGCAAGGACTACGGGGGACTCAATCGAACGGCGCCAACGAGACGAACGGACTTGCGGCTAGTGATTCGGGTCCGACAGAAAGACCACCGGCAACAACGATACCAGGAGTACGTTTGATGGCACCGATGTCCAATCCCCGGGTCACGAGAAAGTCGAAAACACGGAAGGTAAAGATTGATACTGCCGAAGGCGAATGCAGCAGAAAGAACAAGAATCATGTTCATGGTAGCGCAGAGAAACCGAAGCGGCGACAAGGACCGCGAAAGAGCAAGAAAGTGAACGGCAGAGGTTCGAATGTAGATCAAGCGAAACCATTGGCAACCGCAGACCAAAAAGTGTCCGAGTCGGTGTCGAAAGCCATCGGTCGCGCCCTCGGATCAACACGTTTTGGTACTTCATCCCCCGAACAAACCGGACTCCAGTCAAACATTCGTTTTGATATTCCTCCAGACAAGAGCGTGCCGTTGCATTCTGATCGCACAAAACACCAACTTTCTTTCTCTCTCGAAGATGTTCTTATATCACTTCGGCAACAAAATCAAAAATCGGTATCCAACCTCGAGGAATCATCGGTGGATGCATCGGTAGAAACGAAAGGAAACGACAAAAACACGCTGTTGGGAGTTGAAGAAAGTGCGGTCCATCCGCTATTTCCGATTGTAAGCGATTTGGATGGCGAAGAAGACAATGATGAGGCAAAAGCTGCATCGAATGATGACACCCCAAACAATCCATTTGCGAATGACTCAGACCATGCAGATATTGAAGTGGACACATCACAAAACAATAAAACTTCCACGAATGTTGACGAAGAAGGCAAAGACGAACTGGTTGTGAATGATCATAGAGAAGACAAAAAAGAAATAGAGATAGAAGCTAATCAGCAACCAGAAGAATCTGTTCGGCATAATTCAGCCGAAGAAGAAAGCACTAATGGTATTGATGCGTTGAACACGCCGGAACAAAATGTTTTGGAGTGCAATGATGATTGTAAGTCGTCATCTACGGATGAAGCTTCAAACACAAGAAGTGCCATCTCAAGCAAGCACTCCTCGCCAAGGAGGTCACCTCAAAGAGTGACACGAAGAAAAGAAGACACTACCAATGAAGAACGCATTTTTGTAAAACCAAAAGTTGCAACCATTCAATTGAATCGAATGTCGAAGTACAGGCCATTTGATGCGTTGACCTCTGATTGGGACGAATTGGTCAAAAAAGCATCCGAAGGTCGAATCCCAGATGGATTGGTGAAGTCGCCCGTGGCTACTACTATCGAGTCATCGGAAGAGCACACCGGACATTCCAACAAGGAAATATTTTCCGAGAACCAAGCCGATCTGCTTGCATCCAAATCTGCTGAATCTACCAGCAACGCT
Organism: Pseudo-nitzschia pungens; assembly: GCA_037355855.1. Classification (NCBI taxonomy): domain Eukaryota; phylum Bacillariophyta; class Bacillariophyceae; order Bacillariales; family Bacillariaceae; genus Pseudo-nitzschia; species Pseudo-nitzschia pungens. The sequence goes on along the minus strand of CM074760.1, from coordinate 2,312,216 downwards.
GAAAACACTGCTATCAATCCGGCAGCTCCTTCGCGCTCTGCCAGCGAACCGGCAGTAGAACCCTCACTTTCATCCAACAATGGAACACCCAATACTTTGCCGGAACACATATGGCAAGACGACAATTCAGTGCTCAGCAGCTTAGGAGCCAGTCGGGATTACATTGTGCCGAGAGATAGAGTCAACAAATTCCAGCTAGCCGAAGAAAATTCGTCGTATGATGGGCCTGATGCGTCCCGTGGGTTGAAAGTTTTCGAAAACCTCGATCTTTATTTTGAAACATTTGTTTTTCCCATATTGATGCCGGACATACCGATGGATGTTCCTTGGGGAAATGGAAGAAGACGAAGATGACTGGCAATTGATAACCATGTATCATCCTCGTATTCAGCTTTGGCCGGACGATCGACGCGCGCTGGAGAAGATGCGCATTACTTCTTTAATTGACAGCACCCGCTGGACGGCTAACAGGGAGAGGTTTTGCCGTGTTTGGGCAGAAGACTTAATCCCATGTGGCAAACCAGCACTAAGGCGACTGCCTCCAAATCGAAGAATTCGACTCGGCTTTCACGGAGATAAGCTATTCGAAGAGGGAAACGTCGACGCGTATTCGGAATGTCGCAAGGTTCTATTGTGCCTCTCTACGAAGGCTCTATACGTTATACCGGAAAAAGATGATGTGACCCTAAGTCATCAGCAACAGGCCAACAAGAGAAGATTCCCACTTCCATTAGATCGAGGAGATCGATTTAGGGATGCGCCATGGCCACATGCCGTAGCTCGCCATCCTTTTGGAGACCTTGAAGCTATCTGTATCGGGTTTGAGTTTCAGAGACTTACACTCCGATTTAGAAATCCGACACTACCAGGATCAGATCCTTTTGTTTACATCTTGTTGACCGGCGACAAGCGAACGACGGTTCGAATTCTTCAGGAGATCCAAAAACTTGCAAAAGACTTGAAAGACAACGATGCCATTGGCCAATCATCATCGACGAATGGTAAAAAATCTGCCGATCTACCTATCGAGAATGATGCGCATATCGTGCTTGATTCTTTGAACAGTGTTGTTGAAAATTCTGGGAGAGAAGAATCGATCGGGACGATCATGCATTTTCAAATAGTCCAGCAACAATGGAAGCGTGGGGATCGAGGTACTGTGCGTCGAGTTGTCGTCATCACAGACACGATGCTCTTGCTCTTAGACGAAGACTATGCCGCAGACGGGCACGATTTGTCCAGCATCACTGTTGCTGGACACAACATGGCAGATGCCCGGTACCGCCTTGTTGACTGTGCAAATATATCACTCGTTTCAGAAGTACAGGCCGCAGGTTCAGACCCTAGAGCGATAACTATACTCATCAAACCAAGCACACTTTCTCGCACCCATCGTTGGAGATTGATATGCCGAGATAGAGAAGGAGCCGAGCGCCTAGTTGAAGACGCAAGAAAGGCTCTCGAAACTTTGTAGAGAATGTTCACTTGACTATATTTGAGTAATCGGTGGCGAGCCGCAATTAGAGTTACATCGGCTTCTCGTTTTGCTGGATGATGATGCCATGATAAGGAATAGAAGTAGTTACCTAACGCTCATAGAAATTAACGCGATGGAATAGTACTGTACTACAAGAACACTATGTAAAATAGCACTGTCATCCATCCGAAACAGAACAGAGACAAATTCACAAAAAAAGTGATGAAGTGCATCGATGGGTCCGTTCGACTTCAATAAACTCGCGGTGCCCATAGGCTGGGGCACTTGCCACTTGTCATTTGACCAGCAAAAAAGTGTTCCATGGATTGCTGGTAACAGGCCATCGTTGGAAAAAAAGGTTGGACCACGACGAAGGAACCCGATCAAACATTTGCAAAGCAGACAGTATAGGAATTACGAGCGTCTTTACAGATTCGTATTATTTTAACACTTTTGAAACAAAAATTTGTGCCAGATTGCGAAAGTTGGCAACAATACTCTGTATTGACATCTTTCATCAATCTAATTCCACTTCGTCTTCAAGGGGCGTAATATCCTCTTCCGATGGTGGGTTTCTGTCAGGAACCGTTGCAAATAGTATGCAACCAAGAAGGGGAATGCCGCTCAATATTTGTGCAAACGTCCGATTGGCCATGAGGTCTGAAGAAGGCGATTCAGTTCGACCAACACCCGAGCCCTCTATTTTTTCTTCGACAGCATTCTCTGCGAATCTCAAACAGAAAGACACCAACAAAAAGTTTGCAAAGGCTGCAACCAACAGGTACCAGCAGTTCGACTCGACGTAAGAATCGACAGTGAAGCAAACCACATCTGCATCGCGTTCATCAAGTATCTTCTCGGCCACTGAATCGATTAGATCACACTTATTCCCGATCATGAATGAAGCAAAATTTGATATTTGAAACAAAGCAGCCAAAATAGAAAGGAGGAAAACTTCTACCCCCGACCAACTTCTTGCGATTTCGGCAGCTAACAAAACCTTTCTTTGCCACGTCAACGTCAAGGGGAAAATCATTAGGCATAGGAGTAATGCCAAGCACATTAGAGGTGTGAACATCGTGAAGAAGAAAAACGTGGATTGAAGAAAAATGATGCTCGGGTTTTGAGGGTTTTCGACACTAGACGGAATCGCAGCCCCAAGCGACACGATGGAATAGCTTGTCACACGCTGGTCTTCCTCCAGCATCATACCCGCCAGACCACCAATTTCAAACGTGTAGCTTTCCTGAAAAAATCCCCAACCCATAATGACCATAGTTGCAGTTATGGCCATGATGAGAAGTGCTTGTACCAAGCGAGATAAGCGCCGCGAAGAATCCCCGCTGTGTGTTCTGAATCGGTGATTCAGAATTGATGTTCGTGAAGACTCCGAGTCGTTTGAACTATCACTCTGCATCGTCCTCCGATGACAAATCAATACGGCGTGACCTAGAATCAGAGAGAGACATGTCGCGACAAGGAATGAATAGAAACCGTAGACTGGATGGACAAAAACGTCAAGGTTTAGGTTGTCGCCGAGTCCCAAGTGATATCGAAATGTTACCACAAACAAAATGAGTACATAGTTGTCGACCAGCGCGAATCTTCCAAGGGAGTCTAGAGTCAGTAGATGACGTTCTCGTGTGTGTTGATCGGCACACGTTGTCATCCATGAATGCAGCATCAACCAAAGCTTGAAATGCAGGAAAGGAACAAATGAGCAGGACTTTCGATTGAGCAACTCGATCGGTTTCTAAGATACTAATTTGATAATGTAGAAAAAGAGCAAAACTCACCTTGGCATATGGCCATATGCCACTGAAGCAAACTACCAAAACCAGCAACGGATAGATACCAGCAAGATACATTTCTTTTGCTGTTTTCGCGAGACTGAATTCGAAGAGACCCGCCCCGTGGATGGAATGTTGGATGGTCGAAACGGTGACGTCTACGGAAGCACCAACACTGTAATTGCTCGAGATGAAGAGATTGATCGTTCCAAAAATCATCGCTGGAATCAAGTATTTGACTGCTTCCGGGATTTTTTGGGATTTGAAAATCGATGTGGAAGGGTCTTTTGGGATCGGTTCACCAACGGGTCGATCTTCCGTAGCGCCCCGGGGAACATCTTCCTCGTTCATTTCCTCGCATATGTCTTGGATAATGTGATCATCGATGGGCGTGTTTTGTTTGGCCTCTTCGAAACTTTCGTTTGTATCGGAAAATGGATCGATCATCAATTCCTGGTACGAGGAAAGCAACGGCCTTTGATTCGAATCGGCTGCCGACGAGTTTGAGGGATCATCTGCTTGGTCCGGATCATCGCCGCTCTGATCTTCCCTTTCGAGGCGAAAAATCAACAGCAGGCCCGACTGCGTAATCAAAACGAAACCCAGGAGCATCCACCGGGGACCGAATTTCGTTCCTCCCCGAGTGTTCCCGCCGCCGCCATCGCCATCGCCATTGTCTCCATCGGTTGCTGGTGCAACCACTCCGGGACACTTCTCGTACGACGATCGGACCCATTTCTCGGTCACTTCGTTCACCGTGTTTCGGACAAATTCTTCGGACCGAACCAATGCATCGTTGCTAATCTCCATGAATTGCGGGTAGTCATTGGTCGAGAGCGTAAAGTTCGCATCGCCGAGAACCGCCGAAATGTTGGCTCCCAAATGGTTTCCAAAGGCGAGATTGGTGGTTCCCGGCAAAAGCCGGATTTGCACGGCGGGGAGAAGGGCGCAACCGATTTCGTCCAGGAGATGGGAAACGGTAAGGTTTTCGAAGCGATTCAGGTCGTAGTCGATGTTGACCTCGGCATTGGCAACGAGACTCCCAAACAGAGTCAGATTGACCCGACCCAAGTGTTTGTTTCCGTCAACTCCGTAAACGTCGGCAACAAAGACGACCTCCGGAGGTTCTTCCGGGGATGATGAGGATGCGAAGAAACCGTTGGATTCCGTGGACGAAACGGCGGATGAGAAGAAATCATAACGTTCCTCCTTGTAGGCTCCCGGATCCTCCGTCCACGAGGACGCGGTCGTTCCGAGCACCAGGGACGATTGCAAGCGAGAATCGCCGGAAGGCCTCAAAACTTGCAGTCGCCGCAGCGAATCCCAGTTTCGAAGCTCGATTCCCGACAGGGTCAGGTTCGAAATTCGGAATGGGCTAGCAACCTTGTTGCCGTTGCCGTTGCCGCTGCCGTTGCCGTTTCTGCTCCCGGTGTTGCCATCGTCATTGCCATTGCCATTGCCATTGTCGCGTCCCCGTCCGAGTGCCCTCGCTGCGACTGGCTCCGCCACGAGAGTTTGATCGCCCCGTGCGCCAGACCAATCCGACACGGCGCGAAAGAGAGCCTCCGAACCGAAGGCTGCCGTCGGCGGGCTCTCCGTGCTCGGGTGAAGACCGCTGGCTCCGATCCAAAAATCATGGTAACGGGAGTCAGAGTCCCAATCCGTACCGGAATTCGGATTTTCGTACCCGAACCCCGCTTCCAGGCACACCAGGAATTGGTTCATGAATCGCTTGGTGGGAGACCGATCCAGGTACCGATTGAACCGATTCAGCGCCCCGAACTTGGTAAAATTTACCCAGTTGCCCGACGCGGGAACCGCGGGTGCCGGTGGGCAGAGCGCCGCATCGCCGTCAGCGTTCACGCCGTCTCCGGCAAACGAGGGCAACGACGAGTGGTCGTCGATCCACTGCTGCACTACGGCGTTGAGGGTGGCGGAGACGGGTCCTCTCGCGAGTCCCCGGACCACCGCCGTCCACAAAGGGGCGTACTCGGTGAGAAAGAGATCCAGGACCGTGTTGATGGCGCGGTCCAGGTCGGCCTCGAGGGATCGCTCCGGGGCCGCGTCGGTGTCGCGCGAGATGCGGATCGCCTCGACGAAAAGATCGCGGATCCACCACGACGACGGAGCGTTTTTATCATTGGCATTGCCGCTTTCGTTCGCGTCGGCGTTGGCATTATTTTTATTTTCGCTGCCGTTTTCGCGGCCGCGGTCTCTTTCGGGCGCAGCGATCCGGACCGTCTTGAGGGTTCTCACCAGGCAGGCCAGATCGCGCGGGTTTTTGCTTTCCGCGTACTCTTGCAGAGCCCGCACGACCTGCAGGATGCCGGTGGAGTCCCAATCGGTGACCTCGATGGCGCTGGAGAGGGTCGTTTCGAGTCGCGTGGCGTTGATGGTCACGTTAAAGGTGTCGGAGAAGTGTCCCTCCACCGCTGCCGCGAGCCGATCGTTGAAGTTAAAGTCGAAGTCGAAGTTGTTCTTGTTGTTGTTATTGTTGTTGTTCTTGCCATCGTTGCTATCGTTACCCTCGGGTGCGTTTTCGTCTCGTGTCGGCAACGATGGCGGTGGATGCGGGGGCAGGTGAACCTGCAGTTCCACCGGCAGGACCAGGAAGAATCCCTTGCTGGAAACCAGTCGGCTGTGCAGCAGCGACGACGACGGCGACGACGACGATGACAACGCGGTGTGATTCTCGTCCGAGGGTTGCAGCAGTTGCAGGGCATCCATCCGGTCCAGGCCCTCCACGGACAGTTCGGAAAGGCCCAAAACAATCTCGCCGGTGCTTTTGTTTTTGTTTCTGTTTCTGTTTTTGGTATTGGTATTGGTATTGGTATTCGTTTTGATATTGTGGTGGCCATTGCCATTGCAATTGCCGGTGGCGGTCTGGTCCGGCGACGAACGCTCTTGGTAGGGATCGGGAATGGGAACCACGATCCTGCGGTACCGCTCGGGGATCCCCGCGCTCGGCCGGGATCCCAGCAGCGAGGCGATCCCTCCGCTGATGCCCCGCGACCAGTCGATGCAGTACTGGGGAATCCTTGGATGCTTGCGGTCGCCGTTGCCGTCGTCGTCGTTCGTCGGGAGGGGTATCCAACCGGTTTGCAGGTGGTACCGGAGCTGCTCGTTTGCGAATCGGAGGGCGCGGCGGATCACCGGATAGTCGGCAATGCCTCGGGGGCCGGCAGAAGCGGAAGCATCGGCATTTTCATCGGAATCGGAATCGGCACCACTTCTGGTTGGCGGATCCCTTGCGCCGTCCGTGACGCGTCCGAGCGGCTCTGCGCTCGTGCTGCGCGCGTCGATGCGGTGATTGCGTTGTGCACGCAGGGCACCGCTGCCGGTTTCGCGATTGATGTTATTGTTGTTATTGTTATTGTCACTGTCATCAACGCGATCGTTCTCGTCGCCGTCTCGCTCCCTCTCGCCACTGCCACTGCCACTGCCACCGCCACTGCCAGCATTCGCAGCATTCGCAGCATTCCAAGCATCTTCCGAGGCATCCCCGAGATCCAAAAGGGGCCGGATCCAGTGGCTCCAGGCGTAGTCCAGGTAGGCGTTGAGCAGCGGATCGACGGTTTTGTGCAGCACCGGACAGACCTGCTGGCGCAGGGCCTCCGTGATGTGCCTCCCGATGGGTCCCGAGACGGTCTGGATGAGCCTGGCGCTGATGGACCCCGAGAATCGGAGTTCGGCGCACTCCAGATTGGTGTCGCAGGAACGGGTGCGGATGGATTCGGGCCTTCGGACGCTCTCGTCGGAATCGGCGCCTTCGTTTTTCCTCGGGGTTGCGGTTGCGGTTGCGTGGGCAAAGCCGGTGGCAGAGTCACCGGCATTGGCATTGACGTTGGCATTGACGTTGGCATTGACGTTGGCACTGGCATTGGCCTCGCCCCCCTCGATGCCAAAGACCAGACGAACGGCCTCGGCTTCGGCGTCTGCGTCGGAAGCATCACTTTCCGGATTTCCATTCCTATTATTTGTATTCGTATTTGTATTTGTATTCGTGTTTCTGCTGTTCCTGTTCCCATTTTCATATTCATATTCATATTCGTTTTCATTCCCATTCACGTGCTCCCCCCCGACAATGGCCAGAACGTTCCCGGCGATTCCCCCCGTGACGTGATATCGTCCATTGCACGTCGCCGCCATGGTTCGGACCGAGAATCGGAATTCGGAGCTTGTTGAATTCGAATTCGAATGCGAGTCCGAATGCGAGTCCGAATGCGAATGCTTGTGCTCATGCTTGTGCTCATGCTTCTTTGAGACAACCGACGAGGGAGACCAGGAGGATCGCAGGCCCCCGAGCCGAAAGTTGGTGCATTCCATGTCGTGGATCGTGACGGTGATCCAGTCCTTCTCCACGGATTGCTCGGGAATCTGGACCCGCAGGTTCCACAGAAAGCATTCCAGTCGGTTGTCCGGAAGGGCGCAATCGGGATCCTCTCCGATCGGCGCCGCGAATGCCGCGGCGGAGGCCACCGCGCCGCTGCCGGTGCCGCGAAAGAGAACGAGTGCGGCGAGCGCGAGAGCGGCGAGCGCCGGGATGTGGGTGGGCGCGCCGGAAGACCGGTGCATGCCGCCGATGTTGCTATTGCTATTGCTATTGCTATTGCTATTGTTTGTGGTATTGTTTGTGGTATCGGTATCGGTGGTATTGGTATTGGTATTGGTATTGTTGGTGGTAGCTTTAGCTATAGCTATAGCTCTGGTTGGTTCGGCTCCGTCGGATCTTTCTCGTTTCGGTGGAACTTCTTGTTGATGGGAACCTTTTGGAAGTCGTATTACTGAACTCGGACGGGTAATCTTAAATTACTTCTTACGAGTAAGCCTCATTCTATTCGTTCTCGTAATTACTCGTACCGGTAAGTCTCAACGACAGAAAAAAGAACGAGTGAGGATTGATTCATTCGTCGATTACGGTAAGTTACGTAAGGTTACATGTACCGTACAAGAATCACGAATGAATAATCCAATCAACCTTCCAGCAGGCGATCGCATCTCTGTCATCAAAATACAAAATACCATAAGATTACTGAATTCTGAATACAGTACGGTAACTAACTACGAAGTACTCGTAAGCCTTACCGGGTAAGGTTTACCAACACCGTACAAGTACTCGTACATAGTACGGCAAACCTTACTTCTTGTACGTACGAGTACCAAGTACGAAGTAGACAGAAAACGGGCGTCGGCTTTCTGCTGTCGGCTCTCGGCTGTCGACTGTTGGCGAAACGCACTGGTACCTACATATATACGTATGATTAGTGTATCACTTACATACATATGACAGTCCACGACATACTGCTTCGTAACCTTACCGTACGGTAGAACCTTAGATACGAAGTAAGGTTAACTTTACAATACACTTCCAGTTACGGAGTAACCTTATCGTAAAATACGGTACAAACTCGCCGATGCGTGCAAGGTAATCTTACCGGTACAAGTAGTTAGGACTACGGTACGAGTAAGTACGTAGAAAGTAGATGCAAGACTAAAAAAATCGCCAGACCATCGAAATCAACTTCTCTCGTCCTTTTAATAATCATCAATCATCAATCATCAATCAACATCCCACATCCCCCTGCCACATCCCACGTCCCACGTCCCAAGCATTTCGCAAGAAGACTACGGTACGAGTATGGCACAGCACTCGTGCGCACAAGTAAGTTACTTGTACTGACCGTTGCCGTCCCACCACCGTTTCGGTAGAATGAAGTGTCGTCGACAGCGAGTGGTTGAGATAACTACTAGCAGCAGAAACAGAAACAGAAACACAATCGAAACCGGAAACAGAACCGCGGGGAACGAAACCAGCGACAACGAGAGCAACCGCGCCGCCAACCGGTGGGAACCCGCGCACCGATACATCACCCGGGTGATCTTGGCCGTCGGGATTGCGGTCTCCTACGCATTGGTTTCGCTCGCGGTACCGTCGGCGGTGCCGGTGACGGTGCCACCCAGAACCAACACCGCGTCGTCGTCGTCGTCGTCGTTGTCGTTCCCGGAAACAAATCCCGGCATGGCTCGGAATTCCGAGGCAAACACAAGCGCGGGCGCGGGCGCGGTTGCGGACGCGAATCGCCACCGACCCGTTCGGTTCGAAGCGGTTCCGGTGCCCGAGAAAAACTACCGAGACGACGTGCTCAAGTATGTTGCCGTTTACGCAGACGGCAGTGGCAATGGCAGTGGCAGTGGCAATGGCGATCCGGGGTTGGTGACCGTGGCCGACGGGATTCGGATCTTGCGCTCGTCGTCGGAAGCGTGGGAAGCATCGTGGTCGTCATCGCCATCGCCGCCGTCGTCGTCGTCCCGGGATGCCAACGCATCGTCCGACGAACCACCAATGGCGCGAGCTCTGACCGAAATTTTGAGGGTGAGTGGCAGGATTGTAGTGCAGTGCAGTGCAGTGCAGTGCAGTGCAGTGCAGTACGGGACGGGACGGGACGGGACAGAGCAGGATAGGACAGTAGTACTGCAGGGCATTCCCGTGTTTGCGCGTCGTGCTTTTTCCGTGCATCGCATCGGATCGCAGAGTGTGACCGCAGCACACTACTGTGTCGGTGCCGTGATAGGACGGCATCCCAACCTATCCCATCCGGTCGAATGGAATGGAATCGAATGGAATGCAATGCAATGGAATCGAGTCGAGCCCTCTCCGCTGTCCTCGCATAGCACGCGTATGCTATTTCGATACTATGATTCTTTCTTTCTTTCTTTCTTTTACTCAGTGGAATAATTTGATTCGCCTCGTTTTGGTTTCGCTTCCGGTTTCATCCTCGTTCACCCCATTCCATTCCATTCCATCCACGGCATTTCCCACCACTACACCGGAATTTGATACGACACAATACAATACAATGCAATGAAACGCAATGAAACGCAATGTCGCGTTGCGCTCCCAACTCCCGACGAAACCACCAAACCTGACAAACAACACGACACAAACAACACGCGCAACATGCACAACACACACTCTATCGATGGATTGCGGATTGCGCAGAACGCACCCCACCCGGCCTTTCGGTTCGAGACACCCGCCGTGTCCCCGGGGACCGTCTCGCGGCAAAACTTTGAATTCGTTTTGGTCCGGGACGACTACCTGGCCGGATTCGCGGAAACGCCCAATCCCCGACCCTTTGCCGGGTTCCTCTCGGGAGAGCGGTGCGGTGGCGGTGGCGACGACGAGAACGAGAACGAGAACGGCGCCGCGGGCTGTGTCTTTGAGAACCTGGGAGGGGACGCAACGCTGGTCGCGCCCAAGGATTGGTCGTCATCGTCATCGTCATCGTCATCGTCATCGTCGCTTTCGAAACCGTCGAACGAATCGCAGCGGCAACAACACCAAACACAAAAACAACAATCGCAACAATCGGTATCGTCCTGCTACGGTCACCTGGCTAATTTCGTTCGGGGTGCCCCCGACGCACAAATCGCCAAGCTGTGGAACCTGGTGGCGGAGACCCTGGAAGAACAACTGATGGGTGATGGTGCTGCTGATGCTGATGCCGCGATGGACCGGCCCCTCTGGTGGTCGACGGCCGGATCGGGTGTGGCCTGGTTGCATTTTCGGTTGGACTCCCGACCCAAGTATTATCACTATCGGCCGTACAAGGCGTTTGCGAAACCCCTGGGCCGAGACCGACTGTTGGGAATGGATATACTCCTGGGCGATCGGAAACGAAACGCGGGAGGGAACGGATGAGGAGTGCGATCCATATCGGATCGAACGAAACGACCGGCTGGCCCAACAATCCGCTTGCGATTGTTCTCGGAAGCAGGCTCAATGCTCAAAATACGAACGGGCAAAAAGATGGCCAACGCAAGACACACAGCAGGCGTAAAATCTGCTCCCGAACAAAACATATCGAAACAGAACTCCTACCTAGTTTGTACCGAGCGCGATACACACACAGTAGAAGAAATTTTACCTTGAAAACGCACTTGGTGAAAAACGAGTACGAAGTACCTCTATTTGCACTGCCTCCACGAAACGTGTGGAGCTCTTAGAACTACTACTAGCGTAGATAGCTTGACATTGTACAAAAGTCGATGCTAGAGCTGTACCAGCACACATATCATGACGAGAAGCCTGCGTTACCTGCGCTCTGGATGGAAGGCCCAATTATTGGTTGATTTCTGAAAGACGGGAACCAGTGCGGTAGAGTTAGGCAAATGGGCAGGTTGATAGTTTGAAGTGAAACAAATCTACCATGCGCTCCCTATTGCTTACAACCACGATCCTGACAGACCCGGGCCACCAAGAGCTTCTGTTTCCTAAAGGGGATCATTGAATACATATTCTTCTTGCCCGTACAAAGCACACAAAGTGCAATGCATCAACTCAAGCAACAGCATTGCATTCTGGAGAAAGGCATGATCCAATCCTCCCCATGATTCCACTTGAGTTGCTAATGAATCCCTCCTCTCGATTTTGTGCTACCCTTGGTGATTCGTCCATGTGGTCGTTTGCTCCGCTTTGGATCAATAACTCCTCGGGGGACCCCATGAACAAAATTTGCAAGGTGGTCTGCCAGCTTTACCACCACACGAAAAATCTCCATTGGCAAGAGCATTGTTGTGTCTCATCAGGGCTCTCAGTTCGTGCTCCTCTGGTGAATCTCCCAACGGCATGCTCGATCCACCGTATTCTGGAGGAATGTTTTCGGGAGGAATTTTTTCCGAGAGGGCCGAAAAGACCGCGTCTTTTCCCCTCACGATGGAGATTTTTTGGAGAGTGACATCATCCACCATTGGCTTGACGACCTTCCATATCATGGCAAACCTATATTTGCGGGGGGGTTTTGGGGTGTGTATTTGTCAAAGGGGCAACAATCCATCAAGAAGCGGGAAAGATTAACAATGCGTCAGAACGAAAACATAGCAAGTCACCATAACACAGTACAAGGGCAAAAATGCATCCACAACTACAGCTGCTTTGGTAGCACGGGAGAGTACCGGTAGGTGTACTCTGTACACTTACCATCGTGGAACATTAATGACTATGACGTGACCGGCCCGCTCTGGGTAGTGTTGTCCGGTAAACTGGCTGCACATTTTGACGTATTCTACGCATTCTCCAACAAAGTCCATCATGCGCATACCATCGAGATCCAGGACGAAAATCGACCGAGCAAAATCGTCGGGCTCTAGAAACTGCCACTGAAATTCGGTCACCATGGCGTAGTGTCGAACCAGACCATGCAGATCCATGCCTCCCCTTCGCAGGGCTTCCAGATCTGTCTTAGGCGGCTGCTCGAAGAAAACGGGTTCGTCGTGGCGGCCACGGAGGTGAAAGTAGTGCGGATAGTTTTCCTTGACCATTTCAAATAGGGGATGAGCTTCGAGCAAAATCGTGTCAATCGAATTTTCCTTTCTCCATTGCAGAGTGGCTTCGTACCGACGTTGGCCCTCGACGGAGTCTCCCTTGCCGGCTCGAAGGAATCGAACGGGCAATTCTTCGGGAGGAGGTGGAGCCTGAATGCGAGCAAAGGGATTGTGCCTGGCAATCTCGGACTGGGGGGAAGGAGGATCGAAAGAACTATGATCCTGGGGGGTTGCTTCGCTATGGTGCGGCTGCTGGTGTCCCCCTCGAAATTGGCAGATAGTTGTCGTCGTAAAAGAAGAGCTTCCCGAGGTTGTCTCAAGCTTGACTTCGACCGATTCCGTCGATACGGACCCGATGGGTGCATCGTCATCGCTGCCATTGCAACCGCTGATTTCCAAGGATGAGAAGGAAGACAGAACCGACGTTTTTGTGCTCGTTGGGGTGTTTTTCAACACTTTTTCGGAATTCTTGCCGGTGTTGTTGCGGTTGCTGTTGCTGTTGCTGTTGCTGTTCCAGTTGCTGTGGCAGTTGCTGTCGCAATTTCCAGCAATGAGTTTGCCATTGGAATCCATCCCACTCTCTTCTTTGGGTAAGGGCCGTTCCTCGGCGTCGAAATACAAATCTCCGTCGTCTGCTGATCCCAAACAAAGGAGATCGTTCCACGTCCAGGAAAACAGAGACGATGTCGGCTGGTTGTTTTGTTCGGTGTTGAGAGTTGCAGGAACTTGGTGATCGAAGGCAAGCTCGGACAACGCGGAGGATATGAGTGGCTGCGGTTTTCGTGCTCCGCATTTTGGGCTGCTGTTCGCTCCAACTCGCTGTTGTCGGGCAGAAACGAATGGGGGAGGTGGCAACGCTAAACCTCTATCATTGCCTGCAGCAGGATTCACAACCATTCTCATTTCCAATGAATACGATAACTGTATTCGATTTGGCTTTGCAATACGGTACCGCCAGTCTCGTTATTGTTTTGGTTGCGATGATTCTTTATTTTTGTCTTCGCAACAAGAATGATTTGCCTCATTTATGTTCCAGTAACTTCTGGAAATAATGATTGTTCACTGTTTCTGCAGTTTGTCACATTGGAACGTCTTTGGGTTCTTAAAATAAAGAATTTCCGTTGGTTCCCACATGCACCGTAAGATCTTACTGCGGAAGCCTACGGTACGAATGTTTTGATTTTTTATTTCTGGTAATAATTACCCGGTACACGTACTTTTTTTTTGGATCATGATGGCACATCACAACGTGCGTTCGATATGGGTTCTGGAATCAATCATCCATCATTTTTTCGTGCATTGATGGAGTTTGTTTTTAGTTTTTAGTACTAGTCCTAGTGTACAGAGGCTAGTAGATGTAATGTAGCACACGTCGACCCAATTCTTACCATACGGTACCGTACGTAACCTTACTCGTAAGATCTTACTTGCAGACTAGCAAACCACAAACAGATGTCGACAATGCTTTTTGAAAATTGTGACCAGAAACTGCTCAGTTCTCCGGCTCACTGCGCTCGTACGAGAACAACGACAAAAATGAAGCCGGTCGGTTCGCCCCAATACTTAGCGTTTAAATAATTGACGCCGAGGATCAAGAACCGATGCAAAAATCCCATTTTCTCTGTCAACGTAACGACTAGTTTTTGTTCGTTACAATGCATAGCGCGGGGCTTGGGTCACACACATCTTACAACCGTCGGAAACTCTGACTTCCGCTCCACATCCGACGGTTTCCGATGATGTATTGAGGGTCAAGCAAGATTGGTCTTGTCGTTTCACACCGGTGCAAGCCAGTTCGGATCGTTATTGTTTCGTTCGGGCAATCCGGATCAGGCGTTTTTCTACGTGTTGCAGAATTGATATAGGAACAAAAAAATTAAGTGGTCTCCAATCCACTGTCGTCGACCGACCATCGATTGTCGTTGAGATAGTTTGTGGACGTTTGGCGGGAGAATACTGGGAGGATTATCACCAGACACCAAGAGATCCTTGGAATTTCGAAAGGTCCACCGAAAGTATGTTGCTCAAGAAATTCCTCGGATCAAAAGCGGACGCGAAGAATGCATCGTACGAGACGAACCAGCGAACTGGAAAGCGACGGGCTCTAGCCGATGTTTCCAACAAGTATGGGGATAAGGATGATAGGCATGTCAGTATGGCAACAACGTCTTGCACTTCGGGGTTGACGAGTCAGTTGCAGCAAAAGTTCTCGAGGAGAAAGTCTCGCAAAAGTGCCTCTGACCGAGTGGAGGTCACAGAAGAATATGATATACAGAGTGTGATCAGTGGCCTCACACGAAACTCGGAGTTTGTGAATAAACAAGTTCCACTTCCATACGTCTCTCCGGACAGGGAAAACGCCCCTCCGGTCAGAGAAAATGTATCTCTTCCGGTCAGAGAAAACGTATCTCTTCCGGTCAGAGAAAACGTATCTCTTCCGGTCAGAGAAAACGTATCTCTTCCGGTCAACCAATACATCTCTCCTAATGTCAATGAAAACGTCCTTGATAGCTCAGCCCAATGGCCCGATGATGAGACCTGTGGAAATCACGTCATAAGGACCACTACGGAAGGCATTACCAAGTCGGAGGATGTCGTTCGTTATCGTCCAACCAGTCACCGTCCTTTACGTACCCTGGCGCCCGAACCCACTGGAATACGCTTGGGTTCTCCTTTGAAAGAAAATCTGTCGACCATACAGCGCTCGTCATCAAAATCAAACATTTATGAGGTTCACAGCGATACTCCAGGCTATGAAATCGTTCTAACTTCCGACCCAGATGGCATCAGATTTGGTAGAGCCAAGTCCAAGGTTCCTGCCGAGCCGTCAGGGCAGAGAGCCGAGACGATCTGTTCTGCGAAGAAGCCGCGCGGGAGAACAAATCGAATCGTGCCGGATCATCTTCAAAATGTGGAAGTCGTCTACGGGGAAGAGGAAGAGAATCTGTTGAATGATACAGAACGAAAACTGTCGTACGCACCTCGCCAAAGAAGCAAGAGCGCTTCGGATTCCAGGCGCAATGGGGATGCCAAACGACGATCTCGGTCTCTACCGCGCACGCTAAAACGACTAACTTCGAAGTATTTGAAAGGTGAAGGGTTGGCAAAACACTATGGAATCATCGTCGACTAAGGCTCAGGATAGTAAATCTGAGGACCATTTCATCGACAATGTGATCGGAGTTGCCGAGGACGATATTTTATCATCGCTAGGCAGTCAACTCGAAGGAATCGAGTCGCAACCTCTGAAACGAAACGAAGTTGAGAAGGTGGCAATCAAATCTTCGGACCGATCGATTCCACGTTCATCGTCTGAAACACACTGCGAAAAGTACGAACCCAGAATATGTGTTGAATTCTCGCGACGTCAATCCGGGGGATACTTTCAGACCAAAAGCTACCCCGATCCACAAATGTCTGGATCATTTGGCCACAACGACGAGAATGTGAGAAATGGCAGCTTCTTTCCCAAGGAATCTAGAACGGGGGTGAATTTGGTCGAAAAATCACCAGCTGCGCGTCCAAAAAGGCGAAACATGGGCAAGCGAGGAATTCGTGCTGTCACAAATGAAGCTTCCAGAAACTTGCTGTTGAGCCCTAGTGGCAGAGACGATTCAGAGGATGACGATATCTTTCAAAACGTCACAAAATTAGGAGCACCAAGATCGGATTCAAGAGTAGATACAAAGCAAGGAAGACAAGTTGCGATTCCCGTAACTCCATCTCCAAGGACGGAATCGCGTCGAGCAGAGTTACAAAATCCGTTGTCTATAACTCCAGCTGGTCGGAAGGATCTTATCCAACAATATCTGACACTGCGAGACAAGAAGATAAGGGATGAGGAATTGAATCAAAGTACCACCTCTTCAAATCGTGTCCAGGAGAGGTGCAGCATCATGCAGAAGAAAAATGGTTCGAGCGTTTCCAGTGGATCATCGCGTATGTCACTGTCTACACCGTATGAATTGACCGCTTCTCAACCGGCAGCATTCAGGAAGCGAACAATAAAAGCCGGCTACGACGATGCCTCGAAACACTACCAACATGTCGATTCCACGGAATCTTTAAAGCCTACTGTTATGGCAAAACAAAGTCAAGATCTCGACGTAAAAATTGAACCTTCTTGTACGCGGATCGAACTACAAAATGCGCAAACACGGTCCTCGTTATCCGTGAAGTCGGCGCCGATCATGAAAAAGAGCGCTTCTGAGAGGTTGGGAACGAGCGGAACGAAACTCTTCTACAATCGGGGGGAGGATGTAGGAGAAAAGGAAATCCGACGCAGGCTTTCAAGACTTGCTAAGGATTTACAACAGATGAACCCGTCGTATTCGTATTGTACAGATGATGATTCTACGGAAGCATCGCTGTTGTACGAAAGCACTTACCAACCGGACTTGAATAGAGTATATACGGCACAAAAACCATTGAAATATGAAGATGAATTGGTTCATCACAATCAATTCATGAAAATGAGAATGGGGCTTGGTAGCATGTAAGAGGAGTGAAGGGGGATTAATCTTATTGGCACCATTTTTTAAGTCCATTTGATTGGGAAACCGATTAGATAGCGAACTACAGTGTGCCCAAGTCGGTGAACAAATTAATTTGTAAAACCCCTAAAATACACCAATAGTATCACGATTGACACAAGCTATGGGTTGCATATGAGAACCATGTCGACCTGTTGAGATCTGTCTCCTCCCTTGTTACTTCAGCTTGCACCCACTACGCACCCCAATTTGAAGACAGTCGTACCATTTGAGTTGGCCTTGAGAGGCACAATACTCTGCAAAGGAATCTCTAATTTTGAGTTGCAACCTCGTGCATAGTGCAGCTCAAGGATCATCCGAATCGTGAACTGCTCGAACCGAACCATTGAACAATCGAGAAATAGGCAACTCGAATCATTGAGTCGACTAGATCCATCTAGAGCAGAGTGTGTTTTTTATCATGCAATCTGGTCTCTTGTGGTTTCACTGAAGACTGTAGTGAAAAACTAATTAGCCAACCGTGATGGAATGCAACCAACCTTGGATTCAAGACTATGTATCAACTCCATTCTACGTGGTGATGATTGTCGTTCACTCAAAGTTTGCCCCACTGATGCCTTCCCATTCGTTAATCCACTCTTGATCTACGACGTTGTATTCGTGATTGGGATCATCCACCCACTCCACGGAACGATCCGCACCATCGCCATCGCGAACAGCACAAGTGTCGTCTGCATAATGACAGTAAAGTGAACGCTCATTAGCCTTCACAAAAGCATGCATAGTAGTCATATCGGGGCCTTCGGTGGCCGCGACTTCCCTTAGGAAGTATCGGTACGCCGGATAAAATTCGTTTCCGCTCTTATCGACCAAGATTTTCCGGTCAGAGTCGTCCAATATTGCTCGACGCTTCGACCTGAGGAAGAGTTGGTTCCATCCTCGTTCGAAGGTTCCGTCCGACATAGCATTGTAGAATTCAGTACTTTGCACATAGTGCTGGATCGCATTGGCAAAATCCTGCCTGTTCTTTAATGTTTCTTTTTGATGCTTGTTCAATTGTAGCACCGGCAGGTTTTTGTATAGATCATAGCTTTCCGGAGCTCGATCCCAGATGACCGGAATCATTCCTAAATACCACATTTCATAATGGCGATAGCAATCGTAGCCCTTTCCAGGCGGACTAATTCCAAACTTGTACCGACGAACCATCCCTCTTCCTTTCATGGTCATGTCTGCATACATTTCATGGAGATGTTTGTGATTTGTATCAACGCCGCATGAAGTGGTATCGGTCGTTGTATTGGGACAGAGAACATTCCATAGTAATTGTCGAAAAGGATTCTTCTTCCTTCCAAAATGAACAAAAACATCTCGGTCAAAATCGATCGCGTTTTCGGTCTGCTGAGACGACATTGCGAATCTCTTTTCCATGAGATGTTTCGAAAACGGGTTGGTGTAGTTCGTCAATGCGAGATAGGTTGACAGGTAGCGCTCTTGAGGATGGAGGTAACTCAAACCCGACAACATGGGACGAAATTTAGAGTGTTTGTACCTGCGGAATCTCTGTCGATCCTTTTCTTTTTTCCACTTCAAACCTTTTGTTCGAGGATTCATGCCGTACCATTTGAGCAGCAAGGGATCGGCAATGTATTGGGGTATCCTCGGATTCCGTCCCTTGTCCAAAAACGGAGAATCGTTATCCGATCCTCCCGTCACCAACAAAAAGGGTACCCCGATTCTTGGCCGGACCTGCTGCCAAAAGTACTTGATGGACTTGTCGAAATTGTCCACAGAGATTATGGTATTTGGAACAAAGCATGGGATCAAATCTTCCGAATACAGGTTGGTAGCATGAAACGAAGCATCTTTGTTGTCGAATTGTTGGATCATCACATCCGCCAGCTCCAGTGCGTCGTTCCTCCAATTCAACAACTTTCTATCGTCTTGGTTCAGACTGATCCAAACGCGTTGCACACAGCACGTTTCGCGACACACCAGTTTGGTGCTATTCGAGGAAGGTGATTCTTCTTCTATCTTGTTGCCGTCACCGTCGACGATCGTTGATTGCTGGTAGGAGGTTTTGAAAGTCCATGTTTCGTTTCGAACCAGCGATTCAATTTTCTCTCTCAGGTCGAAGTACGTGACTTCCGCAGTCGACTCTTCGGCAAGGTCGTGCCAGTGCCGTTGCCCTCTCTGTGATTCGGGTGCATATCCTTTATTCCTGCTGTTCTCGTGTTGACTACGTGTAAACGGTCCTGTTTCTGTTGGAGAAAACGGTTCAACGTTCTTCGTGAAATGAGGATAGTTTAAATGACTCTCGATTCTGCTGTAGTCAATATTCGAAAGAGCCCTTTCTATGTGTAGAACATTAATGATACACAAATAGCACACCGCGAAAACAACGACCAAAAGCACTCTGCGAGTCAGCCTTGAGGTCGTCATGTTTTTTCCAATTTGCCTCTGTTTCAGCGGACAGGTAGGTTAGACCGGCGCTACGAGTACCTGGTACTCCGATTTTTTAGTAAAGGATTTTTCATACAATTCTTTGCGACGCACGAGTACTGGTACGGTGGTACGACTCTATTGCGATGGCTTCAATAACTTCGCTATTGACGCAACAACGGGGTCTGTGAACACTTGATACAATGGACAAGAAGGTATTTGTACTCATCCCACTGGCATTGATGGTGTACTCGCCGAGACAGAGGGCGAAAACTGCAATTACTACTGCTCGGGGATTTTTTCGTCGTTCCGTGCATTTCTACCGGTATTCCTTTGTAGCACAGAGTTTCCGAGAGCACTCAAGCAATCTACCGTACTTCGTATTTAATTTTTGCAAATTTACGTTCTCACGAGCTACCAAACCCAGCATGATCTTAAAGGCTGCAAAATTCAAATTTCAATCCATCCGTTTACAAATAATTAGATTTCCTAGTAAATCTTTGAACTTGCTACATCGAATTCGTAAATCAACAATCTAGAGACTCGCGCATACCTCTCACAAAGTTTGATTTTTTGTACAATTTTTGCGTAGCTTCGCACCTGTCTCTTCTTCAGACAACCTGGTAATAATCAATGGTAATAGATTGACCTTCCTTCTTGCCATAGCCTACGAGAACTTGACTGTTCAACCACTTGAAGCGCTCGACTCCCGTTTCAAAGTGGATAAAAATGTGTATTTTTGAATTGCTCGGATTGTCGGCGTCCCGTTCCGACCTCCCTTCGGCGATGCCCAGAAGAATCCCGCCGTCATGAAGTTTCATAAGAATTTTCACCTTTAGGGTAACATATCCCGATCCGTCACCGTGTAAAATGGCGAAATCCGCGCTCGGCGCTTCGATCGTCCCACGGAAGTCAGGATCCGCTCCCGTGAATTTTCCGCTTACGATGGGGAATATGAATCTGGATCCTTTTGGGCCGTTTGGCACAAGTAACGGGGCGTCAACTCCAATTTCCAATTGATAGAGGAATTTGAGTGTAGGTTTTTCGGCTGGTGGCTCCATTGTGAGTGATGTGGCGATCTCGTTGTCTGTCGGTGAGTAGTAGGTCTCTTTCGACCTCTCAGTTGGGAAGAAGGAGCAATCGGCTTAATGGAACAATTGGGAAATTGACTGATTCCCGAAATAGGATGATGTTGTTCTCAACAACAGCATTCCGTGATGATTGGATAGGGTCTTTGTCTTTAAGAGATGTTGAGCTAGTGACAACTGACAAGATCTGCCAACATTATTGTTATTATGAATTAATTACTTCGGAGTATTTGTCAACATCTGCCAACATCTGCCACCATCTGCCACCATCTTGCAAGCGAGCGATGCGAACGTAGATGCGACAAAAAATGAAGTGTACCGAACCACTAATATTACTAGTATTAATTTCCTGACGAAAAACAAAGATGGGGAAATTCTCTAGATATCGCACACGGGAAAACATGATGCTTGAAAATAATAATAAAAAAATCATCAATAGTAATACGTTACACGTACGGTACAGCTTCACAATACTTCGTACATAATATTATTCCGTGTCGCCGAGAAATCGAAACTTCTTTTTTCCCGGTCCACTCTCTTGTACACGTACGTGTACCGGTAAGGTTATCGTTTAGCTGCGGCGGAAAAAACTACTGATGACCAGTAGTTTTAGGACCATCTTTTATTCCTGATCGTATTAGTCAAATATCATTTTAATGTTAATCTGATGAGTCTTATTTTACTCAATTTAGTCAAACATCAGTTCATTTTTGATTGAATACTGATCCTACTAGTCAAATTTTACTCAATTTTGGAAAGACGTTCCTTCGGAGAAAAAAGAGAACCCGACTCATTGAATCAAAGTAGTCATCACCGGTAAACCTCACTAAAATTGTTGAACGTAAAATTTGAATCAAATTAGTCATTACTAGTAAATGCGTGTGGTCCTAAAAATGCGATGGGCCAACATAAAACTTGAATCGAATTAGTCATTACTAGTAAATGCGTGTGGTTCTAAAGTGGTTCTAAAAATGCGCATATGCGCATGTGCCAAAATTACATGTGTCAACTTCAGTGAGTATTTGCAACAACAAGAGCACCTCTGAAGTCTATAGAACCATATACCTATGGAAAGAGGAGAGTGAGGGCTTTCTAACAAGCCATTACTTGTTGCTATTGGATCTATACTTTAGAAGTTATGATTACTCCAAAAAAAAAATGCGCATATCTGCAGTTTTAGAACCCCGCCGCAGCTAAACGATAATAATATTATGATGATTCCCGGTCTTTTGTGAGGAGAGATCCCGGTAATCTTAGTTCGGAGAAACGAAAGAATGAGAACCCCGGTCTTTCGTGAGTGTAGGGAACTAAAAACATGATGATCCCGGTCTTTCGAGAGTGCATGGAAACAAATACGCGATGATCCCGGTCTTTCGTGACGATCGAATACAGGAGACGATGCCATCTGTCTTTCGGCCATACAGATAACCGAAAACGTGATGATCCCGGTCGTTTGCGAGTGCAGAGAAGCAAAAGCACGATTTCCCCGTCTTTTGGGACTCCACGGAACCAAATAATACATGGTGGTGGCGGTCTCTCTCGAGTGCGTGGAAACAAACAAACAAACAAACAAGGGCGTGGAGATCGTCGGCTTTCGTGAATGGACGATGATCCATGATCCCGGTACCTCGCGAGCGCAGGGAACCAAATACACGACGCGCTCTGACCATGATGATCCCGGTCTTCCTGGCGTTCACAGAAACAGGCAAACGATGATCCCACTCTTTCATCCGTGCAGATTAGTAAAACAACTGCACGACGCGCCCTGTCTTTTGCGAGTGAACACGATGATCCTGATCTTCAGAGCGTGCAGGCAACCAAACACACGATGATCCCGCTCTTTCGTGCGTGCACACGAACAAGTACACGATGATCCTGGTCTTTCGGACATAACAGAGAACCAAATACACGATGATCCTGGTCTTTTGGTCATGCAGAGAACCAAATGCATGTTTATCCCGGTCTGTCGGGAATACAGGGAACCAAATACATGATGATGCCGGTCTTTCGCCAATGCACGGAATCAACAAATAATAGACAATGATCCCGGTCTTTTGGGCGTGATCCCAGTCTCCTGTTGGTGTGGGAAGCAAATGCACAATGATCGCGGTCTTTCGTGAGTGCAGGAGAACAAATACAGTACTACTAAACGAAGATCCAGATCTGTTGGGAGTGCAGAAAAACAAACATGCCATACCCCGGGTCTGCATTCAGAAATCCAAGAAATACAGCATTTTGAATTGAAAAAAATACAATAGTACGTAGTAGATAAAAACACACGTAACAAAGCCGAAGAAAGCGAGTGGAATAGAAATAACTCGCACACCAACACCCAACAGCAGCAAGGAAGTCCACGGAATAAGCAAAACGAAGCAAATAATGCTAGCAGTAGTACAATACACCAACTAACGATCGTGTCCCATGAGTCTTCCTCGGGATCCGCACAGCGATCGAATCATCCATCTCAATCAATCAATCAAAATCAATCGCTTCATCTCGTTGCTCGAACATGTCTCTCGCAAGAAGGAACGACGAACGACTTGCCTCCAGCAGCAGCGCTGATGCTGGGGACCGATGTTGTGCTACACGGATATATTCAAACGTTGTTCCCGATCGTGCCATCCGGTCCGGGAGTTTCAATCAATCACATAATATTATCATGCGAAGTAGTTTGAGTGCTTGATTGCGCGTTTTCACCGACGATGCGACAGGTCACCACCGTCTTGTTCTTTCATTCACCATGGTTGATACCTTGAGTCAAAAATTCCATGCGGTGTTCTTTATTTACTACTACGAATTTCAATAATATTATACCAACCAATACTACTTTTACGGACAATCATCACGAAGAGATCCAGAGATATATTCTTTCGGATCATTCACCACACGCAAAGCGCCAGAGTGTGCAAAACCGCGGTCGCTAACGCGTGCCTCTACCGATCCCTTTCGTTGCGGAGTGCGATTGCCGCTATTTCTGTGGGGAACGCCATCCCGCCTGCTCGTGCCGGGTGCGCCGGAACCACAATCCGCGGGACTAGGAGGCCCCCGTCACGTCATCGAGAAAGGCGTGCGAGAGGCGATTCATGGCCTCGGTCGGAGAGAGAGCGCGGGACTCGAACCCGGACCCGGACCCCGCCCCGCACTCGCCTTCTCGCGTTGGCGACGAATCGTTGTAAAACTCCGCCAACAGGCAAGTCGCATCTCCCTCGATCACCAGGCGCGACCATCGGGCCGACGCCCACCGGATGGCCTTCACGATGGCTCTCGAGTCCCGGGCCCGGATGGATTCGAACAGGTGCACGGTTCCGTCGGTGGACGTGATGGCAAAGAAGCAATCCGCCCCGTCGTTGGAGCCGTTGCTCGTATCGTTGGGGTTGCCCCGCCGGGGCTTGCCGCGAATCTCAACGACGTCCCCGAGGGCCGCGGCCAGCGGGGTCTTGTACCACTCGCTCCACTGGGGGTTCGTCGTCCCGGGAGATGGATTGGCATCGTCGCGGGCAGGACGGCTGCTGCTGTTGTTGCTGTTGTTGCTGCAGCTACTGTTGTTGCTGTTGCCACGGGGTGACGCGCCGATCGCATCGATCTTGGAGATCGGGACGGAGTGTATTTCGACCGATTGCGACTTTCCTCCGACGACCGTTTTCCATTCCAGTACCGGTGGATTGAGGGTGGGACTCGCCATTCCAGCGAACACACCCGGACGAGAGGAGAAAGTGACGGTCCGGCCGACCCAGGACTCGTGCTCTTCGATCTTGCTCTCGTTCTCGCACTCCTTCGTTGTCGACTCGGCCAGGGATAAATTTAGTTGCTGGTGGTTGTTGGGACCGGCGGAAGTCTCCTTGTGGTAAATGAGGGTGTATCCGACGTTGAGTAGATCCTGGGTGGTGTTTCGTAGTGTGCACGGGTGCATGGGTGTATGCATGATGTATGTGAGTCGGTAATTTCGGTCGTGTTCGAGAAATCAAGGTGAAACGCAGGGAATCCCAACAGATTTGCCAAAAAGTGTGCAGAGCAACAACAATCAATCCAATGACCAGACGGTGTTGTTAGTTAGAAGCAACGAACACGAAACGCACACCGGTACACGAAACGCATCCAGGCGCAAGAGACGGAGAAAAACAGAAGCAAACTTGTTTGTTTCGGTCCCCCCATATTAGTATTGTCACACAAGGAAGGAACCCCTACGCATCCCATGGAATTCGACCAAGGATGATTCATGCGCTCCGCGTTTTTGCCCGGAGCGAGCGTACGAGCAAGCCGACAATTTCAAACAAGCAAACAAGCCAACTCACCTGCCAGATATCCGCACCCGATTTGCTGTCGTCTCCGGACCCTTCCGCCGAATCGTCATCGCGGGTTGTGTATCGCTGGGGTTGGTGCTGGAGAAGGATGGACGTGCAGGCAGTGGGGAGGAGCTCCTCCATTGTTTCGTTGAATCGCGCCAGTTGGTCGACGGCGGAGGAGCCCACTATGCCAATTCCCATTCCATTCCCGTGCCGGCGTTGTCGTTGTCGTTGTCTTCCTCCGTTGCACGGCCAAATGCCGTCGATAGGAGCCGCGTGACCACGTTACTTTTGTTCTTGCTGTTGTTCTTGGAATTGCTCCTCGACTCCTGGAGGGAAGTATCGGCTTTGGTTTCGCGTTGCGTCTCCAACGCGGTATCGGATGGAGTCTGCTCCGATTGGGAAGCGTTGCTGAAGGTTGTTTGGGCCGACACGTCGTTGACGTTGACGTTGACGCTGACGCTATCGCCGGACAGATCGTTTTTGTTTCCCTGAGAGGAATCCTCTTGCTCTGCTTCCTCGTCTTCCTCTTGGTTCTCCTCTTTGGAATTGCCGTTGCTGTTGCTGTTGCTGTTGCTGTTGTTGATAGTGGTAGTGGTGGCCGGTTCGGGTTTGCTTTCTGCCTTGGCACCGACTGCTTTCGTGGTCACGGTTGCCGTTGCCGTTGCCGTTGCCGTTGCGTTAACCGATTGACCCGCGCCAACCTTCAGATTGTGTTTTGGACTGTCCCTGCTGTGGCTCCCCGGAAGGATCAACTCTGTTCCCTCTTCGGTCCCGTCCGGAGAAGCGTCGACCGTCGCCAGATCGAGTTGCTGGAGGAGATTCCTCGAGAGGTTCTCTTCTTGTCCTTGTTGTCCTTGTTGTTGTTGTTGTTGTTCACGACGATGATCATGCCGCCGAATTTTGAAATCGGTCGAGGGAGTGACCGGAATGACGGAAATCAGCAGGTGCGACGAGTTTGTGGATTCATTTTCGTCTATGTCGTCGTGATAGTAGCTGGGAGAGTACGCCGGAGATTCCCGCACCGTCTCCGGTGTGGACGACAGGGTGCTCTTTCGCAGGTTGCTCCTCCGTTTGCGGCCGGCGGGAGTTTCCGGGGCCTCCGCGGCGTTGTTCTTCTTGTTCTTGCCGCTGCTTTTTTTGGGGGAACCAAACAAGCCGAGTTTCTTTCGCTTTGTCGTGGTGGGTGTCGTCGGTGCGACGGTCCGTTTGCGAAGGCTTTTTGCTGCTGCTGCTGCTGCTGCTGCTGCTTTTGCCAGCGTTGTTGCCGTTTCCGTTTCCGTTTCCGTTGCCGGTGCTGCTGCTGCCTCCGTCTGAGCAACTTCATCGTTTGTTCGTTTGTTCGTTCGTTCGTTTGCTGTCAGTCCACGGTTCCTTCGATGATAGTTGGTCGGTCGGTCGGTCCTTTGGTTCGTCGGTTGGTTAGATTGGTTAGATGGTGACGCTAAGATTACGGGTGGCTTTCTTTGCACCAATTCTTGGGGATTGATTCGCAAGGTCAAACCCGGGACGGAAACAAAATCCGAGCACCTCTTTGATTTCGTTCGGGATGATACAGTAAGGTTGCGGTAGTGAGTGGATCGACTGTTTGAGATTTGATTGATCGATCGATCGATCGATCGATTATTGACCGATTGCGAATGATCAAGAATAAATAGTAATGAGGAGGAACAAAAGTCCGGAGTTCGAACCGCAATCTACGGTCTACGGTCTACGGGTGAGTTTAACCGATGACAGGGGGCATGTGGACGAAAGAAAACAGTCGGTTTGTTTTGCTATGGAGCAACAGCATCCAGCAAAGTACAAACACGAAAGAACCCCGCGGAGTCGGTAACGTACCGTAACTTACCGTCGGATGCGATGATTTTGAATTCCGGTGTTGATGATTGATGAATGGAATTGCTTCATTCGGTAGCTTCGCAACGATAACCTTACGTAACGTACGGGTAAGTTACGGGTAACAAAATGCAGTTGGAGTCCTCGTTCGTACCACCGTTACTGGTAGTGAGTTACGAGAACGGACGCACATTGGTTTTTGACATGCGTCGAAACAGGACCACAAACACCCCCTGTACGGTAATCTTACCCGCAATGCAGTCGCGATG
Organism: Pseudo-nitzschia pungens; assembly: GCA_037355855.1. Taxonomy (NCBI): domain Eukaryota; phylum Bacillariophyta; class Bacillariophyceae; order Bacillariales; family Bacillariaceae; genus Pseudo-nitzschia; species Pseudo-nitzschia pungens. The sequence goes on along the minus strand of CM074760.1, from coordinate 2,285,214 downwards.
AAGTCGCGATGCAAATCGAAAGCATTGCATCGCAATGCAATGCAACTTCCGAAGCCGCAACCAGCATCGATCGTTCCTGGTTCGATCGATTGATTCTTTTGGAGCGCTGTAGCTAATTATTATTTACGCCTATTTTCAGCCTTGGGGTTGTCTTCACGACCGACCGATGACGTTAGTCGTAAGCAAAGTGGGTTTACAAGATCCAATTTTGTGCAAACAAGAATCGATTTGTGTGTCGAATTTCAGTCCTTCGTCCGTCAACATGAGGAAGTTTGGAGACTACTTAATGTAAGACAGACGTCTCAACAACGTGTTTGGAGCGGAAATTGTGATATCGTATTGCACCCGATTAGTACGGTGGATGGGCAGACCTGATAGCATCCAAATTCGGTCGGCTGTGGAATCAAATTATTGGTGTGGGAAATTTTTGCGGACCCATGGGCCCAACAAGCATCTCAGGCTGTCCCGTCAGTCTGGCGCGAAAGCGTCCCTAAGCATCTCGGTTCCTACAGCAAGTCAGACGTGCTGTACACGTACCGTACTAACGATTGAAACGTACTTTACGGAACGTGCGTGCGAGCAAACATGCGAGAACGTTCTTGCACCCGTGCGAACCGTGCGGTACTCTTACGGTAATTACAGAACGGAACGTTATGGTGCGGTAATCTTTACCGTCACCGAACACCGATGAATGCTCCGAATGCTCCGACAACAGACGACGACAACAACATTGAACATGTATACATTCATACGTACATACGGTACCGTAAGTGTGTATGCCAACCAACACCTGCTCCTAAGCTATCGTAACCTTACGAGTACCGTTTGAATAGAAAATGAACCCATTATTACACTCATTACCACCGTATGCTGGTAGTAAACCTTAATTTAGTGCGAGTTGGAGAATGAATGAAAATGGGAGTTAGCTAGTAGTATTACAAATAATAATAATAATAATATCAATGACAGACAAAAGATTGATCAATGGAGTTGTTCTTGTTGTTAGTAGTAGTAGTAGTAGTAGTAGTAGTAGTAGTACCTTACTACAACTAGTAATAGAATGACAGAGAACGTTTACTAAAAAAGCACTAGTATTGGCTACTACAAGTACCACCAAATGGGAGAAACCTAACCAAATCTCTCCTCCTCGACAGCAGTCCCTTTGACTCCAGAAAGCACTATTTTCAGAATCCCGTTCGAGTAATTACTTCAACTGTTGGTCTATTGTGTAAAATATTGTATCAGCGATCCTCCGGAACAACAAAGTGTGTGCGGTAAGTTCGCGTAATTCCTACGGATCAGAGAGGGCCACAACATCGCTCGTTGCTAGTAGTAGCAAGACACAGTGTGTGCACGTTTCCAGCGATGCTGCTGTGGTTCGCGTTTCGTGCAGCAGTTCAGACAAAGCTTGTTCGTCTCCTTCCCTTGCCGATGGAGTTCGGTTGTGCCTACTTTTTCTTTTCGTTGTGGACATTGACAAGCTTGCTGGACTCTTTGTAATCCCCGTCCTGCGAACGGTCCCGCAGTTGCAATCGCGGCAATCCCAACGAGTGGCGGCACAGATTGACCGTGTTCTTTAGGAGCATGGCAATCGTCATGGGACCAACTCCTCCCGGCACCGGCGTAATAGCGCTCGCCTTGGTGACCGCCTCCTCAAAGTTGACGTCGCCGACCAATCGATACCCGCGCTTTTTGGTGGGATCGGGTTTGTCATTGATGCCCACATCGATGACGACCACTCCGGGCTTCAGCCAGTCGCCCCTTACGAATTCGGTCTTGCCGATGGCGGCAATGACAATATCGGCGCGCCCGACGATTTCGGGAATGTTCTTGGTCCGGGAGTGGCAGACAGTGACGGTTCCGTTGCAGGATTGCAGGAGGGCCGCCACGGGCATGCCAACAATGTTGCTCCGTCCGAGAACGACACAGTCCTTGCCAGATATCGGAATGTTGTAGCGCTGTAATAGCTCGATGCAACCGGCGGGTGTGCAAGGGATTGCCAGCGGAGGTTCTCCGCCCCGCAACCAGAGGTTGCCGATGTTGGTGGCGTCGAAGCCATCGGCATCCTTTTCGTAGGCAATTGTCTTGAGGACTTTTGCTTCGTCCATGTGGTCCGGAAGGGGGAGCTGGACTAGGATCCCGTGGACCTTCGGGTCGGCGTTGAGGGCCTGGATCTCCGCCACGAGTTCTCTTTCCGAAATGGAAGCCTCCAGAGTGACGTCGATGGAATGAATGCCAACCTCGGCAGCGGCCTTTTTCTTCATGCGGACGTACGTTGCCGAATCGACGCGCTCACCTACCAAGACCACAGCCAGACCCGGGGTAATCCCGTGGCGTTCTTGGAGATCTCGGATTTCCTCCCCCAACTCGGTTCGAATGGCTGCGGCCGTCTTCTTGCCGTCGATAATGACAGGGGTGTTGTCGCATCTGCTATCAGTGTCCGCATTGTTGTCGTTTTCGGTTTCCGCATCCGAATCGTCGTTGGATAGTGAAGAGAGGTGACGGCAATGACGATGGCGACAGGACGACGAGGAATGAGAGAACATTGGTGATGACAATGACAATGCAGATGACGATGACGACGACGACGACGACGATGACGACGATTTGCACCAACCACATGCGCTGCAGCTGGAAACCGACAGCGGGGTCGTCGTCGACGACAGCAACAAAGACGATGCAACGATGCTGGTGCTCGAACCGTAACAACTTCTGCCATTGCGGTGGTAGTGGTGATGGTGAAGGTGCCAAGCGTGTACCAGCATCGTTGTTTTTGCTGTTGTCGTGATTGTTGTCATGATCAGTGTCGTCAACACGACCATGTAGCAGCTGTAGATACCAAATGACACAGCGGCTTTGGCAACATACATTTGATTTGTATCGGTCATGTTCTGTATTTCCTTTCTCTGTCTCCTTATTTCTTTGACTTTTTGTGTTATCAATTCCGTTCGGATCCAGGTTCACTTTGGGATGTAGTGCAATCGGTCGAATGGAACGGTGTTGAAATTGGAAATTGAAACGGAACGGATTCGTTTGGATTTGAGATTCCGTGACAGCGATGACGGATAACGGTAATTACCCGAAATCAGAATTCGCAATTTACTCGGAGCGTGCGAAAGAGTGACTACGGTGGCGGTTGGTCTCTCGGATGATCAGAGATTGGAGATGGAACTTCGGTTGTGGGTAATGCCAAATGCCTCGATGGGATTGTATCGTACAGTAAACTTTCTCGCTCGACCGACCCAGACGCAGAACGAAGAGACTCCTCGCAACGGATCAGTTTCCAGAGAATTGGATTCGTACGGTAGAATGATTCTATTATGCCACTGATACACGAGTTGGTACCGCACGACTTCGTATCACGTGTCGGAAGAAAGGCGACACTTGTTGGAATTCGGTTTGCGGGAACTGCTCCATGTCTCTGGTGAACCAAAACCCAAGATGGGCAACATCATCTGCACCTATCCAGTATTCCGTGTACGTGTCTCATAGTAAAGTACGAAGTAGTAGTAGTACGTGTACATGATAAGCGAGAAAATACGTAGTAATATGTTACTCGCAGGCGTTTTGGAACTGGACCTGAAACGCATCGATGACGCGACGCCAACTTCTCCACATCCGATTCAATCCAATCGGAATATACGTAATACGTACCGTACGTATCGGTACGGTACATACGGTAGGTAAGGTTAACCGGCGGATTCGATTGATTGTTGATTGATTCATTCATTCCTTTCGTGTTGGACGACTTTTTCTTTTTTTAGCATTACAATGCGCTACACATGAGGTTTTACCGATAGGTAAGATTACGGTAAAAAACCTTACAAAAAAATAATAGTAGTAGTACGTCCGAAAACTGTTTCGCGCCCCCTCCCAAGAATTTATTTAGGGGGGTCGCGATTTATTCCTGGCTCATTTTGACGTAGCTCCATTCGTAGCCCTCTCGCGATTCGCAACCCCAATCGCGACCCAGTAACTACCTCAATTACGAGAAAATACGAGAAAAAAAAATAAAATTCAAACTCGACCCAATTTTTTTTTCAATCTGACTCATTATTACCGACCCTACCATCATTATATATTATGAGACTGTTGCAGAAATTCACTCCCAAAAATTGATTTCTCATCCCGACACAAAGTATTTCCCATCACACCCCTCAAGAAATTCATCACAAAAATCACAATTATTACCCGAAGCCCAGGAATCGCGACCCCCATGAAAAAAAAAATTTGAAACACTATGAAGCAAAATATAAGTCTTTCTTTTGATAAATATTGATATTACTCTAATAATTGTTTATTCTCTGTTCAATTTTCTCACACACGCACACACAAATTTTGGTTCCTTGAAATCGTCGTCGCTCTTCGTTTCGATCGTCCTTGCCTTCGTCGTCCTTGAAGTCGTCGTTGCTTCTCGCTTCGATCGTCTTCGTCCTCCCTGAAGTCGTCGTTGCTCTTCGCTCCAAATTGCCTTCCTCAGTGTCGTCCTCCCTGAAATCGTCGTCCTCTCTGAAATCGTCGTTGCTCTTCGTTTTCGATCGTCGTCGTCGTCCTTGAAATCGTCGTTGCTCTTCGCTTCGATCGTTGCTCTTTGCTCCGATCGTCTTCGTCCTCATGCACACCACACAAATTTTGGTTCAAACAATTTTTAAATAATGGTCATCGTGATAATTTCATCCATACCGGTATCTGTACTGCCAGTAAAGGTCTCCTCACATTGCATCATATTTCATCAGTTGCAATCGCATCATTTTGTCAGTTGCGATCCCATCATATTTGTCTTGCGATCGCAATATGTGTCAGTTGCCCCGTCGCATCATTTTTCACATCATTTTTCAGTTGCCCCGTCGAATTAAAGTTGATTCTTCCCTATCAGTAGCAAGCAGGCAACTCAATGCAGAATTAGAACAATTGAAATCCATTATCAATACCCCAGATCTTGATGTGCTTCACTCACCGTTGCATTATATTTCATTTGCCGTTGCATCCTATTTCATCAGCAGTTGCGGTCGCCTCCCTATCAGGAGCAAGCAGGCAAGTCAATGATGCACAGTTAGACGAATCAAAATCCATTATTAATACCTCCTCCAACCTTGATGTGGTTCACTTACCATTTCCATCTCATTATATTTCAGTTGCCGTCTTTCTTGTTCCGTTCCGACCCAAAATTATGTGAAGTAAGATTTACGACACATGCATTTTCTGTCATGCATGTGTTTGCCGAGAATTGATTTCTTCTACATGATAGCAGTAGAGTTACTACTAGTAGTATGTACCGTACTGAAGTAATAGTAGAAACCAGTAGAAAGCTGATGATGGTGATATCGCGCGCCACCTAAACCACAGAGAGCCAGCCCCGCTGCGCCATAATTTTGGACTACCTCTTATGTACTACTACCTACGCACTGCAGTAGTATGTAGCAGCAGTGTATAACTGTGGTACTACTACTACAAGCAGCAAGAATAGTACTACCTCAGTGAATATACCATCAAATCAAATATCTGAATGAATCTGGCCATTCTTTGTGTGATTCCAGTGTGAATATTTCTCATCCTATGCATGGGCAAGACTATTCAAAAAGAAGTATTCAAAAATCACCAATAATTTGGATGTCACCACTGAATAATTAGTAGTTGGCCCACTACTGCGGAATTTACTAGAAAATACTGTAAAATCACATATCTGAATGAATCTGGCCAATCTTTGTGTGATTCCAGTTTGAATATTTCTCATCCTATCCATGGGCAAGAGTATGCAAAAAGAAGTATTCAAAAATCACAAATGGTATGGGTGTCACCACTGAATAATTAATATTTGGTCAACTACTGCGGAATTCACCAGAAAAAAGTAGCAAATCACATATCGGAATGAATCTGGCCAATAGTTGTGTGATTCCAGTGTGAATATTTCTCATCCTGTGCATGGGCAAGACTATTCAAAAAGAAGTATTCAAAAATCACCTATAATTTGGGTGTCACCACTGAATAATTAATATTTGGCCCACTACTGCGGAATTTGCTAGAAAAAAGTACCAAATCACATATCAGAATGAATCTGGCCAATATTTGTGTGATTCCAGTGTGAATATTTCTCATCCTGTGCATGGGCAAGACTATTCAAAAAGAAGTATTCAAAAATCACCAATAATTTGGGTGTCACCACAGAATAATTAATATTTGGCCAACTACTGGAGAATTTACTAGAAAAAAGTACCAAATCACATATCAGAATGAATCTAGTCAATATTTTGTGATTCCAGTGTGAATATTTCTCATCCTATGCATGGGCAAGAGTATGCAAAAAGAAGTATTCAAAAATCACCAATAATTTGGATGTCACCACTGAATAATTAATATTTGGCCCAGTACCGCAGCATTTAGTAGAAACTGCTGTAAAATCAAATATGTGAATGAATCTAGTCAATATTTTGTGATTCCAGTGTGAATATTTCTCATCCTATGCATGGGCAAGAGTATGCAAAAAGAAGTATTCAAAAATCACCAATGGTATGGATGTCACCATTGAATAACTGAATAGATCACCTGGTGACAAATGCTTCGCAGCAAAAATATTGCTATTGCATCGTGATGTAGCAAAAGACATTCCCGTGATGGGACTCGAACCAACAATACCAACTGCATACAATCCAGTAGTGCCACTATTACTGTCTACTGCTGCTAAACAGGTGTTCTCTCCATGTTTTAATGCTACCACCATCTCGGGGAAGGCTCATCCTGTATAATATGTACCAACACTAAGTTACCGTACCTCCACCACTTCGCGCCAAAAGATTTGTACCAGTACCATACGTACAGTTTATACGTACCGTTTCCGTTTACAAAAAACCTACATATCCCCAGCCTGTACGTACTGTCGGTACCTACTAGGAACGGGTATGCACAGACCTGTCATTTTTTCTTTTTCTCAGCCTGTACACTTAGTACTGTAAAGTACGTACATTGCTGTCATTTTTTCCACTCAGCCTGTACACACAGTACCGTAAAGCACGTAATAAAGCACTAAAGCACTACGTCACAGTGGCAGATCGATTTTCCGCCCCACATCTCCCTCGTACAGGATGTGTCATAATTTTCATTTCCATTTTCATTTTCGTTTCAATTCTTGCATCGGAATATTCTGGCCGGTCCAGTTTAACCTAGCCATCAGGCACCGGGACCATCTCTTTTGAAAAAGACACACATGCTGTGGGGAGCTTGAGAACGGCCGCTCTTGCTTTCTGCTCTGTTGTCTGATTCATATCACGGAGGTTGGGTGTGTTGAAGTCCTGGAACTACCTGGCTTACCCAGATATACGACGTACTGATATTGAAAACAACGAAGACGAAAATCACAACCGATTGGTGCGGAGACGGACGACGACGACGACGAAGGTACGATCGCTCCAGAGATGGCCGACGGGGGTACAATTGCTCCAGAGAGGGACGATGGGGGTACGATCGCTTCGGACGGGGACGACGAGGGTACGATCGCTACGATCGCTTCGGACGGGGACGACGAGGGTACTAACGGTTTGTCGTTGTTTTTTTAAATTTCGTCTTTCCAGAGAAAAACGACACCCCTACAATTTTCGGTTGTTGCGAAAAGGAGCGACGGATCGAAATAATCCCTACCAGTGAGACGAAAGACGGAGGGGAAAGGAGCGACGGATCGAAATAATCCCTACCAGTGAGACGAACGACGGAGACGGAGGGGAACGACCGATACGATTGCTGAAAAGGGGAACGACCGATACGATCACTGACAAGGAAAGACGACCACGGCAAGAGTTCTTTAAAAATATTCTCGTGTATTATCCCCCCTGTATTATCGACGCGTTGGTTGCTGCTTGCTGTCCCCCCCCTGTATTATCGACGCGTTCGTTGCTGCTTGCTGTCCCCCCCCTGTATTTTCGACGCGTTCGTTGCTGCTTGCTGTCCCCCCTGTATTATCGACGCGTTGCTGCTGCTTGCTGTCCCCCCCCCTGTATTATCGACGCGTTCGTTGCTGCTTGCTGTCCCCCCCCTGTATTTTCGACGCGTTCGTTGCTGCTTGCTGTCCCCCCTGTATTATCGACGCGTTGCTGCTGCTTGCTGTCCCCCCCCCTGTATTTTCGACGCGTTCGTTGCTGCTTGCTGCTTGCTGTCCCCCCTGTATTTTCGACGCGTTCGTTTCTGCTTGCTGTCCCCCCTGTATTATCGACGCGTTGCTGCTGCTTGCTGTCCCCCCCCTGTATTATCGACGCGTTCGTTGCTGCTTGCTGTCCCCCCCCTGTATTTTCGACGCGTTCGTTGCTGCTTGCTGTCCCCCCTGTATTATCGACGCGTTGCTGCTGCTTGCTGTCCCCCCCCTGTATTTTCGACGCGTTCGTTGCTGCTTGCTGCTTGCTGTCCCCCCTGTATTTTCGACGCGTTCGTTTCTGCTTGCTGTCCCCCCTGTATTATCGACGCGTTGCTGCTGCTTGCTGTCCCCCCCCTGTATTATCGACGCGTTGCTGCTGCTTGCTGTCCCCCCCCCTGTATTATCAACGCGTTGCTGCTGCTTGCTGTTTTATCGACGCGTTGCTGCTTGCTGTCCCCCCCCTGTATTATCGACGCGTTGCTGCTGCTTGCTGTCCCCCCCTGTATTATCGACGCGTTGCTGCTGCTTGCTGTCCCCCCTGTATTATCGACGTGTTGCTGCTTTCTGCTTGGTGTCATTGTCAGTCCATACTGTGATGGTGTGTGTCGGACCAAAGGGAGGGTGACTTCGGCTTTCGCAGAAGAAATAAAATCCATAAGATCGTTCTTAACATAATAAGTTCGGCAATCGCTGTTGGAATAGAGATGCCTGGAGAGGCCTTGAGATACGTATCGGTAGGTGTGAAAGTGGCTCGATTCTTGTTTGTATCCCTTGAAGGATTTTGATTTTCTTCTTCTTCCCGAGGCAATGCAGTTGCGACAATGGAATGTCTTGGGTATTCTGGGCTCATTGGCAAAGTGCCTTGGGTCCGACGAAGCTTTCGGCATGGTGGTGTGTGTTTTTGTGATGCGATGTCCCGGTATGTGATGTGACACCACTGAAAAAAAAAGTTCACAAAGGTGCACGACGTAACACTTTTGTGTGATTGAAGTAAATTGGATTAAAAATTATTTGTTGTGTTGAGTCAAGTGTGTCAAATGTGTAAAATGGAATGAAAGTGTGAAGAGGGACTGAATGTCAGGGTCTAGAACAGAACATTTCCGTCGACACGTTGGGGGAGTTGAGAAAAGGGAGAAATGTGGTTGAGAATAATGGAAAAAAGTTGAGAATAATAGAAAAGAGGTTGTGAAATAAAAAATTGGGGTCGAATTTTTTTTAGACAAGTCGCGATTGGGTCGCGATCCGGTCGCGATTGGTCGCGATGGGTCGCGAAACAGTTTTCGGACGTACTAAGAACAGAACCGACCGTTGGGTCGATCCGTTTTGAAGCTAAGACTTATCGTACTACGAACCAGGGGTGCTATCCAAGATAGAGGATATCAATCCAAGAATTACTCAACAATCATTTTGCGCTAGAGAGTCAACCTGTTCCAATCCCTCTAAAGTGCCGATACATAGTAGTACTCAAATGGATCCCCTTTAATTCCTCGGACAAGAGAGCAGGCATTTCCAGGACGAGAACCTATGCTTGTTATGCCAAAGTCGTGTCCGTGTGGTGACTGCAAAATACATTTTTCAGTATTGGGATGGCAGAAATTATTGCACATAGAACAGTGGGAATGTGTCCATCAGTGGCAAGTACAAAAAAGCCATCAGAAAGTAATGCGTTGATTGTTAGGATGATGTTACTTTTACTAGTAGTAGTAGTAGTAGTGTAACTAGTACACGCATCTCAAATAGGAGATGGTAGTAATGAATTCAGTTGGAAGCATCTTCACTTGTGGAGTCATATTATCAACCCTTTTACATATTACCAGTGTTATCCTAGAGGGTGAGAAACTTCTGTATGTTTTTACAAAGAATTGCTACACAGTGCTGAGAGTGCCATACTGCTGTCCTACGCAAGCGTGTATTGTGTCACACTTAGTGGATGGTATTAATTCGTTTTTTACATTGCCATTTATACCTTTATTACGTCTTTAGTTCTCGTCGCGCACATTCCAAATTCAATTTCTCCCTATTTCATTCAGTATCTTGTTGCGTGTATTTGTGTGTGTCATGTCTCCATTCTGTGTTTTCTACTTGTTTGTATCGGTCCCTACCCCTTTCGTCGTTTGTGATTTACGAAGGAGTAGTCAATTTGTATGTTATCGTTTCCATCGTCGCATGCCAACGCGTTTTGCGTTACTCGCTTACTCTTGCGTGCAAATTGCACCAATCTTCACCCGCCTCGTAGTGTCCCATTCCCATCCCATCCCCGCCCCGTGGATCATCGCAACACGCAGTTCGACTTGAACGTGTAAATCCAAGTGTCTTACTGTGTATTTGTGAGCTTTCTCTATCCCAACCCAGCATCCCTGTCCAGAATCAATATCAAGCGGCACGGTACAATGCAATTCATTGTTACGGCGTTATGTGCTATGCTTTGCTGTATCGTTACGGAGTTAGATTTCGATTTCGCCATCATTGGCATTGCTTGGACTCTCCCTTTCGGATGTGTTTTGGTCTCTCGTACCAGGATCCGACGGAGCTTTGGACGCATTCCTTGTCGCTGCTGCTGTTGTTCCGGTGGTTGAGGTCGCGGATGGAGTCGTGGCTTCGGATGCCATGGGCCTCGCAGTTGCAGCACCTCCTGTGGGTACAACCTCGCCTTCGACAGCGGGAGGTGGCAACTGCTGCTGTGGCGGCGGCAAAACAAAGCCACCGGCGATTCCCGCCGCCTGAGCGTACATGGTGTTAGCATGAGTTGATGGAGGAAATCCGGGCGGAGCGGGAGCCGTTGGAGGACTTCCTTGTGCCGCGGGGACTGCTTGCGCTGATTGTCCGTAGTAAGGATTGGGCGGTGGCGGTTGATAGTAGGGCGATGGATGATGGGAAGGTGGCCCAGCAATACCGCCTTGGGTGGCTACGGAAGCCGATTGTTGCTGTTGTTGCTGCTGCTGCATGACCGCCATCATTCCGGCTTGCATCATCGCTTGTTGTTGTGGTGTCATTCCACCCGGCATGGGGTGATAGCCCATCATCGGATTTGCGTGATGATGCTGTTGCTGCATTGCCGCAATCATCGGGTTAAAGTTCGCAGGTGGGGGCATGCCGTATTGTCCGAATTGCCCGCCGACGAACTGTCCCGGTGGAGTTCCGTACTGTCCCGGATGGTGATGTGGGTGGTGCGCTGCGTGGGGGTGGTGCGGATGGTGGTGTGGATGATGCGTTGGGGGGGGTGGATACGGCGATGGATGATGGTGGTGGGGATGGTGCTGCTGCGCGTGCGCGTGTGTTTGTGGTGCCTGCGGTTGCTGCTGCGATAAATGGTGGTGTGTGTGGTGCGGGTGCTGCCCTACTGCTGCCGCTGCGGCACGGGCCTGGGCCAGGGACGCCTTTGCCGCGGCCGAATCGGAGGCCTTGGGACGGCCCCTGGAACGAAAGGCGTGGCTGACCTTATCAAAGGCGACCTGCTTCGGAACCTCCGTCCACCAAGTCGAGTTGGTGTCCTCGTTGTACCTTCGTAAGAATCGCCCACCGTCCCGAGTAAGTATCCCAATGATTTCCTCAACGATGGGACGTTTTTGATCCCGTGGAGATTCGTTGTATTGACGTTTGTATTGATCGATGTAGCTAAGCATTTTTCGGTTCCCCGGGTGGTTTTGAAAGGGCTTCCCGCGCCCGAACAGCACGTCGCGATTGTTTGGACGCACGGCGGTTTCGCATGGAGCCGGTTGGTCCTTGTTTTTTTTGGCGTGCTCCTCGGCTGCCATCACAAGTTCTGATTTGGGTTCGTTGCTGTCGCTGCTCGTGTCTCCAATGTTCGTTGCCGTGTCCATTACCGAATCCTCGTTGGAGGTAGCGCTAGGAACCAAATCAGGAGAATGAGAAGATGGTGACTCTATTGCAGTGTTCGATTGAACAGCGGGCCCAGGATCGGCAGATTCTTTCTCTTTGATTCCAGTTTGGCCTACTTCCTTGACGATAGTGTCCTCTTCTTTTCTCTCCTTCGTCGAGGTGGTATTCTCTGGCTCGCCAATCCCATCCTTTTCAGTCTTCTCCTCTGAATTATCTCCATTGTTGGATTTGTCTTTGCTGTCGGAATCAGGGACGTGGAGGACTTCTGCGGTATCCTTTGTGATCGTTGTTTCTTCCTGTACATTGGTATCGGAAGCCGATGCTTCCTTCAAGGCAGTCTCGTTTGCATCTATCGACGACCCCATGTTCTCTGTTAGATTATTCATTCAAGTTGGTTGTGCTGTGTGGAATTGCGGTTAGTGTTCTGACGTTCTGCTTCCCTTTGTTTCGTGTTGGAAGGCTGGATAGATTCCAATGCAACACACCAATTTGCATTGATGGTTTCTTGTTTATCTCTTTTTATTTTTGGAAAGATGCTTTACGTGGTCCCGATTTTTTCCGTGTCTCTGTTGAATAGCAGAATTGGTGAGAGATTTCCTTCGACGGACCAATTCTGATCGCTTCGTTCCAATAGGCAATACTTGTAGGCAGGCCCTGGTTATGTGATTGGTTTCGTTTCGTCGCTCCCGCAAGAGGTGAGATAGTGATAAGTACTTTGTAGTAAGTACGAAAGTAAGGTTACCGAAATCATTACCAAGTTTCAACAAAAAAATGCCTTTCGTTGGCTGCTTGCTTTCTCCGTCTCTTTCTACACTAAATGAGAGATGGACGCGACCAGGCTCTGTTGGTCCACCGCCAACAAAAGCACATGCGAAAGCGCCAAAAAAGAACAAGCGAATACTCAACGGATGATCGCGGAGACAGACGATAGGAGAAGGATTGGGCGGCTGTGTCGGAGAGACTGTGTGCGATGCAAGGAACAGATCAGATTTAAGGCTCACTCGTATCGTAGCGTAGGTCATCCACTATTCAGCTTGTGATTTTCATAAGCCCTTTGTTCTCTATTTCCTTTGGGCCTTGAAAACTCAGTACAGTATGAACGTCATGTTAGATCCAGAACTACTAGTAAGGTAAGGTTACCTGTAATCTTACCATAGGTAAGGTTACACATCTCACACTTTCAACTGGTGCATTGTGTTCACGGGTCTCGTAACTTACCTCAATGTCGTACATGTTTAGTGTGCAAAGGGATCGCGTCACCGTAGAAAACAGTACATTTTCTACATCGCGTCAGCGGGTCTATTTACAACTAAAAAAGCGAGTGGTCTCAGCGTCTGTCTGCCCACCATAATTTCGATCGATAGAGGTTCGAAATACATGTACCGTAGAGGTTCGTTCGATTGATTTCGATCACTTTTTTTTGCTCCGATCACGTTTTATTTGCAACACTAATAACAAAGGCATGTCTCTCTGTAACAAATAGACCACTTTAAACTATTAGATCGATCCACAAATTGGAGGGCTTCTCCTTCTTTATATAATAGAGCTCTTCGAAGCATTCCTGTTTGAATCCTTTGAGAGGGGACTGAGATATTAATTTTCGCCGTAGTTTCAGGTGTTTTTGCTTGCTGTTTCTTGGGGGGAGTGTACTCAGTCTACAGTTCGATTCTCGAAAACGACTCGTCCAATCGATCTGCAAATTGGAGGCCTTATCTATCTTGATATAATAGAGCTGTTCGAAGCGTTCCTGTCTGAATCGACGCAGAGGGGACCGAGATATGAATTTTCGCCGTAGTTTGGACCGGGGTAGTTTTTCGATCAAAAAAAAAGACCGGATTTTGTTGCTGCTTTGCCAGTTCGTTTCTCCGAACCACAACGCCCAATCAATCCGCAACTTGGAGAGCTTGTTGCTGTTATAGTAAAGATGGAGCCACTGTAGTATCAGAATTAAGCCGGGGCTGGTTATGGAGATAGAGGGGGTGTGACAACTCTTAGTGCTGTGGTTGTTGAAATGGAGTTTTTTTGGTAATTTCGAACGAATTTTGTGGCCCGGTGTACGAAAAGGCCAGGCGCGCAATATAAGTCATGTTGGGTACCGTTCGAAAGCTCACGACCTTGCCATTTCTGTCATCGGGTATAAATTAGTGTCCAACGTGTTGTCTTAGAGTGATTAGAGATACCAAAAACAGAGGACCTTCCGATGTGGCTCGGGCTCATAACCTGTCCACGAAAACGGGGTCCCTTTGCACACTAAACTCGTACCGGTAAGGTTACCTCAATGTCGTAAAGAACCCTATCAGCCGAAATACTAACTTTGACAGACCACGTTGTGTAACCCCTAAGGTTAACCTTACCCTAAAGTTACCCTACGGTAACCTTACTATTAACCTACCCGTTGGAAAGCGTATTACTACCTCTGGTCCAAAATAGAAAGCGAATACCTTACCGTAACCTTACCATCCATTTCCCAGTTTTATTGGGACCAAATAATAGAAAATTTTATCTTCATTTTATGGTAGTACTGGAGAAGGCAAAATGCATTGAATAGATGTGATCCCCAACCTATCAGGGATCTTTGACTCAGACTTTTTTTCATAGCCCCAATCATAAATAGTAGGGTGAGCATCATTGGCACTGGAATGGTACTAGAAATATGCCATATATTGCCTCGGGTAATTTATTTGGTATATTTCCAAGGAAAATATGGCAGTACTGGAGAAGGCAAAATGCATTGAATAGTAGATGTGATCCCCAAAACTATCAGGTCCTTTTGACTCAGCCTTTTTTCATAGCCCCAATCATAAATAGTAGGGTGAGCATCATTGGCACTGGAATGGTAGAAATGTGCCATATATTGCCTCAGGTCATTTATTTGATATATTTCCTGCTAGGAAAATATGGCAGTACTGGAGGAGGCAAAATGCATTGAATAGATGTGACACCCAAACTATCAGGTCCTTTTGACTCAGATTTTTTTGTAGTCCCCACCATATATAGGATGAGCACCACTGGCACTAGAATGGTAAAAATGTGCCATAAATTTGGCTCAGATAATTTATTTGGTATAATTCCGAGGAAAATATGGCAGCAGCAGTAGTACTGGAGGCAAGAAAATGCATCGAGTAGATGTGGCACCCAAACTATCAGGGATCTTTGAATCAGACTTTTTTCATAGCCCCAGTCATACATAGGGTGAGCACTATTCGCACTGGAATGGTAGAAATGTGCTATCAATTGACTCAGACAATTTATTTTATATTATTTTTTCCTAATATAATAAAATAATAATAATATGATGGCAGGGCTGTAGGATTTATCGTACGGTAATTACCTGGTTCCGTACCTGGTACGTACCTTGTGGCGCATCGTACTACTAGTCAGCTACTAGTACGGTAGTCAAATTGGTGCCCTTGTGAAAGCAGTGATGGTACTCGTTCTGGTACCGAATGTACCTGGTACCCGGTACTAAAACCTTACCGTACGGTACAGTACCGTAGTCTTGTTTTCTCTTCCATGAACGGCCTCTCTGTACGAAACACCTCCCGTATCCGTCAGGATCTCACATGTACCGGTAACTTACCTGTACCGTGCGTGGATCAGTCTCCCAGAGCCAAGGACATGTGCCGGTATTCGTGCTTGTATGATTCCAAGCGATCTACGTTTAAAACCTTACCACTCGCAAGCCAAGACATCTTTCCACTACAGCAACAACAAGCACCACCGAGACCATCATCTGGACTTCTTTTTGCCACCGAGATTCTTGTTCGCGAGTATTGCATTGCATTGCCTTGACGGAACAGCGACGGTCACCATTCCTCTTCGACGAAATCGAAGTGGTCCCAGTGCGAGTTCTAGTACTGGCAGCAGCTTTGAGAACAATCGTGTCGGCCACGGATTTTCCGAAGAATTTGACCCACGTTCTGAGGCGCAACTGGAAAAGCGACAACGTCCGGACGACATATTGGATTCCCCCGATCGGAGAAAGAAACGCGAATCATCTGTAGTATTCACTACCAGAGGTTTGGTACGAGGTTGGAGGTGTGTCTGGAAAAACAACAGCAGTTGCAACTATAGCCACGACGGCACTTTTGTTTCCCTTTTTTCGTTGCCAAGCACTGACAATAGTCTGACTACAGGGAACTGCAACCACAACAAGAACGACGACAACAACACGAAACGCAACAGCACATACAAACAAACTTACCCCGACACGATGGTGAACGGTAGCAAGCCTCATGATGAGGATCCGGCGAATGACCTCGATTCTTCCACCCTCGAACCCTCGGAGCCCGACGAAAACGAACAGGGTGGGATGACTCGGTCAAGCCGAAGGCAGTCGAGAAACTCGTTGTGCAAGGATATAGTCCTGGACCTTTGGCACTCGTCGGGATTGGTCCTTAATCACAAGCTCAACTGGTTGCTGGTCCTAGGACCGGTAGCGCTCATGGGAGACGCAACCGGCTTTTTGGGGGAAACGCTCTGTTTTGCCTTTTCGGGAATGGCGCTCATTCCCTGTGCCGAGCGGTACGTGGAAGAGAAGTACTTTGAATTGCGTTGCATCGTGTTGGAATAGTGTTTGGCGCAAGCGCTGCGCAGTTCTCCCTTCGGCTTTTGTCGCTATTTTCGAAAAGTTGCTATCTTTGACCAGGATTTGGATAAAATGTACATTTCATTGCGAAACAAATTCGCACACACTGCAATGAATGAGTCAAAACTTCCCATCAAACGAAAGACTACTCTGTTGGACCTCTCTTTGTGCTCATTAATCTTCTCTCTTGCTCTCGCTCTCAACGCGAATGGGGTAATGGCTCTGTTAACCTTTGTCTCACGAATTCATCACGTGGAAAATTCCGTCAATTGCAATGATTTTGTTCTTCATTTTTTACGAACTATGCAATGGGTCTTTCAACGCACATAACCTTTATACACGCACACGCTCATTGCTTCTAGCCTCTCGTTCGTGACAGAACAGGTCGCAATGCACACGAATGGCACTATCGGAGCTCTCCTGAACGCTACCTTTGGAAACGCTCCCGAATTGCTTATTGCTTCGGCGGCCCTTCGCAAGGGATTCTACCGAGTGGTCCAGCTAGCCATGCTGGGAAGCATGCTGACCAACCTCCTTTTTGTCTTTGGTATCAGCTGCCTCATCGGTGGCCTAAGATGGCAGGTACAGGAACTTCGCATTACCTCAGGGAACGTTTCGGTTGGGATGCTCCTCCTCTCGACGGCTGGATCCCTCCTGCCCGCGACGCTTGTTCTCGGGGGCCAACTCAGAAACGGAAGCGCCAGTGACGGCGAAGCAGAGACGTCGTCATCGATGATCGCTGCAGGCCAGCCAACAGTGGAAGAGCTGCAGTTCTGTAGGGTAAATGCGTTTGTCATGATCCTGATGTACGGTTGCTACCTCGTGTTTCAGTTGGGAACACACAAAGAGGAATTCGACGAGCACGAACCCTGTTCGCCAGATTCTCCGCACCTCACACCTCACCACGGAGCTCCGCGGAGAAACCTCTTTTGTGTTTGGCTGGTCCGACGCGCGAAATGCATTCTCCGTTTGAACGATACCGTTGAACACGAGCTACTAGCTTCCGAAGAGGAATGGATGGCGGCAGCAAGGCGGGTGATTCCCTCAGAGCAACGCAACGGAAACGTCACGATGGGCGATGGTGACGTGGAACTCATGTATCGGGGTGCTAAGAGGACCAACCACCAGCTACTGGGAATGATACCAAGCGAGCGAGACAGCGGCGAGGAAGAAGAAGGTGAGGACGCGTCGTCCTCCGACGAAGAATGCCTCCTGCCTACAAACTTTCACGCCAACGGTAGGCAGATGGCCGCCAACACCGATGATCCGACCTACTTTGACGACTATCTCGCCACCAATGACGGAAACGGCAGAACTCCCTTTCTCGAACCTGGGGCGCCACGATTGCGCCGAGGAACCCACCCCGAGGCGAACGCGACGCATCCCACCCCTACCGAACACAACAGAAACATCAACAATGACCACACTTGCACTCCGGGTGGCCAAGGAAAACGAAAGAAGAAAAAGAACGGCATGCCGGGTGTGCTCCTGCCCCTGGGACTGGCGGAACCGACGGAGACAGTCCAAACCGGTAAGAAACAGCAATAGTGAGATTTGAAACGAGCCAAGCCGATCGACTTTCTTTTCTGATGTCGTTGATGATTACTTTTTGAAATTGTCTGTTGGGTTGTATCTACAGCTTCCTCGCTGCCACAGGTTGAGGACCAATCCGACACCGATAATAGAAGTTCAAATGTCGTTTCGAGTCGGTATTCTTTGGCTGTTTATCATTACCCTTGGCATCTCAGCCATGAGTGATATATTGGTCAACACCATCGATGGTTTTGCAATTCGGATGCACTTTAGCGAGGTCTTCACGTCGATGATCATTGTTCCGTTCTTTTCTAACGTTGCCGAACAGGTCTCTGCAATCCTGTTTGCGTACCGGAATGAAATGGATTTATGTGTAGGTGTTACGGTAGGCAGCGCCATCCAGGTGGCTTCGTTTGTGTTGCCAGGGTGCGTCATCATCGGTTGGATGGTGGATCGGTCCATGACCCTCTACTTTCACGCCTACGAAACCGTTTGCATTTTTTTTGCCGTCATTGTGATAGCCGCTGTGCTGCAGGGAGGAACCACCAACTGGTTGGTAGGTGCTACTTGCATCTCCGTCTATGTGATGATGGCGACCGGATTTTGGTTCCATTCCCTGGAAGAGGTATCGATCGACGCTGAAAGCATAGGACTGGACAGCAACGCGACGAGAAGAGCTCTTTTTTTGTAAGGATCTCCTGTCGTTGTCACCAGTGTACGTCTCGAATTCAGTAGGACGTATGGTTCTTCATGGTACGACCGTCATCGATATGCTACAAGAATCATAGCAAGCTACGCGGTACGACATGAGCAGTCGAAACGCTTAAACACAATAATTTCGAAACAGATTTTTGGTGAGGATTTTTTCAGGACAGTTGGATGGATGAATTCTTCTTCCTTTTCAAGACACCAAAACAATACGTAATACTCTTGACAAGCTGCAGGATCTGTATCGGGGAAGAAAGGCATCAAACCTTAGATGTGAAGAGTGAGATTGATATCGAGATGAGACATTCCGGCGGATAAGGGCACTGGAAATAATCGTACTATAATGAATGAAGAAAAATAGATCCAATGAATTTCGTTTCGCGGTTGTTATTCGGTGATCGCTATAAGAAAGGATATTTCTGACCACAACTTTTGAAATAATGCACCATCTTCAATCGACGGAGCTTTACAAACAGAGCTTCTCGACTTTCTCATAACATTTTCGGTAATTTTTCCTGAAAAATTGCGTCCGCAATTCAGATGGTAAACCTTAAGGCTTACTCGTATTCACGACAAAAAGCATTCATAACATGCAAGTGAGGTTTACGTACGTTCGTACGAGTAACTTACCGATATCATCCCTGTTCTGTAATCTTACTTACACCCCTTATTTTCTCAAATTTTGACCAGACATCGGACATGTTGTACCAGTAAGTTACCTTTCACCTACTGTACATTGGACGGTATTTCGATCGCAGGCCCGTGTCGCACCAGTGAATTTTAAAAAAGTTCACAAGTAAGGTTAATTTACTTAGTACCGGTAACCTTACTGAATATGAGCATGCGGTAAACCTTGCTCGTATGTACCCCGTACCAGGGTCAAGTGCAAGGTAACCTTACCGGTACCGTGCTGAAACATCACAAAATTGAATAAGGTTACTCAACACCGGTACGAATAGAGACCCCATCTGATGTGGGAGAATGCACAAAAGCAAAACGACAAGGATGACAACACGAACGAGCACTATCCTGAGAATAAAACGTCGACGAACGGAGAGTCCCATTTTTTGCATCCAACTTGAGGGATTGGTGAACAATGACAACTCTGACGGTGCTGCGAATGTGACTCAGAGTGTACATTCGAACTGTGCTACGAGTGCTGCGAATGAGAGACTCTTACAAGCCCCAAGCTCCGTTGGAAAACCAGGATCTTTCAATGGACAGCAACACGGGCACGGGCAACAACGTCCTCAACCTATTTCCTCCAGAAGCCAACTCTCTTCAGTTGCCATTTGGAAACGAGTAGTTGAAAACGAGAATGTTGAAGATGGAACTTGCAATTTTGATATAACAAATAACCTCGACAGGATCCAGGACTACGCAAAAGACGAACAAGAAACAAAAAAAGGAACTTCTTGCGATAGCTATCGGATTGTTACTGCCATGTTTGTATCTGGGGATGGAGGCGACATCTTTGATCACAGAAACTATCACAACAACGAAGAAATGGGTTTTAGTGAAGGTGGTCCCCGATCGAACAAGCGCCGCAAACTTACCCTCTTGGATACTTCCACAGTTGCTGCCGACTCGCTGATGTTGTCTGACAAGAGTAATCTTGGAAAATCTTCGCTTGTAGTTCCTGTATTGAACCAGGCCAGGCAACTACAACAACGCAGAACAAAATCCCAAAAACAAAGATTAAAAGTGTTGGATCCGTGGACGCGAATTGTAGATGAAAGTCTGCGGTCTGTTCAACAGGGGGACACCACTGTCGAGTTTCACTTTCGGCAGCTGACAACTGATCCTCGTTTTACCCTACAGGATGTCTCCAAGCAAAGAGCATGGATGTCCTGGAGCCTACAGGATGACGGAACCAATATTTTGCATTGCTGTGCCCTGTGGAACGATCCCTCAGTCGCCAACGAAGTCCTACAGTACTTCAGCAACCAACGTCACAACCACGCCTATTATTCGCAGCTTCGGTCTGAATTGATGGAGGCGGTGGACGCAGATGGTCGCACTCCCTACGAGGTGGCACAAGTGATCGGCCACGTTCGAGTCTGCGAAGTCCTGGAGATTTACGGTGGAGACACCTCCAATTATGTCTACGATATGTTTTACTTGGATCGTCCTCCTGCTCATAGCGAAAATGCCACTTGTGCGAATCATTGTGTCAAGAATCCCGATAATTCATCCAATACGAAGCATTTTTCGAAGGATGGCACCAACAATTTCAACACTGCGAAATTCTATTGCGATCATGACGGTGCAAACATCTTTAAGAACATTACTAGGGCTGAATTAAGCAATGGGGTCGCTTATCATTGGAATTCTGAAGGGGAACTTGTCTTTGAAACGTATGATGACGAAAACGAGCGTTGGGACGACGACCAGAACGATGGGGACGACATGGATTCAAATTGCGAAGAGTACGGAGGGAACGATTATCCAGACGAAGACCTTTACGACGACGACGAAGAATGCAACGAATACTACAATGTCCAGCATTACCACCAACGACCCTCACAGCGATACAACGATCACTATTGCGAAACCGACTTGGACGGATATCATGAGTATGACTGGGAACAAGATTTAAAGTGAAGAACGAGGACAATGACGAAGGGCAAGTTCACACTTCTCTCTTGGAATCATTTTGACATCAACATTTTTAATATTCATAGTATTCATGGTAAGGAAAGATGGCACTTTACTCTCTTTGACTGGTAGGAATAGAAAGGGGGGGACTACTCTGTAGCATGAACTTGATCAATCTAGGCCAATACAGAGGTTTATAGTAGTGTGGGGGTAGCTTTTTGTGCACTTTTGTTTTTTATTCCCAGTCATTTTTTGAAATCCTTTGTTTTAATACTGTTTCGTGCCGTCAAATGGCAATAGGATAGATTGAGGTTGACAATTTTTGGTCAATTCCCAAAATTCTGGGACAAATTCAATCCATGCATTATGAGTTGAGTATAGCCAGTCCAAGCACTAGCAGTTTGTAAGTGTTGCTGGGCCTTTAACTCAAAATTATTTTTGATCACATTGAAGCTTCTGGCCAATTATGCACTGTTTGACAGTCCAATGTCAAATTTTTGTACAGCACTGTTGCTTAATTACCAGGGACACACCATTCTTCTTTGAGGTATTCAAAAAAGGTTTTCCACTGTCTATATGCATTAGTAGTGATTTTCTAAAATAAGACTTCCCAGTCCGTCTTTAGCAATGACCTCTCCAGTACTTAAAAATAATTTGTGCTTATCCACTTTGTCCTTATCTCAATATAAATTCATTACTTTTTTCCAAATAATTTGGTTAACGTACGAGGTTGTATTCCTTCATCTGCATGTGCATGCATAAGCCTCAGCTGAAACTGCAGTCCCAGGTTCCAGTGCCCGCACCTCAACTTGGTTGAAAGGCAAGAAACAATGCAAGGAGGAAGAAGATCCTTCGAGGAAAGACACAAACACACCAGACCTAAGTTCTTACTCCGTTGTGTCTGCTGTTGGGGTTATATGATATTGAGCTGTTGGCAAGACAGCAAAGGTAGCGGCGATGCAATACTAGCAATAGCAATAGCAATAGCAAGAATAGCACTGATGATAGTGTGAGAAGATATTGTATAAGGCTCTATTCCAATGCACCAAAAGACTTCAGTGATCTTTATTGTTTGGGCATGATAATGTATTGTTGAAAGGAACAGCAAGCTAGATGTTATACACCATCGTCAAGCACTTCACTGGATTTCACATATTACTATGAAGATATTCAAGGTGGATGCTATGATCTGTGCTAAGGCTCCTGTGTAGGAGAGTGTACTGAGGCTACAGGCAGCAGCCTCCAGTAGCTGACTAACAGGTGCTGAGCTGAGTGCTGAGCTGTGTGCTAATTGGTAGCATACAGGCTTAGCAACAGGCTTAGCAACAGGCTTAGCAACAGGCTTAGCAACAGACTTATCCTGTTTAGTATGGATGCTAGAGAAGTTACTAGGGCCGTCGCGTACGATTTGTACCAATCGTACGTACCCCGAGTAAAGCACCTGTTATGGTGTAGCTAAATGCTACAGGGTTAGGGTTGCTAATGCTACGAGATACTGAAAAATGCTAACCTACCATGATACCATGCTAAGATACTATGCTACCGCCGGGGTCGGGTCATTGGTGTATAATACAGAAGTATGTACTATGACTGCATACCCGACCCAGACAGTTACCCAACGCGTTAGCGCAAGCAAGCTAGCACACGATTGAATATAATTAAGCGGAGCTACGCTACGATACTCCGCACACTACGCTACCCGTAGAATACAGTACTGGAGCTACAGAGCTCTATTATTCTACGAGTTAGCGGAGCGCTGTCACGATACGATACAGAGCTGAGCTGAGCTCAGCTCGCACTCTTTTATTCACTCTTTTCTTTACACTCTAAATTAAACACATCCTATCACGCCCTCCCCATGATCGATTCCGATGTACCTCTAGGGAAGTGCCTTGTAGTAACTAAGTGTATGCAATAGAGACCGAACGGTACTCGTATCTTCTGTAGTCTCACTATTTGCCAGGACTCTATGTGGTATTATTGTTATCGTTATTCCTTATTTGCTGACGAGCAATATTAACGCATTACTACTGAACCAAAAAAATCTTAAGAAGTACAGCAATTCAGTAATGCGTAATGCGGTAATTGTGCGTTACCGGTACGGTAAGCTTTACTAAGTGCTTACTTTCGTGATCGTGGAAACAAATAATAATAATGAGTCATTCCCGAAATAGGATTACTTATTTTTTTTTATGTAGGCATACATGAAACTTTGTATTTTGGGAACACATAAAAGGGTCATCTGAGTAACCACTTACTAAATGACTCCTTGGAGGGGGGCCTCACTGGAGCTACATAAAATATAAGTAAGGAATTCTTGACTAAATGAAAACAAATCCCACAATGCTTGCCGGTCATTGGAACCCGATAGAGTTTTTGTTTTCATTCAACGGGATTCCAAATTCCAATAAAGGGCCCCGACCGTTAAAAAATTATAAGAAATTTCTGTTATTGCATGCCATAAATAAGTATCTGGGGGTTACATAAATGATACAGTACGGGTTTAGTGGTTAAAGTCATGGTGTTTTTCAGCCCAGGTTATGAGCCAGAGCGACGTCGGAAGGTCCCCTGTTTCTGCTAACTCTAATCACTCTAACAGTACACGTTGGACACTATTTTATACCCAATGACGGAAATGGCAAGGTCACGAGCTTTCGAACGGTACCCAACATGACTTGTATTGCGCGCCTCACCTTTTCGTACATCAGGCCACAAAATGAGGTCAAAAAACTCGAAAAAAACTCCATTTCAACAACCACAGCACTAAGAGTTGTCACACCCCCCCTATCTCCACAACCAGCCCCAGCTTAATTCTGATACTTCAGTGGCTCCATCTTTACTATAACAGCAACAAGATCTCCGAGTTTCGAATCGATTGGAGCGCTTGGAACCGAGGATCGAACTGGCAAAACAGCAGCAAAATCCGGTCTTTTTTTTCGATCGAAAAACTCCCCGGTCCAAATAACGGCGAAAATTAATAACTCCTCCCCCCCTTGACGGATCCGGACCGGACCACTTCGTACACCTCTATTATATCAAGATAGACAAGGCCTCCAATTTGCGGATCGATTGGTGGAGTCGTTTTCGAGAAACGGACTGTACACTGAGCACACACCCCCTAAAGAAGTACAAGCAAAAACCGGTCCAACTACGGCGAAAATTAATAACTCCTCCCCACCTTGACGGATCCGGACCGGACCACTTCGTACACCTCTATTATATCAAGATAGACAAGGCCTCCAATTTGCGGATCGATTGGTGGAGTCGTTTTCGAGAAACGGACTGTAAACTGAGTACACAAAAAATGGAAGAAAATCCCAATTATTCTGTTGCTCCGCCTGCTGAACCTCCAGTGCCTGTTGGATCCTGGAAGAGAGGACAGGCGCTACCGGTATGTAGGAGAACAGAAGCGGCGGCAAGGCTTCTGGCTAGTGGAGCTGTACAGGAGTTCAATACCAAATTGACTACAGCAGATGCTATGAGAGTATATGGATTTACTGAAGCAGAGTGTGCCAATCGGACTGTCAAAAGAAGAGTGCTGAGACTCCGGACCAAGTATATGAAGGAGACGCCGGTCCCAAAGTCGATTGCTCTACCCTGTAAAGCACCATCGATCTCCCCTATGGCGTCGTGCAGAGGGACCAGCGTGAGCGGAAATAGTATTTGCATTTGCTCTTGCCAAAACTGCAAAAGCCAAAACAAAAGTTCAACCACGATCCCCAGCAGCAGCAATGGCAACAAGAGAGCAATCGACGTCGACGCCGACGCAATCGACGTCGACGCCGACGCCGACGTGAGCAAGAAGGTAGACGCTGACGCAAGCGAGAAGGTAGAGGATCCCCGAACTCTTGTTTTGAAGAAGCCAAGGAGGAGCCATTCCCAGTTGATGTATGATATGACAATCAAACAGAAGGAGAAGGACAAATTGGAAGAGTCTTATCTTGCAGCAGAAAAGATGTACAGAGACCAGCTTGGGCCAAAGCGTATCTCCCTACAGCAGGCATGTGATAGAGTGAACAGAATGAATGGTACTGATATAAAGATGAACACTTTGAGATGGCGTTTGACTCAAGGGAACAAGGGACTCTCCACTGGACCCCGGGGTAGACCATCTAGTATTCCTTTGGAGGTGGAGGAAGCGCTGGTTTCAGCAATGGAGACTTCCTTTCTTCTCTGTTCTGCTGGAATGCAATACAAGCCTAATAGAAAGAAGGCTGTGGAGGATCTGGAAGCATGCCTATCAAGAGGGCCTTGTTCTTTGAAAGATTTCAATAGCCTTTACAGGCGCTTGCAGCCCCGGTTTGCTAATAGCATTGAAGTCAACAAGTCCAACTCCCAGTTGGAAGAGAGGAGAGCAATGTGGACCACATACAACAAGATTAATGAGTGGTTCACTAACTTGAAATCACTGCTGCTTGAGAAGGGATTTGCTCGTCTGCCAACTGAGATCGAAAAGTTCGACGGGCATCAGGGGGAGCTTGTATTCTTGCCGCGCCAATTGCACCGTATCCTCAACGTCGACGAGACAGCATTAACTCTTGACGGTACCTGCAGTCGTGCGGGCGGACGTCCAGTGACCGAGTATAGTCCACGGAGCGCGAGTTTGCCAAAGGGTGCAATGAAGGCCTACAAAAGCAACTCACGTTGTACCATGGTTGGAGGAAGTACCGCTGCTGGCGATCCTATTCCTGTACACTTTCAACTGAAGAGCAGCGCAGCGACGGAAGACAGTAAACGAATCTCCCGCAGTTTCACCAATGAACTGGATCGTGGCGGGACCTGCAATGGGCTTTGGGGCTTCAAGTCTATCACTAAACGTCCGCACACGGCTAATTGCAACGCCAACGCCGGAATGGACAGCGACGAGTTTTGTAAGTACGTTCTAACAAGTATTGTTCCGTTGTACCCAGACGTAAAGCCAGCAAAAGGTCTATGGGTCTTGTTAATCGTTGATTCCGGTCCTGGAAGTCTTGATAAAAAGCTACTGCAGGAACTGAGTGTAAAGGGTGTGCTACTATTACCGGGAGTACCGAACACAACTCACGTCACACAAGTTACTGACTGTAGCTACAATCCCTTCAAGATGGTCTATCAACGGAATAGGGACAAACTACATAGAGTCCGTTGTTTAGAACACAAATCGCTGCGAGGGAGCGACTATCCAGTGATGGTGTTCGGATTACGAGATACCACGACGGGTACGCAACTAGAGTCTGCGTTCGATGCGGCGTTCTCGCGGGAGCAATCAAGATCTTTTTGGGAGAAGGTTGGAATTAGTCCCTTCACACGAAACTGTCTCAGAAATCGTAACATAGTTCACGAGCTCATGATTTTGCCAAACGGAGATATCGACGAAGCAAAGGATCCAGCAACGGCGGAGCTACTGGAACTCGAACGACGAAACACCTTAGCCATCGAAACGCTGATCGACTATGGATTTTACGGAGACGTATTTCGTAAGAAAGCACCACGGAATCAGCAACGAGTTACGAGATCAGAAGCAACTACGGCGCGCGCGATCCAAGACGCGATTGCAAAGGCAAATACGGCGGGAAAGAAGTACATCGTTCTTGGAGGAAGACCGTACAACTGCCACGACCAGCACATTGCCGACGAACGAGCGCGTCGCGAAAAAGTGATCGAAGAAATGAAATCCGCAAAGGCAAGAGCGGAGGTATATGCGAAGAGGGAAACGGAGTGTAAAGCGCTAATTCAGTCATGCGGTGGCGCTTTGGCAAATCTACGGCTGAACGACATTAAAAAAATCTACGAGTGGAAGCTTGGAAAAAAGCCTACTGGTCTAAAGAGGAAAGAGGAGATACTGAATGCAGTAGTAGCAGTGAAGGATGACCCTCCAGTTGATGCTGTTCCTTGCTGGACTGAAGGGGATGACGCTATACTGAAGAAGTTAGAGCAAGAGGATATTACAATTAAGGATACAGAGGTGGGAAAGAAGATAGCAGAGAATTATGGGAAGTTTGCAGACCAAGCGAAAACTATCACGAACGAGGTAATGGAGATTGCCAAAGCACACCTGTCCACAGAGCAAATCGAAACGCTACAGGATATGAAACAGAAGTATCCTTGTGAGGAGTAGCGCGAGCGCTTGTAGTTTATGTTGTTAGTGGTTTAAAGTTTAAAGTGGTTTGTTTGTTACAGAGCAACTTGTCTTTATTATTGTTGTTGCAAATAGAAGACCGGAGCAAAAAAAAGTGATCGAAATTTCGTCTCGGAGATTTCGAACCTCTATTTCGAACCTTATCCGAACCTCTATCGGGTAGGGTGTGACAAGAGGTTTGTTTTTAGGTCCTCAGTGTTAAAGTCATTGGCTGACGCACGTGTAGAAAATGTACTGTGGTCTACGGTGTCACCATGACTTTAACCACTAAACTCGTATATGTGAATCCCGTTGAACAAAAACAATAACTCTCAGTACAGTCATTTGCCGAACCTCCAAAGTGGGATTCATTTTCATTCAGTCAAGAATTCCTTACTTACGTAGTACTACGTAAATTTTAAGTAGCTCCTCTGAGGCCCCCCACAGAGGATTTATTTAAGTACGAAGTAAGTGGTTACTCAGATGACCATTTTATGTGTTCCGGAAATACAAAGTTTCATGTGTTTACCTACATAAAAAATAAGAAATCCTATTTCGGGAATGACTCAATCTGATACTCCAAAAAATTTCCCAACGGAATCTAAAAATCGAAAAACTGATCGAAATTATAGTCACCGAGGGATGTCAATCATCGCACGCACACAGATGGGATTCCAAATTCCAAAATCTCCAAAATGGGCACCAACCGGCGTTGACCAGCATCGACCGTTAAATTGGCATTTGTTGAGTGCGCTTAAAAATAATACTACAAAATTCCTAACAGCTGTCCGTTGGTTCTACGCACCTATGGCCTACTTGTAATTTCTACGTGGACTGGAGGACAGCTGTTAGGAATTTCGTAGTACAGTAAACGTTATTGAATGGAAAATGCGGTAAATGCAAAAAAGGTTTTCGGGAATCAATCACTCTCAAAAAGAGATTCTTTTTGTCACGACCTCAGCCCATCGGAACTTGTGCTTCGCATTTCACAAAATGACGAACAAAGATAATGTTCCTCCGGAATTGTATCGGTACAAGTAAGATCTTACGTCTACATCACGATTTTAAAAATTACTGTACCGGTACGTACGAGTAGTAACCTTACCAGTACGAAGTTTTGATTGATTGAATAGAGTAATGCACTATCGGTCCCGGCAGTAAGATTTTAAAAACATTCTTTCTATTTTCCATAAAGTGCCTGAGTACCGGTAAGGTTACCTGTAAGGCTTCGGCACACCGAAGCACTTGAATCCGAGCAGCCGTACGGTAGGTAATGTACATATGGTTAAGCTACTCGTAAATACTATTTCTTCGTACTTCGTACGTACGTATTTTGAATACGATAGACGTAAACAGTTTTCCAGGTTCCAAGAAAGTTTTTCGAAAATGGGGTTCGTTTACGTAACAAAAAACAATGAATAACCTTACCCGCTCCCGCTCACTTTTCTTGTCTGGTAAAAATACAGTAATACCGTACGTTACGAAGTAGAAGTAAGGTTACTACGAAGTTCCTATCAGCTGTCCCTCGGTTCTACATCCTCAACTACTAATTCCTACGGAAACCGGGGGACAGCTGATAGGAATTCCGTAGTACGGTACGTGCGTACGAGTACTTGCATTATTTTTTTGAAGAAGATTTTAGATTTTACCCTACCGTAAACCTTACAGTAAACCTTATGAATACTAACAATTTTTTCAAAATTATTCCTACTATTTCCCTTCCACCCCTCCAGATCAGACCGTGAAATTCTTACTGTTTGTGTGCTGCAACATGTTTGAGAGAACACCCGATTTTAAACAATTTTTTAATTATGGTAAGACTCTGTTAAAATCTCCGCGAAATATTATCAATCCTAATAGCCCATTGAAACTTGTGCACCATTCATGCCAGATCTGGCCCATACTTGTAGCAGTTTCTATATAAGTTCTGCAATGACCTTCGCCACGGCTTTATTTTGCGATCCTTTCTCCCTCATTCACTTCTCTCACGAACGAAAAATAATGCTACCGTAAAATCTTACTTTCTGTTGATTTCAGACCGGTTCCGACGTCTTCATAATTGTATAATCTAAAGCGATATTATTCACTCGAAGCCCACCACAAGAAAAGACTTGATTGTTGATAAATAGCAAGCAGCTACAGACTTCTTTATAGTGGTGAGTCCCTTTTTGATTCCGAAAGATGTTGTCTTTGGTCTGAAACTAGATCGGATAAATCGTCGTTCTCAAGCTTTCAAGAACGGAGCGATTACTACGGATTGTTGCAGTAGAGACGCTGTTTGGGGACGGATGTCTAAACATTCAAAGTAATGATGCTGGTTTTTGGTTGACGAGAATAAATGTAGAACCCAATGTTACTGCTCAATAGAGGCGATCGAAGCTACCTCAACATTCCTTTCAATAACTCACAAACTGTTTCCATCATGTATCAGAAATATTTTCTACTTGTAGAGGAGTACGAGAGATGAAGTTAGGTGTACTGATCTTTGCTGCACTTTGCTGTGTAGGAGGGTCATCCTCGTTGGGGGTCGCCGAAGACGGACGTTCTTTTAGCGACCTGGATATTTTTAGTGAACGCTCTCTTACCACCGGTTGCGAGAATGATGATTCATTTGGTTTGAATGGCAATTCTAAGAAAGGTTGTGCTTGGGTAGCTAAGAAAGGAACTAAGCGTAAATGTAGAAGGAAGGACAAAACAACGGGCAAAAGAGTCTCATTTTATTGCCCTCTTTTTTGCAAAAAGAAATGCCAGACTAGTTCTCCGACAGCGTTCCCTTCAGCATCCCCTACGACAGAAGAAGACCTTTGCACGCAGGATGACCCTGATTTCATGTTTGAGAACAACCCTCAGCTGAATTGTGATTGGGCCGCACAGAACCCTCTAGGTAGATGCAAAAAGAAGGACGCAAGTACTAGCCTGAAAGTACAGGAGAGCTGTCCCTCATCTTGTAACTTGAGATGCTCATGTAAAAATACCAAGAAGAAGTTCAACTTCCAGGGAGAAAAGTTACGTTGCAAAAAACTCAACATCAAAATATGTGGTGAATATGCCGGTAACGGTAAAAAAGTTTCAGATTTCTGTCCAAAAAGATGCAAAACTTGCATTGACAAGTCCACCCCAAGCCCGAGTGCTTCACCGAGTGCTTCACCGAGTGCTTCACCGAGTGCTTCACCAAGTGCTTCACCCAGTGCTTCACCCAGTGCTTCACCGAATACTTCACCCACCGCTTCACCAAGTGCTTCACCCAGTGCTTCACCCAGTGCTTCACCGAATACTTCACCCAGTACTTCACCGAGTGCTTCACCCAGTGCTTCACCGAGTGCTTCACCAAGTGCTTCACCAAGTGCTTCACCCAGTGCTTCACCGAGTGCTTCACCAAGTGCTTCACCCAGTGCTTCACCCAGTGCTTCACCCAGTGCTTCACCGAATACTTCACCCACCGCTTCACCCACCGCTTCACCCAGTGCTTCACCCAGTGCTTCACCAAGTGCTTCACCCAGTGCTTCACCGAGTGCTTCACCGAGTGCTTCACCGAGTGCTTCACCGAGTGCTTCACCGAGTGCTTCACCGAGTGCTTCACCGAGTGCTTCACCCAGTGCTGCTCCTTCTACCAGTCCATCCGATGTTCCATCTGTCTCTCCAAGCAAGGCCCCAACTGAAGTTCCTTCTGCCAGTCCATCTGATGTTCCATCCGGTCTTCCCAGCACCAGTCCATCCGTGTCCGTGGCACCCAGTAATGCCCCAAGTGTCAGTTCTGCCCCTTCAACGTCCGATGCTCCCAGTTCCTCACCTAGTCTCAGTCTTGCGCCCTCTACATCCTCCGCACCCTCTGTGTCACCAAGTGATTTCCCCTCTACGGTACCTTCCGCACAACCCAGTGGAGCACCCACCACATCACCCTCTGCAACACCAAGCGCGACACCAAGCGCGACACCTTCTACGTCACCGAGTACATCACCCTCTGCAACACCAAGCGCGACACCAAGCGCGACACCTTCTACGTCACCGAGTACATCACCCTCTGAGATACCTAGTGCGACACCCTCCGATTCTGCGGCACCATCTGATGCACCCTCCTCCGCACCCACCGAGACTCCTGAAGCCGGCACAATCCTCGAAGCCGATTACCCAGAAGGTACCACCGAAGAGACGGTCGTAGCTGCATTCAAACTCGTTGCTGAGGCCGCGGTTGCCAGAAGGTTGTTTGAAGTTACCGGAAGGAGGTTGGCACCAGAGGAAGGAACAACAGTCACAGCCACACCTCGTCCGTGTAAAGATATTACCAGTCCTCAGTCCTGCTGGGACGTTTTCGTACAATGGGTTATCAAGGCACAAGACCAGGTTGGAGGAATCAACCCCGACATCATCAAGAAAAGCTTCGAAACAGCCGTTGAAGATGGATCGATTTCTGAGAGTTTCGTCGCCGCGGGACTCGAAGTACCAGCGGTAATCATTGCAATCAGTGCATCACCATCTGATATTCCTAGTATGGCACCCAGCAATGTGCCAAGTATGGTCCCTAGCGTGATTCCAAGCATGAAGCCCAGCCTTACACCAAGCGCGAAGCCCAGCCTTACACCAAGCGAGAAGCCAAGCGCGAAGCCTAGCCTTACACCAAGCGCGAAGCCCAGCCTTACACCAAGCGCGAAGCCAAGCGTGATTCCAAGCAGGAAGCCCAGCCTGAAGCCAAGCGTGAAGCCCAGCCTTACACCAAGCGCGAAGCCCAGCCTTACACCAAGCGCGAAGCCAAGCGTGATTCCAAGCATGAAGCCCAGCCTTACACCAAGCGCGAAGCCCAGCCTGAAGCCAAGCGCGAAGCCCAGCCTTACACCAAGCGCGAAGCCCAGCCTTACACCAAGCGCGAAGCCCAGCCTTACACCAAGCGCGAAGCCAAGCGTGATTCCAAGCATGAAGCCCAGCCTTACACCAAGCGCGAAGCCCAGCCTGAAGCCAAGCGTGAAGCCAAGCGCGAAGCCCAGCCTTACACCAAGCGCGAAGCCCAGCCTTACACCAAGCGCGAAGCCCAGCCTTACACCAAGCGCGAAGCCAAGCGTGATTCCAAGCATGAAGCCCAGCCTTACACCAAGCGCGAAGCCCAGCCTTACACCAAGCGCGAAGCCCAGCCTTACACCAAGCGCGAAGCCAAGCGTGATTCCAAGCATGAAGCCCAGCCTTACACCAAGCGCGAAGCCCAGCCTTACACCAAGCGCGAAGCCAAGCGCGAAGCCTAGCCTTACACCAAGTGCGAAGCCCAGCCTTACACCAAGCGCGAAGCCCAGCCTTACACCAAGCGCGAAGCCAAGCGTGATTCCAAGCATGAAGCCCAGCCTTACACCAAGCGCGAAGCCAAGCGCGAAGCCAAGCATGATTCCAAGCGCGAAGCCCAGCCTTACACCAAGCTCGAAGCCCAGCCTTACACCAAGCGCGAAGCCCAGCCTTACACCAAGCGCGAAGCCAAGCGTGATTCCAAGCATGAAGCCCAGCCTTACACCAAGCGCGAAGCCCAGCCTGAAGCCAAGCGCGAAGCCCAGCCTTACACCAAGCGCGAAGCCAAGCGTGATTCCAAGCATGAAGCCCAGCCTTACACCAAGCGCGAAGCCCAGCCTTACACCAAGCGAGAAGCCAAGCGCGAAGCCTAGCCTTACACCAAGCGCGAAGCCCAGCCTTACACCAAGCGCGAAGCCCAGCCTTACACCAAGCGCGAAGCCCAGCCTTACACCAAGCGCGAAGCCAAGCGTGATTCCAAGCATGAAGCCCAGCCTTACACCAAGCGCGAAGCCAAGCGCGAAGCCCAGCCTTACACCAAGCGCGAAGCCCAGCCTTACACCAAGCGCGAAGCCCAGCCATACACCAAGCGCGAA
Organism: Pseudo-nitzschia pungens; assembly: GCA_037355855.1. Taxonomy (NCBI): domain Eukaryota; phylum Bacillariophyta; class Bacillariophyceae; order Bacillariales; family Bacillariaceae; genus Pseudo-nitzschia; species Pseudo-nitzschia pungens. The sequence goes on along the minus strand of CM074760.1, from coordinate 2,251,870 downwards.
GCCCAGCCTTACACCAAGCGCGAAGCCAAGCGTGATTCCAAGCATGAAGCCCAGCCTTACACCAAGCGCGAAGCCCAGCCTTACACCAAGCGCGAAGCCAAGCGCGAAGCCTAGCCTCACACCAAGCGCGAAGCCCAGCCTTACACCAAGCGCGAAGCCCAGCCTTACACCAAGCGCGAAGCCAAGCGTGATTCCAAGCATGAAGCCAAGCCTTACACCAAGCGCAAAGCCAAGCCTGAAGCCAAGCGTGAAGCCAAGCGCGAAGCCCAGCCTTACACCAAGCGCGAAGCCCAGCCATACACCAAGCGCGAAGCCCAGCCTTACACCAAGCGCGAAGCCAAGCGTGATTCCAAGCAGGAAGCCCAGCCTGAAGCCAAGCACGAAGCCCAGCCTGAAGCCAAGCGTGAAGCCAAGCGCGAAGCCCAGCCTTACACCAAGCGCGAAGCCCAGCCTTACACCAAGCGCGAAGCCCAGCCTTACACCAAGCGCGAAGCCAAGCGTGATTCCAAGCATGAAGCCCAGCCTTACACCAAGCGCGAAGCCCAGCCTTACACCAAGCGCGAAGCCAAGCGCGAAGCCTAGCCTTACACCAAGCGCGAAGCCCAGCCTTACACCAAGCGCGAAGCCCAGCCTTACACCAAGCGCGAAGCCAAGCGTGATTCCAAGCATGAAGCCCAGCCTTACACCAAGCGCAAAGCCCAGCCTGAAGCCAAGCGTGAAGCCAAGCGCGAAGCCCAGCCTTACACCAAGCTCGAAGCCCAGCCTTACACCAAGCGCGAAGCCCAGCCTTACACCAAGCGCGAAGCCAAGCGTGATTCCAAGCATGAAGCCCAGCCTTACACCAAGCGCGAAGCCCAGCCTTACACCAAGCGCGAAGCCCAGCCTTACACCAAGCGCGAAGCCAAGCGTGATTCCAAGCATGAAGCCCAGCCTTACACCAAGCGCGAAGCCCAGCCTTACACCAAGCGAGAAGCCAAGCGCGAAGCCTAGCCTTACACCAAGCGCGAAGCCCAGCCTTACACCAAGCGCGAAGCCCAGCCTTACACCAAGCGCGAAGCCAAGCGTGATTCCAAGCATGAAGCCCAGCCTTACACCAAGCGCGAAGCCCAGCCTGAAGCCAAGCGTGAAGCCAAGCGCGAAGCCCAGCCTTACACCAAGCGCGAAGCCCAGCCATACACCAAGCGCGAAGCCCAGCCTTACACCAAGCGCGAAGCCAAGCGTGATTCCAAGCATGAAGCCCAGCCTTACACCAAGCGCGAAGCCCAGCCTTACACCAAGCGCGAAGCCAAGCGCGAAGCCTAGCCTCACACCAAGCGCGAAGCCCAGCCTTACACCAAGCGCGAAGCCCAGCCTTACACCAAGCGCGAAGCCAAGCGTGATTCCAAGCATGAAGCCAAGCCTTACACCAAGCGCAAAGCCAAGCCTGAAGCCAAGCGTGAAGCCAAGCGCGAAGCCCAGCCTTACACCAAGCGCGAAGCCCAGCCTTACACCAAGCGCGAAGCCCAGCCTTACACCAAGCGCGAAGCCAAGCGTGATTCCAAGCAGGAAGCCCAGCCTGAAGCCAAGCACGAAGCCCAGCCTGAAGCCAAGCGTGAAGCCAAGCGCGAAGCCCAGCCTTACACCAAGCGCGAAGCCCAGCCTTACACCAAGCGCGAAGCCCAGCCTTACACCAAGCGCGAAGCCAAGCGTGATTCCAAGCATGAAGCCCAGCCTTACACCAAGCGCGAAGCCCAGCCTTACACCAAGCGCGAAGCCAAGCGCGAAGCCTAGCCTCACACCAAGCGCGAAGCCCAGCCTTACACCAAGCGCGAAGCCCAGCCTTACACCAAGCGCGAAGCCAAGCGTGATTCCAAGCATGAAGCCAAGCCTTACACCAAGCGCAAAGCCAAGCCTGAAGCCAAGCGTGAAGCCAAGCGCGAAGCCCAGCCTTACACCAAGCGCGAAGCCCAGCCTTACACCAACCGCGAAGCCCAGCCTTACACCAAGCGCGAAGCCAAGCGTGATTCCAAGCAGGAAGCCCAGCCTGAAGCCAAGCACGAAGCCCAGCCTGAAGCCAAGCGTGAAGCCAAGCGCGAAGCCCAGCCTTACACCAAGCGCGAAGCCCAGCCTTACACCAAGCGCGAAGCCCAGCCTTACACCAAGCGCGAAGCCAAGCGTGATTCCAAGCATGAAGCCCAGCCTTACACCAAGCGCGAAGCCCAGCCTTACACCAAGCGCGAAGCCAAGCGTGATTCCAAGCGCGAAGCCAAGCGTGATTCCAAGCATGAAGCCCAGCCTTACACCAAGCGCGAAGCCCAGCCTTACACCAAGCGCGAAGCCAAGCGCGAAGCCCAGCCTTACACCAAGCGCGAAGCCCAGCCATACACCAAGCGCGAAGCCCAGCCTTACACCAAGCGCGAAGCCAAGCGTGATTCCAAGCATGAAGCCCAGCCTGAAGCCAAGCGCGAAGCCAAGCGCGAAGCCAAGCATGATTCCAAGCGCGAAGCCCAGCCTTACACCAAGCGCGAAGCCCAGCCTTACACCAAGCGCGAAGCCCAGCCTTACACCAAGCGCGAAGCCAAGCGTGATTCCAAGCATGAAGCCCAGCCTTACACCAAGCGCGAAGCCCAGCCTTACACCAAGCGCGAAGCCAAGCGCGAAGCCTAGCCTTACACCAAGCGCGAAGCCCAGCCTTACACCAAGCGCGAAGCCCAGCCTTACACCAAGCGCGAAGCCAAGCGTGATTCCAAGCATGAAGCCCAGCCTTACACCAAGCGCAAAGCCCAGCCTGAAGCCAAGCGTGAAGCCAAGCGCGAAGCCCAGCCTTACACCAAGCGCGAAGCCCAGCCTTACACCAAGCGCGAAGCCCAGCCTTACACCAAGCGCGAAGCCAAGCGTGATTCCAAGCATGAAGCCCAGCCTGAAGCCAAGCGCGAAGCCCAGCCTTACACCAAGCGCGAAGCCCAGCCTTACACCAAGCGCGAAGCCCAGCCTTACACCAAGCGCGAAGCCAAGCGTGATTCCAAGCATGAAGCCCAGCCTTACACCAAGCGCGAAGCCCAGCCTGAAGCCAAGCGTGAAGCCAAGCGCGAAGCCCAGCCTTACACCAAGCGCGAAGCCAAGCGTGATTCCAAGCAGGAAGCCCAGCCTGAAGCCAAGCGTGAAGCCCAGCCTTACACCAAGCGCGAAGCCCAGCCTTACACCAAGCGCGAAGCCCAGCCTTACACCAAGCGCGAAGCCAAGCGTGATTCCAAGCATGAAGCCCAGCCTTACACCAAGCGCGAAGCCCAGCCTGAAGCCAAGCGCGAAGCCCAGCCTTACACCAAGCGCGAAGCCAAGCGTGATTCCAAGCATGAAGCCCAGCCTTACACCAAGCGCGAAGCCCAGCCTTACACCAAGCGCGAAGCCAAGCGCGAAGCCCAGCCTTACACCAAGCGCGAAGCCCAGCCTTACACCAAGCGCGAAGCCAAGCGTGATTCCAAGCATGAAGCCCAGCCTTACACCAAGCGTGAAGCCAAGCGCGAAGCCTAGCCTTACACCAAGTGCGAAGCCCAGCCTTACACCAAGCGCGAAGCCAAGCGTGATTCCAAGCATGAAGCCCAGCCTTACACCAAGCGCAAAGCCCAGCCTGAAGCCAAGCGCGAAGCCAAGCGCGAAGCCCAGCCTTACACCAAGCGCGAAGCCCAGCCTTACACCAAGCGCGAAGCCCAGCCTTACACCAAGCGCGAAGCCCAGCCTTACACCAAGCGCGAAGCCCAGCCTTACACCAAGCGCGAAGCCAAGCGTGATTCCAAGCATGAAGCCCAGCCTTACACCAAGCGCGAAGCCCAGCCTGAAGCCAAGCGTGAAGCCAAGCGCGAAGCCCAGCCTTACACCAAGCGCGAAGCCCAGCCTTACACCAAGCGCGAAGCCAAGCGTGATTCCAAGCATGAAGCCCAGCCTTACACCAAGCGCGAAGCCCAGCCTGAAGCCAAGCGTGAAGCCAAGCGCGAAGCCCAGCCTTACACCAAGCGCGAAGCCCAGCCTTACACCAAGCGCGAAGCCCAGCCTTACACCAAGCGCGAAGCCAAGCGTGATTCCAAGCATGAAGCCCAGCCTTACACCAAGCGCGAAGCCCAGCCTTACACCAAGCGCGAAGCCAAGCGCGAAGCCTAGCCTTACACCAAGTGCGAAGCCCAGCCTTACACCAAGCGCGAAGCCAAGCGTGATTCCAAGCATGAAGCCCAGCCTTACACCAAGCGCAAAGCCCAGCCTTACACCAAGCGCGAAGCCAAGCGCGAAGCCTAGCCTGAAGCCAAGCGCGAAGCCCAGCCTGAAGCCAAGCATGAAGCCCAGCACTTCTTTCTAGGATTTAATGAAAATCATTACTTAGTTCCACATCGCCGATATGAGACCAACTTCGTTGAGTTTCAGATCCCATTGGTGGTGAACGCATCGGGATGCATCGATTCTCTTCAGCAGCACCAATCTGTTGGTTGTGCAACTCTTCAATTTGTACACTTTCTGACGTTGTGAATTATTCAAAACATCTGAATTTCATGATTCTGTGAACGTCGGAGGCCCTGTCTTTCGTTTTTGTTATTATAAAATTCATTCCAAGACCCCAAGTCCAGAACATATTTGAAGCCAAACTTCGTAAATGTGACGTTTCGGCATTTCGGTATGTCACAGTAGGTCGTGATAATTAAGAAATCCCTTTAGAGTTTTTTCCGCCTATTCTACAATAGTGTATCGTCAACAGTGTTCGGTGTATTGGTGTTCTTTAAGAGTTTTTAATGCGTGACCACGGGACAATTTACCTCGCGCCTGGGCTATGCTTCTAAAGTATGTACCACGTCTTGGGTTTCACAAAGGTGCTGGGGAAAACTGTTTCAATCTCCAGGTAAGCGACACAATCTAGCGATGGATCAGAGTTCGTCCGAGCACATTGCTGTTGAGTGAGATCTTAGTCTTCACATCTGTTTCGGTTGCTATCCTTCCCACTGAGTGCAGATCAATTCGTAGATGATTTTGTCCCTTATGTACTGATGTACTCGTACTCTCTCTTTTTCAACATCACTTCCAACAAAAAATAATGGCCATAACACATCATGCTCGAATGCTGTCGCAGTTTGGGGGTTCACAGAAGCAATTTCGTGTAGCTTTTAGTATGAGTCATACCACTTCTCAACTTCTTGGCATACGTACCACATAATATCATGTTTGCACAATGGTGTTGTGGAACCTGCAAAGTGATCATCCCTCACGAAAGGACACATTTTAAACTATTGCAGTAAGTTGTAAGGCTTCGCAGTCTTTCTTTTTCTTTGCATTTGTACGGTAACCTTACGAAGTAAGGTTAATCTTACTTAGTAACCCTACAGTAAGGTATCTCGTACCTGGTACTTGTACATGGTACCTGGTACCTGTTACTCTCCATGATAACTTACCTGGTAATTACTCGTATTCCTCTTCCTGTATTTTTTTGTGGAAAGAAGGCATCACGATGATCCGGAGCGAGAAGACAACCACTACCGTTAGAGCGACTTCTATAGCAACGACAACCAGCGCATCTGTATCTTTATCTGCACCTGCACCTGCACCTGCATCTGCACCTGCACCTGCATCTGCATCTGTGCCCACCCAACCACCCACAGCACTCTTATTTTTGACCCGATCTCTTTCCTACACGTACGGACAGGACGGCAAACACAACGAGCGCTGGTGTTGTTCTTGTGGCTGCGAGATCGACCACAACCTCGACAACAACCTCGACCACAATGAGATTGAGTACCGCGACGGGAATCCACGGAAGCGTGATTGTGCGCTTTCGCATGCGAACCAATCCTGTTCCGATGGGCAACGGGACAGTGCAGACTTCCCCTATGGACTCGTACGCAGCAACTTCAAATCCGACGCACTCCACCGGTCCTTCTCTTCCTCATACACTCGCATCGACAGAATTTCACAGCGCGAATCCTGGGATTGCGGTATCGCTTGTTTGCTCATGATTGCCAAGTGGCTGTCGATCACGCGAACACGAACATCGGAAGAGCTCCGTGCCGAGCTTCTATCAAACATTGGAACCCAATCCATATGGACCTCTGACTTGCTGTTGCAGTTGCAATCTTGGAAGACGGAAATCGTCGACATCTCGGCTTCCTCTCGCGGATCATCCAGCGGATCCAACGCCATCTCCAACCGCAACGGGCACGAAGACTTGGCGCTCGTCCTGGCCTCCCGGCAGGTCATGGAAGCCGAAGAATCCTACCGCTACCTCGGATATTACCAAGACGCCTTTGATGCTGATCGATCCCGCGTTGCAGAGACGTTTCGTCGTCTTCACCTCCAAGGCGTTCCCATGCTCCAAACAACGGATCGTCCCGATTCCGGAAACGAGACACAAAAGCCTAGTGGTTTGTCGCTGGAAAGTGTAGTAGCGCTCGTGCGGCGACCGGACTGTATTGCCATTCTCTTGCTCAACAATCGCGTCCTGTGGTCCGAGGACGGACTGCCGGACGAGCAGCCGTTAGCAACCGAAATCCGAAACCCACACCCAAACGCGAAACCCAACATCAATGAGAATGTTGATCACGACGAAACGACAATCCTTCCCCCCGGCAAACATACCGGCATCGGCGACGACTACGTTGGTCATTATGTGATTCTCTGTGGGATCAGTCGGAACCCCAATCACCTAGATCGGGCCCACGGTCGCGGCCCAGACCGGAGCAACGACGACTTTTGTTTCGTCTTGTGCAATCCGGATTCCGCGCTTGTAAAGGAGGATTGCATGTTCGTCGCACCCGAGCGATTGGAGGCGGCCTGGAGATCCAACGGGACCGATGAAGACATTATTTTTGTCCGAAAACTAAAATCTGAGCGACAATCCTCCCACAAACCACAAGCACAATCACAAGCACAGCCAAACAGCAAACTTTTAACGCGACCCACACAGCCAACCGACGTGGTTCCCATGGGATTCAGTCCCGTCCCGAAGAAGCTTCACAGGAAATCCGAATGGGGGTGGGGAAATGCCCTCTTTCGGATCTTTTCCTTCTCGATGCAGACCCAGAGCGATACGGAGGAACATCGAAAACTGACTCCCGGGAAGAGTGTGGATAATACAATGGAATGCTCCCCGGAGGAATAACTCTCCGACTCGCGTCTCCGGGAACAAGCATTGAACAACAAAACAGGCTTCCGAGGCAATCTTTTCGTAATTTCAACGGAGATTCGAGCCGAGCCGAGCCGAGCCGAGCCGATCCAACAGATTTGTGGATTTACCCATCGACCCATATTCCTTCCGGTGAAAAATGTAGAAATCGAAACGAGTCACCACAAACGTCTTTACCAACCAAGCGAAGATCCCTTCGAAATTGATCTCTACATAAATAATAGTATGCTCAAGCCATGAAGAGTCAAAGACAAAAGTGCGGGTCCCTTAGAGAATCAACCTTCTCCTTCTTGTTCAGTCGACGAATGGGTTTGGATTGTTTGGATTGTTGAGTGAGTAGATATGTTTCGGGGAAATGAGGACGTTCCGCAATACAATGCAAGAAATACAAGTAACTTGTACGTTATATACGGAATACGAACTACGTACGAGTAACCTTACTACTGCATTGTGATAGGTCCTCCTACGGATTTTTGGTAAGGTTATGGTACGGAAGGCTCATCGTTTCCGTAGATCGGTTTTATTGAGATTGAGTTTGATTTTGTTGATTGAGATGATGATTCTTGAAATTCATTCATTCACAGTAAGATTAGGGCTGTAATTGCTTCGAGTCGTGTTTATATAAGAAGGTCGCTAACGAAAAGATCCAAACCGAAACCCGGACACAATCGAAATCCAAACCCATCCCATGAAAGTGCGCTCTTTCATGCCTGAAAACAATATTATTTTGCTACATACGTGTGCCGTACAGTAAGCCTTAAGGTTACTTAATTGTTAAAATTGTACGCTACAAGTACGAGTAAGGTTACTGCACATCAAAAATAGCTTCGTTCGATGAAGAAAGCAATGAGTTATCTTCACATGTAATCTTAAGATCTTACTATGAATTCAACGAAGGGATATTTTATTGCTTGTTTGATTCATGTCAGTATTAAAAGGTAGTCCTACCGGTACCATTAAAAATTGGGAACCAAAGTCGACACTCTACGATACAATAATACACGACACGATATTGCACAGCAATCGACAACAATGACCACTGCAGCGAACGACAACAGTATCAGCGGCGGTCATGCTGAAGTTTCCAATTTTCAAGCTGCCACCACAGGCAGCCAAATGCAACAGAAACGACAAAAAGAAGAATATCCCACCAACAGTCTCGTACGAGCTTTGCTGACAGATCTCTATCAAATCACAATGACCTATGCTCAATGGAAGAACTGCACCGTAGACGAACCGGCCGTCTTCGAATTGTTTTTCCGCAAGAATCCGTTCGGGGGAGAATACACCGTCTTCTGTGGTCTTGACGAATGCCTCAAGCTTATTCGGACGTTTCGCTTTGAAGAGGACGATCTGGCCTATCTCAAAACGGTTCCAGCTTTGGCGCATGCACCAGAGGCCTTTTGGGAGTACCTCGGAAGCCTGCACGAGACGAGCCTAAAAAAACTCACCGTCCACTCGGTTCCGGAGGGAACCATCGTCTTTCCTCGCTGCCCACTTTTGGTCCTTGAGGGACCGCTTGGACTTGGTCACCTGCTAGAAACCGCTCTCCTAAACCTTGTCAATTATCCCTCCCTGGTGGCCACAAATGCCTCTCGGATGGTTCTGAGGGCTGGGCAACACAAAACGAAGCACATTCCTTGCATCGAATTTGGCCTGCGGCGAGCCCAGGGTCCCGACGGCGCGTGTTCGGCGAGCAAGTACAGCTACCTTGGAGGATTTGTCGCCACCTCGAACGTGCAAGCAGGAAAGACCTTTGGGATTCCGGTGTCGGGAACCCATGCCCGTGCGTAAACCATTTGTCAGTGTTTATGTTCATGAAATATTCCGATATGGTGATTAGGGTCGATGGTTTGTTTACCAGATTCTGCGCGTATTGTGCAGAACGAAACTGAGAACCAACGACATTCAATGCGATTCTCTCCTCTCTATCATACTCATTGCGGTTTTTTCCTTTCAATCGCTCCTTGCGGAACAACATTGTCACCGAACATAACTCTGGTTCTCCCCAAAACTGTTACGGATATGACTCCTCTTTGTCCTATATGGATCCCACGCATGCACGTCTCTTTTGTGCCCGCATGTATCCATCCATTCTCAGATTCGTACATCCAATCCTTCACGTCACTGGACGATGTCGAAGGACTCGTGCTGTACCACAAGTCGCTGCAGCGTGAGGAGAATTTTCTGGACGTAGTCCTCGAGTACCGTTCTAGATCTGGACATGCGACTCGTACCAACGATAGCGAACTCGCGGCGTTTTGCGCCTATGCCTGTGCCTATCCCAATGCCTGCCTGTGCCTCATCGATACGTACGACACGCTCACAAGTGGTCTTCCCAATTTTATCTTCGTGGCCAAGGCACTCGATGATTTTGGATACCGGCCGGTGGGAATACGGCTGGACTCAGGGGACCTGGCGGCACTCTCTAGGGTCTGCCGAGACACCTTTCGAGCCACTGCGGAAGTGGAGCCCTCCCGTGGGCCAGCCTTTGAGAACCTCACCATCGTAGCGAGTAACGACATAAACGAGGCCACGCTTGTTGCACTATGGGAGCAAGACCATGGGGTGACGGCATTTGGGATCGGCACTCACCTGGTGACCTGTCAGGCGCAACCAGCACTTGGCTGTGTGTACAAGTTGGGTGAGTCGCGTCGGATTCGAATCATTTTTCGTGATAAGATTTGTGTTGTGCCGAGACCTAGCGCAGAGTTGCAATTTGCTTTCCTTTCCGTTGTCTAGTTGGAATCCATCAATTTGTTCTGATGAGTTTCCATCCCTCAGAGCCAAGCGCACAATAGTCACGTCGACTTGAAATTGAAGTGGCTACTTGTAGTTTGTCTTTCGTGTTATTATATATGTTGCATACAAACTAATCATGTGTCTTTCAAATGTCAACACACAAAACGATCCGCCAATGCACACTACTTGGTTGTAACGGCAAAAAATGAATGGTACTATGTAAACCAATGACCGCAGTCGAGTTTCGCAATGAACCTCGTATCAAGCTCTCTCAAGAGCTGGCAAAAGTTACCCTTCCCGGCCGAAAACGTGCCTATCGGCTGTACGGAGGTCCCGGGAATAGTATTCCTCTGGTTGATTACCTCTGTTTGGCTGACGAGGATCCACCACAAGCGTGTGGAGAGGCAACCGACGAACGCGGAGTTCTGTGCCGGAATCCGTTTCGACCACAAGATCGAATCCGGGTTTTTCCCGGTCGGGTAAAAGCGCTGCACCAGTTGGTGTTTGATGGTGCCAGCAGCTGCCGCGAAACGGACGATTGCGGCTACGAATGCTCTGGCTTGTCCGAAACCCGCGACTACGTGCTCCAACAGCTTCGCGACGAATTTCCCGAGAGCGTCACCCGATACCAACAACCCACAACGTACGACGTCATGGTATCCCCAAAGCTCTACGGTTATTTGCACGAACTGTGGGAGAAGCATGCACCCGTAACGGAGCGTCGCTAATCGACTGCGACCTGGTTGTGCTATAGTATTATTCAATACCGCACAACACGTTTTTGTATTGTGTGACGCTCCATTGCAATCCAATGCAACAGTGAACTGCGGCAGATGGATGAAGCAAAGGAAGGAAGGAAGTAATGCTTCCCCACCACTTTGGAAAGTACCGAAGTGGCATTTTCTGGGTTTTAGTTGGATTAAAGCGTTAGTCGCCAAGGATGAATGAAGAATAGTACTAGACAGTAGGCTACCACCACCTCGTCTAGTAGATGTGGCCAGGGCATGGTAAGCCTCCGTTTCAGAACTTCGATTTATTTCTCCCACACAACTATCGAACTCCACTGAATCCTATGGAACTGCACTATGCTTTTGACCTTCTACACTAAGCCAGGATGTGGTAAGGAGGGACAGAGAAACAGAGGAAATACGAAGTATTGAAGAAAATAATAATAGAAGTATGAAAATGACAAACACGAAGTGACCCAAAAAAAAGTACTGTAATACATCATGAAACAATTAGTTACGCGGTATATCGAACGCACACACGCACGCACACACACGCACAAAAAAAATGTGTTCAAAACTCAAATCTCTTTCATTCCCATTGACATGAATAACTTAGTGCGCTTAGCTCCGCTACATGATGCTTTTGCTCTCGGCAATGCTTGTAGTAGTAGTAGTAGTAGTATGGCGGACACATAGGTAGGTACGCAGGCAGGCAAAACAAAATTCCCGCGTTTGCTCCTCGCATCCACGCTTGCACCTCAAATACGGTACCAACGGAGAGCTTTCCGTCGTTTTGGGCTTGCGGCGTGCGCGGGACCGTGATTTGTCCACGGACGAGCAAACAGGCAAGCAGGCAGGCAGGCCGGGAGATAGAGGCAGTAGAGCATTCGGGGTCACGGAAAAAAAGGCCTCCACCGCACGGGGGTTGTGACCCCGAGCGCTCTCGCGAAGGCTTCGGTCCGATCCCGGTCCACGTCCGGTCGATCCACGGCGGTCGTTTCGATCACCAACCCTTTTCCGGAAGATTCCGAATGCTTTCCCACGCGCACCGCCTCCCGGACAAAGTCGCAGATCCTGTCAAAGGCAACTTCGCCGTCACCATTACCATTGCCATCGCCTTCACCGAACGGCAAGACGGGCCGCATCAGTTCGTTGTACTGCCGGGCATTCCAGGTCATCAATCCGACACTGATGTGCGACACGCCACAGTCCCACAGCTTCTGCGGCACCGAAGGACCACCAACACAACCCCCGGTGGGAACCAATCCGTTGGTGGTCAACCGAATGCTCGGCAACGCGAGCGACCCCGGGGTCTCGGCCAGAAGATCGGAGCGTATCCTTCGGACGAGTTCCATCGTGTCGTCGAGCCGCAGCATCGGTTCGCCCTCTCCCGAAACGACAATAGGATTCCGGCAGCGACCCGTTTCCGCGAAGCAATTCTCGCTCGAGTTCCGTCAAGAGGCGATCCACGGTGGGCTCTCGTTGTTGCTGTTGCTGTTGCTGTTGCTGTTGCGCGGGCGTTGCTCCTGGAAGTTCCGGCACCCGATCAAAGGGAGGGGGTGGAAGCCGGCGTTTGAGACCGGAAGAAGGACTCCCCCGCTTCCGAGTTTGCGTCTGCGTTTGCTGGCATCGATTCGCGCTCTGCGTCCGCGCTCTCGTCCGCGTTCTTGCTGCCGTCGGAATGCCGGGCGATGCCGGAGGCCTCCATGTCCCTCACCGCGCAGAGCGCATCGACGACGGGATCCGGCAGCAGGAAGGATTCGCCTCGGGTTTGTGGGAGCGTCATGCTGTTGCACCGCGAAGTGAGGGGTACGTACAGAGCGGTCCCGAGCCTGTAGACCAATCGGGGTTGGTGCCAATGCGGATCTCCCGCTCCCGCTCCCGGAGTTGGCAGAACGGTGGCTGTCGCAGCACCGGTGGATGCCGACGCCACGGCAGCCGATGCCGCGAGCGCTGCCATTGCGGTCGTCCTGCTCCTTCGTCTCGTCATCATCACCCGTTGGGGGATGCCGTGGGCGGTGATCAATGGGCCGAGCAGTTTGAAGCGATTGCCGTTGCGAATCCCGATTGCGGGCATGTGTCGGGGTGTCGCTTTGATGGATGAGAGAATAATCTGGAACCGGTATTAATACGGTATAGATTGTAAATCGCACTCGTGGTTGGTTGGTTTATTGTACGGTACGGAATGCTATTGTGTAAGGTTACTTCTACTTTTACTTTGTAGTTGTATTCATTGCAATCAATGTGCATTCGCCATGAGGTTAATCTTACTTGCACGTATTCGTACTCGTAGTCGTACTCGTAACCTTACTCGTAAGATTTACTTACTCGTAAGGTTAAGATTACCGTAACCTTACGATTTTCATCTTCTGAAAAAGATCTTGATCGATCAAACTGAAAAAAGTAATCAGTTTACTGTCCACCCCGAAACCCAAAGAAGCTGAGTGCATTGGACAATGGCATCATAAGACGTACTACGGTAGAATATGTGAAAATGATACGTATCGTAAATGTCGTATCCTCAGTGACGATGGAATACGTTCGGTAGTAAGGTTAAGATTACCGTGTTGGAACCGACATCGAACATCGAAAGGTGAACGTCATCGGTAACGAAACAACAAACAACGCACACCACGATCAGAATAATCTTACTCGTACCGGCGCACGCGGGTAAGGTTACCCGTAACGTTAGCCATTCCGTACGGTACCGTACGCTTGGCGCTATGTACCCTTAACAATCTTGCTCCCATTTTCTATTCGGTACAAGGCACCGGCATGGCATGTTCCATGGGTCGACAGTGAACATCAGATCCCATTTCGCGTGCCGAGACCATTGCAAATACGAAGTAACCTTACGATACTAAAACCTTACCACTGGTTCTTCTCTCGTCTACACGGAAACGATGGAATCCCGACTCCTTCCGCTTCGACACAGATCGGGCAGGGGCAAGAGTTGTTTCTGGCTGCCGCTCTTCGTATTGCTCGTTGCAACCCCCAATCTGATTCCGCGGAGCTCGGCATGGACGACGCCGCCAACGATCGCAACGACCTCGACGAGAAAACCGTCGGTCGCAATGGGAGCATCGACGGCAGCGACGGATGCCTCCTGGTTTTCGTCGGTCCCCGAAGCCGCGGCTGCCGATGCCACCGCGAGCATTCGGCAGCTCAAGATCCAACTCTTGCAACTGGGAGCCGCACTGGATCGCGGACAGGCCTACAATCCTACCTCTGGAGCCTACTACGAAGAAAACATGAACGTGGCACGCGACAAGATCAACCAGCTCCTGGATGCGTCGGCGGCCGCCGGCGAAGATAACGAAGGAGGCCGAAACAACCTCCCCGAGTCCCTCGGCGAGATGGACGGAGAATGGGAACTGGTCCTGTCGACGGTCCCCCACGGAATTTTTCGCAGCTCCCCCTTCTTTCTGGCGATACAGGAAGCCTACGAATACGCGGAGACAAAAACGTTCGAGGACGGGACGAGCAAGCCGGGACTCTTCTTCAGGCTGCACGAGTTGCAAACCTGCTCCTGGGGAGTCTCCAAGGTCGGTCGGATCGCCCAGCACATCGACTCTTCCGCCGGGTACCTCTACAGCACCTTCGACACGTCTCTCTTTTCCCTGACGGTCATTCCCATACTGGGTTGGTTCAAGCTCCTGCCGACCTTTGGGGGATGCGTCGTCACGGCCGCGACCTGCACCCCTTCCCTGGAACCGGACGTCTTTGGAGACAGGCCGGTCTCCCGCCTGGACATGGAGGTAGACTACACGACCTCCCGGAAGGTGGAGGGATTGGACGGCCTGCCGTTGCTGGGGGACGTCATCTGGAAGATCAGGGTTCCGGTGGGAGCCATCTGGAAGCTGCTCCCCTGGAACAAGGGACGCGCCGCGACCTGCAAGGTGTACGTGAATTACCTGGACGACGATTTCCGCATCGTGCAGGACATCGACGGAGAGTTTTTTGTGTACACGAGACCCGTCGTCCCGCGGCCGTTGGAGATGATGGCCTGAGCGAGCGAACGAATGCGTGCCGCACGGCAACGAACGAACGAACGAACGAACGAACAACGACGGAATGAATGAATGAATGAATCGGACGGTCGAGTGATCCGGGCGGGGGGTGAACGCATCGGAAGATAATAACTATGGAACAATGCTTGATCACCACGAAACCAGCACACAAGACAACAGGAGAAGTCAACACCACGGCACTGCGATGGAAGGAAAGAAAAACGGAAAAAAGCGAGAAAGGATTTCAACGGCTCGACTAATAGCAGCAACCTAGGAAAGCTTCCTGTGTCTACGGTGAAGGTTTCTTTTGGCTCAGATAACAAGAAGGCGTTCTCTCAAAACTGAGAGATCCCTTCTCGTGGTCCAGAGTGATATGCAATACCATTCTGGTAATAGCGTAGTGTACTAAATACTTCGTATTAGTATTATATTATATTGAATAGATCGCACGATGTAAGTCACTAGAACAATATTGACACTATGTTGTTTTCTGTTCTGTCTCCTGCTTCAATCAATTCATCGAAAAAGGTCATAACAGGAGCTAGACACGAACATGCTCCCGACGGAAGGGGAGTTGTTTTCTTGCATCGAAGAAGCGAGTACACCCACGTGACGAGGTTTACCTCTTGGATTGATACTTGCACGTCGGCAATATCAAACAGAGAAAGCAGCAGCAGACCGATTGCTGACATACAGTGAGTCTAGTAGCAGAACAGAGATACTGTCCTGACGCTAAGGTTATTGCATACATAAAGATAATAGCACATGCTACTCCGCCGGAGGTACAGAAGGATCGACCGTACTCTCTATGGGTATAATACTATCTCTCTTTTTGCATTACTACTATCTTACTTGTCTCATCTGATACTGCAAGGGAAAAGAAGTGAACCGTTGCACTCGGTCTGCTGGTATCATCATCTGTCGAATGAATCGGATTTCGGTGCTGTTTGCTTGCGCGCTAACCGCGGGCCGGGTACAGGTATCTGGTTCTAGTACTTAATCGTACGTACATATCGTACCCTGCGGTAGTATCTTTACGGATAGCATCCTTAACCCTGTAGCATATCAAACCAGCGATTCAGTGCTGGATGCTATCCAGCGTGCTGTGGTGTAGCACTCTTTGTAACCCCCTCTGTAACCCCCTCTGTAACCCCCTCTGTAGCACCCTTTGGTGTAACATCCCTCTGTAGCACCTTCTGTAGCACTCTCTGTAGCACTCTCTGTAGCACTCTCTGTAGCACTCTCTGTAGCACCTTCTGTAGCACTCTCTGTAGCACTCTCTGTAGCACCCTCTGTAGCACCCTCTGTAGCATGATCCTTTCAAATATCCTCTCTAGCACCATACTATCTCTGGTGAATACTATCTTCACCACATACTTGGTGCTGTAGTACTACTACTAGTAGTACTACTACTAGTGTCTACCACATTCAAACCAACTATAGTGCTAGATTTGGCTACCTCTTTTTTGCTGCTTTCTATGCAATACTTCAGAACAAGATGCTTATTGAGTATGATCTTAAAATCTGTGGGCTAAAAATATTCTTGACCTTGCAACCTGCCGTCGACGAAGTACGTTACCGTAACGTTGTACCAGTAAGGTACCGTAAGATTACGTATGATATGTATGGAAATAATAATACCTCGTTGAATTTGAATTTTTCTTTTTAGATCCGCCGATTGATTTTGAATTGTTGATCCATTCTTTGTTCTCGAAGAACCATCTCGCTACCAAATCACCTTAATTGCGCATCGTATCCTTTCATTTCCGCGCTCTACCGTACCGTATGATTCCGAAACGAATTTTGAGAATGATCGAATGATCGAATAATCGGTCGAATGAATCACCATCATTACAGTATTATTATTATTTTTTGTAATACTTGTATCGTATAACGTTAGAGACAAATTCTTGCATCGGAGGACAAGAGAAGAGGCGCCGCTGTTTGGCTCTCTGCATTTGTCTATTGCGGTACCGTCAACTTTCTCGTTGCAACAGCAACAGCAACAGCAACAGCAACAGCATCCGTAGCAACTACAATCGCGTCCAAAACGGCACCTCGAGGCCATTATTCTTGCCGAGTGACATCCTTCTTGCCACCGCACTCTTGGCCGGCAACGCGAAAAAAAACCGAGGGACCATGTCGATTCGATCCAAACGGGGCGGGAATGCCCGTCGGTGCAAAAATCTGCTCCTGCCCGCTTTGCTCGTCGCCGCGACGATGATGCCAACAAACGACGGGGGCTGGTCCGTTTGTTTTCCAGCCGTCGCGGCCTTTTCTCTCCCACGGAGTTGGCAGTCGCACGATTCGTCCGGAGCATCCATCCGCAGGGAGCAACAACAGCCGGGAAGAAGGAGTGGTTTTTCGTCGCGGGCTGTCCCCGCGCAACGGCTCGCCGCGGTTGCCAACAACGAGAACGAGAACGAGAATGACGAAAAAGACTGCTTCACCTTTTCGGATTCCTGGTCCCTGATCACACTGGGCGATTTGCACATGGAAGACGACATGAGCCACCACGAACAAGCCCGCAGGGATTGCCTGGAAGCCCTGCAAGACTTTCCACCCGTGGCAGCGTCCCGCATCGATGCTGCTGCTGCTGCTGCTGCTGCTAGCACCAACGGAGACGAGTCGACGACGCTCCAGCGACCGCAGCTCGACGGGAACCGGGTACGGGCCATCTGCGAGAAAGCCGGCGGCTCCCTGACCGAAGAGGAGTTGCAGATCTTGTTGGCACGAAAGAAAAATCGGTTTCTCAAGTCCCACATTGTCAGCCTGGGTGATCTAGGTAAGCAGGAAGGAAGGAAGGAAGGAAAGAACGCACCGGAGAATGCATCGCAAAGCAACGGAACGTGGATGTGAATGTTGGTTTGAATGTTGGTGTGGATGTTGATTTGAATGTGCTGTGCGTTCTCTGTTCTGGGGTGTCGTTTTCAATTACGATGGAGTTCGACATTTGACTTCTTGTCAACCGATGCCATGCTTCCTATCTGGATTTTCCCCCTACAAATGGCGAAAGTAATGTGGATCTGACACTACTTGTTTCTTGCTCCATATCCAACAAACTCATTTCTTTCAAAAACTGAACAAACACGTGAATTCATCCATCTCCAACGAAAATGTCTGCCACTGAATTCATTCCATCGATACCATGCAATTTCCATCCATCGCACGGCGTGTGTTCCCAGGAAGAAAAGACATTCGACACGAACAAGGCGACGCCGGCACTACGAAAAGCTTTGTGGACGCTAAAGATTATTTCGACGGATTCGAAGGCATTCCCTATGACCTTGTCACGGTAAGAGACAATCTGTTTTGCGCAAAGTTCCTTTGATCGAATTCGGTCCTGATAAAGCGCAGTGTTGGCTTATCTTATCGTATCTTACAAACTACATGACATTTATTCCTTTTCGACGAACGATTCTTGTCCTGTCCTTGTTTGCTTTGGTTTTCCGTCGTCTCGAACATTTACATGGAATCCAAAAAACAAACCCAAACTGTTTTTTTGGCAGGGTAATCATGACCTCGAAGGACTCGATGAATTCGACACCGACGAGGGTAACCTCCAGGCGTGGATGGATTGCTTCGACAAGCCAACTCCGTACTTTTCACGCATGATCGGAGATCGAACGCTGCTGCTTGGTCTCTCGACAGTGCGATTTCGGGATGCGCCCTATTCTTCCCACGAGGTGCACGTCGACGACGACCAAATCGAGTGGTTCCGCAACATGGTAGAATCGCATCCGGAGTCGGAGGGGTGGAAAATATTGGTGTTTTCCCATGCCCCCATCACGGGATCTGGCCTGCGGGTCTTGCAGAGCGTTCACGTTACCAACGGTTGCGCCTGGTTGAACCACTGTTCCCCGACCGACGTTCGGAACTCCTTCGTCCGAATTGTGAAGGAAAACCCGCAAATCAAGTGCTGGCTGAGCGGCCACTTTCATCTTTCTCACGACTATCAGGATGCCCTCGTTCAAGCCGTTCCGGGGTCACCCTGCGCGTTCTTGCAGGTGGGCGTCATGGGACCGCAGTCAAGCCGTGATCAGAGGCGGCAATCGAGAATGATTCGCGGATGTGGGGGGGAATTTTTGCAAGTCTTTTCCATCAACCACCACGATCGTGTCGACGTGGCGACGCAAGAAGAAGACGGCACAAAAGCTGCGACCACATCCAAAGCACGGGTCCGATTGGATGCCACCATTGATTTACGGACGGGAAGGTTGTCGTACGAGGACGGAGACGAATCATCCTCATCGTCGAGCACCGACGGCAGCACACATGCATCGGAAACCGCAGCTGCAACTGCCGGCAGAGACCCAGACTGGTTCCAGGCATACGTACCTCAACCGGAAGACGGTTGCTATCTCGAAGACTTTGACGGTGCTATTTCTCACCATGAAAAGACCGTTTGTTGGTGGCACATGGCCGATGGTAAAGTCTTAGGTCTTCATGAGGGGCAATTAGTCGAATACGACGCCGAGACACTGAGCCCACTGGGTGTAGTTGTCACGAAAGACCAACTGACCGCCAAAAGCACAGACGAAGAGGATACGGAGTCCCGAACCAAGGAAGTCTTAGTCGTTCAGAACAAATCGACGCTTGTCTTAGTGGACGACAAAACTCGGGAAACGGAAGTTGTTCATCCAAATGCAGACGGGAGCTACTGGAGAAAGTTTCAACGAAACAAGAAAATCAGATTGGAAGAAAAGGCCAGAGAAGAAGTTGCCAGGCGTTGGTTTGCGCAGAATATTGCTGCGACAAAGGTAGAACAGGGATAAAAAAGTCGGCGAAAATATTGAATATACCGATACCATCGTTTCCGCTCAAATGCACAGTTTCTTTTCCATCAACTACCGATCGCAGGTTAAGAACATCTATCCAACAGCGTTTCTATATTCATCGTGAACATGTACCTGTACGAAATGTTCCCATATTATGATATTATGAGAAACCACATCATAGTGCTGCAAATTAATGAAAAGGCAAGGTTTCGCAGCTATGATTGAAATTGAATTTTTATTTTTTTATCGGCTTCTACGTGTCCAGGTAGTGTAAGCGTTCTCGAACAGAAGATGCCACGACAGGTATGAAAGCCTTGGCAAAAAATGGCAAACATTTGGAGCTAAATCTTACCGGCAAATACATGTATTGAAGAGAAAAAACTATGATACAATTGGAGATGTCATATTGGGTGTTCAAAACGAACTCTTGACCATCTCACCTAGAATAAGTTCCCTTGTTGACAGAACCGTTGAATATTATTATAGGGAATCTCTAGTAATCTGAGCCTGATTGCACTCGGTAGCTAGATTCGTCGAGTTGCTCGCTACAAATAGATATGGGATAAACCCAAACCCAAAGAGTGCTGGAAGTGAGTTCATTATTAAGTACCGTACTTCTCGATGTAATGTAATGAGCTTTGATCCATGTTAGGTTTCATCCGGTAGAACTTCTACTTTTGGTATGTCCAAAAGTTGACTTGAAACAACTTGTTATTATGTCAATACAAGTACGCATGCGTTACTGATAAAGAGTAGTTTTTATTATTTAGTTTGCTTAATTCTCTATGTATGGGAACATGATAGATTCCAGATTTAATTCTCGACAACACGAATTGTCTGGCTTTCATAAAATGTACCAAGTGGCTATTCAAGCAAATTGAACGGGATCAACTTCCTTAAGCAAATCTTCGGCCTTGGTCGTCAATGTAGCACCTCCACCGAATGCGATAGCACCTTCGCCCTTTACACCCCATGGTTTTCTAGGTTCATAATCCCCAGCGGCGTCCACAACGTGCTGTTGGATTTCCTTGAATTCAGGGAGCTCCATACCCTTCGCCTTCTTAGCAACGACTTCGGCAGCAAGCTTGCCTCCCAAGACAGCACCCTCCATCGATCCCAAAAACTTCTGCGAGGTCCAGTCTCCAGCCATGGTGAGGTTAGGGATGGGACTTCTTTGTCCGGGTCGGTACTTGTTACGACCAGGAATGGCAGCGTAAACGGATCGTGGCACCTTGACAACAGAGTATTTGCGCAAACGGGCTTGTCCGTTAGGTCCCTGGTTCTTGGTAGATGGCCACTTGTCATCGGCGGCGATTTCGGTGGGGAACAGTCGTGCCAATTCTCCCATGGTGGCGTCAATGATCTGTTCATCCGTCTTGGAAATCCAGTTTGTGTTTCCTCCGGCAATAGGAGAGCACGGAGCAAATACCAATTCAAGCATACTCTGATCGGGATCGTAGTATTCCTTGCAAGTGACACTCATATCGGCATACACACTCAACAAAGGAGATCTAGAAAAGCACAAGTGATCGACAGCCTTGAGCTTGCGATCGAACCACATGTGGAGATTGATCACAGGGATTCCCTCGAGCTCATCAAATTGACGGAAGTAGGGCATCTGTTGCCATTCTTGGGGAACCATGCGCTTTACAATATCTACGGGCATCGCCGAAACGTATTCATCGGCGACAACCTTTTCCCCGCTTCGTAGGAGCAAGTGTTTGATGGATTTGCCGTCGGCTTCATCGATAACGATTTCCTTGATTGGAGATTCCATGATAACCTTTCCACCTCTGGCTTCGATGTGTTCTTGCATAGGAGCACAGAGTCTGTCTGGTTGGTTACCGTCCAAAAATGCCATCTGCAATCCATTGTCCTCGTTCAAGAAACGGTTCATGGCGGTCAAGACAACGGTCATAGACAACTTATCGGGATCGATAAAATCCAAGGCTTTGGCCATTGCAATGAAGACCTCACTGTTGATGCGCTCAGGCATACCATACTTTCTCATGAAATCCGTGACACTGAGCTCATCCTGAGCATCGATAAAGGATTGTCCTTCGATCAACATAGGCAAAAGAGGAGGGGCGGTCTGGAGTTTTTCTCCCAGGGTCAACATTTTCTGGTTAAGCAAGATGGCCAAACCAAAGTTGAAGGGAGCTGGGATTCCTGGGATGAAGTCAAAGGTTGTGAATTCACCGGGCAATTCCTGCATAGCGAAGATCATTTGGTGAATCTTCCATTGCAGACGATCATGGATGTCGAGTTCATCGAACAGATTCATCATGTTGGGGTACGCTCCAAAGAAAATGTGCAAACCAGTTTCGATCCAATCACCGTCCTCGTCTTGCCACGCAGACACTTTTCCACCCAACACATCCCGGGCCTCGTATACAACAGGTTCGTGACCCGCATCCGACAAATACTTGGCACAGGCCAATCCCGATAGACCTCCTCCGATGATAGCAACCTTCTTCTTCTCTGAGTCTCCGCTGACCTTGAGTTTGTTGCGGAAAGAGCTCGACAACTCGTTATACAAACGGTAGTTGTCGGTGTTTTCAACATTAGGTTTGGGGTAGTCCTTCATAACGAGAAAAGACTTCGACGAAGAAGACATTCGTCGCTGCACCACTGCCGACCGGTGTGTACGGAGCGAAGCCCCATGCTTGGCTGACCCCTGCGGCGACAAGGGCGAAAAGAGCGCTCGAGGACCACTTCATCTTGCGAATTAACCGATAGAGTTATAGTCGCTTGCTTCTTGCAATAGTACGAGACAATGTCGGTATCGATGATATTACTCCTACTCGTAACTTACTGCCTACTGATTGAAGGATTGGACGACGCAAGAAACAAACCTTGACTCAACGTTCCCTATTGCCAACGCTGGAATCCTTTCAATAATTTTTTTTCTACCGTAAGGTATTACAGCGAAGCAACCCCCGTCGTAAGATAACCGTACATTCCAATCGGATCATCCTGTGGTTTACTTGCCGAGAAACGTCACACTGGTCTGAAGTTGACGCTCTGTGATGTGGAAGAAGATTTTCATCGTTCTCTGTGAAGAACATCGTGCGATACACGTGGATGAAGCGCGAGACTCCGATAAACGACTCACTCGACTAGCGAATTCACTTCTCCGGCAAAACTTCATTTTCACATACCGGTATCAGTCGTGCCGTAAGGTTTACGGTAAGCTTACAACACACGTTTCCATTCGAAATAAGCAATATGTCACTAAGATTACTCGTACTACTTACTGGTATTAGTACGTGTACCCGGTTAATTACCTGTAATTACGGTACGTAAATTATACTGTATTTTTTTCTGATTTACTTCATTCGAGATTGAAAAATAATGCTTCCGTTCTCCTATGCGTTAGGTTTTGTACTGTAAAGCGACAACACCACCACCATGTGTGGTGTTGATACTGAACTGATACAAAAAGTGACTGAGATACAAAAACAATTTTATGTATGATATAGCGCAATGGATGTTATGTGGTGATAAGATAAATGATGAACTGGTGTACTTTGCTCGCTGTCATCTTGATTTACATTCCCTCGTCCGAAAAAAAAGTATTCAAACGTTCTTGGTCGTTCGTTCCTTCGCTCGTCGCGTAATTTACCACTTTCCGGTGGCGAGATCGAAAACGCCCTCGATCAAATCACTCGATCGCTTGACAACTGCGAACTTCCATACTGCTGGCATATGGAACAGGAGCGTCGTCCATGCATAATCGCTTTACAGGAGCGTCCAACAGATCAAAGAGTTCTTCCGAGATTCGGGCGCTGATGGTGGCACCAACACCTCCGCTCTTGGTAGATTCGTCAAGGATGCACAGCTTGTTCGTTCGTTCCAAAGATTCACGGATTGTGTCCATGTCCAATGGCTTGAGAGATCTCAACTCGATAAGATCGATATCGAATCCTTCTTCTTGGATGGCCTCGATGGAGGCCATGGATTCCTTCACACCGTGCAAGTATGTCAAGACAGTGACGGCATTTCCAGGCGGCAACAACTTCGTCAGATGCCTTGTGCAAGACAGCGGACTTGTTGAGTGGCATGCACTTGCCCATGTCGATGGGGCCCTTGGCTTCCTTCATCATCTTAACGGGAGCGAACAAGAAGCAGGGACCGTTGTCGCGGATCATGCTCTTGGTGATACCATAGGCAGCAGCTGGGGAGGCAGCAGTTGCAATTTTCAATCCGGGAATTCCCATGACGTAAGCGTGGAAGGGTTGACTGTGTTCGGCACCCAAAGACTGGTTGGGGGCTGTACCACCTGCTCCAATGATGGTCATGGGCATATCGAACTTTCCTCCGGTGGTGGCGTAGGTATTTCCGGCCGACGACAATTCTGCCATTCCGTAAATTCCGAAGTTCGTGTTCATGAGTTCCACAATAGGACGGTATCCGTTGAGACCTTCACCAAGGGCCTTACCGATGAAGTGACCCTCGTCGATAATTTCGTCAGCAGCTCTCATCTGGCCGTAGGTCTGCTGCGTTAGTTTGGGAATGTCATAGGATGATCCAGCTTGCAAATCCTCGGCATGGATAGTTGTGGAAGGGTCTCGCAGCATTTCCTCGTGGATGGCAAGGTTGATGGCATCACCAATAGAAATTTCGCCAGCCTCAGCCTTGGCTCTGAGGGCCGCCATGTGATCTTGAACATTCTTCATTTGTTCCGGAGAGATGGTTCGTGCATTTACTTCGTCGGCGAAAGCAGGTCCTTCCTTGAGGTTGTAGTCCGTGTCGGGAGCATCTGGGAATTCCAATTCCTTTGCCAATTCGACAGGAGGCATAGGAGATTCGTCGGCAAATTTGACGGCTTCCTTGACTTGGGCCATGATTTCCTTCTTGGCCGCCTTAAGTTCGTCTTCAGTGAAGACACCCAACTGGTCGATGTACTTTGTTTCGAATCCCTTGATGGGATCTTGTTCTTGTCGGGCCCAGGCCTTTTCGTCCTTTCGGCCGCGTTCGTGCTCGGGATCGGCGGGAGAGTGGCCGTTGAATCGGTAGGTGTGGACCTGCAAAATGGCGGGACCCTTGCCACTGCGAATGTAGTCAATAACTGCCTTTCCTCCCTTGGCAACGTCGGCGGGATCCATACCATCCACCAACAAACCAGGAATTCCATAGTGCTTTCCTTGCTCGTAGACATTCGAGTTTTGTGCAATGTCGGGCGTAAAAGTGTTGATGGCACGACCGTTGTCGATAACCAACAACAAGACAGGAAGATTATCCTTGGCGGCGGAGTTCAACAGTTCGGCCGTACGTCCGTTTTGTGCACCGCCCTCTCCGACAAAGACAACGGAGATTCGGTCATCGTCCGCGGGAGGAGCGACGTTTTTCTTTTGGTAGTTCTCATCGTCAGAGACACCGAGGTGACGGTCCAGCAAGATGGTCTTGGCGGCACCGGCTGCATATGGCAGTTGTTCGCATACCAAAGCCCATCCACCCTGGAAGTATTGTTCCCGGTCGAAGATGTGCATGGATCCTCCGGCACCGCGGCAGGTTCCGGTATCCTTCATGAAGAGTTCGGCCATGACTGCACCTGGGTCGACACCACTAGCAATTGCATGGGTGTGCTCACGGTAGTACGAGAATTTCTTGTCGGTCTGTTTGATTGCGTAATCCAAAAGACCTGGGATGGACTCCTGTCCGTTGTCCAAGTGCATGAAACCGCGGATTTTTCCTTGCATATATTGTTGGTTGCAAGCGTTCTCAAATCCTCTCGCCATTTGCATCGCTTTGTAAAGGTTCATTAGCTTGTCCTTGTCGCCCTCGATTGCCTCGTCATAGGCCTTGATTTCTTCAGGGGTGTATCCGAAAGCTTCCTCGAGTTGGGTGGCCACCTGCTGCCATTTCATGTTGATAGGAGGTCTCATGGGATTGGCTTCCTCAGACTGGCCATTTACAGCCGTTGTTTCGGCATCCAGTGTGGCAGCGTGGAAGGTTGTCGATGCTCGCACATTGCTAATTTTGTTGGGGACGTACAATTGGGAGGGTCCACTGTGCGCAGATAGAAAGTGATCAAAAGGGTGACGGACGACCGATTATTTTTGTCATAATTTGCCAAATGATTCGAAACCGTCGATGTTGGCATCGTAGCAATTATAATGCGACAACAGGATTCCCGTGTGTGTATGTGTGAAATGAGACGAACAAAAACGTATAAGAAGGTGAACGTATTTGGACTGGCATTTTGCATATACAATGACAATGGCGACAAGTGAAATAGCTGCAAAATCGCACTCGACTGCCTCGTATCGTGTGTTTATTTTCCGCAACCACAAGCCAATCTTTACACCTCTATGTTCATTTTCATCGAATAGCATCCATAGATGGTGGCAAAATCAATTTCAATTTCAATTTCAATTCGTTATCATTGGCAGTGGTATGTCAAAAAAATCTGATGCAATTGCCAATGGAAAACGAATCGAATGCCTTTGTCGTTCCATTACTCCTCATCTTCTGTTCAGAAGGGCATCGCCAGCACATCGAAGATCCACGCGTCCCCTAATCCATGTTCTAGATCGTCCACAGTTCTCGTTCGCTCTCTACACAAGCGCAGTTTCGTTCAACCATACTCGTCTCCCTTTCCATCAGAACTTACACGAATGCCGAGGCTGCCGTAGCCAAACCCAACGTTAGTGCTGCTGTTGAGAACTTCATGGTGCCTATATGTTGTGCGCTGCAAATCGATACGCTGTGCCGTGGCTGTTCGGATAATGATACCAAGCACTCCTGAGAAACGATTCGGAAAGTCGACGATGGCTTCGCGTTGGTGATCGACTTCTTCACAAAAAACACAAACCCAGTGCATCGACATCGACATCTTTTTCTCCCTTTCTTGCAGTCACCTATCAAACTCACTACGTCACGACCGTAACTTCTTTGCGGTGGTACAGCAGCATCGTGCGATGTTGATGGCAATTTCCGACATGCGCTCTTTCGGTTTCAGCGACTGATGCACGCACGGGATCCGAAGCGCGAGTCGCGCGATTTTGAATTTTGAAAACAAGAAATAATACGAAGTACATACGGTACCTTACTTCGTACCTGGTACACAATAAATACCGTACAATCCCTGCAATACACTGATGCCATGCTACGTTTTGGAAAGGCTGACGTCATAAGCGTCATCTCCCTACGACACAAAAAATGGGCGCACGATCCATCAATCTCAGCGGCAACTCGCAACTTCGGAGGTTCCATCCGCGCCCCCGCCGGCCCGCCCGCGACTACGAGCAGGTTTTCCGTGAACAACGTCGACGTCGATTTGCAGGGCCGGGGAAGTAAAATCTTACTTCGTACTTCAAAATAATACCGGTAATTACCGGTAGGTATCTTTCGGTTCGAAAAAGGATAAGCCTTACCCAACGAAGATCTAAAAAAAAATCGACGACATCACTTTCGAACATCGCTGAAATCTGGAATGAAGGAGGACGACGGAATATCGAGACAAAAAATACTTCTCCTTGCAAGAAATCATGACAATTGGTCCGTCAAGCCTGCTGCTTTCATGGGAGACGCTTTGATAATGGCCGCGGAAATCTGCCATCATCATTACTTCTCTTGTTGCTTTCTACCGACCTTGTTTCGGAGATGTTCAAGACCTGAGAACGAATTCCAGTCGTCTACCACGAACTCACCACTTCGAATCTGAGCAAAAAAATCATATCACGTCATTACTGTATTGGCGACGTTTTTGGAGACAGAAGGACATGAATTGCGTACAAGTAGTATGATCGAGAAAGTTGGGTGTGGCCGTATTTATGCATGGGATTTGATTTTGAGGACGCATGCAGAGACACGGAGGATCTCCTGAAATTCGAATAACAAAACAGAATGCCGCCTCGTCCAGTACTATGACGCGGTTGGGACACACCTCCGAGTAGATGATATCTTTGTAGCCATTCGTCGGTGTTTGGGACCATGCAACATTGGTGGTATTGCCCAGACGAGGACAGGACTGATGATATCTTCCGTAGAAAGACAACAAACCATGTTTCGTGAACGAAAATCGGGCGGAGGAGAGGGATGTTCAACTCCTTCGTTCCCTTTCAAAAAGGAAAAAAATATGAAAGAACCACAACTATATTCTACACGAGAAACAATCGAAGCTGCACGAATTGTGTGAATCAGGGCATTCATTAAATGCAAAGTGCAGACATGACGTACGACTAAAGTGACAACGGATTTCATGAGTACTTTTCAGTGTGAAGTAATTCGTTGACACGCACGTGCACAAATACGCTTGCGTCAAACAACGACGAAGATCAAACTTAAATCAGCAACCGTAGAGTGATCTATTTGAGGAATCCTTTCGTTTATCCCTGAAATTTCCATTGCAGAAAAAGCTTTCACTCCCCAAGGTACCTAGCTGCATGGTTCATAGTAAACGTAATGAAATAGACGCTGTTCGACGCCGGAGTCGGTATCGAGCATTTGTTCAGAGTGACCAGCATCGACATTGAACATTCGCCGAGTTTCATTCACATCGATTTTCCCAATGATTTTCAAATATACAGTAGCTGTGAAATGCCTACAGTGTTGCGCAAATCTTTCAGCTTCTGTGTTCTAAAAAATGCCAAAGGCGGTTGTGAGGGCGAATACAATGAACAAGGTTCCTCCAATGATACCAATAACTTTTTCCGACAGGTACTTGGCCAAAACAGCACCGCCAGAAACGGCAATTCCAGTTGCGACGGCGTGGGCAGCAATCGCACCAGCAGCAACACTGAACGGATTTTGCGCCGCCGAAAGCGCGATGGTGGACAGGAAAGATCGATCTCCGAATTCCGCCGCAAAAACCAACCCGAAGATACTGAGAATGCGGGCACTGTCGTCATATTTTGAACAGTCAACAAATAATAAGAAAAGTTTCATTTTGTTGTTGGTGTACGTGTAGTCGGTTGATACCAATCGAAAATCAAAAACAATCGTAAATCCATTCCGCAACCAAGAGGGGGGGGGGGGGAAATTTGGTTATTTTTTCGATACAATAGAATATCATTCCCAACAATCAAAAGTTGAATAGGGTTAGAAACAAAGCTTTCACGAGATCGCAACCCTTACCCAACAAACAGATAGATTCGTTAAAATACGTACACTATTGTGCTTTGCTTCGTGGTGTTGCTGGCTTCGACTTCCTCTTCGGCTTCAGCGAGCTCTTCATCCATGACACTTTCACCCTCTTCCATTGTCAAGGCTTCCTGTAGGGTTTTGATACCAAAGAAGGCGAAAGCTAGGACAGCGGCACAGTCATCCAGCGGAAGACCACCAAGAACGCCTTCACCGAAACCAGCTGGAACAGCGTGAAAGGTCTGCCCAATGAGAACAGAAATTACCGTCATGACAAAGAGAGCACCCATTGATCCCAAAAAGCTAATTAGCTTCGATGTTTTCATGGCCAGCAACCCGGCCATGAAAAACGTCTTGTCGCCAATTTCGCTAACAAACACCAATGAGAAGGCTTGGTAAAAACCGGTTTCACCTAGGGATGCCAGAATGCCATTGGCTGAATTGTATGCCGTAACGGCTCCACCCGATAGAGACGCCACGTCCAATGCGTTCAACTTCGTCGTCTTTGGGAAATCGCGACCGTTCAGCGGTTGAACAAACTGTGTGCTCGGCAACGGTGATCCGCTCAATTTAACTGCATGGTGTTTGCTTGTGCTATGAAAGTCAGTGATTAACGAGAAATGCGGACGGAAAGATATTGGCCGAGGATCATGAACTTTGAGCAGAAAGTCCAACAACGTCATGAAATATTTGGGAAAGGCAGTTGCGAGGGTGTTGAACAGGGCTCCCGAAACTGCTGTCGAGCAGTACCAAAAATACGTAAAACAATGAAACGTACCTGAATGCCTCGCCGCTCCAAAGCAACAGGAATGCTGAGAACAAGTGAAGGATATTGTTTCGTCGGATCATCGTTGGGTTGGAAAGTTTCTAGTAGTACAAAATATTTCAAAGCATAATCTACCAGTGCTCGTCTGTCGCCTGTAACGAAACAACGACTTCGTCAACCTTTCATCGTCGATGATTCTTCCATCAGAGGGAAGAGACTAGATTCATTTTTCATTTTCTCGGCACTCGTCGCGTCGGTGTTGGCAAACTGACGATCCATCATCATGCATCGAATCCTTCCACGTGTAATCATGTCCTATCTGGATCTTGGATGGCAATGTTGCCGTAAATACGGCATTCGTAAAAAGAGTATTCATTTTGTAGTCGAAGGAGTCATATTTTTTTGAAATCAAAAACAAGGTGTTCAGTGTTCACCGAAAACTTTGCCGAAAAAGTAACCTTACGTAAGACCTTACGTACCGGTAAGTTACGAGTTCGTGCCACAAATAGTTCGTGTTTGCGCCTCATGCACTGCTAGTAGTATTAGTACTACTACTAATACACTAGTAGTACCGGTAATATCATACCAGAGATGTCGATTCTGTGAGGGTTCCTAATCAGGAGATGAAAGGAGAAGAGTGTGCAAATGGTTTAGAGTACTCGTAGTACGATACAGCGCTTTACTGGTGCGGATGCTGCTGCTATCGGAGGAAGAAGTGCTTGTTCGGAAGCACGTTCAAAGAACAAAAAGCGCTGAATCAATCGCGTTTGTGATTGTTGTCTTGGTGCTAGTAGGTAGTAAGGTTAGGGCTTGTGGGTGCTGCAGTAGTGCTTGTTTCTACGTACAGAACTAAGAGTGCTGGTGCTAGAGCGTGTTGGTGAGGACGAATTAATCTTACTACGTAATACTTATTTCTACTTCGTTTCATGATCATGTCGTGAAGTATGCATGCTACTAGTAGTAACCTTACTAGTAGTAGTAATCACTCTTTAAAAGTATCCTCGCTCGTTGTCGTTCATCTTGCTTATCGTACACGTGGACGCGTTAAGACGAGTTTTCAGGGCTGAAGTAATTACCTATTGTGAAGGAAATGTTAATGTACACGTGTTCATGTAATAGAACGAATTCACACCATACTTTCTCTCTTGTCTCTAGTCGTGCAAATCGTCTAAGTGAAGTCACAGAATGTATCAAATGCCGATGTTGTCACACTTGTTTCCTATCCCGTTATCGCAGAAAACGAGAATTCCTCGATAGGAATCTCAACGTAATCCGTTCGGCGATAAAAAGAATAAATCCCGTTTCGCATGAAATTAAATCATAGCAAACTGAATATGTCAGGATGGACGAATCAATCTAAATACTACCGTACACGGATGTGCTGTCAATTAAGTGAAGACAAAAAGTGCAACTTTACCGACAACTCTTCTGTTGCTATTATCTGCTCTTTCTCATTTAGTCAGAATAAGAACTCCAAGCACCTGTAAAGAGCAATGTGAAAAAATCCAAATCTTCCCACCGAATTTTAGCTCATATTCAAATACCGTACAACATTGTCGAAAACAGAAAGGAGTGATATCGCCTTTTCCCTTCGGCCTTTGATTACTCTTCCCTGTAGAAAACCTGAGAGAGAGAGAGAGAGAGGCATTCATAATGACTGAGGGCGATATGATATCTCAGGTTGAGACGTTTCCTGGTTACTCTCATGACTGTGACACACTATTGATAGATCAGAGCATTCAATCATTTACGAATGCATTCCATCGGTTAGAAGCACTCGTCAGGTCAGATATACAAACAACAAAAAATAGTCTTCATCGCGTTCATCGTCTGACAAACGGTAATCAAAGTCAACCTAAGGACGAAGAAGAGAAGAATCGTGTTGAATATCGAAGGGCAGCATTAAACGAAACGAGGACTTTGTCAACACTCGACCTAGCAAATCCAAGCTTTGTCGCGGAAGAGCGAAACGGCGCGTCTCAATCTACAAACTTTATACGTCAGAATCAACGCACCTACCGAAAAAAATTGACCCAGTACGATATTCAACAAACCCGAGAGCAAGTTGAGAGGCAAGCCGGTGCCATTGACTCACCGATCTCGTCGAACATTCGACCCGGTGACCAGAAAAATATAACCCCGTTACTTTCAACGGGTGACGATGAAATTACACCTATCATCAAAGAAAAAGATAAATATGATGACAATTGCCAACCTTCGAAGATCAATTTAGATCCGACAAGCGAATCAGATGCAGATTTACGCCGCGAACGTTTACGACAAAAATTGTCGAGAGCTCGAGACCTAATACGTTCAACTCAATCCTTATTGGAAGGAAATACAACAAAGCCCGCTGCTAATTTCTCAACCAAATTTTCCGCGGAGACTGTCACTGACAGTAATGGAATTCCCAATCGAAACGAAGCAAATTCATTTCGAGTGGAAAATTTAAAAGAAACCGATCGGTGGCCCAATGCTGATCATTACAAGTCCTCAGAAAGTCACGTTCAATCTAGAGTTGCTCTCCAAAGATGTCAGGGATCATACATGCCAGAAGATGACTGGGAGAAAAGAAACAATGAAGAAGGTGATATGCCCTGTCACGACCCTGAGAAAAGACCGACGCGAGGGAATACTAATAATTGTCGCAGGAGTCATGATTTATTCGGCACAAACCAGAAGGTCGATTACCAATCGAAGAAAAGAAAACAAGAAATCCCCTCCGCGATATCTCCTCCAATTGATCCATTGCCTTCACGAGTTATACCATGGCCAAACAACATAATGGTGTATTCTTCTTTTGTCTCGTCCGAGTCAGAATCGGAAGTAGCTGATAATTGTTCCTGTGATGATCTTAGTGATATCCATTCGATCGATGCATCCATTGTGGTGGAAACAAAAAGCGCTTCTGTTGTAATGGAAACAGCTCCATCAACCAACTCAAAAGTACCTTCTCCGAGCACAACATCAGACGCCAAACGGACTTCACCGAACTTAATTTCCGAGATGGAGCGTATTCATCTTTTTTGCAACGCTACGAACAACGAAGAACAAAACTCTCCCAGCGACAAAGATAGCGGCCAAAAATCATTTTCTACCGAACAATTGAGCACACGCAGTGGCTCAAGCTTCGAGGTTCCCGTCTCACCTACAAAACAAGCAAGTCGGATCAGCAGCAGCAAGGTGGGAAAACCAAAAAAGCTCGAATCACCAAACAGAACGCTGGGTCAGCTATCGCTCCTGTTCTCGTGTTCCAAATCCAAATCGGCGAACAAAGAATGGCTTAGGAAGGCGAACTCCACCGAGGGGCATGTGCGAACATCAAAAAGGGACATCAAAATGGAAAAATGGCTCGATCGGATCGATGAGGCGGAAAAGATCGAGGACGTCCAACGATTAGGCTCACATGAAATGGAAGCCGTTTTTTATAATTCAGAGCAGCAACTAGTCCGGATCGATTGATTGAGTTCTTCTGTCTTTGCAAAATTTGCAATTTAGACCTAAGGATCGTCAGGCGTTGCAGAACACATCCTGCATTCTACGAGGAAGAATCGGGATCATTTCTAGAATGGTTCCGTCAACGATCAAACACTCGCCACTCGTATGAGCAGATTTGTCTTAGACAGCTTGCAGTGTCATCATCGGGGAAAACACTTCATCACTCACTTCGAAATCCGTTCTGATTTTGACTCAGTGTTTCGCACAGAAACAGTCTGTGATGGCTTCTCAAGTTACACTCCATGTCTCAAGAATGTGGTACTCGTGAACCAGATTCTCACATTTCGACTTGCAACCAGGACAGAAGCTCCTCATACTAAGTATACTTAAAATACAGAAAAAATGTAATTCAGGAAAGATTTCCAGTACAAGTTAGAGACGATGCACTTTGAATGCCAATGTGAAGAGAGACGAGGCACGGATTCATCTCAGGTTCATTCACTGAAGTTGGATATTGGATAACTGCCGAAGTTACCGTATGTACATACCGGTACGTACGTACGTATGTAGAAGTTTTTTAAAAAAATATGAATTTCACTTATTTTTCGTATCGTACCGTACGTATGTAGCCTTACTCAAACAGCACTTCACAGTGTGTCAAGGTGAAGCCAATCATAGTTTCTCATAGCACCCGCAAACACCGACGGAGAGGAATTTACTACAAGTTACGTTAGACTTATGATGTTGTCAAACAGGGCCAGCACTCCTTTTAGAGACGATGAAAACTATTACCGGCATCATCTCCTACCTTAACAGTACGAGTATACACCAAACCGTTCTCTATCCATCTTGAAGGTCGAAGCTCGGTAACCTTACCGCACAGGGATCGATTTGATTTGTACCCCACATTGCACGCTATCAGAAGCATTCGCAGCACAAAGCCACCGCAGCGAAACGCAAGACGATCCTGGGTAACAGACGCAACATTCATCCGTTCAAGAACTCCTTCTAGCTTAACGAATCAATTTATCAATCAATCAATCAGCAATCATGAGCGGTCCAGGGCATCGCCGAAAGGCCAGCAGTGGCCAGTTTTATTTTGTATCGAAGCATCCCGGACTTTCCGGATCCGTTCGCGATGCGGGAGACAACGTAGCGGTCATCGAACCGAAACGAAACGGTGCCGGCGACGAGGAGTACGAGCCCAAGCCAGTGAACCGGAATCTGGTGCGTTGCGTGGTTGCATGGCACGTCTCGTTAGCGAGTCGAGTCGAGTCGAGTCGAGTCGAAGAGTTTCGCACTGCAAAAATCCAATCCATTCGTAGTGGGTTTTCGACAAGGCACCGGCTGAGGTGCACAATTGTCCGACTCGTTGACAGAGCAGAGAATCAATGAATCTATTGACAATCGGTTGACTTCATTTTCTCACTTTGTTTTATGTTTTTCTTCCGTCTCAAAGAGCATTTCCGAAAGCGAACGTAGCATTCCCGTTGCGTCTCAGACTACTCGGATGAATCCGCTCTCCCGAACGCTGTTTGCTCTCTTTGGAAGAAACCAAAAAGTGCGCAAAACCTCCCTGAACGACAGCAGCAACGAGGGTGCCAAGAAGGTCGACCCCAAGGTATATTTTGCCAACGAACGCAACTTTCTGAAATGGATGAATGTGTCCGTGTGGGTGGCCGGTCTCAGCATCGGTCTGTCGTCCATTGTGGGCAGCTCGGGTGAATATCGTTCGTGGGAGTCCTATTCGAGCCTGTTGTTTCTGGCCATTGCTATTGTCGTTTCGTGTTATTCCATGATTCAGTGTAAGTATCGAACAACGTGCTCCAGAGCAATCAAAGCAATTTCCAAAAATCACGATAGCCGCCCTTGCAGGTATTCAGAAAGACACACGGTATGTTCACTTTCCACGTCGACTTTCCATCTCATGACATTCCGTTTTCGCTTCGTTTTTGTTTCCGTAACCGTTGCCGTTCTCGAACGAACAATCGAATCCTACTCATGGATCGCTAGTCGCAAGGCGCTCCCTCATGATCGTGAAGCGATCACCCGGACCGTGGGAAGACCGATCAGGACCGATTGTGATCGGAACGCTCTTTGCTATCGCGTTTGCGACTCATTACTGCATATACATAGCATCGTGGAGTATTTAATTCGCGAAGGACCCAAGGGCGCCGACACCGTTCACCGGTTCAACGGCACGGAAGCGTGAGATGCACGTTTGGACTCGTCCGAGTCCGTTTTTCGGTGCGATGGTTCGTTCCCTGGAGTGTCGTCGAGAGCCTGACGGTGCCTAGCCTCGCTGTAGATCGAACCGTTTTTGCTATAAATAGTGAATGGCTTATCGGCGTGCCCCGTAAAGAATGCATTTGATACCGAAGATCAATACCGAGCTCTATCGATTGCACCCTTGCCACAAACTGAGAAACAAGATAAAAACGATGGAAAAACACTATGTGAGCGAAAGGATGAGACGATTTACCATGCGCACCACAACCACCATCATCATCATTCGAGGGTTATCGAATTAAATGAAATAGAATCGAATCGTTTTGACTTTTCCTTAGTTTCGAATATAGTATCATAATTTATTAAGATACGGCGCAAAGTCCAAAGTAGTGCTAAGCCAGAATTGAATTACAGTCCTCAATTCAGTGCTGTATTTACGGAACAACAGCGTTGAGCTTCCTGCAGTTTCGATTGATTCCGTTGTACTGAACCGAGAACATACAACATAGCGATTGGTTGAATGTCTCTTGACCAAACCTTTTCCCTTGTGCTGATTATCCGATGCAACACTTTCGCCCAACAGAAGTATGATGGGTTGAAGACAGTTCTATGACACTCTTTAATTGACCTATGATGTAGTCCATTATGAATCAGGTCATGATTGTCACCATTCACTGTAAAATCTGGTTTTGCTTGATCTACCGGTATGAATCTGCATTACGGTACGAGTGTTGTCTTCCCGTACATACGAGTAAACCTTACTCGTACCGGTACTGGTGCGATTTCCGATGATTCGACGTTCGGTAACATACCGGTAAGGTTACCTGGTAACCTTACCTGATGATAGTTCTTTTCCCGCAATCTTTTTTGCATCTTACGTGTAAGGTACACGTACAGGTAAGGTTTCCTTGTACGTTTTCCTGAATCATCCTAAATCTTCCGTCAGAAATCAGAAATCAAAAGAAAAAATCGAAGTTTCCAGCCATTTCAAACATTGCCAAGTCCATCATACCCGCTATAGTTGATCGATTCTTCTATTCACTGTCGCTTACGTTACGCTAGGCTTCGCTACATACATACCGGGGTTTTCGTGTCGGTCAGCTGTGTGCTCGTACTCGTTCTTATCCTTATTTCTGTCGGCGCAGCCAACGCCCATCGAAGACGTCCATGTTTTTTCGGGAGCTCAATCGGGCTCATCGAGTCTTCCTCCGATATGCTCAAACGCATCCCAAGTCTCTGACAATGGCGGTCATAGGTAGCTCGACCCTAGTGGGAATAGTGCTCTTTCGGATCATCGATGGCGAAAGCGGCGAACGAGAAACCGTCCGTCCACAACGAATGCTGTCCCCCGAGGAAGCCAAACTGGTGGCCATGGTGGAGCACGCGAAGGAAAGTTCGTGGAGAGAAAACATTCAAACGGCCGTGGACGCTCACGAACAATTCATGGTGCCGGGGAGACTACCGCGAGAGACAAACTCAAACTTTCTGGAAAAAATGGAACAACGGAGCCAGGAAATTCTCCAAGAGCAAAACCAACGGAGGGAAAGAGAGGAGAAGGAGGAAAGAGCAGGCAAACACGACACAATCAGTTTTTGGAACAACGGCAAACCATAGGGAATGCGGTGTGAAAAAAAGGGGTCACCGGGTTCGATTTCGGTCCGAAGATTTCAGTATTCCATGCAACATGGCATAATTGGTGTCGGTGGTTAATGTTTTGTGTGGTAACAACTTCTGTGGGTATCTGATTCGGACTGAGTATAGGACACCGATAACAATTTGGACACGAGAATACGTAGGGCGCGCACTGTTCTCTGTAGTGTTGAGACTCAAGAATTCCCTGATATTCAACATACACTATCAGAGTGCGCACAATTTTGAGAGCTACCCGCATGTATGGTGTTGCAACGACGAAAGTCAGGTGCCTGGGGAAGGGAATTCATCGGTCGGAAACAAATGATCTTGAATGCATCTAGAACGGTATCTGACGGCGGCCAAACTAAGGTTGCATCGAATACAGCAGAACTCTTCAGTCGTACGGGAAACCTCGTCTATCTGTAACCATCTGCAGTGACTGGAACAAAAAGTATAGAAATCAACGTGCTTTCTGATTCAGCATTTATTGAGTATATTAGCATTCTTGATGTGATGAATCATACTATTCGGCTTTCTTTTGTTTCTTGGATTCTGTTTCTGATCCCGTGTGCGCGTCCTCTTCGCTGCGTTCTCGTTTTTGTTCTTGGTTGGCTTCGGGCTTTGTTTCGGGCTTTTCCTCCTCTTTTGGGATATCCGGTCCGAGCTGGATCCGCGGCAGGGCGCAGGCCGCTGCCGGGAGCAAAAAACTCAGGCAGTACATGTTTTTGTTGGGTGCCACGTCCCGGACGGTGTGCACTTGTGCCCGGTCGCGGTCTTCGTCCAGCGGACATCCCAGAGCGCTTTCGGCCCGCTTCCAGATTTCGGTCTTGGAAGCCTGCGGATCCTTGGAAGCAAAGCAGTGAACGTGGATGCGGGGTCGTGGTGATTGTTGCTGTTGTTGTTGGCCATCCCCGTTGTTGTCATCTGGATACCCACGAAAGCAATCCAGGAATTCCAGGGCCGTGGCCGGAAGATTCATGATGAAATGGTCGGGACGAATTCTTTCGTCTTGCAATCGATGGCAGTATGCACGGGCATCCATGTTCGACACGTGCAAGCTGTAAGACTGGTCGCTGCAGTAATCGACGAAGTTTTTGTTGGTTTCAAAGTCGCACTTGTTTCGCTTGGCGTTTTCCACCAGAAATTCGTAGGAAGACGGATTCAGGTCGTTCGCGTAGACCTCGATGGACAGGGAACAGTCCTTTCCGCCTTTGTTTGTGTTGTTGCTGGTGTTGTTGTTGTCTGTCTTTTTGTTCTTCTTCGTTTGTTTGTTCGAATTCCCTCGTATGAGATTTCTGGCCGTCAGAGGAACGGCGAAGGGGCCAATCCCGGCCATCAAATCTGCCACCACGAGTTTCGTTGTCGAGGACTCTGATTCGCCTTGTTCTTTCGACCTTGCCACGGCATCCTTCTTGATGAGTTGGACCAACCGTCGGTGTTCTCCTCCCAATCGCGAATTCCAATAGACCTTTCGAAAATCCAATTGGTATTCGCATCCTTCTTCCTTGACCAATACATCACTCCAGCTATTGGTGTGTTTTTCTTTTGTCCCATTCGCACCATCTTTTTCGTCGCCTTTTTCGTGCGCCTTGCCGGCAATGACTTCCATCCCAAACGTCCGGAATTCGGTCGCGATCGATCCCAGCTTGTTGCAAACGGTTTGGATCCGGGGGGAGTTTTTTTCCAGCAATACCTTGCCGATCAGAAACTTGTACGGCAAGACTTCTTCCCGCAGATTTACGTGCGCCAGGTGCCCGACGGCCTCGAACGACGACGGAACCTCGTCGATTCCGCAGGGCACCAGCATTCGTTTGAGAACTTCTTCGGCCGACCAATCGTCGTAGGAAAGCGAGATCACGTGCTTGCCGAGACGAAAAGATTGGGGCTCGTCTTTCAGGAGCGATTGGAGGATGGGGTGCATTGGTTCGGTCGTGTTTTCGCCTTGGCTCTTGTCGTTGGTTTCATCCGTTTCTTCCAATCCCGCCCTGTGTGGATGCAACACGATTTTCCGATAGTCCCTCCGATTGTCCCGCGTCAATTTCCACACGGGTCCCCCTTCCCGGTCTTCTTCGGGATCCAGATCGCTGTCGGAGACCTCGACCACCACCGACAACCTCGGTCGGGCGAGCATGATGGATTTCAGTTGGTTTCGGACCTGGTTGGTCCGTTTCGCGGGGAGGATCAGAGCCGGAAATTCCTTGGACACCTCAAAGGCCGACCGAGGTGGAAATGCTGTGATGGGGTACACGTACTTGTCGGCGTCATCGGTGTCGGGTTTGAGTGGCAGCAGGTTGGCACACAGTCCGCCGTCCTCCACATCGTGAAAAATGGAAATGCAATCGTCGACGACGTCAGTGGTCGATTGCCTCCCTTTCGATCTTGGCATGGCGAATAATGGATGTATGTGCAAATTGGTCGGGAAGGACGGGTTCGTTCGGTTCGATGCCGAAAATCGATCAATGGGTCGGTGCGTGAGTGAGCTGTTGCTTGCGATGAATTTGTCGAACGGTCAACGGTTGATATTTTCGGGATTTGCTGGATTTGCTTTGCTCCGATGTACCGTAAGGTCTTACTTCACTTCGTATCTTCGGTGATGGTTTTCCGTGTTGGAACAGTGTTTTCAATCGATTCAAAAAAGAAAATGAGAGAAGCCCTTGTGATTGGTACCGGTAACCTTACGAGTAGGTCATAGCTCCAATATCCAATATCGACGGACAGACGGATTATGTTCTCAGTTCCCGTAGTAGTTTGTACGTACGGTACTTCGTTTTTTTTTCTACGCGCGTTATCGTAGTACAAAATCGAAAACACCAAGACCTCTGATTTCCCGACGACTCCTTAATTCAAAATTCGCAAGACCTTACCGTACCGGTA
Organism: Pseudo-nitzschia pungens; assembly: GCA_037355855.1. Classification (NCBI taxonomy): domain Eukaryota; phylum Bacillariophyta; class Bacillariophyceae; order Bacillariales; family Bacillariaceae; genus Pseudo-nitzschia; species Pseudo-nitzschia pungens. The sequence continues at coordinate 2,212,451 of CM074760.1, read as the reverse complement.
TGATACATAACCTTACGGTGTTGGTATCTTACTTCTAATCATAGTAAGGATACTTTCACATTTTTGGATATTTATATACCATACTAACATACATCAAAATAAAAACACTGTTTTGGATCTTCTTGCAGTTTGGTCGTAAGGTATCATTGTAATTCTCATAAAAGTATCGTACGGTAATCTTAGTGTCACCAAGCAAATTTTCGATGATTATTCTTCCCACAACTTAGTTCATGAGAACACTTGCGAGAAGGCTCGGACTTCAGCTTGTGAGAACAGTTACAAAGTATTTGTGAGAATCGATTGGCAGTTGAGCGACGCTGGTGGCCTCACTAACAAAATTCCAGCTGCATGAACCGTATCAAACAACAAGAAACTTCGATAACTACGACCGACTAAAGTACGTTAGAATGCTTCCGTTCTCACCGAGAACTACGAAAGGGACGACAATGAAGGCAAAATCCCTCGGTCGATTGCTTCGGTGCCGTTGGATTATTACTATTATTATGCTATGGCACATCGCAGGAGTTGCTGCATCATCTTCGTCGTTACCCGATGCGCCAACCACAATGTCGTCATCATCTGTGCCAAAAACCATATTGGCATCATCGGCATCATCGGCACCCCAGTCAACCCAAAAAACGATGGGATCTCCCGAGTCCATAAAGTTGCGTCCTCGAGTTATCTCGCTGAACATCATGGTCGCAGGTTTGGCTGGATTGGGAAAAACCACCACGGTGCGGGCTCTTCTGGACGCATGGACTTGGCAGGAGATCCATGAAGAACACGAACGCAACGAACGAAAAAAGAACAACAAAATCAAAAACATGGCACATCATCCCGATCGCCGAGGAGGATTCTTTTCGTCGTTGTCATCCGTCGTGGCATCGTCCCTGTCGTCGTCGTTATCGTCTGCTTCGACTGCTTCAAAGGATCCCGGAGCAACACCACAGCTCCGTCAGTCGGCTCCCGCTGCATTTGGCAGCACAACGGCCATTGTCCCCTCGGCTCCCTTTGAGTATTTTGACCCGGATGCGAACACGATTCTTCGGGTTCGAATCATCGACACGCCTGGGTTTGGAAACCGCGTCAACCACAAGAATTCCGTCCAACCCATCACGGACTACATTACGGAGTGTCGCAGCGCGCGCTTTCGCCGCGAGCAGTCGCCCTCCGTCACCGCCGCCGCCGCTGCCACCACGCGAGGCACGGCCGTAGCCGCGGGGAAGGTTGCTACCGTCCCCGAAGACGACCTTTCCGAGGAGGAGGAACTGATCCACGTGTGTCTGTACTTTTTGAGTCCGGGCAGGTTCCTGGCCATCGATCGGCATTTTCTCAAGCACGTGCAAGACGAGATCACCATTGTGCCGGTCATTGCCAAGGCCGACACCATGACCGATTCGGAGATTGCTCGTTATCGGGCAGAACTCGAACAGATCTGGAAAGACGAATCCATCGACGTGTATTCGCTGGACGATCACTACAGTCCGTCTTCAGCCGGTGATGCCAAGCGGAGGAGAACCATTTCCAAGAGTCGTCCCTCCAACGGGGATCACAAGGACAGCAAATTCCATAGGGGTCGGCGATCGGGAGAAGTATTGGCCATTGTGTCCCGGGATGGCATCTATCCGTGGGGGCATTCGTCGGCCCTGGATCCGGAGCATTCTGATCTGGTGTTGATCCGGGATTCCCTCCTCAGCGAGCACACGGAACGCTTCCTGCAACTGGCCAACCAAAAATACAGCGCGTACCGAAACCGGCGGCTCGCGAACCACTCGAGGTCCGACCTTCTCAAGTACGTCGCCCTAGTGGGACTCGCCGCGGTTCAGCTGGGGAGGGTCGAGGTCGCGGGCACGACGCTGTACGCGGTGGCTTCCCGGTGCGCCTCCACGGTGGCACGGGTGCCCGTAGTGCAGGGTCTGATCCGAGCGCTGGTGGCTCGAGCGCGATTCGTTCGGCGTCTCGCATTGGGCACAACGTCATTGGGTATGGGCGAAACGGCGGATGGCAACAGCAACAGCAACAGCAACGAAAATCCCAATGGTCCGGATGACGAGAACATTGATGCGGTGCCCGACCAAGATGGATCCAAACCGAAACGCGGGTTGTTCTTTGGATTCTTCGGAACACCATCGCTTGACTGATTCCATGGCTGGAAACCAAAGCTGAAACGTACCGATAGCCATTGCGTCTATCTATGCATCAAATCATTGTCCCGTCACTTTTTTGCTTCTATTCAGAGCTATTTATTTGAGATATCAGAAAATCAATATTCATTTGGAATACCATAATCATTTGTTATTTTTTCATGGGAACATGCGCCATCAACTATGCCGTGATCGATCGGCTTGTGTCGCTCTAAAGTAGCGAATCGACGCACTGAGCTATGCCACTACAAGACACTTGACAGCTGGCAAGATAATCTATATTTTGTCGACAACCAATCCCTTTGTTCTAGTATACGTGCAAAGCAGATGAAGTTTAAACGCAACAAGGGCATTTTTGAGCAAAACTTATCTTGTAAATTCTCATGCTAATTAACCAGCTACCAACAGAGTCTTTGCCTTTGCAGCATCCGTGACCTTCCATTGCTTGCTTGCTTTCCCCTTCTCGTATTGCTGTAAGAAGGTGGGTACCTCTTGACCCGCATCTCTTGCAATTTTCACCAATGCTGGAGAACACGGCTTGTCGTAATCGGGGTTCCAAAAGGTGATCGCCTCTCCAACCTCTCCCGCACGGCCCGTTCGTCCTATGCGATGGATATACGAGTCACAATCCCGGGCCATGTCAAAATTGATGACGTGGGTCACGCCCTTGATGTCGAGTCCTCTCGCCGCAACATCTGTAGCCACTAATATAGAGCATTCCTTGGAAACAAATTTGCGGAGCGCAGCGTCTCGTTCGTGTTGCTGTTTGTCTCCATGCACCGAGCAGGTCGAAAATCCTTCCTGCCAAAACAACTTTGCAACGTAGTCAACCCGTCGTTTCGTGTTTGCAAAAATTACCACGGATGCCTTGTCGTAGTCGAGCGTGCAGAGCAGATTGTACAATCTCTCGTCCTTTACGTCGTCTTGGGCTTCGATAAAAGTCTGTTTGATGGATTTGTTGGCAACAAGTTCACCGTCAGCAGTTCCTTCGCCAAGGAATATTTCCATGGTTTCCCCGCTTCGCATAAATTTGGCAGCAACTTTTCGAACGGCCTTGGGCCACGTGGCCGTAAAAAAGAGAGTTTGTCTCGAAGATACGGGTGGCAGAGCTGCCGTGATTTGTTTTAGTTGCGGCTCGAATCCCATGTCGAGCATCCTATCGGCCTCGTCCAGAACCACAAAATGGCACGACTTCAGGGTCAAACAGCATGGATTTGTCCGATCGAGTAGATCACAGAGACGACCGGGGGTGGCAATCACGATTTGGGGGGAAAGTTTGCGTAATTCTTGAATCTGTTCGTTGGCGTTAGTTCCGCCGTACAGGCACGTCGAGGTAATTCCAATGGGAGAACCGAATTTGATACATTCTTTGTGTATTTGTATAGCCAATTCACGTGTTGGTGATACCACTAATCCAATAGGGGAAGGAGTGCTCGGACGGGTTTTCCGTGTTTCAGTGGTAGCTCCATCGGGGAGGTCACCCTTTGAGATTCGATGAAACATCGGTAACAGGAATCCAAGTGTTTTCCCTGACCCTGTCTTCGCTACGGCGATGACATCTTTTCCAGAAATAGCGGCAGGCCAAGCTTTAGATTGAACCTGACTTGGTGCTTTGAATCCTGCAGTAGAGAGTGCAGTTTTGATGGGTTTGTCAAACGGAGTTTGTTGAAATGTGTTCCAGCTGGTGACAGATGATTCCGTGATCGACAGCTGAGGAATTCAGTGGAACAGCGTCTGAGGAAGAGCTGTTACTGTTTTTATCGATTGACGTTGAAGGAGTTGATTTCTCAATAGCGGTCTCAACCTTGGATTCATTTTTTTTCTTCTTCTTTTCCTTTTTTTCTTTCTTTTTCCGCCTCTCCTCGTTCTTTTCGTCATCGCTTACTTTCTTCTTTTTGGCCTCCTTTTTGGCCTTTTTCTTTGCCCTTCTTGCATCTCGTTCCTCCTCTGTCTCATTTGATCGTTTTCCCATTTTGAACTGACGGTATTGGATATTCTTATGAAACTTTTCTCGGACTCGCAGTATTGTCGCCTGCTATGACCCTTTGGTTGACCAAGATTTTGCAAAAGGAGATAGCGAGAAAAAAAAGAGTGGTCAGTGCAGATCCTATCTCAACCCGTACCATTTACGTGTACGTGACGTAGTGCCTTTCCTAAGCGAATAGATTGATTCCTTAGATCGTGGAATTCACTAATTACGTGTACCAAGTGCTCGGAACTCATTTTTTAAGTCACAAAAAATTACTATTCAGATTTTGTGACTTTTTGTCAGACGTGCCAAATTGGGTGGCTGGTATGAATTTGGATTTTAACTAAGGTTACTGATTGGTGATTGGAAGCGGTATTTTATTTTCGAAGAGAACCTTTTTGTTGGGATCAAGAATACCGGTAGATGTCAGATGTTGCAAGTGTCATCATGCAACATCCAAGTCAAAACACAAGGTCGCAAAATACATTCTCTACGAACGAACGAATCTATCTACAATGAGCAACACTGACGAGGACGAAGATCGATTGAATTATTTAAAAGAACGAGGGGTCGAAATTTCGACGCCCGAAGAACGAGAGGCATTGCGCAAAGCCAACGCCTCGAGCGTCGCGCCTATACTGCAGCAACTGTCCAGCTTGGGCCTCGATAAGGATGGAGATGACGCAGAAAGCATCAAGTTTGTGTGGATCCCAGCCGATGAAAGCAAGTCCATGAAAACCCTGGTGATTCCTTCTAGCTTCTTGAAAGAAAACAGAGGTGATGCCATTCCAAACTTTGTCAAGCCCTTTTTTGGTGCCGACAAGACCCGAGTCGATGCGTCGTTGCTTCAAAAACAAGCAACGAAACAATTCACTTCGGGCGGTCAGGGAAGCAGCATTAAAGGACCCGATGGAAAACCCGTAGACATCGACATGTCCAAGATTTCTACATCTGCCATGAATGCGGTTGCTGCCGAGGGTAGCGTGGAAACTTTTTGTTTGGTGCATCCAGCGGATACCAATCAATACACCGGGGTTTATATCTACCTGGACGAGGTTGGGATGTTGAAGAAGCTTCCCGTCAATAAACGCGCCGGAAGCATCGGAGGCGCCTGTGGATACAATCCGGCGCCAATTTTTTATGGCGACGTCTTTGTTGGTCGCACCCAGACGAAACCAAGGATGGCCAACGTTGATTTCGAGGCCGGCATCGATACCGATTATGGAAGGGCAGAGTGGATGAGACGTGCCGTTTCCGAAAACTTGGCCTGGCAACAAGCCATGAATGAAGCGACGGGAAAATCGGCCAAACTGGCCCAGATGGAACAACCCGCTCATGCAGGGACAGATGGAACCGTTGCGCAAGAATCAGGCTTTAGCTGGACGCAAGACGAAGAAGAAGTCGAGATCACATTACCCATGAACACAACCGTAAACAAGAAAGAGGTCAAGGTAGTATTCCACCCGCGAAAGGTAGCAATTTCATACGAAGGCAAATCCGTTACGACGGTCGAGTTATTCGAAAGCGTTGATGTCGATGGATGCACTTGGACACTGAACAGCGACAAGACAAAATTGGTCATTACTTGCGAGAAGGCAGATCCTGATAAAATATGGCCAAGGATTCGATCATAGTGATTTACGATTTCATTAATTGCCAAATTCAAAGAAATAGTTCCAAAGAAAGCGACAAGAGTTGAGTTGAACAAAACATTTGAAATACTAGAATCGACTTCTCATGTATGTTCTTTGTCTAAGCTGTCAAAAAAAGCTATTGCGATATACTACACTAGTCAGCAAAGGAAATGTCACGCGCAGTGATTCAGGGCTTTTCGTGTGGGAAGGAACAGTGGCATTACTACTAACATTACGACGATTGAGCATCCTTCATATCAAGAGCATGCTACTGTCTTGCACCTTGCGCTAGCACCGACTCAACTCGTCTTGTTGGAACCGATTCACCTCGACACCCACTTTGTAGATGCGTTCCAGCGCGGCAAACTCCGGCACAGTCCTCCGAACTTCTTCGCGAAAGGTTTCGTCCTTCAGGAACAAGTTCTTGCACTTTTCTTTGGTTGTCCTGTTGCCTCCAGACATGTGTAGGGGCGCATTCAGGAGCCTGATCAATTCATATTCGTGTGCATTCCGCTTGCGATTGGTGTCGTAGAGCCGTTTTGTGTCGATGTAGTCGATGCGCTTGTCAATCATGTCGTAAAATGAATCGCTTTCGTCAAGCAGCCCCACGACGCTGAATGCATTTCGAAGATTGCTCTCGACCTGTGCTTCGATTTGCTCCAGTGTCACAAGCCCATTTTCGTACCGGGTCACGCACTCATTTCCACAAAGCTGGAATAAGTACAGTAAGGAATGGACCGAGACCCATCCGAGGGTATTGTGACTAAACCGGGCGGTTACTTGTTGACATCCGAATTCTGATGGCATTTTCGGGTGCCAAAAGTATTTTGATATAATCCATGACCACGGATCCCGCAACATCGTTACCCGGTGAAGAGGCATCGATGCGTAGATCGGGGAATAGTTGCTGGGATCCTCCACTGTCAACATGTTTTTTGGGTCGTCGCGTGTTAGTCGACGTTGCTTCACTTCCCAAACCTGGTTGAACAGCTTATCTGCTCTTTCCCCAAGGGGTTTGACACAATTGTTGTACCGGTTTTCGGTATCTGGCCAACGAACGGTGTTCACCGCCGCACGATCGTACTGAATATTTCGGCGGCCACCCTCCACGTAGCGCGTCCTATATCCCTGGGGACACCATCGATCTTTGTTCTTCTTCTTCTTCTTCTTGTCCGTAGTGTGCGGTTCCTTCTCTCGTTCTAACCGTAATTTCTTCTCTCGAAGTTCTAACCGCATTTTATTCTCCCGCTCATCTAACAGAATTCCTCTCATGGTAGAATTCCATCTTCCAATGAGGTTAATCACGTTTCTGTTCCGCAGCGCACTACTTCTGCGGCGTTCCCGATCGTCCAGCAGCTGTTTCCAAAGATGTTCCAACTTATGATTGCTGTTCTGCCCTTCTTTCCACACACTGTTGTCCCACCAGTGTTCCTTTAGATATCGCGGGGGAAGCCAATTCATTTCGTTTCCAATATTGTTGTGAGAAACATAGACGATGTCGCAGGTGTGCTCTGGAGGAGGCAGATTCACCAGTTTCTTGGAAGCTGCGACTCTTTGTTCATAGTCGGAAGTATCCTTGTAATACTTCTCCATCAGGTAGTGCTCGTCGTCGCATCCCTGACATAGAGCGGAAGCGTACAATCCGTTTCGTTGCATGCTGCTCATGCTCTGATAATTCGAGGGACAGGCAATCGCCATTCCAAACGGAGTCGTTGCGTTGCAATGCTTGAGACCCTCGTACGGCCTCTCTGTCTTGACCGGTTCCGTTTTGTTGTTAGGAGGAATGAGTGTATGGTGGGCATATTTGCTGTTGCAAAATCGGCCTTTTCGAAAAGACGAGTTCTGTTCGTTTCGGTGACCGCTGTCTTCTTCTATTGGTCGTATCGGATAATAGTGTTCGTCGCCCTCCGGTATACCCCATTTCGTTCGATCGTAGTCAACAGCGGCTCCGGCCAACCTTATCCGTGCCCCTCCTCCTCCAGCTTTTCCAATATGCACGAAAATCAGAGGAGTTTCCCTTCGATTGCAACCCCATTTGCGAATCGGTTTGTCTTCTGATACCGTTGATGTGGATCTGGATATGGATATGGATTCTGCTAAAAATTGTGCATTCGGAATGGTGCGGAACGAAGCATCCATCAAGTCTTCCGCGGCGTCGAGCGTGGACAAGACCTTTGGGTGGTCCACGAAGACTATCTTGAGCCCCTGCAGAACCCCAAGACCGATCAAGATCCTCAAACCGTAGCGATCCATCTTTGGTCCTGAGTAACAAGTAAGGATTTTAGAGCGTATGGATGTTTTGGGAAACCGTCTTGGCCGAGTTCGCTCCCTCTCCCACTGAGTGCTGCTGCACCTGCTGGTGTGACAAACTAAATTCCAATGTTTTTTATCATTACAGTTACCACGAAACAATTGCCATGACATTCAACCTGTTTCTGTTTCTTGTTGGTTCTTCGTTGTCTTCCCTGTACACGTAGAATTCCTACGATGTTCCACAGTTTTTTTTAACACTTCGCATCACGCGTTCCCGTGATGACCAGGTGCAACGTAAGGCTTACCGTATTCTTGTTGTAAATCGGATTTGCAACGCGTACGATTTTAATGTGCATGCCGATTGTTGTAAGTGAAACTTATACATGTCTTCCATCCGTTAACTTGGTGGTTAGAATCTAAATCATAAGGCATCCCATTTTTAAGTCTTTATGAATATTGCCTACCGAACACCAACTTACAACAATTATATAACCGAACGTTTCGTGAACCGTATTCAACAGTTAACAATCGTAACCTTAACTTACTCGTAACGGATCTAATTCGATTTTTCATTCAACGCCTGCATGACTGTCTCGTATGGATCGAGGGGATGCTACAGTCCGTCTGTCCGTCAAACAGTACGGGAAGTCCAACCCATGATTCAAAAGAGGTAGACTCATTCGATTCAGTCAGTCTTTCATTCTCAATTGATTGATTGATGATTCATTCATTCATTCGATTCCGATTTTGAGAAAAAAATAATAATAATCATACGGTATGTATGGACATACTTTTCATCCGTAAGTTTTACGGTATGTAATGTATTACGTTATGCAACATGGTAATTAGACATAACCTGGACACTTAGCGAGAAAACCGTTACGCGCGTCCGACTGAGAAATTCCCCGCACCGCCAAAACTTGTAGGAAATGGTGTGCTGTAAGACTTACGGGCTTCTCTCCAAAACATCAACCGATTATGCGACAGGACCTTCAGGCCAATTAGGTAGTTTTTCCGCCCCGAGCGATAAAACGATCGATTTTGAGAGATCTTCGAAGGATAACTTCTAAATACGTACTGAATACCTTTATTCATGCACTGATTCACAAACGAGTATTCAACGCCTGGGCCCCCGGTAACACTATCTCAAGTGCCATTGCTCGAATGGAAATTGGGATCCAACGAAAGGATCTTGGAAGACAAAAATCAATACTTATCAAACCGAATACTACTTGCTAGGATGCCGCCGGCACCGAGAGACCCTCGGGAGGTGCTGGCAGGCACCAGGTCGCTAAGTCCATTCCGGACCATGGCGGCAACCATTGCAACGGCAGCCAGCGGGGGAGGAGCGAAGAGCAAAGCAACACCACGGAGGACCGTCTTTCGAAAATCCTCATCGTGGATTTCCATGGGCGGAAACGACAGCCAAGATTCGTCCTCGGGTGCTATCCCAAAGTCCCCGACCCCAATTCATCAGGGTTACCGTCGTGGTCGCAGCTACAGTCCCATGCCCAGAGCGAGCAAAAACAAAATCAAATCGTTCCGATCGTTTTCCGCAGAGCGCCGAGACGACGACAATAGTGGAGGGGTTGTTGCGTCCGCCGCTGCCTTTTATGACAGCAGCAGCTTTATCAAAACAACGACGACGGAGAAGAGGGCACCGACATTAGTGATGAATTCTCCTAGAGAAAGCAACACGAACCAAATGAACAGCAGCAACAGCGTTCGCAGCGACAACAACAGCAACAAGAGTAGCATCAGCAACAAGAGCAGCAACAGCAACAGCAGAAACCTTACCAGTCAGAACCATGCTCCTTACGATCATCTGGGTCCATTGCCACCTCCGTCGCCACGTAACAAGGACAGCCACTTTCCAATCTCCCCTCGGCGCAACAATGATTTTCAGATCTCCCCTCGGCGTGACTTTTCTGTCTCCCCTAGGCGTGACTTTTCTGTGTCCCCAAGGCGTGATTTTTCTGTCTCCCCTAGGCGTGATTTTCAGATCTCACCTAGGCGCGATTTTTCCGTATCCCCACGGCGCGATATGCCTATCTCCCCTCGGAGCAACAACGATTTTACAACAAGCATGACATCGCTCAAACTCGACGACTCTATGGAATTCGATTCGTCGTGGCGTTCTGATAACAACAATAGTCGTGGGAGAACGAGGACGAGGACGAGAACAACTACTAGAGGGTCCTCGAGAGGGTCCTCAAACGTGCCATCATCGCCACATTCAACTACGACTACGACGTTGTTCACGGACGATGGGTTGCCATACATTGTCACTACCGAAACTCGTCACATAGAGCCATCGCCTTTTGAATTCAATCCGACCTGGAATTGCGACAACGAACTCGAAGACGATATCGACGCGGAGCCAGAACAACAAAGCGAGCCGAATATATTTTTATTCGAACCAATTGCTGATCCCATCTTGCCGTTTCGACCCCCAGAGCTACCCCAAGAACGGCAGTCGTCGAGCACAACGAGGCCAAGTTCTACCAAATCAAAGCTAAAGTTTGATCAATGGTCGAAGGGGTTTGGGCGGAAAAAGAAGCTTTTTAAATATCAAAGCTTTGGGAACGATTTCGGCGATGATGACGACGACGACGTTCCCGCACCGAAAACAAAAACACGGGAAGACCGAAATGTTCCACCGAAAACAAAAACTCGGGAGGACCGAAATGAAACATCCTTATCATTACCAACTTGGAATGAGAGGGGGGCATTGTTGGGCGGTGGGGAGGAAACTTACAAATTGCCAAAGAATATCTACGATGACAGGCCAGTCTCAACGGCGTTGTTTCTTGCAAATGAGCGTGACGACAGTCATCACAAAGAACGGACATCGGTGGAGCCATTGTTATCGAGCACAGTCACGAGAAGTAGTACTACGGATTCAATTATCACGAATGAGGACGAGACGGAAGGAAATCCCCAGCGAGATCCACCTCCTCCAGCAATGGATGAAGAGTTTTTCACAAAGGTTCATCCCGGCAGTGAAAACCACCACGATAACGCTGCATTTTTCAACGGCGATAATGGGATGGAGATTGCGGGGAAAGGAGGTAGAGATCAAAAAACCAAAGACAGTGATTCTAAAACAGAAAAAAAGGCACGCTCGAGTAACAAAGGTGGTTTGAATTTGAAACTGATCATGCCAGACGATTCATCTGATTGTCTTTCGTACAGTGATTGTTCGTCGTCCATCCTCACCGATCATACCGAAAACATTCCGCTGCTCAAGGCGTGGGGAGCCAAGTGCATCGAGTGCAACACCTGTGGAAGTCCCACCAAAGCTAAGAAAAAGCAGCAAGCTAAAAAGAAAAAGGCCGAGGCCCGGAGGAAACAACTCGAGGAACTCTGGGAACGCAATCAATTTTTTCGTAAGTATGAATCCATCAAGGATAAAAGCAATCACAAGCGTAGCGGCACACCTCGAACAGCGGAAGAATTCCAAGAATTGGACTCGCTGGTTTTCAGGATGGGATCCTTTCCTCCCCCGACTAGTAATCCTCGTTCGCCCAAAGCTAGCAATCGCGTAACCGACGAGGGTATAAGGGATTCTCTGGTGCCGCCGCGAAACCATGCCCGGAACGAAACACTTTCGAACGAATTCTTCCACATGCCGCTGGGTATCCAACTGAGTACCATTTCCGAAGCCGAGGACGAAGACAAAACTTCGTCTCGTTCTATGACAAGAACCATACCGGTTTCGCCATCAGCAGTCAGGATGCGCAGTGTGTTGTTGGATGCTGCAGTGAACAAGGAGCAAGACGACGACGACGACTATGATGAAGAGCTGAACTACATTGAAAACTCCCGAGGACAACAGGAAGTTCCTCGGGGAAGCAACCCAGTTGACAATCGGGAGGGACAAGAAGAGACAAAGTCATCCGAAGCAAATTTGCCTCGGGAATCATCATCCTCCAACCCAGAACTTCAGAAAGAAGAGTCACCACAAAAAGAAGGAAAGTCACCACAAAAAGAAGGGAACTCACCGCAAAAAGAAGGAAAGTCGACGCCACCGCCGCCTCCACCGAAGCAATACAAATCGAAAAAACAACAACGACGAGTGGTGTTGAAAAACAACGAGATTATCATTCCCGATGTCACGTCGACGTTGTCGAACAACTCGAACAACGACGAATTGTCTTCCAAGGGTGGAATCAGTGACATTACCGAAGACTACCTCCACATTCCGTTTTCATCCCCATTGTACACCAAGGTGTTGCAGGCATTTCGTGAAGCCGCAACCAGTACCCCACGACCCGATGAAAACTACTCGTTGCTTGCCGTCACTACCGACGGAGGAGAAACGCGATGACAACGACGAGGATGATGACCAAGTGAATCGTGTTGTGTCGTTACCGCTTTAGAAATATAAACTGCTACTCGCTCACCTGGTTCAAAATAATATATTACATTATATTGTTGACATATTCTATGAAAAAACGCTCAGTTGTCGCAACGGGCTCTCGTATGAATAAACAATAAAAATAAACCATATATTATTGCTGTGAAAGAACTTTGTAGTCTATGTAAAATTGCAGGTCAAGACTCCCTGTCAAGCTCTGTTTCTTTAAGTGTTGGAACGATATGAAAAACTCAAGAAAAGAGCGGTATTTGCGGGCCCGGACGCGTTGTACGAGTACTCCGCTCCGGATCAGTCTTTGCGATCGATTCGAGATCATCCCGCCGTGATATCCGGAGGGATCCATAGTCGCTGCCAGTTCGGCTCCGACAGCAAAATCTACAGCGGAGTTCTTCGAGCCGAGCCGAGCGGAAACTCTCGAAATCGTTTGCCAATTCGGTGCTCACCATTTGCGAAGAATCCAATTGCGCCAACCAGTTTGCGACTGGGCAAAAATTGCACGCACCGTACATTAGTATTTGAGAGTGGGTAACACCGGGATTTCGGAATCGGTTTTCATATGCCACTCAGAGGATATGCAGAATGGCACTGCTTCCGAAAATACAGTATTGACTACTTCGTACTTCCTTTCATCCCACAATATCGAACGAAAACACGCATCATTCTTCACCATATGCGATTTCCAATTTCGAAAGACTACTTCGTTGAGTCATTTCTTATCCTTAGTTACACCTTCGTGCAGGTGAAATTCGGATGGGACCACTCAATCCCCGCTTTGATCCCTATAACCTCGGACTTCCGTGTTTTGTTCTCAATCGTTGCTCTGGCACTGTGCGCCCTTGTCGTTCTCTTTTCAATGTCCTTCTTCCTCGTCTTCGGCCTTGTCTGCCTCCTGTTGGCGTTTGCTTTGTTGTTGTTGTTCCCTGTGTTTTTGGACGAGTGCCTCCAATAGGACACCTTCTTTTTCCGGCGGCTTGGAGATCCTGGCCAGCAGCTCCAGTTCGTGGTTACGCACCATTCGTTCTTCTTCGGTGAGGCGGTGGTTGGCTCCTCCCTTGGCAGAGGCAATCATTCTAGAATGTGTATTGTTGTGCGATGTGACGCGTTGCCGTTAGAGGAGTGATCGTTACCAACAGAACACCGTCCATGCATCGTACGGGAGGAATAACGAAAAAAAAAGCAAATCCAAAATACAGAAAGAGATAGATAGAGAGTCAGTGAGAGATGAATCGAGAACGAGACTGAGCGAAATCAATACATAAATCCAGGCATCACACTGCCAAACTAGCAGTAGCAGTAGCAGTGGCAGTCACAGTGACAATACCAATGACAATGACAATAAAAGTCACCAACACTAAGAACCAAAAGCAAAAGCAACAAAGAAACCTTTTTTCGATAACCCATGCCGAAGCATCAAAGCAACGACAAAACGAGAGCACTACGAGCACTAGCACTCGCACTCGCACTCACTCTTCCATTTCCAATTCCAAACGATCTTCCCACCCCGGCCCAAAGTAGAGCTGAATGGAGTGCGAGGACAAGAAGGACGAGGGAGCGTCCCCGCATCGCGCTGCCGACGACGACGACGATGCCAACCCGCCGCCGTTCTTCCCGCTCGCCCCATCGGTCGTGTTTGTTGTGGTTTCGTCGTAGTAGTAGACCGTCGCGGGCTTGACGTCGGGGTCCCTGAGGGCCCGCGCCACGTCTTCCTTCGAGAGCTGGCTTCCGGGCGGCATCTCGCAGAGGGACCGGGCCCCCGGATCCGTTTCGTTGCGCAGGCATATGGCCTTTTCGACGATCCGTCCCAGCCGATCGTAGGCCAGAAAGGCAAGCGCCTGGGTGGTCTCGTCGTCCGGCGGGTAGAGGTTGGGCGGATCAAAGCCGAGCCAGTGCAGAAATCGGACCGCCTTGGCGTTGAGGTTTTCCCATTCGCCGCGTGCGTGGCGTCCGACCTTGCGCAGCTTGTCCCACTCGCGCTCGAGCGAAGAGCGGTGCTGCTTGTTGCTGTTGGTGGCGCCGGTGCCGGTGGACTTGCTGGGGAGGAAGGATCCCAGCCGGACCTTGGAGTACTCGACATACCAGTCGTCTTTCATTTGGTCCGTCCGGAAATCAAAGTTGGCCGCTCGTTCCCGCAAGTGTCCCCCGTCCACGTCGTTGTCGTCGTCGTCATCATCATCGTCATTGCCGTTTCCGTGTTTGTTGTTGTCGTCAGCTCCGTTGTTGTCGCCGTTGGCGTCGTTGGTTTTGCCTGCTGTTTTCGAATCCCCATTGTCGTTTTCCCCATTGGCTTCGTCCTCCTTGCCGTCATCGTCCTTGGATTCGTTGAAATCCTCGTGCATTTCGTGGCAGCGCCGAAAGGCCCTCATTTCTTCCGGGTACAGGTGCGTCAGTTCTTCCATGTGGAATCCGCACTTGTGGGAATAGGAAAGTTTGTCGGTTCCCTCTGCCAGCACTCGATAGAGGAGTTTGGGATCTATCGAGTTGGCGGTGACCTTTTTTGCGCTGTTGGATTTGACGGAAGCCGGAGACGACAACGATGCCGCGGACGCCTTGGTGGGTGTGCAAGGTTCGTCCCCGTCTCCATATGGTTGCTGCTGTTGCTGTTGCTGCTGCTGTTCGGCGACCCACTCTCTCGCCGCGGCCACCGTCGGGGGAAGCTTGTTCATCTTGCGCTTGTCGTACTTG
The DNA here is from genome assembly GCA_037355855.1 of Pseudo-nitzschia pungens. Taxonomy (NCBI): domain Eukaryota; phylum Bacillariophyta; class Bacillariophyceae; order Bacillariales; family Bacillariaceae; genus Pseudo-nitzschia; species Pseudo-nitzschia pungens. Next base: position 2,197,388 of record CM074760.1, on the reverse strand, counting down.
GCGGTGAGAACCGATTGGGCCTCCCGGTAGTCGGCCTGGAGTCGTCGTCGGACCTTTCGCGCGTCCATGATGGAGATCTGCAACGCCCGACGGGTTCCCATCAGAGCGAGCCCGAGGGCCTCCGGATCGGGACGGGCGCCGTCTCCAAAGGTGGTCATCATCTTGGCGGCCTCGGTGCCCATGGGGATCTCGGCAATGGTGCTCCTGGTACAGCTCGTCGTCTTGTTTCTTTTGCTTCGCTGCTGGTTGCGTTGTTCTTCTCGTGGAATTCTCATTGGTGGACGATGCCTTTTGCCGTTTTGCGGTTTTTGTGGACTTTTCTGTTTTGCTGCTGCTGCTGCGTTTGTTGTTCTTTCTGGTTTGGTTCTTGATCATCGTCGACACTCGCCGTTTCCTGGTCGCGGGTTTGGAGCCCTCCTCCTCGTTGTCGCTTTCGCTTTTGCGTTCGTCCTCGTGTTCCTTCTCGTTGTCGTTGTCGTTGTCGTCCTCGTCGTCGCTGCTGCTGTCGTCGTAATTCCCCGTGTCCCCCCGTATTTCCATGCTCGCTGTCTCCCGTCTCGCGTCGCTTCGTGATTGGTTGCGCTGCCAATCCCGATCCCGATCCTGCCTTGGTGCTGGCTGCTCGCAGCCGGAGCTCTTCGCTTGGCACCCATGCTTGTCAGGAGCTCCGATACGGCAGATTCGACCTGCGTAGTGGTCACCCGACCTTCCATGCGCCGATTCAAGAGCTGCAGGACCGTTTCCATTTGTTGGTTGACATTGTTTGTTCCGGTCCCGCTGCTCCTGCTCTTGTCGCTGCTGCCCCCACTGTCGCCCGGGGATTTGTTGCCGCTGCTACCGTCGTGCTTGTCCTCGTCCTTGCGATCCATGGTGCTCGTCTCGCGTTTCGAACCAACGCCATTCAATGCCGTGCCATGCAAGAGAAGAAGCGGGCAATGTACTGCGCTGTGATACGATACGATACGATACGATGCGGATTGGATTTGTTTCGTACGTCACCGAGATTCCCAAACGTTAGTGACAACACACCATGGGTCGATGGATCGGTCACTCAATCGTTGTGTTTTTGTTGTTTGTTTTTTCTTGTTTCTCGTTTCGTTGGATGTTGGATTGAGGATTGAGGCGGAGACAACGGACGATCAACTGGGTTCGGAGATTCCGTGTGGCTCTATCGTTCCGGGTACCGTACGCGTAACACCTCGTAGTACCGGTAACCTTACTTTACGGTTAAGGTATTTATTGTAGAGTTTTTCCGGAACCCATGGTGGGGGGGCAGCTGCGGATGCAATGATTTCAAAAGAGGGGGGAGAGAAATGATTACGCTAGTAGATAAATGAAAATCTGTCCCCATTATTTTTTTTTGAAAGAGAAAAATGGACCAACTATTTTGATTGATCCAGTCAATCGACGGAGTGGTACGGTAAGGTTTTTAACGGGTAACGTCCTTACTGTAATTACGGTAAGTCTTCCCGTTTCGCTAATACCGGTACGTGTACTCTTACGAAGTAATCTTATTTTTAGTCGTGCTTGATCCCAACTGACGGAGGATCATCGTCCTCGATCCCGGACAAGAAAATCATTCATTCACTCCAACCTTTTATGATGGTTGCTCGAGTGCCGCATCGATCGATCCATCCCTGTTAACGATGATTATTCCTCGAATCTTGATTCGGAACTGCAGCATTTGAATTGAAGATTGCCCTCTCTCGAAGGAACTCAGCGGTGTGACAACGCCACCGGAGCGATCGACAATCGATACATCACGATACCGTCCGGACCACTAGCGAAAACACACGCAAACTCGTTCCGGCATGCCCATCCAAACCACGGGTGTTGGTTGGGAGAAGGGAAGAAGCGACACTCGCCGGAACCGATGGGAGAGTCAAGAGCGGTTCGGCAGCAACACCCCGCGCCAATGCCAATGCCAATGCCAATGCCAATGCCAATCACAAAGCCATTGCCAATGCCAATGCCAATGGCAATGGCAACACCAGAGCGAGCACCAGAACGAGCACCGGCAACCGTCGTCGCAATGGCATCGGAGCAGCCTCGAATCATCGCCTCCCGGTGAAAGCAGTCGCTGTTGCGGGATCGCAGCGTCCCCCGCAAAAGCCCAAACCGGCGTCCGCTCCCACGCGCAAACCGTCTTGGACCTCCGAAACCGAACTCGCCTCGTGCCTGGACAAACTGGTTCTGGACAGCACCCGTCCTCGTTCACGTTCACGTTCACGTCCGAGTTCGAACGGCAGCGACCGTGATTCCGCCCGTTTGCACCCACGGTCCTCCCGATCGGCACCGGCGCAATCCCCCGATCCCAATCGGAGACAAGGCCCGGCGGTATCCCCGGGTGGAACACTTGCGCGGCAGCGTACACATCCGCATCCGCATCCGCATCCGCACACCGTTCCGGCCCGCGTTCGGGCCCACCTCGTGGCGTGGACCGAAACCGTCTTTGCTTCGATCGGACCGGGGCGCAGGGAACGCGCGTACCAGCTGGCGCTGAGGGACCTGCTGCTCCGACAGGGACTGGACGTGGCGATCGAGGTCCCGCTGACCTTCCAGCGGATGGCGCCGCCGAAAGAGTCCTCGGGGTCCAAGAACAAGAACAATGGCAGCAGCAGCAGCAGCAATCGCATCCAGCATTGACAATACTAAGAATAAGAACAACAACAATAACGAGAACAATACTGGTGCCGTGGCGGTGACCACCGTTTCGAAGCGGGCCGACGTCATTGTCTCGGTGCAGGGAAAACCGGAGCGGGTCCTGATCGAGTGCAAGGCCAAGCCAAGGATCACACGGGACGATTGGAAACAGGTGCTGTGGTACCAGCATCACTTCGGGATACACGATTGCTACCTGGTCAATTTCTGCGGACGGACCAAGAACGACGTGCAGGTCCACAAGCTCCGGGAGTGAATGAGCGAGAGGGTCGGGGGATTGATTGATTCATTGATTCCTTCATTCCTTCACTGACTGGCTGACTGACTGACTGGCTGACTGACGATAGGAACGACAACGTTCTCACGAAATTGCTATTCACCACTGTTTTTACTGCTCACGGCACACTGCAGCGGAGCCGTGCATGCCGGAAACCGGATCGCGGCGAACCGAGATTTTTTCCGAGAATCGGAAGGAGAAACCGACAGCATTATCGCCACGGTTGCGATCGAGTCACATTCTGCGGGATCGCAATCACGGATAGAGGAGGCATTTGCCGATTTGGTTCGCGGTGTCTCGGACCGGTGTTATTTTGGATGAGGGTCCGAATCGATTCCGAAGATCCGGGAGTACCTTACCATTGCATACGTAGGTCCAAAGAAGAATGAAATAGCAAACGATGCAATTTCCCGAAAACTTAAAATCAACCGTTCGCATTGCATTTCTAATTCCCACGTATTAGTGTGCACCTTCTTGACACCGAGCTATACATTCTTCTTTTCCGCTTCTGTTATAGGTACGTGCACTGTTGAACCGAACCACCAATTTTCCCTTCTCCCAACGGTCAAGGACGAGATTTGTGAGTTTCGTTGACGCTATCCAAGAATGAATCACGATAGGAAGAGGACCTCGACGGATAACAATGGTGTAGCGAATATCAAACATTTTCCTCCTCGATCGTCACCTCTGAGTGCCAGAAGTTTGGTTCAAACAACTTCGGATCTTGGAACGCAGATCGAACTGTAGTCGATTTTGGTTTTCTATGAAAGTAGGAAATCAAATTGTGGATGGATTGAACCAATAATCAGTCTTGCTAAAATGGTTTTGCGCTAATTCCTTGTTGGCTATATCGAATCTACTGTCTCTGATGATCACGGCAACGCATCTCATTGCTGTTGGTTGCAATGCGTTCGCATTCCGTTCCGTTCGTTGCGATTGATGCGCCTCTTGCTTTCTCTAATGGACTACCGTACGTGGAGCCGCCGTGCGCTGTTTTGGTTTCCGCCCTCCTCCCGTGTTCGCGGAACGAACGAATCCATCCATCCATCCAACCGTTGCGGTGCTCGAAAACCCACCACGCGCACCGCAGGCGCAAGGCTCGTGTGTTGCCACACCGGACGACTGCCCGCGGTTTGGCATTCCCGCAACCGCGGCATCGATCGCTTCGCTCCTTTCGCGCGTCAGTGGCAGGCATGTTACCGTTCCATGGGATCGGCAAAGTCCAACGGTTCCGCGCCGCGCCGTGCCGCGACGCGCCGCGTTATTCGAGGACCGCCTTTCCCGAGTCGTCCGTGAGGACTCCCTCCTTCAATCCCCAGACCCGCTCGATCTCGTAGACCTCCGGGGACACGCGGTTCAGCGTGTCTCCGAGCCCCTTGGATTCCAGGTAGGCCTCGATGTTGGGCGTTTGGTGGAGGGTCGGATCGAGATTGTCGGCGATCCAGTGCTTGCTGTCGCATCCCTTGCAGACCGCGACGACCATGCCCTCCCGGTAGGCCTGCCGGGAGACCAGCACGCGGTTCTTGGTTTCGCAGATCTTGCAGGTGTACTGCAGGGCGAACTTGGGGTTGACAAAGGTCGCGACCGTGTTTTTGTTGTTGTTGTTGTTGTTTGCGGAAGGATGGCTGTGGCCGTGGCCGCTTTCGCCGGCCGCGCTCGCCGCGTCATTCCGGAACAACCCCGGTGGATCGATTGCGGTGTAGGATCCCGCTGGACCGAGCGCGGGAAGCGGTCCCTTGTCGTTGCCGTTGCTGTTGCCTTTGCCATGGTCGTTGTCGTCATCGTTCTGGCGTGAGCGTCTGGGGCGACGGGCGCTCAGCACCGTCGAGGTGGTTTCTCTCGCATCCGCGATGCGACGCAAACCGTTGGGAAGGCTTTTCAAAAAGATCGAATCGGACCGCCGGGAGCTCCGGCCCCGAGGAACGGAACGGATGGTGCCGCGGATCGGAACCGGAAAACGCCCGACACACCGGAATGATGGAATGCATGCCATTGCCATCCATAGTAGTAGTTGTCGGTGTGTGTCTCGTCGACAGAAGGAACAGAGCGGTGCCGAGCAAGAGCAGCAGCATCTCCTTTTCTTTTGCTGGAAGCAGCTTTCGTCTTGCTTGGGAGAACGAACGAGTCGTCGTTTTCTTGGTCGTCATCATCACGATACTGATAGGACTGATGTATCGATCGCTGAACGCTATCGCTGTCGAAGAACTGCTTTGTTTGGGTAATCTTAGGAAGAGGTTGCTGGTGGGGAAATCGAGGTTGACTTTTTGTTGTGTCGTAGTGCTTTGCCTTGATTTTGTGTAACTTATGCTGTAAATCACGAGATTGTGAAGGTGTCGGATCTTTGTCTGTGCGTAAGGTCTTAGTGTCCTAGATGCGCATCGGAGGTTGAAGCTGCAATGCAATACAAAACAAAATACAGGAAAGAACTCGATTCTCGACGGGGATCCCAAATTCCGTTGTTCCGAGAAAAAGTGATGAGGATTCGATTCATTCATTCTTCTTCTGATCGGGATCGGCGATCGGATTGGTTTTGAATTTTGATTGATTGATTGATTGATTCGATCGCTTCGATGACCGATGACCGATGACAGCAATCTTCTCGCGGTTTGGGTGTTCTGTGGCGCGTTTCGGTTCGATTCAATTGATTCAATTGATTCAATTGACCGATCCGACTGATTTTCAATTCTTTTTCTTTCTCGCACGGCAACGATGGACTGACTGTCTGTACGTCTGTACTTCGTACGTGCGGCACTGTGTGCACTGGGAGCCTCTGAAACCCAACACGGAAAGTCTGGACGGTACACTGCCTCCACGATGGAGCAATCCACCGTACAAGTAAGATTACTGGTGGCAACCTTACCGGTACGGTACGAAGAACATCCAGCTCGTGAACGCAAGGTAAGTTATGCGGACGTTTTCGGACGGTGGGAAAGCGACCTGTGGCTCTAATACCGGTACGTGCAGTAACCTTCCGCAAGACAGCAATACAGGAGTCCGCAATCCCTTGTTTGGCGTTCGACTGCACTGCTACTACTTCACACTACTACACACTGCTGCACCGCTTGGTTTTCTCACTAGCCCCAGCAGTTGATCGTGTTTCGTGTCTACATAGTATTCAAACAGACTCGAACGCACTCGGCAGCAACTACTACCGTAGAAAGCCGCTGATCCACCGAATCCCGAGGAACCTGTTTTCCAGTCGAGCGCTACCGTACTAAGTTACCACCCACTCATCCACCATGGCGGACGAAGAAGAGGCCGACGTCGCGGCCATGCTCGACCTTTCGAAGAAGAAGAAAAAGAAAAAAAAGAAAAAAGAAGAGAAGAAATCCTCTTCCGGTGCCGGCGGCAGCAGCAGCGGCGCCGATCTGAGCGCCCAGGAAGCTCTCCTCAAGGAGCAAGACGAGGCCCAGGACTGCGTGGAGGATCCCTTTGATCGCAGGGGAGAATACGTCTACGGCGAGCTCTTGGATCTGGTGGTGGACTTGTTGCAGACCAACAACCCCGCCCTGGTCGACAAGAAGAAACGCAACATCAAACCCCCGCAGATGACCATGCTCACCTCCAAGAAGACCATGTGGGTCAACTTTCAAGAGATTTGCAGCATGATGCAGCGCAGTCCCGATCACGTCATGCAATTCTTCTTTGCCGAGCTGGGAACCGACGGAAACATGGACGGAAACCAGCGCCTGATCATTCGCGGAAAGTACGTTCCCAAGTACATCGAATCGTTGCTGCGAAAGTACGTGGTGGAATACGTCACGTGCGAGATGTGCCGCTCTCCCAACACGGTCCTCAAGAAGGATTCGTCCACCCGCCTGAGCTTTCTGGAGTGCTCCGATTGCGGATCCACCCGATCCGTCGCAGCGATTCGCGCCGGTTACCACGCTACGACTCGCACCGATCGTCGCACGGCCCGTGCCAAGACCTGAGGAGGACCGCGGGAGCGGGAGGAGCGCAAAAACGACAACAACAACAACAACAACAACAACAAGAAAGAACATTCGTTGGTCTTTGTCGGGAGGTTGCGCTGCGTGGTTGCTTGGTCGATTGGTTGGTTGATTGGTACATTGGATTCCTGCTTTGTGGGAGTGCACCACCGAGCCTGGTGACGACGATGACGAGTTTTGGTCCGCGCCGCGTGATTCCTGCTTTTCCCGCTACGAATAAAATTAATAATAAAACCAGTGGTATGAATATATATATATATCGCAACAAAAACACGATGCGAATACCGTTTCATTGTCATTATTTGGAATGCAGGGCAGGAATTCGATGCCATTCAAGGCACGTTCGTTCTCGAGATGGTGCGATAGGTTCCTTCGCAAGCAAGTCTCGACTAGTCTATTGTGTGCGTGTGTGTGTGTGTGCAATGCGTGAACTCCTCGATGCTGCAGTTCGTGCTGTACGCACAGTATAATACGCAGTAGCAGTATTCGTTTGTAGGAAAGAACGGAGCATCGATTGGTCCCCGGCATGGATTGAGATTATTGCGTGCCTCGGAATGCCAGGATCGCAACAACTGGTTCCGTCCTCCGTCTATTCCGAGTCCTAGTCCTAGTCCTAGTCCTATTCCACGGTATTATTGTATTGTTTCACCGCACACCGACACACACACGGGGGAACTTTCCCGTCATACCGTGGAAATAGAAACACTGGTTGGTGTTTGCTGCCAAAGAATGCGAATCACCCCACGGGTTCCTGGGTCCGCGAAACGGAATGCGTATCGTGATATTACTAGCACTACTATTATTGCTATCAATTGTTGTTGTTTGTTGGAATGGAATAGCGAACCGCACGGTGCGTTCGTCGTGGAAGGACGCGAGGATTCATTCATTCATTCGTGATGAGTTCGCAATGCGCATCTTCGATGAAATGAGGTGAGGTGAGGTGAGGTGAGGTGAGATGCGTTGCATCCACATTCACAGAGCACGGTGGTACTAGAACAAAGATCAATGCAAGGCAATACAATGGCACTGAAAGGGGTCCGGCCACGAGTACGAGTATGATCTGCAGTAATGTTGAATTTGTGTATTGCGGATAATGAATGGTATTCATAAGAAGTAATATACTAAATAAGATAGTCGAGTTTTTTTTATCACAGTATAATAATATCATATTCATAATATTATACTCATATTATTGTAGTTGTATTGTATGTTCACCCTTCCCAAATGTGTTTAGCGCTTCTGCAATCGACGGGCCCCAAAAAAATGATGCGGTTCCATTCCGTACCATCAAGGAGTGTCGAGTTGGAGCCCACTGTGATACTACTACTAATAATAATGATTCAATCAAGGAACCCGAGCAAGACAATCGGTCCCTCCAATCGTAGTCATTACTATTACGTATTTGTTGACATCGCGTTGGTTGTCACGAGCTCTCCGTTTCGCGGAGCACTCGGGAGTATTCGTTCCCTTTTCGATAGCTTAGAAAACATTCGTTCCGCAGGGTGCTGTATTGGATCTGGAGTGGAAAATCGCGGCAAATCAAATCCAATCCAATCGAATCGAATCGAATCGAACCGAACCGTATCCAATCAATAGAACACAGCCCAGCCGAACCGAACCCAATCGAATCCAATCAATCCAAAACATCCATCGAACCGAACCGAACCGAACCGAACTCAACAACCCTCGTTCTCATTCCGCCATGGCCTCCACGTTGCCGCTTCCGCCGCTGGCGTTCGCCACCGCGTTGCCGCCGGTGCCCCCCGAATGGTGGTGACCACCAAAATACGCGTGGCTCATGTTGGATTCCTCCGGCATGGAGACGATCCCGTCCCCGGCCCGTTCTCCCGTCTCCGAATCGACGCTCAGTTCCTCGTCGTCCATAATGTCTTCTTCTCCCTCCTCCTCCTCGTCGTCAATGTCCTCCTCTTCCATGGGTTCCTCCTTGTCGTTGCTCGCGTGATTGGGAGTGTCGTTGTCGTTGTCGTTGTCGCCGTCCTCCTGCATCGCGGCATTGGAATTGCCATTGCCATTGTCATTGGCATTGCCATGGACAGTGGCATCGGGGTTGTGGCTCGAAATCGTGGGAGTCACCGTCACGGGGGGAGGAATGCTCGCGGCCGCCCCCGTTGCCGCGGCGTGGTCCGCCATCATCGCGGCCCCGACCGAGGACCCGACCACCACCGCCGCGGATTGTTGGAATTGAATTTGATGTTGTTGGAATTGATTTTGATTCTGATTCTGATATTGTTGATTTTGATTTTGGTTTTGTTGTTGACTTTGATTTTGCGGCTCGTCTCCCCACGATATCGGAAATTTGGTCACCCGCGGCTTGTCGGCCAGAATGTGGCGCTGGATCCGATCCAGCGGAACGGGATTCGGAATCGGCGGCGGCGGCGGCGGTTCGTCCCCGGCTGTTTGCGTTTGCGTTTGCTCCGCATTGGCAGCCGTCGCAACCGCAACCGCGTTCGGATCGTGGTACTCGTTGTTGACGTAGTAGCCGACCCGGACAAACTCCCGATCCTTGTAGGAACACGTGACCAGGACCACCGTGACGCCCAGCAGGTCGTCCTGGGCCAGCTGGGAGGGATCGGGGGCGTCGGCCTGCAGGACAAACTTGTTGACGCCCACCGGGACGGGGCCCACCAGAATCTCGTCGAGGATCTGGTCCTTGGCGGCGTCCTGGGCGCTGCCGACGTAGAGGACCTTCCACTCCAGGTCGTCGTCCAGTTCCTGGAGGCATTCAAAGGTGATTTCGAACTGGAAGGGACTCGTGAAGCAGGTGGGGTTGTCCAGGACGACCTGGTGTTTTGGGTTGGGTTGAATTGCGTTGAGTCGAGTTGGGTTGGGTTGGATTCGATGAGTTCCGAAAAACAAAGGATGATGATGGATTCGAAAAAATGATAGAGATAATGTGGAATAATGTGGAATGATGATGATGATGATGTGTATGTAAAAGTACAAAGTCGTCGAAGTTGTAGTTGCAGTTGTAGTTGTAGTAGAAGTAGGTGTAGGAGTTGTCGAAGTCGAAGCAAAAATTGCAATTGTGCGGCAGTCGTGAATTGGAGGAATGGGTGGGTGGTGAGAGGATGTGTTTGTTTGTTGCCAACAACAAGAACGACAGAGAAAGGAAACAATGACAACGACAACGACAACGACAACGACATTCTTTCTGATGTGGAATGGAATGGAATGGAATGGAATGGAATGAAAGCAAGGTTCGAAAGATTCTCCAAAGAAACTCACCATGTTGACTACGTTGACGAGCGCCATGGTTGGAAACGTGGATCAATCGTATGGGATGGATGGAATGCGACGGGATGCGACGGGATGGTATGAAATGTCGCGGATTCTTGGGTGGCCGCGGATGATTTTGGTTTTGATTTCGAACGGAGGAACTACTCACGGAACCGAAGTTTGCCTCGGTTTGGTCCGCGCTGTCGGTGGTGGATCCGGGAGGTAGAGTACAGTGCGCTACACTATCGAGTTGTTACGTGCGGCTGTTTTGCGGGTGGGTGTTTGCGGTACGATTATGGCCGGGGTGATGCTTTGTGCCATGGACCGTTGCGGGATTGTGTGAGAGAGAGAATTGATTCGAGCGAGAGAGAGTGCGAGTAAGTTACTACGGTAATTACCGGTATGTACCGTACAGGACTTTATGCAATGTGCATCGACGGATCGATGGATGGATCGATCGATCGATCGATCGACATGCATTCCAGTACCGTAGTTCAGAAGCGCGCCACAACTGGTACGGTACGAGCTTAACCTTACGATGAATACTGGTAATTTTTTTGCGCCAGATGAGCATTCGCTCGGAAACACGGAATAGGTAGTACAATTAACTTACTGGTAAGGTTACCGGACACGACGCTACGAAACGCTACGTACGGTACGGTACACATCGATACGTATTCCGTGACGTTACAAGTAATCTTATTCGTAATTACCGGTATGAATGAACGAATGAATGACATCCCGGTAGGTATGGATTTCTTGGCGCGCGCAAATTGGATTCCGATACATCATTCTGAGCAAGTTAACCTTACTGAATTGTACGGTAGGGAACTCCAGTACCGTACGGTTACTAGTACGTACCGGTACGTACAAGTACATTACCTGTTGCAAACGAAACGATTGATGAGAACGGACGAAGAAATACGGTACCGTACGGTACGTACGGTATCTTACTGTAAGGTTACTGCACTGTACTCTGTGCGACATTCCGCAACAATGACGACCAACCACGAACGGAAAGCAGAGGAGGGTTCTAACACCCCCCCCCCTTCCGATTGCATGATTCATTCGATGCCCCCTTCCTGTTGCATGATTCATTCGATGGATTCGATGGATTCGACCACCGGAACCAGGTATTCGTAACTTACCGTTACCAGGTAAGCGCTTGTACGTAAGGCTTAGTCGTACGATGATCCAAGATGCTTTATTGGTTCGAGTACGAGTTCGTACATATGATACGTACTCGTCCTCTAATTCGTAAGTTACGAAGTCATCATCATGGATATTGTAAGCTTAACCTGCTGCCTGGGAGCAAAATGATGATTGATGTGATAAAAAAACAATGGTGATACGTAGTAAGATTTTATGTTGTACCATAATAATCGTAACCTTAGTACTAGTACTAGTACTGGTAGTAAGGACCTTACTTTCAAAATACCAGAAAGAAGAAATTGAAAACATGCGAAGGATTGGCACCCATAATCAGTATGATTTTGCTACTACCGTACAGGGTGCTCTGGTTCCACCAATTGTTCTTGTACTTCTACTAGTACTACTAGTACTAGTACTACTAGTACTACTTTTAAATCATTTCTTGTTCTTACAAATAATTCTACATGTAATGGAGAGAGCAACGAGGAATGCGCTACTACATACCACCAGCATATTATGCTACAATAAGGTTAGTAGTAGTAGCAGTTAGTGGAGTTGTAAGAAATAATCCTTAACTCTTGTAAGATTTACAACGGAACTTTGACTTCCTTCAGAAGTGGAAGAGTGTGAGAAACCGGGTTTTGGTAAAAACAGGATTTCAACGCTTAAAAAGTGGGTCATTCTTTGTTATGAAAATAGATATTTTACATGTTTTTAAAAGGAAATAGCTTTATTAATTGATCGGTTTTTGAATGAATTGGCATTACTTACTTCATAGAGTTTAATTTTACTTAATATATAGAGGCCGTGATGGCTGATACAACTCCACTACGGTAATTACCCCCGAGGTCCAATACATCATATTGCTTGTCCTCTCATTGGATGGTTTCATGAGCTTCTTGTTTTAAAAAAGTGTGGACGAGGAGTGCATTCTTTCGTTGACACAGTTGTAAAGTACGAGACGTACGATACGGTACGTACGGTACACGTACCTGGTCCAATTGGAATTGTTGCAGCTGCTCTAGAGGCTTATCCTACGGTATCGTACGGTACGAATTCGAACTAGTACATGCAGGCGCAATACTTGGTGGTATTTTTATTGACTCCCCGTGTGACCTAGCGGGTAAATAGGACGTTAGTAGTTAAAAAAAAAAACCTTCTGGCCGGATTGATAAAAGGACTTTCAAAAGGTTTGCATAATTAATCATTGCTTGCCATACTAGTAATCAGAAACCATCTGCCCTCCCTACCGTACGGTACGATGTGGTGGCAATTCCGACACGCAACCAATTCGCATACTGTAAGTAGAAAGAATAATGAAAAACAGTTGCTTATGGTATCTCCTCCGAAGAGAAAGAGAGACCCATAAATAATACGTAGTACTTCGTACAGCAACGGTTTTAATTACAGTTAATGCACCTACGACGGTTCAGTTTTCGTTCAGTTAAGTAAGAAGAAAATACTGAGTTACCGGTAACCTTACCGTATGGGGACGAACGTGAGGGGGGGGTTCTGACTTCGAAATCTGCGAGAAGGTTCGAACTTAAACCACTACTCGTACTTCTACGAATAACCTACTCGTAGTCGATGCGGTGTGGTTAAGTGTCCTTTGTGTCTGCAAAGTCAATCACAGGTGACAAAATCAGGACATCGTTCGAAGAAATACAATAAAAATCTAGGTTAAGTTTGATTTCCATTCGAGAGAACATTGGACAAATGTTTCATTTAATACGAATGTGTAATGTAATAAGTAGCTAAGGGGTCGTTATGAATTTGCGAAATGTAATTGATCGGATTTTATTTGATCGTGTTGTTTCGTGTGTATGGAACTCTAGTACCGTAGGCATTTATTATCGAAAAATAAAGTAAGAGCTTGCAGTAAGACCTTAATTATCCATTATTTAAGATAACTGTAACATCATGTTGAGTGGAGTTCGCTTCCTCAATTTCCGTTCATTGATTAAGGTTTTACTACGTAGTATTTTGGTTCCGAAGCATACCACAACGGCCAGTATTATTTCTTCGGAGTTCGGCCTGAAAAAGATTTAATATTGTACAACATCGGTGAGAAAGACGAAGAATGAATCGAATCGTAACACTTTTGAATCACTTACGGTACGAGTACTTTCTATGCCGCTGAAGAACTATCCACTTAGTCCTAGGTCTTAGCAATGTCGAGTGGTAAGGCCTTATTCTCATTGCGAAATAGGAGGTATAATAATGTTTCCAACCATTCTATGGCGGTAGAAGATGAAAGATACAAAAAATACAGAAAGAGAAACAATAAGTAAATCTTAACCTTATTATTACAATAACAAAATCTATCTGAAGTTCACACGAAAATATCAGAAAGGTCCATATATTCGGGATCGGTATAATTTCTTCCAACAGACGGATACCGGTCCAGCAATAATTTCAAGGATCTTTTACAAAAAATACGAATGCTGTATTGCGTTACGGAAGGGTACGAGTATTCTCCCACTTGGCATATGAATGCGTTCGCTGAAAATACCCTAATGCCAAAGGATGCACAAAATTCCACCGAGATTATTTTGTTGACGTGACATTGCTATTCTCATCTTCATCTGATGCTTGTTTGCAAACATGGTGAAACTTTCCACTGTAGTCTTTCTTTCTGTAGCGTTCATTGAGGGCTATGACAATTTTGCCGCCGCATCTTCGATCGGCTCGTACGAGATTAAATCAGTAGGAGCTGGCGTCCCTACATTGCCGAGTGGGAAAATAACCTCGCTAGAACCATTTGCTGGTATAGCCTACTTCGAGACGCACCCAGATCGTCTGATTTCAAACGGGACGGTCTCGGTCGAGATTGTCGGAGGCGTGGGTGGCAAGTCTTGCTACCAGGGATCCGTAGTGAATAGCACAGGCACCAACTTCACCCTCAACTCAAGTTCTTATGCATTCCCTTCCTACACCACCTTATATCCGAATAACGAATATCCGCAAACATCGAATGGAGTTATCGGTAAGTTTGATGTTGTGTCTACGTAATGAATTACAATTTGTGGTATCGTACCCCTGCTTTGCGTGCATTATCATCCTGCGTCCTGCAATGGGTAGAATCTATGGCCATAGATACTTCGCAGCTCTCACCGCCCTTTTTCTCAAACTCAATTTAGGTGTGGCCGAGTTCTCTTTCTTTAATCTTTTTGATCTTACTGGGAACAATACACTCTTCTACCCAAAGGTAGGAGGTCCCGATGGTGAAGGAAATGTCGACTTTTGTAAGCCTTGAAGTATCTCTTCTGTTGCCGTTTCTTCGTATACCCACACATTGTATTACTCAATATTCATGTTGTCCGTGTTCCGTTTTTACCCTAGGTGTAAGACTTTCTCATAAACTCGATATTTCCGGTGATGGGGTCGCTGAGTACGTTTCGTTATTTGATTCTCGCTTCAATATCAGCGTGATAAGAGATACGATGGCCGATTTCGATAGTTCAGGTGACGGCGCTCCTCCGAGCATGATTTCTGTTGAAATTAATGTCGACGTGAATTCCTCGCAACCGACTAGGACTGAGCTCAATGCCACAAGGGTCGTGGATTTGGATACCTTTTTGTGCGGAACACCGGGTGTCAATGACGGCAAACCATTCCATAGCTCATACAGAATGGGTCAGAACTTTCAGGTCTGTGTGACTCCTCAGGCCAAGGATGTGTCGACCTATGCAATTTCCAGCTTCGAGTCGGTAATTTGTGAGAACCAGGCTGAGTCAAATGTTCTTGTTAGCAAAGGTAATGCCACCAGTATTCTTACCGAGATCCTTAAAAATGTCACCGGAAGCAAGGGGCTCGGAGCGAATGAAATTGCGGGATCTAGCGCGATGGGATTCAGCAGTGTTATCACTCCTTCGTACTTCAACGGAAATCAAAATTCTTTTTCATGCCAAGGAAATGTCACTTTGCTCCTACTCTCCGGTGGGAGACGCGGTCGCCACCTGAAAGCTAGGTTTGTCCACAAGGCGGACGATCTTCCAGCGGATATCGAAACTCCCCCCCGCGATAAGACCTTGTACTCGGAAGAACGGGAGTTGCAGCCACTAGAGGAGGGTCGCTTTGCTGCGTCTATTGAGCTGTCGCGAGGTGTCAACGAAATGCCCTTCGCCGCCGCCACTTTGGCATACAATGGATGGATCAGCGTCGTGTTCTGGGCGGTTGCAGCTGTGGCGTTCGCTATCTAAGGGTTCGAAGTTGTGATGAAGTTGCGAAGACCGAGCTCCTTGTGGGCGTTCAAACTGAATACTTCGTGGTACGTGCGTACGTGACGTGCGGTAGATTGGCGAAGAGAAAACGAAAGTGAAAAGACGAAGGTAATTATCGAGTAATTAGCTACAAATCATCCCTGTCTCGCCAAGGGAACAGAAATGAAGAAAATCAAGATATATGCACTATTAAATATGAAGATATTCAAGTGTTCTTTCGTATCGTTTTCGTTTTGCAACGGATCCCCGCAGAGTAAACCCTTCCTGGGTATCGTTCGAATAGAAGAAGCGCTCGGTTGGTCAGTCGTCGTGACTGCGTTGCACTCTGAATGTTGACCAGATCAGACTTTTGCTACCGGTGATCACTGTTCTTGTGTATCGAGGTTAAACTCTTCTTCAAGAGTCGGAAGTCTAGAGGAGGAAACCACGGGAGAAACGGTGCTTAAGAGAATATTGTATCAGTACGCAATGCTGGATGTGGAAAGGTATTGTGTGCTCTCTAGAATGGTCGATCGTCGCGTGGAAACAATGAACGAACAAATAGACCTAACCTACTCAAAAATGTGCAAAGCTGCATCGTATTCATCGCTGATGTTGATATTGTTTGTGTTCTAATAGCTGATAAGATCGATTTTTGATTCCTGAGAAATATGCGGTTTCGTGGCCCAACGTCTTACGAATGCGTATGGGTACGTTTGCGATTGCACATTGTTGTATACGGTATGTATTAGAATGTATGTAGTGCGTTCCTTCGAATGGCAAGGATCCATCATGGGGGCGGTACTTCGTCGGCAACAGATGCAACCGGCATTCAAGTCGACTAGCCGTAGAAGCATACTTTTCGTCCGTGCTTGCTTTCCATCCGCAAGATCATTATTGCTGAAGCTCCACCAAGCGTTCGATCAGTTCTTCCTCTCGCGACCCATAGGCACGTGTTACGACCGTCTCATAGAACGGAAGGTATCCGCTGTGGGATTTTTGTTGGCGTTGTTTTCGTTGCCTCATCCGCTCCTCGTCGGCTTTGCGATGGACGCTGCTTTTGCTCTTGCCGTTCGTTCCCGACGGAAAGGCCGTGTAATGAGTGCGCTGGCGTGTGCTGCTGGCTCCGGTGCTCGAGAAGTAAATCTGGCCTCCGCTGCTGCTTTGGCTCGCGTTGTCTCTCATGCGAAAGAGTTCGTTGTCGGCCTGTTCTTGAATGTGGGCCATGAGGGTCGTGAAAAATCCCATACCGGATACACTTGTCGTGCACATCGAAAGGAGCAGAAGGACGAGGATAGAACTTGCGAAAAGTCGATTCATTGTGGGGTATGGAGGGAATGAGTTAGTTAGTACTGGGATTTGCTGTTTCGAAATGGTTATAATTTTGTAATACAACGAAACGGCTTGTGAGCAGTATATTTAGATTACAGTAACGGTTGGAGGTAGTTGTAGTTGTAGTTGTGGTTGCGGAGGGTATCTTTGCTTGGGATGTACAAAGGATTGTGACAGGAAGCACGAATTTTTTTTGAGAATGCCAGAATCATCGAACTTCTTGATACCCCGAAGACACACAACGGCAACGCAGGCAGGGTGCAACAGTTGTTTCCGCGATTTGTTCCTTCGCATTTTTTCGATGTTGATTGAGATGATGGATTGATTCATTCATGTTCGTTAGTTCGTTAAGGATTACCGGTACTGATACGAGACAACGAAGAACCTGTACTAAAACTACTTGAAGCTATTTTGAATACTACGAAGTAGAAGTAGTATGTTTTTTGTTTTCAGTAGTAGCATCCCGAATGAAAGTGATAGCGGAAGAATTTGTATCGTTAGTTATCGATTTTGATTGGTTCATTTTTGGATTTAAGGATGGATGCGATCATTCTTTCATTCCGTTCTGACATCCAACAACCGGAACATGTCAAACGGTGGGAATCACAAGTTTTGGACGTGAAACGACTAACTTTTTCCGGTGTTGGTGTCGGTATCGGGTCTCTCTACCGTATGATGATTCTTCGAATGTTTGAATCAATCCACTAGTAGTCCCACTGATTAATAGAAGAACTAGTTATAACAATAATAAATTTGACCGAAGATGGGGGAGAAGATATGGGGAGTCTAGCAATATCTACTCCTATTTACTCTACTAGTAAGAAGAAACACCCCATTCTTGCAAGAACAACAACAAGAAGAAGGAGCTTGCTCAGAACAAAGAAAGCACCAACAGCAGCAGTGGTGATGGTAATGATGATGGTCATGTTGGCAGCAACACGAGAGCAGGCTTCATCAGCTGTAGCATCAGTTTTATTTCCGCAAGAATGCTGGCGCCTATTAGAGATCAAAGGATTTGTTGCTGTGGTCAAATTTGATTGTGCAACAGTATTGTCAATGTTTTCATACTTGTGCCTGCTGTTGTGCCGGTCTCAGATCCAAGGGTTGAGTACTAGTAGTATTAGTAACCTAGTAACTTAAAATGCTGCTGCAATGCTTCTTCTTGTTTGTTCATCAATAATTTTTTTTTCATAAAAAATAATGGTGGACTAACGAAGCTTTTTTTACTGACGCACTGACGTTGTTGAACGTCCAGTTCGTCGAATTTTGAAAGGTTGCCATCAACTATCATCTGATGTCTCATGATCCGAATTACTGTAATACGAAGTAAACCTTACTTCGTAATCCAGACTGGATTCTCTCTCGCATCCTACCGCATCGTTAACAACGAGGGTCCGTCCATCAATCAACAGTCCGGTCGAGGAATTGCAGTGAAACATCATCAATACTGCCCCAATAAAGGGAAAGACGATCAATTTTCGTTTCAACAAGCAGTGTGTTCGATAACAAAACACAGGTCTGCATTATTTTTATTTTCCGGGAAAAAGAAATACTCCACCATGACAATTCAGGCAACGACCACCCGTGTCCGCTACCTTTTATCGGCATTATTGCTGTTGTTTGCGACGCTTGAACCGGCGCTTTCTTTCTCCACTACGACGACTACTCAAGGTAGTGTAACGAAAAGTGCCAGCAGGGTTGCATCGTTCGGCAAGCACAACGTTTTGTTTGCGTCATCTGCAGCGGATAACGCAGGCAAAACGACAACGATTCCATCGGATCCGGCAAAAACGACACCCCAATTTTTGGCTGGATTATGGAGACTCATTGCCAAAGGCAACCACATGGTTCGCGGTGTAAGATTTTCATCTGTGTTTTTGGTTCTTGCAATTTATGCTTCTTGTGTTGCGAAGTAGTTTGTCCTTCTAGTTTCGGATCAATCGGCGTGAAACGCAGACGGCACTATCCATACCTTACCAAGTCAACAAACGAATAGCTCATTTTCGAACTCCCATCTCACTCAACTTTCATCTCTGATTCTACGCGGCATCCCATTCTCTGTCTGTGTGGTGTATTTTTCAAAACAATACATACTATTCCCAATACTTCTAACATGAAGGAATCCGAAACTCTTCTTTTCCCTGAAATGGCGGAGCAGATGACGAAGCCACGGTTTTTGAATCTTGTCACAGCTCATTTAGATGCCTGCAAGGACGTTTGTGACTATTTTGGTATTTCAACGACCCTGGTACCCTATGTGCAAAATGGGAAAGTACTAGGTTTCACGGTCAAGTCCTTTCGAAATCCGGACAAAGATCCTAACAACTTAGAATTCGACTATGATCCATTTTGGGACGAAGCGGACGATTGGGACTACGAGGGCATCGATGCCGAATACGAAAAAGAAGAGGGTGGCGAAAATAATGCCGGGAAAGTGGAGTATCCCGAGATTGTTAACAAAGTCCCCGACAACGACGAAGAAATCGAACAAATTTCCAGGGATTGGGTAGCCAAAATATGCAGCGACATGGGTGTATGCCCTTTTACCAGTGGTGCTAACCAGGCTGGATTACCTATGGGTCCAGTATACTACACCACCGACCGATCCACTTCCTTTGAAGACATGTACGCAGTGTATTGGGACGAAGTGGTCAGAGTCGAACAACAATCAGAGAAAGACCTATCAACAACGCTACTGATTACACCCGAATTTTGTATGGACAATGTTGAGCTCTTTGAGACCTGGTCAACGACACTGACTCAGCCTCTATCGGCACTGGAAATCGAAAACACAATTCAATTGGTCTTTTTCCATCCTCATTGGACCTTCCGTGACGGAGGAGAACGAGGTGGAGAAGGAGCTGCCGCCAACTACGCACGACGATCGCCCTGGCCCATGATAAACATTCTACGAACCAACCAGGTCCGAGCGGCCCAAAAGGGCATCCCCACCGGCCTAGTTTACAAGCAAAATGAAAGTACGCTGACCAAGATTGGCGTTGAGAAATTAGAGACCATGCTCCGCCTGCGGGATTGGGGTGAAATCGCCGACGTGAAGGTCGATCGCCGTCAGATGGAGGCGCTACGGGTGGCCCAGGATTTCCAAAAGACGGGAGTAATCAAGCAAGAGGACAAATCATTTGAAAATGATACCACACCGGCTGTCAACAAGGTCGATGGCAGCCAAATCGATCGGGGTGACTTGGTCAATGTGATCCGGGAAGCTCTCGGAAAAAGACTGGGCAAAGGAGAGGAACGTACTGGCATTCAACGTCTGTCTGGTCCCGAGACGAGTGCTACTATCATGGCGGGCGACTTTTTGATTGCCGAATTAGAAAAGATTGTTGCGGACACAGCAGCAGAAGAGGAGAGAGCGGTAGCATGAACAGAATGACAATGGCTCCGACAAGCTTGAGAGCGCCTTGCTTTTTTTGTACACCGAGAGGAAGAAGCCGCAGCTCTCATTCATTTAGGGTGGAAGCTTCGGTGAGTAGAAACAGAGGTATGTTACTCTTTTGAAAGAAAATTATTTCACAATACTGTAATTAACCAACGACTTTCTACGTCATGTATCGTTGTAGATTTGTTGCTGATTATGAGTGATTTTATGGCGTTCTATTATTAGTAGGAACAATGATATTGCTATGACCAACCTACCGGTAGTTCTGGAAACTACAGCGCGTGAAAAAAGAAATGCAATGAGGAAATGCGAAGCAGTTGCGTTAGAGTGAAAAGTTCGCCGGCGTCAATAATGAATCGTGTTGACGTCACAGGGGTTCATTCTTGCAGAGCAATCTTGCAAAGCAATCTTGCGTCCCCTCTGGATTCAATGATCGCTGAATTTCCACTATGACCTATACATATAACTCCTCAAGAATCGTGATCATACTGCGATAGGGCATGTGTTTTTACTCAACAACCCTGATGAAAAGATTGATTCTGCCGTTCGTTGTCGCCACCAGCATGCTTGCGTCTACTCCCATCAACTATGGATCAGGCCCTTATTTACAGCCTTGACTTCACGTATGAAGTTAGACGACGTTAAAATATAGGAAGACTTGACAGTTCTATAACGATGCGCAAAACCCGTACCTTATCATCGATCATGATGCTACGTGTACCGATCGTAGCAAGAGTCGTTTGAAACATTGTTTGTAATACACTCCTCTCCTACTGTATAACTACAGCTTCTGTCAACGCGAAAGGTATTCCTTGTAATGGCACGGGCTATCACATGGGTAATATTACCGAAGGTTGCTTGGTAATTGTGCCATTCTAATCCCTGCCGGTCTAATTCTCTCAGAGACGGCGATATCTTTTGCATTCAAAATCTTCTCAGTTATTTACTATCCGTCACCCGAATACGGTCCCAATTTTTGAAGCACGGTTTCCATTGCCTTTTCCACGAATAAGGAATCGTGGTGCACGTGCGACTAAGTTGAGACTGATCACCATGATAATAAAAATTCTCACCTCTCCCACTGTTGGTAGCATAAGCAGCCCTACCAACGACTTGATCATCCCTCGGTCTAAAACCCATTTCGTTGTTGAATTTATTACCGTATGTCGTCATATCGGAATTCTCGTCCAATATTCCACTCGCATCGCTGCGACGACAAACTCTACCTCCACGGCGAACGCCACCATCGTACAGAGGCTCCATCTGAGAGGAATCCGTGTCGGATTCCACCTCACGTCCCCTCCGTTCGATCCAGTCGGAAACGTACGCACGGAAGGCAGCGTTGGTAGCTGCCTCACCTTCTACGACTGCTTCGAGGTTCAGGACACCCTCGCGCGTAGTTTCGTTCCACATTTGTAGGCTAGACACGCAGCGATCGAGTCGCTCTTCGAGTTGCAGAACATAACGGTTTTCCAGTCGATTCAGATGTCCCTTGTAAGCAGTTTCCTTCATGTCCAAAGCAATCAGGTTCCGGACAAACTCGGATCGCTGCTGTTGTGAGAGTTCCTCGAGAATCTCTTCCTTGGTGCCCATCGTCGACAGGACTTCACTCTGGGCATCAATGTTTGCCCTAGCGGCAATCATTTGCTGCGCCAATCGTTTGTGACCGCGGTAGAGTTGGGCGCAGACTTTCTTCACGTTGTCGATTTCTTCGCGGTCAATCGTTGCAGTATTGCCGTCGTTGCTGGCAGTCTCACCATGAACGTGGGGTTTCTGCTGGCAATGGTACCAATGACGGTTCTGGTTCTGGTTCTGTTTCTGTTTCTGGTGTTGACCCTGTATATGTCTTTGCTGATCTTGGCGCTGATGCTGCGAACGTACAGTAGTGTTTGATACGACAGCGGTTGCGTCATCCACGATGAGAGCGCTGTGCTTTGGTAATGGCAGCGATGATTGCCTGCGAATTGAAGGAACAGGACTACAAGGACTACCAGGACCACCAGGAGCCGCGGAAGACAAGCTCTTTTCGTTGTTATTGTTGGGACGAATACTCGACGTGCGGGTTCGAGGTCGGCGCAAAGGATACGAGGGAGGAGGAGAAAGGAGGGGGGGTGATTTTGTTTTTGTTGCGTTTGCACCTGGCTGCTGCTGCTGCTGCAGACGGTAGCGTCGTTGTCGCTCTTGTTGTTGTTGTTGTTGTTGTTGTTTTTGTTGCCGGATTTGATTCTGTTGCATTTGCAGGCTGCGTCGTTTCTCGTTGCGTTCCGTGACCCAGTAGCTCAGGGGTCGGCTCAGGAGCTCAATGAGACCGGGTCGATATCGGGAATCATCGCCACATTTTTTGTTCGTTTCTTTTCCGTAGGTGCGCTTGGCGTAGGACAATGGATCTTCCGGGCAGTCCGAGTTGGTAATGCAGAGGCCAAACGGCGAGGCCTCCAAGAGGAGGGTCACGACATCCAGTGCCGCGTTGTGATGGAGAGCGACTTGGAGAGGGGTTGGACCACTGGAAGCAACGTCCATCACGCGGGGATTGATGGTCAAGATGAAGCCAATGACCGAGGCAGGAGCACGGTGCTTGAGCGCCAAAAATAGTCCCTTTTGTGTCGCGAGAAAGGGTTCGGCGGTCAAAGCATCCGCGGCATTGATAGTCTTGTTGGTGGCTTGCAACAGGGCCTGGATGCTTGTCCAGCAACTTTTTTTATTCTTGTTATTATTTTCGGTCTCGCGAGCAGCGGTCGTTGTGTCCGAGGATCTTTCGT
Organism: Pseudo-nitzschia pungens; assembly: GCA_037355855.1. Taxonomy (NCBI): domain Eukaryota; phylum Bacillariophyta; class Bacillariophyceae; order Bacillariales; family Bacillariaceae; genus Pseudo-nitzschia; species Pseudo-nitzschia pungens. Next base: position 2,174,418 of record CM074760.1, on the reverse strand, counting down.
TCCCACTTGTGCTGGCAGGAGAAATCGTTGCCGTTGCAGCCTTGAAGTGGTGCCGTTGCTTTCTGTGATGATGGTATTGCTTAAATGTCATGGGTGGAGTCGTTTGCTTGGTCGTTGTCGCATGCGGAGGAGTGATGCTCTCAACTGATGTATCAGATTCATCGCTGGGATTACTGCCTTTAGTGCTATCCGCGCTATCGCTATCGCTGTCACTATCGCTGCTGTCACTGCTGCTGCTGCTGCTGCTGCTAGTGTCACATGGAGGAGTGTGTTGAAACAGCCGCTGACAACGAGGAGGAGAAGGATTTCCTTCGGGAGTCACCGGGACGGGCCATGGGACTCGTACCGCCGCTGCCGTGTTGACTGCCCAGGAAACCGAGCGTTCTCTATGGATACTGCGAGCGCTGTCGTTGTCGTCGCCGTTGTCGCTGCTGCTGCTGCTACTCTCGTTGCTATTGCTTTCGTTGTCGCTGCTGCTGCTGCGGCCGAGTGAAGAGCAAGAGGAGGAGAACAGGAATCCGTTGCGGTCGATGTCGATCTTCTTCGGTTTGGAACGGCCGTTGTCGGTTGCTTGAAACTGGTGAGTGTGGGTCATGGTGATGGATGGATGGATGGATGGATGGAAAAGTGGGTGTGTGGGTGGAAGACGAAAGGTAATTTCGCCTAGAAGCTGGGTTTCTTTATCGCTTTGGAAACCCAGCACTTGACAAAGCAAGAGGGCTAGAATTCTTCTGTCGAGAGATGGATAAACTAGTAATTCTTCTGTGCTGTGCTGTGCTGTGCTATGCCGTGCTGTGCTTGACTTTGCTTGATGTGCCGGTGTGTGCTCCCTGCTTTTTTGTGATTGATTGTTGTGTGTTCAACGGGTATTCGTTGATTCGTTGATTCCTACTGTTCTCTTCCCCCCTCCTGCAACTAACAATCGATTGATCCATCGATCGATCTCGTCGATGGGCATCTTGCTGTGGTGAGGCGCGTACGAAAGCGGAGGTAAGCGACGGAATTCTCACACTCGGAGTGAATTGGGAAGAGGAGGAGGAGGTGCCAATGCGGTAGGATCACGCTGTATTCTTGCGCTAGATGCGATCGGAGGCTTGGAAAGAAATCTCTTCTCCGATAGTAGACTACCGCAGGGGGCCGGTCACGACTCGAGATACGGTACAAAACCAAAAATCCTCGAAGCACAAAGAGACCCCATGACAAATCCACCGTTCACCAAAACACAACAGAACACGGCACATGAACACATCTCATGAACACATCACACGAACTCATCAGAAACAAACACACACACACACACACACGCACACACACTCTAGGAGCATGGAGTATCCAGCGAGGAGTCGGACAACGTGGGAGTGGTAGGCCACCGACTATTTTCCGTGGGAGTACTTGTACCGGTATTTTGTGGCGACTGCAGCAGCAGAGCGAACCGGCAGTGGCAAATGGGAGGTGGTGACTTTGTATCAAGAGACAAAGAGAAAAGGATAGAGAAGGGCGGGTTGGAGCAGGCCTCTTACCACACAAGTAGGAAAGGGAGGAAGTCTTACAGGAACTCATTGTGGGAATGATTTTAAAAGAGACGGAACAAATCCGGAAACCAAAGAAGTCGAATTTTTAAAGCTTGAGAATCATTTAGACAGCGAACACATGACACCTCCGGTTTCGAACCACGTGCTCGTACTACGAGTAAGCTACTGTACACAGTAAGTAAGGTTACACCATTATTTTCTGTACCCTTTTTTCAAAGATATCTTACATGACATCATGTACGTTTTCCAAAACATACCGTAACCTTACGGTAGGCCTTACCAGGTAACCTTAGAGTGAAATCTGGATCCAACGAGTAACGGACGAAGGACGAGCGTACGGTATGATACTTTGAATCTCAATTCAAAAAGAAGTCTGTCCCGCCGTCTGTCATCGTTTCGTTTCGAGCTCTCCCTCCACCGCACATCCCTTTCGTACGATCATGAGCACAAAATTACAAGTACAAAGACAACGAGTTTGTTCCCTGAGCTTCCAAACGAAATAACTACGAGTAACTTACACGTAAATTACCGCAATTACTTATCTAGTTTTTGCCTCGGTCGCTTGTTTCGTGGAAGTACGTATCCTGTCGTAAACTATCGTACTGTAGCAGGTGGGAAAGGTTACACCGGTAGAATTACAAGTATAGCCAAAACCAACAAACGCTTCCTCCTCCTTTCTCGTTGCCGCAATCAGCTCCAGCAGTCTCGCACTCCCTACGGTACAGCACCCGCAATCGTCCCTCAACTTTCTTGCCACTGCCAAGCAAAGGAATTTCCACCATGCCCGAAGTAAGTATAGCAGGACTATGCATGACTTGCCCGAATCTGTCACGACTGATTAGAGGATGGCGTGGAAGCTGCGGAGTTCATTAGGCATTCCACTGTCGTTTCGCAGCAGTGACACCTATTCACGTATGCATGGATTGGATGGATACATAGATTGGATGGATAAATAGATGGACGGATCCGTCGACAGAATGACAAATCCATCGACCCACGACAATCTCCGTTCTGGTTCTGATCCGTTTTCCTTTGCTCGTCCTCTCTCCCGCACCGCACCCAACCTCGCAACCAACAGATCGAAGAAATCGACGAGACCGCCGACGACGTCCCCCAGCTCGAGGAAATCGACGACGTCCCCCAGCTCGATGACGCCGGCGCCGAGGACCCCAACGCCGCCGCTGCTGCCGCCGCCGCCATGGCTGCCGCCATGCCTCCCTCCATCCAGAACCGAAACGAGAAGAAGGCCCGCAAGGCCATGCAAAAGCTCGGCATGAAGCCCGTTCCCGGAATCCTGCGGGTGACCGTCAAGAAGTCCCGAAACGTCCTCTTTGCCATCAACAAGCCAGACGTTTTCAAGTCCAGCTCGACCGACACGTACGTCATCTTTGGAGAGGCCAAGTCGGAGGACTCGGGTGCCGCCGCCCGCCAGCAGGCCGCCGGACAGCTCGCGGCCGCCAAGGAAGCCATGGCCGCCACGGCTGCCGCCGCACCCGCCGAGGCCGAGGAGCCCGAGGCCGAAACCAACGAAACCATTGACGAGACCGGAATCAAGCCCGAGGACATCGAACTCGTCATGTCTCAGGTCGGATGCAACCGTGCCAAGGCCGTGACGGGTCTCAGGGAGAACGACAACGACGTGGTCAACACGATCATGGCCTTGTCCAACTAATTCGAAACAAAACGAATCAAAACAAAACAAAACAATCCATTACGTGTACTTCTTATTGCTATCTATTGCTACGCGTACGCGCACTACAGTATGATGATTCGGAGCATGCGTGGAGCACGAGTGTGTTGTCTGCAGCTGCAATGGATGGTATCTATGTGTATCACAGCATTCAAAAATCGAAAATTGGGTGCCATCGACACTGTGTTAGTGTCACGGGAGCGCACTGCATGAAATGTGTACGTGAAAGGTGTCGCCTATGGATGTTACCGCTCCTTGGCCGTAGAAGTACTTCTTCTTTGTGCATTGCCCTTGTTTTCCCTCTTGTCACGGAGTTCCTTCATTTTGATATCTAGATCCAAAAAGATTTGATTGCTGTTCGCAATCCGTGCCTCGGCAGATTTTTTTGTACCGTCGTTGCTGTGGGTGTCGTCGTCGGTGTCGTCAAAGCTAAAACCCGCATCGTAATACAAATCACGCGTGGGGAGACTGCTGTCCTGGCTGCTGCTTCCATCGCCGTTCTCGTTGCCCCCGCTCGTCGCGTTCTTCCGACCCCCGATGCCAGAATTCGGGGCCGCGAGGGTGGTTTCGATCGTGTCGTCTCGATACAGGGCAACGACCCCTTGTTCGATATCGGCTTGGGTGCGATGATCCGTCACCGCACTCACCGCGAAGGAGTCGTCCCGACTGTTCGCTCTGGCGATGCAAACGGAGGAGGGGTAGTCGTGGCCGTTGGTGTTGTTGGCGTTGTTGTTGCCGGTGGTGGTGATGCTGGTGCTAATGGTTCCGCTATGGTTGCTGGGTTGCGTCTCGTCGTTGTTCGCATGGCAGGCAGCAGTGACATCAGCCCCAACGGCAACAGCGACGGAGTTTTGGCGGTCCTTTTCGACACTCACGGCCGCCGCATCGTCGTTCTTGTGGTCGTCATCGTTGTCACTGTCGTTGTCGTTGTCGTCGTCCGTCAGCCCGCACAGGGTCAGGAACCAGCTCACCAAAAACAGGGCGCACGCCATGAGATTCACGAGGGCTCCGGTGAGCCACGGGCAGTGCCAGTAGCTGTGGGAATGGTTGCACCAGGACAGGGACGAGACCATGCCCGCCATTTGGAGCCCGGTGGTGAGCAGCACCAGCGTGCAGCCCCAGAATCGCGTGGGATTGCCTACCAGGATCAGACACAACGAAACAAAGGCGACGATCGGCCCCAGCACCCCGCATACCTGGGATGTCAGCTTCCATGGATGGTGGGTGCCGACCCAGATTCTTCCGGGATACGGCACGCACTGGTGAGACAAGTCGTAGTCGTAGTCCTCGGTGATGGTAGCGGCAGCTGCAACGATTCCCCGGGTTTCTTGATGATAGCGAAAGAGACCCACGCCGACAACAACGCTCGAGTCGAGGTATGGTTGTTGTTCCGGAAGAAAAAGGTTCGCATCAACGTTGTTGTGGGTGTGGAAGACGTCGTAGTTTTCGTCGACCAAGTACCATCGACAGGAACAAACAGCAAAAATTGCACAAACCATGCCGAGTCCGAGGAAGAGAGCGATGATTGCTTTCGCACAGAGCGTGCGTCCTTGCTGAAAGAGAGGTCCTGGCATTGTGGCGGCTGTCACAGAGAGAGTCTGAGTGTTTTCGTGTGTTTTTGCGTTGCCTTCGATCTAACCCAGATCACTGCGATGGTATTTGTAATAGATAGTGTTGGGAATCGAGACTTTCCAACAAAAGAAATTGTATTTCTTCTCTTTTGCGATTGTGCTTTTTCGTTTCTATTTTCGTCGCTCGTTGTCGGTTCGAGAATGACTACTAGTAGCGTCAAAGCCGAGCTAGACGTCTCTTTCGGTTTCTCTTCAAAACGGAGCTCATCGCAGCACACAAGAAATGCAACCCAAGAAAACGTAACGCATCCATACTGGTTGTATGGTTTTTGAAAACATACTGGTAGGGCTTTCGTTTTGTTCGGTGATGAAACGTGGAGAAGGCATGTTTGCACTTGGTTGTTTGTTGGAGGGAGATTGATTTTTTCCAAGTTTTTCCGAAAACCAACTTTGAATACATCTTTTTTTTTTCCTCTTTTTTTTTTAAAAATGTCGTTACGTGTTCTTGGGAGTTCTCATCGGCACAAGACACGTAAGATTTATCCTACTAATTACGTAGTACTTCGTATGTTCGATGTACTAGTATGTAGTAGTAACTAGTCAGGACTGTGATTAGTACTACTAGTACGAGTAATTACTTACTACACGAACTAGTACACACCATGGATTCAATCTAAAAAAATGATACTATATGCTGATACGAGTAAGTTAAGCTTACTAACTTACCGTTAGTGTTGGAAAAATATTAAGGATAAGGTGAAAATGAACGTTGAGAAATCAGAACAACAAGAAATGACGTTTATGAAGAAGCATCACAATCGAGGAAATTTATGGACAATTATGATCAAAATGGCATGTGAGCCATTCATTCACTTTTTATTTTAATACAATTAGTACATTGAGTTTTATGTTACACCGATTGTAGGCTTGTTTACGTGAAATTTACAAGATATTAAAATAAAAAGTGGGAAATACAACTGATGGCTATCGGATAGTTGACAAGACCATGACGATAGAGAAAGAAGAAACAAAGATCGCACAAGAGATCGACGAGGACGACGAGTCCAGTAAGACAAAGAAGAAAAGCCCAAAGAAGAAAGGAAAAGTGGGGTCGAATACCACAACAACGTCCTTCAAAGGGAAGACAGCTGCGCTCAAGGATCATGTTTTCATATACCACCAATTACATGACAAAAAGTGGATCCGGGCAAAGCAGGAATTTATCAGCTATGCGTCCAGGACGTATGGCGGTGATGAAGAAACTAGTTTGGAGCAAGGAAAACTGACCATTATTACCATGGATGAACCATCCCCACCAACTGCAACGGAAATGGCAAGTATGGATGATACTGAAAAAGAGTTCGCAAGGGATGATTACAAAACCGATCGAAAAGCATACAAGGACCTTATGGTGAAGACTAAAAAGAACCTATCCAAGCTATATGCAGTTCTATGGGGACAATGTGATCCCATCATGCAGAACAAAATGAGAGCAGTCCCAGGATACGAGGACGCCCAGCTCAACAAGTCCGTAATTGATCTACTATCAATCATCGAAACAGTATGTGAACAAGGGGACCTATCAAGAAACAGAAGGGTGCAACGCTTTATATCAAGAAAAAAGGTGTACAACTTGAGACAAACGGACGACATGGATCTGGGTGAATATCTAGAAAAGTTCCAGGCACTGGTAAATGTGGCAGAGAAAAATGGAGCATTATTCTACGAAAGTGAGGATGTGGAAGATGCGATGATGGAAGCCGGCTTACAGAGATCGGAAACAATTATGGAACCACCTCCAATAATCAAGACCGAAACAACCAAGGAAGGAGAAACCACAACCAAGCAAGAGGAACCAACCCCTGAACCCAGGAGTGCCGAAATCCCGAAGGAGATTATCGAACAGGCGAGAGACAGAGCTCTCGCAATCATCTTCTTCATGAACTCCAATGACAACAAATATGGGGTATACAAACAGGAATGCCATAATGCAATGGCTAAAGGACGCGATGAATATCCAAAGACAGTCACTGCGGCTCACACTGCATTAGAGGACTACAAATTCAATCCAAGATTATACCAAATCCGGAACGTGAACAACTATAACAAGACACGCTTCTCTGGACACCAATTTCTCGTGGACAGCGGCCCTGTGGAGGACTCATCCGGCAAGCGAAAACAGAAAGAGGAATACTATTGTTATAACTGTGGAAGAAAGAACGAGTGTATGGCTTACGATTGCCCACACAAAACCAAAGAGAATGGTGCGCCGACAAGGACAGAACGGAGACGCCTACGAGAAGAAGGGGAGAGCGTCGACAGCGGCGACCAACACCTTCAAGAAACTGATAGCAGTGACGCAGCAGACGAACAAAGTGAATACAATGATTGGGAATTGGAACTGGATGGAGACGATTATGGTATTGGATTCTATATGAATGCCGAACTCGAAGACAAGATACTGGTCGAAGATCTCCGAGGCAAGAATAAGCACGCATTTAATCAATGCAAGCATCGACTGAACCCGAGATGGATACTCATTGACAACTGTTCCAGTGTTAATGTGTTTTATAACAAGAGATTCCTACAAAACATCAGAAAAGCCGACAAGGCATTACACCTATACACGAACGCGGGCAAGGCAATCATTACGATGATAGGGGATCTACCAGGCTTTGGCGAGGTATATTATTACCCCAAAGGGATCGCCAATATCCTATCGTTCCATATTGTCACCAACATGCCCGGGTACACAGTTGAGTATAACAATGCCATTGAGGATGCATTCAACGTAACGAACAAAAATGGCGAGAAGAGAAAGTTTGTGCCTTCCCAAAAAGGATTGTACTACTGGGACAGCAGCACAGCCATCGCTAAACAGGCAGCCGAATCATTCGCCGAAGTAGACATCGAAGCCATCGCAGTGGATACAGTACAAGGGAACAAGGCCAAATATTCAAAGCGAGACAACGAGCGAGCAAACAAGGTTCGACTACTACAGAATATCACTAACTGGAGTGATGCAGATATGATGCGAATCACCAAATATGGGTCACTACTTAATAACCCATTCAATCCGCGGGACATCACTATCACCAGGGCCATCCTGGGACCAAGTATATCCGGTCTACAGGGTAAAACAATCCGACAGAAACGGAAGGAGGTTGAGGGACATCTTGTACCGGTCCCACGCCAAGTCATGGATCACTATCAGGATATCACCCTATCGTTGGACATCATGCATGTTAACACGATACCATTCCTTGTGACAATATCCAAGCACATCCACTACGGGACAGCCACACCCCTACAAAAGATGACAGAGGAGATCATGTACTCGGTGTTGACCGACCTTGATAAGTTCTATAAGAAGCGAGGATTCAAGATTGGATTAGTACTGGCGGATAAACAGTTTGAATGCCTTGATAATGAGGTTGCCGAGCTTGAGATACTCATGAATATTGCAGCCCAAGATGAACACGTACCTGAAGTGGAACGATACATTCGAGTAATAAAGGAGCGAGCCCGGAGCGCCTTAAGTAATACACCTTTCGGCAGGATCCCCAGCAGAATGGTCATCGGATTGATCGCTGGAGTCTTGTTCTATATGAATGGAACACCATGGGAGAAGGGAGTATCTAAGATCCTGTCACCAATGACCATAGTCACAGGGAGAAAATTGGACTACAGGTTACACTGCAGAGTGCCATTTGGGGCATACGCGCAGGTCCGGAGGGGGACAGATAACACTATGCGGGAGCGAACGTTCGGGGCAATTGCAATGGGACCAATGAATAACATGCAAGGTGGTATGACATTCATGAGCCTATTAACCGGAAGGAAGGTAGAACGGGACAAATCTGACTTCACCATCCTGCCAATGCCAGATGAAGTAATTGTCCAAGTAGAGACAATGGCTAAACAGAGCCCCAACGGGCTTATTTTTGGGGATGACACCTCGAACGCTACCCAACCGGATGATGTGGAATTAACAACAGATAACCACGAAACAGAAATGGAGAATGATGAATCGACTACAAGCGATGCTGATATCGACCAGGACAGTGTCAACGACGACGTCGAAAGCACAGGAGTGGCAGAGACCAGCGAGGAGATAAACTCCGAAAATACAGGAGTGGACCAACATGAGAATGATGAATTAGATGAACAGGCCATAATTGACAATCAGGATGAGGAGATTGAATTCATGGCACAATCGGACGACGAAAACGAAGTAAATACCGATGACGAAGAACAAGAGGAATCCGAGATAACTGACGACGACAGCGTCAAGGAATTACGCAGGTCGGAGCGAACAACAAGCCGACCTGTCTACCGTGGATTCGAAGATGCCTTTGTGCATGTGCAAGTCCTTCAATCAGGAATCGAACAATGCAATTACAATCGGGCAATGTGTTTCCTTCACCAAGCTTCAGAAAGATGTCACGATAAAGTGAGTCACCATTTAATGACGCAGTATGGACTGAAGGCCGGTCTTAAGAAATTCGGAAAGGAGGGACAAGAAGCAACCACCAAAGAAATGAAACAGATGTTGTCAAGAGAGGTTTTCGAAGAAATAGAGTATTCCACCCTGACTAATAAAGACAAGCAGTTAGCATTGCCAATCCTCCTCTTTCTCACTCAGAAGAGAGATGGATCCATAAAGGGTCGAGCATGCGCTGATGGGAGGAAACAACGGATATGGATGCAAAAGGAAGACACGAAATCACCAACGGTCTCAACCGAAGGACTGTTCTATCTATTGATGTTAGATGCGTACGAAGGACGCGAGGTGGCCACACTGGATTTACCGGGACATTTCTTACAGACGCCAATGGAGGGACGCCTCATATTGAGAGTGGATGGAGAGTTGGCAACAGCCTTAGTTGATCTGGACAAGGGACGGTGGGAAAAGCATCTTCAGATTGTCCGAGGACGTCCGGTGATATTTGTCAAATGCAGTAAAGCGATTTATGGGACTCTGAATGCAGCGTTGCTCTCCTATAAGAAGCTGATAGGGCACCTATCCGAATGGGGGTTTGAAATGAACCCGTATGACCATTGCGTCTGGAACAAAGACATTGACAACAAACAAATGACTGTGGCATTTCATGTCGACGATATGAAGATAAGCCACGTCAATCCAAAGGAAGTAACCGGAATGATTGAAAGACTCCGGGGAATCTATGGAAAAACAGATCCAATGACAGTCACCCGTGGAAAGATCCACGAGTACCTGGGAATGACAATTGACTTCACAACACCAAAGGAGGTGAAGATAACAATGTATGATTACGTGCAGAAGATCATCAATGACCTCGCCGTCGATATGATCGGAACAAGGATGACAGCAGCCCCCGATTATTTATTCCACACATCGGATGGAACTGATGATACCAAGAAATTAGACGCTGATGCAAGGGATTACTTCCATACCATGACAGCGAGAGCGCTATATTTAGGGAAGAGAGCTCGACCCGATTTGCAAACAGCGGTGGCTTTCCTGTGTACACGGGTGCGCGAACCGGATGAACATGATTACAAGAAGCTGGGACATTTGATGAAATATTTGCAGGAGACAAGACATATGCCATTAATTCTGCGATACAACGGGAAAGAGATCTCCCTATACATTGATGGTGCTCATGCGGTACATGGGGACATGCGCGGGCACGTAGGAGTTATGGCAACCGGAGGGAGAGGAACATTATATGCATCCTCCACGAAGACCAAACTGAATACAGTGAGCTCAACTGAGACAGAGATCGTGTCGGTTGGTGAAAAGCTACCAAAACACATATGGTTTCGGTACTTCCGTATAGCCCAAGGAGGGAACAGCGAAGAAGACATTTTATATCAGGATAACGAGGCAGCAATATTGCTCGAGAAGAATGGCAGGATGTCATGTGGTAAAGGATCCAAACATATTAACATCCGATATTTCTTTATCACTGACAAAATCAACCGGAAAGAGATCAAGGTACAATATTGCCCCACCAAGGAGATGATCGCAGATTACTTCACCAAGCCTCTACAGGGAGGGTTGTTCCGGAAGTTCCGGAACCTCATTCTGGGTGTAAGGGATGAAGATATCAAGCAATACAAACAAGAATATCAACAGGCAATCGATAAGTTTGGATTAAACGTAAGAACTGACGATCAGAGTTAAATCCACAGGAGTGTGTTGGAAAAATATTAAGGATAAGGTGAAAATGAACGTTGAGAAATCAGAACAACAAGAAATGACGTTTATGAAGAAGCATCACAATCGAGGAAATTTATGGACAATTATGATCAAAATGGCATGTGAGCCATTCATTCACTTTTTATTTTAATACAATTAGTACATTGAGTTTTATGTTACACCGATTGTAGGCTTGTTTACGTGAAATTTACAAGAGTTAGAGCCTTACTTACTGTTCGTTGTTTTCCATCCACGGATGTCGGATCACGAAAAAAAAATCACATCATTCTTCATTTGTCAGACATGGCCAGAAATATGATATTTGATGCTATACTCAGCAGAAGGTGCTGAAGCTCCTCTATTGCTGCAACAAGACACTACTATTACACGTACTTATATGTCATGAGAAAAATTTTCTAGGTCGCTCTACATTCAACAAAATCTTCAAGCCCTACCACCACGACCACCCAGGTATCGAAGGAGGAGATCGCAGTGCGTACGTAGTTATACGTTCATTGCTTCTACGATTTGAATGCCATGGCATTCGATGGATTGGTAGAACTGTTTCGACACCCTGAATACAAAAAATAATGTTCGGTTGGTGGTTGCCGGGCAGGCAGGAAAATAACAGGCGTACTTCACAACCGATCTGTGTCATCAAGAACTTAAGTTTCAGAGTTCGTTGACAGTTCGTTTATGCAACGTTGTGGCTAGGTATACCAAGCTAGAGCTATTGGCTGGTATTGCTAAACAGTACTACTAGTAACATATTCTTTAAAATAAATTGATGCATACAGTTCTTTTGCCTAGTGTACAGTTATTATTATAATTTCATACTCGCGATATCCTATTCCAGAGCAAAAAGTCGCATGTGCTCGTACCGGGGAGCTTTCATGTCATTCCGCAAATGAAAGAAAGCACCTTGTATTTCCCGAATCGGACAAAAGACCGGCGCGGTCTGAATTCACCGCGATCGCATCGAATCTCCGCTCCTTGCCCCACTACTTGTTGGAGATCGGAATCGGATTGTGTACGTACCAAGCGCTTGCCTGCTCGTCTGCCTGCCCATCGGTTCGTGCGTGTTAGGTTCGCAAGGATTGTCGTTTCACATCCCAACAACTTGCACCACGTAGCCGTACTCTACAAAACTGAAAATTGTCATGGTTGCTGCTTCCTTCTCTTTCTCTCTCTTTCCAACTCCCCCGACCGGTGGCGGAACCACACCGTACAACGAGACATCCACCGCAACCGTGTGCTGCTGCCACGCTGCAATTACAACCGCAACACAGAACCAGAACCGTGACAACGTTGAGTGTTGTACGATCCGTCCGTTCCACAGGTATGGCTTGCCGGTTGGTGACTCACACACTGCGGCAGTGTTTCGCTGTGCGATTTGTTACCGTTTGGCGCAACGCACCGTTCCAACGAAACTCTCCCTCCCCAGCCCTTTTTCCATCTACTTCTCTCACACAATACGAAACCACGTGTTTCGGGTCGATCACTGTCCAAAAGCCAACCAAACGCCTGGTCTCGACTCAGGCCAAACCTATTGGTGCCTCGTCGCCGCAGCGGTCGAGAACCGCGAGGAATCCGTCGAACTGGAAAGCGGTTTGACATCGGGAACCGCGTCTTCCATTTCCTCGTCTCGATGGCCACCGGCAGAGTGGAGGTCACTGCTTATCGTTATCGTCTCTTTAGTCCTTCGATTGGGAGTCGCTACGGCCGCCGGGTCCGCAGCGGGTTGGTGACTGCTTCGGCTTGCTCGGTTTCCCTTGGACCAACCGTGCTGTCGTCGCTGTTTCTTTTCCTTTTCGTAGTTGCTGCTCGGCTCGCCTTCTCCCTCTTCCACGACGGTTTCCGCGTGCCGGTGTTCCCGCTGTGAGGATTGCTGCGATTGTTGCGGGGGGTGGAATTGCTGTTGTCGCTGCAAAATGTTCATCATCCGCACACTCGAATGGGAATCGGTGGCCATGATGGTTCGAATCTCGTCCTTTGCCTGTCCGATTTTGAATTCGTGAAAGAGTTTCATCGGCGGTGTTGATTCCTGGATGTGGGCGTATTTGGAATCAAAGTACAGTGTAGAGGTAATCGTGTCCTCGCCATTGGTGTTGAGGGTTGCGGTATCGGAACAATCCACGCTTCGGAGGTCTTGCTCCTCCTGCTCTTCTTCGGTCCCCCGGATAGGGGTCGCAAAACAAAGGGCCAGAGAGGGATTGAGCAGCCGAGCAAAATCGGTTTGGGGGCCCTTGCTGCTGCTTTTGTAGTTGCTCTCCGAGTTGTTGTGAGACGATCCCGATTTTCCGGCATTGCTCGATTTGATTCCGTTCTTGTTGCGGAAGATTTCTTCCCGGGTTTGCGAAGATCGTTTTCTCTTGACGCGATACCTCGGGGGATTGGCAGCCAATTTGGCCTGAGCAAGGGCTTGCGCCGTTTCGTTGTCAATCTTGGAGCTTTGCGTCTTCGACGAGGTTCCATAGCCCTCCGGTCTGGGAGGTTGTCCGTACGAAGAGCGGCTGTGTGTGCTGCCCGCTGTTTGTTGCTTATTCGGAGACTTGTTGCGGCTGTTGGCGTTTTGGGTCTGTTCGAATAGTTCGTCGTATTGTTGGTCGTTGAGCTTCAATTGATTCGTTCGCCTCTTTCCGTCGTGGGAGGAAACCTGTGAATTGACCTGCGTTAGTTTCCGCTCGTTGTCGTCCATGCTCTCTGTGGCGTCCATTGGCTGACCCGCTGTTCCTCCTCCCCGCGTAGTGGGAGTGTGGCCGAAACATCGGCAGACGTTTTCGAACAAACTCTGAAACTGGGCGTTCATCCTTTTGTTTCCTTCGGTTTTGGATGATTTGCTTTCGCTTCTCTTCGGATCGCTGGTTCCACACGTTGGCCAACTTCGGGAGTTCTGTATTGTATTGTATATTGTATTGCGTAGTTCTGCGTTGATCTCTACGTATTGGGTGGAACAATAGTCTGCAGCCAACAAACAAAAGCTTCTATCCGAATTTCACAAAGAAAAGGCGGGTGGAAGGAGACCGTTCACTAACTCGATGGTGTGGATGTTTCGAACTAGAGTGCTGGCAGATGAGACTTGCGAACAGAGAGGCACGTCTTCCGACTCTAGAGGTCCGACAGAAACGATGACAGCTGCGCTGGAACCGAACGCGGGCAAGGTTCACTCCTTTCTTCTTGTTTCGAACGGTTTGTTGCGATGGATGCTTCTTCTCGTCTGGTATGCCTTCTCGCCAAAGTCTTTACACTAGAGGAGCGTTGAGATGTGCAACAGAGAGTCGGTGTTGGAGTGGGATGTTGGCTTCGTTGGATGCTTTGGAGGTCGGGCGGACGGTGCCTTTGTTGTTGTCTTCCAATACACAACGATGGGGGATCGAAGTCTACTGATTATTAAGACAATAAATTGGACCATACTCAATTCAGCAACTTATGTATCTCTCGATACTGCATCTTACGAGAGAGTTCAGCGGCCCAAAAATGAGGTAGCTCGCGGTCTGTACCGTATCATACGACAACCTACAGATAGGTACTGATACACTGGTTCTCAGTACCAGTACTCTAATTACGGCAAGGGTCTGGCGCAGGGCAAAACAATACCACACCAAAAAATTATCGTAACCTTACCGTACGACCTGGGCTACGTCGTGCTGTGTTGGGTTGCGTCCACGTGCGTGGGGTGGATGGATGTTCATACTCAATACTAGCATTGCGTTTGGATTGCGCAACCGCAAAATTTGGCCCAAGCGCGCACCAACACGATCGGTGTTGACAAAAGAACCGCGTTTTTTTTGCCACTATCCACGATAGAGATGGACGAATTTGTAAGTAAAAAATTCCAACAGTTTGTCCCACCGCTGTATAACCGTAGGAGCACGCACGGACCGATATTTTGGCAGGAAAAAGCGCACGGGAATCAATCAGTACCGATTGATTCTTCTCATTCGGGGTTTTTTTTTCCCGATGGATGAATGGAGTTGATCGAGTGGACGATGATGATTCGTACGAGGTAAGATCCTTACGTAATCTTATTGCATTCCAGTTCGTCGGTGACGAAAAATAATTCGTTGCCACCAAAGGTCAACAAACAACACGCACCATCCTCTCAAGTGAGTCGAGTATCAGCGAAATAATGTTGGACGAACGAACGAATCAACATTCAAAAATCCATTGTATTGTACAAAGGTTAAAACGATTATGATGACCCTCGAATGCGGTACCCGGTGCCGTTCTTCTACACCTTCGAATGTAGTTTCGTGATTCAAGATCGATTGACATCTGGATACGGTGTGGTTCGATTGGTGAGATACTTTTCTGGAGATTTTCATCAAAACTTGGGTGCTTACCGGTACTATTGAATCCCTTTCGCACACGTCGGATCTGTCCCATCCTGATTCGTACTCGCACCCGGTCGAGGCAAGGAGACCAAGTCGAGCATCACGGATGCATACCAGAGAAGCAGGACTCATTCTGTTGGCGCATAGTATGCAATATGGATCGACGGTCACGTCTTTTTTTCCGCAGGATACAGGTATCTTTCAGCCAGTCGGTGGGCCAAACGGTTCTCATCCAAGGAGCGAATCGGAACAAAAAATAATGCTTCCTATTTCGGAGTAAGACTTACTTCGTGGTACTACAGCATCCGCCTGGAACGACTTGAATCAGAGCCTGAGACTACTACCCTGCCGGTGTGCAAGTTGAGGGCGACACCGAAGAAGTGGGACGTTTTGCGGAGGGTTGGAACGCCAGAGTCGTGGCAACGAGAAGAATTAAGCGAAGCGACGCCGATGTAGAACCCCGCAAGCGGGAACCAACAAACAGCCCAAGAGTAGACATTCATCTGCAGGGATGGGAACAATTACATTCCAGAAGAAAAAGCGTCCCAGCAGCTCGTTGGTAGCATTGTGAGATCAGGTTGCAAGAACGGCATGCTCTTTGAGGGAAGCATGCCCTTTGAGATGGCTTTTTCGCACCGTTCCTGAAGCTGTGGTCACTCCGTCCTTCGAGAAACTAGACTGGAATTCGCAGAGGCTTCTGCTCACTTCCCTTTCCTAAGGGCCGAATCTACCGCAAGGAAGTTGAGATTTTGTAGCGAACAAAAAATTTGCATCAAGCATAACAGATTTAGCCGCTCTGCGATTAAGCTTCGAATACATGCATTTTAGAATTACGTTTAACACTATGGTCCAACATGATAGGAGGACGATGTAGGAAAAAGAAGGTGGCTCCAAGATTCGATTTTGGCGTGGCATTCTTCAATAAACTACAAGTAGTCAATGCCATTCGTGCCCATAATTTTCATCTACTTTGAGCTTTGGATTATGCCTGATCATTGTGTGGTTGCAGGTGCCTTGTATTCCGCTCCTGTCGATGCTTGCATCCACTTTTTCTCTTCTTCCTTTTTCGCTTCTTGGTCCGCCAAGCAAGACGCTCTAATCCAAAACACGAGGATAAATGCAAGACCGTGAAGGAAATACCAAAAGTTAGTCATGAAAATCAAGACAGACAATTGACCGTAGAATCCAGTTCGTTTGACCTGATCCCCGTCCGTGACAATAGAGCCGTCCGCCATCAACCACATGCTCAGGAAGGCGAAGTTCGACCAGACAAGGAGACCAACAATCAAACCCGTGGGGTTTCGGTTTTGTTGGATGACTGCTAGACCGTAAAAGCCAAGCACAATGAAAAGAACGATTTGCCAGATGTAAACAAACTTGAGCGATCCAGGTTGTTCGAGGTTCGCCTGCATCTGTTCACGTTGCTCTTGTGTCCTGGAAAACCCACTGTACCAAGCGGGCTGCCATTCCTGGTCCTCCATGGGCTCGCCATCTCCGTTGACAAAGAAGGAGAAGCAGTTGAACTGCCACCATTGGCATCGGTTAACGTCATAGTATTGATTCTGTATATAGTAGTCACCGCCCATGTATGCTCCACCGTAGTTATAGCCATTTCCATACTGCTCATAGTTTTGTTGTTGTTGCTCTGCGTATATTTCATACTCGTCCTGCCAGAAATATTTCATATATTCCTCTCGGTACTTCCTCATGTGAACAGTACGATAAAGTAGTGGGATCAAAACAGTCAAAACACCGGAGACCGCCCAAACCAGGCTGAGGAATGCGTTGCTTCCTGGAGTGTGGCATCGTCCATAGGTTCTCTTCACTGGTGCTGCCAATCCGTGCAATGCCTTCCGGATCTTGCTGACCTTTTTGCGTTTGCCGTATTCACTGTTTTCGAACGGATCCATGATGAGAAGTAGATGGATGGCAATGGAGTAAAAGTTTGACTTGATTGGTGAAAGATACTTTATATCGTTTGCTTCGTTCGGTGTCTGCTGGTTGTACTCTTTCGAAAGAAAATTTGTGCAAATTTCATGTCGTTGCAATCCTGATGTTACCTAAGATTTACCGGACGCAATTTCTAATTGATACAAAACCAACCGTCGGATTTCATGTTGCACATAATGCGTTACATCGTTGGATTTTTGGTACTTAGCAGAATCTGTTCCGGCGACGCGCGCATCTTATCGCTTTTTCCTAAATACGAAGCAATTGAAAGAGAGCTGGGGGCTTCCAAGTTGCTCACAAATTTTAAACAATGCGAAAAAACAAAGAAAACCGCAGAACAAGAAACTTCGACTCATCATACCGTACGATAATGAATAAGTTCCTCCGTCTTTGAGAGTTTGTTCTACGGGTTGACTGTGGTACGCACTTCGTAGCAAGACAGCCAAAATCGATTATTGACTTTCACACCTTTCTTTGTTGGGTTGAAATCAATTGCTTTGAAGTAAGACTTACGTTGTATGAGGCGAAGCACAACTTTTATGTCTCGAATGTTTCGTTTCGATAGTAGATGTGCTTTCAGTTTGCATCAGTATGCCAATACATATTTGAAAAAAATAGCGTCTTGAATCACCAAAGTGAATTGTGTAAATTCTGACAATTCATGAAAGCCGTCGAGACAAATGATTGATGAATGATGACTAAATATATATTAGGGAGTAGACTGGTTATCAATAGAAATTGCAGTTGTCCTTTCGCGACCTCGCAAGGACAATGGTAAAAGACGTGTAAAAAGGGAGTCTCCTATTCCAACTCCTCAAACCAGTGTGGGCCTGCCTGATGGGGTGCCTGATGGGGTGGTTGATGGGGGAGTCGATGAGGTTGTTGGAGGAGATTCTCCTTCCAAAGGTTTGTAGTTCTCAGCACCGGCATCGAGCTGCTTCTCTTTCGATGGAGCTTCCCGATGCATGTAGTGCCCGCGAATGGCAAAAAGAATTCCGAAGACAATTCCGAAGATGACATACCATGCATTGGTCATGAACATCAACACGGCGAATTGGCCATAGAATCCGACTTCTTGGATGTTTTCTCCATCGGTAATGATGGATCCATCTGCAAGCATCCACATGGCCAAGAAGGACATGTTCGCAAAGATAACAAGAGCAACCGTGACGCCAGTGACAACCCGGTTCTGTCGGATGACGATGAATCCATACACAAGGATGACAACGAACATAATGATTTGCCAGACGTAGGTGAATCTCAGAGCACTCGATACTTCGCCATCCTCCATCATTTGTTCCCTTGTCTCTTCAGACACGGTCCATCCACTGAACCATGAAGGATACCAACCCGCACTGGGCTCAGGTTCACCATTTTCGTTGATGTAGTATGGAAAGCAATTGAATTGATACCACTTGCACTGGTTAACATCGTAGTTTCCTCGCATTTCTTGCCATTGGTATTCGTAAAAGTAGCCTTCTCCATATTCGTTCATGTATTGGTTTTGGTACATATTTTGATAGTATTCGTTTTGCTTCTCTTCATACTGCTGTTGCGCTTCCTCCCAGTTGTACATGTAGTACATGTTCTGATAGTTGTTCACTCTCATGGTCCGATAAATGAGAGGGAAAAGAACTGTCAGCGCACCGGAGATGATCCATAGAACACCAAACATCATGTTGTGTTGACTGGAAGGAGGGTTTGTTACGGCTGGTGAGCCGCTCGTGTACACGGGAGAAGTCGACATGGTTGCAATATCGCGGGAAAGCTCCAAGTTGCTTCGAGTTCAAAAACCTTATTCTTTCTTCGAAATTGTGTCTCGACACGTAAGGAAGTTGGCTATCGGCAAAGAACACAAATAGCTGTTCCTGATGAAGATTGTCAAGGATTTGCGTGGTATCATTATTATTATTTTTTATTTTATCCACACCATAGACGGCGTTGAATTTTGGGGTGTGATACGCGTTGAACTGAAACCTTGTGCACGAGATTCCCCTTATGCATAAAAAAGTTGACACGACGTGTGGCTTTGGCGAGCGACTCACAAAATGCGTTGTGTGCGTTGAGAAGAGTTTGGACACTAGTACATACCAGTAGGTACGTCTAAGACATAGTAATAATAATTTCATCATTGGTTTTTTTCGTTCCCGGATCCTGATGATTCGCCAGAGAGAAGCGTGCCATTCGAATATTTGGAGCAGTATGGAAAAGGGATCATAATACGAATATATTATGGTACCAGGTAAGAGGACTGTAAGTTACCGGTATTCATTTTGTAGATGCCGATTTCTTTCCGTTAACAGGAATTCAATCAAAAGACACATACTAGTACTTCGTCCTTCACAACTGACTAGTAAGGTTACTACTAGTAGTACTAATACTACTACGATGGTTGCAGGAATGTCGTCAATCACAAGAACCACTAGGACTGTGTCCTTTACAAGAACCATTAGGAGTGTGTCCTTACTTAGTAGAGACTTCGAAAGTTCAAAAACTGAGAACATTGTGACTATGATTGCAATAAACAAATGGAGGTCAAGGCAATGCTGGCAGAACGAATAATCATTAGAACTGCCTACACAAAAATTCCCAAGCCTCAAGAAGTAGAATAGAACCTGCAAGAAGAAAGAGGATTTTGGCAGGTATGACCCAGAGCAACAAAGAGCTTGTTCCTGTGGAACCATTTTTGAAGTGTGCAATACAATCTCAGTAATATCAGCCAAGGATCAGTTGAAGCACTGGTTCAAGAAGGCAAGCAAGTTATCTTTGATATGACTCCCATTAGTAGTACTTGCTGCTGACTGTCACAACTAATTACTATTTGTTCCAGTTGATGATGTTTGTTGTCTGTCTGTCTGCCAAACAAGGTCGCAATGAAAGAGATTGCACTGCAGCCTTCGGAATCACCATTGGACCCACCAGGGCAACAATTATGTTAGACCTCTGCAACCAAGTCTCATCAAATAATAATAATAATATGAAGATATTTCAGCAGTACGGTATGTACCGTGATTTTGCTACAATACTGGTACGCTACCGATACTATACTTGTACTACGAAAGTCGTAACAGCTGTCCTCCGGTCAACGTAGAAATGAATACATTGGTACGTAGGAACAACGGACGGCTGTTTTAAGAACTATGTAGTATGTTAAATGTTGTTTGTGTTCCACCTTCTGTGGATCTTCTCTTCCGATGCACGTACGGAAGTTGTACATCGCTCATCTTTCTTCGTCTGAAAATTACGGAGGAAGGGTAAATTTTGGTGGGTTGGGAAAATGCCTTTAGAGTGATGCAGAAAGGATAATTGGTTCAGATCAGAAAAAATGGGAATGGCATCATTTTTCAAAGATGATTTTATCATTTTGTTCTTCGACGATATATCTATTGACAACCGACAGATTAAAATTATCCATAAGTAGTGGATCCCGAAATACAATCGGGTGGAATGCAATCACGAAAGTGTAATAAGACTTACCGTATGAGCTCCATCAACCAATACCGGGAAATCCAAACTGTAGAAATAATGCATCTTTGAGATCATCTCCTCTCACCTGAACTGGACTTTCAACGACACGATCGAAGTAAGCCCACATTACGGTAGTGGATTCCTCGTCGCCAAGAACCTGTTCCCCGATCTATCGTCCAGCGAAAGGATTTCTTCGTCTTCCTGTTTTTGTTCGATTATTTTTCGACAAACCTCAAAAATACGAGTGCTCCCGAAAACTGATCGACAACGGATTGCAGTGCTCGGATTAAGATGATTGCAAATGCAGCATCACATGTTCAGATAAGGGAAGCCGGTAAGCAATGGGCTAAAGACAAGTATGCGGAACACTTTTTCGAATCATCCATCGCCGATAATTCTGGAGTCTTTCCTGGGTTCGGCAGAGATCAACTCAAGCTTGGAAAAGTTCTGGGGAAGGGAGGTTTCGGTACTGTCTACGAAGTTCGAGGCGTCGCTATCAACAATAATGACAAACACTCAACCAAAAACTTGGAGGAAGCGAAATTTATTGCAAAGCACTGTATCCGCGAGAAATCTGGCGACGCACGCTATGCCGTCAAGTTTCTCAGTCCGGAGGTCGTTCGTGAAAACGCAATGTTTTTCCAAGGGATTATTGACATGGCTACCGAAACACGAGTGTTGTCAGACACAGAACATCCTAACATCGTCAAGGCTAGAGCCTTCGCTTCTGTTTCTCCGTTCCATGACCAATACTTCATCGTCATGGATCGTCTCTACGACACGATGGAAAAGAGGATTGAAAAATGGGCGAAGACATTCAATCGTTGCTGCGGATTCAATGGCAAATTGTTCGACAGAAAAGGGAAAAAGAAGAGAGATCTTTGGGCAATTAGACTAACGGCTGCGTTCGACTTGAGCGACGCGTTGGGTTACCTGCACAAAAGGAAGATTGTATACCGTGATATCAAACCAGAAAACATCGGCTTTGACGTGGTATGTAGTCGTTTGAAGCGTTCCATATAGTACAACCAGCGTGCTGTTGACATGGTTTTGGCATTTTCAATCTAATGGTCTGTCTCCTTCTGTGACTTCTGATGCTTGAAAAGCGAGATGATGTTAAGCTGTTGTAAGTATACTACAACGAAATGCAGCTTTCCCTAACGACCGAATGAACGAACTCCTACTCACA
The DNA here is from genome assembly GCA_037355855.1 of Pseudo-nitzschia pungens. Lineage (NCBI taxonomy): Eukaryota > Bacillariophyta > Bacillariophyceae > Bacillariales > Bacillariaceae > Pseudo-nitzschia > Pseudo-nitzschia pungens. The sequence goes on along the minus strand of CM074760.1, from coordinate 2,152,500 downwards.
GACCGATAATTCACAATACTGTTTGTTATTTTCTGAAAATTCATCTTCCGGAAAGCGATTTTGGATTGGCAGTCGAAATGAAAAAAAGTCGAGAGAGTGATAATGGTTTGTACAATTTTACTGGGATGACAGGCACTCCTCGATACATGTCTCCAGGTACGTTTTAAACCACGTTCTAAAACAACCAATCACTTGGGGATCAGAAAACTCTAAGCTCTTCATGTATTTTTTCTACTGTTGCAACAACGCTTTGTCAATTGAATCGATCAGAGGTTGCCAAAAAAGAACACTACAACGAAAAATGCGACGTGTACTCGTTCGCAATACTGCTCTGGGAAATGCTAGCGCTAAAAACTCCTTTTGAGGTATTTACGATGAGCAAGTTCCACCAACGTGTTTGGAACGGAGAACACAAACGTCCGTACATCCAACCCTCCTGGCCGGGCCCTGTGAAATTGTTGCTTCAAAATTCGTGGAACAAGGAGATTGGAACACGACCTCCTTTTGAACGAATCACGCAAGTGCTGAGAAGGCAATGCGTCGTGGCACGAGAAGGAGATGATAGTGGTCTAGAACACCTTAGAAGACGATCGACATCGGTTTTCGATCGGAACCTTCTCCACGGTTTGTCTTCCTTTTCCAGCAAGCCTTTGACCACACAATGAGAAAACGAACTCACTGTTCAGGACTTCGAAACGGAAGTAAAAATGCAGTTTTTGTGCGATCCATGATGAATTGGATTATCAAACTTCTTTGTCGACTCCTTTTTTGTTTACTGCTGGCCGCAACCACCATATCCAAGTTGAAAAGCACTTGTGAAATCAATTCAAATTCAATGTATGTACGGTACTTGCGCGGTTGTAACATTATTTTTTTAAGTCTTCTTCGGTTGGACTGACAGCTTGTGATCTGTATCTTCGTTGCAGTCTATTGAATACTGTCTTTTCTAATATTTTAGTAATAAAACTATCAAGTTTTCAATGAGGATCACTCATCACTATTGGATTCTGTTAGTATGATAGTTTTCATCGTCCATAGCTGATCATGAAGGTTGTCCTCCCCCCTTCCCATCTGAGATAGTAATGTGGATGACAATGATCATCTTGTAGTATTGTATTACTGCTACATCGTAAAGAGTGCAGATCTCGAGATTGAGTAAACCTAGATTCTTGTAGTAGAGGAAGGAAGGAGTGAGTTCAGTATTTGATTGTTTTTGGATCTTAATGCACAAATACAGTATTTTCCATGGATTGTTGATGGATTATTGTTATTTCATACAACATGATTGATTACTTGCCAGCCACACTGTACTGCTGCTGTATTATAACTTCTTGCAACGAGGATCAGGGGATCAATGTGCGGAATTTTTAATGTTCACCATCACAGGAGAAATGTGACGATGGACCGCATCCTGGTATACAATAAATAGTGCTGCTGATTGGGCTGGCACCAACCGAGTTATCACCAGTTTTCCAAATTAACAACCACGATTGCACCTTAATGAATGTTACTACTAGTGGATCAACAGAAAACTTACTTTTTAAACATAACTTTAATCGACTTCTTCGCTAAATATCTGGGGATCAATCTGATTTGATGTCCTTCAATGGTAGTATCAAAAGGTTTCAAAATTTTGAACCAAACATGGATAGCCACTAGTAGTACCGGTACTAATTAAGGTTTACTAATACTACCAGTAGGGAGTACCGGTAGCTCAGCTCTTGTGACAAGCCCAAGTTTCAGCAAAGAGGACTCAATCAAGATATTTTCCCCCTACGAGTACCGTACCGTAATTACGGTAAGGTTTACCGTAATCTTACCGTAAAACCTTACGGTAACCTTACCGTGAGACGGCAGTCAAACGCTTCCCGCGATCAAACAAATTCACCATCTGTCAAATCGCAATACGACATATGTTACTTGTACCGGCGGTACTAAGCCTTCTTACTGTAGTCTAGTAGTCAAAGTTTCTAACTTTTTACAGTACCGTACCGGTAAGGTTACTTGTAGGAATATCTGTATCGACGACGCAGATAATGCTGTACCGATATGAGGACTAGACGAAAATGTACTGAGGTTATGGCCTGTGCTTGTTGCTACATCAATCTTGATTCAAATCCCTCTATCTTTTTATCTTGTTGTAGAATCGTGCCATAAAATACGAAGTAACCTTAGTCCTTAATCTTACAAGTAAGGTTACTTTCTCTTCGCAGTTGCTTCAACGATCTGACCTAAACTACCGTACTAATCTTACTTCGTAATAAATTACTCGTACGGGTACCAGGAAAAAATATACGAAGTAATCTTATTAGAAATCCTAGTACCGTACGGTTATCCGGTTCGCAGGGGTTCGGGTTTTGTTGAATTAAGCACGATTGGCATCTACAGTACTTCTTATGACTCGGGTATGGTCCCTTAATTGAAGGTCATCGGAAGAATACCCTACCCCATGGGAATAAATTGATAGTAGATTATTTTTACGTGAAGATTGTTTTAGCAGTATTCCGATTTGTTACTGAGACATTTTCTTTGATCAAACTTGATATTTTTGATTGTTGAAATGAATTTGAACCATTTGTTGATCAACATCTGTCGGTTGTTCTTCCTTAGTCTACCGTAAGGTTACCGGTACTCACCATAAAACAGTCTGAAACAGTTTCTGTATGCATTGACAAAGCATCACGTTTCATAACACGGAGTATGTTTAACGCTCTTGCCCCTTTTTAAAATAGAACAAAATGAGAATGTACCTTACGTTCTTCTTGGACTGCAATTATGCCGCATGACAATGAAAAAGATTATACCATCCACTTTGTACTACCAGACACAACGTGCCCCTCTCTAGACCTGTAGTCTGGGGCAAGACAAGCCCAACAAGTGTATTTCTCTGTAAAGTGCAACAAAGCATAAAACTTCGTACGAAGTACTGTAATTGACTTGACTCTACTTATCGTAATCTGACTTTGTTGTTGAAGGTTCTGCAATTGTTTTCTGATCACGTACAAGGAACTTAAGGTTAACTTACTTCTGCCAAAATCATTTTTTAAAATAATTACTGTACCGTATTTTAGATTTGAGAATAAGGAATATCGTCTTCGCTCTGAACCCTTTTAGTCTCAAAAGCGGAGCCCCATGTCTCGTTTTTGATAAAAAAGAAACGGTTCGGAACCTTATGTACCAGTTGCCAGCAAAGGCTCTAATTGACACCATTACCTTACAAGTTTTAATCTGTTTGGCTACTAATAGATCAGACACCACCAGAGGGTTGCTAGTAAGTCTTATCGGACGTGCCCACAATTCAGAACGAAACAAAAGAAGTCTTACGATACCCGAATACCAACGAAGGCAAACGCACAACAGGAATCCCAAGCATCCCAACGCTAGCATAACCAATATAACTAACAATCCTACATTTTGAAGCATGAGCATTCGGAATACCACCAAGAAGACCGTTACTCTTAGTATTGGAAGCGGTAGTAGGTCAGGGAGTTCGTCCGATGGTAATTCTGACTTGCATTCCTCCGTCAAGCCAGACGAAGAGAAACTGAGCAAGGAAGTTCCGTTTGGACGGGGCCTCTTCTCGGCATGCTTGGCTGTTCTTGTTGCTATTATGGCGACAGGGATTTACTTCCAGAACAAAAACAAGCATGAATCAGAAATCGAGTCCGCCAATTCACAGTACGATATCATAATGAACAGAGCTTTGATATTAACAGAACGACTGATGCAGAATCGACTCGAGGGAGCGAAGGCTATGGCAAATCTTGCCGCATATGCTGCACCCAGAGCCGAACTGTGGCCCTTTGTTCGCGTTGATTCCTGGTGGGCTGTTGGGGGGAGCGTGGAAGTTGCTGGATTGAATGGAGGGTACTCTCTTGCTCCGATTGTTACGCCTGAAAATCAACCAGCGTTTGAAGACTTTGCAGAGGAGTTCTTAAATGAAACATACCCTGGAGAAGACGCGGGGGCTAGTAGTTTTGGTTTTGGCATATGGTGTAAGAACGCAACCACAGAGTCAGAGGATAACAAATATCACCACACCAATGGCTACCCCTACTCCTACGAGAGTGAAAATGGTTTTGCGACACCAAAATATCAGCATACAAAAGGAAATCATCGTCTATTGATGATGGACGTCCACGGCTTTCCCCAGCAAGGCAAGAGCATAGATGATGCTTATACGTGCAGCAAGAACAGGGGAACTTATGGCAGTGAAACAGAATCATCTACTGATTATTCAAACGAGCACTGTCAGGCACTATCCGACTTGACTCCACCGAAAGATCCAAAAGAACGTACGGGGCCTGGGGCATTTGTTGCAACTTGTGTTTTTCCAGCTGAAGACAGCACCGAATGTGTTGCTATGGTATTTGCCAAGATGAACATTTACGAAGTTCTTGATGATACATTCCCGGATTCCGTCAAAGGCATCACTTGTGTTGTGGACACAAAATTTAGTACCGCTTGGTACAAAATGGAGGCTGGTCAAGCCAATTATCTGAGCGACGAGGGTGACCTCGAAGAAGCTAATGAACAACTCTTGAATGCCAACAAAGAAAACAAGACGAGATCGATGAAACTCTTTCAAGGATCGGATCTAACCGCAGGGTCAATTTCTTATGACATGAGTTGCTTTCCAACGAATGTGTTCTATGACGACTACACGACTGAAAAGTCTCTCACTACAATTATTGTCGGTGTCGTTATCGTGGTCGGTTTGTGCATTTGCTTCTTTTTGTACGACTTTTGGGTTCGCAGAGAATTCCGAGCCAAAAAGGATCTCCTTAAGGCAAAGCGCCAATTTGTGCGCTTTGTTTCACACGAAGTTCGCACTCCCCTGAATTCGGTCTGCATGGCACTCACACTTCTACAAGAAGAGATTGCACAATCTCTGGGTTACGACACGACTGAAGAGATGGAAAAGATTCACACGCAACTAGAAGAAAACAGTGATACCATTGCAGCTGCTAGTGGTAACAATACCAATAGTGGTGGAAACAACAGAGCGCTAGAAATCGGATGGTTCAAATTAGCGAAAGAAGTCCAAGTCAATGCGGAAAGCTCGGTGGAGGTGCTGAACGACCTATTGAATTACGACAAAGTAGAGTCAGGAAACTTGTCTCTGGAATTGACAGCGATTCCCATCTGGGACACCATCAAACAAACAGTTTCGGAATTCAGGCTGCCTGCCGACTCGAAAGACGTCAAGCTGTCCCTGAAGTTGCCGCCAAAGACAACCCAATTGAATGGCACTGATTCCCCAACACTCAGAGACAGGAAGGTAGTTGGAGACTCAATCCGACTTGTGCAAGTTGTTCGGAATCTGGTGTCAAATGCTATTAAATTTACGCCAGCGGGCAAATCAGTGAACGTTAATGTTCACTGGCGGCCAGCTGAACCAACAAAAGAAGCAGACGGAAAAGAAAAGAGCAGAATATTCAAGCTCAAGACCAACGAGGTTGTGACTGTCCCCCCTTGTGGAGAAATTGTGCTTTGCGTCGAAGACAAGGGTGCTGGTCTGAGCCCAGAACAGCAATCGAAATTGTTTGGTGCGGGAGTTCAGTTCAACGTGAATGAGCTGCAAGCTGGGAATGGTTCAGGTCTCGGTCTGTTTATTGCCAAAGGCATTATCGAACAACACGAGGGTACTTTAGTTTGTCATTCTGCTGGTCTCGGATGTGGCACCAGTTTTACAGTCACTCTTCCACTGTATAACATACCCGATCCCATCCTCGAGCATCCAGATGTCGATGAGGACTACCAGAACACGTACCAACAGAACGCGCTCAGAGTTCTAATTGTTGATGACGCAAGATCGAACCGCAAGTTGCTCATGCGATTGTTGACAAAGCGAGACAACGTTTGCGACGAGGCAGAGAATGGGGAGGAGGCCGTCGAGATGGTGAAGGCAGCTGCCGAGAGAGGAGAAGCACCTTATGATGTCATCCTACTGGACTATGAAATGCCTGTTATGAATGGTCCAACTGCTGCCAGAGAAATTCAGGCTGTATTTTCCAGTGGTGCATTCAATCAGCACCACCCCTCTTTTATTGTCGGCGTCACAGGTAACTTCATGGACGAAGACATAAAATATTTTAAACAATGCGGTGCCAATGCCGTCCTTCCGAAGCCCTTCAAAGTCCAAGAATTGGAAAACCTGTGCGTTGAATACCATGTCACTGGAAGCATTATTTCAAACGACGAATGAATCTCACAACTGGAAATGCAAGATTTGCAATATGTTAATAAGGAAAACATTTGTATTGCACTGTCTATTGTTTACATAACAATAAGCATCGCTTGGAAACAATTCTTCGTTTGCATCGGCAACAAGATAAGTCTCTAGAATTAGTTTGATGTTAACGGAGATAGAATAAATTGATTTTTAACGTTACAAACTATACTTCCAACACTTCAGACAGCAATAACAACTATTCGTTAACCCCTTCACCGCAAGACAGTGGTAACGTCGATAAATTGATGGGAGATCTCATACGAATTTAATTCGCCTTTTCCAGATTTCCAGAATGAATATAATATCATGACTATTCGATCATTATTTAAAATTCAGTCATTCACTCCGACGAAGCCTGCAGTCTGTTGACAAGATCTGCCTTTTTCCCGCCAACTTTCAACCCCCTCCTTCTGCATTCGTCCTTCAACTGCACAACGGTCAATTTCGACAAATCAACAGCTTCTTCTTCAAGTTCATTGAAAAAATCTCCGTTTACTGCCATTTCACTTTCTAATTGGGCAAGCATCTCTTCTGTCGGTTCTTCATCAAAATCACTTCCTTTAGTTTGGAACATCTCCACCGCAGCCCGTGCTTGTCTTCCCAATTCTTCGACATCAAAATCTTCAAGCTCCAAGTCGTCATCTTCCTCATCATCTTCCTCCTGATCATCAGCATCGAGAAATTTTTCATCATCTATTTCTTCGTCAACGTTTAGCAATTCGAGATCATTTTGCTCTAACATTGCCACAAGATCTGCTTTCTTTCCCATCGTTTTCAGCCCTCGTTTCTTCAATTCCGACTTCAACTCAACAACTTTGAACTTCGACCAATCCACCAACACTTGTTCTGCAACAACATCTTCAGAAACAGAATCATCTAATGGGAAGTCATTGTTGTCACTGGCTTCGACTGCTGCCCTTGCAGCGGCTGCAAGTTTACCCAAGTCAGCAGCGGAAAACATATCATCCTCGTCTTCAAAATCGACGTCGTCTTCGTCGTCTTCGTCTTCTTCTGACATAGAATTTGCCCATTCCCGTTTTTGATCCAGTATGGCCTCATATGCAATATTTTCGTCGCTTTCAAAAGTTTCAACGGCCTGACGAGCCATTTGTCCCAATGCTTCCATATCAATATCTCCGAAGTCGAAGTCATCATCGTCTTCGTCATCATCATCCTTTACATTTGTTTCGGAATCTGTGGTTTCAATATCTTGTCGGAGTTCGTTAGCTAACACCCCTGCAGCGTCCCATTCAGCTTTAGCAGAATTATCAGTAATGATTTCGTCCACCCCTACAATCTTTCCCTCGATCCCCTCCTGCGCCAGCTCAACAGCAGCCATAAATTCGTCATCGTCAAAGAATATGTCTGCCTCGTCGGCTTCCTCCTCTTCCTCATCCTGAACAAAATTCGTATCTTCTGCTTCGGCAACCACATCTTCTTCCTCCTCCTCCTCTTCAGAAACTTCCTCCTCTTCGTCTTCTGGTTCGGGCTTCAACTCCTTCACTTCTTCCTTATCTTCTTCTGGTTCGGGAATCACCTCTTCTGCGTCTTTGTTTTCAGCTTGAGCTTCAGCGATGAGCTCTTCTGCTTCTTCTTCGTCATCGTCCACTTCCCCGCTGTCTTCAGCTATGAAATCCTCAACTACGACTTCTTTTTGCTCGGCTGCTTTTGACTCTTTCGCCTGTTGCTCGGCCTTGGCAATGGCCGCATCTGCTTCACTAATCACGGATTCTGCTACTCTCAAGACTCTTGCAAGGTCTTCGTCGTCCTCTGCTTCAATGTAGGCGAGTTCAACCTCGTCGATACGATCCGTTCCTGATTTGGTCGCAGATGGCTTTCGTCCCTTGTATTTATTGACAACGGTCTTGTCAACGACACCAAACTTTGGGGTTTCCAAGCCCATGCCCATTTGTTCGGCTATTTTGGTGGCTGATTCGGTCACGTCCCAGGCGATTCCGCCCACGGTACGCATCACATCTCCGGCAACAGTATTGGAGATGGACAAATACGCAGCACTCAATCCAACTGCACTGGAGGCAACGACTCCCTTGCTAGCCATCAATGTAAGGGCAGTTGCCGCGATTGCCGCCCCTTTGATTCGATCGGCGGAAACACCCTCCTTGATTTCGGACAAGGGTTTCTGGGGATGCAAGATACGAAAAATGTCGATTGACACCCAGGAAATAAAAATGGCGTGAGGGATCCCGCACGCATTGAAAAGGATTCGCATTGGATGAACTCGGTTTGGATTCATGTTCTTTCGATTATACTCACAATGAATTTTTCGTACGATTCTTGTGCCTTTTCGCCAACATTCGAGGTAAACTCCTTTATTTGTCTCTGTCGTTCTTCCTCGGCAATTCGGATTTCTTCCTCCAATCTCGCTTGTCGTTCTTTTTCAGCTGCTATGCGTTCTTGCTCACTCTTTTCTTCATCGACTTTCTTGGCTTCCTCATCCAGTTTCGCTTCTGCTTCTTTTTCTGCTGGATCCTCTTCTTTTTCTGCTGGATCCTCTTCTTTTTCTGCTGTCTTGTCAACTACTTTTTCTGCCGCACCATTTGCTTTCACATGAGTCCTTGCCAATTGTGCTTCCGCCGCTTTGACGGCATCGGCTGCCATTTGTTCGAGACGAGCTGCTTCTTCATTTATCTTTTCTTCCACGGCGTTGTTGCTACTTGTATCGGCTGCGTCGGCAAAAAACATGGTAGGTGGGTTTGAATCCGTGTCACCACCGCCACTGTCTGCTTTGATCACCAGCGATCGACGGGGTCGAACAAAGGCAGTCGAGCGCGCGGGCAAATCCGATCCCAGTGCCGATTCTTTCCGACAGAATGAATTGTTGTTGGTGCTGCTGTTTTTGTTCTCTAGACATCGGTTTTTCCTCGCAACGGCACCCCATCTCGGTATCAGTGATTCGTTCGATTGAACGAGGAATGCCACAAAACACACCGCTGTAAACACCGATGTGCAGTGTGGTTTTGTCATCGTCTTTCCGTCTGAGGTTTTTGTTTGGTAGGTAACAGTATGAATAATGAATGAAAACCTTCCGCCTCTTGTGATTTGTCCTCTTGTGATTTGTTATCTCTGGTGTCCCGGTATGCTTATTGGTTAGTGATGAATCAATCCGAATGTAGTGTTGTCAATCAGTACTGTACTGTGGATAAGGGTTGCTGAAGTCGAAAAACTAATTACAACTTGGTTGGTGGGTGTTGTCTCGCGGTTGGTTTCTCCAAAAAGGTATCTACCTTCGTTCATCATCATCATTACGGCTAATCGCCGTTTTTCGCAAGTTCTTTCTTCTGATTTGACAACCCTTGAACGGCAACTGTCCAATCGTGGCATTTAATTGGAGAAATTAATCTGACACCCGTTACAAAGGAGGGCGAGCCTGTCGAAAAGATGTGCGCAATTTTTACTTCAAGCAAAGGCGGGTTAACGCGTGTTACGGGTACGTATGTTCCGACCGACGGGATAGAATTAAGAATAAAGATTCGTGATTGACATAGTCGCCGAAAATTGACCCGATCGACTAAAATAATCAATCAAAAGATTTTGGTATTGACTCAGGCGTAAGATTGACCCGATCGACTGGACATGTCTTCGAGATTGGAAAGATACCAAAATCCACGTCAGACGTCAGTTTTTGTGCCGTGAAAAAACAACGCAGTCTTGCGGTGTGTGTTGGCTGCTGTGTTGCAGCCTCGTCATGTTGTAGTGATGATGTCTGTGGCGGGACAGCTGCCACAAGTAGTTTCTGGTACTGTACACAATCGTACCTGTTCCAACCAAACTCGGTTGGGAGTGAGCTTTTAGTTCTGAGCGAGCATCATCAGCGTTTTGATGATGAGGAGGTCTTGATGAATCACTCAATCTTGAAACGACGACCGGAAGCATACCGTATGAGTACCTGTGTCGACCCGATCCTTCCCTACCATCTTCTTGCTCACAATATTTAATCGTCAACCCTTGATCATATTCACAACGTTTGTAACGGAAGAAGTTAAACACGACACTAAAGAACCATGATGAAATTTTCTCCTCTCGTACTTGCGGTTGCCGCCACGATTGCCTCGTCGACTTCTGGATTCGTTCCCACATCCACCCGAGTGCTGTCGAACTCCATGCGAAGCAATGCTTTGTCGAACAAAAATGTTGAATCCGTGCTGTTCATGTCCGACGACAACAGTGTGAGTAGAGGTTACTGTCTGTACGGAATGTATCGGAAACAGCGTAGTTTGCATGAAGACAACGACTGTCAGCTATGGAACATTGATACCATTTTTATTCTCACATCTTTCTGGCTTTCTTTCAACGTCTCAGGAGGTTGACTGGTCCGCCCCAAAATCTGCCATGATTGGAGGCGCTGGCGTGAACAATGCCGGAGAACCGCCCTTTGAAATTCGTGGATTCTCGCTCGGAAACCTCGTGATTGTTTCCGGTATTTTGATCACCGTCTTGTCCTTCGCTGAATACCTCAGCGATTCCGGTGCCGATGGTTTGAACGTGTCCGGATTGGGTTTCGTCTACGGAATTCCCATCTTTTTGGCCGGAGCTGCCCTGAAGTACGCCGAAATCGACCCCGTTCCATGCAAATCTACCCCTGCCGCCGAACGCATTTTCGAATCCAAGGCTACCGAAATTATCTCCAAAATCAAGCAAGATGTCACTAGACACCGATATGGAGATGAAGCCCACTTGGACACTACCGTAAAGAAACTGGGGTTGGTTGTTCCCGGAAAGGACTACCCACAATTGATCGAACTGAGAGAAGATGAAGAAAATGGGGAACTCGCCTTCACAATGGTATGGCAATCGATTGACACACCCTACAAGATGTGGGCAGACGAACGACGAGTGAAGAAATACGAGACCTTCTTCGGACCCGGAGTGACCGCCGAAGTAGTCAAGATCGATGCCGAACAACGACTTGTTGGAATCAAGTTAACGACGACATCCGGAGAAGCTACTCCCGCAGTCGCGGCATAATTGAACCCCCATATCCTCGCACCTCGTAAACACACGCACACGCACACACACTCAAATTATTGATTTTGTCACTACAATATAATAGAAACAGCACCTTATTCAATTCACCGTACATTTCCATTTTGATCGTACGTCTTTGCGTGGGAGATAGTGAAGGTTTGACACTTCGTGGACCACCGTAAGTTCTCGGTCGAACGCGATTTGCTCAACCAATGACAAGATGTGAATAATTCAAGCTACCAAATCATCTAAAACTATCACTTGCCGTTGACCGGTGATAGAATACCTTGTACACACGGATAGGATTATCTGAACTTTTTTGTCCTGAAACATGCATCTTGGTTCATAGATGATGCAGGCATTCAAACATCGAAATGATTCCACATATGATTCTTCGCGGAAGAGCGACAGCAACAAAATCAACAGCAGCAACAACAAATAACTTTTTGGATGCTACTGTATTTATTTCATTTCTACGTTTCGCGGTAGGTTGATCGTTCTACGAATACAGGCCCCATTCCCCGATTGTCAGTTCGAAATCACCGACCACGGTTGGTTTGATCGCCATCAGACCCAGCTCGGTGACCGCTCCGCGGTTGAACGCCGGGGCCGAACCCAGCACGCGCCCCATTTGTTCCATCTGGTCAAAGGACTCGAACGGAACGAAAATGGTGTCCGCATCGTCGTTGTCGTTGTCGCTACCGGGATTGGCAAAGACGGTCTTGAAGTTGCCCCCCCGGACCTGCTCGCAGGTGGTGTCCTTGACCATCAAGCGAAAGGTGTGCTCGCCCGGCTTGGAGTGCCGGACGTTCCTGAGGTAGATTCCCTTGGCGTAGCTCCAGTTTTGGATGCGATCGAACCTCCATCGCAGGGAGGAAAATCCCCCGTTGTTGGCCAGGGAGGTGGTTCCCCGAAAGGTCCTCGAGCTCGAATCCCACCGTCCCTCGGAGACGCCGCCCATGACGTTGTCGTTGACGACGTACGGCTCGGCCGGGACCATGGAATCCGAGAAGGCCTCCAGGGTCGTTGCGGCTTCCGCCCGACTCGGCACGAAGGGAATCCGGTAGTCGAGGATGGAATCGAACCGTCTCCGAAAGGCCCACGCCGCCTCGTTCGCATCGTTGTCGTTGTCCCTGCCGTTTTCCCCACGGGACGACGGGTGCTGCCGGATGGTTTGCTCGAGGCCGGCCCGCAAGTTTTCGGGAAGCAGACCGGCAATCTCGACCGCCGTGTCTCTGTACACCCTGGCGCACCCGGCAATGTCGCCGGCATTGTAGGCCGGGGCACCGATGGAAATGGCTCTGGCGATCAAGGACTTGGCCGCTTCCATGGTCTGGGCCGGGCTCGACTCCGAAGTTGCCGCCATGTGGAGACAAGTATTGGTGGTGGCGCTGGCGCTAGCGCTGGTGCTTCTGGGAGTTTTGGAATGGTTTGCCGTGTGGACAACACTATTGCTCCCGTGGAATTGCTTGCCGGAAGATAACGAATGCGCGCGTTTGCCCGAGGCCAGGACGAATGCGAATAGGGTGACGCGTTGCAATAGTTTCGATGGTGTCCCCATGGGTTCGCTGTGCAAGGATAATGAAGGAATGGCAGACCGTTCGCAGGAGAGTATAACTTTCTTCGCCGTTGAGGATAATGCGGATGCCAAAACTGTCGCACCTACTTTTTCTTTTGCGTGTTCGGCCCAGAACCACTACGGCATGTCTGAATGAAGCTTGAGTCACCAGCACAGTCACGGAGTTCCAACAAGTCCGGCGTTGGAAGGAAAACCTGAGAATATCAGGATTTTTCTGTGAATTGTGAATGATTTGATGCTGATGATGATGAAGCAAGCTTACGTGCAATGGTCGTTTTTTTTGGTTGCAGTTGTAAGTGGGTTCTGACGAATGACGAGACTGTATTATCTTATTTATCTTATATATCTATAATGTGTATCATATGAGGTCATGGGAAAGATACAGAAAACGGAACACCAGTTTAGTTATGGTATGTATCTTTAAAATATAATGAGAGTATGAGGATATCATAAGACACAGGATGTATGCAAACAACATATATAGATACGATAGTGACATACGATACATAATTGAAGACAAATTTGAATGCGGCCCTTTCGTTGCCAGTTGCCAATTGCGATAATTTCCATTGTTTCCCTCCCAGCTGAGTGAACCGTGTGCGGAAAGTGCTAACTTACGGGTACGAGTACGAGTACGAGTACGAGTACGAGTACTCGTAATACCAATGTCAATGTACGAACCATCTGGTAGTTTACTCGTAAAACGCTTCCCGGTCAAATCAACCAAAATTAAAATAAAAAAAAACACGACGAAGCATTACGGTAAACCTTACATCGACAACGACAACACCGCTACGGTACTGGAACAAAACTCGGGACAGAAACACCAACCGACATCGGTACTTCAAAGCATCACGCCTCTTCATTTCTATCGCAGAACACAGGAACAGGCATTGGAAAGAAGGGAGAACAGCACGTTCGGGTTTTCCGCGGTATAAAGTTCCCTTCCGATCGAAACAATACGGTACGGTACGACGAGACTTCGTTGGAGTTGTTGAGCGACAAAATCCAATCCGAGACAATCGAAATCGTTTGGTGTATTAGCACGGCGATCCATAAACAACGCTTCCAAAAAAGGACACGTGCCCACATTATTTGTAAGTAAGACAATTTCAACCCGCATACCATTCGTGATCTATTGATCGATCTATTGATCGATCGATCGATGGATCGACCGATGGATCCGCCGATCGGAGAGACTGTCTCGTCCAGGAATTGGCATGAATTCGGTCAGCTTTGTTGTCGGAATCATTCTTGCTGCGTTGTGTTGGCACGGAAGGAATCGAAACGGAATTCTCAACTCACAAACATCGGAACGAAAAATCACACATTTTGATTCGTCTCTCTCCTTCCTTGTTCGGCACGGAATGAATGAATTTCAAACGGACCGGAATGCACAATTGCGCACGAACGATTCGTTTGCGGTTTGTCCGCTCTTTTGCTGCATCCATCATCTATTTCCCATATCTCCGCCATTTGAACACGGAACAGAACACAAATTTGATTATCTTTGGACCAATCCAAGAGCATCGTAAAAAAACCATGGTGGAACGAAAGTCCAGCAGCCGTCTTGGTTCGACCGCTACTATGAAAACGCGAAAGCCCCACGAGGACAATTACATTCTGTTGGCCCGCGGTCTGTCGGCCCGTTTCACCGGTGCCAACACCCCCCTGACACCGCTGACACAGGACGAGATGGAGCGGGACCTCCGACACATGGAGGCCTTTTCGAACGCCTGCACGTCCTACGCCCAGCAATACTACATCTTCACCAACCAAAACAACAACAGCAGCAGCAACAACAAAAACATCAACAGCAACAACGCCGGGGGAAGCAAGTCGACCGGTCCGAACAGCGCGAGTCCCGACGGCCCCAAATCCGGGAGCGGAAGCGGCTCCAATTCGCAGGCATCGGTGCGCGGTCCGGGACGTGCCATTCGCAACCACCAGGGCATGCCCATCATTGCCATGCCCGTCCGCATCGATCCGGAGGAAGAAAAGCGCCTGCAAAACCTCCGCCAAAAGATCCAGCAGTGCGAGGCGCAGCGCGAGATCTACGAGGGACAATACCTGAGCCTGAGAGCCCACTACATTGCCCTGTCCAAGAAACTCAAGACCAAGAGATCGGACGTGGACTCCCGGGTCTACTTTTTGCAGGAACTCATCCGGAGGCGGGGCCGGCTGCTGGCGCTCCAGCGCGTCCGGATCCAGATGGTTCGCGAAACACTCGAGTGCCTGCGGTATCGAATGGCGAACCCATCGGCGCAGGCCGCTTCCGCAAAGGCCAAGGAGGACCAGGCCGATCTGCACGCCCTGTGGACCAGCCTCGACCAGCAGTGGAAGGAAGCGGAGGAAACCATTTCCAAGATTGATGCCAGCAACGGATCGGCGAGCGGCAGCGGTGGCAACAGCAGCAGCAAGGACAGCAAGGAAAACGCCGCCGTGGCAAACTGGCCGGCCTCCACGATTCCAAAGATTCCTCCGGGTGTTCCGCTCTTGCTCTCGCAGCTGGGCCAGCAGCCGGGACACGCCGTTTCCTGGGGCACCTGCGGAGCCTTTGGCGCCAACAAGGATTCCCTGGTGTGGATCCACAACCAGATACCCACGGAACGATCGGATCGGTCCAACATCCTCCCCGGCCTCCGGGACGACGTGGCACGCCTCAGGCGGGAAATCGCCAAGGAGCAAGCCCTCAACCGAGAATTCCAGACCAACGCCATCAAGATGCGCAAGGAAAACGACGAATTGGTGTCGATGATGACCCTCTTGCGATCGGAAACCGAAGCGGTTGTGGCCCGGCACAACGTCCTCCTGGAATCCGAGGAAGCCAAGAGGGCCTCCAAGGTCCTGTACGACGAGGAAGCGGTGGTCGACAACGTTTCGGAAATCCGCCAGTTCGCCACCGGGAAAAAGGACGGAGGATCCTCCTCGGGCAGCGTGACCGCCAACCACAACCAGGGCAGCCGCGACGGAACGGTCCCGAAATCGTCCGGTCTGAAAGAAGACGACGAAAACGACGGGGACGACGAGGGCGAAGACGGGGCCGATGCGGAGGAAGACGAAGAGGGGGAAATCACGTCGACGGAACCCGGGGTGTCCGCTTCGGCGGCCGTTTCCACCGGGAAGCGCGCGTTGGGCGAGGGAGACCAGCAGAACGCGAACGAGTCGAACAACAACAACAACAGCAACGGCAGCAACGGCAGCAACGGCGAGTCTGCCGCGTCTCGATCGAAGCGTCGAAAAGTGTGATGGGCAGCTCCTCGCAACGGAACGGCGGGAACCGCATCGTTGCCCTCTTGCACGAGCAAAGATCAACGGTGACCTTCCATTTTTTTCTCTTTGGATAATGCTATGGGACCTAGCGTTATAGGAATTTTAAAGTACATGTATCAGTTTAGTTTATAAGAACTCAATTTCAAATCCACCCCGGCAGGGTCCGGGATGATACGGAGCGGTCTGCTCGTACGTTGTTGCGCAATGACATGATCCGATTTTGGGGACTGCGTTGGAAACTAGCGACCTCGCCATGTTTCAAAAGCCGAAATCGTTACAGTGCTAGTAGTTATTCCAAATGCGGATGATACCCTTCGACATTCGGGAAGAATCAAACAGCTTCCGGTTCGTAGATTTTTGGTCTTTCCGGGTGCGGTTTCGCCGGAATGGCAGAAGCAAAGATTCGAAACGAGACCGATGGTCGATTGCGTATCGATGCGAGGTACCGGTCCATCTCTGGCCCCATCTACTCGAAGCGTCGCGTTCCGCGATATCGACCGCGAGTGGCGAGAAGAATCGAGGTTGCGTTCGGATTGTCGGGAGCGGAAACGTCGCGGATGGATGATTCGACGAGCGGGGGGAAGCGCTTTGTGCGCGCGCAAAACAAAAAGCCGTTTTCCAGACAACCGTCGCATCCGCTCCGGATTCAATCAATTGGTTCGTCTTGCTTCTTGCAGTCCGCGCCAATCTGGGTTTCGGTCTCCGCACCAACGCCTGCAGAGGATGAGATGAGGATGCTGCTGCTGCTGCTGCTGGGAAGTCATTGCAGAATTCTAGAAAAAGTTGGAAGGGGTGTTGCCCAGCGCTCACCGGCACAAAACTCCCCGCGGGACCTTCTTTCTCCTGTATGGAAGAAGCCATCATGATGCAAAACAGAAACAAGGACGCATTGATGGAGCGGTTACTATCAGCAACACCTGGAAACAAAGAACAGCAAGAACAACTCCTCACGTTTACCCAGAAAACTCATGCACTAGATTTTGCTTTCCAGATGAATGTCATTGCCACAAGAGCCTGAGGCCTTGGAATATTTAGAATGGTTCCCTATTGATTGAATGCTTGTGGTAGTGGTGGTACAGCACCAGCGACGACCATCCAAGAAGGAGCAATCCCCGCACCTTCCCTTTCATGGTGGTGGTACTAGTAGTACTAGTAGTGCTGCTCTGGAGAAGTTACTTTTTTCTGCCAGTGTTCTCCATCAATTCTTGTGGCTCTGTGCAGAGCTTTGTATTGGATGATTGATTCTGAGCACTCCAATGGAAATATCCATCCATCAGCGTACTAAAGATACTGCTACAATAAAGTATCAGAAATAAATTCGTGACCCAAAACGAAACCAAGAAGCAAGAACCAAAAAATAATAATGATGTGCCGTCTGTTCAACCTGAAAATCTTAGTGCTCGTAAGGCTAAGGTTACTTGACTTGGAGGGTATACTTGGTATCAGCCATCAGATGATTACTCTTACCGTAGCAGACTCTCGGTGCAATAGGTAACAACTAACAACATGCGTGAGTGAAAAGGAAGCACCCGTCCCTCCTACCGGTAAGGTTACGGTAAATCATGAACGAGCGATTCATTCATTCTTTCTTTGTTCCCATCAACCCGAGAAAGATTTTTCCACGACAACCTCCTTCCACAGAGAAGGCTAGCATCACATCAAGTCAAGAGGCTTGGATTGTTATTGTTGTCTCACGCTTCTATTGCAACAACACCGATCACTACACTACTACTACAACCAGAGCCATCCAAACCTAGCCGGGAAGCCGATAATCGCGGAACCGATCGAAACATTCCGCTGGAGATCACTGTATTCTTTTACCGGAGGAGACAACGGACCAGAGCAAACTTGTTGCCAGTCGGTTTGTTTGTTGCTTCGTCATGTCGAGGCATCGAAACGTTCGAAATCTAGTCGAAGACGACTATTACGACGGGTACGATGACGACGATTACTACGACGATGATTACTACGAGGAGGAAGAATACTACGCACCACCCCCCAAACCCGCAGCGGCTCCGAAACCGGCAAAAACATTCACGGCCCAGCTGGTTCCCAAACCAAAGGCAGCACCCGCGCCATCCAATGTCGGCGTGACCAAGGCACCGCCGGGATGGGGAAAACCGTCTTCGACGACGACGACGACGACAGCAGCAGCAACAACAACAAAAGCCTCCGCAACGGGCGTGACGGCGGCTCCTCCGGGATGGGGAAAACCGTCGTCGCCCTCGGTGCCACCGCCCTCGGCACCTCCCGCCGGGATCGCAAAGCCTCCCCCCGGCTGGGGAAAGCCGTCCGCTCCCGGAAACGCCAAGGATGCGCCATCGGCAAAGACGGGTGGAAAATCTGCCACCAAATCCCGAAGCAAGAGCCCCAAGCGAGGAGGCTCCGCGGACGCCGCGAGCGCGGCAAAGTACGTTCCCAAGGCCGTTCCGAGCTTTGTCAAGGACCAGAAATCTCAGCTCTCCATGGTCATTCTGGGTCACGTGGACGCCGGAAAGTCGACACTCATGGGGCAGATACTGGTCCAGACCAACCAGATCTCCAAGCGGGACGCGGCCAAGCAGGAAAACCTGAGCTGGCTCCTGGACGAGAACGAGTCGGAACGGGCCCGGGGAGTGACCATGGAAATCGGAACCAAGACCCTTCGGGTGCCCAGGCACGACATTGTGGTGCTGGATGCCCCCGGGCACCACGATTTCATACCAGTGTGAGTCAGTTGCAACCCAACGAGTGTTGCGTCGGTTCCGCGGTGGGCCTTACCGGCGTTCCCCGTCCAGAGGCACGCAATGCGGGAAACGCCGTCGCGTCTTTCTTTCCCTCAAAACGGAGAGCAATCCGGACTAGATGCGCGACACTGCCGAACGTGACCGTGCGGTCCGATGCGGTTTGCTGAAAAGCTGTCAAGAAACTCGCTGGATTCGAGTCAGCGAACGAAAACCAACGCATTATCCCATCGTGGCAATGATACTTCGTGCAATATCTGAACCAATCTGATCCTTTGGCTTGTTTGTTTGTTTGTTTGTTTGTTTCTGTCGTTCGTTCTTTGAATTTTGTTCGCTTTCAAACGGATCCCAACAGGATGATCACGGGCGCCGCCAACGCGGATGTTGCCATTCTCGTCATCGCTGCGGTTACGGGAGAATTCGAGGCGGGTTTTACGGGAGGCGGTCAAACCAAGGAACACATCATGCTGGCCAGGGGGTTGGGCGTGACGCAGATCATCGTGGCGGTCAACAAGCTCGACGTAGAAGGCTGGAAACAGGACCGCTACGAATCTATCCAGAGCCAAGTGAAGGACTTTTTGCGAAAGCAAGAATTCAAGCCCAAGCGGATGCAGTTCGTCCCGATTTCCGGTTTGGCCGGCGAAAACGTCAAGACTCGCACCAGTCCACAGCTCTCCCAATGGTACAAGGGACCCACGCTGTTGGAGGCTGTGAACAATTTCTTCCCTGCCAATCGGCAGATAGGTAGGTGGAGGATTCGTGTCTTGAAAAAAAAAATAATAACGACATCGATGAATGACTATGTTTCGAATTCATTCATGTTGCTGGTTGGCGATGATGCACTCATTCTGCGTTTTTCTTGCTTTGCGAATTCCAAATCTACCAATCCATGGCACCCTATCATCACAACAACTATCAAACCGGAATCGGGTAGAAAAACCTCCACGCTTCATAGTCACAGACGTCTTTGCGGAAGGAAAAGGAATAATGACGCGTGGTCGCGTCATCCAGGGCTTTGTCGAAGTAGGCGATTCGTTGGTGGTCTTGCCCGTCGGAGACATTGTGAAGGTCTCCAAACTGGAACACCTGCAACCCCCATCGGACGGCGCCGACTGATCCCCGGCGACTGGCCGTGGCCGTGGCCGGCGACACGGTCCAGTTGCTCGTCACCGACACGGACATTATGCGCCTCTCGATCGGAAACATCCTCTGCTTTCCGTCTGCCCGACCACCGCTAACCCGGAAGGCCAATGCTCGGATCATTGTGATGGAAGACCTCGCCGTGCCCATCATCCGGGGCGCCCAGGTGATCTTTCACATGCACAGCCTCGACGTGCCCACGGTTCTGACCAAGCTGCACGCCATTCTCAAGCGCGACGGCTCGGTAAAGAAAGAGCGACCCCGCGCACTGACCAAAGGGAGTAAGCGCCAAGGGTGGAGCTCACCGTGAGCGACCGAATCGTGATGGAACCCTTTTCGGAGTGCCGATCGCTGGGACGCTTTGTTTTGCGACGCGGTGGCGAAACAATAGCCATCGGTGTAATCGACGAGACACTGTGATACTAGAGCCATACTACTATTGCAACACGCAAATTCACTACAAGTAGTTCTCGTGAGGACAAAATATTGCTTATGATATGTTTCTAGATGGCCGTGGTGCATTACGCATCCCCTTCATTGCTCTGTGTGGTTCGCTTTGTTTTCTTTTTATAATCGTGTTTTTGGGTTTGGTACCGTGGTTTCGATTTTGCCAATGCTTCGTAGTGATTTATTCCGACTTGGAGGCTCCAGGAACGGGACGGTATCCCCCTCGCACGTCGGTTGTCTGTCGGGAACGTCGTTTCCAAACTATAATGAAGCCTACAATCAACACTAAGAACAAGCCAATGGGGCCGGCCTTGCTTTTGCTATCGTCATCCCACCACGGTTCGGCATCGGAGCTGTCACCGCCCGGCAGTGCTGCTTCTTCTCCGCCGGACTCCACAGAGTTTTCTTTCTTGATTTTGTCTTCCTTCTGGTAGATGTCCCACGCATTTTCATCAGTGTCGACGTTTTCCTCGGCTTCGTTCTCTATTTCATCGAGAAGCTGTTGTTCGAAATCGTCAATTTGGTAGTCGTCCTCTACTGGTTCGCTTTCCCGGATGGCGAGCGCCTGAGCCTCTTCCATATCAGCTTCCTCGTCGATTGCTCCGCCCTCGATGTCACTCTCGTCTTCCGTCTCTGATTCTCCATTGCCGATGGATTCGTCACTATCTTCTTCGTTGAGTTCTTCGTCACCCTCTGGTTCTCCCTCCTCAGTGGTCTCCTCATTATCTTCGTCCGTGGCTTCCTCTTTACCCTCTGGTTCTTCCTCATCGGTGGTCTCCTCAGTAGGTACTTCTGTGGGTTCCTCTTCAACCTCGGGTTCTCCCTCATCATTGGCTTCCTCTTCAACCTCGGGTTCTCCCTCATTGTTGGTGTCTTCATTAAATTCCTCTTCGGTAGCTTCCTCTTCACCCTCATGTTCTCCTTCATCATTGGTTTCCTCATCACCCCCTAGTTCTGCTGCACCAGTGGTCTGTTGATTAGATTCCTCTTCCGTAGCTTCCTCTTTACCGCCTGGTTCTCCCTCATTTTTTGTCTCTTCATTAGCTTTCTCTTCACCCTCTGGTTCTCCTTCATCATTGGCTTTCTCTTCACCCTCTGGTTCTCCCTCATTTTTTGTCTCTTCATTAGCTTCTTCTTCACCCTCTGGTTCTCCTTCATCATTGGCTTCCTCGTCAACCTCTGGTTCTTCCTCATTGGTTTCCTCTTCATTGGCTTCCTCGTTACCCTCTGGTTCCTCCTTATTGGCTTCCTCTTCATTGGCTTCCTCGTTACCCTCTGGTTCTTCCTCATTGGCTTCCTCTTCATTGGCTTCCTCTTCACCCTCTGGTTCGTCCTTATTGGCTTCCTCTTCATTGGCTTCCTCGTTACCCTCTGGTTCTTCCTCATTGGCTTCCTCTTCATTAGCTTCCTCTTCACCCTCTGGTTCTCCCTCATTGGCTTCCTCGTTACCCTCTGGTTCTTCCTCATTGGCTTCCTCTTCATTAGCTTCCTCTTCACCCTCTGGTTCCTCCTTATTGGCTTCCTCTTCATTGGCTTCTTCCTCATTGGCTTCCACTTCATTAGCTTCCTCTTCACCCTCTGGTTCTCCTTCATTGGTGACCTCTTCATTGGCTTCTTCTGTGGCTTCTTCTGTGGCTTCCTCTTCACCCTCTGGTTCTCCTTCATTGGTGACCTCTTCATTGGCTTCTTCATTGGCTTCCTCTTCACCCTCTGGTTCTCCCTCATTGGTGACCTCTTCGTTGCCTTCCTCTTGTGCCCCATCTTCTTCCGCTGCTGCTACGTTTTCTGCATCCTCTTCATATGCTAATTCTTCTTCATCTCCTCCTTCCTCTCCCGACTTATCCCCGGCTTCTTTCGATGACGGATAGCTTTGTTCCAAGGTCGTAGCTTCAGTTTCCTTTACGGTTGCCTTGACGGTCTCTTTGGCGGTCTCTTTTTGTGTTACTGCCTCGGTTTCCGCCGACGATCCATCGGGAGTTCCACCCGGCGTGTTGCCGTCCGACGGCGCCATGGTTTTTTCCGATTCATCTAGTAGTCTGACATCAGTTTCGACTTCATCTGCGACTTTCACGCTGCGGGACGAAAAGGGATCCTCTGAGAGCCATGATGGATGGGGATTCATAAACCGGATTGGATGGCTGTGTGTACCGGAACTTGTGTTGACGATTGTATTCGTAACAGAAGATGTTCAGAGAGATTCTTATTAATACGGTAAGTTACGTATTACTACCTCTGGTCCAAAATACTGTATCGATAGCTCTTCTGAGTGCGTTCAAAAATCGTGTATCGTTAAGAGTCATCGATACAGTATTTTGGACCAGAGGTAGTACGATTTAAATTGCTATCATTCCATTCCTTCGTGACCGACCATAAGGCATTTTTTATTACTGTACGGTATAAATTAGAACACCTTTATCTCGAGCCGGCAGGATGCTCCCTTCTGGCCCATACGGTAATTGGGGAGGAGTCACGCAACAAATTATTCCTTTCCCTGCGCAACATGTTGTCTTTTCGCGTCTCAATAGAAATCATGTGACCGAAGGTCACATTGACGGAACCCTTTTTAAAAAAATCTCGAACCCTATTGACTGCTGTACCGTACCTGGTTCCGTACTCAGGGAGGCGTAAACCTTAGCTTCAACCAGTTAGTAATCTCACGAGTACATGTTACATCGAAGAAGAAGATACCACGTACCGGTATGTGCCATACCGTACTGAAAGTTTCTCTTGTAAACCAAAGTTATTGCTCATGATGTTTTACCGGTAACCTTATGTCTCCACTGACTCACTCGATACAACAGAATGAAATACTCCCGTACGTATTTTCGTACCGATTTTTCCAGCCATGAAACATGCCGAATGAAAATAAAAAATCAAACATCGTTCATTATTTTTTTCTTTTTGTCCTGGGCTGTGGTGACAGATCCATCAATAATTACTTCGACTGATCTTCCCTTCACTTCCGACGCATACGGTACCGTACTGCTATCCCGAATGTATTATAACATTCAATCACCTGTATCTACTATACTGCGTATACTATCAAGATTCGAATGATGTGGACGCGATCTAAAGGATTTCTCTGCTGTAGGCTGCTGCTTCTTGCATGGGTTCAAACGAGAATCAGCTGTGTCGAATCCTTTGCCAATAGAAACGGGAATCATCATCGAATGCATAACCAAAATCACAGACGGCATCCAAGAAGGACAAGTGTTGAGTCGCGAAAAACAGATCAAGTTTTTGATAGCAGCAAGGTATCATTTGTAGAGAAAACTCGATTGTATTCTTCTGACGCCGATAGCACCAGCAGCAACAACAGCGGCATTCGCTTTCTGGGCAAAGGATCCGATGCGATTGTCCGTCCGGGAGTGGTCCTCTTGGCACCGGCCGAAGAATTTCATCACTACCTGCGAGAGTCTGCATTATTTATATACAGCATGGGAATCGATGATAACGACGAATATGTCATCCGGGGGGTCATCATCGACAATCCAACACCATTTAGCATCGGCGAAATGATGGAGGAAACCGCTAGTGGTGGAATATTTGAAAACCTGATTTATCGCGGAGGAGAATCCGGAGGACAGGAGGCCGTCTTTTGTTTACATTCTGTGGATGAATTGGAGCTAGAAGAAATCGGCTCCTCCAAGGTATACCAAGGTGGGGACCTAGAAAAACTCGATGAACACGATCCCTCAAAGACCAAATTCTTTTTCAATTACATGGAATTTTTGGAACAAGAATTGGAAGACATGCTCGCAATCATCCACGAAGACGGAGATGGATGGAAATCTGTCGGTAGGTGCAAAATGATAGTGGTCGGTCTCCCTTTGTTCTTTCACTTGAACAAATGGCGCGTTGCATTTTTGTTGACTCGATATCGAAATTCGCAATATTTCTTACGCCGTTGAATCTATGCTTTATATTTTTGGTGGCTGCCGCAGAAGTTCCGCCAGAGATGATCCTCAATTCCGATTATGATAAGTCAGAGGCTTGGAGCAAACTCCGAAACGCAGTATGGGGACAATAACTTAACCAAACGAAACAATCAAATAGGACTCTTGCAGTTTTTAAATCGAATGTACTAACTCCAGGTCGTGTGGATCCTTCATGGAGTGCGGAGTGGGTGGGTGCGTAATCGTGGTTCTTTTTCTTACTGAATGAATTCGCATGGTCGACCGGGACGAATATGAGAACTAAAATTCCATCCCAGGTTTGAACCAAACTACGAACATTCCTTTGATTGACTACATCAGAGTTGTGTTTGTTGAAAACAACACACTTTCATTAAATAGTCGCAGCAGGTTCTTTGATCCTTTTATTGACTTTTCGGACAGTGGTATTCGTTTGACTTCGATCCCAGACGGATGAGTATCCGCGTGCAATCAAGGGCTCATAGATTATCTGCACTAGATACCGATAATTCATACATAGTTATCGTCCATGGGCATCTCTCAAGTGGATTGTCAATGCATAACGTCTATGGAACTGGAATGAAGATGCCGTCCGCACTCTATCCAGGCCGCAGTTCCCGTTGTCACAGATAGCCTTCATCGATGCATACAGGCTCTGGGGGACGGTATGTGGATTACCATCGTCCATAATCGATTTGTCGTTTGCCTGATTTGCACCGATCATGTGCTCCTTTGTTCAGGCCGTCTTGCTCTTTGGATCGAAGTAGTCTCGAATCGCAAAAAACGGTACCATGAGTGTGGCAATCATGACGCTGGCTTTGGTTTCGCTTCCCTGCGGATGGGGAACGTACACAATGCCCTTCAGGAACAAGAGTGCCGCCTGGTAGTGAATCCATATCTGGAGGAGGACGCAGAGCATCGGGAACTTGATCAGCTCCCACACGACGGTCCAGGGCGTGATCGGATGGTTGCCATCCAACACCAGCTTGGCCGTGAACTCGACCCGATCGTTGCTCCTTCGTCGCAGCGTGTTGATGACCGTGAGTGGGCTGCTGTTGTTTTGGCGCGGAACTCCGGCAAAAGTCCAATCGTACCAATAATCCATTTCCATGAAAGGAGAGACATGGAACGACTTTGGGAATGAATATTCGACCTTTTCCAACGTCGTGCTTTGTGATCTCTTTATACTCGTTGATGATTGTTGCGTTTGTCTTTCGTTTCCGTTTGCTGTGTTTGTCTTCACACACGATTTCTTGGTCTTTACCTGGTCGGTACTGTCTGGATGCAATACGTAGCAATACATTTCAGTCCAAGGCGTGTTGCTGACTTCTCCTACCATCGCAGCGACTTCCTCCGTTTTCTTGTCGACCACGTAGTAAAAGGAAACGGGGTTGAAATTGTATCCGTAATAACAGAGATGGGTCAAGATCATGACCCTGTGGTTGGCGGGCTGGGGTTGGAATCGATTATTGGTTTTCTCGGCAACCAGTCGCAGTATCCGAGCGCCGATCGAATTTTCGGAAAGGTTTTCATTCCTGCTGCTAGATTTAAGTTCTTGTGGAAGGCCTTCGCCGTTTTTCAGGTGATCCAGGTCTCGGAATTGTACAATCCAATTCGAAAGAGGCCAAATAGTATTTCGGAAGGCTTCCAGTTCTTCCAAGTCCAACGCAAACATGAAAATCGGATACTGTTGTCATTGTCGTTACAGTTATCAATAACGATTCATATGTCGAGGGTTTGCAGATTGTTTTGTATCATTGTTGATTCGTTTCGATATATGTCCATCGTTAGAGAGTTAGATGAAGACCGAGTGAACGAGTGAGTTTCCTCAAAACGAGCAAGCGTACGATCTACCTCGTGACGAATAGACGTCGGAATTCTTTTCTTTCGTAGCGATTCATTCGGTTCCACACGACACCAAAGTCGGATCTATGAACTCTGGACATCCGCATCGAATACGAAACGAACTCAGCGGCGTAAGAATCACTCTTGTACCGAATACTCATACGTAAACTTACCGTAAACGCGTGTTTTTTGGGATGGAGTCGTGTGTGCCAGACTCGACCTGTATACAACGCGGAATTCTGGAGTTTCGATGAACTGGAAGTCACCACCGCAGCAACGATGCAAGTGATCAACGGAAACAAGGCAAAGAGAACGCCAAAGACAGCAACGAGTGACAACAGGCCAATCATGGCGATTGTCACTGCCCCCGGAAACAATGTTGGGAGCGATTCGATCATACTGCTCGCTCGGTTTTCTTGATAACAGAAGTTGCAATCAACAACGATCGGAGTACGGCGTCAGCAAAAAGATCGTTGGGATTGGGTAAGTATGTCGACCGATGCAGTATGAAGAATGATTGCGTTTAGTTGGACGTTCAAAGAATTACTTCGAAGTAAATCTTGCTGCGGTTGGTTCCATCCGCAGTTCGAAAACATACGGTAGAACATCATACCGGTACAACATCATCATACATCATCAAACATCATTACACATCATCATAAATCTTACCGTACAAATGCCGATTGATTCGAATGAATGTTACAGTAAGTTATCGCAATCATAACTGAACCGTTATTTTATCCTTTAATTTTAACACGTATTCTACTTCCTATTCAATACGGGATGGTGCGTATGTTGACATCATAGGTGTAATAGCTTAATGCGTAACCTTACAAGTACGTCTAACATCTTATGTACTACGTAACATCTATCATCTGCTTCATCTAACCACAACCAGAAACCAAAACTCACAATCTACAACTTTTGTTGAAGGATCTACAGGATCTAGGATCTAGGATCTAGAATCATCTAGGCGTGGAAAGTTCGAAGGTATTAAGGTGCCAGGCAAGAAAATGTAGTACGATGTACCATTTTTCTTGCCGAAGACGAAGACACCAGCACTGCTGGTCCGCAGTCGCAGTATTGAGTATGTGAGGAGTACCGGAGCGTAGATATATACAAAGGGAAAGATTTAGTCAATCGACAGGTACGTGTAACCAATCCAGTACTAGGAAAAAAAAATACTTGAATATCCAAAATCTTTGGTTCCCAATTTAGAGTTAAGATAATGAGTGATCTTGTCAGATTACTTGGAAAGCATTGGCAAAACCTTGTTCAGTTTTTCCCGCGTCCTACTTTTCACGTGGTCTATATTCAAGTCGTTCTCGGACCCCAACACAATTCACACACGTTGTAAATGCGAATGCTGCTCTCCTCAGCTTCTGATACGCTAGTGTTTCAAACGACCGATAAATCGCAGTCGATGTGTTGATTGTGCGCAACAGTGCTTGCCCCTACGCCAACGAGCAATGCTGGAGTTGGTTTGCCGAATCCATTCATTCTCTGATTAACCGATTCATTTTCCCGACAAACACCTCAGCTCAAATACGCTGATTGCCGATATTCAAATGCTCGATAGTTGTGATTTGTCCCCTGCAAATGATGAACACCGTGCTTCGAAATCCCGAGACCCCAGACGCCACTAGTTGTGGTAGGATTGCAGTTCGTATTGGATGCATCCATTAAACCAGCAGCCGCGGTGCTGGTGCTATCGGAAGAGGGAACAAAGTAAATCAACCGTCGCAATCTCGAATGCAAACAGGCCATTGCCTCGAAGATGGTGGGCTCGTAAAAAGTATACATGTCATACCCCGTGCATATATACTGCCTTTTTGGCGGCTCTTGCTTCGGCTGCTGCTTCTGTTGTCCTTCATTGCCCTTTTCACTCGATACTGTTCCCACTTGCTTGGCTTTGTCTCCATCGGTTGATAGAAAATTCTTATTTTTGTTGCCATTGCCATCGTTGAGTTCTTCCTGCCGATGTGCGTACCTACTTTCGTCCTGTACAGCGTGTATTTTCGTCCGTCTCTTGGGCTTGCGGCCTCGTTTGTGTTTGGCTTTTTCGACACAACCGTCAATGTATTCTTCTTCTACGTCTTCAGACTCCTCTTCGGAATCATCGTATAGGACGCCATACTGCCAGCGTCCCTTGCCATGCTTTGGTTTGTAAAACCATTTGGATTGGATCGTTCCGGTGAACCACCTTCCGGCAGTTCCGTGACCTTTGTTCTTTTTCTTCGTACAGACTAGATAAATCTCGTATCGAAATCCCTCTTGATACTTGCTGTTTGGAAGATCTGATAGATTCGTGTCGATCTCGTGGTGTTCCAACTCTTCGGTGTCCCCGTCATCGTATACGATGGAATAAAACTTGGTTTTGGAATCGTATGCGCGGATGCTGCCAAGGAACCAAGCCCTCTGATCTTTGAAGAACTTTTTGATGCGTGTTCCGTCGGGATGGTGTTTCTCATTCTGGCAGTCATTGGTAGACCTCTGCTGTGGTTGACTCTTTTGAGAAATCGTTTTTTTTCGAGTGCCGTTATGATGGGAGGCAACGGTAGGACTTTCATTATCGTTTTCATCGCCATCACCGTGTGCAATACCATTCAGAGTAACTCTGCGCTCCTCTCGACTGACGCCTTGTAGGGCCAGGAGAATGGGAGTCGCGAGGGGATTGTTTGCCACCCGCAACAAAGGAGATCGTGGTTGTTGACTATCCTGCAAGACTTGTTCGTCTCGAGAAACGCTCACAACGCCAACAAAATTATCTTCATTGCCACTGTTGCTACTGCAGCGGTTGGGGTCGACAATCAATACGGATTTCGTCGAGATTGACTTCTCCATGAAGGATCGGATTCTACCGATCTCTTTTTCGGAAAGAGCCGATTCCTGTCGTTGTTTTTCTCGCAAGTGATCTTCGAATTTGAGTGGATGATAGAGGGTCGGCCAGGATTGGTTGTGTTCCTTCCATTCGTCTTCGGATCGAGGTGCGTATCTCGGGACCTCAACTTTGTGGAGAGGTCCGAATTCACGAATGACCGGGTGGTCTAGATGCGTCGATGGCGTCGATGACGAATCCGGGTTGGATGGTTCTTTTCGCTGATTCTCCAGGTGCGACTGCGTTCCAATCAAGAGTTCCAATACAAAATTTTGATTGGAGGATTTCTTTTGCCGTTTTTTCGGCCTCTCTTGGATGGTGGAAGCGGTAGGGCTCCTACAAATCCCGGACATCGACTGCGATACCAGCGACGTCAATTTGGCCGTTGCGGAGGCCATCGCATTTGCCGGCGAACTTTTTGGTTCGTCTACCTTCGGGGATGCGGAAGTTGTTGCTTTCGATGTTTCCGACACCGACAGAGGACGCCTTCGCACTCGCTTCAAATGGGACAGACCATCCTCCAGGGGCAACGTCGCGGACAATTCTTTCACAACCCGACTGCAAGCTTTCGGGTCGACGCGAATGCAAAGGGCTTCCGTGACTCGAGAGTCACCCTCCTCCTCTTTGTCGTCTTCATTGGAATCGTTCCCTCGGAGTATCTCCACGAGCGACCAATCGGGATCGTTCCGAAACACTACCACATTGGAAATAGATTTGTCTTTCGGTTTGCTGCACGTCGGCTCGGAACCAGGTTTCGCTGTATCAACAGCATCCGCGGTTGCGGCCACATCTGTTGTTACTGGTGGGGATGCCGAGGAGTCCACTGTCGCCGTGTTCATCTTGGAACCTTCCTCTTTCGAGGCCCTCCCACCCATGTTGTAGTGTTTTGATTGACGGGACTAGATGGTAGATTGGATTACAGCTCGATAGTTGAATCAGAAATTGGTTATGTACTTGTAAGACTTACTTGTACTTGTTGACGCTTGATGTGAGACAGCAGTCTCCCATAAGATAGTTGGGTGTTTGATAAGAAATCGATCATGCATGTGAACTGCGACCACTTTTCAAACTGCACATGAACGGGGTACTCGTAGGGTTTCCGATAACCTTGCTCTTTCCCGTTTTTCTTCTATTCAATCAAACAATCAACAATTGTACGGTATGAAACGTACGGTGTTGGTCGGAGGAGCGAACGATTTCGAGTATTGTTTCTTGTATGCAGTGTTTTGAAAAAACGTGCGAAAAATAATCTCCCGCAAATTCCTCCATTATTTTTAAAAAATACTTCGTACTTCGTAACTTACCGGTAAGCCTTACTTCGCAATTCTAATATGTTCTTCCTCAAAATACCGGTACTACGAGCACAGTCAGTCCCGAACGTGTACCACTTCGTATCGGTAATGCAGCCCGATTACCGGTAAGGCTTAGGTCGGGAAACAAGCGGATGATGATGTTTCATTCATTCATTAGAATGGCGACCATTCATTCGTGTCGATGTCTCCAGTCCTGCGAAAAACATCGGAACTGTACTTGTACGGTAAGAAGTGCTCAACACGTTCCTGGGATTCATTCCATTCCTGTAAGGTTACCGTAAACCTTACGGTATGGATGTGTGTTATCGTCGAAGGTCTTGCCATGGCATTCGCTTCTTGTACGGCACGGTACCGATCGTTCTTGCATGACGTCGATCGATGCAGCAGCATTGGTAGGTTGAGCACACGTCGTATGACGTTCTCGAAATTAGAAATGACTACTGGTGCTACTACGGTAGGACGAGTAGACAATAAAGAAGTGGAACCTCTCCTTGGTTATCCTCTGAACAATGCATTCCTGCTGGTAGTAGTAGTAGTTAGTACTATAAGCCTCAACAGCAGGACAAAAAACAAGCAACCAAGAAGAACAACTGGTTCAATCAATATTGATTATTACTAGAATGTCGAACTTCTGAAGGTGAAAAGCAGGAGGAGCAAATATCCCCTGGTGTACTTTCCATCCATCACCGAATCAATCAGCACCAGTATGAGTGGAGAACCAATCCAAACTCAAAATCTCCTCATCCTACCATTATTGGTGGTCGTATTCAGAGATGATGATACTGGAATGCTTCATCTCCTGGGAAATTTCAGAACCATTCCACATCATGAAAAAATGATGACAAATGCAATTCAAAGATACTACTAGTAGTGACGGTTCCCATTTTTTCAAATGAATACGACAGTGCTGCTATTAGTCCATGCATCCTCTCTGACGTGACTCAGTAGTAGTAGTACTAGTGGAGGTAGGTTCACCATGAGAGTGAAGTGAGGCACCAACTTTCATTCTAACTACCACTGTCAACGTCTGCTATCAATTTGACCTTTTCACTACCTTTTTTTTCCTTCGTTGGAGACGGGTCAACTGCAAGGGGGATCACGGGAGAACACATTACTAGTACTACACACGAACGCAATTGCAATCCAATAGCACTCGGTTGTTTACTTTCTAAAAAATGGAAGGGCGTCATTACTATGTATTAAAATACTGTTTGGTTAAAAAAAACACAAAAGCACATCATGCTTTGCAACGTTGTGCAAAGGAAAAGGAACTGTTCACGGGCATCGATTACACAGATAACATATACGGTAGCGTTCGCTCTCGGACCTCCATCGATAGTCAAACGTTTCGGTGGGGCAAACCACCGAACGGATCACAATGGCTCCGCTGCGTGTCTAAAATACAAATAATGATGACAATAATAATACGCAATCGGCAGTTCGGTTCGGTTCGGTTCGGTTCGGTTCGGTTCAGTGCCGCAGCACGGGACTTTGGTCTGTTGCCTTGCGTTCGTCCGAGTCGATCAATGATTCTCGTATTCGTTGTCGATGAGCAAAGTCGTCCTTCAAGAGTTTCCGGACTCGGCGTATCCTTTTCGTGTGTCCCAGACACCGATGTCGGTCTAGTGCCCGGTGAGAAGCGTATTGTTGCGAGAGAGACGACACAGAGTTGGCAAACTCCACCGACGACGACGACGATGCCGAGAACGACGTGTCGAGTCCGAGGGACACCTCGATCGCGGGCGTAGATGGGAGGGAGCTTTCGGCACCAAAGAGATCCGACATTCCGATTTCGTCGTGGGTATCGAAGCTGCTACAGATGGTGGTGGTTCGATCGGGTGAAATCACGCTCGTTCTGTGTGCCGATGCCGATGCCGTGGAATCATACGTCGATGCACACGACGATGACAAGGGAATCACGATTGTATCAATGGTAGATGGCTTGGAAAATCTCACGCTTCGTCGTTGTCGCCTTCCACTGGAATTTGGAACCATGATTCGCCAGGGTGAACTGTTGTCATCGCCGCGATCCTCGTCGCAGACCGGTAGCACCGAAATCTCGTCCACTTTTGGAGCCGGTTCGAGTTCAGCCTCCGAAGAACAAGAAGAATCGTCCCTGCGCAAGTCACACGGATCGCTGCTGCTGCCGAGAGCAGGAGTAAACAATATTCTTCCCAGTGACTCGGCTGCCGAGCATGCACCAAACAATAGAATCGCCTCCATGGTAGGTACGTGTATGGAAGCAGTGAGGAACTATTGTGTTTCTGTTTTCATCGAAGGATTTGTGTTGTGTCAAAGACGCTGCCTTTGTCCACTTCGTTTGCAAGGAGGTTGAGAGACCGTTTTATTGACCTTTCCAATCGTTTGTTTGCAGTGTCAGGTGACAGGACTGCGTTCTGAGTGATGAGTGCTGAGTTCGGGTATTCTATACAATAGAATGAGTATCCGAAGGAAGGGCCGGACCAAACCGGGGAACAAAGTGACAGTATTTGTACCTGTATACGGTATGTATTTTGATGATCAGAAATCTTCGGCAGCCTTTCTGCCGGCAACTGAAAGAGTGAGAACGAAGGTAATTCTAATCAATCACCTGTACTAATCATCTGTGATGATCCGCCCTACATTCTCCCTCCGGGGCCGCCTCCGTTTCCGTTTTGCTTCAGTTAGTATGTGCCGTAGGCACGACGCGGGACTACCCTTCGATAGTGCGTGCCGGTAAGGTGTCAAGTTGGCGTCGAGGAAAACTCGACAACGTCGACCAAAAAACCCATAAAAGCAGTCATTCGAAACACGCGCGCGCACACGCGTCTCGACTATTTTCGAACTTTTTAGTCTGGAGACAGACACATAATTGCTGTATTTTCTATTATTAAAATTTTTGATTCAATACCGTACCGTAAGCTTACTACAAGTAAGCTTACGTGTAGTTCTACATTACTACGTAGTATTATTTTTTTACTGTATTTATTACGAAGTAGTAGTATTCATTCAAAATCGTTGTAATTGTGTGGTGCGTTCGGTTTGTTGAAAACAGATGGTAGAACCGGTATGCGCGGACGACTCCATGTCCAAAATTCACACACAATATGCAAGTGCGTGAGATTCATCGCACATGCGGCTGGGTATCGGAAATGTCAATCAACATGAAACGAATGAATCAGTCGTGTTGAAACTTTGGAACGGATGACGTTGCCTGAGATCGTGTCTAATTGAACTAATTTCCGTCGCCAAATCGTCACAAAATCAAGAACTTGGCCACTATTTCAAGCAATTGTTATGCCCTATGATAAAAAAATTGAAAAAAAGGCATAAAATTCAATTAGACGCGATGGTACATCACACATTACGAAGCCAATGTGTTTGGCAACAAATATTGACATGATCGTTCTTTTGTGGGAGGAAATGTCGGTCGATCGACGAAAAAGATCTTTCCCATCTATTTTCGTTCACCTGCCAACCCCGAAGGAATCCTGAAAACAGTTTTCGACATGATTTCACTCTTTCCAAGCAACAAGAAATAACGCAACGAAGGAAATGAATGAGGATTGGGCTTGCTCGGGAAGCATCCAACATAAGCGTCCCGTTTGTTATCGGATGTAACAGCATGTGTGCCTGAAGAACGAAACGTCGGAGTGTATATATATGTTTGTTTGTTGACAGAAGAGAAAAGTCCAGCAGATCCAACCGCTGAGGTGCAAGCTCGATTCGTTTCTCACACACAAGAAGTACGGTATACAGCATTCGGCAAGCAGAGCGGAGTAGTGGAACGATCGACAGAGAAGATGGGGAAAGTGAATAAAAAGCTCATTTCGAAGCTCAATGTCTTCTCTCGCAAGCGGCAGTTCCAACACATGCCCATCGACGAAGAGGAAGACATCGAAGACTTTGAAATCAGGAGTTGCGACATTCTCAGGGCAATATCCGACGAGACACACAAGGAAATGATTAGCGCATTCGATGACAACATAAACGATTTGGATTACTACAATACACGCAGTAATACTGGCATCCAAATGGATTGGCACGAAACCATCCAGAGATTTCAGGAACATCACGAACAAATGATAATCCAAAACTTCGGGGGAAACGATGACGAGCGGAAAAAAAAGGTCGATAGACTGAAAGTATTGAAACGGGCGCTGGAAAGACGACGAAAATTCGACAGCAAGGGGTCGTTTGCCATCAACATGGTAACGTATCGAGACGAAACGACGAGTCCGTGTGGTTTCGAACTGGACACGCTTGTTTCTGAGGGTGGGGGTAACAACAGAAATGATTACCACAAGAGGGGTGACCATCTAGGTTGCGACGACCGATCATGTCGATCTTCGGTAACAGCGACCATGAGCAACGATTTGACCCTTAGGGCGATCGAAGAGGAAAAGGAATATTTCGATAGCGACGACAACAAAGACGGCTACAGTATATAGAAGATTGCGGAGGGCATTACATCTTTTGTAGAGGATCTCTGGTATGGTCGAAAATTGGAAAAACTGACCATTGCGTTAAGAGAAACATTGAGAAAGATCCTCAGTTTGAAAGTCAAAGAAGTATTCCTACATAATACGGAAAGAATTCATAGCAAATAATATGACAAGGGATATACATTGCGTTTTCTTTTTTTTTTTTTTAAATGGTAAGAATGTTGGACTAGTCATGCCGCTCAGTAGTTGATACATCTATCATTGTAAGTGCACTGTCTATTATAATCACTCTGTTTACCACAAATACAATACTTCATCGTTGCCATATTATTCACCAAAGGGAGAACCATGCAGTTCTGATTGCCTCTGACTGGTCAATTCAGTGTAATCACTTCCGTTGTTTCACATATAGTAGTAATTCATACGCGCCGCTCAGTCAATGTTGATGTTATGGCTGCTGCTGCTGCTGGTCTGTTGCAATTTCTTTCGCGCTTGCATTTGCTTTCGTTGAGCAGAGCGCTGCTCAAAATATGCCGATAGCCAGAGCGTCCCCTTGCCGGCGAGCGAACCAGCGAATCCACTCGTATCAAAAACTATGATTTTGGGAACGACCTGTCGGTTGACCTCGAATACTCCCGCGGCGTAGATCTTAACATCGTCTCCGGCTTGTTCTAGGCCAACGTAGACCTGCAAGGATTCGAAAGGTTTCTTGGCCGTTGTTGTAAACTTCTTGGTCGGTGTCTCATCGTCACCATTCTGCGGATAGGTCTTTTTCGGTTTTAAAAGACGAACCAATGCGGTGTAACTGTCTTTCCCAATCTTGTCGACTTCGAGTATCTGCTGATATCTCATTGTGCCGGTGTGACTGAGCAAGACGCGTTGCGAATTGAGAAGCAGATCCTGGCGGTAGACATACCGATCACATGCATCGTCCTTTATATCGATAGCATTATCTTTGTCCTTGCTGTCGGTAGTGCTGCTGCCGTTCGAGTTGTCTGGCCGTATCTTGGGACCATTATTGTGATTTATTGTTTTCTCTCCGTCGGCAAATGTGTTTCTACTGCTGCCACCATCGAACGAAGATCTCATTCTTGCCCAAAATTTCCGCCTCGTTGGTTTTCTTTCAGAAGTATCAAGTTCATAGGAATCGTCGTCGGAATCTTCGAAATCATCGTAGCCTTGAATCTTCTTGAACTTTGTAAAGTATGTGGCCATCAAATTTTTGGCGCTCCACTTGGCCTGGAGTTTTCCCGACAGGTAGGCTCGCAAGACGTCCTCGGTACTGCAATCAACGGCCACCTGTTCGCTTTCGGCAAGAACGTAATTCCCTCCGAGCTTGGTGCTCGACACGTATCCCTTTCGGCCATCCTTCCCTTCGTACCATTGGAAAGATTTTTGGGAACGAACCGCATCAAAGGCTCGTCGAATGCACGCCGGGGATTGAAATCTTGAAAACACAAAAGATTCACCACATCCGTATCGGAGTTGTTGTTGCTTCTGTCCATTGTCATCGTTGAAGTCGCTTTGGTAACCCGAGAGGCCAATATCGTCTTCGTCTTTGAACTCACTATCGATTGTTTGAATGGATTTTAAACGAATCGCGTCGCCGGCAACGGCGGATATAGTCTGCGTCATTTTTTCCAGAAGTCCCTGCCGACGATTCTCTGGCCTCTGCCGCGTAGGTTTCGCTGCAGTGGTAGATGCCTCGCAAAAGTAAGGGAGGAAAGTTGTCTCTTTGGCAATTATGACAGTGATTGGAATGGAAGAGAGGAAGGACTACGAACAGGATCGAGCACAACCGTAGGAATGACTTCAACAAGAACAACTGGATTCGGTGCTGCCTTGAGCAGCAGTTAGTATTCCCAGTCATCATATTTTAACTACATACAAACAACACCACGACATATTATTTTTTCAACGTTCAATTCGGTGTCACAGTGTTACGAATTTTGATTGTTACAGTCAAACCAGAATGCATATCTCTTGTAGATATCCGACGCACACAAATAAGAAATGAAGCAGGGTTGGTGCTGATTGATACCCACATGGATGAAACCGATACGGCAGTTTCCCTTCTCATAATGTTTCCTGAGAGATATTGTTGATTGATTGAAGACTGAAATATTTTTTTTCTTCGAACCATTGAACGATGTAAATGAACCTTATCCCTTTTTGATCACAAAACTTCGAAGTGAGATACGAGTAAGATCTTAACTTAACTCACTTAGTCCAGTCCATCATCATTCTCCATCAGTGATTGAATTTAACGACTAATACGACTTGATATCTTTTCATCGTGCACTTCAACGTAGACGGCTAAAACCTTACTTGTACCTTGTACCGTACAGTAAGTTGCAGTATGTACGAGATGATTGAAAATAATGTGCTAAAAACATCGAAATAAGATGAGAGTTACATGAATCTCAATTATCAGTACTACGAGTCCGATAACAATTGAGACTGGTCGAGTTTGCGCCCAAAATGTAACCAATTTACACGAACGTACACCGAGCGTGCAGGGAAGTTGAAAAAAATTATTCTGTAGTAAAGAAATTGTGAAAGCCTCTAAAAGTTTGCTATTTTGTTAGTGGAAACCCCTTGTTTGAGTGCCTTACTAAACTCTTCAAAAATCACTTTTTTTGACACCACAGTTCTTTGCATCAGAATAACGAGAACACATACCGAACAGCTTGACCATGGTGGTGGATCCCGCAGATACCACAGCCAAAGCGCGTACCAAACTGCAACTTAGTACGGAGTAAGCAGCAAACAGCGAGCAATGCTAACAGCGAGTGGTTTTGCAACAACGCGTCGAGATACAGGGGGGGGAGCAGCAAGCAGCAACGCGTCGATATAATACAGGGGGGGACAGCAGCGAGCAACGCGTCGATAATACGGGGGGGGGGGGGGGAACGCGTCGATATACAGGGGACAGCAGCAGCGGCGCGTCGATATACAGGGGACAGCAGCGAGCAACGCGTCGATAATACGGGGGGGGGGGGGGAACGCGTCGATATACAGGGGACAGCAGCAGCAGCACGTCGATATACAGGGGACAGCAGCAAATAGCAACGCGTCGATAATACATGGGGGGGGGGGCAACAAGCACCAGCGAGCAACGCGTCGATAATACAGGGGGGGACAGCAAGCAGCAGCAACGCGTCGATAATACATGGGGGGGACAGCAAGCAGCGAGTCGATAATACAAGGGAGCAGCGAGCAATGCGTCGATAATACGGGGGGGGACAGCAAGCAGCAACGCGTCGATAATACAGGGGGGACAGCAAGCAGCAAAGCGTTGTAATCCCCTGAGTGGTAGAGCGCTGAGCGCTATAGTCGATTGTTGCGTCTCCACCATGGTCGATTGTCGATTTTGGTTCTATTTGTTAGTGGTAGTTTGTTAGTGGATTTGCTTTTGCAAAGTTGCAAAAATAGAAATAATGAATTAGTGTTGCTCCAGTTGCTTTGAAATAGATTTTCGATTGTACCCAAACTTAAGTCTTAGTGGGAATAAGGTGGGCGGACGCGTCCAAGTATGGAGACCTGGTGGGAATGAGGTCGCCCGACGCGTCCAAGTATAGAAGAACTGGTGGGACTGAAGTCGACCGACACGTCCATGTATAGGAGAACTGATGGGATGAAAGACCGACGTGCTTGTTATCTGATAGGTTAGAGTTGTCTTTAGTTACTATTCATTTACAAGGGTGGATATCGAATATATGTTACATGAAAACCGGAACACCAAAACACGAATCGATTGATTGGATCTGCAAGCAACAGAAAGCAGCAAGCGCTTCATAATTTCTAATTCTGCAAACAGCAAACAGCAGACAGCAACAACAACAGCAGCGACTTGGCCTCTGACAATGGTGGTGTATTCAACAATCTACTGGTGTTGGAGACGCGACAATCGGCAATGGTGTTGGAGACCCGACAACAATCTTCTGGTGGTGGAGACGAATTGTTGAGTATAGTAGCAACGCCCTTGTAAGTACAATTCGTTGCTGCTGTTTGCTGTCCCCCCCTGTATTATCGACACGTTGCTCGCTGATGCTTGCTGTCCCCCCTGTGTTATCGAAAGGTTCGTTGCTGCTCGCTGCTCCCCTGTATTATCGACGCGTTGCTGCTTGCTGCTTGCTGTCCCCCCTGTATTATCGACACGTTGCTGCTGCTTGCTGCTGACTGCTGTCCGCCCACCTGTATTATCGACGCGTTGCTGCTGCTTGCTGTCCCCCCTCTGTATTATCGACCCGTTGCTGCTTGCTTTATTATCAACGCGTTGCTGCTGCTTGCTGCTTGCTGTCCCCCCCTTGTATCGACGCTTTGCTGCTGTTTGCTACTCCCCTGTATTAGTATCGAAGCGTTGCTACTGCTTGCTGTCCGCTCAGTGCTCTATTACGACCCTGGGGTAAGTACGACGCGTTGCTTGCTGCTCCCCTGTATTATCGACGCGTTGCTTGCTGCCC
The DNA here is from genome assembly GCA_037355855.1 of Pseudo-nitzschia pungens. Lineage (NCBI taxonomy): Eukaryota > Bacillariophyta > Bacillariophyceae > Bacillariales > Bacillariaceae > Pseudo-nitzschia > Pseudo-nitzschia pungens. Next base: position 2,113,277 of record CM074760.1, on the reverse strand, counting down.
CCCCCCTGTATTATCAACGCGTTGCTGCTGCTTGTTGTCCCCCCCCTGTATTATCGACGCGTTGCTGCTGCTTGCTGTTATCGACGCGTTGCTCGCTGCTCCCTCGTATTATCGACGCGTTGCTGCTGCTTGTTGTCCCCCCCCTGTATTATCGACGCGTTGCTCGTTGCTGCTCCCCCCCTGTATTATATCGACGCGTTGTTGCAAAACCACTCGCTGTTAGCATCGCTCGCTGTTTGCTGCTTACTCCTGCCGGATCCACCATGGTCAAGGTGTTCTTGTCTTGTGTTCTCGTTATTCTGATAAAAGTGATTTTGTAAAGAGATTGGAAAGGCGCTCAAACAATTGGTTTCCACTAACAAAACAGCACACTATAAGAGGTTGTAGTAATTTGTCTATTACAGAGAGAATTTTTATTTATGGTAAGTGCACCTTCCCTGCACGCTCAGTGTAGCTTCATGTAAATTGGTTACATTTTGGGCGCACAGTGGACCAGTCTCAATTGTTATCGGACTCGTAGTATGTTTTCGAGTTTTGTTTTCTGTAACGAAAACAAAATAATACATACCGTACGTTCAAAGTGAACCGTCATGGCGCACAGGGGTGATAATAGACACATGGCGCATTAAGATGTATTAGTAAGACTGAAAAAAAGAATTGCGATTTTTTTTTTCAGCATGCGAAACTTTGTCGCGGATCCAAAAAAGGGTATTTAATCCCAAATTCCAAGTTTTTGCTAGGCAGTTGTGCGTTTGCGAAGCAGTTCTGTCGAAGAATGCCTTTTCTCTACAAATCCAATTATTGGTCGCGCTCCGAATGTATTTTCAAATCTGTGATGTGTTCGTGTCGCAAGTTGTCAAAGGTTGATTTCATTGGAGAGTGGTTCTGAGTTGATGTCAAACATGTCAAGGAATGCGTCAACTACGACTGAATTTTCGAGAGGAGATACAAATGCACCTCGACACGGTCGCATTAGATGAAAATACGTGAAAGTTCCTACCAAATCATGGGGAAGTACAAGTATGGAAACGGAAACCCTAATTTTGGAGCAACGCTGTCGTCCTCAGTAACTTACTGCTCCATCACTAGCACACTTTTCTCGCTACAAAGTTCACAAAACGAAAGCCAAACCATAAAAATATCTTCACACCTCTTCTATTTCAATTTCAAAGACCATGGCGCCTAACCGAAAGACCCACGAACTTTTCGCCGATGCCATCGACTTGGAAAGCTTGAAGACATCCATTCAGCCCAAGTACTTGCCTCTAACGATCGGTCATAATCCGAGAGAAACGCAGGAGGTTCAGCAGCAACCAAAATGCAACTACCAACAAGAACTAGTCACCGATCCCAAGACGGAAAAAGAACCTCGTACCGTTTCCTATTGGGATTGGCCTGCGGACACAATCGAGGCAGAAAAAGAAGCGGCCGTCGATGATCTTTTCTCACTTTCTCGTATCGAATCTAATCTCGTGACAGATTCCTTCCGACGAGAGACCGCGACGAAGGACGTAACGACGCACACCGAAGAATCACAATCCTATTGGGAATGGTCTACTGATGTAAATGTTGTGGAGTGCGAGACTGACAGTGAAGACAATGCGGCTACCTCGCTGAACCAGCCCGATCGTCACTGCGAAGACTGTTGCCAAGAGTATTGGACGTGGAGCGAGGACAGCAATCATGATGAAGCATCGTTGCCTTCTCGTTCCGACCACTTACACAGTCTGTTGGACAGTTCGCGAAAGAAGTTTCAACGCCGACACTCTCATCTGCCGGAGCCAGAGAACCCAGACACAAATACTGAACACGCATCGGATCATTACTGGCATTGGTCAGAGTTCCATAGCACAAGTGCTACTCAATGATTCTGGGAAGAATAGATCAGAACTTCTCTGTCGCTTCTAATCCCCATGGGCTAAAATACTACCGATTTTTGCTAAAGCTATTCTAAGAATGCATCGGTCAGGATGCTAATGTAAATTTAAGTCACCCACTTATCACCATCCAACTCAACAACTTTTTTCTAAGTCTATTCAGCGATGCACAAATCGTCGTAATACCTCAATGCGTTTTATTGATTGAGTTGCATTCTGCTTTCTTCGTTCTCGCACTGGGAGATTACCACGTCGTTTTCAGAAAGATTACAAGTACAGCTATTATCGTCGACATCGTGTAGTGTTGTAGTCCGTCGATGAACAGCCAATGATAAATGTGGGCAGGTACAGTACTAACATGATGGCGTATTGAATGCCAACTACACGACCTAGTTTTTGCTATGCAAACCAACACCTTTCGATGGAGAGGAAATGCAAAAGATGTGACTGACAGACCGTCTCTATTGCGCATTGCACTGGGAAGGAAAGCCGTAAGGTTTACCCTACCGGTACGTACGAGTTTTTTAGCATTTCTACCAGTTCGGGTTATTGTGATTATTATTATTTATTCTACATTACAAGCACCATTATTATTTATTATCTTCTTCACCCCTTCCCATTGAATTCAAAATGACATACAACACCTTATGATGATACGGTCATCACTTGGGTTCAAAGGTCTGCCGATTGGAAACAATTGATCATCATCGACAGCTATTAGAAAATGCTCAACGTCGATGTCGCTGTGTGCACGTCAAAAGACATCATCGCTTTTTCACCGCTTTCAAATACTGCCTTGAAACCTACGGTCAAAAGGAAATGGCATGAGAAGTTTATCAATGGACAACCTAAACACGTGTTCAACCAAAGAACTTCGGTAAATATTGTATTCTAAATTACGATCAACACGAACCGAACGAGGATTTTTACACCATGAGTCAGTGAAGTGATCCTTTTTACTTCTTGTTCGATAAAGTCGTCATTTTATTCACCCCCTCTCTATCTATAGCATTTGCAACATCGGATCCTTTCCCCCGGGAGTAGCACGATCTCGATAATCTGTACCAGTGCTACCGCTGTTCCCAGTTCCTTGGCTCCCCGGAGTTGGAAAATTGCTGCTGTTGCTCCCGGGTGTCATCGAGTTGTTGTTGCTATTATTGGTACTGTTGTTGTTGTTATTGTTGTTGTACAAATAGCTAATGTTGGTGTTGCCTATTCCAGCAAATCCAGCAGCAGAACTCGAATTTGCCAGGGACGGTTCAGGACTCGCTTCGTAGAGCGCCCTCCAGTCCTCCTCGTGAATATCGTCCAGTATCATGCTGAAACACGACACCAGAGAATCCCGCTCCAGCTTGCTGTTCGCCTGCAGATCCAGGCTTCCGTTCTGTGTGAGCAACGATAAGCACACCGTATCCAGAACTCCCCCCTTGGCGAGCTGGAGCGCGTGCGTCTTCTTTCCGACATCGATGTAGAGGACGTTTTTGAGTGCGATCGAGTGGAGACTCCCGCGCATCAATACGATCGACACCTGCCCGCTCTGGTCCGGAACGCGGCGCGGAAATTCGGTTTGCCATGTCACGCACGGCTCCTTGGATTGGTCCTTGCTCTCTTGCAACCGAATCCAAACGCGCTTTGGGTCGCAGTGCACCCCGTGCGCCACCAAACGGATGCCCCGGCCCTGGAGGCGGGCCATGGTTTCGGCAATGATCTTGTTGGGCGGGATTCGTTTCAGCGCGGGGTGCTCGGGAGACGGCGGGGTTTTCATCATCGCCATCCTTGCTGACGCGGTGGCGTAGTTGTCCTCGTCGTCGTTGTATTTTCCCGCGCGCGGCGGTGACATTTGGGACGGAGACGGAGTCGAATGGAGACCGCTGATGGACCGTTCGTTGGCGTTTATTGTTGTGGGAACCGCGGATCGGGTATGTTGGTGTGGATTTCGTATCACTCCCGCTGGATAATGCTGCGGACCATTTGGATTCTGGTTGTTTCGGTGGCCGCCGCTCTCGATGCTGCTACCGGCTTCCGATTGCGCCATGGCCGCTTGGACCGGCATCCAGTAGCCCGCCGCCGGCATGCTATCGTCTAGTCTTCGGGCGTATCGTTTCCGACTGGCTCGAAAATATTGTTTCCGGACTCCCCGCGGCAAGAGCAGATACAACACCCAAACACAAAGGCAGGAAGCCAGAAAGAGCGTGTAGGAAAATGCTGACTCCGGAAATGGATTGAGAATTTCGAGCGAAAGCTCGGATTCCGGTATTCTTACTTGCTGCAGTTCCACCGCTTGCGAGGTCCCGGCATTAACTTTCGAAAGTGCAAATTCATTTGTTGTTCCCGAGCCAAAGGACGGCTCCAGCAAAATGTAGCCATTGGGTTGGTGCAGTTGTTGCGTTTGATGTTGTGGTACAATCCGTATCTCTGTCAACGACGACGACGAAGATTCACCAGGAGAAAATACCGGGGACGCCCGTAGTTGATGATGCTTTTGCTGGTATGTCATTATGCTTTGATGAAATCGCGGGAGCTATGATACGATTCCCACCAACTGCTTGCGTCGGATTGTTTGTTTGCCAATGGAGTGTCAGTGAAGTATGAATGAGTTGTTCGTCCAGCGTATGGCAGGTTATAATAGATCATCGACAACAGTTCAGTACCGGTACCAGTTTGCTCCGTTGATTTGCATGCCAATCCAATGCGATTTGAATGCACTGCAAGTACTACAATGGTTGACACTTCTTCCGTAATCGTGCTCGGTCGTTTTCAGAAAGGCTGGTAATACCGTATGTTCCAAGGTCCTCATCCACAAAATTCGTCAATACATGTTGATCATTCTCATGTTTTCACAACATTCGAAGTTTTTTGCCTTCCCCGTGAGCAAAATTGAAATCGGTATGAGCGGTTTTTTCGTCGCTTCAACGGAAAGTAAAACGCCAGCCTTGTCAAGCATGGCAACCATACCATAATTACGCTTAGTAGATGATGATGATAAATTCTTCGATGAACACCATTATGTTTTGTCTACGGTAAGATTATCTACGGTAGGCGTACGAGATGTGCACTTTTGAAAACACGAGGGTAAGGTTAAGCTTACTCGTAGTCCAAGAAATACTGTGATACGGTATCCTTACCGTACGACTAACCTACCGTAAGACCGGTAGGTAAAAATTTTAAAAATAAAATTACTAATCTTACTGTGCTTCATACCGGTAGAATAATACCGGCATGTTTGGGTGGGCTGTGGACTGTCGACGGCCAACGTACTGTTAATACATACTTCTATGTTCTTAAGAAACAAACCTTATCCCTTGTACAAGTTCAAGTACGTGCCCTGAGGGACAGGTATTCTTACATAGAAGTAATGGTAAAGGGGTCATAATTATTATTGCTTCTGTAATGGAATTAATCGTACCACGTAAAGTTACGTGATAGGCCACACTACCGAATATTCTTTGCGAAGGCATTTGATTCTTACTTTCAGAAGTCCGTACCGCTGTCGCAATATTTTTAGCATCTATATTTGGGAGTGTTTCGAGGACCGTCAGCAGTCATACGAGCACAGCAGTCATAGGAGTAAGATTACGAAGTACATCAAAATTGCTTTCAAAGCTCTGTGAGTCATTCAAACGCAGCATTTACAATGACCAATTACATAGGCCTTGAAGTCGTAAAAGACTTAGCAAATCGTGGTACACTAAGGTAATCTTTGAAGGTTTACCCTTACCAGTAACGGTACGGTATGCAGAACTGATGCTTTTTGGAGATTACCGAACCAAAGTTACAGTACTCGTAGTTTTTGTACGTCAGGTCCCAATCGAAGAGTGAAGGAAAAGTTGGTCTCTCGTGTCTCATCGCCCAGACTAATACCAACGATACGATACAATTCTTGATGATAGTAAGGTCACCTGCCAAGATCACGAGTACAACTTAGAGATAGAAGAGTGCATCATCTTGTCGTATCGAAAAAAGTGACAATACTTAGCTGTCTGAACGATTCAGTGTGACTTATGGCGACGGGACATCTACCTTGCAATAGTTTGAGAGTGATTTCGAGTGACTAATGAGTAACCGATACATCTTCCATACGATAATTTCCTATCCATGCAACAGCATCTCCCGTACCGTATCAGACTTTAGATAACACAAAGGATACTAAGTACGTGAAACAATCATCAAACTTGAAGCATATCGTCTTCTATTGACTATGGGTGCGACGACCCGAAAAATGTCGAGACGAAGGCCGAGTAATTCCTCTTTTACCATTGACGAAAGCACTGAATCCGAAATCCAGCGGAGAAACAATCTCACGTATTACAACGAAAGCGACATCGACGACGACGAAGAACACGATAACAACAAAAGCAACAGCAATCTACAATATTCACCCAACCCGATAATATACTCGTCGGAATATCAGTGGCAACAGAGGAGGCGGCAGAGATGCAGAGTTCGGTTTCGAACGGGGACCATCACTGAGGATGGCATCGACGATGACGTCGACGAACACGGTGATCAAGACGGGGGAAAAAACTTTGATGAGGGAGAGAGAGACAACGAGGGGGATCACAACGTTGTCGATTGCGAAACCTACTACCACAATGAGGAACCCGATTGCGACGACGAGAATTACAACAACCATGATTTCGATTCTGACTCCGAGGACTCCGATTCGACCACCTTCTCGCATCGCTCGTTGGAGGATAACATTCCAGTAGAAACAAAAATCAGTCGTAGCAGAACGAGTGGTGACAGTCACAGTGACTCGGAGTTGGAAACGAACAGTGCTCACAAACGGGCTTTGCACGAGGCATCGGGATCTCATAGCGCCCATAGGTCGCGTCCCGGTGGCCACAAACGAATAGAAAGATCGTCGTCCTCCTCGTCCTCTTCTGCATCCTCTCTATTGCTAGCGGAAGTAACAGAAGATAGCTGTGTGAATGCTAGCAGCAACAGCAAAAACAACAAAAATATCGTTGACCAAGGAGAAACGAGCACCACCAAAACAATGGTCTCAAAATTCTCCCGGTGGCGTCCTTCCTCGCTCTTACTGCTCGCGAGAACCAAAAAGAATCCCCTGTTCCTTCTCCTAGTGACCTGTGTATCCACTATGGGGGTGGGTCTATACACTCAATCCTATACGGCCTTGTCCGTCGCGCTAGATCAAGTTGCGATACACACAGAAGCACAGCGAAAGCAAGCAACGGCATACTTCGACACCATCGAAAGCGATCTGTACAAGTTGCAGAACCAGTTGTTGGACCTGGATCCGGATGCCTCCTTTTTAGCAAGCCGACCAGAGGAGGTCGATGGCCGATTGCTGAGGGAAGTGAACGGCGAAGAAGACATAGCCAGTGTTCAAAGTGGCAAGCCACTAGGCCTTTCCCTTAGAACGAATGCCGAGGACGAACAAGAGAATCAATTGCTCAATGAAATGGTTGCCGTGAAAGAGAAATTGCAAATTGAAACATCCCAAATGAATTCGCTCCAAAAGTACATCCAATCTACCAGTTTTCGGGATGCATCGCGCAAGTATGGCACGGGTGTCATACGCGTTCAGTTGGACCTGGATTTTCCGGAGGATAGAAACCGCAATGATGGAGATGGACCAATGTTAGTGATGTCGGCACCGTCAACGACTCTGACCATGGAAATGGCACCCCTAGATTTGATGCCTCATTCCGTTTTCACATTCCTGGAAATGGTGAACGCCAGGCTCTTCGACGGCTGCTCGTTCATTCTGAACGCAATGAATGTCGTCAAGGCAGCCCCATTGCCCTATGACGGAAGCTCTGCCTCGCAAAAAGTCAAAGCGTTTACGAAAGTAGGCCTGGACTCGGTTTCCTTTAGAGAATACTCGTCTGATTACCCACACGAACAGTTCACCGTGGGATTCGCGGCCGATGGGAGTCCCTCCTTTTACATCAACACGGATGACAACACAGAGCAGCATGTGGGAGAACCCTGTTTCGCGAGGATCGTTTCCGGGTTTGACACGATCGAACGATTGGAAGAAGCCCCGACTAGAAATGGAATGTGGTACCGCAAACGCATCGGTATAAAGCGGGCCCGTATACTGTAACCGTCAACGATTCCAAGTGCTTCGATTCCGATGGTATTGTTTGAAGTGATTTCACTATGACCGAAGTTGCGCGCGCAATTCATAACGTTAATCGCTCATTGTAATACAAGCATTTCGTCTGCAGTAGTCCGATACAATGCCGCGGTGATCACCACCACAGATCCAGCAAAACATGAGGGGTTTGACCGCGAACACATAGAAAACAAGAACAAGATAAACATAAACAATAGAACACCATGATATCCTCATCTTGCACTGTAGTTCGAAGTTAGGATTTGCAAGCTTTCATAATGCTTTGAAGTTTTTATGATTCAGTCTTCATTCTCATAAAAGGAAACAAAACAGTGATCATGGGAGGTTGGAAAACACCATAGCGGAATTCAAATTTGTGAATCGATCCATGTCATGCGTCTCTAAGTTCGACAAGCTATCGCACCCCTTTCGTGGGAAGGTACCGGTGATGATTTGGTATTGATCTTTCCTCTAGCTGTTACTTGCTTCGGCGGGACGTGTGGATCCCATCAACCAGACCGTTCAGGAGGAGGCGAAAACGGTGGAAAAGAGCCAATCGTCTGCCTCTGGGATGGACTTGAAAGCAAGGTGACTCAACGCTTGACACGAACTGTACTGTATTCTTTTGCATTCGATCGGTTGTGCGGCTCTTTATTGTGAAAGTTTGTTTACTTGTCAGAAGATCAATTGAAATACGCAGTGCAAATTCTCGTTTGATACTGAAGAGAAGAAACACTATAAATCATCAAGCTTCGCTACAAGTATGAATACGTGGTTGCGAACAAAAGAACAGAGGTCGGTTCTATTTGCCTAATGATATTACTTTTTTCTTATGCCACCAAGATGGTGTTGAGAGTTACTCTGTAGGTTTGTTCCGAAAAACCCATTCTGGGTCGAAGACAACATCGCTCATTACTGCGTGATCTAGTATCGACGTTGTTGGTTGCCTCCACGACCACCGCGGTTTTTGCCACGGCTGCCGCGTCCACCTTTTCCACGGCCTCGGCCACCACCTCGACCTCCGCCACGGCCTCCACGGTTAGAACCGGCGTTATTATATCCGGCTTGCTTGCCACCACCGCTGTTGTGATATCCACTGCGTCCGTCACGGTCACCTCCGCGTCCACTTCTCCACTCGTCCTTGCGGCCCGAGAACGAATCCAACAAACGTTCGTTGGCGTCTACCAAGTGGACAGCCTTCTCAGCGTATTGAAGAGCCATAATTTGGACAGGGCTTGGGTCAGCCTTGCGCAATACAATTGTTTCGGTGGGTTGGTCCCAAGATGCAAGCAATTCTCTGTTGATGATCATCTTCGAAACGACGCTGTGAACTTCGTTCTTTGTCATTTCGAACATGGCACAAAGCTGGCTGAGAGAGAGCGATTCGTATTGCTTGGAAAAGGCAAAAAGATAGGTGCGCAATCCCTCCAACTTGATCTTGCTGGCGAGCATGGTCTTGATCTTGTCACCAGATCCCTCTCCGGGAACCAAGTTCCAGACGTCCAAGCCCGTGCACAGCTCGACACAGGCCTTCCAGTCTCCCTTGGACAGGGCATCGGCAGCCCGCATGACGTGGTCACGGGTTTGTTCGGGAGGACCGGTAAAGACTTGGTGGCTGTAAATGTCTCGGTACTTGCGGAAGGACTTGGAAATAACACGGGTACGGCGAGGATCGGTGCCAGCAACCGACGCAGCAGCAATGTTGGGGATTTCCAACAGCATGGCACTGATCAAGTGGCAGCCCTCCAACAAATCCAGGTTGATGTGCTGGTAGTAAGGAACCTGTCGTCGTTTCTCGGCCTTCTCTTGCTCGACAGTCTTGTCGCTGTAGCGACCCATGCTCATTCCTTGTGCAAGCAATTCACGGACACGACTGCTGCAGATTTCGTACAGACATTGATGGGCTTCCCAGATGCGGCCGTCACGGAATGCGCACATACCCAACTGAACCATCATTCGGTTGAACATGATCATCGATGTGATATCTTCAACGTCGTAGATAATCTCCTGGATGTGGGACATGAGCAACAAGTCTCTCGCCTCGGTAAAGCGATCGTGGAGGGCGTGGTGATAGACGTGGCAGATCGTGGATCGTTTCTTTGCTTTTTCCGTTCCGTGTTTGTAAATGTAGGTACAGAGCTTGCCAACGAGTGCGCTGTAATCCGTGTTCTCGGCCGCCGATGTGGCGTCTTCCAGGGCGGGTTTTCCCGAGCTAGCAGCTGGATGGGTGATAGCGGTATCGATATCGACACCGGTGGCGGCGTGCTTGGTGACACACACGGGGTGGAGCATGCTGACCTCACCATACTTCTCGTAGAATTCTGCGGCCTTGTCGACCTGTCGTCCGATGGAATCGTGACGGTAGTAGATGTGCTCGAGGTGGAGCTGTGCCATCTGAGCGGTTTCGTTGACCATGCCCTCGCGTTCAAAGTACGACTGGGCCTTGGCCAAGAGGTTTACCAGCTTCGACTCGTCACGGAGACGCGTGACGTATTCCTGGGTGTGATGGGAGATCTTTTGCAAGCTCTTCATGTACTCTTCTTCGAGTCGGGCAAGGTGCATCGCCAGAGATCCGACAACGGGGATCGTTTTCTTTTCCTCGTCGGTCATGGCTTCTTCCTTCTCCACGCGCTCGCGTTCGAGACGCTCGTCCGCGGTTTCCGGTTCTCCCGTGTGTGGGTTGACGAGCTTTTCGTCGGCTGCGACGGCTGCCATGGCACCGCCGAGGGCGGCTGCCGCCTTCATTCGCTTGGCGTTGCCGCCACCGGCTCCGAGGATCATGTCGGCTTCGTCGATGGTCTCGACCCCGAGCTTGTATCCATCGTCGGTGATGAACTTGGAGATGCGTTCGAGGTAGGTCGAGCAAGATCTCCACGTGGTCGTGTCCATGTAGTCGTCCATGGTGCGCTGGAGCGAGAACTGGGCACTGATGACGTACATCAAAATGGGCACCTCGATGCGGGGACCAAATTGCATGGCAAGACGAGAGAGACCCTCGAATTGACGGAGCAGCATTCGGGGATCCGTTCCACGACGTCCACGGGAGGAGGCGATTTCCTTGACCTTCTTGTTGAGAAGGGCCGCCGTCAATCCCTCGACCGGAATGACGGACTTGGGTGCGCGGATTGCCTCGTGGTCTTTGGAGGAAACCATGGATTCCTTCTTGAGAGCGAGCTCCTTCTTCTTCGCATCATCCGCTGGACGAGCCGCGGTGTCCTTGTCCTTCTTCTTCTTGACAACGACCGCCTTCTTGAGCCACTTGGCGCGACCCTTGAGTTCTCCGAGGCCGGCGTCATCATCGTCGGACGAATCCGAGTCCGAGTCGGGGGCGTCCCAATCAACCTCGCTGTCGTCGTCATCGCTATCATCGTCACTGCCCGAGTCGCTGTCCGAATCCTGTTGGAAGAAAATACGGGGAAGAAAAAGCGCATCGATGAAATCGTCAGAGCACGAACGAACGGATGCGCCAGAAAACAAAAGAAAGGAACATCGTATGGATCGCGGTGTAGTGTAGTGCAGTCTAGTGCAGTGCAGTGCACAGGAATTTGCCTCGCGGCACATAGCGTTTCGTCACAACCCGAAGCCAATATCCATCGTCACTCAAAAATATGGAAAATGTTAGTCTCATGCATCGCACCAAACTCGTCTCCTTGCCGCTTTGTCAGCGACAATCAAGTGGAGCATGGAGTGGGTGCGCGCAATCAGAAACGAGGAATTCAAACCCGAAGGTTGAATTGGCATCACCGTGACGACACTCGTCGATGGATGGATCTGGCAGTGGATGTTGCAACGCTGTGCAACACAAGGCAATACGATGCACCGTACCGTACAACAATGCACTGCATTGCACTACAGCACAGCACAACAGAGTACTCAACGAGAAAACAAACACCACAACCAAAACCAATCGATGCTCCTTCTCCGGTGCTTTGAAAAACTAACTCGAAACTCACGCTGTCGCTGGAAGAACTCGAGGAGGAACTGCTGGAAGAGCTGGAGGAGGAACTCGAGCTGGAGCTGTCCGAATCGCTGTCGTCACCGCCGGCATCTCTGGTCAAGTCCACTTCCTCATCGTCGTCATCATCGTCCGGATTCTGGCGATAATGATCCATGACCACCTTGTAGGGTTTGTTGTGCTTCTTCAGGGTGAGCTTCATTCGGTTGAGGGAACGACCCTGGCGCGCCGAGAGCGACTTGAAGGCCGCCTTGTCGGCGAGACGCTCCGGGATGTAGGTGTCTTCCAGATCCACAAGGATCTTGACCAGGGGACGGGGGACTCCGGCCTGCAAGACCTTTTTGTTCTTGATCATGGCCTTGGCCAACTCGTCGAACTGCGTCTGGATGACGTAGTAATCGCGCTTCCGCATGGCGGCGCGAATGGCATTGATGGAATTCTGGAAGGTTTCGAGGGCACGATCCTTGGCGCTTTTTACGACGCGGGCCTCATCGTCGTCCGACTCCGAATCGGAAAGGTCCGCCCACCGGTTAGCGGCGTTGGCGGCGGCGTTTCCGCGGACGTCCTCGTCGGAGGAGTAGAAAGAGGAGTCCGAATCGGAGGCGGAATCGTCCGAGGAGGAATCTCCGGCCCAGAAACGACTCATGGTGTCTTGGTAATGTGTTGCTTTGCTGCTGCTTGGTCCTGGTGGAATAGAGGGTGGGTTAGGGTAGCGGACTTTGGAATGCTACCTAGCAGAGTTGCAATGATGAGAATGCTGTTGTTGTTGTTGTTTGTTGTTGTTGCTTCTCTTTGCTCTGGAGGGAAAGCAAGAGCCTTTCCCGCAGCAAGTCGTACGGTAAGATTACGTTACGGTAGTAGAAGTGGTAAACCTTAGTTGTGTTGTAAGTCTTGACCGTGCGCAAAGCCACACAAAAAAATTGCGTGTTTCACTTTTTACTTGGAGCTTCCACCGTTCGCGACGTTCGGCCTCCTTCGAGGAATGGGTTATGGGGTAAGAGGAATTTAGTCATGAATACGGCGTGAATGGAATTGTGGGGCGCCGTCAAGCTGGACATACAGACAGACAGACAGAAAGAAAACATATCCTGGACGTCAACCAAGACGGTAATTTTTAAAAAACGGAACGGTTTTTGGTTTGCTCAAAAATCCCATTTTTTCAAAACCCGTCGGCCTTGTTCGGATCGTGATCACTCACAGCTCATTGCTCTCATTTCTTTCGATCCACGGACAGTTTGAATACGGTACGTGCCGGTGCAAAGCATGCCGCCGTACAATCAATCAAAAGGGGATGCAACACAGATTCCGGTACAAAACCACAAAACAAACACATCACGTTGGGTACGGCCTCTGCTTCACGATGGAGAGTAACTGGGCTTGTAGCAATCGCCGCCATTCCGTGAAGATGATCGGGATTGATCGAGAGCGGGGATCATCTCATTGTTTCGGCCCATGCCATTTACCACCGTGGTTTTCATTATCACCGTCACTGCCATCTGACATCATGAGTACCAGTAGCTCACTATCCTGCAACAATAGTATCAGTAGTAACAGCAACATCATGTTGACCGAGACGAAAAACAAGGCCGCTGCCATTCTCTTTCAAGTGATTTCAAAATCTGGAATCGGTCTTGTCGATGATGATTCAACAGCTGGCGTTGCTTGTATCTGCAGTATTGGAGGAGACGACGAAGAACGACTGCATCAAACACCAGCCAACTCCAATGATTCTTCCAATTTAGAATCCCTGTCGACAGATGTTCGTGACGTACCAGTCACGAATACTCTCTCAACCGCCATGACGGCACAAATGCAACCCAAGTCGACGATGATCTTGTACGTCGGGGGACGAGAGGGAAAGGAGGAAATGGAACGACAGCAGCAACAGCAACAGCAACAACAGCAACAGCAAAGACGACTTGCTCGTCCGTCCAAACAATTGCGACTGAGAAAAAAGAAAAAGAAGTGGCGGAAGAAACACCCGAAGACGCAGAGAACCAACGAATCAGGAATGGGAGTGCTTGAGCTCAAACAGAAGCAATGGAAGAAGAAGCGGCGACAGCAGTCTTCTCTACAACTCAAAGAGGACTTTCGATTGAGGGAAGTCATGCTGTATCTGTTGCTGTGTGATACCAACCTACTCCTTTGCCAATACAACAATGACGAAAACCTCAAAAATGCCTTCGATGCTATTTTTGTGAGTGCAGATATACCCAAAACCGTATTTCCCGCCATGCGTTTCCGAATGTTGAGTGCCCTGTTGGAACAAGCTACTGCAAGAAAGATCAGCAACAACAGCAACGACTTTTGCAGCATCAACATGCCCACAAAAGATGCTCTGCTGTGCTTCAGTGCCCTTTCTCCGATCCTGTCGTCTTTTGCAATAAAAGAAATGAATGCATTCCATGCATTTTGTCACCTCAAGAACCTCCCAGTGTCGGTCCTGACGTTTTTGAACAACGACAATATCGACGACGACGAAAGTGGCAATGGCAATCCACAAGGCAACCATCACGACCTCCGAAATCTGAGAAGCTGCGTTGCGGAGTACGCGAGAGCAGCAGCTGTTGGTCAAGGTTTTGCTGCAAGAAAGGCAATAGCACTTTCGTCGGACGACATTCGTTGCGACGGTCGATGTGGAGAAAATCATCGCGAAAGCAATATGTTGGGTCTTTCTCAATTTCCGGAATTGCAACAGCTGCTGACATGCCGTCGTGATCTCTGTAATCAACAAATGTGCGATTTTCAAGGCATTCAGTTCGATGTCATTTCTCCGAGGGCAAAACTTCTCCTCTTTTTGATCAGTACACTACCAGCCTTTTTGAAAATAAGTAATACACGAGATATTCGTTACCTGGAGGTTTTGCGGTTACTCTCTCGGGCAGAAAAGGATTCCAAATTGCGGACAGCAGCTCTTGTTCATCATAGACATTTTCGTGGCGATAATCATAGAAACGAGAGCGGAGCCAAGAGTTCTACTCTGACTTCTCCCATGTCGCCTCTGCCACCTACACCTTCCGTCAACATATGGGAGATCTAAGGTGAACAATACGTCAATTAGCGAGAATAGTACAATAAACTCTCAAGTTTAAATTATTAGCATCATTTTTCGTCAGTATCTGCTGTTTCCTCTTTTAACGCCTTCCAAATTTCTGGGGTGCGAGCAATGTCCTCCGTGTAAACCTTTTTCCACCCTTCCTTGGGTGTGATCAAATAAACATTGATATATCCACCACTATAGGCATCCCGAAACGTTGCATGCCGAATGGCCTTAATACCGAGGGAAATGGCTTCGTCCACACTCAAATTGTATCGATTTTCTTCCGAATCCAGAATTCCGAGCGCAAACGTGCTACCCGATCCGACGGCAAACATGTCGCCCTGGATTCGCAATCCCGTATTGTCCACATAGTAGATATGTGGAAGGGATGCGACGTTATTGGATGCATCGGAATCACCGCCACTGTCGACTCCAAGGTCGTCATAACCCATGATCATGGTTCCCACAGACAAGTCATAACCCCGCAATGCATACAGATAATCCGCTAGAATCCGCGAGGCACGCGCTACACTCATTCGACGACCGCTTTCGGTCAACTCGTGCAAGAGAGCCTCCGACTTGAGTTTTCGAATCCAATGCTGACAATCCGCTGCGCCGCCCGCCATAGTGCCCAAAATGTGAGAACTGACAGGCAAAACTTTTTGCGTCGTCTTGCTTCCAACAAATTGGCCCATGCTCGCCCGAGAATCTACAGCTGCGATAATCCCACCCTGGAACGCGAACGAAAGTGTTGTAGTTCCATGAGCAAATTCCAACGGGGGCACAGGCCGTTGCGGTGGCAAAAACGCATCTGCAGAGGAGATCTGCTCGTAGTCACCACCGCGCAGAAGCGACCAAGGCTCTAAAGCATCTCGAAGATCGGGGTGCTTTTCGTGGTACGGTGCAGCGTGGATGTTTCGACAAAAAGGTACCGATTTCGACCGCAAATCTTTTGCGCCATGAACTGGATTCCAGAAGAACGCAGCAGCAGCTAGGCCTGCAGCAAATATACGCCCACGGTACCCCGTTCTTCTGGCACCAAATTTCGCGACTGAAGCTGCGTTTGTTTTAGAACGTACAGTGGTGTCAACCTTCGTTTTTCTCGAATTGATTTGTGACAAGTTTCCGGGTGGTCTTCTCTGAGACAACTGCGCCAACGACCCCAAATTCCCCAACAGAGAAGGGCTAATGGGTGATCCAATTGGTGATCCAAAAGGTGTAGCACAATCTCGAAAATTTCCGGCTTGAAATTCGTTTCCGAAGCCGGTAGATATCGTCGAGAACCCCCTCTTGCTTGGTTTCACGCCCCGGGTTCTAGAATGGAAACTAGAATAGTTCGCTGCAGATATCTTGGACTTTCCGCCGTTTCCAAACCCATCATTCAACGACGAGACTTTTTTCGATTTCGGTGATTTTTCGGGGAAGAGCTTGCGCCGGCTGTTTGTTACTCCAAGTTTCCCTTTGTTGTTTCCCAATTTCGATCTTACGCCTAGCAAAGGGTCGTTGCCATTTTTGGACATGGCAATTTCGTACGCATTTTTTTCCAGACGGGAAGGAACTCCTGTAAGTCGAGGGTCCGGCTGCGACGGAGCCCAGAACGTCGAAATCAAAGGGATTTCGAGTTCAAAGACCGCAAATGACTTTGCTTTTTGTCCAGTCTTGGTGGTGACAAAGCCTTGAAAGGGTCTGACAGACAAAGTAATTGGTTGATCTTCGGGTACAATCAATCCACCCGTGCCACAATATCCCTCTCCGACTTCTGCTCGGTGAATGACCCCGTCTCGCTGAAGTCTCCATCGATTTGCCTCCTCGGTGGTCCATTCTCGGGGGTCTTTGTTTCCGCGAACGGTTGTCTTTTCATCGGAGACCGCAGTGACGAGAGCTTCCACAAAGAACGGATAATTGATGAAGACGGTGGTACCGATGAGTTTGGGGGCCAGCAATTCCACTGGCGGCAATGGAGGCATCTGACTAGAAATTTCTAGACTGGCGGTCTTGTACCTGCTCTTTCCACCGTGGACATTGATTCCGAGCCGTCTACGATACAGAGTTTCTACCGGGGCATCGCGCAATGTTGAAAAGCCGGGCAACGGAAATTGCGTTCCGGCCTTGATTTCGGGCTTGAATACCGGTGTCTCTTTCGATGCGTAGTTCAGGTCCGTCTGTTCGAAGGGCACAGCAACCGCCGAGCAGGATTCGATGCCCCGAAACACATCGCTCTTGCCGATTCTAGGAATGGACTCGTTGTGGTTGGGATCGTGCCTCATAACAACAGCGGTTCCCGTGCTGTTTCTGTCGAGCTCGTCTCTGGACAACTTGGCTCGATCGATGCCGGAAGTAGCCTCGACGAGTCGCTGCGAATCAATAAAGGGGAGCAACGTTACAGCTTCCCACGGCCACCGCTTTCCGTTCATGTCCACGAGAAAGGAGTTAGGATAAAAATCGATGATCGGCGAGTCGGGATCTGTCATCAGCCACCGGTAGGGTTCCGGTAGGTGGTGGGCGTGGCTCGGAGGCATGCATCCCATCAATTGGTCGAAGGGATCCAGAGGTGCACCGAGAGTGTTGTCGAATGTGATCTCGTCCAGTATTTCGTCGAGGTTGACCAAGTCACTGAGCATGGGACCGTAATGATAGGGATAAAACCAATCCCACGACACGCACCCCTCGTAGTAGTATTTGAGATTCCAAACCAGGCCCTCCATGTATGCCTTGCGAAGGGCGAGGTGTTTATCGGCGTCAAAGGGTGTGAATTCGAACTTGTCGTAGTAGTAGCGTCCCTTGAGGTCTTGGTCATCGATGTTGGCCAGGTGGTACTTGGCTCCGTCGTCTCCGTCGGAAGAATCGCCGGAAGAAGTGTTGCTCAGAGAATTTTGGAGCAAGGTTCCCATCCTGCTGATCAAGCCTTCTTCCAGCTGCTCTTCGATGGGTTGGAATTCGACCTTTTTGGTGGTCACCGGCACAAAGCCGTTTTCGTCCCTGGTCGCGGCATCGCCGGGAGCAGCGTTTCCTTCCGCGAGGCCATCGCCGGTGTCGGCTTTTCCCGGTATCGTCACCGCCGCCGAGGGGGTGTCCTGTTCCATGCGCTTGAGCATTTCGCGGTACGCCGCGCGATCGAATTCTTCCTTGGACGCCACGATGGAATCGTCCGGAAGGGTGTCCTTCATGTTCAGTCTCTTGTACTGCTTTCGGAGACGTCTGTTTTCGGCGTCTGCGGTCTGCTTCTTCTTTTCGTAGTAGGTCACCTCGTGGCTTCCCACCGCGCCGAAAAATCCCTCCAGGCGCCGACCGGAAACAATGTTCCCCGCGTGGGTGAGGTACGGTTCGGGACCGTTGCCGTCCCGGTGTTCCTCCAGCCAGTCCTTTCGGCATTTCTTGTAGGTGTAATAGAGCAAATCAAAGGCCTGGTCCGCAATGTCCAGTGCCGGGAGATGGGGCAAGAAGTCGTTTCCGATCAAAAAGGTCAGAAACACAAAGTCGTCGATGGTTCGTTCCAGGTCCCAGGGCGAGGAACTCAATACGTTGGAGGTTTCGAACTCGTAGGCCAGGTAGTCCCGCAAGACCTGTAGGTGCAAAAACTCAAAGTGCGGATTGTAGATGTAGGTATCCAGTGAAGACGTCAGGGACGAGGAGGCTGCCTTGTCCTTCGAGGCCGCTTCCGCAGCGTGGGCCTTTTCCAACCGGGCAGTCGACATGTTGAAGACGACCTTTTCCCGGAGCAGCACCATGTTGGGTTCGTGGGTGAGCAGTCCCAGCATGATCAAATCCCCGTCCTGCCCCATGATGCAGTGCCGGAGGTTGGGATCGTATCCCGGGGATTCCCGTTGCTCCCTCAAGAACTGCATGATTTTGTGTTCTCCCTCTCCCGGGACGTTCGGACCGCTGAAGATGATTGTCAGGTTTTTCCACTTGGGGTCCGTGGAGAGCTTGTATTTGACAAAGTGCTCGAGGTGCTTGGTAAACTCTGCAAAAAACGGGGTTCCGGGCGTGATTTCGTTCGAGTGAAAGCCCTCCGCTGCTGTTGCTACCGGTGCTGCGTGCTGATTAGTCGACGACGACGACGACTGAGTCTCAAATTTTCCCTTGAATCTCCCCCGTGCCACTTCCTGCAGATCACCTCCCTTGGATTGCGAAGATTTTCCGATTCCACCGACCTTCTTCTGCATGATGTTCTCCTCGTCTTCCCGGTTCATGCCGTCGAAGTTGTGCGACCCGGCAATCCGGTTCCCCTCGTGGTGATCCAAGACAAAGGAATACGACCCATCGTACAGCAATTCCTCCTTGACCATGGCGTCGTTTCTGTCGTCGTCGTCGTCCCCGTCGTGGTGGTGGTGGTGGTCCTCAAACCCTTCTTCCTCCATCCGCCGCAGCCGCTCCTTCTCGTCCTGCCTCGCGCGGTGGGCCTCGTAAATGGTGGTCTCGATCTCCCCCTCTCCCCCGCTCCGGTACCGGCGGCTCCGTTGCTGGTTCATTTTCGCCCTCGGCGCGACCCCGTCGATGGCCATGTAAACGAGCTGCTCCGGCCGGACCATGTCTCCCACCACCCGGTCCAGGTAGTAGCAAACGTTGCGAAAGATTTCCTCCCGAGACACGCCGGCCTTGTTCCGGACACCGGCCTCGACGGAGGCGTCCGTATCCTTTCCAAGGCTGTTGCTGCTGTTGCTGCTGCTGCTGCTGCCGTTGTCGCTCTCGTCTTCGTCGTTGTTGTGCGAACATCCGTGGATGATTCCGTTCATGTCCAGATACAGGCGATCAATCGGGGGAGCCAGGCCGCAGGTAGCCATCGGATCCGGTTCTTCGAAGGGTGCCGGAGGAGGCGAGGATCGTTCCGGGAAGTGCTTGCTGGCGGTTTCGGGATCGGGGATGCTCCCGTACCGCTGGTTGATCTTGGGATATCGTTCGGACAGCCATCGAAAGAATTTTGGGACTCCCATTGTAGCAGTAGTGTTGTTGTTCTTGTTGTGTTCTTATTGGGGGCTGCCGATCACCGATCACCGATTGTTTTGATTGCGGATGTGTCGTTTCTCGGTTCGAATCAACCGATCGATTTTGCGATAGTGAGTGCGAATCTCTGTTTCGCTGCAGCGGATGGGTGCGTATCGATTATGCTCTATCGTCAAATACGATTTCTACGGCATCGACGACCAACCAAGTTTCTATTTTCCGTCGTTCCTTCCGATGGATGTTGTTTGTTGGTGAATGGATTGATTGAGAATGGACTGTTGATTGGGCCCCGTAGACTCCCGGACTCGTCTCGATGATGATTCACGTTGGGGCCGAACAAAGATTGTCAGATGAATGAATGGAGCGGATGCAAAACTAAGGTTACTGGATCTAACCTTAACCCTTCATTATAAAAAATAAAAAGGGTTTTAGTCGTGATACCGGTACGGCAAAATTACAATCCTAAGGTTACTTGTAAACCTTAATTACCTACGGTACGGTACAAAACGTAAAATCTTAGCTGTGAGAAGGACGAATGAATAACTTATTAATCATACCGGTACGTAAAAACACGTACCTCACATAAGTCGGATTCCTGCGTTCATATGGTACTGTATTTCACCTGTTCCATTTAATATATGCCCCGTACTAATTATCTACGCCCCACGCGATCGGTGACATACCACGTTTCCACTAACTTCTCACACCAAATTATTTTTTCACTCACCTGAGATAGACGCGAGACGCGAATGAATCATGCTGTGTCACTCACCATCCAGAGAACGAAAGAGAATTACAATTACAAGTAAGTACTCGTACCTTACTTCGAATTGCAAAGGAACTTTAGTTCTCGAATGCCAACGGTGATGCATGCTGCGTCGGTTTCACACTCACTATGAGTACAGTAACCTTAATTACGAGGACTGTACGAGGAAGGTGAATATTTTAATCTTTAAAATAAATACAAACTCGAAACAATAAAAAATCCCGGTTCCGCTGGATATAATTCATCGGTGAAGTTAACTCTGTCACGGGGAAAAAAAAGAACACAAACGAAAAATACTACGAAGTACTACCTCTGGTCCGAAAAACCAAACCGATGACTCTTCTGTATCCGGTCCTAAATACTGTATCATTCAGCGTAGAAATACGTAGAATTTGTACCAAATTTTTACCAGAAAATTACAATAGGTGCGCATCAAAATCACAGTGATAAAACACACACAAAATTAAATTACTAGCGCTATCACGCTGTTTTTAGCATCAGTTGAGCAAAAAATAGGCTATCTTTGGATGATAAAACGAAAGACAAGAACACTCTTCTGGTCCACACTACTTATACAATAATGAAAGCTTACTGTATCAGCTTTCCAAAGGACAACCGGTAAAATCACATTTATAGGACTGTAAAAGCTGACTTTGAGTCCCAATGAAAGGTAGACCAATATCACCAGCTAACCAGGCATACGGTAGAGAGTTTGTTTAGGAGAGTTTGACCCAACAAGAACGGTTTGAATTGGTTGAAAATTGATCCCAAGTGCAAAGATTTTCGCTATATCGCCAAGTATTTACGGACCGGAGGTAGTAGTAAGTTACCGTAGAGAAGATTTTCACGCTCTTTGTGATTGCCATCGGCATTTCCATTATTTTTACGAAGTACTGTATTCATTATTCTCCACCAAGACAATACAGTACCACGAACAAAAAAACAACGACATGAGCGAAACAACCTCCTATCAGAAAGCGGACGAGACCGCCCCAATCGTGACTCCCACCGAGACGACTGCCGAGCCGACCGAGGAAGTCGAACCCCCAAACTACCTAAAACTCTCGTTTGCCGTCACCGGGATCCTGGTCGTCGGCACCGGAGTGGCCTCTCTCGCCCTGTACCTCGACGGTAACAAGGGCATTTACGAATCCAAGATCCAGCAGGTCAAGGCCCTGGACCTCCAGTGGCTCTACCTCGCACTCGTGGTCCTGGGACACACGATCCAGTACGTCAACTTGCTTCCGACCATGTACAAGAGGGGCCTCAAGGGCAACATCCGCAGCAATCCCTTCTTCTTCGAGACGGACGACGAACGCAAGACCACGGTCGTCTTCAAGGAAGACGGGAGATTCGGGGCGTACAACCGCTCCAACCGCTCCGTCCACCACATGGTCGAGGGGTCCGGTGGTTTTTTCGCCTCGATCGGCCCCGTCGGCTATCTCTTCCCGAAGCAGATGCTCGCCCTGGTCGTGGTCTTTTGCGCCGGGCGGGTCCTGCACCAAAAGGGATACACCGCCAAGTACGGCGGCCACGCCAAGGGATTCCTGCTGGCGTTGCTCGCGATCGCTACCACGGAGGGCCTCGCCTTGATAGCCTTTTTCTCGGCGCAGAGTCGGGTGAGTGAGTGAGTGAGCAAGTGGGGTACAATACAATGCAATACAATGCCATGAGCCAAATAACCACCGCGAGTGACGATGGATGTCGTGTCGGGATCGTTCCGCTTTCGATGTACCGGTAGCTCGTTTACCATGGGGATCCGAGGTGATAAACCGAATACCAACACTCGCGACGGAGGGATGATGCTTTATGTGGTGCGATGTGGTTTGGTCCGGTGCGGTGCGGTGCGGTGGTGTATGTGTATGTGTATGCGTGCATCTGTGCGTTCACATCTACGATGTTATCACTAGTACGAAGCAATACTATTCATATTATTATTTTGGGTAAAATAAGCGACATTTGCTAACTAGAATACAGTTTTCTGTTTCGAAGGAAGCTGTGGTGATTTCAGCATTGAATGCACCAGAAAGCAAATACTCGTACTAGTAGGAAGTGATGAGGTGCTGGTCATTTGACCAAGCCTTTGCTAGTAGTAGTAGTACGGACTGAGTGAGCTAATACTAGTACTACTAGTACTAGCAGACCTTACGACATCATTGGGATTGTTCTGGGTGAGTGCAAGCCCATCGCGACACCGGATCTACTACTTGTACTAGTAGTAGTAGTCCTCGTCTCCGCATTCTGGTTCTGCACGGAAAGGACGAGGATCAGCAACAAACAAGTCCAACAATCAGACCAAGTCGCCGTGTATGTTTCTTGCAGTTGCTGAAAGGTCTCCCAAACAGCCAATGTCATTTAAAAATCATGAAGGAAAAAAAAGAAACAGAACGATTGTTGTTGGGTCTTCCTTCAACAGTTTTTGTCTCACCACCAAACCACCACGCTAGTAGTACTAGTACTACTAATAGCACGCAGTTGAGTGATGCTGAATTATTGGTGCGGCAACTAGTGCTAGTACTAGTATCTCAGCTCGTGTTGTTACTAGGCATGATCCTCATGAGTTCTTCTTCACTTCCTGGTGGTTCATTCGCAAGTCAAACTACTAGTAGTAGTACAAGTACCTAGTATGACTTCAGAGACATGCTAGCCTCCAAAAGGAATCATGTATTGCTGCAATCACCAGTAGCTCCGTCTAGTAGTTGGATTACTAGTGGTGCATCTAGTAGCTACTATGTACTACTACAACTACTACTAGTAGTACTACTAAAGATGTCGCCATTGCAAGAACAGCACGAATCATTGGTAAATATGCTGACTCGTAGTAGTAGTAGTAGTACTAACCACCACCAGCAGTAGAAGAATCAACATCAAGATGAGTCTCTGGGTATCATGTAGTTCAGGAATCAAGCTTGCCATTTGCTTTGCACTGAGGAGTAACCTTACTGAAGCAAGTGTCCGATCAAACTGCATAATGCTGTATTAGAATTGAGGATACTACCGTAGGCAGTCAATGTTGAAAGAAGTGTTATGATAACGAAGTTACGAGTAACCTTAACTTAACCTTACGAGTAAAGGTACGTAATTAAAAAAATAATGCCTCCACCAGATGTTCGAGTTGCTGCTGTTTTCGTACTAAGATTACTACGGCACAAGTACGAGTGCTGGTTAGTCTTACGTACGGTACAACTACAAGTAAGTTTACCTAAAAAATTATAAAAAAACAACATTCAACGGTCAGCTGTCTGCACCAGTCCCCAACCCATTCCTACTACGTGTACCTCCTCTTCTACCGTAAGGTAATTACTGAACAGTAAGGTTACTCCTACCGGTAACTACTAACGGGTATGTAGAAGCTACAATCAGAGAAATAAGGCACGGGACCGGACTTACGGTGCCGCACCTCTCCCTCGTAACCTTACGGTAGCCGTTCAAAAGAACCAGCAAAACAGTGCAGCCAGGACATCTGACGGTTGACGGTTGACGGTTGACGGCATGGCGTTTGGAACTGCAGAATAGTACTTCGTAGTACGGTACGTACCGGTAGCAATCGGCAACAGCGTCACAGACGAGTGAAGTAATAGTTGTTTCGGTGACCGTTTTCGAAGACTTTCTTTGAAAACAAGAACCACAATCGCACTACAAGTACAAGTACAAGTACAAGAACAAGTACCAAGTATCTTCTTCGATCGATCCGACATTGTTGTTCAATAGCTAGCAGCCAGGAACCATGTCTCGCGGAAACCAACGTGACACGGACAGAGCCAAACGCCAGGCCAAGGAGGCGGCGAAGAACAAGCAAAACAACCGCGAGGGAACGCCCGCCCAGCGGAACATGGAAGACGCGGCCAAGCTGCAGGCGAAGCTAGCGGCCAAGGCAGCGAAAAAGGAGGATGCCGCGAACGCCGCCCCTTCCAAGGCTCCGGTCACCCGGAAAAAAGTTGCCAAGAAAACCGAGACCCTGGACGATTTGCTGAACGCCGGTTTGAAAAAGGGCAGGAACAAATAAACGACAGCAACGACTACGACGACGACGACGACGGGTTGGATGCGAGGAGAGTCTCTCTTTATTGTCTGGTTGATGCGGTGCGACGCGATGGGTTGGGATCAGTTTTCGCGTTCGAATTTCACCTTGATTGGATGGATGGAACGGAAGAACAGGATGTGATGTTTCTCTTGATGAAATAATGGCACTGCATGTTGAACTGCCTACTCGTTCCGTGACTTTTTGAAGTCCGAATGGCGCCCTACAACCTTGTAGGGTTTTAGGTTGAATAGAATGATCTGATAATGATAATTTTTACAAATTTAAAAGCAATGTATAAATCGTTGAAACACGAGAGATAACACTTTGGCATCAAGTGGTGGGTAGCAGATCAGTTCGGTCGATAACGGACGCTGCTTCGAGCTCCTTCCCAGAAGTTTCAGATTTTTTCTTTTGGTGTTGGATGATTATTTGGTTGCCGCTCGCGGGGTCGATCGGTTCGACACGTTAAGACAATCAATTGCTTCTCCTTGCTCTAGTCTTTGTCCTTTCTAGTCAGACATCTCCGCACGTGAACGCGTAGCATCGAGAACGATTTGTCGGTCGAGCGAAAACAAAACATCACAGACCGCGGAGTGACTTTGTGAATTGTACCCAACGTATTTTCCTAAGCACTCCAGCCAACGAGAGCGCGAACTTTGTGAATCGCTGCAGTTTCTCTTTTAGTTCGACACATACCACAACCCTTTCGATGTTCGAATTTTTTTTGGGACTCGGACGACCATCGAAGCGGAACCAAAACGATTCCAACTCCGGGGTTTCGTTGGCTGGTCTTGCATCGGTATGGTGGGGACCCTTCATTCGCGCCTTCCCACACACACGCTGCGCTACGTGTCCGCTACGTGCGCGTGTCCGCGGAAGGAATCAATTCGACGATCAGAGCGTAGTGATCCGACGACTCTTCCCCGATCGGCTCGGTTCGGATCCGTCGAGAGACCACCGTCAGGGGGAGAAAGACGCGAGATCTCGGTGGTCCCTGCGGCTCCCCACCGCTCTCGGAACGCCGCGCGGACCGGTCCCGATCGACTCCGGTTTTGGTGGTGGTGCGATCGTCGTCGTCGTCGTCGTCGTCCCCATCGTTCCGGTCGTCGTCGTCGTCGTCGTCGTCGTCCAACCTCGGAATCCCAAAGATGTAATCGATGCGTCCGCAATCCCCGGGATGTTCGACCAGCGAGTTTCGAAGAGCGTACGTGTGTCGTTCGGGACGGTGGTCGCCGTCGCCATCGTCGGTTTCGCTCTCGCTCTCGCTCTCGCTGTCGGAAGCGAACCAATCGATCCAGCCGCTGCGGGGACCGTCGTCCCGTGCACCACCGCGCGAGAACGCGTCGTTGTATTCGTCGGAGCCGGCCTTGATGTTGAAGTCCCCCACGACCAAGACCGCGGTTCGGGACCAATCGCGGCCGGACCGCTTCCGCGGATCATCACCGCCGCCCCGGTCCGCGAAGGGGAACGGGAATTCGAACCGCGAGGAAAGGTCGCCGACCCCGCGCGAGTCGTCTTCGATGGACCGCAGCGTCTCCTCCATGAATCCGGCAATCTCGGCGATTTGCTGTCTCCGATTGGAAGGATGCCACGGATCCAGGTGCGTGTTGAAGACCAACAGTTGGCGCCGTTGCGATGGGGACGCGGACGCGCATTCGGCGGTGCCACCGGTGGCACCGCCCGAGCGCTCGGGAGGCTCGTCGTTCCATTGGGGAACGTCCCACAGGGTGGCTTCGACCCCCTTGAGGGACCGGGAGCGACTCACCCGGAAGGTGTGTTTCCGGCGGTACAGGCAGGAAAGGGAGGGCCCGGAAGCGTCGAAGAGGCCTCCCGTCCGCTGCCGGTGAAACCGGAAGGTGTCGATCAGCTCGCCGAGACGCGAGAGCGCGGCGGCGGCGACGGCGACGGCGGCACCCCACCGCGCGTCGCCATCGCCATCGCCGCCATCGCTGCCATTGCCGTTGCCATTGTCAACGCAGCGTTTCGCGAGCCGCAAAACCCCCGACGCGAGGAGGGACGACGATCGCCCGGGAGGAATCGAGCGGTCGACGCCCCGGGTGAGTTCCCCGATCCCGCTGCCCCACACTGGGATCGTGCGGAAACCGAAACGCCGAACGCGAGCGGCGATTCGAAATGCGCGGGACCGGAACCATCCGCGAATCAATCGAGAACGCACGCGGAGCGTCGGAGCGGTCGTTCGCGGGATGGCACGGCATGGCATGGGATGGCATGGCATGGTACCCGCGTTAGGTTTTTGACAACAATGCCGACGACGACGACGACGACGATGACGACAACGTTAGAGTGGTGACAAACCAAGAAGCCGAGACATCCGCGAACGATGCGGATATTGCAAAAATACAAAAGGCAGAGCAAGTGAGATGAATGCAATCCAAAAATCCCATCCCATCCCATCCCATTCCATCCCATCCGATGCAATGCAATCCAAAACCGCAATCCAAACCCCCCAAAACTGCAATCCGGTTGAGAAGGGAACGAGTGACCGCCACGGACCTTCTTGAAAAAAGCACAGATCCGGTGCCAATCGGGACTCCGTTCCACCGGGTTTCGCCCGGATGGTCTCTCTTGCGACGCTTTCGTTGGACGATGCCGATGCCGCTGCCGCTGCCGCTGGACCCAGAAACGCCGAGCGGATCCGGGAGGCGCGCTTCTCGGGATGGGTCCGTCGGTGATTGTTGAAGACGTCGCAAATCAGGTAGGCGTTGAGGGATGCGATCCGGAGCGGCCTCATGGCGGAATCAATCGTCCGTTGAAAGGTCGCGATCGGCGGGGAGAACGCCCCGGACCGCTCCCCTCCCTCGACGACGAGCAAGTATCCGATGTACCGACCGATGGACCGACCGACAATAATGAACCGATGGACCGATTTACCGATGTACCGATGGACTCACTGCTTCACTCACTCCGGCACGACGCTACCGAATGAAAGAAGGAATGAATGACGAAATCAATGAATGAATGAATGAATCAATCAATCAAATCGCATCCGGACGATCTCGTTTCGTTTCGTTTTCGTTTTCGGTTTCGTTTCGCGGCATCCGTTTCACTCCGCTGCCTCTCGGAATGCTCAGTAAGTCTTACCAGGAACGGTAGGTATTAGCGTAGGTATCTTTATGAAGCGGTACAATGAAAGCTCCTTCTTGCTTCCCGCGCGCGCGCCATCTCCATCCGCTACGGACAACTTTCTGTTGTCATCAAAAAAAAGCCATCAACCCGATCCATACCGGTACGTAAGTTACCGATGCAGTAACCTTACTCGTACTCGTAAGGCACTGTACAGTAAGGTCTTACAGTCCATATCCAACCGTGCGTGACATACCTACCGTAACCTTCCCTATCGGTGTGGGAATGACCACGGTCCGTGGCAACAATCTAAACAAAAACTATCAATTCAAAATCGAAGCACGTTGCAAGACAAACAACAACCTTGTCATCATCTATCCTCATCCATCGAAATCATCCATCGAAAATCAGCTTTGCGGTTGACACGGTAACTTACCGGTACAAGTGCTATCCGCTGTACGTACATTGCAAAGCGCACAACTCCCACGATGTACCGGGGCGCAACGCAATAATTCTGCCATAATTTCCATCGCTTTCCCCCGGCACTCACTCATTCGCTCCCCGAGACGGAGCCATACCGCACTCGCACTCTCGGCATTCTGCGGCAGGCACCATGTCGGAACCGGAAGCGGAACCAAAACCGAAACCGAACGAGGAACCCGCTCCCGCGCCGATGGACACCGATTCCCCCGCCGCGCCGCCACCGGGCTCGAACGGCGATCCGCCCGCCGGGGACCGCGGCGAAGACGACGATGCCGATCCTCCCGAGACCGGCGAATCCCAAGAGACCGGCGAAGCGTCCCCGGCCGAATCGGTGGCGTCACCGCCCCGCGAAACAAAAACAGAAACAAACACAAAACAGAAACAAACACAAACACAGAACCCAAAACCGGCGCGACTCCGGAACCGGAGGCGGAAACCGTCGAAACCGGCGGCGCCGTCACCGGCAACGACGTCAAAAGAAACGACGACGGAACATCCGCCGACGCGGAGTCGCCACCCACGTCCGAGAACGAGAACGGCGTTGTCGAATCGTTCGCGGGAAGGGATCGCGGCGTCCGCGGGGAGGGTGACGATCGGTCCGAACGCAAGAACGGGAACGAGAACGAACGCGAACACGAACACGAATGCGAAGGGGACACGCAGACAAGCTCTGTCCTCGGGACCGCATCGCCCGCTGCGGCAAAGCCAGACGCGACCCGGCGGCGTCCTGCCAGCGACAACGACAAGGACAAGGACAAGGACAAGGACGAAGACAAGGATTGGACCCAAACCGCAACCATTCCGAGGAAGAAACGCCGTCTTGCAATGGAGGCGAGGACGAGGAATGCTCTCGGCAGCGACCGTGGTGGCGAGATCGACGATGATGACGATGATGACGAGATGCACGTGGATGTTTCCCTGAGCCAATTGAAACGCCAGGTTCTCGGGCGAGACCTCGAGGTGGACGAGGATGACTACTACCACGACGACGAAGAGGAACGCGAACTCCGCCAGATTCGAGAACTGATGAACGCTTCCGCCGCTGCTGCAGATGACGATGGCGATGACGATGATGCCGATGCCGATGCGAAGATAACCACCAATGGCAATACTGCCGCGGGCTCCGAGGGCATTCCAACGTCCGGATCGAATGCTCCCGCCACGAACGATGCGAACGCGAACGCGAATGCGAACGCGAATGCGAATGCGAATTCGAATGTCAATGCGAATTCGAATGCGAACGCGAACGCCCGCGGGGGATCCTCCCTGCCGGAGAGGCTGCGGAAACACCTCGTGTGCGCGATTTGCCACGACGTGACCTACCCCCCGGTGGCCCTGCCCTGCGGGCACACCTTTTGCCAGCCCTGCATCGACTGGTGGCTCGAGCGCGATGCCCGGAAGCGATGCCCGACCTGCCGGAGCCATTTGCAAGCCGGTCGCGCCGGTCTTTCGTCGTCGGTTTCGTCGTCCCATCTCTGCCGGCCCAATCTCGCGCTCAAGGCCTGCGTCATGGCCCTGTTTGGTCCCGAGCTGGTGGCGCGGATCCAACAGCGGCAGCGGTCCCGAAAGGGGGAACGGGGAGGCGCGCACTCGGCCGGGTACGAGGTGCTCAGCAAACTCGAGGAGGAAACCTGGCACTATGTGGCGGTCCGTGCCAACGCAAGCGCAAGCGCAAACGCAATCGCCAATGGCATTGGCAGCGGCAGAGGCAACAGCACCGTTCAGGTCCGACGAAACATTGTCTTGGACGCCGAGGACCAGCGGATGCAACTGGCACTCGCCATCTACCGGAAACCGACGAGGAATGCGCGAATTCCGGGTGGCGGTGGCGGTGGCGACGACAACGACAACGACAACGACGACGCCAGTAGCAGCAACAGGAACAGGAACGGCTCGTTTTGCGTCGAGATCTGCCTCCTGACCATGGAGGAGGACGAGGCGGTCGACTCGGGGTTTCCGACCCTCGTCGAATCTCCCGAAGACGAATGGTTGGTGTGCGGCGGACCGAACGGCAACGGTCGGTTCGGATCCTCCCACTCGGCGACCCTCGGCGTGCAAGCGAGAGACGAGCGGGGGAACCTCTCCCCGCTGGCCCGGATCGCGGCGGACGCTCGCCACGGACGGTTCGGGTACGTTTGGAGGGACGACCGAACCGGGGGCAACGGTGGCGGCAGCGACAGCGACAGCGATAGCGATCGCAAAGGCAGCATCAGCACCAGCACCAGCACCACCAGCATACGGGCGCTCGTCTTTGAGCACTCGGAAACGGGGACCCAGCTGGAAATCGACCTGGCCCAGCTGCAGAATCGCGCCGGTGGAAGCACGCTCTTGCCGCCCGGTGCGGCCTCCGCCGCCGCAGCTGCGCGACGAGCAGCGGGCCCAAAATCGCGCGGCCGCTTCGACTCGTATTCCCGCGAGGACGAACGCGAACGCGACCCCCGCAACTTATGCTCGGTACGACCGGAGCGACGACGAAGACGGCAGCGAGCACCTCGATGAGTTCGAAGAGGACGGTTTCGTAGTGGGAGACGATGTCAACGACGGCGACGACTACGATGATGACGACGACGACGACGGACGAAGCCGAAGACGATGCCTGTTGCCTCTGCAACGACGGGGGAGAACTCATGGTTTGCGACGGCGGGGATCGACACCCCGGGTGCGGAAAACTGTTTCACGCGTCCTGCGTGCGGAGATCGGTCATTCCCGAGGGGGACTGGATTTGTTCCTCGTGCGCTGCCGAGGGCGGTTTCCTCGGCGACGCGGACGCGAACGCGGAAAAGGACGGCGATCGCGAGAGCGACCTCCGGGGACACGAGTTTCCGGTCACCCCGGATGCCGCGGACGCCAACGCCGCCGGTGGCGACGACGACGGCGATGCCAGCGACGTGCAGGGCGCATTCAGCAGCGACGACGAGAAGCCGGCGGCGGGGGGCGCTGAAACTTCCAGGGCCGACGACGATGCCAGCGACGTGCAAAGGCGCATTCAGCAGCGACGACGAGAAGCCGGCAGCGGGGGAGACCGAAACTTCCAGGGCCGACGAGGACGTCAGCGACGCGGAAGGTGCATTCAGCGGCGACGAGGAAAAACCGGCGGTAGAAGACGATGAAATGGGGATCGCGGCAAGGGAGTGTGGCTCGCCACCGCAGCAAGAGGCACGATCCGAAGATCCGGATGACGGGGATGACTACTCCTGTTGTGAAACCATCCAGAAAGGCGAAGGGAAACGACAAGACTAGCAACAACAAAACCACCAAACGGCGATTGATCCTTGACGACAGCGATAGCGATTAACCAAAACAAATCACTGGGTAGAAACTCGGCATGTGGGTACATGATTTTGTTGCGGAGGAATCTATTCTGCTCTGTTTCTGCTTCAGTTCCTATTCCGTTCCTGTTCAGTTCGAACCACAATCCGTAATTCTTGACGCATGAACAGAGCGTTTCGGCACGGATTATTGGAATTCAAACGCAAGATTGCGATTGCACATTCTGTCCGCATGCCGTTCTTCCAAGAGCATAAGCGTGTGCCGTCGCGGCGATTCGTGACTGTTGCGTTTGCGCCATTGGAGATCCTGTCGGTGTTGACAAAGTGCTCCTCTTCTCGAAATGGTGCGGATGAAGACGAGCATCATTTTTTTCGTTGCAAGAAAAATGCGTGCCATCGGTATTGCAGTACAGTAGTGAAGAACAGTAAATATGTAGTCATCTATCTCAAAGGAGCAACCCGAAACGCCTGCACCGAGTTTGCCATTTCAGATCTTGTGTCATAGCTTCCTCAGATCAAGCAGAATAGCGACTGCTATTTAGGACGTGCACCAATAGTTGAACGGTTGCAATCAGTGATGCACTTATCACATCAATCACATCGCTGTGAAATACAAATTCTATAGCGGTAATTGATGGCGTGCTTTTCCAGAATTATTTTTAGTAGCTTCTTACCAAAGTTGTTGCAGCATCATCGGCGAGGAACGATCGCGGCTCCGCGTTCTATCGTCGCGGCGGTGACCCTTTCTTGCGTTTCTTTTTCGGCGGAAATCCGCACGCGGCCATGACCGCATCGTCCCTGCCGTCTCTTCCCGACCGCGTGTTGCACTGCATGTTGGTGTCCAGACCCACGATGTAGTGGAACCAGTAGCTGGGAAGATACAGGACGTCTCCCGCCTCGAGAACCACCTCGGTGGATTTGGCATGGTTGGCGAGGAGCGACAGGGCATTCCGGTATTCCTTCCACGGAACGGTCCCCTCGGAAGACGACGGCGTCGATGGCCCCTCCTCTTGGTCGACGTCGTCGTCGTCTTCGTCGTCCTCCGGTTCTTCCTCTCCGTCGGAGACGGTCGCCAGGTGCTCGTCGTACTCGCGGGGAGCCACGGCCCAGTCGACCTTGGAGTGCCGCGCCGAAATGTGTCCCGGTGGGAAGAGCCCCAGGTTCCGGCACTGCGAAGGGCGCGAGACGACGTAGCGCCGCGTGCCTCCCAGCACGACAATGGCGTTGCGGCTGGCGTCGTAGTGGTTCGCGGCAATCATTCCCGGCATGCCGAAGCGGCAGTGAATCCCGCGCTGCTGATCCGGTTCGATAATGTAGAGGCTTTCCCGTCCTCCGGTCTGCTGCTTCTGCTGCTGCTGCGATGCCGATTTCGACTCCGACTCCGATTCCGAATCTGGAGATGCAGATACAGATGCAGAGAATCCCGGGCCTTGCGGAACACGCTTCCGGGGCTGGAAAAAAGGCAATTCGTCAAAGAGGTACTCGGTCGAGTTTTTTTCGCATCCCGCCTTCTCCCCGCAACCCACCAGGCGAAAGTAGTAATAGTACGACGCCGGGTCTCGGTCTGGATTGGTATCGTAGTGCTTGAGGACGGTGTCTGCGTCCTCGGTGGCGCTGGCGCTGGTGCTGGTGCTGGCGCTGTTATCGTTGTTTCTCGGTTGCGATTGCGCCATCAGGATTCGCTCCTTCTCCATCGCGTGTTCGTACCACCGGTCATAGGTCATGGAAATCAGTTTCGTGCGGGGAGGAGTTTTCTTGTTCCTTGGTGACCGGGAAGCGCGCTCGCGGTCGTTGTCGTCCTGCGGGTGTCTTCGGCGCCTTTTTCCCCCTCGTCGACTTTGGGTAGCTGTTGACACTCGGTGGCTTGGGACTTGGAGGCGTGCCGGAACAAGATTTGGTTCGTAATTAGCTCGCTCGGCACGGTGATAGACCACCGACCGGTTTGCGGTGTTGTGTCCCGGAACGGGAGCGGCAGCGGCATTCGCAGCGGCATCCTCGGTGCCCGGAGTCTCGGCGGAGGTCGGAGCGCTCCGGGCGCTGCTGCCGGTGTGACCCAGGCTCCCAAACAAGGTGCGGCGGTAGGCTTCGTCGTTCCATCGCTCCACGGTTTCGGCCACGCTCGGATCGTTCCGAACGACAAAGGGAAGCTCGTTCCTTCGATAGCGCAGAGCCTTTTCGTAGTCCCGGTGGTAATCGAACACGCAAATCCCGAGGTGGGCCCACATCCCTCCCGCACCGGCGTCGCTTTGATTCGAAGCCGCAACATCGCTCGGAACGGATTGGGTCGGTGGCCAGTGCCTCAGCAGCTCCATGGTGCCGTACTCCCGTGGGTATCCGGGAGGGGGATCGTCCGGGCAATCGTAAATGTCGTAATTCAGGTCCTCGCTCTCGTCTCGGTGGGGCGGAGGACGCAGCCGGTGGAGGACCGACGAAAACTCGTTCTTTTGGTGGTTTGCCGCGACTATTTCTCGCAGGGCAGCGCAGAGACCGCTCGGGATGGTTGGGAGGATGCCGTTCGTCCCACTCCTGTCTCAAACGAGCGTAGGCTTCCGATTTGTCCCCGATGTGAGCCATGGAGTTGGGTATCGTATAGATCGCAGAGGACGACGAATGTGACGACGACGAATGTGACGACGAAGCCGTGCTGTTCGGGTTTTCATCATTGTCATCCGCGCGATCGCGATCGGTATCGACTTCCTTGATATCCACTTCCGGTTTGACGGTCTCATCATCGTTTGCGTCTTTTTCTTTTTCCGGAATCGCAACGTTGTTGTCCGGTGGTTCGTCGACGACGAATGCCTCCCGGGACATCGATTCCAAATCGAGAATCGGTTCCGTTTCCGTTTCCGGTTCTCGGATGCCGGGATGCCCCGACGAAGCGAAGCGATCGCGCAATTCTCGGAGTCCCGTCGGGTGGAGGTGCGACCGCAACCCGGGATCCACCACCACCACCAAATAGGCCAGGCCCACCAGCGCTCCCAGAATCGCGACGAAAACGACGGCCGTGGCGGTCTTGAGCCGGCGGAGGCATCGCTCGTCGCTGTCGTTGTCGTTGTCGCTGTCGTCGCGTCGCGTTGCGAGGTGCCGTTTCCTCGATGCCCCGGGACGGAGCGGACCGGTTCGCGGACCCGGTCCGTGTCTGTGTCTCGGTGCGTGTCCATTCCTTTCCGATGCGATCGATCTTCGGGATTCCCGCGCCGTTCTCGTTCTCGTTCTCGCTCGGATCGGTACCGGTGCCTCCGCGGCGCCGGTGTCGATTCCGGTGGCGTTTTTGTTTTCGCACCCGGAACCATCCGCGATGCTTTTGCCACCGGAGCGCTGGGACGACGATGCGGCATTGTGGCGATACCGAATCGTTGTGGTCATCGATGACAACGATGACTTGTTCATGGTCGATGTGCGGGTACGTAAGTTACCGGTACGTACCGATGATCGGTTGCGGAACGAGCCGTTGTGACCTCGTTGATTTTTTTTTGTTGATTGAGAGAGAGAGAAAAGGAGATGCAAGAAGGAAGAGAGAAACGACAGAAAAAGACGCGTCGCGTTGTTCACTGTACGGTATCGGTTGGAAGGCACGAACAATTATTACTTCTTGCGTCGTACCGCTCAGTGCGGGTACGGGTACGGGTACGTGTACTAGTACTAGTAGTGGTACGGGAACTGCGCTTTGGCGAGCGCCCTCGTAACGCTTGTTTCGTTCGGGGCTGATGTTTTGGTAGAGTGAGTCGTAAGTCACTCGTGAGCCACAGAACCGTCTGTCGGCGCGCCATTTTTTGGGTGGCGATCGATCGAGTTGCAAGCAAAGCGGGAGGCTGACACCAAAAAAATCTTGCTGCGGAACACGGAACTCCGACCGGAGCGAAGACCGGAGGCTTCGGGCATCTACTGTATCTTCTTATTCTACTCATTTCGTGTCATCTGGTGACACAACCAACACGAAGCTTGCATTGCCAGCGGTAGTCAATCACCGTGCGGTACCCTTCTCACCGGGTCGTTCCACAGACACAAGCTAGTAGAGACCACCTTCAACAGCAGTTGTTCGCGGCTCGTCTCGTCTCGTCTCGTCTCGTTGCGTTGAGTTGCGTCTCGTCTCGTCGCGTGGATCCGTCCACCCATTTACTCATTCATTCATTCATTCATGCGCCAACGATTGCTCCGGCTTTCGTGGTGGACTCGTTTCGTCGTCGTCGTCGTCGTCGTCATCGTCGTCGTCGTCGTGTTTGCGCCCCTGGCTTTCGCGTTTGGCCGCAGCCACCACGGCCTTTGCAAACGGCTGCTGGTGACGTCTGCCATGCCGTCCGCTTCGGTCGCCGCCTCTCGTCGTCGCAGCCCGAGGCTGAGGGGACTCGCGGCTTCCTCCGCGGAGGGGGATTCCGAACCGCGCGCGTCGGAATCGACATCGGCATCGACATCGAGAGGATCGCCGAATCCGCGACCGAAACGCGCCCGGTCCAAAACGCCAACCGAGAAGGCGAAACCGAGAGCGAAGAAAGCGACGAGGACGACGACGAGGACGACCAAAACCGCCGCGGCCGAGAAGCCATCCGAACCGAGCGGCGGCGCACCCGGACCGACCCGCCTCCCGCGCACCGCGGAACGGGACCTGCTCGACGAAAAGGCCAACCGTGTCCGCTTCGTGCTGGGGGTCGACGAAGCCGGCCGGGGGCCGCTGGCGGGACCCGTCGTCGCGGCCGCGGCGATCGTCCCGGCGGACCTGGACGGGATCACCGACAGCAAGAAACTCACCCGGGAGGACCGCCGGGAGGCCCTCTACGAGGAAATCGTGAATTCCGAGAACGTCCGGTGGGCGGTGGCGGTGATGGACGCTCCCTTCATCGACAAGGTGAACATTCTGCAGGCCACCCTGAGGGGCATGGCGGCGGCGGCGAGCGCCCTGGTGATGGTTGGGGGCGAAACGATAGCGCTCGGGGGGAACGACGGCGACACCAAAAACGACGGCAAAAACGGCGGCGACAACAAAACCGAGCGAATTCCGATCGTTTCCGACGCATCCATTGAACGAAAGGGATGCTACGTGGTGCGGAGCCAGGGCCACCGCGATGACAATACGAAGGAGGCGACGACAACGGCAACGGCAACGGCGGCGTCGGGCACCGCCGAGGACTACTATGCCCTCATCGACGGCAACAAGGTTCCGCCGGACATGCCCTGCCCGTCCCACTCCATCGTCAAGGGGGACGGCAGGGAATATTCCATCGCCGCGGCGTCCATCCTCGCCAAGGTCACCCGCGACCGGCTCATGAGGGGGTACCACGAGCTCTGGCCCCACTACGGACTGGACAAGCACAAGGGATACCCGACGGCCGACCACGTGCGGGCGGTCCGGGAGCACGGGGCCTCGCCGATCCACAGGAGGACCTTTCGGCCGCTCAGGGACATGACCTTTGACGAGAACGGAAGGATCGTCGAAGAAGGATGAGATGACGCGACGACCGGCTCGCCGCGGTGGCGGGGATGAGCGGGAGGATTTTCGAACGGAACGGTACTGCTACTGCTACTACTACTACAAGTAGTCGATTGCGAATGGAGGATGACCGAGAGTCGGATTCATTCATTCTCGGTGTGCGATTGACACGAGAAAACGAAACCAGCAATGAGCGGATCGCAAATCTCCTCTCCTCTCCTCCCGCAAAACACCGCACACTACGTTCTTTGGAGAATTCGGAGTTACCAGATTAGAACCCAAGAACTACTATCCGTGTGCAGTTCTAGTAGTGCGGGAGGTTTGAAATGGAATCAATGCCGCCCATCAATAGTAGTACACCGCTTTCTTCCCTATTTCTTGTTCCATACAGGAGTGGAGCAATGTCCCTCTGCTCTGTGTTAGTACTATAGTGTAGCTACTACTACTACTACTACTAGTAGTAGTAGTAGTTGCTGTGTAATAGTAGTACGTTGCTGCCACAAAACATCATGTCATTGTGCGATGCAATTGTCATATTGATCTCTAGTAGTAGCACACTACTAAAAGATTCTTCCGGGTAAAATAAATCATTACACTGTGCTTGAGCAAAGTCTTCTCGAGAGTCCTACTACTACTACTACTACTACTACTAGTTGTAGTAGTATTCTTCATGAAGGAGGTCCCATCGTCAAAGGGGTGAAGAGTCCGTCACAAAAAGATGGGTTCGGAAAAGGCTGAGGAGGTTTTTGCTTCATGCAGAAAAAATATTTCCTTTCAAAAGTACGGTAGTAGTAGCTATCAATATTGGGTACTGGTACCTTTATTGGCTGCTTTTGGGGATCATCATCATCTGGAGTAAGCCTCAGCATCCCATGGTGCACGAATGGTTTGTCAGGATACCAGGTAAGTTACGGCAAGTAACTTATAAGTTACTCTTGGATTGACCCGTTCCGATACCAATGCTAGCATGATGTTTACGATCTCAAAAAAGTCATGTCACTTTTTTGAACACTTTTGATAATGACTCGTTTCCAGTAGCCTTAAGTTACTCGTAAGGTTACTTCAAACGATGATTGATTGGGAGATTCATTCATTCATTCGTAAACGAACCAAACGAAACGAAATGGAATCCATGTTACTCGGTTTGCAAGTTGGGTTGATACTCCCCCTTTTAACGCCCCCATATATTGGATTTGATGATTCCATATACATAGTTGTATATTTTTTATATTCCGCCTCCGAGTACCAGGGACTTATGCCGACGAAAAGCAGAAAAGCTTCATACTCAGCGAGTGAGCAACCGTTGTTCGAGCCAACTTTGAGCCTTCTTGTGGTCGCGTATGCTTGCACGATGCACGAAACAAACACGAAACAAAACAAGGAGAGAAAAAAGCAAGCTATCAACGAGAACGGAACCGAAGCTCGCTCACCCTCAAACTAGCTCGGAGTTTAGCATTGTTTCTCACGAGGTATGTCGACCATGGCGGCCCCTATGTATGACCGGTGTTGTCGTAGACGGCATTACACTGTAATGCCGAACAATACCGAAAGTTTGGCTGTCTTCCAGAATGGATCTGAATGGCGTTGCAGAGGTCATAGTGAAATGTTCGGAGTTGAACCGTTCCTGTTCTCATCCGTTGGAATCGACCGGACTCAACAGCGACGATAACGGAGAAGATTTTTAGTGGATTTGTTCCACGGGTCGATTCTGGATGCGGAGCAAATAACCTTGTGCCATTGATGCAACGTTTGAAGTTGCGTGCATCGGTTTCTTGTTCGTCGAGACTTCCTCGCGGATTTCGGTCAGATACATTTGGCTTCTTTTCCATCACTTTTTTTGAACATCCGAATCCGCGATGATATTGCGATGATACAGCTGTAGATTCATCACGAAGATTCCGAAAGACGCAAGAGTGTTATCGGAACAGATAGGTGTTTAGCATGTACCTCACAACGTCGATTTCACTCCTTCTTTATCCCTCCTCTCCCCCTCTTTCGTACAAAATCAAATTTCTTTGATTCGTGCATTCCGAAGAATCAAAGCCATATTAAAATTTCAGGAACCTCTTTTATCCAAAATGTCGGAAGAATCCAAGACACCCGATGGGGACTACGTCATGATGGGCAGTGGCGCCGCCGCTCCCGGAGGCGCCAAGATGTCGATGGGTCTCGATGATCCCAACCTCTCGCAAGAAGACAGGGATCACAGACTCGCCTATTGCCCTCCAGCAAGAGGAAAAC
This sequence comes from Pseudo-nitzschia pungens, assembly GCA_037355855.1. Lineage (NCBI taxonomy): Eukaryota > Bacillariophyta > Bacillariophyceae > Bacillariales > Bacillariaceae > Pseudo-nitzschia > Pseudo-nitzschia pungens. Next base: position 2,074,084 of record CM074760.1, on the reverse strand, counting down.
GCCGCCGTCTATGCCGAGCACAAGAAGAAGCACGACATGGCTGTTGCTGCGAACACTAACCGCACGGCCCGATCCGGAACCTTCACCAAGTTGGCAGCCGTTCGCCAAAAGGATCACGGCATGCTTTCCGTCCCAGCGGATTACACCACGCCGAATGCTTACGTGAAGGACACTGACTACATTGCTCACCAAGAAAAGAACGAGAGTCTTGCTGGTATGACCCCTCAGCAATCTGCCGATTACCAACTTGCCAAGGAAATCCAGAAGGTTGAACAGGTTGGAGCCGGAACTGCACGAGAAATGTCCAAGATCGTTGACGAGGAAACAGCCGAAGCCGAAGCCCAGGCACACCGTGTGGAACGCAGCAACTACCACATCAACCAAAAGGGACTCCGCAACCCTCTCTAAGCAGGAAGGCAAGTGGAAAAGCACCCGAAATCAAACTGCACGATACACACACAACTGAACACAATAATAAAACAGAGAACCATGACGATTCTGTTCCGATACATTCCGATAACGAAATAAAAATATTTTGAAAAGTGAGAAGTGAGCAAAAAGCTACCGAGATTGTCTTTAACAGCGCAGGTGATTGTAGATACTTGTAGTGTTTGTGTGAGTGGGTATGCATGAAGGGAGGTTAACAAAAGGTCTAGCAATAATGATGTGATCCATGTATTCATATAAACTATACTGAAACTTTAGTTGACAACTTAATTTTTGCACGACATCATTTTGCCCTTTTATTGAGTGTATCATCTCATCGTAGATGGACGGATTTCAATTCTTTTGCATTCCGAGACAGAACCAGAACAGACTCGTTGTGCTTCATCACTCCATTCTGTTGTTCTACCGAAAGACATAAAACGCACTTAAAAAAGTCAACATCTAACGAAGAACTCACTCTTCCAATCGAAGCGTGTGGGAATGGGACAGAATTAGTTTTTAATGAAGGGAACCGAGGACAACACCGAGATTCGAGAATCAATCCTTCGCCATGTTGTCCGTTGGATGCAAGACATGGTCGACGTTCCTTTTTGATAGCGACAATGCTTGTTCAATGCCAATGGAAGTAATGTCATGAGATGATTAACTTCTATACACTAAAGTTGCAGCATAGAGTGAAAAGGTAAAGCGTAACTGCAGCAATAGAGAGTTAGTTGGTAGATACAGGGAATGCGAAATGAGACTCACTTGACTCGGAGGTGCTATGAATAACCTTTGGAATCATACAGTGATAGATTTTCCTAGCTAGGCTACGGCATTGAGAAAACACAAACACGATATCTTCAGGTATGATTGTGACAGAGGAAGATTCGCTCTGGCTCCTATTGGCCGGGTCTGTCCCGCTACTGATCCCATCTGTCGATGACGGCGTTTGGCACTGGGAAGCTTGGATGCACCTCGGCAGCTCCATCGGAGCCCTGTTTTTCTTTGATCCGTCTGCGTCGTCGTCCGGATCTTCGCCGATGTCGTCCGTAACCCCAGAGCCATCCGCGACGCGAGAAAGGAGAACCGTTAGAATCGATCCGAGGAAAGACGAACTGGGAGTGGCGATGAGCATTGTCATCGTCCCGGTACTTCTCCGACTCTTGACCCATCACCACTCTTGCACCGGCAAGCAGCAAGCTCAATCCTGGATCACCTACGCTAAGATTGCGACGCTTTTGGTTATCCCCACCCGGTACCCGATGACTGTTGGATCCGGAATATGCGTTCTTGCCGCTTTGCTGGATCCTTCGATCGATTTTACGACTTCCGTGTTGTTGGTTGTGGTATGGTTTATGTTGCTTCCAAGGATTGTCACAACCAAATTTGCTAGGTCCTTTACCTTTGGGGAATTGAAGGTTGTGTGCTTGCTGCTTCTGGTCGCGTCCACGGAATACGCGAGGGTGATGGTTGCTGCATTGGAAAAGTCGCAAGGCAATACACCAGAACTCAAAGATAACCTAGGTCACCCATCTGTGATCTCCTCCCTTTGTTCATTGGTGACATTATCGGGAAGTCTTTCGTGCTTTGCATTTACATATTTAAGCAGCAATCTGCGAGGCAGGCTATCTTGGTGGTTGAGGGTTTTTCTCAATATTGCCGGGCCACTTTTGTTCGTCGACCTGTCGCTGTATGTTTCAGCGTACGCAGCAACAACCACTAAGGATTTTTCGTCGTCGGGATTCCACGACTACCACAAGTTCGTCCCCCTGCTCTCTATCCAATGGCTGATCGAGTTTTTGATGGAAAAAGAGAATGGGTACGAGCGATTCTGGGGGCTGCTCTATTGGATTGGAGTTTTGGCTGTCTCGAGTTACCCGACTTATGCATTGTTGACAGTGGCGGCTTCGACGAACGACAACAACAAGCGCAAACCCTCCGTAGTGGTGACCAGAAAATGGTTCCATCTGGTTGCGGTGTTCTTGTTTGGTCCCGTCACGTGGCAATTCCCCCAGCTCATGACCTTGTCCTATGCCGTTGCTTCTTGCATCCTGGTGGTCCTGGAAGAAATGCGCAGCGACGCACCCTTGCTGCAAACGTTTTATTTTGCATTTCTCGATGATCGGAAAGATGTGGGTGACCAGATGATCGTGTCCCACCTCTTTCTGATTGTGGGGTGCGCAGCCCCCCTCTGGATCGGCCAGATTCTCGGAACAACGTCGCTGCCACCGTCTTCGCTTTCGCTGCTCGGCCAGTTCGGGATTATTTGCATCGGAATAGGAGATGCAATGGGAGCCGTGATTGGCAAGACGTGGGGAAAGCGCAAGTGGGGAAGAAACCAGCGAACTATGGAAGGATCCCTGGCCATGTGGTGCAGCATGGCGGGGGTCGGCATTATTGTGTTCTGCACGTCCGCGAGAGAGTGTTTGGCATTGCTCGTTGCTACCAGTCTGACCACCATACTCGAGGCCTTCACTGTGCAACTGGACAATCTCGTGCTTCCACTCTTTGGCTCTTGTGTTATCTTGCTGATCTTGGCAGCATTTTAGTCGGCACCTAATGTTCGTTTCTACAAAACAGATGATACATCGCATAATAAATCAATAGAACACGTAATGAATCTGTTCATCAAAATTAACGCACAATCTAGACTTGACGACATTCCAAAAATAAAATTTGAATTTTGTTCGTTACTTTCAATAAAGAAAATTGCCCCCGCCATAGCTTGATCTCTTCCACAACATCAATGGTCAGATCATATATATGTGGATGCGATGTTCCGTGGTGGTGTAACTTGAACCACGGATTGGTTAAAGATGCATGTCTCTGCACATTCTGTCACCAAAAGTACGGACTCATAATTTGTCGCAAACCTTCAGCAACGACTTTTTTCGGCGACACTTCGAATGCTTGCTGAGTCTTTGACGCAATTGAGTTGAACCCATCGATCGATTGACCTAAAGAAGCTCTAGTGTGTTCTCGGATCGAATAGGTTCTGACGAATACGAACGCAACAGTATTCTCTGGGAGAGATATAGTTTTAAATTATGGTGATTGCCGTCACTTATTCGGATTTTCACAAGTGATATTGACGTTTGATGGAAGAGTCGATAGAAGGCCGTACTATCCTTGTCGTTTCGACAATAGATCTCCTTTCTCGACAAGCAGCGCTGTCATCATTTACATCCGTTAGTTTCGGAATCACAGTGGAAGCTTGAAGATGTGACCAGCCACGTTTTTACTTTTTTCTCCTGTTGCATCAGTTGTTCTTACAAATCCGGTAAGTCGTGGCATTGCATTAATGCTCGTCGTTGGCTACCGATGCGGCGGCCGTTTACGGTTTTGGCTATCGACTTTGGCTCTCCGCTGTGGTTTTCGCCTCAGCTGTGGGCAATGGCGTGGCCGTAACCAAAGCGAAGGTCAGAATTGGCGATAACCACCACTTCCTATTACTTCATTTATTACTTCCATTATATATTATTGTAAGGCTACGGCAACCACATCAATCATTCAATGTTCTTGCAGTTCTCTAACATTTTTTGTGGCTGCCACCGCTGGAAAATGTATTTTTCGTGGTCACGATTTGTTTGGCAGCTTCATGGTGTCAAACCGATCAATCCCATCCGCAAATACCGGTAGATGGTGTCAACAGAATTGTGCCAATGAATCACATCCGCATATCCATCGTGAGAAACATTCCTCATGCCCGATTGGTCGCATCGAAAGCGCATTGTCTCGATTTTCAGAATCCTTTCTTGGACTTGAAGAAACGTTTTGTTACAGTTTGCGCGCAAATAATTTTGAATTCTTCTATTTTTTAGGTCATTATTTATTCGGGTGACGTCTTTCCGCATGTTCCGAATAATCATCCTGATTGATGGTTCAGAGAAAGACCCGCGGTTCTCTACGGTATTCCCGACGGTTTGGTGCTGGTGCCGATCCAAAACCAACCATGGGAGTCTCCGATAACCGTCGACCTTTCACAACATGATGTGATACCGGTACTTCTGGCCTCCATCCAATACGCCACAAGCCAACAAAGTGGATAGGACTAAGATTGCCAGACAATACTAACGAAACGAAGTCTGTACCATTAGGAGTGAAATCTGTTAACTAAAATACATCTTGTTCAGATAGTAAAAATGAATATCTTCAAAATCGCATGAGACTTAAAAATTGCTTCCTCCGTCCGCTTGTAATTCTTTCCCTCTGAATTGACTTTTTTCCTCGATCGTCCGATCTATGGATGCTGCACGCCTTCAAGTCTATTATTTTTTTGTGAAAATTACTTGGATACGGTTTCTGTGGCCAACGGATTGATTGTTTTCATTCCTTGTGAGCGTTTCCTTTCGAATCTTATGAAAAAGACAACTGTATTCTTCTGTTTTTAAAGTGGTTGATCAATATGTAGATACAGCATATATTCGCAATCATATCGCTCGATCGCTTCGTTGCAGTCAATGTAAGTCATGATGTTGATTACAGCAGGAATCCATCACCTGGCGTGGATCAATGACAAACCTTCTGCCCGGATTGTCTTTGGACTGTTAGTGGTTGTTACTTTTTGTTCTGTGATACTGGTGGTCGTGTGTGGAGATGCCGGAGGTGTGATCCGAATAGCAAGAGGGTTTGGCACCGGTTGGTAGTTCGCAAGCAAAGGGTTTGGTACTTGTTCTGATGCCGAAGATGAACTCGTGTTCATGTTTGTATTCGTGGATGAAGCGGTTGCTGCACTTGTTTGTGCAATGGTGATAGTCGGAGGCGGAGTAGTGCAAGTTGGTTGCTTTGTGGCATTGGCTGCTGCTGCTTTTGCGGCCATGATCCCTCTCTTCGCTGTCAATGTATTGGAAGCGATCTTGGCAAGGAGATCGTTCTCGAACCCACCAACGGTAAAATCGTCGGAAACTAATGACTCAACCGAGAGAGCCAGCTCACCAACAACTGTCGGTACAGCTGCCAGCTTTGATAGAACAGAGTGATCCAGATCGCCATCGACACTAGTGAGGAGCTTCACAACGTGATTGCCTCCTAGGTACCAGACGCCGTTTTTCTTCGAGACTCGACCAGTGGACTTCACAGGAGATGATGAGCAATTAGTAACAATGGCAACAGCTCCATTGGATGCGAAGCTCCTACTAGGATTCAGAGGCTGAGGTGAGGTGGTAGGTTTGCCAATCGCGGTGTTTGAAATAGAAGCAGTCGTTGAAGGCATTACACTTGAAGATTTCGGCAAAATGACCTGATGTTTGATACCCGAAGATGCTGTTTTCGGGGTCGTAACTTTTGCCGTCACTGTAGTCTTCTTAGCTTTCACAGGATTGGGTCGTTTACTTGCAGCCGTCATTGTCACTGATGATAATAGTGTTTCCTTCAATGTTATGGAGTGCACTTGCAAAAATAATTTGGAACGGATGCCTTGTGTCGCAACGCTGGACAAGGGGCACTGCTGCAACAGAGAGACAGTTGAGTTGTGTTCTGCCCATGTCCTTGTGAGAGACGGATAACCTTACTGTGCTGAACGGTGGACGAGAAGTACCGACAAGGTACATGAAAATTCGGTGCAACGTCAACAGGTGCGTGCTGCATCGAAGAGTTTTGGTGCTATGTATTATTTATCTACTCTTGTTTTTCTGTTCATCGGTAAATTTGAAGAAAGCTGATTCGTTGATGGAGCCATGTCTGTTCTACGGACGCAATCAAGGATTAATCCACCAAATGCCAAACCGTAAATAATGAGCGATACCTCACAAAACTCCTGAGCAGTGTATTGTTACAAAATGAAGCGGAAGTCTTTCAAAACGCTTTCACTCAATTTCAGGAACACTACTACGGAGTGTCCATCATGCTGGCATGGAATGACGTTGATAATGGAACAAAACTAAAACAAATTCAATTATTGAAAGACAGAAAAGCCTAAACACGATGAAACGATTTGCTGATTGCGAAACACGTAGTTCAAGTGGCTTTCTTAATTAAAAATTTTATGGTTTGTTAAGTCCAACAAGAGTTTTACGATTGGCCGGTGTGCGGACAACGAATCAATTCATAATTGTTCTTTCCTGTCATTTTTGATGACAAAGCTGACACAAAATTCAAAGTGCTGCGGGACTCGAGAGAACTCACCCAAAAGATTAGGTTTCATTGGACAATTCTATTTTTTAGATGGGTGACATCGACATCAACCTTCAAACGATGCCTTTGGATAAGAGTACTTTTTACATTCCATACTGTTAGTTGAGAATATTAGAAGTCTTTTTCCATAGGCCTTCTGAAGAGACAATTCAAATCAAGCTCATACTCTAAAAGGGCGATACTGAATTTTTGTGTATCGACGGAGATTGGAACTAACGACTTCTCCAGGACGAACAAAACCATAAAAAATCTCGTGACACACGGTAAGGTTTACTTACCAGTACACGTGGGTCTGGTGTCCACGCTGGTGTGCAAGTGTTCTCAAAATAATACGAAGTAATAAGAAAAATTACTGCATGTTCCGTAACAAGGTTAAGATCTTACCGTAACCTTACCGATATGGTAAGATTATCGATAATACAAAAAGTGTTCATCTGCTGAATCCTTAGTCATCAGCAGTTCAAAATACGGTATTTTGATGTATCGTTGAGATTTGACCTATCGACAGCAGCAGATATCCTGCTGAGGTAAGATTGTACGGTATTGTTGGTTCCTCTCTGAAAACTTCTGCCCTGCACAGTAAAAGCAGTTCTGATTGAAGAAATAGTAGCCTTCGTAATTACCTAGTCGCTGCTCTCAGTCAAATAGTAGTAGATACTAGCAGGTAGTAGTAGTAGTGTTGTTGGTGTGGCTGGTATTGTGCTAGTTCTATTAGTACTTGTACTAGTAGTTTATTTACTGATAGGCAGCAGTTGTAAATTATGACTATTACTACTTACAATTACAAATCACTTCGATTCGTGATGTGGTGGAGGTTAGCAGCATGTTTAGTACACCATTTTTTTTTTAGAATACTAGCATTGCACACACCTCAACTGAAAGGCACCAACATCGTGATCTGTTGTCATTTGCTGCCTGCTTAATGGGGGTTGCTGAGAGCTGAAAACTCTGGAGTTGCCTAGGTCGTGCAATGAAGTGTGAAGAACACTATCTTGTCATGACTGGATTGAAAATTACAGTACTAGAACATGTTGAAAAGGTGACATGCCACAAAGAATGTGACCTGGAAGCAGAATCAAATACGATGTTGCCTTACTTACAAAGATTGAGCTCAGACCTTCTGCCTTACAAATCAAGTCCATTGACTTCTCACCTAGACAACGCAAAAAAGCCAATTTCAATTGTTTTTGTTAAAACATTGAAAATGAGTATTCAGAAGCATCCCCAAGGGTGCCCTTTGAGTCCTATCTGTACCTATAGAATGCCGGTGGAGAATTTTTTGATGAATGCACATACATCTTGGTATGGCTACTCATCGACTACCTTGTAAAATTGGACTGCGAAAGTATTTTGTAAACAAATGCGAGTTACGGGCGACCAAAGTGCAACCAGAGCATCGCAAGAGAACTATAACAATATTTTATGCTCAGGCGTCAATACAAGAAGGACGTGAACCAGACCACGAACCAGGAGAGTCGTTTCCTCTAAAACCTCGATGAACAATAGTAATGAGCAATCGCAGTAACCTTAGTTGTCTGACGTTTTATCCTCTAAAACCTCGATAAACAAAAGTAATGAGCAATCGCAGTAGTTGTCTGACGTTTTATTCCCTTTTCATGTAAAACAGCATAGCATCCTCGTCTTTCCCTGTTCTACCAGCTCTGACTATTCGGGTTCCATTATCATCCAAGTACGACATTTTCCACACCCTCGACGTTCCCTCGTCGAATGATTTTTGGAGCAAAGTGAATCCAAAAAGTTTGATTGTCAATGTTTTGAAGTCAACTTTCCAGCTGTCAGCACCATAGTCGGTTGCTACTTTTTTGTTTTTTTGTGTTCGAAAAATCGAGTTTATTGAAGATTCAAACCAGTTGCTGGTCGCTGGTGGTTCATTTGAGACAGGATCATCATTATCACCATCGTCATCAGGATATTCACCATTACTTTTCTTTTCGCGATCATCCTTCAATAGTGTTCCGTCCCATTCCTCAAAAGTAGCTTCAAGTTTCGCACTCAAAAATTCCTTTTCGATTTCCCCCGGTACACTTAGATAATTCACATATGTTCCATTGTCTAAATCAATAATCTGTCGTGCTATCCCTGTAAATGGACCGAGCTTTCCATTGGAGGGTGGTGGTGCCGTGGTGTATTCTACAATCCACTTTCCCGCCATATCGGGCATGCGGGCAGGTTCTTCGTAGGGACAGAGTGCTTCGAGTGATTGAACAAGGGAATCGATTTTTGTCCTTTCTTCAGGTGAAGCAGATAGTCCGCGCTTGGTTGATTTTATCTCCACGTCAATCCGCGATTTGAGCTCCTCAATTGTTTCTGCAGAAGAAGCGGCCATTTCGGTTGCTCCCAGCGTTATCACACCAGAACGAATGGTCGATCCGCAGTGATGCCCCCGAACTCTAATGAATTCTGATTGTATGGGAGATTCAAACGCATTGGTGACTCTTTCGGAGGAAAATGCTATGAGTAGAGCAGAGGCAAGTTTCAACATCTTTCCTTTCCGATTGAATTGAAATAACATCTAATAGAACTTGTGGTATTCGTTCTCCTACGGTAAGAATTTGTGTCAAGTTTTGCTCCTTTCGATGATCGCACAGTAATCTTGTGCACAATGTTGATGGAACGGGAAAGTACGGTACGTGCATCTACCTGAACGTTTGTACGTGTGGACGCAATCTCTTTGAGCCCCGTCAAAAATCTGAAAAAGATCGGTGAGTGTTGAAACGGTTGCATCTCTGACAGGTGTAAGAGGAACGAAAGACGTAAATCGAACATACTGTACACGCAAGTACCTTACCGTACCGCAGAAGGACGTAATGAATACGAAGTAAGCTTACTCGTACCGGTATTCTCTTGTCATTCCCACCGAGGTAAACCTTACCGGTATGAAAAAATAATTGTATGAACTTGTTTTGTTTACTGAAAATAAAAAAATGAAAACTCCTGCTGTTCTATTGCTACCAGTAAGGTTTACCGTACAGAATTACGGTAATTTATTATTATAGTAGAAGGTTAGTTCGTAGTTGTATTATCACCTAGTACGTAGTTTTTTTTATCACTTTTGTTCTGAGTTATGATGAACTACAGAAGCACAAACCTTTTCTCGTGGTCTTGAATAGTAGTAGTAAAAGAAGTATGATACCACTTCGTATTTCGTTAAAATGACCATTCTACTCCGTGGATCATGTAAATCGAAGAAACTTTCTCTACGACACTAAGACACTGCTGCGGGAGAGAACCCTCGTCGTCAATTTGTTGTGCTGCTGGTAATAAGAAAAGGAACGCACTTTGGTGCTTTATTACTAACTTCTAGCAGTGCAATGCTGAAGAAATGACTGAGCTACAGAATGAATCCCATCTTTGTATTATTGAAGTATCGTTCATCTATTCATTTGTCTTCCTTCCTTCTACTACGAATACTTGTATTTTAGTACACAGGAGAGAACTCGCAACCCAGATTATAATGGCTTTCTTGCCACTACACAAACCCGTGCGCAAATGGCATCCATATCAAAATCATCCAAATGATCGAATTCAGCTCCTCCAACATGAACCTTGCTTCTTCCAGGATTCGATTCCTGCCAAACTTCGTCAGGTATTTCCATGCTCATCTCACTGTTGGAATCGTCGATGAGAACATTCTGGAATCCGATTTTTTCGCACAGGGGCTTGAGATCGTCTTTGGGTATAAACATTTTCATGCACAAGGGCCACGAGACCCCGTGCTCGAGATTTGCTTCTTGTGTAGTCGTTGTGCAGATTGAAATGCGTCCCCCGGGTTTGAGGACACGGTAGAGCTCTCGAAATGCCTTTTCCTTGTTCGGAGCCAAGCAAAACGCCCCATTCGAGATTACAACATCAATAGAGTTGCTCGGGATTTTCTGAGACATGTTCTCCATATCGGCTACCATGAAGTGAGCATTCAGATTTTGTTCTCTTGCTCGCTTCAACGCATGCTTGGTTTCGTTTTCACTGATATCAATGCCGATAACGAGTCCCCCTGGACCCGTCGCATGACACGCAATGGTAGAGTCAATCCCGAGTCCACTGCCGACATCTAGCACCGTTTCGCCCTTTTGAATGTTTGCGTGCAAATGCGGATTCCCTACGCCCTGGAAATTGTACACGTCCGGGCCTGCCGCATCGAATTCTTCTTCGGAGTACCCCAGACTATGCATGATCCAAGCAGCCTTCAAACTGTTTCCAGGCAAATCAGCCGTATCCCCAACCTTGTCGTATGCATTTTTAGTTTCTTCTTTGACGTCCCATTCTCTGATTATTTCTTCCGGAATTTCGTAAAAGTACATGAAATCGGCTGGGTTGGATCCCTCCCTACCAAATCTAGATTGGAGAAAGGCTAATACATTGCTCTTCTCTTTGCCAACGCAGTCATCCACTTGGCACTCGTCGGCATCGTTTTCGTCCTCCCTGTTTCTCTTGCCTACGAGTGAATCCGACGTCGTGTTCTCGCTGATCACCAAACAGGTATCGGCAGCTATTTCGGGATTTTCTCTCAGGACTCTCTCGGGGACTCCGCAATAGTGCAAGAGGTGACCGTTTCCCGCAATAACCAGAAACTTTTCGTTCGCAGACTCTGTTGCATCCTTTTTTTGCTTAATCAATGCCGTAACCCGGTGTGCCATTGCCTCGTCCTTCAACACCTGTGCCCTGAAGATGTTTCGAAATTGTTCCGAGGGTTCATCGGCTTTGCTCTCCTCGTCGCTTTCGTGATGGTTGTCGTCATGGGAATCACAAGATTCCTTGTCGTAGATTGACCTCCCGCTCAACAAGGATTCAAAAACGTTGTAATGAAACTCGGAACTATCCAGATTGACATCCTTCGGCAGCCATTTCGATGCGGCTTCCAGAGCAGGTTTCTCTCCGTCCTTCATTAACATCCTTGCGTACTTTCGCGGCAAGAAACCGGCGTGCAGATGAACTCCCTGGTGTTTTGCATCTTCCAGCAGATCGCGATAGGGTTCCAGGTGGTGGCCCTCCTCCCCCAGAGAATAGTACTCATCGACGAGTTGTTCAAAGTCGATTTCGTCCTCCATGTATCGATCCAGCAGTTCTTGGAGATCAAAGCTAAAATGCTCCAGAATGACGTGGAGCTTGTCGGCCTGTTTGCTCATTTCTGCTTGGATCTCTCTCTGAAACGAAATTAATCGGAGGCATCGAATGTATTTCGCCCATGAAAACGAGTTTGTGGTGGGCAATGTCCTTGGATGGATGCTTGGATATTTTCCCAAAGTTTGGGCGTTTCGGCTGCGTTGGCTCTTCCAGACTCGACCGTGGATCGGGAAAGATGCTTCCTGCACCACGAATTCCCACCAAACGGTGCCATATGTGCTGCATAAAGCTCTGGCGGCCACAATTCGTCGTCATCTCGAGACGTCTATTTTTTTCGTCGATTCGACTCTATTTTTTCTTTCGAGTGGTAGGATCGATTCTCTCAAACTTACAGAGTATGCTGCTGTGATTCGATTCGATACGGTGTGGTATGGTATGGTATGGTATGGTATGTCGACGATGAATCAAATGTGATTTCTTTGTGTTCGAAGGGTTGCACGCAACATCGTCACGTCCTCGACGGATACAATTCGCGGTCGCGGAATGGATTCATTCATTCTGTCGAACGACGACGAGGATTCTCGATTCTCGAACGAAGAACGAAATCAGAAGGACGGAAAATTGTCGTGATTGGAATGATTTTGTTGATTGATTCTTGTGTCAATCGGGCTTGAAGCTTGCGCTTCCTAGATCTGGGCGCGCCGTCGTCGCGTGCACGGAAAGATTTCTGAATGGACCGTCCCAATTGGTTCGTGGCATCGTCTCTCCAGATGGTCACGGGATCGACGGGAGTTGGCGCTCGGACCATCGAAAACCACGCTTGCGCGCGTTCGAACACTTTCAAACCTACAGTACGCAACACACCTGTACTTGTACTTGTACCCGTGCGTGTATTCTAGCCCTTTTTCAAACGAGGCACCTTCCTGATTGATTCATTCTTTTTCATTATTGCGTCTTGGCTCTCCTGCAGCCTGGTCTTCGTTCGTTCGAGACAGGAAAGACACTGTCGACAAGAGATGCTTGTCGCTTTTTGAAATGGTGAACGGCGCTGAATGTTTGCGGAAACCCAAAATTCGAAGGAACAAACGAAGCAAAGATAACAGTGTATTATACGACACAAGTAACGACGCAAACCACCCCGACCCGAAAGTATTAACAGAACGGAAGGAAACGTTCAGTGGATAATGTTTTCTTATTTTTCGTCGTCGTCGAATGTTGACAACGAAGACATCGAAAACGAATGCAATGACGAGAATACAAATACTCTGGAAACAGCTGATGAGGATGTGAACTTGACGACAACTAAAAATAAAACCGGGTCTTTGTCTGCAGTACCTGCAGACACAATACCAGCACCGTCAACGTCATGGAGCGAGGCCCATAATCTTTACTGCTCGAAGCACGGGACGCTCAAAGCAACAATCCAACAAGTTTTGACAGAGACCTGCAAGGAAAACCAGGCGATACCGTGGGAATTGCCGCGAAGGAATAACGCCAATGTCTTGATCGAGGCGAACGAAGTTGCCGAATTTCTGAGTTCCAAACGCGGAAATAGTTCCAATCTGAGCAGTACGGCCACCCCCACAACTCCCCAGAAACTGGCATCTGCTTCGTCGTGGCTAATGAGCCCTTTGAAAGTTGTATCGGCAGTTGCGTCGTTGATCAGAGATCCCGATGACGATGTTGATGAATGGATCCAAGACGGCGACGATGCATTGGTTGACGACGACGGTGACACAGGACACTCGTCATCATCTCTGTCCAATACTATTCTTGGATTGAATATTCCGATAGTGAATCTGGCCGCAACGGAAGCCGCAATCCAGTGCCTAGAAAACGAAATTGGACATATTGCTTCCGATATGCCCCATGTCATGGGATTGTCGGAATGGAACGCTTGGGCTCAATCCGCTGTTTCCAAACACCACACGGACAAAAATTATCAGTTATCGGTTCACGATAACGAATTTTTGCTACAAGTCTTAGTTCGTTTGAACCAAGCTCATGTCATTCAAAGACAAAACCAGAGCCAGAAGGGCTTGGACGTGTTAGTGCTCTCTTCTACGACGATGAAGATAAGAGATGGAAATGCCGATGATTGCATTCCCGAACATTTGCGTATACCGGTATCGCTATGGGATATTGAAAGAGCTGAAGCACAAATCGAGAAAAATCTCGAAGACTGGTCGGAACAGGCTGCGTTGTGCACCAAAAAAGCACTAGGATACAAAAAACAAAACCAAATCAAACTAGCTACGATCCAGCTTGCGAAACGAAGAGTCATCCAACAACGTATCGATTCGGATTCTAGGTTGCAAATCCAATTGTTACAAACGAAAAATGCAATCGAAAGTGCTCAATCGAATAGATCAATGGTGGATATCATGGCCAACTCTGCAAAGCTGCTGAAGCAACTAAGGGAAGAAACACCTCTCGAAGAAGTCGATCAAACTATGGATGACTTGCAGTCGGAATTGGATGATTTGCAGGATGTTACCAACGCGCTCTCATCGCTAGGTGGAAACGTCGATACTATGGGCAAGGACGAGGAAGACGAACTCCTGAAAGAGCTCGAGGGTCTATCTATCAGCGACAACACCGCCAGTACCTCGCAGAATACTGAAAACGAGACTGTCGAGCAACAAGGAAATGAAATCGTGGGCGAACAATGTACAGACTTTCAACACAGGGTTTCGGAAGAGATGTCAGAATTGCCGGATATATCACAGAAGAGTTCCGAGAAATTACTTGCTCATGCTTAAGACGTCTCTTCCAGATCGAGGATTGAGTTTCTGTGAATGCACGTTTTCGCAACATAAGATCCGTTCGAATCGTGCCTACCACTATAGCTACGAATGGGTTAAGCTGTTTCGTTGAAATTATATTTTATAGTGTACAGTGATTTCTCAATTTCAGAAGAAAGGGAGGAAGCTCTTCTTCGGTGACGAGCCACTCTTCTTCAGGAGCTCATCGAATGCTCCAGACGAGACACTTTCGGCAAGCTCGGCACATCCTCCAATGCATTGTCCCTTCACGAAAACCTTGGGGAGGGATGTTGCTCCGTTTTCAGCAAATTCCGAAAGAAGGACGCGCTTTACCGAATCCTTCCCGTTCAACAAAAACCATTCAGCCCCCAATTCGATCTTGTTGTAGTTGCATCCAGAAGCATCCAAGATAGCAGTTGCTTCGGTAGAGAATGGAGAAAGACCATAGGTGTAGATGACAACGTCATCGGATTGAATCTCGGCGGCAATTTCTTGCGAGACTTCGAGCTCGTCCACACTGCCTCCGAGGACAGAAGCTTGAAGCTTCGCCTCGACTCCGAAGACGGGCTTCAAGAGCGTCATTCCGTTTGCCATGGCCTTGATGACCGGCGAAGGATTGCGGGTCGGAGCCTCGGCGGACAGTGCCATGGAGGCTGGAAGGGCAACGAGAAGGGTAGCGATGGTGTACTTCATTTTGCAAAGGAATCGAATAATTGTTGTGACGACGATGTGCGTCTACCGCAAGTTGGTTGCCGCCGAAGGAGGTGAGAACTGTTCCTGTACGTTTGTAACGTATGCGTTCACTTCACTGTACGAGTACCGGTACTTGTACGAGATCGTGCTGGTGGCTCAAATTTCGAGGATGACAAAAGGATTTCGAAATTTTTCTGACTGTGAATGCTGACCTGGATCTTGACGCAACACCGTAATTTTAACACGCTTTAATTATCCTAACATGTACAGTAGGCAAGACAATTAATGACGGATGACGTCATCGTAAAATTGATCGTAATATGGCCCAGAGTCACGGTTTGTGAAATGTGATCCATCGTAAAAACGTAAAAACGCTTTTAGAGAAGACAGGAATGCGACTGTGATGTCGTACCGGTACTACTCGTAGTACGTTCAGCCTTCATGTTCGAGTACCCGTACGACTCGCACTCGTTAGTGACTGGTTCCGTTTCTTCGGTATTATTTCGGTCGTGACTTTTTTGTGACTCACTCTGAATAAACGAAGATTGATCATCGCTTACTGCCGCAGAAGAAAAACAGTCAGCGCATGAAAGATTTACTGTTTCACATCTATCCTCCCTCTTGTGGCGGTGACCTGCTCATGCTTCTCTCTCCGCCAAACCATTATTCTGGGAACGGCATTTTTACAGCTGTTGTCGTTGTGTAAAGTGAAAGAGATCATTGAACTTCTGGATCAGATCCAATGATTCGATCATTACTTCTCCTTGCAGTGTTGCCACGTTCTTTTTCTTTGCTGTCGATTACACCGAAGTGCAGTAGTGGTTGCGGTTGTTCTCTAACTATCCTTTCGTCTGTAAACGCAAATCAAGAACAAGACACTATGGAATATTACCGCAAAGACGGCGTTCGAATAGATTTTGATCCGTACGCGAAGGGGATGGCAGAGAAGTATGGGATACCTGGCTCAACAGATCCTGAGGGTTTTGACCCATATGCCGACACAGTAGGTCCAGGTATATATGGCGGTCGTGTAAAGATCGACGCCGACGGAAACGTTGTGATCGGAGAACAATATCAAAATCATAACAATCGTCCCGGTCCAGTCTATGCAGGTGGTGGATATTCTTTTATGGGAAGAGCAATTCATGCAGGTCCAGAAAAGGTCGCAGAGATTCTCGCTGACCATCCAGAATTGAAGGAAGAAATTTCGACTGGTGGAGCACGACCATTACACATCTGCGGAATGTCACAGAAGGGTCAACTTGCCACCCAGGTATTGATTAATGCAAAGGCGGACATATATGCCCAAGACACATACGGTTACACAGCTCTCCACCGCATGGCGAGTAACAATCTTGCTATTGGAGGTGAAGCGCTAGTAAAAGCGGGACACGATCCAAATATGCGAATGAAAGGGGCGGATAGCACACCAATCGAGATCGCAAGACGATCCCGTGCAATCCAGTTCCTGATGAAGATGCAGGAATTGGGACATTATGATTAATTTCATCATCGGCGCATACGAAGTTCAATCAGTTTATGATGTATGGGAATCAGAACGCGCTTCGAATGATTTATACTCTGTCAAAGAGAAGGGGCACTTCTGCAACTGGTGTTGGAACAAAAAATAGTTTTAAGCTTTCTTTGACATCTTTGAGATGCCATATTTTGTTGCTTTGTACGGAGTTATAGTGCCATTCTTTGTTGGATGTATCAGATGGACAGTCAGCATATTACGAACGTTTGTGGAATGGTTTAGTATGTGTTATCAGTATGCCGAGATATACAATCCATGAATTCAATGCCATTTTTTCCACATGAAAGCTTTTGATTAGTGTGAAGCCAGAACTTAACTCCTTCTATGATGTGTTTTGTTCTCTGATGAGGGCTCAAAGTAACTTGAAGGTTGATCTAAAACTTGGTCACGAGGAAGGTACTGAAGACGTTCTAATTATCAGTAGTACCTTTACTACTAGTAGTAATTACTGCTACTAGTGAATGGAGAATGGAGACAGCATTTATTATGTGTTCTGTGCTGTCAATTGTTTTTTTTTGAGAAATACTGTAAGGTTACGGTATCATCCTCATTCGCTTGTTGATTGTGTAGTAGTAAAGGATACTGGTATGGGTTGTTTACAGACGACATCTTTGCCACCTGCTTTCAAAACACAACACAACTGCCAGCAACCAACGTAAAAAGGAACGGAAATGAGTGATTCCCGGAATTACATATTACGTTTTTAGGCGTTCATATCTTAGGTAAAAAACATTCCCGGAATAACCAGACTCGTATATCTGATTCAAATGTTCATATAACCTTGTAGTGCCGTCTGTCCGACTACAAGTGGCATTGGATACTGAGAACTCGTAATTCGTGCATTCTCAACAACATGCCGTAATTCATCTTGCACGACGACCACTCTTCAATTAAACATGACTTACGATTGCCAACACCTACTAAACCTTACTGCCGTAACTTACTCGAACGTAAGATTAAGGTTACTGGTAAGAATGTGTTGTTCTCATGTTTTGATCATAGGTTAAGTTTTTTCAAAATGATACGTATGAACTTACCGTACATAGTACATATATCATCGTGTGATTTACGTATTACTACGTAATACGTACCGGTAGAACGAGATAAGTAACGTTCATGAAAAAATCTCAACGATTCAAATTTAAAAAAAGGGGGAACCGGGAAACTAAAAATTGGTTTTTTTTTACGTAATTAATTAATTACTTACGTAATTAATTAATTACGTACGTAATTAATTAATTACGTACGTAATTAATATTACGTACGATTAGATTTAATTACGTACGATTGGATTTAATTACGTACGATTGGATTTAATTACGCACGATTTCACATTTAAGCTCTTAAGTGGCTTATATCATAATTAGATAATTGGATAATAACATAATAAAAATTTACTAAAGCCTCTCAAGTTAGCGCTTTGGCTATTTTTTAAGCCAAGATACTATAGACGTATAAGGTATACGCGCCAATCAAAGTGCCGCTAATAGCCACTTATACCGGTAACTTACGTACTATATGCCCTTTATCAATGTAAAACTTAAACCTTTTATTAAAGCCTCCAAATTGCTTCGCCACTTGCACTAGTAAGTGGCTGTCAGCGCCACTTTAAATGGCGCCTGGTTAAAAGTGGCCCTGACAGCCACTTATTCGTACGTACCTGACGGTACGTTACGGTACTAATTCCTGCTTTAAATCTTACAGTACCGGTGCCAGTAACGGCGCCGTTTAAAGTGGCGCTGACAGCCACTTATTCGTACGAGTACCGTACTCAGCTCTAGTGATTTACGGTACCGTTACCAGTAAAGGCGCCGCTTGTATTATCGACGCCTTGCTGCTTGCTGCTTGCTGTCCCCCCTGTATTATCGACGCGTTGCTGCTTGCTGCTTGCTGTCCCCCCCTGTATTATCGAAGCGTTGCTGCTGCTCGTCGCTGCTTGCTGTCCCCCTGTATTATCGACGCGTTCCTGCTTGCTGTCCCCCCCCTGTATTATCGACGCGTTCCTGCTTGCTGTCCCCCCCCTGTATTATCAACGCGTTCCTGCTTGCTGTCCCCCTGTATTATCGACGCGTTCCTGCTTGCTGCTTGCTGTCCCCCCCCCCTGTATTATCGACGCGTTCCTGCTTGCTGCTTGCTGTCCCCCCCCCCTGTATTATCGACGCGTTGCTGCTGCTTGCTGTCCCCCCCCTGTATTATCGACGCGTTGCTGCTTGCTGCTTGCTGTCCTGCTTGCTGCTTGCTGTCCCCCCCCCCTGTATTATCGACGCGTTCCTGCTTGCTGCTTGCTGTCCCCCCCCCCTGTATTATCGACGCGTTCCTGCTTGCTGCTTGCTGTCCCCCCCCCCTGTATTATCGACGCGTTCCTGCTGCTTGCTGTCCCCCCCTGTATTATCGACGCGTTGCTGCTTGCTGTCCCCCCCCCCCTGTATTATGGACGCGTTGCTGCTTGCTGTCCCCCCCCCCTGTATTATCGACGCGTTGCTGCTTGCTGTCCCCCCACTGTATTATCGACGCGATGCGTTACTGCTTGCTGTTCCCCTGTATTAATTTTTTTTCTACATAAATCCCTGTACAATTTGTACTGGAAAATCGAATTTTTTGATTGGCTCATTCACTCAGCACCTCTAAGTGGCGCCATTTATTGGTACTTAAAAAATAGCCAAAGCGCTACGTTGATAAACTTAAGTACATTTATGTGGCTGTTAGCGGCACTTCAAAAGGCGCATGCAATTTGGAGGCTCTAATAAAAGGCTTATGTTTTACATTGATATAGGGCATATTTAAATTATTATTGCGTCATTAAATTGGCTACTTTACCTATTTAAGCCACATAGTTACGTAATTAATCTTCAATCGTACGTAATTAACTTCAATCGTACGTA
Organism: Pseudo-nitzschia pungens; assembly: GCA_037355855.1. Lineage (NCBI taxonomy): Eukaryota > Bacillariophyta > Bacillariophyceae > Bacillariales > Bacillariaceae > Pseudo-nitzschia > Pseudo-nitzschia pungens. The sequence continues at coordinate 2,054,564 of CM074760.1, read as the reverse complement.
ATTAAATCCAATCGTACGTAATATTAATTACGTACGTAATTAATTAATTACGTACGTAATTAATTAATTACGTGAACTAAAAACAACTATTTTTAGTTTCCCGGTTTTAGTTTCCCGCGGAAAAACAACATTACTACTACTACGTAAGGTTACTTCGTATTTAATCGTAGTACGAAGTATTTTTAATATTGTTTTTCCGATCAACCCCAACAATTCTTTCCATTATTGCGATAACAGGGATACCATTTCGTACCGTTGCAACATTGAAGAAAAATCAAGTGATCGAAATTTCAATCGAAGATGCGTGACTTTCTAACGAACCAGTTCGCTCAAGACTTCGACGTTGACCAAGAACCGATTCTAACGCTCGGAATGCCGCACGTAGACGGATCTTTTTCTTTATATGCTCCAAACGCAGCACCGTGGAAGCAGTTAATCCTACTAAGCCTCGTGGCAACAGCAATTCAAGTTTGTTTCGCTTGCTTCATCTACGAGGTGATTGTCAAGAGGAGAGGAACATTTGGATCGTACTTAATCGGTTGGGGCTTCGTGATCCCGTTGTCTCTTTGGTTTCCCTTCTACTTGCTCGGCACTTTACAGATAAGGTATGTCTGAATGGATCAAATCATGGTTCCTTTCGTTGTCGTTTTTTGGTGATGCATGTTTACCACTTGTCTGATCAACTTTCTCGGTAAATGAAATAAATTAGGCAAAGAGTGATTTGTTCAGGTCCTTCTTCTGTAATGACTGTCGTTTTTTTTCGTTGCATCGAAGCCATGTACGGAACGTCGCCCGATGTGGTAGAAGTATCAATCTGGAACTACTGTAGTTACTACACCAATCCTGTACGTACTGCGATCAACTGTGAACGATGAGTACACTCTTCTGCTATTGTCGCCTAATTGTTTCTGAGAAAAACTTATCACAACACTCGTTACTGCTGATTTTACAACCACATCACAATGATGGACTGGGCACAGGCTCCATATGTATGGAATAGAAAGCCAGCAAAAGTGCAGAAGATCACTTCAACGAAGCTTATTCGATCATTCATGGAACGCCTTTTCAATTGTAGCGCTTTCAATAGTTCTTTCCCTTCTAATGCATTTTGACTTCAAACCTTTTGAAGACAGGGTGGAGTTCACAAGATTTAGCTTGTCCAAAGATTTATTCTCTCAAGGCCATCTTTTCAATTCATATTGTCTTACAAGTAAGAAAATACTACTTTTCATGGGTCCCTCTGTCTGGTTTGAACAACAATCAATGTGAACAGGCCATTTCGTTGTTTCTCACAACTCTTTTTCGTTGTCAAAATCTCAACGCAACTGGTGAAGTCCTATTGTATTTTACGCTGAATAATCTTTTCGAAGCAAACGCCTTTGGAGAAAACCTCAAAGGGTTGGCCACCCACAAGATCTTCGATTCCCCTCTCACAAAAAGCAAGACGCCAACAGATTTTTGGGCGAAACGTTGGAATAAACATATACATTTTATTTTGAAGGTATGTTCATGCTAACTCAGCCAAGAAATTCCGAATACTTGCCATCAACTGACCAAAATATCGTCTTTTTCTTTCTCCTTGGCATTCTGTTGACTTTCGTTCGATGCGTTATCATCCTCTCACACTTATCGCGTAGAGAGGAATATTCCAGCCGATTAAAAAATGCTCCCAAGACGGAAAGATTGCGATGTTCGTAACATTTGTAGTGTCTGGTTTGTATCATGAATACTGTTACGCATGCATCTTCCACGAGCAATATAGTGGAGGCGGGACATGTTTGAAAGACGAAGAATGCCACGAATTCAAACTTGGTAGACTAACAGCCTTTTTTGCGTACACGGGCATCGTCATGCTCCTTGAACGACCACTCAGCAAGCACCCTTTCTTCAAGTGGCTTTCATCGGTGTTACCTACGATTGTGATTGCTCAACTCTTAGTACTCATTCACGTCCCATTAGTTAAGTGGTTTGGTGGAGATTGGGTTGAAGGTATGTTTCTTGTCTGGAGCTTTATTGCTTGCTTTTTTATCGATTTCTACGAATGTTTCACTCCTCACCCGGAACTCGCACAAATGAACTGCAATTGAATTTCCGTGAAGGAGGATTCTTCGATGATCTTAGTACGATGACATTCCTCATACGTAAAACATAGGAAGTAGTAGTTGCTAAAACCGAACCTTATCTAGATTGAGATTGAAGAACCATTGGACGGTACGCATTGCCTTGCAAGCAACTGCAACACAAGCCATTCACTTTTAAACGTTCGCACAGACCGTATGTTACAAAAAAAATGGGTTTCTTTCTTCCAACAGTGCTCGTGGGTTCAGTAGATAATTTGTTCCGACTATAAAATGATCAGTTATTGCATTGCTAAGATGTGTTTGTGTGTGTGTGATAGTTAAAATACGATCTTTTATGCCGAGCACACGTAGAGGTTTTGACTCAAGATAAGGGCAACGATCAATCCATACAGTGCAAGAGCTTCCGAAAAAATGAGCATAATAAGCATACCAACATAGAGTTTGTTCGAAGCTTCAGCATTGCCAGCTCCTCCAAAGTCACCACCGTCCTCGCCTTGATCTTCAGCCCAGAACCACTTTCGTCCTCCTTCAGCCTTGAGACCAAATCCTCTTACTCCGGCATCACCAATAATTCCAATAGTGCCTCCGGCTGCTAGACACGAAAGTCCACAACACATGCCCGCCGCAAGCTGAAGAAGAAGATCGAACCATCCATCACGGAGATCGTGAGCTGACTATTTGGAAATGCACGAAAGTACCACCTACAAACTTACAACCAACATACAAAGCAATGGCACTTACGTGGACGTATCCATTGAACACACTGTATGTGTTGTAACCATCTCCTCCGGGACTCGAGATGGATTGCGTAATAATAACAGAAACAATAAGTCCATAGATACCCAAAACACCAGCCATGACGATAGGAACAATGTTCTTAATAATTCCCTTGGGGTGATCGATACCCATGTGGCATACTCCCAATCCAGCTCTCCAGGTTCCCCAAGCGGAACCCCAACTGGAGAGGATCATGCACCCGCTCGCACCCAAGTATCCGCTGTGATGTGATCATTTTCATTCGCGCAGAGTTACAAAAAACGACAGCGTTAGAGCCATGCTATACTCCACTTGTGTTTCATAACTGATGAATATCCCATCTGCCATCCTGGTGAATCTATTTTGGCCTACACTCCTTCCCCACACGCGCTTTCGACTATCGAATTTCGGACCTGAGTCTCTAACGGTTACTTCGAGTCCGACTTGACTGTCATTCCGGCGTCTCCCAGACTTACAACACAGTCGCATAGGATGGACAAATATCATATCCCGCTACTACCTCAGTCATATTGTTTATTCAGTATATTGTTTGATCTAGTTCACCAGCGCAAAAGTAGTGTACAAAATGGCTCTTCCGGCAATGTCGACGAGTTTGAAAAGGATGCCACTCTTTTGATTTTGCTCATGCCTCGGTTATTGTCGTTGAGGCGAATTCGTTGAAACAAGCTGATGAGAGTGTAAGAGAGAACCATACAAAAGCTCGCCAGCCTCATTGGGAGACAGTCCATATCAAATAATCGAGAATGAATATATTTATATACGAAGGAAATTTAGGGTGCAACTTGAAAGGTTATTTCATCTACCCCATTTTAGAAACCCCCGAATGTGGTGTAGCGGGGATGCTTACCGTACAATTATTCGCTACGGCGATGCCGCACGAGCCCGCCGGAACGGAAATGAATCACGGACTTGTGCGCGATCAAATGTCCGGTTTTTGACTAAAAACCAAGTTGTGATCGCTCTGAATGAATGAATGAATGAATCTACCTTTGCGCCCTCTCAATCGTTTTGATACCTCCCACCATAATTTTTTCTTACTGCTGCGAGCCGAGTTACCGTGTAACGTCTCTGTCGTCTCCCCATTGTTTCAACAAGACCTCAATATTCAGTAAAGTAATCATGGTGGATCAAGGACCACCAGTTGATGCACAATGTCCATCATACGCTGCTGCTCTGGGATACATGGGCGTAGCATCAGCAGTTTGTTTGAGCAATTGGGGTAGTGCAGTGAGTAAAGGTGAAAGACATGGATCGTTGATTAATTTATTCGTGTCTTGGGTTTGTGGAGGCATGGCGCGTCAAAAGATTTGCCTCTGGGAGGACGCGGGAATCTTTTTTACAGAAAAATCGATATGCTTGAATACATGACACTCGATGTAACATATATATTTGACGAAGTTTGAGTTTGCTTCCCCAACACCTGATTTCCCGGAGGTCGCGAAACGGATCAGAAAGCGTTGAGCTTCATTTCACCATGCGACATCTATGCATGCCCTTCGTGGGGTCTCCGATGCTAGTTGCGAATCAAGCACTGTTTGGTTGCAGTCTATCTTCAGTCAAACGCATTACAACTAACATGTGACTTCTGTTTTGTCGACTTTGCTACTTGGCTGAATCAATCCGATTCAATTCAGATTGGAACATGGAAATCAGGGCAATCCATCATTTACACTGGCATTCGGCATCCCTCCTCTATCATGAAAAATGTCATCCCTATCGTTATGGCAGGAGGTAAGTTAAGGCTTACTGCGTGAACAGATGTTTTTTCGTTGCTTTTTGCGTTGAATGACCGAGCTAACGCTTTTGATCGGGAATTTTTTTGACTTGGCGGGGTTTCAAAAATTTACACGACAATTCATTCACCAACGCAACACAAAACGATACGACACACAACGATTCTACTATGTTTCGTCAGTAATCGGTATTTATGGCCTGATTGTTGGAGTCATCATTGGGCAATCTATCACAACACCATCGAACGAACGAGAAAATTCTTACAGTACTTTTAGTGGTCTGGCCCATCTAGCTGCCGGACTATGCACTGGATGTTCAGGCCTGGGCGCGGGGATTTGCATCGGAATCGTCGGCGATTTTGGAGTCCGCTCCGTGGGATATCGTGCATCGGCCGTTACCTTGTTTCCGGTAGGAGCCGAGAGGGAGGGATACTCAAACATTCCAGACAGCGAAGAAGCTGCCGAAGGGATGACCGAAGACATTAGTGGATCAGAGGACCAGAACAAACTCTTCGTTGGCATGTTGATCATGCTCATCTTCTCCGAAGCCCTCGCACTATAGTAAGTAACGTATCGACAAAGAATTAAAATGAGGCGAAGTTCTGCTCCTCATTTCAACTCACATTGATTATTTTGCATTTCAAAATATTCTGTGCAGTGGCATGATTGTTGCCTTGATCGTCAGTCAAAACCAGTATGCTTGTATTTAAACATAATTAGTTCAAATGCATCATAGTGTGAGCATATCTTCTTGCTATTCTCTTTGTTTTTCTGTCTATTTGGTAGTTCTAAAAAACTAAAAAACAGGTGTTTGTTCGAAATTGTTTACTGACACTTGCTAAATTCACCAGCAAGATTTAAATTCGTAGCGCACACCCTGTTGTAGCTTGGAATTGATAAATACAGTCCATTACGTCCTTTTCCCCGAAACGTAGGATTCCATGATTATTAATGAAGTGTGTTAGGTTGAAGTCTTCCATTCCAATAAAACATTATCGCCGACGATTTCGTGATTTTCGTGCCAGTCGTCTTGCACTAGCTGTACCTGCGGCAGCTGTGGGACCATTACCGGTGCTAAATCCTATCCCGCTGCCACCCCCGAAGCTTGGCGCAGCTGTTCCGTTGCTTCCACCGATCGGAAAACCTCCTTTCATCCCAAGAGGTGGAAGATTGGCCCCATTCGATGACTGCGGTTTCATGAAACCATTTGATGGCCCTGGGACTTGATTTTCCTTCGTATTGCCAAAAGAAAATTGTGCGTTATACTGCTGAGAACCAGCAAAACCTGATGGTGCTCCAAAAGTATTCGCAGTTGCTGGCTTAGGTGCCCCAAATGCAGGTGGCCCAGCGCCATGTGTCGTTGCTGATGCTGGCGCTGACCCAAATGTGGGTGCCGTTGCCTGAGCCGATGGTGCTGGCGTTGCTCCGAATGTCGGTGCTGCTGTTGGCGCAGCCCCAAACGTGGGTGCTGTTGCTGTTGCTGATGGAGCTGCCGATGGTGCAGCTCCGAATGTGGGTACTGCAGTTGGCGCTGCCCCAAAAGTGGGTGCCTTTGTTTGAGCCGATGGTGCTGGTGCTGCTCCGAATGCCGGTGCTGAAGCATGTGTCGCCCCAAATGTGGGTGCCGTTGTTTGAGCCGATGGTGCTGGTGCTGCTCCGAATGTGGGTGCTGCTGTTGGCGCAGCCCCAAACGTGGGTACTTTATTTGGAGCTACTGACGCCGGGGGTGCTCCGAATGTGGGTGCCGGTGCTGGCGTCGAAGCCGACGAAGCTGACGCACCTCCGAAAGTTGGTGCCGGTGCTGATGTTGAAGGCGCAGCACTCGATCCTTGGGTTGGCTCCGGCTTCGCCGGGTTTGTAGCAGAATTCGATGTCTTCGAAGATACATTTCCGAATGAGAATCCAGAAGGTGCATGGGATGCTACTTCGGCCTTTGCTGCGGCAGTAGTATTATCTTGCGATGGCTGGGAGGGATCCGATGCTGTTTGTTTGTTTGTTCCAAACTGGAATGACGGTGCTGGCATTGAAACTGGAGCAGGAACTACTTCCTTTTCGCTTGACGCGTTTTCAGCTGCTGGAGTTTTGGCAGGCGGCTGTCCGAAGCTGAAGGCTGGCGTGGATGTTGAGGGTGCTGGGACTGAGGAAGTTGCCGTCAACGCAGTAGAGTTAGAAGTGTTCCCGCCTTCAGTTCCAACAAATGATGTTTTTTCATTGGTTGGTTTGCTTCGTTTTCGATTCATTCCACGCAAGAGTCTCTCTTCACGTTCCTCCCGCTCTCGTTTGTCCAGTGCTTTCGTCGTCTTCCAAGCTCCAACTGTTGGACGTTTTGCAACGTACCCTTGGAGTGGCATTCGGCCGCAGTTCAATTTTCTTTTCTTTCTGCTGGCAGCACCCCCATGTTGCTGCTGTGGAATGGCGTTCATTCCGTTTGATAGTTCCCCGTTCAATCTTCTTTTTCTCATTTTCTCCGACAAGGAGGAAGAGTCAATTGGAACCGGCCTTGCCAACGTCGCAGCCATCGGGGATGGCAACCGACGTTTAGAAGCTTTCCTTCGAACAATCCCATCTTCAACGCTAAACATTTTCTTCGGAATTTGCTGCATCGGTTGTACCATAACAATTTGTTGCGTTAGTGGTGAAATTCGTGATAGTCTGCCGTGTCCTTCTAGTGGATCAGGAATGGTGTAAGATTGTTTGTTTGATAAATTTTCAAACGCCCTCTCCTCTTCTACGAACAGATCACGTTTCATTTTGGGTACACTTGCAGTTTGGGATGACTGCACAGGTGCAGAATCGAGTTTTCTACTTTCAGTAGGCTTCGTCGAATGGTTTTCTTCATTCTCCGCTACTGAATTCGGTTGTTTTACATTGGGAGCTTGTTTGTTGGTTACTGATTCCTTTGTGTCTTTCGCCGCTAGGACAAAGGTCAATCCAGAGACAATCACATCCAACAAAAGCTTAACGGACCAGATCAATACCTTCCATAGAAAGGCCGCAATTGGTATTATCCAATCACTGACGCGATAATCCCCCCGCCCTTGATCACGATTTGTCGCTTTTTGCGATTCCCCTTTACACACAATAATGTGTGGGTATTGCTTGCATCGTCGGTAAAGGCGATATTCATTTATAAGATGTAGAAGAGGGCCCCGAAAGTAGATTACCAAAGGAATCGTCGTCGCTAGTGCTAGTTGTGAAACGATCCCAAACCTCGTCATTCCGACGGCAGGTTCATCAACAGTAACGCTGCCACTCATTTTATCGTTGCTTGGTTCAATGTCTTGATGAGTATCCAGCGTCTTGATTTGATTGGGTTCTGTTGTGAACGCTCTTCCCGATTCTAGCCCAGCACCTCTCTTGCTTCCTAGGGAGACAAGAGTTCGCGAAAAAAATAAAAACGATTCACTTTTTGAAACCGGTGGTGTAGAAAGGAGAACATGGGTGCTCCTTGTCCGTTGTTTGTGCGCGCGCAAGGTGATTATTTTTTTTTTCCCTCCGTCTCACAAAACTTGATCTACTGTACCACAGCATCATTCATTTTTCACGGGAACATAAATTTTGTATGTTGCACTATGCATACTGCACGGAGTCTGCCCTCTCCGTCGAGGTTCGTAGGATGAGAATGAACTCCTGCCTAAAGTGTTCGTGCAAGTCACACATAGGATGCCTTTCTAGTAGCTTCCCTTCAAACGGGACTTATTTTTCGTTGCCTTTGACCGTTAGATCTGTTAAAAAGTTATCCCCCGGGGCATCACACCGAGGTATAAAAATACGAGCTAGAGTGGGATGTAACATTTTAAAAGTTGTCGATCAAGATTCGACAATTTCAATTTGTGTCAACACGGTAAGAGAGAACATGTTGGAGCTGGTACTTATCAAAACACGCATCGGGAAGTAGTTGGAAGTGCCATAACGGGACCTCATGGGATGATTCTGACCCAGCAAACAAATCTTTATGTTTCTGGTGCCAGCAAGCAACTAAATACTTCGGACCCTTCACTAACAGTCCCAATACTTTCGTTGCTGTAATTTACTATACATTTTGAGATGTACCAAGATAACGGGAGCTCGACGAGCAAGGACAAGGATGACGAACTATCCGTTTCAAGCGACGACATCTCTTTTGACATTCCCATACCCGAAGCGGAAGAAGCCACTCTGTCTTGGAGAAATGATCCGTCCTATAAGTAAGTTCCTATTGCAGTATCGAGATTATTTTGACTGTACACGTATGATACGCTCTTAAATGTGATGAGTCCCAACCGTCATGATCCACAATCTGCTTTCGACTTTGTTTGGTCAGTTTCAGCGACTGGAAACTACAAGTAATCATTCAAGAGAACAAGGGAAAGAATAACAACACCGGTATCAATGGTCACGATGATAATGACTCTGTGCCGTTTGAAGAGAAGATATACAACGTTCACCGTAACATCCTTGCAATAGGAGAGCGAAGAAGTGGATACTTTGCAAATCTTTTGCACTACGGAATCGATGACGGTAATCAATGCTCCCGTATCGAACTCAGCTCCCGAGCCGCTGCATACTTTCCGGATTTATTGGACTACATCTATTCATCCAGGGCATTTGCGATAACGACAAGGAATGCGATTGCCCTGTTATTTTTGGCACAGGCCTTTCAGGTGGTATCTCTGGAAGCAAAAGTGAAAACATTCATCGACCAGGACATTCAATTGTTCAATTTCGGATACTACCTGTCCGACGCGCTCTACTTTAGCGAGGAAACCATTGCGCTCAAAGCAATTCATACTTGTGAGGAAGAAGTCGTTTCGCTCTTGAGTCGTAATACCAATGGTGAGGCCACCGTGGACCTTGGTCTCTACAGAATCATCAAAGTTCCGCTGTCATCGTCTCTTCAACATGCGGGGAAAAAATGTCAAGCCTTGTGGTCGTTTTTGTCCAGTGCGCAGCATCCTATTCCGGTAGAGAAAAACATTTTGAGAAATCTGTTTCGCAGGAAAGGACCTAACTGACGAGCGGTGAGGAACAGTATTTTTCGGAGATTGAACGAATATGAATCAAACCAATAAATGAATAGAGCATGACGATATTTTATTTTCAAAAAAATACCAGCGAAACAAAATACGTATAGTCAAGAAACATTTAGAAAGTTGCAAGAAGCAGTGACTGTAACGTCTATGTAATTCAAAGCGGCGGCAACGCGTACTGCAATTCCAGCAACGAGTACGGAGTACTTTCTTCATTCTCATGTAGAGTACTTCATTCATCCTAGAATGACATCATCGGTCGCCATTAATCCTTCTTAAGCAGCAAATATAACCTCATGTCTGGAAGAACATTTGCCAAATGCCTTTGATCCCCGGTCAATCTCATCAGCAATCCCCCAAAGCTCAGGGCCAGTACCGCTGTCCCATCCTTTTTGTAGCTAATGTCAAAGACTCGTCCGTGCATGACGTATTCGTAATTGTCCGCCAGGGTCGGCTCCGTGCTCGGAGCGTATGAAAAATGGTCGGCGGGGCTGCCATCGAGATGGAGCGTGGATGCAAGAACCAGAGTGACCTTGTCGGCTTCCCGGAGAGAATAGATTTCGCAATTGATGTCCAACAAAAGGTCGCATTCAAACGTGGTTCCGACGGCCTGGATTCGGTTCACGCGGTCGAATTTGTATCCGTCGGGATTCAAGGCCGTGACCTCGAAGATATCTTCAAAAAGCGTGACTTTTGCCGATGTTTCCATTGTTATTGTTGATTTGTCTGTGCAATCAATGCGTTATGGCGAACAAGTTCTTTCTCTGCGCAAGATGTATTGTGGATTATCGAAGATCCGTGATGCGCTCCAAAAGTGAATGACGCTGCGTAGTTGGTATGTTACTGGTGCCTCGTAAGTTAAGAGGTAGACACTTGTCGGTTGGCTCTAGATATGTTGATCTGACAAAAGAGTGCCTTTCGCACAATATTATTGGACACAGCCCCAAGATGTTTCCGGTGCTGTTGATTGACATTATTGTTGCTCGAACAATAATTTCAGAAGTGGTGCCGATCTCCGGCGCGTCAAGCAAACAAAACGCTCCTTACGGACGGGCCCTGTTTGGGATTATCTATTTTGTTGGTTGGAAAAAAACTCCATTTTTGACAGCTCCTGAAGGAACGATGACAGACGAAACAAGACTCAATGTAAACGGGAACAAATGATTGTGTCACGGTCTTTGTTGTCTTTGTCACACGGATCATTGCGTCGTTTTTTTAACGCTTTCTCGGAGGGAGTCGACAGTCGACAACTTGACACAGATTGCTCACATCAACAAAAGGCCGACTACAAGAACAGTGCCAGTGCGTCCGTGTTATTGTTGATCGAAGATGGCGTGCGCGCAACATTTGATTGTTTAGCGGTTGCATCATCTTATGATATCGTATCATGCATGCCTGGACGTGAATGGAAAAGGCTTTGAAGACATGTCCTCTCGCGATACGGGCCGTTCTGGTCCACCAGCAGATGAACGAGATGAGAGGCGAGCCCGACTTGCTGGCAACAAATTCCCTTTGCCGGACAACCTGATAGCCGTCGTTCTAAAGTATTGCGACGCGTCCGATTACATCTCGATTCTCCAGGCCTCCGAATCTGCCTTTGTCACACCCATGAGGTTTCATTTGTGCTCCACGGATTCACTTTCCTTGAGTTTCCTGCTAAGAAATTTTCCCAACAGCTTTGTTGAAAACCAGAGACAACAACTAGCAGTACAACTTTTGCTACAGTCGATTCTTGGCCGTGGACCTAGAAGCCAATTGAAACATTTAGAGCTCTCAAATCTCAGAGGAGTTACTGGGGTAAATTGGTTTTCTGGGCTGACAAGGTTGTCTTTGGTCTCCTTGGACTTGACGAATTGTGCGCGTTTGGACCACGGGACGCTTTTGGAATATTTGGACGCGTGTCCAAGGACATTGCGGCATCTCCATTTGAACGGATGCCGATGCGTAGATCCCGAAATTCTGGATTGCATCGGGCTTCGTCATCCGCACCTGGTTTCTCTTTCATTGGGATCGTGTTCGCAAAGGATCGGGACATCGAACATATTTGCACTCTTGAGAATCTTAACTTCCTTGAAGCATCTAGATATGCAAGGCTTGTCTCGTATCCACGACAAAGAGTCACCGGATTCCGACACCTGCTTCATGGATCTATTACCCGATAGCCTCGAATCTATCAATCTAACCGGGACGAAACCGCTGCGGCTTGTTTGTCAAGACGTTTTTGGGACAATGAACACCTATCTAAACCGGAGTTTAGAATACATGCAAGCCGTACAAGGGAGGGTCCAAAACATTCAGGACAATCTGCGTGCCCTCAACGATGAAGGTATCAATGCGAATGAGATGCTCCATGGGAACCGTCATGTTCTGAACTACCAGCCAGACGTTTACATATGGAAAAACGAGCCAGCGTTTCGCCTCAAAATCAGGCATTTGGTTTTGGACGGTGCCGGCCACCCGCATTCCGGAATTTTCCGTGGCAGCGTTGCGACATTTTCGCTGGGAAGGTGTTTGAGAGAAGTTCACCTTGCAGGGTGCGAAGGTGTGACAGATTGGGAAATACAAGCACTTGCCGTAAACTGTGGAGAAACGCTGACTTGTTTTCAAATGAGAGCGGGTACGATAGGAAATGAATCCTTGCAATCATTGGCCAAATACTGCCGTGTGCTGGGGGAAGTCGATGTCTCTGCATGCTTTGGAATCGGTGACGATGGTGTCATTTCTTTGTGCCAGAATTTGCGAAGAGAAGAAAGATCTGATGTCTGCGATGCTTCCAATTCGAACTTGGTGAAAGAATGCGCGGCTCCTGCATTCAAACGAAGTAGAACGTCACGGCCTTCGTTGACTATTCTGCGATTGGCAAGTCTCCCGAGACTGACAAACAGATCGATCAAAGCCATAGAAGAATTATCATCGCTACTTATCATCGACATCCACGGGTGTTCCAAAGTGGAACCGTTTGCAGTTCATCAGACCGTTCGAAAATTACCATGTTTGGTTGAGATAAATGCAAAGGAAATCGCTTCGAAGTCTGCACCTCTTTCCCAACTGTTACGCAATGATCCCGGAGTGACTCCTACTTTGAAAATCGTCAACCAAAGAGTCTTTCATCACCATTTCAACTCGATGCAATGGCGCCGAGCCGAAAATTTAAATTCTTGCTGCACGGTTCGGAGTCATTCTCAGAGACTCACAGCAAACGTCCCGTTGGCGCAAATGTACCATTGTATAGATTGCAAGTTGATTCCGGCACTCGATCGGGGGTTTTGTGTCGAGTGCCAACAAAGATGTCATGTGGGGCATAAAACCTTTCTTGGATCGTACACCCGATTCTCTTGCGATTGTCCGTTTGGGGTTGACGCCGAAAACGTCTGTAAGGCATTCCATAGTTCTTCGGACGTCACGGCTGAGCGGAGCTGAGCTCAGTCATCCAGGGGAGGAAGTGACAATAGGAGGGATCAGGAGCGGGAAAACAACCTACGGGGAACGGAATGAATTGTTACGAACTGCTGAACTTTTGCGCAGTGAAAACAAACAAAATTCAAAAGATGAGAAAATATATCTCACGTCGTTACGAATTCGACGTTCTTTTTGATCTAATAAAAATAGTTTTGGATTATGATTTATTACACGTATAGTGTAATGTATATTGTTGCTTCCATGATGTCGTTTCCCAAGTTATCCTCTTTGCGATACTTCTTTTCCGTTTTAAATAATAGTATCCATGCGGAGCACGGCAATCTCGGTTTCACCTCCTGCCCCTGCCGGCGGTCTTTTTCTTCCGATCATTTGCCGCCTTTGGCTTCTTTTTGGCCCGCTCATCCTCCAATCGCTTTTTGCGCTTGGCATCGGCGGCCGGATTCGAGACGACCTTGAAAAACGAATCCATCCTGGCCTGCGGTTTTCGATTGGCCGCGTGCGCCTTTTGGAGCTTCTCGATTTGGACCCTGACGCGATCGGGATTGAAACCGGCTTCCTCGACCAGGAATTTGGTGAGAGCTTCCGCGTCCGGTTCCTTCCACTTGAGTTCGACGTCGGTGTTGACCTCGTGGTTGTGAAAGAGGTCTCGGGCCAACACATAGGCCGGGGTGGCGGGCGGTTCTTTCTCTTTTGTTTCGTCGTTGTCGTTGTCGTTGTCGTTGTCGTTGTCGTTGTCGTCTCCCTCCTCGTCGGTTGTCTCGTTTTCGTCTTTCTGGTCCGGGATCCAATTTTCGGGAACCGTGTATTTCGGCACATCCTTGACGACCGGCAAGATTTTTTCGATGCTTCCGTGTTCGCGAATGAGCTTGAGACTGTGTCCAAAAGTGTGTGTGTGTTCGTGCGTTTGCGCGTTCGCGCAATGCAGCAACGGGATAGATATCGAGCCAAAAGAACAACGATTGTGAGCAAGATGCGTTTTCTGCGCCCAGACATCCTCGGACGGGAAACGAATCATCCTCGTCGTTGCGTTTGTCCGGTGGTATTCCTTTTCGCGATAGCACTCACGCCGTCTTGGGCCCGATGCCCTTGATGGTGTCGCAGTAGTCGCATCCCAAGAGGATGCACAAGTCCACGAACTGGTCGTGGGTCAATCCCAAACCCTCGATGGCCTTTTTGTAGTTCATGGTTTGGATCTGCGCCCCCTTGGAAGACTGGTTGGCAAAGGTCAATTTTCGGATCAATATGGGGGTCGCAAACGTCAGGGCGTCCATGTCCTCCGTGCCGGTCGCGTATACCTTTCCGGCCTTGCAGAGAGCCGCCGCCTGGGCCTCCGCCTCCATGGGTGCCAGAATGACCGGGACGCCCATGAGCCGCAGCAACCGTTTGCAGTCCTCGTTTTCCTTGCGTCCGGCTCGCGCCAACCTCTTCGAGTGCTTGTCCATTTCCTCCTTGTTGTCTTCGTCGGCGGCTTTCTTGAGTTCCTCCTCGGCCTTGCGACGCTTTTCCCTCCGCTTTTCCAATTCTCCCGATTTCATGTTGGGAGCCTGACGGTCGCAAAAGAAGGTTGTTGGAAATTCGTTTGATGATTTGTTGCAGTCGCAGTCGCAGTCGCAGTCGCAAAGGGGAGCATCCCGCATTTTGAAAGACAGCCTCTGCCACAACGCGGATCCAAAACAAGTGCACATCGTATCTGTTCCTAAACTGTACCCACGTACCTTTCCATCAAACACAAAGACCGGCTTCAAACCCTCGGTCAGAAAGCGAATGGTGCGGTTGAACATTCCCTGTATGTGACTCGTGGTCTCCCCGTCGGCATTCGTGAGCATCATGGCCTGCTGGTTCGGCCCCCCGCTCCGCACGGCGATCAGAAACTGGTAGATGGCCATGGAGGCGTCGATGGCGATCCTGCGTCCGTGAAGCGATTTGAATTCGACCTCTCGGATGGACTGTCCGGCAGCGGCGGCAGCAGCGGTGGTGGCGGTGGTGGTGGTCGATTGATTGATTGCGGAACGTTGCGATCGATCGTCGCCGTTGCGGATCGCGCGAAGCGAAGCGAATTGAAACGCAACGCAACATTCCGTGAGACGCCATCGACACGGTCGATGAAAAACAATTGATCGATTCGTTTGTTGTTGTTGTTGTTGTTGTTGTTAATGTTTTTGTTGTTGTTGCAAGCCATTCGTTGCGGATCGAAACAACAAATAGTGTAGCAAGCAAAGAGTGACGGCATGGGTGAGACAAACGACAAAAATGAATCCGGGCTCTTGCATCGACCCGCAACTCAAATATCGTTGCTGTGGTAAGAAGGAAAGCACCGCGGATGACATCGTCCCTCCTGTTTACGCAAAAAACGCAGTCACGGAAAGAAAGCTCGGACTCATTCGCATTGTGTTGCATTGCATTGCATTGTTTTGTTTTGTTTTGTTTCAAATCATAATATCCTGTCCTCCCTGTCCAACTCACATCGGGAGCTTCGTCGGAAAGAAGTTTGGCAAGGCCTTTGATTCCCATGGTTCAAAAGCTGTTTCTACCTTGATCGGGGTTAAGAAAATCTGGAATGCGCTGTTTGCCGAACTTGATTTCGGAATGCAGCGCAAAAGAATTGTCGCAACCTTCTTTCCGAACCGTACGGTACAACCGTTCCCGGGGTCCTCGTCTGTGAGAGCAGCAGCAAGTGAATGCGGTGTGCGCGATCGAAATCGAACGAGCCGCCGGTGGATGGTGCTGCCGAAAAGTGCAACTCGTGTTGAATGTATGCGGTGACTCCCCGTATCTGATACTGATGTCGTAAGGCTTACTTCGTGCCGGTTTACGGTGAGGTTCGGTGCTGATTACCAGTATTCAAAGTTATGATTTCTTTGTTTGCCATCCCTCATCACTCAGCAACATTCGAGAAGCTGCACACACTCTCTTCGATGTTCATATTGAGCGCGAATCCATGGCGCGCCAATGACACTCTTTTCAGATTTCCCCCAATACGCAAACACTGTCCCCCAATTACTTTCCTTCACTGTACGGTAAGAATGGCATGTAAAGTGTACGGTACCGGTAGATCTACCGGTAAATCTTACTTTCATGATGTGTACGGAAAGATTAACTTACTTGCAGTAGCATAGAGTATTATGTAGTGCCAGGTACCGTACGGGTAAGGTTACTACTACTACTGCTAGTAGTACTACTAGTAGCAGCACTGATTAAAATTGGTTACTTTTTCATACAGACATGGACAGCACAACTCTTATGGCTATGGACAGCACAGCTCATATGGCTGTGGACAGCACAACTCATATGGCTATGGACAGCACAACTCATATGGCTGTGGACAGCACAACTCATATGGCTGAGGATGCAACATACTACTTCTAAAGATAAGAGTTCACGATGCAAAGTGATTTATATAACTGTGTCAGCTTGCAAGAAGAAGTTGCTGCTGCTTTAGCTAGACGCAATGGTGCTGCTGGTACTGGTTCAAATTTCTCCTTGCTGCTTCTTGTTCCTGCATGTGACATTTGAGAAGCCGATGGAAGAAGCATTGATCAACCGAAAGACTTTGACCGTATTGCGCCAAATAAATGTGGTTTCGAGACAACAAACTATCTGTTGCTGGCCTTTGATTCGTTCTATTCGGCACGAGAGATGACACTGGAAAGAAAGCACTGATTTGTTCTACTACTTTATTGATCATCCAGTAAGAAGGAACAAGAAGATTCCAATTTTAAAGGAGTGGTGTGTGCGAGCTGCAGCGGCGGATCTTCGTCTCATCGAGCAAAGGATGTGGCAACAGTACTCCTTCATGAATCAGACGAATATTCCCAATGATTCGTTCGTAATGATTCATTCGTCATGATTCATTCGTCGTGACATCTTTTTCGATACAGAAAGTGATAATTTATCCTCGGATGCATGCACCAACAGAATGAATGAATGCCTCCGGTATTCGTTTCGAAGACCACTTGTACTGTGGCAATGGTAGCCATGACTTTGTCTTCGATTCAATGGCAGCACGACACAATGGTCGAGAGTGTTTCCTTTTTTATACGAAACTGTGTCGCATTTTGTAGTCGATTTGCCGTTTTCTCTCTCATAATTCATGTTTATTCCAGTGAGAGACTATGCTTTCCGACACAACTCCATTCGCTTCGTTTCGATACCAACGTTTCAGAACGGTACCAACGATCGAACATGAGTTTGGAGGGTCTCCACAGTCCTTTGCCGCTGGAACACTGTGACGGCGTTTCTTGGCTTGTCGATCACTGTTGGATGCCGCAAAATTCCTGCTTGGTGTTCTCTGTTTGTGGGGTCGGAATCTTCCCACAAGGGAACAGGGGGCACTGTGTGACTACGTCTCCAACCCATTTGTGGTTTGGATTCAAAGACTGCATAGTAAATGCTCAGGGAAAAAGCATGTCGTGTCGCTTTTTCTTCGTGGCGGCTACTTCCTGTCTCCACACCGTGTCCAGCATAGCGTGGAAAGCAATTCGCTCCAGCTCTTGTTCGTTGTGGGAACGGGGCTCGCTGTCGCTTCGTTTCGCTGCCTCAAAGATGCCCCCGAGCACCTCCAGTCCCTTCGCCCGCGCCTTTCGCACTTCCGGCGCCACGCTCAGGTCGTTGAGGACCATCTGGCAGGCCTCGTGCACGGTGCTGGTAATGTCCACCACCGTCTGTTGCCACAGCAGCTCCACGGCGGTTTGCCGGAGGTACGATTTCTTGAGCGCGTCCATGGCAACCTCCTCGAGCTCTTCGTCGCCGGCGCTCTTTTCAATGGCGGTGCTGACCTGCAGGTGCAACGCTCGGTGTTCCACGCTGCCCCCTAGATTGAGGGTGGTTTCGATCGCGTTCTTGGTGTTGAGTTGCAGCTTGTTGTAATGTTTCTTGGCCCATCGGCTCACCGAGGGCATGCCCAGTCCGGACTTCACGGAACCTCGAAAATGAATCGCGGCAAAAGTGTACACCTGCGGTTTCCAAATCGTGAATATCGAAGAGCGTTAGAGTCACCAATCGATATCGAATGTTGCGTCGATCGCTCGGTCAATCTCAACCCATCACACATCATCACACATCGTCACAAATCACACGCACACAGTCGCATCGAGTTTCGTCCCTCACCTTTCCGATAACTTGAACCAAGCGATCTCCGTAGCTCGCGTCGCACAAAAACAAAGCCTCTTCCTCCCACTTCTTCCGGGCGCGTTCTGGATCGTTGTCTTCGGCCCATACCGAAAGCCGCTCGGCGAGTTGGAGCGCCAATCGGGTTACCCTCCGCTTCTGCAAGAGTCTCATCTCGCCGAGGGTGAGATTGGTCTCGACCTCCGAGCCGGTTCGCGCCGACGACGTCACCTTCGCCAGCGCACCAATATGGTCGTGGAATTTTTCCGATCCAAACAGGAGGGTGTACAGCATCCGGGGGTCGACCTCGTCTTCGTCTTCGGATTCGTCGTCGCTATCGTCTTCGTCCCACAGATGGGCCCTCCCCACCCGGTCGTACTTTTCCCGCAGGATCGGATTCGTGAGAATCGTGTGGGCCTGCTCAATCTCCCGAAACTCCGCGGCGGCCTCGGGATTTGCCCCGCAGCGCGTCGGAGCGTACTTGCGCGCCACGACGAAATAGCGTCGCTGGATCGTGGCCGTGTCCACATCGCAGTCCAGATTCAGCTTGTCGTAAAAATACGTGTCCTTGACGGTTTTGGCACTCCGACACGAAGATTCGTCGTCCGATGCCACGATCGGCCCCAGGAGGTCCTCGTCGCCGACCGGTTGGGTCTGGATCCATCGTTCCTCCTCCAGCAGGCTGGTCTGCACCCACTTTCCCAGCGCTCCGTTCCACCAGTATCCCTTGGAGGGTGCGATCAAAGCCGTGGGCGTCGCGGTGACTCCCCGTGCAATCTGCGAAAACCCCGTCACTATTCCTCCACCCAGGACATTCACGCCCTGTACGACACCCGCTACGATCCCTCCCGAGGCACCGGCAATTCCCCCAACGACACCCGATTCCTTCCTTCCCTCGGCTCCCGCTACGGTTGGAATGAGCTGCAATGGAATTCGCGTCGCAGAAAGAGTTCACGAAGGAAAATTGCGTCAATGGTTGATTCCCACACGAAAACACGAAATGTGATATTATAATAATATCATGTTGGAAATAGAAAACGACCAAAAGAAACACGAACGACAGCAAAAACGCAATACAATTCGATGGAATGCCAAAAAAATGGTTCGTTAGCGCTCACTGCAGAGAACGTTGCATCGCATCGCATCGCATCGGATCGCATCCAAACCCACCGCTCCGCTCCGCTCAACCACGCAACCCGATGCATTTCCGCACGATTCATTCATTCATTTATTCACTCACCACAATAGCTCCGCAGGCACCGACTGCACCGCGCAGAATGTACCCGATACCACGGCTGATACCCTCACCGATGTGTTTCGGCGCCGTCGCACCGAGAATGTGCTCGATTTCTTCGTTCGCCCGGTGATACTCACTCTCGGAACAGCTCTCTGCGATTCGCGTCCCGGGACTGTGTTGCTGCTGAGTCATCCCCGCCATGTTGATTGAGTAAAGTTTGATTGTTTGCGGTTGTGTTTGTTGTTGCTGTTGTTGTTGTTGTTGTAATTATTATTATTATGAGTGATTTCGGATTGCCGAGAGGCTTCGAAAGGCTCCCTTTGTGTTGCAATTATTTGTAATCTCGTTGTTGTTTTAATCGAGATGGTGTTACAGTTGTTGTTCTCTTTTTTTTTCAATGAGAGGAAGAGGTTCAACCGTTGAAGTAGTTACACGAAGAATGCTCACTCATTATTTCCAGCTCGTAAAATGGTTCACTTTTATCAACGGGATTACGAAAGCTTACTCCAGCGCATTCCATCCGAGCATGAAACTCCTCCTCCATCCCCATATTTTCTTCTCGAGCCGGACTCAATCTACGTTGACGGTGGAAAGCTTTTTAGGATTGATAAAGACTGTGTGCGTGTAGAAAACAAATAAAGTATCGCGATACTTTCATACCCGTAATTGCTCATAGTGTATTTTTTCCGACCTGTAATAGTGCCGGAAGAAACCACGACTTGCCAGCTCAAACGTCGTCATGTTCTCTCGAGTCGTTAAAACGCGTTGGGAAATGGCGCCATGAATGATACAATAATTACGTAAGGTTTACCATACCGGTATGGCATAATACCGGTACTTGTCCGCTGTGCTCTCACAATCAAAACACGAACGATCATCATTCGGTAACTTACGGTAGCAGTAAGTCTTGCTTGTGCGATTGTTGGAAGTGCGAGCTATGATTCCGGTACAATTATTTTTGGAGATTGATGATGATGATTCATTCGTGTGGACAGAAAAACATAGACTCTCAAATTGTAGTCGGGACAGGATACCAAAAAGACCAACCGTACTCGGAGAACACGATATATACGCACTGATGCATCCCGGTCTACGCAATTTTTTATTAGGGTGACCCAACGTCACCAATGCACGCCGAAGCATAACTCCGCAAGACCGTGAATCGTGATTACCGTCATTTCTGCAAAGAAGTGAATCCAAGATGATGACAACGAACGCTCATCACATAAGAATTGGATGCGAAGGCTAACGTTGCCGGCGGGAACCGATCAACGGTTTTGGGTGTTTCTTTCTTCGTCTACGTGTATCAATACCCTTTATTGATCTATGGACGACCTGGAATTTCCTACATTACCTACATCACCAAAAGAGGGATCTTGCCACTGTCACAGCACTGCTGTGTGCGATACAATACATACGACAACAGTTCAATCGACTGACTTCTTTGCAATGTTTAGTACGTGTACTCTATTTTGTGTAAATCGGAATGACATGTTCATGGTTGACAGGCACTCTCTACTCCATCTTCTTGGCATTTTCGGACAATGTTTCGAACATGAAGTCAAACGCGAGAGACGTCATGAACGCAGACTGCTTTGCATCGGCAGCGCCTCCGTGGCCACCTGCAACAATCGCGATACAATATTTGCAACGAGCAAAGAGCAAGAAATGGGTTAGACGTTCGAAACAATCCGGAGCGCAAACGAAACACGAACCACCTTGAGTTCTGCACACTGGTTCCGTTGGCGACGAATCCTTTGTATCTCGTTCTCTATCGTACCTTCGATGTTTTCGTAATAGTGCACCGGCCAGTCCTTGCCCTCGCCCATGTCCCAGAGCTTCTTGACGAACTTTCGTGCGTGCCCCGGATGGACGCGATCGTCGCGGGTGCTGGTGGTCACGAGGATCGGAGGGTAGGACTCGCGGTCCGCATCGATGTTGTGGTACGGACTGTACCGGTGCAAAAAGTCGTCCCAATCCTTGTCGGGATTGCCGTACTCGGCCATCCAGCTCGCCCCCGCCAGGAGCGTGTGGAAGCGCTTCATGTCCAGCAGGGGAACCGCGCAGTGAATGGCCCCCCACAGGTCGGGCCGCATCACGTACATGTTGCCCATGAGCAACCCTCCGTTGCTGCCCCCCCGCGCGGCCAGCGTCTTGGGCTTGCAGATGCCCGAATCGATCAGGTGCTCGCCGACCGCGATAAAGTCCTCGTAGGCCTTGTTGCGGTTCTCCTTCAGGGCCGCCTGGTGCCAGCCGGGACCGAATTCCCCACCTCCCCGGATGTTGGCCTCGACGTAGACACCCCCGCGCTCGAGCCAGGCCAGACCCGTCGTGGCGCCGTATCGGGGCGTCAGGGAGATCTCGAAACCACCGTAGCCGTAGAGGAGCGTCGGATTCTTGCCGTTGAGCTCGATGTCCTTCTTCCGGATCATGAAATACGGAACCTCGGTTCCGTCTTTGCTGGTGGCAAACTTTTGCTCGACCACCAGATCGTCGGAATCGAACTGGGAAGGCAGGCTCTTGAGCTTTTCTTTGATGAAGGGGTCTTCCTTCTCCCAAGCTCCCTCTTCCTCGATCTTGCTCAGGTCGGCGGAGTACATGGTGCTTGGGGTCGTGTAACCACTCGTGGTGAACCAGAATTCGTCGTTCTCCTTGGAGTCGATGGATCGGCAGGAGGCGGCACGGATCTTCGCCTCGGTGTCACTTCCCGAAACCTTCGTGATCGAGTTTCCGTTGTCCCCGAGCTTGTAGAATTCCAGTTTCGACTTCACGGTGTCCGTAGTGGACAGGATGAGGTAGTTTTTGGTAACCCCGAACCCGTCGTACGCGGTCTTGGCCGTGGGTTCGAACAAAACGCTGTAGTCGACGGATGCTTTTCCGCCGCTCCAAAACTTTTCAAAATCGCAATATATGACCGATCCCTGCTTGTAGGTGATGCCATCGTCCTTCGGAGTCCAGTCCGATCTCAGTTCGATAAAGAGAATGTTTCCCATGTAATCGAGCGAGGCGTCGTCTTGGATTTCCATTTCTCGGAATTCCGGCATCGGGCAGATCCTCTGGGCGATCCTCGGGCTTGAGCAAGTGGTCTTCGGAAAGCTTCGCAAACCAGTACTTGCTGGTGTAAAAAGTGATGCTCCGCGAGTGGACCTGCCAGAGGTTTCCTCCCCAGTTTCGTTCGTCGGCGACGTATCCGTTCACCGCCACATCCGTCGCTTCTCCCTCAAAGACTGTTGGGGCGTCTTCGAGGGGGGTTCCGCGGGACCATTCCTTGACGGTTCTCGGATACCCGGAATCCGTCAGGGAACCTTCCCCGAAATCGGATCCGACCAGCAAGACGTCGCGTCCCTTGTAGCTGATGCGGGTCTTGGCCTCCCCGACGCGAAAGGCGCCGTCCTCCTCGCTGACGAATTCGCCGGTGGCCAGGTCGAATTCCTTGATGTGGACCGCATCGGATCCACCGCGCGAGAGCTTGAGCAGGGCCCGCGTCACGATCTTCCCGTTGGTGGGATCCTTGCTCCGTGGCAGGAGGGAGCTGCCCTTGTAGACCCAGCTGATGCCGTCTTTTTCCGCGAGCGCGTCGATATCGAGAACCGTGGTCCAGGCGGGTTTGTCGCTGGTATTGTATTCTTCCTCGGTGGTTTTCCTCCAGATTCCCTTGGGGTGCTCCTTGTCCTGCCAGAAATTGTAATAGATGCGCTGGTCGTTTTGGTTGGGATCGCGTCCGTGGACACGAGGCGTAGGCGATGCGATCTTCCGACTCGAGAACCTTCAACACACGATCGTAAGTCGATCCCTCCGTGGGATCGCCGAGCGTCTTTAGGCACTTGTCGTTGGCGGCCTTGGCAAAGTCGAGCGATTCTTCCGATTCGACGTCTTCCAGCCAGATGTAGGGATCCTCGACGTCCACGCTGGTGGCGGATTTTGCATCGGTGGTCATGGCGCTGCGAGTGGTTGCTCCGATGCTGCTGCGTTCCTGGCAGTTGTTCGTGCTGCTTTGGTTCCAGATTGTTGCGGAACCGGCGAGCGATCGTGGGACAAACGCGGCGACGGAAAGCGGACGCAGGAAGAGTGAGGAACACAGGAGCGATGCACAGGCTTTTCTCCACATTTCAAAAGTTTGGTGGATTCCGTGATGATTGATCGCTCGTTGCTTGTTGGTTCTATTTTATTGGCGTTTTGGCCTACCTGATAGATTGCAAGCGAAAGCTTTCGACTGCTTGCCTTCTCAAGCAAACGACAAGAAGATCGATCTGCCTTGTTCGTTGCGTCGAGAAAGAAGTTTTTGCAGCAAACGGTAATTAACTTACTCGTAATTACTTCTACGATACTTGCAATGTGTCACAGGATTTCTTAGTCAGGAGTCGGGCCCCGGCGCCATCGTATCCGTCGACGCACAAGATTTCACACACTTCGTAACGGTTGGCACGAGAATGTCTCGTGGCACGAGATTGTCACAAAATATCGCGCTAAAACAAGAAATGAACGAAAAATAGAATGCTTCCGAACATTATTTGCGTGCTGTACGTACGGTATGCAATACGTAGTATCCACTAGTAATACGTATGGTAGATATCCTGGTGTTCATGGCAGATGGTACTTGTAAATACTACTACTACTACTACTACTACGTAATACGAAGTAATAATAATCATACCATAATAACCATCGCGCCTTTCCCACCATCCTTACGAGTAAACCTTGCCAGCACAAATGAAAGCAAAACTGATTTCCAACACCTGGTGCTTTCTCGTGTGTTATTTACTGTACATCGTTGCCAGAGGAAACTAAATCGTCCCAGACAGAAGATTCTACCATCAAATGACAGCGATGCACAAGCTAGAATACTACTTATATGAATAGGACTAGTAGTAGTACTACTACTACTCTACTAGTAGTACTACCTAGCTACTATTAGTACACAGTTATAGCAGATCCTTGAATTCCATGAATGTGTTACAAATTGGAAGCTGCATGACCAGCAGGGATTCTCCATTGGCACCTGTATATCTGAGACATAGGTAGCTGCTCAGAGATATGCTAGACTGTTACTTTTCCTTGTAATTTTGGGAAGAAATGTCCATAAAGGATGCCTTTCAAAAAACTCATTTCTACTATTCTTACTACCATAGTACTAGTACTAATACACAAGGAGGAAAAACTCAAGCAATACTACTAGTAGTCGCAACTTTCTACCTTCTGCTTAACTTTTTTCACAGAAGTTTGATGAGAGTGACCAACTCTCTTTATTCATGGATGATTGATTCGCGTAGTAGTACTAGTAAGGTTTTTGTCCCGAAGCTCTCTTCCGATGTCAGCAAGTAGTAAGGTTTACCGGTATCATTATCAATCATGAACTTTCGAAGAAAATCGCAACAACAAAGGGGATTTGTGACCAACGTGCTGCGCGGCGTCAAACAGGAGGAGTGTCTGTCAAAAGCACTTCGCACATCGCGCACCTCGTAACCTACCGGTAATTACCGGTACCTGCTTGGGACAGTGCATCGTGTGCGGTACAAGTAATACATAACATACGGAACTGGTCATAGACCGAGTCGAGTTTGTCGCTTGCTACGATTGCACACTCAATAGTGGCATAAGTCGTGTTGGTTTCGGTACGAATCAATCATCGGAAGGATGTCTCAAATTAAGCACAGAGGTTGGTCACTGAGGTAGCCTTACTCGTAGTCTTTGTTCATGCCTGGCTTTCTCTCCAAAAAACCTTTTGAACCCGCGTAATTCGTACCGGTATGTTTTGTCAAGAGGGTTAATATTATTTGCGCCCGTTGCTCGACTCCCTCCAAGGAGCGGCATGTGAATAAGTACTGGAGATACAAATCGTATCATACGGAACGATGGTTGGTGGTTGATTGCGGCACATCATGAAAAAAGGTTTGGACTCGTGCCCGTAGAAGTATCGTAACGTCATACTCGTAAATAAGTAAACCCTACGAAGTAAATTAGGATGATTGTGTCTTTTTTGAAATTTAAGCACACCTGTCACGGTCTCAGTTGGAGTAGACCCTTGTTCTCAGTGACTTAGTACTGTACCGATAGTTGTCGTAGCCCATTGCAGCCTTATTATCTCAAGAGGTTTCATTTCAGTTGGTCTTGAACATGGTGGTAAAAGCAGTTTGTGAACGATAATAGAGATAAAGGACACCCACTACCTTATTCGATGACAAAAAAAGGTTTCGAGCGTCCAAGAGTACTATTAGATTCAAGTTTCACGAGAGCTGGAACCTACTGAGCAACCTGCTTGATATCATTGATTCGACAACTACCATTAACTTGAACGAGAAAAGAAGATAAAACGAGGAGATTAGCGAGGGAATACAGCGAAAGGAAGTAAACAACTGCCGAAACTATGGAAGAGGGAGACTTTGACTTTTCGCTACTTGGCGAAGTTGTCGTGAAACCACTTACCGGGGAAACTGCGGATCCACTGCAAGTGTTGACGAACAAAGGTCTCGTCCTCTACTTTGGAGCACATTGGTCAGAACGTAAGTGCCGTTAAGTTTTTGCATGTCTCCCTAATGACTATGGGCTCCGAGACCTTTAGACCCTTATTGCAGTACCACTAATCCTCTTGTCGCTTTCCCTCGGACTGTGCCGTTGATGACTTCGTCTCAGCATGCAACGATATTCTGAATAAGTTTTATCGTTTTTACGAAACAAACACCACGCTGGAGACGGAATACGAAGTTATCTTCTGTTCCTTAGATAGAAGCGAAGAAGACTACAATGAATACACAAAAAAGTTTCCATGGTGGTGTCTTGAATATGCTGTTTCTACCATCCCGAGGCTGGTTGCATCCCTTCAGGTGAACGGGATGCCGCACATGGTGGTAATCGATAAGGTCGGCAAGATCATAACGAAAGAAGGCGTCAGCGCGTTGACGCAGGATCCAACAGGAAAACAGTTTCCATGGAGACCGAAGCGAATCGTGGATATTTTGCCCGAGTATTACATATTGGAAGACGAAGAATCATCATCCGAGATTTTTCTTCCGACAGAGGAACTTGACGATAAGTATCTTTTACTTTACTTTGCATGCCACGCGAATGCTCTTTGTAAGGAATTTCAACCGTGGTTATTGAAAGCATATCGTATACTGAAAAAGAAGAGAGATGATTTTGAAGTAAGTATCATATTATTGTCCGATGATTGGAGCGAGGGAAATTCGTTGTTGGGATGAGAGTCCGTGACACGAAGTTAAGCTGACAGTCATATTTGTAAAATGATTCTAATGCCATTCGCCAATTAGCTGTTATTTGTGAGTGGAGACGCGTCAGAATTGAGCTATGTGACGATTGTGGATGAAACGTCCTTTTGTTCCGTCCCCTTTGAAGAGACGGAAGCGAGGGAGGCGCTTGAGATGCGGCTGGATATTACGTCATATCCCTCCTTGATTATGCTTGGACCCAAACCCACTGACGAAGAAGACAATTTTGGAGATCGACCAATTATCAACTCGGAAGTTCGTGCAGTGATCGAAAATGGAGATTACCTTACCGATTTTCCCTTTTATCCCAAACCTTGGGGCGACCTATGCAAAACGACGGATAACATTAACGCTCACAAATGCCTAATAGTATTTCACGAAGACGGCGACGAAGAAGAACAGATGGAAGTGGAATACGCTTTGCGGGATGCAGCCGAAGAATATAGAAATGGAGAGGAGCTGGTAAAATTTTACTGGGCTTTTGATCCCGATGCTCCCTTGAGTTCAAACATACGGGAAGCCTGCGAGATAGGGCCTATTTCAGAATTGCCGTCAATGATATTGTTGGACATACCAAATGACGGAGCATTTTACGTCAGTGCAGAAAAGGAAATCACAGAGGAGTCAATCCTCAACTTTCTCGCTACATACAAGGATTGCCCACAAGGGAACATTTAGGCTCCAGCGAAAAAACTAGAGGTTTACCTTTATTCTTGCAATTATAACGCAGAAGAACGTTACCCAGGAGAGACTGTACTCTAGGAAAGAAACATTTCCTACGTTATTTTGTGAGAACCATTATATACCCGACTGCAATCAACTTTTGAAGCTAATTTCACCAACCATGATTCCCTCGACGAGTGCCAGAAACAATGTAGAAACAGATTTCATATGCATTTGGTAAAATACTATCCAAACGGTATAAAGTAATATTGATGTAAAAAATGATGGGTATTTCAAATCGTTGTATCATTCTTTGTTGTAAGCATTCAATATCAGCACTGTCAGAATGTATCAGATGCTACACCAACCAGCATGAACACTGTCGGAAGCTTGTTTTGGTGTTTACTTTGATTTTGTTGATTATTTCTTGTTGCCACACCACAATAACAAAACAGGGGGGTAAGGCCTTACTGGTGACCACAGAATCTGCGATCCACTGAGAGGTAACATGAGTTCCAGGGAAAGGCTAAGTTCAATCCCATCTTCACATCATTTGACCATTTCATCAAAAGTAGCTTCTTCAGAAATACTCTTCATCAAAAAGAATATTTTTCTCATACATTCAGCATCACTAAAAGATTACTTCTAATTAAAATAGTAGCAATAATAATTATTACTCCTATGTCATACCGGTATGTCACGTTATGCTCTCTTCTGTATCGCACGTACGTACGTAACTCAGAAATGGTATGTACGTACTTACGTACGTACGTACGTACATTTGAGTTTCTTTCCCTCTCAGGCCTCAACCTGAACCCTCTTGCTCTTGCAGGGCGACCAAACGAGCTTTCTTGAAATTACATGTTTCTTTCATCCCATCGGCATTTCGTTTCCGGTGATTGATTCGTAAGGTCGCACACCTGATGACGTGATATGTTACTTTTTTTACTCAACCTAGTACTACGGAGGTAATCTTAGTATCTTTGTTTCTTTGAACATCAATGCACGATTGACAATCTATCGGTTGTCGGCAGTATCGTCGAGAGGGTGAAACAACAAGAGCAGAAATAGGATTGACAAAGGAAGAACAGAGACAAAACATCAATATATTCCAGGTACAATGAAGATACTATCGAAGTATGGAACGTTACTTGTTACTGTCCAATTCCTCGGTATTGTTGGAACTGAGTTGTTCACATCTGCAGAGCTCTACGCTCCTGTCATCTCATCAGCAATCTCCTCCGTCAGGCATAGGTCGAAGCGCGATGGAAAAATTACCAATATCTCATCGAAGAGTTGCAATGATATTTTGATCCCACAGTCAAGAACGACCCATTTGTCTAATCAAGAACAGCAGCTTGAGACTATCTTATCCGTCCGGGCCGGTAGAATAGTGAGAAACGCATCTCATTCACCAACGTCAAGTTCAATGTCCTGTTCTCCATCGGCACAAAAACTTGAGAAGATTAAAAAAGGGCTTCTACTGGTATCAGTTACCGCCGCTACGTTTGGATTGTTTCACACTCGGAGCACATGGATGACTCTGTTCAACAAGGAAAAATTGCAAACGTCTGTCGTTCGAACATTGGAGAGTTTGAATGATTTGCCCCATATGTATTCGCGTTCGTTCTACACAATTGCCATGGCACTGTGGGAAGCCATGGGTATGTCAACAATTCCTGTAGAAACTGCGGCAGGTATGGTCTTTGGATGGTCTGCATTTTATTGGAGCGGGTTGGGAAAAGTGCTGGGTGCTTGTCTGGCATTTGGTTTGGGGCGTGGCGCTTTGTCAGCGATCGTCAACGAAAAATTGTCATCAAACGCATTTTTGAAATTAGTACAGAGTTCTACGGACGAAAATCCTTTGCTTGTGACAATCTTGATCAAGCTCAGTTGCTTCCCAGAAACCGTCAAGAACTTTGGTTCCTCTATGCTGAAGCCAATCACATGGTGGATGTTTGTTTCGGCAACAGCGGTTCATGGCTTGACATTTACTGCACTTTGGACCTATCTAGGAGTCGATACGGCTGCACGGCTCAAGGATACAACAGGTATGCTGCCACCGGACCGGCGACTGAAAACATTGTTGACTCTGGCATTAATCAACGGTATTGTCGTATCGCCATTGTCAATGGCCTACTGGATGCGAACCTTGAGGCAGAAGCAACAAGAACATAAGGGCCGCTGAAAGGGCGACCATAAAAATCGATTTTTCCATTCCAACTACTGTGAATATTGTAGCCACGGTTTGCGTTTTAGTTCAAATAACAGGGTTCAAGATTGAACACAAAAATTTGGATCTGCTGGATTTGCGAAAAGATTGTAACATCAGAGTAGTTCTAGTAGTAGTCCAAGCTAAGAAGATCCACAGAGTGTTGTAAGCAGTTAGGATTAACTAGTATTCAATACTACCTACTGGACAACGATGAAGGTGTCGGAGCGGAACGTACAAGAATTGTAAATCATACCAATCTTATTTTTTCTGAAGAACACAAATTTCATAATCGCACTAGTAAGGTTACTCGTGCTCGTTCTATTGGTACTTGTATTGATATCGGTAGTAGCAGTAGTACCGTACGGTATCGGATGAAGAGTAAGTCAAATTTCGATCTTTCTTTTTCAAAAAAATTGGAAAAAAAAATTATCTTGAATTTTTACCCTAATAAAAAAATTCTTTCCAGTTCCTCAAGTCGTGTTTTAAACGCTACGTATTTGTTTTTAAGGTTCGATCTGCATTCGCACATTATACCATCCTCGCCAAATGTGACTCCACCCTCGCTATTTTTCATTTCATTAGCGATAGCTCCCACCATCTTAAAAATAATTTCGGAAAGTGCTTCCACTATCAGAACGTTCTACTCAGCATCATCTCTCATAAAAGACACTTGTCTTCGACAGAGAAAGGAAGTCGGCTAGCAGACGTTCGCTACAAATAGTTCACTGAAACGAAAGCACGATGGCGCCGCAATCCGACAATACGATGCTCGATTCCTTCTTTGGTTCGAGAAGGGATTTTCTGTGTTCAAATGGCGGCAGTTTTGGTGGAGTGGATCACCAACCGTACCGATGCCCCCAGTACCAGTACCCATGCCAGCAGTACAAGTGCTATCAGTATCCGAGTGTTCCATCTATGCCTTCGTGTGCAAAAGAAAATCACGGTGATTTCCGCAACATTGACTTCCAGTGCAAAGGACTCCAGAGTATGACTACCCTGGCACAAAAGATGCCACCGTGCTCGCAAACTCCACAAAATGTGCAAAGTGTGACACAAGAAAAGACTCAAGGTCGACGGGTGACCTTTATTGAGCAAGATCATGTTCGGGAAATTCCTCACTTGAGTGATTATACCAGGGAAGAACTTGGAGATTTGTACTTGAGCAGAGATGAAATGAATAGAAGCCACGAAGAATGTTGGAGGCTAGTGGATTTGATGAACAGTGGCATCGAGTACGAGGATCACGAACAATTCAGCAAACGTGGACTGATCGATCTAAAGGATGATTCGGTGGAGCGACGGCGAAAAATAAGAGATCATACGTACCAAATTGTGCTTGGTGTTCAATCATTTCATGCTAGCAAAAGCGCACCAAGTTGCATGGACATCGTTGAAATAACCGCCGGTCTCTATCGAAAGGCGGCTGAGCAAGCTAGAGAGGAAGCTCTGGAGGCGGCATGGTTTGATGCCGTTGCCGTTAGGATGTAACGTAACCTCATGATAAGGGAAATAGACTAAAATGGGATATACTGCATAACAACTAAAGCCTACTTCGTAATTAATAGAAAAAGAAAAAAGAAAAACTATCTTTCCTTTCGGTCAGTTACGCCGATCATTGAAATCAATAGGATCAAAAAAGTTGGACCAAAATTTTGGGGCTCTCGTATGCCACATTGTTTTGGCAGTGACACACACACACACACACACTCTCTCTCTCTCTCTCTCCAACGATTGCAAAAACCGCAAAAGCATTGTGCGGTTTCGAAAATCGACAGCATTCCGTCTCGAGCTGCCACTAATTTTGGAGTGCGGTCAAATACTTTTTGAGTTCGTCCATGTCTTCCGGAGATCCCAGGAAACAGGGTGATTTCTGATGGATTCGTTCCGGGCACTTGTTCAGCAAATCATCTCCCGATTCATCCATGGCCTTTCCCCCGCTGGAACAAACACGAACGACAAGCGCGAAATGCGGAAAAGCGTGTGAGGGAAGGCAGCGGTTTCGAATGCAAATAGTACAGTACGGACCGGTCCCGCTCGTCCCCGGTGGTGGGCCGTGGAGAGTGTTTGGAGTTTTTCGACCGCGAGCCCGGGCGGTGGTTGTTCTCGATGCGTCGTTGTACTTACGCGTGGTGCATGACAAAGGCAAGGGGCGCACTCTTGTAGAGAAGCTGCAGATTGCCCTGTGGTTTGTGCAGCTTGTTGGATGGATACGCAAACACACCTCCGTACAGCAAGGTGCGATGTATGTCACCCACCATGCTTCCGACGTAGCGCAAGGCGTATCGCTCTTGGGTTTCTCCCTGACCCAGCTTCAGATTTTTCAGGTAGTCCTTCCAGCTGCCGGGCCATCCCTCGCTGTTGGCTTCGTTGCAGCTGTAAACGTTTCCCCTCTTTGGTATTGTCAGTTTGTTGTGCGTCAGAACGAATTCTTGTATCTGGGGATCCAGGGTAAAGCCGTAGACAGACGATCCCAGGGTGAAAACAAGAACCGTGGCGGAACTGTACAAACAATATCCGGCCGCCCGCATGTTGCGACCCGGCTGTAGGACCGCTTCGACCAAGGAGTCTTCGTCGATTTCTTTGTTCTCGTCCGCGCTTTTGGCTTTTTCAAAGACTCCAAAGACGGTTCCGGTACAAATGCTGGCATCCGCATTGCCGGAACCGTCCAGGGGATCCAGGCACGCGATGTTGTCCTGATCGTACGCGACCAGGACTCCCGGTTGGTGCTGACCGGGTTGTTCCGCGATCTCCTTGGCTTCGGGCACGATCATCTGAACAGTTCCCGTGAACTTGAGAGCGTTTTTCAATACCGTCGTTGAAAGTTTGTCGAGACGTTTCATGGAGTAATACCGTCCATCGCTATTGTAATCCGGTTCGTTTGTCGATCCCTCGCTAACGTCGTCGGCGTTGCCGTGTTGGATGCTGTACGACAAGCCAGCACGGTTCACGAGGTTGGAAATAGTTTTGCATGCCATCTGAACAGCCAGCAGAATGTTTTCTAAATCTCGAAGCTGGATCGAATTGTTGTATTGTATTGTATTGTATTGTATTTTGTTGTCGTGTTTTGTTGTGTTGTGTTGTGTCGTGTCGTGTCGTGGTGTGTTTTGAAATGACACGGTGCGCAAAAGGCATTCATGCAGTTGATAACCGTTTCATTTTTGCGCAGTCGCATGGGTTGCAAAGAATCGAGATGGTGATGTCACAAAGCAATGGTTCAACGGTGCAAAAGTCAGACAAACGGGAAATACAGGCATCCCAAGCAATCAACTCAAATCAGCGTTCCAGACGTCTTTCATACCAATCTCATCGACGACACCTCCTCACCTCGGGGTGATCTTTGACGTACTGCGACAAAAATCGGGAAAGCGTTATTCGGGATTGCGACGACGAGTTGCCACTCCGAGCGGGTTGCTCCGTTGGAAAGTAGTATTCCGTATCGTACGTCAACAGATCCAGCGACGACCTCCACCTCGACCAACCAACTCGAGGAGTCGTCCCCGCCGCATTGTTGCGCTCGAGCGTTGCTGCCCTGGTGTGGACTGTCTTCGGCGACGGCTTGCCCGCAAAGCACTCCACCCCGGCGGTCCGGCAAAGAAACACCGCTGCGGCCGCGAGGAAGAGTCCGCAACGGCCGTTCTTCCGGAGAGCAATCATGGTTGACGAGTACCGGTACAGTAATAATTTCGATCGGGAATGTTTGGGTTGTTCGCTGTCGCTTGTGTCCTCTCCCTTTTTCTCCCGGAGTGCTACCGTACTGAATGCGCAGTGAGGGAATGGCGAAATGATAACTTGGATGCTTGTTATTTGGGATTCGTAATCTTACCCTACCTCTGCGTTGGATTGGTCGCAACACCTCTGTTTTGAGAGTAAGATTACCGTAATCTTAAGGTTACCTGGTACTCGTAAAACCTTACTCGTACTCGTACTGGTAATAATCATAATATTATTGTTATTGATACCTTACTCGTTCCTACGTAAGATTACCGGAAGCAACGGTGATGGTTGTGATGATGTTTGTGGTCAACGATATCAGGTGGGAGAGGTCTTATCGTATTATTCTATTCTACGATACGGTGAACCTTCGATACACACATGGGGGCTTAGGGAAGAACACACTTCACCTTTCCACTGCATTTTGCTCCAAAAACTTTGATTCTATTTTTATTCCTGTAGCATTATTTATTTCCTCGTTCACCCCGATGGTTGAATGATGGTAAGGTTTACCAGTAAGCCTTATGTCTATTCGCCAGTTTTGAAGTTACCGGTAGCCATCAACCTGAACTGGTAAGGTTACGTGTACCGGTATGACATCAATAATCAAAACCCATTGAATAACCTTACCGTAAGGTTACGATCTTCATTAGCACGTGTCTCCGTAACTGCTTGTACGAGGTACGCGTAAGATTACCTTACGGGTAAGCCTTAAGATCTTACTCGTACTTCTACTCCTCCAGACATCATACCGTAGCGGACATAAGTTACGTACCGTAGGACTAAGATCTTACCCTGAGCGGTAAGGTTGCCCGAAACTTCGTCGTGAGTACAGTATCGATACTTGTAGACGTATGGAGTACTACGTCACTACCGTAGCACTACAAGCACTACAAGTAGGGTTACTCGAGCTCTCGCAAGGCAGGCGATGAAAGATCCAAGAGGTCCGAATATTGTTTATGAGCTTTTGATGATCACAATTTCTTTTTCTTCACAATTCCCAAGAGGTCTACAACAACCCACGAAACGACGTTTTCACATACCGTCTACCGTAGGATTCCAGTCACCATCCACCGTCTCCGTCTCTCTCAAAAGAATTTCTTTCCTCTTCCATCTTCGATTGTTGACCATTCTCTTTCAACAACACAACAATCGTTTTCGGTCATAAATTCAACAAGACTTGTTTCACCCGTCTTGCGAATCCCAAACTCGATAGTGCAGCACAAGAGACGCACGAAACAATAACAACACGACGATCTTTTTTTTTTTCATCATCTTTGCCATCCCTCCATCATACCATCCATCATGTCGACCGAAAAGAACGACCGCATCGGCAAGGGCGACGGGAAATTCCATTTCGCCATCGATCGTGGTGGGACATTCACGGACGTTGTGTGCAGATTGCCCGGGGGTCGCGAGGTTGTTTTCAAGCTGCTGAGCGAAGATCCATCCCACTACCAGGACGCGCCCACGGAAGGCATCCGTCGGATTTTGCAGGAACACGACTCCCCGGTCAGCGGTCTCGACTATCCTCGCGGGGAGCCGGTCAACACGACGCGTATCGGGAGCATCCGAATGGGAACCACCGTGGCAACGAATGCCCTGCTGGAACGCGAGGGAGCAAGAATGGCACTCCTCACGACCGAGGGCTTTGGGGACTTGCTGGAAATCGGAAACCAAGCCCGTCCCGACATTTTTGATTTATCTTGCAAGACACCGAGTTTGCTCTACGAGGACGTGGTGGAGGTCAAGGAACGAGTGCTTTTGCAGAAATTCTGCGGTGCGGAATTGCTCGAACAATCGCCCATGAAAGAAATGCCCCGCAAGACGGGCGTGACCAAGGAGGGTGTTCTCGTCGAACGGGTTCCGGATCTGGAAGACGTCCGAACCGAGCTGGAACGCTTGCGCGACACCGGGATCACGTCGTTGGCCATTGCATTGATGCACGCATACACCTTCCCCGACCACGAAATCATGATCGGCGACGTCGCACGCGAGATGGGCTGCTTCGAACAAATTTCGATGAGCCACAAGGTCATGTCCATGGTCAAGTTGGTTCCTCGGGGCCACACCACATCGGCGGCGGCGTATCTGACACCCAAGATCACGACGTATTTGGCAAACTTTCAGCGAGGCTTCGACGAAGGCCTGTCCGAAGTTCCCCTGCAATTCATGAAGTCGGACTGGGGGTCTGGCTCCGGTGAACGACTTTGGTGGACACCAGGCGATTCTGAGCGGACCGGCGGGCGGAGTTGTGGGGTACGCCAAGACGACCTTCGATCCCGCACTGAAAACGCCCGTGATTGGATTCGATATGGGAGGGACGAGCACGGACGTTTCGCGGTTCGACGGGCATCTCGAGCACGTGTTTGAGACGGTCACTGCCGGTGTTGCCATCCAAGCGTAAGTACAGCAGAAAAAAATGAATCGATCCTCAATTGGTTTTTTTTTGTTTTTTTCCCTGTATATGGAGGAGCGTAATAGATGGCATTCGTATTGCATCAAAAATGAAAAAAAAATATGCTTTTATCCGCCACTCACGACGTTTTGTTTTTTCAATGCCACCGAATGCAAACCAGGCCTCAATTGGACATTCACACCGTGGCTGCTGGCGGAGGATCGCGATTGTTTCTGCGACGAGGAATGTTTGTTGTGGGACCGGAGAGTGCTGGAGCTCATCCCGGACCCGTGTGCTACCGCAAAAATGGTCACTTGGCCGTGACGGATGCGAACTTGGTCCTCGGTCGAGTCATACCGGGACAGTTTCCCAATATTTTCGGCCCCAACGAGGACCAGCCACTCGATAGCGACGGGGCGCGATTGGCATTCGAAGAACTAGAGAAACTTCCGGAGGCGAAGGGCAGGAAAGCGGCCGAACTCGCGTGGGGATTTTTGAAGGTTGCCAACGAAGCGATGTGCCGCCCCATACGAAACCTTACCCAGATGAGAGGTTTTGACATTACAACTCACGTGTTGGCGTGTTTCGGAGGAGCCGGCCCCCAGCATGCGTGTGCCATGGCAAAGGCTTTGGGGATGTCCGAAGTTTTTGTTCATCGATACGGTGGTGTTTTGAGTGCCTACGGTCTTTTACTGGCAGATGCCGTGCACGAAGAGCAAGAACCTGCGGCCGAAACGTACAATGGAAGCGTTTCTGCAAACGGGGAGGAGCGTCTAGCCCACCTTAAGAGCTTGTCGATCGAAGCTCTCAAGAAGCAAGGGTACGACGAATCGAGGATTGTTGTCGAGGAGTATTTGAACATGCGGTACCAAGGCACCGATAGTGCGATCATGATCCTACGAAGTGAGGATTCTTCGTTCGAAGATTCGTTCATTGCTATGTACGAAAGAGAATTCGGATTTGTATTGCAAAACCGAGACATTCTCATTGACGATTACCGTGTTCGGGCAGTTGTTCCAGGGGAAACACTGTCAACCCCGGCTGCACCATCACCCCTCGGTGTCCCCACTGCCAGTCTTGGAACGACCAAAGCTTACTTTGAGACAGGATGGCATGAAGTTCCAGTCTACAAGGTGGATGATCTGAAACCAGGGCATAATATCCCAGGTCCCAGCATCATCGTGCAGCCTATTTCTACTGTAGTTCTAGAGGTTGGCTGCGAAGCCTTTGTAACCCTGAATGGAGATTTGAAAATTGAGATAGGCAAACAGGAAGATAAAAATGCGGATTCCGATGGATCGACGGCGGAAGTCGTCGAGGATCCTGTACAACTATCAATTTTTTCACACCGATTCATGGGCATTGCGGAGCAAATGGGCAGAACTCTTCAACGAACTGCAATTTCTGTAAACATGAAGGAAAGATTGGACTTTTCTTGCGCTCTTTTCACAAAGGATGGTGGGTTGGTTGCCAACGCGCCTCACATCCCCGTGCACCTCGGCGCAATGCAAGAAGCAGTGCGATACCAGGTGACGCATTGGGAAG
This sequence comes from Pseudo-nitzschia pungens, assembly GCA_037355855.1. Lineage (NCBI taxonomy): Eukaryota > Bacillariophyta > Bacillariophyceae > Bacillariales > Bacillariaceae > Pseudo-nitzschia > Pseudo-nitzschia pungens. The sequence continues at coordinate 2,017,446 of CM074760.1, read as the reverse complement.
ACAAGGGAGGGATCCAAGAAGGGGATGTTCTCGTTTCGAATCATCCACAGTTGGCCGGTGGATCTCATCTACCAGACATCACAGTGATGACTCCAGTTTTCTTCGACGGTAAAATAATTTTTTTCGTTGCTAGCCGTGGTCATCACGCCGATATTGGAGGAATCGCTCCTGGCTCCATGCCTCCTCATTCAAAGAAACTCGAGGATGAAGGAGCGACAATCGTTGCCTTTAAATTAGTCAAAAATGGGGAATTCCAAGAAGAAGGCATTACGGAGATTTTAAAAGCTCCGGGGAAAATACCAGGTAACTCTGGAACACGCAATTTGCGTGACAATCTTTCGGATTTGCGTGCCCAGGTCGCTGCGAATAATTCTGGAATTCGTCTGCTCAAAGAATTAGTGGAAGAAAATGGATTGAATGTTGTTGACGCTTACATGAAGTTCATCCAAAAGAATGCGGAGCAGACGGTGCGATCGATGTTGAAGGATTTTGCGGCGAAAAAGGGCTCAAAGGTTTGCGCTGTCGACCACATGGATGATGGATCTCCTATTCGACTTACTATTGAAATCAATACCGAGACTGGAGACGCCTTGTTTGATTTTACAGGCACGGGCCCACAAGTTCTTGCAAATCACAACGCGCCTCCAGCGGTGACGTACAGTGCCGTTATATATTCGCTGCGGTCTTTGGTTGCTCAGACCATTCCGCTCAATCAAGGGTGTTTGGCCCCCATCACGTTCATTATTCCAGAAAACTCATTATTGAACCCATCCTCTGATGCTGGTGTGGTTGGCGGGAACGTTCTCACTTCTCAGAGAGTCGTCGACGTCGTTCTCAAAGCATTCTCTGCTTGCGCTGCCAGCCAAGGTTGTATGAATAACCTCACCTTTGGAGACAACCAGTTTGGGTATTATGAGACGATTGCAGGAGGGGCAGGAGCTGGTCCCACATGGGAGGGCCGCTCAGGAATACACACCCATTGCACCAATACTCGAGTACGTTTTGAAAGTAGCTCAAAGAGCTTGGCGACATTGCATAAGCACAATCGGAATTCAATCAATTGTATCTTCGCTCAACTTACGATAATCATGTTCTCTTTCATTCTGTTATTCTTTGTAAAGATTACTGATCCAGAAATTCTTGAACGCCGATATCCAATTCTTCTTCGGGAATTTTCTATTCGCAAAGGTAGCGGTGGTAAGGGCAAACACAAAGGTGGGGATGGTGTAATCCGAGAGATGGAACCACTTCGTCCTCTGACTGTTAGTATATTGAGTGAGAGACGCGTCTTACAGGTAAGTATCTCTGCGTGATAGCTTAATGAAAACCGTCAGCATTCTTTGCACTGTCGTGGTATTAACCAATATATGCTCGCCGTTTTCATATTCCCGGTTCCTTAGCCATATGGTATGGATGGCGGTGAACCAGGTAGCTGTGGTAGAAACCTCCTTATCCGAGAAAATGGCGTAACTGTAAATATTGGTGGTAGATGCAGTACAAGTTGGAAAGTTGGCGAGCGACTTCGTCTCGAAACACCGGGTGCTGGTGGTTATGGCGCAGAGTAGTTGTGAAGGCATTTGCATGGCGACCATAATTTATTTTCCCAACAATGAACTATTTCGTTGTACATTTTGCTCTTTCCTTGATATTGGCCTATACATTGATCTTGTCTTTCGAGGGAAGGGCATACCAACCATTTTTGCTCGGCGGTTGTACGATACAATAAACAAAACAGGTTGTGTTGTTCCGAAAAATATTTAGCTCCGTTGGATATGATTCGAATTGCGACCACCACTAGAAAAAGCTAAGTTGAAACAGAACGAAATTGCCAGGTAATAGGAAGGCAGTCTTCAGGGGTAGCCAACTTGGGCACAAGTGCAGCGTATTCCTTATGTTTCATTCAAAAACAAAACTTTCGTTTGGCGTCAAATGACATAACCATAATGAGCAGCATCAATTTTACAATTCCATTACATTGTTGATTTCTATCTAACTCAATGTTAGTCACTCGAATTCATATTCACTAATGGATTCATCATCATTGGTATCGTTATCATCGCCGAAGAAACCATTTGAATCGGTTGCCATTGCAGCAGCTGCCCTACGTGGACGGTTTCGTTTCGTACTAGTGATTATTTCGAGTTCACTAGAGTCGGAATCGTCTGAATCATCTATCAATTCAATGACTTCGTCTGCCTTTGTCTTTACAGTTTCTTTTGCTGTTACTTTCGCTTCCTTCGTAGCTTTCCTCCTTGTGGACGTCGTGTTTCTCTTCGCTGTCGCCTTCTTTGCCGTTGCTTTCTTCGCGGTCGTTTTCTGGGCTGCAGATTTCTTCGTGGTAGGTTTCTTCGGAGCAGCTTTCTTCGCAGATGCTTTCTTTTTCGAACTTGGTATCAATGCTTTTGATACCCGCTTTCGTTTCGATGCATTAGTCTCAATCCAACCATCGTCGTCCTTCGCCGGGGTGCTTGCAGTCGATTTCCGTTTTTTGCTGACTGATTTTGGTAGGGGTATCCTAATGTTCGCTGTATTCGAGGGGATAAATTTCCTACCGCTTTCTGTGCAACGCAGATACACGACAGTGCTGCGATGATCAAGCAATTGATGTGGTTTTTGTTGTTAGTTTTGGTTCTTAACGATGAAAGATAGGCCACAATCAACATAATGATTCACTTACGAATATGCCGTAAATCGAAACAAAGGCTCAATCAACTTGTACATCAATAGTGCTATAACGATTCCCTCGCAGTCGTCTTTCGTGAGGTCTTTACCTGGTGGGTTATTTTTCACGCTGTTGTGGTACAAGTACAGAATCCATTCATGTAAGTTGTTGAGTGAACTCGAAAAACGAAAGGCAAAGAACACTCATTTTCGTATTCAGGTCATCACGTGCAAGCAAATTCAGATGGACGTACCATTCCAACGCTGTTGATGGTACCTTTCGCCACTCCGTTATGAGCATGTTCATCGTTATATTCTTGTTACGAAAATGAACCAGGACCTCCAACAAAGTTTTTGCATGCGACGTTACATCACGCCATTCTACCATGTCATTGATTCCTCTGTGTTCTTCGAAGTCTTGATTTGGTTCGCCCATTTGTTTCAAAATGATAGAACGGCATGTGTCGTCGTTTCCGAACTTGAAATGGATGAAAGAGGAGAAGATACTGTGTGAGTTTGTATTACACATGCGATTGAGAGCAAAGCCATTGGTGAAACGAAAATTCGCACAGATTTCTTTGTACGCAGCTAACCGTACCTGCTGGGCATATTTCACCATTGAGAGGAATAGATCTTCAGTAGATTCGCCGTGTATCATCTTCAACATCCGAGGTACGTCCTTTGGAGAATAGTACAAAACACAATCAGATGCATCTCCGTCTCGACCTGCTCTTCCTGACTCCTGATAGTAGGATTCGAGGGTTTTACTAAGAGTGTGATGCAGTACAAATCGAACATCTCTGTATTGCATGCGTGACACACGTGGAATCAAGTTGTCAGTGGAATGCAAAGCTTTTTCTTCGTTGCTAAGTAGTGGACAAGGAAAAGGATACGAGGAGTTGACTCACGGCTTGTTGATCCCCAAACCAAACGCAATTGTGGCAACGACAACCTGTGTTCGATTTGCCATCCAGCTTTGGTGAATAGCCCATTTACGTGCGGGCGTCACACTGAGACGGAATACAGCATAAAATGGCGAGAATGAAAAAAGTATCACAATTGTTGAAGGCGTGTACATGTGAGAGAGAGAGAGTCAGTGCGTGAAAGAGAGAGAGTGAGAGATCAAATGGTGTTGCCTCGAATGGAGAAGGAAGAAGGAAATAATGGACTTACTCGCTGTGGTAGGACTCTGCAACGATGCCATGCTCACACAAGTCGAAGGCGACAGTATCGGCGTCCTTTCGCGAATACGTATACACGATTCCTGCCGATCTCGGATGCTTCGACTTGATGAAATTGACCATATCTTCAATCACGTTGGATTGCTTAGGTCGGACCTGGTAGGCAAGATTTGGTCGGTTGGCGGTCGACCGGAAGAAGGCATAGTCTTTCGACAACTGGAAAATCTGGGCACAATCCTTCTTCACGTCCTCCGAAGCAGTGGCCGTCACTGCCATGATCGGAACATGCGGAAAAAAGCTTCGTAGCACTTGCAACTTTGCGTAATCCGGCCTAAAGTCGTGTCCCCACTATCGACATTAATGTAGCAATGTGTCGTTCAATAGGAAAGGGTTTGTCAATACTTTGAGATCGGTTGGGCACGAGCTAACCCTAAAACGTGCCTTCGATCGAGCATTTCGATGTGGTCTATTGTTCCGTACGTACCTGGCAGGCGCAATGACATTCATCGATGACAAATCTCCCCAGTCGATTTTGTTCATACAGGTTTTGCAATTCGGATTTCAGCTTTCCGCTCTTAAAGACCCGCTCAGGTGTGACCAATATCATAACGACTCCCCCTGTCACATCGCGAACGCGCTTCCAATTCTCCGTGTGCTGGGCGGTGCCCATCCCCGACGTGAAACTCACACACGAATCCCGAACAAAGGCATTCATTTGATCCTCTTGGTCCTGAATGAGACTCAAAAGAGGCGAAACAACAACGGTGACCCTGGGACTCTCCAAGACGGCCGGCAACTGGTAGAGCAAACTCTTCCCTCCACCAGTTTTCATGAGAACGAAAGTGTCTTTCCCACTGAGTGTCGATTGTATGATTTCGAATTGGTTCTCCCGAAAGGACTGCAACCGAAACGATTGTCTCAAGGTTTGGTGAATATCGTGCTTCGAATATGGACAAGACGACGAATCGGTTGTGGGTGTAATTGGATATTGTTGTTTTGTATTGTGGTCGTTGTTGTTGGGCCTGCGCGGTGATCGAATCACAAAGTTATCGAGGGGTCCTAGCGATGATTTTCGTTGTGGAGTAGATGCGGCAGCTGGTTTTGGTTGTGCATGTGATTCACTTCCGCCATCTTGGTGATTCGAAGTGCTGCCATAATAATGTTCCTCGATGTCTTCGTCGTCGTCGTCGTCTTGATGAGGAGGCAAGTGCAGGTGCTGTTGATGTTGTGGAACGGCGTTGGGCGTGGCAGTAGATACAGACGCTGTTGTTGCTGCTTGGTTGTCGTTGTCATTCATTGCGTTTTCTGCTTGAGTCCACGTGAGAGGATCGGTCAGTTGCTCACTGTTGTCGTATTCCTCGTGTGCTGGAGAATAAGACTGCGTGGGTTCAGTCAGCACTTCGTCGGGATTCATGGTCATCGATGGGCCTGCAACGTCTGTCGCATCCGACTCGGCATTGGGTTCCGATTTGACTTGGAACGGCACCGGAGAGCTTGCGTGAGAGGTAACGTTCGTAGTACTCCGCGACAGCCTTCGTTGGTCTCGTGCTTCTTCCAGGGTCTCGATTTCGTCGTCCAACTCGATCAATTCGTCATTCATCAACTTCATGCGCTCCATGATCTTCTTCTTCTCCTCAAAAAGACGAGACAGTGTTTCTCGTTTCGAATCTCGCAGTCGTATGAGTTGAGACAAAGATGCAGCTTTCCTCTTCTTTCCGCTAACCGCGCCACTAAGGGCCGCCAGTTGGATTCCTCCTGTCCGGACGCCGACATGATGTTTTTCCTTCGCTGATCGCTCGGAATCTATATCGGATCGGAAATTGCACGACGTTGATACTGTTTCAACACCGATCCACTCTTTTCAACGCACAGCATATCTTTGTGTCTGTGACACTACAGTATTCAGCAACTGGTAAGCTTTTCGGTTCTGCTATGATGTAATCCTATGATTGGGATTTCGTGTCGTGTGGGGAGTGCAATCGTCGTTTGTTTGTGCTTTAATGTTCAATCTTGTGAATCAATCCATCTATGTTTTTTCTTGTACAACAGGTGGAATGAAAAAAATACGGCAATGCTGATGCTATTCTAATTTTTTTAATAATTGTACGAAGCACGAACTTCAAATTCAAAAAAATTAACATTTTTGTGACCATTTTCTATTTTTTGTGTTCTACAAAATCTAAAATTGCTGGTAGCATTACGCGCGTTGCTGCGACGCGACTTCTAGAGTAAAGTTACCGCACATATGCGTTAGCAAGCTACCTATGCCCCTTAGATAAAGTAAGTACAGTATAAGTACAGTACTATCTACTACGCAACGGATATCTTTTTTTACCGTACGTACGGTACGGTACCGTACGTACTGATTACTGATACTATTGTTGTTTTTTCAATCGAACGAATCCATTTTTTGTGTGACAGTCTGCCTGTCTGCTCTGCGCGCTGTTGCAGGGGTAAAGTTACCGCTATGTTTTCTTGGTGTTCGAATGCTCTCCAAATTCCAACAGCTTGGAAGCAATGAGCATTGCCTCCGTCCTCCGTCTCTTTTCATCCAAACCCCTGTTATTCAAAATCAAATTCCCATTTCGAGTTACAAGTACGAGGTACCATCATTCGATTGTGGCACATCTCGACGAGGAGTCTGGGCCAGGGTGGAGTTTTCCGTACAACATTACCGAAACAGGAAGAAATAGATTACAAACGCAGCATACAGCCTGTACAAGCGAATCGAAAATCCATACCCACAAAACCAAAACGCCATGTCTCAAATTCGCGACGTCAACCCGAATGCCGAAATCGTCTCCCGAGTTCAAGCCCGCGCCGTGAACGTTGCCGCCGGCATTGGTCTCTTGAATGTTTTGAAATCCAATCTCGGTCCCCGTGGTACTCTCAAATTGCTGGTCGGAGGTGCAGGACAACTCAAACTCACAAAAGATGGATTGGTTTTGCTGAAGGAAATGCAGATCCAGCATCCCACCGCGGTGCTCATTGCCCGAACCGCTACGGCACAAGACGACATCACCGGAGACGGAACGACCTCGACGGTTCTCTTGTGCGGAGAATTGCTCCGACAGGCCGATCGGCACATATCGGAGGGTGTCCACCCGCGGATCCTCGTTGAGGGACTCGAAAAGGCGAGGGAAGCGGCCCTGGAATATCTGAACGAGATCAAAACTACATTTGACGCCGAAACCATGATCCAGGACCGCGACTTGATGACGAGCATTGCCCTCACTTCGCTTGCCACCAAGCTGGATTACGAGTCGAGTCTCAAACTCAGCGAAGCCCTGGTCAGTTCGGTCCAGTGCATCTATGTGGGAAAAGACTCCCCCATCGATCTCAGCCGCATCGAGGTCATGCCCATGCCTCGTTCGACCAACGAATCGCGATTCGTCAACGGGATCGTCTTGGACCACGGTGCTCGCCACCCAGACATGCCAGACGTCTTGACCAACTGTAGAATCATGACTTTGAATACCAGCTTGGAATACGAAAAGACGGAGACACAATCAGGATTTTATTATTCAGTCTGCCGAAGAACGAGAAAAGTTGGTCGAGAGTGAACGCAAATGGCTCGACGAACGATGCCGACAGATTATTGATTTCAAGAGGAGTGTTTGCAAAGAGGGTGAAGTGAGTTACCCGCTTGTTTCGTTTGATAACGAAGTGCGCGGAATCGAGGAGTCTACGGACAGTGTTGAACTGATGGAAAGAGCAAGTTCAAATTCGGATGCATTCGTCACTTACCTGCTCCTACGTTTCTTTCTCGATTTCTAGTCGTTCGTCATCATCAACCAGAAGGGTGTGGACCCATTGAGTCTCGACATTTTTGCCAAGGAGGGAATCTTGTGTTTGAGAAGAGCTAAACGACGCAACATGGAACGTCTTACTCTGGCCTGTGGAGGATCTCCCATCCACTCCCTCCAGGACATTGACGAGTCACAATTGGGTTATGCCGGAAAGGTTTCGCAGATTACGCTGGGGGAAGATAAGTTTACGTTCGTGGAGGACTGCGAGAAGGCCCAATCGTGCACCATGCTCCTTCAGGGACCCAACGAGCATTCGCTCAGCCAAGCCAAAGATGCCATCAAGGACGGTTTGAGAGCCTTGAAGAATGCTCTGGAAGACAATGGTGTTGTAGCTGGAGCGGGCGCCTTTGAGGTTGCCACCGCGTGGCACTTGCAAAAGAAAATCCTCCCCACCGTCGCGGGCAAGGCCAAACTGGGAGTCCAGGCGTTCTGCGATGCACTCTTGGTCATCCCCAAGACACTAGCCGAAAACTCCGGTCTGGATGTCATAGATACATTGCTCAAATTGCAAGACGAGCACTCTGCCTCGAACATGTTGGTGGGGTTGGATGTGAAAACGGGAGAAGCCATTTTGCCGAGCGACGAAGGTATTTGGGATAATGTCCGCGTCAAACGACAGTCTCTATATCTTTCGACGGTCCTGGCTAGTCAGTTGCTGTTAGTAGACGAGGTAATGCGGGCCGGAAAGAACATGGGGAAGCAACCGAATCCCATGGATGACAACTAAACTCAAACCAAAGCCTGCACGGTGCTAGCTACGACCAACCATCAGTCCTCGTTGTCGTTATCGACCTCTTGCATTAGACATCAATCATAAAATAAATCGATCATCATTAATTTTCAGAGACTTAATTTGGTTCATGGCGTTGGGACGCACACCGTACCACAGGCCTTGTCCTGTCGCGCTAAGGCGGTCGTGGGCTGGAGCCATTCCAACGAGATATTGTGCTACAAAGCCTCAACTGCCCATTTCTTTCGACGTTAGCTTCGGAGAACCCAAGCCGTGAACTCAAAGGATAAACTATGAGATATTTATGGTTGGATGGTCCTGTGCATTTTTGTCCCTGAACAGATTCAGTAGTGCCAGTGCTATCCCGCGTTCCTATTATTTCTTCTTTGCGTGACGTGAGAGATTCTTGCCTTCGGATGCTACGTCATTTCACCTGACGGGATACTCAACTCCTGGTCGGACATTGCAAGATTTCGAGCAGCCTCATAATCTCCCATGTGCACCAGACCGATCAAGCCCAAGGAAGTATAGAGAGCCAAACTCGAAATTCCAATCCACATCGGAATTCCGATTTTCGTTCAAAACCGTAAAGACTAGCGGAGGGACGAAGCTCAACACCTGACAGAAAAAAAGAAAAAGACCCATCATTTCTACGGATCCTTTCCCTTTCGGAGCTATAGTCACAAAAATTGTGGTGTGCTGAGGGTGCAGCCAGCCGTGACAGATCCCCCACACGAATCCAAACCCAAACATCAGGTGTTTGGTGTTTTCACGGAGAAATATACCCGCTCCGATGGTGTTTAGTGTGAAAACTATCAAACCTAATCTAGCACTCTTCACGGGGTTTTGGTAGAATCTACAAAAGTAGTTCCCGATCAAGGATCCCGGCATGCCTCCGATCATGACAATTAGCAACACCATCCCTATTTGCAGAGAATTCATTTCCAAGAATTCACTCATGTAAGTGGTGGAAACGACTGGAAGTGACATGGTGCCCGCTTCCGACCAAGCGACACTGAATACCAAGAAGTGTCGGACGGTTCTGTAGTTGGTAGTAATTTCACGAAAGGACCGGCGCAGCTTGTGAAAACCTGCCGTGATTATTGTTTGCCCCATGGGCAAACTCGAAGCGGGTGGCTTGTCACGAAAGAGATACAGCCAAGCGAGCGAAAACAGGGGCAGGCAGTTCAGAATCGTGACCTTTATTGCAAGCAAGGCGGTTTTCACGTCGTCCTCGAATTTCAGGATGCGGCTCGGTAATTGCACTTCAAACATGAATAGAAACATTGAACCAAAAAGGGTCAGGGCCAACAACGATTGGAATTTGGATTGGATTGTCGGTTGCTTGGAAAGTTCGGCCGAATATGCGTACATCGTTGCCTTTTGAATCTGAAAAAGAATGGAAGATAACACCTGAAGACACGCCACGAAGAACCAAGTGTTTGGTCCAAACCCTAACTCCATAATCTTGATAACAGTCAGGCCAAATGCTGTACACATTCCGAGTTGTCTCCGATAGGAAGTAAAGTCGACGGCTGCCCCAACAAGTGGCAAAGACACCACGGAAACAAAGGAAGCAATGGCACCCATGTTCGTCAGGAGCGAAGACGGCTTGAAACCATATATTCTGGGATCCGCCATGCACTCCTCGTAGTCATCACTTGCGGCACAGTTCACTAGAGACTGTTCCGAGGCTAGCTTTAAAAGCGCCGGACCGACAAAGAAACTCGACAAGGCAATCGTCGCACGGGCATAGACATCGACTACGCATCCATTGGCTTCGATGGGTGAATCAGGGAACGGAAGGCACACATATCTCGATGCAGAGTGATTCGACCGTTCTCCCGCAAATAAACTTTCGTGTGAGCTTGCTTCGATCGAAAGACATCTGTCCTCATCGGAGTTCTCCGACGAGCTTGAAATCATCGTTGGCAAAGTATCCGACTTCGTGACTAGATGGGCTCTCTCTTCCAGTGTTTGGTTGCGCCAGTCGGTACTCTTCATGGCGCTCCTTGTTCGCATATCCTGTTTACTGACAAAGACGAGAGCATGTTCAAGTATGCTGTTCTCAGTTCTAGCGTCAACTGCAGCCTGCAATCAAACTTTGAATATGACCTTGTACTGTCGCTTTATGCCATCGCGGCTTTTAATAGATCTTCATTGCAACGGGTTGAAGAGTTTCGAATTTCGAAACCACCTACCGGTTATTTACCGTTGTAACACCTCGCTTAATTTTTCCAACAGGCATGTACATGTTGTGCGAAATCAACATCCTCCGGTCATTCGCAAGGTTTACGGTACAAGTAGGTCATACCGTACTTGTTCTCTCATACTTCTACTATCTGAATCACCTTCCTTTTGCTGGTGACAAACATAGTAGTAGTTGGACTGATATCAATTCAAAGTGGAGCATCAACTCAAAACTTTTATCTTATGTGAAAGGTTATTAACAAGAAGTTGTTGGAGACTTTTTCGCTGAATCAGAAGGGAGAGGGAGACTGCACGTCTACTAGTTGTATTAGTCCTCCTCGTGGAGTACGAAGGAGTGATACAAGAAAGTCACTTACAGTCGTTAAAAACATCGCAACTTACTTCTTTCTTTTGAGCCTAAGCATCTCAATATTCCAGTTAGGGCTGGAGGGCATGTCAATCATTGCTTCAATTATGCCAGCAGCATAGTATCATTACCTTCAGGTGTGCTGCAGACATTTTAGCAGGAAGCTAGGACTGGTGCTATTATCATCTCCTATAATATATGGCACTGGGATTGAGTCATGCAAACATCAAACCAGCTAACAACATACAACAATAATGTTTTCACCATGTTTCAGTGTTCGACATGTTTCTGAGCACCAAATAAATCACTTCAGAAAGGACTAATCGAATGGAATGCAGTAAGAATGCACAAAATGCTCTCGACCAAATACGTTGCTTAAACTGTTGCAGGAGGGGCCTTCGACGAACGATTACACAAGCGCAGAATACATAGTAGTAACTTCATGTCTACAAATAAAAAGAAGGGAGAACAAGTACCAACAAGAATGGAGAACGGTACGCAAAACCGTAGGGATTGAATTTGCGAATACTGCGACGGTGCTCGATGCAAGAAACAAGAAGCGATTGTTTCTGGAGAATCAGGTTGGTTTGAATGTTGCCACCATCTGCGTGCGAACGTTCCAACAAGGCAATTTCTTTTCAATCAGGGGTAACGGATACAAACTAAAGTATGGTAATCAATTGATGCTGTCGTGAAACGCTCGCAAGTGGGCATGATCATGATTGGCTCTAGATGGCAGATTCGAGGGTCATGCTTGCAAAAACAACGGAGAGGAAGGCGCGTATTCAATTGAACTCTATTCTTGTCAACAGAAACAAGAAACAATAATGTATGTAGTCCCCGCGATGCCGGTATTGTTCTCGGATCCACTCGTTCTGGACCCATCCATTGTTGCGAACTCAACAGAACAATCGATATAGCACCATTTGGTTTCATTCGTTTCACAACGGAATAGACTCTATCACCAACGTGGACAAAGTCGACTGTGTTTGTAGACGAGCGACCGGTGGAAATCCCCGATTGCCCCGAACCGATGGTGGTGGATTGAACCGCGCGTCATCCCACATCTTATTTGTTTCGCCCCGCCCTGTCAAAACCGACAACAACGACGACAATACGGATCAAGCCTGTTTGGAGAAGAGGAGGCTTGGCGAGCCGAAGATAATGGAACAGGTGTTCTGCGCGCGAACCTCCGTGAGTTTGCAATCTTTTTTTTTTTCCGTCACACTCGAACCATTGCAACCCTCTCACACGCAAACCAGCATCGTTCCGTGCAACATGCTTCGACACCATTCCCACTCCCGCCGCCACTGTCGTTCTTGCACGGCTCGTTCCGATTCGAGTCTTCTTTCGCTCCGCACTCAACCGCGCGCATTCACATTGCATCCGACCGGTGCATCCTTCAGGGGTTCTCGGTTTTGTCGTCGAGCATCCCCTCTTCTTCCATGTACTCGTGGAGAGCCGAATCCTTCTTGGGCGGCGGCAGCCCCCTTTCCTGGCGCTGTTTCAGCATGTTCTTCAGGTAAGCAATCACGAAACTTTTCAAAGAGGATCGTCGCAGTCTTCTTCCGGTTCGAGAGATTTGCCCGGGAGAAACTTCTTCTCGTAGTGGTCGGCTACGCAACGGCCCCAGGCTCTCTTTTGTTTCCGGCATTTGGAATCGATCGACCGCTTGGCTTGTTTTGGTTTCTTGGGTGCCGGTTCGCCGCCTGCTATCGTTGATTCCGGGTTGCCGCTCGGCTCTGGAGGCGGGGGCGATCTCGGCACCGGCGCCGGTGATGGATCGGAATTGCCACCCGATGTGCTCTGGGTGGATCCCATTTTTCTCTTTCTTTCCTGATATTCCTGTTTGAGAAGCGTTTTCGCAACGCGGAGTTGTTTGCTTGCAGATACTGTAATGTTGTTCAGCACTTGCTGGGGATCCTTGCAAAAAATAATGAATCATGCGGTGAAAGAACGGAACGAAGAATGAGGAAAGAAGAAAGAAGAAAGCGATGATCGAGTTTTTCTCGAACGATTATTTATCGCTATCTTCAATCTTTGATACTCTTTTTTTTTTTTGGAAAAAAAAATATTTTTAAAAAATACCTTAGTTCACTCGATAAATGACGAAAACGCTATTATCGCGCGTATTTTCGCGTGGTTTTCGCGAGAAAAATTGTTTCGTTCAAAATTTTGAACGAAACCGTAATGATCTTACTTCCGGCGCACCGACGACGACTGACTCGACAGTGTCACGATCGTGGCAAAAGGAGATCATTGATTGGTGGATGCTTGATCAGCAAAAGAGCAACAAAACGATAAAACGTATCTTCAATCGCAACAAAATCACCGATAAACCTTGCTTGATAACCTTACCGGTATGCTCGGTCAAGAAGAACGGAAATGCCCCGTCAACCGTGTTTGGAACGACAAACACTGAATCCAGGAACGGCATCCCACCCCATAAGCACCTAATTGCACAAAAAGCCAAACACACCGTTGCTCTGCACCCACCCAGGAACTCGCCTGAATCAAAACACAACACACCCTCCGATAGTATCAATCAACAAATCCCATCCACCGCATCCCAATGAAGTTTCTCTGGCAGCAACGAGTGCTGCTCTTGGTCTCGGCCCTCCCATCGGCGACAGCCTCTCCCGCCGTTGCCTCGTCGTTCGTCCTGCCATCGTCTCCTATGGCGCGATCCAGGGCGTTTGCCGGCAAGACCAAGACCGATTCCATCCTCCGATTGGCGCGGGGCGGCGACAGCGAGTCCCCACCGGGCGAGGAACCTCCCGCCGAGGAACCTCCGGAGGCCGCCGTGCCACCTCCCCCAACACCGGAAGTCACCGCCGCCGCTGCCGTCGCACCTCCTCCGAGCTCCCTCCTGGGACCCAACGCCAAGACGCCTCCCGGATTCCTCCGGAACAAGTTCCCCGGCCTTCCTTGGCACAGACTCCCCGACTACCTCACCTACGCACGGTGCCTCGCGATCCCGGCCTTTGTCGCTCTGTTCTATTCCAATGCCAAGGGCGGCCACCTGTACACGGGGACCATCTTTGCCCTGGCCAGTGTGACGGACTGGTTGGATGGCTTTTTGGCGCGACGCTGGGACATTTCCACCGCCTGTGAGTATGTTGTGTGAACGGAACAAAGTCGAAGCGAAGCGAAATGAAACGAAACCAAGTCGAAACAAAATCCGACATTTTCCGATGGATCCGACTCTCCGCTTGTTGTGCGGTCCTCGTGTTTGAGTTTCCATGGATTGCAAGCTGCAGTACGGAAACGCCGTGTCGGAATACCATCGTCCGTGTGTAGTGCCCACGACCCGTGCTGCGAAAGCTGTTTTGGTCGAGTCGGCAGACTGATTTGATGCTCTTGCTGCTTGCTGGTGTTCGCTCACGGATGGAATTTGTTACCCTTTGCATTCTCGTGCCGAATCCCTCCTTTCGCAAACTCTGCGATGCACTGCATCGCATTGTTCCATCGAATTGCTACGACAACGACGACTTTGACACCTCCCGCACCGCAGTCGGTGCCTTTTTGGATCCCGTCGCGGACAAGCTCATGGTGAGCACCTCTCTGATTTTGCTCTCCGGTCGATACGGCGCCGTTGCAGCCGTTCCCTCTCTCATCATCCTGGCGCGAGAGATCGCCGTGTCGGCGCTGAGGGAGTGGATGGCCCAGAGAGGGGAGCGGGACACGGTCAAGGTCGGTTACCAGGGCAAGGTCAAGACGGCCCTGACAATGATGGCCCTGACCATTCTTCTCTACGTGCCAGCCTCGTCGGGAACCTCTGCGCTGCTCTACAAGGTGGGCATCCCCCTCTTGTACATGTCGGCGGTGGTCACCATTACCAGCGGAAGCGTCTACTTTATTGCCGCCGCACCGGCACTGATGGGCAAGACCCAGAAGTAAACCGACTACTTTGATTGCCAACAACTCCGGTATGGATAGCGAGGCGAGATTAACGAACTATAGTGTAGAACGATACAGGACGCGACCCTTTCGCAGATTAGAACGCAGCAGCAAGTTAAAATACTTATCCTTAGCTTAAAAGTGAGCGATTGGTTTGTGGCACGCACCAAATTTCCCCTTCGTGCACCCCAAGGGACGATGTGAGCCCCGGTTCGAAAAGCACCTCATCGAACTTGTTCCGGCACTTGTATGTATGCCAATCAGCCGTGTTCTTTGTTAGCTGTGTTCCGGTGCGACGATTTCCAGTTTAGACTTGTACGAGAGACGCAACAGCACTATCACTCGTCCCTACAAATCCCCTGCACTACCTCTCATCCGATCCTGGCAGTAGCCGAGCGTCAGCAATACCCTTTTGGACGTTTGAAATTCTATCGATCCATTCAGTTTGATGGTTGCCGCGCGAACCAAACAACTTCGCAATGGAAAAACGACTGAATATATTGTAATTATCTCGTAGATATGCGTGTGTCATACCGCAAGTTGACAGAACGACATCTTATATCAATATTATATGAGGTTCCACGTACTTATTGCTGTAACTACTGCAACCATTTGACAGAGTTCATAACATTTTTCATTACTAAATACTATACTTAGTCGTGGCAATCGGACAGAGAACTAAGAAATTATAATTTCCGGTTCTTCTCAATTTTGGTCCATTGAGACTTTTCTTTGGTTTTGTCCATCGATAGATCTGTACTTGAATGTTGCCTAGGGTTTCGCGAAACAAATTTGATTTTCCGAATTACAAAGGATTGGCTCGTTGCAATCCCTCAAGCGGCAGAAATGGTTTGCAGCTGCTTAAAGTCTATGCGTGACAATCTTCATCCGGAGTACGGTTGTTCCTCAATGTTCGATTCGTTTTGCTCGAACTGCGCAGATGTGCTCGACCATGCACAGACCTTGACGCCCATTTATCGCCCTCGAAAGATGTAGCCATCATCGCTATCCCTTCTGCATCCACCGAGATAGATACGCTTCATCACTTCCCCATCGCTGTTCCGGAACCAAAGACAACGAATGCCCAAACAACTCCAGGAGGTCCTCCGGCATGTTAACAATATGTTGCATGACGGTATGCAACGCGTGAAACTCTTGTGGATCACGGATTTCTCCTATTATTTCGTCCACCAATTCGTTGTGCCGCTCCCTCGACAATCCCTTTGCCATGATGCAATATCTGAACAGAATATCGTCGGGTCGCGGAAGACGATACAAATAGGGAAGTCCTGTCACCAAAGTGTACAGTGTGACGATCGCAGCCCAAAAATCACATTTCGCCCCGTCGAAGGGTTGATTCAACAAGATCTCGGGAACCATAAAGGGAGGCGTCCCAAATTTCCCAATGTCTTTCACGATCCCTCCCTCAGGCATGACAAAACTCATGGCCAAATCTCCGATCAGGACCCTTCCGCTTTCGGCGACCAGAAAGTTCGCTGTTTTGATATCGCGATGACAGATTCTGTGGCGGTTGTGTAGATAATTCAGACCTTCTAGAATTTGTTTGAATATAATCCTGGCCTGGTCTTCTACCGAGTATAGTTCGCTTGGAGCTAAGGGTATGTTGTCTGAGAGACTTCCTCCCTTACACCACGGGGTAATGATATAGAGATAATTTTCGTCCTTCAGGGCTTCTTCGATACGGCACACGTGATGGTTGTCGCCGATGGTTTGCATCCTCCATATTTCCTTGAAGGGATTTTCTTTCGATCCGCTCTGCAATTCCGTTGACACTACATTGAGATCCAAACGCTTGATGGCAACTCTTTTTGCTTCGTGTTCCATCGGTTCTTCGTACAGCAAATCTTCTTCTCTTCTCGGCAAAATAATTCCCATGAAGAGATATCCCCAAGTCGGACCACCATGGGACAGTTCGACTGGCTGAAAGGCCGGGGGCTGGATGATTTGATAGGCTTGCATGGCATTGTTTTGTCTACAAAGAAAGACTTGTCGATAAACGGGTTGCAACGCAGGGTTATTCCGTTGCAATACAGATCTACTCCCTGCTAATTCTGGGGGCAGCGACGGGACTATCCATATCTGTGGATTGCATATTGCATCCTGTATATCCGGCAAGATTTGTTCCGGTGGAGGATACTCAGGTTCCAGTTCGACCATTGATACTGATGTCGACCTTGCGTCCGTGGTGTGAAGCGGAATTCGGTACGGCTGTGGTTACTTTTACAAGTATTGCTTTCCTTGGAGAGCAAAGGGTGGTGTTGTAAAAAATTGTCAGGGCTCTGAGCAACAACCTTCCGCATGCGTGCCAGGAAATTGCTGCACAATAACCAACGCTACCGGTGCTATATAAGTTACTCTAACAATGACTGGTAAGTTACTCTAACAATGAGGAGGAAAAAGTAGGAGATGGGTTTGGGATGGGTCTCAAACTGATCAGGAAGTTTGAAAGAGTGAAGGTGAAAAGTTCGAACCCCTTCGAGTAATTATAAAAATGAACGTACAACACTACGTAACCTTACTATTGTCTCGTTGGCTTTTTGGCTATGGTGTGTCATACCGTAGTAGAATACGCACGGTAAGGTTACGGTCCGCAATAAGGTTTACCTCATTCGCACCAGATTGAAGATTCAAGGTAAGGCATGGGATAACGAGTTTCCAACCGTAATCTTACGGTATTGTTTTGGAAATGCTCAATACGGTAAACCTCACACCTGGTAACCTTATTGTACAACGAGGGAGTCACGAAAACTACTAGAAGCGGTAAGAGTACTCGTACTCGTACTTGTACTCGTACGCAGGTAAGACTTACTTACTTTAACTTGCCAACTCAACACGCGCTGAAGCAATTTTACTGCATGCGTTGAAGACTGAGAATCTTCCCACTAGAAAAAGAAAGTTCAATGCAGCGATGCATGGGATGACCGAAAAAGTGGAATCTCGAATAAGTACTACGAAGTTCCTATCAGCTGTCCCTCGGTTCTACATCCTCAACTACTAATTCCTACGGAAACCGGGGGACAGCTGATAGGAATTCCGTAGTATATGCGTACCGGTAGATTCTTCGCTTCTTCTGTATGTATTTTTTAGAAAGAACTTTGTTTTGATGTGCCCACCTTCTTATGATCTTTCTTACTGCGATTTCTTCATCGACGCTTAACAAATCATGTCAGTTAGGATGCCAATCACACTTTCGAGGAAGTACGAGTAAGGTTCATCGAAAGCCAAAAAAAAAATAATAATACAAGTATATCACTCTTTCTACCGGTAGTTTCCATTCTCAATAATGACATTCTCGATTTCGTCGATGAAAGTTCGGTGCCTTGATATCTGACCGGAAAGACATTTAGGTGACGCCATAATAAAAAAATATTTACTCTGTGGTGATGAATGAGGATCGTTGATTGGAGGTTCGGCGAGTGCGTGGTGGAACCATCGGATTTGTTATGGAGCAGAACAAGAAAAGGACGGGAGTTGCGATGGCCAAATCGACGGAATACGGTATGCGGAAGTTTTCGTCTGGCATATCGAGCAATCATCTACCCGCATTGTTTTTATATTATTGAACTTGTGATAAGTCACCTCGCTCTTTCTTCGGTTAGCGATCAATGAATACTGTTTTACGAAGTATTCAATACTCGCAAAGGTTGGAGCTCATTTTTATGACACTAACATATTGGTCATATTCACCAAAATAGGAATGCACGTTCTTAATACAACTATCATGCAAGGAAAACAAACCACTCTTCATGAGAGAAAGCTATAGGTTTTGGCTATATGCCGAGAACAGCGAGAGTTTATTCATAGCTAGTTTTTCAAAGAACTAACCCTGATTGACTAATTCTGGATGTAACGAAATCTTCTAATATATCAACGGGCTTGCGCTCAAAGAATGTCACATTTGGATCATTTGGGTCATGGCAGGGTGAATCGAAAATAGCAATGAGCTTGTGAACTTGTGAATTGACCATCACTAACGCATGGGATTGAAAAATGAACGTCTACCGTCCATCCGTCAAAAAAGTGTGGGTGATCGATTCACTTTCCCAAAGACTTCCTGTTGTTATTCTGACCCCCGATGACTCTTTCTACGGTACGACACATTCGACTCAGGCCTACGACAACTCCAATTTTTTGGATGGAAAGGAATTATTCTACCATATTTCCTCGATATCGCAAATTGAAGACTGAGCAGTCGACATAGTTATACAAAATCCGCTAAAGCTGAAGTTATTGCGGGAAGGTCAATGTGTTGAAGCTTCGATATGGTGTCTCCAGAAATTAGTCTATTTTCGTTTGATTCATGTTTTCTGTATGTGTTTGCGTGTAATTTTCACTGTCACAACTTCGTATATAATTTCGATGAGGGTGGAGTTGCCCACTGTTTTTGTCTTACATTGAATTTTTGATCCGCGGTCGACATTAGCAACCCTAAGCATGGCATGATAAGTGGCATCATGATTTGGCGGATCTGAAGAGCACCCTACTGACCATTTCGTTGATGTATACTTGGTACAAATTTCATAATAATATTCCATCAAGCTGATATGTAGTCTGGGAATTCGTCACACTACTTGTGAGGGCAAGATGGGACCGTCGTCGTTATAAAGATCCACTTCTTGGAACTCCGATCTTCTGCCCTGTTCTGTTGCTCGACTGCGGCTTCTTGCTCGACTTCGACTCCTTGCTCGACTGCGGCTCTTTGCTCGACTACGACTCATGGACCTGTCTCGATTAGAATGAGTGCTGTCGAGCATACTTCTTGGTCTACTACGACTGCGTGCACGACTGCGGCTTACGGTTCTATTTGAACGGGAGTTTTCAGTTGGTCTCGAATGAGTTGTGTTCTCAGGTGTTTCTCTCGGGCGACTAAGACTCCGGAATCGGTTATCTCGAGTGGAAATGGAACTCTCGGTCATATGTCTCGAGCGGCTACGGCTTCGGGCACGGCTGTTGAGCATGGGCTTGCTCTTGATGGAACGCGTACTCTCGGGTCGACTCCGACTTGCGGATCGACTTCTGCTACGAGCTCGGGATCGAGAACTGGGTCTGTTTTGATCCAAACGATTGCTGTTGGTGACGTACCCAATACCGGGTCTATCACGACTGCGACTTGGATGGCGAGGGCTTCTAGTAGCTTTAGCCTTCATCTCTTCCATCTTGACGTACCAAGATGTTTCCATATCAGCAGTGACACTTCTGTCACTATCGCTTCGAGTACTGCGAGTTCGGCTGCTCAAACTCACTGTTCTTGGCAGCTCTATTCTATTTTCCAAACCCTTTATCTCTTCCACTCTTCGTTTTTTTCTGATAGCAAAAATCCTCTTCAAAAAGAGGCCAGCCACAACGACCCCAGCCACTACGCCCAAAACAGAACTTGCGTTCCTTTCTGCTTGTTTGGTGCAGCACAAAGATTGATACTTTTCTTGCCCGACAGCACACATAGCATTGTCGTATCGTAGCATTGCCAATTGAAGATGAACATCGGCACATGTTTGGCTTTCGTTGACGTGGGCGTTCAAGTTCGCAGGAATGCTTCTGTCGTAACACAACGAACATCCTTTGCTTCCGAGGCGTGGTGTATTCATGTTAGATTGACTAGTTTGCCTCTTCCATGTTTGTCGAGAATACGCAGTGTTTTGTTTTTCTTTCTGTTTTCCTTTTTCCTTTTCTCTTCCCATTTTGCCCTATTTTGATAAGTTGTTCAGGTCACGGCGTTTCCCAATGGTTTTCCCAAAAATTGAACTCGTAAATTGTGTGAGGGACGAATCACATGATCGTTACAATACGTTAAAAAAATGAAGATGCCGTTAGTAATCCTATTTCAAAAAAAAACATTTTTAATAATTGACGGAAAACCAGGGAACCTCACAGCCGGCTTGCTTGCAACGACTATTTGTTTCTTACCGAAGTTGATATCATTGTTTCCGACCCATCTAACCAATAACTCAATCGTATTTTTTCATTATTTTGTGTTACAGTCACGTTTCACGTACACCGTCTCGTACAAATACAAGAACAGGTACCTTATGTTTCGACCAGTAAGGTTTGCCGTAGGACCTTACTTGGTAAAATTTACACCCATAAGTAATTCTACCGGTACGTTGTACGAGTACCCGCGGTATGAGTTCTCACTCATAAGTTTCTCGTAATGGAGTAAGTTTCCGTAAGATTTAACGATTGATGATGGTTGTTGATTGTTGATGGTGTTGCTTCGAGGCAACCAGAAATTATTCGAATGTAATACTTTCTCGGATTTCCCACCTTTGCTTCTGCTCAGAAAACACGAACCAACTGTAGACAGGGCCTTGAGGATGAGAAGTCGACAGCCATCGCAAAACGATCAACGACAACAATACTGACTTATACCACCGTGCCAGCATTCTTACCATGGGTGAACGCACCGAAGCCAGCAACACTAACGATAACGAAGCTTCATGGGAGTCTGCATCGAATGATCGAGCTTTTCGGGAGCAAGCGTCGGCAGCACAATCTGTTACGCAACCTGCCGGAGACCCGGGATTACCATCCATCACTTCCGTACGATGGGATGCAGAGGAAGACAATTCGAACAACATCAATAGCAACAACGATTTATCATTTTTGACATCTGAAACTGAGAATCTTACCGACGCGAATGGAAATGGTACTACGTCTGCAAGAAGGAGAGCATTTGCATCTTCATTTTGCTCAAATTGCCGATCGAAATGTTCGTTGGTTTATTTCCTGCATGTATGGGACTTGGTGCTGACAGTGCTTTGGATGGTATTTGTTGGATATCATCTCGTTTACAACAAAAGTAGAGAGAACTCTCGGTCCACGCATATGGTGCTGCTTCTTGTTGTTTGTTCCGTGCTTGTGGTTCTGAACGCCGCGCGGGGTCTTCTTTGGATTTGGGCATCGTTACCTTCGCTGTCAATGATTTGCTGCTGCGGTTGCTGCGACGATGAGAACGAAACAAACAGAACCTTATCGAAATTGACGACAACCGTGACATTGTGGCTTGGAATCATGTACGGGAGCATTTCATTAGTGGCATGGTTTGCTCCTTCATCGTGGCTACCATGGTGCGAAGAATTAGGACCATGGTGTCACAAACTAATTCCAATCCACACTGGATTACCCATTGCTTTGACTATAGCGTCTGTAATTGAATTCTTTCGATGGGCTTTCTTTCAGGGGCAGATGTCATCATCATCGTCAGCTTCCATGCAAAGAACGGACTACTATGACGATGATATTGTGTCATCGCAGTCGGAAAGCAGCCGACATCGTCCTTGGTGGTTCAATCGACGTGGTCTGAATTCGGGCAACGATACTGACGGCCTACACGAACCCCTTGTGGCGAATGGTAGAAGAACACACAGACAACCAAGTTGGGCAATGACATCATGGATTCCTTTCAGGAGAGTGAGAAACACAAACGACATAGATCATGGTGCAGTTAATGGTGATGAAGAGGATGTGGAATCTGTATTGGACTCGTTAGGAGAAGATTGGGCATCAAGGGCGGAATCAGATCCCTATTGGTGGACACGTTAGTGTGATACTTCGCCGGGCCACACGTTCGTTTCGGCAGGCACTGGTTCAACTGTGAAAAATCTAGGATATGTTTATGCAGCTGAGAAATATAGCTACAAATAAACCAAACAAAAATATCTGAATCAGCGCCGGAAAGATGCTTTAGTGACTATAGCTTGTAGCATCGCTCAACAACTCACGTTGATCGAGTAGTCTGCCGATCTTAGCTGATCTCAAGTACAATTCTTTTTCATCGTTCATATTCCCAAAAACTCAGCAATTGCCCTGGGCTTTTGCTGCACTAGTAGATCCAAAGGACCAAATAACTCTCCTCTTTTCTGATGCATCACGAGTTCATCCCAGCTGTAAGATTTCCAACCGAGGCATTTTTCGGGTTCCATATTTTCTGGTACCTGCACAGGGTCTGTTTCTTTACAAGTTGCCAGCATAAATATTGTAACATAATGTTTTTTCTCTCCCGGCATCGGATCGTTCGTTACAAAGCCGAATCGTATGGGCTCCTGAAGATCCAGGTTGCATTCTTCCGATACCTCTCGTCTCGCGCAATTTTCCCAGCTTTCGAACATTTCGAGGTGTCCGCTGAAAAATTGAATCGGAAACAATCCATCCATCAACCCGCAAATTATCCATTTTGAACGAGGAACGAGAGATAATGTGATCAACAATATTTGTGTCAGTGAAGATGTCCCGCTGATAAATAGATGCATTTCCTTCTTCCCGTCTGAGAGATCGCGACATGCATTTTATGTACCTACCCAGGCAGTGCAAGTTTACCAGCTCCGTGAGAGCCTTTCCGAATGCCGCAGAAGACTCGCGTCGCATCCTTCGGGTCTTTCACTAGCACACCAACTCCGACACGAACTACGGGAGGAGTAGGAGCCATCGTTGAGTTTCCTTTCTAACCTGACACTGCAGTGTACATGTTTTCCCGAAGAAGATAACGATTTCAAATTTGTTCGAAATTATTATTTTGATTGGAGAGATTGAAACGACGCCTGACGCCGCACGAAAGATTTCGTTTCTCGGTGAGCTAAAAAGAATCGCTTTTTGTCACTACCGGAAAGTTACTACTACGTACAAGTATTTTTTTTAGCACGAACGAGTAAGACCTTACTCGTACTCGTGTCACACTTGTCAGCTTTCGTCAATCCAATCAGGTTCCACCAACGGATACTGTGTCAAAAACAATGGTTCTGAATGTCTCACGTGAGTTCTAACTACAAGCCTGTCCAAAAGACTGCAGCTAAAACAAAGTACAAGAAGGAACACTGTCTTCCAAGCTATACAGGTGAGGTGCATTCTTGGAATAGTAAAGAGAGTTGCTGTCATTCTCAGAGGTCAATTGTAAAACTAGCTAGTACACACAATACAACGACAATGAAAGTATTACTAGTATGGTTTCAAAGTGCATGAGTAGCCATCGTGAAGGATCAAAAAACTCTGTACTACTATTCTCAAAAATGAGCAGTTTTGATGTACTATCACAAAGAGGAATTCATGAAATCTCACAAATATACTAGTATTATTAGCAATATAAGCATTAGCTAGTAGGACTAGTATTGTTTCACACAGGTACTACTACTTCTTCTGAAAGTCATCAAAGGTGAGAAACTGAGCAGTTATAGAAAAGAATTGTATCCAAAGCAACAAAGATTTGTCCTTGATTCACTTCTCAATCAACAGGCCCCTTGTGCAGTTTCATTCTTTTTTATGAAAACAATTTCCATTTTGGACGGTAAACCTTAACATAGCTGTGAGAATGAAGGTGATGATTCTATCTCTAACGGTACTTAATTAAGATTTACCGTACGGTACGACCGAACGGACTTTCCTTGTTCAGTTCTTATTTAGCCTGCAACTCCGTTCTTGTAAATTACTCTGTGTAAAAAGTCCTTCCATTCCTCATGCCAAAGACCACTTCTGAATGATACATACGTAAACCTTACGGTAACCTTAGTACGGCGAACGGCGAGTTCAAAATAATGATGAATCATCACCCGAAATAAGATTGAGAAGATTTATCACGGAACACAGAAACAAAAACAATACCGGCTGGACGAGGCGTTTCACTTCGGAAAGGCAGTCTATTTTGAGAGTCACACGGTTGCAAAGAAATCCGATCCATCGAACATTGAGGAGAAAGTCTGTCATACCGAGTATAGCAACGATATTGCGAAATAGATATCATTTATCCATCACCGAGAAGCAGTACCGTACAGTAAAGCAATAACTGCTCGATACGTCCTCGGTCGCTGCAAGTCACGAAATCAATTTCACAATCAGCACCAAAAGGATCATGTCGTCAATGAATTTCAGCACATCCAAGCAATATGTCCGCCCGCCGCAACGAGGAATATTTCCCTTGGACCACGATGCGGAATGCAAGCCGTTCATGGAGAAATACATGGAATGCTTGAACGATTCGGCACAAATGCACCACAAGTGCAAGCAGCTTTCGAAGGATTACCTCCAGTGCCGAATGGATCGACAGTTGATGTTCAAGGAGAATCTCGACGACGTATGTAATGCGCTCGTTCTTGAATTCGGGCTTTGCAGCTTGCCTGTGTTGCGTTGCGTTGCGTTCGTGTTACAGTTGGTTCTTGCATGACATCTGGTCGAACTCCTATCCGTCCGTCATGCGTGCTGTTGATTGTTCTAACCTGTGCACGCATCGTCGCTTTTTTTGGCTTATGCGTTTGGCTTGTGCTTCGCAATGCAATGCAATGCGATGGATATTACACTTTAGATGGGTTTTTCGAAAGACAAGGATGTTGTCGGGGCACAGGAATACGACAAGGCGAAAGAAAAGGCAGGTTTTATCGCGGGAAAACACATCCAGAAATCATCGAAGTGGTGGTTCCAGTCTTCCAAGAGCAAATGGATTGGCGACGACGACAACGACGATAAGGAGGCAGGGAGCAAATGAAGAAAAAAGGCATTCGATTAACTCGAGGCGCACTCTATAAAATAAAATAGAATAAACGAAGGAAGGCACGAGGGATTCGACAACACAGTCGGCAACTCATGTGTGAGGATGCCGGTCGATCGCAATCCAATGACGTGACCCAAATTATTTTTTGCCTGTTGATTGCGTGAATAAATCACTCTAATAGGTTCTAAAATGTATACAATTGTTCGTACGTTGATTATTGCCATCCGCCTGCGTTACAACACAATCAAAACCGAAGAAGGTCGGTGGACGGAGGTTTGTTGTCACTGTAGTTGCTGTTGCTCGATGTGAATGTCGAAAAAGGATCGGCGTTTTGTTTTGATGACGGGGCTGGCGCAAATGGATCTGGGTTCGTGGCAAAACCACCAGTAGCCGCAGATGGTGCAACCACAGGGTGCGAAAACATTCCGCTGCCGGCAACCTGTGTCGTCATGGGAGATTGTTGGGTAGTAGAGGTCGGAAACGGTGGAGTTTGTTGGGGAACAGTGGGAGCGCCAAAACCAGGATTGTAGCCGGTTGTCGTGTTTGCGTTTGTCGTCGATGGTGCGTCTTGAACAACCGAGGGGACTTCGGAGGAGGGTCGTTTGCCTCCCAACTCAACAATTTCGTCTTCTTTCGCTTTGCGTTGCTGTTCCAGTGATGTCAAGTCTTGTCGACACGTATCGTAGACGTTTCGGATCTGCCGATCGGTTGGCAAAAAACCTTCCTTGTCTTCGGCGTAGGAGAATGAGTTGTACAGGGCCACTCCAAAGTCTTCTTTGTGTCCCTTGATCAATCGATCTGTCACAGACAATTCTGTTTTGATCTTGGCCTCGCCTCCGTGAAAGATTCCCGCCTTGCCGAAATTGACAATCTTTTGTCCATAATTTTCGGCCTTGGTAGGGAAGGCCGCGGCACGGTTGGCTTCTGCCATCGCCAGGCTTTCCTTTTGTTTCACTCGTCTGGCGGCGAGGGCCTGGATTTCTTTCTGGGCCAAGATGAGGTTTGGCCGGACCAATTGGGTTAATTTGTCATTGGCCGCATAAAAATCCTGGGATTGCGACAGGGGACTCAAATAATCGTACATGGCAACACCAAAGGCACGTTTTCGGGATTCCATTGACCGCTCGATCATCAGAATGTCCTACAATCCACACAGAAATAAGGTTCAAAGAAAGAAATAATGAATGAATGAGTAAATTGAAGGCACCACATGATGAAACTTCATCAACCGTACAATTGCAAGCACCAAAAATAATAGATCAAACGCAAGCACCTATAAATATTTTTTCGACCAAGAGCAAACGTAGGTTTGAGTTCTCCGGAGAGTTTCTATTGACTCACCGCTTTGAGCTTTGCCTGCTTCGCTTTATTTGCAGCACTGTCACCAAAGCTTTTTGCCGTCGCTGCGATGCTATCCCACATCTTCTGTCTTATTCTCTACTCCTTCCAGAGGTACAAGATATCCTAGTGGGCTGTCGCTCAATCTATTCTCTACTCCTTCCAGAGGTACAAGATATCCTAGTGGGCTGTCGCTCAATCTACCGAATGAGATGGTGTGGCTGCATTACAAGTAAGGAACTCTATGTTGAGTTTTTTAGATCTCGGCCAATTTGTTTACATTCCGTGCTTATCCGTTAGTTCCACTAAACACGAATACGAACCGTCTGAAAGTTCGTCGCTCACCTTCTGACTCTTGTTTCGATCAAAGCGGTCATGGTTACAAACCCTTCCGTGCCTGAAAGATACGTAGTACTACTTTATGACGGAGTGAGTATGGATTATTACAAACTAGCGTACGGTACCGGTAAGGTTACAACTATTAGTGTTTTTTAGCCCAAGGTTTAGGGCACGCACGCACACGTGTGACCCGTTAATAATTACGAGTACTTAGTACCTTACAAGTAACAGACCATCTGCTTTCGAACCTGCTCTAAAAATTCCAATTGAGATCAAAGAGGTTTTGTCTTGGTCTGACTGTCACATTATTCAACACACCTACTATGTGGTAAGCAGTGTAGTTTCTGTATACACTGGAACATGGTTGATTTTTAGTTTTTTGAAGGAATTATGAAATTCCCGGTCCTCCCCCCTCGCTAAAAATATGAGAATCGCGCGCCGTGCGCGATTTGAGAAATTATTTTAAAAAAATAATTTCCCGCAGTACCCAAACTGGTGTCTACTGGTGTCGACTGGTGTCGACTGGTGTCGACTGGTGTCGACTGGTGTCGTCTGGTGTTGACTGGTGTCGTCTGGTGTCGTCTGGTGTCGACTGGTGTCATGACGAACATACGAATGTACAAGCAGTATGTTCGTATGTTCGTCTGTACGATCGTACAGAAGAACAGACGAACATAAGACGAACAGACGAACATACAATGATACAAATAAACGATTGTACCAACGTATGAATAGACGAACGTATGAACATCATACGAATAAACTATTGTACCAACGTATGAATAGACGAACGTATGAACAGACGAACAGACGAACAAACGAACAGAAGAACATACGAACATACGAACATACAAGTATACGAACAGACGAACGTACCAACGTATGAACAGATGAACAGACGAACAGACGAACATACAATCATACGAACAGACGAACATACCAACGTATGAACATACGAACATACGAACATACGAACACCGGTGTCGACTGGTGTCTACTGGTGTCGACTGGTGTCGACTGGTGTCGACTGGTTTCGACTGGTGTCGACTGGTGTCGACTGGTGTCGACTGGTGTCGCAGGGGGTTTCGAGAATTTAATTTTTATTTTCAAATTTTCGTCGCGCGCGGAGAGATTGGATCGTGCGCGATTTTTGGGATGATCGAAGAATTTAATATCTACGAAGTAATTTTTTTTCCAAAAAATCAACCATGTTCCTGTTGGGCAATAGATATATCCCAACTTTTGCTTCCTTCTTTGATTTCAATTAGTAGGATTGGATGTACTACTAGTAGTACCCCTTGAGTGCAAGAAGATTGACCCACCTCCTAATCACAATTACTTTTCTTCTGCAGCATCAAGAAAATCCCACTGGAAGATCTGCGCAGCAGCAATTGTATTGGAGATTGTCAAAGATTTCTGAACTACTGCGTATCTATCCATGACGAAGATGCATCATACATACTCCTACTAGTACTGCACAAAATATGACAAAGACTACTAGTAACAAAAATACACTCCTTCATTGCATCTGGTGTTTCATTGCACGACTGTAACAAATCATCTCAAAACATGCTGCAATATGAACATTTCTTTTGCAATGAGAACAGAGGAGCCAGTCCAAGATGAATCCAAGATCTATTATTATTATTATTGCTATTGTTATTTCTACCACTATTACGAAGAATCTCTTCAAACATACCGGTATGAAAGGTGTGAGTCATCCTTCGTGCTCCGATAACCTTACCTCTCGTAATGTCATTCTCAACTAACTGACGAGTAGTATGCTTCTCCGCCTGTCCGTCGATATTTTTCGAAGATACTGTAGCAGTTTTCGCGGTGACAAAGTTCGAAGTACAAATTTTTTTCGGAACTGACTTGGTTGGGCAACAACATTGTTATGTTTTGCCTAAAAAATAAATAAGATTACTTCGTACGAAATAATAACAGTGTAATACGTAATACAGTTATCTTACTTCACACACACTCATAACCAACAGAATTTCCTTACCGGCAAGGGTACCAGTAGTTACTCGTACAGAGAAGATCATTGAGAGGCGTTCCGTCCTTGGATTAGAATATCAGGTAACCTTACTCGTGCTTGTACAACCAGAACAAAAAAAGCTCCACTTTCATGTTCAATGCTGTTTCAATGAATGAGCTCCCGACATCCTAGCAGCACATTCCGATATCGATAGAACAGCGATAGAAGCAGAAACAAGCTAAAATGGCGAAACATCTGGCCCGCATCCACGGCACGGAAGAAGACAAGGTCAACTGTCCGTTCTACTTTAAGATAGGAGCATGCCGTCACTCGGATAGATGCAGTCGACTTCACCATCGGCCTGCTTTTTCACCTACCATCCTCATCAAACACATCTACCGACATCCGGTTCGCGTAGCCGAGCTGGAGCAGGCTGCGGTGGGCAATTCTCAGGCAGACGGCAACATCAACAACAATAGTGGCACAACGAAAACCAAAATAGACAAAGTGAAGGCCTTCGAAGACTTTCTTTGTTTTTACGAGGATATGTTTCTGGAACTTTCCAAGTTTGGTCGGATCGACGAACTTCACGTCTGCGACAACCTCGGTGATCATATGATCGGTCACGTCTACTGTAAATTTTTCAACGAGGAAGATGCAAGCGATGCCATGCAGGCCATGAATGGCAGATTCTACGACGGGCGAAAGATGGAAGTGGAATTCAGTCCGGTCACGGATTTTCGCGAAGCTCGCTGCCGCGATTTCGACGAGGAGGTATGCAGCCGTGGGGGATTTTGCAACTTTTTGCACGCCTAAGCCGGTGCCGATTCCACTGATTCGCAGCCTCGAGGCCGAATCGGAAATGGAACGCCGTCGGGAGGAAGACGATCGTCGGGATCGGGAACGCGACGAGCGACGGGCACGAAAGAGGGAACGCCGAGAACGCAGGGAGCGGAAGCGATCGCGACGAGAAAAATCATCCAGCAGTCACCACCGAGATCGAGACCGAAGCGGCAGGTCCTCCTCCAAAAGCGATCGCGATCGCAGCGTATCCAGATCTCGATCTCGATCGCCAGAAGGAGGGGGCGGCGCATCAGATGACGACTACAGCGACAAATCTGACTGAACTGCACCGATGGCGAATGATGGGTCAAGTCGAATCAATGGCGTTGGGTCGAACGATCATTGTACCAACGGATTTGGTGAACGTAGTCCTCCTTCGTCCGATAGTTGTTGCGTCGGAACAATTCTTGACAACACGAGAAACTGCACCATTCTTTCACTTCAAGAAAGAAAAGGACGACGAAGGCCAGCATACGGGAATTTGGGAAATCGTGTCTCCGGTAATTTGATACTGAATTACATCACAATGCACAAACTTCATAATAGTAGAACAACAAAAATCTCTTTGCTGCTGGTGTCCGGTGTTATAGGTGGCAATAGATTGACTATCAATTACAGTGCACATTGAATTGTCGAAACATACCTAAACCAAACCGTGGAAGCCTTAGCAACGGTAGAATGATAAGGGCTGGCTGGGCCCCTATTGGAAGAACATATTAGGAATCGTCGTCACATCACTCCTTCGAAACCAACTATCCTACTATTGAAGAATCGTTGCTGGTGCTGCTTTCTCCCCTTAATAATTCACATTCAAAATCAAGAACTGCTGCCACGACTAAACCACAGCCGTCCTTTCTCAATCAAAGCTTCTCCAGCATTAGCATGTTGGAACCTTTACCCCACCATATCCAAATGCAAGTGTCAAGAAACAAAGTCAAGAATTGTTATTGTTATTGTTATCACTATCATCACTTCACATCGTCATCATCATATTGCCACAGGAACATCATTTTTAAAAAAGATAGAAGTGATCCATTCTGAAAAGTAGTGGTGATGACAATCTCTTGCCAGTCATCCATCAGTGCCACCAAGTGCCTTGTGCCTTTGTGATCGGTTTTTCTAGTACCATACGTATCCACTCTTAGAAACGTACGAGTGAAGGAGCAAGTACGAAGTACGATAGATGACACCTTTTTTTCCGGAAGTACGAACCGGGAAATGCAGATCGATGGTTCGACGTTCGAGAACAGAACCTTACCGTTACCATCACCCTGAAGGAGATACAAAGTGCCGAGATAGGTATCAATGTCGACAATTCCAGAGTGATTGCCCCGCCGTAGAAGAAGAGTGCGGTACGCTCGTTGATTAATTCCTGTAACGTTCCGATGAGGGTGGATCGGAATGTCAAACACACAGCGTCGTCTTGGATGTTTGATGTTTTTGTCTTGGCTGTATGCTTGATTTTTTTGTCGGACAATAATTGCCATCGGGGAGGTTCAATGTTTGTTGCCGCGCGACCTGTGACTTCCTTCCAGCTAGCAACTGGGGAATGGGATGTTTCTATTCGAGGAGCCTATTGGATGGACCCTTCCTTTCTCTTTCCGTCGGTGTACACCTCGCACTCGGTAGCAACCCGAAATTCGGATGACGAGCCTAAAATCGGAAAGACCGTACCGGTCGTAAAACGGAAACGATGGGGGTCCTCGTTGGATTGCAAACTGTCTCTGGCTTCGGACGGGACCTTCATCTTGACGCCAAAACAAGTAACAACGACCGTTGCACAGGATGTCGACAATTCGCGCGACACTACAACTGGAGTTACACCAACCATTCCCGAACGGTTTGCAAACATGTTTCGCAAATACAGTATTCAAACGAGAACGCCGGAGCCCGGAGTGCTCGATCTTCGCGGTTCTTGGAAGGTTTTGGCGAACCCGTACTGCGTGACAGATCGCTTCTACGATCAGGTCTCGATCACGGCAGATCCTCGCCAGAGAGTATTTCGACCAGAACGAAGAGAAACATCAGAAGGAAGTGGGACCACCACCTTTGATGATGGAACCGAGGAACGCGTGCTCCGGACGGTACAGTGGACGATGCATTGCCGCGTGTGGGGCAGGCACACAGGAACCGGCCATCGGCAGCTGCCGGGACGAAGAGGGATCAATCCGTATCGAATGACACATGGGACACTGACAGTTCGAGATCTTTGTACAGAGGGGGATGATTTCCCATGGTGGAGACGATTTTGTCGTCCGGTAGTTGCTTCGTTCACTGCGGTCCGGTCTTCCGATCAACCGAACCACCAAGGCTGGGTGGACCAAAACCGATACGGATATTGAAACGAATAACAACAGTGATAATGGTTGTAAGACATGTCAGCTTTGGTTTCGTTTCAATTCATAATTGCTACTGTCACGAAGAATTAGAATTCCATCATAATTTCTTGGAAAGGAACTCAACTCCTCTGGGTCCGTTTTTATCTTACTTTTATCCGAAATGAAACCATGATGCTTGAGATGGCATCGCGTTATTAATGGAAGTGTTCCCTTTCCTTGCCATGCTTCATCTTTGCATTTGTATTATCATGCTTTACCAACAGTCCCACGAATTCATCATTGGCCAATTCTTCGTTCAAAATGCGAAACTGTATTCAGTATTCATGTTTCGGAGAAAGGAGACAAAGCCATCATTTTTTTGGTGACCCTGTGTCAGCCTTTGAATCATATACAAACTAGTACCACTGATCAGGCTATCTTGGTTTTTGGAAGGTATTGAAGTTCAATCAAAGGTCCTCGTACCAGGGGAGTGATTCAGCAATGTCAGAGTCATCATTGATTCGAATCAATCATCTCTTATTATTATTTGATCTATTTTGAGACTGATTCTACAATGAATTTCGGAACCAGAATACGTACAAGTATTGTAACCAGCTAACCTTACGAGTACGATGATGAGAATCATCACCAACTGCGATGAAACAAAACAGTAAGCTTCAGCTTACATAAGGTTACTGTACACATACGAATTACCCATTACTCAATACTGAATACGGGCGGAAATGCCGATATTGATAATAATATTGTGAGACGACTGACTGACTCGATGAGACTTTATGCCAAACTTTTTCGTAAGAGGAAAGATACGGTAAGGTTACGTGTACACGCCGAGTTTGGTTCTTATACTCGTAAAAATAGTAGGATGCAAAAAATAGACATAGATGGATGACCCAAATTATTACTATTGCGGTCGCCATCAGAATTCATAGTTTGAGGGTATTTGAATGACTGATCCATTCAACGAAAAGCAACATGGCAGCAATTATTACTTCGTAATACACGTAAACCCTACCTTCGTGATTCTAAAAGCAGCCTTTTTAGAAGGAAGACCGACCTTAGTTGTAAAGAAATTCACTAAAAATAATCTCAAGGGACAACACCCAGCCAGTGGTAAAATTATTGTACGAGTAAGAGTTGACCAGTACGATGGACGCAGCATTGAACTAGCAAGCATAAATAATCGTTTCCACAACAATTCCATTTTTAACGTACGAGAAAGGCTTATTCGTCAAACCCAGAAAATCTTTGGGGTCTGCAAGTTAGCTTGACTGCAATTTTCGCTGCGTGCCTATCGAGGGTATCCATCGACTTCCAGTGGACTTCCACATCGTATCAACCCTGGAGTATAGTCTGTGAAGCCCAAGACACGAAGTTCACATTCGACAAAAGACGACTGTCACATTGAGAGACGCTAGAGAGGAAAAATTATGGATGGAAACGGAAACGAAGCAGGCACGAATCCGGACAACATTGAGTTTGACGAGATTTCCTATGAATCATCAGAAGAAGAATTTTGGGAAGAAGTGATCGAATCAGACAGCGACGATGGCAGCGACGATACGAATGTGGGTAGTTCTAGGAAGAGAACGGGTGCGGCCGAAGACAACGGAAACATCCTGAACACAGAAAGTGGTACCCAAAACAAACGCGACGACACCTCATCAGTGATAGAGATCAGCTGCAGTAGCAGCAGTCAGGGTTCCGGTCCATCAATGAACGGTGATAGTAATAGTGACAATCTCCCTCTTTCGGATTCCAAATTAGAAAGTTGCACTTCAACAAATGGACCGTCGCAAAAGTCTATGGATTGGGAATCGATTGACTACGAAAAAGAATGTAGGAAACTGATGACGTTGGTGTATCCGAAACTACAATACCCGGAAAGTATGATTCAGAGATACGATTTACGAGACTTATACGACAATCTAAAGGATCAATACCATGATATGGTGAAGAAAAACAATCCAAATGCTACACGCGGTGCGAGTGAGGACATTGATAGCGACAGCGATGTTTATGAATACGAAGTCATAGAGGAATCATTCGAAGATCATGCATCGATTAATATTGATGGCAAAACGCTGAAAGTATGTAAGTGGCTGGAGCGCTTTGCAGATGATCCAGAAGATTATGAGGAAGCATGCCGCCAGCTCTGTCATAGCATCTATGGTGACAACAATCCAGACCACGACATCGATACTATGTTGAGAAGGTCAACACCCAAATATCTCTACAGGTATCTGAAAAACTATCATTGGTACCTACTCCACACAAATCAATTCGTAGAAGGCGGGCTGTGCAACAGCAACGTTGGCAATGATGAGGAAAATTCAAATATGAATCCCACTGACGGTGAAAATGAAGAAGTACAACAGCACCCGAACGATAGTTGTGCCGATGAATCGAATCATTCGATGCGTATTTCACAAGACCAAGGAATGAATCCGCCCGGAAGCAAAGTGAAGTCTTTAGCTGCACTTTTTGCGGCTAAAAGCAGTTCGTATCGAGTGATGCAAAAAGTAGGATTGAATAGCAATTCCAACCCAACCAAGACATCATGTTCCGAAGCCATTCCCGACAACGAAAAAGACTCGACGGATATCAAATCTTTATCAGAGAAAAATGCCAATAGCCACAATCAAGTTCTGCAGGTAATTGATGAAAATGAAGCAGAAAAGCTGCTGGCACGCAAGGATTTAGGTATGAACGATGGCGAGGATATTTTCTCCAATTCGAACACTCGGTCGAACAAAGATGGTGAAATCGGAATCGATTCTACGAGAGAGAATTCAGAAACCTTTAATGACTCAAATGGTGTCAGTATCCACGACCAGAGTTCAAGCCCTCACTCGCCCTTGAATAGCGAGACAAAGGGAGCCTCCGAAATAGGAACATGCAATATCTTGAAAGAGGATGACGCAAAGTCAACTGTCGTTGCGAATGACTGCGTCGAGAACCAAAATGATCATATCAACGAAAAACAGCTTTCCTCCCAGGCTTCATCCAGCTATGGAGGGAAAACTGGTTCAATGCCTCCTTCGGAACCGGTCAAAGAAACAGATGTTAGTCGAAAAGCAGACAGCAAGTCGCAGCAGAAATCAAGAAAAAATGTCAAAGATGTCAAGGAGATTGAATGGAGGAAGCACAAGATAGAAGAGAGCTTGAAGAGTATCATTGAAGAGACAGAAAAGTGTGAGCTTGAAGCTGAGATTGGGAAGGAATTTGTTATTGCTCTGCAAGCAGGATCTTTGAAAACAGCTTTGACGAAGAAATATTATGATACAAAGAAAGGCGGGGATATATATTATCCTTCTGTTGCCAAAGCACTGAGCGATTTTTCACTCATAGAAGAGGCAGAGAAAAGCTTCGACGGAGAGTTCCCCTTTGATGTTACAACAGCTCTCTGCAGCGTTGCAGCTTCGCGACTCAGAGGAGATATCAACGAAGTTGATGAGGAGGAAAGTTTTGTTCAGAGAGCTACTGTGAAGGTGGTCCTGGACGATGAAGAGTCTGTCTCACTTGATGACGCACTCAATGGAAACAAACACCAACATGAAAGTGAACCGTCGTCAACAAAGCTTGAAGCCGAGAAGAAAATAAGGAACAGAAGGATAAGAAACGATTTGCTTGCTGTGATCGAACATGCCGAAAAGAATAACATGGACGAGATGATCGGAGACGAAGCAATTGAAGCTCTACTGAGAGCTGCAAATAGATTGGTTTTCGTGAAGAAATATTTCAATGTTGACACGGATGACTTTGTGTATTATCCATCTGTTGCGAAATCGATAATTGATTCTTCCCTTTTTCAGGAAGCAGGGCATTTCTATTCGGATGGTGAAGAAGGTTTTCCGATGAAATATGAATCAGCTCTGCTTGAAGCAGCGCTTGTATTTGGTGGAAACTCTCACGTTAATGAGCTCGATGACTACGTGATCAATATGACTGTTGACGTAGCTATTGATGAAGCCAACGTAGGGTGTCTGTTTAAGAGATCTGGAGATTCTTCTTTAACAGCAATATCATTGCCTTCGTCACTACGCGAAGAAATTGACGTTAACACCGAAGCTTCTTCGGCTGACGAAGACAACGGTGATGATAGCTGTACGGCATCCTTAAATCAATCAATAAAGCTGGATTCGAAAAATGAGGAACCGGTTGACGACTTTGAAATGGAATGCAAGCAACAGTTCACACCAATACGAAAAACAACAGAAGCGAGGAATACAGGGTTGGGTAGGGAAAATTTTGGGGTTAAGGTAGACTCAAACAAAATGAATCGGTTGGATAATGAAGCTAAAAGTAGATTTGAGGAAGACACAAGGCTAACAGAAATGTCACTGACTTTGGAATCCAATGGGGGACTCGATAAACAGAAGCTAGAGGATGATATAGTTGGTTTCACAGAGAGAAAGAAGATCGATGCGAGTAAAGCCTTAGCAGATTCTCAGAGGCTAGAAGAAAGTCACAGAATTGCAGAGGCTCATTTGAACAAAGAGGCCTCGCGACTCAAAGAAAAATATCTGAACGAAAGAGAAACAATTGGTGCAGCATTAATCAATTTAGAATCGGGTCTTGTGTCAGAACTGGAGCGTGTGGGAAGGGAGTTGAATGAACTCACGGTTCATCGTGAGCAGGAAAGGAACCGAATAGAAAATGACGGAAAACAGAGGAAGGAATGCTTGCTTGCAGATCAGCAACGTGTGATCGAACAAACCAAAACACTTCAAGAACAATTGTGTAGCGCTGTCGCAAATCTTGAATTAGAACGAATAGGGATGGATGAGATTGACAAAGACCCTGTTATTGAAGAAACGAGAACGAGTTGGTTTGATTTTGGGGGTAGTTCAAGAAAGATTGAATTAGAGGAGGAAAAACAAAGGAAGATGAAACTAGTGGAATTCAAATTGAAAGAAATGGAGCTCGAAGAGGATATTGAGGATATTAAGGAAGACATACAGGAACTCCAGGAAGAAGGAGTTGTTTTGACGGACAATCTAAACAACCTGCAAGCAGAAGTTGAGCAAGAACAATGCCAGCTAGAATTAAATACATGCGAGAGTCAAGAACGCTTGAGAATAGAGATTCGACAGATCCAGTATTTTTACCAAACCGAGAGTGAAAGATTATCGAAACTGAAGAATGATCTTGAAAGCACTAGAATTGAAAATGACAAATGGCTAGCATCTGAGGGAAAGAAATTACTTGATGAGTATGATCTTGGTCGGAAAGAACTTGTGCGCGCCAGCAATGAACGCAGCAAGATTGAATGTGCAAAAGTGGGTGAAGGAAGTGACAAATCGAAGGAATCCCAAGGCAAGGAGAGGCAGCTTAAATCTTTTGATGAACAAGCTAAGACCACATCTAATCACTCGGCACGTTTTCAGCATCCTGAATCATTTGAAGAAACCGCTTCTCTGAACTCAGCTGATATATTTGATTCGCCGAAAGTAGATGAACATTCACGCATGAAGTTTTTAGGCGCTGCCTTGAAAGCGAAAGAACAAAATGCAGAAAAAGAATTCACAAAAACTCGAAACGTAGAGGAAAGATTTGGAACGATACGTACAACAGTAGGAGCCAATCCTCGTGATGCGAGAAGTCCTACTAGGGCTATTGCGGAAAAAAGGCGAAAAGCTGAAGAAGCCAGAAACCGAGCTCTAGCTATCAGGAATGGGACGTCAAGTGTGATCAAAAGTTCCGATGGACTTGATAGGACACATTCCATCGATTCTGTGGCAGAAGAGACCATTGAAGCGTCACGCCTGCCACAAAATGTGAAAATCGTTTACGCAACTATCGAGAACGGACATTCCAATACCAAAGCAATTTCTCGAGTTCAAGCCTTATCATTGAATCAAACACCTAGCAGTGAAAGGTGTACCGATGGGAACCATGTGGGAAAATCAGCGCAATCAGAGAAGTGCCAGCAAAATATGGAAGATCGTACTGTAGACTGCGTTGGCTTTTCGATGAATTTACCACCACCATTTCCATCACCGTCGCTTCAACACGCACACCCTATGCACCCTATGCTTCTGGAAGCGGATAGATTAACAGGATTCATTCGCCGATATCAAAACAAATTGGAAAAGGTCTGCAAATCGTTGTTGACACTTGCATCGGTGAGAGGTGAACCCGAAGCATTGACTGCTAGAGAACTCGATTTGCCAAAAATGTACAGTTTTCTCGTTGAGCAAGATTGGTACAAGGCGCAGTTACCTGACAATGAGTCTTTAGATCTACCACACCTCATGTTTCCTAGAGTGGAGAATATAAAAACAGCAGATTCGGGGGGTAACAATAGTTATAGAATCACCGCTGCGGGAAAATTATTTTTGGAACTGGACGGGCCCGTGAAATCCGACGTTTGTTACTTCCTGACCTTTTTGGATAACAAGACAGTACCAATGACCCGAGATGCTATGCGAGGCCATTGGAAGGAAATTTCGCAGCTTTCAGGAGATGTACAGAGCCAGCGCGTGTGCGACAACTTAGACAAGATGATATCATTTTGTTTTGATTCTCATATGATTCAAAACTAAGAAGAACAATAATAATTACTGTATTTCCATCTCCCGAAACATGTTGTCTCGAATTGAATGACTCTGGGGGCTTCTTTCAGAGGTGATATGGAGGGTTATAAACGATGAGGCTACCAGATGGCGCAGTCGATCTGATCCCACTCGTCAATCAATAATTAGTTGCACTGCGATAAACTTAATTGAAGTAAGGCGAACAATTTTCACTGAAGAGTCAGTGTCGACTTTCTTGTCGGCGTTATTTCATTTTGATTCCGACCTCCATCCTCGCTAATGAAGGTCAATTTAAGGATCATCCCCTCCCATCGCTTTATCCGTATCTTCCACATGCACGCCTTCCCATTCGTCGTCGGAAATTTGGAATACAACATAAAGCTCCGACTGGTTTTTCAAACCCTCGTATTTTGAAATTTTCTCGGAGTCGTCATCCAATGGTGAATTATCCGTTGGCAGGATAATTCTCATGTGCTCTGCTTTTGTTTCCTTTTTCGTCGCTAGCGATATCTGTTCTTTCAGGTAACCAATTGTGTCGTCCTCGTTACAAATGACGAAATACGTCTGGTTAAGGCGTTTAATTCGAAGATATCTGTAGTGTAGTGGAGGGGAGATGGCAGAGAGTAAAGGAATCCAATATGATGCCGACGTTCAATCGAAAAAACAGCAGCGTGAGAGCAATTTACTCGGAAATCAGTATGGGGCTGGAACTCATTTTTTTACCAGCGAAAAGCATTCCATTTCCTCTTACATCGATCCCTCGTTCATGTTTGATTGGAAATGATTGGAAAGACGAGGGGTTGCTTCGTTGTAAGTGCGTTATGGTGTTGCGTCCCTAAAATCGTTCTTCCAGTGCAAAGGTAAGATCAGTTGAATAACAGAGGACAAGAAAAAGATAGGATGCAGACCGAAACGAATATCGTAAGAACCTTACAAGTAAGGTTACCGTACTCGTAACGAAGCTCAGGGTAACCTTACTCGTGCCTTAGCGTACACTATCCGTCCTACTCGTGACCGAAGACAAGCAAACCTGTACAGGTTACGTAAGGTTAGCGGCACCATGTACATCTCGTATGGACTGAGTCGTCGGAGTGCTCGTCAACACTAACATACTCGTACTAGGTAATCATGATACGAGACATAATACGAGACATGATGCGAGAACGACTGGATCCTTTGCTCTATTACTTCTATTTGCTCTGATGAACACGAAGTAAGGTTACGGTACTCTTACTGTACTAATTTTTAAAAAAAAAGAAGATTCTTCACTGTTCCTTCGTATTTTATCTTACTTCTTGTAACGCCCAAATGAATGCACCTGTGTCAATTGAGTCGGTGACAAAAACGCCTTACATAAGATTAACTTACTCAATACCGAGCGAAACAAAAAATAACTCTGTACTTCGTAACAATAATAGAAGGTGCCTTACCTTACTTCGTACTAGTAACTTAAAAGTACTTCGTACTTCGTAATACGTCCTAATAATACTTCCTAACAATAGAAGTTCGTACGTGCTTGTACGTAATTACTTCGTACTACGATTTGTGCTCGAACGCATCCATTAGCAATTTACCCGTACGATTTTGCACCGATCCGTGACGCTTGAGAAGCGTGACGCGTGACCCGTAACCATCGACCCGTGACCCGTTACACACGACAGCACGACGCTGTTGTTGTTGAAAAAATGAGAACAGCCTGAATAAATCATGCACTCCTTGCTTGGTCGCGGACTTTAACCGTTGCTTCGTCCCAGAACAAGATCGCCAAAATCAGAGAAAAATAATGCCATTCATTCTTTCTTTCTTTCTTTCTTTCTGTCGGCAAGCATCTCTCTCTCTCTCCGTTTCCTAGTACTAGAAAAGCGGTAGTCATCACATTTTGCTCAATGCAAACTTTAGACAAAGAAAGGATTTCTTCGTGGATATACAACCTTTGCTCCTTAGAGACCAACTAGGAAAAGAAAGAATGCCAAAACTACTCAAGATCTTTAGAAGCCAGAAGAGGCGATCCGGTTCATTGCCAAGATCGTCGATGGTCAAAAGAAAGAAGAGTGATGGAATTTTCCGATCCAGTTCTGCCAAGGAATCGATGAACAAAAATGCGGCTACTTCATATCCCGTGATTGAGGCAGCCATCACTTATTCACTCTCTGAAGATGAGGAATCGTGTAATAATCTTGCATTGCCGAATGTTGATGTTCAACACCCTAAATCCACCGACGAATCGAAAGGAGAAAAGATCATCGAGAGTGTTTCTTCCCGACCGACAGGCACTAATGAAAGTGCGAGAAATGAAACTGAAGCAATCAGACCAGACGTTAACGACAAATCTAGTTCAAAAGGTGGCTCTGACACTATGAGCAAGAGTGAGAAAACTATGACATTTACTCATCTCGAAATCATGAGAAATGAACTCGCGCACTTGATGCAGATTGCTGAAAAGGACAGGGAAATCTCTGCACTAAAGCAGGCTGCTGAAGTTATGAAACTTAAGCATGCCCAAGGTTTGGAATCGAAAGATAATGAAATTCGTCGCATCAACGATGTCGTTACAGAGTTGGAGTTGGCCCTGTCGGCAACAGAAGAAAAACTTGACTCAATGGAGCAGGTGCATTCTAAAAGTATTGAAGCTTTGATGAAGGTGCAATACGACTACCATGAGCTCAAGACCAATTCTTGGTTTGCACCACTGTTGTGTTGAAATCGAGTGGGATGAAGAAAAATTCTACCAAGGGCATTGCGATGAGCTCCGTTCGTGCGTTGTAGCTCGCCTACCCAGGACATAACTACGAGAGAAAGAGAATGAGACTCATCGAAAGAAAAGAATATTTGAAAACTCTCCAGCTAGTCGATGTTGCTGGCCCTGTTTCGGAAAAAAGTTAAAATTCATATTCATTATATGTGATTTTCTTACTTGGATATTGGATCCACACTTATAGTCTGATCCAGGCAAATCTACTCGGGAGATATAGCTTTGTCGAGATTATTTATGTTTGTCATAGCAATGACCCAAACATGTTCACATGGCATTTTGCTCGGGTTCATATCTGGCAGTTGGATTATGGCATATCCTGTCGTCGCTCCTTTTAGATAATTCGTCTCGTTTCCTTCAATCCTAATCGTATCTGCCTGAGATTCAGAGTTCACGTTTTTCATCCCCAGTACATATGTTTTTGTACTTTTCGAAACTTCAGGGCAGGCCAAGATGACTCGATTGTCTGAAGGCCACACAGTCAAATGAGCATACAATATGGCATCGTCTCTTGTGTAATACACGCTATGGGTTTTCGAATCTTGATCGCAAACATTCCAAGGACGACTGTTGTAAATCGCTTTGCCATTAACTCTTAACCAGTCTCCCAATCCTATCAATCTATCGACAAAAATCGGTGAGATTGTTCCATCTGCCGCGGGTCCCACGTTGATCAGCATATTGCCATTTCGGGACACCGTCATAACCAACTCAGTTATCAACTCTTTCGTCGTCTTATAATCTGACAAATTTGATTTGCGATTCCATCCCCAGCTATGCTTGTCGATTGTCATACAGTATTCCCACTTGTGTTCTATGGTAGAGTTTGGAAGGTAACGATCATGGCAATTCAAAAAGCTTCCATGTTTGCATTTTGCATCGTTTCCCCATCGGTCGTTCCATACCACAGTTTCTTTTACACTGGAATTGGTTGCAAGCCAAGCCAGAAATTCTTTGGATTTCCAGTAGTCACTAAAGGCATCCCAATCTCCGTCGCTCCAGATTATTTCTGGTTTATATGTTTCTACCAACTGGTAAAGTTCGGGCATGGTTTTCATATTGATAAAGACCTGACTCGTAAAGTTGTTCTTGAGATCTTGCATATATAGTGGATTGAACCATTCATAAAGCGAGTGATAGATACCAAACTTCAGGGGTTTGTTCGTTTGTGGCGACTTTATTCCAGGTTTTCGGATAGCATTTGCTAAATCACCGACAAGATCTCTCCTTGGCCCTACATCCATCGAGTTCCAGTTCCAGGTTGTTCCGATCTTTCTTGAATCCCAATTGCAAAAGCCTTCATGGTGTTTACTCGTCAAGACGACATATTGCGCCCCACTCTGAGCAAAAATATCGACCCATTCGTCGGGATCAAAAAAGACAGCGTCAAATCGGTGCGCATAATCCGCATATGCAAAACCAGGCTTCTCTGTTTTCTTGACAAAATCTTCATAGTCACTCTGATGGTGTTTCTCGTGCCCTTCGAGCCAATTTTTCCAAAACCATTCCGACCCGAAAGACGGGACCGAGAAAACTCCCCAGTGAATGAAGACACCAATTTTTGCGTCGTTGTACCATTGTGGAAGCGGCCGACTATCCAAACTTTCCCATGTTGGCTCGTATGCCAACGCACCCACAAAAAAGAAAAGCAAGGCGGATGATATTCGGAAGCTCATATCGATCCAGTACGATGAGGAGATAATCACGTCACGAAGCCGATGCTGTTTCTAACAAAGCCAATTTTGGTGCACGACGATAAACGAGTCGATAATTACCAGATGCGAGTGACATGAAAATCGATGATACCGGTGCTAGTGTTTCTTCGAATGAGAACAATACTGTTCCGGACATTCTTTTCACCAGTAATTTTCGTTTGTTCTGAAAGAGGATTACTTGGCAATAAAATTGTTGACACTTCAGGTTCCCAGAAAGATCTTTCGATTTTGTGAGAGTTTTCTGTTACTACGGAATTCCTATCAGCTGTCCCCCGGTTTCCGTAGAAATTAGTAGTTGAGGATGTAGAACCGGGGGACAGCTGATAGGAATTTTGTAGTACTACGAATGAAACCTGAAGGTTACCGTAAGATTACTCGTGCGAGTAAGGTTTACTCGCAAGATGTGTACCGTATTATTACTATTATTATTATTATTATTATTTGTATTCCATAGGAAAAGTATTACTAGTACTACTAGCTAGTAATGATCAAGATAAACACTACCGGTAATTACTCAAGCACTTCAAAATAGTGAGTGCTTCAGCTACTACCGTACAGATTGCTTCCGCTACTTCAGATTCAGAACAACAGTCTCCAACGTTGTACGGTAAGTCTTCTATTAATTACGAAGTAACTTTTAACGATCTCAAATTAGATCTTCCTGATACTACTACTACTAGTGTTCTTGTGATGACGACGTCATGATGAGGTAATGCGTTCATAGTTTTATTACTTT
This sequence comes from Pseudo-nitzschia pungens, assembly GCA_037355855.1. Taxonomy (NCBI): domain Eukaryota; phylum Bacillariophyta; class Bacillariophyceae; order Bacillariales; family Bacillariaceae; genus Pseudo-nitzschia; species Pseudo-nitzschia pungens. The sequence goes on along the minus strand of CM074760.1, from coordinate 1,973,537 downwards.
TCTGTGCATACGAATGACAAAAGCACTGTCGCTACTACTACTCCTACTAGTACTAGTAGTAGAACTGCAGGCCATGCTGATTCCTATCATGACATTGCAAGAGTTTTCTTACGGCAGCATCTCGTATATCACCCTGAGTAGTATAACAGCTCTTGTGGGTTTCGCTTGACTAGTGGCAGAGAATTTTTGGGCTCTGTTTGATTTGGAACTTTAGTGCTCTTGTTGTTCCCACTCCTCTCAAACATTCTTTTGATTCAATTGTGATGGTCATTAACGTCTGGAAAGGGGCTTGGGGTCAGCAAGACCATTTTTTGCCCATGAGTTCCAAACATAAAGTCCAAGCTGGTTGTTTGTCCAAAACGCTTCTGGGAACAATTGCACCATCATCTTACTTCGCTGTTTGCGTAGTATCACTAAAAGTACTACTGTAAATACTATGATTATGCAATCACAACCCCAGCAATTTGCACTCCATCTTTTTCACCATAGTACCAACAAATGGTGGCAGTTGATCATTCTTGTTAGAACTTCATACAGAGAAGAAGTGACTTCAACTCTGAAAATAGGAGGATAGAGATGTTGATGATCATTAAAAAGAAGCACCTGCTGCTACCAAACAAGATAGTCAATAGAGCCCAAAAGGCCTTCAGAGACGTTCACAAAAGTAAATAAATGGTTCGAGTTCAGAATTACCAGTATTACCGGTAGGTAATTAAACCTTACTTCACTCGTCCAATAGTACCGGTACCAATAACGCGAAACTGGCTTTCGAGTTTTTTCCTCACCCTTGGGCCATGATCATTCGACCACACGGGTACCGGGTACGCACCGAAAAGTCAGCAATCTGACCGCCTTTCACCATCTAGCAATGCAAGACTATCTATTCGTAACATCCACCGAAACAAACAGAACGACGACGGCAAGTACATGGGACTTCAGGCAGCAGAGCAACTGGTCACACATCTCGCTGCCAACCGGCTGGGCACAGATCTGAAACCCACCAAAGATCAAGAAGAGTTGAACATACCGCGGTTCCTGGTATACTTGTTGGGGATTGTGATTGCGGAAGACGAATACCAACGATGGAAAGAACCGCAACCGTCACAAAATGACTCTGAGAATTCATATTGCTTTTCACTCGCTAGAGAAAAACGCTTTGCTGCCTTTCAGAAGCAGTATTGGGCCTCCGTGAACCAGGCTTCGGTCCATAGCGACGAACAAAAATTGTGGATGTCTTCATCGTTGGCATCAAATCCATATAAATTGAGCACAAGAGTTTATCCATCGAAAGAGCAGAAAGCCATTGTAAAACGTGATCTGTTGAATGAGTGCGAAAGGTTAGAATCGATCTCAAATGCAGCTTTAGCGTCATTGTTGGAAGAGGAATCGTTTTCGTGCGCTATGTCGACAAAGAAAAGGCGGAAGGGAAAGAAGAAAAAGAAAAAGCAGAGTAAAGAACAAAAACAGGTTAACAGCACAGGAGAAGTGCGTTCTTCTGTAGACATCACAGTGGAAGAAACGTCGTGCACTGATATCAGAAGGAGAGACGACGGGAACGAGACGGATAACACTAGTTCGAGAGATTCAATTTCTGACAGCAAAAACAAATCGGTGGTGGACCATACTGCTGTTGGTGATGACTTCGAAGACGAATGCTGGAACAAAACGGAAAGGGGTCAACTGAAAAACAGCACGAATGACAACAGATCAAATCCACAACATAGCAACCACGAGAGCAAAGGCTCGCCTCCAGCTGATGCAGATGTCCATCAAATTGGCACAAACATCGAAAGCATGTCATCATCTTTGATAGCACTGGATTCAAACAGTCTTTTGGTTTCGAATGTTTGCAGTAAAAGTTCTCACCACGCCGTCACAAATGATCTCGAACTTACCAAAGAAACCGAAAGGATAGCTCGCCTTGAACGAGAGGTATTGGAAGCAAATAGCCAACTGTCAAAGGAAAGGCTTGCGCATGCAAAAATATTACGGCAAGAAAAAGAACGATTCGAGAATATGATTCAGGCCTTACAACTCCGTCTCTATATCAGTGAAAATAAATTACGGACGTACGAAGAAGCGTTAGAGAATCACGTCCAAGCAGTGTCGACAGTCAGCAGGAATAAATCCATTGCAAACGACAGCAATATCAACGAGAGAAATCCTAGTTCACCATCTCTGATTTCGAAAGTCCTCGAGAAGAAGAAGAACGGGAAAATGGCAGATCACATTTGGTAGATACAAGGAAGTAAGGATATACCCGTGACATCATCAGTTTGAATTGGTCAATGGCGTAGAATCAGTATTAAATAGCGCTTAAACAAAATGATTCATTTGATAATCAATCTAAATAAGTTGGAAGTCTTTCTGAACGGCCTCTCCCTTCAGGCCCAGTATAGGTGCGTGATGTGCATCATTTTCACATTCGTACAACCAGTTATACGGAAGGCGAATTCGATTTCCTTCTCTTGGCCACCGGTCATGTTCGGGTCCTCAGCAATCTTCAACACTTCTACAACTCTTTGCATCACAAACATGTTTTTCATGTACTGATCGTAATTCCACGATGTTACTTTGCCATCAATCGCGAATTCAAATTTGAATTCGGGGCAGTAATCCGGCACCTTGGCTTTCAGTTTTCTTTCCTCCTGGTCGAAATAGTAATCAGGAGTCTCCAGGCTTTGATTTGGGTTGGACGATGACCTTAAGTGAGGTCCATCATTTCCAGTGAACAAATTGCGTCGTTCGTTGTTGATTGAGCTCCACTCTTTTGTTTTGGGATTTACTTTTGGCTGATGCCACGTCTCAATCTTCAAGACGATGAAACCATGCTATAAAGAGAAAGCAATACAAATAAATGTACGAATATTCTGAGACGATGCGCTCGTGGTGCATTCAAAAGGAACAAGAGGTTCGATAGCTTGTTCACTCACCTTGACCTCGGGTAGGTTTGTCACAAACCATCCACAAAATGAATCCATATAGATGCCGTTCCTCCCATCATTGTGGCCATAGAGGAGGCACTGTTGGGAAGCTTGCTTGCTGCACCACGAATCGACTGAACCGTCGCAGAACCCTGCATAAGTATTCAAGTAGTAGCCCTTGCCTACGGGTAGGGATGGAGCCTTTTCGAATTTTGGTTTCGGATAAAAAGTCGTGTAGTCAGGAAGAAGAGTTGAAGAATACGGAACTCCAGCTTCGATGATGTTCAACACATCTATGGCACCGGCAGGTGGGTGTAGATCCTTGTTGAAAACATCTGGGCCGTTATAGGCACTCTCCGGTGGATCATTGATATGCTCGGCCATGCTTGGTGGCATTAGCGTACGAAGATTTGTGTAGTCAGGGATATGCCCTGGGAGTGAACTCGAGACGAGCTTTTACGGCATGGTTGCACATCAAGGAAGATAGGGGTTCCTTGTATTGTACGCATGCACCAATATCCTCGCCTAGTTTTTCAAGCTTGGAACGGGTGTTATCGTAGAGGGGCGTCACGTGCCACGAATCGTCGGGAAGCTCGTAATCTTTCGCAGTATTCCACATTGTCAATGCTTCTTTGAGTGCCTCCAAAATTGCGAATGAAATGGCTCGACCAATGATTTGATGTTTTCTGTTCCCGGGATGCCAACTTGCCCGACCCCCCATGGGACTCTGTTGCTTTAGTTGCGGCGTAAAATCATCGCGTTCAATCCAGCACTCGCCGGCATATTCATTGTCGCGACAAATTCCAGAGATTTCACTCCCGCAACGGACGTACTGAGCAGCCCACGGTAGTTTTTTAACCTCTTCCAGCGTATCGGCCTGGGTTAACATGGTTTGGTCGCCAATCAGAAAAACGTCGGCGTCTACATGTTCGTGCAGTGTACCTATGACGTTACTCAATGATGACATGAGCATGGGTACTTTTCCACCACCTAATATCCCTTGTCGAAAGAACAAATCCCTGGCCTTTCTCCTCCTTTTCGGTCATTCCAGAATCCCACATGAGAATGTCGACATCGTGGCCAAAAATCTGCTTCGTTGCCATTCCACTTTGTGTGGTTCCCAATCCACCCAATCCAAAATTTCTAGATTGGTGCCTCACACCCAATCTTGCAAAAACTCCTTCCAATATCCATTGTACCTGCAGGGTATAACTCTGCGTGAAGTGGTTGCCGTGGCCAGCAGCACTGCTGTGCCCTCCCATGGCGAAGACAAACATGTCTTCGGTCATCACGGCATGCAACAGTCTGCGTTTCAGGTTGTCAAAAGTTTTTGTCGTGGTGCACCCGACCTGTTGTTTGCAATGTTCCTTGGCTATGTTTGGAATCCATGTGTCGTACTTTTCGACATGAAACAGATCGGACGTTCCGTCCTTGGGTTGGTCATACTCCTCCAAAATTGCCTCGATCGCACGGTCGACAAGCTTGATGCTCTCGGGCAAAAACTTGGAAAGCCAATCCTTGTCGGTTTGCCAAGCATTCGCAGGAAATTTGCTGCGGGGTATATCACGATTGGGATACGCGCTGTAGTAGTCATTCTTGGGTCGATCTTTGGGGTCTTTTCCGAGCGTCCATGTTCCCCACTTTTGTTCCATTGCCTTCCGATCTGCATCGCTCATAGGTTGTCCTCGCATAGTGTAGGTGTGCCGCCCAGGGATCGATTCGGTTTTTGCCACGACAACAGGGGCCGGGAGGTTTCCGTTTGGTTCTTCTTTCTTCGCTTCCGTTGGAGGTGGGGTTGCTGGCACCGTCGGTGGAAGTGTTGGAGGAGGGGTTGCTGGCTCCGTCGGAGGAAGCGTTGGAGGAAGTGTCGGAGGAGGGGTCGCTGGTACCGTCGGAGGAAGCGTTGGAGGAAGTGTCGGAGGAGGGGTTGCCTTGACGGTTGGATTCGCTGTTGGAGTGGCAGTCGGAGGCGAAGTCACGGGCACTGGCGATTTTTCCTCGACGGTCCCACCGAGGACTCCATGTGTTGTCTCCGCCTCGGCATGCGGGTTGCTGCTGGTGGTGGTTTCAACATTGTCACCGAGGGTGTATTTTTTGAATTCGAGAATGTCCGTGGCAAACAGGATCGTTATCCCAAACATGACAAATGCTAGGGTCTTCCACAGAGTGCTTGCCATACTACGACCATGATTCGATCCGCCAGCTCCATTGCTATCCCCGGAATTTCTGATCAGGCCTTCTGTCTCTTCGTCATCGCCGGGGGTGGATCCCAGGGCCGAAAGATTTTGGATGGTCTCTCTCGTGAGACTTTTCCCCTTCTTCCTAATATTCTTCATGGCAAGGATCGAAACGTCTTATTTTTTCCGATAATGGGCAACGTTGGAATAGCTTGATGAACTACCGAACGAAAGGAAGGTGAAGTTTCTGAGCACTGTCTTGCTACGGATATCAGGTCTTCAAACCTCTAGAGAATGAATCGGCGAAAGTCACATGGTGATGAGACAACAAGAAGTGTGTATCGTTGAGGATAAGATTAAGCCTTACCGTACTCGTACTGTTACCATAATAGAAGTAAGGTTAAAGTTTACAAGTTACTGGTATGACTCGCGCCTTGATGTGCCTCTTTCCAACATTCCAAACATTCTCAATCCATTCGACAACTTTGGGTCACCCCGGACACAATTATTTCCGTTCGTTCTACAAGCGACTAATACAACTGGTAATTTACTACGCAGTATGTACGTAAATTACGTACATCATGCAAACTAAGGTTATTCCATATTCGAAGGCTTTAAAATTTGTCCCACTTTTTTGGAAAAAATACTCACAATACCTCGTCCGGGTCATTTTTTGAGAGAGAGAAAATCTATTGCGCGAGGCACAATCGTTTGACCGCGCAACAACTGGTACGAAACCTGGTACACGTAAGTTACGTAAGGCTAAGGTTTTACCTGTACCGGTACTCGGAATGGTAATTGCGTTTTTGGCTGCCGGTTGGCGGACGGACACGCTTAGTGAACAGAAGATACCGGTGCTGGCAGCAAGCACCCTTACGCCCTTACACATACCGGTAGGGCTTGTACGCGGTGACCGTAACTAGGTTACTCGTAATCACGATTTGACTGTCGAAACTCTTTTTTGAGATTCGATTACAGAATTTCTTCAATTCAACAAAATCAAAGATTTCACCGAGAACATCTACCGTACCAGTATCGAGTAAGGTTACTATTTCCATAGTGCTAGTATCTATTAACAAAAAGCAGTGTCTGCGTACTTCTCATCAACTAAAACCAGAATCAACATGAGATCAGTCATGAATCTAGCGCCACAGGGCAACATTTTGACGCGTCGCTGTCGTGGGAACTCGACAATCCGCGTACGGCAGGGACTCACATCAAAACTCGATTCGATGAACAATTTCCACTGTGAACCCAAACCACGCATGATTGAAACCCCTTTGTACCCTTCTCTGCGTTTCTATGGTTCTACAACACAACACAGCCAACGGCTACCTCACGACCTGGGTGGATGCTCGAACTTCGACGGATCGATCCCGGTTGACTCAACCAAGGATGATCTGCAGGCATGGGAACGTGAGTGCCACGCACTTTTTGCCGTATTGGCATCGAAGGATATTTTGAAAACCGACCAGCTCCGACGCGCCATAGAAAATTTGACCCCCGATCAATATTCTAGTTGGAGTTATTATGGGCGATGGAGCGCTGCAATGGCGAGCCTTTTGTTGGATCGGGGGTTGATTTCAAACGACGATCTGAGGCACTCTTTGTTTGGAAAAGAAGAGAAGAATGAGGTTTCTTCACTATCATCGAAATTTCAAACCGGGGATGGAGTCCGGGTGAAGTCTTTCCAAGAGGGGGTCGAGTGGAAACGACCACACATTCGTACACCAGGTTACATATACGGCGTTAAAGGACGAATTGTTGATGTTTGTGGCAAATTTGGAGACCCCTCATACTTGGCCTTTGGCCTCGAAGCTCCTAAAGTATGGTTGTACAGAGTTGTGCGTAAAAATGTTACGTTACATGATTTCGATGGCATGTTCGCGTACCGATGCATCAGTCGCTGTCGTTTTATGATTCACCATTCTTTCCATTTCTAATTCTATGAAACACCTCAGGAAATATCCATGGAGGATCTGTGGCCAGAACAAACTTCCGAAAAAGACACTTTGAGCGTAGAAATATACGAGCACTGGCTGGAACCATCAAATGTGGATTCAGGACACGACTTTGAAAACATTGCACTACTGAATCACGAAGATGACGGTCGGGATTGTTCACACGAGCATCACCACCATGGTGATCATTCCCACGATTCACGAAACATAATCGAGAAACGTGCTGTGGAAAACTGAGGGGCCTCCTCGTCCTGGCAGGGAATTCTTCAGGGGACTTCTTCAAGTAATATTGGATAAAAGACTTGTGTCGAGGGAAGAAATCAGAGTCATGATTGAAGGCCTGGACTCTGCTGGTCGGAATTTGGCGGGACGTGATCTAATTGTAAAGGCCTGGTCGGATCCTAGGTTTGAAGAGCGCCTGCTTGAAAATGCAGCGAGCGCAGCTATGGAACTGGGAATTCACACGTCCAATCCAAATGCACCCACAGTGCTCACCGTTGTGAAGAATACTCCCTCAGAACACAACCTTATTGTATGCACTCTATGCAGTTGTTACCCATCCGGTCTGTTGGGCATTGCACCAGCTTGGTACAAGTCGAGCGAATTTCGATCTCGAGCCGTCCGTCAACCGCGAGAGGTGCTCGAAGAATTTGGAACCCTACTTCCGCAAAACACTTCAATCCGAGTTCACGATTCCACGGCTGACCATCGCTACCTTGTGCTCCCACAGAGACCAAAGGGAACGGAAAGTTGGTCCGAAGAAGATCTTAAACGAGTTGTCACGCGAGATTCAATGCTTGGTGTCACATATCCCTATAGTTTGAAAGAAAGATGGAACTATCGATTTAAAGGAAAGAGAAATTGGTTTGATAAGCTGCATCTTTATATCGACGTTTTCATTCAACCGAGCGATCTTGTCAGCTGAATCAAATTTCCTTTCGACTTGAAATGTGTAACTTTCAATAAAATAATGATACTGGTATTTTCATTTTTTTTCTGTGAGAACTATTTCATTCGAGACTCAATTTTTCTAAACAGAACACCTGATGCTGATTCGTTCAAGGTCACTCAAATAGTCTGACTCAGACTCAAGAGACTGTTTCTGGGTGTCGAAGTCTGGAAAAATGTCCATCGCTGTTCGAAGTTACAATCTCCAACCGTCGCGTCAGAATGGTGTCCGACGCTTGGGCTACCAATTCATAATTGCCTAGTGAAACGGACGATGTATTTTTCCCGGGATTCCACATGGTGAAGTCTTTCCATGTAAGTTCAAATTCTAGAGTATGGGATTCTCCTGGGAGCAACTGGTTGGTTCCTTGGAAGTTGATCAATTTTCGTCGCAATTTTCTTTCCTTGTTCTCTCCGACCGTCGCAAAATCGTGCATTTTTGTGTCCTCGTTTTCGTTATTTAAAGGACACCAAAACAGTAGAATGGTTTGACTACTACTGGCTGTATGTGGGCCAAGATTTGTCACTCTTAGATGAATTCGTGATGGCATGAATTCTTGTAGTTTTAGCGATGGAAGGTTTCCGCCTTTGCTTTCAGTGTTATCAACATCGTTTACCCAATCCAGCTTCCAATTGCTATACGATAGACCGTGTCCAAAGGTGAACTCAGCCTCGCCAGTGTAATACATATACGTTCTACCTACTCCTACCCTCAAGCCCATTTCCGTTAGGGGCAGTTCGTCGACGAAGGTAGGTGGGTACACTGTAGCCGCGAGTTTTCCAGTAGGATTGTAATCACCAAATAAAACATTGGCAATAGCAGATGAACCTGCTTGTCCTCCATATCCAGCCGACAAAATTGCACCTGCTTTGTCCTTCTCATCACCAAGCGAGACGGTACCTCCGTGTATCAACACAATGATAGTCTTATCACCAGCAATATCTAGTATTCCTTCCATCAATTTAGGTTGCAGTCCAGGTAAGGTAGTCTCATTTCGATCATGGCCCTCGCTTTCTTGACTTTGATCTAATCCGAGCACGAGGATCACAGTATCAGAATTGCGCGCAAGTTCTATTGCCTTCTCAATGTCAGAAATAGTTCCATCTGAGATACTGCATCCCACCATAGATTTGACTTCATCCGGAAATTTCACTTTTCTTTTGATCGCTTGCAAAGGACTTTCAACGCAGCTAAAGTCTTTGTTGATACCTCCATCACTGCGGCACCCACATTTGGCGCCGTGGTAGTTCCCCATAAGTGCCCCATGAGCGTTGATGTGTGGACCGATGACAGCCAATGACTTCCTTTCATTCTTATCCAGAGGCAAACGACTGTTCTCGTTTTTAAGTAATACGATACTCTGTAATGCTGCTTCCAAAGCCAATTGCTGATGTTGCGAAGAATCAATTGAAGCGACATCTACATCAGGATTCATCGTACTCTTCTTATTTGAGTCAAATAAACCGAGACGAAATTGAATCCTTGCCATCCTTTGAAACGAATCGTTGATGGTGACTTCATCCACCCGACCTTCAGTGTAGGCAGTGAGCAAGCTATCTTGAAAGACACTTCCACAGTTCACGTCAACTGAGGCATTTTTGGCCATTGTCTGGTAAATCATAGATTTAGTGACAAAAGGCCGATCGAGATGGAATAAGATCCCAATTGATTAGACAGAATATTAAAAAGAAGCGGAAATTGAAGGGAAAATAGATTCTGACAATCGAAAACTTACTGAGGCCTGGACGTAATCAATAGCGAAGTGATGACCGTGAACAATGCTACTCAGAGCTCCGCAATCCGTTACAAGATACCCCGTGAAATTCATTCTCTCCCTAAGCACATCTTTCAAAAGCCAATTACTGGCACAAGTGGGTTCTCCATTCACCGCATTATAAGAACACATCACACCCACAGCGTATTTAGTGCACTCTTCGAATGGTGGTAAATAATAGTTGTTTAGGTCGTAATCGTCGATTTCCGCATTAAAACTGTGGCGATCGTAGGTGCCCCAGTGTTCCAAAGAGTTCCCAAGAAAATGTTTGCAGCAAGCAGCCATTCTTAGGTCACTGCGATCATCATCACCATCTGAGATAGAAGTAGCCTTTGACTGCTCACCTTTATCGTCCTTCAAACCTGTCCCTTGCAATGCTCGCACAAAAGCCTTTGAGTACTGACTCGTCAAAAATGGGTCCTCTCCTGATTCCAGCGAGCAAAAGAGGAACTGTTCAGTGATCTGTCATTTGTTTGCTTTCCACATGTCGGTTATCATAACTCACCTGGAACTTCTTGATTTCGACCCCAACGTGGGTCTCTTTGCATGTTTATAGTGGGTGACCTATTAATTCAAAACAATGAAGTGAAAGTCGGATTTTTGAGAGATGGAGATAGTATCGGAGAGTGTTGCAAGTGTACGCAAACAGACAACAGTCAAAGAATTAATCCACGGACCAATATGTCAATCCATCACCGATATCCTGCTTGTGTAAACGCAAATTTGAAATAGCTCTTCCTTGGATTCCGATGGCATGACCAACCATCCGGTACAAAGTTCGATTGAATGCATTGCCCATAGCTGATGGCGAAGGAAAGTTTGTTGGACACACGCATTGACCTTTATATTCAACGCATGGTTCCAATGGTCCATGCAAACCTTCTGACCACCACATGTAGGGAGGAATCTTCAAAGCTTCGTATCCCGAGGCATTGTGTCCCATCATCGAAATTTTGGTCTCGATGGGAATACGGTTCACATAATCCAAGATTCTCTCATCAAGATCTATGGTCATGTCACAAAAGGGCATGTTCTTTGTTTCATCGTCTCTGCAAACATCGGACCACAGCGGTTCTGCGTGGCACGTTTGCCTCAAACTGGAAAGTATAAAGAGGGCAGCAAATGTCGCCGACAAGACTGTCGTCATCTCTAAAATTGAAATCGATTTTATTCCTTCGATCACGATGTTCTCGTGAGGTAGACCTCCCTTCGAAGACAAGCCCTATCCTCTCGATGATGAACCTCTAAACACACCAGCGTATTGTTGATGTATTCTGCCGTTTCTTCACGTCCAAAAGAGAGAAGAGTTGCTCTCGACAAAGAAAAAATTGGGACGGATCGAAGGATCGACGTGAACGACAAACCAATCTTGTTTTCTCCAAATTTCGAAAAAATATCTTTGTTGTGATTTTATTGTGACACCTATGAACTTAAATCAGACGAGTCAAAAATGTTAATGTTAAACAACTGTTAAGGGAAGGTAATACGTGAAGTTACGGGTCATCGTTACCTGTACGGTAAGATCTTACCTTGTACTCGTACTTTTTGAGAAGTGAAGACATCACTCTTTCTGTCGATAATCTATGAAAAAGCAACCTACATGACAGAATCAGTTGTACGGTACTTTATGGATGGAGGCAACCATTTATACACTCCAAGTTGAAAGTAGAAAACGTTCCAAGGAATGAAATGGGAACCACAAAAGAGTAAGAGTTGCTGCTGGAAAAGGAGGGGGTCGACGAATTTGGGATGCAGAGGAAGAAGCTTGTTGTTGAAAGCAAGAGCTGCTGCTATTTGTCACTTAGCATGCACAAATGAAGGTGTACTGCTGCAAAGAAAAGAACTCATTTAGGTGATTGTACAGTAGATGTATTTGGCTTACTTGGATTACGTCAAACTTATTCAACCAACAATTCTATGGAATGTCGAGTCTATCTCCAATTTCATAGTTTGGTTTGAACAAACATTTAATTTAACAGTTACAGACATTTGTAATATCAAAAGAAAATGCGTCGGTATTGCAATTCAGGAAAGAATGTGATAAGGCATCAATTGCGCTTCTAAGAAAATCGACGCGCTTGTCTATCCTTGGGGGTGGAGGAGAATGCGAAGTAGATCGACATCAATCTCCCAGTAGCAAATGAACAAGTTGTCGAAGAAGCGTTATTTCAGATTACATTCTGATATCCATCGACTGGTGAGGTGGAACTACCGTTGAATTTGACAATTGCGTAGTATTTATTTGGGAGGAATATTGTAGTAGATGGAAACACTGTGACCTAGGATGCGCGGCGTATGACAAATTGCATCCGAACATACGAAAGACTCGTTTGCAATTTGTATCCAATCAAATCAAACGGTCAAACGAATAAGTAATTCAATTCAACTCAAATATTCGGTACAAGGCTACTTCCTGGCTCTTGTCGACTGACCTGACTACAATATTGGAAGGAAATCACAGTCCTGAGGTGCTCACAGGTCGAGAAGCGAATGGGATTTTGAACATCTGAAAGTGGTCGCAGTAATATCCTGTTGAAGAGTTTAACGGTGGTCAATGTCGATCGTATGCTAGCAGATTGCGCTATTTCACAGCTCTTGTTTCGCTTCGTTCCTTGCCTTCTCTTCTTCTTCTGATCTTTCTGCCTTTCGTTTCTTGAATTTTGCGTACAGCGGATTTCTTAACGACTCGTCAGAAAACAAAGGCTTATACGCCTCGGGCAAGTACTCAGACTCGCTTCCGCTCATTGTGGTCACGATAGCAACCTCCAGAGTACCAACCTCGACGTCTTCTTCGCCTTCATCAGCAGTTTCGACAATTGCAACTCGCAAACTGGTTTTGGGCTTCGGCATCTCAAAAACCTTCGCATCATCCAAGGCAACATGAATGATGTGTGAACCATTTCCGAGGTCGTCGGAGTCGGACTCAGCTAGACACACAATTGCTCGCTCAATAGCTTTCGGGATTACACTGCCTGGCAAAGAAAATAGTTCATTCCAGCCTTGATCGCTGCTATTCATTAATCGCAACTTATAGCGATTGTAATCCCCCATGCTATTCAAAAAACCAAAATCTACCCAGTTGTATGCCAAAGGAACACTGCACAGACCTCGATTTCTGTGCATCCCTTTCCCATAGCTCACATCGAGGGCGGGTAAAACATGGCGTATCATTCCCGATCGGATGTGCAGTCCCACTGCCAGTTTTATCTCTGGTCGTTTCAAATCGACTGGTTGGAAGATTTGATCAATGGAGGTCGCTGTCACAAATCCACTCGCAGCACCTGTCTCTTGATCTGGTATCCTTACTAATCTTCCATCGGATTCTAGAAACCAGTTGGGCCAGCGCTCGATAAATGATGCCGGCAGCGACTCCTTGCGTCCAATATCGTTGAGATTGGTGATTTCGACAAAGTTTCGGGTCACGACCTCGTGCTCATCGGAGCTTTTGGGGCTTCCCGTTGGTCCTCCTCCGGAAGAGAAACCCTCAGCTAGGTTAGCAACCAGAAGCAAGAAAAGACAAGCAGGTCTGTATAACATGGTGGCGGATGAAACTTCTAACGGGTAGGCGAATCGTAACGGCGCACGGTAAGGAAAGTTTGTTGTTTTGAGAACGGATTTCAGATTTCACGGTGATGATTGATCGTTCCGTGCGATAAGGATTGTTCTCCGTAAGGCTACTGAGTACGAAGAATGGTTCACAGCTCACGGTTCACAGCTCACGGTTCACAGCTCACGGTTCACAGCTCACGGTTCACAGCTCACGGTTTACAGCTCATAGCTCACTCGGTATCGGCACGAGTAACATACGTACCTACCACGTCTTCTGTCGTTGGATTGGAGCAGGTTGTCAATGTCACGACGTAAGCGTAAGTTACTGGTACAAGTATCCTACCCAGGACCGTACGTAGTACGTACCTTCTAGAAGTACTGTAGGTCTTACTGCTACTTGCACGGATTATGCGGAATTCTGGACGTCCCTTTGGATGGAGGTGAAGGTAACCTTAGCCTTATCAGGTAAGGCTTATCGTTTTCATCTCCACAGAAAGTCAAATTCGAGTCATATTTTGTCCTCGTTCGTAATGTATTACGATACCGTATGCACTGTATGGCACAACCATGAGGATCATAGATGATAATCTTGTTTTGATTGTTGAGATGATTGATTGATGATTCACAAGGGTGTGAAAAGTGAAAACTCAGTCCAAACCCGGTGCAAACTGTTATCAATAACCATTCCTTTTTGGCTGTTGCGACTTGACCAGGAACAATTATTCACGCAATCCAATAGACCCTGCAATCTCTTTAGCCATTGCCATTGCCACTGCCACTGCCATTATTCAAGCAATCCAATAGACCCTGCAATCTCTTTAGCCATTACCATTGCCATTGCTACTGCCACTGCTATTGCCACTGCCATTGCTGTGAGAACGCACCAACAGCAAAAACGCATCGTCACGGCACTAGTCTCCGAGGTCAATCGAGCGGAGCCGCTGAACATCACCATGGCTCAGGCTACCACCAATGGATTTGCGCCTCTGCCGATCGATGCCCAGAATGCCAAACCCATCGAAAGAGCCGTCAGAATTATCGTTGTCGACAAAGGAGACGAACAAACCAATGGAGAAACAAACAACATGGCCGTTGATTCACACAAAAATTCCTTTGAAAACGAAGTCTTGGAGATCGAGTTGGACCCGGAGGAACAACGACTCTTTAATACGCTGAAAGAAGCTGCCGACGCATGGACGGAGGGAAAATTATCGCTGGACAAAAAGACGGTTCAAATACGCATCGCCGGAGGCTGGGTTCGTGACAAGATCCTGGGATTGCAAACTCACGACGTCGACATTGCCTTGGACACTTGCACCGGTGTGGAGTTTGCCCAGGCCGTGAAAGAGTTTTATGAAAAGGGTCACGCAAATAGCAAAGATCCCAAGGACAAAATCGGCAAAATAGGAGTGATTGCTGCGAACCCGGCCCAATCGAAACACTTGGAAACAGCATGCGTCAGGATTTTTGGAAACGACGTCGACTTTTCGAATCTGCGTCACGAGACCTATGCCGAACACTCCAGGATACCAGACACAGTGATGGGGACACCACTCGAGGATTCCTATCGACGAGATTGTACCATGAACGCTCTTTATTACAATCTCAACACGAACAGCATCGAAGACTGGACGCGTCGGGGACTGGAGGATCTCTTGAAAACGAAAGTAGTGCACACTCCCCTGGACGCTGTTCAAACATTCCGGGACGATCCGCTTCGGGTATTGCGAGTCATTCGATTCGCGGTGCGGTACGAAATGGAACTCTCGGACGAAATCAAGTCCGCCAGCCAACTATCACAAGTCCACAACGAACTGCGTCGCAAGGTTAGCCGAGAACGGGTGGGAAACGAGCTGGAGGGCATGCTCTCTGGGAAACACGCAAATCCAGCCAAGGCAATGGACTTGATTTGCAAATTGCACCTGGGCGGTAGTGTCCTGTACCTGCCCACCGGTGTGGACATTATGGGAACCATCGGACAAACCCGGCTAGAGCCTGCTACGTACATGCGGGCAGGTGCGGACGAGGAGGATCTCTCCCCTCTTCGAGCTTGTGCATGGGAAGAAACACAAGAGTGCCTGCGAGTATTGTCTGCGGTCTTGGAATCGTTTGTTGGCAACCACAACGCTTTCACAACCGTGGATGAAAGACTTGTCTATTTGGCTGTATTTGTCTTGCCTTATATGAAACTACAATACCTCGAGAAACAAAAGACGAAAAGCGTAGTGGACTACATGGTGCGAGACGGTATTAAATTCAAAAACAAGGATGCAATGTACATGGATCTCGTGACGCAAAATCTGGACGAAATGATTCTGCTTCTTGAGCAGCAACACCAACAAACGTCTACGACAAACGGCACTCCGGCTTTGCGACTACAAGCTGGATTGCTCCTGCGATCGGCAAAGGAAATGTGGGTGACCACCCTTGTAGTTGCGACTGTCGTCCTGTCGCGAAAGTATGAAACATCGCTGGATGTTGGCTATTGGAGCGCCCGTGCCAAGGAAGTATACGAAACAATTGTCGTCGGGATGAACCTAGACGAAGGCTGGAAGAAAAAGCCTCTCATGAACGGCAAGGACTTGATTCGAGTTCTTGAATTAAATCGTGGCCCGGAAGTCGGGGTATATATGGAAGAACAAGTCAAATGGACGTTGACAAATCCTACGGGAACCATCGAAGAGCTCCATGGACATCTCAAGAGATTCAAAAGCAATAGGGCACTCGGGAACGACGACGAGGATGTGCAACCAGTTTTGAAAAAAATGCATCTCGAGGAAAAGTGTCGTTTCACATCGTCTCGATGAAGACCTGTATCAAAATACAATAAAGAACCAATCCAGGTATCACACAGAATCGGTAGAATCAATTAGCGAGCGATTGAATGAATACCTCCAGGGTGGCTCCTCTCGATTTGTAACGCAATACTATTACACCGTACCGAAGCACAAATAGTCTGCCATTTGATACGGTGATACAAACACTTACGTGCGAACTCTTCATACGGGGTTTAGCAAACCATAAGATAGGACCTTTCAGGTGCCCCGCAATGTGTTGGAATCGTCTCTACGATGGATTTATTGACAAGATATTTCAGAGACAGCCACATAGACGAAAAAAACGGATTTTGATTATTTGAACAAACTAAAATAGTTTACATTGCTTCAATTATTAAAATATTGTACAGTGTTGAGGACCCTGAAAAAGCCATCAATGGATGTGGTCAAACCTTGAAAGACTGTCTTTCAATAGTATCAAAATGCTGCTTTGATTCAACTATTCAACTAACAGAAACTTAGAGATCCATGAGGAAGACAGAGCTTGGAGACGCCAAATCGACTTGCCCAAATTCTCCTTCTTCACTCTTCGTCTGGTTGCTTTAGTTTGATGTGGTTCCGAGATATCCAAAGAAGCAACATTCCAATCATTGAGTATATCAAAAGTATTTCCATTGGAACTTCGTAATTTCCCGTAGCATCTCGGAGCCACCCAAACAAAATGTTTGTAAGATTTAGCAACGATCCTAGCACCTCAACGACGGCAAAAGCCATTCCAAGGTGTTCCGGCGAACAAGTCTGAGGAATGATGGCCATGCAGATTGGTATGAAGATTCCGTGAGCAATGGATATCCCTATTAAGGGTAGTACCGCACCGCCAGGAAAATAGCTTTGGATGGTATCTGCGGGTATACAAGCAAGTGCGGCTATACTGACAGAGGCCAGGGCGGCCGCGAAGAGAAGCACCGGCACAATCCCGCCTGGACTACGATAAGCAATAAATCCGACTAATGGGCTGGCAAGGGCAAACAATTCGTGAAAGCTGGATTTCCTGCCGGCTGCAACGGCGCTCACTCCGAATTTTTCCTGCGCGAGGAGTGGTGTAGGTTAGCCGCAAAGAACTTGTCGCATCTCTTTCGACTGGCACATAGTCGAACGCCGTGGGTTTGTGCCAAACGAACACATATCACACACGTCAAGAGGTCTACACTTACCATTAAGAAAGAATTTGAGTTCCGAGTGAACACTTTGAAGACGACGACAAATATTGCACGTCCGATGGCCACAATCCAAAAAGTCATCGGTAGATTCTCAAAGCATGCCGTGACACTTGAGTGTAAACTAGACCCTGGCAAAATATTCCTTTTTATCCTTCGACGAAGCAGACTGCTCACCAGAAGATTGACCTGAAGGTTGACTCGGTTTTTGGGATGTTTGTATTTGAAGGTTTCGCGGAAGTGGCGCACTGCCAAACCACCAGGCATACAAAATACCGGCAACCAAAGACACCAGTTGTACAAAGCAACATGCTAGGATTCCTATCCAAATATTATTCTCGTTGGCTCCGGGATCACCAAGAACAGATTCTCGTCGGTATGTTTTCGTCCTGTTGTGATAATACTCAAATACAAAATCGTCGTCATCAAAGCATTCCAGATTAATCACATTCTGGATACATTTGTGGGTGAATGACCGCGTCTTCTTTTCGGTTTCGATCAACCAAGGAAGAGATATTTTGCTGGCCATCATGGCAATGTTATTCATCGCTACCAACACTCCCTGCGCAAAAGCTCCATCACTTCCATAAAAGGCGTGTGCTACAAATGTCCGCGAGGCCACTACGACGCATCCTTCGCCCAAACCAAAAATAGTTGCACCCACCAAACCCATTGGAATACTATTTCCCACTTCGAGACCGTACCCATAGACAAAGATGCCTAGCAATGATATTGCAAGAAAGCAAATAGCTGAATAGGATGGTGTTCGTGATGTTCCCAAGCAACTGTGACGACTCGATGCCATGAAATTCCGGAAGCAGTTTGAGATTCGGTTCTTTCTTTGTTTTTTGTCGTCATGTTCCCTCTGCTTGTCGGCCTTGTAGTCCAGCATTGCACCTCCTACAAGTGTAGCGACTGGCAACGACATGAGCGAGAGCATTAAACTATATGTTGTTGCGTTCATTAATATAGCTGGATCGTGCATTAAATATTCTTCGAATGACGATTGCGCAGCTTTGAAAAACTTGACTCCAAAGGGTGTGATCGCAACAACAGCTAAGATGATGAAACGATTCTCATGGCGATATTCCATATGTTTTTGCATCTGTGCCTGTTCGCTGTAACGATCTTCGTCCTCGTCATCGTACCCGACGTTGTTTTCACCATTGGGAAGCAATAATGTGCACTCGTTTTCTGTGTTGTTACTCATGACGGAATCGGCAATCGTTTCATCCGATGTCGATTCTTGAAATTCGTCATACTCATTCCCAAAACAAATATTCTCGCTCACTCCCAAAGTACCGTAAACACCAGGAGGTCCTTCTCTGTTGTCCAATATCATTATTGATTTTTTATCACTTCTCATCAACTACGTTTTGCTTGTGTTGATGGCTCCAGGGAATGCAGAATGAGATTTTTAGTGAGTCTTCCTGAGTGCAGGTTTCAACCACGTTCCCCTCCGCCTCTGGATGAACGTCTCGCGCTCTTGCGTCTCGGGAAAGATAAAAACAGCGTGCTGCGTTCAGAATAGGGAAATTGTAACAGTTGAAACGTGATATTCCAATTTACAGCAGAGATGAGCCTTAGTCAATCAGGTACAGTGCCGTTTGATGATGCTAAATGTTGTGCCTTCGTTAGAGACTGGCGGCAACTCCGGAGGACCGGAGGACCTGAGGAGGCTTGTTGAAGAACAAGAAGAAGGTGTGAGAAAAAGTGAAATTTCGACAAACGAACGTCCATCGAACTTGTTCGTATCGTTGGCCAATTACTGCCGGTACACAATAGAAAAATGAGACTGTTTCCTATTAATTGTGACCAGTATGAGTACGAAACACGAAGTAACACGCGTAAGGCACGTACGAACGAGAAAAAATAATACGGAGTACGTGACAAAGTGAGGTAAGCCTTAACCTTACTCGTATGAAGTAGAAGTGAAATTTTACGACGAAATGGGATCCATTACCTTTTTAAGGTTACATATCATCAGCATCATCATCATGGTGTGTATTCCATGGTTCATTCATTCATGGCTAACACAAGTTTACGAATAAGGGTTCACTTTTTGCACTTGTTGCCAAAAACAATACTAAGTACCTACGAATAATACTTACCGGTACAGTAATTCGTAGCAATAATCCCTTATTGAAAATCTGGTCCGGTGTGAAAAAAAATCAGCTCATAACCAATACTAAGATTACTTTCCTTGCTGGTAAGTAAGATTAACCTTATTTCGTATCAGAGACTTGTAACGGAAGCGCTATCCCGACCATTGGTCCGGGTATGAATTGCGTAACTCACTTGTTCGGGCTTTAAATTTTATACGGTAAGTTAGGGAAAGGCGATCTTAAATTTTTTTCTACGACTAGTAAATTTACTTCGTTGTACTTTGCGGTTCGTACCGGTACGTGTACGTACCTCGCACGAGTAAAACTTACATCTATTCAGCTGGTAAGGTTTATCATAAGATTAGAAAGGAGTTTTAGTACGAAATAAACGTGATTCATACCGGTACGTATCTGGTACGTACTGTTCTGATTGGTGAGTTTTGGTCCAATCAATCTCTCAATCAAAGATTGTGTTTTGAGAGCAGAGCACAGACGGCGCGCACCTTAATAAGGTCACTTTCACGGGTTTTTTGTTTTTGAAAAATGCACGAAGCTGTAATATACGTACGGTAGATGATGACTTCGGCGGAGTCATCGATTTCAATCCATACAAATGGACTAAGTTACCGCATTAGAGGGCGAATAATTACTATCAAGAGGTTACATACCGTACAATATCTGAGCCGTGTCGATCCGGAATACGGTACGCACCGGGAGATTAGCAAAGTAAGGTTACGAAGCACGAGTACCGGTACGGGTACAAGAAATTGTAGTATTGCGAAGTTCGAAGTAAGGTTAACTTACTACTACCACGTAGGTTACCTGTATTCATAGGAGTTTTTTTCCCCACCCTTTTTTTATTATTACTGTATTTTTGAAAATGTTTCGTGCACATTACACTTGATTTATCGATAAGACGCGACGAGCTTCGTGTAAGTAATAACTGGTAGCCGGTATGTTCTTCAGTCAAACCTCTCAGACCGCCATTGTACCGTATGTACGAGTACCCGTACGTGTTTTACTCGTATTCCATCGTCGAAAAACATAAAACGGAAGAGAGGTATTTTGTATTTTTGCATGGAAATTCCGGAGAGAGCACGGATATTCGAGTGCCTCGCAGTGCTCCTCAATGCCTCGGACTTGTTTGTTGGTATCTTTTCTTCTTACCCAGAAAAATTCAATTTTCAAGCACCAAGCTCAACTACACAACATATCAACAATACAACTGATACTTTTTGAATGAGATAGCACTGGATTCATCTGGAGTCAACCTCTGGCCAGCCCGCGTGGCTCTCCCTCTCAACCTGTTGCACAAACAATAATCTATCGTTGAAACGAAAACGCATCGGTGATTTTTGAAATATCGACGCCAACCTTCGTCGCATACCGTCCGGTGATAAAACAAGGACAAGACAGTCAGCGGAAAAAATGTCAAAATATTCTTCTTGTGCCGAATATGTGGCAACGGCTAAAGCCACATACTGTGGCGATGGTCAAGGTTTAGACAATTACGAAAGTTACACTGAGAATGAAGATCTCGAAAGCAACCTGAGTCATCATAGTCATTGTTCTTCTTCATTCGAAAGCATTAACAAACCGATTGTTGTAGGGTATGCATTTGGCCCCAAGAAAATGAGTACAATGGGAATGGTATTGGCGGAGGCAAGCCGTGTCAAAGTAATTCACGAAGAACTAGAGGAAGACGGATTCAATGAGGACGGTGAACATGACCACGACGATGTGAATCTATTTGGCGAACAGTCAGAGGATCCGTCCTTATTGACAAGCTTTGCCTTGAAAGGTCTCGAAGAAGAAACCTCAGGTACAATGCGGAATGGTGGTGGAAACTGCAACGTAAAATCAACAATCATTACACTTGGAAACTCGAATGACACCGATATCCAACACATTGTGCGGTATTTTCGTTCCAGTTGTTCGTCGGCTGCAGCCTCGGCGAGTATTGCAAGCATGGGCGAAACAACCGCATCAACGTCAACGCCAACGATCACAACAACAAACAGCTCCTCCACCTTCAATACATATAAACAACACCAGCGCAATAGCGGCAGAGGGGAACGGAATCGATTTCCAGTTCACATATCTTTTGTTCCCTTGGATCTCGACCAACCGCTAATGGATCAACACGGGGGGAAATTCGATTTGATTCTTCACAAGTTGACTGAAGATATTCTGACGTGTTCCTTGATGCAAAACAACGATAACGACACCAATGATAGTAACAACATGGGACAGCAGGACCAAAAACACGGACGAACAATTGACGATCCATCTTGGAGACGTGTCCGCTCCCTCCGAGAGTATTGCTACATTGAGAACCCCAGCTGTTGCCTCGTAGACGATCCACAGCGCGTTCAGCTTGTAATGAGTCGTTCCCAAATAGCCCGTGTCCTACAGCGATGTCTGAATGGTGTGAAGACGTCGAGTGGGATTGCCGTCAAGTCACCTAGGTTTGTCGTCGTTCCCGAATGCGCTTCAAATGACGGTCAGAGGCAGCGCAATTCATTGAAGGAGCATGAACGAGTGAGAGAACTGAAAAAAGCCTTATGCGACAAAGATGAAGGGGACGGAGCGTTCTTATCAGCACCTTTGATCGTAAAGCCTATCATTGCAGCGGGAACCAAACAATCGCATTGTATGCTAATTGCGCTCAAAGAGTCGGCTCTTACGAAATTGCCACCAAAGTCTATCGTGCAAGAATTTGTGAACCACGATGCTACCCTCTACAAGGTTTATGTTCTGGGAGACTTTGTCAATGTGTACAAACGTCATTCTCTCCCCAACTTACCAGCAGATGTTTCCGATGCTACTGTCGATTTGGTAGAATTCGATTCGCAGAGACCATACCCCAAACTCAAGGATTTTGGCTTGGATACAGAGGGCTGTAATAATCATGATGCAAGGAACTGCAATGTTGTCACTTCTGATTTCACTGTCACAGTTGAAGAAGTCAAACCCATCGTCGACGTTCTAAGACAAGCCTTTGGTTTAGAACTTTTTGGTTTTGACATTTTGATGGGAAGCAACAGCGGAGAGTGCTTTGTAGTTGATGTCAATTACTTTCCGTCGTACAAGGAGGTTCCTCATTTCCCCTCGTTGCTAGCTCAGTACTTGACTCAACGGGCTTTAGAGCAGCGTCGCAAGGGAAGCTTGCGTGCTAATGCTGGCGCGATCACTAGCCCCAATGGCAGCAACTAGCCAATCCATTTAACATGGCATTTTGCAATACTGTGAAAGTTAGTAGTGAAAGAAGATTGCGGTCATAGTTGTAACGAGGAGAGTCGCGTGACTGAACAGGATCTTCTTGAAAAGTTGGAATGAGTTGAGTGGGGGGAACATGGAGTTTGGAAAAATGATTTTTTTTGGCCAACTACTATTTTTGGGACAAATGTCAAAGACCAACGCAATAAAAGCAGGAGGACGCATACGTAAAGAAGCTAGATTATAGACCATATAAAACATGAACAGCACTTCTAACTACATGTAGCATAATGCGCATCGAAGGAAATACATCCTATTCTCCCTTCTGCGCACATCAAAAAAAGTTCTTACTTCAAATTTGGTCGTGTTCGCGGTCAACAATCTCTCTTTTGGACGTACTATCCAAGGACCAAATACTTCAAAAAAATTGTTGGACAATTCTTTCTCACTCTTCAAGTTTCACTCCACCAAGCCCTGATTGCACCAACTGGGTCCCCTTTTACCTGCTGTACAATCTATGGCACCGGTTGTGGTGTTTACTTTGAGTTCTCCAAGCTCCATGTAATCATCCCACGATCTAACTGTTCCCAAACCATAGTGTTCCTTATTGACCAATACGAAGCTCTCACCGTCAGCCTCAATCTTTTCAGTTGTGTGCAATGGATATCTACACAAGTTTTTGATTCTTCTAATTGTTTTCTTCTGCAACCAACCATTCCCAAATCCTTTTTTTGCCCTTTGATTGCGATGGACAATGGTTTACCGAATAGGTATGTTAGTGTCAATATGAATCGATAAAAATTCGAACCAATAACCTTTGATCCACCATAAAAAAAGAACTCTGCATGACACAGCAAAATCTAAGAGATGAACTTACTGAGAATTGACGGCGCCAACAAATTTGGGAATACCCAAAGCCCCTGGTCGGTACTGATGAATAATTAAGTTTCTTCGAGGAGCATAAATATTCCAACCATTAGTCCAGGCACGCATCGACAGAAGAATTTCCTCTCCCATAAAGGTCCATGGAAGGTAAGGATCAAATGGAATGTCTTTCAGGAATTCCGCACGGAAAAACACATAACCAGCTCCAAGAAAAGGTTGTTGGGTGGGGCGCTTTTCGTCACCATTGTAACTAATACCTTGGTTGATGTGAATTATACCGTCCTTTCCATCATGTGGTATTCCGCAACCACATAGACGACAGCCCGGAGATTCGATCACGGTGTCGTTGGTAACTTTAGACCGGTCTATTTTCATTGTTTTCGGAACGAAACTCAATTGGTCAAAACCAGGCGGATACGTACTCAGAACGGATTTCGGATAGTTCTTGGTCAGCTTGATGTCTTCGATATATTTTGCATCCCATTGATCGGCAAATCGCAAATGAGCATCAATCTGCATGACGTATGTCTCACCACCCCAAAGCTTTGAAGCATAATAACGCGCCATCGAAGGTCCTTGACTATCCGTGTCATAAATGTACACGACCCGAATCTGCCCGTTATCGCAATATTTCGCATACTCCGGTAGGGCACAAAATTTTACGACGCCATTCACATCGGGCGGGACTTCCATTCGTTTTGTGACAGGTTTACCGTTTGGTTGTAATTCCCCGGTCTTTTTGGGACCGGTCAGACAAGGAGTACCACTGGTGTCGATGGTTCCGTCGTCCATTTGTTTCCCAAAACAGTTTTGAATCACGGCACCAACAAACACCTTGTCAGGGTTTTTGGCGTGTTTGAAAGCAGAAACTAGCGTTTCCGTGAGAAGATGCTCTCTGAAGGCAGCCAAAGAAATGAAGATCGACTCATCGGATCGAACCGGAAATATATTTTGTCCCCTGTATGCCGTGTCGAATGGTTCGAGATACTTGGCGACCAATTCATAAAAGTTCTCGAACGCTTTGTTTCCATCTTCGTCTGCCTTCATCCTTTCTACGTTCTTTTCGTGTAATTCAGCAAGAAATTTCTGCAACAAGGCAATGATGCCGGCCATTGACGGTCGTCCCTCCATCAAACTTGCGATGTAATCATTTGCATTTTCTACAGAATCGAAAAGAGGCAAAATCGGTACTGTCGGGAGTAGATATTCTGGGAGACCGTGCTCGACGCTGCCATCGTCATTTTCTAAATCCCTTGAATTTCTTGTCGAACCCAATGGTTCATCTCCTTTTTGGGTCAATTCCAACTGGTGAAACATGACAATTTCAATGCCGAAGACGAACAAAATAAATGCCGTGACCACAATCAAAAATGTCGTTTCACGCCTGATCCAAGGAAACAATGACGGCCCTTGATTTCTCTCCCGTCGTCGTGGCAACCACGCTGCCTTGTTTTGGTTCAGCATATCGATTCTGCCTGTTGTTGTTGTTTTTACAGGTACGCTCTAGGAAGTTCTTGTAATTGGAATCAGTGAAGACCGTCTAGAAGTATTTTCGCGGTCTTTTTCCGTTGCTCAATCAAAAGCTTGTGACGATATTCTGTATCACTGTAGTAGTGGTATTTCCAGACAAGTTATGATTAGACTGAATTTTTTACGCGAAGGTCGTGCTCGGACATCATCGAATCAATCTCCGTATTCGTACTCGTCGTTGTACTCGTACAATATCTCGTTAGGTAGTTCGTACGAAATACTACGAGTACCTCCGTAAGAGTTTTACTAAACTCTCTCATTACCCTACGGTAATTTCGGTACTTACCTCACTGAGAAGAGGTAGGTCCTAACCTTACCGGTAGGTTGCGTGTGTGGGAAAGAATACGAAGTACTTTTGATACTTGTAATCTTAGAACACGGCATGTGTGTTGGGGTGACCCCCCATCAATGAATAAGGTTTTTACCCAACGGTTGGATTCTTGTTATTATTAAACCGCGACCATAGTTTGATGTGATTGTACGACTGCAAGTAGAAGCACAGTGAGATTTAGAGCACCTTGTACACGTAACAGTTACATGCCATTATTGTTTTCACTTCGAGCATCGTTCCGTTCGAATGTGTACGTACGTACTGTACCGCATGGATTTGTTCTTCGTACAAGTAAGGTTTACCTGTACAAAGATGGAAATTTCTTTTTCTTTTTCAGTCTCATAAAAAATAATAATACGAAGTACCGGTAGTAGTAACTTACTTCGTACCGGTACGAAGTACTAAGGTTAATAAAAAAATATTTTCAATAAGAATAACGGTAGACGTAAAATACAGTGAATCTTAAATCTGAACGAAAACAAATATGCCATTGACCGATAGGTAAGACTCACAACATGTATTGAGGGTGCACCAGTTAGCGAACGACTTGGAACTTTCTTTTGCAGTTCGTATTTTCAGCATGACAATTCAAGACCCCACCCTCGACAAATCTTCATCGGGATGGAAAGTATACTTGTCATCAAATGCGTTGGACGAATGATCATACGGTAGAATCTTCTTCTTGAATCCCTACCAACACCACGTTTGCTCTTCCTGTTCCTGCTGATTATTTACAGCAGAAAAACAATTACAACCGTTCTTGTTGCAAACTCACAAATCAGGCAAGTGACAAGAGTACTACTACTAGTATTGGTAAGGTTACTACATCATGCTTGTTGTTTGATTTTGTCCACTCAAAATGGGCATTTGTTGAATCTCTTATTGCATTTTTAAGTCATTTAAATTTAGTCCTTAATGACAAGAACCTCAAAGGTTAGGACTGTGAGGATGAATCCCGAATAGCTAGTAAATAACCTCACTCTTTACTAAAATACATGCGATTATATCGGCAGTAGAGAGCATACGTACATTTTGCAGGTTATGAGCATCATTGACTATTCTCATCACCTATAACCAACAACAAAGTCAAACAACAACACAGCAGAGTGATTACTGCTTTTGCCACAACTGAGGAACACCCGGATCGAACCCAATCATTTTTCGAAGCCTGTCTTTACTAAAATACATGCGATTATATCGACAGTAGAGAGCATACGTACATTTTGCAAGGACTCTACAATGCTACAATGAAAAGGGCTGCCTCCTTATTTTGGGACAGACAGATATTTATTTGCCGTTGACTTCAATCATCAATGTCACAGGCATTTGGGTGATCATAGTAGTACTACTATAGTAGTAGTACTACTAGTTCCCTCCCTACAGGGATTGTATGATTTCTTGCTCAGCATTCAAAACCAGATAAAAAATGTCTTGTTGGAAACACCGTTGTATAATAGTACTCTCAAGTTCGAACAACTAATCGAATCGTTTCTCTCATTGATTTGGGAACGGGTCGATTGCTGTACCATACGAAGTAAGGTTCAGTAAGACTTACTTCATCAATCAACAAAAGATTCACATTCGAAATTACTTCTATTTCAACTGCGACAATGGGACTGGTTAGTTTTGTCATTGCATAAGACAAGAACTGGAGGCGCAACTTCAAACCTTTCCGAAAAAACGGTTGCTACCGTACTGAAAATACTTCGTGCATAATACTAAACCTTACTACTACTTCGCACCTCTAATCTTTTGTTTACCGGTAGGATTAGTTCGTCATGATGAATGCGTCTTCGTTGTGACCATTATTTTGTACAATTGCCTTGAGGTGAATTTGGAAAAATGACTAGAAGTAGAACAATGGTCACTAATCATCTTACTGTATGGAAAAAAAAAAAGAAAGGTTTGCGGGACTTGCTACCGGTATTTCGTATTTAGTTGAACTGTAGTGCGACGAAACTGAAATTCTTTCCGTGACGCAATGTACCAGAACATACCGTACAAGTATTATTCGTACTACAAGTACGAGTGCCAGATGTCTTGCTTTTGGTATTGGGTGAATATCAGCTTCAATAATCATGATCCAACGAAGTAAGGTTTACGTACAGTACGAATTCATGAGAGCAGCAATCGGGCCATTGATACAATCACGACTTTAATTTAAACAACGATCAACTCTATTTCTCAGAATACTAGATATGCTAAGAACGTATATTACAGTCGAAGCGTTGCGCATCGTCACTTTCTGCCTCTCTTTGACGGCTGTTGCCAGCAGCCTCTTTGAAGGTGGCGACGACAAACAACAACTCGTCGTTTTCGCAGGCCCCCACAGAACGTCAGAGACTAACGTCGAGGGATTCTTCTATAAATTCGCGCGTGGGGATAAACCCGCATACTACAAGGATGAGTCATTGCTTGGATGGAGTTGGCCACAAATATTAGGTACGCAGTATATTTCTCACGATAGTCTACTTTTTAGACATCTCTGGACTTGCACGTGGCCATTGCACTTTTCGTCAACTAACGTTAGTCGAAACCAACCTCACAGGCTTAGGATCGCCGCACAAAGCATACAATAAACTCGTGGAGGATTTCGACAAAAAAGACATTCAGAAAAAAATTATCGATACTTTGTTGAGCCATTCAGATCATGCCTCTCGTGGATTCATTATCGGTGGTGATGAGTTCGATCGAGTCGGCAAAACTGTCTGGTCTCACAGGGACGCAGAGGCTGCAATAAATAAGATTGCAGCTGCGACTGGTATTCCAACAAACGATATTACAGTGATTTTGCTCTACCAAAGTCCTCGAGTAGAGCAATGGTTGTCGATATTTACACACGAAATCACGGAAGATTTTGATAGTGGCGGCAACACGGGTTGGAAAGACTATTACGAAGAATACGTATGTGATCCCCAAACCACCAACAAACGGCTCGAAACGTTAGAAACAGCAATGAATCCTTTCCTGCTCTCGTCTTTGTACGTTGATGCCGGATATAACGTTGTTATGATTGATTTATATGGATTAGAAAAAGCAGGATTGATGGTTGAGCACGTGATTGGTTGCGAAATCCTTGACGGAACTTGCACGAATGGCTGGCTTGACAATCTTGAGTCCGAGTCCTTCGAGAAATACCACGATAAAGACGACAAAGCAACTCATCCGTTTCACTCACTTACGAAAAATGAGGTCGAACACTTGGAACAGTTGTTCCGACTAAGGGATTGTAACTACCAAAACGTTATGAAACACGCAAATTTTAGAATGCTTCACGGAACAAAAATGTTTTCCGATTGTCCTGAAAACGAATCAGAGACAATGAAATCATTAACAGATACATCTATCTTCTTCAATGCAATTCGCACCCAGAAGAAGTGCAACGCTAATGATATTTCGCTCGAAAATTTGTTGGGAGAGGCTCCTGATATTGGTGTCCTTGATCTTTCCAAATACACCGACAAAGAAGTCTTAACAACTGACGTGAAGATATCATCACTGAGTTCAAACAATAGCGGGAAGACGGTCTCAACAAATGATGAGAGCGGCACTGATGTTGAAACCGCAATCTCTGCGAGGGACGAAAACATTGGCAATGTAGTGGTTGGTGCCACGGGACAGACTGACGGCATCAAAAACAAGACCTCGGTGAAGATGGAGAGTGCTACGCCTGATAGTGAAGCTTTAGCATCCCCGACGAATAAAGAGAGCAGTGGTGGTGGTATTGGCGTCGCTACAACAGAAAATAATACGAATGAGAACAAGGCCACGACGAATATGAAAAGTGAATCGGTCGGCAATGAACCTTTGATCTATTCGTCAATCAATAATGATAGCACAAACGATTTTGCAGGTGCTGAAGCAGAAAGCACCAATAATGCTAATGGCGATTCTCCGACAGAAAGTTATCATAAGGTTTCAACAGATGATGAAACTGATATGGTTGGCAGTGAGGGCACAACATCCACAATCCACAATAGCAATAACGATATGAAAATTTCTGTATCAGAAAATATCGATGATGGCAAGAACGAAGTTTCAACGAATGGCGAGGATGATGAAGTTGGCGACATGCTTTCAATCTCAACAAACGAAGAAGGTAACAATGTTGTCCTTGGAAGTAATTTGGTGGAAAATAGTACAGCTGAAGATATGACTCCTCATCCTTCCTGGATCGTTCAGGCAATTCTGGTGATGGGCATGGTTATTTGGATGGGATTTATGATAGGTTTCATGTCGTATTCCGGACGGGAAAAACGAAGGGAGAAGAGAGGGGTAGCACATTATTATACGCAGGGGGGCATTGATGGCATCATACCAAGCTCGGGGGATGAGGGAAACCGACCTCTTAGTTTGATAATGTAATTTGGTGTAGTAATTAGTTGCGACCTATGGAATGCTTCATTGCATCGTTCCAGGTCCTTGCTTTTCAAGACAAGAAGTCTCATAATAATAGTAAGGCCTTACCGGTAGTAGTAGTTGCATTGCGATCGTTCTTGTTCAGATCGAGACGTAAAAGAACCAGAACATCTACCCATACGATATCACTAAAATGCAACCGTTGTTGCACGCGCCCCGCGCTAGTACAACCTTCTACGTGGAAGCTCCTACGTTCTAAGTATGCCTCCAATACCCCATCAAAACTAGAGGTACAGAATTTTTTTCAACGGTTTTTAATAGAGTATATGTTGCGTTTCAACTCAGTGTAAAATTGATCTTTTAGTAGATTTTTATTCCCGTGTTTTAACACGAGGTGCGCAACTAAGGCAACAAACCGACTCACATGGGAGTTGAGAATCGCGGAATCTTCCATCCCGGGACTGTTTTCCAAATTTTTTATTGTACGCTCAGCTCACAAAATATTTGAGTCCTGCTGCTGCTGCCCCTGCTGCTGCTGCTCCCGCCGCTGCCCCTGCTGCTGCTGCTCCCGCCGCTGCCCCTGCTGCTGCTGCTCCCGCCGCTGCCCCTGCTGCTGCTGCTGCTGCTGCTGCTGCTCCCGCCGCTGCCCCTGCTGCTGCTGCTGCTGCTGCTGCTGCTCCCGCCGCTGCCCCTGCTGCCCCTGCTGCTGCTGCTCCCGCCGCTGCCCCTGCTGCTGCTGCTCCCGCCGCTGCGCCTGCGCCTGCTGCTGCTGCTCCCGCCGCTGCGCCTACTCGTCGTCCTGCTCCTGCTGCTCCTGCTGCTGCCGCTGCTACTCGTCGTGCTGCTGCTGCTGCTGCTCCCGCCGCTGCTGCTACTCGTCGTCCTGCTCCTGCTGCTCCTGCTGCTGCCGCTGCTACTTGTCGTCCTGCTCCTGCTGCTGCTGCTCCCGCCGTTTCTCCTGCTCCTGCTCCTTCTTCTTCTTCCTGTTGGATAGGGGAAGTACCCCTGTTGTTGCTACTAAGGCATGTTTCAAAGTTCAAGTTTATTGTTGTTACCCTTGTCGGTCGAGTGTCAAGTAAAATCCGATAACATTTCAAAAGAAATTCGATGTCAAGTTTATCACGTGATTTTATGCAGTGTTTTGCAGTGTTCTGACTTGGAAATAATTTTGTGACGTATTCCAATGGTCTTAGGCATACGACTCAAGACTCAACTGATCTATATTTTGCCCGCGCCTTGTTACATGTATGTACAATTGTACGTGTTTATTGTACTGTGCATTTATTGTTGCAGATTGTTACGATACCATCACGGTACGAGTAAGGTTACGTACAAACCAGTAGTCGCAAAATTATTGAAATCGGAATCTCTTCTATCTTTCGGATCTTGGTTCTTGATTTAGAGTATGTACGTACGGTAAACCTTACCCTATGTTCCGACCATACGAGTAAGACTTACACTCTCTTTCATCGCAATTTGTTCTGGATACAGTAAGATTATGTACAGAATGTACTGGTTTAGCGCAGGCTGAAGGCGTAGCCAACCGGCTTCTCAGACATCATCTGAATCTGAATCTTTGGAATTCAAGATCCTTCGTGCAGAGAATTGATAAGCCCTTTTTCCCTAAGAGTACGCGTTGTTATTATCCTTATTTTAATTTTTTCTCATACCCTAGTATTTCCCTTCCAACAACGCGTACCGGTACCAGTACCGTTGGGTTTTGATACGGTACATACCGCATTAGTGCATTCTAATCAGTCATCCGCGTTGCAGGAATAGGATGTTTGTGCATGTGTTGACTAAGGTTACCGCTGTACCGGTAGCAGCCTTGCACAACCCAAATTCGTAACTTTTATCTTCAGTAGAATCTTTACTACAATTCTCTTTCCGCCTTCCTGTTCTCAGAAGTATCATTCTCATCGAGCAGTTAGCGGTAGTCATTGCGATCGACCGGATTCATTCAATCAAGAGAAACCTTGTCCTGGGAATCACCGTATCACCCACAATAAAGAGAGGGAACACAGCGAATAAGTACGGTTCTTTTCATTGAGAATCGCTCAAGATCTAGCGACAAGGAGCACCATACGGGTATAATATTATATTATTACAATAGTCTGTAGATTCGAAAATGGTGTACAAACCATCATCTGGCCGAGATTTTTATGATGATCAATATGAGGATGAGGAAGATCAGGTTCTGAACAACCGGATCGTCTTTCCTGAGGATAAAGTATACGGGCGAGCAAAGGAACTTCAAATTCTTCACGATAACTTTCATCAGCTGTACGAAAACAATGACGAAAACCACAACGAAACCCACCAACACAGTATAATTGTTGAAGACAAATCACAACCGCAAAGGCAAAAATCTCCTGTGGTGATAGTGACGGCATCGGCAGGTACCGGAAAATCATCCTTGGTTCGAGGGTTCATCAGGCAGCTGGAGGAGAAGGCAAAAACTGACTCCGAAAAAACTTTGGGGAAGTACACCACCATTTGTAATATTCAAGGACGATTCGGACGGAACTGTACGGATCCTTTTTCGGCTTTGCTTAATGCCCTAAATGATTTTTTCGAACGACTTTTGCAAAGCAAGGATTCTGAGACCGCAACAAACAATCTCGAACGAATACGTGTGGCGATAGACAAATCATTGGGTTCTGAAACGCTGTTGATGACTGCCCTGGTTCCGAGATTGGGAGATGTCTTGAAATCGAAGAATGACCGAAACGAAACGGATTCCTTGGTTGTAGAAGCCCCTTCCCTAACAGACAGGGTGGAAAGCGACTCCGACAATAACATTACGGCGGGTCCAAACGCATTGAATCGAATACGGTATCTCTTTCACGCTTTGTTCCGTGTTATTTGCAGCGAACAATATCCGCTCATTTTGTTCCTCGAAAATTGCCAATGGGCTGACAACGAATCTTGTGGATTGATCGAGTCCCTCATTCAAGATCCTACTTGCCGATATTTTATGTTTATTGGTACCACCCGCGGAATCACTCAATCCAAAGAAGAAACCCCCCACTTTGCCAAATTGATGGAGAACATCGAAGGCCTTGGCCGAAAAGTTACTCGAATCAATCTACTCAACTTATCCATTGACGAGATTGGACAATTCATTGGCGATACTCTGGAGCTAGGAGCAGAGGAATGCCGACCGCTAACCGAAGTTATCTATGGAAAAACAAGGGGAAATATATTCTTCACTATGGAAGCACTGGAAGAACTTCAAAGGAGAAACATCCTTTACGTTTCTATGATTACCTTTCGATGGGATTGGAACCTTGATGGTGTCGAGTTCGAGAATGCCCTATCGGACGACGTAGGCGTGTATGTTTCGTCCAAAATACAGAGTTTGCCTTGCAAACTAAGAAGGGCACTTGTGATAGCATCCCACACCAAAGACGTGTTTGATGTGAAAACCCTCCAAGCGCTCATGGATGAAGATGGTATTGACGTCGATTTTAAGGAATTGAATAGTCTGCTGGATTTGGCGGTTTTAGTTGGTTTACTCTCAAACACTATTGGGACGGAGTTCTATCAATTTGCAAATGACCGTGCGCAACAGGCAGCGTATTGGATGGTATCTGGTGGCGAAGAAAGAAGCAGACTAAGGATAATGATCGGCAGAAAACTGTATGAATTATACTTTGAATGCGATGGAAAAGACTGGATGATCTTTGCCGCGGCGGACCATCTAAACTCTTGTACAGGTCATGGAGGAAAAGATTATTTATCTCTCGCGAAATTGAATTTATTGTGCGGTAAAAAGGCGAGATTTTTTGGTGCGTACGTACCTGCTTCGACTTACCTGAGGTTGGCTCTCAGCTACCTACGAAAGCTCGACGAGGATCCTTGGAAAACCCATTACGATCTGTCCTTGGATTTTTATCGAGAGATTTCGACGAGCGAATTGTGTCTAGGGCACTTTGAGAATGGCAACGAGTTGGCACAGATTGTCCTTGAAAACACCAAAAGTTTAGAAGACAAAATTCCAACATTTATTGCACTGGCAACAGCGAAGGGAAAACAACAAAAACATGTCGAATCTCTCGCTCTTTGTCGGGAGGCCCTTGTGAGTGTTCGAGCAATCGCACCAAGACTGCATTATTTTCGCATGAAAAGGGATATTTTTGTCATTAACCGTTTTCTACGAAATCAAGGTGATGATGACATTTTGAAGTTGCCAATATGCCAAGACAAAAAGAACGAGATGGTGATGGATCTACTTTCGGAGGCTTCACGAAGAGCTCATATATGTGGATTCAAAACAGAATTACAATTTTGCATAGCGAGGAAATTGCGTTTGACCTTCAAGTTCGGATTTACAAGAGGAAGTGCGCATGCGTTTGCTTCATATGGTCAGCTTCTACAGGATTCTGGAAATGACGTCGAGGGTGCCCTTCGAATGGCACGACTTTCTCGCCGAATACTGGCAAAAACTGATGACAGTTTTTTCCCGATCAAATCGTTGACACTGTACGTGGTTGGTTATTGGATCGAAGCGTGGAGTTTTCCGAGGGAACATGTGATTCAGACCTTACAAGAAGCTCATTTGTCAGGCATGGCAAGAGGAAACATAGAAATCGGATTTCAGTGTATAGTTTTCTGTAACATATTCGCGCAAAGTGCTGGATACCCACTCGAGCCCATTGAAAAGGCCGGGGCACAACTGATCGAACAACTCCGTCTCTACAACGTTGACTCTATTTTGACCTATCTCTTGTCAAGTCGCGTGGCGATTCTTTGTCTCATGGGTAGGAAGAAAATAGACTGGCAAGAATTGGAGTCAGCGGACGAAGCAGGGATTAACGATCCCGATTTGTTTAATCGCATATTTTCACTTTCATCGCGTTTGGAGTTGGGAGTTTTGTTTGGCAACATCGAATTTGCGGTGAGGATGGCCGAAAGGATTGCTTCTGTGCACCAATTTGGAAGGGCGTATGCTAGCGGTAGTAAAGAAAATTTTTATGCTGCGCTTGCGTATTTGGAGCTTGCTCGCAACACAGGTTTGACTAAACACAAGAAGAAAGCTCTTGTATACATAAAAACCCTGAGATACTTTTGTCAAACAAGAGGACAGAATGTACTTCACAAATGTCTTCTAATGGAAGCCAAACTACTTTCTCTGGAATGTGACGATAGGCAAAAGTTGACTGACGCTTATGACGAAGCAATTCATGCGGCACTAGAAATGGGATATATTCAGGATGCGGCACTTGGAAGTGAACTTGCCGGGACGTCGATGAAAGCTTTGAATGAAACTGATCGAGCAAAGCAGTACTTAAGTCAGGCTTGTAGCTTATGGTTGGCTTTTGGTGCAACCGCGAAGGTTCGACATCTGTCAATCCAGCACAATCTCAAGGTAAACGAAGAGTTTGAAATATCATTTCGATCGGGCGTGGTAACTTCGAGAGATTTGCACCAGAAGAGTGCATCGTTAAACCATCAACTTCTTGCTGGTACGACAATGAAGAAAGATATTCAAATTGATGCGTCTATCAAAACGTTGGATGAATCAATTAGAGAAGAATTTAATGGAGGAAGATAAGGAAAATTCTGTTGCGTCAAGTCAGCGAGTACTCCTTCAACTGGGGTTGAACCCCAACAAACATTCTCCAAGTCCACTAACGGTATGCAATGAAGGTACACTTTTGGCATTCCCTTAGCAGTGACGATTACATACGTAAAAGATATGAAAATAATTTGTCCAAGTCCGATCCGTTCTTTTTGCCTTCTTCGTCGAATTCAAGCTTGTATATTTGTTTGGAGGTCTCACCGGCGTATTAGCAAGACGAGGGAAAATGCTGCCGCGTCTAATCTCTTTCTCTCTCGGAAGAAAATGCAGTGTCTTCCATTTTGAAAGGCGAATAAAACATACTGAGAAACTTTTGTTCATTTTTTCATCAATCGTTGCCCTTGTTTGATTTGTCTGGTAGAAAATACACCTTGAATTAAAATAACCCGAAAAGCTAGATGCCGCTCCATCAAACTTCTTTCAAACAAGCACACATCTGTAAAATTCACGATGAGGATATGATATATTGCCAGTTGTTCCATCGAAGTACAACTGAGTGTCTGACTGGCCATTATTCTCTCTAGAGGGTATTCTCAGCTGTTAGGTAGCTAGCTATCACGTCTTCACCATGATCGGAAATGGTCGAAGCAATGCACCTACTTTGGGAGTTGAATAATGTGCATCTCCGAAGAGTAATTGAAGATTTCATGTAGGTTTTGAGTGAGCTTACAAGCCCGAAGCCATGACTTACAAAATCATTGATTGCACCATTATGGAAATTTTAATCCTAAATTACTGCTTGACAAATAGAGCAATTGATTCAACATCAAACATCATTGCGAAAAATACCATCTAAGCCTTCGTACGATACCAAAAAGCAGACAAGGAATCAACAGCCAACAAAAAGGTACCATAGATCAACTCCTCGTAGTACAGTGACATAAATATTGGTCTAGAGCGAGCTCAATAATTCAGCGTACTCGTAGGACGAACGTCTAAATAATGATCATGATTATTGAATACTCAAACAACTCCAAGTTAGATGATGTATACAAACTCCCGAAAAAATGACGAAGGGCTGAGAATCCGACGTGATGATTTATTTAGACTAAATGGCATGTAATAGTGACATCAACTGGCACACATTTTATGTCAATGTAACCTCATGGTAAAAGCTATGATCATACGACATTATAGGTGATCTGAAGAGTGATGACACTGTTGGGTATCACGATGAGCTTTGCACTAAGTGCAATATGATACTAGGTTTATGTTCCAAATAGTGACGAACTATATTCATAAGATTCGTTGTTGGTATTGTAGGCATCAAAATTTCAAGCTCCAGACTATCGACAAAGAAGAAATGATTCCAACGGCATACTGGAACCAGAATAATGATATTAACTTCATAATTTTTGCCGCAATGAAAATAATGATAATAATAATAATACTAGTAGTAAGGGTAAACCTTACTACGAATTGCCGCTTTCCGAACTGGACACAGACCAAGGGAAGTGTTTGGTTCGTATTTTCATTAGTTTTTCAACCGTTATTCAATCAATTCTGTAACCAGGAGAGTCCTGCCGGGAGACAAAATAACATAATGTCAATACTTGTAAGTATGAATAATGATGAGGTACGAAAGTGGGATAAATATCAACAATTAAGCGAAGCAACAATTCTTGTATTGTCAAGACAAAAAATCGTTTTCATCAGGAATTTTCCAAAGCAGCACTAAATTGGATTTTAAAATGAATACGAAGTAAATCCTTACTTCGTATTGCTTTTAAAAGAAAATGGTAGCAGGAATCTCATTGGTGGAGAAATAGATTACGATAGTTTAACGCACAATGGTACGTTTCTTTTTTAGTATCCTAAAAAAACAACGAAAATTAGCGTCACAAGAAACAATTGAAATTATTTTTTGAAACTGTTGCATGCAATAATCTTACCGATTACACGTTGAAGGTACACGTCCTGGTACGGATTAGCTCTCGCTTTAAAATTACTTACGATACGAGTATGGGTGCCGTACTGTAATGGTAGCCTTTGTCGTACCATTCTCAATTCCGACCTGTTTTGCTTCCTCACTTGTGTCCAACAATTTACGGAACGTGTTGTGCACGTATAGCTATAATAACGAAACGGGAAAGCATTTTCTTGTCACGATTGAGAGGTTATATCTACTACATAAACAAGTAACATTAATTACCGTCGAAAACATTCGTCCTCAACAAGACGCATTTCACGAACGAAAGATCCTCTTCTATCGCACCTTCTAAACGATGAAAGAAAATGGCGCTACAAAATCGACTAACTTACAATCCCGAACCGTTCAACATCATGAAATCACAGACAGAACTTTATCAACAAAACTTGTTGTGGAGGCCGATGATCTTGAAGTCGAAAAAACCCTTTTTGACTGGAAAAAATTCATGGTGCTAGTTATTTTGTTGTTGTTCATCTTTCCATTACTACCTCTTGGGTTGGCAGCTGTGTTTGGGGGTCTTTTTGCAATATGCGAACGCGACACCACATACATTGATGGATTCCTATACGTTGTGTCCAATCTTCTTGGAATGTCAAACCCTCTCACCGACTACAGCCCAAGCTCTACGACAGGGGGGGTTATCCTCGATATGTATGTCGCTGTCGCTTCACTTGTTTGCTTCGGTATCCTACTCAACATTGTGGATCTTTTCGATCTTCCGATAGCGATGAACCGATTCATCGAAAGATTCGTAACAAATGCATTCTTGATCCCATTGGTAAGATTCTTGCTTGATCTAATTTAGTTCGGTACCTATCGACAGAAACACTTACAAAATGATTTGATGCTCTGAAATTTGAAAATCGCAAGATTGCTCTCTGCATAATTATTCCACTCGTCAATGGTGTTCTCTGTGCGGCGTTCGGGGCTCTCTTGGCATTTGCTGAGGGCTGGTCAGTCAAAGAAGGTATTCTTTATGTTCTTTCAAATACTCTTGGGCTTGGAACGCCCTTCACGGAAAAGAGTCCTAGCACTTTGGCTGGATGTATTTTGGACGTAATTATATCGAGTATGGCACTGGGATACATTGCCATCTTTGCGGACTATGTGACGATCCTGAATCCGTCATCAGCTGTACGACGGGTGATTCGTTCGCGGTTTGACGCTGCTGGGGTTATCGATCTTCAAACAAGCTCGGCAGAACACCCTTTGGCAAGTCCTAGTAACGTAAATGGGCATGGTGCCCCAACCACGGGCTGTGCGGAAAGGTCTAAAGTCGGACCCAACACAGATTTCAACGGTGAAAGTGAGGAAGAAAAAGAAGTCTGAACTAAGTTTGAAAGATAGGTATAGAATCGTTAGTCTTATGCGACGCAGAACATAGTATCCTCCAAGATTGACTTCACTGTATAGAACACCAGCAAACGAATGAAGCCTCGCACTCCACTGCAGCATCCCTAGGAAATACTATCTCAACGCTGATAAGGAACGTCATGAACTAATCCAAGATTTGTTTTGAAAACGTGTACAAATTAACGGAGGTCACAATTACAATTGGAGAACACATATCATATTATTACGTAACCATAAAACCCATACAGTGAGACAATTTGGATCGAGCCGAACGGCCCATGACAGTTGTTTCTATCAGTGGCATCAAGCGCAATCCTTTTCGTATGCTTCTTTGAAGGATCGTTGGTGAATCCATGCATTGGCTATTCAAATCCAGAGAGCGATGATGTTCAGTGAGAGGGCGAGATAGAGAGGAGAGGGAAGAAGGGGGATGGGAAAATGAAAATTCCGTTAGAAATATTTTATAGATCAGCGAAATAGCTCAGTATGTGGCAAGAGACGCTGCTTACCTCCGTATTTTACACCCTTGGTAACTGGCAAAGCCTGGTGATTTGTCCTGGAATCCCTTCGATCAGGGTGTGAATCTAAGACATTAGGCCAAACTACCGCTCGACCGGTCTTGGGTTGTACTGTTATTCCCAGTTTTGTAAAATGAGTCCCCCCTCCCTCGTCTACATCGTTCAAATAAAGGAAAACTACAATGTCATGGTCCCGCGTATCTTCCTGTGAGAAACATATTCATCACGAAGCAACAAGTCATTTACCATTCAAGAAAAGATGGTACACGGGAGTTTTCAAGAATCCACGAGACCAAAAAATATGCCTACGTACCTGTGAGGATCCGTGGCCCAAAGGATCGATCAAGATGGAAAGGAATGAAATCGTGGTGATCCTGGAATGATGTTGTGGAAAGTCCGACATCAAATCGTTTTAGGGAAAGATCTCAAATGGATGACACTGCCAAAGACCACTCACATGCGACCCAGAACTTACCCCATAGTGTTGAGTTTCTTCGTATTTTAAAAGTTGCCAAAACTCGGAATTTTCGTCGGCTATACCGGTTACGTTTTCAACGCTTCCAATAACTTCTTGAGTATTTTTGTCATCAAAACATTTGTCGACACACCACGTGTTGCGAGAAGTGCGAGCGCCGTGTACAAGTGGCTCGAATGTCCCATCAAATCTCATTGCTCCTACCTCAATGCTTCGCTCATACCCTCGATCGGATCCCAGCTGGATTATGCTGTTGCATTGATCCTCCGTAGCTACATTTTCGAGCGTGACCACCCATGGGCCATCGGGGGGTTGGGACAGGATTGTGGGTTGGAACTTTTCAACATAGTATTCACTATTCGTCAACCTTTCAAACATTTTGTTGAGATCCCCGGGCCCCCATGCTTTGGGATCGTTCTTGTCGTAAGGGCATCGGTGTTCAAAGGACAGTTCGTGGCATGATTGGCAGACCGGAGCGCACTCCTTCAACATATACGTTGGATTCTATACGTGTAGTTTGTATCACAGCGGGAAATCGAAA
Source organism: Pseudo-nitzschia pungens (assembly GCA_037355855.1). Lineage (NCBI taxonomy): Eukaryota > Bacillariophyta > Bacillariophyceae > Bacillariales > Bacillariaceae > Pseudo-nitzschia > Pseudo-nitzschia pungens. Next base: position 1,933,379 of record CM074760.1, on the reverse strand, counting down.
CGGGGAGCAATCCATTAGTCGACGATGCTAAGATTAGGGCAAAATCGTTCCTCGTGGTGACAAGCCGATTGCCGGACTTACCGCTTCGCATTCTCCAATAGCTGCCCAGTATGCACAGAGTTCGTGGTGAAGTTTGCATTCGTTGCGAAACGATCTTGCAGTGTTGTTCTGAAACAAATCTAACATGTAATCGTGGGCCCGAGCGAGAACCTCGAGCGTTTCCGTGTAATAATGACCGCTTTCCGATTTCACAGATTGCCTTTCTCCGAGCGATGTAGGAACATTCATTTGCATGTGTGTGGACTTCTTTGGATCATTATAGCTGATTTCTGCTTCCTCAATCGATGCAAAGCACTCTCCATCTGGAAAACAAAAGCTTTCGAGACGATGTTCGGCTCTGTTGATGCAAGTTCTGCCGTCCGAAGCACCGCACGTACGAACTCCTCCTCCATTCATGCTTTCCACGGACCAGGGAGACGACATCACTATCATCGATAATAATATGAGCTGGTTTGAGAACAACATCGTCATGATTGGAATTTGAGACATCAAAAACAAACCATTTAAATTCTTGTTGAGGTTATGAATAGTTCCAATGTCATATCAGCCCAAGGAAAAATCTGGCTAAAGCATAGCATACATCCTACCGTTCGTCACGCGTCGATGGTCGTATGTTTTTTAAGACAGCTCTACTACGTGTATTTTTCGAGTACACTCCGAGTCTGATCCCTCTCCAGAATTCCAGTACGACAAATTGAATAGGGCAAGAAGGGTGCCCGACACACTTTTTGTCAGACGACGCAAGACTATCGATGATATTGAACCAATTTCAAGAGAAAATGTCCCTCAATGCCCCTCACGTACTATTCAAAACAAGGGTTACTAGTGGTACGTTGTCCTCATTTTTATCTGAACAGAGGCCATATAAATCAGTGGAATCGCTATCAATGTGCGACGTATATTTATTATTGCTCACTTCGGGTCCAAGTAGTATGAACATGGATGACAGTAACGATAGTCTAACAGTTGGAACCGTTAAAGATATATTTTCATTCACGAAGTATTCGGGATCAAATGTTCACTATTGCCTCCACTCATTATTTTCGACCTTTTCGAATTAAACCGAAAGTCGAAATTGTTTCGATGACTTCGATGATTGATGGCCCAAAACCTTTCTCCACCCGCCTTTCTCGTTGTCACCTGTCGATTGTCGAAGTTCATCAATCAACAACGAAATCAATCAGAATTCGTGCCTTCCATCATTCAGAATCCAGACCACTGAATTTTCGTTCGTTTTTACGTCTGATTTGGGGCACGCATAGTGCAGAGCAACAACGGTGAAGTCAATGGAGACTTTCACAGAAAAAACAATAACGACAACGAATCAACAAAACGATGAAGACACGATCAATGCAATAACAGCAACGACAATGACAACGACAACGACAACGACAACGACAACGACGACGAAAGAAACATCAGGGATCGACGACGATAAAGCCATCGTACTGTTCACTTCATCCTTGGTGAAAAAAACGGCTTCGCATCTTCGGTTGCCTGCCAACTACGTTGGCGTCCGATGTGCACGGCAAGATTTTAAAAGGGCGGTTTCCGCCAAAGGCAACGACGTCCGCGACGAGGAAAAAATCGCTCGCCACAAAGCTTCGAACGATGTCAAGTTTTGTGTGGTAGACGAAAACGGGAACGAACGACGCATGACCAAGGCCGAAAAAAAGGCGAAAAAGTTGCAACTGGCGCGGGCAAAGAAAGAAGCCAAGAAGGAGGCCATTTCTAAGAAAAAGCGAAAGCTCGACGAGACGGCATTCGATGACCGGAAGAAAATCGACTCGGAACCAAAGAATGAAGCGGATGACGAGGCGAACGAGTACGGCGAAGTGAATTCGAACCGGAACATGGCAACGGCAACAACAGCAGCAAAGGTGACAACATCAGCAGCAGAAGCAGCAGCAGCAGCAGCAGCAGCAGCGTCAACAGCATATCACCAGCTTCCACTCAACCCGACAACCATTGAGCAAGAACTCGCCGAATTCAAAGGAAAGCGTGGAAATGCGCCACCCCAAATACTATCACCACCAATGGCTTTGCAATTTCTTTCAAAAGTCGGAAAGTTGACTCGTACACGTACCGAAGACGCTATACTGACATACGATCACAACCTATCTCGAGAGTGGGCAAACCGGCTGAAAGAGCAATGCGTTCTGCCAGCGGAAGCCGCCCGACAGAAAGAAGACTTGCGACCATTGGCGTATCGATTACAACCAGAACCCTGGCAACGGCTGCGGCCCACGCTCGAAGAGAATCCACTGTCGACAACAAGTCGCAACCGAAACGACGGCGACGGCAATGGGGAATCTCTCTCGTCGTCATCTTCGGCTGTATCGAATGATGCGAGCGGTTCGAAAGTTGTGAATGATGATCCAAAACCATGCGACTGGGTGCCACTGACTTGTCGACCTCGGTTGGTAGGGTTGGAAAAAACAAAAGGAATAAAACACGATGACATTCTGTCTATCGTCTTTGAATACATACACCGCGAAACACCTTTTCACATTTCTTGCGGTTCCAAGTTTGGCTCCGACTTTTTGGTTTACGATGGTCCCAGAGAAGAGCGCCACGCCTTTGCGGGGCTGAGAGTTCTTTCCCGCTTTACCAATTTGATGACAGCAACTCCGGCTTTAGCGTTAACGTCGACGTCGTCGACGCCCATGCCACCACAATCGTCTTCGGAAAATGATCCCGACAACGCAAAAAAGGATTCATCAACTGACTGCGGAGCGCAATTGCCACTTCCAACTGCCTATTCTCTAACTGGTTTTGTTAGATGCTTGAACACAGCAGGAAAACTAGCACTTTTGGCGACCGTTGACGAAGTACGGGCTTGTGACAACGGTGACGAGGAAAAAATATCCCCTGGCAGTGTCGGCACGAAGAAAACAAAATATCGAGTAGCATTTGTGGACGTCGCTCTAGAGAAAGTTCTAGATGTTCACAAACGCAAAAACAGGGGGCGAGCCGATAACAAGAAGTTGCAAAAACGGAGGGACGTCACTCGAACTCTTTCGAAAAGGTAGACACCACCGGAGACATGGGCTTGGGTTTTTGCTCGATTCGTATAGGCTATTACAACGCAACAGTTTCTCAAAGCATTCTGATTCCATTCTATAAAAATACCATGTGTAGTTAGAGATGCTTCATGTCGTTAATTTCAACACCACACGAATCAAGAATTTGTCGTCAACAAGTTTTGTTTCACTGAGCACGGTATATCAAACATCCAAAGCCATTTGTTTGATCAACTTAAAATCAACTTGGTCGTTTGGCTGTTGTCATTCTCCGTGCTCACAAAACTTCCGCGACAAGTGTTCGTGGGTGTTTGACTTTTTCTGTCCGCGTGCAAAATCTAGGTTGTACTCTTGCCAACCGCAATTCACACGCTTAACTGGATCACGACATGAAAGCGGTACCGCCCTTTGCTATTGACGATTCTGGTTGTCGACGATAGTATTTCGCAATTTGTTCCGGGGTGCCTTCGTCGTACGGATTCTTGCACAAATCATGCAAGTCCGCAACAATCGAGAAATCACCAGTAGCAGCCGCAGAGTACGCTTCAACAAGAATCCACTCTCGGAGTACAAATTTTGGATTGCTCTTCTGCATTTGCTCGTATACTTCATTCGAAGGACGTTTCGTAGCTTTGAGAATCTCCATCCAATTCTTTATCCACTCAGTCCAATCCTTGCGTTGCCGGGAAGTCAAGGGTTCGTAAAAAGGACTTGACTCACTACTATGATCGCCACCTTCGAGTTTGTTCAGCATAGCTCCGTATTCTGTCGAGTCCAAATCATCCATGTCTTTCATCACATACGTTAGTTGCCTCCAAAACAAAGTCCAATCAGTACGGGTATCAGCCATCAAAACTTGCAGTGCCTCCCACAAATCTTCACCAGCATCAGCGTCTTCCGGAAGACCCATCTTGAGATTGAATACTCCTTCTACTTTTTGATTGAAGACGACTTGAGCCTTTGTCATGAATGTTTCAAGCAGTTTGTCGGTCATTTCGATGTCAGTAACTCCTGCTGTTCTCTGAGCTACAGCAATGACAGGCAAGACCGATTCCACCAAGACCTGATAATTGACAAATCCGGCGCTGGGTTGATTTAAAAATCCAAAGTGTTGGCCAGAACCGGTCCATTTCGCAAACAAGGGAGTGAATTCATCCATCCACCCGAATGGTCCTGAAAACAACGATTAAACGTTTGTACCGATTAGGGGATGACTCGTAGGACTTATGTGTCAAAGCGTACCAGTCCACTACTTACCGTAGTCCATAGTTCTACCGCCGATTAAACAGTTGTCCGCGTTGAAATTTCCCTGGGCAAAGCCGACACGTACCCATCCACTGACCATATCTGCAATGCGCACCGCCGCCAAATCAAGCATAGTGGTAGCTGCTTGCTCCAAGTTATTGGACTCGATATAAGGATCATATGCTTCGGACTTGTACTCTCTTTTGCAAGCATGCCAAATAATTTCTTCCAGTTCTTTCCAGGCTGTATGTTCAGACAGAAAAACAAAAACTCGTCAGCCGACACAAAATTCTTTCTCATGTGCATGCATAAATTCACTCCACAATCAATGAATTCAAACTATCAACTTTCGGCGTACCTCGATCGGTTGTGTCGTACTTCTGTTGCGGATCTTGTCGTTGCTGCGCAACGACGCGTCGCGAAAACAAGTCTATGTGTCCAATTCGGACAAAACTCTTCGCCACCCGGCAGGTTATTGCACACGGCTCGGAGATCATCATGTTCGGGTCCGCCTTTCGCGTCGCTCGCAACTGTTGAATAATTTGGCGCCGTTCCTCTTCTGGATATTGAGCCAGTCGCGGATCATCAATGTCAGGGACCTGCAAAACCGCATCGTCGGAATACCACGGACGAAGAACCGTGTCACCACTGTCGGACCTCACCAACGACAGGGCCCGAGTAGTCTCTATCCCGAGCGAATGCATGGCCTCCGATGCCAAGAATTCACGAATGCTCGATCGCAAGACAGCTCGCCCGTCAGCCCCACGAGCAAAGGGTGTCTTCCCAGCCCCCTTCAGTTGCAGTTCATGACCGTTGAATTCGGCAATACTGATCGCCCGTCCGTCACCATACCCGTTCCCGGTTCCGTACGGACAATTGTTTGTGTAACGCGATCCCATGATGGATAATGCGTATGGAGTAGCCCATGTTTCAGCGGCGCCATCGTTGAGCACGAGATTTCCCGACACGAATTGCAAAAATTGGTTCGACTCCACTTGTTCTGCGGTTAGTTTCAATAGGTTTTCAGCGACGTCGTCCGACACCAAGACGAGTTTTGGGTTGGTCAACCCTGTTGGCTTTACCAAAACGTAGTGGCCGTTGAAAACAGGACGTTTCGAACGATTGTCGTCGTCCTTCGACAGACGTTCGGTTTTGCGTGACTTTTCCAGATTTTCTGCCGTTTCTGGTGATAGGTCACGTGGCCATGAGTTATCGAGTACGATCGATGATAGATCAGCATTTGTCGATGCCGATGTGGCAGATATTGTTGTAGACATCTTACTGTGATTATTTCTCGAAACAAATGCCTGCACTGCTGTGGGGACTTGTTTGTTGTTTGGTACAATAGTCCTAACAGAGGACCAAAAAATGCAATATATGGCAGATGTTCCTGTTGCAACGGAAGATCGAAAGCGCATAGTACTGTATTGACGGCAATTAAAGATATGGAAGTGTACTCCGGAGTTGAAAACACCAGCGAAAGATTTAGTTCTAGATTTTGTCGAGACGGCCTTTGCGATAGAGAGGGCAGCACGAGAACTTCCTCTGTACATTCCTCCTCTCTTCCGATTCAAGAAACCCAGATCCAAAGATGGTACCGATCTGATTCTGTGTTGGAGAGGTTGAAATGATGATTTCTGAACAAATTGATGTCTGATGTTCACCTCTTCATTTTTTTTCATGTCTCAGTTCGACAATTACGTAGTAATTCCGACGAAGAATCAGCAATACCGTACCGTACTTGTGTACCGTATTGAATAAGGTTTTGCCGTAGAAGGTATTAGTCAGTAATCTTGCTCAGTACTGAGTAAATTACGGTAGGTGAGTCATGTGGTGAGTTAAGAGATTTGAGATTAGAGCGCCAAGTTACCTACAGTAAGTTACGATAACCTTAAGATCTTACTTGCAACTGGTACGGTATGAAGAATCATACTTCCGAAGATTACTGTGAACCTACCGGTAAGATCAATTATTGATTGATACTTGTAATTGCCTAACACTAAAAGGAAGGCAGGCAATGTACGAGTGACAAGAGGGCTATTTAGAAATTATTGTACTCAGTTCGATACGGTAGTTAGTTTGGCATTTTAGCAGGGTACTGCGAAACAATACCCTAGCATCGCCCTGGATAAAATTGATACAGCAGGGGGGACAGCAAGCAGCAGCAACGTGTCGATAATACAGAGGGGGGACAGCAAGCAGCAACGCGTCGATAATACAGGGGGACAGCAAGCAGCAGCAAGCAGCAACGCGTCGATAATACAGTGGGGACAGCAAGCAGCAACGCGTCGATAATAAGGGGGGGACAGCAAGCAGCAAGCAGCGTTGATACACAGCAAGCAGGAACGCGTCGATAATACAGGGGGGGAGAGCAAGCAGCAACGCTTCGATAATACAGGGGGGACAGCAAGCAGCAAAGCGTTGATACACAGCAAGCAGCAACGCGTCGATATACAGGGGGGACAGCAAGCAGGAACGCGTTGATACACAGCAAGCAGGAACGCGTCGATATAATACAGGGGAGGACAGCAAGCAGCAACGCGTTGATACACAGCAAGCATCAACGCGTCGATAATACAGGGGGGGACAGCAAGCAGCAGCAACGCTTCGATAATACAGGGGGGACAGCAAGCAGCAACCAACGCGTCGATAATTCACGGGGGGGGACAGCAAGCAGCAAGCAGCGTTGTAATCCCCTGAGTGGTAGAGCGCTGAGCGCTATAGTCGATTGTCGCGTCTCCACCATGGTCGATTGTCGATTTTGGTTCTATTTGTTAGTGGTTGTTTAGTGGATTGCTTTTGCAGAGTTGCAAAAATAGAAATAATGAAAGCGCTTGCTGCTTGCTGCTGCTTGCTGAATCGATGTTTTGGTGTTTAACATATGTTCGATATCCACCTCTGTAAATGAATGATAACTAAAGACAACTCTAACCTATCAGATTACAAGCACGTCGGTCTTCAATCCCATCAGTTCTCCTACACATGGACGCGTCGGTCGACTTCAATCCCACCATCTGGACGTCCAAGGTTTTCTAGTGTACCTATGTTCGATATCCACCAATGGAGATGAATATAATCGAATCCCACAAGTGTTCGATACTTAGACGTGGGAGTGACGTGTGAGTGACATGGGAGTGATCGTCTGCCGGTGCTATTGGGGTACAATCAAAAACCTATTTAAAAGCAACTGGAGCAACACTAATTCATTATTTCTATTTTTGCAAATTGCAAAAGCAAATCCACTAAACAACCACCAAGAAATACAACCAAAATCAACAATTGACAATCGACAATGGTGGTAGGGACACTGGACACGCACGCTGGAGACGTGACAATCAACTGGTGGAGACGCGACAATCGACAATGGTGGGAATCGAAATCGACCATGACGCTCATGGATCCTTGGGACCAAGTGGTCTCCATCCTGGTGGATCAGCGTTCGTATTGTCGAGCATAGCGACCCCCTCGTAAGTACCATCCTCACTGTATCCACAGTGCTTATCGGCGATTTGCTGCTGCTCCCCTGTATATCAACGCGTTGCTGCTGTCCCCTGTATTTTCAATTGCCGTTTGTAACAGGGATCGCGGCAATAGCAACACCGTTTGTAACAGCAATCGAAACGCCGTTTGTAACAGGGATCGCAGCGCCGTTCGTAACAGCAATCGAAACGCCGTTTGTAATTGCTGTATTATCGACGCGTTGCTGCTTGTTGCTTGCTGTATTATCGACGCGTTGCTGCTTGCTGCTCCCCCTGCTGTATATCGACGCTTTGCTGTCCCCCCCTGCTGTATCGATTTAATCTTGGCTGCGCTAGGGTATCCCTTTACAGTACAAAAACAACGCGTCTTCTGGTGGTGGAGACGGATTGTTGAGTATAGTAGCAACGCCCTCGTAAGTACAATTCGTTGCTGCTGTTTGCTGTCCCCCCCTGTATTATCGACGCGTTGCTGCTTGCTGCCTCCCCCCGTGTATTATCGACGCGTTGCTGCTTGCTGTCCCCCCCCTGTATTATCGACGCGTTGCTGCTTGCTGCTGCTTGCTGTCCCCCCCCTGTATTATCGATATTGCGTAACGTAGTAGCATGATAAAAAAATACTTCATAGTAAGATCTTACCGTATTTGTGTTCTCCTCGTCTTAAAAGCTTTTCAACGATATGAATATAGGTTGATAGGGGTTACACACGATCTCGAAAAGTTGACCTTTCGATTTTCCCTAAACATTTATGACATTTCGGTAGTACTTTGCATGAAGTATGGACTATGGGAGTGACTGAGTCAGTAATTGAACAACGATCTCACAACTACGTTGATGAGGGTAACCTTACCGGTATCCGATTGCTGATAAAAATTAAAAAAAGGTGATTTTAAAAACTTGTTTGCCACTCCAAACAGATGGTTGACATTGGTTTCATTTCTGGTAAGTTGGTTGAGTTCACAAGGCATTCGTGCAAAGTTCTGCGAGGGAGTGTCATATTATCAGCATCATTGTTTCCTGTTACGGTTTCAGGGTTCTTTGACTGAAACACTGAGTTTTAGCCATGTTAAAGGCATGTCCTTCTATGGGATGTACTACTAGTACTACTAGCTACTACTGATATTGTTAGTCGAAATGGACTGCGTGGTGAAGTCACGATGGCCACGGGCAGGCATTTTTTGCTTGATACTCCCTCTGACAAATTGATCTCTACATGAACTGATGACCTACGTGTATGGATAGTAGCTTAGTATAACTTTTGCCATGGAGAGATTGAATTCATAGACATTTAGGAATGTTCACCTAAGTGTGGCATCCGTGGCACTGCCTGTAGTCATCGAAAGATGTTTCATTAGCTATGGTTTGCTTTTCAGTCCTCATTCATCGTTAGCCTTTCCAATCTCTATCACAGTCACCGAATTGCGACTTGAGCAGCAGATAACAAGCACAAAGATGACTCACACCTGTGACTACGGAAAGAGGCAAAATGGTGCGAAAATTCCCGCATTTCAGAAAAACAAGGAACCCATTGAATGCCGTTGACAAAGTGATACGACCAGGGTCACTGCGACGACAATACTCAAACCAAATCATGACTGATTCTGCTGGAAAACTTCCTTGACCACCAATGCGTACTAGGTCATCATTCAATACTACGGCTCGGCAGTTCGTCATCAGCTTTTTGTAAAGGGCTCGTCGACCCCATTCTATCTTCACACTATGGTGTGTCCTTCATCAAAGGGTGCAACTTCCTTGGGTTGTCCAAATGGCATGTAGGGCACAACAAAGATATACAGAACTAATTGGACAAATCATGAACTCCAATATAGATCTTGCCTACAATGCCATATGCGTTGGAGAAACACTCGAAAACTTTTGTTTCAAGTTCTGTAGGCATCAACATCACAACCTGTAGCAAGATTCATGTTTGCCACGAAGATCCTCAGATCCTCCGACGATCGCCCCGATCAAAGTTCATTCCGTGGCTTTTCTGCTTTTGCACAATTTAGGATCCACTCTACAGCCGAAAACAAATTTTTCGCGTAAAGCAATGGGAAGATTGATGGTTTCGGCGAATCGTCAACATTCTCCGTCGAAACCTCGATTTGGATGTTGCTCCCTTCATCACAGACAATTTCGACTTCTCCATTTGACTCTGGAGCTTGTTTTCCTCCCATGATTCCCTGGCCGTAGCCTGTCTGGACCAGTATACGCATGTGAACTCCAGCACGAGCTGCTGCTTCCATATCCGTAAGCGTATCTCCAACGAAAACAACAGAATCACACAAATTGCTGCTGCCGCTGTCACTACTCGTTTGGTGAGTATTTATTTCAAATAGTTCCATCGTTTCCTCAATCATTCCTGGATTTGGTTTCCTTCTGTGGTCTTTTGAATTGCTTAATGACGTGCAGAAGAAAATATGATCGAACTTCGCATCTTGATCTTGATCCAATAGCATTTCTTGCAACCTTCCGTGAATCTTTTCTACCAGATCTTCTTTCGTAATCAGCCCCTTTCCAACACAGCTTTGGTTCGTAATCAACGCAACTTTGCACCCTGCACGGCGGAGTCGGCCCATGGCCAGCGCCGCACCAGGCGTCAATTCTAGTTGTGATGCACGAAGAACACCAGGAGCCCCGACATCTTCATTCACTACTCCGTCCCGATCTAGTAGAACTAATTCGGGTACCATTCCCGACGAGGTATGACAGAGAGCCGTTGCAATCGTCATCGAACGTGTCAGAATGAACATAACCCAGGCAGAATAACTGAGCATTATTTCTGTGGTTCGGTTGCTGTCAACAATTACAAGAACTGAGGAAAACCTAATGTTTCATCGTCGACCGAATATCCACACATACGAGTAACTTATTCGTACCCTGCCAATACCGGCTCTATGTATGGCAAGTTATCGGGAAAGATCCTGCCACACTACGTGATTGTTCCCTACCGTACGATACGTAAGCCTTACGGTACAGTATTCAAAAACCGCACCGTCTCCGCAACTTGGATCTTTGGCGCGAATATCAGCCTTGCAATCAGTGACCGATGACGCTTTTTCATCCACCCATATCCATACAACATAATGTAATGTCCTTACCGGTATCAGCTTTATCACTTCCGTGCTCGGAACGGGGTTGTTCTATGAATTCTATGAATAACCTTACAGTAACCTTACGTAATACAGTAACAACCATTACGAGTACGTACGTACGATTTGTGTACCGTACATCGACATCAATCATCGAAAAAGGTCAATCAAAACATCATGACGATAATTATTATTTCCTTCATACTCAGTTAAACTTCTTGAGCTATCACGTCATTGTCATCGAACTGGCAGCACACGGAACTTGAAACGCCGTAGATTTGAACCTAATCGTAATTTTCCTTCGCTCTTTCTCCGTTCAGCGATTGAAGTCGACTACTAATTGAAAGAAGTTTCTACTGAGGTATCAGCGAAAGGTTACGGCCATCATGGAGACGAAAACAACGGGGGTAACCAAACCGCCGAGACAATCGATACTCTTTTTTTGCATGTTACTCTTGATTCAAAGCAATCGATTCACTTCAGCATTTCATGCGACCCTTAATGCAGGAAAGTTGTCCTTCTCCAACATCGCGGAAAGTGGGAAGAAAGCAAGCTCGTTGAGATCGAATGCTGGCGATGCTCTGGACAATCATGACAGCAATGAATTATTATCGGAAAGTGAAGTTCCGGATGCTGCAAGTCTTCGTTCTGTAACATTCTCGAATATTATGAAAGATCAAGAGCCCCAACTCCTTTGCAATTTTCTTATGGAACTCGGGGCCGCTAGCACCTGCATTGTGGATGCGGATAGGGGAACTATCGACGAGAAGGCAATTTTCGACGAATTTGATGAGACCAGCATGACTCGAACGGCGGTCACTACACACAGCTGGAATAACTGCCATGTATCGGCACACTTTCCTGCTTCGGTGTCCCTGGACTGGATCATGGAGATTGTTCAAGATACCTTTCCGAATTTGCCACGATACAATAACGTCACTATTGTTGAGGACAAAGACTGGGTTTTGCATGTTCAACAATCTTGGAAACCCATCATTTTACCACCTTTTGTCTTGCGATTCCCTTGGCATACCGATGAAGTAGTTGCAGAAGCACTAGCAGAGAAAAAGAACAACGACGGCGAGATAAGTATGGACGAAACTGTTGAGCTCGATTTGCAGGGAGGAATTGCCTTTGGAACAGGCGAGCATCCAACAACTCAGTTGTGTTTGGAATTCATTCACGACGTGGTCCGAAGACCCAACATGTTGGTAATGGATTACGGTGCAGGATCGGGCGTGCTGGGAATGGCAGCGTGCAAACTGGAACCAACTACCCGTGCCGTGGGTGTCGACATTGATGTCGATGCTGTCCACATCGCGAACGCCAATGCAAGGACCAATCAAGTTGATATGAAGAATTATTTGAGTGACTTGGTTCAGACGATCAGTGACAGCGATGACGAATCGACGAGCATTCGACTTCAAAAGGCCTACAGCAGTAGCAAGGAAGACTCTGATTCACCGCATGAGGCTGCCGAGTCCTTACCACCGGATCTCAATGGACCAATCTATGATGCTCTCGCAGCGAATATTTTGGCTGCACCGCTGGTGTCATTAGCTCCCTACATATCGAGACTTCTCAAACCGGGTGCACCATTGGGTTTGTCGGGCATCATGACCAGTCAATCAGAAATGATATTGAATGCAGCTTACGCCCACTATTTTGACGATCTCAAAGTTGAAAAGGAACTGAAAGGATGGGTCTTGATTACAGGAAAACGAAAGAAAGAATAGAATCAAATCATCGAATAGTACTAGTATCTTCTTACTTCAAAATGCACTGTTGTGTAAACTAGTATGTAGAGAGTAAGTATGGTAGAGTTTGTCCTGATACAATTATTACTACTAGTAGTAGTAGTCAGTATGAGATGTGATGTAGAGTGTCTACATCTTCTTGGTGTCCGAGAAGGATATTGTGTGGTATGTATCATTGACAAATGAATGACTTGTGGCTACACACAAGATGAACAAAATGAGCTACTACTATTAGAAGTAGATAATGTGCTGCAACAATCTGTACTAGGACCTACTCGTGGTAGTAGTAAGCTTCTTCTTACTCATCATCTAACCAGTTCCACTTCTCACCATCACTTTGAACCTTTTGTATGACCTGTTTCCCCAATAATTGTTACTCATTCCATAGCATAGGTACAACGTCTTCAATTCAAGTTCAATGATACAAGAAATTGTTGAACAGACAGTCCAGACATTCCAAGTACTTCGTACTAAGGAGTAGTACAAGAGCAAGAACCACCACATCCATACATTTTTTTGATTGCTGGTACTACCAGTGGTGAGAGCTGATATTATTATTACTACTACTAGTAGTAGTAGTAGCTAGTATCACCTCTTCATACCAATCCTCAGTAATTGGAGAAATGCCAAGAAGGGTATCTTTTTTGAAGTCACCAGGGGGGATGGTAAGGAAGGTACTACTTTTGCTCATTTGTACCGTACTCAAGTCGTTGGTATTACGTGTAGCTGCGGTAGCAACGCAGGATATGAGTCCGGCCTTCGCGGCCAACGATTTTGTAGGTTGCATGAAACAAAAAATAAATACCGGTTCTGGAACGTACACTAAATTACTTGTACGAAGTAATCTTACTTCGTAATCGGTAAGGATTTACTGTTGTTGTTGTTGTTGTTGTTGTTGCATTACGAGTACGGTAAAAACTTACTGTACATTAGTTGTAATAAAAAAAATGCTATCGGCATCGAATTTTGACGGTTGACGGTCGACCGGTCGTTCACAAAATCTGTTTGTTGAGAATAAGATCTTACCGTAAGTCGGCTTTACTTGGAAAAAAAAATAGTCTCGCTGAAGTTGATCATGCATTGGAAGTAGTAGAAGTAAATAATAATAATAGAAGTTAAGTAAGGCTTACACGGTTCGTAACTTACTCTATTAAAAATACAATTCGATCACCTTCTGCGTAAAGCTCATTTATTTTACACTAGCGAGTCTAATTACTGTATCAAATAATAATTATGCATCCTCTACGAATGCGTATAAAGAACTCTGACGTTGAACAAACGTCCCTTTTTATTTCAAAAATGAAGGTTTCCGTTTCTGTTTTCTGCGTTGTGATGCTCTTAATCCAGTGGGGGTTAAGCTCACTTGATTATATAAGCCGAACAACTATCCTAATGGCAGTTATCGGGTCCAGTTAAATAGCCCTACTTGATTACGTCGTTTTTTTTTCTTAAAACCCATGAATAATGTGAGGGGTATACTGGAGCATATATCCTCAACAATTTTTTGTGTAATAGCCTCTTACTCTGGCCAAAAAATTGTGATTTTAAGTAAAACCAAAAAAGAGTGGGAGTTGTGAATGAAGTTTAAAGTCTTACCACGTCCAATATTTTGGAGCAATAGTTTAGCGACGGGACTACTTGTAATAAAACTGAGGGTTTCTCATACGTACTCTCAGTAGAGTGTCGGCGCGAGAGTTGAATGCGCGGTAAAAGGTGAGACGACGGACCATACATTGGGAAAGAGCACTACACAGATTGCAACTTGGAGAAAGAAATGCGGTTCAGCTACAAACCTAGTCACTACGACACCAACCACAACAATATGAATCGTCACCGTCATGTTAACAACCGAAGGGCTCGACTGGAGCGTGAGCCAAGAGAAAACGAATACGAGTACAGACAACACTCACACCAACTCCAGCACGAAAGCGAATACGACAGGCATCAGTTCCGGAACGAACGAACGCGAGGAAGGAGCAGCGGCGACAATGCCTCTTCTTCTCCTTCTTCCTCCTCTCAGTATCGCCCAGAGCTGGCGGTTTCGTTCGTAGCGCGGATTCCTCACTCCTGGACCGAACTTCATCTTGCAGACGCCCTGGACTTTCAGCTGAACCACGGGCGACATCGGAATGCACCAAAAGCAGTTGCCCACTGCCAACGGAACACAAACGCGACAAGAGAGAACGAGTACTACGTCGAAGTCCGAGAGCAAAAGCAACGAAAGTGGCTCTTGGAACTCAACGGGGCTGTTTTTTCGTCCGGTTCGGTTGACATTCGTCCTAGGGTAGAGCCATGGGTAGTGCAATCTCATGAAGAGGTGCAGGGGGAGAAAAGGTCGGCAAGCAACGAGAAAGGCAAAAACAACAATAACAACAGCAACAGCAACGGCCCTTCTCGGCATCGTCCGCGAAAAGATCATAACAACAACAGTAATGAAAACATCGGAGAGAATAGCACGAAAACCAGAAAGAGAGATGCACACAACAACAGCAACAACAACTGTGGTGATGATGATGGTGATGGTCTTGGCGAGAGACCTGCCAAACGTTCCAAGGGAAAACACGTGGCTGCTAATGACAACGAAAATAGTTCTTCCAATAGGAGCTATCCGTCTGCCAGTGTATCATCGGGGGGACGAGATGGCACGTCGAATGGCTCTTGTGGATCCGAACATGGGTCCGAGAATGTCTTGACCTCTGACAATACTTCGTCAGCACCAGCTCCTAATAGAGGTACCACGGATGACTCTTCCTCACCAAACAATACAAATACAGTCACCAACACCATCAATGAGAACAAGGACAAGAGCGCAAAATGTGAGATCTTCATTACAAGAACACCGAACCGACTCACACCCGAGTCGTTTCGGGAATACATCAATCGCCATTTGATCGACACCAATATGGCAGGTGACGGCAACGAACCTCCAGTTTTAGACTGTTACGAAACTGCGGCTTCCTCTTCCAATCTCGGCGGTTGGACTCTAACAATGAGGTCAGAAGAGTTATCAGATGTCATCATGAACCACATCGACCGCAAATTGGTTGTCGAAGGTGTTAGACTCTATTTCCAACGACACCCAAATCATCTCGCAAAGGCGGGCGCCACCACCAGAAGTTATCTAGGATTACCTTCATCATTGTCTTCACCACATGGTCCATCTCGAAGAAATAGGAGCGAAGATGTTCCAACAGACAAGGCTCGTCAACGACCATCCCCCACTTGGAAAGACGAACACTGCTTGGTATTTCTATCAAGGAAGCCACCTCACATGTCATGGGACGAGATGCTTGATTTCATCAATTCCTCGATCAAGAAATTGGCCCTCTTCGATGAGGATGTGATTGTTGATATATTCCGATACAAACAACAGAGTGCGCGTCTCCTTTGTAGTTCAACGTTCGCGGCGCAAACCATAGTTGAGAAACTGAGCGGTATGAAATTGAAAGGCACCATAATCGTGTTCCGACGCCATCGGAACTTCCAAGTGCAGAACCAGCGGCAAAAACACATCGAACCAGAAAAAAATGGCCATATACCCTCCGTTAACACAGAAGAGACGAGTGACTCGGTCACGAATACTGCTTCTACCACTTGCTCGTTGTCATCTCGAACCACTGAGAGCGATTCGCCTTCCCCGATGCTCAGGTCTCGTTCTGCCACAGATTCTCACACAGCTGTATCGAAAAACGCCATTTCGGATATAGCCAATACCACAGCTAACGCCCCTGCTAGAAGTAAAAAGTCAACATCAGATTCGGGGACATTGACAACACCGATAGTATCGCGGACTTTGTTTTGTCGTCTTGTCACGACCACTAAACCTGTACCTATTGACAGCATTGTCTCATTTCTGAACAAATCCATTGTCAATAAACATCATGCGAACCAGAAGATGATTCTGCGAACGGAGGAGTGCTGTCCTTTGCTGTATCGATTAGAGACAGATTCAGAAGAATCTGTCTCGAAACTTATAGCGTTGTCCGGCATCGTGTATGACGATGCGATTCAACTGACTTTGACAAGAGATCAGCACGAAGGAAACCCGACATCATTGTTACCAACACAAGGCCCATTGCCTACACCTGACAAAGGAACCAGTGAGAATGGTGATCGGTGGACAGAAGAAGATTTCAATCGGACGGTATTCGCTAAACCAGTATTAAAGGGCTATTCTCGACACGGAGAATGTGAAATTCAGGTCGTGCAATCTCTACTTATTGGTCAATTGCGAAAATATGGTTTTAGCAAGTTGCACCATGGATCTGAAAAATCCATGATGTCTTGTAGTCAAGTAAAGAAGACCGTGGTCATCAAGATGGCTACTCCACAGCTTGCCATGGCTCTCATGAATTTCAATCAAATTCATTTACCACCGTGGACTATTTTTTTAAGTCGCCACAAAAATTACAAAGGAAAGCCACCTAGGTTCGATGACATCCATCAGTTTGTACTTGCTTACAAACGTAATCAGAACGAAGCGACTGCCATAAATTGGGTCGATAAGCTCTGTAGTGATACATCACGAAATGACAAGATAGCGGAAGCGGGTGCGTCTGGTACAGCAAATCGCGAACTGGTGTTGCAATTGCAGGAGAAGAACGAAAAACTTGAGAACCGTATCATACAACTTTTGAAAGAAAACAAGAACCTTAAGAAGTTAAACGAGTCGGCCGTGAAATTAGAACACATAGTGGCTGCTCCACTTTCTGAAAACGAAATCGCTCCTGGTACTCGTGATCAACCGATCGAATTGCAGTTTTCAGGCAATGACGAAGATGGGAATAGCGATAATTCAAGAGGTGCTGCTAAGAAAATGATTGAGAAGGGCGAATATGACGAGATGAAAAGAAGATGTGAGATTGTTTTGTCGGAGCTTGAGCGGTCCAAGTCTGAATGCAGTCAAAAAGAGAAGGAACTTGATTTGGTAAAAGATGCTTGTGAAGATCTAGAAAAGCAAATTGACAACGCTAGAAACATTGTTAACGAAGACTACGAAAGACGAATTCAGGAAATTCATGAGAGCTGGAGAGAGCAAAATCTACAGATTAAGGAGCAAAAGCAGATGGTTGAAACTTTGAAGTTGGAGGTCGAAGGTAAACAGAGGAACGTCGATGCACTAACCTCAAAATTGCTCGTTTGCCACGAACGACACAGCGAAATGACAGATGCGTTGACGAGAGCAACAAGATTATACGACGAGGAGAGGGAGGCGAGGAAAGAATTGACGATAGATGTCATTCGGCTGAAGAAGGCAAAGAAATCGGCAGAAAAAAAGCTGAAGTGCTTCGAAGGACTCGGGAACTGCGAAGGCAGGGTATCTGCTGCAAACAAAAGCATCGCAGATTCTCCCTTGTGGCAAACTTAACTTCGATCCAGCCTAAAGAGTGCCGGCAACACCGTCGCGTTCACTGGGGAGGATCAGGATGATCTAATTCCAACAACTCATCAAGGAAAAAAGGGACGTCACTCCCTGAAGCACTCAGACGACTCGAAAAGATTCGCTTCAGGTTCCGACTCATTTCTTTGTATCCTCGATGATGTTCTCCAGTACTCCACATTCAGCATAGTACACGGGGGTATTTTGTCTGAGGCGTAAGTAAATGCCATAGATAACAGTTCAATCTTCCAACTTAGTGAGAAGGTAAATGAAGTCTGTTGCTCTATGAAGAAAACCGGGTGACCAATTGGGTCTCTGTCCTCCTTTCGAAGAATTGTGCTACGAAAACTGCACTCATTGGTAAATTTGAAAGAAGCATACGTAATTTTTTTAAAAATCTTGGCTTGCACCCAATTAAAAAAATTCCCGGTGCGTAACGTGGAACCAGTCAATATTGAGATAAATCCAGCAGAACTTCAAATTTCACCGAGCAAGATAGATTCTTCATCTTCTAATCCTAAAGAAATGACATCAGAATCCGTGGAACTGATCCTGAGTAGGGACTTCATGGCGTATAGGGGAAGCATTTTACCCGACATCAATGAATTGCCTTTTGAGTTTGAAGTCACCGAACTGACATCATCTTCTACCGACGAAGAAACAGATGAAAGATCACTGGTAATGCTGATCAAATCTCCAATGCCATAAATGTCCAAAAGACTTTGGTTTTGTGCCATTTCAGTGATGGTTTCAATCGATGGGTGCCGCTGTTGTTGTGGAAAGTAACAGTGGCGAGCATCGTGATTCTTACGAACCTCGTTTCGGTTCCTATCACTGACTCGCGCACGTCGACGTAGCTGTGACTGTCGACGACGGGTATTACTTTTCTTGTCATTTCCTGTCGGAATGGTACAGGCAGATGAAGTCGCCGATTGCTCCTCGTCAAAATCTAGAAGCTCTTCTTCATCTTCTCTCTGTTGCAGTTCTCGCATCAGGAATTCTACCTCAGATGCTTCTACTTCAACACTGAAGTCGTCGGTATCATATTGTGTAGCATCGCTCAAGGCGTACGAATCATCGTCCCTATTATCCATTGCTCCTGGAGCACTAGCGGATTCAGCATCCGATGATTTGGGTGCTGAAAGGGGGAACTCGTGTTCGATTGACTCTTTTGATATTGCTGCTGCTCTCTCCAGTTCTCGAATTCGATTGTTAGCATCAATCAGTTCTTGTCGCAATTGTCGATTCTCCTGCAGAAGTCTTTGAACAATGTCTTCGGACGATGATTCCTTGCGTCCTGTTCCATTGTTGAAGAACATACCGATCTTCGGACGCCCCATTTTAGATCCTTTCGTTCGTTTTTGAGTTCTCTCCGTGTTGTTGTGAGAGATATCCGTCATCCTTTGTTTTCATCGACTGGATGCTTCTGGAAGTACGGTAAGTATCGATTGGTATGAGATGTCTATTTTCTTCTCACCTCTCGATGGAGTTGCAACTTCTTTTCAGAAGGTTATTCTGGTTTCATCCCAGTACTTGTACACGCACTTCGTAGTACAGAATTACAGTAAGTCGGTGCTATGATCCATGATCGATTATTTTTCATCCGTTGGCGCGTTGAGAAACGCTAACCTCCGTAATCGTGCTCTTTCGGGGCTTTGGTATCTCGACAAAATAATAATAATAATCATCTTGCTTCCGACGAACCGTATTTTTAAGTACACATACGAGTACAGGTAAATTACCAGGTACTGTAATCACTCGTATGCAATAATTACCGTGCTGTAATTTTGAGATACGAAGCATCGTAACCTTATTTTTTTCCTGGGTCGTGTGAGAGCCATGAGTTCGAGTGAAACTACAAGTACAACCAACGCATGAATGCGCCCACGACTGGAAAATTCGTTACAAACTTGATCAATTCGACTCGTTTTTCTTTTAAGTTAGTCGGCGGAAGTTACTACTATTTTTTGTCAAAATGAGGCTCATACTTCGTACGGTACAAAAAGGTAAGATTTACTGGTTCTTGTACGAGTGCATGCACGTATTCTGCCGTCCTCGTAACTACAAGTACCGTAGAAGCACGACTGATAATCATCTTCAAAAAAACAATAGTACCGGTACACGTAATTACCGGTAGAAGCGAGAAGGGGATGGTGGACTACGTACCTGCCACGGTAATCAACCATCACAGATCAGAACGGTATTCATCTCTCAAAATCAAGAACAGGAATTTCGTTCTGCAGCATAGATGATGGTGTCTAGTGTCGTACAGTGGTTGTGACTGCATTTTGTCTTCGTCGAGAAGTATTACAAAATGAAAAACGAAACTCCCGCTCACACCATGAATAGGCTGAACAATAATTGTTTCATAGTCAGGGCATAGCTGGCTAATGTATCGAGAGATCTGAGATGTTCGAATTTCCTGCATTTTTTCGGTTTCTCGTCCGTTTCGATTTTCAATTTTACGTTGCAGTGAATGTGAAGCAGCGATTGCTTCACATCATCCCCGGTAAATTAAACGAGAGAAATGCGCAACCACAGAGTGCAACGAGTTCGAGAAATGGATAGAGTGTTTTACCACGCTTACATGATTATTGCAATGCCTTGTAGGAAATGACGCACACTGTAGATTTTCTTCAATTGTTTCATTTCTTGCCCACGGTACAGTTGTCAGCTACCCTTTCGGTTGAAAATCATTTTTGTAGCAAGGTAAATTCTTCACTTCCTTCTACTAACGACTTCATCCATCAAAATCGACAGCACATCAAATTTCAAAAAACTTCACTTCTGCGATCCAAAAACTCACGGAATGAATCATCATCAGACGAAAGCGACAGCAGCTGCTGCCTTTCGAGAGACAAAGCAGAGTGAAGATGGACACAACGGGGCGATGTGGTTATACTCCAGTGCCAAAGGAGATTATCTGGATAATGCCACTAATGCAATGCCATTACTGAGAACCTTTTCTTGTGATAGCGTTGACGAAAGCGATATGAGTGGACTTGGTGTTACGAGGAAAAACTGCTTCGCTGTCGACAAAGAGGAAAACTGGTCAATAGCTGATGCCGGAATGGAACGGAGTGTGAAACGGAGAAAAACTGCGTCGAAGCCAATCTTTCAGCTTCCGGTTGTAGTCACCCCGGAAAGGACCGAACGTTCGGAAATTAGTTTAGACCCTTTACCTATCGGATACGAACTCCCAGTCGAATCCTTGATCATGAGCGATCAGAACTTCGGTACACGGAGCGAAGCATCAGCTGTCAAAAACGACAATGCAAAAACACTTCTTTTCCCATTGATTGATGTTTTCAAGCCTTTCGATGCTACGTTTGGTACTCCAGAAATCAGGCCATCCACTTCTCACTGTCATAGAAAAAGAAGTCTCGCCGGAAACCATCAAAAACCCCCAACGTCCTTTGAGATGATGGATGGAAGTGAAATCTCCAAAATCCCTCGGGACCTGCTCTGCAGCGAAGTTTACAAGCTTCTCCGGCCGTCATTGCCCTTGCCTGAATCGTTGAGAGCAGTTCTTTGTCTTCTGCTTCATATGGAATATTGGTCGTCATCGACGATAAATACTCCGTGTGAAAGAATGGTTCTTTTAGAGTCTGCATGTAGCACTGTGAACGACACGTTACTAGAATGCGAAGAAGATGGCACGTCCAGTCGCGGTAGCAAGACCAATGCCAATACTGAAACCATCAAAACCGGAAAGAAGTCCCAAGACAACATCTCCGGCAAAATAATCGACGCATTGGTTGAAAGGCTCGGATCATCAGTAGACCTGGCCATTCTTTTTCAAGCATCGGCAGAAACAAACACCGACCTTGCTGCTGCAAACGATACTAGGCTTGATATATTTTTTCACAATACGGTGAACGATGATACGTCGGAGAAGCAAGTGCAACAACATCAGTTGCGAGTAACGACGACCGGCAACGCAAATACCCAATTTTTTGCCATACCCACATCGGCAGTCTACAATGGTGATACCGGTCATCATAGTAAAACATGTACCAACGTATGCGAAAGTAACGACGAACATAAGTGTCGGTCCGACTTCACACCGACAACTCTCCAGCTCGCGGTTGCGTTTGGCGTTCACCACTACAGGATGTCAACCGATCGTGATTTGTCATCATCAAGCAGTCTCTCCATGACTTTGGAGGATTTTGTGAAGAGAGTTTCGAATGACTTGGATTTCTTGGACGAAAATAAAAAGAAATGCTATTGGAATACGTTGGTAAAGGTTTGGGATGGGAAATTCCGAGACAAGTGATCAGCTCTGGTGGAAAAAATAGTTTGGGGTTCGCAACTAATAATGGTGCCAAACGGAACGGCGTATGATTCGATTTCAAGCAGCAGAGGCAAAGTATGAAAGAAAAGCTGCTGTATAACTGACGTATACAAGAATTGCAGGTGGAATTTTAAGAAATATGTATTCTGCATGGTATTCCTTACATTTGAAAGAAGCTGCTTCCAGACGTTCTCGCCTGTATGGTTAACTTTCGTGTCTATTCGTTATTGTCTCCCTCGTTGTTCTTGTTTAAATTCGGAGTATCGGTCCAAAGATACTTCTTGTGTTTGTACGGCTACGCTTGGCGGCAATTGCTGATAAAACGTAGGATTTTCACTCGATATCAATGTAAATGGTGGAATGACTGTGTCGTCGCCCAATACAACGTTGGATTCTATTACACAATTGTCTTTGATAATGCACCTCTTGCCAATTTTCACATAGTCTCCAATCGAGACCACTGCAATGGAAGAATTAATGATATCGATGATATTGGACATCAGATATCGAACATGATCATGAAGGAAAGAAAAGTCGAATACGTTATCCCGCATGGTGAAAAAGCCAAATGTGAGAGCGGAATGCATCGAACAAATCAAATCGGAGCTCCAAAGTTACACTGGTCTGCCGTGCTCTGACTTACTGCTTCCAATGGCTGCCCCCCGAATGTCGCATTCCTTTCCAATGTGCGTGTGGCTTCCGATAATCATGGGTATGCGCCTTTCCTTTTGAAATGGATTTTCTGGTGGCTCGAGGGAAGTCGACGCACCAATCTCACAGTACCGTCCGATTTTCACTATTTGAAGGTCACCTCGAACTTTGACGCCCTCGTGCAATATAGACCGACCCTTTATTTCTACGCGCTTGGCCCCCTCAATAATGGCCTTGCGAGAGACATAGTTGTGAGTCATTGTTTTGATGTAATCATTTCCAGGAGCACCATCTCCATCGCTCTGTGTCGAATCCATTGCTTTTTCGCGACGATTTACCAGAAAGTGGTAGATAATTATCTGAATTCTATATTATTTCTCGGTGTGTTTTTTTTTGCTGCTTTCGTTCGGCTCCTACTGATCTCTCAATATCCCTGTCCTATTCCGCAGATCGCCTACTGGTCACTCAACGTTGCGACGATGGGTAAGAGTTCGTGTCAGACAGTTTCTTAGGATTAATGATCTGCCGTATGATTGCTCATTAGTCCACGCTGAGTCCTTAGGAAATACGAAGTACTCTCATAATATTAATGACGGCCTCGAGTCTATTCTCATCAATCAACAACAGATTTACCGTGTTGTTGCGAACAAACTTGGTTTTTACTTATTGTTGTTGCAGTAAACCTTTTAAAAGGTTACCACATACTTTACGCAAAAAGTACCCGTTCGAGTAAGGTTACGGTTAAGTAGTCGTAACCTTACTCGGAAGAGAGCAACACTCCCTTTTCGTCTTTCCCCCTCTTTGAGAGAGAATGTCAAAAAAGTTCCTGTAAGACCTTTTAATCCAATTACACATACAAGTGATTAGTAGTACGCACCTCCTACACGTACGGTACTAGTAATAGCACGTAAGAAGTACAATGGGAAAAACGCTCGTCTCTCACAGTAATTCTATTTTAACTGTCTACTAGTACTACTTCTATCCTCCTACTACTGCCATCAACACAATGAAAGTGAGTTGCTTAAAGATTTGGATTTCTTTTGTGGGCTATGGCATTCTTTCAATTCAACACCAGGTTCGTTCAAAATCTGGACCATCTCATGCCTCTCTTTTTCAGTTTGTTGAAATTCATTTTCCCATGCATGATGGTGCTACAGTAATAGGATATTCTTGTTTTCATACGAAGTATTTTGCTTGTTGTCATGAGGAGATTCTGTCGACTGTGTCCTAAACTAAGATAAATAATAAATACAGTAATCTTAGCCTGTGTTCCAGAGAGAGGTCTACCGTACGGTAAAAACCTTAGTACTAATTCGATGTCTGAAATTTTAGTCTTGTGATGATTCATAAAATTATTTGTTTCGAGAGTCGAATCAATCTACCGTAAGATCTTACGTATCCGTACGAGTAAGTATGAATAATCTTACCGTATTGTTGTTTTTTGGAAGAACTCGTCGGTATTTTGTTGATTGATTGATTGATTGAATAGTAGAAGTAGTACACGTAACTTACCATGATGTAACGGTAAGGTTACCAGTACACGTAATGTAGCGTTCTCTAAATCCCTGAAGACCATATCTCGTAATTACCGGTACCAGTAAAGGGACTGCTAAGGTATTATTCATACTTTAATTCTGGCGAACCGCCAAAACATCTCATCGTAAGGTTTATGTATGGTAAGTCTTGTCTTACTTCGTACCTTGTAAGTCTTACGGTAAACCTTTGAAATTCTATCAGAATGATGGAAGTAAATCTTAGTACGTACCGTACTTCGTAATAATAATGACAATGTAATACTCGTAAGCCTTACTTAGTACGAAGTAAGATTACTTCTTACAATCATAATGATGTCCTCTTCTCTTCTAACGGACGTGTTCGGAAAAATTCTCGACTTTCTGACTTCTCCTCATTTGTTCTACTCGTAAAGTTTGTTCTAAAAATAAACTTAACGTAGAAAAGTACGAGAAGGAAATCCCACATCATCACAACAGAACAATTCCCATGTGGTCAAAATTACGAGTAGTGAGAAAACTACTACTTGTATTTCCGATCGCAGGTTCGAATTTGAAATTACGGCAAACAAGTTCCAAACTGAATTCAGCACAAGCGCATCAGAACCGATTGTCAGAATTCACTCATCAAGCATTGACTTCGAATATTTTAGTCTTATGTGTTGTAAGATGCTAGTCCGAGAAAAAACACAGGAAATCTCTGATCAGACATTGTGATCAATAGTGCACGCCACATTCCTCATTGAACCGATCACATCTACCGATCTCATCTACCGACATTTTGACCCATCAAATAATTTTTGGAATCAACATTTACTTTGATGAAAAAAAGAATTGAGCGAACTGAAGGCAAACATACAGAATGAGTGATCGGAACGAAAGCATGGCGAAGCATAGTAGTAGCAACAGTAGTGCAAAGGTTTTCGCATTGGCGATAGGTCTGTTCGCCTTAGCCGAGACGGGAAGCTGTTTCTCCTCTTCGCGATTGAGGATTGGCAAGACGCCTACTTCGCGATCCACTTTCGATATACCTTTGAAACCACAAAACCAACGCGACCGAAATCAGCTTGTGATTTTGCCGCTTCACATGCAACTACCAGGACGCAACGAGGAGAATCAACAGCAACTTTCACTATCGGCCTACAACTCAAGACTCGTCGAGTACGATACATCTAGGACCCCGACAGTTCCCAGCTCGTCGTTTCTCGAATCATTTTTACTCCCAGTATCCATGGCATCTATGATGGTGACCGGAAATACAGTTGGAGCGGGAATGTTGGTAATGCCAGAAGTGGCAGCTGGTCCTGGACCGATGTTAACGTTCTGCGTAATGATTGGAGCTTGGATAGTGTGCCTCACCTCAGGCCTCACCATCGCGCAAGTTGCGATTCAAGAGCACGAAGCTAGTGGGAGCGAAGTCCCGAGTTCCTTTAAGGAGTTCGCGGAGGCTACTTTGCCAAGTGCTTCAAACATGGTTTCCGGCACTTCTGTCTTCATAAACACGTTGATAGTAGCGTTCGACGTCTTTAAGGCGGGGCAAATAGTGCATTCTCTGCTCCCATCCGATTTGCCACTGGACGGAATGATGCTGTCTTATTTTTACTCGGGAATTTTGGTTAGTCTTGGTTTCCACTCAGTCTCTTACAATGTTATCTCGAGTCGCAAGCACGCTGGTAGTGGGCCTCTTTGCGACGTTTGCCGGGCTTTTACTGCCCGGTCTAGCGAATGTCCCAGATCCTCTTTCTGTGACATCATTGCCACCGTTGTTGCCACCGGCAGAAACCGCCGATGGCATCCTTCGAATGACACCAGTTGTGATTTCGGTTCTTGTATTTCAGAACATTGTGCCAACAATTACACGACTATTGGACTACGACAGGGCGAAGATTGGAACCGCACTCGTTTTTGGGTCGTTAATACCACTTCTCATGTACATGGCATGGATCGTGACGGTTCTCGGAGGTGGAATAGATGTCAATTCTGTTTCTGGACCCAGCGTGGGTGGTCTGCTGACCGTCTTTTCACTCATAACAGTAGCGGGGTCATCGTTGGGAACTTCCATGTCCTTGTCGGAAGAGTTCGAAATATTGCTTGGTTCTTGTTCGTTAAACAATGGAAGCATTCGTGAAGCAGATTACAAAGGGAGGGATGATACCTTTTCCCTACCAAGCGTAGCGATGCCGATCGGAATCGCCCTCATTACAGCTCAGATTTTCTCCTCGGATATCACCGAAACGTTGAAAATCGCGGGAGCCTTTGGTTCTCCCATCTTATATGGGCTTATCCCCGTGTCGATGGCATTGATCCAGCAACGGCAAGCAAACAAGAATGGAAATTTCGGCACTGAAATTCCTATTTCTCCAGATTCTATGAACATGAGAAACTCTAGTATCATCCCAGGGGGAAACACCGGACTAGGGGCATTGGCGTTGGGATCCGCCGCGTTAATTGGTGCAGAGTTAGTTCAAACTTGCAGCACTCGAGGGTTGATGTGAACAAATAGGATTTCCTCTCGTTTTATGCACATACTTTTCTCATCAGTCGACAGGAAACTCTCGAAAGAAACAGAATATTCCGTTGATTCGGCTTGAAGAATAATCTGTGGTACTGACGATATATGAGAGGCAACTGGTCGAATACTTAATCGCAATAGATATATTAGAAAACGATTCGGTGTCATCTTAGAGTGGAACAGTAGCACACTATGAATTATTACTTGTTTCTGATCATACTTGCAGGTGCTTCGCGGCGTGCTAAAAACACAATCCATCACTCTGAGTTACCGAGTAGGGAGAAAATTACCTCAAACCGAAGTGATACATTCGCACCATTTTCGAAGTGAGTTTCGCGTAGCCTCTACTATGAGTTTGGGATTGACACAGAAATTCTGGCTCCGATCTATTGTTCTTTGATGTAAACTTGATGATACGATTCGTCCCTCGATTTCTGACAACGCTTCAAGTTTCTGAATGTCTTCGGTAGAACTATTCGATACATAGATGTAAGAATATTCTATACCGGAATCCCGCGCCAATGTTCCGAAGAAATCCGGCATCAGATAGTTGTGGGGGAAAAGCTCAATAAGTTGTGTACAACGTTTATTTGCCATGAAAGGAATGCCAGTCAGTTGCGCCCCATGTGGAGAAATCAACAAGTCAATGCTGTGAAAGAAACGAACTTGTTCCTCGAAAGTTTCTCCTTCAAAATATCTCAAAGAAACCAACGAAGATGATGATTCATCTTTGTTACCACTATCACCGAAAATCTGGAAAAGAATCTCATTAACTAATTGATCCGAATTTATAATGGAGCGCTTGTTTGATGGCTTGCGATTCAAAACTCCGATTCTCGGCGTAGAGCAAGATCCGATGTCTGCACTCTCCCGTTTTGCCGTCGTCCCACTAATTGAAAAATGGTGCTCTACCAATTTGTTCAATTTTTCTGTATGGGAAAGAAGATAACCGCGTGGTTTTTCCATTTGGACTGTCTTGAAATGAGTGCACTTGCCAGTTTCTCCGCCACCGCCCCGCTCGGCGTCATTACGCTTTTTGACAATCTGTTTCTCACTTGGCTTGACCGTGTTGGCTCTCAACCAAAGTTGGATTTCATCGTAGTCAAGGATTTTAAGATTTAATTCAGATTTCATGAGTCTCATGAACCCACTTAAGAACTGATTTTGTTCAAAGATTTGGATCATTTTATTCTTTTCATACGGATACAGCACAGGAATTTGGGAAGGATTCGCTTGCCAGAAAGAGTAACACATGTAGACCATCTGCATCATGTGTGGGAAATGAGTGGAGAGGAGGCTATCAAATCCTGGATATGGATGAAAAACTTTACACACGGCTAATGGGGTATCACAATCGCCCTCAGTGACTGCTAACTCTGATATGGTTCGATAATGCGTGTAGTTTCTGAAGGATGAAATTGTTTTCAGGGGTCGACTTGCAATAGGGTTACAGTTTTTTCTGATGATTCTTGTACTGGGTTTGAAATCTGCAGAATTCTTGTCAAACAAGAACGGCGACGTCACTTTGGTATGCGAAGCAAACGTCGAAGTGGTTCGTGTGTCAATTGACGGAATTGGATAATATTTTTCGATGTGTCGGATTGTTTTCATGGAGCCACAGAGTAGAAAAAGCGCGACGAGAAGAATATATCCTACTTTCGCTCTGTACCTTCGTAAATCGGGCATGGTGGTATCTGTGTGCTGCCTCGTTTCCACGGGAAAGAAGGCTATTCCTTTGTTTGCTGTCTTGCGCGATGTCGGACAGAATTCTTCTCATTGTTGATAGTCAAATGGTTGAAGCTAGTAAAGCTCTATCGAAACCTCAGATTCTAAAAATGCTCTGTTTGTTGATTCCATTCATTCTATTCCACATTAAAACGCTATGAAAAAATGGGTCAAACTCATCTATCTACGATACCGGTAAACCTTACGTAAATACTACGTACTACGTAATGCGGAATACTACTAATTACAAAGTACGGTACCACGTAGAGGTAATCCATACGTCATACGTCTTGTACTTGGTACTTCGTATTTATTTTCACTTAAAAAATAAAAAAATAATGCCCTTGACCTCAGTGTTTGATGAAGTTTCTGTTCTTGATTTCAGATTGAAATGGAACACAATGAACTTTTTTCACGTCCATTCCGTACACGTGTACGAACCGTGAGTGAACAGAATAGTAATGCAACAAAAAATACAAAAAACAAATAAAGTAAAGTGCGGCTAGTATTACCGGTATAGCCCCAAAAGTTATACCAAATGCATTTCAAAGAGCCTCTCTAGAGAGAACAAGCTCCACTTGATTATAGATTGAATAGATCTTTGTCAAAGACAAGGCATTGTGTTGCGGAGGGGTATTTTTCTCAGCTCATAAATTGTTCATGAGGCTATTATCATTAGGGAGTGGGGTTAGTTCTACAATGGGTTGCATTTTTCAATGGATGCGATTTAGGTTCATGAATTGCGAGCTGATCTTTAATTAACCTTACTTCGTACTAATTACGAAGTAATACGAAGTAGAAACTGTGGTTCTAATTTCCTACACAAATATTATTCTTGTACCAAATAATAGTAGGCCACAAACCCTCCTGACTATGGTGATTGAATTGGAAGCAGGTGCAATAGACTTGTAGTCATGCCACCAATGCCAATCCAACCCTTGTGCCAAGAGTTGGTTTATATAGTGTTGTCAAGTCAAGATTAGTTATATAGTCATTCTCAGAATCGGACGAAGTAAATCACACAAATTCTCTGAGGTCTTCGTTCAACACTGTCTTTAATTTCTTTGTTTTTCATTGCAAAAGACTCTGGTTCAATCGGTTCTTAGCCATCGGCTTATGATGAAACTATGGAGAAGGCAAAGGCATGTCGTCATGCAAATAGGATTCATCATCGATCGATTGCCACTTCACACCACAATTTCGGGAAGAATGCATTACTTTAACCAGAGCGCGGTTAAAGTCATCGATTTCTCTTTTTGTTCGCAGACTTACCCGATGGGGATTGCTGCTATCGGTATTGAACTGCTCTATGGGAAAGAACTTTGAATGAAATTCACCGAAAGCGAAGTCAAAGTGACATAAGACATTTGAATGAATCAAATCGGGCAATACGACATATTCATAGCCTTCGATATCCATTTTCATTGCGAGCATTGGTGGTTTTGTATTGGTAATATCATCGGTACTCTTTTTGGCGCTGATGCTGGGGGGTACCTCCGGTACTTTCCGTTCGTGGATGTGGTATTGGATCCACTTGCTCAGGTGAATTGTAGGCACCTGCTCCTCATATCCCCCACTTTCGCCTAAATTCTTGGCACCAGAAAAACCCCATTCTTCGAACTTATTATCTTGGGTTCCCTGGTGGAAAAAGGTTGCTGTCCCATTCCTGTCACCAACAGCTGCTTCGACCACGTGGTACCTCCATCCCATTTTGGCGTATGCTGAAGATATTTCCTGTAGCCGCGGCCAATGCTTTGAATTTGCCTCGAACTCAAAAACACAAAAATCTTCGTTATGGCGGTTCTTTCCGAACTGGTAGTCAAACAGTGGAACCGCACGCCTGGATTGATTATATTTTTTGGGTTCCAGCAGGAAGCGCCCGTGAACACCCCGATTGGCACCGACGTCCAAAAATACGTTGTAGCAACCATCACCGAGCCGGATTTCTTCCGCTTCTTCGTTGGTATTCAGATTTACGGCGAGTTGTGCTCCACACGTGTATGTCTCGGAAAATGATTTCGTTAGGTCACTGAAGAACGTTTGGTAGCGAAACAAAGCAACAATGGAAAAAGCAATCAGCACCATGAGTACTCGAGCATTCAACTGCCCAGTCCCGATGGGTTCACTCTTCTTGCTAGATTTTTTTCTCTTCTTCATCGTGAAAAGGAAACGCAATCGGTGTTGAGGTTGAAGATCAACATCAGACAACAGACAGTATACGTGGTATATAACAGGGACTGTTTCGAATCCCTGTTACGAATGCCACGCAGAAGGAGCTGCGTGGCCTAAGGACGATATGGAAGAAGGCTTCCAATGTGGCTGTAATAATACAAAGAAACGGAGATACTCCCTGGAGCGGTGACTGTTTTGTGTGCTTTCCTCGAGCGATCACTGTTTCTGTGTCTGTTCCGAAATACAGTAACCTTACCGAAGTAAGGTTTACGTAGTAATACTACCGGTAACCTTACCTCTGTTCCGAAATAACTGAACTATGACCGATATGTGTGCGTTCCTAATAACTGAACGTTTACCGTACAACTAAGTAGAAAATGTACCACGAAAATAAAAACTTTAAAATAAATTGACAGGAATACGTACACTCCCGCCGTTCGACGTTGGATAAGATTTCAGGGACCGCACTGGCATCCATAACTGGTAGGATTCCTACGTACCAAACCTGTGCAGTCCCAGCCATCCTTCTCAACGGAGAAGAGTTCGACGTGGTAAAGACAGTAACCTTACCGAAGTAAGGTTACGTAGTAGTAGTAACCTTAGTACAAGTTTAGTTTTTTTAAC
The DNA here is from genome assembly GCA_037355855.1 of Pseudo-nitzschia pungens. NCBI lineage: Eukaryota > Bacillariophyta > Bacillariophyceae > Bacillariales > Bacillariaceae > Pseudo-nitzschia > Pseudo-nitzschia pungens. The sequence goes on along the minus strand of CM074760.1, from coordinate 1,901,854 downwards.
AGATTATGAGCTAACTTACCGCGCAAAAGCATAGGGTTTTTCGGAAATAAAAAAACTCGTCCAAATGCACGTATCAGTGAATGGTGGGACTCGAATTTTTTATTCACTTCACAACTTTTTTTCGGGACATGGGGTAACTTAATTACCCTCACACTTGCTTCCTTTACCTACTTTAACTAAAGCATGTATGTTCGTAAAAAATATCAATATGACGTAAGGAGTTCTCCTTCTCCATTATGGAATGTCGTGGAATAACATCCTCATTCTTCATTCTCCCAATCGCACTTTTATGTGTCTTGCATTACTCCAGTTCCAAATGGAACTTGCTCCTTCAGTCATTCACAGCGGTACTACTACTGTCCGACCTTTTTGACCTCAACAATCGCGTCACATTACCAATGACAGTAGTAGCAATTCTTGTGTTGGCATTGATAGCAAGCTTCTCACCGCCGTTATTATTCCCCATATCTTCTAAAGAGGCCACTTGGCTTCCCTTTCCTGCCTGAAATTGTTCTTGTCACTAGCCATCAAGATGCGTGCAATCCACCAATTCTCAACTCAGGCACCAATTTGCACCGTATCATCACAAACCAACTTTATGTTGCTTCTCGATTATTATTAACTGGCAAATTATGAGGACGATTGCTCCCCATCTTTATTGTCCAGGTTTTGTTATTTTACGGATGGAGCCGACTGATATCTGCATACCCGTGGACCCAACCAAGGTATGTCCCAGTACCGCCATTTCTTTATCTCTTTACAAGAGTCAGGTTAATTGTCAATTTCTATTTTTGTACGTTTCCTTGTTAACACTAATTAAATCTATTCATTCCCTCCGACCTAATGTCCTTGGTTTGTCCGCAACGGATAAAGGTTTGGTGGGACATTCAGTTATCGTAAAAATAGAAAACCAATGCCGACCAATGGGAGGCAGACCGGAGCAGTGGGGAGACAGATAGACAGTGGGGAGGTGACTGGAGGAGGGACAGACAGACATTTGGGAAGGGGACCAGAGGGGGACAGACAGACAGTGGGGAAGCCGACCGGAAGGGGAACCAATTCGACAGTGGGGAAGCGGACTGGAGGGGGACAGACAGATAGTGGGGAAGCAGACTGGAGGGGGGACAGACAGACAGTGGGGAAGCGGACTGGAGGGGGGACAGACAGACAGTGGGGAAGCAGACCGGAGGGGAGACAGACAGATAGTGGGGTATCCTATGGGATACCCCGGCGCCGTCTCGGGTGTACGTCAACTTCGGAGTGCACGTACTCTGTGCTCACATTTGTCTATACTAGGTCATACGCGGTATACACTATGTCTATTCTGTAGTGATGGCGGATTGACGAAGCTTTAGGCGAATGTGTGGTATAGCGTGCGCGCGCGTGTGCGCGGTAGCTATCTAGTCACTAACCCGAACCCTAATCGGGGTGGGACCCCTATGTAGTAGGGGTATGTAGGGTTAGTACAGTGCACAGAGAGTCCTTGCCGGGTGGGCGGGCGGGAGTTTTGTTGATCCGCTCCCACAGGGAACAGCACTCCTCATTGTCGTCGGCTTGGTGTTGGCCAAGGGACAATGAGGTGAGCAGATGGGGAAGGCATCGTCCCGCACCTCCGTGCCCGGTAGCGGCTGCGTACCTTGTGCGGGCACCGCGTTGTGCCCGTCTACGGTACGCGCGCTGTCGGCCCTCTCGTGACACTTACCTACCTACCATTGGGACCTTCCTCACATACGTCGTAGTGCTCGTCACGGCGCGCGCGGCAAGTTCACAGGTGGTGCGCGTGGTGGTGCGGGCGTGTCCCCACCCGCATCCTGCAGTTGCGGTGACCTGTGTCTTGCCCAACAGTATCCTATGGGATACCCCGGCGCCGTCTCGGGTGTACGTCAACTTCGGAGTGCACGTACTCTGTGCTCACATTTGTCTATACTAGGTCATACGCGGTATACACTATGTCTATTCTGTAGTGATGGCGGATTGACGAAGCTTTAGGCGAATGTGTGGTATAGCGTGCGCGCGCAGTGTGCGCGGTAGCTATCTAGTCACTAACCCGAACCCTAATCGGGGTGGGACCCCTATGTAGTAGGGGTATGTAGGGTTAGTACAGTGCACAGAGAGTCCTTGCCACAACGGGTGGAGAGGAGAGTTCGTGAACCCGCTCGAAGAGGGGGTGAAGCGCGAATGGAAAGTCGAGCCACCGCCACTCTCGAAGTTGACGAGTACAGCCGGGAAAAAAAAAAAAAAAAAAAAATGAAAAAATAGGGTGGGATGGTTGTCTAACGGGGCTTAAAGCGCAGGGCGCGAACAGTTAGGCAACCTAGGCGGCGTTGGCGGGAGCCGGAGCAAGTGGTCCCACGGGGGCTGGAGCAAGTGGGCCCACGGCGGGGGCCGGGGGAAGGGCGGCGGTGGAAGCGCGACCGGGAGGGAAGACAAAGGCGTAGCTTGAGATCGGGGCGAGCGTGCTGCGGGAAGCGCCGTAGGCGGTGGCAACATTCGCCATTAAGCGGTCTTGGGTGGTCTCCGCGGTGAATTGGCACAAGACCTTGCCCCGCGTGGAGCAAGGGAAAAGGAGGCGGCCATTAGGGATGACGACACCGAAGACGTAGTGCCCGTGGTAGTCGATGAGGGTGGGGACGTGGAGGCACAGGAGGAAGGGGCAGGCGTCGGTGCCCAGACGTGTGGCCACTTCGTCGCCGGGGGAGTACTCAAGCCCAAGAGCGTTGAGAGTAGCGACCAAGGTCTGGTTGGGGGCGTGGCTGGTCGAAGGCGGGACGTCGAGGGAAGGACGGGCGGCGGTAACGCGGGCTAGGAGACGGTCGATGGCAGCGGTGGTGGGTGCCGGAACGGGCTCGGCGTAGTGAACACCGTGGTAGACGGTATAGGCAAGGCGGAAGTTGGTGACGGCGGTTTGGTAATGGGGACAGTAAGGGTGGGCCATGTCCAATTCTGCCAAGGCAGAGGCTACAGCCGCACCTGCGGGGTTGGCGTACAGAGTGTGCAACTTGGCGAGCCACGGGCGGGGACCGGTGGGGGTGTCGAGCGGGCTGTCCGAGTAGCCGGTGAGGTTTCGATTGGCAGAGGTGAGCGGAAGAGCGTTCAGGACCTTTCTGTCGGAAGGTGGGCTGCTGAGGTTGCCCTCAAGGAGGGCGATGGTCAACGAGATGGCAGTAGGTTCAGGCTGGGCAGGGTCGCGGGGAGCGGGCGGGCCCGGGATTGGGAGGACAGGAGCAGGATTTCCCGCGGGCGCGGGCGGCACTACCATCGCCCCGTGGGCGAGAGGAGCAAAAGGGAGAGGAGAGTCGGAATCGGAAGAACGGATAGAAAGCGAGGAGTTTCTGGAATGGGTTCGGGCGGACGCGGACGTGGGCGAATCGCCGGCGGACGGGGAAGGGTCCTCCGGGATGCCCTGAAAGGGAAGGAGGGTCTTGAGGTCTTTGGCGTGGGTGGAAGCTCGGGGCCAGTCGGCTTTGGAGCAAGCGGCAAGGAAATCGACGTAGAGGCCGACGTAAGTCTCAAAGTCCTGGAGGGAGGAAGGTGGGAGGTCGACCGGGAGGGTGAAGGGGGGGCGAAACGGAGCGGTGGGGGCGGCCGCTTCGAGGGTGTCGCCGTGACGGTTGAAACAACGGAAGACGCCGACGGGGGTTGGGTTGGTGATGAGGGTAATGGCCTGGCTCATGGTGTCGAGGAGGCGTCGGGCCCTCGCGAGGAACGAGGTGGCAAGCATGGTGGGGGCGGCAACAAAGCTAGGTGGTGTTTGGGAGGAGTCCAGAGTGGGAATTATGCGAAGACCAGTGGGAGGGGGGCAAAGAGGACCCAGTCCGTGGACAAGCACGGGAAGAGGGGATCGGGTGTAGCCATGGTCAGGGGTAGGGAGAGGAGGAGGAGAAACGGTGGGAAAACCATGCTGAAACGGAAAATAGATCGTAAAATAAAACGTGTTGGTTGTAAAATAATAAAACGGGGTGTAACTGGTCGCTTAGTAAGGGATGTGTACGGAGGCGATCGTGGGGGGTTAGGCATCGTGGGGGGGGGGAGTAGACACGGATGTGGAAGAAGACCGTGAAAGTTACCAGCGGTCGGGGGGCCGGGCGGCGCCAGCCGTGAGGATGGCGTTATGCTGGTGAGAGAGGATGTGGAGGTCGCGGGTGTAAATTTGCCACGAATCGCTGTTCCACCGGAGCTGTTTTTTGATAAATTCGGGAGACGCGCCGGCGGCCTGGAGAATGCAGCACGCGCCAACGCGAATAGAATGACATGTAAATTTTTTGAGGGCGGACGGAGAAGTGACGCCGTAGACGTCGCGGGCAAGGGAGCGGAGGGTGGTTTCGACGTCGGAGTCGACCACGTAAACGGCCACCTTGGGGCAGGGGCTGTAGACTGCGAGGGGGCCCGCCAAAGGGCCGGGATGGGGGGCCCATGCGGGAAAGAGGCGATAATAGCGGGCCAGGATGCGCAACCACGCCGCGACCAAATTGAGGGAAGCGGTTGAGTTGCGAGAAAATCCTTTCACAGCATTCCGTTCGCCATTCTTTTGCCATCGCCATCGGACGCAGACACGCATCACGGAGCTGGGGGAGGCGAGGCCGGAAGGATGGGGGAGGAGGTTCCCATGGCGGTCTAACAGGGTGATGTCAGCCGGGATGAGGGCGACACAGTCGCCCGAAGGGCTGCGGGCAAACGTGCCAAGGCACCGGTGGCTGTGAGTCTGGCACCACTCACTCTTACGGAAGCCAGCGGCGAGGCCAACGGTAAGCCAGTCCGCGAGGGTGGCGGGAAGGGAATCGGGGGGCTCGGTAGCCGAGGCAGTTAGGAGGTGTTGCTGCATGGCGATGGTGACTGGTTCCTTGCGGTCGGGGACCGACTCGTAACGGCGGGCCTCGCGGAGGACAGCGGTGATGTCCGGGCACAAGCCGGTGCGGAGCGGGGACTCTTTGCGGGCATCCCGGTCAGGGACGGGGTCAAAATGGGCTAGAAGGGTACTGGCAGCCAAGAGATATTTGCTAGCGGTGCGGGTATTGTCGGTGGTGTTGCGGTTGGTCGGTGGGGCGTCGGAGAAATTCAGGAAGCCGGAAGATAGGCAACGCATCTGGAGCTGGGCGAGTTCCGGGATGGGGGGCATGGTGTATGTTTGGGACTTGTTTGTGTGGTTGAATGAGATCGGGTTTGTGGGAGTGGGGGAGTGGATGCGCAGGGGAGGGGTTGGGTGGGAAGTTGTGGAGTGGCGAGGGTAAGTGTCAGGGAGGGGCTGGCGAGGGAATGTGTCAACGGTTCGATCGCTAGGGGATGTGTCAACGGTTCGATCGCTCTGGTTGGCGAGGGGTGGTGTCAGGGTTGGTGTCAAAAGTTTGGGGCTGGCGCGCGGGGGTATCTCGGTGTAGGGGATAGGGGAAACCGCGTTTTTTTGGTTGGCGGGGCGGGTAGTCCGGGGCGGGTGGTCGGCGGGACCGGGTGGCGGGAGTATGGGTGGGGTAGCCAACCAGTGGGGAGTCGCGTGGTGTTGGCGACGGGGTGGGAGTGATCGACAGGATCGTGATCGACAGGATCGTGATCGACAGGATCGGGGTGATCGACAGGATCGGGGTGGTGTTGGGGTGGTTAGTGTGCTGGGGTAGCCAGCGGGGGGGCACGGTGTGGTCCGGGGTTGATCGGCAGGATCGTGATCGGCTGGATCGGGGGCTGGGGTAGCCAGCGTGCTGGGGTAGCCAGCGTGTGGGCGTGGGTGGTGTTGGTATTGGTGTGTATTGTGTGGAGGTGTATGGCTGGGGAGAAAGGAATAGGTTTGTTGATCCGCTCCCACAGGGAACAGCACTCCTCATTGTCGTCGGCTTGGTGTTGGCCAAGGGACAATGAGGTGAGCAGATGGGGAAGGCATCGTCCCGCACCTCCGTGCCCGGTAGCGGCTGCGTACCTTGTGCGGGCACCGCGTTGTGCCCGTCTACGGTACGCGCGCTGTCGGCCCTCTCGTGACACTTACCTACCTACCATTGGGACCTTCCTCACATACGTCGTAGTGCTCGTCACGGCGCGCGCGGCAAGTTCACAGGTGGTGCGCGTGGTGGTGCGGGCGTGTCCCCACCCGCATCCTGCAGTTGCGGTGACCTGTGTCTTGCCCAACAGAAGCGGACGTGTAGAAAAATGTCCGCATGATGCACAACGTGCAGAGCACACCGCACACCGTAATTTTATCGTTTGATTGATCGATTCCTGTTGCTCGTTGTTAAACGCCATTCTGCCTTTCTCAAGACATGCTGAATTGGACACACTGTTGTACTATGTCTTGTTCGCTTGAAGTAGTAAACGAAACCACATGGACGTGCTCGGATGGTATTAAAATCTCGGGAAAACGGTGGACGACAAAGAATGACCGTGGGAAGAAAGTCAGAATTTTAGCCCTGCATGGTTGGATGGACAACTGTGCTACTTTTGACGCCCTGTCAAATGGTCTGATGAACAAAGTGGCAACGGGAAACTCTGTTACCGACATTGACTTTGTTGCCATTGACTTACCCGGTCACGGATATTCGTCACACAAATCTTTGGACGGCCCAACTTCGGTACAGGCAGAATACTGTTACTATGTCTTCGAGATCGTGCGCCAATTGCAATGGAAACCGGAGGATTTGACGCTGATTGGACATTCAATGGGTGGCTCGATATCACTGATGTACGCAGCTGCATTCCCTGTCCAAAGGCTTTGCATGCTGGACACGCTTGGCCCGATGCCCAAACCTCCGGAGACCATTTCGAAGAATCTCCGTTCCAATATAAAAATACGGGCACAGGGAAAGATGCCTTGTTCGATCTATCCAAATTTCCAAACAGCTGTAGAGACACGATGCAAAACTCCTGGGTTATTGTTTCCCGGAAAACAATACATAAGCGAAGCTACGGCTAAAGCTTTGGTCGAACGTGGATCGATTATGAGAGAGGACGGACGACTGCAGTTTCGACACGACCAGCGGTTGAACTGGCCCAGTATGTTATACCTGTCAGTGAATCAGTTGGATCAAATGTATAAAGATGTTGTAAACCAGAAAACCTCAACGTGCGTGTTGACAGCAATCGATGGTATGCCGTTTCCTCCGGAGAGCATATCTCGGTTGAGAACTCTGCTGAAACCCGAAGTCTGTCGATCGTTGCCTGGAAGTCATCATTTTCATTCGGATCCAAATGATGCAGAGGGGGTTGTTGATGCGATTGCATCTTGGTTAAAGCTCTAAGTCCTGTCGAAATATTACAATATTCAGGTCGACAAGGAGTCTAGATAAAGGAGTATTTTTGTCGACGCAACAATCTTTTTATCGGATGCTTCAACTTTACACCTCAGCCATTTTCGGCGTGCATATTGATTCCATTTGATGGTGTTTGAAAGGGTAGAAGTCGTATTCGTCTCTCGTTCTATATTCGTACTTTTGTCTACCGAACAGTTTTCACAATTTGATCATGCTCAAGAAGGAATCGATTTTCTACGGTTTTCACAACGCTCGCTACATACACTACAGCTGTCCACGATACTCAATACTTTTGTCTGATTGAAAGGGCTGTTTGGTGAACCTGAAAAGATTGTCTGGTTTTCTCTACTCGAGGTCGTCGTCATCGTCACCGTCATCTTCCACTGGTGGAAAGCTTCCATTTCTCATATTCTCTAAAGTTCCTGGTAGACCAAACAAAATTGTCCTATCTTTTTCACGCATCTGGATTAATTCGATATCTTCCGATGCACCGCTTCCAACCGTTAATTCTCTCAACCGTTCATATGCCTTTTCCAGCGTCCCTGTCGTTTTGTTTGAGATCGAAATCATCTTTCGTGAGACCGAAAGTGAAGCATTGTCAAAACGACTTTTTGACATTCACTTGGATGACATCTGTTGCTGACCGAACAGTGATCGATCAATGCCCAAAACTGCTTTCCAACTCACCAAAGGATTTTGTGTTCACTTTGACTTTCACAGCGGTGTGATCGTTCAGAAGTTGCCGCAACGAATTTCCATGCTTTTCATTTGCTCCCTTGGCTCCGACGGAGACCAGCGGCTTTTTCACATACCGCCATACATCTTCAATCAGCTTTTCCTCGATATTGGAATCTGATGCTGCACGCAGTCCAAATGCTCGTTGGAATCCGTGTGTAGAACGACAACTTTGTTGGACCTGGATGCATACGAAAGCCGATGCAACAGATGGTGGAAGAGCCCATCCTACGACGACCAGTAGCAGACACGAGAGAAGACTATTCATTTTTTCTTACCGAAGAGATTTTGATTATGAAATTCTTTAGAAGGTCGGTAGCATGGAGAACGGGTTGTCAAGGCCCCGATCGATAAAGATAATCACTTCGTATAATTCTGTAACAATAATGATTTCCAAGTAATGGAACAAAAGCGATGAGTGAATGATGGGTGATGAGTGATGGGTGATGAGTCAAGGGGAACTGTACAGGTAGTAAAGTAAAAGGCTACGGTGGTAGTTTTTCATAAGTTTCATTATGGGTCATGACGCCTTGGAGCTACTGTACATTTACAGTTACGGTACTACTACAGATGGATATCTACAGCGCATGTACGAACGGACTACGGTACTAGTACTACTACTAGTAGGAAACGAAACCCAGTGCTGGTGGAGACTGTGAGGAGTCATTGCACAAGGAAAAAAACTAACACTAGTAGATCAACTGGTGAGTGGGCCTCGAGTTGATGATATGCAGTTGTGTTTGCAAGGAAGAGATTCTTTTAGCTCCATAGACCACCATCATACTAATCTTCTTGCTTCGAAAATGCTGGAAAGGACTTACTTTCCAACGTGCAGAAGAAGGAGGGTAGGACGGCCACTTGTATAGCATACTAGTACTACAATGGGTGGGATCCTACGCACAGTTCCTTGTACATCTCCCTGGTCTCAGGAATAAGAAAGCCAGTTCACCTCAATCTTGTCTTCGAGAAACGATCTATCCCATCCAAGAAATACTACCTTTTTGTGACTTCTCAGAACCAGCATTGTGACTTGTTTCAGTTGACAGCACTCTTCAATGCTAGATCTGGCCCTTTCACTTGCAAAATGTACATATCACATACAATCAGTTGCATAGAGGGTCAAAAGGTGTTTGTGATAACTTCCAGCAGCGCATATACTAGTATTTTTGTATGATTATTCTGAGGAGGTTGTTATTACTTTGGTCCGCTAAAAGATTCACAACTTTTTGCATGCAACGAAAGATAGACACATACTTGCTTGTAGCCTGAGCCAATGCTATTTCAATAGCATCTGACTTGAGTAATTTGAAGGATCATAATATATTTGTGGTGCTTACATACACGAATAGTAGCTAATGATTTAATCATCGCACTATCTGGCTGTGCGAACCTGGAAGACATGATTTGGTCATACTAACCGGCTGTGCGAACCTGGAAGACTTGATTTGGTAGCCTGTATCTATCATGCACCTCGTGTGCTGCTGTTATTGCTGCTGTTTATGTTCCTCCACCACAGCCTTGTTATTGTTGACGAACAATATCAACCAAGTTTGTACAAATTCTTCAATAATCGTCACAGAGAGAATAGCAGCATAGTGTTTGGTGTTCCATCATTGTAATTAGTCTTTGTCTTCGATAGATTCCCCTTTCAATAGCTTCGTACAGCTTTGATCGTTTTGCCGGTTCATAGTGTCGTTCGATATCAATCTCAACGCCATTACTAGGAAAACGTTTGACCGAAAAGCGCAAGACGGTCCATCGGATTCATAGTATTACTGACCATGGATGACAAACTATCTTGTTCAAAATATTCTTCAAAAAGCTTTTGTCGAGCAGACTGATCGATCGTATCTTTGCACCGGGTTGTGATTGCAATTTCGGTTTGGGACATAATTCGATTTTCTGACGTCTCTTTCTCGATAGTTTCTATTGTTTCTTGCAAGGATTTCATTCCAGTTGGGAGGCGTTTCCATCGCGTATCTTGCAAAAGTTCAGTCAAGTTCTTGAGTGAATCTTGTAGCGAGGTGAAATCGTATTCATGTGTGTCATTGGGAATATTTTCGCTAGTGTTGCGCTGCACGAGGTGCCCTACACCATTCAATGCATCACGTTTCGTCTCTTGCTCTTTGTTATCGATGTTGTCTTCTCCATCGAAATGTACCTGAGTTGGTGCGTCGACAAGGTCGGTTGAGAACGCAGAAGATATTCCTTCTTCGGTCCACTTTAAAACACGTTCTCGGACACTTTTTACAGTACCAGCCATGGCACGAATTCGCTTTCGCAGCTCTTGGGCATCTTTCCAGGCCTTCTTATCAACGAGTTCCTCTTCGTCAATCTCCTGATCTTCTTCGTCTGGCTGGTTCTCTAACTCGTCCAGAGCTTCGCGTTGTAGGTCAATGTCGCTATGATCGTCTTCGTTTTCTTCGCCGTCCAAAACAACATGGTATTGGTCTACGTAGTCACTGTAATGATCGTCGTTGATGGGTCGAACAACGCGTTTTACATTCTTCACGAGAGACTCCTTTGTAGCTTCATAGATGGTTTGTATCATCTCCTGATCGAAAGGACTTTCCTGATTGTCTTGTGAGTACGATGATTGAAATTTATTGAAGCTAGATTCGATCGCGGCCAGAGCGGCATCGTGTTCCGATTGTGCAACGATGTTGTTCCAGTCTTCGTCGATTCTCGTTTCCTCCTGCAGAGCCATTTCGTTTGTATTTCGCACTAGTTGTAAATTCTTTATAACTGTTTGGTCGTTTCCAATTCCAGATCAGTATCGACTGTACTGCTCCGATGTCTGATACGAAAAGAATGGGACAGCGTTATTGTGTAGGTTCCGATGAAAAGACGTTCCATGATAGGTGATACGGGGTGATACTACAGAATTCCTATCAGCTGTCCCCGGGTTTCAGTTGAAATTAGTAGTCGGGGACGTAGAACCGGGGGACAGCTGATAAGAATTTTGTAGTATTGATGCCTCCTTACAAAGCTCGTTGGTCGTTTCAAAGTTTGAAGCGAGCATGCCAGCTGAGAATGAATCGTGTCTGTTGGTATGCTTTATGACTACGTATGTTAGGTGAAATGTACTCCTACAGGTAAGGTTAAGGTTACTTGTCCTTCCTACGGTACAAGTCTTAGTAAGGTAAAGTCTTACTCATACTTTTTATTCGTATTCAGAATATATCCCTATTATCCCTAACCTTATTTTTTCAGTGTCGAAACCAAAAGAAAGCGATGGATCTTGGTCGCAAGACGCAAGACGTTCACCGACAACTTGGAAAATGGAAGCCGAACTGAACACAACACCAAACTACGCCAAAAAGGAAGATTGGTGACCGCACTAGCTTGGATCTGCCGTGAATTGGGACAAAGCTGCATCAAGAACATCAATAAGACCAACCAAAAAGCTGATTAATTTGATTTACTTGTTTAACAGCAGCTCGAAAGAGAAGAAGAAAGAAAATGTTTCGCAACCAATACGATACTGATGTCACTGTCTGGAGTCCTGAAGGACGACTGCTTCAGGTGAGTTAAAAAAGGTAGTTCAATTGGACCTCCACAACGTGCGCTTGGTCTTTCATTGGATATAAATCGCACTGTTGGTCAAGTTTATCAATGCTAGCAGTATTTACTTGAAATCGGCTTTGAAATCGTCGGCAGTAGCAGAAAACCATGTCCTTGCTCACTTTCATGTTCTGGATTCTGTTCTCTGCCAGGTCGAATATGCAATGGAATCTGTCAAACAGGGATCTGCGTGCGTAGGGGTAAAGAGTAACACCCACGTCGTCTTGGGAGCTCTAAAACGTTCCGTTAGTGAACTCTCGAGTCACCAAAAGAAGCTTCTTGAAATCGACGACCACATTTGCATGGGCATTGCCGGTTTGACAGCGGATGCTCGTTCTCTGGCAAAGTATATGCGCAACGAGTGTCTGAATCACAAATATATTTACGGGGCTCCCATAACTCCTGCCGTGATCATGGGGGATCTGGCTGACAAACACCAGCGGACGACTCAAACGTATGTGAGACGGCCCTTTGGAGTGGGTTTGCTAGTGGCCGGTGTTGATCCACAATTCCAGACGCCCCATTTGTATCAGACGTGTCCGTCGGGAAACATGTATGAGTTCTACGCTTCCGCTGTTGGGGCGAGAAGCCAATCCGCTCGCACGTACCTGGAGAAACACTACGAATCATTCCCGGAATCTTCCTTGGATGACTTGATCGTTCATGCTCTCCAAGCATTGGTAGGTTGCGTTAGCGGTGATGACGAACTTACGAAAGAAAATGGAAGCATTGCTTTTGTAGGAAAAGATCAAAAATATGTTATTTTAGAAGGAGATGCGCTTCAGCCATATTTGGACAAACTAGAAGTGAAAAACGCCGAGGAAGACGACAATGAAGAAGAAGAGAAGTCCGATGATGAAGCCCAAGCCATGGAAACTTAAAATCAGTTTAGAGCCTATGCCGGGAAATCAGTAGGTCAGATAATTGGAACTTACCTTTCCTCAAGACGGTTTGAGATTTGTCCAGCGAATCAGAGGATATTTTTTTTTGAAATAGTGTTGATTTCTATGTCACGTACGTAGTATTGGAAGCAAATTCATGTCATTTTTCGTGGGAACAAAAGTAGCATTAGCATTATATCTGGTGCTCATAGTCAAGGAGGAATGCTTTTCATGAGAAGGACCCGAGAGTTGTCCCAACAGAAGTTCATTTCCATTGTGATCTTGTTGACGTGATATCTCATACCGTACAGTATGTGCCATTCCTGGGACCAGAGGACAGTAGGCAGGCTGTGATTGGTCATGGGTACACTACTTACGTTCCGTAGGACCTACATACCAGTACGTACACTTACAAATAATACTAGTACGAAGTATTATTTTTTTGTGTACAGATAGTACACGTACGAGTAAGAACCTTATTTCGTAGTAAAAAATTTGGAGGTATGAATAGGAGGCCATTTCCCATCATCTCTTTTACTAGTAAAATACCGTACAACAATCATGATGATGATGAAGATGTTGTATGACACCAACCGTCAATGAAGGGCACGGGAAACATGATCGGAGATGGAATGATACTTTTCATCAGGGGAATAGAATGAACAGAGTTGCTATTTTCAGTTTATCCTACAGTCGTACCGGAAGAAGCATATACTCCAGCCGCATAGATACGGTAGTATCAATCCGATGTAGTGTACATGGTTTGTGGTGAAGGAAGTGAAGCAAAATTTTAAAAGCGACTGACGACAATAGAGTACAAGCGGCAACGACGGCCAATTCTAGCCCAGAGCCACGCATACACCAACACTAATGAGTGTTTCTGTAAGGCCAATGATCCCTATTCGAACGCTCGCTCTGTTTCCAGCTGTTGCTGCCACCGCGCTATCCATTACTGCGATGACGTATCGCTATTTTTGGTACAGAAGCAAAAACAACGAAAAACACAATCGCAAACACGATTCCGAGATCGGAATCATCAAGCCCCCACTCCGACACGTGACTCCGCGCCCCGGAGAACACCCTCGAATCGTGTACTTGACAGGAATCGACAAAGAGACCGGGGAGGAGGAACTCGTAGAACTTTTCTCGAGTGGTGATGGAAGACCTCCGATCGAAATTGACGCGTCGGAGCTTTCCTTCATGAAGACAGGTGGCCGTGCTTGGGCGTTGTACAAGGATGCCGAAGATGCCAGGCTTGCAGTCGGAGCGCTGCACGGAAAGGCTGTTCGCGGCTGTATCTTGTGCGCGAGATTGGAGCGGGGGGTCGAGAAGAATGGCACGCGCATTACTGATAAGACGACGCACACAGCTATTCTTCGTGGAATTCAACGCCGACGAGGGACACCCAAGAAAAAGCAAAATGGGACCAACAGCAATAAAGCCAAGAAGAAAAAGAAAAAGGAACGAACGACGAATGGCACGCATCAAGAAGATCATTGCGTCGTCACATATTCGCACAATTCAATTTCGGTTGGGGAGATGGAATACCCTTTTCCATCTGGAATGTACCCGACAAAATTAATTCAAAGGTTGTCTGCTGCCATAGATGTAACCGCCTCACACGAAGAGAACCAGGGCCGGCACCAACGAGAGCAAGACAGAAAATTATTGCGTCTGCTATCAGACGTTTCGATACTCGGTTGTGGATCGGTACAGCGTTATGCAAAAGAAATATCCGAGGTATTCGCAATGGTTGATGCACTCGAACGTGGAATCAAGCTCGCGTATGGACTAACCTCTGCAGATCTAAAGACACCAGTTATTTGCTATTGTTTGGGAGATGGGAAGTATCCCATCGGGGCTGCAGCACTTGAACTTTTTCTACCGAAAAATAACGAGAACAATTGGAAGTTTATCGCCATCGATCCGCTTCTTCCAAAAGGAGACAATGCTTCGGGAGAGTCAATACCGACTTATACTAATGCCATCGAGCACAAAAACGTAACGACTGTCTTTCATGACAGGATAGATCTTTTCAGTGGCTTTTCTCAGGATTATTGCATTGTAAACGATCACTACAAACCAGCACCGCGTGGAATTGCACAGAACGGTCCTTCTCAAGATCCAACTAAAACTGAAGTCCATGAGCCACTGTCGATTGCAATTGCCTGCCATTCACACGCCCCTCTCGAAGAATTTTGGGAACGAATGCCGACTCCAAAGTTATGCGTTGCGATGCCATGCTGTGCTCAATATTCTGAGTTGCCGAAGGAAACGCCCATATTTGAATACGACAATTACGAGGTATATTCACCAAAACGAAAGATAAAAATTTTCTCTTCCAAGTGACAGACTCGAATACCTGCTGAATCTGCATGCCCGGGGCTTTATGTTGAATCATCTGCATTGCGGTCATCGACCACAATCATTCCAGTTCATAGACGATGAGACCACGAATGTTGAATAGTATGTAGTGCCGTCATCGACCACAATCATTCCATCTTAAATGGATGAAACTGGGTGACACAATTCAACACAAATAAGTACTAGTAATATGATACAAGTTCCCTTTCTTGGTAATTCTTGCTGTTGGTAGAAAAAGTCAGATGCAGATTAATACAAAGCTGAAATTCACAGTGATATCATTCTCTTTTGTTGCAATCTATTCTCTAGTCGTCGTCAGATTCATCACGGACTCTGGTATGTTGAGGTGAATGTCATTGTAGATCTTCGCCTCTGTCAGTCGATAGACAAGCTCGTAAAAATACTCTTCCATTTTCTCATAAGACAGGTATCGTTCGTAAAACAACCGACCATTCCTTGCAACGTCCTTGACTTTTTGAGGATTATCTTTGACCCAATGAAGAATCTCCGTTAGGTTCGACAGTTCTCGATCCAATGGAATATAGTCCACGAATGGTGTAAGGTATGGGTAGAACCATTCTTGATATGGGAAGTCTTGCAGTATCACGGCAGTTTCCATGGCCAAGTGGTCGGCAGTCCGAAAGGCTGCTCCAATTCCTCCCATTACTACTGCCACCTGATACTTGGAATAGTACTCTCTCTTATCAATTTTTTCATACGGTGGGAAGAAGTCGTCGCCCGTCAAAGTGCTGTTTGGAATTTTCTTCACGAATTCTAGAAATTTTTCTCCGTTCTTATCGGTTTTCCATTTGTCGGGTATGCCGCCTGCGGCATTCAAGAGACCAGGATGCTTGCGAGAAAATCCCACTAGGCGGATTCGTTGGTGATGGAACCTCTCCGGAGTGGGAATTAGGTCAAAGAAATGGTCAAGGACTTCTTGAGACGTTCTGCCTCCCCCTTCTTTAATGGCTTGTTTTGCGTATGATTCCCACCCCCACAAAGTTCCCCGCCAAACTGGAATCGGATCTCGTTCTTCCCATAGCACCTTGGGTGTGTCAGAAGTGACTAGATTATCTAGCATCCCAATACTTTTTCTAAAAGTTCCATCACGGACTGCATGGAAATTGAAAACATGAAAAATCCCTCCCGGGCTGGAACCTGTTACAAAGCAGTGAAAATGATGCCAATACTGTGTTGACCAATCGCCAGACTGGAAACCAATTGTTGTTGTTGTTGTCGAATGTTTCTTCCTTGGAAGACGGCGACGGCATCCTTCTGAAAACACCCGTTTCTCGAAGAGATCAGTGTATCGATCGACCAACCAATAATTTCTCCTTGTTTCGGGGAGGTGCTCCTCGACAACCACAGCTTTCTTTTTTTGCCTAAAGCTGATAAAGCCAGCATCGCAAGGTTCTGCAAGGGGAGTAGTGTTGAGCTGTTGGACAATGGCAGTCCTGATATGGTGTGTAAATTGTGTTTCTGGAAATCCTCCTTCTTTTGAAATCTTGATCGGCAAGAGAGTTCTATTTTCGAGGCCTTCCCGCGCCTTGCATGTCGTTGTTTTTTCGAGATGTTGAAAATTGAATGAATCTTGATGGGATTTCGTGCCCTCGTCATGACTGCTGCTCGCGTTGGGATGTGAATTCATGTGACGAAGAGTATGCCCATCATTGCTGTTTGCTGCCAGTGTGGTATTGGTAGCGTTGTCATCGGACGCGTTTATGGTAACAACCAGACCTGCTGTTTCATTTTCTGCGTAACTCCATTCCACTGGAGAATACGATACTATCTGTCGAGTTGTGATCGAGAACAACGATAGGATCTCAAAAAGGAATGCCAATAGAAACAACGACGTCAAGCAATTTTGTTTACGCATTGTTCGACGTTTACGTTTGCGGTTGTCGTCTTTGCTGATCTGGGCATCTGGTTAAACTCTCAAAAGTATGTACCTCGTTTGAACGAACAAATCACAGACGGCATACATTGTACACCTGATCTGATTTCCAAATTCGCCCTTCGGAAAATTCAATCTCAAAGAACGGAGGACTGCTTCGCTCAATGGACCTTATTCTAAACTCAGAATAATGTCATTGCAATGTTGTACGTAACCTTACAGTGTCCATACGAATACAGGGTAATTGGCAGTAACACGTTGTCATGAAGTTGTATCGTAGCACCGGCAGTTCATTCACCACTATTCGTACGATCTCGTACACGTACTCGTTTTAATTAAAAAAGTACTGTAAAAACATAAAACACGAACGTACTACGAAGTTATCTTATGAAGTAGTAGTACCGGTACTCGTAGTAATCTTAGTAGTAAGATCTTAGTAGTAGATCTTAAACACGAAGTAAGGTTACTTCGTATTACTTTTGTCGGGATCGAATACCGGTATGACTTTCCCCAACGGATCTCAAATCAACAACTTTCCCTTGTCCCGCAAGCTTCTCTTTCCGACTCTGTCACGTAAGATTCGCCATCACAACACCAAAATTACTTCTATTTATTTAAAGGCACAGGAGGTTCCAAAAAATAGTACTGTTTTGGTCGTATATTATTTTTTTAACGGGTTAAATAAGAGTAACCTTACAACTATTAGTACCGTAGTAGTAGTACACGCAGTAGTAGTAGAAGAAGAAGAAGACAAGGTGGCTGTGATGCTACAAGAATCAATGTGTCGACCACTGCAAGAATATTCGTAACTATTCCACGAATACAAACATCCTCACGAGACTCTGCTGGTGGTACCGCAGAATGCCAAACAGGCACTCACCACATCATTGCTATTAGTACCGAAATAGCTATCAAAATAAATACCAGCATTATAGCAAATTACTAGTAGCTGTAATAACTCCTCATATCAGAAATGAAGTCATAAAGGACGAGATATTTCTTGGTGTGCTTGTCGTTGCTTCTGCATTTGAATTTAGAAAAACAAAATTTTACAGTCCTGAAACTAGTAGTAATCTGTGTGTAGGAGGAGACAAATCACAAGCAGCAACAAAAATCAAAAGATCTTGCCACCAATTTACAGCAATTTTGTAGAGAGGAGTATGGGATTCTTAGATTTCTCATCAAGAATCCCAAGCAACAACTACCCACTATTGGATTACTAGTAGTACTAGTAATAATACATGCCAACAACATTTGCAGCATGATCAGCAAATTTTTGATCCTACTACTAGTAATGGGATGCACGATGACAACATGATAGGGTACACGAAGCCCAGTCCAACAAATTGGGCGAGCCAGAATGTTTCCAAAACATCATCAAGGAGGGTATCCATAGGGCGGAACTTTGTCAACTGCTGAGAGCAAAAGGCGTTCACATCCGCAAGCAAAAACCATTCCTCAGACCCATTGGATATTCAGACATCATGATCATGGTACCGTATGTACCTACCGTATGTTACGGCTGTAACATCATCTCAAAATCAATTGCTTTTCCAGTCGTGCAGTTTTTGTTGTCAACAATCAATGACGAGGCATTCATGCGTCATGCGTGAATAGAGGAAAAAACTACAGTTAACTTTTTACTCGTAGTTGTTTTGAACGCATGACTTCGTAACCTTAGTCAACAACAACACCATAGCACAATGTTTCTATCCTTTTCCTTAAAGGATCACTCCGGGTACCGATACCCCCGCGCGGAATAAGCTCAAAACCCTCTCCATTCACAACCTTTTATCACGCAGCAAACTTCAAAGCAGAGACATAGTTGGTGGCAATTGCATCCATAGATTTCAAGCGAGACACAAGAAGAACAGCAACAATGGGAAGCGTGTTTGGAAAAGAGACCGTGAAGGAACCTGCCTTCAAGACGATCTTCCAGCGACCTGCGCTCGCTCAAACGACATACCAAATCCGGGAGTACGGGACTCGTTTCGTAGGTATGTTATGCCCTCGTGTTTCGTCGATGAGCGACAGTCGACCAAACGTTCGAGACGGCGAATCGATCTTCGGTCGAAGCACAGTGCAAGAACTCTGCCGTCAAGATTGAACTCATTTTTTGCCGTTCTCTTGTCGCACCAACCAAGCCGAGGTCGAATATGCCGGGGGGGATCGGAATACCGGTACGCCATTCCGAGCTTTGGCGAGATACATTGGAGTTTTTGGAGAAGCAGAAAACGAAGGGAGCGAATCGATGGCAATGACAGCACCGGTAGCAATGGAACGAAAAGGCACCCCAATGGCCATGACGGCACCGGTTGCAATGGAAAAGACGACGGCGGAACAAGGAGGAAAACGAATGAAATTTTTCCTTCCGGCAGAATACGATGTCCTGGAGAAAATTCCGAAACCAACAAATCCTAACGTCAAAATTACCGAGATTCCACCTCAAGTAGGCGTCGTTCATAGGTATTCGGGCAGCCTGAGCGACGAGTTGCACGACGAGAAAGCCAAAGCGTTGTCAGCACAGTTGCGAGAGGATGGGATCGATCGAATGACGGAAGACTATGTATTGCAGAACTACCAATTTTGGGGTTACAATCCGCCATTCACACTCCCGATGTTTCGTCGGAACGAGGTATGGTTGGAATTGACTAAGGAAGAAGTCGAAATTCTTCGTGGAAAGTTTGAAACCGAAGCGGTGAACTAAACGATCGCTCTTGCAGAAGAATAGTGGAATATACCACTGTCCAAATGATGGGCAATTTGCATTGAGGCAGTGAAATTGAAAGGAGACAGACTTTTTAGTGAAAGTGCCAACGCCTTTGAACACATACCATCGAGAAAAGCGTCCTCGGTAGAAAAATGTGGAATACTGTACAATTGTTTGGTCAAAGTCGCATGTAAATTGGGCATGTAAACTGGAGATCGAAAATTCAGTAACGTCTTAACTTTTACTGATTCCAATGACTTTCGATTCAAGCTTTCACACTGGAGGTTTTCTTCGGCACTTCATCCCGTTTTCCAAGACTAGGCAGCCACAACCATTTTCCCATTTCTCGATGTGTTCCTGCTACCAGTCCAAATGGTTTGACTCCAGAAGCCGCGCTCTAGGTCTGTTTTTCCTTCACGAAAACCACTGCATGCATTATGCGTTCCATGTATTCATCGTTAGTCCTATCGCCTTGGACAACATTGTCACACTCCCTAGTCTTGCCGGCAGATCTCACATACCACGGATCTTTTTTCAGCCATAAGAAGCGCGACAAGTTGCGCTTCCTGCCAGCAGATGTGTCGATCGTAGCTTCCTCGTCTGACGTCTTCCTAAAGCGTTTAACGTCAGATTCGTCAGAACATATCTCGCTATGGCAAAGCTTCGGCGATGTTGTATCAATGGTTTGTAAACTCTCTTGAACACCCCGTTGAGTGGGACTGGGGTGATTTGTGGCCAGATAATTTGTATCACCACTACAGACTTCATCCTGACGACTTGAGCAATCAGCATTGCTGTTACTATCGTCATCGTTGGGGAGTGGTTGAAAAGAAATGGAAGAATAACGAGGGTGCTGCGCATTTGACAACGAATGTCCGACACACCACGATTGATCAATTCCAGGTTGCCCAAACCTTGTGTTCGAACGAATGTCGAGGGGGGCGTTGCTTTTTGGAAAACCAGCTCCGCAATGATTTTGTTTTACTCCCGAATGTGCATAAATATTCATGTTGTTGATTGTGGAAGTCGTTTTGATTTGGGACCTGCTCCGGTTTGCAGCGACACGACTGCATCTCGTCGCGTTGATTTGTGCAAAACTGGTATCCACACTCTTTTCTGGAGCCGTGCATAGAAACCGACGGAGGCTCCGAGCATTATCACGGGTTTTCGTTTTTCCACCTGTTCCATCGCCATTGTTCATACTCGTGATTGGTGACGGCGTCGATAATCGATGTGCTGGGGAGAACTCATGCCAACTATTTGTTGCATTTGTGCTTAAGTCTATTGTTGTGTCGTCAAAGGTTTGGCACGTCGATGCAGTTGATATATGTTGAGGAAAATTGGAATCGATTGAAGTTGCGCCCCAGAGCCCGTCGTCGTGCGACATTTCCTTTCTCACTTCGACATTTTCCTTCGTTGACAATAGCAATTGTCTTTTATTTGGGTCTGCAATTGGGTTGTTTCCGGGACCAACCTCGATTTG
The DNA here is from genome assembly GCA_037355855.1 of Pseudo-nitzschia pungens. NCBI lineage: Eukaryota > Bacillariophyta > Bacillariophyceae > Bacillariales > Bacillariaceae > Pseudo-nitzschia > Pseudo-nitzschia pungens. The sequence continues at coordinate 1,880,994 of CM074760.1, read as the reverse complement.
ACCTTTTCGCTGTACTAATGAATTACTTTCTTCGGACTGCTTCTGATGTCGTACTCGTCTCTCCTGAACCGCTTTCAGCCTTTGTCTAAAGTGTGTGATGTCCCCATAGGGAGCCGGCGAATGTGTTGGCTGAAGAAGTGAGGTCGAGAAGAATTTCATTGAGAGGGGCGATATAGATTCAGTAGACGCAGCCATGTTTTCATTTTGTGGTGAATGAGCCAAACATTGATGCAGCCGTTCATTCTCGTCCCCAATCCCATTGAATTCACTTTCCGTTCTTGCTTTCCAATTTTGGAGTCTCTTTATCCTTGGAGGAGAGCACAGGGGCTTCGTTTTCTTTTCACTGCTAGGCAACAGAAATATCTCATCATCACTGAAGTTGTTCATCGTCATAATATTACAGTTCTGTTTGGTATGAAGTCATTCTCTGTGTCTATCTGTACCGCTACCGTAGCATTTTCCTCTGTTCGGGCTCTGCCTATCGGAATGAATGAATCAAAATCTTAATCATCTACTGTATCACAAATTGGTTTCTGCTCGCGTATCGGCTTTGGTTCCAAGTTTTCGCGGTTTCAGGAGTGAAATCCGTCGTACTTTGCACTAGAGGTACGCATACCGGCACGTGTGGAAAGTAAAATGATCTCCCGTTCCCACGACTGGATCATCGTTCGTTGGATTTTGAAAGGAGCTGGCGTGCCAAATGCCAACCGGTAAGGTTACCGTACCGGTACGGTATGAGTTTTTCCCTTCATGTGAAGATAGAAATTGAAAAATATTGTGAACAACCGCTCTAATCCAAATGTCTGACCTGCATCCGTGTCATATGGTCCCTCAATCACACAGAAAAAGAAAACAAGACTCCTCGAATGAATGAATCATCAATCATTCGAGCATGTTTTTTCTCATTTCCCAATTGCTCTCCTTTCTTCGAAATTGCATGCATGTAAATGAACGCAGCATACTATGAGCAAGGTTACGGTAATACAGTATTTTTTATTTATGGTATCGGTAAGATTATTCTCAAACTGGGCCCAGAGTGTTGGTTTTCATTCGTTCTTCCGTCCACATTCACGTCGAATTAATTCATCATCAGCTTCTTCGATACACTGTTCTTTCTCTCGGAACAACCAGGAGCTGTTGTTGATCGCATCTTAGCTAATCTTACCGTTCGATCCATTTTTTCTCAATCACTTTTCGACAGAAGGAGAATGGGTACCGATAGGATTGGCAAATTTCTTATTCATTATTGGCATTTGCTTTCGGCACAATAACACTGAACAATGTGCTGTTATGGAGTGCCTCTCTCGCACTTACGATTTGTGGTTCTTGCGACTTGGATTGCTTTCGTTTCGATAACAAACGCTAATTTTGTCGGAGTTTCTGCTTGGATATGCTGTTCACTTTCAAAAAACTTCAATGGGCCAAGAACGTCTTTACGAACCGTTTTTTCTCGAAAGACGACGTCATTGGAATTGTACAGCGAAGAAAGACCCTTTTTCCCCTCAAATAACACGAATCTCAATGTCACGGGTTTTGAGGGTGTAGAAGTTGTCAAAACCAATGGCTGGACATCTTCTGTATCATCGCAAGAAGAAGGATCACAACGAGCAGTAGGAACCTTCGGTGATATTATGTCGCCGACAGTTGACGATGCTGATTTGTTGTTTCGAGATGGTCTTGTGACGTCAGAGAGCTATTCCTTGGAGCAAGTCTACGGAATTTCGAATCCGCTTGATCGAATGGCGGTCACGGCAAACGGGAACCTCCAACGCCTCTTTTCTTCCTACTACGATGCACCTGTAGTGGTCGAAATGGTCCACTGTACGAGACGACCACAACAGCAGAACATTAAGAGAGATCGCAAACCTGCAGTTTGGGACCGGCGAGTCCTGTTGAAGATTTTTGGGAATCAGACATTTTGTACGGCGGATTCGATGGTCATGGTGCATAGCCGCGAGGTGGAAGATCTCGTCGAGTCCGGTAAGGTTGGAATCGGTCAAATCTTTCGGCGTTTCAACATCTTACCAGAATTCACCCTCGTGGCTGCGGGTCCGACTAGTAAAGGTGGTTTCTGGAGAAACTATACACTGGAATCAGACCTCGTTACTTGCTTTATCCACGAGAAGTTTTGCGAAGGAGTATGGAACCTACAAAGCCAATAGCAGATGGATGGATTTGGCTGGCACATAGTAGTAGTACAATTCTCGCATTGTATCAATCAGCAGCTAAAAGAAACATAAACGGATCGTTAAGAATCAAAGCAGTACTAATCCTCAGTTAATTGGTTGAGCACATATCATGCGAAAATTTTAATAATTTATTTTCTGAGTTTTGATGTTCATGGATGTTCAGGTTATCTTGCAACAGGTCTGGTGGTGAGAACTGGTGGGCTGCATGATGAAATGATGAAATAATGGAAGAATGGGATTGATGTGAAGTGATTTGCATACTTACGAGTAGGTCCTGAGAGGAGATAAATGCCGCTATGCACACTTCTCTTGCGCTCATGTTGAAAGGCTGTCTGATGTTTGGTAACATCATTTTTGAGGGTTCATACTTGCTGGTACGAACACTTTTAAGTCGGAATAACTTACCCCATCTGCGTTCCCTTCGACTTCGATTGTCGTATCTGCGTTTCAGGCTCCAATGAGGTTTTAATTAACCTTACCGTTTTCTCACAAGAGTACAAAAGCGCAACTACGATGACGTACCTATGATAATTACGTAGGAGTACGTACTCTGTGGATAGTTCCAGAATCTAAAATTTCCGAATTCTCTTCAACAATGGTCAATTCCATCATCATCGGACAATGGGCAACGAGTTAAAAAGCGAGAAAAAGATAGCGATCTTTCACTTTTTCAGAGACGGATGCATTCCAATAGCGTTATCTTTAAGTCTGACTGCACAATCTATTCTCAAAATAATTTCTTCGAGAGTCATCAATAGCATCTTCTCACTACTCCACATCCTCAGCGAATATAGTATATTCAAAACTTCCTTCAGTGAAAAGTAAAAAGACGACACTAACAAACAAATCATGAATTCGCTCAGCAATTCCATCGCGTGGTTGGTCCTTCTCTTGCTACTCGTCGACCACGCACAAGAAACTTCCGCACTGAGTGTTCATGACAGACAGCGCGCCAACGCCAACAGCAGAAGAGGTTTCGTCGAGAGAATAGCCGCTGCTACGGCAACTGCTCTAATCCTTCCCAAAGAAGCGCACGCCACTCGAGCAGTCGGAGGAGCTGAAATCGAATGCCGCGCAGCAGGCAATTGCTTGGAAAAATTTGAATTGGATGGAGCTTTGGGATGGAACTGGGGTGCCAAAGACCGTTGTGATGCTACCGATCCGAACTGTGGATCAGACGGGAAACTTCGAGACTCGCCTTTGGTCGGAGAGAACGTTCCAGATACGATGGGATATGCAGTTACCCATGTGGTTCAGATTTCAATTTCAATTGGTAGATCGAACGAAGACTGTATCGTACGCATGGGCTTGTATGGAAATGATGTTGCTGCGAGCGTGGAGGAATTTCTCAACATTGTGAGCCCAGCCGGATTGAAGACAACCAGTGACTTGGTTTTTGAGAATGGCATGGGTGTCGCTGCAATACCGGTCAGTTTGACACGAGGAGGAATTTTGGGCCAGATTGTTCCTGGTCAGAGATTGGATTTTGGAATTCCATTGCAGTCGGCGGCTTATGCTCGATCCAAAGGAATGTCCAACGCTGGCGACAACTTCGTCCCGCAGCCACGACCAAAAGAACTGAAAGACGTTCCTATTCTTCGAGGCCACGACGCTGCAGGTCTGGTTTCGATTCCAGCAAAAGGAATTGGCTATGGGGGAACAGGTTTCGAGTCGGAAGATGAATGCTTCGAATCTTCCTTTCAAATCACTGCATCGGCCAACCCTGGCATGGACAAAGAAAACCGAAGAGTGATCGGCCAACTTTTGGACGAGGAGTCTATGACAAATCTGGCGAGATTGGCTTCGCTGCCAACCAAGAAGGGCTTTCGAGGGGTGATCCCAGGACAAAACTCGGGGCCTCCACTGATAAAGGTCGTCCTAGCAGACATCCAAGTTGGAAAGGTCAAATCCCAGGTATCCGAGGGCTCCACTGCAAACAGCTAATTCGTTTACTGTAGCATTAGAACTAATGTTACTCTATGTTGGCAGTTGATTCCGAGTAGAAATTGCACCCTGAGGCGTATTGCCTCAATTTGCGAAGCGTGTAAATATTGATGAGGCATTATCCAAGCGTCCAAACAATCTCGCTGACTGCATACAAACAGAAACACCACTACATTCACTTTTGCCAAAAATCCTTCCCCTTCGGGAGACCTCCGACGTAGCATTCTTGTCTTCACGGATCGCATAAAGAGTTCGAACAGTTCAACACCTTTGTCTTTCCACTCAGAGCTTAATGATGAATATTCAGCATGCGACCATTCACTCGATCATAGCTGTTTGATGCTTTGAAATCAATTAATCACGGTACCACAAAACCGATTATTCCCCCTTCATATCGTTGTCTAATTTTCTCGCCTTTTCGAACATGGAGGGAATGAAGCCATCAATGATTCTCGAGTCCTCGTCCAGTTCTTGTATCGGTCGAAAGGCAGGAAATCGTTCAAGCAACTCATCAACCCCGTTGCCGCCCAGCTTGTGGCCGTCGTTTTTTTCGACTTCTACCATCACTTTGTATCTCATAGCCAACCCCAGAGCAATCATCGAATTGTTGGTATCGACGATGACCTGCGAAATTCCATCCTCATCAATAACCGAAACCTCCAGATGGAAAAGCGGAGGTTTGAGCGATACCGATGGAGTGTTGGATAGGCGTAACGATTCCAAAATACACGAGAAGGCATTTCGGTCGACAGCGCCGTTCGGATCCGCAAATTGCTGCATCGCCTCTAGCACGCTATCAGTTTCAGTCTCTTGTAACCCCGGCAAGGTTTTTACCGCCTTCTCTACTTTTGGAAGAGCGTCCAAAATCGATTGCTCTCTCTCCGGAGTAGTTGCAACGATTTCTTTCATCTCCTCCTCGATGGCAACTTTTGCGTCGGATTCCGGATTTGGCATAACCACGATTTTTGTCAAGGAAAGTCTCGAGGGAAGCAAGCCCTTGTCCTTGACGACGCCGTTGTTAGTATCTTCTGCATCGGCGTTGTGCTCTGCCACCATTTTGGCAAGGGAGTCAGGCGGCAGAACAGCCGTCCCCAAATCCAATCCCCCGGCCAATTGCACGCAAGTCAAAGCTTCCGCTGATTTCGGACGATCAGTGTCCACAGGAGAAATCACGACGGGGATCCAGTACTGCGTGCTGCCATCTTGGCAGCCGCTGCCCTTGCTTCCGGTCCCGTTACCTGCCACTAGTATGCACACAAATCCAAGGTTTGAATCTATCGAAAATCCTGCAATGCCTGGTTGGAGTTCAATTCCACCTTTGTAACTTTCTGCATCAAAGTCATCCGATGGTATACCTTTCATCGCATCATCCAGCCAGCTCGGTTTTTCTCTGCACGAGATTGATACTTTTCTATTCACATCGGTAAACGATGACGGTCGTTTCACCCGAGGTGAATCTTTGTTTTTGCTGGCTGATCCAATGGTCGTAGAGGCTAAACTCGTGAACCCTACAGCAAAATCCAGACAAAGCAAGAACAGAACGAAAGCCATGAGCTTTTCGATCCTTGCTATCCCCATTTGGAATGGTTTCAATGTCGCGTTGTCCAAGGAGCGAACGCTGGGGTCGGCACTAGGTATGACTGTAAATAATTATTCTTTCAATGGAATGTCAACACTCGACACTTCGAGTTGACAGAGCAGAGAATAGTGGATTTGGAGTTGAGGACACGGTTCACGGTGACGGCCGACGACATTTTAAGAGTACGATGGAGTACGAGTACTGGTATGTAATGCTTCTATTGTACTGTATTTTGAATCCAAACGTACAAGTAAGGTTACTTCAATACGAAATAAGGCTACCGGTAGCAAAAATCAATATGTTGTCAAGGAAAATTTCAATCAAATTTTTTTGAATTTGATGGAAAGCTTTTTTAACAAAATTCTGCGCTATCTTTCGTCAAGTGCCAGCTTCAAGGTGGCGGCTCTAGCCTTTCTCGTACGAGTAGTAAGGTTAATACGGCAACAGTGATCACAAGAGAGCTTTAGTTCGTGTGGCGACATCTCGTTCAGTAACCTTACTTGTGCGAGTTTTCATAATTATTTTACAGTCACAAGCAGGATGAAGCTGTTTCCACAATCAGAATACTTCGTAAGTTACGTGTAATAAAAAATACAAGTAAGAACAACGAATAAAATTGATTGTTCTTTCAATCACAATACTCGTCACCTAGTTTATTTGGAATAGGATGCGTCATTGATTTCTTTCAACGCACAACCAGTTGTGTATGATTGCAATCATTCACGTGGACCACTCTTGTTGAGAAGTGGATTGAATTCTATTATTTTACAAAACAAGGATTTCAAATTCGTTCGGACCGAAATTGTATCGAGACCGGGGTGCGTCCGACAGGCTCCTCCATGGTTGTCTAAACCAACACATTCTAATGGGCAACGCCATGGGGCAACACCATTTAATTTTTGACTGTTCGTAATATAGTATCGGAAGAGGTAAACTGTTTAGTAACTAGTGGCTGCTTCATCCGTAGGGTCTCGAGAACCGGCGGACCTGATCTTAGTTTTTCTTGTATGGGCAAATAATTTCTCACGCCGGTGCAAACGGGCAATCACTCGCTGAAAGAAAGCAACGTGCAACGTGCCCCATGCCCGTATTCAACTCTTTCGCTTCCCATGGTTAACTCTGTGCACGAGAGCAGGTTGAATGGATGCGGCGAAGTCGCAAGCATCGATCACAAGACCGTGACACAAGGTCACGCATCTGATCCCATAGCGTTGGATGATGGAGCGGGAATCTCTCTTCCGTGGATATTTGTGAACCACTGCATGCCCAAAACTCACTCCAAAACACTCTCGAGGGCTGCCGGAACGTTCCTTGCAGGCGAAGTTGTGTGGTCTCTGGTCAATAGTCAATAGTCAAACGATTTCTATTGAGTACACAGGATTTGAGTCACTTGGATGCATTCTTACAAGTCCGTGTACAATTCATCGGTTTCCATCGGTTGGGGGCTGCTGTTATGGCTGTTTTCTGTAGCAGTCCCAGAACCCCCATGACCGTTAGCGCGTTCTTCGCCTTCCTTCAGTGTTTGTTTGAGATCCGAAATGTATTGAATCAATGTTTGATACTGAGCTTCTCGAACTCGGAGAGTCCCATCCTTGGAAGCAATTTCGCCGTCCAGCTTCGCGAGTTCCGACCGGATTTCGTCGATTTGTTCTTGCAATTCCGCGCTTGTTGTTGGATGATGTTCGTGGATCGCTTTAGCCAGCGATTCATACTCGAGGAGGCAGTTCCGTCGTTCGAGCGACTTCTCCGCCCGGCCTCGACTCTCGCAGACTTGCTGCTGAGCAGATTGGATCTCACGCTTTCGTTCGATTTGCGCCGTTTCGTTTTGCTTTGCTTGTCGTTCCAGATTGTGTTGCCACGCAATCAGTTTTGTCATTTCAAGATCGAATAGTTCTACCTCGCGGACCAGGTCATCTTTGGATCTCTCAATCACTTCTGCGTCGGTCGTATTCGACGACAAAGTAACCCGAAAGCTCCCATATTTTTGTGCACATCGTGTTAGGGAACCGCGTTGGCCCCCGCTCTTGCCGAAATTTTGCGTGTCGATTCTGTATTGAAGTGTGTCCGTAGTAATCAACGGAATGCTGTCATTTGCAGAGACCATACTGCTTGTTATATTCTGTTTATCGTAGTGTCACAGTTGCAGTTGTAGCGTCACAGTCCCGGCACCAGGCAAGAGTAATAGGGTTACTCGTACTGTCAACTCGTTATCTGCTCTGCGCTCTGCGCTTCGTGGATGGAACCGTTGCTTCGATCACCAAATTGTTGATTGACCTGAATGCAAGTACCGGTACACGTCCCCGTACCTACAGGCACCAGGTTAACGTAGGCTACGATACTGGTAGTTCTAACCGGTAACTTAACGTGTCGGTACGTAGGTTCCAGGGAGTTTTCCCGTCTGTCCCTCTCGGCGTGCACGAATTACTTCGTACTTCGTAGCACTTTCGAAGCTCGAACTGTGAGGATGAATCAAAATCATCTCATCGCTGTTTAAGTGTTTATAAGCTCATACCGTATTACTTCGTACGAAGTACTAGTACTTCGTAATAATCAGTGCCGTATCGTTATAAAATCGCAAGAACGATCTTTTTTGAATCTTTGTGCAGCAATCTATCCCAAGCACGTCGCACCTGTATGGCATTCAACGTACTCAATCGGTAAGGGTATTAGTTTTCCATACCATTCAATTGTAGCTAGTCACCTGCGGCTTCGAACACAGCTGCGTGAACTTCCTTGCTATGAATAGTTTGGGAGGTCACTCGGTAAAGACGGAACCGACTGTCGTTCGAAAACTGACTTTATTGTCCTGCTTCGTCGTAGTTTCGACCCTTTTCAAAGTCTTTCTCGCAAAGTGCCCAGCCACTGACTTCCGTGTGAAGCCTCGAATCGACATTTTTCGGGGAATCGTCAGCTTTTGTACCACAAGAATCGTGTGTCCCAACAAACGTTGGTTTCGTCCGAATGGGTTTGTATGCCATCATCTTTGTTCGCCTTGGCCACTTTTACCACCCACGTACCCAAGCTATTCACTCAATATTACCCGTCGCGGATGGACCATGGTGGGCAGGACGAATGGCACTGGTTATTCACTGCTGACAGCCGTCTTTTTTTTCGAAACCCAAATAAAGCGGCTTATTTTATCGGATTCACCCGTTTTCGTCCTTTCGCGGATAGAAAGGCAGAGCAGAGTCCGAATTCCTCCGTCTGCATCAAGCAACGAAGTGATGTTCATTCCGACACTTTTTCTGCATCCAACGCCGTCAGGCGCAACAGCGTCACCCGACGATAGGTACTGTGGAAACGACGATGTCGCACTTTCAAGCAACTAGACAAACCGCCGTTACTGGTTCAAAGGAGTACACAGCAGTCGCTGGTGTGAAATTGGATTATTTCTATTATGAACTTATGAATATGCGATTTGATGTTGAAAAACGCATTAGGTTTCCAGTAAATCCGCGTTAGAAAAGCACGACGTCTCGTCTCACAAAAACAAGACGAGACTCGTGTCTTCTTAAAAAAAAAGATCCGTGGCAATCTTTGAAAACAATGATAAGATCGAAATTCATTCTTGTTGCGAAAATGAATTTGTTTGTTTTGAATATCAAGGTGTCCTCCCAGATGAAATGACTACATGGGCACGCTTAGGCATCGAGTTCAAAATTATTCTCGATCAATACTTCGCTTGTGATGACAACAAGACTTGAAACTTCCGTTTGATTTTTACAGACGCTGCACGAGTTTTCCTCTTCTTCTTTGATTGCATGATCCGAGTTGTAACAAGCGCGATTACTCAATGATCCACTCTGGTTTTCACCGTCGATACAATGCTGGTCGTCGTCGTAGCCTAGTCCTTTCAGATAATCACATTGGGTTTCAGTTACACGAACATAAGTGCATTGGTTGTTGTTGTTGTTACCGTTTCCGCAGCCATGGTCAGTACAAATCTGGGTAACATTGGGGCAAATGAAAACAAAATTACTACACTTGAACGATCTGAAGCCATCTCCACTGTCGTCGCAATGACATTGTGTTGGCGCAGCAGTGACAGTTGGTTCCTCGCTTGGGGCATCAGTGCACACAGGTGAAGACGGCGGCGTACTTGGTTCCTCGCTTGGGGCAGCAGTGCACACAGGTGAAGACACACTTGGCGGCGTACTTGGTTCCTCGCTTGGGGCAGCAGTGCACACAGGTGAAGACACACTTGGCGGCGTACTTGGTTCCTCGCTTGGGGCAGCAGTGCACACAGGTGAAGACACACTTGGCGGCGTACTTGGTTCCTCGCTTGGGGCATCAGTGCACACAGGTGAAGACACACTTGGCGGCGTACTTGGTTCCTCGCTTGGGGCATCAGTGCACACAGGTGAAGACACACTTGGCGGCGTACTTGGTTCCTCGCTTGGGGCAGCAGTGCACACAGGTGAAGACACACTTGGCGGCGTACTTGGTTCCTCGCTTGGGGCAGCAGTGCACACAGGTGAAGACACACTTGGCGGCGTACTTGGTTCCTCGCTTGGGGCATCAGTGCACACAGGTGAAGACACACTTGGCGGCGTACTTGGTTCCTCGCTTGGGGCAGCAGTGCACACAGGTGAAGACACACTTGGCGGCGTACTTGGTTCCTCGCTTGGGGCATCAGTGCACACAGGTGAAGACACACTTGGCGGCGTACTTGGTTCCTCGCTTGGGGCAGCAGTGCACACAGGTGAAGACACACTTGGCGGCGTACTTGGTTCCTCGCTTGGGGCATCAGGGCACACAGGCATTGGTGGTGGTTCCTCCGTGCACACAGGTGAAGACACACTTGGCGGCGTACTTGGTTCCTCGCTTGGGGCATCAGGGCACACAGGCATTGGTGGTGGTTCCTCCGTGCACACAGGTGAAGACACACTTGGCGGCGTACTTGGTTCCTCGCTTGGGGCATCAGGGCACACAGGTGAAGACACACTTGGCGGCGTACTTGGTTCCTCGCTTGGGGCATCAGGGCACACAGGCATTGGTGGTGGTTCCTCCGCACCACTCGGAGAATTGGATGGCTCGGATGATGGCACATTGCTTGGTGAATCTGAAGGCTTTGATGATGGCACATCGCTCGGAGAATTGGATGGCTCGGATGATGGCACATTGCTTGGTGAATCTGAAGGCTTTGAAGATGGCACATCACTGGAAGGATCTGATGGCTTGGACGATGGCACATTGCTTGGTGAATCTGAAGGCTTGGACGATGGCACATTGCTTGGTGAATCTGAAGGCGTTGAGGATGGCACATCACTGGGAGGATCTGATGGCTTGGACGATGGTACATTGCTTGGTGAATCTGAAGGCTTTGAGGATGGTACATCACTGGGGGGATCTGATGGCCTGAATGATGGAAAAACAAACGCCCCCCCCGAGGGGGATTGAGTATTACGCATTTGAGATGGCTTTGCTGATGGTGTAGTACTAGGTGCAGCACTAGGCATAGTACTAGGACGAATAGTTTGAGTTGTTGGTCTCTGCGTTGGTTTGCCTTTTTTGTTTGTCTTCTTCTTGCTTGTCTTAGATGGTTTCATTGTAGGACTGTCAGTAAGAATAGAACTCTGTGACGGGCTTCCGGTAGGCCTGAGAATGGAGTTTTGTGATGGCATTGTAGTAGGCCTGTCAGTAACAATTGGGTCTAGGGCTGGTGTAGGTTCAGAAGTAGGGGTCTGTTTTGATCCTTTCGCTCCTTTTCCTTTAGATCCCTTCGATCCCTTCGATCCTTTCAATCCGTAATATTTTTTCGATAACTTCCTCCTAGAGTCAAGGTTTGTCAGAAACTCCTTAGAATTTTCGCTAATGACCTGCCCCGTGTATTCATTTCCATCATATTAAAAGAGACATAAGAATGATATATTATGAAAAAAATTTGAGCGTTGAAATATCATGAAAAACCCATCACTCGCAGAAACAAAGAACAACGCGACAGGCGTAACAGAAGTCAAAAAACGCACCTTATGTAGCTCTTCAGATAGTGGTGGAGAAAAACCGGAATTAGAAACATATGAATATGGTACACAGTAGAAGATGTCCGTTTCACTGATGTCATCTTTCCGCTCTCCGTTGCTCTTCTGAGTGGGGAGCTTTTTGCACTGCTCCCCTTCGTCACATTTCGAATAATCTGGTTTCTCTGGGTCACACATCTTCAACGTTTCAACTGCGGCGGCCATCGGGCTGGCAATCGAGATTTCAGCAACGCCGCTAATATCTTTGTTGCCTCGTCTCTCATTGGTGTTGAACTGAGATGCTCCTCCACTTATGTCACGGACACCAGTCGCTCCAATAACATCAGGGCGGAGAAAAATGATGGAAATGCCAGTCAACGCTACAAGTAGAAGAAGAAAAAATACCTTCGTTCCGAGACGAAACCGTCGGTTATCGTCCTTCTTGTCCGTTGCGGGAACAGAGGAAGACAAGATAATCGCATCGCACGCGGTCATTGGAGAAAAGACAATAGTTGATCAATTGTACTTGAAGCCAATTTTGATATCCTCGATTTATTGTAGTATGCACTAACGGGGATTGTTGGAATATTCGAATCAAAATTGTGGGACTCATTGCTACGTTTGTGAAGCATACCAAATCATGTTTCTCTGTTGTGCTTTTGCGTTGGATGATCTCTGACAACTCTTTTTCTCGAGCTAAAACGTGAAGGCGACACTGGTATCCTCAACTTTCCGCTTCGGAAAATAAGACGAGATTGATCAAAATAGTGTGCGAGTATCACGAAATAATAATATGAGAAGGGCAAACTTCAATGCAAATTCATAAGAAACCCCTAATTTTCGTTGCCATACCCTTCGCAAGTATCTGTGTTTAAAAAATGAGAAGTGCAATTAACGAATTCGTCGAAATCCTTCGGATTCGCAGAGTTGTAAAAAATAAATCTGCTTATGAGAGGCTTATCTTTCCAGTAAAGACGAGACTGATGCGGCTCACAGAAAATGAACAACTACGATTTATGTCATCTGGTATCCTTCTGATGTCCAAAGTAGAACCCTAGTCTTCCATCACTTTTTGATGTTCATGGTCGTGGAACACGATTGTAATGATTTTGTTCCGTTGCAACAATACAGCAACCAGATCCATCCACTCACATAGTGAATCATTGTCATCTAACCTCAAGTGTGTCCAAAGGATGTTCCGTTGCAACAATACAGCAACCAGATCCATCCACTCACATAGTGAATCATTGTCATCTAACCTCAAGTGTGTGTCCAAAGGATAATCCCACAGATGTTGTTCGATCACCATAGTAGATCATCGACACCAAAGCAGCCTTGTTTGTAAAATGTTTAATGCTGCACTACTACTAGTAGTAGTAGTACTAGTAGTACTAGTAGTATCGTTGTTATTGTCATCAAACTATGTCAGTGGCCTTTCTGTCGCATCTTCAGATTTACACATACTCATCAACGACGAGAACTTCTCTTTCCGTCGCACTAGATCATCCATGGTCAAAGACCACGATAATCTGCTTATCCATTGAATATCCTGCGTACCACTGTCTTTCAACACAAATTCGATCGAATTTCTCCCTCTACTACTACGCCTGCTTCTGGTGCTACATAAATTTGATGGACAAGACCCGTCAAAGCCGTTGCTGAATAACTTGGCGGAAGCGTGGAGTGGACCTTGAACAAATCGAAGCAATACACAGGACAACGTTTGTAATTCGCGTCGACAGCAATTCATCTTCGTAACAGTATTTAGCTCGTAGCTTCTTGCAGCATAGAAAGCATTATTTGATTGGTGATAGTAATTACTGCTCTCCCTGGATTCTTTCAGCTGATTTGAAAGAAAACACCGTGAAGGATACGGCGGGATCGGTATGGTACGATAATACTAGTACTAGTAGTAGTAATTGGGTGTGTAAGTCATAAAAAGTAGTACTGGTACTACTAGTAGTAGATAGTAGTATGCGGTACTGAGCATTGTCAAGTGTACTGGTCTAAGGATGTCTTCAGTCTTACCTGCGTTCTAGTACTACGGTGTACATACTACTACTACTAATCAAAGATTCTGCTCAATATTCAATGACGATAATATACTAACCTTACTACTACTACACGTGCTATGCAACAAGTCCGACCACATCATGTTCTTTACATCCCCGAATGTAGACACTCCTAGACTACTACTACTAGTGGTAGAGAGACACTTAGTACTACTAGTAATACTACTTCTAGACGAATATCCATCCATTCTTAGTACGATCCAAGGCGTCTGCATTCGCCCTTCTGAATAGAAAAAGATGTTGTAATAATGAGGAATTTTAGATCCATGATCGCATACGGAAAGGGATTGGTGGTTTGATCACTCCTTATCTGTATTACTTGTTGCATTACTTGTATTATTGTTGTTATATTCTTGTAGTTGTTATTTTTATTAAAATAATGATGATACTAATATTACTACTATGGGTTTCTGGTGTTAACTTACTTGTTAGTGCGTGTAGCTGTAACTGTAAACGTTGTTTTGAAGAAACCGGAACGGTAACCCAATAGTACCGGTAAATTACCGGTACATACCGAGTACGGCATGAATTCCGTCCTCAGCACGCAAAATTATTGCTTACTTCTACTGTAGAACCACTTCCAACGACGGTACGTACTTTCAACGCTGTGATTTGTTCCATCTTATCTTCGTGTTTCAGGCTTTTTGTGACTCATCTTTTCTCGTCATCGACATGCTAAGTGGATCCACAATCTTTGTTCCAACGAAACGATTGGCATGCACCATTCGGCAAGGGAAGTCACAATCACGAAGCCACAAATACACCACGAATAACACAAGAAGCATCATGAAGGTGTCGTGCAATACTCTCTGTGTACTGTTTACAATCTTGAGCTATTCGACAACATTGGCATTCGGACCGACATCGCTTGGTGGTAAAGGCATCGGTATTGCATCTTCGCGCACTGGCAGTGGCAGCCAATCGTGTTCCCAAATGAGGTCGACCACGACATCGGAGGAAATCATTCCGCGAGAAGTGCTCTTTGGGAATCCGAAGTATGCTGGTGAGTGTGTATGCGTTTATTTGACACAGCTTTCCGTGCTTTTCCGACTCTTTTTGAAATCATCTCATGCCGATTCTTTTTGTGTTCGTTGCGATTTCAGCGCCGAAGTTGAGTCCGGACGGAAAGTATCTAACATTTTTGGCTCCGACTGATGAAGGCGTCCTCAATGTGTTTTTGCGCCACACAGATGACGAAAACAACGACAACGCCAGAATGGTGACAAACGACACTTCCCGAGGCATTCGACAATATCGATGGGCGCCGGATAGCGAGACCATTCTTTACCTCCAAGACTTTGAGGGAGATGAAAATTTTCATTTGTGGGCGATTGATGCCACTGAACCTGATGCAGTTGCAAAAGATTTGACACCAGGAAAGGACGTGAAGGCATCTAACCTCATAACCAACAAAAGATTTCCCAATGAAATTCTCGTTGCCACAAATGAACGGAACCCAAGTTTGTTTGACATGTATCGAGTTCAGTACAAGACCGGCGAGAAGATCATGGACACTGAAAATCCTGGCGATGTTCTCGGTTGGGGCAGTGAACATTTATCCTTTGAGGTGCGAGAAGCTTTGGTTAAGAATCAGGAGGACAACAGTTCGATAATTCGTGTCAGGGACGACAAAGATTCGGAATGGCGCGATCTTGCCACCTTCCCTTACGGTGAAAATGGCAACCTTGTGACATTTTGTGCGGACAATGGGAAGACTTGTTTGATGACCAGCAGTGTCGATCGAGAGACGACGGCGTTGTTAAAGGTAGATACCAAAACGGGAGAAACCCTTGAAGTCATTTCGGCCAACGACAAGTGTGATGTTGGAAGCATTGTGGTTGACGATGACACGAGAGAGATCAAGATGGTTTCTTACAACTATGCTCGAACTGAGCGAGTTTTCTTCGACAAGGAGCTTGAGAAGGATTTCGAAATTTTGAAATCACTAGGACCCGACGGTGCTGAAGTAGGTGCTGCAAGTAAAACCGAAGACGAGAAAACATGGATTGTCGCTTACTCTCGAAGCGATGGACCTACCGAATTTGTTCTCTATGATCAAGATAAGAAGGAGACAAAGCCTCTGTTCGTTTCAAAACCCGATCTTTTGGACTATGAGTTTGCCCCGATGGAGGATATCCGGGTCAAAGCCAGAGATGGACTAGAGCTTGTTGGTTACTTGACTAGAGCCGACACAGAAAAGAAAACACCTTTAATTCTACTGGTTCATGGGGGACCATGGGCGCGTGATTATTGGGGTTTCAACGCTCAAGCACAGTGGTTTGCCAACAGGGGGTACGCTACTCTGCAAATGAATTACAGAGGGTCGACCGGGTACGGGAAGAGCTTCCTTCATAAGGGAGATGGAGAATGGGGCGTCGGAACCATGCAGCATGATTTGACGGACTCTGTTCAGTGGGCTATTGATCAAGGAATTGCTGATTCTGAGAACATTTGTATCTATGGTGGCTCTTATGGGGGATATGCATGCCTTGCTGGCTTGACCTTCACCCCCGATGTTTACAAGTGTGGTGTGGATATTGTTGGACCGTCAAATATTAAAACCTTGCTCGACTCCATACCTCCGTATTGGGGCCCGCTTCGAAATGATATGTTGAAAAAGATCGGTGACGTTGATGCGGACGAGGAATTTAACAAGAAGATTTCCCCTCTGTTTCACATTGACAACATCAAGGCTCCGCTTCTGATTGGACAGGGTGCAAATGATCCTCGAGTTAAACAGGCTGAAGCTGATCAGATTGCATTTGCAATGAAGAAGAAGGGTATTCCAGTGGAATATATCCTTTATCCGGACGAGGGACATGGGTTTGCACGACCCGATAACCGAATCGATTTCAATGGACGGGCCGAAAATTTTCTCGCCACTCATTTAGGTGGTAGAGCCGAAGCATTTGACTCCATGGAAGGTGCCACTGCAACTTTCCCGCTGGAAGAAAGTACGGCTGTCGCCTGAATGCACTGACCGTCTCAAGGTGCAAAGCCATCGTGGTTTGCTTCCAGCGAGCTCGTTTTCTTGAGCATTTTATCAATGGCAGCTTGAAGAGCAATAACTGAGCAAAAGAATGTCAACGGACCCATACGAAAAACAATTAAAGTACGACAACTACTGCAGAACCGCGACAAAGTCATAACTTTCAATTCTAGTCTTTTCAACTTAGACCGTAGAAATGTAATGGGAGATTCCTGAGCCTCTACAAGGTACTCAAATTTTTGTGTTCTTCTGTCTTCTTCTGTATTATGGAAGTCATCTGAACCAATCAAATCAAACGAAGAAAGAAAAACGACCCATTCCCCTTGTGTTGTATTGATTTTCTAAATCTATTTTTTTCTCACTGAAGACTAAGAGTGCCATTCGCTAGAGCTTCCTGAAAATCAGAATTGCCGCCCAAATGTTTGCCGGCGATGAAAATGTTCGGGACCGATGTCTATGTCAACGTTGAACAAGTAAAACATCAGGAATGGATTGTCAGAGGGTTGAAAGAGTTCATCATTAAATGTCTATGCGAGAACATCCGAAATCCAAACAAAAACAAATAGAGCTCTTACTTGTCCAGTCTTGTCTTTCAAAGCCTTGGCCATACAAGGACCGGTTGGATCATCCATCACGTCAAGATCTCGGATCAAAACAGGGACATCTTTGAAGGCATCGGTTTTCAACGTATCCTTTGTTTTGTCACAGTGTGGACACCTGCAGAGTTAATTCAGGTATTTGTGATTTCAGACGATAATTTAGCGGATTCGATTGTTGTTGAAAGAAGAAGCAAATATGAGGCACGTAACGTTGTCATACCGCAACCATAATGGGTAAAAATTCTAGTTCAGGTAGCCAAAAGAATGCGAGTACTCACCACGTCTTGGCATAAACGACTACCTGAATGTTTAGGACCAATGAAAAATATGATGAGAAATTACACCAAGATCACAACGATTTTTCATGTTCGTGATAATGGCAGCAGCGGCGACGAGGGAGATGCTTTGACCACCCCGAAGATGATTTTCAGTTTTCAAATCTGAAGACAACGACAACGTTATGAATCCTACCTTATTATCGGCAATGTCCTTCTCAACTAAAGCTGTCGCTTTTGCAAGGCGTTCTTCGGCGGAGGCACTCATTGTCGTAGCCTTTATTTTCTTTAGTAAACCGCTGTTAGCTGGGTTTGATTCGGCTTGTCGCTTGTATCCTAACGTGTTGCAGGGAGGGATCGCTGTTCCAAATCCTAATGGGTTGGTTACATGTTGCTTTAGTGCTGACATGGCAAATCGCAATCAGAGACAAACAATAAATAATAAGTAAAGATCGAAAAGAAGATAAATTTCAGCACCGTTCTTTTTCATTCTTTTTAGAACGAGAACGCGCGACAGCTTTCGGTCAATCGAAATGCTGAATCCTGCTAGGGAATGCGAACCCAAAAATCTCAATAAAGACAGAAACCACAAACCACAGGTGTTACCAACTACCGACACATCATTAAAAGGAACATCATATGGTCAATAAGAGTGTTAAAATTTTTATCACGAAGCACGTTTCAATTTTGAATATGTACAAGTACTGTCCGTACTCATAAGCACCAATTAGGTACATTAATTTGTACGTACCGTACTTCAGTTCGGTATTGGTCTGTGTTTCTTAAAAGGGGGGCGATCATTCTTTTTTTTTTTCACAACAAAATTACAATTACTATTACGAAGTAAACTTGTAGCGAAACGGAGGAATTCAATTAGGAATGCACATTGAATATCGAATACGAAGTAAGGTTTAAGGCTACTACTAGCAGGGGTCATATTATTTTAAGTTAAGGTTACCGTACGAAGTAACCTTACTCGTATCGAATATTCATAATCCGGTGCTTGTGTGCTGTGTTCTGTGCTGTTAGTACTAGCTAGGGCGTGTAGCTCCGTTACAGATCACTACGCCGGGACCAAGCAAACTTTTCAGCACCTCACATAGCGTCATACTACTACTACTAGCATCCTGTCTTGTCATGGTCCTATTGCTAAGGGCTACTAGTAGGGCATGTAGCTCTGGTGCAGATCCCTACTCAGCAGGGACCCACTATCCTATCCGGAGCATCACCCAATAGCACCATGGCAAAGGTGAATATCTCTACTAGTACATCAATTTCAAATTTAGGACAAAAAGGTTTTCAATAACATCATGCCACCTTTGACAGTCTCAAAGCAAATTTGTAAAGATGGTTAATATGATGCTAAGTATGGTGACGCTGGGTCCATGTGTAGGGATCTGTACCAGAGGTACATACCTTAGCTCCCAGTAGTAACAGGTTACAATATCCTTGGCTGTGGTGCGCTAAGCAGCAGGCTTAGAAATAGGCTTAGAAAGCTAGTGTAACAGAGTGTTATGGTGTGGCTATCAGCTAGTATGTTTGGTCCTTGTGTAGGATTTGAACCAGTAAGATTTACAGGATACCTACTGTAGCTAGCATAGTAGTCCTGCTACATGGTGAAGGATGTTGCGGTGATGACATATGAAGTAGGTTACTCACTACAGTACTAATGCTATTACCGTGGGATATGGTCAGTAGTATGTACAGTATGTGGTAGAACCGGATACCCAGCCATGCACTTAGCAATCGTGCATAGCAAGCAAGCAACACTACTATATTACGCTACAGTCCTGTACTCTACTGTAATAAGGTACCGTACAAGACAGCAAGCTGCTATCACAAATACAGAGGTAAGATGTGCTCAGCTCAGCTTCCACCAGCACTTCTTTCTATTGTTCAGTAAAAATGAAGCACCTTATTACGCCATCCATATCGGCTGATCCTTTTGTACTTGTAGGGGAGTATCTTGTAGAATCTGAGTGTATGCAACAATAGCGCTTGAACCGTACCCACTGTAGACTCACTGTTTCTTGTTTTGCACTTAGTACTCTCTATTGCCGACGGGCAAATATCGCTAATTACAAATTAGCAGCGTCCCAAAGTACTCTTACTGATAATTTGAACAGCAGGTGTTCACCATGCGATTTCGTATTTCACACTTTTGCAATTTTAGTCTGTTAGTGCTACAGTAAGGTTATTGTCACATTGTTTGCTGTTTCTTTATTGGAGCAAACGAAAACCCATCTCCTAAGAATACGGTAGGTCTCAAAAAGAAAATTCGTGGTCATACTTCAAGGTAGTTGGTGAGGTAGGACTACTTGTACGACTAACATGATCAGACATACTTTCCCGAAATTGTGTGGGCTGTACTACGGTGGAGTTATAACAGTATATAGTACATTACGATTTGAATTTTACTTCAGTTCGGTACAAAATTTGACGGTTAAATATATTGAACTAGCGATCGGACTTTTACGATACTATGTTCCTTCATATCGACACTTTTCTGTCTCAACCGTGATCCTTTTGACTTCATATCAGACAACACCGTTCTCTTATATTCATGTTATACTTTGCATCGGTAGTTGGGCATATATTTACCCATGTCGTGTGTGATTCCTAACTAAAAACTTTCAGGTATCGCCGAATCATAATAAATTTTTGCACACGTTAACTTTTAGTTTCTTCCGTTACGTCGGTATTTTTTATCCCTTTATGTCGGCATTTCTATACATTTCAATGGTTTCCCGTAATTAAACTTTTTTATTCTTAAAATTTTTTTTTCCAACAACACATTTATTCCGTAATGACGACTATCAACGATGGCACGGTGTCTATTAGAAGGTGGCATCCAATGTCACTCGAGTCTTACCGTCGGGCACCTCCTCCTTTCTCTTCTACAACCTCTCATTTAGCAGAGGATTTAGCCTCTTACTGTTTCAACCGGTGGGGGCTCCATATCGTCACCTCCGGAAAAACAACTTATCGCAAAGACAGGTATACAAGACGTTTCATGTGCAAATGTACTGGTATTTACATCGTAGTCTCCTGTAAACACGCACATCAAGAAGTCGATCCCTTAATGAGCGGCGAAAATGCCGGTACAACAAAATGGTACCTTCTACCTTTTGAAAATATGGACGACCTGGACAAGGTGAATGAACAAGCTCGCAAACCCCTACCCGTTTTCGATCGCCAGAATATTCTTGTTCATTTCCCACCTTTCCAGAAATACATTCAAGACAATATGTCTTTATATCCCGACAGCAAGTATTTGAAAAACCCCATGATGTTCAAATGGCTCGCAGAGTCGGAGTTTATGACTGCATCTCCAAGACCCGGAGTTCTGATGAGGCGGGCAAAATTGTCCGTTTACAAACATGTACAGAACCATTTACCCCGTCAACAATTTTCAACTATGGTCAATTGGATGCAAGCATTAACTGACTCCAATAAAGACCTAACAGTTATGTTACAGACCGACGACAATTGTCGTTTTTATCGTTCCTTCATTTCTACACCGATGGCAAACCGACGATATTTTGGAACCACGACGACACCAGTTTTCGTTGGCGATTGCTTCCACTACAAGGAGAAAAACTATGATGGGGTTTGTTTTGTGTTGGTGACAAAAACCATATTCGGTGATACCTTACCTCTTGCATGGGCAATAATCCCCCGGGAAAATAAATCACAGCTAGCTTGGGTTGTTCAGTGTTGTATAAAGCATGGACTCGAGCTCGACCAACACGCTTTCGTCACCGACCAGGGACCACTTATATCGACGTTCGATGCATTCTTCAAACAGTTCCAAGTATCGTTCCGGGTAACTCTATGCTTGCAACATCTAATTCGATCCATACGCGTTAAACACAAGAAACTTTTCACGAACTATCGCCACGGAAAAAGCGAAAATACAAACAAACATAACGCTTGGGTGTTACAGAGTCATCAGACACTTACCCGTCATATAATCGGTGCTTCCGACTCTACTTCTAGTGACTCATTTTTCGGTCACTTGATCTCGCTTTTTTCCGACATACTAGATCTTAACCAGGGTCAAAGTAGGAAGGAATGTGCCGGTTTGATCTTGTACATAATCCGGTATGACCCAAAATTGTGGACGGTTATCGGTAACTCGGAGAATTACAAAGAGGACCTTTTCTTTTTGAACATGAAGACTTTTGCGGAACAATTCTATTTTTTGCAATATATGCACGATCTGTTTGATCGAGGCGATAATGTTACTCAAGTGTTGGTAGACACTGGTGTTTGTCAGGCAGCGGCCTATGCATCAAATTTTCGATATGTCAAGAGAGCACCAATGCGGCGTGAAGAGCGTACGCTGAGAATGGGATTCAAGAGAACCAATTTGGCAGAGACTATCGCGGGAAAATTACTTGCCAACGACGTACGTAATAAACTCCCACACTCCACGAACGTCGCCTTTGTTAATATGTACAATGAGGCTGTTTCCAAGTTTTTGAAGAAATTAAACAATGACCAAGGTTCTTCCATCTTGTCGTCTATTGGTCAACAAATCAATCTGTTTAACAGCCGGGAAGCGAGTAACAACGATTTCACTCTACATGGATCCCCAAGCTACGTTACGAATCACAATGGAAAGGATGGTATCAGAATCACAATTCGCCGCGATAGCGATGAATGCACCCATCTTTATGTGATGAAATGGAATCATCGTACAAGTTATCACCTGAGAAACGCCTTCTTGTCCCAATGTGAAGACGACATATTGAGTGCACGTGAGACTTTATGTCTTTCAACTACTTGTCAGTTACACGTGGAATTCACACAAATGAGACAGTCTATTTGTCCGTGTTTTCGGATTGGACTGTCTGTGGCAAGGGGGCATCCCTGTTGGCCCCTTCCTATTACCATTCCTGTAATGGGAATAATCGAGTCCCTGGTTTATCATTCTTCCAGTCTTTCATCTTGCTCGCGTACCCTTATCCGGAGGTCAAACAACGAATATTGTTTTGGTGATCCCTTTTCTTCTGCAAAGAATTGCTTGGAAATATATGAACCAACGACAGTTGACACAAGGAATTTACATGCGCCACTCCAACTTAGTCCTCCTCCGAGGTATTCCAAGTCTAAGGAATCCAAGGGCAAGCGTATCACATCGAACGGAGAATTAACTGCCTTTCCATTTAGACCGGGGTACCGTCGAATTAGTAAGAGAGAGGGCGGTGTTTTGTCCCCACTGGCAAAGATCAACAAACCTTTCACTATTTCCAGGCAAAAAAAAATTGACACAACTCACAGGAAGTATCAACGGGAAGAGAATGGTGATCTCGGGATGGAAGGAATAGATCAGATGAGCCTCGTTACTGATGGTAAAAAGAGAACCACATCAGGACGTGATGATAGTGCAGAACCGGAGAATTTTTGTCCATTATCTGAAATCGTGCCCGGCGATTATATCATCTACCGAATCAGCGATTTGGCGAAGCAGCAACCGTACACCCCAGACGAAGAAAACCTTCCCGTAGATATGCCACCGATAGAGTTGTGTGATGGCGATGATAAAAATGTATATTCTCCGTGTCGGAAGAAATTCTTCGGGCACGGATTGGACGAAGACGAAATTGATACTCTCAATGGAACAATTGATTTCGGAGATGAAGGGCGGAACTTCAACTTGCAGGAACACAAAATCCTCTCTTTTTCTTTGGGAGAAATAGTAGACCGATTCGCGCAAAAACTGATCGGTCAGGATTTGTCGTCCTATGTCTATACCCTTGGAAGATCAAGCGAGAATTATGGGGTTGGATGCCCGTTGACGGACACACCTAACGAGGCACGCTCCTTGGGTTCTTATCTCGGTGAAATTCCAAGTGTCGATAGGGGTCGGAAGAAACGCGTCTGTGAAAGGCTGGCATATTTAGCGAAGACTGAGACAAATCAGGAGTGTGTGAATGATCCAGGAAACAACGACAGTGTCAGTTCCAACTCCGAATGTAGCCAGGCAAACGACGTACCGTTAACACAAGTTTCGGCTTTGGACCCCGAAACTGATATCCAGGGTAGTCCAGCTTTGACTACAGCGCTGAATATAGCTGCAAACGAGGGGGAAATTACCCCAGAACGACATGCCAAGATGGTGGTAGGTGACGACGAAGATTCTCACCAGCAGGTTGAATCCAATGTCACCGGTGGATTATCCTCCGCGAATACATTTCTCTCGGGAGTTTCAAATATGGATGTTAGTGTATTACTTCGAGAGGTAGTATCTAAGTTGTCATCGTGTGCAGAACAGTTCACATCATCCGAGTTAGAGAAAAAGCTTTTACAAAGGGTGGATGTTGGTGACGAGTTGGATTTCAATTTCAAAGTGGAATGGTTTCGTGATATAATCGAGTGCAAAAATGGTAGAATTCTACCCTGTTTCATGAACGCTTTTGTCGTTCTGTTCAATCGACAGGCGTTTCCCAAGGACCAATCCCGACCCAAGTTTTTTGTTCACCAGTCGGCGGACAGCAATAATCCCCAAGTGGATTATTCGATACCCTACACGTTCATTCATGACGGTAAAACATTCTGTCCGAACCAGATTTACTTCCCAATCTTCTGTAAATCGCCAGAATCTAATTGTCACAGATGGTGGTCGGTGATCTTATTATTACCACGAGTCGGGCTTATACATACATACCATCACTTGAATTGCCCAGACTCTTGTAAGAAATCAGTCAGTGATTTCCGCGATTCCTTCCTTCTTAAATTTTTAAAGAAAAAACAAAATAAAATTGAGTGGCAGTTATCTGAAGATGGCATTTTGTCACTTTCAGATAAATTTGACGACATCGATTCTGGAATATGTGTAATGGACAAAATTTTTGAAAGATCGATTCCAGCCGCAGACAAGGGAAAAACAAAGATATCACGGAATATTTATTGCATGAGTCTCCCTCTTTCGATCCTGCTTCGAAGGTACATCAGCCCATGGACATTAAAAACAGATATTTTCGAGGAAGTGTCTATACTGGGAAATCAGGGTGATTTTTTACGTTCAAGTTTAAAAAGAAAAAATCCGGCTATAAACAAACTTGCTCAACGCCGAAAAAGAAAACTACCAATAACAAAAAAGGATACTGAAAACAAAAAATTGGTTAAAAAAACCGACGAAAGAAGTCTCCTTGTCAGACTACGGTCCCAGTCCGGTTTGATGTCTGAATTTACTACGAAGGAACTACTTGCTGTTTTATTTGTCCATGACTTGAGATACAAAAGCAATCAGTCCAAAAGCAGTTATCTGGAAATGGCCCGAAATTTGGTAAATCATCCACAATATCATCTGATCAGAGCTAGAGCGATTTTGCACAGCCAGCGGGCGAGAAAAAAAGTATCAAGCAATACAAATATTTCTGTGAAGGACATCATCAGTGGCATTATGGATACAAGCTTAAAACGTAAATCAGTATACCTGACTGATAATTGTCCGACTTCCAACCTGGACAGCCTAGCCCACAGAAGTGGTCTGGGAGATGACAGTACAGTGTGTTGTGCAAAATCATTCTGTTTCTTTGGAAACATGACAATTTGGCCTGATGATACAAAGACTAAGTGCAAGTTTTGTCGCCGGTTCTATCACGGGGGAATGGGTGATTTTTCTTGTTCTAATGACCGTGGATTGTGTGGATATTGTGTTGAAACTGTCGGGGAAACACCGAATAGGAATTGCCTACATTGCAACGTGTTGTTTGAACCATTACCAATTCGAAACGATTCTAAGGATGGAGACGGATTCTCGGTTTATTGCGAGCCCTGCTTCAAGAATCCCATTAGGCGTAGTTTGTTCGCCAACCCGAAAAAGGCAACGGGTAATGTCAAAGAAGAATCATCGAACACAAACATTGTAGTGTTTACAAAAAGTTCAAACCGATTCATGTACTACCATAAGGATGGGGACCAAGAGACACCAGTCCAGGCCAAGATAACACACAAAAATAACGTGACTGGTTGTCTAACTATACAAATACAGAGAGATGGCTCTATCGAACGTTTGTATCCCTGTGATCAAAATACAGTGGAAATTGCTCACCCGCTAAACCCAGAAAAACGAATTTTTCTGAGTGAATGCAGTGTCGATTGGAAATCGCCGAAGAAAAAGTTGGGGTATGTTGGGAAGACTCCGATCGATTTACGGCCATATATACAACGGGCTAAAAATATCAATTTTAAACAGGCTTATATCGATGCCTCGAACGATTTCTTTAAACAAATCGGAGATCACAGTTCTAGAGAAGAGATCACGAAACAGGAATTGATACAAAAACCGGTTATTCAGTTGCTGACACCTTCATTTTATGCAACACCTTTACCGATGAAAATCATACAAAGAAATCCCGAGGGAAATGCGATAGTCACAATTAATCATACCGATTTCTTTTGTGATCTCGATCTCAGAGAAAATCCGGCTGGATATTTCTACGGTAATCAAACCAAGATTTTGGTTAGTCACGGCGATCTACCAAAGTTACAAGTGGTTGATCCAGACAACAACCGAGTCTTCATTACTATCAGTCTGAAAAACCAAAAGTCGAGTTGCAGACAAGTGTTCATTGCGTATTCTACGATCGAACCTACACGCACATCTCTGATTTTCGATATGGATCGGTTCGAATCAGGTAATTTCTCCGATTCGTCGCATTTACAGACTTCGCAAGAAGACAAAACTCTTTGTCGTTTGTACTTTGAAGGAAGTAAAGAAGATATAATTGCTTTCAATAAAGCGCTTCTCGAAATTGGATCTGTCGAAGCTTTGACTATTTCTGAAGAGGCTGCTATATGTTTCGGCGTGAATCACGGAAGATGTAAATTGATTGATGACAAAACAAAGGCTGAGGTAGCTAAGGAAAGTAGCACTCGATTGTTCTCTGCATCAATTATGGGACTACCTGTTTGTCAAAAGCTTATTAGAGAAAACCTTGCGGAGAAATGGTATCTTCTCAAAAGCTTGTACCAAGAGGAACAGATGGATTGGTGCCAAGAGGAAGAGATCGATTTTTCGGTTATGTATAATCGGACCAGATTTAACGAGAACCGATACTGGGCAACACTTGAATTCACCGATGACGACTATAAAACGCTTGAGGGAGACAACTGGTTGAATGACGTGGTGGTCGGTTTTTGGTGTCTTCTGATTTCCATTGGGGCGCCGAAAGAAGTCCACGTATTCTTACCGCAATTTTTCACACAGTTGGAAATACACTCTAAAATGAAACATGAACAAAATTTTGACGGAAAGAAGGCACTAAAGATCGATTTTGCGTTCGAAGACATCAGCAAAAAACGAATATTTGTAATACCACAATGCGACAATTCCCATTGGAGACTATTCCTAGCTTACGTGGAGAAAGATAAGACACTGTCTTTGATAGTTCTGGACTCCCAAAAGGAAACGTATGATACCCCCAATGACTACGAACTGAAAATGTTGCGGTCTTATTTCTCCGAACATTATCCGGGCATAAAATACCGTGAGGATGACGATCAAGGTCGAAAGATCCACCCCGCGTTAAAAGAGGCATTTGAGTGTTTGGACAGTCAGCATGACGGTTGCAGCTGCGGAATATATTTGTGCCACAACGCCCACTTTATTGTAGATAATTGCAGCGAATTGATAGAGGCGATAGATTTTCACGGACAACCATCAGTGGATTCTAAACGGACAACGGCACGCGACATTTCATTTAGTATCCTCGGGAGCGAGGATACTTGGAATACTTTGGATGAAAAATCAATAAGAAGTTTCCGTGACGATTTTATGGAATTTGCCACACTGTTAAAACGTGAATTGTTTCAATACAAGGTCTGTCATGACATTGGACACAAAACAGCTAAAAAGAAAAACAAGGCTAACAATTATCACCCGGAAGGAGCATTAAATCCACCGGTCCAATCGGTATGCGACGGGGAAGAATGGAATCAAACACCGGAAGTAAAGGCGGACTCGTCCATAGTAGAAACAAATCCGGAAGCTTGTCACTCTGAAGGAGAATCAAATCCGCCGGTCCAATCGAATCAAACACCAGAAGTAGAACCGGACGCATCCAAAGCTAAGGGTGATGTTTTAATCGAAGACCCGATAATACAAACACCCGAAAAATCCACGCAATCAGATTGTTCGGAAGTAAAGGCGGACTCATCCATAGTAGAATCAAATCCACCGGTCCAATCGGTATGCGACGGGGAAGAATCGAACCAAACACCGGATGATTGTCACTCTGAAGGAGAATCAAATGAGCCGGTCCAGTTGGTCCGCGACGGGGAAGAATGGAACCAAACACCGGAAGTAGAACCGGACGATGACCCGATAATACAAACATCCGAAAAATCAACGCAATCAGATTGTTCGGAAGTAAAGGCGGACTCATCCATACCCCGCGACGGGGAAGAATCGAACCAAACACCGGAAGTAGAACCGGACGCATCCAAAGATAAGGGTGACGTTTTAATCGATGACCCGATAATACAAACATCCGAAAAATCAACGCAATCAGATTGTTCGGAAGTAAAGGCGGACTCATCCATAGTAGAATCAAATCCACCGGTCCAATCAGTATGCGACGGGGAAGAATCTAATCAAACACCGGATGATTGTCACTCTGAAGGAGAATCAAATGAGCCGGTCCAGTTGGTCCATGACGGGGAAGAATCGAACCAAACACCGGAAGTAGAACCGGACGCATGCAAAGTTAAGGGTGATGTTTCAATCGATGACCCGATAATACAAACACCCGAAAAATCAACGCAATCAGATTGTTCCGAATCAGATGATGTATCTTTGACGAATTTAGTAGACGAAAAACTAATTGGAAAGAGAAGGCAAACAGAATGCATCGAATCCGAATATGACCAAGATGAGGACGATTGGTTATTTCACAATCCACTTACAGATTCTGGAGATTCTAGGATAAGAACAAGAAAGAAGGGATTGGGAAAAAAAATTATGGTCGAAAGGAAGAAACAACGGGTTGAAAAATCCCGTGCTCAACCAGAAGTGGGAATCGTCGAAAGGAAGAAACAACGGGTTGAAAAATCCCGTGCTCAACCAGAAGTGGGATTCAAACCCGTACCAAACTTATCTAACCAATCGTCTTTGTATCTAAGTTTACGAAGGTCACAGAGAAAAAAGAAACTAAAAATGGATGAAATGTACGATTACAAGTAAACGTCCTTTAACCAACAAATATATGCATAAGTAAACGTCATTTAACTAAGAAATAAATTTACTAATTTAAAATAGTTGTAATTATTTAGGAAATGGGGTTACGGTTACTTGAAAAAAATTTACGGTAATGAATAACAATCTACGAAGTATCTATTTGTTGACTTGCGTCATTCATGACTCATTTTTTCTTTTTACTCCTTTGCTTTTCCCAAAATATTTTCCATTTCATAGAACATTCAATTACACAAGGGTCTCTCCTAGATTTTTGGGTGGCGGTTGCTATGTCATTGTCACGAACTTTCAAAATTTCAGAAAACGATGCTGGGTCCATATATGGACGTAGGTTCGAAGATTGTTTTTTTGCGATTTTTGTTCTTCTCCGGGTATGTGATTTCACCACGGAATTTCTCTTACGAACGTGCGACTTGACAGTGGTCGTAGTTGATTTAGTCACTGTTACCATCGGAGATCGATTTCGGTTAAATATATCCTTCCACTTTTGAACAATCTCAGTTCTCTGCAAGTTTATTCTCTGTGTATCTAAAGCTTGATTCCAGGTTTGGTTTATGTAAATTCTCTGATCCGAATCAGCATCATGCGCCATCTGTTTTGTCTCGACCTTTACTATCGGACTCTTTACTATCGGACTCTTCTTCTTGTCGGGAAAAGGAAGCAACGTCGGCATAATTATCCGTGATGGAGTTATAAGAGTACTGGTTGATTTTATACTCAGTTAAAATAATGAGATCATTCAACAATAGAAAATTGCATGCGACTGCAAAAGATCGGACAATAAACTAACTCACGAATCAAAACTTGCACAGGATCGGACTAAAAAATAACTCATGAATCAAAACTTGCACAGGATCGGACAATAAACTAACTCACGAATCAAAACTTGCACAGGATCGGACAATAAACTAACTCACGAATCAAAACTTGCACAGGATCGGACTAAAAAATAACTCATGAATCAAAACTTGCACAGGATCGGACAATAAACTAACTCATGAATCAAAACTTGCACAGGATCGGACAATAAACTAACTCACGAATCAAAACTTGCACAGGATCGGACAATAAACTAACTCACGAATCAAAACTTGCACAGGATCGGACAATAAACTAACTCACGAATCAAAACTTGCACAGGATCGGACTAAAAAATAACTCTGATTAGATTACTTAGTGGTCTAGAAACATTTAAATATAAAGTGTCCGATTACGCTTACGTGGTATCTCGCCAAACTCCCTGTCTAGTGCCATTACAACACATAGCGGGGGTTTTGGTTGCCCACACTCATCTCCAAATACCAATATTGCATAATTCGCCAGATGACACGCAAACTCTTTCTTCTGTTGTATTGATCCTATACGTTCTGACGAGACCGTTGACAAAATTTTTTTTCCGTTCAACGCCCAAACACAGTAATCTTGATTACAATGCCAACATTCCACGCGTGCTTTGGGCAGTATCAAGGAGAAGAAATCTCCGTCCCTTTCTAGCGTAGTACTGTTATCAATTTTTTCCCTGCTTGTCGGGAAAAAATTTGTCCACCCAATTCCAGTCGTAATGCTTAATAACTGTCGTCGTATGTGAGGCCAGAACGGAGATATTCTAGATACGTTTGTAAAGGACTCGAGGTCGATATCGACCATATGACTTGGTTTGTGTGTATGACTGGGTATAACATTTGCTACCCTCTTGTAACCAAGTTGAACAGCGGTCAGATCATAGAATAAAGAAAAACCGGGCTTGGTTGCGCTAATGGTTTTCGGATGAATTTTTTCTTCGATCCGGTCGTAATGTTCTACACTGGTGAAAGAATTGCGATTGTTCACGTTCCAGACGTAGTCACGATACACAACCACAGCACCAACAGACAGACATCTTTCTGTCACCAGGTCGCTTTTTCCAATTGAGTAGGTTGGCTGAAAATTTTCTGACAAAATGATAGGAAGGGCTGTCAATAGATCTGATTCAGTTATATAAAGGCGACTGATTGTAACTTTTTCAAGCACACGATGAAACGCCTTATCATCCTCCGCATATATGTACCATAATTTATTTTCGGGCACACATGTGTCGTTTTCCCGTGTCAGTCTGATAGTATCAATTTCGAAGTCAGAAAAGTCTGTGAAATATCGAACAATTGGGACACCATTTTCTTCATCGCAATTGTAATTTAAATGGCGAGACCCGTCGTTAGAGTTGTCAATACACAAATGGTCGAAACTGTCAGCAGGAAACTTCATTTTCATCCATAAACTCAATGGTCCCCAATACAACACCGGAAAAATTGATCCGCTCCTCTACCAATTTGTGGATGCAGCTTGTCCCCTCATAAGGTCTTACCCCCATGCCAGACAATGAATGAATCAAGATGTCAGGGAAAATTTGCGGATCAGGGTAACCTCGGAGATTTTTTGGGATCCACGTGTCAATTAAGTTGGGTGCATCACCGACCGACCAATACAAACATGTAAATATTCGAAACTAAACGTTATGATACGAGGTCGCGTTAAGCGCAGTCCTACACTTGTATATCATTATCGCGCACTGATTATCGCGCACTCTGACAACCAGTTTAAATTAACTCTCAAAAAGTTTCAGGTTTTAATAAAACCAAAAAAAAAAAAAAAATTGGCGGACGGAAAAAGTGTTAGAGAACAATATGCAACGACATCAAACACGAAGAAGCAAACAAAAACAACGAAAGGATAACACAAAACGCAGGAACACAAATATAAAGTGCCAAAACTTTTTAATGGAGAGAAAAAGTAAAAAGTAACCATCGTGAATTCAAAATACAAACATGTCATTCAAGTCGTACGTACGTAACCTTGAAGTTCCTTCTGCAACCCAGAATGATGATCACCAGCCAACCCGAAAAAGAAGGGTGGGAGAAGGTGGGACCAAGCGAAAATTGACAGACACTCAGATAAGACGTCTATCAAGAAGGAAAAAACCAAAATATGACGCTTACGAAGGGGACGTTGAAAGCGATGAGGATTACAAGGACGACGACGACGACGATGAGGATTACAAGGACGACGACGACGACGACGACGAAGTCACTCCTAAGGAAGGATCATCTTGGGAAGGATCCGAAAACGAAGAAGGTCACTACACACTTTCTTCCGCCGAAAAAAAAAGAATTATCTCCCAATATGAGTCAACGGAAAAAAGGATAGCGTCACCCAAGAATTATTCCGTGCTTAAAAAAAGGGTCTGCTCCTATTGTACCAATTGTCAGGATAAAACGATATTTTGTCGCCTATGCCCCCAAGACGAGTTGTGCACTACCTGCGAGGGAACAATGTGCTGGAATTGTTGTCAAAGAATCCAATGCGGCATGTCAGAGAAACCGTGTTTGTTTGTTCTTGGTTGTGACCACGATGGCGGTCAATCGAAAGTCAAGGACCGTGTTGCTAATTCATGTGAACGTTGCAAAGAAAAAAAAATTAAATGTAAACTGTGCGATAGACAGGATTGTGGATGTTCCGGAATCATGTGTAAGAATTGCTGCGTCGCTCGGACAAAAGGAACAGCGGTTGACTGTGTTTTCAAACTAAACAAGAAAAGAGGACCAAAAAAGGAGAAACTAAGGGTAAAGGTAGATCTGAATAAACGTCATACCGAGTTCTTTCAGTCGCAAAATAGAAAAAGGCAAAAGCAATTTACGCGATTGATGACGGAACAATTTAAATTGGATCAGAGAAAGTTGGAATGGAATCGACAAAAAGAGCATTTCGATAACCATTCTGAACAATGGATATATCTTCAAAGAAAGTCTGAATTCGATCAACAAAAACAGCATTTGGATGATGTATTCAATCATTACTACAAAAGACAAGCTGCTTTAAATCAAAAGATAGAAGAGTTCAAAGCGGCTACCACAAAGCCGTCCTCAAACAACGGAGAAAACGGAGGCAACCCGATCAACGATGAACCGGAAGATGAAAACCCGGCTGCCAAAAAGGATCCCCCGAACAACGGAGAAAACGGAGGCAACCCGATCAACGATGAACCGGAAGATGAAAACCCGGCTGCCAACCCGGCTGCCAAAACGGATCCCCCGAACAACGGAGAAAACGGAGGCAACCCGATCAACGATGAACCGGAAGATGAAAACCCGGCTGCCAAAACGGATCCCCCGAACAACGGAGAAAACGGAGGCAACCCGATCAACGATGAACCGGAAGATGAAAACCCGGCTGCCAAAACGGATCCCCCGAACAACGGAGAAAACGGAGGCAACCCGATCAACGATGAACCGGAAGATGAAAACCCGGCTGCCAAAACGGATCCCCCGAACAACGGAGAAAACGGAGGCAACCCGATCAACGATGAACCGGAAGATGAAAACCCGGCTGCCAAAAAGGATCCCCCGAACAACGGAGAAAACGGAGGCAACCCGATCAACGATGAACCGGAAGATGAAAACCCGGCTGCCAAAACGGATCCCCCGAACAACGGAGAAAACGGAGGCAACCCGATCAACGATGAACCGGAAGATGAAAACCCGGCTGCCAAAACGGATCCCCCGAACAACGGAGAAAACGGAGGCAACCCGATCAACGATGAACCGGAAGATGAAAACCCGGCTGCCAAAAAGGATCCCCCGAACAACGGAGAAAACGGAGGCAACCCGATCAACGATGAACCGGAAGATGAAAACCCGGCTGCCAAAACGGATCCCCCGAACAACGGAGAAAACGGAGGCAACCCGATCAACGATGAACCGGAAGATGAAAACCCGGCTGCCAAAACGGATCCCCCGAACAACGGAGAAAACGGAGGCAACCCGATCAACGATGAACCGGAAGATGAAAACCCGGCTGCCAAAAAGGATCCCCCGAACAACGGAGAAAACGGAGGCAACCCGATCAACGATGAACCGGAAGATGAAAACCCGGCTGCCAAAACGGATCCCCCGAACAACGGAGAAAACGGAGGCAACCCGATCAACGA
The DNA here is from genome assembly GCA_037355855.1 of Pseudo-nitzschia pungens. Lineage (NCBI taxonomy): Eukaryota > Bacillariophyta > Bacillariophyceae > Bacillariales > Bacillariaceae > Pseudo-nitzschia > Pseudo-nitzschia pungens. Next base: position 1,847,218 of record CM074760.1, on the reverse strand, counting down.
TGAACCGGAAGATGAAAACCCGGCTGCCAAAACGGATCCCCCGAACAACGGAGAAAACGGAGGCAACCCGATCAACGATGAACCGGAAGATGAAAACCCGGCTGCCAAAAAGGATCCCCCGAACAACGGAGAAAACGGAGGCAACCCGATCAACGATGAACCGGAAGATGAAAACCCGGCTGCCAAAAAGGATCCCCCGAACAACGGAGAAAACGGAGGCAACCGGATGAACGGAGACAACGGAGAAAACCAAGGCAACCCGATCAACAACCCCAACGGAGAAAAGAAAGGCAACCCAGGAACGGACAAGCGGACCTCAAATAACGGTTGCGAAGATGGAAAGAGAGACGACTATACCGACCTAGAAAAACAGAACGACGCGGTGAACGACTCCCATCCCCAGGATTGTGAAGTTACCGTTGATTCGAACGAAAAAAAAAATTTGAACATTGTCACAAAAGTCAATATTCCACACCCTTCTCCGAAAAATTGGGAAATGACGATCAAATTTAAAGGAGATATCTGAAGAATCGAAACAGGCCAAAGACGTTGTTTAAAAAAAAGAAATTGATGCGTAAACATAAAGGAAAGACGCCATACGCCAAAACCATAACAAGGCCAAATAAGGGAAAGCAATAAAGATGGTACAACGAAATAGTCTTATTATTGAAAATGAACACGATAGTAGAAATAATTTATTTGTCCGAAAAAGGAAAACCGTCATTTAGAGTCCTCAATGGCGATGGTGGTACAATGTGGCATTTTGTTGTGGACGTATGCTGGGGATGTCTAACGGGGTCTTCTCCGGGATATAATTGGTGTTGAACTTTAATTACAGTACTCGCTTTAGAAGACTTAATCGAAGGCAAGTTTCTCCTAGAATCAGCACAACGTTGGGGACGTCGGCGGTGTCCATTAAAGAGTAGAACGGAGGATAGATTGCGATAATTGTGGACCCAACCAGAAAAAATAGGTGCCCAAAGGCTACCACAGAAAGGACAATTGACAGAATCCAGGAGGGCGATGTGGTGATGGTGGAATGAGGAGTAACACTGGTTACAAAGGAACATAGCGCAGTTCATTGTCGGTTTTTGACAATAAACACACGGCTTTCGAAGCAAGGAAAAGCACATGGTAGAGGTTTCGGTATCGAGTATTCGCGGAGAATGGTGTTTTGAAAGGCGATTCAAGATTGTCAATATGGAGAGAGAGAATTCGCCGGGGGAGAGAGAAAACCCAATCTCGGTGAGCAAAAATAAGACATGTTTACAAGTGTAAACAGGAGAGGCTCCACATTGAACGTCGGGACATGAACAGATAATGGAGCAGGAGGAGATGACAACAGTGTAGGCATTCCCAGTAGTCCCCAAAATTTGAATAACAGAGGACGGCGAGTTCACCCGATACGGTAAAATGTAAAAAAACTGTGTCTTAGCGCGTCGCAAGCGTTCCAAGTGGACAAATATCGAAACTAGCGGAACATGAATGAGAAACGAGGTGAACTGACAGAGGGGAAAAAATAAGGCAAGGGGAGTTCTACTTACCGCGTGACGGTGGATTGGTGGAGGACATCATCATGGTGTAATAACGATGTCAAAATTGTTTTACCGGTATGCAGTGAAAGGACAACATACATAAAACAAAGAAAAAAATGAAGGTGGACAAAAAAGTAAGAGAAAAGACATAAATGGTCGTGCTGGATAATGGATATGAAACAGCGGTTGAAACACTTAAGAAGTGATTGCTGGAAAGTAATTACAGTGAGGAGTGGTGTCGTAAATGTCCGATCGCATGTAAATCTTTTTTTGTCGCCAAATTTTGTACCGAACTAAAGTAAAATTCAAATCGTAATGTACTATATACTGTTTTAACTCCGTACTACGGTACCGGTAAGGTTATCTGGTAATCTGGTAACTTACAAGTGGTCCAAGTTCTAGTGAAAAAATCTTGAATTTTGTATCTCCGATCCCACCATTCCGTTTCGAGTTGCGGGACGCACTCTCATCACTAATCTTGCACACGTCCTTTTCTGCCCCGGTAATTTTAATGAACACCACGATGATCTCAATGAAACCAACCTCCTCATTCTTTGTTGCGACAGCAATTACTGCAGCTGCACTGTTTGCTGTTGTATACACCGGCCGGAAGTTCCAAAGGCGGGGTAGGAGCACCGATGGCAAGGGGAAGAGTTTGGACTTCCAGGATGGCTCGAAGGAATCCCTTGTTAACGAACGTTTCCAGGCTTGCGTTCAGGTGATGGGACCTCAATTGCCGCGTTTGCCGCAACGAACTCAGCTGGATTACTACGCTTTATACAAGCAAGGAGCTCTTGGAGATTGCAAGGACTATCAATCCGAGCCGCCACCTTCTTACGACTTGGTAGCCTCAGCGAAGTATCATGCTTGGCATCGTTTGAACGGAATGGATCGAATCACTGCTATGCAAAATTATATTGAGAAAGCACTGCACTTTCAATTCGTCAATAGCATTGGAGAAGTCGACGATCAGGACTATGAACTAGAAGGAGATGCTGCAATAGATGTGATGGGTCTCGGCGACAAACCGAGCACTTTGTTAGATGACTTTGACAAAGATGCAATGGCTATGGAAGATGCTCAATACCCTACTCATGCTGCGGCGAGGGAGGGAAAATTACTCGAATTGAAGAACTTGCTAGAAACTTCAGGCAAGACTTCGACAGACGGATCCAATCATTCTCCAAACACATTGGATGACTCGGGTCAAACGCCCCTCCATTTGGCTACCGATCGAGGGCACATTGAATGCGTCAAGACCCTCATTCTGGCCGGGGCTGACGTCAATGCTGTCGATCACGATGGAATCAGCATATTACAAGCAGCCGCAATCGCAGGTAACTATGAATGTTGTCGATTGTTGCTCGCGCTTGGTGCCGATCCTGACCATGCAGACAATGATGGTGACACACCTCGCGATTCAGCAAAGGATGATACCCAACTGAGAGCATTATTTGACAGCTACGACGACAAGACTTTGTCATTTGAAGACGTCTTAGACCCTTCCTTTCTTAGCGAGTTAAATGAGCGAAAGATTTCAATTGCTATTGAGGTAGAAAGAAAAGGTGTAGTCACCGATGTGCCGTCTAAACAAATAGAACAGGGGCATACAAAGGATGACATACAAATTTTGGATGAAGATATTGATATTGATCTAGATAACGACGGTGACATGTTCTGATTAAAAAACCCATTTTCATATCAAAAATTGCTTTGCCGTGCACACAACAAGGTATCCTAGAACGATCCACTTTCTATCATTCTCTATTATTTCAGTTTTCGTTCTGTTACAAATTCATTCATCAAAAGCTACAAATACATGACACGCTCGTCCCAATCAAATGCCTTCCAATCCGGTCGGATGCTATTCGATCGCATGATAATATGCAACGCCATATACCCCCTATGACGACTTGTACCCTTTGCGTGCTCCGTTTACCTTCTTCAAACTGGACTTCTTTGGAGCTGTTGCTTCTGATCCAGATTTCGCTTTGGTCTTGCTAGAAACAATGTCGGCACCACCCAGGAGTTGTTTTAGCTGGTTTATTTGCAAGTCCTTTGCCGCGACCTCTTTCTGCTGTTTCTTTATTCGTTTGCGAAGCTTATGAATTTCTTCGACCTGTTGTTGCTCGTTTTCTTGCTCCTTGTAAATGCGACTTTTAAGGCTATCACAGAATTCTTGCTGGAGAGCCATGTTTGCAAGGTAAGATTCCACCTGCCGTTGCAATTCTTTCACCTCGGATTTTAGACGACTGTTCTCCTCTCGAATCGCCTTAACTTCAGGGTCAACAGCGTCGCTCTTTTCTTTACTTTTCTTCATTTCCTCAATTAATGCTGTCATCGACTTTTCTTTCAAGTTCATCTTTTCCTTTGTTGACTTCAACTCGGCCCTCAAGTTCCGAATGGTTGTCTCGGCCATGAATACTTCATCGTTCTTCAACTTTAAAGTTTGTTTATGCTCTTCAGAAAGACGTTTTTGAGAATCCTTGACTGCTTCGATTTCTTCATCCATTTCTTCTTTCTTCGCTATCATTGTCATCTTAATGGAACGCAGATCTTTTTTCGCTGATCGGTAAAGTGCTTCAAGTTGGTCGAACTCCTTGTTTCTGCTTTTCAAGAATTCTTGTTCAGCTTTCAATGTTTTAGACATGATGTCCAATTCGGAATTTAAAAGAGCTTCTTTCTGTTTTGCTTCTTTTTGTTCGGTGTCCCATGTAATAGATAAAGATTCCATGACTGAGAGCCGTTTCTGTGAATCCTCGCGAACTTTAACCTTGAGTGCCGATAACTCGGCTTTAGTTTTTTGCTGCTGTTGCTGTGCCCTAGAAACCTCGTCTAGCAGTGCATCACGCTCTGATTGGAGCTCCTCACAAAGTTCTTTTTGTTCCTCTAGGCTCTCGATTCGGTTCTTTTGTTGAGACTGCAAACGGTCGTGTCGTTCGGCAGCTCTCTTCTGACTCGCGTAGCTCCTTTTACACTTTTCTAGTTCACTTCTCGCTTCATCGCGCTCAGCGCGAAGTTGATTGTTTTCTTCCATGAATCTTTCTCGTCGCTCTTTATATTTTGCCAACGCACGGTTGAGTTGCTCTCTGTGCTTGTCCCGTTGCGTCAAGAGTTCTTCTTCGACCAGTGCGGTGATCTTTCCAATCTCAATCATCGTACCCCCGTCAGATGGCAAGACACCAGCTGTCCTTATCTTCCTCATCGTTCCGCTTCGTTTGTTGCCATCTTTCACGCGGTCTTTCTCTCTTTTGCTATGTGAAGATTTGTCTGCGGTATGCGAAGAATTGTCTGCGCTATGTGATGATTTGTCTGCGATGACAGTGCCACGATCGATTTGAAACGATGATGAAAGGGAAGACGTCAGAGATTCTGTAGGGCTTTCATATGTATCGTACTCGTAATTGAACTCAAAGTCTTTACTTCTTCGGCTGCTTGTGTTACTCTGGTGGCTATGATGATCACCGTAGTCGGTTGAGCGATGTCCAGATCGCCTAGTACGAGATAGTGTGTCTCGTTTGTCAGACGAAGAAGAAGCGGGCGATTTCGCCCTCCCCGACCGTTCCATCTGTTTCCGGAACTTTCCCTCGAGGTCGAGCGTCTTCGACGACGATGGCATTGAACTTCAGTCTAGGGCGATGTTTTCCTTCAGGTGCGAGGGAGGAGTGCAATCGACAATCCGTATCTTCGTCAAAGCTGGGATCTAACGCACGACCCCTGCAACCATCATCGTCATCCGATCGCGGTTGTGTTTGAAATTACGATACTTGTTACCGGAACGAACGTCACAAAAGTGTTGTTAGTGCTCTTGCTTGGGTTTTGTCGGAAGATGCCCACTCAATCTCAAAAGTTAACGACCTCGTCAATCTGGCAACAATATCCCTCCGTTGCTCGGGCGAATTGAATTTCAAGAACAGACGTTGAGTCCTCCACATATTTTAATTTCATTAATTATTAAGACGGCAAAAAAAACTCTGGTTTGTTTTTCTCCGTAGTGAACCCCTAAACACTAAACACTTAAGGTTACGTTGTTTTTCCCTCAACCATCCATTGTAACAGTAAAAAATAGAGTGGCAATTATAATTCATTCGTATTTAAGTCCTAGGAATTGAAATCATAAGCTCCAAACCCTGTTTGAGGACTACTTTTTGATTGGACTCTGTGATTACAATTAAAAACGTAATTTCACCATGAGCCAGGATTCGTTACGTAGAGTTGCCGGAACCCTAACAGGATCGTTCACACTTCCCCGCACTTTTTTGATCGAGACGACACGCACGCTCAAAAGTCTGTTTGCTCATCAGCGAAGAGAAAAATACTTGAAGCAGTAAGGTTACGGAACCTTAACCTTAGTATTGCTTCGTATCAGTACCGTACGGTAGAAGTAGGCAGTAATTTGATACGTATCGTTACTCGTACCGTACTAACCCCTTACGGACTATTCTTACTAGTACGTAAAAATTTGAATAAAAGCAAGGAACAAGCAAGTTACCAATGTATTCTTACATCTAGTATTATTTTAGATTTCGATCGGGTACTGAGATAAAGTAGGAGATAGACGAACCACCGCTGCTAGGGATATCAACTATTGTGAAATTTCAGTTTGCTCCCTTCACAAATTTCAGTCTGAAAAGAAGGCAAAGCGCAAATTGGAAGTCGAAAAGATCATCATGGATGCATACATCTACCGGTATGTATCCTATTTATGCAACCTTCGGCGTTCAAAGAAGTTGGTTGTCTAGAATACTAGTCCAACGGGTGAATGCCAGAGATGCAGATGTGTTTGTACTGTGCGAATACGTACGTTCACATCATTTCGAATTAAGACCGCACAGGTAAGACCAATAATTATCCATCAGTATATTCGTGCTGCTCATCCCTTTGGACAATGTTCTTGTGCTCATCATCATCATAATATTATTTTCCGACTTGCGTACCCTCCTGGCTTGCCCTGGCGTCTGTTTTTCGTCCGAAGACGAACGGAACGGCCAATCAGCAACGCTTTTTCATGTTGTCATCGCCCATCATCCGAAAAACAATCGGAAAATGGGGGAAGCAACTTTCGTGTGCTGTACATACGATGCGTAGGATGAGTAGTTTCCTTTCACTTCCGAAAGACCGGAATCATCTGGGATCCTGGTGCATTTGATTCGATCTTGCTGCTTTAGCTCACTTGCTCTTACTTGCTCGCTCACCGGTGGCGGGTGACTCACTCGCGCATGGTTTTGAGGATCGCCCCGGAATGATTGCGATACACGTCCAAGCACGGTTCCAGAATCCCCTCCGGTAGGTCGGTCCAGCACGCATGATCCAGAACGTGCAAGAGATTAAGCGCCCATCACAACCGGTCCACGTTCCTTCCACACCTCCTCGGCCGCCTCATAAAATCCCAACGAGTCTGCCGAGCTGGGGTGCACGCAATCGATCTCGAGTGTCGGAAAAAAAAGATTTGATCGATGGGGTGCCCGGGGCACGTCCCCGAGATGAAACTGGTCCAATCCCTCGACTAGATGATTGGAGACCCGGGGGATGTACCCCGTAAATTTCAGACCGCGTCTCGAAAATTTTGTCAACAGGCTGGTCATCGAAAAGATGTGAGCATATACCGGGTCTGTGGTAAGATTGATCTCCTCCATCAACACGTCCTTTACGAGTTCAATGAATCGTTCTTTTAGGCGATTGTGACGGCTTTCCTGGCCCATCGAGATCCATTCCGCTTTTGCCGTCCTTGGCGATGAAACCCATGTTGTACAAAAACGGGATCTGATAGTGATAGGGTGCCATAGCGGAATCAAGGGAGGGATAGTCTTCCCTCATTTCAAAAAAATCTAGTTGAGGATAATACAGAAACGTGTGTCGAAACTCGATCTCGTTGCAGGCCGACAAGAAATGGGATGCGGGATCTCGAATTGCGGTGCAAATGCAAGGAGGCGGTGTCCATCCGGATTCAGTTTCGTGAGCGCCTCGTCCCGAAGCAACCCGGGTCGCTTCAAATCCACGGGCGAAGGGTCCAGCATGTCACCTGTTTGCTTTGCTGTAGAGTCGTTGTAGAACAATTGCAGTTCCAAAGCCCTCATCTGCCCCTTCCCACCTTTCCAAACATTCATGCAGAGGGTCTGGAACGAATCGGGGGAGCACGATGCAGCTCCCCATTGGTCCAAGGACTCTTTCGAAACAAAAAAAGCGGCATCGTTCCGTCGCTCGTGTTCGGAGTTGCGCCTTGGAGCGGATCACTCATTTCCTCTCGTGCAAGATCCAACAACAGCCGACTCGAAGGTTTTGGTCGCTCGGGATCGGGGAACCCTCTGCCGCACAAAACCTGTTGAAGAGATGGCCTCCACTCAACCGCATGGGATGGTTCACCGACGTCGGCCTTCGGATGAACGATTCATTCCCTGAGGAATTCGGAGAACGCCTCGAGGAGACCTGTTCCGCGGCAAAGCACCACCACCGGCAGCGGCGACGAGAGGAACACGGAACGCTGTCGGTGCGTGCAGCCTCGTGTTTCACACACGCGAAAACCCCGGATCCCCGGAGCCGTTTGTCGAGACCGGTGGGAGCATCGTCCGCGCGCCATTCACACGGAGACCAACGGCCGAGACGAAACCGCGGCAGAAGCGGCGGTACTAGTAGCCTCCGCGACTCCGACCGTCGGCCCGGAGAATTTTGCCACTTGCCTCTCCAACACAAAGGCCTGCGACGCGATCGATATGATATCGATATCGATATCTGGGACGTTCCGGAGAGGAAATATTGGAAGCTGTGGGATTTCACGGAAATTACTTTGTACTTCGTTATGATAATAGTAGTACGGTAGTACCGGTAACCTTAATTACTCAAATTCGAAGTACGGTACAAAGTAAGGTTAGGCCTTAACCTTACTTCGTAATATTATGAATACCGGACGTGTAAGGTTACCGTAGAAGACGGATAACGCCATTGATCTTGACTGATCTCTACATATTCCGCTGTACGATACCGGTACGTAATTTGCACGATGATTGGGGGGGTTCGAGGGTGCCGCACACCGTACGGAAGTTACGAGTAAGGCTTACCGTAAGTTACTGTGATCATTCGACAAGGCAACGGAACATCAGACATCAGAAAAAAAATATTACTACTACTTATTTTCTTCCATCGAAAAAAACGAAAACGTGTTTCAGAAGTTACAATCATCTTCTTCTTCTTCTTCGCCTCCAGTTCGGTGAGATTACCGGTAAACCAGCGGTCGGAAAAGAACGATCAGGCTTCCGTCTTTTCACCAGACTACTGTACCCCACCGCTTAGTGCATCATTATTTTCGCATCGGATTAAGTTCAAAGGCACCGGTAGTTGGCTGTGCCGTCGTTTCGTCGTTCTATTGTGAATTGATAAGACGAAGAATTTTTGCTCAACCGAATCTTGGTAGCATTATTGGATTAGATCGAACAGAGATAGAGCAATAGATTGGAATATCATTGTGAAGCACAACTGACAACGGAAACATAATGGCGACTCGAACCAGACGGCGAATGAGACACGAGTGCACGATGTCATGCTCATCGACGATGCAAATTCGGATGGTGTCTATCATCGCTCGAAGAAAGCTCACGGAAAAATTGGTGTATTCATGCCTACCAATTGTCATTTGCCTGGCTTTCTTCGCGGTACAGCAAGTGACACCACTGAGACCGTCAACGATACGAAAAGTGAATTGTCACCCGGGAGCAAGAGCAATAGGTTTCGAACACACCGGTGCTTTGACCAGCAGAGTACCAGCTGTTGGCCAAGGCATATCGGGCGCAATGCTTTGTCAAAATGTTCCCTCGACACAACACCGTGTCCTCTCGATGGTTCTCGGGGGACCTCCGATGGAGGAGTGCGACGACGACGACGACGACGACGACGATACCCTTTCAAGCAACAACAAAGATGGCGATCGGAGATCCGTATCGAGGAAGGCTTCGGATTTTCAGACGGCTCTGGCAATCGTTCCGCCGTTGGAAGATTGGGATCGCCTCCAGCGAGCCCGTCATTATGCCCGGGATCCGGTCTTCCGAGAATGGCCACCGGCCATTCGTCTGTTTCACCCCTTTGACGGGTCACCAAACATCGCCTTTGATGTTGCCCAACTCATCGAAGACCTCGAATTGGAGGCCTTCGACGTGACTCTGGACACGTGGGTGATCATTCCGAACGTGGAAGCAACCAAAAAAGAATGGGAAGACCAGCAATTCTTGCCGGACGTGGTGGACGGTGGAACACTGGAATCCTATTACGAGAAGCTGAACGAGCAATCCGAACAGGAAATCCAGGACCTCATCAAATCCGAGGAACGAAAGGGGAAAATCAAGGCCATGAAAAAGAATGCCAATGCCATGGCCGCGCGATCCAACCACCGAGACGAAACAAACGGTCCGGCTCCCCGAAGCAATGGAAGGACGAAGAAGTCACCCGCGCAGCTGAGAGAGGAACAAAGAAAGTCGATCGAGGAAGATTTTGGTGGTCCCTGCGTCCTCTGCCTCGAGCCCGACGACGAATCAAAGGAAAAGTTGACGGAACTGCGGGGAATGTTGCTCGAGGGATTGGGCATCGAATCCTATTCGTCGCCATCGAGTTTGTACGCGTGGGAATTTGTCGAGGACATGGACATGGGTTACCGTCCACTGATTCCCATTTCCAAGTTTGATACGTTTCAGTCGGCAATGGACAAAGCTCGCCGACTCAAAGGACTGTTCGGTGACCCCTTGACAATAACCGTTACGTGCCTAGATATTCTTTCTTGTCAAAGTCCGGAAGATGCCGGCGGAGGAGTCGATGATGACAACGAAGGAGAAGAATGGGAGAGCTTTCACATTCCGAATACGAATAGATTTGCCCAACAAGCATCACAAGTGGAAATAAAAAAGGAAGCTTGGGCTTGCAACGCCAAGATCATGCTCGTAGGGGAAGAAATTCATCAAGATGATACAGCAAACGAAGAAATGGTTGACAAACTTTTGGAATCGGGAGAAATAGGAGGTGGAGACATCTCGATGGACTTTACGATATTGGAAGACGAGGAAGAGAGCACGACCGATCTCGAAAAGTGGCTCGACGAAGACGACGATTTCGACGAGGGCACCCAGGTTGTCATTGGACGAACACATTTCTTCACCGGAGACCAACGAAACTATAAGGGGATGCCCGCCACCAGTGTGGTCGATGCGAAAGACCGTTCTCTCGGAGAAGCGGGGGCTGTCAGTGGTCTGGCACGCCGGAGGGGGTCGACCAGTCGGAAACAAAACGTGTGGGAGGATGGTGAATACGGAAGACGGAGCAAAGACTTTCTCCCGTGGGGTCTGAGGGAGCGAAAGGAAAAGGAAAAATATGAATGGAGCGAGGATGAGGAGTAAATCATAACTTCAGCTACATCTGCAGCGGTTTCTATCGAGTATCGTACAATATCTAGTATTCGAAGAGTTCAATTCTCCACTTTTTTAATCTGAAGCGCGTTCTATCCGTGTTATCACGATGGAGAATGAATTCGTTGAAGACTTGCACGGTGTTGTGACAGAGGGAACTGAGCTTCCTTTGGAAATAAACTTAATTAATTCCTAAGCCTTGCAAAACAGAATCTAACAGGCCGCTGTTTTGCATCTGCACTTTCTTCTCAGATTCATCCCTTGCAAGCAAATGCGTCGATTCATTTGTTGTTTTGTCTGTGAGTTGGTCGACTGCGTCACCTATCGAAGCGAGCTTTCCCTCCGCTCTCATGATCCGTTTTCTTTTGAGATTTTTCCACTTCCTACCGACCCAGAAGGCAATGCGCTCCATATCCTTCATCATTTGATCCTTTTCATCAAAAATTTCTTCTTGCAGTAGCTCTTCCAGCACATCTTCCAAGGTGATAATTCTGTACCATTTTGCAAGTAGCAATGCAATAGTGGACGAATGAGAGACACAAGCAAGTCGATAACAGAAAAGAATATAATCGAAATTTGGCTCTCGAGTAATGAAAACAGTACTTACCCCATGAAACCAGCTGCATCTGGGATAGCATTACCTTCTTTCAAAGCATCTGTTCCGAGTTGGGGGCGAGCGCACACCAAGGCAATGTGGCCTTCTCTTCCTCTCTGAAATAGATTCAAGAGATCCACCATATTCATCTTGGGCGACACGCATGGAGGTACCTGGAGCGGCATTGTTGACAGAGGACGAGTCTCGTTCATGTTGACAACCATCAAATTCTTGGTGTTTAAGATCCCTTTTATCGCAGCTCGGCTTTTCGGCTTGCGAGAATTCTTCTCGTACACCGGTATTCGGCTGTACCCAGAAGAATAAATGTCGACAATGCTGTATTCATTCAGAATCAGGTCTTCGGGGATGGCAAACATTCTATGCAGTGGTTGGAACACCTCAACCGCAGTTTTGGTTTTCATTTTGAGTGCGCCCTCTACCATCGTGACTTCATCCGCACACACCGCATCTGTCATTGAGCGAGTCGAGGATCCAAATTGGATCATGTTGCGCAACGACATCCTCATGGACTCAACGTCTGATGGTCGAGCAGGAGGCTCAAGTAAGCTACTGCTGGAAGCACCCAATGTTCCCATTCTCATGCGTTCCAATTTTCGCTGACGTTTATTCGCCATTCGTTCTTCGTACTGAATTCGTACGAGAGCGGAAATCTCTCCCCTGTTGAAAGCATCATCTTCTCCTTCGTCACTGTGCAAAAACTTATCCAACAACCGAGCGATGGGAAAGGCGATCGGCCATACGAGTATCATGACGGCTTTCACCATGGGGACCTAGGAGTGTAGCGGAGTTGTCAAGTGTGCATGCCACGGTGCGCAGAATTTAGTTGTTGTCGCATTGCATTGGGGGTGACCAGTTCGGCGAGATTTCGAGATTTCATCCAAAACTCACCATTTTGCTTGCCAGCTCGAGTTTTTTGGGACCTGTAAAAATTGCACTCGGAAGGATTTCGCCGAATCTGATGGAGACGGACAGAGAAAGTGGAATTAGAAAGCAGGACACAAATTTGGATGACCAAATACGTGGCATCCGCAGATCGAACTCGCATCGGATCGAAGCACATCGAGCGATAGAGAACGATGTGCAAGGCACTCACATCAAAACAAACGTTACGGAAAGAAGAACGGCAACGAACGGTGACACAAGTCGATCCAGAAAAAGTGGAAGTGCTTCGTTTCGACATCGAATTCAGGAGCAAGAGCGTCACGAGAAGCATGTGATGCTGCTTAACTATTGGGAGAAGGGCTTCTGCCTGTTTCTTTTCCTCTGGCGAACGCGATGCTCTAATTTTGACCAGCAGCATCAATGGATCCAATGACAACATTCCCATCGTAAGACCAGCGGCCAGAGCAGCCGTCATGACGCATAAGAGCGCACACGACGCCATCACCACATAAAACAACGGATCCTCTCCACCGATCGTTTCCTCTTCTTCCAATCGTCTCGAGTCTCTTGCTGCTTCCTTTCTTCGGTATTCACTATCGCCATTTATGCTCTCGTCAAACGAGTGGGTGTCGTCATCACAAAGCGGTAAAGCCCAACGAGGGTCGTATTCTTCGAGGATGTCCTCGTAGTTGCTCGGAGTCTCGATACGGCACAGATTGCTTTCTGGAACACCCAATGACACCAAGAGTCTTTTTGCGTCGAATACAGCATCTTCCAAGGCGAAATGATCGCCATCAATCAGACTTCTTGTCGGGCTCGAGGGTTCAGAGTCAACGATCGCCGAAGCAACGGTCGGAATTCGAGACGCATCGGCAAAAAATAACAACAGCAGCACCAAACCAATGTGCAAGGGAACTCCTTGCGAAGGCGTATGGCGTTCTGGGTTGACGCCCGAATGGAGACGAAAGATGCATCGTCAATTCGATTATTGAAAGAATCAGTATGGATGATACACGTAAGATTGCTGTATTATCCGAATCAATCCAAGATTGTCGTTGCCAACTGCCATGCCCTGTTGGAATCGGAGTACGAGTAAGGTTACATAATATTCAGTATCAATACTTTTGCGGCATGAGGCTGACGGGTAACGTACAGATAGGTATTGTTTCTTTCGTCTCATTCTCGTGTCTCTTGGTGAAAAACCATGAATTTGATGAATTGATGAAAGTACGAATACTAGTAAGGTTAAGTTACCGTATCTTCTGTTGAGTCGTGATGGTCTATGGTTCAGGCGTTAATCGTATGTTACATCGTAAGATTTACTAGTACGGTACGGTACTTTGTAAATCGGTAGGTGAATAAGATATCTTACCTGCAATAGCCTACCAGTACAGGTACTACGTAGAAGCAGGCAACCATAAAAAAGTTAAGCGGTTTTCCTGGAGTTGAGAGTCTATGGTTTCAATCAAAAGTGACCTAAGAGGCCACGAGTAAATCATATTATTCTTTAAATGTAGATATTATGTGATCCGCAGCTGAATTGACCACCACCACTCTCGTTAATGATGATGGTAGGGTGGGCCCAAATTGAACTTTTTAGTAGTGCAATGACTAGTAGTAGTAGTAGTAGTAGTAGACTTCTCTAATCTAGTATTTCCTCTCTCCCTCATTTGTGATTATCGAAGGGTCCATACTATTTGAACTCATTACAACACGAGTTGCCTATTTTCTGTCTATCCATGTCTGATTCTTCTACTACTAGTAGTAGAGTGTGCCCAAATTGAAACCAAAGCCACCACTAGGACAAGCTGGTCGATCCCTATGTGATTTTAGAAGCATCCCTGTTTGAACCTGGTAGTAGTTCTTACCACCACCACTAGTAGTAGTAGTTAGTAGTACTAGTAGCTGGCACCATATCTATCCTCCCTTTGTGATTCTACTGTCGTCCCCAATTGAACTTGGTACAACCACCATTTGTAATTTAGGGTCTGCCCAAATTGAAGCTATTTCCATCACTAGCTAGTAGTAAGTACCGGTACTTGTAGTTCGTACATGCCTACTTTCAAAGCTTACGTATATCTTTCTACTTTCCTTCCTTACTTCATACTGGTACAGTGCGAGTACCCTGAACCGTACTGCAACTCCACTAGTAGTCACCTTTCAGGCCCAATCAATACTCGAATGCAGTAAGAATCCAGCAACAAGAAAAAGGTGTAGTAGGTGATGATTGATGCTGATGATAATTGATGATGATTTATTCATTCGGTGTTCTTCGTGCCGATCGATCAGACAAAGACGGAATTCAAGACTCAGTGCCGAGTCGGCGGCACGAATATTGTCAATTTTGTGTAAGATTATTCTCCACTTTCGATTGTGCGGTGCTGTGCGGTGCTGTGCTACTACTCTGGTGGGCTGGTGGTTCCAGTATTTTTCACTGGCTCGCGGCCTTTTGTTCCGCCTTTCGCTTTCGCTTCTTTTCGTCCCTAGCGACCAATAGCTTGGCGCGTTCGATCAGTTCCGGCTTCATACCTTTTCCACCGGTCCTGGCGTACAGCTGGCGCAGTGCCTTGTTCTGGTCGCGCTTTGCCTGGGCCTGGGACGAATTCTCTTTTCTTCGTTTTTTTCCCACAGCCGGATTGCCTTCGTTCTCTTTGCCAACGACGGTTGGATCCGGTGTTGGCGGCAGTGGCGAAGAAGTCTTTGGGTTTTGTTCCCTTCGCCGGCAGCAGCAGCAGCGCCATTGACATCATTGACATTTGCATCTGTGTTGCTTCCGGCACCGGTGGCATTCTCCGCCTCGACGTTTGATTTTCGTCCTTTCTTTCTGTCTCGCTTTCGCTCGTCTCGAGCAATCAGCAATTTTGCGCGCTCCAGGTCCTCCGGATCCATTCCCTCTCCCCCCGTCTCCCGGTAGATTCTTCTCAGCTCCTGGTTCTTGGACACGGCCTTCGAATCCGCCTGCTTGGCCCACACCAGTTGCTTGCTCGTCTCCGGATCGTGTCGTGTGGGTTTCGGTGGCTTTTTCTTCTCGGGACGTTTCGTGTTGCTCCGGCGTGGTTTCGGGCGATCCGCGTTCGCGTCTCCAAAGGGTCGAACCTGGTCGCAAGTCTTGGAGTTGCAATACCTTCGGCTCGCAAAGTTGGAGTTTTGGCACTTGGGGCAGATCCACGCACCCGGTTCCTTCATGGGATCGTCCGTCCCGGCAGCAACGGGCACGGGAACAGGGCCGCCTCCGCGATCTCCCGAACGGGCAGCGGCCGGGGACTCACCGCGCGAAGTGGACGCCGCTTTGGTGGCATTCGTTTGGTTCTTCTGATTGTCGTCGATGTTCTCGGTTTCTTTCGTTGGAGTAATTGGGCTCGGAACACAGCGGCGCTTGTTGTTGTTGCCTGTTGCTGTTGCCGAGTCGGTTTTGCTTCGGGTCCGGAGAGCGTGATCCCGAACGCGGTTTTTCCTTCCGCTTTGATGCCTGTCGGTTCATGTCGATCCGATCGGCGTATCGCTGTTCACCTTCCGTCCTCCGACGTTTTAAGGCTCGTCGCAGGATTGCTTCTTCGGAGCGTGCCATGGCGGTTGTTGTTTTTGTGATTTCTCGCGTTGGGGAGACAGAATCTCGGTTCCAATTCGGACAGAAGCACAACAGGAGTGTGGCGGAATGGGTGTACGATATCCGACGCTACGAGACAACTTGTTTCGGAGAAACTGGAATTGATTTACTGATTCCACTGCTCTTTGTTATTATTCTTTTGTGGACGAGTACGGTACTTGTAATGGTATCCTGCTTGGAACTCGGAATACGAGATGCGAGAACCTTATCGAATCGGAGATTGGAGATTGGAGATCCAACAACAAGGGTAATTACGTACGAGTAAGGTTAGTCGTAACCGTTACCGGTATTTTGTGTTTCTTCTCAATTTTTTCACGGAAACAGAGAAGGAAAGGAGTGAAAGAGTGAGGAGTGAGTCCATCATCGATTGGTTTTGTTGCGCGCCGATCATTCGTCTGGCCGTGACCCTACTGCGCCGAATTTACAAGTTTCGCCGCTGTTCCGAGGGAGCGACAATCGTTGGCTGTTGTGGGTTTTGGACTGTGGACTGTTGACACTTATTGGCTTCGTTCGTCCTGTCCGTCCGCTCGAGGAATGCCAGGCACAGGCATATAGTACGAGTACGTAATTACCGTAGGATTCATTATACAGTAAGGTTACTCGTAGCCCTAAATAGGCACACCAATGGCATACTTACATGCATTATGCACAAGTGGCATGGAAATTACGGTAAGATTATGAGTAACTTACGGTTGTCACTTCGTCCATCCCCGGTGATTAGTGATTACAGTACCGCACTGCATCCGACATCTGGTCGAGGACCATTATTGTCGGAAACGACCGTGGAAGGAAAGTGCAATCAGGCTACAATCCTACACACTAGTGTCGGTCTGCTCCAACGACTGGATTAGGCGGACAACAGGTTGATTGTCCGTCCCGGTTGGTTCCATCCAACAAGCACCCCTCTCAGGCATCGAATCAAGTCGAGTCCGGCCGAGCCGAGTTCAGCAAGAGTTTAGCGCTTGTCACCGCAGGTATCCCTTTGCTTTGCTATTCCAGTGCAGTGCAAGGCAACACGAATTTGCCCTCGCGTTGCCAAATTGACTTGATCGTTTCAGTTTCGTCGCACCAACAAAGACGTTCACAACCAAACAAACAACCAAACAACCAAATAGCTCATATCCGTCGCCAGCCAATTGAATCACACCGAATTCAATCCAACCGATTTTGATCCGATCCATTGTCGAATCAATCGAATCCAATCCGATCCAATCCAACCAATTCGAAAAAAAAAAGGAAGAACCGACCCATGGCGGTGGACGAGTTTGGACGCGAGATCCCGGCCGCTCGGGTTGGGGGGACGGCGTTCCCCGTCTCCACCCCGACGCCACCTCCACGACGGTGGCGGTGGCGGTGGCGGAATGCCCTCGCACCTCTACGATCCGCTCCCCACGTCCCGATACGATGCCGATCGCGACCGAGACAGAGACCGGGATCGCATGGGCATCGGCGGTTCGGACGATCGGGGCCAGTCCTCTCGCAAGCGAAAGCATCGGTCGCGATCCCCGCTCTCGCGACGGGAGAGAAACAGCGGCGACGGAGGAGGGGGAAGCAACCGAAATGGAAGAGACGTTGAAGGCAAATACAACCAGAAATCGAACAAACCCCATCCGTCCGGTACCTACGTCGAAGAACCGATGCTCTGTCAATTTTTGTGGAAGGAAGCCAACGAGGGCAAAACCGACGAGGACTACGACGAGTACCGCAAATCCTACTGCCTCAATTACGTTCGGACATTTTTCAACGAACACATGGACGATTCCTGGTTTCGATCCCTGTACAGTCCACTCGCGCGTTACGAAGTGGCACAACTGGAAAACAACCGGGCCGCCAAGGAGGCCTCGGATTTCGCACAAGAACTAGAAGTGTCCCTGGCCAAGACCATTTCTTCTTCCACGTCGTCGTCATCGAACGAAAGCGAGCCGTCCTTTTTTGTCTTGAAGGCTCGCCTGGGCGGTGGCATCCGACAGGCCGGAAAATCCGACTACCACCATCACGGTCACCACTCTCCGTCCAAATCCTTCCGACCGTCGTCCCTCGTGAATCCCGTTCCGGCGACGCACGTTCTTGCGCTGACGAGTCGGGTGCTCCCGGTGCTGGAGATCCCGCACTACGTGACGGACGAACAGCTGACCGTGGCAGTTATGCAACAATTGTCTTCCAAGACCAGCAAAGAAATGGATCCGGCGTCCATGGTGATATACTCGGGACTCCCCGCCGCGGATCTGACCCGGACCGCCTACCTGCAGGCCCCCGACGAGATTCGCAAGGAGATTATCCAGGCGCTCAACCACGCCGATCGTGGTGGTCCACCCTCCGCAAAGAGCGGAAAGGATGGCACGTCCCACGTTCCGCGAAAGGAGGACACCTTTGTGCCAAAGACCCTGGAACTGATTGTCGAATGCAGTGATGCCTACGGCAGATTGGAAGTCGACGCCGACGGAAAGGGAGGAGAGCCCGAGGAACGGGGCGGCGTTCTACCGCGCAAGGCTTCCGTTTGGGTATCGACAAAACCACTCACCCCCAGTGTCCAGGTCTTGTCTGCCGCACTGTCTAGCACCCAGAGAATCAAAGAGGATCAGGCCGCCGCGCTCAAACTGGCAAAGGCATACGATGCGCGGCGAAACATCCCCGTCGAATGCCGGTTGGAGGCCATCTTGCCGAAGGCCGTGCCAAAGATCGCAGCGACGCCGGAGGACGGCGGGGATCCCCCGCCACAAGCAATGGAAGACGCCCTCGACGTCACCATTGCCTATCTGCGTCGTGTCCATCTCTTTTCGTACTACAACGGTTGCCAACTAGCCTCCGGAACGGCGGAGGTTTTCGAGGGAAACCATGCCGTCTCTACCATCCACTTGCGACTGGCCAATGCCTGACGAGATGCTGGCAGAGCCCGTAAAGGGAGCGGTGACCACCGCGACCGAAACGAACAATCCGTTGCCCAAGACAGATCTACTAGTCCAGCGTCTGAACGACTCTATCGAATCGGCGCTGAACGAATCCGAGGGATGGATTGATGCTGCTGCTGCTGCTGCTGCTGCGTCTGGCAGTGCTCCGGACGACACGACTCCGGTTTGCATCGTGATCGACGAAGAAACCGACCGCAAGGCCAAAGACATCAAGTTCCAAGAATCGCAGGTCGAAGGCGGCTGGATCGATGACCATGCGCTCATCGACGAAGATGGCCGCGCACGATGTGCCTTCCATTTTTGTCGAAAGTTGTTCAAGGATTCGTCCTTTTTGAAAAAGCACTTGATCAAGAAGCATTCGGAATTTCTTCGGGCGGAAATTGCCAAGTGTCACGATCAGGACATGATGACGTCGTGGGACGCCCAAGAACAACGACCCGTGCCACCCATTCTAGTTGATTGCGGGCACCGTTTCGGACTGAAACCCAGTCCGGTTCTCGGAGCGGCCGAACCAATCGCCGAGGATCCCGAACCGGAATTGTGGAAACGAGAAGAAGAGCGACGTGAATTCGAGGAGAAAGAAGCCGAAGCACGACGAGAACGTCAAAACTACCACAACAATCACAACAATGATGGTCCTTCGATGGATGCTGCTCTTTCCGAAGGCCGTGGTCAGGGTCGCAAGAGTAATTTCGAGGACGTAGACGACATGAAAGTCGAAAAAGTCGAAATTGCCTTTGACAAGATCGAGATCCCCCTTCAACCACCAAAAAAGAAAAAGAAGAAGAAAAAGAAACTCCTGTAGCGACACGATAAAGCAAACGATTGGGGCATGAATCAAAAATAATTAAACCATTGTCTATAAAATATAATACAAATTAAGGGCACTTCTTCTTCAAGCTCCAGGAAAGCGACCGATCGATCGGTCGACCAATTGACTTCTCCAATGAACGGACATCCACTGCATATTCGTCATTGCCCATCTCGCTGTCGCCATATATGTGTAGTATTTTTTCAACACTGCAGAGAAGTACCTGAACGTTCAATAGATTCCGATAATGAAAATAATAATAATAATAATAATGCTTGCTACCCATGCGACTGTTCGTGTTCGTCACACGTCGTTGCTAACCCCGACCAGTCGGCGACACCCCGTGCTTACAAAGTCTCTTGCGAAAGGTATGTACGAAAGACAATACCACGTAATCGCCACGTACTGTCCAATCATGAGCAGAAATAGAAGGAAGCCGCGCAAGGGAAAATGGGGTACCATCAACAAAAACATCGTCACTCCCAGACTCCCTAGATAAAATCCAGATGCGATTTTTCGTGATTGATGAAACATCCTTTGAAATTGTGCCTGGGGTCCCGTAAGGAAGCACGTCCCGCACAAGGCGATAATGTTTCCCACCGTGACATTGACGACCAGTGGGACCGGATCACCCATCAACAGGTTTTTCATGCGCATGAAACTCCCAAAGGAGAGGAGGTAGCCGCACAGCATCATCGTTGCACATCCCAATAATCGTTCCCGCAACGACATAGCGGGCAAGTTTTCGTAGAAGCGTTCCAGCCAAGGCGGGCAGTAAGCACAAAGATCGATATCTCTTCCGTGACCCAAAGCTGCTTCGCGTGCGGCCCTGGACTCTTCATCTTCATAAATTCCAAGATCTGCGAGTATTTCAGCGTCTTCTTGATCGTCTATTCCGGTCGGAACCAACCTGGCATAACCAGACCGAATGTTTTCTAACATGTTCTTCGCTTTTTCTGTCTTTCGACGTTGTATTCCGTGAAAGATTGAAGTGAATGATGTGGCGAAAAGTCAAGAGTGAGAGTGAGTGTCGAAGATCACTGGGTTCGACGCAAAAAGGAACAGAATACGGTAAGATTAGCACCCTGCCATTGGCAGAACGACATCAGAAAGTTACGAGTTTGACCAAAGAATTCCGTCGACACCCATGAAAGCTTCGTTCAACGCAAGTCAATACTACTCCTAATTACAGTAAACCTTACCCCGTAAGGTTACACAGCATCCGTACCAGTACCCGTATCGTAACATTATTATCATTATTTTCGATACACAATCGACGTACGAGTAAGGCCTTAAGGTAAAGAACCTGGTACATACCGTAAGAAGATGTCACCGTAAATTACTCGTAAATACCCCGAAGTAATACGAAGTACGAAGTAATAAAAATAATGATAGTGGGTGTCGATCACGACCTGCATAAAACGTGCCGTACCGCACCGTAGACCAATCAGAGGAACGACTCACTCATCGGACTCGACAACAGAGGTTCACGTGAAGTAAAAGTCAAAGTAAGGTTAAGGTTTACTACTAGTACCGTAAGTACGTTCAATTACACACATACTACGGTATATTTCTCTGAAAACAAAAGAGTGAGGTATGACCGGCGTTATTTATTTTTAAGATCGCCATAAAGGTATGAACGGAAAAAGAACAATCGTCTACAATAGCTTGTAAGGTTACTGAACGGTAACTACGAACTGTTGATGGAACGAAACTCCGTAAACCTTACTTGTCATGCGAACTTGTAAGGTTTTTTTACTTAGCATTTTGCGTAAATCTTGCCGTGCAATGAATGAATGAATGAATGAATAATCGATCATCAATCATCGATCAGCGCTTGGGACGTTCATGAAAAAATCTGTCCACACTTCTGCTTGTTCCGAGAGGTATGCGAATCAATCAACATCACGTAAGTGGACAAAGGTCTCAAAAGATTACAACCCATCGGGCTACTTTGCTCACAGCTTTCAACCGCACTTTGAAACAATCGATCGTTTGGAGGCTCGTTTTGTTTTGTTTTAATTCTGTTTTTCTTTCCCTCAAGGATGTTTGCGCTACAAGCATCACAGCAACCAAACACGACTCAAAAATAAAGCTATTTCTCTCACTACGATCATCTTTTGGTACCGGTACAGTACAGAATATCACCATCGAAGCCCAGAAGCCAACTACAGTATGTCGGAAGGAGGTATTTTGCCATGGAAAGTCCAAAAACTAAACTTGGTCCCTACGCTTAGTTACGACAGCATTCACAAACCGCTGAAAGCTCCGAAGGGGAGGCGTTGGAATTACGATGCTCTGAACAAAGAATGGAGTCTGATTGCTGCAGAGGAGGCAAAACCAGAGTCTCCGACAACGGTCGCTGTGAATGCTGTCGTCGTCGACAACGATGCGGTCTCTCCCTCTTTCGAGCACCATATAACATCATCCGACACCTTTCAAGGTATCTGTTTGCGATACAAAATCAAACCCATGAAACTTCGCGCAGCGAATGGCGGCTTTACCGGGGAAAACTTACAACTCTGTCCCAACCCTTTGAAGATTCCTCGTCCCGAACCCACGGCCACTGTTGTAGAGGGTGCGCCGGCTCTCACTCAGGACGAGGTCCTCGGTGTCCTTATGAGGGAATGCAATGGCATTGCCCAGACCGAAGCGAGGGCATATTTGATGCTGAACGACTGGGATCTGAAAGAGGCACTTGAGAATGCTCACGAAGATGGATTTTAGTCATTGGTAAAGTCTAGTTCTTACCTACTCTGTTAAGTAAACTTTGTAGAGAGATTCTTGAAAGTTCAAGTTTTTTGAAATCAAATGATAATTCTTCGACATTAAGTTAAAACTGATTGGTGTCGTGAAGATGACTATAGAATGATCTTTAGACAGGGAGCTCTCCGTTAGTTAATTCTGCTTTGTCATACGTAAACCGAAAGCTTTATGAATGTTTGAGAACGACTTGGAAATTAAAATTAACGCCACAATTGTGACATGAGGCATGGAGCAGACTCATACAACGTGCTTCAATTTAAAGATTTTAAGAACTTAATCCAAGGCGTTTTCGAACAAAATATACCGCATAATATGTAGTCCTAGTATTCCTACTACGAGTAGTATGTCAAAGGCCAAATGTTTCAAAATAATTTCTACTAGTCGATGCACACTATGAATAGTCTATTCTTCTCATGCAATGCTTTATCAGAAACAACCCACAAATTCTATGTCCCACTAATTACTACTCTGTAATTCTTCGTCGGTTGTGGCGGCTGAGATCGGAAAACAGAGCACTTTTTACACCACCGCTTCTGGATGGAGCCCCTTGAGTTTTGAAAAAGGCAGTAATTGAGACATATTGGTGCCAAGAACTGGTGAATTTTGCATAACCCCTTTCAGGCTAACTACTAGTATGAAGAGGAGCAGGTACTGGTCGTAGGAAAGTTGAGTTGGAGAGGAGCATTTTGCTAGAGCACAATCTGGTAGTATTCTTGTTCTTGCTGCTGCTGGTGTTGCTGCTGGTGCTGTCTGCTGAAGTTTCCATGGAGCGTACCAGCGCGAACCAATCTTTACTGTTCTATTGTCTATACGTTCTTGGCACTCTTTGTGGCTAGCGAATGCAGACGACGATCAAGATAACTTTTACCGTATTGGTATAATGTCTGTCTTATGGAGACAAAATTTACGTCGTGAACACTGTCCCGTAGGTGTCGTAAACCTTACCTCATCTTCGAAAAAAGTTGCCATGGCGCAAGGAAATGTGGCTAAAACTGACGACCTACCGGTAGTTTACAGTAAGTTATCAACCGATCAGGCTACTCACGATTTCCTTCGCGCAATTCATTTTTTAAAATTGTTCCCTTTCATTCCCTCCGTCATACTAGCATATCGAAGGCTTTTGAAAAAAGATTTGCAGGGCAAGCAAAAGAGCATTCCAATCTCACTCCATTGACCACAGTGTATGCTTCATGATGATTTCGAACAATTACCTTGCTCTATGGATTGGAGTGTCCCTCCTCGTGGTCTCGATAACGAACTCTTTGAAGTTGACGAAATTGATTTCCATGACCATTCTTGCAGAGATTAACAGCCATTATGATTTTGGTAGCGACGAGAAAGGCAAGATTTATAACCATAGTGAGGGCAACGCGAACATCGTGCATGTGGTAGAGGGGAACAACGTACATATTCATACAGATCCCGAAAATAAGCAAGATACCAAGTCAGAACTAGGGAGGAAAGAATACGATGATCAGCAAAAGCAACTTCAAAAGTGTCCGTCTATCGTTCGAAACAAAGCTGGCCTGTTCAATAGGAAGAAGAGCGATAGTCCTCTCAAAGACGATTTTGATGACACCATCCTTCTGGTTTCTTCAAATTATGCATACTACAATATGCTCCAAAATTGGGAATTCTTAGCGAACGAATTGAACCTTCAATGGGCTGTATTGGCATTGGACGATAAACTCTATAATGAACTTGGACCATCTAGAGCAATCCCTCCTGACGAAGAGTTTTCTGTATCGGGTGGCCAGAGCTTCAGAAAAGGCAACTTCAACGGACTAAGTTGCAACAAAATACGAATGGCTTTACAGGTTGCTCACAACTGTAAAGTGGATGTCGTTTTCTCCGATGCAGACAACATTTTCTTCAAAAATCCTTTTGAGCATGATCTAGGACGATTAATCAAATCGAAGAAGTACGATTATTTATACCAAACGAACGACCCCGCAGGGCATCCTCGATCAGATCGATGCCTACGCGGAAGGCCACGTCGTGAAGCCAACACGGGCTTCTACTATTTTAGCCATAAAAGTGAAATATACAAATCGATTGCAGAATCGACTTTGGAACGCTGTCTTGATGAAGGCAACTATTTAGATGATCAAACTCTATTCTGGAGGGAATTTTGGAAGATCAAGGAACAACTCAACAGCAATGGTAATGACGAAACACGTAACAGGTCCGGTATCGATTTCAACCATTGTAGACTCGAAGAGTATGAAGATTCAACTTCTGTGATTTCGGGCGACAACAAATTCAATTTCTGTTGCTTAGATCCCTTCTACTACCCCACTGGTGGAGGACACGCTCCCAGAAGTGGACCTTCGAATGATGATCCGATTACCTACCACGCAAATTACGCCCACAGCTATGGTAAAAAGGTTGAGAAACTCGTTTATGCACGGTCGGATGGGCATGGATGGGATATGTCGAGATTTCAAGATGGCATCGGGGGACTCTTGAATTAGGAGCACGACGGGGAACAAAAACAAAATTAGTTGTCACATGCTCTGATGTCGCAGAGCTGACTGTCGTGCTGTCGACTTCTCAGATAGGGTAATTGCTAAACCCATGCTTTGAATGAACCACAGCACTTTCTACAACATCTGTGGTCAGCCCTTGAATTCGATGCATTTTGTGGATTTTTCCTCTCGGGAAAGAACGACAAGGAATTCAAAGAAGCCATTAACCATGCACCATGCGCAAGACAAGATAATAGCTAGACCTCTCCCGAAGTAAAGGAGAACCGAATTGGAATTCAACGAACGAACCAAAGGCAGCGAAAATGTCAATAAGGACTTTCCCACTATTCTAAATACCAAGTTATACAAAAATAATTACCTGGTGACCTTTGCGTCGTGTAGTATTAGCTGACACTACGATTCTCAAACATAAAGGGCAACTTTATTTTGTGTTCGTCGAAAATGATTTTTTAGATGAAGGCTAAATTTTCTGACATTCAGAACTATGCATTATGTATTCAATACTGTCATTTAGCCTGTGCATCCATTTTTATACGCAGTCTATGCTCAAAGAAAACGACATTCGAATTAGATCTCTTCCGCGCAAGCGTCGCATGTTTTAAGAATGAATAAAAAATAATTATGTATTTCACTCATTCACGAAGTCTTACCTTGAAATCGTGTTGATGGAACCAACCATTGGCTCCGAATTTGATACCCTTTTCGACAGGTAGTGCTGTAAAAGTACGATGACAAAACTATTAGAGTGCTCGTGGGACAAAGATAGGCTGCAACAAATGCGGATGATCACCAAACCGTACCTTGATGGTTAGTCCGAAAGTCCTTCATATGAGGCTTGTCGTTTAGGACACTTGGCCAGAAGAGTGCTCGTCCACGCTTCGGCATCACAGTAATATTGAGGTCCGTGAACATGGTGCCTCCCCCAGCCTCAACATCATTCAAATACAAATATGACGTCAAAATACGAACTCCTTGCTGTCGATTTAACAGGTGTTCGATATAGTCATGGTGGTTCTGTACCGACAAACAACGCAGCATTAGAGAATTTAAAAAAAACACATTAGAATCTTTGTAACGTATGAATATTATCCTTCAAGCCGTATTATTCATCGGAATCACGTTATCATGCTTACCTCGTAAAACTGTCCAGGCTCATACCTGAAAATGGAAGAGGACAGAACAATGAGCAAACAAACTCAAAACATTGAAGAGACAATGTTTCAAGAAGTAGCATGTTACTACGCGTTGTTAATGGTTTTTGAAACCTGAAGAGTATGTTTCACTTACCGTAAAAGTTGAAGATATTCAGAATTGTTGTCGTCGATCTGAGTCAATTCACTCAGCCGCTGAGTGACTTGGATTACGAGGGGGTCGTCAGAACAACCGTTGACGCACCACGCATTCGAGCTCGTCCTACCTTTGCTGGTCAAAGAGTCGTATGTGCCATCAGCTTTCCTTTTTCCTACGTCTTGACTTCTTTTGTAGCCTGAAGCACCGCCCAATTGAATCAAGCGTTCGGCTTCAGCTTCGCCAATGACATCATCTAGGGTAACGACCCATGGATCCCTTGATAGAATTGTCACAGGATACTTTGAAGCTATGGGCTCCGAGATGAGTCGTTCAAACATTGCATTCAAGCTTCCAGGCTCCCAAGCTGCTTGTGCATTTGGGTCAAGGGGGCATCTCGTTTCAATCATAAGCATATCACACGCCATACAAGCTGGAGCACAGTTGCTTGACATGTACGGTGCGTTTTTTTCACATTCTCCTGCGATGGCCCTTTTTGTGTATGTTTGAGAATGGGATTTCGTGTCATGACCGATGACGAAATCATCAAAAAACAATATTAGCTCTTGAATTCATATACCGTAGAATTCTCACGTGCGAACAAGCCAAGATGCGCCAAGTTTTAATGTGATGTCCAAACACCGTCCTGGTTTCGTTGTTCTTTCTGATACTCTATGTACTGGTATCTTCACCTAGACTTACCATGCGGTACAACTCTTGTGCTGATTTTTGCAAATTTTTTTCAACTTTTCATCCAACCCTGCAGTCTCGATATGCTCTCTAGCGGCAATGATCCGAGCAGCGATTTGATCCGCCGAAACACCGAAGTTTTCGTCTTCTTCTAGCATCTGCTCTTCACCCATATCTGCGGCTACTTCTAGTTCCTCACTCGTCCAAACTTTCATCGCTTTCTTTTTCTCATCACGGATTCTTGCCAACTCTTCCGCCTGATCGGGGCATCGAATGCAGCTTCGGCGGCACTTGTACCGCATATACTTTGGATTCTCCTCACATTCCCCAATGCTCGCCCATTCGGGACATCGAGGGTGCTCGTCCTGGCAGTTACTGCTTTTTTTATCGGCATCAACAATCGCGTTTTCGCTTTCACACGTTTCCGAATCAAGCGCACTGCAAGTTTCTTCGGCCGCAAGGCTAACGGAGTTCCAATCGGAGACCCCAGACACCAAAAGAAAAAACACTGCCGGATTTCTGAAATACATCTTCGTTGTAGTCGTAGATTCCGTGGATTGTTGCAAGGATGCTAGTCCGCTCTACAATAGATATCTGCAGCACGAATCGAACCGAATGCCGCACGTTGATTGTAAAATTTTGACCGTTGCGCTGAAGGTGGTATTCGGATTGAGTACGGTAAACCTTACTTGTATTGCGTGTTTGAAACGGGAGAGATGTTTTAAATGAGGTCTGGACAACGTAAAACCCCGTTCTTGAGGTCTGGATAAAAATTTCCAAGCATACCTGTAATTTACCTAGTACGAGTAAGTTAATTTACGAGTACGAGTAAGGTTACTGAGAATGGTACGGGGACTTGACAGCAACACCGGGCACTAAATAATTTTTTAAAAAAAAAAAAAAAAAAAATTGTATGATGATATTGCGTACATCCTGTAAACCTTACGGTGGGAGCATTTCGTTCATCTCAACAGCGCATTGCGGATACGAGTACCATTATTGCATATCTGTACCGTACATACGGTACAGTAACCTTAAGGTTACTCCTTCATTCGCGATCACTGTCAATGACACACGAAGCAAAATGCAGTCACAGTGACCCAGTGATCCCATCCGAACAATAGACCCGCTCCGAGCCGATCGTACTAGTCGAAGTAGTCTATTTTCATTTGGACAGATGCCTATTATGACCCCTTGTAGGTCGTGGAAAGCATTATAGCGCAACACAATTTACAAATAATGAGAATAATAAGATAACTTTAGATTAAATCTTACTCGCCTCCGTTATGAAGTAAGACCTTAACTTACCTTATGAGTAATCTTACATGCACCGCCAAGCACTAGTACGAAATTCGTACTTACGAGTAAGGTTACGACCTAATGATACGATACTAACACCGAAAGATCTTACAAATACGTAACCTTACGGTAAACCTTACGTAATCTTACTCGTAATTACTCTAAAATGTTTTCACTAGTAGCTTGTTGACTTATGACCTCTCAAAAGGCGTAGTAGTAGGGCCTAAGTAATATAGGACTATGATTAAGGTTAATCAATCTTGCTGTATCGGTCTGTATCTATGGATGGTCCCCTATTGCTTTCGCCTTTGAGTTGTCTCGGTCTCCGGATCGGGAATTGGTTCCTCCAAATCAGCCCAAGCAATTTGCTTGTCCCTGTACACTGCAGATAGTGAGATCGGGGCATCCCTAACGTTGGTATTGGGATCCAGTTCAAACCTATCCAGTCCATCAGTCTAAGCAGGCTCATACAGGGGGGTATGAAGGGCATTGATCTTGAGGCTCGGCTTGACTCATAAGGTAAGTTACTTCATAACGGAGGCGAGTAATCTAAAGGTTACCCTAAGGCTTCCGACTCGATGACTTTCAACAACTGAGCTCTCCTAATTTCCCGTGATAATCAAAATTGGTATGATTCGATTTCAATCATACTTCGTAAGGTTTACTTCGTAGTTCGTAATATCTACGAATTATTTCGTATGTACCAGGTTCCAGTAAGATTTACGAGTATTACCCTTTTTTAAAATTTCCTTCTCCCTCTATTCCGATGGTAAGGTTACCGTACGTAAGATTACCGACAGGGTCACGGCGTCGTCCGGTAATTACCGTACGATAGGAGAAGATCCCATCGGAAAACCATCACATCGCACATCATCTTCTCTTTGGCAACCGCCGGAAGAAGCTGTTCATACCTTCCCAAATTCCTTCCTATCGGCTTATTTGACTCTCAGAACATCCGGAACCTGCAAGTATGTGCGGCGGCGACAAACGAGGTCCGAATGAGAGGAAATCCGACCCACCTCTAGGCAGAAGTCTATCGCTTAGCGACTTTTTCGACACAACAAACCCATGGGATTTGAGGAACCTTCACCCCGAATCTGCTAAGATTCGGAAGTGGTTTGCTTTTGTACCGGAGCGATTTCGAGAGGGCCAATGGCTTTTCCTCGCAACTTGGACGATCTTTCTCATGTTTGCGGTTGCAATTTATATGACAATCGATGCCAACATCAAATATCAGGCTTCGAACACCGGTGGCGTTATAATGAAAAATTTCGTTGGCGACCAATCGTACAAGGCGTTCACAATTGAGTGGTACTACAACATTGCATTGTTTTTGTGGATGAATTACGTTTCGTGGTCCATCCATGGACTGTCTTCGAGTTTCGGTCCATGGGTCACCTTCACGTTGTGGAGCTGGACGATCATAACCATTCGTCATGGACTGTGCTCGATTGCTCCGTTTCTTCCATCGGTCCAGCTTTTCACGGGAATGTTGAGGTTCCCAGTTCTATTATCAGCGTCTATTACATTCGGAATTTGGAACTTTGTTCTAATGCCTGTAATTACATTCGGTTTTCTGAAAGGAAAGCGTCGAATGAATTTTGTCCGGTGGGCATTTACTTGGAGACTATGTCAACTTCATGTATTTAATATTCTCTATGCCTATCTAAACTGTATCTGGACAGAACCACAGCTAAGGCCTCTACACATGGGCGATGTGAACGCTGGAGTATTCTACATGCTGTTATACAGCTTCTTCTACTACTTCATATTAGACCGAATTGGCATCCAGCTGTACCCGATATTTTCACCGCGGACGTACATCTGCATACCATCATGGGTGCTGGCGATTGGAGGTTGCATTGGTAACTACAAGTTCTGGAATGATTTCCTGTCTGCGGAGGGATAATGTCAGTTTGTTGCATCGCTCACCAAAAAAAATTCAAGGATAAAGACACTTTCATCTAGAAAATGATAGGCACTGTATTGTACCAACATCATACGGAATATGTTTTTCAGAGAAAACCAAACAGAATTGTATCTCTGAATGTCATGCTTGTAATTCTTATCACCTTATCGTCAACTTTCAGAAACCATAGTATTTTGAAGCAGCCTTTGAAACCGTAAAAACAGTTTGATCTACCTTCCAATATTCCATCTACCACCAAGGTTCTGAGCTCGGAACTGTTCCAAACACGAAATATTCGACGGCTCGCTTTGACAGGAAGACAATGTTGATCACTAAATCGAATCCAAAAAGTGCAATGAAGGGAAGCATAATCAAGTTCCCTGGTTTCTTTTGAATATCTTTCCAGAAAACAGGTGAAACGGCTTCTTCCTCGTTTGAGTTTTTGTTCTTTATTTTATTGTTACGTGGCGCCATGAAAAGACCTGTGCTTGACGTAGCGACGTCTACTGGTGACGATGGCACAGTAATCACACCTATCGACTTCCCGGCAATTGATGGTATCACGCGTGGAACGGTTCTTGTTGATTTTGTTTGAAAGGCTTCGACTTGAAAAAAAAAGTTTACATGACCAATTGCATTGTCATTTGCCAGAGCGATCGCGATGATTAACGTAATCACGCATCTCAAGATTTTGGATCTCGCTCGATTCTCGCGACGATGATTCACCATGGTCGAAGGGAGTTATGCAATAGTCGCTTACTGGACTACACGATTCATGCGAGTAGTGACACGGTCCGGTTGCAACGACTATCAACGCAGAACAATGGTAACCTTAGTCAAATGTGAGCGTTTTTCTCCCAACAAAAATTGCTTTTCGAGAGACTGACGAGGCCCTTTTTTCAATACGTACGTAAACCTTACCGTAACCTTACTCTCGATCGGTGCGGTATGAACAGAAAAAAAATTCCGTTTTGAAATTATTATTTTTTTACAAAAACTGAAAATGCAACTTTTTAGTAAAAAAAAAACAGAAGGAAAGAATTTCCTTCCGGGTGTGATGATGAGAATTGTGTGCTGCGCGGGTTTCGTGTGTGCACTTTCATTCTTTACGTACGACTCGAGTTTACTTTTCAGTCACGGTGGTGTCAGAGAGTAGGAAAAAGATTCTTCAACGTGGATCTACGCCATCATTACGGTGTCACCCCTTTTTCGTATTGTCCAATCAAAGCGTCATGTCGGGAACTAAAGGGGAACAAGATTTCTACCGTGCCGATCTCAAAAAATACCGGACGAAGTTGCACGCATTGGACGAAATACCGTAAGTATTAGCATCTGATCGAAAGGTGTTGTTACGACGTACTTCGGGAGGAACACATAAAATCCTAATACATCATTTTGGAAACACCAATTGTAGTAGCCACCATGAAGCTTCTCAGTCTCCTCCTTATCTCTGCGAGCGCCAGTGCTTTCGGTGTCAAGAGCCCTGCCATTACCAAGAGCATCTCCTCTGTCACTTTGGACAACGACGTTGTCAAGCCTGCCTTCCGCAAGGACACAGCGACTAAGAGCCCTCTGTTCCGCGATCCTACCCTTATTCGTGGAGGTGCCGTTCCCGGATGGGCCGCATACAACCGGGCCTTGGATGAGAGCCCGTTGACCGCCAAGGCATGCACCTCTCTTGTTGGATGGGCGCTTGGTGATTTGTTGGCACAGGTAAGGATTCATAGTATACGAGTGACGGTCAATTTGATTATCGAAATTCGTATTTTGCTGTCAGTGTACTGATTGGGGAACATAGCTCATGTTGAAATCAAAATAGATTCTACAGAGCCGTAACTCACATGTCATCGCGACACCATTTTAAACCTGACAAACTCAACTCTACTACTACAAAACGAAAAAAGATCTTCATTTCTGGAGGTGCCTTCGACATGAAGCGATTCATCACCCTTTCCGCATTCGGTCTTCTCTACCACGGACCTTCTGGACACTACTTCTACAACTGGCTCGATAGCAAGATCCCCGGAAAGGATGGTGGTTCCGTTGCCAAGAAGATCCTCATCGATCAGACCATGTGGTGCCCTCTTTTCATGACCGTATTCTTCACCTACCTTGGACTTGTCAACGGTGACTCCTTCTCCACCATTGGAACTAAAATCAAGACCGATCTCCTTTCCGCTTGCCAGGGATCATGGAAGGTGTGGCCCGCTGTTCACTTCGTCAACTTCAAGTTCATTTCCAACAAGCACAGATTGCTCTTCCTCAACGCTGTCCAAGTTGGATTTAACATGTTCCTTTCGCTCATCGGATCCAAATAGGTTGATTCTCTCAAGGATTTCAAGTGATGTCCCATGTATATTATGATGGGTGTTTTTTTTACAATTTCCACATCCCGGTGCTGCTTGATGTGCAGCGGGGTTTCGTTTTCGAAATACTATTAGAAAATACGAAGTAACTACTAGAGGATTGTGTTGAGATGAAAAGGTTATTGGAAGCATCTGGTTTCAATACAAGTGTAGAGGTGGTTCCTACATTTGGTGCTCAGTTAGAGTTCAAGGCACCGATTCATGACAAAAATGGAACATGCAATCGATCAAGTCCGAAACCTAACGAGCGTGGATTCTGTGCCATAGTCGTCTTTTGAAAGGGACCCGTCGACCAATATTTTCTATCATGGTTGAGCTATTATTTTCAAAGCTCAGTCTGACGTGAGAAGAGTTCAAATAATATTCTATGGCAGTGAACAGAAAAATTAGCCACTTTCCTTCTAATAAGAAGACACTGCTCCAGGCGATTGAAAAATATCTTTTCCTCATGAATACGAAAGAGACCAGGAAAAATACACTGGATCACTAGGATACAGCGACTGTCCTCTAATATGCGGGCACGTCCTGCACCAGAAACCTGAAATCCGGAATGTAAAACAACGCAATCCAAAGAACTCAATGCGCGCCTTTCATATCGGATGAGGAGCTTCAACAGAGCTAATCTTCGTCGTCACTTTCAATGACGGGACGATGCCCACTGCTGGATGAATTCTTCCCCACCTCAAACAGTATCTCGTCGTCGGTTTCATTGTCACTCCCACTCCCTTCGATTCCCGAATCGGAAGAAAGGTTCGCCAAGGCTTCCGCCACCTGAGATTGTGGTTTAGACCCTTCGAGATTCCTGGCGGCGTCACCGTCTTCGGTGCGACGACTATTTCGTACAATGGCTCGTTGATTGCCAGTAATATTGTTGTCTAGAGATGAGTCATCACACGCTGCTGAATCAGTGTCGTCGTTTTGTAATAGCAACTGCTCCCTGCTCCCACCTTTGGACCCCCCTTTGCTATGATGACGTTTCCTTTTAAACCTTTGCAAAGAAAGTGTCGGAGAGGCACAGCTTTGTGCGGTTTCTTCAGCTCTTGTCGGGGACATCATTTTTGGATTGGTTCTAGGTCGTTCCAGAGGCGACCTATCGATATCGTCGTCGGTTGAGGAGGAATCATTCCCAAAATTTCCATTAGGTAATTCTCCGACCAGAACGGCGTGAAAGCGGAATTTGAAACTTGTTCAAAAGTGATTCGCTCTGATTGTGCAATCTACTCGGTCTATCGGAAGCGGTATAAGAGCAAGCTGTAATGAGACTCCTTCGTGCAGAGGAGTTCCCACCGAGAGATGCGCCGACTGGTTCTTGTTTGCGGTTATCCTTTTTCCCGCGCGAATCGACATAATCATCTTCATCGGGGGAGGACGAAGATAGTGATAAGGACGACGAAGAATGCGACGTGGAACCCAATAATTGAATGTCGGATTGGTAACTCTTCCGTCGAGGCGCTGCTGCGCTTTCCGGCCTTTTGTATTGTTTTCTCTTTCGTGCCGCAACCGAAAAATTGCTGCCCTTCGTATAAGTTGTTTTGCTTCCACTTCCGCTGCAAAAATCCCTTTTGAAGTCTCTCAACCGGTCGGGTCCGAGCTTTCTCAGTGCAAGCGCAACGTCGTCGCAAGATATGGTCGACTTTCGGTTTGCGTGCGTCGAAAATGCGTAGAGATCAGGAATCAAGGACTTGGTGGCATACTGGAAGGTTAATTCGGTCAGAGCCGCTATAGCACCAGGGGTCGTCATGGTTCCATCCTGTCTGTCTTGCTCCCATATTATTTGGCACACAGCATGCTGCAGTGCCTTGCGAATGTCTTCCATGTCGATGTGGTCCGGGGCGGCATCGCTCATCGTCGATCGTCGATCGTCAATCGTAGTTCGTAGTTCGTCGTTCGTCGTTCGACGTGAAATTTATTTCGCGGGATCGCAAAGGAAAAAGGATATTCAATATCTCCGAATCGATTGAGACGATTCGTTGGAATCGGATCGTTACAACACTTCCTCTGGCAGTTGATTCAGTGCTTGAGCTGTTGAGATTGATTCAATATTGTAAGGCATCACTCTCGGTTCTCGGCACCAGAGACAAGTGTGGTGAGATGTGAGATTGACCGGTGCTGGACGGAACTCTGTTGCGACCAAAAAATAATAATAGTAGTAATGATGTTGATTGATGATTCAGGTTCAGGTTAAAATTTGTCCTTCTTAGTTTTTTTAATGGGCCTTGAAAAACGCGAATCCACCACCCACTAACAAAAGGAAGGTCGCGCCTTTTTCTATCAGAAACAAGGAGCAATCCACAATCCACATTAATTTATAATACTGCCCTTTGTCTCATACAAGCTGTACACGCTTCGGTCGCGACCAAAAATGGAGACGAAACCATTCCTTCGACCCGTGCCTTCGACTGAGTCTTAGTGACGTTAAGATTTTACTGTCAATTATTGAAGACTTGAAGAATTGACACATTTTGAAAGTGTTCGAGAATTCTAGCAATACCAGGTAAGTTAACACGAGTAAATCTTACTACTATTATTTTCAAGAATGAATCAAGAAGCAAGACAGACGACCCACGATACGGCGAATTTGGAGTGAGAAGTCCTGACAAGAGATCTGGTTTTCATCGCAAACGCGTAATATTGTTTGCGAACTTCTTCGCGGACCAATTTTCAAAAGTCACCTTCACAACACGTCGCACGGACGCACAACGAATCGCAGCACAAACGATGGCGCTGTTGAATCCCCTAGACGAGGACCAGATTCATACGGGTAAAACCATGCTGACTGTTCTGTATTTGTGTATGCTCGGCGTCTGCTTCGTGATTCCTGTCTTTTTCTATATTCGAATGCATTGTGAGGATCGACAGAATCGTCACCTCCGGGATCTAGAGATCGCCGGCATAAGGCAAGCGATGAACGAATCACAAGACATTCACCGAGAGGAAACGAGAGCCGCTCGACGGAAATACCAAGAAGAACGCAGAGCCAGGATAATTCAGCTCTTTATGCCAGTTCGCATGGTAAGCAAGCCACGGAATTGAGAGTCAACGCAAAAAAAACTGGTCGCTACTTCCACAATGTTTGCTTCTCTGCTACCCATGCAAGAGCTTCAGTAACTTTCAGTGGAATAATCTTACAGCTGTTTGCCATCCAGTAAACTTGCTGTAGCCGATGCCTTTTATGTGATCTCACAACATTTTGGTGACCTTTCCTTCGAACCAATCATGTACGTTCGCAAACACTTCACTTTCTTTGGCTTGTGTAGATATTGACAGAGGAAAATTTTATACGGTCAGAAAAAAACGAATCGCAGGGAACGATACAAAATGTTGGAGACGGGGAGGGCAGGAAGTCGAAAACGAACGACAAAAGAACAAGAGAATCGACAGACATTTTTGATGATTCAGAATCAGGCAGTAATGCCCTCGAATCAACGATGGCCCTAGGAGAAACTGAAACTCGTGATCAATCACATCAAAATGATTTAACCTCACTCAATCCTTATGAAAGCGACGCACCCGAATTCGTCCTGATTCCCAAACCCGGATTGCCAGATTGTGCATCCATTTACCAATTCAATACCAACTCAAATCAAAATGTTGCAGCAAACAATAGCAGCAGCAAGGCATTTCAAAAACACGACGCTTCCAAAATGCGAACGGTACAAAATGAATGTTCCATATGTCTCTGTGAGTACGAACTTGGCAGTGATGTTGTGTGGAGCTCAAATCCGCAGTGTGATCACGTCTTCCACGCTACCTGCATCGAACAGTGGCTCATGAAGCAGAGAGATGGACCGCTCTGTCCGTGCTGTCGTAGAGATTTTGTGATCGATCCTTTCGATTTCGGTACTGGGGAAGCGGACGATTTAGAAAAGGCTGCTGCCACCGCTGCCTCTGGAGGTGGTCATTCAGTCACATCATCAAGCACTACAAGAAATCTCGGTGTGCCATTGGCAGTAGACAACTTCAATGACGACATGGTAGCCGTGTTGGTGGGAGCTTCGTTCGGCAATCCCGTTTCACGAATAGCTGATTCTGATAGTTCATCGACATCAAATGAATATTCTCGAGATGTTACAACTGGCAGCGTTTGAAATTTTCGAAAACAGTTTTGACTACAATACTCCGACAACCCAGGTTTGAAACTTGAGGCAGCAATTCTTCCACCCAACGGACCTGAAAACTCGGTAGAAACAAGTTCTTTTTGCTATTGGAAACCCAGTTTTCATCACCAACCCGGCATTCCAGAAACCACTGAGACCTGGTGACTCCTTGCGGGCTAGAATGTTCACAGTAGTATTTCGCGTATCATCATGTTCAAGAAAAGTTTTCATTGTCGATTCGTGTTGCATACTAGTAGAATGTTTATCAATCTGATGTCAGTAGTTTTTTATGATTTATATTGAAAAAGACAAAGTATTTCAATCTCTTCGCAACTGATTGAATCCATCGAACATGAAGAACGATACCAGACCGGATACCTCTTTTGCATATTTCTATCACATCATGGTGGATATTTTGATAGAAATCCCCGTTCAACAACCTATTCCAGCATTCATAACTACGCTGCGAAACGCAACAGTCGATAGAGGCACTTACATATCGGCAATACGTGTTTAGATTGTCACCAATGTCTATGTCTGCTCAGAAGTAGAGAATTCTCCCAACGAAATATTCTTGATATTCGATACGCACTATTGAAATCGAAGCCGATTCCATGGAGATTTGATTCAAACCTTTTCGTATCTGAACCAATCAAGCACTTCAAATGTTGGTCGTCGTACTCAACTTTGTGTCTGTCAACCACCATGTCTGTTTGAACGAAACGTCTCTCCCACATCATTTCAAAAAGCTACTAAACTATGTAGTCCTTCATTGGCTTGTGACGAGTCAATGCATATGGATCAAATTTGTGTCCGATAAAGTAATGCTCATCATCATTCAAACAAGCAAGTCTTCAGCAATCGCACCAATTGCTGGATTTTGTTGGTGAATCCAAACGAAGCGACTCTCCTACCAGGCAAAGTGTAACTGATATAAAATCTCAAATGACTTTGTCCATTGGCGCCACAGAAATATGTTTGTGCCTTGTATCGACTTCATTGGAGCCAATGGTGTAGTAATACTATCATAGTCTACAAGTACCGGTAAGATACTATCCCTGTCCTATCAAAAAATCAATTTTAAAAAACTACCGTAACCTTACTGCGAATAATAACAATTCGGGGTTCGTACCAGTACCACGTAAGGTTACGTTACACCACTTTGAGGAGTATGTTTTGTTGCAAAAGAAATGAGTCACTTTAGTCAGCCAAGTCGTGACTGAGGTCAGTCCCTCGACATCGATAAACAGTGAACGAAGAATGAATGAATCAATCATCATCGATGTTTGCAATCCAACGTTCTGGTAGGGTCTTACGCTGAAGTACGTACTAAAGCTCCATAAATGTACCGACGTACGTGCATGTTTATCCAGGCTCAAAATCCCATCACCATGAGAAATCATGTGTCGGAAGGTGGAAGGATTGATTCTCTTTTTCTCATCAAAATAGAGAACAATAATACTAGTCTACTGATATCAAATTTTCGTTGCTCTCAGATTATCCACATTTCCGTAACTTAATACGTTGTCGGTAGCGAGGAGTCGATACTGATTGGGAAAAGGTCCCCTGTGCGATCTTCTATCGACTGGTTAGATTTAAGAAAGAAACAGCTGAACATCAAACGTGAGGATGAATATGAGCTCTAGGACGCGGCCCTCAATTTTCCTTGTCGTTGCTGTTACTTTGTGGTATCCAGCCCACGTTGCTCCGTTTTCAGTTCTTGACTGCACGAACGTACCTACGGATGTCACTGGAGTAAAATCACGAGGACCACAATGCAGTCGACTTTCCGTCACCACGGTGATATTGAGTGAGAAAAATACTGCGAATGACGAATATGACGACTTCTACGACGACTTCGATCCTTCCGACTATGAAACATATTACCAAGGAAGTCAAAGTAGTTTTGATGAAGACGAATACACCAGAGACATCAGCGTCGACAATTCCGATGTCGATGTGGTGCTAGTAACAACTCTGATTGCGGAACGAGCAGAACTGAGAAAGACGCGGCAGTATGATAAAGCGGATAAAATTGTTGAAGAACTGTTGGAGAACCATGGTGTTCTGGTGAGAGACAAAGACAAGAAATGGCGGACAGGTTGTTTTTCGAGCACGGTCGATTCGAATTGGTTATACGCTTCTACAAAAGATAACGGAAGGGGGGGAAAGAGCAAAGACCTGGGACCCAATGGGCATGACTATGTCTATGCAAGCGATGCCGGTCCGAGTATAGCGTCGATATCTGAAGAGAGAATCAACGAATTGTTGGCCAAAATGCTTTCGTGCAAGTTTAGTAGGGATTACGACGGTGCTGACGAGATACAGCTGCAACTATTATCCGCTGGTGTCGTCATCGATGGAAAGGCAAGGAAATGGAGAGCCGATGGCCAATCATTTTCAAATTTTGCTCCAAATGAATATCAAATGTCTCCGCACGCTTACGACGTTTCCAGTCACCTAATCGAAATCGAGGAGTTGATCAGTGAAAGGGCTCTTGCTAGAGCTGAACGATTGTTCAAACGATCGGACGAGATTCGCGATGAGCTGTTGAAAAGATTTGATGTGCGCATAAATGATAAGCTCTTGTTATGGAGTGTCGGAGGGGAACAAACTTGGGGCAAGTCTTATGAACCCTACCGCATGTCAGATAGATCCCAGGCTCCAAGTGATATTGAGTTGGTAGAAAAATTAGTGAAAGAGCGAGATATTGCCAGGGGAAATAGAGAATTTGGAAAGGCCGACAAAATACGAACTCAGCTGTTGGATATAAACGTTACTGTCGACGATAAGAAACGGATCTGGTATGTCAGCAAAGTGCCCAAAACGTCTCGTAGGAAAATTCTGAACAGCAAAGACTTGTCGCCTTACATCCGTCGAGGTGGAGGGGAACGAATTCCAGATGACGACATGAGTAAAATTGAAGACTTAGTAAATGAAAGAGACGAACATAAACGCAGGAAACGGTACCGAAATGCTGATGCAATTCGATCTCAACTAATGAAGGAGTACGGGGTAAAAGTTGACGACAATACTCGAGAATGGTTTCCTG
Organism: Pseudo-nitzschia pungens; assembly: GCA_037355855.1. NCBI lineage: Eukaryota > Bacillariophyta > Bacillariophyceae > Bacillariales > Bacillariaceae > Pseudo-nitzschia > Pseudo-nitzschia pungens. The sequence continues at coordinate 1,807,520 of CM074760.1, read as the reverse complement.
TCGGTAATGAATACTCAATGGCAAAAAGTACTGATGATATGGATGAAGAAATTCGTAGTGAAGTCGAGCAAAAGATACAAAATCGTATACTGGCTAGGAGCGAGAGGGATTATAAGAAAGCGGATGCAATCAAGAAAGAGTTATTTGAGGTATACAATGTCGCTATTGATGATACAATGAAGGAATGGTCTGTTGTAAGGAAGAAAAAGTCGTCACTGTAGAGTGACCAATACTCCGTGAACTCATAGAAATCTGTAGTAAATTTGCATTGCAAGAGTTAAATACCACTTCTACTTTTCCTTTGAGTCTTGTCAGTTTGGAGTTTGTCCAAAGAAAAAACGGAGAAAAATAAATTTAAAGTAGCATAGTGCCTATGTTGTCGACGAGAAAGAGAAGGCCATCTTTTCATCTTCTCTCGGGAAGGGGAGACCTCGAAACACGAGAAAGTCCTTGTGCCAATTTCGTGCTGTTTGAGTGAGAGAATGAAAACTCGTTGGAATCTGAAACACCAAACATTGAATACTCAGTATTGAAACCAATGTTTGTGACCATTTAAACACGGTTCACTTCTTCACTTCTTCGATTGCATGCTTCGCGTCTTCAAGTGTGATCAGAATATCGTTAACACCGCTTCCATCCTTACGAGCCCGAGATAATGCCAATGATCCAGCCTTGGCAACAGATAACGATATAAATATTCCGTAAGAAGTAAGGTTTCCTTTTGAAAGAATACTGCTATCGAGTTCCACTTACCGATCTAACCAATCCAGCAATGTCAGCACCGCTGAACCCTTCCGTTTCGGCTGCTAAATCATAAGAAGGTCTAACTTTTTGGAATAGTTTCGACAGACCTCGTTTGAGGGTATCGCGCTTTCTCTCTGTACTGCCTACGTCACTTTTCCGACGTTGAAGTATCAGAGGAGCCGTCATTTGTGGTTAATGCAATTGTTGAAGAGGACGAAACGCCATCAATCGCACAGCACAAAGGAATACTAAGTCTTCCTTTCTCCCGAAGAGTACCAAAATGAATTTTCAAGATTTCTCTCCTTCCCTCTTTATCAGGCATTGGAACCTTCTATTTGAACTTCCAACCGACCTGGTCGCAACAACGCCGAGTCTAAAAGTTCGCGGCGATTTGTCATTCCAACCATAAGAATGTTGTCGATTGCGTTGACACCATCTAGTTTGGAAAGAATCTGATTCACAACACTCGCCTGTAATGGTGGCAAAATAGTTGATTGCAATAAGGTGCAAAAGGATTCATTAGCATACGCGTGTGCTCATTTGATGATTCTCGTTGGAAAGAGGCTACTGCTCAGTGAATCATGCAAGAAATCTCAAATCAAAACATTACTCACTCTAGTTTGTTCTCCAGAGTCTTCCCCTGCACTTCGTCGACGAAATACCGCGTCGATTTCATCAATTACAACCACATGTAAAGCCGACCTCGTAGCATCTCCATTGCAAGCTGCCAATTCAGCCTCGGCTTCAGCGAATAATTCTCTCACGAGTTTCTCAGATCCGCTACATAAATTTTGGTGAAAGTTGAATCTGTCAGTACTTGTTGTGATCTAGCTAGTGCACTGAATCAGTGCAGACACTTCCTAGCAAACAAGATTTTCATCACTCCACTTACCCGACCCATCTATCAAGTAGCTCAGGAGCGGATACAATTTTAGGTGATCTTGCACGTAGCGCTTTTGAGATCTGACGAGCCAACAATGTTTTTCCCGTACCCGGAGGACCATACAGCAACAACCCTCGAACCGGTGTCAGACCCAAAATGGCCAACTCTTGCGCTTCTAAGGTAGCAGTCTGCAAAGCCGTCGTCGTTTCGTCCTTCTCGATGAGACCATCGTCTTCAGCAGCAGGTCGGATCACCCGGCCATCCAGGACTCGACGCACAATTGCATCGATTTGCGGCTTTAGACCACCGACATCTTCCTTAAAGTCTGCTTTGAAAGCATCGTTACGATCCTTCCCTGCCTGGGATATGGGAGTAAATCCAGAGAGAACATCTGCTTCACTGCGATGGTCATATGAATCAGGTATGAGGCCGAAAATTTCTTGTGGCTTCCAGAAACAATTCTGAACCATCATTTCACTACTGCCCGTTGCCACGTCCATCGGCAAGGCCTGACCACGGGGCAAGAGCGTTATTTCGAGAACAGCTGCACTCCCAATATCTACCGACTCATACATGCGTTCTGCCCCACCGTATTGGATCCACGCAGGTATGTTGTCAGTTAGAGAGACTTTGGTTGCCGTTCGTTCGCCGGTTCTTCTAGGAGGCCTGCGGCTATTGGAAGATACTAGCCGGCGATATCTTGTCACACCTCCGTACAGCAATTTTCCGTATATCAATGACGCTGGAGGTTCCCTCAGCGGACGTGACAATGACGATCCAGAAGGAAGCAAAATGAGTTTCGCACCCATGCGGGACAGGAATTGAGTGCGACTTTGTTCTATGAGTTCAAAATTCGCATCCGACATGGTGGCATTAGCAATTTCTCTCAGCTCTGGAGAAAAGTCAACAATGGTGGGTGTGGGCGTGGATTTCATCCAGCGTATCCACGCGGATGCTTCATCCCGGTCTAAACCAGTTCGTTCCTCTGCCAATTTCAGCTTCAGTTTATCTATTGCGTTCTGCAGTGCAAACGCAGTCTCGTCATTGATCCAATTGGTAGTTGATGATGAAACGAGCTTGGAATGTTCGGCCTTGGCATCTCGGCGTTTGTCGCTATCGAAGAGGCACGATGCGGCGCGGTCAGCAACAATGTCGAAAATAGAATCTAGAGCAATCGACGATGTTCCGTCCCTTTCATTGATTCCAACCGAGTTAGATGAAGATGCCTCTTCTGACACTGTCGCGGTCGGTGTAGCAGTGGAAGACGAATCAAGCGCGGTGTCTATCCTGACCAGTTTCTTTCTTTGCAACGGTAATATTCGATGATCATTTTGCACATAGCAAAACGCAAGTTCCACCAAAACCGAGAAAAGCAATAGCTGTCGTAGAACCGACTTCGATCCTTGCTTCGTGGACGACAACTTCATTCTTTTTCGCTTAATGCACGTATCCAAGAACATTTTTCAAAAACTCTCGGATGAATCTGTTCGCAAGAAGACTACACAACCGACACATTCCGTCGACTACGCATTTGAAATGGATGATGAATTCGAAATTGAAAAAGGTGTTTCTCGATACATTCTCGATAGTAATTCTTGTACGTCAACCATGTACGTCTACGTACCTTTACATAATATACTAGTAATTACGTACGTACTTGGCACTAGTGAAGGTGAGGTTAACCTAAGGTTACTTGTATGATGTAGGAAATCAAAATTCGTACCCGGACGTACCGGTATCTTACGTAAAAGTACGATTAAATTCATACTGTATCGGGTTTTCATGCAGAAGAATCTTCTAGAATGGTCACTCCTGCAAAGATTGCGAAAATCGCTTGCTGGCTCTCTGTTTATCCTTCAGATCTTTCGGATTGGAGGTTGTTTTTGTCTTCGTGAGAATAAGAGTCAGGGGATGTGATGGAAGCAAGCTGAAAGCTATTTCGTACAGTTCTTCATGTTCTTGATAAAATGAACCCGCCGCACCAGCAGAAAAACAAGTGTGATGATATTTTGCATTTAACAATGTGGATCCAAATGAGTACGGTAACCCTTCTCGTTGTTGCGAACAATGACCTAAGGAAGGTTGGGCCTATTGCATTCTTGTAGCAACTAAACTAATACTAGTACGTGTATTTGAGAATCAGTAAGAATCATGACTCCATCCACCGAATGTTTGGAGCTCAGTTGGGGTTGGCTTAGACATGGTTACGACAGACTCGAGTGCTCTTCGGCTCCAACCAGACAGTCACATACCGAAACGGATTTTGTGGTCGATTTAGCTGTCTGCGAACGCAGTATTCGACGTACAGCAGTATTCATTGCAGTGATTTGCGATTTACGATTTCCGTTGTCCCGCCAGTTCTTGTTCTATAATGGAAATGTTTTGCAGGGCATTCAGAACGTCCGGATCGCTGCCGGAGTTTTCCCCATCCTCGGCATGGATTCGAGCAATCAGCAAGGCCTGTTGAAAATATTCGAGGGCAACGTGCTTCTCGCCAAAGACTCCGGCGTGCAGCGCCCCGAGCGAATTCAGGGTTTTCGCCACCTCGGGATTGTTTTCGCCCCCGGCCGACTGTTTCGCTGCCAGTGCTTCTCGAAATTCCTCCAGTGCCAAATTGTGTTCTCCCAGGTCAGCGTGGATTGTGGCGATGTTGTGCAGCAAGACGCCCCGCATCCCCAAGGCCTGCTGCTCCGTGTTGTTATTCGATGCCGCTGTCGATACCGACGTCGACGACAGTTCTATCAAAAGATCCTGGTATACATTGAGAGCCTCATTGATTTCGTCGAGTGCCAAATGCATGTCCGCAACGTGCATTTTCAGAGCGGATCGGGTCTGAATGTCGTCGAACAGAACCACTTGCAAGGCCTGTTGATATTTGTCGAGAGCAACGTGAAATTCTCCCCACAACCGGTACACCAAGCCTTGGTTGTCCAAGCACTTGTACAGCAGAGCCGGGTTAGAATCTAGCATCGGTTCTGACTTCTGTAAACATTCGAGGGCTTGGTCGAGTTGGTTCCGAAAAAAATACCATCCCGCCAGCGAAATGAGCACATGTCCCTGCTGTACGGAATTTTCGGTTCGTTCGAAATATTCCAGGGCTTCTTCGTAAAACCGTTTCGAGTGAACAAAGTCTTCTTGTCGCAGGTAAAATTTTCCCTGCGCGTGGATCGAGTCGGCGTATTCGTCCGTGTCCTCCACGAAATACATGTGACACTTAAAGGCTTCGATTTGTAGCGCTTCTTCCCAGTATTCCAGATCCATGTACGCGCGTTGCAAGTTTTCCAGCAAATACCGTTCCGTTTCGTGACTATCGTCCTCGCTTTCATCGTTGCGGATGTGGTTATTGTTGAGTTTTGACGTTACGAATTGGTGTTGTTGTATGTAGTCGTTCAAGGCTTTCTTGAGCCGAAGCTCATCTGGAGATAACTCGTCATCGTGCTGTTTTAGTATGGATGACGATGATGGCGGAAGTCTCGAATGCTGTCCAAAGAAAGGCAGAGAAATATCGTCGAGATCGTGATTAGTTTTGTAACTGCTGCCAGTATAGCACCGACGCGGTGGGCGTCGTCTATCGTCACCGAACAATGATGTTTCAAAGCGACGATGATGACCCTGGCCGAAAACCAGGATCGAGGACGCCGAGGATTGCGATAGTATCGAAATCGGCAACGACTTTGACGAGCATAATGTCCTTTCGGACTTGTAGTTCCGTAAGGTAGATATTGCGTAGTGGTAGAAACGGCCGTCGCGGGAAGTGGGCAACGATCTTCGAGCGGAGCCAGGAGCGGGAGCGCAGCAAAGATTGGATCCGGATCGAAATATCCGGCGCGAAGCGGTGCGAAGTGACACTGCCGGGGTCGACATTGCTGCAGGACGAGAACGGTGGGCTCTCACTAGAAAAAAGAAGCAATTCGAGGCTTCTCTTTAGCAATCTAGTCAACCGACGACAACAGTCCACGGATTGACAACATGAAACAGTTGATGGAATCAATTGTGTTGAAAATGAATGCGGTTCTGGTAATCTTACCGTACGTACTGTGCTTCCAATACAGTACCGTAATTAACCTTACGTGCCGCACGGTGGTGAAGTTCAAAAACTGGAAGTACAAACAAGCACCCTCAACATTGCGAGGGACAGACAGACGGTCGCGCCATTTTATTTTTTAAAAAAAAAACAATGAGTTGAGCGCTCTGCGATTCATTCACCAGTTTCCATCAGTTTCGTCTATCCTTCATCGAACACGCTAGTTGTCAGTTCCGTTCTGAATGGTAACCTTACCTTACGGTACAACGTACAGTAACGGAAATCCGTGATGTTACTCTCAACGGTGTCTTAGAACAGAAGAGGGTACAAGTATGCTTTTCAGTCTTCGTTTCTGCATTACGAAGAGATTGTGGACGATAGAGAAACCGCTGCCAAGTTGCCAGGTTATCCAAAAGTATTTAGAGTAAGGGACGAATGGGCGAATAACCCATACCGTACATACTTTCCGCGATCAATTTTCAACAAGATGATCTTTCCAGCCAGTCGCTTATGTGGTAGGAAATTTCTGATTCGCTCGATCGCAAGGGGGGCGGTTTCTTCTACTAGGGTTCCGTCGATCCGAAGCGTGGTAACGTTGGTTGGGGAAGCGACAACGAGAGACGTAGTACGCGTCGGAAAAACGTCAGTGTTATGTTCCAATCCGCGCCGCAACTATCCGATCAATTGGTTTTCTACGAACCACCGCGCAATTGCGATGGGCGACCGCAGCGATGCAGCAGGCGTCGACGACGAAAAAGATTCCAACCACCGTTGCGACGAGCAACGGGACGGAGACATCGAGTTTATGACGGGTCCAAACCCCGGCTTGGCGTCGGTTATCTCGCAGGGGATCAAATCGCTGGAACAAACCGCGGAAGACATCCGATACAAGACGCGAAAGGACACTCTGTCGCAAGCGCACAAGAAACCAACCTTTCGGAACGGCCGTTCCGCGGAGATGGATCCCCGGCAGCTCGCGGAGGGGCAACGGATCCTGGAGGTGGCCTCGGAGTGTCTCGAGCTCCTGGCCACGAAGGAAGACACAAGGGGGAGTCTCCGCCCACAAACACGCGGAAACGGGATCGTGAGCAACGGATTGTTTTTGTTCGGAGAACCCATCGTCTTGCTCGAGTGCGAGGTGAATCGAAACGTTCGACAGGCCAGGGTCTATTGGACTCTGCCCTATGGGATATTGCTCGACAATCGAATCAACCAGCGCCTCTATCAAGAAATCATGGAGAAGGTGCAGACACAGCTGGTCGACAACGGAGGTGCCAAACTTTTGGCACGAGAGGTGCATACGCGGCTTTCGTACTACTATCCGCCGAGAATCAAATTGTTTCCCGCGACCGATGAGATGGTTCAGAAGGCCATCGAAGAATTCATGATGTAATGCCGAACATTTTTCGCTGGTTATCATCGCTATCGAAAACGAGTTCGAAACGGATCGATGATATTGATTGGACATCGTAAGCGTGAAATCTCGAGCGTTGAAAGTTTTTTCGTGCAATGGCATTTTTTAAAGCGAGGAAACACCTGTGCATTCGAATTCGAAAAAGGCGGGGAACCACACACAAGCACTGCGCCGGTATTCTCATGACCAACTCAAAAATGAATGGCAATCAGACATTCAAAGTTCCAAGTCGCATTCGGAACGCATTGCATTAGCGTTTCCACAAAAAGCAAACCTTCCGATGGTTATATTCTCGAAAAGCGTCAATGCGCATTGATTGGACCGACACTGCAAGACTTTCGGCCTGCAATTTTGCAGTACCAATCGGGACTATTCAGAAACATGACTGTCTTGTTTCATCTATCTATTCACTCCACCAATAACCGGTAGCTCCTATTCGCTTTTGATCCTGGCCTCCGGAAGACCCAATTGGTTCTTTTGGGCGAAATTTCACATGCTCCCTCCCTTGAAATGAAACTTGTGCAATCTTCCGAAAAGACCTGCCTGATTATCAACATCGAAGCTGTTTTTCAGCATTTTTTTTCCCTTGCAAACGGCTTTCCGAGGAAGACACAGACTACAAATCAGTTGTTTGCAAGGCGACTAAAGACTACGAGTATCCTCTGATGAGATATCTATTTCGGTTTCTATACATTGTCAGATTGCATGTGTTTAAGTTATTTGCAGCACGTTAGATATGTTCATGACTTCCCACTTCAGAGATCTGCGTAGTGAACTATCATTCATAAATATAGCTTTTATACATTATTTATCGAATCGATATACAATACCATGCAGTGTGATAGTAAAATAGTCACTCTAATCACTGTTTATGTGTGTCTCTGTTCATTTTTCCTGTTGTTACGTACAGTACGCATGCCATTTGAAGTCGTGCCTTCGTTCTTAGCAGCAGCCCTTCCTGTTTCCAGTATTCTTTTGGTTTAGTTGAACAGCACTAGGTTTTTGAGACGGTCCACCTTGTCCCTCTGCAACAAGTCTATCCTTCACTCCTCTTCCAATTCCGATGAATGACTCGTCAACATTGATGTTGTTCTTGGCCGAGCATTCCCAGAAAGGCATGTTGAATTCCTTTGCAAGCTTCTCTCCTTCTTCCGTGGAAACGACCTTTTCGTCCAACATATCACACTTATTTCCAACCAAGATCTTGTTGACATGAACATCTGCGTGTTGCTGAATCTGGGAAATCCAGTTGCGGATAGACTCGAACGAACGACGGTCTGTTACATCGTACACAAGGAGAATGCCCTGGGCACCTCGAAAGTACGAGGTTGTGATCGTTCGGAAACGTTCTTGCCCAGCGGTGTCCCAAATCTGAAGCTTGATCTTTGTGCCATCGATATCAATGTTCTTGATCTTGAAGTCGATTCCGATAGTAGTGATGAAAGTGGGACTAAACGAGTCGTTTGCGTAACGGAGCAACAAACAGGTCTTCCCAACTCCGGAATCCCCAATCATCAACAACTTGATTTGGATATCATACGGTGCACTTCCTGACATGATTACGCTCTTTTTTTTAATTCTGTGATGATGATGTTATCTATGCAGTATCCCCTGAATCAATAGCAGAAAGACTTGGACTCAAATCAAGTCGGACACAAAGGTGAATGTGACGGTGCCTCGATTTGAAGGTTGGGTTATCAGGAACGTTTCGAGTGCTGCTAGTGCCGCGTGCGGTCTTTAGGCCTTCCGTACGACCCTTTTTGGGTAGAAACGAGATTAAGTTTTCGAATTAGTTATTGCGCCAACACGTCTCTTCGCTAATAATGTACGAGGGCTGCTAGAAGTTCGTCTAAAGTAACTTTCCCCGACATTCTTTGCGTCTCATCGAGAAAATCGGTAGAAATGCTACGCGCGAGCCAGCAGTGCTGTATCCAACGGACGAGTGATCATTTCCTAAACTTTTCCACGAATGTGGTCTTACTTGAGGTACGTCTGGTTGGTACGAAGTGATGTACGACATGATCGGTGCTTCTTCTTGTTTCAACAAACCGCCGGTAACCTTAGTCATCAGGTACCGTAGCATACAAGCTGTAAGACCTTATTGCACGAGTGAGTTGGAAATGAAATGGGCATGTGGTGGTTGTTTTCTTTTATAAAAAAGAAACAATCACTACTACGGTAGCTATCAGCAGCAGCAGCAGCAGCAGCAGCAAACTTGTTTCTCCAGAGTGGTTAAAATCAAGTTGCGCAGTTTCAAAATTTATTTCTTGCATGGAAAGGATTTTTCAAAGATAACTTTCTTTTCAAAAATGGGTTGCATAATCACAGTGCGTTTGCAGACAGCATTGTCTGTGCATCTGATATACAACTATGGAATGTAAAACACCAGAGCCTCAGTTGAGTTCCAGGAATGGTCCTGGTATGAAACAATATCGAGTCATGTTCAACGCCTGCATCATGAACGTCTATTATTATTGATGGTACTGGTAGTAGGGTCACGGTAGCAGGTAAGGCTTACCGTACGTAGCACAACGAGGACAGATTGAGAGAGGGGGAGACGCAAGTTGTGTACCGTACGGTAAGCCTTGTGTCACAGAAAACTTAATTTTCGTTAAAATTATTGGTTCAGTCGTGCATCACGTCAGATTACACGTCCTTTTCGATCAGTACGATAATTTCTTTTTTGATTCTATTTCTTTCGTGTTTTCTTTCCCCTTCATGGCTCCACTCGGAATCATCACAGAAGCATGGAATTTCGAACTGCGAAAATGCAGCATCATCATCGCCGAGCAATGAACGACTCCTTCAGCTAAATCTGCGACTAAATCGACATCGGCATGTCTTCGGATTATTTCGATACTGTAAAGTCTTTGTACAACTGAATTTCACGATCGATGTAGTTTTTAAAGAATACTACTACTATTGAGCTTATCAACAAGCAGAAGATAAAAGTTACAAGCTTCTACTACACGTACGACCCAATAAGACGATAAAGTCGGTTGCAACCAGAAATTTACGATGAGGACGCATCGCATGCTACTCTTCTTTCTGTCTTCGGAAATCCTTTTTTCTTGCTACCACAAGGCGTCGGCATTTTTGACCATTGCAACGACTGGAACGACAGTGTCAACGTCAACGTCAGCGTCATGGTCACCTTTCTCATCTCAAACGTCGCCATCGAATTCGGATGAAAACTTTTTCGTCTTGCATGCTGGTTTCGAACAGCTACCAGGCGAAAGCAACACTGATTTCATCAAGCGGATTACAAGTCAGAGTGGTGATTTCCTGAACCAACAGAAATCAAAAACAAACAAATTGACAATGCCGTCTTCGCGAAATAAGTCGTTATCGAAAGCTGCAGTTGGTGATGATGAAGAAAAAGAAAAACCCAAACCAAAAGGAAAATACCAGCCTATTGAAGAGTGGGACGCCGAGCGAAAGGCAAAAGGTGTGCTGTCGTGGGAAGAAAAGGTGCAATTTGATGGTCAAAGATTCGGAAATCAAGTGAAACAAGATTCGATTCTACGCCGTCATTTAGGAACTTTCTGAGATCAATCAACTCTTGCCGGTGTTCTGCATGATGTAAATGGTGGCACTAAATTTGATTGGCCTTTTTCTCCCTGGATGGGAAGTAGAGGAAACTGATAATTCATATTGATGCCAAACAGATCTCATTGGCTTGATGCATGAAAAAGAAACAGTCGGAAACTCGGCAGCAGATGAAGTCTTGCAAGATGTGAAAGAAGTAGATGTTAAAATTACAGAAATGCTTGAGCAATTTTAATATGACATTCTGTTTCGATTTCAACAATATGAACAAGGTAAAGGAGTCTTGATAAAGGTGATGTATTTGAAGGGAGTACATTCCCACTTCACGCACCTATAACCTCCTTTTGTATGATACTATGGGAAAGTGCACTACAAGAATATAGAATTAGTGATCACACATTAAATTCAATATGTTTTGCGGTTGTGGGGCATCAAAAGCTTTTTTCCAGAGAATAAATCGGCATCAAGAATGCTTGTGCCAACGACATTCCTCCTTCAATCTTTGGCTTGTGTATAAGACGAAAATTGTAATATATTATTATGGTAAGCCTTAATTCGTATTTGTCTCTGCTTTCTGTGCAATGTTTTTCTCAAAGGATTCTCTAAAGTTAGAAACTTTTTCTTTGTCAGACCTGAATGATGATGATTGTTCAGTACGACTAAAGAGTGGGTAATCTTACCGTACGTGCGCATTGGACTTCGACTGTACCGGTACGTTACAGACACTACAGGACTTGTACAGAGACACTACAGGACTTGTACAGGGAGGCGTAGTTGTAATCTTTCTTCGTGTGCGAGACGCCATCAATGGTTTGGACTGAAGTTGTACGGTACTTTTGTTCGTGATTCCAGTATTCTTTCATTCACGAGAATTAGGGTAAGGAATAACAAGAAGCAGCATTTGGGGGCATGATAATGATGTTTCGATAGCGTGCTGTCCGTGCATTTGTGGGTGCAAAAGTGCCGAAGTTCCAGAAGATCTTTTTCCAGCAGCAAGTGCAGAAAGAATGCTAAACGGCGAAGCCCATCAGGACACAAACACTACGAGTATCGAAAAAATGACTGGCGTTTTTTATTAGCGATTTTGTTGTTCAAGCTCCGTCGACCACAGATCCGGAACACGAGAAAGAAGTCTTTTTCGAAGGAATGGAATACGATTGACAGGACTGAAAAGCAACAGCACTCAACACCCATTACAATATCCACTAGCAACGTTTGTGACAAATATATGCACCATGGCGCATCTTCTATCAAAAAGTGTGAAACAACTCGTCCGCAAGGTATGCAAATATGAAACCAACGGGATATAACACTGAATTTAAGGGGAGAAGATATCATCGATCGCCCGTTTCTCAATGTCGACCGTCGTAAATCGAATTGTTTCCGTTCTCTTTTGATCCCCGTTTTAGGTTCCTATCGGCCAAAACTTCCGAAGTGTCACCACACTTCACGAAACATTGGCTGCTCAGGTTCCGGAGAAGCAAAAGTCTCTCGCTGCCTTGAAGAAAGAACATGGTAGTCAGGTGATCGGGGAAGTTACTATCGACCAATGTATTGGAGGCGCCCGTTCTGTGAAATGCATGCTGTGGGAAACTTCCAACTTGGATCCCGCCGAAGGTATTCGATTCCGAGGATTGACCATCCCAGAATGCCAGGCTGTTCTTCCCACATACTCTGGGGTGACCGGTGATGGCGAACCACTCTTGGAAAGTCTTCTGTGGCTGCTTTTGACCTCTGAAGTTCCTACCAAGGAACAAGTCGACTCCCTTACTGCCGAACTTCATTCCCGTGCCGAGCTCCCAGAACACGCTAAAAATTTGATCAACAGTCTTCCAAAAGATATGCATCCCATGACTCAGTTGAGCATTGGTTTGAGTGCTTGCCAGACCGAGTCGAAATTTGCCAAGGCTTATGCCGAAGGTGTGCCTAAGACCGATTACCACCATTATGCGCTCGAGGATATTCTTGGTGTGATTGCCGTTTTGCCAGAAATTGCTGCTATGATTTACAGAAATGTTTACTTCGATGGTGTCGTGAGCAAGGATACCTCTTTGGATTATTCTGGAAATTTCTGCCGCATGCTTGGATACGACGACCCATCTTTTGATGAGCTTATGCGATTGTATCTCTGCATTCACACTGATCACGAGGGAGGAAATGCGTCTGCACATGCCACTCACTTGGTTGGATCCACACTCTCTGATCCCTACCTTTCGTATGCCGGTGGATTGAACGCACTTGCCGGACCTCTTCACGGTTTGGCCAACCAGGAAGTCCTCAAGTGGATCCAGGACCTCAAAGCCAAATTCGAAGCCGAGGGAAAGCCTGTCACAGCCGAAACCATTACCGAGTTCGCGTGGGAAACCCTGAACGCTAAGAAGGTCATCCCCGGATATGGACACGCCGTTTTGAGAAAGACCGATCCTCGTTACACGTGCCAACGGGAATTCGCCTTGAAGCACATGCCCGACGACGAATTGTTCAACGTTGTCAACACCATTTATGAGGTCATGCCCGATATCTTGAAGGAACACGGAAAGGTCGCTAACCCATACCCCAACGTTGATTCCCACTCTGGTGTTTTGTTGTGGCACTACGGTTTCACTCAATTCCAATATTACACCGTCTTGTTCGGTGTGAGCCGAGCCGTTGGTGCTCTTTCTCAATTGTATTGGGACCGTGCATTGGGATTGCCATTGGAACGCCCGAAGAGTGTCACTCCAGAATGGTTGTGGTCTCAAGTGAAGAAGGATTAAGATTTTTTCACAATGTTTTGCTTCACCGGAGAGGCGCCACAGTTGACGAGAAATGACAACGACAGTAGTAATCGACGAATTTTTATTACCTAGACACCTTTCTCTCATGTGAGCACAATTTTGCACCGACGACAATATCAAGGGTCGTAACATCATTATGTGATTCTAGAGTGGGAATCAATCACGTTCTATGTTCTCAATTTATTGTGTCTGTTTCTTTTCGGAAATGAGACCATGTCAATCTATCAGCAGCATAACTAAAATCATAAAATACTTGTCGCTGTACGGTTATCTATCTCATTCGAATGCGAAATTCTATAGTAACTCTATCATGTCATCATCCGTCCTGTCATTCGGGTCTAGTTCGTTTTAGGATATCTTTCCCGGAGTATTACCTTGTACTCTTGGTTGGTTTCATGAAAAAATAAACAATAGTATCGGAAGAAGAAAAAATTACCTTGATTGAGTAAATTTACGCAACAATTTCTTTTCTTCGTAGAGGAGAAGGTAACTTTACGTACGCACGAGTAAGTTACGTACGTATTTACGAGCTATCAGATGTTGTGATTTCAGATTTTAGCTGAAATAAAACAGATGATAGAAAAATATGTTTCATGTTTAGACGGGTAAGCCTTACGTAAGGTTACGCATGTACTAGTTGTACCTGGTAACTTACTTGTACCAGCGTGTGGTGTGAGCATGAATTCTACGTTTCGTTCAAAACTCAAGTTAGTACATACGATAGGTATAAGTCTTACGGTTCGATCCATGTTGAAGCTATCAGACAACACGAAGAACAATTCGACACTGAACACCTGTTCCTCGACTAATTATTACGAAGTAAGGTTACGAAGTAATTTTTTTGTCGACAATTGAGACAAACTGACAGTATTGCTTCCGCTCTTTGGTGTCGATCTTCTCACTAATCTTCCCATCCTTTTACGTACACGTACCGGTACGTGATCGCGTTCTTTATGTTTGTCGTGCTCATTATTTCCACCAAATTGAAAGCCTTCCTGCATTTTCTTTTTGACGACATCGCTTACCAGGTTCTCAATTTCTTAGAGTTGTCCGATTACTTCTCGTAGGCGAAGGGGAACTCAGTGTTGGAATAGCGATTGCCATAGCGTTTTTAGACACCACTTATTGCATCTTGCTTGCTTGGTGGAAAGGAATCAAGCGATCATTCCAGAGGGAGGACGACACATCATGATGATCAGAATACGAAAGGCATCTCGACCCTCGTCTCAATTCGAGTTTTGGAACATGGGAACTTTTGGCCAATCATCAAAGTGGCTGATATGTCTATTTCTTCTGGTTTCATGTTCGGATTGGATATCCAATACTCATCGACCAACCTTATATTGCCGAGCGTTGTCGTCTTCGATGACAGCCGCACTCTCTTACCCAACTACGACACTTGCATCCGTTGGACAATCACAGCTTGCCGTATTGGATGGAGCTGAATGGAATTCCGTACGAAGCATACTTCAAGTACAACGAAAGAATGGGCAATCATCCGCATCCAATCCGCCAGCCCCGACGAAATATGGGTACATGAATATTGTGACGGGACGGGATGAAAATAACCGCCGAGTTGTTGCTATGCAATGCATGGTCGGTAATGAAAAAAGAGATTCTTCTGATGTCTTTGAAGATTCGGTAGCTGTTATTCCAAACAAAGTCTCCGACGCGGACGCAATATCGACTTATATTGCTTCAATCTCCGCGGTTCACTGCGCCTTGCCGCGATTGGAAAATGTCGGAGGGGCTGGAGAGGACTCCTCGACAACGATTTCGGGGGGCAAGGTCGTTGTCCTCGGATCGGGGGAATTGGCATGTTTTTCTGCAGAAGGCTTGGCGAGCTTGGGTATGGAAGTGTATTTGGTGAACAGCAAAGGCAATGGCAAAGTCCGCAAAAATGTTGGAAACTGTAAGTCTGCTGTGGGTAGAATTTAGATTTTTTTTGTCGTATGATGTGTCGTTTGATCCGAAATGGCGATCGGACAACAAGAATCTAATTCCTACGATTTAATTGATTTCGAAACACAATTGTTAAATGCATGGCGAAAAATTTGGACAAACTGGATGAAACGCGTCAAAATTTAATTTTGTAATGATTGTTGTTATTTTGTTGAATAACAAATACAAACAGTGAACATAATCAAGCCCGCCGTGGGAGATGCCGAGTTGGGATTTGCCTCGTACCTGGGTGAGTTTGATAGTTTGGTGGACACCATCGGCAACGAACGAACTTCTCTTAGGCAGGACAGCTTTGAGGATGAGGGTGATGGCATGATGTCACTCGGTCAATCCACGTTGCAAATGCTCAGAAGTCGGCATAAATGCTACAATTACGTATCAACCCTTACCAATTCGCAGGACATTGTTGCGAGTGAAGGTCTTTTTCGTGGGCCGGGCAAAGCTGATGGGTACAGTGAAAAGGTTGGCAATCCTTCGTTTTTGACCAGAAGTCGCGAGTGCCAGTCGATCACTCCTCCAGCAGATATTGGTAGCACATTGGAAACGCTACTGAAGAACGGAGTAATTTTGACAGAAAAACAAAGAAAGAAGGCATGTTCGAAAAAGTCAGATGCGATTCGGGGCTGGTCGCTCGCCGATTTTTGGGAACAGATGTCGTGGCCTCGAGACTCTTCAGGAAGCGGGACAACGCGGTTTGGTCTACCTGTCAGAGAGGATCTTGACGATGTTGACATTTTGAAGGAGGACATGATTTCAGAAGCACCTTATGATCCATCCCAAGCGAACAGGAAGGGCATCCGTGATGATGATGATGACGACGATATTGGTGAGTTCGGAACTTCTTCGCGAATTACGCCGAGCAAGAACAACAGAGCCATTCAGAAAAACCCCTTCGTACTGAATATAATGGACATGGATGGATTTCAGAGCGAAATCGTTCAGCCGAAGAAAAGCTGCATTATGTTCATGAGTGCAAGGTTTTGCAAAACCTGCAAGACGATAAACCCAGCTTACACTCGAATGGCGCGTATCAACCAGGAGGGTGACAACACCAACGATTTAACGTTTGTGAAAGCGGAGACGTCGGGTGCGTTAGGAAAAGAGTTTGCCGCGCAATTGTCTGTGCGAGCGGTCCCTTCATTTGTGTTTGTGCGAGAGGGCAAAATTTTAGGACAAACATATGTATCCAAATTGCCTTCTCGGAAGATCGACGAAGCCCTACAGCTTTTGAATTCTGGGGCAGAATGGGATAACAGTATATTAGACGACGAGAAATGATCGAATTGAACCAACTCTAAATCGATTATGAGACACATGATTTCAAATCATAAAATTATGTTGTAGTATTATTAAATATAAAATATTGATAATATTATGATAATAAATCAAACAAGCAATACTCAAACTTTGTACAACACACGAAGTTGAATTGCTCTAAAAAAACGTTTCAAACAGACGACTGAAAGTAGTGGTGAGATTTTGAATTGAATGGCACGATATGTTACGCCTTACAAATCCTTTCAGTCTCAAAAGACAATCATATGTATTGAATTTTTGTCCCCCTCCCTGATCAATCCCAAGTCAGAGTGTCGTGGCAGCTCCCGCCTTGTTTCCCGATTCGAGAAATATTTGTTGTGGCATTTTATGGATTCCATGAAAAGTATTGTTGTGCTTAGGTACCACGGATATCGCATCGAATGATCCTACTTCGATCAAGCCAGCGTCAAGATCGAGTTCGAAGGCTTTTTCTTCCTTTGTTTTGTACCCAACGACGTCGACTTCCACACCCTGATCAGAATTAGCTACAATGCAGGGCAAACAGTTCAGTTCAGTTCAGTTCAGTTCAGACATGATACGGCTCCAAGTTTCCGACTGCCAATTGCTTATTTTTCCGCACATCGTGTCGATCATTTTGTAACTCACGAAACTTTATGACGTATCCATTGAAGGCCTTTGCGAGTTTTATGAATTGGCACCAACCAGAAAAGTACTTCCGCCTATTTTGGTCTCCCCCGGCAATCCCTTTAATCAACTCTACTATTCCTCCGTTTCGTTTAAACTTGAAACCTTGAATGGACTGCCCTGGACCAGCGCACCTAAAAATTGTATGGAGGATTTCATATGGTTAGCTTGAGCCATTTAGCATTTTCTTTCCACATTCGACTCGAGAAAACGGATATGCGGCACTTGTATCGGTGGAATTATGTTTCAACATGACACATACCAGAAACCCACAGCATTTTTCGGAATCAGACCATTGCTGTAAAAGAGCATGAGGCGCCCACCAGATGTGGGCTCAAATATGAGGTAGCAGCCTTCCGGACCGTCGATGCCGTCGACCATTTCATCCTGAAACATGGTTTCGGTTTTTCCTTTGTGACGAATTGAGTACCGTTACACCACGTACGTCCTCGGATAGCCTTACGTTGGGTTGGATTCTTCCAGCAGAAATAGGGAAAGGCAGGGGACGATTCAGTGTCGATACAAGATCGGTCATGCTATGCTATGCCATGGTCGATGAACAGCAAGTAATTTTTCGATCAAAAAATACCATTCGAGTTTCTAAAATTCCCCGAAAAATCCAAAAATGACAATTTATTTTTTTCATCCATCGTATTCATATTAACCTTAACCTTATTTTTGAAACACTTTTTAAAAATAAATAAATTTATCGCTGTCGGTTAGATGACCGGCGTGTGTATCGTGTTTGATTGACGGAGAGATGCATTGCCGCATCTTGCTCTGCTCTTTTCATTGCCTCTGCCCTCTTGTCTCTCAGGTGTGGCTGATACAACCAGAGAAGAGTTTGCCTCCACCGAAGCAGAAACCCACCAGTTACTACCCTCGACCGGAAGAGGAAGACGCCTTTCTTACCAGAAACGATTTCCTGCTTGCCTTTATCGTCATGGTAAGTTCGGAAGGATGGGCTACCGTTGTTGCACAAAATTTGCGTTATGCGTTTCAACAAAATGATGGTGGCAACTTTTCTCATTTGAATACCTACTTTTGCCTTTCATTCTGTTGTTTGTGGCTTTCGTCGATGATTTTCCATGCGTTTGCGTGGCTCACGATTTCCTTGCCGTTATAACCTTTTCTGCTTCCACTGTTTTCGTGCTCTTGACGTATGCGGTAGATTCGTTTTTTTCTGCTCCAAAATCGACAAGGGAAAACCCGTTTGTCCAAATGGTACATCCCACCACCGACGACGACGTCCACGGGTTCATCCACAACCCTGGAAGCCGAAAAGTCCCGCATCGAAGCCGAGGTTCATCGATTGGTAACGGCTCGGGACAAGAAATACACGAACTTTATCGAATACAACAGCTACAAACTTATATACAGACGCTACGCCGGACTCTTTTTTACCATCGCCGTCGACGTCCAAGACAACGAGTTGTCGTATTTGGAAACTATCCATTTGTTTGTGGAATTGTTGGACGCCTACTTTGCCAACGTTTGCGAACTCGACATTGTCTTTTATTTCAACAAGGTCTATAGCATTCTTGATGAATTCATGCTAGCTGGGGAAATGGAGGAAACGTCAAAGAGGGTGATTCTGGATCGCGTGAAGTTCATGGAGAAGATGGAATAACGAAAGGAGTTGCTATACGGAAACCAAAGTCGGAATGCAAAAGGGGAAGCTCGCAACTTCTCGACCACTTAAGACGAGGCAGAACGAGGTCCATCCACCATCGATTCCACAAAACCGATGTGGCCTAAAATCACATTCACGACAATTTCCACGACAATTTGCTTGGTATCGGTGCATTCCATAACTTGGTTTGCGCAGCGAGGGTCTTTGCGAGTGCTTGTGCTGGTGCAATTGAATCCCAGATTGACTTTCGTGGAGTGGTGTGGTATCCCTGCACGAAAAGGCGGGAATGGTTTTGCTGTGTATTATATTTTCGAGATCTAGTACAGTAACAACAGAAAAGGTTTGATGTTTGAATTATAGAAATACTTCCAATTATTGTTTATTCTGTGCACGTCTCTGCCCCCACAACTCCCACCAGCTCCGTGACACCATATCAACAATCGGTAGCGTATCATGAAGTCTCCATGTTCAACAGGTTCCTGTGGGAGAACCATGATGCACTGCCTTGTTCCGTGAAATGAAAATTGCGTACCATTCCCTCTTCGGTGGATCCCCCGTGCACGGCCCCGTGGCAGTCACAGCCGACTTCTGTCGGGTTGGTTCCGTCAGCACCTTGCTGCGTCCGCCGAGCGGTCGACACCCATTGCGTTGGAGTATGAATCACTGGTAGTACATACTACTAGTACTACTAGTAGTATCATTCTCGGGAGCAAAGCTGCGTCTGTCCCGACGACAAAACTACGGGAAGTTACTTTGATGGACCCACCATGATATCACCAAATTCTTCGATACTAGAGAGGGTTCACTTCGACCAAGATCCGAAAGTAGTACTTTGCTTCGCAATCGATTGTACTTTTTTTCTTAGTACCACCAATAGAACTCACCAGCGTTCCGTTCTTTCTTGGGTTGGTTTGCGGTCGAACGCACATCGTGGTTGAATACCGGCGCAATACACGGAATAGCTCCTTGAGGACTTTGGAAAAAATAAATCCGTTGTTTGGAAGAATGGGAATTTCCAATAGTGGAGGATACACCACTGCTGCAGGAGCCAACTTGGATTCTAAACGGAGAGAGGAAGCCGCTTGTGGTGGTGGATTGCTGTAGTCATGTGTTCGTATGAAAATAACTAATGGAATGACAGAACAACAGCAAGAAGACAGAGCAAGAAACTAGCAGTAGTAGAACCACATAGACAGAGCAAACTAGTAGTAGAACCAGATAGAGGAGTTGAATGTGGGATCTGAGAATGCTTGAAATTTTGCTTTGGGGGAGTTTGGAAACACTGCTGGCAACGTAAAATCCGAAGAACAGAACAACAACAAGAAGTCAGAACAACAACAAGAAGCTGAACGAGGACAGGAGATTGTACCACCACTAGCACAGAAGCTAGTACTTGCCATTCTGTACTAAACTTGTGCTAGTAGTACTACCACTACTACTGCCAATGCTAAGCTACTACTACTAGTAGTACTGCTGGTATCGTATTACCCCTCCTCTTCTTGGTGTTGCACTGGACTAAACATTGGATCATGGTTTAGTACTAGTAGTTGTAACTCAACCAGCAACAGTTGCTGCTGGTTGTTGTGCGAGGAAATGTCACTCCTGCTGGTAGCTAGTACACTACTGATAGTACTAAATTTCGAAGTGGTAACGAAACAAGAAGACATCAAAAGTATCTAGTAGCAGGAGTTGCTACTAGTTGGGCTTCGGTTTTGAGACTACTACTAGTACAACAAGAACTGTGCTGTCTGTGGATTGTAGATGGCACGAAGAACTAAGCCTTACTCCAAAGCACTCCCGAAGTACAAGTAAGTCTTAGCTTTTTTTGTTTGGGAACTCCAAAGCACTCCCGAAGTACAAGTAAGTCTTAGCTTTTTTTGTTTGGGAGAAAAGATTACGGTAACCTTAAAATTTAACTAAGCTTACCGGTATTTTGGGTGGCATTTGTTGAGACAAAAGTTTCTGTTTCGTTGGCTTTGGGGGGAAACCATGCAAACATAAAAATCATGCAAGGACATCCCCATTACGGACGTAATCTTAGCGGTAATTAAAAGGTTACGATCCCTGTTCGGAGTTGCCTGCCGCACCTGCTTGCAGGCGCGTTCCGGCGAGGTGCGTGACACTCCACGGGTATCCAAACCTACCGCGCCATTCGATTCCATCCAATCACAATTCGCAATCCCAATCCTCATTCCAATCACAATCGGTTGAAAGATTATTACCGCACAGTACCGTACCGTACCGTACGGTATGCAGTGGGACCGTTTTCGTACCGGCGGTGGTTTCTTCCGATCCATTGGTTTCTCGCGTTTTCCGTCTGTGATTGCGTTGGGAGTGCGTTCGCGGACCGAGGTCGGCTTCGAGCGAAAGAGGAACATCCATCACTCATCCGGGATCTGCTTTGTTCGTTGGCCCGTCGTTTGGACAGTTCAGTAACCTTACAGGTACGGTAAACTCACCGTACCTGGCGCTGACAACCGGCAACGCGGACTGCCGAAGAACGAGTCGACTGACTCCCTCACCATCACAATCAAATACAGTAAGATTACAGTACAAGTAAGTTGCTTCGTAGTACTAATAGAATTACGAGCGCAAAAAACGAGTGCAAGAAGCAATCAATCATCGACGCACACTGCCGAGTGGAGTCCACAACGCATCGTCCTCCTCCACTGTTCCAACCCCGATTGTATTGATTTGTCGACACCGTCCTTTTCGCAATCCGATCCTGTCTCAATCTTCCTACGAGTAATTACCGTTCGAACTCACCACCAACCATCGTCGCGCACGATCGAGCCGCCCCCTCCGCGGATCGACAAAGAAGAAGAAGAAGAAGAAGAAGAAGAAGCACGGACACCTCGCAAAGAGTATTGCAATCCTGCTATTACCATTGCTATTAGTAGTGTTGCCATTGCCATTGCTGTTATAATTGTTATCACAGCACGTATCCGCAGCAGCATGCCATCGCACTATCGCGGAATCGACGACGAGGGTCCGCTCTGGGGGATCCAAATCGAAAACACCAGCAGCCGCCCGTCAAAGCGACGGCGGACCGCATTGCTGGATTTGGAATTGCAATCGCAATTGGAACCGGAACGGCACGGGTTTGCCGATTGCCTTCACGAAGCCGCGCCGCCGCTACGAGCCACGGACGGTTTTGCTTCGCAACTGCAGTCGCAATGCCAATGGCAATGCCAGTCGCAATGTCAATCGCAATCGGACTCGGATTCGATGATGAACGTCGACGAAGCAAGCGAGGACGAGGAAAGCGTCGAGTGCATCCTCCACGAGTGCGGTCTGTTCTCCGGAAACGAGGGACACCGAAATGACATCGATCTCCTGCGGAACGGACTGGACAAGCTCTGGAAGAAGACCGGTCCGAACAACAAGAACCTTGTCTCCAGGCAGGAGGATCGACTCCAACTGCTTCGCTCCGGGGGCCACTGGATGCTCACCAGGATCTTGTCGACCCTCGTGGCACGGCAAAACCAGAAGCAGAAGCAACATCATCAGCAACATCATCAGCAACATCACAAATCGCATCATTCGCTTCTCGGAGACAATCACTCTCACTCCGCCTGCGACATGGACACGGGATTCGGCACCGATCGCGGCGTCGGTGTTGTTGCTCCTGCTGCTGCTGCTGCTGCTGCTGCTGCTACTGCCAGTGCCGTCGAGCCGTGGGTGGCCGCTTCGGTGATCCGATCGTGCCAGATCCTGGGGGAATTGCTGCGGACGAGCGATCCGAGCGGCAACCGCAACCGCAACGGCCACGAAGGCCACGGCGGTGCGCGTCTCGAACGGGAGCGGACCTCGGCCACCGCCCGGTACCAGATCTACTGCGCGGGGGGCCTCGATGCGGCCGTTGCCGTTCTCGAGGCCTTCCCGTCGCGGTTCGACGTCCAGCTGGCGGGGTGCGAATTCCTCTCGCGCCTCGTCTCGTCGTCGTCCGGCGGGGAATCGAATGGGACCGCGAACGGGAATGCAAAGCGCGGAGGTGGAAATGGAGACGGAGACGGAGTCCGCCCGGGCGGCGGCGAAAGCATCGGTGACAACCCCCGGCAAAACCATCCCTCCGAGGCCCTCCTCCGGAACTTCTATCGATCCACGCGCGGCCTGAGACTCGTCCTCCGGCTGCTGTTTCGCGGCGGTGGGTTCGGCGCGAGCACCGCCGGCAGCCGGATCCACGGCAATCGCCATCGCGGCGGCGGCGGCGAACGAATCATTGGCGGCGACACCGAGCTCTGGCAGCTCTACTTTGCCGTCGCCAACATGGTCCGCAGCGTGGTCCGCCACTCTCCCGACCGGAAACCGGAGCTCCTGCGCGCGGTCCACGAGCTCCTGCGGTTGCCGCCGTCGGTGCCGCTGTCGTTGTCGGTGCCACCGGTCGCGGCGCGCACGGAACCGAACGGGATGCTGGCCATGGACGAAGGGGACGACGGCGACAACGACGGCGACAACGACGCCAACCCTCTTTGTCGCGGCCAGCGGTTCGGCACGCTGCGCGACGGTGTCCACGGGGGGCTCGCAAAACACCTCTACGAACACCTCGTGACCATTCTCGTAGAGGAATAGCACGGAAAGGAAGTCAAAGGAAAGGAAGCGAAAGGAAATATCAATCAAGTGGAACGGAACCAAACCGATCCCTGTGCGCAAGCCGATGCCGACACAATCAAAGCCGGCCGGGAAACAACGGAGCAGTGGATGGTTCGGATGATAGAATCGGTGGGAGGAAGCGAGAACGGGAAGCAACCAAAGCGGAGTACGTGCACGTTCCATGAGACGATGCGAAAGGACACGATATAGATGGCGCGTCACGTCACGTCACGTCACGTTACGGAAGGATGCGAAAGGAAATGAAACGAAATGAAATAAAAACTACAAGGGGCGGGGAATCCGATCCGAAGAAATTTAGTTCGGCAGTACACACGAGAGAGAGAAAGAGAAAGAGCAACGCACGCGAGTACGGCATCCTCTGTGCACACACCGACCAAGCATCTCTCTGTGTGTTCACGAAAGCAACCACGGCTTGACAACAAGCGGTGACGGAGCATACTTTCTACACACACAATAACAAATATTAGATCACAATATTATACTACTACCTCCGGTCCAAAATACCGTAGCTTTTTTTTCGTAGTACTTCAATACTAGTATTCACCTTCTAAATAAATAGAATCTCTAGACAAACGCATGCGCCTGACACAGAGGCAGATCGAAGAACGATCCAAGCCCCGACAAACAGTACCCGACACGTTTCCAGATCAGGATCACCGGCAAAGAGTATCCGGGAAGCACTTTTTACGAGATTCGAAACCAACACACCGTATTGGTTGGCTACTCATTGCAAACCATCCGTGCCAAAACTGCACGCCCTTGCGTAGCATCTCGAGCGGCATTCAAAGATAATGGTAGGCCGCGCATTCTCAAGCAAACGCAAAGAGTGGCGAGAAACGATTCCGATGCCGCCCCATTCCATTCTTTTTTGACAACAATCTACTCGTTGACTTCGTAGCAGCGAATCCCTAGTCGAGCGAACAGCAGCGGCCGTCGACCGACTGTGTCGGCAGGTTTGAAAGCCCGCAGCAGCTTGCACGACGGACCGTGACGGTTTAGCATTCGGGCCGGAGTACCACTCGTGAGTAGCGCATCCAACCTTCCAAATAAGATAACTATACCGGAGTATGCACGTCCAATCGTTGTATCGACAGAGATATGTTTCTCAAATCGGCAGGAAGTTCCAACCAACCGTATCGCATCCTTTGCGGACTGACTGGCAGACAGCACCAAAATGTGGTGCGAACTCGATTGCGTCGCAATGTGGGATCCTTCGCTCGCACGATTTTTTGGCAAGCGCCTGTCAAGTCGGACGATCTCATTCTTGAATCGCCACAATCACTCCTTCCGCACAGGTGTCGGCTGTTGTCGCCACGAACTCGGATGCACTTCTATTTACTTAGAACAACACGTGCATCATTCTCCCCTGCTGTCTTCGTCCGCTTCGTCTTCCTTCACAACGACGGCATAACGCGCCAGTTTGGTCAATTCTTCCAATTCGGTGGGTTCCGGGTCTCCGTGACCAAAATCCGAATCAAAGTTGGTGTCCCGGAACCATTTGCGGCTATACGTAGCAAAGATCATGGATCTGCCGTCCGGATTGTCAAAATTCCTGTTCGCTCTGCCCCTGTGAGTGACCAGGTAATCAAAGAGAAGGGCGTCCCCGGTGTTGAGCAACGGGATTCGACGCAAGGACCCGGGACATTCAATGTTCCTGTGGTGTCCAAACTGCTCCACGGTCCATTCGAATTCTTGAACGTCCTCGACGATCCCGTCCTTTTGGGTCAGGAGACCGGGGTCCAGAACAGGAAGATCGGCCTCGTAGTCGTGGCCGCGCAGGTAGGAGGACCCGAGACAAAACTCCGTCGGGCCATCCTTCGGTTCAATGGCCGATGGAACCAGCGGAGTGAACATGTTGATGGCATAGGGAGGCAAATCATGACCCGCGACGCGCGTCCCGCTGACGGAATCATCGTCGCCTCCACCTTCGTAGTACAGGTATGGGCCATCCGTGTGCCAATACTGGGCACGGGCCCCCGGCAGAGCATGGATTGTTCCGACGTGATTCACGATCATGTCCTCTCCCAGAAGGACTCGGATCTGCCAAAAGGTCAACGAGCACGTCGGAATCCAGCAGGCCCGTGGATTGTTGGACGAGCTCTTTGGTGGCGAGATAATTAAATCGCGAATCGCTGTGGTCCTCTTTGAGAATAAAATAATCTCCACCAAAGGTGGTGGTTCCTTCGTCCGATCGAATAGCGCCGCTTCGGATGTCCTGAACATAACGAGTATACATGGGGAGAACCCCATCCGTGATTTCCTTGGAAAACAGGTTCCGGAGCACCACGATTCGGCACTTGACAAACACTTGTTTGACTTTTTCTGCGTCGAACGAAGGGCTGCTGACATCGAATTCACCGTTCAGACAATCGGGATCGTCGACAATTTCCAAGAGTCCAGCCGCGTGGCGATCTCCGGTGAATGTGCTGCTACTGCTCCCGTCGTTGTCGCCATCATCATTCATTTCGTCGATGCTGTGATCGTTGTTCATTTGCTCGTCTGCGTCATTCGTCGATGATGATGATGATAATGACGAAAATGACGACGATGAGGATTGAGGTATTGCCGAACATTCTCCATCTACAGTGCTGTTGACAGCCAAAGCATTTGTCATGCTTTCTTTTATTTGCTTCACCGCCATCATGTCATTTCTTGCTTCATGGACCATATGTTCAATTTCGTTCTTCTCGAATGATGAACCGAGAACGATGAAGAGGTCCTCAATCAAAGAAGAATAAAAGTGGGAGTCTAGCTGGTTATCATTCGTCTCCAAGAATCCTCGTCGTATCAATCTTTTAGCGGCCTCAATGACGACCGATGATTTCCTCTCGATGTCATTACCGCCATTCTCGTAACTCGCGGAAGACGTTGTTTGCGGTGCCACATCGTCGGCCCCGCATCCTTCCGCTATCGGAAGCAACAAGTTGTGACTCGTTCTGTCGAAAGGAGACCGAAAAAGAACGACAAGTAGTGCATAGCAACAGAACCGAGGGAAAGAAAATCGGGAACGATCGCCATTCATCATCATTATCCGGCTGTTTGTTGTTCGTTCTTCTCTATATCTGTTGCGGTGGTCTCTTCCTCATGCTGGCATGCTAGTAACCCCTGTTCTTAATTGCGGCATTTTGAACAACTAAACGGATCACAAAACACAAACGTCGTAGAAGGTAACCTTTTAATTACCACTCGTAAAATTTGTCTGTGGTAAGTAAGATAACCATCCACCATCATTTTCGCCTAAAATTTCCTTCGTCCTTTCACGCTTTACGATTCGATGATTGATTCCTTCCTTCCTTCTAATGACTTACGAGTAAGATTAGTGTCTCCTACATTTCTCGGTACGTAAATTACGGTAAAGTTATGTACCGTACTTGTAACCTTACATGAGGCCTGTTACGTGAGAAAGGGGCACATCATTGATACTCAAATACGGTAATTACTGATGCCGTAAAATACCAGGAGTAGGTAAGGTTACCGTACGTATCTTACACGATACAGTAATTCGCATCTCGGTTTGTACCCTGATGAGAAGATACGTGTCGTACAAGTAACACTAAGGTTTTACCTTCCATAATGGAAGAGCTTTCATCAATTTTACCCTCAGCATTCAGCATCGGTATTACAAGTACGGTACTCGTACTACAAGAACTATTACTACTAATACTATTACTACTAGCTGTTTTCTCTTGCTGCTGACGAGAAATTTACACCAAGTCAAATCCTTGACTGCATTCATGTTTTTAAGGGAAGTAAATGCAATGCTAGAGTGAGGAAAAACGAATTGAACTTCTCTGGGATCCCCATACCTGCAGCAGGTCGTCTTTGTCAATGCCAAGACATTGGCACTTTGGTATCTTGAGAGTTAAAAAAGAAAACAGGAGGAGGAGGAAGAAAATCTGGTGAGGAGAAGCAAGAAGAACTTCTAACAAGAGGACAAAGGACTAAGATCAATTGCAGAACCAATTCAATGCAACCAACGACTACTTGTCTCCCTTCATTCAACAAGATTTGTAGTTGAATTGTTGCTCCAAAGGATAGAGCCACCAGCAGCAGCACGTGATGAGGAGGGCGACGAGAAAGGATGCTACTACTAGTAGTAGTACTAGTAGTAAGATTACTACTAACACTTCTTCTGGTACCAGAAATTCTGATTACTATACCATTGGAAGGATCTTGTAGCAGGCCGTACCGTAGCTGGGCGAAACCTTTCAGATCATTCAGATGGAGTTGATTGTATTGGTCTGATTTGAAGAAATGTACGGTATGAGCAGAACCCTGTTCAAATCGTTCAAATAATCAATTATCGTCCTACCTGTTTTACGAACCAACCACAGGTATCGTAACATGATTTGGTTATTCAATTACCCTGGAACAAAATTATGTGTCTATTAAGTAGATCCAAATCAATTGTATCCCATCGATAAAATATTACACGTAGTGCTACAATAATGGGAATCTCATTGGATTCAATCCCACAGACTACTTCAATAATTGTATTTGTTGTCGCATTGACAAATGCATTTTTTTAAACCTCCTTCCCTTGGAGCAATGCCTCTTCAACATCATGTTCTGGGTCATTTTAATCGGAATGCCGATGACCAACGTATTCAAAGGGCAAGATCGCAAATACAGTAAGGCCTACTTCGCTATACGTTAGCAATTAAACTCTGACTAGAAGAAACAAAAATCATTCTCTTTGGAATGCGATAGATAGAATATTTGACGTTGAAAAAAGAAACTGCAATGAAAAATAGTTTATAAGGACAGAACGCTAATTACTTCGCAATACAAGTACATTCACCAACAGCCCGATCTGGTCAGATTAAATAAGTGTCATGACGGTGATGACATTTTTTTTTCTTCGCAAGTTATCCCAAACAGAGCTCAGTTTTATCAACAGGCCCAAACCCATATCCTCACGATTACAACGAACCAAGGATGGATGCAAAAAGGCGTCGTTCAACGCCTTGAAACTGAGGATTGCAAGGATTGCGGGTAAGGTTACTCGTGTCTCACGCCGCGTTCCTGGTATCTCCTATTGGCTGTGTGCAAAGATCCAAACAATCGCTACGTCAGACTATCCACTAGTTCCATAGTATGAATCTGTAACAACTCTCTCGAAACGAATCGATCATTAACTTAAAAGCAGCGAAAGCAAAAACCAGCTGCAAACTACATCGTGCAAAATAGTCCGCCATGCATTCGAGCAAGGCAGCTCTGCTGCTCTTAGCGTTGTTGTCGGCAACCATCTCTTCAATCCGCGCCCAAGAACTCTTGTGCCCGGATGATTACAAAGTACTTAAGCGAGTCGAGGATTCCACTGCCGACAGCATCAAGGGGCGGCAGCGATATCTCCAGACAACAGAAACCACTCCAGTAGGAGAAACATCCTCGCAAGCGACGCAACCCCACAAACCGATCCAAATCGTTCGACAGGGTGGTGACTTTGTCGAGTTCACGGTGCACAACACAACATGGTTCGACCCCGAGAGCCCTTCGAAACCTTCTCACATGTTCGCAGAGTACGCGCTGGGAAAATTCCTTTCGGAACAGTGCGTCTTCATCGAGGAAAGCGTTCCGTGGTACCCTTCGAGCACCGTCCTCAAGGCCACCTGCGTGGACACTCCCAAAGCCGGAAAGATTGCTTTGGTTCGAACCTTCGCACGGTATGTGGTTGAGGCTCCTCCCACTAGTAGCGCCAAGATCCCCAGGTGTTGCATGGATCCTTATAGGAATCGAACGACGGCGGCCTCCGGCTCCTTCTATCAAGTGGTTGAATACGTCTTTGAGCTCAAGTGCAAGGCTTCCTGCGACGAGCCTGATAACTCCGTGGGAATTGAAACTCTGCCTCCAATGGTTTCGCCCACAGAAGCTCCTACACAGCCCCCTACACAGCCCCCTACACCGCCCCCTACACAACCTCTTACCCAACCTCCTACACAACCTCCTACACAACCCCCTACACAACCTCCTACACAACCTCCTACACAACCTCCTACACAACCTCCTACACAACCCCCTACACAACCTCCTACACAACCTCCTACACAACCTCCTACACAACCTCCTACACAACCTCCTACAAAGCCACCCACAGCACCCCCCAACGGAGCACCATCAGCGAGGCCTACCGACAAGATCACAGTCGCCCCCACGGTGGCACCGTCGAGTTTTCCTACGATAGATTTTGCCCCGGAAACGGACGCACCGACGACCAAAGCTCCCGTGGTCGCGACTTGCCCTACCTCGAAGCCGGTTTCTTCCCTCTCCCGCGATTTAGTTGTGGGAAGCCAACTTAACGGACCCCATTGGGGATCCAGGCACAACTGGGCATGGCCCAGCATTCGGGACACAGGATGCGGACGATTCGCCGATGTTGACGACACCGGAACTGGTGCTTATGCCTATCCGTGCTATGTCAACTCCCAGTTGAAAAACCGCGTCCTTAATTTCGATTCGGGGTACATGAATTACCAACTCTCTTTTGACGAGGGAATGAAATCTACTATCACCCTGTCCAAAGAAGCATCGGGAGACATAGTGAAACCCTCACAGATTTCGTTTTATCCCACCGGGGGCACGTCTGTCGAGGCATGCAAGGCGCCACCGGCGACCGACGACTACAAGAACTACCCCGTTCGATTGGTGCGAAGTGGTCGCTATCTACACCACTGGTACTTTGAAAAAGTGTTTTGCGATGGCGTGCTGACTCGTATGGAATTGAAGGTCACTCCCGATTGGTACGTTAGGTACTCACGAAACCATCCTTTGTCGCCGAGCTAGAATGCTATTACTTTCCAAACTGTTACCAACGGTCGATTCTAACACGCCTTTCTCGTCTGCTCTCTTTCACTCTTGTTTGTCGGGCAGCGTGGAAGTGTACTCGGTGAGCATGGAAGGCGCGAAGGGCATGAATTGGTTGGATTCGAATTCGGGTGAGACTCTTGTCAAGAGTTCTAATGGCTATGCTGGCATCTCATACTGCATCCAATGTGACAGCGAGGTCAACGGCTTGAGCAGTGGCAACGATGACAATCTCTCTGGCTGCAAAATTGTGGAAACCCCAGTCCCGAAAGATTGCTGTGCCTTAAGCCCCACGAACGTGGAAGATGGCCTATGCGGATCGGGATGGAATTACGATACCTGCCCCCAGTCGAAGATCATTTCAACGGATATGACCAAGGGCGTTACCATTTCATCGGCCCATCCCGTCATGGGAATCGGTCATACGTTCGAAATCCGCGTTCCTAAAGGAAGTGGTGGAGCGACTTCAAACGTCTTTGCCAATTTTGACGTCAAGAACGATTCCAATACGTGGAAAAAAGTCAAAATCAACTTTCACATCGATAGGCCCAGGCGTCACACTGGCGCTGCAGGCATCTTGCGGGACCCCGTAACGAAAGAACCCACAGGTATCCATGTGCAAATGTCTAAGAACTGGCACCCATCAGACAACGTGCTCTACGCCGGATATTGGTGGACCGGCACGGCTCACATTCGAGTTCCTCCTGGAACTACATCGTTCGAGTTTGTTTGTGCCTACCAATACTACCAGAAACTTCACGGAGTCTCACACAGCCAGCTCTCGCTCCTCGGATGGGGAGTGAATGGGTTGTGGGAAGAGGTCGGAATCGGTGCGAACGGAGAATCCATCACCTTCGAGCCGCACGGACATCATCGCCGGCAAATGATTCTAGACACCCGCCCCTGGTTGGTCTGTCAAATGAATGTGGGTGGGTGTGCAGGCACGGTCGACAATACGCAATGGACTGAGAACCACGGGGGTGGTGACTTCTTAAACGCAGTGAACACAAGGGGAATGTACCAATACCTAGTTGGAGACACCTCCTACCACACAATGAACGGGCCGCGATTGACAAATGCCACCTACGAGGGCACCACCGTTGACCAGAACATTGCAGTCTCTCGTACCGTCAGCACGTGGACCGCCGACGACTTTGTCCGCCACTTGCACAGTTTCCACTACACGTTCAAGAAAGACATTCCAGGCGATAACTACCCCCGATTTGCGTTGTACACGCTCGGCGGAGACAACTACAACTATATCCGGTTCCCTCTCTTTGCGTACGGAATGGGAGACATGAACGCTCTCCTGGACTTGGGCGTCCAAACCGGGGTGGTTCCGATCCAGAACGTTATTTCCGGTGTCAATGACTTTGAGTACACTACATACTACCAGGTTGATGCTCCGTATGGCTGCGGCCAGGAAGACAACGACTCGTGCTGGTTTGCCATGTTGACTAATCCTACCACCCAGGTGCACCACCGCGCCAACCGCGGGATCATTGTGCGCAACTTTCACGGCAGGCTCAACGGGCAAGTCTGGCCTCCAGAAGATCGGGAGGTCTCGCCGTTTGCCTTCCACCTGATCAAGTCACGGCAGAACAACGCTGCCAAGGACACCGTCTCTATCGAGATTGCCCTGCCTTCCGAATTCCGAGACGCCGTTGCTACCGGTACGGCCAAATTTCTGGCCGGGGACTACCTGGCCGCCGACATCGAGGTGCTGCTCCCACCGCGGCAGACTGCTGACTACTTTGGAAACTCCCAGATCCTCCGTCGGTGGCTCAAGGATGCGGACGTCGACACCAAATACGAGAACGGTTGGAAGGTGATTTCCAGGGAAGCCTTGATGGGAGACCAGATCAAAACAACGGTCTTTCATGGCAAACTCGAACGCGAATACCACCCCCGGGTGCACGTAGATTGTGTCTCGAACACGGCACTCTTCAACATTGCCCTTCCGGTTCAAATGCTCGGAATCCTCCCCATCACGATTTCGGGAGTGGACGCGACGGAGGCCTTCTCGGAAAACCTCCTCGAGAAACCCGACCGCAAGCTGTGGAGGTACATTGAAAGCACGGAAACCTGGATGGCGATGGGGGAGGGAGGATCCTACCAGCTCGAGAAAGACGTCGTGGATAACAGTTATACCTACGTTTACAGCCTGCAACTCGAATTCGAGAGCCATCCGGTTGGCACCTGTGAGAAGTTTTCCTTTTCTGCGGAACCGCCTATCGTTTCCAATATCCCCTGCCCATAACCGAGTCGCATCGAATTGTTGTTGGTTCCAGATCATCTATCATTGAACCGGTAGGATCCCGGGCCTTGCGGAGAGCAATGGCCACGATTTGTACCTATCTTTTTAACAGTACCGTATAGCATAATAATGCATATTGTATTCTATCATTAAGACGAACCGCTGGTCAACAGAAGTAGTAGTACGCGTAGTGAGAATTGGTATCCCACAAAATCCCAAAGCATTGGAGAGATCTTTCGTTTTGAACATACCGGTACTAGCAGTCTGGAGTCCTCCGGCTTCCACTACGTGTACCACCACAGCTAACATCTTGTCCAGCATTGTGTTCGGCACTGTTGCAGTAACTCCAGCATCGAATTCAGCAGTGACATCGTCATGGTCGTCGAGTAGTACGATGACAAAAACAGCAATGGGAGGCAAGAACCATCTAAGCGATAGGTTTATCCCTAAACATAAACTTCTAACGGTATGTGAGTCATACTACCGTAGTTTCCACTACAGCCTCCATGCAATGAAGTTGCTCCCAAAACAGGATGGGGGTAAGACCTTATTCATTTCCTAGTTAAAAGTCTTTCGTGTGAGGTGTGAGTTGTGAGTGTCATTTTCTTTTGTCATGTTGTGTCAACATTATTTTATCTAGGACCTAGCGTCCATACGCTCATACCCATACAGGTAGGACCTAGAGTACATGCGTCGTTGTTGGTCATCCCGTCAACCGTAACCCGCAACCGACCGTCACATTCGACATTCGACATCCGCAACCGGTTCGCAACGGTGCCGGGTATCTTCCTCTGTTTCGAATTTCTGAAGAATGCTTTTTATGATTACCGTTACGAGTAACCTTACTGTAAGTTACCGGTATGCGTCTTGATGTTCTATTTTGGTGGCATCTCGAATCTCGATTCGCTCGTGAGGATTCTTTCGGAAGATAGGATACAAGTGCCCACCAACTCACAATGGTAACCTTACCAGGGGCACCGCCATCAAACAAACGGAATTTCATTGGAAAAGATCAAAAACGGTAGACAGGGGAATGACGAACGCATCGTGATGAAAAGCGCACTCTCTCCTCTCCGACGAGTTTTTGGATGCAGCACCCGCAACAGCCGCCCCGCTGTCGCGGAAAGGCTTCCCGGATTCACCGGCGTTGAAAGGAGGCTTTGGAATCGAGCAAATAATAACGACAAGGTCATTCCCGCAATGGACAATACTGGTGCCCGACGATTCTTCTTCAGCAAACGCAAGAAACGAAACCGTCCCGGCCGCAGCCGAGGTTCCCTCGAATCACGAATCAAACGCAGAAACCTCGAAAACGAATTGGGAACGAGCCTGGGCGGCGGCACCTCGTTTGCAAAGGCCTACGCCACTTCCAAAAATCCCCTTCCGCTGAAACCACGGTCCGAGATCCTTCGGTATCTAGATCCGTGGTACGATCTTGCAACGCTCTGCCAAAAGCAGGAAGACCTGCTGACCGACAAGGTCGACAGTGCCACGCGAATTTTCGGCGTGGTCGCCGCTCTGATGTGTTCTCTTTCGGCCGCGTTGCTGGCAGTCGATTTCCCATCGATTTGTCCAGAAAGTCACGATACGGGGGATCGCCATCGCCATCACCACAATCACAATCACAATCACAATCACAGTCATCCCAACAATGCTCTGACACCACCGCCATGGCAATCGCACTCTCAATCGCAACCGCGTTTGCCAGCGCCGTCACCGGAATCGCCGGAATCCTCTCCCCCGAACCGTCAACTCCGGCGGAGACAATCCTTTTTCGAACACGTCATTCTCGAGTACCAAAATCACACCGCGGGAACCAGCCTCCTGGTCAGCTGGGGCGTCCCGCCGCAGCGCCTGCACCAGGTCTATGCGGGATGCTGCGCCCTGAGTTTCTACACCTCCCTCACGGCCACCGGACTCTCGGGAATTCTCAACGCGTGGCTGGCGGCGACGCCCCCCGGCGGAATCTCGCTGTTCGTCAAGTCCCATTCCAAATTCATCGCTCTGATTCCCGCCCTGCTGGGTGCCTCGACCCTCTCGGCCGGAACGGCCCTCTTTGTGGGACTCGACAGAAGCAAGGGCACACCCGTCTCCTATTTCGGTCTGGGGGGGACACTCACGGGATGCACCCTTTTGTGCGTGGCAACGGTCCGTGGATGGAACACGACCTATCGTTTGATTTACAAATTGGCACAAAGACTCGAAAAGCGCAACAGAACCATGCTAACAGCAATGAACACCAAGTCCGGAAGCGGAACCACCAATTCCACACACTAATGGAACGAGGTACGAAACACACCGTGACGGAATCATAATCCACGAGGACCTAATTGTTAGCGAGTAACGGAGTACCAAATTTCGAAAACAGAAAAGCAGAAAATATTAGCCGATCTGATCCGTGGATGGATCGATTCCCGATCATGATGGTTGCGATGAATGGCTGGAGGAACTCCCGGCATAGAGCGTGAGAAATGGTTGCTGATGAGGCCCATGCGATTTCGAGGACGGCGCAAATGTCGGAAAAGCTTGTGGTTCCAAAACGAATCACAAGAGATGCCATTCGAACGAGTTTTGTTTTGTTTTGCATCGACACAACACGCTGATTCCGAACTCTCTTTCTAGGCGCTGATACCAAATTTCTTTCGCAGCATCCGGTCCACTCCATCGAGACCGTGCAC
Source organism: Pseudo-nitzschia pungens (assembly GCA_037355855.1). Taxonomy (NCBI): domain Eukaryota; phylum Bacillariophyta; class Bacillariophyceae; order Bacillariales; family Bacillariaceae; genus Pseudo-nitzschia; species Pseudo-nitzschia pungens. Next base: position 1,772,219 of record CM074760.1, on the reverse strand, counting down.
ATGCATTGGATTCGGGAAGAAAAAATTGCTCAAAATGTTGGCCGTCCCGACCACTAGTTCTGTCATGGTTTTATCGGTGATTGTTGTGCGAGGGTAGCAATTGGAGCTTTCGTGGTGCGCCCAGTGCACGGGTGAGTCGGGACCCCTGTGAGACGAGCGCAACAGAGCCATCAGAATTTTCAGGATGCGTTTCTTGGTATATTCTTGGTTTTCGAGCCACGGCAGGGTCATCCGCCCCTCGCAAAGACCCCTCAGTCGTTCGAGAAATGGACGGATCTTGATGACCGCATCTCGAAGAGGTCCGTTTTTGGGTACCCTCTTCCAAACCAGATCTCCCTTGTTTCCCTCGTATTTGAGATGCTTTAGATCGGGGTCAAATTGATATTTTTCCAACAGCTTCGTCAATTCTCTATTGTAGCACTCTTGGAGTTTGCGATGATATTGCACGTAAGGCTCTTTTTTAGCAATGACAATCCAACCTTTTTCTCCTTGTAGCCATTCCAACCATCCAGGCAGGTGGTGCTTTTTCAATATCTCCGTCAAATGAGCTATGTTGACCCCGTCGTCACCTTTCCAGTTGCGAACCAGAAGAAATTTGTTCTCATTGTTCAATTCCAAGGCAGCAGTTCCCAGTGCTTTTCTTAGTGATTCCGGGACTTTCTTCGAAGCACCGAGAGCCGTGCGGACTGCTTCCACATCGATGTCAACACGAGCTTCAATTCTTCCAATCTCACACTTTTCCTGCTTTCGTCTTTTTCGCGTGTCGATCGTCCAACTCGTTGTTCCTGTTGTTCCAGTCCGGATCACGCGAGCGCCAATGTCTTTTTTCGACTCTTTTATTCTCATTCGAACGCGAGTTGCTCTCGCCTCTGGCAACTTTGCTGTCTCTGTTGTGGTTTGAGCTCGAGTCACGCCTATACCAGGCTTCGATTTCGGTACCTTTGGGCTTTTTGGTAGTGGTGGTTCCTGCCGCACAGAACTTTGCGGCATCATCGAAGACGGTGTCGAGGACAATCTTCCAATTCGCGACCGCATCATTTGGTGTTTTGATTGGTTCTTTGTAGTGTTTGTTTGATTCGATCTTCTTCTTCAGTGCCGGGTCGCATTGATCCCAGCATCGTTGCAGAAAACCTGCCACGGCTTTCGTCGCCGTGTTGTCCACATCCATTGTGTAGGGCAGAGGTGGTGATGATAGGCCGCCGATGCCAGATCAGGTTGGGTTAGTTCCGAGTGTTGTTTGCGAGTGCAATCCACAAACGAAACGAACGTTCTTGTCGTCTCTGGGGATGGTTCGAGGAAGAACCGGAAGAATGGCTACCGACGTGTCCGAACAGCAGCAATGGGAGATCTTCTTCAAAAAATAATTATACAAAGATGTTGGAATCTTGAGTGAGAATCCAGTATGGCATCGAAGTAATTCTGTTGCTTTGTCGTTCGAAAGGAGATTCTACAGTACTGTAGCAAAGTAAGTGTGACTGATTTTGTGTCTCAACTCTCTCTTGTGTCATTGTTTCATGTTCTAATTATTGAGAGGTGACTTTTTTATTCGTGAAATGATTGTTTTTTCCGTCTCCCTGCCGATCGATTTCAGGTTTTCTCGTTCCGAACCAATCTTTCCCCTACGTGTACCGAAGAAGCGCTAATCTTACGTAACCTTACTTGAGTAGTAACTTACTGTAGCTTCTGAGTTGTACCGTATTGTACGGTAGGAGCAATAAAGCAATCATTACTTCGTATGTACGGTAAATTACGTACATACGAGTACGCTTTGGCGCCTTGCTTCATCAAGACGCAGGGGTATGACCTCAAGACGTACATACATCATATATATATGTATATACGTACATACGTAATATACGGTAAATACTTATCTTCAACATTTTTTGTCTCGTGGCTCTTTGTTGACATTCATTCGGGTAAGATGAGGCTTAATTACTAGGTCGGGTCTGTCGCAACTCCTATCGGTCGAAGGCCGATGCAATTCCGTGTTAGACAGGTAGTTCTTGTACTGTAGACACTCCGTACACGAAGAGCATAGTAAGAGTAAGGTTACTCGTACAAACTTCGAGATACTACTCAACTCCATCCGACACAACGGATCGTTTTAGCGTAGTACGGCATTCGAAGAACATGCACCTTTTTTACGAGTATTTTATTCCCCTTTTCTCGCTTGCATTATTACGTACAGTATTTTTTTCACTTCGGCATGTCAAGTTGCCGAGCACAACGCATACGGAAACGAGTACAATACTGTACAGATCCATCCAAAGCGGAAGGAGCTTCTCAGTATGAAATAAGGTTTACCGCTCGTAATTATTTGTTTTCTGTATGAGATTTCGATTTGAAACAGATACCAAACGGTCATCAACAACAATAACAACAAGTAACAATAACAACGGTAACGACAGTAACAACAAAAGCCACAAGGTAAAATCCACAGATCTTTTGAAGGAACGAAGAGACACGACAAATACCCGAACAAAATACAAGCGGATCAATCGATTCATTCATCTGTTCATCCATCATCCATCAATCCATCCATCATCCATCCATCAATCCATCCATCATGGCAAAGGGAAACGATGGTTCGGCGGCTCGTCGCCGGACCATGAAGAAGCTGCTTGTTGCGGCCTGTTGTTCCATGGTGATTGTGGGTGCCATTATTTCGTTCGGCGGGAGCGGTGCGAAACCGTCTTCGACAATCACGAGATCGATGACCGATCCGCACCGTGACGCCCGATACGACCGTCCCCCGCAACGGGGCGACGAAGCGGAACGCCACGGAGGAAGAGCGGCACCGGGCGAGGACGACGAGAGCAACCGGGAGTTTCGTCAGAAGCAACTCGAACGACACCGAGAACACAAAAGGAACCACGAGAAGAAAAATCCCCACCACGCCCATCACCCGCCGCACCGTTTCGAAGACAGAGGGGGACGAATGCAGCAGCAGCAGCAGCCGCAGCACCACCACCACCACCACCAAGAAAGGAGACACCACCACCGGGCAAACGCTGGCGGAGCCATCGAAACGGACGACGAGGCGAGCCACGGCGGCGGTTTCGAGCAACGTGTCGTTCGAAAGATTCCCAAGTGGCAGCATCCGAGAGGAGGACCGGCAGCGGGAGGAGGAGGTCGCTGGGGAGGCAACGACGACGCGATAGCCTATGCCGATGCCAGGGAACGCAGAATGGCCTTGAATCGGAGGTTTTCGGGAGAAGGAGGAGGTGGATTCCATCACCACAATGACGACCATCACCGGGGACGGAGCGAACCAGACGAGTCGGACAGCAACGACAGCAGAGACGAAAACGAACACGAACACGAAATCGAACACGAAAACGAACGCGAAATCGAACAGCGAAAGCATCGATCCCGAGCTCGCGGCAAAGTACCGTGCCGATCTTCTCGACGGATGGGGGTTCGGACGGAAAGATGACGTGGAAGCCAAACTGGATGGAATCCTCAATGGTTCCATCCACCTGGTGGGCATCGAGAAGAACTCCCACCTGAAACCTTCCGCCGATGGTTCGTACGGGGGAGTCGTTGGCAGGTTTTGCAAGCTCGATTTTTCCCTGCACAAAAAGGATCCATCCAAGTGTAAGTATTTATGCTGCTCGTTGTACCACCCCGCGCGCCCCGCACACAACCGGATTCCTTTGGCTCCGTTCGGTTCCGTGTCAACAGGCCGTGCTGCGCTGCAAAAAAAAAGAAACATCAATACGAAACGAAATAAAAGCGACCTTCTCACGTCGATTGCTGCTTCAACCGCGTCTCGTTTTGTCGTCTGTTGTGGTCTCGCGTCGATCGCTGCTTCGACCGTGTCTCGTTTCGTTGTTGTGTTGCGGTGGTCGCTGGTCCGTCGGGTCCTCTATTGGTTGTTGTTTTGTTGTCCGTTTTGCCTCCGCCTCGCAGACCCCATGTTCCGGTTTTTGCTGCAGGCGTCTCCGGGTTGCGAACCGGGCCACGACGTCTCCTTGGACCTCCGCAAGGTGACCTACCTGGCAAAGCAGCGCGATCTCGAGGCCGAGGAAACCGACGAGGAATCCGGCCCCAAGGTCCTCGAACTCACCGCGGTGGCCTTCCACGAGAGCCGCTGCGGTTCCACGCTGGTAGCCAACAGCATGATCGCGATGGATCCCGAGAAACACCGCGTCTACAGCGAATCGTCCCCGCCGGTCAACGCCTTTCACATCTGCGGGGACTACTTTGATAGGTGCACGCAGGCGCAGGCGGCGGCCATCCTCCGCGACACGATCTACATGATGAGCCGGACGGACGATGTCCGGGAGGAACGGGTCTTTTTCAAGTTTCAGAGCATCACCTCCAAGGCGATCCCGACCTTTCAGATGGCCTTTCCGGAGGTTCCCTGGATGTACGTCTATCGGGATCCCGTGCAGGTCATGATGAGCCACGTCAAGGACGATCCGTTGCTGGTGAGTAATCTTACGACCGTGTGCGAGTTTTTTTTTTAACGCAAAAGAGCGCACACTCGTCGTGGTTGCACGGGTTGGAAACAACCGAACGGTCGCCGGCCACCGGCTGCTGTTGTTGCCCCAAAAATTGTCTCGTTTGTGGTCTTGATGACTTGTGCAATTCTGTTTCTGTTCTATTATTGTATTTTAATATTGTATTTTAATGTTGTGTTGTGTTGTGTTGTGTTGTGTCGTATTTTCCGGTTTCGTGTTGGTTGCGCTCGCTTTTCAGAAACGTGCCATTTGCACAAAAACAAGGAGGTCCCCACCCAGAGAAGTACATGCCATTGCCAAGCGTCACGGACGGAGTGGTGCGGACGACCTGGAACCGAGTGAGTACTGCGCGGCTCACCTGGCGCAGCTCACCGAAGCCGCGGTGAAGAACCTCAACGACATGGCCATCCCCGTCCCCTACGATCGCTTGCCGGCCATGATGTGGGAGTCCATCATGCCAAAAATACTCGGTCGACCCCTGGAATCCTTCGAAATCGAAAACCTCGAACGAATTTCCAAGTCCTACAGCAAGCAGGGGAAGGGGAACAAACAAGGGGAATTCACGGGAGACTCGGAACAAAAGGAGAAGAAGGCCTCCGATGCGGTTCGCAAGGCCGCCGAAGAATTCCTCAAGGAGTCCTTCGATCAGCTTGCTGCCTTTGAATCCAAGGTTTTGGAGTGAGTCGAGAGAACGGTCGATCGGGTGGACCGAAGTGATAATATCGAAGATCCAAACGAGTGTGCACGATCATACACGCAGCGTCTGCGTGCACGCCTTGTCGTTAGAATAATAGAAACAGCTTGTACATCATCACTACGCTCGAACTATTATAGGATTAGTTCTTTGAGAAAAAACGCTTGCACGTCGATGTTCCCATTCGCACAACCAATCGGACCAGTGCCTTTTGGGCGTCCTGTCACTGGATTCCTCCGACAATTCACAGTGAAAGCGACCTGTAGGGTAGACTCGTACATTTTTGATGTTCCATAAAGTCTGATGATTGATGGGGGATGACGGTCGGTGTTCGAAGCGTGAAGTATTATTTGAGAGCGTGTTGGAGTTTTTTCTTGCAGGGAATCGACTCCAATCAACAGTTCCAATCTCTCCTCAAAAATCAAAATGACATAAAAGTATTGAATATCGAAAATGGCGCAAAAAATGGAGCAAAAAATGGCGCGAATTGAAGTGAACCCCCTCCCTGATTCATTCTGCGGAACGATCAAATCAGTAACTTAATTACTACTGGTATGTGAACCTTACTGTATGGGTGGCTTCGAATGTTGCGTTGCATTCGACAATTTGGAAGACAGCTAGCTGCAGAAATTTCTCAACCTACACGTCTCCGAAACACATCTTTCGTCAATCGTTATCGTTACCAACAACGTCACGGTGGAACAATCTTGATTCGAATGTTGCGTTGCATTCGACAATTTGGAAGACAGCTAGCGCAGAAATTTCTCAACCTACACGTCTCCGAAACACATCTTTCGTCAATTGTTATCGTTACCAACAACGTCACGGTGGAACACTCTTGATTCGGAAAAGAATCGCCTTACGCCTCGAGCCGTACGCGTAGCCTGTTGGATTCGACCCAACACCATGTCGCGCGATGCAGAAAAGGAAGGACAACTGTCCGAGTACGAACAACGCAGAATCGACAACATCAAACGCAACAACGCTCGTTTGAGGGCGCTCGGATTGATCAGCTCGGTAGAAGAACGGCGTTCCAATGCTATCGCGCGCGGATTGAATCGAAAAGCCATCGGTCCGAAAGATACCAGCGATGATTCCGGTGACGATTCGGATGGGCCAAGCTCGGAGGACGGGGAATGGTGCGGCGAGACCGGGAGGACTTGCCGAGAGAAAAGCGAACGAGAAAGCGGAAATCTCCCCCGGGCGAACGAAAGGAAGGGGAGCGAAAGTCGCGGCGACTGAGGGGCGAAACGGCCGAGTACACCCCCCTCGACACGGAAGAATCTCTCTTCTCCAAAGACCCCGATTTTCGAGAAAAAGAACGGGAGGATCGCGTCCGGGAATGCCGGGAGGTGCGGCTGCGGGCCGCCAATGCCATTGCGGCCTGCGGAGGAGCAGGAGGCGGCGAAACAGAACCCGACAGCAACCTACGAACACTGCCTCATGAGAGTGAAAACAATGACGGAAAAAGGTCTCGTCAACCGGGTCAAAGCAATCGAACGGGCTGCAGGGAAGCACTGCGTGGTAAAGATGGCGATTTTCAAGAGCTGTCTGCAAGACGAAGGCAGATGGGAACTTGCGGAGGTAGCTAGCGATGCTCTCGAACGATTGAAAGCCCTCAAACCAATTCCGGAAGAATGAGCACCAGGCTGTTGTGAATAAATATTAGGGTTCGGCATCTTCGTATAACATGTATCTGGTTCTATTTTGGTGATCTATGACGAAACGGAGTTGAAGACTGGGTGGTCTCTCCAATTGCCCAGAAGCCACGAGTTGTCCGACCAAATTAAAATAATATGGTACTGGCACCGTAAACAAGCGCCCAAGCTCCATTTTCAGATAGTGAATGCTGATGATGCAACATCTGGCACCAGATCATTTTTGTTATCACGTAAACTCAAACTTGATCAGTCAATTCATGTACTCCCGTTGACTTATACCATCGTCCGAAGCACCTCAATGTTACGTTCCATTAGCCAGTAAAAGTCCAACAAAGGAGCATCGATGAGCTTAAATTCAGTCCCATCTCGAATGAACTGCACATTAAATCAGTCTGAGGAACATACAAGCACCAAAAAGAGAGCAATTTCGAATATTGTTCTATTATCAAATAATTATATACGTATCATGAAAATCTTTGAGCGTACAAAGAAATGATTCCCTGTGGAGTACGCAATTGACGATGAAACGCCCCGGGAACTAGTTGTTTGCCTTCCTGCCTGCCAATCAGCCTCCATTCAAATCTCTATGCTTGTGGCTTCAATGGAAGCCGAATCCTGCGCACTCGGTTTCATGGGATCTTCCACGTCTTGGTCAGAACGAGCTGCAGCCATGGAAGCTGTCGCACCAACCGTGCCGGTAGCAGTTGCCATGGGCATTGTCGTACTGACAATATTAGTGACAGCTGCAGCGGGATTTGCAGCATCGACGACATTGGGGGCGGTTTCAACGGGCGCTGCAGTATCGATAAAAGTGGTAGGTGTGCCATCAATGGCATGCATAGGAGCTGCCACGGGTGCTGAGGCATCGACGACATTTGCATTAGCTGCCATTACTACTTCGCCTTTCATGGCCGCCACTGTACCATCGGTGGCTTTCTGTTCGGTGACAGAAAGCGTGACCGCTGGGCTTTCCTCCGACTTTGGTTCTTTCTTTTGTTCCCCGACGATGCTGCTTACCGTGGGTTTCTTCCCAGTTACTGGTTTTGAGGTTCTACGGGCCCTGGCGGGTGTCGGCGAGCTCCACTTGAATCCCAGGTCATCCAAGAGCTTGAATCGCTCTGGCGTCATGCGCGATTTCTTCCCCTCCTTGCTGAGGTTTGCTTGTTCCAGACGTTGGTTTCTTACCCAATTTGCCAGCTCCCAATCCTTATCGTATCCCTTCGGTACTCGGCAGTGACTGAATTCTTTCTTGAACTGAATGCGCGACAACAACGATAATTTTGAATCAAACAATAAAAAAGTAAGTACGGCAATTGAATGAGCAAGCTCGTTTCTCCATGCAATACACTCAGCCGATGGGTGCGTTTTGTTTTCTCGCGGGCGTCAACATGAACCAAAAGTACCTTTCCTAGTCCTGACATACCTGCTTGAGTTTTGCAAACATCTTTTCCCACTGGGCCTTTTGAGGGTCCCATTCGAATCCGATTGTGTTCAATCGTGCAATTCGCTCTTCTGTTATTTTTGCGCTTCCCTTTTGTTGGAAAATCCAGTATTCAACCCTCTGATAATGAACCCACCGGCCCAAACTGCGTTTAATTTCGCGACGAGGCAAAGCAAAATGAGCGAGACGCGAGAAAGCAAAAGGACACGGCGAAGACAATTTCGTTGCTGCATGCGCTTTTCGGATTCCGTTTTGGATTGCATTGTGCCGTTTGATCACTTACCGTGGATCATCGGCATAGCATTGCGGTACCAACGTGTGTTTGTTCCGTTCTTTGAACTCCAAGAGTTTTTGAAACATGGAATGCCATTTTTCGTCGTGCTTGGAAAGAACCCCTTGGTTTGGCGGTGCAATCGCTAATGATGTGGCTGCAGCAGCACCCGTTGCATCGGGGGCAGCACCGATAGCCGCCGTGGCAGCATCTGTCGCTCCTGCTGCAGCCATTGTGGCACTGATGTTGTCGGAAGCATCAACATCCATGGGAGGTGTCGCCAAAGCAGTCTCATCCAGCTTGGCGATTTTGCGAGTTGGAGTCCTGCCAACTCGACGGACTCGTTTTTTGGTTTCTCTCAATGGAACTTCACTTTCTTCGGCTGCGGTTCCCGCCTCCTTGGCATCGGTCACAGTAGTGTTTTCCGATGACTCGACCGTTTTCGCTGTCGAAACGCCCTCGCTTGGCTCGTTTTTCATGACATCTTGGTCGTCGTCGCCTTCTCCTGCTGATGCTATTGGTACCTCATTCGCCACTTCTCCTCCCTGTGCATTGCTGTTCGCAATTTGCTCGACAGGGGTGTCTACGACAGTTTGTACAACTGCTGCTGTTTCTTCAGTTGCAACCTCTCCTCCCTGTGCATTGCTCTTCGTACTGAGTGCCGCAGTTCCATCTTCTACAGTTGCTACATTAGCCACTGTCTCAGTCACAACTTCTCCTGCCTGTGCGATGTTGTTCGCAATCGGTGCGATACTGCCATCTGCTGCAGGTGGTACAGGTGCTGCTGTCTGGGTTCCAACTTCTCCTACCTTTGCGTTGTTGTTCGCTGTGTGTGGGGTACTAGCATCTGCTACAGCTGGTACAGGTGCTTCTGTCTCGGTTGTAATTTCTTCTTGTGCGATGTTGTTCGCCACATCTGCTACATCTGCTACAGTTGGTACAGCTGCTGCTGCTGCTGCTTCACTTGTAATTGCAACTGCAGATTCAGATGCAGATTCAGATGCCACAGCCTCTCCTTCTAGAGCTCCTGCTTCGTCCATCTTCTCTGCGAGACCTTCCTCTTTGATATTTTCAACATGTTCGTCCTTCGTGGTTTCTCCAGCGTCAGTCATCTCGACATCATTGGAAATAGCGTTTGTGGCATCTCCGGAAGCTTCAGTGCTAGCAACGGTGGAAGCGGGGGCCGCGGTTTCTTGATCTTGAAGGATTCTTGTGTCTGCATCCCCGTCATTTGCGTCACTCATCGTTGAATCCCCGGTTCTATTGGTGTCACTCCTGTCGAATTTTCCTCTCCCTCTGCTCCAAAGTCTGATATTGAATAATATTGTTTTGGCAGTTGCCTTGTTTAGTCTCTATTATTGCAATACAGAAGAAGTCTTTTTCGACAAACGGAGGTTCCTAACTTCGATTGTTGCGGTGTTTTTGCCTCCATTAGTACCTGTTTTTGGCAAAACTACCGGCTTAAAAAGGATGAGGATGCACGTGACGGATGTTGTCGGCGAATTTCAAAAAAACCATTGTTGGTGCCTTACGGCACGGTAGGAGACTTTGTGGAATTCAGAATGGAAGGTTCTCTTTTCTCTTATTGGTAATTACTTGTACGAGTAGCAACATACTACGACTTTTGAACGATAAGCGAATGAATCGAACACCCAAGAATTTTGGCGGCAATTATTCGGAAAGCGTTATTGATTGAATGGCTCAGATTAGTCATCCCAACCAATGTTGAAAGAAGATGGTCCAAACGACCATAAGATTAAGGTTACTGTTAGTACATATTTGTACGGTACGGTAAGGTTTAACCTTATGTATTGTGTATTGTCAGCTTCGAGATTCGAATCTCAATCCGGGAATGAAGAAATACCAAACCACAACGACCCCCCACTCCTCCTCCTCCTCCTCCTCCATCAACAATAACTTCTACACTCTACACCTAAGTGTTTGATTGAGATGATTGATTGATTGATGAGAACGATAACTTAGGCTAAGATTACCTGATACCTGCAGTGATCAACAATACTAAATACTAGTAGTAAGCTTACCACAAAATTATAGTATTATTACTAGTTTGATACCTTGGTGACACCCATTGAATTTTTTGTCACAAGTTTCCTCCTCTCTTGCTTCTTGAGCACGCAAACCGGGCAAAACGAGATGTAGTACGTACTAAGTACCAGTAATTAGTCAACGATGCAGACGGCAAGAATTGAAAAGAGCGCACGAGAGCGAACATCGTGAACGAAGACGTGTGTTACTCGATGTCGTTCTGAATCATTGCACCAACAATATGGCTGCAATCGCCAAAAGAACAGAGATTCTACCATCGGGACTCGGTGGGATGGATGGACGGGCGAATGCGACGCAACCCCACGGAATAGCGTCCGCACGAGGTGGTTCGTTCCAATCTTCCCGAAGAATTCGTTCGTCCCTCACTTCTCCGCGCTCGTTCCCCTCCCGCGCCTCGCCTCGCCTCACACCATGCGGTAGACGCCGACACCAACCACCGTGCCGATTGCGTACCCCACGACTCCCCAAACCGTGGCGGAGATGGTTCGACCCCTCAGTTTTTCCGGATCGCTGTTCTTCATCCGACCGCAGAATGCGGCCGCCGTCGCCGGCCCCCCGATGGCCGCGTTGGAGGCGATCCACACGTCTTCGAGATCCAGCGACGGCGGTGGGTCCTTCCCGCCGTTGCGTCCGGCTAGCAGCGTGGACACCAGTCTCTTCCAGAGAAGAGACCCGGCCACGGTCCCGATCACGTGAACCGAGAGCGGCAACGGTCGAAAACAGGAGACACGAAGGGCCCATTGCCAGAGCCGACGATAGATTGGCGGCGACCCCGATCGAAGCGAAAAAGGACAGGAAGAAAAAGTCGCTCCACGCCGAGGCGGCCTCGGAAAACGGGACCCAGAACTCCCTGGAGTGCACCAACGAATTGAGCAGGGGCGCCACGACAGCGATCAGAGCGCAGGCGGTTCCCGGGACGACATCGCCCACCATGTCCTGCGCGCGATTGGCCACCGAGACGATCCAAAATGCCGCGATCAACAGCGGAACGGACGACGCCAGCGACACCGAATTCCGATCGGACGGAACCGGAGACGACGACGACGACGACGACGACGAAGAGATCGTTGCTTCCCGGGGATCGACATCGGTTGTTCCTCTCGGTGTTCGACGCTCCGTGTCGCGTTGCGTCCTTCGATGGGGAGGATTCGTCCGTTTCCTCCCCGCCCCCACCCCCGCCCCCGCTCGCCCGCGCATCCGCATCCGCATCCGCGCTCGAAAATTTCGAAACCAGCCACTCCCAATCCAGGCTGGAGGACAAAAAGGCGAAGTAGATCGCCATCGTGAAGAGATCCGCGGTGACCAGCGACCCGAGCAAATCCGCGGGAGCTCCCACGATTTGCGCCGTGGACACGAAATTCACCGTGCCACCCACGTACGACGCCGCCATGCATCCCGGTCGTCATTCTGGCCAGCTGCAGCGGCCCGGTGGCGGAGGAGGAGGACTCCCGAAACCATCGAAAGGCCAGGGCGCACCGAAAGCTCAACCAGCATCCCAGCAGCGACGACAGGGACGCGATCAGAAAGGGCATCGCGACCCTGCGCACGCAGGCTCGGATGGAATTCGGGGAACGGGTCTCGGGCGCCGCCGCCGCCGCGCTCGCCGGCGTCGCTGCCGCTTCCGGGGGACGGTACGCCAGGAGCATCAGCGTCAGCGAGACGGGCAAGAAGAGCGTGAAGCACAGGTCGTAGAGCGCGTGCTTATTGGGTATCCACCGCGCCAGGACGTTTCCGCAAAAGGCGGCAGAGAGCAGGGCTCCGAGGATGCCCCCGTTGGGAAATCTCCGAGAGAGCCGCATCCCGAACAGGGAGGATCCGATCAGCGCCAGCGAAGCTCCGGCCGTCGGGTGGAGCGAGAGCTGGGTGGTGGTGGTGGTCGTTGTCGTTGTCGTTGTCGTTGTCGTCGTCAGTGTCGTTGTCGTTGTCGTGAGCGTCATTGTTTTTCTCGCCGTGTCGCTCGATCGCGGAGCTCTTCGGATTGCCATCTCGCGAGGGAACCGACCGATGCCCGCACCTTTTTTTGCGGCGATGCGTCCTCGGTCGACCGGACCCCCGATGGATCCCGAACCCAACGGCAGGAGGCCCCGCGCCAACATCGGCACCGCAGCAATCATTGTCCAACGCAACATCCATCGCCTTGCGGCGGATCATCGTTTCCGGGTTTGGCTGCTGCTTTGTCGACGGTTTTCCTCTCTCGTCCGCAACACTATCCGGTGCGATTTTTCTGCCGAGGCGGGAGCGGGAGCGGATGTGGCGGGTTTGTTTCGATATCGAATGAATGAATGAATGAATGAACGAACGAATGAATGGGTGGTGGCGCCTGCCGACGATTTCGTCCTTGCTCTTCTTCGTTTCTCCTCGGTCGGGTCTCTTTCGCCTTTTCACTTTTGGCACTGTACGGTACGGCACTCGCACGGTAACTCAAAGCTTACTAACCTTACTACTCTCCACGGAGCGCCGTTGTTTGGTGGATCTAACCGGTAACCTTATGATTTTGCGATCCGCATCCCGATCCCGATGGTTGTCAATTATCTCTCTCGAGGTGTCCATCATCCAACACCAAACCGTGTGCGTGCGACGCATGAAGATTCGACTCTTTTGACTCATTCACGGAATTCTTCGCGCCATAAAATAAAATTCCGCGACAAGGGACGCGGCGCTCGCTTGCCGCTTCCCGGCGTTTTTCTGTTCGCGTCATTGTTAGGGAAAATCGGTTCCGCTTACCGTTCGTTCATTGCAGTCCAAATAATAATACTTCTACTAATAATAGTGAGTTAGGGGCAAGTCACGATCGCATGCTGTAACGGTAGTGTGCTGCCGGCATCGGATCAGATGATGAATGTTCCTATTTTGTGTTCGTAAATTAACTTACCTGGTACTGGTAAGCCGCAACCTGCACATTGTAACACGTGAAACGCAAACCGGAGACCTCACCTCACATCACATCACTTCACCCCACCTAACCTAACCTCACCCCACCCAACCTGCCACACGGAATCTCCGACCACAGCCGCATCCACGAAAGGCAACAAAGATACTAATTACGGTACCGTACGATGCTGTCCGTCGACCTCCTCCGAGCGTTGCTCTCTCCCGATGCGGGAGTCCGTGATCAAGCGGAGACCGTCTTTCGATCGATGCCCGTCCCGCAACGCGTCCAGGCCCTGACGAATTTAGTTGCTGGAAAGCACCGCGGCGGGCGACGACGGCGATGGAGTATCGTTGCTGGGCGCGGTCTTGCTCCGGAGAGACGTTCTGAAACTGACCGATCCGGCGATGCTGAACGAGTTGGTGGCCCCCCTTTTGCGGTGCTACACGAAGACAAACGCAAACGCAAACGCAAACGCGAACGCAAACGCGAACGCATCCAACGCAAAGATCGCGGTCGGCCACTGCCTCGCGGAAATCTGCTCCAGTCTCTCCGTCATCGAATCGTCCGCGCCCGCCACCGTGGATGCCGTTGTCTCTCGGCTCGTCGCAACCGTCGCGGACGCCTGCGCCGGCCCGGCTCTGGATGCGGAACGACTGTGCTCCCTGAAGCTCTTGGCGGCCCTGGCGGATCGAGCGCCCATGGCGTTTGCCCGGGTGGGAACGCGGTCCCTGTCGGGGGTGGTGAACTCGTGCCTCGCGGCTGCGAATGCGAATGCGAATAATACAAATATAATACAATAATACTTAATACTGCAAACGCGAGCGCCCGTTTGTGGACGAAACTGGTGGAGGTCGTGGTGAACGGAGCCGTGGCGACGACCGTCGGCGAGGTTTCCCCGCTTCGGGGAGCGGCGGCCGCGGCCAAGGATCTCGACGAGATTGCGATCGAGGAAAACGGTCCGGCGGCGCAAATCGGATCGCACTGCCTGCTGCCGATTCTGACGGGAATGGGAATGGGAACCGGAACGAGCGGGGAAGTGGTCTCCCTCGAACTCCTCCAGTCGTTGAGCCACGCCTCGGTGACGTGTCCCTCTCTCTTTTGCGGCGGCGGACCATCTCTTCCGGTGCTGCAAGCTTTGGTACAACTGTGCCTCGGCATTAGCTCTTCGAACGACGAGAGCAACACGGAAATGTCTCTGGCGGCACTCCAGGTTTTGGCATCGCTCGTATCGGTGGGGGACGTCCGGCGCCGAGTGATCTCACCCCCCATGGCCCAGAGCCTGGCGGAAAACGTCGTTCCGACCTGCGCCGAACTCATGGCGCGGGCCGGAGCCGATGACGAAGACGCCGAGGATTGGTGTTCCGAACCGGCTTCGCTCGTGGAAGACGGCGTCGACGACGGGGCCGACGGAAACGACGATGCTTCCTTCGCGGAAAGCCTCCTCGAATCCTTTTTCCAGAACCTGGCCGCTCCGGCTCTGGCGGTGGCCCTGCCCATCGTGCGTCGATCCCTCGATCCCTCGAGCCCGAACGCCGACTGGAAGCGCGTTCGGGCGGGACTCGCGATTCTGGAGTCGGGCTTGGTGGCGGCACCCTTGGCGCTGGCGCCCCACGTTCCCGAGATCGTGGTTTCGGTGGCAAGCATTCTGGGAGCGGCGGAGTCTCCCGGAATCGGAATCATCCACAAGCATCCCAGGGTTCGGTACCGGGCCATTCGACTGCTGGGGACCGTTTGCGAGACGCACCCATCGGTGCGAAAGGACCACGGCCGGATCATTCTGGAACGATCGGCCGCCGCTCTGGGATCGCCCGTGAGCAAATTGTCGGCCCTGGCGTCAAGGGTCGTCTCGTCGTACTGCCGGGGCGATGTCGACGACGCCGTGGGCAGGGATGCCGCAAGCATGGACGACGACGACGACGAAGAAGAAGAAACGAAGGAAGAGTGCCTCGTGCCCTTCCTCCCGAGCGTCCTCGATGCCTTGATCCGGGGTCCGTTGAGCAACAACGACTTCGACGCGGGATCGGTCGCCGTTCGCGTCCGCGCCATGAACGCAACGGCTTGCCTGGCCGAGGCGTGCGACGAGGCCTTTTGTCCCTACTATTCCCACGTCGCGCCCGGACTCATGGCGTGCGTCCAATTGCCGCAGGCGGACGTCGCAACCGCCGCGCTGCAGAGCCTCACGATCGTGGGACAGGCCGTCGGGAAAGAACTGTTCGAATCCGACGCGAAACGGGTCCTTGTCCTGGATCGTCCCGGTCCTGCCGAACGGCGCGTCGGACCCGTCGTCGTACCCGTCGTCCTCCTCCCTCGCCCGCGAGGAGCTCCTGTCGGCGTGCGCCCGGATCGCCTGCGTGCTGGAAGAGGATTTCGCGCCCTACGCGGACGCGGTCCTCCCTTCGCTGTACGCGCTGGCAAGAGCTCCCGCCGACATTTCGATCGAGGAAGGAACGGAGAGTGGATTGCGGAGCAACGGCGGCACGGCCTCCACCGATATCGACGACGACGGAACCATGACGGTGGCCATACCCGGCCGGGGCTTCCAGAGGATTACCATCAACACTTCCGCCATTCTCGAAAAGGCGACCAACAACCGGATCATGTTCGAGCTGGCCAAGGCCCTCGGACCGGCGCTCGGTCCGCGGGTGCGAGAATCCATCGACACCTTTCTTCCCCTGACGAAATTTGCCTACTCGGCCGACGTGCGCAGCACGGCCGCCCAGGCCTTGTCCGCGCTCTTCGACTCGGCGTGTGCGCACGGGGAAGAGATCGGAGACATGGGCGTGCCCCGACACTACCTGCCCCTGCTCTCCGACGCCATCTCGGAACAAATCGCCCTCGAGGATCCGTCCGACGTCGAGGCGCTCTACGCGCTGGCCGATTCTCTCAGCGAAATTTATTACGTCGCGCACGGATTCCGAAACGATGCGTCGGGAAGAACCATCTTGCGCGATCTCTCGATGCCCATGAGAGCGGAGGTCGTCAAACGCTGCATGAAAACGATGACGGGTTGCCTGGGACGCCGCGATGGCATTTCCAGAATTCTGCGGGGAAACCTCTCGGGGGCGGACGAGCGCGAGGATTACGTGGCACAACTCCGGGGCGAGGACAGCCTGCTGACTCCCCTGGTAGACTCCATCGGATACCTGCTGAAATTTTCGAGAGCGGACTTTGTTCCCGTCTTTGAAACCGAGGTCGTTCCCAAGCTCGGAAAATACCTCGCGTCCGCCTCCGATGTTCGCGCGTGTCTGGCTGCCATGTGCCTGTTTGACGACGTGGTCGAGCACTGCGGATCGAAGGCGGCCGAAACGTACTCCCCGATCCTTTTGCGGGGCGTCATGATGGTTATGAGCGACCCTTCCAAATGCGACAGGGACCTGGTCCAAGCCGCCGTCTACGGAATCGCACAAATGTCGCGGTACGCCCCGAGCAGCAATCTCTCATCGAGCATAGAGGTGATCGTCCGGCAGCTGCTGAGCATCACGCAAGGAAACAAAGAAGACATGGGTGACGGGGTGTATTTGTACGAGATCGCCGTTTCGGCATTGGCGTCCCTGGTTTTGTTCGGACCCTTTGCGGATCTCAAGCACGTCGATCGCGGTGCGGTGACGGAAGTCTTTTTGAAAAGCCTTCCGTTGGAGCAGGACGAGGACGAAGCCAAGATTTGTCACGCCGGACTCTGCGGTCTCATCGAAAACGGCTTCATCGATGCGCGGGCGGAAGCGCCGAGGATAATCGGTATCGCGGGATCCATCCTCTCGGACGTCCGGGAGGGAATCGATACCGCCTCACCCGACACGTGCGAACGATTGGCAAAGATCTTGTACGAGATGCGGAGCGAAAATCCGAACGCCGTGCAGCAAGTCTTTGCGGCGCTGGATCCCGGCGCGCAAAATGCCATAAGCTACGCCGTCCAAGACTTTGCTCGGAGCAAAGCGAAGTGTTGTAACACCTTAGGTTGGATACTAGTACGTCCCGCCTTTAATCTTAATGTACGTAATTGAAAACCTAGAATACATGACGTTGGTGCTCGGATGGGTAAGGATTGCACCAAGCAAATATGTTTTTGTTTGCTAGAATCATACGGTACTGTTCTGCACTTGCACAATTGTTATTTGAAATCCGGCACGAGATGCTATAGAGTGCAGCTTAGATGATGCATACTCCTTGATAGGTCATGTTCCTGTCAAAAAACGCAAATTCCTACTGTATCCTCCTTTGGTCCATTCGTAATCATTTGCAATTGTTATGCACTTTGGTAGGTGAACAAGATATTATCTTCAATGATGAGTAAGGGGATAATAATAAGGGATAATAATGGTTAGTTGTACTACGTATACCTTGATTCCCTAAGGCAGTGTCAGTGGGTCGTCTGTACATCAACGGGTAATTTATCTGACTTAAACTGGAGAGAACATCTCTCTCATCAAAAAACACAAGAGTTGCGGAGATTTCTCTGTTCGTGTTTCTGTGATTGTTGTCACACTGCTGAAAAGAAGAGAGCACGAAATAAACCATTGGATTGTTCGCCAACAGCTACAATCTTGTCGAAAGGAATATCGTTGGTCGCCATGAATATCTCTCTTGCCAATGCAGTCGGGAACAAAAGCAAGAAGAAAGGGAGCGCGTCTCTAGCATTCGGACTCAACAACCGCAACGGGAGAGGAAGCGTCGGCAAACCCAACGTCTTTGGTGACGATGGGGACAGCAGTGACAGTGATCACGATATGGGCGCGGCTCAAAACAAATCAAGACGTGAGATTGTCAACGAACAAATTGCCAGAGAACAAGCCGCTCGTCGACGTCGGGCCCAAGCAGATTTGGCGTCCGTCAAAGACCAAACCGTGTTTGATTACGATGGGGCGTACGATTCGTTCCAGACGACACCGAATGCGCCCGAAACGGAGGGAGAGAAAAAAGATTCCGAAAAGAAAAGCAAGTACATCGGGGATTTGCTGAAGGCAGCAAAGGTTCGAGAAAGGGAACGTGACGCTGTTTTCGAGCGACGAAATGCCCGGGAACAAGCCGAAGAGGATGCAAAAGACGAATACAAGGGGAAAGAAAAATTTGTGACCAACTCGTACAAACGAAAATTACAAGAGCGCAAACAATGGGAAGCAGAGCGAGAAGAAAAAGATCGCATAGATGAAGCCAATGATGTCACAAAGAAATCTGCAGGTACCGCGTTTGCAGGTTTCTACGGAAACTTGACTCGAAGTGTCTTGACGGAACAAAAGGGCGCCGACGACGAAAGTGTCGTTTCAGGAGAAAACAGGATCAATAACAGCGACACAACGAAGGACAAAAACGAGAACCTTCAAAGTATTCCAGACGACGACTTCGATCCAAGACAAGGTTTTCTTGGTGGATTTGAACGTTCCTCTGCGTCGAATGGCAATAGTGACACAAATCATAACGGGAAGGATGCCAATAGTAAGGACGCAGAGCAGTCCTCAAACCAAAATATTGATGACGTTCCTTCTATGACCAAAGAATCTCTTCGTGAAATCAGAGAGAAAAAAGTTGCAGAGGCCAGGAAGCGGTACCTTAAACGAAAACAAACACTCATATCCGACCAATGAAGGTTCTCGTTAAGTAACAGCAACAAACTGATACTAAAAGGGGTTTACGATTTTGTGCATTCAACAACATAGGTTAGTTCGTCGCCGTCGCCGTACCTGTATTCGCTGAAAAATGGAGTACGCCGTTAACAAAAGAATCTGTCACAAAATATTATGGATCCGAGGGATGAAATTCAACAATGGTCCCATGGATGCAAGCCACATGTTGTCTTATTAGGCCCGGTTGAATACGTGGGGCGGAATCACGTAATCATCCCTTCGGGTTAACTTCTTTCGATCAGTCTTTGTGTCCTCTCCTGGACTCCGTGTTGTTGCTATCACCACATGTGCATAACCTTCTGTTTCGTACTCAAGACCTTCTGACAACCAATGAAATCATGATTCATTCTATGCGCTCCATCATAAAATTCGCCCTAGCTTACAGTCTCGATTTGTGTTTTATTGTTGAAGGTTAGCTGATCCCAATGGTTTGGAACACTGCTGCGATTCGGTTCGCAGATTCGCCTTCTGATCTGTGCTTCCATCACGAATTTTGTCACCAAATGGATTGAATAGGTTGCTACAGAGCGAATTTAACAAATTCGTTGAGGTGACTAATCACAGCATTTATATATCTAATCATGTTCGCATAATGTGTTCGTGATAAACACAAAGGCCTGATACAGACAAAAAAATAAAGGCGATTTGGTCTAAAATTACTACGATCTCTCACTGCTTTTGGAACTTGTCATCATGTTCAACCCAAAATCGCAGCAGTGCAATCAAAAGGTGGCTCCTTCTGCCGGTTGCTTCAATCTTCTATTTTTGTCAGACATCATTTCCATTCGGATGCTTTGCAACACTTTCTCGATGCCCATGTTGCGATTCCAGTTTTTCATTGCAGGAACTTTGTCTTTATTTACATCGCCAGTTTTCGAATCCACACAAGACATGTTGATTTTCGAGATGAATTTCAAAACGGGAGGAACCGCTGGATATTGGTCGTTACAGTGGATTCGCAACTGATAAAAACGACCGTCGTGTTGTGTCTGCGAAGAACAAGTCGTGAAAGGAAGAAAACAGGGACCATACGAACAAAACGAAGCAAAGTGGTGAGACAAGCTACTGCTGTGAAAACAGAGCAGCAGCGGAATACATCCTTTCCCCTAGTTGAATTGCACACCAAAAACAAAATACATCGCATCCCACAACCGGTACGAGTAAAACTTACTCCAGCAGGACCCAAGATGCCGCCGTTCCAATCCGACAAAAAAGTATCTCCCGAGTCTACCAACCCGAAGCTGATCGACATGTCGCCGTGACCCTTTTCGCTATTTTCAAGCTCCTCGAGGAGCTTGAAGTTTCGCGGGACGATCACCGTTTCACCGGCTGCAGTTCTTTGCATGATAGCGTTGGAAAAAGGTCAAATTAGAGTGGCAATGATGCCTTGTGTGACAAAGATTTCTGCACTACCGATGTCGTGAAAAGACTCCGCCGTTGGTCCCCCGGATTGCTTGTTTTCCTTTCCTACCGGTACGAGAAGAAGCTTTCAACAAGAGCTTGCTCTCTATTCTGTTTTCAGTTTTCAGTTTGCACTTGGTTGTTTCTGTTTCTAGTCATATTAAGAACATTTGGGGGATTAATATTTGTATTTGGGGTAATTAATGAGATAATAGGGGGATTGAGAAAGGGGATGATGTACAAACTTGGTTTTTAGTAACGAGAACGTTTGTTCTTCGTTCGATTTTCCTGTCATGATCACCAGCTCTCATACCAAAATCTCATTTTCACGGAACTTGTCGGTTTCACCATTCCCTTTCGTCTTATCAATCAAAAAGCATGTGGCAAATCAAGGACGACACCGAGAGTTACCAGCACGGCTATTAGTCGAACGTGTATTTTGTTAAGCTATTTGCTTCTTACAGTCAGAGACGAACATAAGTCATGACGTCGAACAACAACGACGAAGATGAAGAGTCCTCATTGGAAAGCTGCGACGAAGCTCTCTTGGATATGCTTGGATTGTCGTCGTTGAAAGAAGTGTCGAAAGTTTCTGCAAGCGACAACGACGAAGAAAAGAAATCAAATGGTCACATCGATGATCAACCCACGGGAGGCCAATCGAATCTTCCGATTCTTTCCGGCGACTGGTTAGATTCTAATGTTCGAGCTTTGGCACTCGATATTTATCCAAATGAATCCGTCTTTCGATTTCCTGAAGAATGTTCCATTTCTGCGAAACACCTTCGAGTCATGACAGAGGAGGTTGTTTGGGGGAGCGACCCACAGAATGCCAAATATAAAGCCGATAGAAGCTATGAAGGAATCAAAATATGGAAAAATGGGGAAATTGAAGAGCGTAAAACCTTGACGAGATTGGAGAATTTTGTGGACAATCATCCAGGTTGGAGTGAGCTGTGCCACGGATACCTTAGACGTATTCTATCAGCAGCCTTGGGGGTAGAAATGGTCTTATTTAAGGAAAAACTAAATCTTAAACCTCCTGGCGGAAGGTAAGCAAGAGCAGTAAAGATTTGTTGGGTCAAAATACTTGCATTCGATAATCTTACTGACAACATCCTTCTATCAAATGGTATCTCTGCTATTTTGAACTCTGTTAAGTGGCTTTGCGCCACATTTGGATTCGCCATCTCTTAGAATTGCCCTGGGCTCCGAGGGTCCAAAGACGTTCTGTACTGTGATGGTAGCTATTGATGATATGACAACGAGGAATGGATGTTTACGTGTTTGCAAAGGGAATTGGACGGAAGAGAATTGTTGCGATGTGATTCAGCCAGAAAAGGACGGCAATCCTGATGCAGGTGGCAGAGCTGGTGCCATCCCCCCATCAGTTGCTGAGGGCTTGGAATTTGAGGATTTGATTTGTAAAGGTGGGAGTATCACTGTGTTTAATGGGTGGTGCCCTCATCGTAGCGCTGCCAATCTCTCGCCATTTCCTCGTCGGGTAATATTACTGACATACAATCCAAAAGACGAGGGAGAATTTCACAAGAAGTATTACGAACGAATGGAAGAGCTAAGAAATGATTGGAGAGAAAAAGTTGGTCTGTTGAACAGGAAACAGCGATTGGAAGATGAGAAACTTGAGCTCGAGGCCTTCAACTCCGTGCCGAAGTAAGACAATCCTACGATAAAGTTCTGCATGACATCTTTCTACTGTCGATTCTAAGTTTTCGGTATTTTTCCAAACTTGCAAACCCTTGCATTGCCATGTTGGTCGAGTATATTCAGCCAGTCTTCTTGTCTCGAGTCTAATCGATCATTCTGAGACTTAACCTCGACGAACATACATTCAACCCGAACCTGCCGCGAGTCATGACAAAAGAGTAGTTTTTCTGGCATCAAATACGAAGGCGTCTGTTTGTCAGCATTAGTATTTCCCACCTCTTGAACGACGGAGTTTCGCCACCGACCGGAACGTTGAAACCTATTTTTGGCCCGACCACCTGAGTCACCAACTTTTGAGCAGCCAAGAAAGTCCCCATCAGTATCCATGAAAATTTGAGCAACTTGCTTCGCCTTTAAGGCGTCTTGGTGCTTGCAACTAAACTCTTCTCCCACCCATTCTCCTAAATCAACAAGCTCCCCTTTACAATGATGCTCGATTGAGGGCTGGCCTTCCGTAGCAGAAGAGGAGTATAATGCCCTCACCAATAACAGATCTGGTAATCCTCCACTATAATGACGATAGTCGAAAAAAAGGCAGCGAAATATTGAAGAGAGCATTTTTCCACCTAGTCCAGCTGCGATCATAGATAAAGTCCGTGCTTGTTTCAGATCAGAATTCAGTGAAGGGTCAATGCGACGAAATGAATTCGTGTACTTCACCCTGTCATTTATACAATCATGGACGAAATCCGAAAGCTCTTCTCCATCAAGACATGATAGTTTCCCGAGGAACTCATCGATAGCCGATTTCCTCTTGAAATATATTCCTTTGCATCCGAGCCCCCCTGATCCGATCTGTTCTGCACCTACATGAAGATCAAAAGGTGCACCTTGATACGGGGTGAGGTGTATAGTAGAAGCTTCGGAAGTAACATGGGCTTTGGATTCCCAGTCCATACCAAGAATTGACGAGGATAATATCCGAAAGAGTGCACGAATCTTGCCACCTTCGTCATGATATCCTATCCAGCCCCCTTTTGTTCCTGAATCGTCAGACACCGGAAGTCGCCCTTGATGATAATATTCCATGGCCAATTCCTCGACGTTCAAAGAACCCATGCGAACAGCGTGGTCGTCTTCTTCGAAACCGATAAAAGAACATCTACCACCATTGGATTCGCGATCGGTACCCATCGCATTTGCCACAGCGTTATCAAAGATGGGAGTCCAATCGTTGTATTTTGTCATATCGTGGTGTGCATAATCCCCATTACATATTCGATGACCAAGTTCACTTATTTCGAATGATTTCAAACCTTCGAGCGAACTAGAAAGAGGGCGCTTTAAGCGCCTGGCAAGGGTTCTTATCGAAGAAAATGATATTTGGCCTGAAGGGACACAAGTCTGTAAGATAGGTTCTGTCAAGAGCGGGACAACTTCATGTACAATCGATGCAGGTGAAGCGTTTCTCTTCTGTTTTGTTGATCCCTTTCGCATCGATGTCTTTTGTCGAGTTTTCTTGGATTCCACAACTTGAGTTGTAATGTTATTTTTCCTCACAAAGTGCGTGTAATCTATGATCAGCCGATCAAATGCCTTTCCGCGAGCTCTTCGTGATATGAGGGGGCTGTATGAGTGGCCGAAATCGAACTGGCTGGTTTTGGAATCGACGCAAAAATTATGTGGAATTAGTTTGTTTGTGGCTCTGGGAAGCCTCTTTCCAAACAAAAGCACCTCCAGTGCATTTATTGCGAAATTATAATACCCACGACGCTCCATTATAGGAATAATGTCCCAAAGAACGTACGACATACAGCCTTCCCAATACATGTGTCGAAGCCAAGGTCGGTTGAAAATTGATCGTGCTTCAGGTGCGCGATCATGAATGGTTCTGTACTCCAGAGCATGAGTCAAAATTATTCCGATTACTCCCAAAATTCTCTCGCAGTCGTTATCAAGGTTTTGAATGCGATTTGTTTCCGCAAATTGTGGCATTCCTGTTCCCTTATCGGTTTGCTCTATCAAAGTAGATAGCGGCCTGTCACAGAGAGGTATTGCCAACAAAATCGAGACATCACGTTCAATTTCTGAGAAAAGGGCCTTGCAATCTTCCTTCGACACGGCCAAGAGTCCCCGGATAAGTTTGGCTCGCCCACCTATCGTCAATAAATCTTGAAAGTCAAGATCCTTTATTTCAGAAACACTATCAGTACTTTCTGACGACGAGTCTTCCGAAGCTCCCCCGTTGTCCTCATCGATCCCTTTCTGGTTCTTCAAATCATTTGTCGTCACCGATTGGCTTTCTCGAGCTCGCTTTCTCTCGTTGTACAGCAATAGATCATTAAGTTCGAGCAGAAAATCACAGTTCTCTCGAATTTCAACCCCTAATTCCCATTGTTGGAATGCTTGAACCCCTGAAAATACCTGGATGCCATCTACTTCGTCGTACCTGACTGTATCCCCTACTCCTTTCGCTTCGTTTCCGAGATAGGTCCTCTCATCGCCGTCTTTTCCAACAACTGCGTCGTGGATTGGAGATGCTGCTTGACGAAATTCTCCTACGACGGCCGGTTTGTACGCACGAATGAAGGAGCAACTCACTACCCTCAATCTCCAATCTTTTCCCGGATAGCACACGGTGTTCCACGACGATCCTGGTGGCGAGACCACGTTGGTTCTCAACGGTAATTTTTGCAGGTCCTTTGCGTGGGACCCGGGAAAACTTCGCCAGGCATTGGTACCGCTGTTGCGCATGTCTCCGGGGCCCGAAGTCGCGCACAAATACAGACGGCACGCCCTTCGCAAAGTTAGAAGGGGAGCTTCTCGCAATCTCAGGCACACAATGGTCGAGCCGATTGTCGCGGCGGACGTCAATTCTAGCAAGGCGTCGCATACCGATTTGGTCGCGGAGCGAAGAATTGCGGATGGAACATACTCCACCTTGCTGGCCCTGAGCACAATACTCGACGCCCATTTTTCAACTAGCAGCTGGTGGACGTGTTTGATCACCGGAAGCACAGGACCCCTGCTGTGGTTGTTGAAACTGAAAAATATGGTCTGTTGTTGGCACATCTGTTTCCATATCAGATTCTCCGACGATTGCTGGTTCGTTTCTGCGATCGTTGGCACCGTCGAAGAATGGTATGAATTCGTCTTTGTGGCAACGGCTGATTTTTGCTTCTGCCCGCCACCCAGTTTGGCGAGCACCGTGCGTTGCTCGTCTTGTCGAAGCAAACACACTGCAGTATAATCGTATTTTCCTGTTCGTTTCCCTACTGCTCTACCGCATTCCTCTTCATTGTGGAAAGATCGGATCAAGCCCATTTTCAATAACCGTTTGATATCTTCGAGAAGAACAACAACATTCTCCATCTGGAGATCCACAAATTCTCGATCTATGTAATCGTTTTCGTTCACGAGTATTCTTTTTCGTTTAGGAGGCTTCGAATTGCTTCCGGTCTCATTGCTTCGTCGAGCAAAGAAGTTCGAAGAGCTCACGGGCGTTTTGTCGACCGCTGTGGTAGCAAGAGGATCCGTGGACGCGTCCATCGCGTTCGACGAGAGCTCGGATGCCACGGGGTGTTCCCGTACCTTGCGCTTTTGGGGGAGATAATAGCTTGCGTAAACATTGTCGAGACGAAACCAGGGTCCTTTTCGAAAGTACAAGCGCGCATATGTTTCTAAGCATCGATCATCGGGATCAGATCCATCATCCTCGAATCCGGGGTGGCCATCGTTGTCCTCCTCGATCACAATTTTGTTGCTGTCGTAGTCGTTGTCTTTGTCGGAACCCATCCTGCCTTTTCGATCGGTTTCATTCCGCTGGTTGCGTCCGACTGCCTCGTTCGAACCCTGGGCATCGATGCCCACCAACAGCGTTTCCTCGTGCGCGCGGTATCGCCGAGCCAGCGTGAAAAGAGCGGTCATGTCGTCCCCTCGCTCCCATTCGAACAGACGGCGCTCGCGGGAACCCCCGACCCTCCACCTCGCGTCCCACAGCACCGCGTGACAAATTTCCGCCAGCGATTGCAGGTAGGCCGACTTTCGATGCGGAAACGACGAAACCGGAGGCGTCCTCGCCGCCAACGGCGAGACCCACTCCGATCGCGGCGCCAGGGGTGCGGGGGAGGCTGTCGGAGCCGTGCCGATTGGTGCGCTGGATCCGCGATCTCCTTCACCGTTCGTGCGTTTTTCCGAGTGTTCGTTCGCGTTGTTGTTGTTGGACGAAACGGGAGATTCAGAGTTGGTGGCCACGGGTAAGATGGGAGACACGGCTTTGTTCCGTTCCCTGCAGTCGCCGGCCATCCGCATTGTTTGCGGTGGCGGCGGATTTGTGTAGAGGAATTCGACGTCGTCGCTGTCTTCTT
Source organism: Pseudo-nitzschia pungens (assembly GCA_037355855.1). Taxonomy (NCBI): domain Eukaryota; phylum Bacillariophyta; class Bacillariophyceae; order Bacillariales; family Bacillariaceae; genus Pseudo-nitzschia; species Pseudo-nitzschia pungens. The sequence goes on along the minus strand of CM074760.1, from coordinate 1,745,693 downwards.
CGCAATCGGCGACGCCCCTCTCGTCGTGATCCACCAGTTCGTTCTCTAATCTCTCCGCACCGGGACAAGTTTGGTCAACTTGAGACGTCCCCGTCAAACGTCGCTTTCGGGAAGAACGGGGCGAGATGGTTTCGTCCCCCATTGCCTATCCGACGTTCGGCGATTTGAATGGGTCCTGCGTCACGGTAGTGTACTGTGTGCGGCTGAAACGATATTCCGCATCACTGGCGCAATTCGGTACGTGGAGTCGTTGACGAAAGAAGCGCTGCCGAGCATCGTCGATGGTCAACTGTCAGAGAACGTTGCCCGAAGCGAAGCCATTGTTGTCATTGAATCGATGATGATTCCCTCCGCTAGACTCTCTATGTGCATCAATCCGCGCCAAAACAACGAAAATCCGCACAGGGAAGAATGAATCAATCGTCTCATTGTATTTCAACTCCATCCCTAATTGATAAATGCATGTGCCATCAACTGAAATCGAACTAGTCGTATCCGTGAAACCAAAACACGTCATAGACCAACCGCCCGGCATAATCTCGACACGATGCGCCGCGTGTGTTCATTCGGCGTTGGAGTTTGGACTGCCAATTACGACTGTTCTCGTTCCAAAAGCATTCTGTTGGAAGAACTAGAGGGGTAAGGCTAAGATCTTACGGTATGATGCAGCAATCTGACCGAAGTATTAGTTTTGTTCCGTACGTCATAGGTTGCGACCTGCCCTTTCCACAAACAACATCTGTTTTCATCCGGAATACAAAAGTGTAGAAGATTCAACAATGATGAACTCCGGTACCCGTTCGATTGTTCTCCTCCTTGCCTGCCTTGTCGCAACCACCCACGGATTCTTCCAGACGGCGGCCAAGAAGGCTTCGGCCAAGGTTTCCCCCTTCGCCCAGGAAGCCATCGATATCTACGGAGCCAAATACTCGTACGATCGGGCGCCTCGTCAGGACAGTATTTTCGACTCGATTTCCAGGGTCGGTGTTCCCACGACGGACATTGATGGAACCAAGGTTTTGAAGCAAACCGAGAATTCGGGAAAACGAATCACCGACAGGACGGAAAAGGACGTCGCCGCAACCTTCAACGCGATTGCTGCCGTCTACGGTGACGAGCGGGCGATCGAAATGGTCAGGATTTTCCCCATTTGCCTGAGTTTCGATCCCGCCGCGTTTTCCGCAACCTTTGGCGTCTGGAGCGAAATTTTCGGGGACGAAGAGACCAAGGACATGGTTTCGCGAAACCCCGGATTGCTGGCCGTCCAAGCCAAGGATGCCGGAAAGAATACCGACAACACGATGGCTTTCTCCTACATCGTAGCCGCTACCCGACCGATCGGTATCTTTGGACCGGTCGGCATCCTGGGCCTTCTTTCCGTCCCCGTGATCGAGGGCACGACCGGCATTGCGATCAAGCAACCATTCTTCGAAGCCCTGGGCAGCATCTTCTAATTTTTGGAAAGTGAATCAACCGGGAACGCGCAGGCGTGTTTTGAGAGATCGATGAAACTAAACATATACTCGAATAGATATTATTCATTGGATATTGGTTCTCGCACCCTACACCTTTCTTTTCCATTTGTTGAATGAAAGACTGTGAACCGTCGAGCAGGAAAGTAGATTGCATACAAGTTTTGGCGAGAGAGAGAACAGCACTCGGTGTTACGCTCCCTGATACCACATTTTCGTTACCAGGTTTGCCGTTACTAATGATATTTCAAGGAACCTTTCCAGGGATCAAACTCGGTGGCTAACATAGAAATCTGTCGTTGACACTTCTGCATTCAGGCCACACTACCGATAACCCATTTTTGATATGATTGAACCGTAACGCTGCATGTACTCCTTGACAAATATGAGACATGGGCATCTCGTACCACTCGTTGAGGTCGACAATGCCGTGATGACTGCGTTGTGCAGCAACTGACATTAAATTCTCTTCAACACATGCATACGATGGCGCCATTGTGAAAGATATGAGACCTTGTATCAGTGCTCACACTAGTCATTTATTTTGTCTCTAGTTCAAAGATCTTAGCTTTTTCCAATGATCCTGTTTCACGCAAACCGGAACAATGAACAACCGGAATGAACCGATGTATCAGGCAAAACACGAACAAATCAACAACCCTAATTTGCATTCGAATGGGTAGGTTCTTGTCGAACTGTTCATTTTGGAACGAGACGTAGTCATTCTAGTGGCATGCGGCATTTCGTCGGCAATTTGTGTGAAGTAACTTAGTGCAAGAGCCCTACATTTCATAAAGAAAGGTGACTGCAAAATTTGTTGTGATTCCAATCGTGTATGTATTCCGATCGATTATTGTTTCTTCGTAACACCAAACAAGAGCAGGTTTCATAGGTTGCCTCTTCCAGCAATGTTATTCTTCATCTGAGAATAGCATACCTGACGATGTCCTCCCATTTGGAACATTATAACGGATGGATTGCGGTTCTTCCGTCGTGACAAGCTTTTTTCTACGTTCCATAATCATTGTCGACCAGTCAAGCACTGAAAGAATCCGACCCTATCCATCGTTTGCTGCGTATTTTAAATGCATGCATTGCTTATGACGGGTAGCCAGACATCTCGAAGGAAGCAGTATTATTGCGCTTACGATAAACGAGTGATACTGTAAAGAACATCACATGTCAAATAAAGTAAATACTTCGTATTATTTACTTGTATTTCGTAATACCGGTAACCTTACCTTACTGATACAATTCTTGGTCGATGGTAAAGCTTACTTGTATGCATACTGGGTACGTGTTGGCACGAAGTTTTTATAAATAATTCTGTAATCCTCAAATCGAGAGAGTCGAGTCACTTAGTTTTCTTCCCACGTGTTATTCTCGAAGGTTGCATTATCGTACCGTAAGATTACGGTACCGGTGTTGTGCCGGTAAGGTTTTTACCTTACGAGTAGGTAACTTACCTACCGATAGGTTTTTCTTACGTCGCCTTTTCATACGGTAGGATGATGATCGGAAGAGAATGCATTCTGCAATATCGTTACAAGCACAGGATGGACGCATTTGAACCGATCGAGTGAGATATGCTGACTGATGCCGCCAGTGAAAAAAGAAAGTGATATTTGTCGGATTAACAACTGAAAAGATCTGTTTCCCTGTTCAATAATTGCGTCGACTTATAGGACAAATCCGTGAACGCGTCTAAACTGGAAGAACGTCAGGCACAATCCACACAACAAGTACTTGTCTCACAATGGTGAATGATACGTACCCCCGTCGCTCATCCGGAAACACCCATCCACGAACATTTAGACATCGTGGTTCTATGAAAGAAGTTGCCTCGATGTGTTTTGTGATGATACTGATGGTATTTCTTGAGTCACAAGTGAATGTACATGCCTTTGTGCCCGAGCATGTCGCCGTACCAAGGATTCATCGCCAACCATCTTTGTCGTCACCTACATCATTGTCTAGCACGGAACAGGAGGGAATCTTGGATCGTTTTACGAGTCCGAAAATTGACGATCCCGCCTTACCGCTCACCGAGGCTGGTATTGCACAGGTAGTCGCCCCGACTCTTCAACTGATCTGGTTGGCCTCTGCTCGATCCCCCTTCCCTTCATGGACGACTCCGATTTACGACTACACGTTTGTTCCCCGGGGAGCTGTCTTGGCTCCCACATTAATTCACGGGGCTGGGCTTGCTTGTTGTTGGATACTGGGCTGTTTAGCAGTGAAGGGTTACGAGCAAGAAAAATTTGAGGCAGATCTGCCTGAGGTAGTCCTATCGACCATAAAGGCGGGAGCATTTGCCTGTGGACTACTTATTATGGGAACGCAAATAGACTTGTATCAGGAAATGGGCGGTTACGTGCAGTTTGGCGATTCTCCGGAAACAGATTTGAGAATAAATCTTGCCTTGATCGAGCTTATCAATGACATATTTTTTGAAGCTACGACGCTATTGTCATGGCGAATACTACGCTCAAAAGTGAATGGATGGTAGCGAAACGAAATGAAATGAAAGAAGCCCGTTGATAAGAAAGGCCCAATTAAATTAAGTTATTCTCTACCGTGCTGTTTTTGTTTTCCGCCGTCTCCGCATATGGCTTTGATGATTATTTTGTGGTGGTTGTTGCTCGTTCTCAGCATTACCTAGTACAATTTTGTCACCTCCTGTCGGTCGCACGATGCGACGAGTGGAAGTGAGTGGATGAGTTGTGATCACGGCAAATTCTGCAGACCAAACCAAAAACATTTCCCATGCGTCGTCGACATCAGATAGACGCGTAAGAATTCCATCAACAGGTGCATGTTTATGGTTGTGGTAACGGTTGTGTCGCCATCGCTTCATTACTGTCGAGTCTTTGCAAAAAACGTATAACACCGCTGCAAGAAATACCACCCACGCAACGAAGACAGCAAATGTATCGTGAAGCCCCTTCTTCACTCCGAAGTCTCGGTTTTCAATGGTCCCGATGTGATTGGATTTCACACCCTGTTGGATTGGATCTCTTGAACGAAGAGCTTCCGTAATTGCTTTCGACGTAACTCGCTGCATTTGTCGCAAGTTATCCCAACTGTTATCTCTGTTTGCCCTTGCGGAGGTCTTCACAATTGTTACCGCTCTTTCAAGTCCTGATGTGACCAATCTTGCAACTTTCTTCCGCCTTTGCTTTTCCGTATCCACTTTTCGTCCATCGTCCGGTCTTTTCAGGCCAATAGATTTTCGACGCAAGACCCTTAACAATTGTGTTGCAACCTCCTCTGGATCTAGCGTGTCGTCATTCATACTCTCAAGTATCAACCGCGACGGCGTATCCCTATCGTTGGCATAGTCAGAATCGGGTGGACGAGAAACAATGTGTCTGTCATCATAAAGATCGTGAATGGAATCAAATGTTGGACCTTGATCACGTCGCGAAATGCAAAGAATTTCAATTCCAAGTTCGACTAGGATGTTCGCTTCCGGGGTGCAAAATATGAGCGCAGCGATTGTGTTGGGGTTTCGGATGGCACTGTCAAGTATGTTTATCGATGTCTCTTGATGAATAAAGGAGGGAACGACAGTTGGAAAGTAGATATTTGCTTGCGCTTCATCTTGCATCACAAGCCAATTTACTTCGAACGCAACAACTCCATTCTGACATGATTCACGATCAAAGAGACATTCATCGTATCTCTCTAACGACTGTTTTGTCAAGGTTAGCGCCCTTATCAATGAACGAGTCCACTTTGCTGTAACCGATGCCGGAGGTGCAACCATGATTGTAGTGACGTTCCTTTCGGAGTTCCAAGATGCTGTCTGGTTTAGGCAGCGAGAGCAAGGAGATGAGAGAGGCTGTATGTTGTGCAAAAAATTCCTATATCCATGTCCAACAAGGTGATTGATACTGTTTGGATCTGTATTATCGTCGTCGTAAGTCGAATGTGATTCCGGAAACAATGAAGTCGATGAGGAAAGGGGAGTATCAAGAGGAAAGAGATCCACTAGCATGGCGACCACTGACTGAGGTTGAAAAACCTCCAGGGGCGATTTCAATCGCTTTAGCTGTTGAAGTCCCAAAGAACGCCGCATTCGATTCGCCTGTAAAAAAGCACCCGTTAATCCCAAACTGCCCAGCCGTTGCAGAAATATTTTATCAATCCGATCTATCGTTGATCGCTTTTGAGAGAGACTCCATTGTGGATCGTATTCCATCGCCATTGCCAATGTCTCATGCGAACCAATCGCAATCGTCGGTAGCATCTTAATTTCACTATAGAGCAAGCCACCAAGAAAGCTGGCATCCATAATAAGTACAAAATCAAATCTTCCATTTTCTAAGGTATAGCTTGCGTTGTTCAACGTTCCGACGCCATTCGGTCTAGCTTTGGAGGTGATAAAAGCATCGACTTCCCGCAACAACACTCTGAGAACAGAAGGTGCTATATCAATCGCACAATGGTGCAATGGATGAGGTGCGTGGCAAATATTGACATCGCTGTATTCTTCGATTGTTAATTCGACAAGGAGAAATGAATCTTCGGCACGTTGAAGGAGGTCACCGTGTGGAGGAATTCCCGCGAGCACTTCCGACCGTATCTTATCCGCCGTCGATTGGTGTTTGCGGTTCTTTTCAATCAAGTCTTCTTCGTGTGTCATGACGAATATGGTAACATCAAGACCAGCTACGAGTAATCCAGAGGATAGAGTGACTATCTCTTCGTGAATAGGGTGGTTCTCCATCAATAACATGACCACACGATACGGAGGATTGTTTTCTTCGTCTGTCGGAATCGTTGTGACCGCGCGAACCACATCGCGGTTCTCTTCGACTTTCTTCTTCCTTTTCCATGACGGAAAGGAGGAAATGCGTCTGAGCAGGCCGTTTTGATGGTAGATCGCATGATGTATTTTCATGGAGCCAATCTAACATCGATGGAATAGGATGATTTCCCCTCTTCTTTCTGCCAACACCAAAGGGTAGTCCATCGTCGCCTTCGCCATGGTTGCTCAAATCCCGCTCATGAGTAGCAAAAAAATGGCCTACACAACGTCGGTATATTGCTTGTGGTTCAGCCTGTTCAGCAGTAGCGGAAGGTACTAGTAGAAAGTGTAGATGGCAGGTCGGTAGATGCAATTCAAAAAGAACCACATCGAAAGTAGCGACAAGAGCATCGTTCTACGCCGGGTGAACCATTTGTAATTCCTGTGCATAATTGACTTCATTTCCTCTGGATGACCTCGTCGTGATAGTCACCAATTTGAGAACCTGAGATACTCTGAGCTTATTTTGGTGTTAGGGCAGGGCTCATGAGCAACAGGGATATCATTGCTGCAAAAGAATCAAAACAAATCAAGTATTTTCGATCATTTTCGCTTTCTGTGTGTTCAATAAGATCTGGTGCCTGTGTGATCGAAAAATTTTCGTGGGTTGAAGGTTGAGGGTGTAGTTGTTGCCATACTGTACGTGTGCTGTACTAGTTGCCAGTTTTTGGAGTTCGGAGGAATCCATGACATTTTTCATGCCACAGCAGCGTCCGGATTTCAGATCATTTCCGACAGTCTCTTGCTTCTGAGAAGAACACAATAATAAATAATAAATGGAAGTACTTGCTTCCTTTGTGTGGTATAAACATGGTTACTGTTTATTGGTTCTGAATTTGGTTATCCAAGTTACATACAGTAGGATAGATGTCCTGCGTGTGATAAAGTAATGCGGTGTAAAACCTCTGACACCTTGACTGCTTTCGAGGGGTGGAGTCCTCTAACTTTCAGCCCTCTTGATTGGTGTACCTGTTGAATTTTGTTTCTCGTACTGACCACAGAATGGGGCAATCTTCAGAACAAGATTTGCTCCTCACCAGCACTAGTACGAAGTAGTAAGTTACAGTGCGCTTTCTGCTCCAATGCCTGCAGGGGAACATTTCCGCAGAGTCTACAGCTTTCCTGACACTTTATCAAATATCCGTTGTCTGTTTTCTGTTTCTTGTGCCCAGTGGACTTCACATGATGGCAAATTTGAAGAATATACCCGCCCCGAGGAAAAGCAAAGAAGTAGCACATTTTGCTGAGTAGCTCCGGCATCATTTCACATGCGCTTCGAAACGCTTCACCCACAGCCCACAGATTACTGAGAAGCTTCGAACAAAAGAAACAAAAGCGTTGACCACCACCTAATCCTGCATTGCATGCATTGCAGCGTCAAAGTTGAAAGGTGTGTCAGAATTCTATGACTTTATTTTATTTTCTCTATTTGTCTTCTGTGTCTGTATTTTTTGTGTGGTCAAAGTTGTGTACAGTGATTCGCAACTACGTGCCCATACCAATTCAATGTGATTGGTTAGAAGCTTTTCATGCACCGCACCCCGCTCATGGTCGTTTTGTGTCCCGATCTCGTTTCGCAGAACTAGAGGTTGTACCTTCCCAGATGGCACTTTTGCTAGGCAAGACTGGCAACTCCTCCACGACTGCACCGCTACCTTTCGCAGTAGCGCTCTTCTTGGCAGGTTTCTTCTTAATCTCGTCAACCGTCAATACTTGTCTTGGCTCCTTAACAATCGGTGACGATTCGTATTCCTGCTCTTCCTCTTCTTGCTCTTCTTCCATGCTCCCATTGATTCCCTGTTTCCGATCTTTGTCACCACTACCACTGGTCTCGACTAGGGTGTCAAAAGCGGTGTTGCGAATGACTTCATCAGCCAGAACATCGCGACGAACAGTGTCGCACAGGACCGACAGGCGCAGTGTGCCCTGAAATGGATCTTCGATCGAGTATCCAATTTCATAAACACCAAACATCAACCAACTCACTAGAAAGATGGCTGGTGCAGTGAATAGTTCGAGGGATTTTACGAGACAAAATGGCAGAGTGAAAAGCCAAATGCTCAATGCGCGTAGGGAATGTCTGGCATAGTTCAACGGAACAGCGGTTTGGTGGATACGTTCGCACGATCCAATGCTGTTGCTTAGCTTTTCCACTTTCGAAATCAAAGTCAACCGTTCACGGGATGTAAAACAAGGTCCGTCCGGTATCGATCGAATTTCTTGCGCCATACGATCACATACCCATAGTGGTCGGTTTTGTGACCTAGCACATGATTCCATTGCATCGGGGGGCAGTAGTCTCCAAGGTAAGGTTCGTTTATCTACCCAATAGAGTGGGCGTCTCTTTCGTCGCGATTTCCCTTCTTGTTCTTCCTGAGTTGCGACTGCTGCAAGCTCCGGATCAAGATCGTGAGCGGCCTTGTCTTGGTACAACACGATCGAGTTTTCGGGATCCCGGACGTTGTCGACGTCGTCTACACGATACATGATGAGATTCGGTCTGATTCTGTGTCTCAGCAAGTACGGAAAGGCCGCCAGCAGGCGTTGAAGGCGTCTCCTCTTCGCTCGACCCATTTCATTCTCGTACAAGTTTATCATGCGATACATGTCCCGCGAAAGATTGATGATGTTTTCCCATACCTTCCTTCCCTCAGAAAATCGCTGATAAGCTGAGTTCGTTTTGAAGACAAGCAAAAGAGATAGGGCCGAACTCATCAGAGAGTGAGGAGTGCTCGAAAGACACATTATGTCGGCAACGGAAGGATTCACAACCAGCAAATGGCGATATAACATCGAGAGGAACCCAGCCCAGCAGCTCATGAAAAGAACCGGTCCACGAATGGCCCGCAGGATCGCCGAGTTGGGAAGTGATAATGTGTTGTGCCACCAGTCACTGGAAACAGAAAGAGGAAGTGTGGGTTGAGATTGCAGGATCCAACACCCAGAGGACCGCGCAAAATTTCAATTCAAGATTACATACCGTGATGAATAACGATCGGATCGGGCGACACCTCCAAGCTCTTCGGCTTCTCTCATTCGAACTTCGTCGGCATGCCTGGATCTTGTTAGAGACCCACGGGACATCCACGACATCCATCGACTGCGATCTTCCTCTGTACTTTTCTCTTTCTTGCTTTTCTTCTTCAAAGATATCGATGACTTTCAATCCAGGGAAGCCGTCATTCGTGTATTGGTTGTTCGAACTTCCTGCCACACGTGCAACGATCTTTCTTATGCTGAGATGGTTCGATGACGTTGAGGATGTTGTGAACAACGGTGAAAATGCCAAGCAACTCTTGTCTTGTATTTGATTATGAACGGCGATGAAGAGGATACAATAATATGATGCCAACAGTGCCATCCGAAATGCCGATAAATCATTGCGCGGCATAGAACGTCGTACACGCCGTGATTTAGAGGATGTGGCACAGCTCGTGATCGCCATTGTCGCCATTGTTGCCATCGTTGCTGCTGTAAAGAGTTATTTTGTGATTCCACTGCAACTGAAATTATGTCTGCGAAAATATTACGATTCGTTTTTGATTACACGATCAAATGTTGTGATACAGGCAGTAGCTGCGACAGATGATGAGAAGCCGATTTCGTTCCAAACAGATGAAGCGAAACAATACGAACAATAACTATGGAGACAGATTTGTCGGAGTTGAGCGGGTAGATTCAAGGGGGACGTTGAGTCTCGCAACAAAAGTGATGTCGATAGATTCATGCTAGATTCATGATGGGCCTTTAGATTCGTTGGATGGGAAAACTAGCCCAATGGTTGCGCAATAACCATGTATCTCCGTGACAAAGGTGATGATCTTTTCTGAATGCGTCAGCTGTTGGCTACCCAAAAATGGCGATACAATGATGTATCGATGGTATTTTGGAAATTTTGGACCAATCAGAAACTAAAAGAATTGTAACAAGTTGTGCTCCTAATAGCAGAAGAACCAACCCATGATCACCCCATTGCCGACCCGCGACCATGCGACGTCAGCACAATTATTCTGACGTCCAACCGTCGTACGGTACGTGAAAGAGATACGGATTGTTCCTTTCACGGCCTGTTTTGTCGAATGATCATTCGTGAATGAATTAGGCACCCGTAAAATGTAGGATAGGATAACCGTTATTAACGCACAGAAGGCCGCACGCCCGATTGATATCTAAACAGTTCCTAATTTTCGGATTGCCATTTTCCATTCACGGTTGTTTTATTTTGAGAATGATCATTCGTGAATGAATCATCGTGAGTTTCGCGGATGGGCTTCAAAAGGATGTTCAACATGAAGAATGTGATCGAAGGAGTCAGATCTTCGGGAATTGTACTTCGTAGTGCAAGTATATACGAAGTACGAAGTAAGGTTACGTAGTAACTTACGCAGTACGAAGTAACCTTACTTCGTAATACTTCTAATAGTTGACGTTCCCTCCCAATTCACATACCGATGCGACCTAACTCAGGCGTTCTCTAGTACAGCAGGATTCACGTAACGTACGTAGCCGTTGTCATCATCATCCTCGATCCATGACACTACAGAATGATTGGATTTCCATCCCATCCCCCACCTTCCATCCCATATCATATACTACGTAGTACACGAAAAAGTGGAATTCGAGCAAAATGGCAGCAGTCTTTTCAACCAGATTGTCATCTCTCATTGTTTTATTGGTATCCGCAATACCGACAGGTCTCTCCTTCGTGACAGAGACAGGTATTGTGCGAAGTGTTTCTTCGACGCCGCCGGAATGTATGAAGCGAAAGAGGCAGGATGCAAGGTTCTTGTCGATGTCCTCGCCTTCGTATGACAGTGGGATGCCGGAATGGGCAAGTCGACTGATAGAAGAATCGAAAGAAACTGCATCATGTGCGAACTTGGTGCTATCGGCTGTGCTGCTCTCCCCAGAAAAGGTAGAGCCCGAAGACGTGGTGATGATTTGTGACGAGATCGACGAGCTCTCAACGTCGTCAAGCAGCAGCAGTCTACGCATCAAAGCTCTGGAGGCAAGACGCTACGAATTCCTAGCAAAACTAATGCAGAAGGATTACGATGCATACGTTGCAACAGCTAGCTTTTTGAGTCCGAGTCGGATTCCTCGCCGACAGCTCCCCAATTTGCAAGACGTCACCATTGACAAGAATGCCGTCCCCAAAGATTATGAGGTGACGGAGGAAGAAGGACTTCAATTGGTCGCTGATTGTGAACTAGAACCCATGAAATTCAACGAAAGCATTCTTGATAAAGTTTTGCTGTCAATTTTCCGAAAATTGGTCGAGAAGAATACGAACGGTGTTGCTTCAGACAAAAAGGGCATCGAAGGCCTTCTGGAGCAGGGAAGAACTTTCATGCTCCAACCCGGACAAACTCCCGAAGCGCAACACAAAATGGTTTCCGATACCCTTGCTGGACTGATGACCCCGGTTTTACCCCCATTTTATCGTATTTTTATGTCTGGCATTGTTCCAGATATAGGGACCAAGTGGGATGGGAAGCAGATTGGACCATGGTTTTACGCTCCATGGTTAACAACGATAGTGACGCCAACATTCTTTGGCTTTTTGGTTGGGCCATCGTACCCTAATCGCCGGAAGGATGGACACTTGGGAGGTCTAGTTGTCGAGAAGTGCAAGTTTCTCCAAGAGAGTGGGTGCAAGGGTTTGTGCTTGCATCAATGCAAGTTGCCAGCCCAACAGTTCTTCCAGGAAAACCTGGGTTTGTCCTTGACGGTGAGTCCAAACTTCGTGACACAAGAATGCCAATGGAGTTTTGGCGAAACTCCCCTTCCACCTTCTGAGGACAAGAGTTTCCCGAAAGGATGTTTGGTTGGCTGTGAATCTAGAAAAGCACTCGCGGCTTCGGGGTCGACTGCAGATGCTTGCAACTAAAAGTTCATGGTCAGTCCGAAGAGCACTTGAGTGTTGCATAATTTAGGAGCGGTTGAAGACTGAAACCAAAAACAAAGATAATCCACAACATAATCTTTGATAGAGGACATGAATTATGATTACTGTTGATGTTTTTGTCATGAAATGCTATGATTGTTTCATATTTGAATGCTGCTGCCCTGTCAACCACCACATTGACGGCAACAGGAACTTCAGCAGTGATGCAAGTACCTTGGCACTTAATCGACCTTGCTTTCTCCCGCATCAACTTACTAAGAGTTGCTTCGTCCCTTGCGTACAAGTGATGATCTGTCCATCGCCTGTAAACCTTATTCGTAAAAAATAACAGGAACTGTGACTACAAAGAAACTGCGAGAAAAAGTGCTGACGTTGTGCATTCGGCATTGTTTCAAAATCTTAACCTTATAACTGAACATGATGATTACTCCGCAAGATACTACGGTAAGCCTTACTTACAACAGAGTAGCATTGCGCATAACTCCTGACTTGACACCAGACTCTCTCTCAACAAAAACCTGATACAACATCAACAACAACAACAAAAGTTTGAGTTTGCATCCTTTACACGCTGCATTTAAATACGAAGTTATGCTTTCGATCTCGAAAGGCACACGCCCATGACATGGCATACAGCGCTCCACTTGCACTTTAGAAATCAGAAATAGCCGCCATGGGCGACTTTTTCGCAAACAAACTCTGGCAAAACGAGGTAAGAGAACAAAGCGTAATTGAGTCTTATACGGTCGAGGCTGAAATAGTCTTGCTGAACTTCTTTTGAATTATAAAATTGAATTCAGTTGGTACAGCGACGAAGTACCGTTTTATCTTCGACAAGCAGAACAAATGTCGTCGGCATGATGCCAGTCTCTGCACGTACAGTGCAATCAATAATTTTGTATTCTGAATCTATCTTTCTCCTTCTGCAATGGAACGCAAATGTAGCCCGATTTCGCCAAGGATGACGAAGATGGAAAAGGAGATAATGCCGATGGAGAAAACGAAAACAATGAAATTCAATACGGGGCTCACCACGTGATAGCTCTCGTCGATTGTCATCCCGACATGTTTGAAAAAAGGAAAAGCACAACAGATGAAAACTATGAGAAAGTTCCTGAAGCAGCACCGATCGAATTGTCCATAAAACTCATCCAAACGTTTCTTCAACTTACGATCGAACAAACTGTGATACGAAAAACGGGAAAACGCAACGGCGTAGGACTATTACTGTACAACACATCATGCAACAAAACTAAGCCAATAGACGAAACAAATGAAGACGACGACGACGACGACGACGACGATGATAAGATGGACGACGAAGACGATGGCGATGACGAACGTGGCATTGTCGTTGACCGCGATGAGTTTTCAGCACCAAGAGCAGAAACAACCGTCCACCGACTTTTAGATCTCGAACCACCCGGAATCAAACACGCAAAAACCCTTCAAACACTACTATCGGACGACCAAAAGAAAAGGAAAGCAGATCGCGATTTACGGGCCGAATTTTGTCCTTCCGTGCGTGATTTCGATCCACCCATTGCTCCTCTCCAAACCGCGCTCGAAGAGGCAATGAGAATGTTTTTGAATGCAAAGTGCGTTCGTGATCCGACGAAGACTGCAAAAAGCAAGAATGAATCCGATTCGAGATCGATTTGGGTGTTTACCAATCAAGCGAATCCATATGCGGATGAACAGAAGCAACTGATTGAGAACATTGCTAACTTGGCAAAGGAACAGAGGGTCAAAATTGTTGTATGGCCTCTTGAGCTTCCTTTCAATCACCAAGACAGTAGTAACAATTATGAAGAGGTCAAGGACAATGAATTCAACTCGACTTTTTTCGATTCGATGGCATCTGAATTTGCGTCAAAGCACGGTCAACTTCTTCGATCCGAGAGTCATATGCTGGAAGTTCTGACGGACAAAATTGGGAATATGAACAAAAAGCGACGCACATATTACGGACCTATGCACATTTTGCGCCGAGGAAAGAACACCAAAGAAAAGGATTCTTCTATTATGATCGACTGGTATTCTGTTGTTCAGTTGTCAAGGAGGCCTGGGAAGGTGCAAATAGACAAGGAGACAAAAAGGCAAGTGTTTCACTGATTGAACAATTGGAAACTGAAGGGACTGAAATGTTCGCCTCCTAGATTGGATTGGAGGCTTTTCCGTACAAAATCGATATTTGTTTCGTAGGCATTGTCCTCGCGTCAAGTTCTAATTCGTTATGTTTGCCGTTGGTCTGATCGCCCACAGGGAGACGATAAAGGTTCGGTATACTCTCGAGAAGGACACTGGTAAGGACGTGGCAAGATTTTGGAACAAACCAACCATCGAGCAACGGGAACACCAGCGAAACCAACCAGGCATGCGACGTTTTCGTCACTTTTTTAAGTTTGCCAACGAGCTTGTTCCGATGACGCAACAAGATATGGGGGCAATAAGGACCAATGCTAACGGTGACTGCGCCCCTGGATTAACAGTATTGGGATTCAAGTCGAGGGATGCCATTCCATTTCATCACTCTACTTCGAAAACATTCGTAATCTTTCCAAACGACACCGACGTGCAAGGAAGTGGCAACGCATTTGATCATTTACACGCTGCGATGCTGCGCAAGAATGTTTTAGGTGTGGGTGAAGTTTTGCACAATAGAGAAAATTCTCAAGCAAGACTAGTTGCGATCTATCCGTTTGAATCCACGTCGTATTTGCCTCATGGTATGTACGTGACAACACTTCCGTTCGAGGATGATATGCGGGCAGTTGCTCCAGACGCTGCTTCAATGGAGTGGGATCTGAAACAAGAACAAAAAAAGGAGTGGATTGGCACCACGTTTTCCCTTCAGAATCAACTCGACTCCATTGGGAGTAACGGAAGAGATGGATTTTCTGATGTCAATAGCCAGAAGCACATGCTCGGTAACATTGCGTCGGAAGACCTCATCAATGCAGCAATCAAATTGATGTGTCGCCAAAGTTTGAAGTCTTTCGAAATAGGATCAGACTTTGAAAATGCAGCGCTTACGGAGTTCTATTCTTACTTGAAAAGCGTTGCATTCAACACGGTCAAGGAGGAAATGAACTACGATACAACAATCGACCCAGAACTGGTTTGGGAGATTGCGAGGAAGGAAATTGAGACTTTCAAATCGTTCTTACCGATCGACGTTGAACAAGAAGCAACAGCGCCATCTCGAAAACGGGAAAGGAATAAAGTACCAGACACATCGGGGATTGATTGGGAGGAACTTCATAGAACAGACTGTGTGGGTAGTTGTAAAATGGATTTGTTGAAGCAATACCTTCGGTCTGTTGGACTCCCAACCTCGGGTAGAAAGAGTGATCTAGTAGAACGCGTTACGAGGAGTATCGAGATGAAAATCGACGACTGGCGACAGAGGATGCATAATCAATGCCCCGTGTAGGATGAAAGAAGAAGAACAAATTCGTGGTATGATATAATCATGCTATAAATTAAACCAATTTCGTAATTGTAATCTGGTATGTAAAGTATTTGAGCAACCCCAACCGAGTGATTAATTGCTATTCACGTTTAATGATTGTATAGGTTGTTGATTCTTGCGACTTCTGTGTCTTCACTGTTACCTTCCGAGTCACTGTCGTTCAATAGCGACTTCGTTTTAGCTGCTGATGGCGAAAAAAAATGTTTCTCGGCTTCGGCAAGTTCGTCTAGAAAACTACCCCAGTTGTCCCCAGCTTGCTCCTCATCTGGTTGTGGAGAAGGAGAAGGGATCTCTCGTTCTACTCTTTTACTTCTTCGTTTAAATGCAGGTCGCTTTTCTTCTCTTTTTTGTTGCCCGATGGCTGCCAGTTGGTCGTACATTTGAGCCAGAGGTGTGTGGGTGTATTCATCCTTGGAAGAGTTTGTTGCTGTGAACGAATTCGTACCTCGTTTCGACCTCGCACTTTTACCGTACTTCGAACCCTGAGTTTCCTCCGGAAGACGGGACATGTACTGCATCCCAGGGGCCAGCGCACTCTCATCGTCGGGGTGTTCTGCGCTTTCAAGATATTGGAACTTATCTTTGTCTCTGCTATATTGTTTGGATAGATCCGGATGATTCAGAATATTTTTTCCCTCATTCACAATCTCCGAACGATCACGCCGACGAATGTCCTGGTCGTAGACGTAGTTTGACAACGGAGACAAGTCCTTTTCATCTTTTTTCTCACGCGTTCCGCCCGTCATTCCAGTATAAGACGTGTACAGTGACTCGTCGTCAGATCCAAGAGAGTTAGATCTCGAACGATTCGGTGAACTAAATAAACTTTCTTGGTTGGAAAGAAGTGATTCAGGAGGTGAGAGGTTATTCATAACATTGGGAAGCACGAACGAAGGCTGTGGTGACGATGGCGATTCGTCATGGAGGACAGGGGTTCCAGGTCTGATTTCAGATTCCTCGCTTTCTTTCTTCTCCTCTTCAGTGCTCGAGAGCATCTCCGTAGTTTCGCGAGTCTCTATTGGAACGGCCTTGGATTTCACGGAATTGTTGTCAGTCTGTTGAGGAGCTTCAGCAATGGGTTCGTCATCTCTTGCAATGCTTTTTGAGATTGGAAGAGTAGCTTCAGAGGGGGATTCTGATAATGGCTCCGCCTTGGGCATAGAAACTTCTCTGCTTGTTTTCTTCAACTCGAGTTTTTCAGAAGATCCCTTCGGTGACCTCTGACTATGAACTCTCTTAGACGATTGAGCGGTTCCCATCTGCAGCAAAGATCCCCAAGTCCATTGTTTCGACAAAGACGGTTCGGAATCTTCCAAAGGAGGCGGCGGTGGCGGCGGAACATCATCGTCACTCAAGAAACTGTCGTTCAAATCTCCAACAGCAATCTCTAAATGATTGGAACCTGCTCCCATCATAACCTCACCCGGCGCCGGAGCTCTGGTATCAGCTGCCTTCTCAAATGTATGTCGTAAATTTACAGCTTCAACAGAAGGGTCTTCGATATCGTAGTCATCTCCTACAACAACCATCGCAGAAGCTTCTTCAGGGAGCTCTTCTATGGACTCTAAAGTGTTGACCGTATTCGGAGTGTCCGGAATGGTGCTTTTCTTCCTCCTCTTCCTCTTCTTTTTGGACGGTGATCCCTGCATCAGTACCGTTCTACTTTTCATTTCTACCTCAATGCCATCCCCCTTGTAAGGATCGAAATCATCATTAACTTCGTTCGTACTCATATGGTCTCCGCCATCGTCGGATTCCGATGAGCAATCATCAATGATTTCTACTACTAGTTCCTGGCCTTTCGTGGGTTTCTTCCGCTTTCTTCGGAGAAGAGAAAAGATTACGATCGGAATCAGCAGAACACATAAGGCTGCCATGGTTGCCCCGATGTAAGCGGCTGTTCTATTCGAACCTCCTTTTTTGGCTGACTGTTGGTCGATAATTCCGGAGACTTCGTCTTCGCTTTCCTCGTCGTTCCAAGGCTGCTTCTGCTGCTGCTGCTCCTCACCCTGGTCATCATCATCGTTCGTTTCGATTTCTTCCCAAGGACTACCAGCAACGACAGGTGTAGGTTTTGATCCAACTGAGGGTTGATCTGTTGCAGAAACGGGCGCATTTGTTGGAGCTAGTGTCGCCGTTGTCGTCGGCATTGCAGTGGGATTTGCACTGGATAGAGAAGACGGAGCTGTTGTTGGGGTTTCTGTTGCAAAGTTAGCAACTGTCAAGGCGTTGATCCTTCCGTATATGTCACCGTAGTAGATTGTGTTGCCGCTCTGAGTGATGGCAAATTCTGCCTCGACCGCATCCCGACACATTTGTTCGCTGATGTCTGCGCAACTATAATCCCAAAATCGCCGCCCTGTGAGCAAGTCGTACTGGCGAACTCGTCCATTTACAGTTTCGATCGCGTAGACAACTTTCCTCCAGCCTTCTGCTGCAAAGATACGAGGTTGTGACATGACCTGGCTACCCTGGTTGTCCCTCCAAACTTGCCTTCCGTTTTCGCTTTGAATGCAATAGAAGTCGGCGCTTACACCAGGAATCACCAAAAGTTCAGTTTCCAAATCCAAGGTGGGCTGGCTTTGCAATGCTGTACCAATCGTTGATGCACGAATCGCGAGAATTGTTTGGAAAAATATTAGAGACTCTAAAAAAATAGATACAACCAGCAGACCCACAACTAACGAGCAACAACACACAAGAGCAACACTCGTACACGACAGGAAAACAACTCACGCTGAGATGCATCTCGCGGATTGGTTGCGACTTGGTAGTTCCATCGCGGCAAGATCTCGCGTTCGCGGCCCGACGTGATCCCCGACAAATCACTTTTGCGATCACCGGTAAAACCACCAATGACTCCACCAGCGGCTCCCAGGAAGATAGAATCTCCGTGTACCAGGGGCTGTGCAATTGCACTGCGCGACCATGAGCTAATCTTGATAAAACTGTAGCCGTAGCCGTCGGGTGTTCCCGCCGACCCATCGTCTTCCATCTTTTCGTCGGAATCTCTCTTCGTCGTGGACATCATATACAAACCACCCACGCTTTCCGAAAAACCCGAGCCCCAGCTTTCTGCCACAATCACAATGTCGCCGTTTTGTTGCTCGTTTGAAAAGCCAGGTTTCTGTAGTGCAGGGGGTCCCAAAGGAACCACGCTGCCCGGTTCTGTAGCTATGGGATCGAAGGTCGCCACAACAAAAGCTCTTCCATTGCTTTGAACCCGAAGCACCGACAAATGTCCCCCGCCACTGTCGTTGTGAGTGACGTAGATTCCATTCTCGCCCACAACGGGGCTTCCTTCGATCCGCCCAGAAACCTCGACGCTCCACCTGAACGAACCATCCATGTTTACGGCGATGACTCGACTCTTGACGCTTTCGTCTTCGCCTTCGTCTTCCCCATCCACGGTATTGCCGTCTCTTTCCGTGGATCCGATCATTCCCGATTCGATTCCGACATCGGGAACGAACTTGTTGTCCACCACAGCGTAGATGACGTAATCATCGTTTAAATATTGTGCCCCATCTCCGTCTCCGGCCTGGTTATTTCCTTCACCGCTGGCAACGAGGAGTCCATCGTGTTGTTCCTTTTCGACAAACACTGCTCCCGATCGACACTCCATGGATCTTCCAACGAATCCTTCCGGGACGTAAACCGCAAGGGTCTTGACTTGATTTGTTGTTTGAATTACATGGAGACTTCCATCGTCCGCCGTGGCGACAATTTTCGTTCCGTCCCTGTGTGCTATGATTGCATTGCCCCTTCTCAATCCGCGTCCGCTGAGTCGACCGGATCCCTCCAACTGGAGCGACCATTTCAGAGTCGGCACGGGAAGCAATGCGGCACGGGCAAAGCGAAACGTGAAGCACGAGCCAAGGGACAGCAGGAAGAATGCTGTCGCGACTGCATTACCGAAT
Source organism: Pseudo-nitzschia pungens (assembly GCA_037355855.1). NCBI lineage: Eukaryota > Bacillariophyta > Bacillariophyceae > Bacillariales > Bacillariaceae > Pseudo-nitzschia > Pseudo-nitzschia pungens. The sequence goes on along the minus strand of CM074760.1, from coordinate 1,726,105 downwards.
GCCATCCTTCGAGTGATTCCGTGGTGAACGGTGTAATGTGGATCCGATCTAGGTTAGAACTCTTGTTCACGAAACTCCGATTCCGTTTTTCGTCGCGAAGAAGGACGCCGTTTGTGGTTTGCCAACTTTCTGCGACCTCTGTCGTGTCGGGAATCAGTGTGCACTTCCTTGTCTGCAACTGCCTGTAGAGTGGTTCAGCGATGGCCTCAATGTGGCACCAAGATGGCGAAAAGTCGTCGTTCTTACTTTTCTGTTTGTCCTCAATTATTTTTTATTTGCTTCTCGAACGATTCATGATCGTTCTAGAAAGGAGCAGTACGTCGTTGTATTATTATTTCGGAATACAGGGCCTGCCCATGTTATTTTTTTCGATCCGTGTTTTCTTCACAGTCACAGTATCCTTGTGGCTATCCTACAGGTATTCAATACCTGTCTTACGTACTAGTTTCTCACTACTTGTACTTTTACTAGTACCGGTGCCCCAATGTTTTATCCTTCTGAAAACGGATCATCGATCGTATTGGATCGTGTGCACAGTCCAATGCGGGAAGATAAACCGAATACTGCTTTCAGTCGAATCTGAAGTCCAAAAGATGACGCGGGATTGGCTTGCTCAAATTTGTAGTGTTTCACACGACTTGTTTGCCAAAAATAATAGGCGGTGAACGGAGTGAGACCGTTAAATGAGAGGTAGAAGAGTATCGCAACTTGGTGTCATACCTCTAATGATGAAAAATTAGCACTATCAAAATACAATTGCTTAATACTGGCCAATCCGATCAGATTTTAGCAAGGAATATGGAACAAGGACCAAAACCCAATCGTTTTTGTCCATTGATGCCGAAATTTATGTCACCACAGTAACTTACGACTACCTTACAGGTACGAGTATGTACTGTATTTGGAAGAAGCTACGCAGGATTTTTTTTGCGGGGAGACAACCCAGAGCAAGACGGATCCCTAAAGAAGACACATATCATGCCCTCCGAATCGATCGATCCTTTTGTACCTCCAGGGGCCCCAGGGGACTATCATTTTTCGTTTTCTTAGAAGTACGGTATTAGTGTATTCAATAGCGTCCGAACAGTATCTCCGGTAGACTCACTGTGTGCCAGCACCTCGTGTGCTGCTGTTGCTGTTGCTGTTACTGTTTCTCCGCATATTCTTGTCTACTGGCAAATATCTTGTTATTACTGCTACTAGTACTACTACTATTAAATCGTTCAATGGCAGCATTTGGGTGATATCTGATTCTCCATGAATGATAAGAAGGAGAATATAGATTGCAATGGAAATCCATGAACTCTAGTTTGTTGTTCTAGACAAGCAGCATTACTACTATCCATAAGACAACATAAAGTCTTAATGACCTTGAACAACCCAATTGATGTAGTTACATCATGACAGATGTGATTAAAAAAATAATTATGCTGTCCTCTTCAGTTACTTTTCAAATTCAATTGATTCTTTTAGTAACTTGTACTTTGCTGAACACGACAGATTTCAATGTGGAGGGTAGAATATATCTGACCATTGTGGTCCAACTGATCACAGTGAAATGTTGTGTCTTCTTACCCTGACCATTGTTCTTGACTGTGTCGAGAGGGGATGCAATACCGTAGTAGACAATGCATACAGTAGCAACTTTCTTTGCTGCTTCTCAGGACGTACCCGTGAAAAACTATAATGAATCACGTTTACCATAATGAATCATGTCGAGTGACAGCATCTTTGCTTTTTGGAATATCTCCTTGCATACACCACCTCTGTTCAAAGTAAAGACATCCTCTGTTAGCTAACACTCTACTCTACAATGCTCTATATTCACTTTTAAACAACCTTGCTTATTCTTCCCTTAGTAAGCTCTCGAATACAGAAATTGGGCCGAATTGTGTGTTTTCGAGTGACAGCATCGAGCCGGCATAGTTTTTCGGCTTGCGTGCATGGTTTCCCAGCTTGCGCGCAGTCGAAAGAACATGATAATATTATTATTATGATTTATACCGTATGGTACATACATACAAAGAACAACAATTTTCAGACGTCAAGATGCTGTCACTCGATTGTATGGTCGCGTGTAGAAAATGTACCAGTGTCTACATTAACCATGATGGATCAATTTTTGGCAATTTTTCGAAAAAACCACTAACTACAGGGGGCCAAAGCTATGGATGTAAGTCACTGATTTCAACAGGAGTTGTTGCAAACAGTCGGTTTATAGTGTTTACGAATAGGTTGTAACTTTCGTTGAGGAGGTTTCCGTTACTGGGAGGAGGTATTTGGTCAGATAGTGAGGCAACAATCTGTCACTCCGACGTGATTCATTTTAGTTTTTCACGGGTACCGGTACATACCGTACTGAATACCTTACTCAATACTGAATAAGGCTTAACTTGCCGTAAGATCTGAATTTTACTTGCATGCTCAATGCTCAATGCACTAATGATGTTCACCGGTACCGGTATGTTCAATGTTGTGCACCACACACTCAATACTGAATACGTCCGTACGTACGTAATTACTGTACCCGCTCATTGTGGACTGTCAAACTTCTAACTGTAATGTATTACTCACTCTGTACTGTACGGTAATCTTACGTGTGATGACATCATCTTGATCGCTGCCGGATCTTTGACTCTTGCTATGTACTTTGAGTAATTAAGGTTAGTTATTAACCGGCAGTGAAAGCGACAGCTGTTGAATGATGAAGCATCAGCAGATCTTCACAGGTAAGGTTACCAATTTAGAAACAGAGGCAAAAACATCCGAACAGACAACACAAATCCCTCGTCGCCTCGTATCCCAGTCAACGCAAAAGCACTTTAGCCTACAGCAACAGCAACAGCAACCAGATAGTGCCCTGTTATCGCACAGCACAGCCATTCGCCAAAACAATATCAACAATCCACAAGTCGCTTGACACCCTCGCTGATCGTGACCCATGGCTTTGATGTTTTTTTTCTCTCCGTCTTCAGAAAGGGATCATCGATAACGCAACAAGCATTGCTTGGTTTCTTTTCATCAAAATGAGTGTTCGGGTACCCACTACGTTCGCATTTTGCACCACGACAATAGTCCGATTTGTATCATTGATATCACTCTACCAGCACATGTGCTTCATTCATGCCTTCCATTGGCCGTGCTCGTCGCCTTTGGTAACAGGCGGAAGAGCTAAGTTGTCACTAACCCAAGTGAGAAGAGCAATGACAACAGTCAAAAATTTTCCAGCGAATTCCTACATTGATTCAACAATACTCTATCCATGGTCGTCGTCCTCGTCCTCGTCATCATCTTTGGCTGCCAACAATGTTTATGGGAGAGGGGCTGATATTTGGCCAGAATCAAATAATGATGCCATCGAGCTCTCGGATTCCTTTCCCAACGGTAATGTTCCGTATTCTGCCATTCTTGCGATCGAACAAGACGACATGGAGTCGATTCACCAACAGGTGCAATCCTCTACCAGTGGCATCGACAATCGAACCGACAGCAAAGGCTCTCGCACAAAACAATACATCAAACGAATCCTCAGAATGGCAGCCTCCAAGGAGGAATTGGAGAGCGAGGGTAAGCTCGGATCGATTGGAAAGCTCCCTATCGCCATCGGATTGTTATTGCTGATGAGAGGCTTGGTGCGACCCATGGACGTGGCACTAGTCGCATGTTGGACAGCCTACTTTGTCATCCTGAACATGACGGCTCAATCTTCCAGAGATGGAGGGGCCCCAATACTGCCGGCCATCCCGCCCCAGGGCCATGTGCCTTCTATTCTGTCGAATCCAATGGGGATCCGGTTCGAACAGAGTGTACTCTACCAAAGGTGGCTCAAGCTAGGGGCATTGTTCGGCCTTGTTGGTCCACTGTTATGGTTGCTGACCACAACGATTGTCTTGCCATGGAAGGGAGCAGTCACGTTGGAACTTGAGTCGGCTCGGCTTGTAGGCAGACACGTATTTTTGCTGTGCTGTCAGATGACAACTGAAGCTATATCCAAACGATCACTGGTGAGCTAACGACCACGAGATGACTGAATAATTTTTTATTTGTTGGTCCGGCAAGCGATGTTTGCTCTGCTGACGAATGAAAGCAAACACATCGATCCGTAACACAGATTACCTCACCAGCATCAATATGTCATGTTTTTCTTGTCGTTTTTGACTAACCGCAGATACCACTGCCCCTGCGCATTCTGATTCCTGTAGCATACAATGCATCGCGATTGATTTATCTGTGGTCCTGGGCTACCAGCCTCACCGAAAGCACTATTTTGTGCCGAATAGGACAATGTCTTGGTATAGCTAATGCTGCGTATTGGGCCATCAATCTCTTTGCCTACCTGATTCCTATTGCTTCAATTCGATACATGAGAGCGCACTTCTTTGGGGTTGAAGCGGAGGAGGTGACAACGAGAATCGGGTTGGAGGAAACGGTGGGACTAGTTGCAAACAATAGTCTTTGATACCGATAGTGCCGTCGTCAGGCTAAGTCCCAAGTGGGATCATTTCTCTAGTTGAATAGGCACAGTGTATTCACTGATGCAAAGATCAGTCGTGAAGTGCATTGCGTATTATCTGCCGTCCTCGTGAGCTCTTAGGAATTACAGGACCCTGGTGCTGTTACCGATAGTTAAGATCGTTTGAAAACTTCAAACATTGTGTTTGCTAACGTCAAAGCGTTCCAAAGAACTAATGAAATGAACACATGCCAACGGCATTCTTTTCTTCTTGTTGATGGCTCTCAGCAAGATTCACATTACAAATTTGCAAATTAGTATAGATCAGCTATGTGCTTGAGCCCCGGGATGCGGCGAGGAAGCGCAAGAAGGGCCCATTGCTGGATTCTTTGCCACCACAGTTCCCTGTAGCTATTCACTGTGTTCCGTTCTCTGCCATGAAGCAACAGAACAAAACCCAGTTTCTCTCTCAACAAAGAGTAACACTTGGACTTGCGTAACTCACTCGTACTTCCGAAAAAAATAATGATCTTCTCTGCTGACAATTGAATTGAAAACTTGAGACTCATGACTGGACACACAAGCAATCTGAAGATCCTACCGTACATACCGTACGGACGACTAAGATTACGTGTACTTCGTAAATCTTACTTCACGACGTACGAGTAATGATGTACCAGGTACGTGTAGTCTTTGATCGTATCGAACTCCGAAGTCTGAATCGGAACGCTCTGTTTCATAGTTATTTCACATCTTTGCGGGTAAGTTACCGCAACACCGCAAGGCCAACCCATCCACTTCACCGGTACGGTACAGTGCAGTGCAGTGCATTTCAGTGCAGTGACGTCCAGTACGGCGGGGCATCGAAGCCCATACTCAAAACACAATGCCCTTTTCGAGGAGCACATCGACCGTAGCGTCACTGGTTGCGGCGACGCGTCGCCGTCTCACAACCAGTCCCTCTTCCTCTTCGCCGACTCCAGTCGTTGTTACGATACGGGCTCGGAGGACAGCACTGGAGACAATTCAATCCGGAATCGTATCAAGAGTTGATATACCAAGCACTGACAAAGAGAGTGTCGCATTTCGAAGTGGCGGGTCAAGAAGGTGGGGACATTGCGATGGTAGGAGCCATTCAGAGTGCACTGGAACGAAATCCAGACTTTCTTTCGTCTCCTGTCACTATCACTGCTCGTCTCGGATATCGAAGTGTAGTGGACGCCTCGAGTGTCGATACGAATGCCAGTGGAGGGAAAGGAGACGCAAGCAGCAATGCAACGATGACTGAGAACCAACCAATGTTTGGAGACGTGATATTAACCGAGCCTCTGGAGGAAGGCAAGAAGCGAACCAATGTGGCGTACGATACACCAAGCAATGTCGTTCACAATCTATCCGCTGACTACGTATTGCAGGCTGTCAAATCCTCTCCCCTGTGGGAACTCCAAGAAATGGATAACCTGAGGTTGGTGTTTTTGCTTCACAATCCCGAGGTTCAAGTCGTAGATTTGCTCAAGGAAGAACCCAAGGCAACAGCCGAAGCACGACAAGATTTCATTCGACAGCGATGGACACCGGCGATGGAATCCCTGGAAGAATACTCACATTCTATCAATGTAAGCAACAGCGCCGACAAACCGCGACAAAAAAGTCTCCTTTCCTTTGGAGTTTGTAGCAATGGCCTGGGCATACCAAAGGCCGATAATCATCCGATGCACTTGGACACCGAGCTTGTCATTCAAGCGGCTAAAACCTACGATGGATTCTCCACAATCCAGTTACCGGCGAATCTGTTAGAGACGTGTGGATGGGAAATGGCGAGAAAAATAAAATCGGAAACGCAGTCGTCCGCTGTAGACGTTGTAGCCATGAGACCCCTCACGTGCTACCCGGATTTGGGAACTGGATCGGGTTATCCGTTTCGTCTGGTCGATTATGCGTTGCCTACACTCGGAGACGACTCGTCTGGTGCGGACACACTCCAGCACGGTACTCTCGGGGCAACTCGACAGTCTCTTCGCTATACGAATGAAATGGCAGGGATTCCGGCCATTTATCAAATGACACTTCAGGCCGCGATGGCACATTTCGATGCCGAAGAACTGCTAGAACTGAAGCAAGAGCGCGAACTGACCATGGAGGAACGAGAGACACTGGATGGGTGCAAACTAATGCAAAGCATGATCCACGACCTTGATAATCAGCTGGCCGACATTCGGTCGTTTGCCGCTCACGAAGATGAGCTGTACGGAAGAATCATTCCTCTGATTCACGACACATTTGAATTGATGGATGATACAACCTCCGACGTGTTACAGGTAAGAATCCTAGCCGCTTGCCATGGCGAATGGAACAGTTGCTGGTCCTAGTCTTGCAATGCGTCGAAACACTGCAATCTGCTTTCGTGCGACTAACTTCTTGTTCTCGTGGCGATGTTCCCAACAGGCTTATTTTGCGGCGTACGCTGTTGCGGTGCGGTACGCAATTGCGACCAAGACAAGAGAGGTGCTGAAGGGAGGAGAAATGGGAAGCAAAGCAAGCACCGGGATCACGTATCCCAATATTCCGCAGGGCATGACACTGCAAGAGTATGCACTGCGGAACATGTTGGCGGAAAGATGCTTCGATCGCATCGTGATCGGCGCGTCCACGATGCAAGATTTTGATCATCAAACCCAGTTGATGAATGCAATCGACTCTGGGGAGGAGCACCCACTGGATGAATTATTGTCCAAGCCGGAATCTAAAAACGAGAAAATAGGAGGCGGTGCAGCCGAGAATCTTTCCCCCGATACGTCCAGCAAACCCAATAATACTGAAAAATAGCCAACGAACTTGTTCAATAATTTTTCAAAAAATTGTGATGAGAAAAAGTCCCGAAAAACAATCTTGGGTGGTGTATTATACGATAGGTTTATGCCGCTGTAGTCTAGATGGTACGACTTTCGTTCTGCATTGGAAATGGCGCGAGGCCTCCAGGCTTCGTCGTTGCTTGAATAACTGTTCCAGTTATGATGTTGAAACTACATATTATGTCTTCAAAATGATGGGTACTAGGGAAAGGCCGAAGCTTGTTTGTTTTTTTACGTTGTACGAGTGACCGAGTCAACTAATCCATCACGTCACACATCAACCATCACCGGAGTGTAGCAAAAATGTTGACTGATTCATACCAAATGCGTTAAAAACATGGTGATCAAGCAAAAAATCCGCATCACCCTCTGCTTTGCAGCCACAAGACAGATGACACAATCTACAGATCTATTTTCTAGTTTACATTGGAATTTTACTATGATAGCGATGATGATTTTTTGGGGCAAGAAAAGAGAGGTGTCACTTTACTTACATCACCTACCTGATGTAGTAGATTCGTCGAGAGGGCATTCCGTGTTCCAATTAGCCCGTAGATATTCTATGAATGTAATATCTCCTCCTCCGTCTTCGTCTTCCAAAGACATGCAGGTTGTAAGTTGAATGTCGTCCATGGGCCCATCTGATGACTGCCTCATTATATAATCTTTTAGCTCGGAAATTGGGACATAATCCTTGTCCCCAGCAACCGCTCGGAATGACAGGTACAAATCCTTTACATTCTTCCTCGAACAACCGAGTTCTTCGCATAGATCAATCAACAATTCTTCAGATATGCCGGGTAAAACGAAATTTTCGGGATCATCACCGGCTTGTGGTGCTTTCACGGCAACGCGGTTCATACTCATCGTTCGCAATCGGGACGCTTCATCATCTGTCGTGTAGGCACCGAGCAATGAGGCGAACCGCAGACTTGTTTCTGTTTTTTCGACGATGACCTCGGTTGCTCCAACTTCTATGAGCTTTGATCCAATCCTGCTATTTCCTTCGTACACATAAATCGGAGTCCCTTCAGGCAAGCAGGAACGTAGTCGCATCGTTGCACTAATACGCCGGTCATCCGAGGCGTAGGTCACGATTGCTGCTCGTGGATTTCTCACGCCAGCGGCTTTAAGCAGTTCATTTCTGGCACCATCGCCGAACACAACGGGGGCCCCGTTCAAACTCCCTGCCAGAACACGCTTAGGATTCAAATCAAAACAAATGACATTGCTTCTGGTACCCGAAAACCCAAATCCATCCAGCATTCGATATATTTCCTGACCAACTTCTCCAAATCCACATATGATAATTGCATCGTCAGAAAATGACAAGTTGCTCGACGATAGGGAAGAGTCTGAGGTGTCTTTGTTGCATGCTTCGGACAAAACACCCGACTCAGTTCCGATTTTCCATTCCTCTCTGCAAATTACTCCATCACCATTCGTGTCGAACCTTTCAAATACCTCCGCAATAGCAGGGTATGAGAAATCAAGCCGAACTAATGCTTCTCGAAGTTCGTCCATGTCAATGGTTCCAGAGTTATCAATATCGATTTTATCGAAGAGTTCAATCTCTTCTTCAGCGGTTAACCCGTCTGCCCGCACTATTCCACTTTTCGACTCGATGAAATTCCCCGCGGCGGCGCCGATCTCTCCCAGTATTGGGGTGAGTGACATGGATATAATTACAGAGGCGATAAGCAAATTAGCAATCTTGTCAGGTAATATTCCAAGGTCCTGAGCCAACTGAAATACAACAAAAGCAAACTCTCCACCACCTGACAAAACCAAAGCGACTCGTGCAGATTCAGCGCTTGTTAGGCCCAGAGACGGACCCGAAGCGAATATTATTCCCGCCTTGGTTAAAATGAAAATAAATATACCGGCGGTCAGGGTCGGCCACTCCTGAAGGACGAGTAGCGGATCCAGATTGGCACCGGCAGTGATGAAGAATATGCCCAACAAAATACCTTCGAAAGGCTTAATGTCTGCCTGAATCTGTGCCCGATATCTGTTACTTGCTAACAGAACACCCGCCGCAAATGCTCCGGTGGTTGCCGACAGTCCTAGGAAATCGGCAACCTCGCCCATCCCAATCGCCACAAGTAAAGACGCCGCTACAAACGTTTCTGTGGACCTGGCTGATGCCACCACATCGAAGACATATCGAAGAAAGTAACTTCCTGCTGCAAGTACAGCACCAAAACCAATTGTTGCTTTAGACACTAGGATCCCCAAATCGACCGCAGATTGCGGAGCAGTCGGTCCCCCCGCCAGCAATGGCAAAACAACTAGCAGTGGCGCTACCGATAAATCCTGAAGCAAGAGTATAGATAATCCTGCAATTCCCTCAGGTCGCTCCTCCCAGTCCTTTTCTTTCAGAAATGGTAACACGAATGCAGATGAAGATAAGGCACCCGCAGAAGCAATACAGAAGGACTCGATTGGATTATCGAAAAGCGGCTTCAAAAGTCCGAAATTAAGTGGAAATCCAATCTCTTGTGCGTACTTCACAAGGATTGGTCCAAACAAAACCGATCCAAGAAAAATCAGACCAATGCTTATGATCAGTTGAAATGCGCCAAGTCCTGTGAAACGGCCGAGTTCTTTGATACGTTCTGGGCTTAGACTAAGCCCTTCGTTGAACAACAGGAAAAGAATTCCAAAATCTCCCAAAACCATATCTTGTTCGCTGTTGTCGAACAATCCTAATCCATAGGGACCCAGAACACACCCCACCAGGAGAAAGCCAAGAACCGGTGTGATCTTCAATGACTTGCAAACAGGGACCACAAAGACACTAGCCACCAAAAAAACGAAAATGTCGTGACCTAGCGATCCGTCCTCTGTTGACGGTGCTAACTCCATTGCCGAAGATAATTCGACACCTTCGGTGGCGTCGGCAATAACCTGCGAGAAGCTTGTCGCGGTGTGCTGTAACGTCTCGATTGCCGATGGAATATTAGGAAGCGAAGTGATATCAATGTCTATCGCCATGGCCAGTGAAGAATCCGGCCTTGATCTTCGGTGATTCATTCGATTTGGTCGTTTTACCTTGATTTTGTTTGGTCGGTACCGACCTTCGTTGTTCCCATAATTCCGGCTGTGAGTGTTGTAAGATGCATCCGAAAGTGGCTTCAAATACAACGGTCTGCTCGAAAACGCTTGTACTTGACCATCGAAAAGATATAAATAGAGCAAAATGGACAGAGTATATGCGATCATCGTTTGCTGCACTGACAGCAACCTTTGAAAGTTCGATCTCATGTGCTGTCTACTTTTGTTACAGCGAGAGCCGTTTGGTGATTTTCACTGGGTTTCGTTTGGGTTTGGGCTGGGCGGGGCTATCTTCCAATCCAGCATAAGACGGGGGACAGAGGTGGGCTTACAGCTTCATTCGTGCATTCTCAGTTGGATGCGATTTTTGTCAATGGTGAAATCATTGCAAAATGTGGTGTTGGCATTATTCTGGGATGCGAGAAAGGATCCATTCTCAACTAAATTCCATCGTTCGGAAGAAAAAATCGGTTGTTTTCATGTGTACACAGTACCTAGTACGTACGTAGTCACAGAAGAGTGGTCATCGGTATGCAAAACATACGTGACGGCGACTTTGACTTCAGCATGTTGAACATGGAGAACATGTTCTCGGGGTCGAGTCGTTCTCTTACGAGTTGAAGGAAACGGAGAATAAAGCGATACAGATGTAATTTTGGGGGATGGATGTGAAAAGGGGAGAAAATGAATTTTTAGAGGGGAGGAAAATCCGTCAATTTCGAAATACGCAATCGTACGTAATTACCACACCATAGAATCTTAGTAATGGTATTACTATTACGAAATACGTACAGTAGTAAGGTTTACCGCTACTATTCGATTTACCGGTAAGTTACGTAACTTACCATGCGGTAGCCATCATCATTGGATGCCATTGTCTCAACCACAAAGTAATTTAAGGTTACGAGTGTAATACGTAAGGTCTTACGCGACTTCTTCGAAATGTTTGTTGCCGCCTTGTTCAACACTCACGCGACATCATTCATGTTGTGGAAACCATACCGGTAAGGCATTACCTGGTACCAAGTAATTACTTCGCACAGTAAGAAGGAAACATTTGTTATTAGTATGACCCCTGCCCTCTTGAAAAACATAGTGAGGCACTTTGTTATGATAAATCCCTCAGCAATGAGTAAGTTACGGTAAGGTTTACCGTACATCAGACCTTACCCGTACAAGCACTCACTCACCAATAGATTACTCTAACTTCGTGTCACTTGTACATTATTGATCCAACAATGCATAGTATGCAAGTACCGTATTATTTTTTATATTACAAATTAGTAGAAATTACTTAAAATACAGCAGTAATGATGATAATTCCAAGCCCTTTCCCTTTCTCCCCATTAAAACAAAAATCCATTGATTTTCAGAGATCCGTGTGGATCGAACTCAACGGCGTGCCATTTTCACTTCAACAGTTTAGTGAATGATTCCATTTCAGATACCACCAATATTGTCCAATGAAAGCCGTGGTCTCTTTGCCGTATTTGCGACATTTTGCCCTTGATGAAAGTTGTTGTTTCCGACATTGGCGTTCGCGCTCGAAGCAAAGATCGCGCTCATGTTTCCTATGCCCGGCATTGCCTGTAGAAAATTTTTGGTATGTTGCTGCTGCTGATCATGCTGCCCTGTCGTATCAGTAAGCAAACACTCAACAAGCTGATTCATTGCTCCAGTGCTGGGGTTTGTAGATTGTTGAGCAGCAGGAGCTCGGGGCATATTATTCGCTAGCAATGACGTAAGGAGAGAATTCGCAGCTTCCAGAGTTGGTTGGGGTGTCACAATTGCTGCTGGAGCCGTCGTGGGGGGAGGCTGACTTACAAGGGAAGGAAGCATTGATTCAGTTTGTGGGTTTGAATTCATGTTTGTTTTTGCGGTGACGTTCGACAAAAGAGACGCCAGAAGCGTATCCATGTTTTGCTGCTGCTGTAATTCGCCCGCTGAATTTGTCTGCAGTGGTTGCTGTAGAGATTGAAGCGCAGAGGCGAATCGCTGTTGCTGCTGCTGTTGTTGTTGCTGCTGCTGTTGTTGTTGTTGCTGCTGCTGCTGTAAAGTTTGCAGGGCTGAATTTATTTGCTGTTGCTGTTGCTGTTGCTGCCATTGCTGTTGCTGCCACTGCTGTTGTTGTTGCTGCTGCTGTTGCTGCTGTTGTTGCTGCTGGAGCAGCGTTTGGATTATTGAGTTCGAGAGCGAATCCGGCTGCTGCTGCTGCTGTTGCTGCTGAATAAAATTTTGAAGCAGAGCGCTCACTTGCGGTTGTTGTTGCGGGAGTTGCTGCTGGGTCGTATTTTGAATGTTGGCATTATTCAGCGAAATAGTTGAAGCTTGTGTAAATTTTTGAGGCAAATCATTGCCGTTGCTAGTAAATAAGGGCGCCGTCGATCCAATTCGCTGAATTTGATTGGGCTGCTGCTGAAGAGTTCCAAATACGGGTACAAACCCAGCACCAGCCGGAGCCTGTTGTGCCGCAGATTGTTTCGCTGGAACCTGTGACAAAGTGGGGATAGGCCCTGTAACTTGAGCTGCAAGAGCTGTTTGTGTGGTCTGCAGAGTTGCAAGTAACTGACCAAGGTCGGTTTGTTGAAGCTGCGAATGAATAGTGTTCATCCCTGGGATAGAAATTTTCGACGAAGTATTCGTTACATGGGAAGAGTGGGATATTGCAGGAGGGATGACAGTCGTACTTTTCACATTTTCCGTATAGTCTGCTCTCTGGGCGGCTTCCCCGGTAGTTTTCTCGTTGCCATCCCGTATCGATGGACTGTAGAAGTTTTTGCTGCCCTGCAGTGGAAGATTCTCTGATGCCCTTTTCTTGCGTCTCTCTTCTTCTAATGGGACCTTCTTATAGTGCACATATCGGATTGCCTGTTTTGTTTTTTCGGCTGCTTCTTCGTCGGTCATTTCGACATACTGCTCTTGCTCCACGTGAGATTCTTCGTTAGCAAAATGGACACCCGACTTGTCAGATTCGTTGTCGGACAGTCGCTGGAGGAAACGACCCTTCCTTGATTGAATTACTCGCACCATATCAATTATCATTTTGGCCTTTTTTTTCCTACTTGAGGTTGCGACGTATGCCGGTCTGAGTTCCTCTACCAGTGCCCGAAAGCGAATATTTCCCGCATTTTGCATTGACCCAGATCCTCTACCTTGGAGAACGTCGTTATCGTTCAGCTCTGTTATCAACACTCTTCTAGGTGTGTCTCCTCCAACCGACAACTTTGACCTTTCCTTACCTAGTGAGCTGCTGCTCGATTCCAAGGTGCCTGAGACAAATTCTTGCATCGCATCATCATTTGCTTCTGCTCTGGTCGCCATCACCACAATCGAATTCCATCAACTAAAATGAGGCTTTTTGCAACACTGGAGAATTATGGGGCAGCTATCGTACTTGTTTGTCTTGGTCTCAATCGAAAGTGCAACAAGCAATTAAGCATCAGTAAATTCATCGTAATGCGTATTAATTAATGCATGTTTGATGCAGGATCACACGAAGAACATACCAAAAGGCGTTGCCAATCCAAGAATGGCCTATTTTGGTCATCTGTATTTCTAACATACACAAGTATCGGTTTCATGTAGAACGATGAGTGGACAAGATAGCGAAGAAGTCCTTGCTCCAGATTTCTGACAGCGAGTGTCAGAATGATCCGTGCTATTGTAGCTGTTACACTCTGAGAGCCAGCCCGTCATGTCTACGGTACTGCCAAATTCGTGAAATTCATGAAAAACAATGCCAAAAGCTGGCAATTACCGTTATTAACAAGAAATTCTTCTATTTTTATGGATAACCTTACCGTTTTGTTCGTATTGATGTTTTTAAGTTGCGTCATCAACAAGACGTACGGTAATTAAAAAGTACGAAGTATTTATTATCATCCCCATCCCTTGACCCAATCAATCAACTCTAATCAATCATCTCAGTCTATCCGCATGACCTTTGCTTCTATTCCTACAGAGTAAACCTTACGGTACCGGTAACGTTTAAGGTTACCGGTATGTTCAATGGATGGAGGAATGAAAAGTTGTTTTCAACTTCCAATGCTAATCTTACGTCCATGTGGTGGTACGAGTAAGTTACCACGTAATAGTACCATAGTTACTTGTATTTTGAGACGACATGACACTGAAGATGACTTCGTATTTTTTTATTGATTTGTATTTTGAACACTCGGAGTAAGACCTTACGTACAATGATAATTTAGTTAAGGTTACTTCGTTCTACAGTAACCTTAATTACTACTGTACTACGTATTCGGTTAAAATCCTAGAGTAACTTCGTGACAAAAAGAAAACATAATTGAACGACTTCTTTGCTTAGTACTTTTAAAAACATATTCGTAATTACTCCACCCACGTACGGTGGTAACACTTTTTCCAATTTTCTTGTTCCAATCTGTTGTCTCTGTTGTTCTTGGTGCTTCGACCATGGAACGTACTATCTCTGCAGCTACTTGAACGCTTTGCGAGAGATTGATAAACATATTATGAAATGGAGTAGCAGATATCTGTTTGAAGATTCCATTAGAGTAAATTTCATCAAAAGCAGCACACAATTTTTGCAATTGGTGGTTGAAGAGTGAGTCAACAAGTTAGTTTGTTGTTGCTGTTCAGGAAGGAAAAAGAGTATTCAGAGAAGAGAAAACAATAGTGCACAATATCAAACACAAAGTTGATCTAGACATGGAATGGAAAGGAACAAGAGAGACCATCAGGTCCTGACTTTGTTTGTTTACAATTATTACAGTCTAGAAAAGAATTGCTGATGATGCTACTATGGTGGTATAGCTCACATTAAGGTGTCTTTATGGAGAAAGTAAATGAAGACTCTTCTGTTATCTATTGGAAGAATTTCATACACTTCTTCCAACCAAATCTGCTTACAATATTACTCAGAATGCAATTGGAGGAAGTGAACCGAAATACTTCGTCCTTCTGATGGACGTCAAATTGCCTGCAGGCCCCATCCTGTTGATCCTGCTTCAACTGACAAAATTTCTACTTTGAATGTCTTTGATGATGCCCACTCATGCTCTGATGCTTTGATACCTCTGGTGTGTCCCGACTCCTCCATTGAAAACCAAAATTATCATCACGCAAGATTGATCGAAAAAAAGTTGTAAGAATGGCACTTCCGTTGATTTTTAACTTTCATGGTTAGAAGTTTTTCACGTACGTGTACTAGTAGCTAGTAGTACTTCATTCATTGTACGGAAAAAGGTGAATGTGTCAACGATCTTAAACGTAGTTCGGCAGAGAAACAATTCAATCAAAAGACGACCCAGTAAAACAATAAAGCTTGTGTCTCTGAAATCCTTTAACACAACCATGATACAGTCAAAACGCAGGCTCCTCTCGAAGCCTTCAAATCATCACTGTCTCGCATTACCGCAACGATCTTCTATCCTCGCAAGATGGTGTGTCGTGTATTCGTTGATACTGCTGGTAGTTTACCTGAACTATCGATTCACTTACTCAGTGCTTTACAGAATCGGCAACACCAGCACCGATGGCTCCTCAATTAGTACAGATTGGGATGCGAAACGACAACGTCCCGAGTTCCTATCACTTCCAGCCTTTCCTGATAATTCCCTGACATCAAAATCAGGTATCGAAGAATTGGAGCGGGACGCCGAAAATATCATGGTTGGGTCATATCGATATTCTCCAGTCACTGCACTTCAACTTCCTTATGCAGATCTTGAAGAAACAAAAACAAGCGTTGCTAAAGAAAATAATGCAGGCGGTTACTTAAATGACGATACTGTTGTGCTAACGCGAAAGGGTCACAAGTTCAACCCAGAGGACGGAAAGAGGACTCCAAATCAAGACCGCGTAGTCGTCTTGTCTCGACAAGACGATATTGATTGGTGGATGGGTTTGTTTGACGGTCATGGGTACCATGGTCACGTTGTGTCGCAGTTTGTTAGTTCAGAATTCATGCGACGCATAAGCAACAACTGGTTAGATGAAACTGCCGATCGAACTTCTAGGACCTCTGAGAAGAGCAATTCTATGGTCAAAAATTCTCTACGAAACATGTTTCTAGATATAAACAGGTCGATACCGAGCGTAATGAGCAATTCCGGGTGTACTGCTATAAGTGTTTTGAAAAGAGGCAATTCTCTATTCATTTCCAATGTTGGAGATTCAGTGGTGTTCGTGGCAAGTTGCAACAAATCCAAAGAAGCGAAGAATGAAATCAAAATTATCTATTCCAATAGTCCCCACAAACCAGATATACCCAGTGAACGAGAAAGGATCGAAGCATCTGGTGGTCGGGTACAGGATCCAATCTTCGAGGGGGCAAGTGCAAGACTGCTTATTCCTGTGAAAATCGGTTCTCAATTACTCGAAATTGGTTTGGCCATGAGCCGAAGCTTGGGTGATCACGATGGTTTGAAGGTTGGTTTGAGCCCCGAACCGGACACTAGTGTTTTGGATCTTACGAAGTTTGATAAAAATCAAGAGTACTTTGTTGTGGCTGTCACAGATGGCATGGTTGATTTTGGTAAGTTGTCGGACCAAGAGGTGGCGCTTTCCATGGCGAAAGCATTCTCGATGAAGCAGACTGATCGTGAAATAAAACGATTTCGAACGAATTTGAGCCGTCATCCCCAAACTTCACCAGGAGTGGAGGCTGCTATACAGTTGATTTTGAAGGCCTCTCAACTTTGGGATTTGGAACCCGGAAACTATCGAGATGACATTTCAATTGTGGCTCGGAAGTTAAGATTGTAGTGTCGTACATCGATACTGAAATGTTGATGACAAAATCATTATTATTGTCACCGGCGACTTCGTATGCATAATCAATACAAAGACAATGCACTTCAACAATATCAAGTGTGGCATTCGGAAATGGGAGGATGCACTATTTTTAAAATTTGAGTGCAACGAAACATAAGTGACAACGGTAGTCTGAATCAACCGTAGTAACAATCTAAAATCAAACCATGATTTTTTCGCCCACAAGTATGTGTTTAGAATGGACTGCTTCTGATTATGACATTATCGCTTTTTTCATTTCTTTTCGTTACTTTTTCTCGCCAACGATCTTTCGCCTCTTTCTTTCTTGCGCTTCTTCAATTAGCTTTGGCAACTGATTGGCACGTGCCAATTCCTTCAAAATCGATATGCAGAGAGGAACAAAATTGTGACGCCGGCGTTGATTCTCCAATTGCCATTGCTTCCTTTTCTCTTCTTCCATGTTTAAGTGATGAATGAGGCTTCCATCATCCGGGTTTGCTTCAATCATTTCTTTCAGTCCCAATCGCTTGTCTTTCGTCACAGCCATCAGGTTGAATTTAATAGCATCACCTTCCATCCTCTTTTGGATTGCCTCCCTAGCTACAGTCAACCATTTCGTGTCTTTCGCTGCACTGCCTTTTTGACCTTCATCCGAATAATGACCCACTACGATTGGTCCCGACTGCAGGCCATCCAACTCGTAGACAATCCCATCCGAGTGTGGAACGTATGCTACAAAATGGAAGACATCCTCCGACTGATTTTCTCTCGAAATATATTTCCCATCATTCAAAAAGGCATCGGTACGACCGAAAGCATTGTGCGATTTTTTAATAGCTTCACTACTAGAGATCGCCACTCCCTTCAGAGCTGGCGGGAAAGAAGCAGTAAAGTCTTTGAATTCTTTCAGAGTTGATCCCAGCTCTACCTCGTCCCGCTGGTTCAAAACAACCGATAAAATGGCTTGGGTCTATTCTCGGGATTGACAGGGGATACACAACAACAAAGCTATGAGAATGTTGCACACTGTATCGAGATCGTCCCACCGAAAGCATTCCAAAATGAAAAATAAACAAGCAGTCAAATATGAAA
Organism: Pseudo-nitzschia pungens; assembly: GCA_037355855.1. NCBI lineage: Eukaryota > Bacillariophyta > Bacillariophyceae > Bacillariales > Bacillariaceae > Pseudo-nitzschia > Pseudo-nitzschia pungens. The sequence continues at coordinate 1,707,898 of CM074760.1, read as the reverse complement.
TGCTAACTTACAGCGCAGGCGTTGGTCGTTACTTGGTGTGCAAAAAATAAACCGGGAGGAATTTGGCCTTCGGTGAGTGGTTCGTTTTTGCTTTCGGATCCGGCTGATTCTTCTGCTTGGGTTTTCGATTGCCATTGAAACAAGAATATAAGACCGTAGATCTCCGCTGTACTGTTCAGTGTTTGCAAGCTCTCGTCGTCGAGGCTCCAGAGTTCCTCCAACTGGACCGTAGTACAGCCAAGATCCGTGAGTAGTTCCGTGAAAACACCTGGGTCACTCTCAATTGTGCACCAATCGTCCGACATTTTTGGTCTTCCAGATAGTAGGGATAGTGAAAGATAAAAATTTGAAGATGCTAGGGAATGGATTCCAAGTCGAGAAGGCCGCGTTTCATTATTATTTGATGATTGAAATAATAATAATGGTTCGTACCGGTAGGATGCTAGATTGCAAGTGATTTTTCATTTTTTTTGGCATCAGGAAGATCTAATCGCAGTCTCAGCGGTGGAGAAGTTACCAGTACGATACTGTAACCTTACCATGTCGTGCACGCACAGTGGTATATTTTCCTACGTGTGATGATGATGACAATGAGACCTACTAATGATGATCAGTCTTCGTCCACATACGGTAGAGTTTTCGAACTGAATTGAAAGACTACTACTACAAGGCAATTAGTAGGAACGTATCAAATCACGGTGAGAGTCGATCTACCGGCAAGAGCTTTCTATCAACCAGCTTGTAGTCCCACCTCTTGTTCAGAGGCACCCACCCAAGTAGCACCAGCAAGGTATTTAAAATTGGATTGAGTGTGTCTGTCAAACCATAAGCAATTTGAAATACCTAGCCATTTTATTTACAGCGGGACAAATTCTGCAGGAAAAGAAGTTCCCTCTTTTGCCATACTGATTCTTTGGAACAGATCCATTTTTTTTCAGGCTTGTTGATCCATCTTTCAAGAACACTGTTTTTGAAAAAACTGCTCGTTAAGCAAATTATTTTAAACCAGGACTTCACACTCAAGAATCAATACATTAAATTGTATAGGCTTCCTACCCCTGACGAGGTGTAGGTAACTGCGGACTGCTACTCCATACAAGAAGTCAACAATTTGATATGGTCCTCTGAGGAGTTGCAGTGCTCATTGTTCTTTCATTTCTCTTTTCGGACTCAACGACAGCACCAAGAAAATAGTCTCGTTATGTTATGCTAGATAACCTTCTCCCCAATGTTAGTGGTATCATCCTCTGCTTTACTCAGGAGGGTAGACACTAGAGGGCACTGGTGGCTGAACAACAAAAAAATGACAAAAAGGGGAGAAAATCTCTTGTTTCAGCCTCGTTGTGCATTGTTCGAACGACGTCTTGCTACGGTACCGTACCGTATTATTATTATTTCTGTTTTGAATTATTACGATTGTCACTCCGTCTCATTTTTTTTACTCCTCATCATTGCAATGTGCACTTGCTGGCAAGTATTGACTCGTAATCAGTAACGTGAAATTGAGGACAAATGAAAATAATGAAAGTTTGTAGACCTCACAGTATTTGTATATTTTCTCATGATAAAACCAGTTCCTGGGTGGCGACCAAGTAAGCAAGGAAGGAAACGGCGTCCCAGTCTTGTCAAAGCAAGCAAGTGCAGCAAGGAAGTGTCATCGGTTTTCTGAAAGCAAGGCATTCATCACCCGAAATCGAAAAGGGCTTCGATCTCATTGTAACCAATTTTCACCTGTCGAAAGAAAGCAATGCGAGTTTCTCTTCGGACCTTACAAATAATTGGACTCTCGCTGCTTTGTCTGTGGTTTGTATTATTGACCAATACTGTTTCCAATTTACCTCCTTCAGAGGACCATGTGGTGGAAAAACACCGGCGGATGGAGATGCGAAAGCACCTTCCTGTCAGCAATGGAATCAATGCAAACAAGCATCGTCTACGGAATAATGCTCTTTCCAAAAAAGTGAACAAAAATGAGAACCTTCTACAGGAGATGCGAAAGCACCATCCTCTCAGCAATGGAATCAATTCAAACAAACATCGTCTATGGAATACTGCTCTTTCCAATAAAGTGAAAACGGTAGACGATGAGGAACCAGTTTTCGACAACGATGACGATTATACCCGCGATGTAAAATGGGCGTTCCGACAATACAAACGAAAGTTGGAAAGGTCAAGATTTGACAGACTTCGACAATCGTTTTCTTTTGGAACAAGGAAATCATCACGCGAAGTCAAAGTCAAACGCAAACGCAAAACACCACCGATTTTGCTTCCCACACCAATAATCGTCATGGGTTTTCCCAAAGCGGGCACCAGTTCCATTTTCACATTTTTCCAGCAACAGGGCTTTCGTTCACAGCATTGGTATTGCTGCGGTGGTGAGTATTTTTCGTCGCAGCTTCTTCTCTATGAAATTTCATTTTTTTCAAATGCTTTTTCTATGATGTGCTATGGTTGGATTGACCACAAAACGTAAATATGGCCATGTGCGCTATCCGTCTTGTGGCTCCCTTTTATGATGCCGATGTACGAAAACTCAATGCATACTTGATCATCAACTTCCCCATATTTTCATAATCAAACAAGTGCAACGCGATTCAAAAAAACCGGGGCCTGGAGCAGGTTTCAATCTCATGTCCAACTGTTTACTTCACAACTTGAAAAAGAAAAACAGAACAAGCATGTTCAAAGATTGTGGTGACTTCGATGTTTATAGCGAGATCAATGGACCACGAAAAAAGAAAATCCCGAAAAAAAAGGGGAACAAAACTGGTTTTCTTATGGACGATGGATCATTTGACTATGATGGCCCTGGACAGCGAATATTTTTTCCGCAGCATTTTCGGATTCAAGAAATACACGATGCGTATCCGAACGCGACCTGGATTTTGAACTGGAGAGATTTTGATACCTGGATTGAATCCGTCTTGCGCTGGGGAACCAAGGACAATCTGCATTACCAATTTCTGAACGAGTACTACATGCAGAACGCCATTTCCAGCATTCCATCCCCAGACAACATGACCAAAGTTAAGGAGGTCATGAGGACAATTTATTTGGATCACTTTGCTCTTGTTCGAAACTTTGCTTCCGAGCACCCGTCTCATGCCTTGATCGAACTAAATATCACGAGCGAGAATGCAAGCACAGTTCTTGCAAATGCATTTGGACTCGATCCCAAGAAGTGGAAGCACGTTAATAAAAACAGCAGGAGAACATCCTTTCAGGTTCTTCGAGAATTAAAGCTCATATTTATTGCGGGATTTGAGTTTGTTGGAAGCTTGGCTTGGTGGATACTGGTGGTTGCAACGCTTTTGTACTTTGGATGGATGTTGGGTTTTGAATGGGCTTGATTCACAAACCAGCTTTCGTAAAATGGATTCACTCTTCTGCGATGCTAGAGAAATGATTTCATCATTAGATCGTTCCATCGTTTATACGGAACGAGAGCCGAAAAGGTTGACCTTTTCATTTTCGACATCGAGGATATGTTCAATCCACAGGTCATTCAATTATGTCATAGATGTGCAACCCGCAACCCAGTCATTGGACACATGGACCATGAAGTGGAAGCGAATCAAATATTGGAGTCAAGCTTATTTCACTGTTCAGGGTCTTATGTCATCGTGGTAATAATTCCTAAGTCGACGCGGTAACCAATTTCACCGAAGCTCTTCGTACAGTGATATATTCCGATATAGATTCTTCGATGTTTCCAAGTCCGTAGGAGGCCTCATATCGTCGTCACGCCTCATCAAATGCCATGAAGCAAACGCAGAAGGAATCAGTTGCGCCGATGCTGTTACCCCATTCTTGACACCGAAAATAACATCGTAAACCATTCGTTCGAAAGAAAGTTTACTGCCAAAATGCTTATCGAGGAAGTGATGACGACTCAATCACACCCATACAAAGGAACATTCCGTTACTGCAAGACGCCAAAAGGACGCTCGAAATCATCGACCATTGCACGAACTACACGAAGTCAACACATCAGCTGAACCAACGAATGGCAGGACAAAGGTTACCGATCCAACAGAGCAGGCGATTCTACACAAATTTAATCCAAGTTCACCCAGGTCATGACCCTGCTTAAACAAGGAACTGAAGACAGCACTTGACTGACAGAGCAAGATGTCTTCATGAACGCATTCTAGTCGCCGATGGCAAGATTCTCGAAAGCGACTACTTCAGCTTGATTCAGCTGGAAGCACTCGACAATGAAGACGACGAAACAGTTTCAACGTCCTGTACTGGTACGGATCAAGAAAGGGACGATCTCACCTATCTGAGAACCAAGACAATCGAGTCATCCAAACATATAGAAATGATATCGAAATGGTTGGTGAGGGAGATAGAAGTAGCAGCTACCCTCCTCCACTTGCGTAACGATGCACCAATAAAGATGGCAGCAATGACGGAACAAGATCACTCACTAAAGACAATCACTACAATGACTTTTAATTCTTGGGACCCTCCCATATCCAAGGATCTTTGCTTCAGAAACACTTGCTGCAGGAGCGACCTCACTACTCGCGAACAATACATTTTAATTGTACGAAATACAAAGCAACCGCCGAAAACAAAGTTGACCACAACTAAAAACTCAAGGAATGGAACGAAAATGAAACTGAATACCGCACTTCCACAACAAATGCTCACTATTCTCGTTGGGTCATTCAAAAAAATTAGCGACGACCGTCGGCGCTATTCTGTAGTGTTTTGATCGGATTCTGTAACAAGGATTGCGGAGTCATTCGCTTCCCATTTTTCAACGGATTCGATGTCGCAAAGGTACCCACCAGCGTTCTCTCATAATTCAAAGTTCAGGACCTGGCATATCCGCACTCAAAACCATCATCCAGTCCACATACACAATACATACTACGAAGTGAGTGACACGACTCGCCAAAACCCTTACTCGATAACCCAATCACCTCAGACCAAGTTATTAACTCATGTGCATTTAGTAGGTGTTGTAGAGAGCTGAAAGAAGTATTAGTCCTACTACGTTCATAATGAAAAGTCCCATCAACACTTTGACCAGCCTTCGTTGTCGACAACAGTCAGCAGCAACCACCAGTGAATGAATATGAACGAGCTCTCACAGATTGAAGATATGATGAGAACATACGTACTAATTACCGTAGGTGTAAAATCTTTGTATTTACAATCTGTTGTTAAAACTCAAAATCAAAATGCGCGGGAAAAAAATGACTGTCTTGCCGTCCATCCAACATACTGGATTCGTACGATGGATATATTCATTAAGTACACTTACGAGTTCGTACCCTCTCAAGATAAGTTTCGATCGCGCAGCGTTCCACAGTTACGAATAATCGAATTCCTTCTCAAAATTCCGTCTTGTAATTACGAGTTCCTTTGGATACGAGGTACAGTAAGGTTTTTACCTTCTACGGAACGGAAGCGTTGAAAGCGCCAGGCGATGATGTGTGACTAACATCCAACTCCGAACTGTGACAAACCTTATATCACTCTGCGCGTACTTCTTTCACCGGATACTAATGTTCGGAAGGCGCAGCTTGATGAGTAAAGAATGCCATTTGAGATGATAACCATGCACCTCTAATTGTTGGATTATTGTTTCGTTGCATTTATTGTGAACCACATTTCTATGAAGAATAGAGTCGAAGAAGACAATGAGAGGTTGCCTTGTTCCTTTTCTCTCGCTCATCCTTGCTTCTGCAGGTGCGCAGAATTCAGAAGGACCCCTCACCGAACCTGCTACAATTCTGACAAGCAAACCATGTTTTGAAAAGGGGGAGGCTATCCGTACAACTTTCAGCAATGTCAAGGGGGAAGGCATCTGGATAGGTTTGTACCCGAAGAAAAATGTCGACGACCTTCAAAATCTTCCAACTTTTTCCGACGACAAATTGTCCGAATGGATATTAACCTGTGGTCAAAGAAACGGCTGCTCAGATGGATGGCCATCGAATGGGGTGATCCGATTTGAAACCGACAATCTTGAGCTCGGGGAGTACGTTGTTACGGTATCAGGAGATCGCGCGAGTACTATTTCGCAAGCGCATTCGGAAACCTTCATTGTCGATGCACACTGCCCGAAATTTCATGAATGGGTTCCTGCTGGGGCTACTGACCAACGCAGTCCATGCCCTTTCGTGAACACAGTTGCCAATCATGGTTTCATCAATCGAAACGGCACTTTCATTGATGTAGTGGATATGGCTATGAAACTAGAAGCGGTCTACAACGTGGCAGCTGACTTTCTGATGGAAGGACCAATCCAACAAATGATCGATTGCAATCAAACTTATTTCGACTCAAATGGAATTCGAAGGTTTGATCTCAGCATTCTGTTTGATGGCGACTGCGAAGAACACGAGGCCAGTATGGTGCGAGCAGATAGTTTTTTTGGCTTTGACAAATCAAGAGAAGTTGACGATGGACTCCTTAACAACTTGATGAGAAGAAACCGCGGAAAAAGTTTTCTGACGCTGGAAAACGTTTTTCATTACCAAGCCGACAGAATCATGGACTCTCGTTTGACAAACCCCGAAACCGAATTTCGACACTTCGACGTTGGGAATATGGGAGCTCAGGGCATGTTCTTGTTTCTTTTGAGCAGCGACAAAACATTGACGACCGTCGAAAAACACCGTCTGTATTTTTTCCTTCTGGACGAAAAATTGCCAGAAGACTTTGAACCCGGTTCGTTGCGAGATACGCCTTTTAACCCCAGGGATCCTGCAGATTTCATGTTCGAGCGGTTAGAGTTATCTATGAACAATATTGAATCCATGATGCATCTCCCAATCGCAGAGGCACTGGGAATCAACGATCATGGTGCTGGTACTGACCATGGCAGTGGCATCTAGGACGATGCGCAATGGGAGTATGGTAGAGCCGATCGATGGATCTACTACTAAGAGAATCCACCAACCTTTGATTTTGTGCGACGGTAGTTGTCGGAATTTCCGAAACCCTTCTTTGCAAACTAAACTCGCTTTTGATCCGTTCGTACCCAACAGTGTCACCAGTATCCATGTTAATTAAATGTTGGGTATTCCGGTACAATTTGCTCCCTGGTTTGCCAGCAGAATCTATTTAGTATTGGTATAATGCATTATGTTGAATAAAAAGAATCAAATTGCGGCAAGGACTCCACCATGTGAATTGAACAGACGACCATATAATACTAGTAGTACTACTAGTACTAGTATCATTATGATGGAAGTGAGAATCGCGAGGCTTCAAGATATATAGTAGCTTCTGCTGCTCCTACTACTATGTGCAGCAACGATAGCATTCCATGCTTTCCACCAGCTCCAATCTGTTGGTTGGCTCACTGGTTCTTTTTGACAACTACTACGAGTATTACTACTAGGTACAAACTTGTTGATACGAACTATTACTACTACTAGTACGACATTTCAGCAGTAGTTTGTTGTTGCAAGAAGTTCCCCAACGAGTTCATTGAACTGCAAACAAACCCATCTCTGTCCTCCTCTCAGCTGGTATGGTGATAATATTACTACTACTACTTCTAGTCATCACAGGGATAATTTTTGTATTATTTTTTCAAAACAACAAAAATAAATAATAATATTAAAATATACGAAGTAAGTATTATGATAATGGTAATGATATTCTACAGCATTCTGGTCGATAACGGCGTGAGGTCTGGATAAGCCCAGCCATATCGGTTGCACCATTCGATTCGTATGCGTAGGAGAGTAAACTCTGTCTGATAACTTAACCTAAACTACTAGTAGTAGTACCATGATTTCAACAATAATGCTGCACGTTCGCACGGTAAAGTTTACGATAAGCTTACTCATAGGCAACATTGGATGAGTATATGTCTCATGTTTTCAGTATTTTGGGTAACTTACGAGTAATCTTACCTTACCGGTAACCTTCCTCATTACCGGTAAACTTATTCATACGGTAAGTTCCCTCGTATGATATTTTGGAAAACTGGCGCCTAGGCGGAGTGAGTCATCATACAAGGAACGTGTATTACTAGTCTGTAAGTAAGGTACCAGAAATGCCTCTCACTCGTCGCCAGATTGTTGATCCGAACCACGAAAAAATACTTTTACTATTACTTCGTACACGTAAGTTACTTCGTATTACCAGTATTTTGTTTTCAGAATTTTCATCTCCAAATTCAAAAATACGTAGTACAAAGTTTACCTGGTACCGGTACGAGTAAGGCCTTCGTTGATTCGTAGAAGTAACACTTGTACGGTAGTCAAGAATCGAAGCCCACTCACCTCTAAACGCTCCCGGCAGCGATTGGCATTTCACGCTGAAACTTTCAACTTTTGAGAAAGAGTCTTCCCATCGTCCACCGTCCATCGCCTATCGTCCATTGTTGTTGGCTAAAGAAAAGTTGGATTACAGTATTTGCTTACCAACCGAACCAAACCGAACCAGTTGGATATCCATTTGCGTGCTGTGCAACGCTTGCCACGAACCACAACCATGACGTCACAAGAAGGAAGGAATTGCAGCAGCGCCGGTCCTCTCGTCGATTGGGATCAGCCGTTCACCCCGTATCGGAACAATGCCGAAAAGGTCCTCAAACTCCGAATTGATATCGATGGGGAAAACACGACAGAAGCCTCCATCAACACGCGCAACGAACAAATACAAGAAATCGTAGAGATACTGTGCCCGTTTCTTGGGAATCCAAACAACCAGAGCAACGGTGATTGTGATCCTCCAACTCCTCGTCAGTGCTTCGAAATCAAGCCACTGACGGGAGGTCTCAGCAACCACTTGTTTTTGGTTTCCAATGACGGAAAAACTGTATTGGTTCGGATTCATCCGGATGCCGGTGACGATGACAATGACAATTACAATGTCGATGACGACGAACGAGAAAATGGCAACGAAACTGCGAAAGAAAACGAGAACGAGAACGGAACCGTGGGGTTCTCCATTGTCGACCGGGAATCGGAACCAAAGCTTGCGGCATGGTTGGCCTCGCACAAGGACAAATTGGCACCGACGGTTTACGGGCGGTTCCTAAACGGAAGGGTCGAAGAATTCTATGCCAACGCCCGGACGCTCTCGTGCGTCGAGATGAAGTTTTACGCACCTTGGATTGCGCAACGAATGGCCGCGTTTCACGCCCTGGAAGCGCCTCCACCGGACGTGCTGCCCCGGCCACAAAAAGCGGCTACGGTGTACGAGACGGTAGCTTCCTGGTTGAGCGAGGCAGCAGGCGACGGGGAACAACAACGAGACCGAGAACCAATCCGAAAGGAATGGCGACGACGAATTTCTGAGGGACCTATCCACGGAATGGGCCTGGCTGGAAAAGGAATTGACCAGGTCTCCCGCGACAAACGGCAGCAAAGTATCAAAAAGCGAACGACGACGACAACGACGACGACGACAACAACGACGGGTCGATAGCTGCCGAAGCTCTCGATTTTATCCGACGAGTGGCCGTCACGCACATGGATTGTCAAGCACTGAACATTTTGATCGATGTCGAAAAAAACAACGACCACCACGGAGGAAACGAGCAAGATGTCGGTGCCGCGGATGTCGCACGAGGATCCAACCGATTGCGATTGATCGATTACGAGTACGCTGGTTGGAACCCTGTCGTAAGTGGGTCGGAATAACTTTCGGACAGAATTCAATTTGTCTTGATTGTCGCTCTCTGTTGCCACCCCCGCTCAACATTGTTGCTGTTACTGTTGCTATTGAATGTCCTTTTCGAACTCCTTGCCGTTGTTTCTCTTAACTGTTTCGTTTCTTCCGTCCTTCCCACGACGCCATGCATGTCTCCCTTTCTTGTTTGCGAAGGCCGCTGACATTGCCAACACTTTTTGTGAGTATTGCGAGATGACCAATATCTGCGCCGATTACGACAACGAATACCCAACTCCTAGTGCAGCAAAACATCTTTCTCTGGAATTACCTGATGCATTTGGATCCGCACCGAGCAAAGAGATTCTCGTCGTATCCATCACGACACGCAGAAAGCAACAACAACGACCAAACCGCACCCGACCACAGAGAATGGGATATTTTTAGCGCTACTCTACGAGAAGAGATTGGAAGATTTTCTTTGCTGTCGCACCTGGGCTGGGCGATATGGTCCGTTGTCAAAGCTCAGGAGGAAGACGGTGTCGACTTTGACTACATGGCCTACGCACGTCATCGCATGGAGGGATACGCGTGGGCGAAGAAACGATTCATCGTCTAGGCAGGGAACACGAAAACAAGATCTCACCGCGATATGGAGGCGAGCCGAGGCGAGTGCTTTTCCCCGGAGAATGCGATGGGTATCATATCCCCTTGTGGATGCCTTTCCGAGGGCTGTCCCCGCGTCGTCGTCGGAGGTCGTTGTGCGTCCGCTTGGTCACCTGTCTACGCGCGCAAATAGCGCACTGCAACACGCTAGACGAGTGCGCATTGCAACGTCTGCACTGGAGCGTTAGGCATCGATTATTCACTCTGTAACACGCACTAGACGATGGGCGTTGGTGACTCGGCCTCAATCAACTCATCGCGCATCACACTGTTGTTTCAGCTCGTGCCTTTCGTCGTGAGCAAACACATGACCTTGGTAGCTACGAAATAGAAGTAGGATCACTGGCCGCATGCTCATGGGTTGTTGCAGCAGTAACAATTGCCATTCAAATAGACGAACTTCATTGATTTCAGCCGAAGGCGTTGGCTGCTCTGTAGTAGCTTAGAATCACCAAACGGAAACCTGCAACGCTTTCAACGTACGGGTTGCTTCGAAGTCATGCCGGCGCTTTTTGCAATGGGGATTTAGCTAGGTCTTCCACGATACCGTTGAAGTCTTCTTTTGATGAAGGCGTCTCCAGTTCAAGCATGGTTTCGTTGGCGATGTGCAATCCGTTACTCGAGGCGTCTGCCTACATTTCTTCTCGAGACCGGACGCTGTGACAATCAACAAATCGAGTCTCGTTATCTGTCGTGCATGCAACCTACTGGCTTTCAAAAAGGTCGATGGAAGCGAATCCTATGACTCCTAAACATCGTCTCGATGATGGCGCAGAAGGGAAATACATTTAGGGTGTACTACATGTTGTTGTGATGGCTCGTATGACTGTAATGTAAAATAAAAAGTTATATACATCCTTCGTACACGTACGTGTAGAGGAAATCGTACATTAACCTGCTCTTTGGCCCAATCTACTCGCAGGGTCTTCGACGCAGAATTGGGACTCGTATAGAAATGATAGTAGCGATTGCCCGGTGAATCATTACAGCAATGGGTGGTTCTTCGGTCCATGACAACATTCATATGACTTGGTTTTTCCAGTGAAAACATCAATGGCTCAAATGGTAATGCCTGCACATTTTCCAAGGTCAACGTTACCACATGTTGCAGGGCACCAATCCCAAATCCGAATCTTTTTTGACTTCTTTCTACATTTCTTCTTCACCTTTTTCTTACTCCCGCGCTTAACCCACTTGCAGGACTTCTTTTTTCTTCCAAACTTCAAATCATTCCTGTCTTTACATACTAAGTCAGTCTTTGTAAGCGATGCAGTGGGTGATGCAGTGGGTGGAGCAGTGGGTGATGCAGTCGGTGATGCAGTCGGTGATGCAGTCGGAGATGTTGTCGGAGATGTTGTCGGAGATGTTGTCGGAGATGTTGTCGGAGATGCAGTCGGTGATGCAGTCGGTGATGCAGTCGGTGATGCAGTCGGTGATGTTGTCGGAGATGCTGTCGGCACTGTTGTCGGCGCTGTTGTCGGCGATTCTACCGGTGATTTTGTCGGTGATATGCTTGGTAGATGTGATGGATAGACAGTGGTTGGAGAAACTGGAGCGTTACTAGGAGAACTTGAAATATCGTTTTCGGCGAAAGCGAGTCCATTCACTGTATGAACCAGAGGCGGTTCATCGTCATTCGGTTTTGCCAGGGCTCGGGCAGCACATAGCTTGCTCTTGCAATAAACCTCTGCCTCATATGGCTCATCCGCCGTCGCAACATTCACATGAAATTTGTTCATACCTTTTGAATCAATGAATGTTTCAAGATTGTAAACTAAGATACCCTTTTCTGTTTTGACAACGAGTTCGCATCCATCGAAGGATCCTGTGGAAGAGCCACCATCGTCGTTGTAGACAAAACCAAATGCCCCATGCATTGCAGGGTAGATGTAGCTTTGTAAAGAACGGTCAGGATCAGGATCATAGTATCCCATAATCGTCGTAACAGGAACACGGTACAAGCGTGGCACTTTGTTCCCATTATCATCATTTACAAATTCTTTCATTTCCCCACTCGTAGAATCATATTTTCGAAATCCAGTTGAAGATGATGGGTCCCAAATAGCCCTTGTTTCTAAAAATTGTTGTATAATTTTTGCACTGCTCGGTGTATACATGGTGAACCGGTTTGAACCCCACAGTGGACTACCATGTGCCATTGCATCTTTGCCGTATTGATGTTTGCCAAGGAATGCCGACTGGCACTTTCTCTGTAGGCACTGATCCTTTCCTGTATGAAAGGAGGAAAAATTAGGACGGAATACATTTTTACTGCTGTCCCATCCCCATGAAGAGTTTATTTGATCAGCTGAACGGTGAACACTCCCTTCAAAACCACCCACATAGTGATCTAGCCCGTAATTGTGTCCAACCTCATGACTAAGTTCGTTACCGATGGATTCATATAAAGTTACTATGCCATTCCCTCCACTTGGACCATGAACTTTTTCACCGTTCTTGTACATCCCAATAGTATTATGAGCAGTCAATAGGGCACAAGTAAATGGATGAGGCTCCTCCGATTGTGCTAAAGAGCTTGATATACCATAGTTGGCCAAATTAATACCGTGTGATAGCAGTATTCTGCCAATAAACTCTCTCATGTCACCATCATATAGCCCACCTTCATCGTCACTGGCGGTTTCATACAATTTCCCAGTTGGCATCATGACTTCAGTGAGATGAATGCTTTCGTATTGAACAACAATAAGTCTTGTAGCGAAAGTTGTTTCATAGTATTCTTTGTGTGCTGTTAAGTCATTGCGAAAAGTGAATTCATTTCTTGGCTTTGTCAAGAATCCTGCATCGAATGTGGTAACGATCAATTCAGTTACCCCGCCAACGACTGCTTTCAAAACGCCTCTTTTGCTACGTGAAGCAAATTCCAACGCCATTCCAGGGACCACCCACTCGGCATCCAATGTGCCTGTATAGAAATCGTGCCCAAATACATAATCATTATGTTGTAGGTCCTCGGAAGGCACCCATTCATTGTTAAATGGATTCAATTTAAAAATTAATGCTTGGCCTTGCGACAAAGACCTGACTCTCCAGCCACTGGTTTGTACATTGCGATATTGAACGTTAACAACGGAATAAGAGTCTGCGATGATTTGAATCGTGGAATTTGCAGGAACAGTTGAGCCATCTGGGAGATAAATAAACTTCACCCACGAACGATCCCATGTTGTAATTTGTACTTCGTTGGTCGGCGTTTTAGAATTATCGTTCAATATCCCTTTCAAACCAACTGCTTCGGGATCATTGCCAATTTCAGTTAGATTGATTTGGTCTTGTATCACATATGGCTTATTCAACTCAGTAGGATATTCCAGTATATGATCTGGTTTTGGATCATTTTCTGTCATCCATACACTGTTCACCAAAACAATCACTAATGTTTCATCCATAGATACCGATCGACTTCTCCATTCATTGCTGACAGTGTCGCTCGAATTATATGAATAATAGTGTATTGTGACTGCCCAAGAAGACCCACAAGTGATTTGGAATTTAGAACCTTCAGGTATCTCGGATCCGTTTGGTAAATGGATGTTTGGAACCCATGACCCATTGAATGTTCTCACTTCGATCTGTCTGTTTTTGGAATTGAAGATACTGGTCAAATTGTCATTATTTGTTTTGTTTCCGACAATCAAATCCAACTCTTCTTGGCCCTGAAGGACGTGTGCGTTCTGAAGTGAGGAAGGCAACTGCGTGAAATTATGCCATCCCTCTTGTTTCGGAATGTCTTCCGGGCCGTTCATAAGAATGGGATCTTCACCGGATATAATCGTTCCGTCCTTGTTGCGAACAGTGAATTCTATGCTCAACAATCCGCCTTCAGTGTCATGAGGTCGCAACATGACGAGAGATTTTCGTAATGCGGTCAAATGAGGCTGATTATCGTCTTCTATCCCATGATTCGATGGAATGATTTGGGATTGCGCAAACAACACAGTGCCTTCTAGAAGTTCATCATTTTCAGTTGTTGGCTGTAAGTCGGATGGCCACTCGTTATTCCAAAAAGCCTGTTGAGGAAGCGCACTTGTAGCGAATGGTAGAAATGGCAATGCGGGAAGAATTTGAATGTATGAAATAATTGCCATGATTCGATCGCTTTCTTATTCATCATTCATACCAGTAGGTCGTCTTTGACAATATTATTATGGTGCTTTGTCGAGGAATGTGTGACAGTGAATTTTAAATGGCGTTGTTTTCTCAAAAGAATTGAGCGGATAAATGTTGTACTTCCCAACATAGTTACACATCATAATATAGCTTTGGTTTGCGAATCGATGATACGTGACGAACATCCTGAATGACTTTTCCATTTCAACTGAAAACAGCACAATGATATTGGTTAAAAAATTTGAATATCACCAAAGAGTATTGCCCATTACGTTCGCAGCTTAAATATCTCAATCACAAGCAATCTCTTCATGGTGCAAACTATGTCGGACAATCTTTTTTACTGCGATTATGGTTAATTATTACCATAAAGTATCTACAAAAATTTAATAAGAATACTACGTAACCTTACCTACTTCTTGTAGTCCGAAGCCTCCTTCACCTACCGTACCTCCCTGTAGGATTCTATTCCTGACTCACCGCACCGGTACTTGATTGATCAGTCCGTTACTGTACGGTACCGATAAACTTACTCGCATTCAATCATAATCTTTCTTTGCGTGAATCTCAAACATGAAAGAACACAGAGATTGCTCAGACACTGAACTGCTGAATGGACATGGACAATAACTTTTAATAGTAGTACTAGTAGTACTAGTAGTGCCAGCCCACTAGAGTAGTAGTACTAATACTAGTAGTACTACTACTCATAGTAAGGTTACTACTACTAGTAGTAATCAACCCGCAAAAAAGGAAGGCAAAAACTTTTTCAATGGAACATTAGAAGTGAAAGTTCACACGACAGCAACATTCTTCAAACCGAGGCAATTGGTTTCCAGTTTTTCATATCCCCGTATCACCTCGTCTCAACACATATTTTCTTAATTTTGACGCCTTTGTCCATTTTTAGATGATGTGCATACGCAAACAGTCTTCTTCGTCTAGTAGTAGTAGTAGTAGTAGTAGTAGAAGCAATCTAGAGCCAATCAATTCCAACAAAGGACCAACTCAGCTAATGACTGGCGTCTGAGCTTCCTCACGCTCTTTGTTACTGTTTTAGTATTGTAGTATCTACTCAAGCTCCTCCGTGTTCAGGCACCTGCATGTAGTACTACTAGTAGTAGCCTAATACTACTTCTTCTTTCTGTGATGGAATTGCATGCAATAGTAGTACCGTACTACTAACAAAACACATGTCGTTACATCGCCACTGGTGCTTGGATGACGATCAGAAAAGAAATGTAAGACTTATACCGTATTGTTATCCTTTCTCTGTCTTCAAATCTGAATCGCCTGTTGACTGTTCAGTTGGTGAGACATTAAACGAACTGCTGACTACTCAGTGCTACTAGTAGTATGGATGCATGATTGACACTTGACACCAAGAAACAGTTTGCTAGTATCTGCAAGTAACCTTAATTTGACACAGAGATCGCTTCCTTCTCCGAACTGTCTAACTTCTCTTCCAAACAAATTTGTACACGTGTGCCGAGGCATAACAATGGCCAGTGGTAATAATGGCAAGAGAACGAGGAACCGCTCGGTGATAGCACAACAGGTTCTATTCTGTACAAGAACACATACCGGTACAGTATACCATACGGCAAGGTTACGTAAACAATGTTTCCTACTAAGGACTTGATGCATTATTTTTTACCCATATGCTTTAGCTTTTGCGGACAGCAATTTAACTACTAGCCGCGATGACGAACATCGGACTTCAGCATTTGGTAACCGGTCATGTATGTACCGGTAATTACAAGAAGTATGTTCCGCACAGCATAATTGATCACAACGCCACCCGTCAGAACTACGGAACTTTTTGATTTGACACGATTGAAGATGAATTGGAAATCGGAACACTGCACTCGGGCAAGAGCAAACTATTATAGCCTCTAACGAGCATGACAGGCACCAAAAATTAAAATGTCGCTAGTGTTTTAGTCGTGATTCTCTCGCTCCTCTGGTATGCCTTCCGGTACTGGTAACGATGTTTACGGTACCGGAAGGTAACCCTAGCGTAATGTCATCCTGTTGTTTTCACAGACGGAAACCTACCTTACTGTAAGGTATCGGTATCGAGTATCGTGCATCACACCGCGGTTTGTTAAGTTCTTTGAGCGATCGCGCACTCTACATACCGTGCTTCTTTGATTGTGAACTTTGAAACTCGGAGAGGGCTGCCCTGTTTCAAATTCGATTAAAATACTCTGCGAACATCTACGACTTTCTATCCCGGCGTATATCACACTCATTTTCATTTTCAGATTCATAACTGAGTTCTTCCGTCTTCAAGATCTCTCGACATCTCCTTTCGGTATCTTAGAACAGGATCCAAACGGACCGATTCATTCGAAAACAAATGGATACAGCAATGGCTCCCCAAGAGAGCGACATCAATGATGAAATCATGGACGGGAACAACGATGTTTCTTCCATTGGAGATCCCACTACCCCTGTTGCAGCGAGACAAACAGCTACTCCCGTAATGGTTGGATCTCCTTTGCTTCGAGAGTGGTCATACACAGAACCGACAACCCCGACAATTCCTATTGCCGTACCCGTTCTAATCTCGCCGGGCGGAGAAGCATCACCAACTAGAGATGCTTCGTCTGAGATCGGTTCGAACGAAACCAGAATTGCCAATTGCAATCAATATGCTGTGGCTACGTTGGTAACAACGGTGATGCGAAACGTCTTTCCGTTCCCTACGAATGCCGCGGAATCAACCTCCACAAGAGACATTCGCCCCGGAACTGACGACAGTGTAGTATCAACTGTTCCCCCAGAATCGTCCATAGCAGTTAGACCCGATGCCAACATCGTTGATAGCCAGGGGGAAGGAACTTTGGCAGCAGAATTGGAAATGGATGGACAAGAATTAGTTGTCGTCGATGGTCAAATTATACAACGGCCTGTGCAGGAAGATTACACTGCAGATGATGACGACGATTCACGTTCGATGGAAGAAATGCGTCGGGACATTCGTTCCAACAAAAAGAAATCTACGTTCCAAAGATTTCGCCGATTTTTCCTGCGTCGGAAACGAAAGGAGTCCCCGCAATCCGATGGCGCTCTCAATCGACATGATACAAGCGAGTCTCAGAGTGTTGATTCAACCACAGTCGCCACTAACTTCGGCAATGAACAAGGCGACGTCTATTCTCTTCGAGAGGCCCGTAGCAATTGCGTTTCGGATGATTGCCATGAATTTGATGATAACGGCAGTTTGATCGAGGCCCCAAATTCGCGTCATCAGTCTTTAGCAATGTCGACTGACCGCTCAGAGGATTCACTCATTTCTCCACCCACTCAATCCACTGCGTCGGGAAGTTTCGGCAATACAGTCGCGGCCACTGGCAACAAGAGCAAAAGCCAAAAGAAGAAAGGAAAGAGTTTTCTTCCTGCTCTTTTGGGGAACAAGAAGAACCCACCGCACTCCTCTCGTGGTTCGGCATCAGCAAGAAATTCCACAAGGAAACAGCAGAAAGCTAATTCGTCGTCGATGTCTGATAGAAAACCTGCCGCTCGTGAGACGCAAAATGCTGGACAAGACACCCCCAGATCTACTCTCTCAAGCACTTCCGTGGAACCATTTTCGATTTCTCCATCGGGTGACCTGTCATCTCCAGCTGTGGCTCAGTCGCCTCATGAGGCTCGTGCGAGCCTCGTTGGTCACAGCGACCCCAACTGTTCTGAGGTATGCGCACATGTCACCCACATAGAAGAATTGTATACGAAACACGAAGACAAAGGCGTCAAAGGTTCTGTGAAAGCTGCCAAAGGTCTGAATTCATGCACCGATGACATGATATTAGGCCGTCTCGTAGAAGAAAGAATGGAGCAGGAGGAGTGTACACAGTACAAAATACATCATTCACCCAAGGCCTCCATGGCAAAGGCCAAGTCAGATGCAGGGTCGATTGCACTATCTCAAGCTAAACCAGAGGATAAAGAAGTTTACAACGATATCGTCAAACTCTTCGTGGTGGGCGACAATTCCGCTAACAGAAGCAAGCTCGGTGCGAAACTGGTAAATGAAACACTCAAAATAAAAGGGGAATTACCAAAGAGCAAAGGGAAAAAGTCGCGACCGAATCTCCGAGTTGATGTCAATACCTGGAAGCCAGAAAATTCTGAACTAAACTTCACAATGTGGGATGTACAGGCATCGGAAAGTAAGGCCGGCGAAGAACACCTACCAAACTTTGGCGCTCACCCTGATGTCCAGTCACTATTTTTCTCGGATCAAGCATTGTATTTGTTGGTGTACGATATGGCTGAAAGCGACGCTGAAAACGACGCTGAAAACGACACAACTGACTATGAAGCTGCCCAAGCTCTTGAAGCCGACATCAGAAAACGTGTAGTATCATGGATAGATTGTATAGCACGAAGGACAAACCATTCTGTCATTCTGCCTGTTGCTGTGGTACCCTCATCGATGTCTTCGGACGAAGCCACATCGCGATGTAAAATCACAAAAGATTTTTTATTGAGATATACAGAGGAGTTGCCAGAAGGTATACGGCCTAACATTTTGTTCTGCGAAAACGATACTCTCGCTTGTGTCTCATTGTGCGAACGAGAGGGAAACGACATCGGTCTTGATGATTTGGCGCAACTGGTTGTTCGTGAAGGTGTTAGCGCTATTCCTCTAGTTGGAAAAACTGTCCCTCCAGGAACCGTTGAAATCTGGAATGAGCTCAAAGCTCGAACAGCCACGGTGATGAAAGTCGATGACTTCATTGGAGAACTTTCCCGTGAGAGGAAGGATTCGAAGGAAGCCGTAATGGAAGTTTTGTCTTTCCTTGCCAGTATTGGAGAAGTGCTCTACTTTAACTGTTCTGAATCTGACGTTAAGAACTACGTTATCAACCTCACTGATTCTAACTCCGACGAGAATGACACATCACACAACAAATATGCCAAACAAAATATGAACAAAGATGGCAAACTACGTGTGTTTGTCCGTGGGCTTTGTGTTTTTCTGCAAAAAAGATTCGAGTCGAATTTGTCCAAAGCTCGATCCTTTGTTCGCGGGCAATATGCGTACCAAGAAATGCAGTTCCCTTATCCAGAGAGCTTCATAACCCAAACATTTACACAGGAAGCTTCTAGCAGTTGCCCTCTTTTGTCGAGCAGCGACATGGCGCTGCTATGGCATGCTTCGTTGTTTGATGAAGAAGTTGAAATTTTCTTTCCCTTCCTCAAAGTTCTTTTTGCACATTTTGGTGTTTTTCTGCCGTTAGGAATCAACGAAACGGACGAAACCTACTTTTTCCCCTGTCTACTGCCTCAACAAAGCACTGGGGATTTCTGGACATACAATTGCGAAACACCCAATGTACGTGGTAATGTGGTTGATTGCATCGAAGTCATGGTTTCACTCCTGCGAAAGAATTCTACTGAAATTCAAGTCTCACTCAGATTTTTGTTTGCTCTTTTGAAATATGTCATACAACTTTTATAACAGAAAACAACGATTTGCAATTCTTGGGTAAGTTACCAGTATTCATCACGCAAATCAAATCATCTCGCCAACCATGAACATGTAGCACCTATTACAATTCTCATTTTACGCTACCACTTTACGTCTCCAGGTTTTCGAAGATGGTATGCCATCCGGTCTCATGGGAAATATTGCAGTTGCATTGCTTAGAGACTTATACAAAAGCGCCTATCCCGAGGTACGTGGAGTTCTTCCACTTCGATCTAATCCTCGATTGCATCGAGCAAGTACCTACCCCTTTTCGAACTTCAACGAGATCGATGATGAACAGCCTACAGGGCCGATTCATATTCTGCGCACAACCTTCTGGAAAGATTCTTTCCTGATAGTGATTGGACAAAAATTCTCAACAAAAAACGAGTTTATGGAAACTACTGAGATTCTTGTTGCTCTTACAGACAAAACGTCTCCACATACAGTAGCATCAGATTCTATGGAACCCCACTGGCAGCGATTGATAGTTAGTGCTAAAGGAAAATCCTCTGATAATGGCCGAAAAATATGGAGAGGTGGTTACAAAATTGTGTTAGACTCAGTCGAAGCCACAATCAAGGCCACAAAAACGAAGAACTGCAGCAAAATCGAAAGGTGCGTTTATGGTTTGTGTAAGCAAGAGTTACAATACGGTAGAAGTCAGGTGTCTCATCTTTGCTATATTCTACTGCGTCTTTCTTCTAGGCAAGTCACATGCCCGGTTTGCTTGCAGCGATCAGGTGCACCCTCTGCCATCTCGTGGAGCTTAAAGAGCATAAACAGAGAGTCAGCACTGCCCCATATTTTGTGCACAAAGGGGCATCAAACCGATTATCATTTGATTCGTGGAACAGTCCCTCCCGCTGCGCAAATCGAGTACGGTACTGAAATGTTTACCGCGTACAAGAATCCAGTGAAAAAAATAGAAGATCTGCTTCCCTCCGTTGTCATAGTCGCGCTGTGGGATGATGACAGCAAGATAGAAAACCGTGTTGGTACAGGATTCGTTGCTAACAAGGAATTAGGCCTTGTCGTGACAGCTAGTCATACTTTCTTCAACATGTGTGAGGGAGGAGATAAAAACTTTGGAGCAAAATATTTTGGATTGAAAAATGCGAAAGTTAAAGTTGGGTTTATTGAAAGCGACGGCGCTGCAAATTGGCGCTACTATGCCGAGATAGTTGCCCATAATGTTTCCAGCATCGATGCTTGCGTCTTGAAGATCACTACTACAATCGGAGGACATAACGTTCCGATGTTACAGAACGAGTTGAAGATCACCAATGAGTGTAATAGAGAGCAGACTGTACGACTTCTCGGATTCAACCAGACAGGTGAAGGAATGTATAAAAAAGGCATGCATGTCAATAGAAGGGCATGTTATAAGGAGGGTACTATAAGGAAGATATCGAAAGCAAGAGATGTTGATGATTACACCGAATCGGATTCGAAAAACAAGTATTTACCTAAGGAAGAAATTCAAGTTGATTTTGGAACGTATAATAATCATGGCTACTCTGGTGGACCATGTGTAAATGATGAAGGAGGAGTTGTAGGGATCTTATCTAGGGAGTACGAAAAGCAATCGTGGTTAATCCCTTCGAAAGGAATCAGAACATTGCTTGAGATGGCCGAGAGGAACGTACGAGAAAAAAATCGCCTCACAAAAGAGTCGTTGCGTGGAAAGTATGATCAGCAAATTTTCGAGACTCAATATCCAAACTATGGGGAACGAGGCATTGCATTCTAGCCACTGGCCATTCTACCTTCAATATGATGGGATTTGTTCAATTTCTATCCTACAATAGCGCCAGAATAACCAACTCGTTCCATCAATTCATGAACCGCGACATCGAAGCTATAGAATGAAAAGACACATGATTCTAATTCCCTATTACTTCCACCACCAAAACTTTTGGAACGAAGGAAACGTTTACGAAAAACAATAATCAGTTTTGGAGACAAATATGTCGCCATGCAATTTCATGTGTCCGTTTACTCTATTCGAACAAAGATAACACTATAATATCAAACCTCAAAAAAGGCGGTGTTCGAGATAGCTTTTTTCATGTCAATATAAGTTACTATCATTATACTAAGAAGTATCACTTTCTTTATTGGTCAGTACCGGTACTAATTTGTCATACATTTCTGTGATCTCCAAATCGCATAAACAGAAATATTTATATCGTAGTTTTTTACACTGAAATCAATTTTATTTGTGTTGGTACAGAAGCCAGGACCTAAAGTCCAAATACGAAGAAACCGTTCCTATCGTCATCATGGCTGGGCCTTTCAGCCCGAATCGTGAAAGGTTTCTGATGATCAAAAATGGTTACATTCATTTCTTCCTGTTTACGATAATCAGAATCGCTAGTACAAAGATCGCAATTGCGAATGCTCCAGACAAGCCAATGAGTCCTGCATACAGAGGTTGCTTGTACCATTGGTCCTCGTTACCAAACTTCACAATACTGCTAGTTCCATCAGCTTCGGATATTTCCTCCCCTTCAGTATTTGCGGCGGCAGATTCCAAGTCAATGTCATCCATTTTGGCAGCAATGTCTGCCAGATTTTGAGAGTGTTGGCTGTTGTTTGCGATTGGTTCCTCTGGGTCAGGGAATTTCTTCACTTCCTCCTTCTCGTCGGCTTCCGGGAGGGAAGGTTTGGCACAGCAAGTGAAGTTCGACAAGACGCTGTCAACAGCTTCATCCGCAGCGGCAAGGTTCTCATCCTCAGGAGTTTCAGCAGCCTTTGCTGCCGCCTCCTCTTCCTCCTTAGCTTTCATATCTTTCATTTTTTGCTTATGCGCGAAAGCTTGGTCAAGGTTATCAGGAACAAGGCCGCAAGGATCACACACCTTGTCGATCACTCCTCTCTTCTGTTTTGTGCTATCTTCATCACCCGCCTCTACATCCACGACGGGAGGTAGTTCTGTATCGTTTTCTTGCACCATGATGTAATTTTAAATGAAATTATAACAGTACCGTATAGTGGACACTTTGCCGACAAAGAAACTTTGAGAAGATTCGATGTCCCAGTGTTCACTAGATTGTGTCTTCGATAGAGAAAGGATAGTAAAAATAGGAAGTATCCAACGAAATTTGGAAGATTGCCGAAAAAATGGTATTCCCCGCCAAAAACGAAGTGCACTGAACGGAATTGTCCTTCATTCGCGCATTGCTTACGGACGGATATTCCGACCAAACCATACTGTATTGGCTTTTTCTTGGTCGAAAAATGCGCATACGGTACTGGTAAGAAATTCACTACGGTACACGTGCACGATCAAGAACTGGAACTACTTCTCTCAAAAGGATCTTTGTTTCACTACTGCATTTCACTTTGTAAGTGCTTGTAAGTAATCGAACAGTATGAAAAGAAAAGAGTATGTTTTATATCATCGGAATAAAAAATGGTTACATTCTTTGGCGATTAATTGAGAGAGCTCAGTGAGAAACAAATCCGTTGATGACAGTGATACTTTTGAATATCAATTACATACACATACCTAATGTATCAACAAGTCGTACTCGTAGTTGACTGCCTCAATGCCTAAACGTTATTACTTCTTGGTACCTTACTACACATGAGATTATTATTACGATGTCGTAAACCTTACCGGTACAGTAACTTATTTTAATACTACGAAGTAATCTTATTCTCAAACCCCTTTTACTGGTACAGGTATGTAAAACCTTCCCGTTTGCCATTGAGAAACGAAAGCCGCTTCAGATTATTTTGACTCCACTCGTACGAGCACAATGTACAAACACCAGCACGAATACAACGTAAGATTACCGAGTACAAGTTCCAGGTAATCTTACTTCGATGATCAGTAAGCCTTATTCGATTTTGCACGGAAGCAATGAATTCGATTCTATATCACTGACTATTACGGCAGATAATCCCCAAATTCAAAGATCTAACTTGGCAAGAAACAGACCTGTAACGAAAGTCAAAACAAAAGTTTTATCATACCGAATCATAGTAGTTTTGCCGGCCAAAAGAGTCCCATGGCCAGAATTAGTAATGCAACCAAAATAAGTAATATGGTTACAACTAGGACGATCATCTTCCGGCGGTCAAATTTCTTCTGTTGACCTGTTGATACTGATGACCCAACTCCAAGCTTTCTTATTGGTACACTACTTTTGGGTTGCTCGGTATTTTCAACAGATGCTGCTTCCATCTCTTCGTTGGGATAAACAGAGCTCCTTGGTATGACTATGGTCTGACGATTGCGACTGACTCTTGTTTCTATGTCTCGTTTGTTTTGCCGAAGTTGCTCCAGTCGATCTCGTGTGCTTTGCAACGATGGTGAGATTGAGATGATGCGTTCACCTGCTTCAAGATCCGATAGGCTACTCCCACTATTGATAGGATTGGTGCATGAATCGATGGTAGATTGCTGATGTAGATTACATGGCATAACTTGATCGAGACACAGGTGATGCTCACAGTTACTTTCTGATTCCCGCGTTTCTGTATCAGATGTATCAAGAGTTGTCGCAAGAGATTTGTTCTCGGCCAAAGCAGCATCGTCGGGTATCTCCGATTCATCATCTCCTTCTCCGCCAAACGCAACATCTCGTGAACGACCGCGTTTCGGAAAGTTATTGCGTATGCCCTCGGGTGAATCGCTCTCGTCCTTTTCTGCGTCGTTTCCAATGACTCGGATAATTTTCACCTGTCCATCATCATGCGTACCTTCAACGTCCGGACCCTTCGAGCTTTTATCCAGTCGTGGTCTGTGTTCCAAAAAATATATTGGCGATGGGGGTCTCACGCGAGCAAGAAACAGTTCACCGGTTGCTTCTTTGCAGGCAAACCGTTCTACACCGTCACAGGTATTATCCAGACAATCACGCTTGTTCGTCAAAAGTCCTGCCCTTGATGCTGCAGAGATACATAAATTAGTTGTTGCCAAACTCTCCACTATGTTCTTTCGTTCCCCTTTCAAAAGCGATAATGATGATGCTCTTTCTTGCTTTCCCCCTCTAGATGTTTGCCCTTTTGTTGTTTTTTTGTGCTTTCCTTCCTGTTTTTGTTTATCATCACTTTCGAAGCCAGGAGGAAACAGTTCACCGGTTGCTTCTTTGCAGGTAAACAGTTCTATACCGTCAAAGGTATTATCCAGACAATCACGCTCATTCGTCAAAAGTCCCGCCCTTGATGCTGCAGAAGTACAGAAATTAGTTGTTGCCAAACCATCTACAATCTTCTTTCGTTCCATGTTCAAAAGAGATGATGATGATGTTCCACCTCGTTTCCCCCCGACGAATGTTTGCCGTCTTGTTGTGTTTTTGTGTTTTCCTTCTTGTTTTTGTCTATGATCACTTTCGGGGTCATTGTCATCGCGGTTGTTTGAATGAAGATTGAAGCCCCCCCTCTCACTTCTTACCACTCCTTGCCCAATCTCACGGTGGCCTCTTTTCAAATCGTTCCGTCCATCGCAATTCGAAGAATGATCGATAGCATCACCGTCGTGAATATTCACGATGTTTTTCCCAACAAAAATTTCCCCCGAACTTTTCGAAGGGTGAAACCATTTTGGTTTCGTCAACAGATTCCCTCTCATGTATCTATCAACAATATTATGAATGTCGGAAAGCAATTGGAGCAAAACCAAGGTAGATGTTCCGACTTGTCAAATAATTCAGTTCTTCCTTTTCGATGATCAGTAAGTCGGCAATCACAGTTGCTGGAGAATAAATAGCCTGCTGCAACAAAGGCCACCGCGATGCTGTCGTAACGGTGTGGAAGACGCTTATGCACTAAGGGTCCGAAAGAAGAGGACCCGCAGCGATCATAGTTCAGGGACAGTGGTGCTAATTAGTTTGGAAGAATTGTATCCACAACCCTTATGCGTTGGCTCATGGTTTTGGTGCTTGGTTTCCAAACAACTGTTGTTGTGTATTGTTGTGTATCGATTGATGCGGGTATGGCACCCGAGCGTGTCGGGCTGGCAAGCGGGCGATTCATTCTTGTTTTGTGAATGAAAAATCCGCGCGAACGGCGACCGAACTCGGACTAAACCATTCACACAAGATCAATTTGCAACTGAATCACGGAGGGAAAAAAGGAGCTACGTGAAAGATCCTCGTACCTACCCCTGAAAGCAGATTCCCGTATGTACGCACCGTAGACGATACATACGAGCAGGTGTCGCGAGATTAACATGACTTCGTACATAGCATACGGCGATGATACGAAGTAAGATTACGAAGTCCGAAGTAAGGTTACCGTAGTAATTTTTTGACCAAGTTTTTCCCTAAAAAAGTGCAACGTACGTGCGTACGTACTCTTACGTACGCGCAATCGAAATTGTACTCGAATTTGATTTTCTCAAAAAATAAGAAAAATCCTGATCCGATCTTCTTCAGCACCGGTATGATTATGATTGCAATGATACAGGTCGAACGTCTGACACTATTGTATCGAGAAATCGTTGCAGCTTCCCCGCTGAAATACTATTATCCCTTCGGTAAGGCCCCCTACTTTTCCTCCAGAAAATCGATCGCTGAGCAAGCACCAAGCACCTACATTGAACGAGCTGACATTGAAGTTATTACTCAAACGTCTGCATCGAATTTCCACGAACACATTCGATACTGGATGGAATTCTGTGTCCCAACGACACTTCAATTTCTTTGATACAGGAAACATGTCAAAGCGAATTTCCTTTGTATCGTCCGTTGCTGGATTCTACCTTGTGTGGAGCACTTATTTGGTCGAAGCTTTATCATCAATTTCATCGTCCAATCCATTTCGGGACCTTTCCAAAGTCCGTGCAATTTCTCTGGATGTGACAGGGACTCTTCTGGTGACAAAAGAACCTGTCGTTAAAAGTTATCGCGATGCCTGCATTTGGGCCAAGCTTCCCGACATACCCTCAGAACATGACTTCAAGGTTGGTTTCAAGGAAGCCTTTCGCTCACGCTCAATCGAGAGTCCATGTTTTGGGGGAGTCGAGGGGATCTCCGGTCGTGATTGGTGGATGGAAACCGTCCGCCAAGTATTGAATTGTGCCCTTCTTGAAACCAAGAAAGATGACTACTATGAGTTTCACTACACGGAAGAGGAGTTCCAGCGATATTTTCGACGAGTGTACCAACACTTTGGAAGTCCTGCCGGATATATGGTCCTGGAAGATGCTCAACTCTTTTTGTCGGCGATGGAGCAGCACTTTCAGCAAGACAACAACAACAACAACCAGTTGGTCTTGGGCATTACTTCCAACACACCCATACGCCACATGGAATCTGTCTTACCGATGTTAGATTGCCTTCACAATAAATTCTCCTGGTTCACCTGTTCCCAGGAAGTTGGTCATGAGAAACCTTCGCCACAAATATTTGACGACGCCTATGAAAAAGCTAAATTCTGGTTAGAGGATCCCAATTTGGAGAAGGATGCCATCTTGCATATTGGAGATTCGTACACCAATGATTATTGTGGCGCAAGGGCCTATGGATTTCAGGCTCTATTGTTAGATCGGAGCGACAATCCGAACGTCACAACCTACCAGGATTGGTTAGAGGCTCCCGACTATCCTGGTAAAAGTCTTGAAGACGTTGAACGAAACACAATAACGAGTTTGGAGGAGGTTGTGCCCCTATTAACACTCTAATTGAAAAGAGCATTCGTCCATGAACCCGCTGGTCAGTATATAATAGAGGTGGTAGCACCAACAAGTGCTGCTTTCGTAACTAATTACAATTTTGTCTAAATCAGTCCTTTGCAAGTTTTCATTATGTTACTCCACTCGATATTTCAATGCACCGCAGTATCTACGTTCGTTGCAGCTCAAGTATGTTGAAAACACATGCTCAGGCTCTTTCCCTACGGCACACACAGTGGGACTAGAACTTTCTACCATTCGTCATCACCTACAAATATTTACCTGTACATTTTGTTGGAATGTGAGATCGTCTTCAGTCCTCTGAAGCAAATGGAAGTGCGTGGATGCAAGTTTCAGGGCTTGTTGACACAAGATCATTCGCCACCATTGCCCTTTTGTTTACTTATACTTATCAAATTAGTCCTTTCATTTAAGATACAAGTTATGTTCGAGTATCAACGCATCATTGTGCACCTCATTTGACTGTGCTTGCACCCATTAGGGATGGCACTCGGACACTGTTACAAGCCTTATGACCCACCAAAATTTCTGCCAAAATCACCTCAGCAACTCCGATACATCTATATCCTTATGGCGATGTCCAATAGGCATCAGTCATGCCCGATTGCCAAAAGTATATAACACGGTGACATATCGAGGCGCATGCTATCATCGTCACAGATTCCCCGATGCGCATGTACAGGACATTGTCAAACTCATTGAGAAATTATCGGACTCGGCCAATGCATGTAGTGAGGAGGAAATGATTTGATACCGAACGTAGATGCATCTATGACACCAGTCATTTAGCCATTTATTTTACTGTTTTGACTGATGTTCGTGTCTTCGTATTGCATACAGGCCAAAGATTTTTAGGTGTTGGAGTCTGATTGCGGAACCATCAAGCAGTATTGCTTACCATGTAGAAACTCGTGTAATAAATACTTGTCTTTGCTGTCTTGGTCTTTGCTTCTCACTGCTTGAATAGGAGATATCGTAACTGTTCCTGCTATGACAAACGGAAGGCTTGTTGTTTGCGACTCTTGGAGTTTTCTAATGGAATTTTACACGATGTGAGAGGTCGTGCAAGAAAGAAAGCTCGTACAATCTAACGTGCGATGTATATAATGGTTGGGTGGAGGGCAACGCAAGTTGCTCAGCACAACGAATTCCTTGAAAGAAACCAATGTGTCCATCAATTTTGAGAATGGAAGATGAACTCAACCCTTACGGGCAGATATAATATGCGATTCCATGATGCCATTATACAAGAGGTTGTTCATGTAACCCTGTGCAAGAAATTTTCATGATAATAAGTTGATCTAAAGTATATCACGATATTGATTTATAGCACTGATGTAGTTTGAAGTCAATTACTGGTGTCATCACAGATCCAATAATATGAAGATGCGTCGTCATCGTCGTCATCATTGTCCATGACTTCCTTTCTGTCACAGAAATTATGTAACAGAAAGCTTATTATGGTTCCCTCATCGACTCTTCCCTAGAGTTTCCGTGTTGTCGCCTTGAGTTGCGTCGTTCCACACTTACTACATCATATGGTCTACCACCCAATACAGGGATCATGAAGCCACATGCCAAGATCCCCGAAAACAATATTGTTCCACCAATGGGATAGTACACAAAGAGAGCGAGTGTAATTTCGATGAGGTAAGTTGTCACAAACATGAATTCCGAACCAAGGTTAACCTGATCGTCGAGCACAGTGTCAATACCTGGATCGTTGGTACCTTCCTCGAAATCGTTAGCATTGTTTTCTTGTTCATTGATTGCTATCCGAAGGTATACTATTATGCCACAGAAACCCACACAACAAGCAACGAAAAAGCGAACCACGTATGTGCCAAATGAAGGACAACAAGCATATGATTCGAAGACGCCACCGCGCTGGCAACAGGCACATGCAGCAATGTGCCACATAAGAAGATTGAAGAACGAATGAACACCTCCACCGATAGTCCAAACCAATAACATTCCCGTTGTCAGCACGTACTGTGTCCCACTATCGGTGGTTATCGATGCAACAACACGATCGAATTCGGGATTCGAGAGAAAGAAGAGATAAAAGAGGTTCGTCATTGCTAGACCAAACGTGATTGTGCCAATCAGAGCGAAGATTCGGGCGCATGCCTTTATCGGATGTACTTCGTTGTGACAGCATATTCCGAAAACGGGATGGTTGTTTGACATGAATTGCCACCAGTCTTGAACCCAGTTATTTCCGGGCAAATGATAGGATTGACGGGCAAGCAATTGTACCAACTGGTTCGTTTCGAAATCTTCAACGCTTTCCCCAACGGTGCTACTCGCTCGCAAGTCTCCGGTATTTGTATTCTTATCTTCTTCGTCCATCTTGCTTGAAAATACTTTATTAATAAGTATTTTGGTGTTCTCGCATGCCGTTTTGAAACGACAGGAATCAGAGTATTGCTTACAAGAAGTTGTTTGTGGCCACAGCGATCTAACCGCTTACTAAAATATCTCGTCTTCAGCGTTTTGGGACCTTCGATTATCAAAGGGGACTGGCGCTAAAATGCAAATGTGTTTTTGATAATCTCTTTTTTGTTGACAGGAAATAGTTGTACCGGTATGTAAGAATATGACGTCTGGACTTCCGACTGACTCGGGAGGAAAACAATAACAGTTCAGAACGAAGTCCGATCGTCGGAGAGTAATTCCAAATCTTCCAGTACCTGTACGGCGTTTTATTTTTTAAGATCTTCCTTGCAGGTCACACATTACGCATTACCGTAGTCTCCCACACTTTTTCAGTGCAAGTACCTACCTGTACGGTTTCGCACGCACAAAATTTTGAGGTTTTGAAAAAAAAATGAATGATTCAAATTGAACGAAAAGGGAGCTTAGTTGAAATATTGCACGATTGAATCTATTTTGGAGATGATACTTTTCAATGGTACAAGTATAAAGCCCCACGATGGTTGCGATGGGCATTTTCTCACGAGTCATAAAAAATACCGTAGTCGCAGCTACACGGTAATCTTACGTACAAGGTACTCGTATCAGGGGAGGCCAAAAAAATGACAACGTCATACGATTTGGGATTGAAATGCGACGAACCACGATGTACGAATTATCTCAAGTACAAGGTAATATAAGATAAACCTTACAACATAATCTGTAGTAATTATGGAACCAGTCCGTGACACGGCACTAGCATCCAGCAGTACCGTACCTGTGATGTTGCATGTTGCATGTTGCATGCATCAGATGAAAGTCAACTGGTAACAAAACATCACTAAACTCTAGTTGAACGGTTGCAGGATATCAAGGAAGTTCAACAATTCTCTTAGAAGACATCTTGGGTCACAAGCAGATCTAAAAATGTTGTTTTAGCTCTAATTACAGTGCGTCGCTTCAGCGTAGTAATCATTTCCCAAATTCAGATCCTGACGGTTAGTGATACCGTAGCACTGCGCTATTACTACTTTGTCAACCACAGTAGTTGCTGGATTGTTGATTAAATCGATCTTGCAATTGGTATGTTATATGAAGCTGTGTTTTCACAGGGAATATTTACTACTACTGTTGATTTTTCGTGAGTCAGGTCAACTTTACCAGAAATTCCAACATCAAATGGCAGATGATGCATAATTCAAACCACTACAAGTATATAGACGACACACCATCCAGAGACGTATCTGGTAGTTGCCGGATGGTATGATAAAAAGACTGAAAGGACATCATTCAACAGGTCGTAAAGAATAGTCTTTCTGCGACAGTTTGTAAAACTGTGTATTAAATTTCCGTTTTCAAAATAGGATCAAAACACCTCGATAACAAGCTAACGATTCCTCAGTTTTGAATTTTTTTTGTTAACAGTAATATCGGGTTGTCGAAACGAAATATGTCTGCAATGAGCTAGACCATACTTGGCTATCGTCATCGATAACTTAATGGCTGTAAAAGCCTTGGATAGAGACCACTGCGGCGTACTTTCAAAAATTGTGTCGAGATATTTTTGTGATGATCTCCTTCGTGCAGCTTTTCACGTCTGCCTCAGCAGTTCTTGGTTTTGAAAGATTTTACTGTGTGGACAAAAAACTCAGCATGAGCCTCCGGTGTGTCAGGCAAAATGCCATGTCCCAAATTCAGTATGCATCGTTTCCTCCCCTGAATCTTCTCTAGAATAGAGAGAGTTTGCGATTGTATTGCCTCCAAAGGTCCATTACGCAATACCAGAGGATCAAGATTACCTTGCAACCCGACGTTGGGGTAACCAACCAACATCTCCAGTCCCAATGCAATGTCAACTGTATGGTCAATGCTGACGATGTCCACTCCTGTTTCTGCCAATTGTTTGAGACGGCGGCCACCCGTACTGTAAGGGCCTGGTGCCATGTAAATAATGATCGGAGTATCCGCGTATTGTTGTTTGATTCCTTGAACTACCCTCCGTTGATAAGGAGCGCAAAATATTTCGTACTCCCTATCGCAAACATGTCCTGCCCACGAATCAAACACTTGCACCACTTGGGCTCCAGAATCAATTTGATAACATGCATAATTTACAATGTTCTCCGCGAGCAATGCTAGCATGTCATGCAGGATATCTGGGTTTTCTTTCATGAGTGCTTTCATAATAGGAAAGGCATCAGAAACTCCCGTTTTTCCTTCAACTAGATACGATGCAAGGGTGAAAGGTAGACCGACAAATCCCAACATTGTTGTTTCAGGCGACGAATTTGCAAATTTATGTCTCAATTCCGTCAAGACAGATCCCACAAAATGACATTTTTCTTCAAAATCTGCCATGGAAACTTGATGGAGTCGTTTCGTCAATTCATCCCGTGTCCGTATGGGAGCAATTCGGATTTTTCCACCTTCTGATACGTCAAACTCAATTCCCATTGCGGGGAGTGGCGTCAATATGTCAGAAAATAGAATAACACCATCAATACCATCTGTAACATGTAACGAAGAAACATACCAACACAAAGAATGTTAGTCGACACATATCCGTCCATTCTCAAATGAGGACTCTTTAGCAGAGTTTTCATACACCGATATGAAGAATGGAACGTACACCGTTCCAGAGGTTGTAATGAAATCTCCATAGATACGTCTGGAGTCTCTGATCGTTGTCGAAACGTTGGGTATTCATTGACAAGGTCCCTGGTGTTCGAGGAATAGAAAAATATCGCTACTTGAGTTGATCTTTTTGATTGAATGGGAAAACCAATTGAAACAACAACGTAATTCCATTCACTTACCGATAGGCCTGCATGTGTCTACCAGCCTGTCGCATCATCCACACGGGAGTGCGTTCTACGCTCTCTCCGCGCGCTGCTCGTAATAGAAGTGGTTCATTGTGGTTGGAGGAAAGCGGCGAGGACGCATGGGATGCGAGAAAGAATGAAACCAGCAATGAGAGCGTTGTCCGTCCTGATCATGACTGCAGATCAGATTCACAATTTTTATTCGATGGCTAACTTCTTAGTCTCCCTTGATCTGTAAATTATGATCTGACATTTGTTGTTGGTTAATAAATAATGTGCTCCGTATTCGGAATAATGTGGCCATACAACCCATGTCATACATTCGATAAAAGTAATGATTCTGGAACCGATAACTGGTAAGATAGCGATGAACGTGATCGGATTGATTGATTGTTTTTAGATTATTACAGCTGACCCCTGATTAACGTAAATCTTACGTGGAAGTGTACTGATCACGGTAAGATCTTATTTAAAATAAAAAAAAATACTGTAAATAATAATGAGATGAGTCGTCGAAGGTTGATGTTTTACGGTTGGTTTTGGCTGGTTGGGTAACCTTATGTTGTAATTTACCTGGTATGTTGTATGTTGCTTCATCAGTTTGTACGTATGTACCATACGTACGTTAAAGCTGTTTAATCATATGTTGGACCACCGACTTGCTCGACCCAACCCCCAACTCAGACGTACGAAGTACGAAGTAATCTTATTTACAGTACTTTAGTAGTTTCTTTTGTGTCAATTCGAACCGACCCGAGCTATGAGGTAATTACGTAGGTATTCATAGGACGTACGAAGTATTGATTTGAATATCATTACTTTGCATGTGATCGCTAACACAGTGAAGTTACCGGTGGGTAAGGTTTTCTACCGTAAACCTTATTTCGTACTCAATTTGCGTAAGCGCACGACGTCGACCATCATCATTATTCTCAGTTCACAAGAATTCCATGTTCGGTAACCTTAGTCAATACGAAATAATTCGTTGACACGTTTTCTCAGAAAGAAATAATAATACAGGGATCCCACAAGTAAAACTTACCGCGCACCAATGTTCGATCAATCGGTGTTGATTACTTTTAACTGCGAGACGATCTATCCGTAAAGAGGCCAACCATTCTCTAGCAACCGTCTAAACTAGGACTTACAGCAGATTGGCCAATACTACCTGAAAACAAAAGCGAGGAAAGCTTGAGTGAAACGTATCATGTTATCGGGATCGAACAATGCGGTGTATCGCAGGCCCAATCATCGATGTGTTACTGCCATTTGTATCGCTCTGGTGACTCTGTCTTTCATCACAGAAGGAGCATTTGCTTTCCTTAAACAGTCTCCGTCACTGAGGGTCAATCGATCCATTTTGCTCTTTGCAGAAAATTCTTCGGAAAACTTTCAGCGCAAAAACCAACAGCAGGAGGAGGACTATTTGTTTGGAAGCGGAAACGACTCAGAATTGTCCAATAACTTCCCTTCCGATGAGCAAATTTCAAGTTTACTGAATCGAAAGATAAAAGAACTAGATCTTGGAATAGGGAAACGATACATAACCAGAACGCAACGCGGATTTCTCAATGTTCATTACGAGGTGGGTATGCAATCATGCAGAACGTTTGAATTTGTTTTGATTTCCAAATCTTGTGCGTTGCTAACGACTTCTTGCATTCTTGTTTTAAATGGTTTTGTTATTGTCATCTCCATAAAGCCCAGTGACCCATACATGGTAGAAAATGTTGTTAATCAACTTTCTGATGGACAGATTGTAACAGCGACAGGACCAAAAAGAGGTATTTGGATCCCACATGACGGAGGTGGCTGGAGTGTTTCCAAGTACGAAGGATTCACGTGGCTTGAACCAATTGATGAGTAACAATTGTTCGTAGTTCGATTACTGAAATCGGAGACAGCGCATGTCACGAGAATCTTCCATCCTTTTGTTAGCAGCTATT
Source organism: Pseudo-nitzschia pungens (assembly GCA_037355855.1). NCBI lineage: Eukaryota > Bacillariophyta > Bacillariophyceae > Bacillariales > Bacillariaceae > Pseudo-nitzschia > Pseudo-nitzschia pungens. The sequence continues at coordinate 1,673,194 of CM074760.1, read as the reverse complement.
TTCGAGTGGACCCTTGAAGTCCCGCATATGGAACCATGCATTTGCCCCGTATCTGAGGAGTAGAAATTAAAATTAAAATTGAGACTCGCGACGAACAAGTCAACCATAACTTCCAATAACATGTTGGAAATATCCCGACGCCATATCATGATACACAGAAAGGTTGAATATAGCTCATAGATGCGGAGCAATCACAATTCAAAAACTTACTTGATCCCTGCTTCCACTGGTAGCGCCTGGTGATCTGTGCGATCATCAATTATGTTTGGATCGCTGTCCCTGACGCTTGGCCAGATCAAGACTCTTCCACGTTTCGGCATAACCGTTATGTCGAGGTCTGGAAAATTTGTCCCTCCGCCAGCTTCGACGTCATTTCTGCGGAGATAATGAGAATACAGTAGGTGAGCATATCTCAGTCTTTAATTGTTTAAGGGCAGAGCTTTCTGTCAACTTACAGATATAGGTAGACTGTCACTATTCGAACTCCTGATTGTCGATCTATGTCGAATTCGATATAGTCGTGATGAGTCTCGTACTTTTGCCCCACTTCATATCTTAGTAACTGTAGATCCTCGCTGTTTAATTCAGGGATCTGGGTCATGTTACTTATTCGGTGGTTGATGATCTTCACAAGTTCGTCTTCTTTGCACTCGTACGAACACCAAGCGTTGGTAGACGTCCGCCCAGAGCTGACTACTTCCTCCGTGGTTCCATCCAGATTCATTTCTCCGACATCCGTGCTTCTTTCGTAACCCTCGACAGCACCCATTTCGATCAGTCTGTTGGCTTCTTCGTCTGTGATGAAATTGTCCAACGTTAAAACCCTGACACGGTGGATTTGATAGCATGGAAGTAAGTTAATAGACATCGGAAGAATCCACATTCCGTTTTAGAACCAGAAGATCAACTTACCACGGCCCTCCGTCATGACTTTCTGGAGACGAAAGCACGGTGACATTGTATTTCGATTTGTATGGCGCTTCTGAAGATAATCTCCGAAACATCTTGTTCAAATCACCCGGACCCCAAACATCTGGCCCGATTACAGACCGATCCATGGGGCATCGTTTCTGAACATCCAACATGTCACACGATTGACAGGCTGGGCCGCATTCCAACTGCATGTATTCAGGCTCTTCTTCGCATTCCCCGCTCAAACTGAAACGTGCCAAAACGATGTATGAGTTACTTGGTGCCGAGCAACCGATCCACCAATTGCATTGTCGGACGATAGTCAGATTGGCATTCGATGCCAAGTTACGCCACTCACCTCCAAATTGTGCAGCCTTCGTCTTTGTTTCTGCAGGCCCTTAGGAGCTCAGGGTCTATAACACGTAACTCTATCTGACTTTGCATATAGCGTCGTGATTCGGCGATGTGTTTGAGTATATCTTCCCGTAGAATTTCTCCGTCAAAGTCGTCGTCGGTTTCTTCGTCGATATTGAAAGATTGTGGTTCACCTAGATCACTACCATCCGCACTGGGTGGTAGGTCGCTGTATCTTTTGCTGTCAATGTTCAAAAAGTGAAGGCAAGGAGAAATTAAAGGTCAACCATGGTGCATGAATGGCGCTGAGCATACTCCATAGTTTGATTGTTTCGACCGTGCTGTAGAATGCATGATTGGGTGGGAAATCATTGAAACTTACTGACGCTCACACACCCTGCACGCCCGCCTACAGTTCAATAACATAAAACCGGGATTCACTTCGCATTCGCTCGGTTTCAGACTTGCCCAATGTTGACACGATCGATCTTTGTTCCGACAGTCGTCGTCGTAGATGTCGTCGTCTTCGTCGAAGTCTTCGGCATCATCGATATAGTCGTCGTCGTCCTCCTCCTCCTCCCGATCGTCCTCGGCAACGACTCTACAAGTCTGTTCTCCTCCAGAATTGTGCGTGCAAACAGCTCCATCTGCTTCTCTACCATCAGGAGATTCATACGGATTAGATTCCGGCGAGACGCTCTCCCCATTTGCGACCATGATTGTCACCATTATCGTGATTGTCAACAAAGCAATCGCTGCCCGCGTATAGTGTAAAATTTTCATTCTTTTGATTTCGTAAGAAGACAAGCGATTCCGGGTCGATTGTTGTTTGGGAATTAATGTGTCGTCGCGCTATGGTAGACTATTTCTTGATTGTGAATAGTTCGTATCGCTTTGAAGTTGTGTACGACTATTCTATTACAGTAATTACTTCATTACAACAGTCAAGTCGATCCTGAATTCCATTTTTTTTCTCAAAATCAAAACAAATCTTTGTTTCGGTCATACGAAGTACGGTACGAGTAACTTACTGTAATTACGGTAAGGTGTTTTACTTCGTACTAGTACGAAGTGCAGTAAGCCTTACTCGCACGATAGGAGTACCGTAGTACGAAGTAATTGGGAAGACGGCTGATAAAAATCGACCGTTGATTGGAAGGGCCATTCTTCGAGAATACAACTGCGTACCGTGTGCAAATCCGTCCTATTGGGGCTTACTGCCACGACTGGCATAAGAGATGGAGATGAACGATGCAGGGGTCAGCGTTATTTTTATGACCAAAGAATAGATGGACTCACCGTAAATACCGGTACTGGTACGAACGTACCGGTAAGATTACCTCTTGTACTGTATCCTATGTCAATTTTTCTTTTTATGAATGATTTTGTTCGGGATTGCGGGCAATGGACAGACCTGAATTACCACCAATGCAAACATCAACAAGACCCAAAAAAATACGAAGTACGAAAGAATCGAAATCGAAAGTTCCAAGAAAAATACTTTGCTCTTCCCAATCTCTCCCTCCTTACCGGTACACAAGCGTCGTAGGCGGGATGCCTCATCAACAACTGTACGCTCGAACCTCGAACGCTGATATAGTAATTACCCGCAGTGTTGCAGGACAAAAGGTATGCAACTTATCCTTTTGAATCCTGCCTCTCAGTAATCATAGTTCTTATTGAATACCTGAAAGCATCGCTATTATTTGAAGTGGAGTGCCGATAGCTGGTAAATTGAGCATACTGACTGTGCAAATAGTTGTTGAGGAACTTGCACCGACCCCATCAAACGCAAAATCTGACTCGAACTGAGAATGGCTATGGCGAGCACGTCTCTAAGATCTAGCTCGGTCACGCTAGAAAACATAGATGACTATTTGGCACCCTCGCAGGCATGTATTAACCCAGCATTTCAGCCAACTACCAAACTTGGGGGTGACGACAATGGCGGCGATGCGACCGGGAAAGCGATAACGGGGACGGAACCGGCATCCTCTACAAATGTCGTAGTTCCTCGGCGTCGTCGACGGATCGTGCGAAAAAGAATTATATCATCGACCGATGGAACGGAACCTTCAGAAAGAGCCACAACAAGGGGATTGGGGACTGAACCGATATCGCCGCTACAACAATCGATACCGAAACAGGAGGAAGGAGAGAAGAAAACGAAAAAAGCTGTGAAAGCTTCAATGGCGGATTGCCTTGCTTGTTCTGGGTGCGTGACGACAGCCGAGACGGTGATGATGGAAGAACGGCATTCCCTGAAAAGCTTACGGAATCGACTATTGTCGTCGTCGTCGTCCGGAGGGAGGGAGAGACCCCGTATTGTCACGATTTCCCCAAACTCTTGGGCGGATATGTGCCGACATTGGAACCTAAAGTACAAATTCGAGTCTGGTGACCATGACGAAGCTCGTGGAAAGAACGAGTGTGACTACCATAATTTCTATTTTTCACGATTCACGACCTTGTTGTGGAAAATGCTGTCGGTAAAGGTTGTTATGGATGGAAATATACCATTGCAATGGACGTGGATCGATGAAGCCCAAGAGTTTTGCCAAGCATACAAAAAAACTCTAGAAACTTCCAGTGAAGAAGGAAATCTGCAAAGAGCAAGCAGCAATCCTCCCCCCCTTCCATCAATAGCTATTGACTCGTCCAAAACACTTTATTACAAATCGGATGGAACCTCCGAGATACGCAACAACTCCAAGAGACCAGCAGCAATTTTACCATTGATCAGCGGCTCCTGTCCTGCTCTAGTGTGCCTTGTGGAGAAAACCTTAACGCAACTAGTCCCAAATTTGTCGCAAACTATTTCCCCGATGAGTCTGGCTGGTATAATTTTGAATCATTATGGCGACAACGATGAAAACGATAAACTTTCCTCTCACAAAGTGGACACCAACAGTGTTTTATCAACGAATGATGAAACGCCTAATATAGTGAGAAAAAATAGATGGGATCACTGGGCAATTATGCCTTGTCACGATAAAAAGTTGGAGGCGTCTCGAAAAGATTTTGCCAACGAGTCCAAGGAGCAAGCAGTGGATCTTGTGATTAGTACACAAGAATGTGTCGAGTTAGTAGAAGAATGGATTCAAAGCCAGCAAAATCAGAATCACGACCAGTCACAGGCACATTTGGGATTAATCTCGTCTCTCTCGGTTGCGAATCACTTAGCGACCTTGCCTCCTAGTACCGTGAGCACTGATGTGCTCGAACCGAAGGATTTCCTGGAAAAAACTTCGCCCTACTATGTTAACGAAGAGTCGACACCACTATTGTTGACAACGCCCACAATTATTCGCGAAGGTGTAAACACCAAAGCTGCGACGACGACAGCCAAGCTGCAAAATCATCAAATGGCATTCTCTTCTGGTGGCCATGCGAATTTCATGTTCATGTATGCGGCCAAAAAACTTTTTGGCTACACATTTGATGATAGTGATGGCGACGGCGATGATCATGGAACAGGAAGAGGTGTGAAATGGCAAGCTGCTTCGCTCGCAGCGAAAAATGTTCGAAGTGCTCGATTGGGAAAGCTTTTGAAACAGCATTACTACGAGACAAAGTTATATCGTTATCAGGATGGTTCGTATGGCATTGCGCCGGTTGTATCCGAAAATGAAGAATCATCTAAGCTCGTTCTTCATTTCGCCGTTGCCCATGGGATGCAAACGATGCAGCGCGCATTGAAACAAGTTGTCGAAAGACCGATTGGCAACACTGGAAATGCCTGTAGCACACGTACTCTCCATTACCTCGAGGCAATGGCCTGTCCTCACGGCTGTGTGAATGGTGGCGGCTCTGTTCGTTCGACATCGTCCTTCAGTACTAACCAAAAATCATCGACTTCTGTGAACCTGACACGAGAAACTCCATCTGAAACACGGGAGCGAGTTCGATCCACTTTGGGACATCTCGAGGTGCCCAACCTCGCCAAATTAAATACGATTAAGATACCCATAGAATCTCGCGAAATTGGACCACTTCCACGAACAGAGTATCACGTGGTCCCGCCAATGAATTACACAACCGGTGCTGTTGCCGGAGAGAGTGTCGAAAATATGATTTGGTGACGATGCTCTTCGAAAAGGCAGTGGAAAAGATGAATATTTGGATGCGTGCAATATTTATTTTTATTCTTTATGAAGACACTGGCAAACTCGGTGAACTGTGACAAACACAAACAAACTCGAGTCATGATACTGTAGTAACTGAAATCATTTTCTAAACATCTACAGCAAGTCGACCTGTTAAGCATCAAACTATTTTGGATATGGCTACAATAGAGCTCTCCGGTAAAGCTTTTCAATTCTTTTTCGATTTCTTCCCCGATGTCTGATGCAACAAGAAATCATCCTTTCCCAGTTTGGCTTTCTTTTTTGGATATTTGTCCTTTAACAATCGTTTCTCCACCTGGTCCAGATTAGACTTAAACTGCTTCGGCAAGATCATTTCTAAATTGTCTGCCTCAGTGTTCAGAATCTTTATCTGAGCATCTTCCTTTGGACCATTTGGATTTGATGGCCCGGCCTTCTTTCCCAACTTCATCCACATTTTTTGTGTTTCCTGTGTTTCCAATGATGGGGCACCAATAACCAACCGAAAGAATGCTCGCAAACCATACATGAACAAGAAATACAAACTAATGCTACTGACATAAGAGGTGTCCAGATTCGACAAACCCTCCAGGCCTCTCTGAAACATTTGCTTGAATCCCATTGTCAGACTGAATGGAACCTTCAACAGAATAAATCCAGAAAAGAAAAATTGAATTCCCTGCATCATAATCATGTTCTGCACCATACCGACCATGCCACCCTTCATACCATCCATTGCGGCGAGAGGATTTGGCATGTCGTCGTCGTCGTCCGAAGGGTTCTCTTCCTTTTCTCTTTCTCGTTCTTCCATGTAGGTGTCACACCAGTCGGCTTGATCTTTCAAAATTTCTGGATACGCCAGCTTTCTTGATTCGAGTTTCGATGAGCTCAAAAAGTGGATTGCTCCTGTCTTGAGAGCTGAAGTTGCACGGACGGTTGACTGAGTCCGCTGTTCGATTTTCGATTGGTTCTTGGGGTCGGGTTTTAGCAGCGTTCCGACATGCACTCGAAGAAGACCAGCCGAAACCATAATGACGAAAAGGGGAAGTACGACCCAATCGCGGATATCAGAATCCAAGAGGATATTTTGCGAACTCATGATGATCAACTATAAATGCTGAGCTGCCAATACCAAACGGTGATTTGTCTGTCGCGCCTTGATGCCTGGGTGCCTGCCTACCTCGCTTGAATACTAGACCGCGTTTGTTCTCCTCAAGTTTAGGGGGTTCGAAACAGATGATAATTATTCAAGAGCGCGAGACTTATCAACCACAAAGGGATTGTTTGCGTCCGACTAAAACAAAAACCGGTAGGTAATTACCTGATAGAAGATGGCGTGTCTTTGCTATTAGGTGCTGGGTCCCTGTGCCCTGTAATTAGGTTTAACCTCAAATTGGGTTACAAGGTCGAGGAGCGCTTTCGACGTGAGAAGATAGGCAACAGTAGATGTATGTACTATTATCTACGTACAGTATGTACTTAGACCCTAACGAGCACCAGACGCATAATTTTTCAAAAACTGAAAAATTTTACAGGAAGGTTTACTGTACCTGTAAGATTACGGTATGATGTAGTAGTAGTTTTCGGGGAAAACTCCTCATCATAAAATCACTTCATGCACGCCACTGACTTTCATCATGATACGCATTATTAGTATTTACGGTATTCTCAAACTTCGTACAGTATTCATACTAGTCTTCCAGATTAGCATTACTAGTATTGTCATTATTTCTTGTTCGTCGGCGCACTGTACTCGCGGGGGGGGTGAATAGTGAATCCATCTATGCACGGCGCTGTATGGTTCTAGTAAACTTCAAAACAAATCATCTGAAATCGTACTACTACTACTACTACAAGTACAAGAATGCTGGAACTTCGGGTGGGAGTAGTACTTCTTGTTGTACATGATAGTATTTTAGTTCCAAGCATCTGGTGTGAGGAGGATGGTGGTACTAGTAGTACTAGTATGGGCAGTCCTTTAGACACTCATGATGGAATACCAGAGAAATAAATACGTACCGGTACTACTGAGAATAATATTTGGACTGAATAGAAAATTCTGCCGTACATTTTTTCAGCATTATTAGTAGTAGCAGTGTCATTTCAGCTGATTCAATTAGCAGGATGATAACTGAGAAACTTTGTTACTGCAGGAAAGCACAATCATTCATTGTATTACCCTCTAGGCCATCACTACTTGGAGATTCACTATCATCCTCAACTATATAGTAGTAGTAGTACTTCGTAGTAGTATTCCTAGTATGATGGTTTTGGCAAATTGTCAACAATTGATCTGAAAGGAATCAGAAGTCCTGTGGCTCTGGAGACATTAAGGACGATCAGTGGGTAGAGTGATTGAAAAGTTGTATTACTACGAGGAGACATGCTGTACAAAATTGGTCGTACACACATTTTGTTACCGTTGGCAGTTCCGCCAGCATAATCATAACATTACTAATAGTAGTACTAGTACTACTACTAGTAATACCGGTACGATATTGGTCTGTAGCATGATAGTAAGCACCAAGCAATCGATCATTATTATTTTTTGTGACCCATCCTGAATCCAGGTCTTGCCACGAAGGAACGAGACCCGTGACAAGGGGTCATAATTTAGAACACCGTTGCCCGCGACCAAGACCAAGAAAGCAAGAAGATTGACACACGAATGAATCAAAATCCGAGTTTGATGAAAAGAGAAAGAATCGGTTTTTGAGAAAAGAACATCGATCGGTTTTCGTAAAAAAGAACTTATTCACTCAACCCAACGAATACAGGACTGCATTGCGCAAAGATGGTCAGTGATAATGCAATGTTCAGGAGGTTCTAAGTCACCGAAATTCTTCACGAGTAAGAGTTGTCAGGTGTGTTGCGAATACAGGCAAAAGTGGACTTGGAAAATTACAGACGTCACGACTGACTCGTACGTTCAAGACAGGCATTCAATTTCGGTATGACTCCTCATCATTCAAGATCGGAGGTAATCGGAGGCGATCGGTGTTGTTCTGTACGTGTACTCGCTCCGTCAGGTCGAGGAAAATATTCCCGATGTGGTATGCCTAGCACAACGAAATCGTGGTTGGCACAACAAGAAACATGTTATTGATCATCATACCACAATTCCATTCTTTTAAATTGTTGAACCTAACGAAAGGCAAGATTTGAAAAAAAACCACAACAATGATCAATCGATCTTCCCTTCTTGTATGGATTGTCCTCCTATGCATTGGTTGCTCATTCGGAGTTGCATCGGCCAACGATGTATGTGATGACGGACCTGGCGATTGTGAACTAGTAAGAAACGAACCCCCACAGATTTGGATCTGCGACTGCGGCTCACCCACACCTAATGTTTCCCCAACAATGAAACCTACTAATAAGCCCGTCAGCGCCCCCAAAATGTGCGGTTGTGACTCCTGCACAGATCAGGTGCTGAGCAACATGGCTGATGGCTATACCTGTGGTGCTCGTATTGATTGGGTGATATCCAACTTAGGACTTTCAGAAGCTGAATCATGCAAAATTGTTGCGGGTGAATTTCCATCCATTTGTGGGGCATGTCACGCTGATCACTGTGGTGCATTCCCTCCCACGCCTAATGTGTCACCAACGTTGAAACCTACTAATAAGCCCGTCAGCGCCCCCAAAATGTGCGGTTGTGACTCCTGCACAGATCAGGTGCTGAGCAATATGGCTGATGGCTATACCTGTGGTGCTCGTATTGATTGGTTGATGTCCAACCAGGGACTTTCAGAAGCTGAATCATGCAAACGTGTTGGGGATGAATTCCCATCCATTTGTGGGGCATGTCACGCTGATCACTGCGGTGCATTCCCTCCCACGCCTAATGTGTCACCAACGTTGAAACCTACTAATAAGCCCGTCAGCGCCCCCAAAATGTGCGGTTGTGACTCCTGCACAGATCAGGTGCTGAGCAATATGGCTGATGGCTATACCTGTGGTGCTCGTATTGATTGGTTGATGTCCAACCAGGGACTTTCAGAAGCTGAATCATGCAAACGTGTTGGGGATGAATTCCCATCCATTTGTGGGGCATGCCATGCCGATCACTGCGGTGCATTCCCACCCACGCCTTCGCCAGTACCAAATCAAGGCGTTACAGTGAGGGCAATGAGTTACAACACGGAATACAGTGGATACAGTGACGGGAGGCTTCCAAATTTTGCCGCCAAGATGCGAGAAGTTGCAGCAGATATCGTTGGTGTGCAGGAGTGCCAGAATCCAAACGGTCTGGCTAGCGCTTCAGGATATGCCGTATTGACAAACACGGGTCCGCAAAATTACATTTTTTACAAGAATGATCGCCTCCAAGCATTGAATAGAGGATATATGAACATTCCTCGAGACAACTTCTCACAGAGGACTATAACTTGGGGACAGTAAGTTAACGAGTGAGAGTTTCGTTGTATACTACAGATATGATTGTGTTGATACGATTTTCTGTTCACTAAATGTTCTCTTTGCTTAATAATGCGAATTTCATCAAACGCGATGAAAGGTTCCGGGTCATAAAAGGTAATGGCGCTGGAAGTGAATTTTGGTTCTTCAACACGCACCTTCCCCATCGACACAACCAAGCGGCAGACTGGAATACACACGCCCGCATTGGTCAATCACTTCTTGCGAAGAGAAGAGAACTAGGAGCTGAAAATTCACCGACAATCGTGGTTGGCGATTGCAATCCATTTGCTTCCGCGGGTGCTCCAGAAGGTTCATTTGAGTCGAATCTTGCAACCGGTGGGATTGTGAAGGTATATCAAGCACAAGGGAATACAGGAGGCCACGCTGGACTCGATAAAATCTTCGCCTCAAAAAAGCACTGGAGTGCTTCAAATGCCGCTGATCGTGGAACCGGATCAAGTGATCATCCTGCAATTTCCGCCGACCTCTCGTCTTGAATCTTGTTCTTTACAATCTGAAAGTGTCCAACACACTTTCGCCGTCTGAGCAACCAACCTGTCTCGAGCAGAATCAAAGTTGCATCAAAACATCATGAAGTGCAGATAATACTGTTTAGTATACTAAAATAGAGAAGTGATTGGACGTTTCAGGTGATAGAATCAACCGTTGTTTCACTATGGAGAAACGGATTGTTCATGCATGAAGTCTGTTGCCCCCAGACCTGCGTGTTTACCAAAAAGTAAGGCTCTACTTTGCATACTTCACGTCGGATCATATTTTTTTGATAGTGAGCGTTAGATATCTATGAATTTTTTTTGTACGAGACGAAAGGCACACTAGCTATTGATTGAACGGTTTGAAATCACGAAGTCCAACACTTTTTCAGCATAGCTCGGCATAGCTGGGACAATTGAGATGAGCTATTATTACGTAGTATTTTTTAACTTGTTGTCGTCTGCTACCGGTAAGGTACGTCTACTGTGCTTGAACCAAATTCCGTAGTGTTTTTTTTTTTCCTGAAGGGGAAAAGAATACAGAAATGTGAGAGGTCCTCTGCTTCACATACTGGGGGATTGATTCGACACCTTTGACTCGATTAGTTTTCACATACCTTTTCCAGGTGTCAGAAGATAGATGGCGAATAATATTACTACCGGTAATCTTACCATGCTGTTTTTCGGATATCGCAAGGCCTATCCTTCGGTAAATTACTAGGCAAAATAATGAAAGATGATTCTTTTGCATTCACAATTCATCATTCATCAGACATCATATCCACTATTGTCATAAAAATGATATTTTGCGCTTCATGGATTGGCAAAGCAATAGTCTTATTATGTGCTGTGTGGCTTAGTGCTTTTCCTCTTTTTGGAGGAGGGGCATGGGGAAAAGATTTATTTGCGTCGTGGGCAAGTAAATCGTTTCTACACGACAAGAAGGCTGGCGTCCCTATCCTAATGCTAACCTTTCCAATCCTTATTGCTGGGTCCACGGCGTCTCTCTTTTCCACTTTTTCCAGACGGAACTACTATCGGCCCAAATTTCGAAGATCATGCAGTGCTTTCGACTACTGCGGATCCGTTGTTCGTAGAAGACTAAAGGTTCAATACCAACAGTCGTTGTTGACCTTTTTGTTTATCTTTTTTCCATGTTTGGTGTACGTCCTATCGTCTATGGGACGAAAACTCAGGTTAGACATGTCGATTGATACAGCGTTGTCCAAGTCGGGAAATATATTTGGAATGCTAGCAGTGGTTGTGCTTTCGTGCTTATTCATTCCCGTTTCACGGAAGGGGCCAATCGGGATGTTGTTCGGATGGGATTCGATCCAGGTAGTCAACTATCACATGTGGGGTGGGAGAATAGTCATCATTGCGGGTGTTGTTCATGGGATGGAGCACACGATACGCTACATGCTTCAAGGAAAGGATGTTTGGAAAGCATTTTTTTATCCTCCAATTGGTTGCTGGAAGAATCCTCGAACTTACAAACCCGAAGTTTGCGACAAGGCTGAAGAAAACGAAGAAGGTTGCTCGTGTTATGATCATTTCCTCCCGATCACTGGGCTTGTGGCGTTTGCAGGGTTGGTACTTATCGGTTTATCATCGCAATACAAGATACGAAGAAATAACTTTGCAATCTTTGCCAAGTTACATTATACGTTGACTCCTCTCACGTTCCTGGCGATCTGCATACATTACAACAGGGCCATCCTCTATGCTTCGGGGTCTCTGCTATACTACCTGGCGTCAAACTTTCCGAGCTGGATCGAATCTTTTTTGAGTAGAAGACAGATATTTGGTCTACAATCCAACGTCAAGATCTTGACTGCGGAAAAGTTGAGATCATACGGTGATTCTAACAACAGCGGCCAACAACAGCGACCATGCATCGCTTTGACAATTGCAGCCTCGGAGGCTGCCGTTCACAAATGCTTACCTGGCGCTTTTGTCTATCTCTTGATTCCTGGCATTTCTAAAATTTCCCATCCTTTCACTGTCAATCGAGTCTCGGCAGAAACAAAACAAATACGGATTATTTTTCGTGTGACGGGGCAGTTCACAAGAGCCTTCGAAAAGGCTCTGTTCTCTCGACCTTCGACGACGACTGCTCCGCTCATACTAGGAGAAGGCGGCGATGAAATTAGGTCTGAAGAAGAAATTCAAAACAATTATTCGTGTACCGAATACCATTCGTCAGTGCCTTTCCCGCATGTATATCTTGATGGTTATTATGGCTCGGGTAGGCTTCTCGGTCAAATTTCATCACATGATGTTTGCGTTTTGGTTGCAGCGGGAATTGGCATCACACCATACTTAGGTTTGCTTTCTGAACTCAAATGTCCTGGTTACAACGGCACAATGGATGGCTTGATGTTTCGAGAAGATCAACTTGATATGTCACAGCGACCTAAACAGATCACCCTTCACTGGCTGTGTAGAGAGAGATCGCTGATAAATTATTGCCGAAAGGAATACATGGATTTTATTGCTGACCAACATTCCGAGCAGGAAAGAGGCCGAGGAAAAAATTTGGCGATAAAAATAATCATACACCACACCGGAGAAGATAGCCTCACAAAGGATGAATGCTCAGGATCGACATCTTCTGATCTTTCTCGAAACAATCTTGTGGAGACGTCGCACTACGGAGGAGTTCCTTTCGAACTTTCGAACTTTTCGGTTACCGATGACATTTTTGGTAATCTCAAATTCTTCTTAATATTTTCTGTTCTGTCTTGGGGTGGTCTATGGTGGGTATGGAGGTGGTTCAATTTACAAGAGGAGGATCAGTACGTCAATCGGATATACACTGTGGTTGTTGTGGTACTTTATGGTCTGATTGTTGCAGTACTGGCAAATTGTGCTTCGTATCTTTCTACGAGAAGAGCACACAGCAGTGCATGGTCCGCATTGGATATAGACAGAGAAGAAAATAATTACGTGGAGGAATCTGATGAAGTGGAGTTATCGACATTCAAAGACTCAGAGGACAGCTCTCCGCACCAGTCAGTTCCTGTTGGTCTCGCGGAGGATCCAACTCATCCACAGGCGGCGACTTTCGTGATGCTACATGGACGACCCAACGTAGAAAACATCCTAGACGATTTAGACAACGGCGAAAGTCCTGCTTTGTTTTGCTGCGTTCCTGGTAGCCTGGAAGAAAAACTTATGGAGTGTGTGAATCGAAAGTCTAGAGCCGGCGGCTTAATGACTAACGAGATTTCAGTGTATCGTGAATCTTTTGAAAAATAATATTTAAATATCTTCTTGAAAAAAAAAACTAGTCATCTTGAGGCGGATCCCATCTCATTTCACCCGTTACTTCGTTCCAATAGAACTCATCTTCCGGGGATTCGGGATCTTCAACGAGCACCCACAAACCTTCGGCACTCTTTTGCTTTCTTTCAGGTCCATTGTCTTCCCCTGCGTTGTTGTTATTTGTCGAACCGTCAGGAACGTTGGACTCTTCTATCGATTCCAATGAACCCACAGAGGCTACATTGCCGACCGTGACACTGTCGCCGACACTATTTCGTTCCAACATGGCCTGTTGTTCGCTTATTCTCTCAATCTCTTTCGACTCCGATGTAAGGTTCCAGCTGGAATCATCGCCAACATCCTTGTAAAAGTTAGCAATATTTTTTTCTCGTTTCCTTCTATTTCGTTCAATCATTCTCCTCAGATTGATTCTCTCTTCTCTCGAAGCGAAAAATAAGTTTCGATCTGACAAGTATTGCCGTTCCTGTGACTCTGATACTTGTGGTCGTACATCTTCGTTGATGGAATTGTCTGCGCTGCTGCCTTTCGTAATTCTGTTCTTTTTGTCGCGTTCTTCCTCTTCCAATTGCTGCAATTTTTGATCTAGCAGCCTATCCAAAGCATTAGACTCTTCCTTTCGCTGGTCAAAGTATTCCTGATTCCAAAAGGCGTTTGCCTTCTCCGGGTCCATCATGATTTCTTTCTCAAATTCATTGTTGATAGCTTCTTCGGCTTCTGCCATGATCCTACGATGCAATTCTTCTTGTGCGTCTGGATTATCCCTCGCGTAGTCAATGCTGCGCGATGCCTCCCGGGTGAGGTCTTGGATTGTAAAGGGTCTCGAATTGCCGGAACTGTCAATGGTACCCTGTTCGTACGGTGCCATCGGAGGCTCCCCTTCCACGAAAGAATTGATGACTGGGGATGACCTTTGGGAATCCGAATTTTCGTCACTGCTGCCACCATCAAAGTTGAGGGATCCGTCTCGATTGGCGTTGTTACAGGCTTCTGTATAGGCCTCTGGTGAAAGAAAAACCCCACCATCCTCCGTCACCTGATAATCGGTCATGTATTTTCTGTGGCTGGCCGGAATGTCGTTCGGAGCAGCACTGTCCTCTTCTTCGCTTGTCGCTCACGTTGTCGCTGTTGTTCGAATTCGAAAAGGTCACCTGGGATCGCAGAGCATCTAAAATTGCAGCTTCCCCTGCTATCGATATTTCAGTCGGTTGTTTCTTCGGTTGTCGAAGCGCGGGGACTTGGTTTCTGGGACGTCCTTTCGTCAGCCTCCCTCTGCAGTTGATTCTCGAGTTCTTGCCACTCTGCCAGGGTATCATCATCGAGACGCTTCGCGTTCGGGAGATCCTTGGACGGAGACGACCCGGTACCAGCGTTGGTGTCGAGACTAGCATCCTTTTTGGATCTGGTTCAATCGTTCTTGCAAACCAGCCATGTTGGTAACCATCCTCATCCTTCCGGCATTCGCTTTGAAATCGCTGCCGACAGGAAGTCGATTTCATTTCGGACAAGTCGTTGTTCTGCTTTTCGAAGAATGTCGAGGTATCGATCACTGCTGCCAAGCTCGTCTGCTGCTGTTCCCCTTTTTCGTTCTTCTTCCCCGGAGTTCTTTTTAGCGTCACCCCTTCCAAATGAGAGCACATCGTTGTCCCCGCGTTGTCCGATATCAGGACTGTTTGATAGGTTCATTGTTCCGTTTTTGTATTTGTCGCAATCTTTGTTGTAGGTCGGAAAGGTTGGATATTGGAGCCTCTGCATCCCCGTTGCTATCGGATGCGCTCGTGGTTCTCGTGCTCTCTTCCAACATTCGCCTCGTCCCATGCTTTTGCCACTTCTGCTTTCTTGCCATTGTTGGATGCCACCTTCGACGGTGGAGGAATGGGGGGCTTCTCGTGCTGCCGTTGCTGTTGCTGTTGCTGCATTGTTGTGTCTCGTTTGGTCTGCAATGGAACTGTCTTGATCGGCGCTGCCACCAGAATTGTACATATTCTCGTATTCCTGGTAGAACTCTTCCTCTATCAGATCTATTTCGTCGTAATCGTCGCCGGTGCTGATGCGAAGAGAAGACTTGGATCTGCAACGTCTTCGTGACATGGCGCAAATGCGATTCGTTCTCCGATGCATGGGGAGGGAATCTTCCCAGCTAAATGCCACTCTCTGCCGCGCCTCTTTTCTCTGGGCGATCGCTACGAACTCTCCCCCTTGTGTGTTCGCCACACACGGTGACATCGCCGTCCACGCGTCGACTGCTATCCTGTTTGCATGGAACAACGAAATCACGAGGCGCACGAACAACAAATTCGTCGCTTTCATCGTGGCAAAGTTGTTTCTTTCTTTCCGGGGCGCGAGCGTGCGTCGGCACGAACACTGCCCTTTCACTCCGCAATGACTGTATTCTCTTCTCTCCAGATGAAGTAATGAGAGTCTTCCCACTACGAGTAATTATTGTGAACCAGTATTCCATGCAGTATTTTGATGAGAAAACATCTCCAATTACTTCCACATTTTAGTTCCTTCGACCTTCGATATCCATTCACAATTCACTTACGAGTAAGGTTAAGGCCTTCGTAACCTTACTGGTATTGGTTGTTATGCGGCCTCTTGGGCGTGTTTTTTCATGTCCGGAAACTGAGTCACGAATATAATTATTTGTGAATCCCATTACGAAGAAATTCGAATAGAGTCAAAGGAGTCAAATGAATCAAATTCATTACGATCGGTTTTCGATGTTGTTTGTTCCGTTGGTCGGTTAGGTCTTAAAAATTAGTCTCATGTTCTCAATTCTCAATGCATCAACGATGAACACTGGGATGATCGATGACGATGGCACTTCGGACAGCTGCGAGCACCCATCGTCGTGTTCCAAATAAAATTATAACAGTTGCGACCCATAATAGGTGAACCAATAACAACAGTAAGGGTCAAGACGCAATCAATCTCGATCGAAATCATGGGAGCGTTTGGAAGCAAAGAAAGCACCAAAGCATCTGCTGCGAGAGGAACACGAGCCAGGGGGCCTCCTCCCGCCATCTCGGCCGCAGACCGGGCGACGCTGGATCTCAAAAACGCCAGGGACAGGCTCCACAAATACAAGGTCAGACTGGAGCGAGACGATGCCAAAATCACCGCACGGGCGAAGAAAGCAAAGGCCGAGGGAAACACCAAGGCAGCACTGAACCTGTTGAAGATTCGAAAGCTCAAGACGCGGGAGGTCGAAACCGTCGAAGCACAGTTACTCAATGTATTGCAGATGGTTCAAACGATCGATTCAAAGCAGAACGAGGTCAAGGTATTGGCTGCAATGAAGGAAGGAAAGGACACTCTCCAACGCATGCACGAGGAGACGACCGTCGACGATGTCTTGAATCTAATGGACGAGATCCAGGAACAACACGAACTCGAGCAAGAAATGAACGATATATTGGTAGGTGCAAATGTATCGAGTCTCACCGTAGAAGATGATGCCGCTATAGAAGCAGAGTTGGAGGCACTTATGGGCATTGCACCGACGCAACAACAGGTACCGGCAGTGGAACAACTTCCGGTGGCACCCGACACACAGCCCTTGCCGCAAGCGCCAACCACCGAATTGCCGGAGGCAACTGCAACCAAGTCTGCGACATCGGAAAAAGTAGCAGTGGCAGCATCTTAGTGTACTGCAATTTAATCACGCTTTGCAACCTGTTCTGATACTTTTGGAAACTACGTGTACACGTAGCCGCGTCTGCAGATTCCGAAATATTATTATTTTTTGTTGCGTGGACATTTTCATTTTCCCCACATTTCTATTATTTTGAGACTGCCGTACTTGTACCGGTACCTCTCTGAAAAAGTAGATACTGATGTTGATGATAGTTCCAAACAGTTAGCCAACAACAATGCGCTCAACGAATTCATTGCACCAAGTTGTAGCAAAATCTGACATGCCTGAATTCCAACGAGGAAAGGAAATAATTGAACACCGTATTCATACCGGTACTATTCGACTATTATTTACACTCAACAACAAACAAATTACGTGTATTAAAGAAGATTTCGCAAACTCTGCTTCAGATCATTCATCTGTTATTAAACATGTTATTGCAATACAAGCTTTTTCAATATTTTGACAAACGTAAATAAATACTGTCGCCAAGTGCCGACGACATTTGAAAAACGTTGTTGTCGGAATCATTCTCGTTGGACACCGTTCAGTTTCATTTCTTGTTCTTGATGCATGCATATCCATGTGCAGAAATTGAATTCTATAAAAAAGATTTCATGCATGACTTCGTAGATTGATCAGAGGCTGAGGACATCGTTCGAACGACAGGATTTCCTGCAGGGACGTTGGCTGCTGCTGCCTTGCGAGCACTTTCGATGGCCATCTTTCGTTTAAGTTCCTTGTCAATTGCTTGGCGGATGTCTTTGACCCACGAATTGCGTTCGTTATTGCTGTTACAAAAGACCAAAAATTTCTTTCGTGGGTGATAGAATTGAATGGCTCGTTTCGATTCTTCTTTTTGCATAGTGGGTGGGAACCAGTCCACAACCTTCATCATAATCAATGGTAGTTCCTCGTGGATGCGATATTTGATCTGGTCAGACGAAGGTGACCTAGATGAAGAGTTTTTGACCTTTTTGCCATAAATCAAAATATCGGAGAACAGAAAGAATCGATATTCCACGTGCTTCCCGGACCGATTAGCTCTTTTTACAACGTCGCCTTCCCTCAAAAAGATTCGCGTGGGGTCATTCAGTAAGAATTCTGAGTTCTCAATTTGTCGAGCAACATCTCGAAGAACCTTCCGTGTAGCAGCATCAGTGGCAGATGATATGGCATTTATTCCCATGTCATCCACCACTTTGTCCAAGATTAACAGACTCTCGAATTTACAGACGTAGCTCGTTGTTGAGATAGAGTTGGGTTCTTTTAGTAGTAACTCTTTTTCATTGAGGAACATATGTTCCTTCATTTTAATATACCATTTCTGTCTTTTATAACTTTCCCGATCACTGGAGGATGGCATATTTGCGGTCCCTTTTCGCCAGGAATTGAAGAGGCGAAATCGGCCAAGTTGATCAAGAAATGCAGTGTGTTGTGTTGGCATATCGAGAAAAATCGTCAAACAGAGAGCAAATTTGAGCAAATCGATGCATGATTCCAAAGCTTTCGGGTCCAAGTGGGCAACTTTGAGAGCAGAATTGATGAGTCCGTGTAATCGATGCCAGCTTTTTGTCATCAAAGATCTTGCCAGATTTAGTTTGACTACATCGGTAGTGTCGCCAACCTCTCCCCTGTATTCTTGCAACGGGAAGTATCTGTACTCGTGTATAGCCAATCCACGCAACAGAGCATCCAGATTTTTGACGTTTTCTGTCATATGGATAATGCACTTTTTCAGGTTACGGGAAGAAGAATCGTTCTTGGAATCGATTTGAGCATGAATTGTGATCGGATTTTTTTCGATGTCATCAAAAATTTTTGATAGGTATTCTTTGCTCAGATTATCTCCCTTGTTAGCTCCTAGTAGGTTCGTGATGAATTCGTCCTTTGTCATTTTTCTCAGCCGGTTTCTCTTCTTTTCCGCCATTGATAAATAAGTCGATTTGTGAAGATCCGTGTTGAGCATGATTATGGCGAATGAAACGAGAAATATGGTATCCTCGTCGTTGACGGGGCAAATACTTCGGTCACCGGCGTTGTCTTCCCAGTAGCACCGTGCAAACGCTGATACCAGACGGTCAATCTGTTGTGCTTCACCTGGGAGATGAAATCCGCCTTGCGTCAATAAATGCCGAAGACTAGTAATACAACATCAGACGAACACAAAAAAGGACATTTTATGAGTTTGGGACATTAGTTCCAAAGTTGTGAGTATCCGCGAACAACGAACGGAGCCGTGACGTCCACTTACCCGCCATCTATGGGCATTCCAACAAATGATGTTGTTCGGATAAAATTATATCGGATTTGATTCCAAAACTCTGTTTCGTGCTCTGATCCACACTCTCCTAGATATCTTCCAAGGGCTGATGGGTCCAGATCAGCACAATGTACGCGAAGGAACGAAGATATCTCTCTGGGAGAAGCAGTGAGCACATCACAAGCAATTAGGTATTCAATGGCTTTCGTGAGACTTTTCTCTTTTGATAACCTAATTGCCACACTGATGGTATTCTTTTTTTCTGGAATAGTTGCATTCGAACCAAACTTCCTTCCGTAGTCGGAAGTTATCGACTTATCCGAAACCGAGTTAGTTACTCCTAGGTTCTGCCAATAGCCAACAACCACGGCAGAGTTTGGCCTTGAATCACTGAATTTATCGTGGCTAGTTCTTCCTTTATGTTTGTACTTGTGTCCATAATACCAAGCCTCCGTTATGGAGGAAAAATCTTCACCTAGAGACTCCGCCGAACTCAATGCAAGAGCCTTGACAATTTGAGAAACAGCATCTAGGGCGCCCTGTCTCAATCGCCTCGCACTCTCCCTCGATAAAGTTATTACACTTATCCCCTCGTATGCGTCATGGGGGCCTCCGTCTGTTGATTTGTTGGTGGGTGAAGACGAGTGACTGCCTTTGATTTTATCGCTTAGGAATTCAGTGCATTCTTCTGAAATGTCACACAAGAGAGAACACAGATGTTCGGCTACTCTCCATTCGAGGTCTGGTAGCAGAGCTTTTGCCCTTCTCCCTACTTGATTTTTCCCGTAGTCCGTGTCATAGTTAAGATGGAGTTCCAGTAATCGATCCGTATCACCGAGAAACCAATTCTTGATTTCCTTCATGAGTTCGAGCTGTTGTGCAAAGACATATGTTGTATCCTTGCTATCATTCGATCTAAAAAGAATTTGGGGACCAAGCTTTAGGAGCCTGAGAACAAAGTGATCAAAAAGAATTCCAATCTCAAGTTTCATGTGTTTTCTGAAAAAGGAAGAACACCATAAAACTCCAACCACCTGAATAAGCCTCCGGAAGATGCGTGGATCGGACAATGCATCTGACGTATTGGCCAATAAGCATGGGACAACAAGACGTCGAATACAAAATGCAAACGATGCGTTGGAATGGGAACCTGGTACATCTTTCGAATCAAGTCCTCTCTCCCATTTCTCGAGGAAAAACTTGAGCATTTCCAGTGACATCAGTTTGTTTGCAACATCTCTCGGAAACCCCTCAGATTTCTCGTTCTTTCGAATCTTTGACGACGCAACTTTTACACAATTGGCCAAGAGAGCAAAGCATATGGCGTACATGTGTCTAGTTTCTTCACGTAGAATCGTGTCATTACCAAACAAGCCGACACCACACAAATTTATCATTTCGTACCAAAAGAGTTCGCTTCCTCCCGATCTCACGATCTGATGCATGGCTAGTTCAGTGAAGTTGGCAATGTCTACCCGAAACACCGAATCATCCACAACCTTTTGCACTAACTTGTCGACAAAGTCAAAATGTGAACAGATAATGCCTTTTGTTGCTTGAGTGATATCTTCTCGACGAGATGACTGATCAAAATGAACTTGCGATCCGAGCCTTGCAATCATGAATACCATTAGATCTTTCAATGAGAGGATAGCTGATTGAGGCGCTCCACCTGGAAGTGCCCATCTAGGTGTGGTAAATCTTACATCCTCAAGAAGATACTGATCAGATGCACTGACGACTCCCCAGTTACCAGAAGGCGAACTTATTCCAAAGTGAAAGGCAAATAGATAGAATCGCAGCACATATCCAACGGTTCTTGTACTCAAGTAGCCACATCCAAATTTGACAGCTTCCTCAACGAATTCGACACAGGCATGGAGCTGTGCCTCTTGTGCCCCCATCGTAGCTACATCGCAGACAACCTGCATTGATAGATCTAATAGAGTCGTTCGAGAAGATGGATCTTTCGACATGTCAAGGTCATCAGAGAAGAAATCACGGCGCAGTAAGTTCGTCAGTCCTGTAATACTTAGGAAAGCTGATCCACCATGCCTGTTGTAGCATGAGGTTAACACCGGTATCAAAATAGAAAGCCTGTCTTTAAATAAAGCTGTGTCCCGACATCCCGGTGATATGCTTGGAATAAAACTCAATGCCTCTATGTAACTTTCTGCCTGTTTTGGGTGCTTAATGTTCGACTTTGGCTCACTTTTTCTTCTCGCACTAGATCGACTGTCTTGACTGGCAGAAGAAACAGATATTTCGAAATCTGACCATGAATGGAGAGCTTCAATATCTAGAACGCTCGATTGCCTATCTGAATCTGAAACAAGGGAATCGATTTCGACCATTTCAGATCCAATTGAAAATT
Source organism: Pseudo-nitzschia pungens (assembly GCA_037355855.1). NCBI lineage: Eukaryota > Bacillariophyta > Bacillariophyceae > Bacillariales > Bacillariaceae > Pseudo-nitzschia > Pseudo-nitzschia pungens. Next base: position 1,651,344 of record CM074760.1, on the reverse strand, counting down.
TATGCGGCATCGGCGCAATTTTGTTGTACTGAGTACTACGAGCGGAAGATGCGTCTGAGTAGGAGTATTTTTCAGAAAGGACATTTGAATGATCTGCAATGGAAACCAAAGTTTTCCTCCGTGATATTTCAATTAGACTCAACCGATGTTTGATCGAACTCGGGCTCAAGAGTGAATGTGTGGATCTGTCCATAATATGGAAGCGGCCAACTTTACTCTTGACAACAGTACCCCCGGTACAATAATAAGATTCCAGTCGAATGACTTTTGAATCATCGTTCAACATCGACATCACCAGTGGTGGAGGTCGTAGCATCTCTAAATTAGCAAGGCGTTGTCTATACGCAAGAAAAATTGAACCATTTGAAGCGAGGAAAGTTGCGACAAAATTTCGAGGAGTGCGTTCCAGAACTGTATATCCCTCAGGAACAAATTCTCGACATGCCGGAAGAAGTGGAATCATTCCAGTAATGGGATTTCCCTCTCTTGACCGTCGGAAACATAAATATGCTGCTTCGTCCCCCTCCACGTTCAAATTGACTGGGGGTTGCTTCGGTGACGAAGGATCCGGTTTTGGATGGCGAACCAGGGTGAATCCAGGGGGAACAAACTCCATTCGATCTGGAAAAATGATTGACACTGCTGTTACACAAGGGCGCTGCGCAGCGCGATCCCAATTTGTTTCCTTCTTTATGCAAAGAACTAAGGCAGACTTTCGATCACCAATGAAAAAGGGCTGTCCACTCGGACTCTGGGAAATTCGAAAATATCCCTTTGGTGGCTTTTCGTCACCTCGAACAACAATAATATCGGTGATGGGGCCGGTCAAAACTTGTGCATCTGCTTCTTCGATGTTGTCGATTTCATTCTTCATGGCTCGACGAGGAAGAGCTCGCCTAGAACTCTGACTCCGGACATCTTTTGAAGCAGTTGATAGGATTCTAGCATACTCCGACCCAAACATTTGAAGTCTCCCGGATTTGTTGCTTTCGTCGTGCCGAACTTCAAAATCATCCCGTTCCTCTCGAACATCGACAGCTGATGATGAATGTTTTGCGGACTCTCCACTTTCTCGTGAAGGATTCTTTTTCAACTCCGGCTTCCTCAGATTCAATGATTGTCGTTTTTGATTCGAACCCGACTCGACTTGGCTCCGTATTCGCTCTGTGTCCAATTTTTGTCCCGAACTTTTCGGTTGAAATGAGTCATCCGTACGATTTTCGAGTCTCTCGAGTGCATTAGTGCACAGTTTTGCAAGTGATGTGTGTCCTTGTTGCATGAGGCTCGTCTTACTGTTGAGCGATAGAATTCTAGGATTGGAGGATTGAGTTCCCGACAGAGGCTCTCTCTGTGTCGGTGGCTGTCTGTTGTCGTTGGAACCATTTTTGGTGTCGTTGCCAGGAGGCGGCGAGTCGTTCAGAGTCAGCTGGTTCAGCAATTTGTAGAGGAGACCATAACCTTCTCCTATCGACGAAGAACTTGTTCCCGACTTACGGACAGAATCAAAGTCAGATTCACATCCCTCATGACTCGATGAGTATGTAAAAAAATCTGTAGGATCAGTTTTCATCGACCCATTCATGGCGCCAATCGTATTTTTTCGTCTTTATTTTGCTACGGATATTACTTCTGACGATTCTAAAGCTTTACCATCGAGGGAAAAAACGATGACGAGATTGGTTGCTAACTGAGCGGTTACCTTCTGACGAGTACAAATACCGTACTGCTATGGATGGATTCACGAAGTACATTTACTTCGTCATGAAACGTTCCATGATTCATTCATGATCAGGAAGATTATTCATTCATCTCCCGGGTTACGGTAGCAAACATAACTGCCGCCCGACGTTTTCCTACCGGTACGGGTATTATGTTTTGACAACCAACGGAGAAAAAAGCGGGGCGGCCTTTTCTTGTTCATATTCTTAATCCCGCATTGAGCATGACTTAAAAAGTGTTTTGATGCAAGTACGAACTTTGTATTCCACTGTTTACTTCGTACAAACGATGACGTGTATTCTTACGTAAAGGTAAACGTACTGCTTGATGGTGTCAAATTACACTTCGGTAATGATGTTGTATGATATGTTATTAATTGAGCGGTGTGAATACTGAATACGTTCGTACATGCATTCACACTAACAATAAATTACTTCGTAATTGGGTAATTCGCAATACGGTTCACACGTCGAGACAAGCATCGGTACGCTCTCAATCCATAGAGTTGGTGTCCATCTCGATGGAAGTCGTCGTTGATCTATCTCAAACTTGTTTTCAGCTCCCGGATCGCCTTTGATTCTCCATCTGAAGGAGATGGAACACTTCCTCTGAAGGAATTGTAAAGAGGCTCCAGAATCTTTGCTTCATTCTCACTAAGACTTGCTCTAGTCTGTGCGAGACCGAACAATATATCTTCCTTTTCTAGCTCTACGTTTCCGATATCATTGAGTCTAGTCACTCTCGCCAAAGCTCGATGAACAGCATTTAAATGAGCTGTATCAAATGCTGCACGGATATCCGCAGGGCATATTCTTGAAATGCTTTTCACCATTTTTGGAATTTCTTCTCCGCTCGACAAAGCATGTGCAGTTTCAGGTTTCAGGCTCCATTTCTTCGCGATTTTGACCAACAGATCAGACCATTCGTCCGTACTTTCTGGGGGTCCGACGTATATATGCTGTTCGAGTCGACCAGGTCGAATGATCGCTGGATCGACTTTGTCCGGACGAGATGTAGCTCCAATAATGAACACAGTGCCAGACGAGACGTCTTCTACACCATCCAAAAAAGTAAGCAGTTGGTTCACCACCCGATCAGTAACTCCAGTTGAGTCGGAGCCACGACGAGGTGCAAGTGCCTCCAGTTCGTCCAGAAACAAAATCGAGGGAGCCATCTGTGAAGCCCTTTCGAACAATTCCCGGACTTTCGCCTCGGATGCACCAATATATTTGTCAAGTATCTCCGGTCCTTTACAAGTCACGACTGGATAGTTGCATTTTCGAGCTAGTGCAGGGATAAGAAAAGATTTCCCACAACCGGATGGTCCATACCTATGTTTTTTAACAAGAGAGTGTGCGATTCATGAAGTTAGCTTACAACATGGTTGATTTGGGCAATCGTGTATCAAAAGAAAAATTTCACAACACGACAAGAACTTACAGGAGAATTCCCCTAGGAAGTTGCATCTGCACTTGAGCATAGATCCGTCGATACAAAACTGGATGGCGGACTGTTGATTCTAATTTTTCTTTCACAGAAAAAAGACCCCCAATATCTGCCCATGTAGAACCATTTGAACCCTTACTAGCTCTTGAGTTTGATATTCGAGCTAATGGCGTAAAATTTCGAAGCTCCTCGATAAAGGAATCGGTAAGTGAATTCGTAGATGAATTCGTTCTGTACGATCGAATCGCTCTCAACGACAGCTTCTCCAAGTCACGTGGAAGAAATCCTTCCGTACACCGAGAAATTTTTGAGTGGTCAAAGTTGTCACACGTCCGTGCGTGGTGATTACGTATCATTCCCACCAAAACTTCCTCTCGATCTTTGAGTGACAAATGTGGCACTTTGGCGTGAAGAAAATGAGCTCTTGAAAACTTCAGCAGAGAACTATTCAATGAATCTGCGCTCGAGCAAGTAGCAACGACGGATAAGTGACAATTCACGTCATCGCGATATTCAACTTCTGATGCTTCAAATAAATGTAGCAGCCTGTCACAAATCAGTTTGGACTGGTCGATGGCTGCCGGGTTCACACTATGGGTCGTTCCAATATTTCCGCTCTCGTCACCAACCAGCAGATTTGGAGAAAGGACGTCAAGATCATCCAAAATAATTATGGCGTTTCGATATTCTCGAGCTTGCGCAAATAAAGAGTCAATTTCCCCCAGAATCTCAGACATCCTTTGGTTGTTCTTCTGCAGTCGCCTGCAATCTAGGTACAATCTAGGTCTGTGAAAACTGAAGCTCATGAGGGCGCTCAGAATTAGAGCGTTGTGAGTTTTACCGCTTCCATTCACTCCGTAAAGTGTTACGAAAGCTAAAGTTGAAAATTTCACAGGATCGGCGATTTTCCTAGACCATTCCGGTGACACAATAATTTGACGTGGTGTTTGCATTATGGGAGTTTGATGTGGATAAATCGCCAGACAATGCAATACTTTGCTTTTTTTCAGAATTTTTTTCCATAGAAGAAAGAAATCCTTTTTGTCAAGCTGTACAAAATAATGTCTTTCGTCACTGTCGTGAACGTCCTCCAATTTTACCCGAAACCACTGGTAATGATGCTGAGAGTTGCTCCTCGCAACATGTATGGATGGTTTTGGGACTACTGCACCGATCGGCAATATGACTTTATCCCTTAAGTTTTCAAAACATCGGATACCTATCTCAGGGAGTCCTAACAAATCGATATCTGGAACATTCCATTCATGGCAACCTCTTTGGTCATACTCGAGATTTATTTCCTCAAGGGCAATATTTTCTCCTGACTGCTCTTGCATTGACATTGGAGGTCTCAGGCAAATCCTGTCTCGATAGAGTGCTAATCCAAGATCCATGCGCGTCCCAATGAACAATACTGCAGTTTTGAAAACGGGAACACGACAGACAACGGTAGAGAAAAACAAATCAATTGTGAGCAAGTCAATTGTTGCTTATGTCTTGGTATGCGCCAGTTTGTTTCCAATAAGCAATTGATGGTTGCTACAAATGCAATGCTCTTCTAGAAATTTCTGTTTAAGCATTGGGATGCAATCTTCGTCAAAATGAAACAAAGAAAATAAAGAAATGGGATCTTGCAGTCTACACGTATTCACTTTTGGCGAAAAAGAAACAACAGACGGACTCACCTGCATTGTCCCTGGGTATTCGAAAGGAGGTCTCGACTCCCACCATCCTCGTCTGCTTTGAATTAGAATTGTCTGGTTTGACCTGTGCCCATTTCGTTTCGAACGGCCAAAGATCCGGGTGAACTAGCACAAATCCAGGCTCCACATAGAATGATTCCCTATTCGCCACGCTCGATAGTTGTTTCAATGATGCACCCCACTCCGAATCGCATGGGATCAATCGAAGGGGATGAGACCATGGATTGTTTTTCTTTCTCGACCGAGCTTTGGGTGAAACAATAACTTCTGTATCTTCGATAAGCATAGCGAATTGCTGTGGAGTGTCGTCTGTATTGGAAGCTACGCTGGTGTAACTATCACCGAGTGAGATATCGGGCCAAATCGAAGACCCATCATTTTTTGGCCTAGCAGAAGCTCTTGTAGTGACTTCTATAACTTTGATTCGTACCCGGTCGACCTTACCCACCCTCAACGTCAATAATTGGTTCCGATAGATCACGCTAACTTGTTTCAGAAGTCCACCATTTTCCATGAAATCTCCATAAATCTCTAGAAGTTCCCAATCTTCCACCGACACTGGTTCGACAAGCACGCTTACTGCATATTCAACATTTCCAAGTGGAAATACAGAGACGAATTCGGGGATATCTTCGGATATCCCAGGAATCATAGATCGTGGAAGCTCGATCAAACCTTTTATTTGTTCATGAGCATGCGAGGATTTCATTTTAGAAAAGAGTTGCACATTAGCTTTGAAAGGAAGCAAGGCAGAGTACGATATTTTCTACTCAATCATGAAGGCAAATTTATAGCTCAATCCTCGTTGGTCACTTCAATCTACGGCATCTAGTCCGAAAGTAAAATGCGACGGACAAAACATACCTTCTTCGCAAGAAGAACCACAAGTTCCCCCATTGTATGACCCGTAAATGATGGTATCATCTCCAATGGATATACAAAGCGGCAGAAATGAAACGGAACCATTTGTTTGAACTTGGTCGAGATGGGTCCATCCATCTCTTTCGGATGTTGTATCTGACGGAGATAACTTGTTGCCTTGGGGCGAACTTATTCCCACAAGTAAACTAGCTGCCAAACCCGACGATAAGCGAACAAAAAGATTTTCGTCGCTTTTTTCTTTTCTTATACGTAATTGCAGTCTTCTGGAAAGAGACGACGACGATAGCTGCGACAAACGATTCCCATCGTTCATGCAAATAGACATGGCTGCTGTTGTGCTAAATTGGTCAAGGGATAGAATCAATCATTTTGCCGATAGAACAAATGACAGGATGTGTGATAGACTAGTTGTTGCCCACTTGGTATGCCTCCGTGTCAAACATGAATCTCAAATTGTTCTACGTTCAGGAGTCAGACGGTGGAAATAATCGTCTTGATAGTGAGACACCCATAGGATTGACACACCGTCGCACTGAAAAAGTGGTAAAACACATGATTATTTCACCTCCATGAATTTTGATTGAATTTTATGGCCCCGAAAAGCGCAAAACCGTACGGTAACCTTTTCTTTCGTTCTCCACAAAACCCAGCAACCTTCTTGGATGATACCACCATCGCCCTGAAGTCACTTGCCCCACTCTGACAACAGCAGCAGAAACAAATCGATCGATTTGCATGTCAACTCAGGAATCAGTAGATTTGTTCTGCACTCTCCTGTGGTTCAGCACACCTGTGCAAAATATGAGTAATATCACCACTAATAATAATACTAGTAGTACTACTACTAGTAGTAGTAGTAGAAGCAATTAGTACTAACATACATTTTTGGTCATTTCCTTGTGAGCATTTTACTATCTAGGAGGTTTTTCCCTTGTTCAGGGTTATGGGAGAATTGAATGCACAGCAATTAATCTTGTTGTCACAATACTGTGGTACACTCTCTGACCATGTTCAACCATGACGCATTACTGAGTTTGTTGCTACTGGTACTTCTACTACTACTACTACGAACACCAGTAGTTCTGCTATGTTCTGTGTCACACCTAGTATCCAGCAATTCAAAAACTATCAATGGCTGATCAGTGATATTGCAATCAACTCCTTGCTATTCGTTAGTTAGTGTGAATGACCGTCTCCTATATCACTCAATGAATTCATCTGGGTACTATGCTCAAATAATTTACCTGGCATCAGAAAAAGTACGAGTGGTTGAGGCCGACGTGAACCTAAACGGGCTTTAACCCATGCAATGCATTGTTTGATTTACAACGAGATGCTAGTAGTAATATCAAAGAGAAGGAGAAGAGAAAGCTTGTAGTCCAAGATTGATCTAATGGTGTAAAAGAAAACTGTTGGTAGTTCTTCTCGTCATCAAGACGACCAGCGTAGCGATGGCATGAAATTCACCATGGTTGTTTCGGGAAAATTTACATACGACTTTCCAACAATAGATGGACAGTATCTGTTGTCTATTCTAAAAGCACTTCTGTAAGAAGTTGATTGGCTTCAGTTTTTGACAACCAGTCGATGCGGTTTGTTGGCCTGTAAAAGAGGTCGCCGTGACCAAATCTTGCGACACTGCGTTGAGTCTCTGACGTCGTCAATCATTCATCATCGTTTTATGAGATAGTCTGCATGCTTATTGAACGCACTTCTTCATCTCCCTCGCTCTGTATTCGATTTTCGGTACTCGTGTCGGTACTGCCGTCTCTTGTCTCTCCGACGTTGACAAGTATGAATCCAAGCAAAACAAAAGCCGCACCCAAAATTGATTCCAGATTCAACACGTCTTCTACGCCGAGTAAAACATCACTCGCAAAAGCCAAAGGTATCGTAAGTCCCAAACCGACTGATGCGACCGTGGCCGACGTAAGGACTACAGATCGTGCCCACAAATAATCACTCAAAACAGTATTGAAAAAGCCATTGACCACAAGACAAAAAAGAACCCAAAGCGATAGCGTGACGCTCTTCGCAATACCGAGTTGATAAATCACAAAAGGAGACAATAACACCATGTTCCACAAACCCACATAACCCAAGAACAATTGCATGCTCATCAAGTTTTCGTCTCGAGGACAGAGCACCCTTATCATCACTGTATAAATACCATAAAAAGCAGCCGCAATTACGGAAAGAATATCACCCCAAACGTGTAGATCGTCAACCTCGTCACCTGTATCGGTATTATTGGTATTGTCGTCTATCATCTCAGCAAGGAGGTCGCGCAGAAGTCTCCCTCCTCCATTTCCTCCTTCCTTTGCATCGTGCCGTGCTGTCAAAATACAACCAGTCATACCAGAAAGCACACCCAAAAGCTTCCAAAAGGAGAAGTTTTCGTCTTTCATCAACAGGGCTATCAAGAACGTAAAAAGACTTCCAGTGTTCGCTAAAACCGTGCTCGACGTGATGGATGTGTGCAAAAGACTTGCATTATACGCGTAGTTGGAAATGAACCAAAACGGGGCTAATTTTGCGGCAGCAATTATGTGATCTTTTTCGGTCCAATGATACGCGTTTTGACCGACTACTGGTGCTTCGTCCGCGCTGTTATTGTCGTCAATACCATTGCCACCACTATCACAGTCGAGGGATTCTCGAACTTCTCCTTCTTCGCCATTACCCAATTGCGTCGTCTCCCCTGTCGGAATTATCTCATAATTGCAATTGAAATCATCATTGCCATTGGAACTCAAATTCTTGCATTTTTTGTACAACCAATGCAACGGCAGCTGAATAACAAAGAGCGACGTGCCGATATAAGTCAAGAGGAAAGGGGCATCGAAGCTCTGGCTGTATACATACTGCACAACAACGCTCGCCGCACTCCATATGATGGCAACCAACACTATGAAGATCAGTCCCAGTGCATACGATGAAATGCTCGGCACTGGCATGATTGTGATTCCTGTAGAGTAGCTACGATTTGCCTCAAGATGCCATCGCAATGGTTTCGACAAGCTACCAGGTAAGGTTAGTTGACGTTCCGATACAGTAATTTTACGGTAATGGGAAAATTCTGATCGAAACTTTGCGCCATATCACAGGATTCCTATCAGCTGTCCCCGGGTTTCAGTAGAAATTACTACTATTCGGGGACGTAGAACCGGGGGACAGCTCATAATGATTACGACTTACTGTCACACAAAAATAGCGGAAGGCACAATGATGTTGAAAAAGAGAATGCGCACGTTCTAGTACTACAACTATCCAAAGCACCTAAGAATCATCGTCTTTCTGTTGACCTGTTGAGTGTTTTGGAAGAAAGTTCTAAGTCTGCAATGTAGTCTCTTGAAAGTTCTGCTGACGCTAAATGCTGAAATGCGTTTGGTTGTCCACAACTGCAAAAGAAATAATTATCTGCAAGAATAGCAAGGAAGAGTACTAGTAGCAGTCCTACATTGTATCATGGCATGAGTAAAAATAATCAAGTAATCATGCAATCATTTGAACAATACTGGAATGCTAAGCAACAGCATGATCTGTTCATGGAGGCAACTGTCATGATCATGAGCTGGGAGTGATCCCCTTGCATGTTTGAGACCATCGTTGACTAGAGCCTGCCGAGTATGTCACAGTAACAGCCAATGCATCATTATTTCTGCTGTAGGCTTTGTGTTCAAATCCGTCTCAAAAGAGTTGTACTTACCGTAGTAGTAGTAGCTTAGTAATCCTTGACAAAAAGGAGCGAGCCTGGAATGGGGGAACCAGTTGACAAATAGACAGAGCTAAGTGGTATTGACTTCAATGTCAGCACTGGTATATGGACATACAAATGACTCTTTCAATCACATCGTAGCTAAGATTTTAGTATTTATTCATGAATTTGCCCTCGCTAGTATTGTTATTGAAGTCAACTTTTGAACCAAGCGATGTCGTGGTCTTCATAGTAGCTGTATATACATTGCGAAGCACACGACTAAGGACTGTATATTCGTCTTTCCCTTTGGAAATCATGGGATGCAAGAGGAATGGGTACTGTAGTTTATTATTTTTCAGCAGGCAAGCCTTCCTCTCGATCCGCCGAAACAACGGGCTCACAAATCCAGTCAATCAATTCCATGCCGGTCATTCCTGTGAGATCTACGACGCGATTATTGCAAGAACTGCTCGTTTTGCCCATCGCAACGTCTGCAATTTTCGAGTAAGCAACAGCGAACTCCCGACGGATGCGATGGTAGTAACCGCCACGAAGAACATGAGCAACGTCATAAAAAGTTTCGAAAGGGTCTTCGATGGTGAGAGCTGCACTGTAGTTGCGCCACCCATCCAATTCTGCCTTTACTTCGCGTTCGACGATTCCGTGCACGTTTGTCGAGTTTAAACTAACGACGTGGCGCTTGTAATCGAAATCATATGCATAATATCGGAAGAAAGATGCGAGCAGAATGGCAAGAGAAAGATCCTGACCTGGAAACCGTTGTCGCAAGTTCTCCAAATGAGCTTGGTCCATTCGATAAAAATAGGCGTTCACTTTCACGTTTTCTTCTCTAGGATGCTGCTTTAGCAACTTCGGAGGATCGCGAAACTCAGTGTATGGGGTTCGGGGAGGAGATTCTGGCCACATGCTATCCATCCATTGTAAGTTTGGAAGCAAGGGTAACGCTTGATTGGCGCGTGGTGCTTTTTCCATAGGTGTAACTAGGCCATCGCCAGATCGCTTGTGGTATGTCAGAAAATGTAAGAGCATTAGAATGTAGCCGTAGCTACTCAATGTATGCCGAGCTGGATCGTTGATGTCACGAGCTTTTGCCCAACGCTTTATCACAGATGCCATGACCCGAGAAACTGGATTGATCTCAGCGTACGAGCGAAGCAACTCTGTATTTAATACAGCTAGAGGATTGTGCATGGATAAATCACATTCCATGAATTGCTGTTCGTCGTTGATAACATTTTCACACGGGTAATTAAATTTGATCACAGGAATCCTTGCCGTTAATCTTGATGTGTCAACATCGACCATGCCATTCTCTTCCAGGATCTTCGCTAAAGTTGCCATAGCTTCTGCGCCAGCGGCATCATCTCCTTTGACAAGCGACGAGTGATTTGCGACTTGGAGGCACATATCTAGATCCGACTTCGGTGAGCCATACCCATTCGCTGAAGAACCAAAAATCGCAACCTTCGTCCCCGGTGGAAAGCAATCACAAACACTGACGAGCCTTTCTGTTTTGGAACGAATAGATTCCCTCTGCTGTAAAATGGAATCCGCAGTAAAATACACATCTTTGTAAAGTTGGCCCATGGAACTTGAGAGTTGATTGAAGCAGTTGACTGCACCAGGATTCATTTGTCGCATCCCGTCCCGATTCGTTGTATAAAGTATATTGCCAAGCCGCGTCGTGTTTGGATCAAAACCAAGGATTTTAATTTGCATTTTTGACCTAGCATCGCTGCAAATTTTGAAGTGTTCATTTGTGATTGGTTGAGAAAACTTGTTAATTGGTTCGTACCACATTTGCTGATTGGAATCTCCTGGTACAGCGAATTCTTCGCAGAGCGGACACCACAGCTCGAACTCTAGACGAAGCTTAGTTATCAAGTCACGTCGTAGAAGCATAGTGACAGAAGCATTGGTTACAATCGCTCTCAAAATCGAAGCAAACGCAAGTTGAGAATCCCGCCATTTCCGTTCACAAGATGCCCGTCCGCTCATCAAAGATTTCGTCTTTTCTCTCAGAAGAGCTACATTCAAAGAAATCTCAGTTGATTCATTTGATTTTTGCGTAGCTTCATCGTCAGCATCGATTTTCTCCTTGTCACTTTTTTCTTGTTCTTCTTCTAATACTTTCTCTTTGAGCTCTTCCACCGATTCCTCCAATTTTTCAAGTTTGATCGTTGTCTTCTGGTAATCAACGGAACACGCGTCAAGAACCTTTCGCGACTCGCAAACACAACCCCAAACGGCTCGTCCTGCACTTTCGAATTGGTGCTGTGCGAACGACGCAGACTTTTTCGTAGAAAGTTGAAATTGTTCTAACACAAGAGCTAATGAATTCAACGAAGAAAGACTCGTTGGGTTCACTTTCTTTCCCTTAAAATTGGAAAGGATAAAACGAATCGATGATTCAAAGTCGTTTTCGGTGACACGAACATTGAGAGTTGGTCCGGTTGCTAGAGTGTATAGAGGATTTTCTCGCCAATACAATCTAAAAACGACATGTCCGGGTGTTCGAGGTGAGTAAAATGGAACAGTCCCAACGATCGAATCATCGATGACTCGAAAAGGGTAGTCATCTCGAGACTCGCCATCTGGACACAAGATTTCCTTCGATATTATTGATGCCTGAAAACCGTTTTCTGTACATCCTCTTCGGAAAAGTCCCACCGACAAATATTTGAGGAGATCCCGGGCTGATTTTATATTTTTTTCCGAGTGCTTTTGTTTTAGATAGCTTAACGGGAGTATCCACCGGGCGGTCAACTCTTGTCTGGGCCGGAGGTTCAGCACCATACCTACGGATGCTGCAACGTCATTTGCAAGAACTTTTCCAGGCTGTTCTTCAAGATGTGTCCACAAACGTTTTGGTTGGAATTCCGTCTTGTGTGTTTTGGCTGGTGTAGCTTGAGGTGTGTGTTTTGCAGGTGGTGTGGCTTTGGTGGTTGTCTCCAATGGCATTCGCTTGGGTGACATGGAAGTCGATGGAGTTTGAACAGTCAGGTTCGATGTGATTCCCAATCCAGGAGGAGTGATCTGAGATATGTTAGAAGGGGTAGATGAGGACCAGGCTGTGATGTTGTTTGACTTGTACACTGGAAGTGGGGTGGATTGAAATTGGTTACGTGGTTGTTGAGTTGAGTAGAGCGGTGTGTGAGTGTCAATGCCAGTCTCTGGGTTCGAGCTGAACAGAGAGGATAAGATGTCCGAATGGGGAGTTCTAGAACCTTGCGTGGATGGCATATGTGGTAACGGCCCTGGAATGGCTTGACGCAACCCGTGACTTGTTGGGTCTGAGACCTGTTCAAAATGTAAACGTGATTGTTGCTGCTGATAATTTTGCTCTTCATTTGCTGCTGAACGCTGCTGTGGCAGGATATTCGAGTGAAACAATGAAGAATGTGAAGGTGGAGGACTTCTCGATGGCTTTGTAGCAACTGGGTTAAACGAAGGTCCGATGGTATTTGCAGGTCTATTATTCAACGGCGGACTAGGCATTGTAACAATGTCATCATCATCCGAAAGAAGTTTGGCCATCTTCCTCTCTAGGATTTGCATGCTGGGTGAACCTTCTCCAGTTTGCAATTGTTGTGACTGATGCTCGTTGATGTATTGCTGTTGCTGCTTGTGTTGATACTGTATATTATGCTGAGTGGTCAATTGAGCTACCCGAGGAAGTTGCGAATGTAGCTGCGAAGGCAACTTCCCAGTTGCAGGTAAACCTTGTTGCCCATTGAGGAATGTAGAATTATTAGCTTTGATCATCGTAGATGTAGCGGTTTGAGGAGTTGTTACGAGTTGGATAGGTGTAGCTTTCGGTAACGGATTAGCGGCACGAGTTGATGTTGGTTGTGGGGAGGCAGAAGGAAAAGAAGTGTCATTGAACGCCGATTTCGCTTTCTCTTGACAAAGGAATTGACGCGCTGCTTGTAGAAAAGCTTTTTGATCACCCTTCGATTGGTAGGTCTCGTGTATCGACGTGGCTTCTTGGTTGTCGCCTCTCATATATGGCATGAATGCAATCAAGACATCCTGAAAACGTGGTCCGAATAAATTAAGAAACCGCCGCATTGATTGTCCAAAAGGATTGTCATTATCAGATGAATGATGGAACAAACAAAAGTGTAAGAATCCAACCAGACTTTCCCACAATAGAAACAACGACGTCAGCGAATTGCAACTTCGTTTTGTACATCACCCAGCAATGACAGCTGGCTAAACTTCGTTCCCTTCCGTACATACCTCGTCACTCATCTCTGGAAGTTTCATGGAGTCATTTTTGTTGCTCCTATTAACACCATTTGAAACACCACAAGTGTTTGTGGACGAACTGGACGAATTATTCGATCGTCGGTTTGAGTTCGACCTTCCTCTTCCTCCGCGTCTTCCGCCTCTACCGCGCCCACGTCCACCGGAGTTGTTTCCGCCTCTTGATGACTTTCTCCCTCCGGTTGATCCAGCTGAAGAGGACATCCTTCGGATCTTGATGGATTCCAAGGAAGTGAAACCTGCCCGTTGGCACGAAAATGAAACTTGTTTCTCAAGGACCCGAAACGGTAGGCAAAATGTCCCTATCGGTCGTCACTGCAGTTGTGCACGAAACGCTCACCTCTCCTCTCGCAGCAGTGATATTCGACGTAACCGAAACAAAACTGTTCTGTAATCCTTTTGCTTTTACGGATTTCGAAGAACGACTCTTCCCTTGGTGCTACTTTCACACAATTTTGAATGACGTGACACACTAATTTGTTTGAGTAGTTGCAACAATAAAAAGCCGTCAAGAGCGAAAGTTGAGATCGTCGGGAAGGCAAACCCGGTACAAAATGAGTAGCATGACAGAGAAGGGCTTGTTTACAAAAAGTCATTACCCGCATATTTTTTGTGAGATTTTCTTGCTGTGTTTTGAATCATTCACGAATCATCTATCTTATCCCAAATGGCCATCGACTCGACTTCGACTTACTCGACCGGAAGAGGACTGGGAAACGGTTCCACAAGAATGAATGAAAACCAAAATCACTCAGTCCCATCAACAATCTCAGTCGGAACAAATCTCAAAAACTCGAAAACCATGAAAAACTAAAACAGTTCCTTATTTTCATACACTCATACCGTACAGTAAGTACGAGTATGGATACTTTACTTCGTACCGCTCGTACGTACTTATTCGTGCTTCATACAGTATGATGTACTTCGTACTACGTTCTACAGGTAACTTACTTACTGGTAAGGTTACTTGCTGGTTGCCTATGATCTTACGTACCGGACCGAACTACGGAATTCGTATGAGCTCGAAGCTGTCCCTCGGTTTCCGCAGAAATTAGTAGTAGTTGAGGATGTACCGTAGAACCGGGAGACAGGTGATACGAATTTTGTAGTAACCTTACTGAACCGGTAAGGTTACCGGTAAGTTAGTTAACCTTACGCGTAAGCAATTTTGATCGAATCATTTTTTGACTAACTTACCGTACCGGTACAATAACCTTAGTGCTAGTAACCTTACTCGTACGTACCGTACAAGCATGATTTTTTCGTTGCGAAGTCTCCACTGGTGGACAAAACAAGTTACGGTAATCTTATTGAGTAAGCCTTACCGGTACCGTTACTACCTACTCATACGATACGGTAATTCTAGCGGTAGGCAATCATCCGATGAATCAATCCACATGAAAAACCTGCCTCTGGCACAACAATTTCACATGTACCGTAAAAGAAGGCGAAGACAACTACGAAGTAAGATTAACTTACTTTTTCTTTCACAGAATACTACGGTAATTAACCTTACTTCGTACTAATTACTTGTACGAAGCAGTAGAATTCATTTTGAATGCAATACAAGTACCGGTACGTGCACAACTTCCACTCTACTACTACGGATCGCCTAACAATTGAAATAACATTTTTTTTAAACAAAATTAAGGAAGATTAACGAAGATTAGCGTACATGTACCAAAAAAAAATAACCTTAACCCCCTGCTTACCAAAAAATTGACTCACAGTGTAGAGATCACTGAAACCCCTTCGACTGTCGTCATTGGCTGCTATTGACTCACCTAGAGGGGGATTGAAAAAATTAGCTGATTAGATCTATTTTGCGAGAACACCATTGTTCTTCGGTTCTTCGATTCGAATGCTTTGTTTCCGACAACAACAGGCAACACTTTGCTTCTTGACAACCCCTTCTTCTTCTTCATCAAAACCACTTCCGACCATGAACAACGACCCGGCTGATGAGAGAGCAAGGGCCCGAAGAGCTCTCCAACTCACCAGAGAGCTTGGAAAGAAGAGGAAGTCACTTCCACACCCTGGAGGTGGTGGAACCAGGGGGTATGCAGTTTGGTTCCGCAAATCGGAGCTTGCAAAGAAATTGGCGGGGGAACCAACCATTGCTTCCGACATAAGTCTTTGGAGATGGGAGAAGAGGCTCCATCCATATAGGATGACCGGTAACAAGGAAAAAGAGATGTTAGTAGGTTCTGCCTTAATTAGTCTTGCTATTTGCCTTGTAATCTATCCACAGAGTACACTTGACGAGATAGCAATGTACCTCTACAATGATGGATTTCCGGTGTATTCCAATCAGCTGATCTCTCGTCGATTAAAGGAGCTAGAAATCTCCAAGAAGAAGGCGAGTATAGAGGCTTACAAGGCCTACTCGCCACAGAACTTGCGGAGGGAGTACTTATTCTGGAACAGACCATTGCCAATTGGTGTGGTTGGCATCCCCAGGAAGCATTTTATCGATGTCGACGAATTTGCCATGGAGCACAGAAGATTAAATAGATCTGGTGGATGGGCGCTTCGATTCCGTAGGATCCGAACAATTGGGAACTACGAGAAGGGAGAGAAGCTCACTGTCATGATTGCTGTAGAGGCAGGGGATCCTGCAGTGCCAGACAACCAAACAGGGAGTATCGCGCGTCCAAGGAGGTGGATTGACGTCAGAAGGGTTGCTGGGACCACAGGCTATAATTTTGCTCAGTTTATTGGGAGTATCTGCTCGTCGATTGAGCGGGACCAATTTCCTGTCGACAACTGGAGAGTGTTCTTGTGGGACAATTTGAGCTCTCACTACAGTCCTCTTGTTTACGAGACCGTCATGGGGAGAGAAGGACCGACAAGGTTTGATATTCTCCCGCGTCCGGCCTATCAACCAAAGTATGGCCCCATCGAGTATGTGATCTGTCAGCTTATCAACCACATGAAAATCAATGTGACCGGCCAATTAAATCTGGATCAGTTGGAACAACAGATACTGGAATCAGCAGCAAAGATTGGTCCCTTCGATCCGACGTTTGCGCACTGTGGATACAGCGAGGATGGTACTTATGAGGGGGTTGAAATAGCGGAGGATCCAGACGCTGATCCACCAGGATGGGGACCACTTGGTCCCCCGGATCCATGAGCGCCATGGTCGATTTCGATTTCGATTTGGATTCCTGTCGATTGTCGTGTCTCCCTCCACCAGAAGATTGTCGATTGATAGAAGAAATAAATTGTATTATTAGTAATTATCTACGATTAGTTGTCGATTGTCGGGTCTCCACCAGAAGATTGTCGCGTCTCCACCAGCGTCTCCACCATTGTTGATTGTCGATTTTGGTTGTATTTCTTAGAGGTGGTTTAGATTTTGCTTTTGCAGAGTTGCAAAAATAGAAATAATGAATTAGTGTTGCTCCAGTTTATTTGTAATAGGTTTTCGATTGTATACCAATAGCACCGCCGGCAGTGTCACTCCCACGTCACTCCCACAGTTAAGTATCGAACACTTGTGGGATTCGATTATATTCATCTCCATTGGTGGATATCGAACATAGGTACACTAGAAAACCTTGGACGTCCAGATGGTGGGATTGAAGTCGACCGACGCGTCCATGTATAGGATAACTGCTGGGAATGAAGTCAGCGGACGCGTCAACTGCTGGGATTGAAGTCGACCGGCGCCGCAAAGTATAGAAGAACTGCTGGGACTCAGAGTTGCTGGACCTCTCTTTAGCTATTGTAGATCTACAAGTTTGGATATCGAACATACAGTACACGAAAGTCTGGAACGCAAAACACGAGTGGATCGATCGATCCACTCCAGCAAACAGCAGCAAACAGCAGCAGCAAACAGCAGTAGCAAGCAACAGCTCATAATTTTGCTGCTGGCAACATCTAAAAGCCACACCTTGTCCCCAGCAGGAACAGTCGACAATCTACAACAATCGACAATGGACAACCGACAATCTACGACGCAACAATCTACAGCAATCGACAATCTACAGCAATCGACCATGGGGAACCACCACTAATAAATAATAATTAATAATACAGTTTATTTTTTGTCTTCTTCCTGGCGCTTGCGCCTCTTGTACCACCGGACCATGTTGGTGGTGATCTTCTCTGGGGATTGCCCTTTCCGATTGAGGTTTACAACGCGCTCTTTGATTTCATTCGACAATTCACTGTTCTTCCTGGAGGAGAGGTTCCCTGCAATCAAGTCCAGGGCGTCAGCAGAAGTCGGACTGGTGTCTTCTTCATCGGCCCGGACACATGCAACCCGGACCTCTTGGATCGCTGCTGGTGTCTCCTGTTTCGCTGCTGCTGTGGGTACCGGTGGAGGAACAACGGGTGGAGTAGTCAACAATTGCCTTGGGTTCTGTTTGGATTCTCCAGTATCTGCATCGATTGTGATTGGTTGGAGAGCAGATGTTCCGTTGAAGTTGAAGTCTTCCGGTGTTTCGGTTGGTACACCGGGGGGGTTCTTCCTTTTGGATCCATTGGAGAGGAACCGGCTCTCGTCCATCCCCGGAGCTCCCTCCATAAGTCTATTTCGATGGTACCTGGAGTCTTCAGCAGGAGCTCGTCCTTTCTGTTCAGCTCGGAGTTGTTCGATAGTCTTCCCATCGATGGAAGTCTTTTTCATTGGACCGGCAGCTGCTTTGATCCTCTTCTGGAATCGCGCAGAGGCAAGATGGGGATTGCTGACAATGGAGTACAGGGAGTTGGTACAGGCATTCTGGGAGATCTCTGCCTTCGACGCTGTTGGATTGGATCGAAACTCTTCTCGGTGGGACTCAGCTACTATCTCCTGTACATACCCGACAAATTGTTGCATTGTTCCTGGAGCATCCTTCTCTGGTTCCTGCTCCAATGGATCCTGATCACGAGCAATTTTGTGTCTGGTTGATTCCGTAAAGAGAAGCTTGCAATCACAGTGGCAAATATGACAACTACAGAAGTCTCCATCCTCACTTAGGAAAATTCGACCATTATCCTTATGACCCCTGCATCTTTCACAGTTCCCACCGGTATCCTGCATCATACAGTGCATCTTGAAGCAGTAACATGCCAGCGTTCTCTCCTTCATCTTGCCTCGCCGTGGTTTAGTCTTGGTTTTCTGGACAGCAACAGGCAGAGCGTTGTGCTGCTTCATCCGACGCTGGTAATCTTCTTCTACTCCTTTGTTGTATTCAGCAATTTCTTGCTTGGATTCAATGGGCATCACAAAGGTGTGTTTGCACCCTGGACAAGGAATACTGTCTCCCTTTGCAAGATCGTAGGGGATCTCATCCTGAGGGCGCTCTCCCTTGTTGTTGCTGTAGAAGGAGACAGTCTTCTTCTGCTTCTTTCGGGCCTTCTTGGCTTCAGCGGCTTCCTCTGCAGCGAGATACTGATCTATTGCCTCATCTAACTCCTTTTCCATTGCATCCAAAAATTTGGCCGCTGCTCCTGGAGGTGGTGGTTTTGCTGTTACTCTGTCACTCTTCCTCAGCTCTGCTCTGAAATCAGCGTGTTTCTTCTTCAACAGCTTCCAGGTAAAGTGGATGCCAACAAAAAATGGGGTAGTGTAGGCATTATTCCATCTGGTGTGGATGGATTTTGTGTTGCAGCCCGTGATTCTGAGATTCACTGCATATCTGTTAAGATCATCTCTGTATCTGCAGTTGTGGAGAGTTGTAAAATTCAGACGCATGAAGGTGGTTAATCTGTTGACCTTATACTCTTTTTTGAATGCTGTTCTCTTGTTCAGCAAAAGCTCCTTCAAAGCGAGACGACGGGGATTTGGTGGATATTTTTTTGCCGGTGGCTTTGCCGGAGGTGGATCCTCGGTCTTTGGAGGTATCTTCTTGCTCTCGTCATCAGAGAGATCAGAGACATGAGAGCTGTCAGAGACAGAGTATTCAAATTTGATGGGGCTATCCATGGTTTCAAGGTGATTTTCAATCGATCGATTATTGTAAATTGTCGCGTCCATCGATACTGCCGGATGATTGTCATGTACTCGTATTCGTCAACCGGCAGGGACTACCGTCCGAATCGATCCATTTCTGCAGCAAATCCATTTCCACTCTATTATCCAATGACATAAGACCCAACCAGCAAGAAGCAGACCAACCCAAGACAGTAACAAAGAACCCTTTCGGCAGTTCTGAAGACCACTCTCGTCAAGCAACAGGTATCACCTGTTGTTGCCGGAAAAGCATGTTCGAACCGAAGAACAATGGTGTTCTCGCAAAATAGATCTAATCAGCTAATTTTTTCAATCCCCCTCTAGGTGAGTCAATAGCAGCCAATGACGACAGTCGAAGGGGTTTCAGTGATCTCTACACTGTGAGTCAATTTTTTGGTAAGCAGGGGGTTAAGGTTATTTTTTTTTGGTACATGTACGCTAATCTTCGTTAATCTTCCTTAATTTTGTTTAAAAAAAATGTTATTTCAATTGTTAGGCGATCCGTAGTAACTGAAACTTGGTGTCCATGCCCTTGTACTTCGTATTTATTTTTGGTATCGGAGGCAATCATTTGTTTTTAGAAGTAAAAATGTTCCCGGAGACGGAAATCATAAATCAATGTGGGTGCTCATCACTCACGAAATGATTAGAGCAGGGATACATTCGTGCTGTTTATGTGATGATGTCTACTAGACTCACACAAGTAAACACTGCTACTATCTCTATGTCCCGTTATTGTCATGTTAGCAACGACATCACATCATAAGGTTAAACCTTACTTCGTAATACCACCGTACGGTACCGCTACATCGTAATTTCCAATCTCAGGGGAACGTACAAGTACTGTAAAATCTTACGTAAGGTTAACCTTGTATTTATTTCCTCTTTATTTTTGTCAGTTCAAATCAAATCCTGATGAATACCGACAGAACCAAATCCATAAAGTAAGACCTTACCTTGTAGTGTGATAGAACAAGTCAGCGAAAAGAAACTCATCACCATTGGCAAGTTCCGTACGGTACGATGATTTACTGGTCCGACCACCGGCACAATACTGAAAGGTGTGAAGAACGAGCAGCAGTTTAGCATTAGTCATAAGTAACATGATCAGGCAAAGGGTTTCCGTTAGAACAATTCTAGTCGTGAGATCATTAATTTCGATGGCTTTTGCCGGCGATAGCAACATTAGCTCGTACGTACTTCATGTTTTTTAATTTTAAAAAGTGCTACGTATTTCATTGATGAACAAGCTTCCGAACAGAAACTAAGATCTTACTAGCACCACTACTAGAAGCAGAAAAGTATCAGTGACATGGAGACGTACAAGTACAAGTACTGGTAGAATTACGGATGTGAAATTTTTCTATTTTGTTTTTAGATAGATGGTAAACGATGTTTCTGTTCGCCACGTTAGGTGCCACGAAATCCTCGGCGTTTAGTAGCTTTCATAAATTGGTTGACAGCACTTTCACCACGACAGATATGGAAGAAACCAAGTACCAGCAGATCACGAGAAAATTCATCTGGCGTCTTCGCGCAAACTGAAACTCTTCCAACAGAATCGGCGGTAGTGCCACCGCATACTGTGCCTGCTGCTTTTGGTGGAATTCATACGCGAGGAATGTGTTGTTCGCCCCAGGGTAATCGCTTCTCTCACTGTTAAAAAAATTGATTAAGGGCAACCTTTTTTGTTTTTTGAACACTAAACAAGTGCTTGCAATGACATTCCGATGATTGTTCTCTCCTGAACGTAAGTGAAGTTCATCCAGAAGAAGTTTAGAGGGCTAATGCTAAAATTGCAACTGCAATCCATCACGACTCTAAAACGGGAACGGAATGATTGGATTTGGCAAAAGTTCCATTGACCACGCCATTGTTCCTTCCTACATTTGAGAATATGTTCCAATGTCGCGCGTTCAAGGATTCTTTCTTGGATTTTTCTACTTATCCTTGCAAGTTGTTACGCAAACTGACTGTCTCATTTCAGAATTAGGTCTCGAGTCACATTATGCATCTCGTTCCTTTCACTGAAATGTACCATACGTTCTCTTCACAAGTCGAAAAAGAACTGCAACAAACCACTAACAGCGATCATGAACGAAATTATTGTGCTGAATAACAATGCGATAGCTTATCTTCAACTCGGCAATGTATGCGATGCGTGCAATATCATGACTGAAGCCTCCAACCTATACCTCCACACTCAAGATGTCCGACGAACTGAGAAACGACGACGGCATCGAGATTGCACCATCTCATGGACCAAAATACTGTGTTGTGAGAGAGATCCGACAAAAGCATCAATGGAACTGGAAAGTCCAACCGTATACCCCTACGCCCCTACCTTGATCAAGCCGTGCTGTCAGAAATGCTTCAGCACTGAAAACTCGTGCTGCACGTTGTGTGAAGACGATTCTGACATATGTCCAAGCAATGTTGCACCTATCTTATGGTACAATCTAGGACTGTGTTGCCAATTACTAGGATCGGATCTTGGTCACAACGCGAAAGAAGGACTGTTCTATTTAACTCAAGCAACTCGTCTTTATGAAAAGGTATACAGCAGCTGTGGTAGCGAGAATCCGTCACACGGCTTATCAACGATGAAGATGGCGGTCCTCAACAATCAAGGCGGGATATACTTTCTTATGGGGGAACAAGAAGCGTATTCCAATGTGATGAGGTGTCTGTCGGATACTCTTACATCGATATCGCAATCTTTCCTCTGTGGATTATGGGGTGTGTTCTACCTCAATTTGATGGTGCTTGATGTGGCGCCTCGTCCTGCAGCTGCTGCTTGAACTCAGCTCCTTCTACCCTTCAGTGATCAACTTTAGATCACACTTACCACAATTATATTAAAAGTTTAGAATAGAAAGAAAAAACCTTCTCCTACACTCTTTTATCCTATCTCAATATTTTGTTTTCTCTCCGAATTGGATTTCGATTGTATGATTCAATTCGAGAGACAAACACAAGCTCCACTGAATACTTTTCATGCGTTATCACAAAGCGCCTCAAACATGGTTGTCTGAGGCTGGTCTTTAGGACTGTGGGCAAAAAAGACTAAGTTTTCACAATGTCAGTGGGTCTATTAAGAAAAGATTACACATGTGCCAAGTCAAGTGAGATAGTAGTCGATCATAATAAGATCTCACCCAGAATATCACAAGAATGTCATCTTTCTCAAAAGAGTTGCCTGAAAGAACTGTCACTATTTCAACTACCTCTCAATGACACTAGAATTATACAATACGCATATTCTCGTGTCCATCGGTACTTTGGCAACATGTATGAGTAATGCATAAGTAGCTCTCTATTACTGCACCCCATTCTTGGGAGCTCTTGTTCTAATATTTCAGTTTTTAATTCTTTTCGCAACTTCCGTACGACGAGTCTTTGATCCCCTTTTTTTCACGGCATATACGAGTCTAAGCGGTAGCTGCACATGGTGGGTTTGTTTTCGATAAACCGTAGAAATTGTAACCTGCAATAACCAAAGTTTCTCCTGGTCGTTGGTTTGCCTCGTATATGCGGGATGCTTCGGCGTAGCATTTCATCATCTCTTCTGCTCTTCCCATTTGGAGGTATACGTTGCCAAGAAGATTCAACAACCTCGCCATGGATCCTGACTTGGTCGCTTCAGTTCGATTCTTCAAATTCTTCACCTCAATATCAAGAGCTTCGTTGAAGTAACGAAGGGCTTCATCGATTTGACCCATTTGTTGATGTACTTGTCCTAAATGTTGTAGTGTTAAGACAACATCAGGATGATTATTTCCCAAAGCTTTCTTCTCCACTCTCAAGGTTTCCTTGTACATTTCCACAGCAGTGTCATCCTCACCGGTTTCGAAGTGGATTGTCGCAATATTGTACCACAAAATCGCTACGTCTCGGTGGTCTTGCCCAAGGATCTTGCTTCTTATCCTCAAACTTTCACCGAAACATTTCTTGGCCAAGTCAAAAAAGTCTTGTTTGAAAAGAACGAGGCCAATGGAATTCAACGTGGATGCTACGTCTAAATGTTCATCAGTTCCATACGAGTGGCGTCGAATGCGTAGGGCTTCTTGGTAGGATTCGAACGAAGATTCGTAGTCACGAATATGGTATTGCATCAAACCGATGCTCGACAAGGTTTCGGCGACAGAAAGACTCTCCCGACCGAATGCTGTCATTTGCATCTTACAAGCGGCCATGTATGCCTTCAGAGCGCTTTCGTGCTCCCCAAGTTGTTTGTGGATATGTGCGATATTCACCAGGGTGATAATGGTGTGAGGATGGTTCGCAGGCAAAACTTTTCGCTCGATTTCGAGGCCTTTCTTGTAGTGACTCATAGCCGTCGTAAAGTTTTTCATCTCGTAGCAAATATTTCCTAACTTATTCAACGTCGTAGCGACATCAGTGCTGTAGATGTTATCGAAATTCTTCTGTAATTCAAGAGCTCGAGAAAAATAGAAATGCGCCATTTTTAGGTCAGATTTCTCCTGATATATTTCTGCGATTCCTTTAAAAACCAACGCCATATCCTTGGAAGCTGAATCCATATGCATCACACCAGATGTGGCTATTCGTAGAAACTCTTTGTAATAGTCCAATGATTCGTCAAGCCGACCAACCTGATGACAAGTTTGCCCAATGTTGTATACCGTAGCGGCGACATCAACAGAGTCCTTTCCAAGAATTTCGCGTCTTATCCTTAATGATTCCTCATACATTTCCAATGATTCCTGGAACTTTGATTGGAGATAGTATACTCGTCCGATGTTGTTGTACACAGTAGCGATTGAGATTCTGTTTGATCGATTGATATTAGTCATTGTTCTGTAGATATTGAGGCTCTCTCGAAACATCTCCATTGCAACTTCTGTATTGTTACTGGTCTGACTGTTAAAGTTAAGCACTCCCACACAATTCAAAGAAGCTGCCAGGTGGACAGAGCTCCCAAAATGAGAATCGGACACCAGCGATAGTGCTTGTTCGTAGTAAGTGCTGGCTTTCTCATCATTTCCCAACCTATGATTGCAATACCCCAAGCAGTGTAGCGTCTTAATGACGAGAAGGGAAATGCGCCGGCCATCAGAGTCAGTGACATGGTTGCACAACGTGATGGAACGCTGAAACCAAGTGATTGCATCGTCGTATAACTTTTGTCTCGTGTACGTTTGGCCGATATTATAGTAGAGTGTAGAGGCGATCAGATCAGGACTTGAAATATCGTTCAGAGCCATCGGACTTTCGTAAACTCTCATTCCTTCATCGTATTCCGTGCGGTTTGCTTTGTCCTTTGTGTCAACTTTCCGCGATGGCGGTATAGAGCTTCTATCATCGACTAGTTTCAGTTGTTCAAAACCTTGGCATTTCGAGACCTTCAACGATCCAGGCGATTCGATTGATGTCGATGACATCGAATCAACACTGAATGTTCGATCGACGCGACACAACGCTTGTGAGAAGCATTGTTCGGCTTTGCTGTGATAGCCAAGATGATAGTTAGTGATTCCGATTTCTGTCAAAAGCAAAACCGCATCGATCGTTGACGTCGGTTCGGGCTTCAATTTCTTTTGAGGTCTTTGCTCCGTGATGTCAATATTCTTGCACGCTGTAGGGTTATAAGTGATGTTTACAAGTGAGCTCATCTTCTCGAAGTACAAGTACTCAGCGAATGTATAATTGTTACCGGATGGGTGCATTATAAAATTATGAAACGAGGCGGGTAATGTGATACCCATGATCGTGCTAGTTTACCGCACGGGATCATCGGTACGAGTATCAGATTACAGAATAAAGTATTTTTTTCTTCGGGGGCTAGATGAAAGCTCGGTTTTTACGAATGACTTGGTACAAAATCCCATATCGTAATACAGAGATTTTATTATTACGAAGTATTTTTTCTTCGTAGTAAGGTATTGGTAACTTAACTTACTTCTGGCAGCTCCAAACCTACGCTATCACACTGAGACAATGGTTCGTACCTTTTCCTTCATGCAGTTCTTTTACATACGCTTCACCTGAATGACATTCAGCCGAAGAATTGAAAAAAAAACTTGGTTCTCTTTGGTTTACTGAAGTAGAATCCATTGGCCTTTTTCGGATAATCTGATATGTGAATACTAAGTGAGAGATTATTTGTTAACTTAGGCAATATTTTACGACCTTGGAATGACTCTTTTCGATGCCTACATGTCAATAGCGGGATACAATTCATTTTAAAAAAATGGTCTCAAAAATACTTCAGACATTTCGGAGAAAGCTCAGTGCGTTGGACTTTGGAGAGTGTGACACATTTCGGAGGAAGTTTTAGACTCCTGTTCTTCTTTTTCAGGTGAGAGCCTTTTCTATACCAGTTATGATAATACCGGTAAGGGTTTATGATTACCAGGGTAAACCTTACGAGTGATTGGAAAAAGGCAATGAATTCCGATCAGCAGACACAGTTGACTTCCGACTATTGTCGATTCGTACCCAACAAAGCTATTTAGGATACGTAGACAGAACACTAAGTAATCGTACAATCTCGTACCTACTTGTACGTACGTTAATTCCTTGTTAACGACTACGTACCCGTAATTTATTTCATACTCCGACCATCCGAACCACAGTACAAACGTATACTAGGTTCTACGTAACCTTACTTCTTACTCATTACGAAGCACGAAGTAAGTTAGCACCTAGCCCACTTGTACGAGCTAATTACGTACGGGAAGTAAAACATGCTCATGCTGCTGTTATGAATGAATTGAAAATAATTGTAAGGTTACTCGGACGTAGGGCCTTACCGTATTTTGAATGTTCAAAATGTGGGCAGAAGTTACATGGCACTCCACACAGGGGTCATAAATATGACCCCTGCACGTACCGATTTTTGTCATCTCCATTACTACTACTAATGATTCACATGATACCGTACGGGTCTTTAGCATGGTATTTTCATTACAGACACCTCAATCATCCACCGTCATGGATCTTTCTGTGACTAGGTCAGTCCTGTATCTATCGAAAAATGCTAGCACATCCCTCGGCAGAAAGATCACCCCAGCCTTTGAATAGAACAAGACCGAGCTTGCAGTTGGTTGTTACTGTGATACTATCCCTGGCTTTCGTCGTCTTTCATCGCTCATGCGTGGTCATTTTCTTGTGCGAGGTGCAACATCCGCTGTCCTAAGAAATGTCATACGTCGTTACACGGTGATTCTGGATTGAACCATTGGAAATCACAAGGTGGTGTTTATTTCACCTCTCAAATCACCGAGTGGGCAATAAAAAGCTCCAGTGACGACTTTGAGAGTGATCGTCCCTCCGCAGTTGAAGACGGGGTCGTCGAAGGCAGCAATTCCATTTCAATTGACATCAGTAATGACATCGCAGGAAATAACGTGAACAGAACCACAGAACAACGACAGCGACTGGTATGGCAACGCCTCTCCGAATGGTTTCAAGGTGATTTCGACAATTATGCACAAGTCGTCGAGGATCGAAAACAAAAACTCGAGCCGAGAGAAGGTGGTGGACATGAACACTTCCACTGCACACTTATTCCGGTAACTGAATCGACCAGATTAGCTGCCTTTTATTTCGACGGGAATCCCGATCGGATATTCCGCTTTCGATACTACGAACTTGTTCCACCAACTACGAACAACGAAACAGTGGAAATGTTTTTGAGTACCTTGCATCCGGATCTTGAAAAACTTTTGAAATCACATGCAAAAGATCCACTCAGCTGGCCGCGTATGTTTGAGAAGTTCAAACCTCCAATCGAAGGGGAACAAAAATTAGATATACTCAAAAAATGCGAGGTATCCTGGTCAATCGATAAAGATCCCATTCAACATTCATATTTGACAAGCACACCCGAGGATGAAAACGACCATTTCTCCAATTCCTTGCACGCAATCATGATTAACGGCCCCACCATTGTAAACTCGACAATCGTTCCAGGGATGAAGATTCGAATCGTCGATCAACTCTCATTATATCAAGATGTGTTTTACATTAATGACCGTGGATTCGATCCAATCACAGGAGACTTCATTTACGGCAATCAACGAGAAATTCCTTATCGCTTAGAGCGTGTTTCAACCATTTCCACGAGAAATTTGACGAGTCGTACGAGTGATTCGAGAACTTCGATGCCAACAAGTCATACATTCCAGCGGCAGTTGGTGAATCCTGATTTGGAATGGACAATTGGCCCAGATCACAGGACGACAGAAGAGTACGAACGTAACATGAAGGTGATCGGTGGCCCGTCAGCGGGAATGAACCAAAAGAACATGGACAAAAAGGATGGTCCCGACAAATAGTTATTGGCATTTCGTTACATACAGTACTTTCGAAGTGGATTCAAATATATGTATATATATATTGTATCAGCGATTTTCCTTCTAGAGTCGTATTGTTTCTACTCCCCGTCGGACAGAGTTTTCTTCATAGTATTTGAATACGATTGTTGGCTTTCGAACTTGATTACAGGAGATTCTCCGACTTTCTTCCTCAAGCCAATCCGAATCGCCGTTTCCACTTTAATTTGGAAAGTTCTCGTTTGGCATTACGAAGTTCCGTGGTCATATCGTCTATATCGCGAGTGCACATGGGATCTCTCAAGCTCCTTTCCAATTCCGAAATTTCGTATTCCAATCTTCCGATTTCCATTTCTACATCCGTAAGTTTTTTGGCTCTAGAATCGCTCGCGGTTCCGTTCCTTGAGTTATTGCCAGCATCTTCCTGCTGTGATGGGGTGTAAGTCCATTTCGACGCGGTCTGTATCTCCTGGGCTAACTGTTGGCTGGCCGATGGTGAATGGAATGAATCTTTGTATCCCCCTTCCGAGTTGCGTGATTCGATGTCTGTCATCAAGGAACCATCAGAGAGAGGCTTCACCACATTTTTGCCGTTGGTGGTGTTGTCTGAGTTAAACTTGTCCAAAAAGTCTACCGCCACTAACACGTTATTCGTTGTGGATGCCAAACTGGCAGAGAACACCTCCAACAAATTCTTCTCATTCGCAATCATCTTCGCCTCTATTGTCTTGGTGACAATATCTTCCATTTGCGATGGCGACGGCTTTAGTGAAGATGATGTGGAAATCGTTACCGCAACTTCCGAATTATTCATCGTTTCTATGATCTTTTGTTGTTGTCGCACCTGGAAGGGCTCTTCTTCCGGAAATTGATAATATCCGATCAAGGAATCTTCGATAGAGTCGGCAGGCTTTCCGTTCTTTTCTCTGTTCCTCGCATCTTCCATCTGCTCGACATATGTTTGAGCGTCCCATTCCAGCTTCCCATAATGCGTTCGCAGCTTGTCGAGGGGTAAATACGGACCGAACCACTCGCGGAGAGTGGGATTGGATGTGATCGTCCAGAGGATCGTGTAGGGGACGGCCAGGGCACCCGCGACGTATCCCGCGATCTGTACATTCCTTGGCCAAGGTTTTTCGTCGTCCGAGATTGGTCGCTTCGATGGGTCGGGAGGTTTTCTGGAGATCCCCCGGGATTTTTTGAAATCGAGCCACTCTCGACGGGACACGACGAGGCGTCGCGTTGAGCTGTTGCTAGAAGCAGGCCCCGCTGATGCCGCCGTGGTGAGTCTGGCGCGTTGTTGTGTCACGGCCTGCTCAAGTCCCTTGCGAGGCCTCGCAAGGGTCAACGTGCGTTTGGAAGCAATTGATAACATGGCAACGACGACACAATCCGACCTTGGTTGCCATCGAGTGTCTTTCGTGCGGATCGAACGCAAGACTCCGTCGTTTGTTTCCAATCACCTATCTTCCATTGTTTCAAAATCGATCAAAAAGCTTCAGCAGCCAGCAGTCCAACCAGTTGTTCGTTACTGAAAGGACCGAACGGGTACGAGTAAGGTTACCTGGTAAGGTTATCGGTACCCCTACCCGTACCGGTAGACCACTAGAGCTCACAATACTTTTCTAGGTGTCTGTCCGGCTTCGGTCCGAAAATCAAAACCACGACTTACTGACATGATCGTGCGTAACTTGCAGGTTTGTACGGTAAGGTTATCGTAATTTACGATAAGGTTACCGTACGTTTTGTAAAATCTACCGGTAGAATGTTGAAAAAATGCTTCCAAAACTACCCAACGAATCCTTGTACGTAGTATGTACTAGGTACCGTACATACCGGTACCGAATGTTGGTGGTTGCCTACCTTGGAGCATGACCAGGCCCCGGTGTCGGACGTGAACCGGTGACTTACTCGTCAATCACATAAAACCTTACCTGACCTACGAGTTGAGAGTAACCTTACAGTAAGGTTAAGTTAACCTTAGAGCCTACGGTACAAGCGAGTATCGTAGCCGTCTTCCAAAAGTGACACGACGTTTTCCACGGACCCGGAACGTGAATGAAAAAAACTTCGAACTTCGTGATACGATTGAATTCGAATCATCTTCACTCTTCATCAATCATCGATCGACGATCGACCTTCTCATGTCTAAAACCTTTATTGTGAGTAGTAGAAGAAGAAGACGACGACGACCTACTACTACTAGCGGCGAACGAGAAATCTGTTCCTGTCATCTTGAATTTTGTGTTCCCATCTCAATTAGTATCGATCCAGATACAATTGTTCCATGATCCAACATTCACAGTAAAGCGGATGAGTTGGCATTGAGAGACAACGTTCTCATCCACATCTTCGAAACTTTTTGATCCTGGAATAACATTTTCGATCAGAGTTGATCAGGTTTTCAAATCTGGACGAGTGAGAAAATTCTATAGTGCATCATCTATATGCAGAATAGACGAAACACGACCGATCGAAAGCATTCTTTCTTTGGTGCCAGTCCAACACTACGCTGTCAATCATCATGCTAATCACCCTTCTATCATACTTCGATCAAAGCAACCAGGAGTTTGATAACGGCGAACAATACGACAGCTATAGTGACACTTCCCCGACCGGATCGTTCACTGGTGACACCATGTCACGCGAGGGCGCTCACTACTACCGCGACGACGAGGAGGATTGGGAGCAGATAAGACACCCGGTGATCCCCCTGTCGGCAGAGGAAGACTATGAAATCGTGATTCCTCCATCAAATTTCCATGATACGAGTGCTGCGACTCCATCGACGGCAGGGAACACCGGTATTCTCCAACGAATCAAGGAATGGCGTCGTCAGCAAACTATCCAACGAAACCAGCTGGGTCCGTCCATCAGCACGACGTTTGCCGAATTGTCGAAAGAAAATCCCGAGCAAATGGAAAGGGACAACATCCGACGAGCGATGGAGCTTTCCATGTTGGATGTGGCATTGGTCCACTATAGCCATCGGCACGACCAAAACCAATTCAGAAATTCGCAGCAAGCACAGAAAAAATTGCCCCACGAAATTCTGGGGGTTTCGAAAAATGCGAAAACGACCGAGGTCAAGGCTGCCTATCGGAAACTTGCCAGGTTGCATGTGAGTAAATCGATTTCATGCGAGTCGTCTGGGCCCTTTCTATTCTCGAAGGAATCTTGTTCGTTGTTTCCATTGTTGTGCAAGTAATTTTCAATCCAAGAATGGTATCACTTCTCGTTTTGCCCGACGGATTGCTCACCAATTCTTTTTTATGACACGCTACGATGCTCAATAATGGCTCCACCGCAGCATCCCGACAAAGGAGGGGAAGCGCACCGATTCGAGGAAATTGCTCGAGCATATCGATCTCTGTTGTCGTCCTCACTTATACACACATCCCCGGACGAAGCAAGTGGAGGACAAATGCTAGCGCTAGGTCACGATCATTCTGCAAACTACGTAGGAACTAAGAAGGTGATCCCATTGACGACTGCTACATGCGACAAGGAACTACAAGATCACAGACGTCTCGTCAATGATTTGTTCCAGGCGGATGGTATGGATCTCGAAGCTTGTGTTGCGAAACAACTGACAGCACTCGGTATTTTGGGATTGACTTTCAAAGATGCAGGGGCCACAAATCGCAACGAACGGAACGAAATTATACGGAATTCTTGTTTCTATCTAAGTTTGGCCACTTCGTATTTATGGGGGATCGGGGCCTTG
The DNA here is from genome assembly GCA_037355855.1 of Pseudo-nitzschia pungens. Classification (NCBI taxonomy): domain Eukaryota; phylum Bacillariophyta; class Bacillariophyceae; order Bacillariales; family Bacillariaceae; genus Pseudo-nitzschia; species Pseudo-nitzschia pungens. The sequence continues at coordinate 1,619,630 of CM074760.1, read as the reverse complement.
TCCTTTAGTGGCCATGAAGATAACTCGAGTGCCTTTGATGACTGGAACAACACCATCAACGGCTACCTCGATAGCAATTATGCGGACACCAGAGAGGAAGATCAGTTGTTGACGGGGGACACGGCCCTACAGCTCAAACGGGCCATCGAGGCGGCGGTTGTGAAGGCTCACCCAGAATGGGTCCTTCAGGGCATGGTAGGGGAGGAAGTTCAGGCATTTTCGGACTTTTTGGTTTACACGCTGGACTCTCCAACGCAGCTGAGCGAGTTGGCCGTGGTTGTCTTCGATGCTACCAGTGGTTTTTGCGATATTTACAAAGGACGGAACTACGATAGCAGAAAGGCATCACTGCAGGCCAATACGATTACCCTTCGCTACATACCCGGGCATTACCAGCCACTGATCCCGTGCAATTCTTCTGCCTGTCGACCGGCACTGAAAGATATAATCAACATCCTTGATGATTTAGGGGTTTTCTATGTAATCACAGATGGCAATTCGTAATCTCAGTGAGAAAAAACTATAGATTTTGATGGTTTTATGATTCATATCCCGGTGCCAATCGATTGCGTTCTCCGTTTCGTTTGCCCGTCAGCTGTTTCAATGGAAGGCTACCTGGTACTTGCTGCTAATTGATCTGGAGTTTTTGCATTTTTCCCCCGTTACGGTACTTGCAGTCGTACGAGTAAGGTTACTCTTTGCACTCTTTGAAAGTCTCCCACTGACTCCACATCATGCGTTATGAATCGATCAAAATCTAAAACCTGGATACGAAAGCTCACAGCAGGAACAAGGGGAGAATACTTCTTGTCGAACCGGGGTAGCTACTTCAAAGAAACACCGGTACTAGTGAACGAGTTTGAAACTGTTCAAATGTACTACAACATCAGTGGAACTGGACATGCGTTTTGGTCACGACATATGCTCTCTAGTACTAGTAGGGTGACCGAAATTTTTCTTGACAGTTTTCATTCGTTTGAATCAATCCGAGACAGTAATGGTGCGTTTACTGTAGTTACTTCTCCATCAAAGATAGAACTTCGCCATTGTTGTCACAAAGAGCATTTTGCTGTTTTCTGGTAGGTTGGCCAAGATGGCAGGTCTCTAGAGATCCTAAATAAATTTCTGCTTCTACTTTCCAAAAATGATGATTTGAAAACAAGACATAAAAATAAAACTTACTGTTTGTTGTTTGCACCAAGCAATGAAGAAAAACATTGGATTGATTTCGAAGCCAATCATCTTTCATCAATCAATACGGATGTAATCGTAACTTACTTGTAGATATAGGACTAAGCATTCACGAACTTGAAGAGGTAATTTACGGTAGATTTCTTTCCGATTTGATTATTATTTTTCAATCTTGGATCACTTTAGGCACGTGGTGCAAGTCATTTTGGTATTGCACGAGTTACGAAGTGCGAATACCGGTACGAGTGGTTTGTAATAATCTACTACGTACTACGTACTACAGTAAAAATCTTATTGTAAATTTTTGTTACACAAGTGAACTTCGTATTCTTCAGCTGCAACGAGTGCAATTTCGAACGGAGTAACTTTGATGAGATCAATAGGGCCAGGTCGCTAATACTGGCTTTAGTGGGCGCTTTTTCGGCTTCGTATTATCCGGAAGTATCATTATTATTTTTGCACTTCGGACGAGTATTCTATTCATGCTTCCGCCAGAAGAGGATAATGCTTCTGATACAAAAAATACCGGAACCTAGTGCGACACAAACGAACTACGTAGTAAGGCTTAAAATTACTTCGTTCCTCTTATTGTACCACAGTACATCGGATCAGTTCTTACTTTTCAATGCATGGCTGTTCTTCACCGAGACTGCATGAAAGAAAAAAATCACCTGAAAAGTGAAAAGACCTAAAAAGAAGTTGTTCTCCATTCTACGTAAGTTCAAAATACTTGGTACATACAGTAACCTTATTACTGTACATAAGCGAATGAATAATATCTCTTACCTTTCTTGATACCGTACATTCCACTAAGGTTACGTAAGGTTACTTCTACCGTACGAAATAGAATCCCAGTCTACCGTGTGCAATACGGTACCGGTAGCAGTACAAGCTACGGGTAACCTTACTGGTACTCGAATCCTAATGCAAGACGGATTGTTCTTCTGGTTAACGGCGAGCACCAAATTTCGGTTTGGGTTTGGGTCTGGGTCTGAGTTTGGTTTGGATTCATTCGGGTATGGGTCTGGGTTTGTCTGTGGGTATTACTACGTTACTAGAAATTGAACTTACTAATAGCGTTCAATTTATGCTAGCGATGTGTGTTTTACATGGGGTCATCAGATTTTTCCGGACGGTAAACCTTAAGGTTACCGTAGAGTTCATTGGATGGAAGATTAAAAGTAAGATTACTGGAGACCCGTTGCGATCTTTTCAAACATCAAACATAAGGTTACCGTCGAACATTATTTACCTACCTGTGGCATTGAGGTACAATAATTAGTATTTTAGTCATCATGACCAAGCAGAGTGAGTCATCAAGTGCGAAGTGAACTACAGTACCGTCCCTTGTCGGAATTGCATACTGTATTTTGCAAAGCTTTTTGATACTTGCGAAGCGACAAGAGCCCAAATAAGATTTATAACGACAAATTCTTGGTCACTTTACAATCGAAGTAATTTCCAAGCAATGTGTATTTCGTCTGGTTTCTAGAGCCCAAACCTACCAAATTCAATATAAGCCTCTTCCATCTTTACTATAAAATCAAAGTTCTGTGGATGCTTCTCCAATTTAACATAATGACGAAATGCTTATTAATCTTACTTCGAAATTGTTGCGAATCGGGTCATCCACAATGACCCTGCTTAGGTGCGGTACAATGATAAAAAAATATTGTTGATCTTACATACCGGTAACTTACTTAATCCTTACGGTAGCGTTTGTTTTCTCCTTCACTTTCGTAGTACGAGTAAGACTCTGTAAAGCAAGAATGAATAAGTTACGTACAAATACGTCCTAACCGTACAAAACATCGCTACTTTTCGTTCGGTATTTTCTGGTCCCGTAGGATGTCGGGCTCAGCATCAGCAAACCAAACGCCGACGGAAGCAAGTCAATCGTGCTCTTTCTTGGTTTTCGTAGCATTTGGTCGTACTGGTACATGAAGGTTTACAACCCAACTACGACAAAAAATCCGTCTCTCTTTTTCTCACGTCTTTCCGCCAAAAAGTCACATTAAAATTTTTCAACACAAAAAATCATCCACACTGAAAACTCTCCTTTCATTTTTTACAGGTAACGGAAACCACGATGAAGACCACATCACCAACCGAACAGACAATACAAACCATTCAAGCCATGAGAAGACAAGAGGAGCTTGGATACTCTGTTTCGGACTATCTGTCATCTTTACCAAAAGCTAGCTCAGCGCTCGACACACCTGTCGATGCGTCCTGTAGATTCGCTATGGCCAAATGGTGCAACGACATTGCTGTCCACTGCAAATATGAGAAGGAAACAGTTGCGATTGCGATGAATTGCCTAGATCGCTTCATGTCAACGCCGAACGGAAAAGAGATTCTACTTGACCGAAATCAGTATCAACTAGCTGCGATGACCGCACTTTACAGCAGCGTCAAGATTCACGAACAAGAAGCAATGGATCCCAACCTGGTATCGTCTTTGAGCGCAGGAGTTCACTCTCCACAAGCGGTGGAAGCAATGGAATTCAAAATGTTGACTGCTATTAAATGGAGAATGAACCCTCCTACTGCAATCAGTTTCGTGCGATTGATGATCGATCTGTTTCCGCACAGTTGCTTCCCTTCGTGCGAAAAGGAAACCATAATGGATGTGGCAAAAATCCAGATCGATTTGATCCTCAACAAATACTCGTTTTGCACAATCCAAGAATCTGCAGTTGCTTTGGCGTGCTTGTTGAATGCAATCGAAAGTGTGACCGACGACGATATTTTTTGTGCAAACTTTGCGTCTGTTGTGGGAAAAATCATTTCGATCGACGACACTTTCGTGCAAGAGCTTCGCTTCGCCATTTACGAGGCGATGAACGGCAGTCATTCCAACGAGAAGGCTCAAATCACCATCTGCAAACGTAGAAAGTTGCGCTCATCCTGTGCCAAAGACGCTGCGACGCGAGACAACAGCTTTCAAACAAGTCCACGGTCAGTTGCAGTCTCTCAACGATGATGACAACGGCTTTGCCTGCAGCATACAACAGACCAATAGATATTTTAAAGGGATACAATACATTCGACACAATTGCTAGAGGACATTTGTACAAAAGATAACAAGAATCATAAAATAAAGTACATAAAGTAAACGACATAAACTGCTAAATAATTGAACCCAAAACACTTCAGCAACAGATCGGGTCGTCAAACTCACTTCAAAGCCATCCCTGATCAGAGTTGACCCTTTTTCCCCTTCTCTAGGTTGAAATGACGGATTTTGTTAACCTCGAAACCCCTCAGACTTCTACAGATACCTTGGATAATTCATTTTTCTTGAAATGACAGTGACTTGTTGTTAGAAGGCAGGAGTCAAGTAATCTTACACAATATTGTACAAGCAGCTCTAGGTGCTACGACAACGTTTTAACAGTAAACTCTGCCATTCTAGAAATGCATGTAAGAAACCACTCCGTATAGTTTTTGGGTAAGATTAATTAGAGTTTTCTACCGTTACGTTTTACATTTTGTCAATCAATTCGGTTGTCAATAAATTCGGTGATCATCAACGAATGAAAATGAATGAATGAATCGAATCATCCATCAATCTCAATCAACAATCATCTCAAATCAGGAAGCTTCAACTCCGTGATCTTGAATTCGTTGGGATTTTTACCAACGACTATCCTCTGTTTCATTCGACTAAATTGACTATGATGACATCCAAAAAAGTCATCTTTCAAAAGTTGAGACCAACAAATTTACTTGCAGCGAACCATAAGTTAATCTTAGCACCATTACGTAACGGCTCACACAAGACTGACTCTTACTCGTACCGTTACGGTAGGGTTTCTCGGCTCTCATGCCCGAAGAAATGACAAGAACAATATTACTCGTAACTTACCTACATGTGAGGCTACTCGTTCGAGTTACCGTACAACGAGGTCTTTAAAAGTGAACTAAGAAGTATATCGAACACCTGTTGCTTCCACCGCGACACTTTTGTGAGAACAACACATTGTAGGGTATTGCTGTGATGGCTCGGCCGCCACAAAGATCGTCCATGCCGTCCATGGCATCCACTTCTTCTACATCAGCCGACAGGCAGGCCTATCCGACCCATGTTTCTGACGCTTCGTTCGAATTCTTAATGACGGAAGTTTTGCGATACGTAGAACGTTCGACGCCACCTAAAAGCAATTCCAATGAGGATACCATTTACGCTAAGGAAATGGCGGCGACCAAAATCGAACGGATGGGATACTCGGTAGGATTCCGTTTGTGTGAGAGGTTATCACAAAACCGGATGTTTTCCGCAAGCGGGAAAGATCCTTCCACTGTCACATCTGTTGCTCAATTGGAGGCTATAAAATTTTTGTGCAAAGAGGTTTGGATCGAAGTCTTTCGCAAGCAAATCGACAAGCTGCAAACAAACCACAGGGGCGTCTTTGTGTTGAAAGATATGAAACTGCGATGGTTGGAAGGATTGCCTGCAAATCGTGTGGATTCGAGAACAACAGCTATTCAGATGCTTGCCTTCCCCTGTGGTATCGTCCGGGGTGCCTTGGCCAATTTAGGAATTGCAGCTGTTGTCTCCTGTGACTTCTTAACGGACGGTCAAAACATGGCGGCATGTTCTTTCAACGTGAAAGTGAAATAAAGATATAAGGAGAAGAACAAAGAACACAGTATGTACTGTTCACTTCCATTCAACAGTTTGGGTACGCAGCGAAAATATTCTTGTCGATTTGTGGATTAAATGAATCGAAACTGGATATTGATGGAATGGGTGGATGGGTGGATCGATGTCACGAATGGCAATGGCAAAAAAACAGAAAAGAACGCGAACGCTATTTGCACGAAAGAATCGGATCAATCCCCTCCTTGCTCTATTCTGATCGCAATGGAATCAGCTTTCGGTCAATGTTGGCCGTCGAGTAGATCATGGATTACCCTTGGACACGAGTATGACGTGAAATTATCTGATACCGGAATGAAATCTTATGTAGACAACGAGACAAGTAACCAAAATATTTTTGAAAATTAAAATCATCGCAAAATGTTATTGGAGGATGAATCAAAATTTGTGCTGGTTCGTTCTTGATTCGCAGGGATTGCAAAAGTCAAGCGACACAGGCTACAATTTACCGTACGAGTGCAGTGTAGCCAAATGAAAACGGTGACTCGATCAGGTTTTTGACTGAAAGACTCTTTCGTTCGGTTGGATAGAACAAATACATTGCAAATCCTTTTTCAGTGCGTCGATAAAGCTGACTGGTTTAGAAAACGAGCCATCACTATGTTGTCTCTTTTGGGACTTGAACACAACTGCTTACTAAATGATTATTCTAGTTTAAGAGGCACACGTAGGACATTCAAAAACATCAAAGATGTCACAGACTGCTCTTTAATTCAACACAAGCTTCTTATGCTTTATTGGTGGAAGCCGAGCTCTTGCAAACGTTCACTTCTACTGATCCAGGATTTTCCATCCTCCGCACTGTATCCTCGGTGATGGGTTCGATTTCAGGCTTGATATTCCCCGATGGATCATCCGATCCTTGTACATGTTCCCGTTTGATCTTGACATCTACGGGGTAAAAAAGTGAGGATTTGTCATCGGCATCAAGATGGTGTAAACCGTGAGTTCACAGGTGTATCGAGAACGAATGACGAACCATGTGGAAAACGAACAAGAGAAACACTCTGCATTCCAAAATTTGGGTACTGCAACCTACCGTATCGTCCCGTTTCTTCGTTGAGATCGCCCCGAACAATCTCGTGCGTCAACATGTGAGCGGCTTCGTCCAGGCCTTTCACCAATTCTTCAAAGACGGGGCCGGAAGTGGGAGCGAAACGATTAGCTTCCATCTGGGCACGCAGTTGTATTCGGGATTCTTTCATTGCGTGATCGTCTCCCCGAAACAGTTGGATTCGGGCTCGGTTGAGACGGCGGAAGCCGGCCACTGTGCGAAGTTTAGAAAAAAAGTAATATGCAACAAATCATAATTTGAGAAATATACATCCGTATGATGCGGGCTCTTCTTGTACTGTCGAACGCGATGCCAACACAAATAAGAATGTAAACACGGGAACGAATGTCTTACAGACTCGGGAGCGTGATACTGACGAGGCTGCAGCTGATGCCATTCTGCTTAGTGGTGTTCTGGGGCTCAGGGGGTGGTGGAGATGTGACGATTGCTAGCCGAAGAGTTAATTTCATGAAGCAGCATGTGAAATGCCGATACAAGTAACTTTAGGAGCATCGATCCTGCTCGTATCTAAGTAATCTTAATCGTCTCTCGCCTCCAACACCTGATTTGAAACCGGTCAAAACGAAAAAGGGAGAACAATCGCAATCTGTTATGTCGAATCAGTAATCCTATCCCAATTAAAGGTAAGGTTTAGCTTAATTGCTTGCACATACGGTACACGTACAGAATTCATAATACAACGTCGAATGATCCACGAAGAATGAAGAATGCAGTGAAGAATAGAAAACTGTGCTTCGGCAGCATGAAGTACGTAAGGTACACGCACTCGGGAATGAAGAGTGTTGACTAAAACGACTGAAAACCCAACCAGGCGAACGATCTCTTCCTGATGCAGAAGAAAAGTTCTTCCCAATCTTTCCAACAATCGAAATCAGCCGATTCATGATTCATCCATCACATTCAACTCTTCACATGCTCAATCAAAAACCTCGAGACCCGTAATGGTCTCATAGTGGATGGGTTGCTTTTTGTTTACTATTGTTTATGGATAGCAACGCTTTCTGTGACTGTTTTCTTCTGCCACCCAATTATGATCGATGCAAGGAGTCACAGTGCATAGAAAATAACATGCTGAGCATCTCCCACAGACATCATTAAAGTCAAATCCAATAGCAGCTTCAGAAGATCGTGAGATAGGATGTCGGTTCGAGGCGCAGGTGTGGCACAATTGATGTCCATGGGATTCCCCGAGGAGCAATCCAGAGAAGCGCTACAAAATGCGAGTGGAAACTTAGAATTGGCGATCAATCTTCTTCTTTCGGAAAACAGTGCCGAAATTCATAATCCCAACAACAACGTGACGATGTACTCTGGTTCGGTTGCAGCTCCGCCTGTGGCGACTTCTGCTGCAATCATCCAGGGTTCAACAAGTCAGTACTCATATGGACCCGATGGACGTTCTGCCTGCACTTGTATTGCCTTGACAGCTGCCGACATCATTGCCAACAGCGAGGAGCAAGCACCAATAATGACAACTCAATTCCTAAACCATTCCATCGAGGAAGGTGTTTCAAGGTATCGAAATCTACGCCAGCGATTGAATGCCGGACCCAGCGACGTAGAACACATGTCGGTAGATGAAGTTTTGTCGAAGGATGGACAATTAGCTGCCTCTGCCTCTGCCGAGAGACCTTTGTTCCGGATACGGGTGAAATGTGTTGGTGAAGGACAGTGCGTACGTCAGGGAGCGTTGAGTCGTGATGTTGATCATCCGCTCGGACTGAAAGTCGTGCTGAAAGGACTAGTTGACGACATTCGCAACCAGCAACTAGAAAAAAAGGCCAGAGGAGACCGCGAAGCGAAAAATCAACCAGATTGGATTCCATCACATAACATGATTTGTATTCTTCTGACAAAGACACCCGAAACGGTTCTCTTGTGCCTTCCATCGGACGACTCCGAACACGAACGGCGGTATTGGTTAGTCGATTCTCATCCCCGTTCCCATCTTCTACAAGGAGTCGAGTGCAGTTACGCAAAGCCTCACGACAGCATGGATCTTCTCTTGAATAGTCTGCGGGACACTTTCCCACTCACCGACCTGGGTCCCGACGTTCCTCCGATGATGTCGGACATGTATAACATGTTCGATTTATATGCAGTGGAAAGGCACAGGTGACGACAGATCAGTATTATTTACGGTGGCAATCATCAACCACATGTGTTCACTACCGATCGAGAGTTACGCAGACTTTGCTCTGTAACAACCGAAACGACCGCCAATGCTTGACTTTCGTTCGAAATAAAGCTTGGCAGATATCAATTTAGGAAGTCGCGCGAGCTTTCCTTTAAAAAAGAAGCTGTCGAAGACAACGATGGATGAGCCTCCCCTCCGAATTAAACCTCTTGAGGAATCGAAACCAGCTGCCAAGAGACTTCTTTCAAAAATCAAGCATGCCACTGCAAACTAATCTGTAGAGTAAGAAGGTTTCGTAGATTCCGAGAGCACTGTTAACATCGAATAAGATTTGGAAAGTAGGCTTAAAGAAAGTATTGGAACAGAAGACTCCTGCCGAAACCGGGTCTACTAAAGGTGAATAGCAGCAATAGTGGTTATACGCGGCGATTGTGAGCGCTGTAACTGAGTCGATATGGAGTGTTTTTTCCTCCATTACTATCGACAACCCTCATGTCAGATGGGTGATTGCGAAGATTCCTTATTCCCATTCCCGATCCCTAGTCCCCTTTGTAAAGCTGAAAGGCAAGATTCCAGTGGTTGAGTAGAGCTTCGCTTTGTTCACTCCAAGAGGGAAGCCTGGGGAAGAACAACAACAATGAAGTCAGAAAGTGCACCACCAGTCTGCCCTTGGTCAGGTCATGCAGATGATGCAAGAAGGTGGTGTTCCAAATAAAGGGGATGGGATGGATACAGATCGAAAAAGCTCATCCTGCGTTGGATACGTGCCTGCCCTTGCAGTAAGCCAGAATAGGCATAATGTCTCTAAATTCATTCCCACTACTTCATTTCAAGCTTGATTCAATTTTCAAATTATCATCATCAACATCTTTTGGTCCTGTTTGCGATCTGCACTTTGACTAAACCACGAGATACACTATCAATCCTCCTTCTCTTTGGAGCTACAACAGCATGCTGAAGTCCTCCTCCCATCTCAAGAGGAGAAATCCAAAGCTGTCATACTACGTACCAGTATTGTTTCAGTTCTTCTCCAATTCATGGATTCATTCTGCGGCGCGGTGATCTTCAACGCTGATGCCAAAACATTCTGATAGGATGATCGCAAACTTTTCTGCCTTTGATAGAAATAATTATAATAATAAGAACTTTATTTCAAAAGTGTTGTTGTCAGGGTTTTCCTTTTCTCAATACTCGTACCTAACAAAGCTCAATCGGTGAGCAAGCAATCATTGGCGTTGGAAACAATAGTTGCTGGTGCACCTACCGGTACAAGTACTAAAACGCGAAATACCTACCGGTACTCATACCGTAGGATAGGATTACGTAGAGCTTACGGTAAGGTCTTACTATCCAATAGTTTTGGGGGGAATAATGGTTGTGCTCGCGCCTGTACATCAAAATGAGGGTACTACGGGTAACTTGAAGGTTCAAGGTATGTACCATAGGATGCTTCTAAAAAGTTTTAAAATTAAAAAAAGTAGAAGTCAGAAGTTACGTCGATCAAGGCATACAGTAAAACGTGTACGACGGTAAACTTATCTAACTTCGTAGTTGAAAGCAATGGTGAACATGTCATGAACTGTAGATACACGTACGAGTACAAGTAGTGGCTTAGGGTTTCCTTTTCCCTAAACTTCCCTGAACCCGAACCAAAGCATCCGATAACCCTTCCAATTGTGTATGGTAGGGTTGCAATCGGGGACATAAAATTGACTTTGACACTGTGTGACTGAACATTCACCGCGCCAAAAAAACGATCCTAATTCGTCGTACGGTACAAGGCTTACCGGTAAGTTACTCCTTGTGAAGGTATTGTTGTTGATGATATCTCCCTTCTCCACAACATATGCATTCACTCATCGGGATTGCGAATAGCTTGTTGCTCGCCGATTGATCGATCGCTCCTTCCTTCCTTCCTCCTAGCTCTCAATCAACGGCACCGCCCGAACCCGCAACAGAGCTCACCACACAACTGGGTGCAACCATACGTGTACCGGTAACGAAAATGGCGTCTCTCGATCAAATCGTCACGGAGAGTTGCCTCGATTTCATAGGACAGACACTGGTATTTCGAGACGGCGAATCGCGTCTGACGTACCACGAGCGATTCAAGGTAAGGAAGCCAAAAAAAAAACGAGCGAGCGAGCGACGATCCCATTTGACCGACGGAGCGGTTGTGTTGCAAAGGTGGAAGGAAGCACGAGGAACGAGCATGGATTGATTCCAGTGTTTCGATGATTTGCAGCGTCGAATCATCCGCATGCAGCAATGCCGTGTCGGCCATTGACAGTCCGCTCACTTTTGTGTTTCGTTTCGTTTCGCTTTGCTTTGCTTTGTTTCGTTTTCGTTTCCATCATTGGTTCGTGCTAGGAATTGTACGACCGAGAACCCACCTGGCAGAACTTTTCCTACGGCAAAATCCACAACCTTTCCGAAATCGCCGAGTTTCTCGTCTTGCTAACCGAGGGGGCGCTGGCGGAGGGCTTGGAGGAACCCTCGGAGAGGCAGCAAACAATACTAATGTCTCCAAAGTCGAAAGCAAAACCGAAATCGAAACCGTTGCGCGAGTGGAAATCCGTGGATTGGAGAGCATTCCGAAGCCGTCTCATCAAAATCCAGGTCAACATGATGCGCTGCCATGCCAGTGCATCGATCGACGAGATTTATCGCGGGAACAGCGAAAATCCCGCCATTGATAAATCTCGACAGGTAAGTTACGTGTAGTTGGTTTGCATCGGTAGAATAGTATTACAATACTTTTATGGCACCACCAATTCAAGATGGTTTGCTAAGCAATGCGATCCTCTCGTTCCCATTCGTTGCGGAACATCCGAACTCTCGTGTTGCCACCGTATGAACAGAACAACCCATGGTTTGTCGACAGGTTGACAACAGTACTCGATTTGCTCAGTCTCCACGAAGAACTTGCCCCATTTCGCAATGTTCTGGAGGACAGGAGTTTGGTGTCGGGTGACGAGGCTCTGCTGCCTTTGTCTCTTCCGGATCGGTTCGTGCAAGACTTTCTGTAAGCGCAACAACAAACCACGCCCGGTGCTTCGGAAGCTCCTCGCTGTTTGTCTCGATCGTGGATGCGGATGCGAGTGCGTTCGCGTGCTTTTGTTTGGTGCGAGAAACTCATCCGCCGCGGCATCGCTTTCTCTCTTCTCTTTGTGCTCGTTCGTTTCGAAGGACAACCATTGACAACCTGGATGGCGGGTCGGACAAAGCAACGGATCGCTTGGTAAAGTCCTTTTGCACCTTTTTGAAAAACGACGGGACGGATACCTTTCGGTCCGCTTCCGCCGTCCGAAAACTCTTGGACGACCCGAGGCAGATGTACTCCTACGCGCTCTTGCTCGAACGCGTCGAAAAACTCGTTCGGAAGTGGGTGTCGACCGTCTTTGTTGCACCGACGATTGTTGGCAGGACCGACCGTGCGTTGGAGAAACTCAAGCGCTCCCGGGCGCACCTGAAGTATCGGGTGGAAGACCCCTTGCCCGCCGTGGTCGCCAAGGCGGACGGCGCCCGGAAACGAAAGGACCGGAATGCCAAGGCCCGCGACGACGACGACGACGACGACGACGACAGCTCGGACCCCATTCGCGACTCGGACGAAGGCAGCGGCGGGGAGAGCAGCGATGACAAACGCGCGGTCACCACCGGCAAATCCAGAAAAGAACGGCGCCGTCGCATGAACCAGGCAGCAACGGGAAGGTTTTTGGAGAAGAAGGAAACGGCCGAGCGCCTCGACTTTACGCAGAGCGACAAAGAGGACGACGACGAGGTGCTTCCCGAGGTGAAACGCCGCATCAGTGTATCGGAATCACCCGCCAAGGCCAAGTATTTCAGAAAGACCCAAGAAAAATGTTACGAAGGAAGGAGAACCTGGACAGACCTCGAGAAAGGTGCCGTCATCGATGGCATCAAAGCGCTCGGAGTCGGAAATTGGGCAGCAATCAAGAGGAGAGATGCCGTGATCTTGAGGAATAGAACTAGCGGGCAAATCAAGGTGCGTTGATCAATTGACTTCTAGCGTAGTACTATTTTTTTTTATAAAAAAGCGTTTGGTCGGTGGTTCGTGACTTGAGCACTCACCCACGTGTTTTTATCCATGCCCAGGACTGCTTTCGAACGATGAAAAACAGAGGGGAGCTAGATCAGATAGAAGAGGCATGGCCCGAAAGAAAGAAAGAATCAACGGTTCGGGAAGAAGAGGATACAGAGCGCAAAGGGGAAAAGGAAAAAGAAGAGAAAGGAAAGGACGAGGAGCAAGGAAAGGAGAACACCGGCGAGGAGAAAGAAGAGGATGGGACGAGGGTTGAAGAAGGAAGAGAGGAGGAAGAGACATGATAAGAAATTGGGTTGTTTCGAAAATCTGTAGGGTTTGGTTTCTACGAGAGCAACGGATTGGTGAAAAGTTGTCATTGTGTTTATTATTTGAGTATTCAGAGGTAGAATTTTTTGTGAGCCAACCTTAAAATCCAAACACTAGGTACACGTACTATCTCTATCGGAATCAATTTGAACTCAAAAGCTCGCTACTATCTCTAAAAAGGAGCACCATATGCTCCGTGCAAAAGAGAAGAGAACCAACTGCGTCGATAGACCCCCGTCACGACCGACTGTATTTTCCTGCCTTTTGCTTGCTGGCCCACTTGCAAAATTTGGCAATGTCTTCGTCCCCAAGCAGTTTCTCGACGGTGTTATAGTGCAGAGCCAAGTCCATGTTTCCGTGCGTCCGATGCACGGTCGAGTGGCATTGCCGGCAGATATCGCACGTATCGTGGAGAATCGCTCGCACCGCGGCTTTGTCACCGGACAAGACCGTTCGCCGGCTGCGATGACCACCACCACGACCACTGTTTTCCCCATCCTCCAAAAGGTCCTCCAAACCGGGACCAAGAATCAACAAAGCCTTGTCTCTTTCACCCTTTTCGATTGCTTCGGCCGCGTGCAACAGTTTGGTTTGCATCCGTGGCAACGTCGATTTCGGAACCAAATGGTGCTTTGTGAGCTTGATGTATCGATCGCACAGTTCACATTCGCCATCGATCAGGTACTCAACTCCATCGTCGTCGTCGTCGGTGCCGTCCTCGGAGGACGACGATTCTCCATCGTCGTCACTGCCAGATTCCTCGTGATCACTATTGGCACCCGTGATGACATTTCGCTCGAATTCCAGAATTATAGTTCGCGCTTGAGCTTCCTCGACACCCAGATTGTCGATTAAGTTTTCAACAAGGATATCTTTTTGGGCGAAAACGTCACTTGTGTCTTCGCACTCCAAAACGATTTCCGCAATCAGCTCGGCCTCCTCTGTGGAGGAACACGTCTGATGCAACAGGAGTAAGTCCGCCAATTTCGAATGCGGTTCCATTGCTGTACTCGTTTGGCGGCTGTGCGGTGTGACTGTGTTTAGCACAACAGACCTGATTGGTGATGCATCTGTTTCTTGTCTCCGGTAATGAAAGTATGCGGTTGACTGAAGATTCAGATGATGAATGGATGAATCAGTACGACACGCACTGTGATGAAGATCACACTTCGAAACCTACTTACCTTTTCTGATGAGATGAAACCCTCTGTCGCACGTTTCAAAACTCATTCGTAAGTCGTGGTTTGGAACCAAGAATCATACGAAGTACGTAGTAGTAAGTGTTCTTACTATTCTTACGAACATTCCAACCAAACTAAAAACTCAGAACGCATTGTTTGGGCGTGAGGAGTAAGATTATCGAACCTGGTAATCTTACTATTTCACCGAGAAGAGCGAGACGAGAGATACCTTCGGATGATCAATTGTGGACTTTTGTTGATGAGAAATCTCACAAAATAATGGCAGAGAGAACCAGTACACGTACCGAAATGCCGACGCCGCCGTTGTTTTCTGGCGGTGCCGAAGATCCCCTCGCGCAACTCGGTTCGTATTGCGCCTTGTCCGGATCCGAAACCAGTGACAAATCCACGGATTCTTTCCCCGGGCTGGATCCGAACGAGTTGCTCTCCGTGGCGGAATTCCTCTTTGGCCACAAGACCTTGTCGTCGGCGCTCGCGATCGTGGATTCGCGCCGCTCTCTGATCACCAAGATCGTGGCGCCCTCGGGGCGATTTCTCCACGTGATTCGGTCTTCCTCGTCGGCGACGGCGGCACTGGCAGCAGCCGACGAAGCTTTTGTACAACACACGAACCATGCCATGCCGACAATGCCGGCGACGCTGCGAGAACGGAGCGCAACCAGAAATGGCGACGAACAGTATTACTTGTGTCTGCTGTCCCCGCCAGAATCCTCAAAGCACAAGCACAAGAACAAACCGCCGCTCCGATATTGCAGCTGCCGTT
The DNA here is from genome assembly GCA_037355855.1 of Pseudo-nitzschia pungens. NCBI lineage: Eukaryota > Bacillariophyta > Bacillariophyceae > Bacillariales > Bacillariaceae > Pseudo-nitzschia > Pseudo-nitzschia pungens. Next base: position 1,604,221 of record CM074760.1, on the reverse strand, counting down.
CGTTTCTGGAAAAGTCCACCAAGAGAGCGTCGGCGCTGTCGTCGGCCCGAACCGCGAGCGGTTCCGGATTCCACAACGGTTACCACCAATACAGCAACGACGAGAACTACCAGGATGGCCCACCGGTTTGCAAGCACCTGCTCGCGCTCTTCTTGCTCCCCCACCTCACCGGGGGGGATTCGTCGACGCCTCGGGGATACGGAAACAATTCCTGCAACAATTGCTGTCACGAAATCAAGAGCGTCACCGAAGAGGACTTTGCGAGTTTGATTCTGCACCGAGTGTTGTGAAACGACAAAAACGTTGGACCCAACTAGTGTGATTCGGACGGATTTTGCATTCACCAAGGGTGCGAGGAGGCAATGCAATCCAAAGCACGCACCACAAATGCCGAAAACCAGGGCGTTTCTCCGGGGTACATCGAGTTGTTCCCGAGGCGTGTTCAATGTAGCAACCAGAACTCCACGAGGAATGCGTACAGCAAACACAGTCTTCCGCTTTCCTGCACGATCGTTTTGACAAGAAAAGCGTGAATCCTTTGCTGTAGAGGCAGTTGGTCCAGAGAGTGATCAATGCCGTGCCTTTGATGACGGCATTGCTGAGTATGCAGCGAATCGTCACCAAAAGGGATTGGTTCATCATCGTTTGTATGGTATGATAGGATACGATACGATACGAACAAAATCCTTTCATCCGAAACGCTTCCGCAGGTTGAGCGAATACTGCAATAATAACACTGCAATACTGCAGTGTAAATTAAAACGTTGATGGTTCGTGATGCAGTCCAAGCCTGTCACCTTGACTCACGAACAGTATTAGTGCGAATGAGAATAATAGCGCCCGTGTAGCTTTCAAAGGTTACCTGAGGTATGCGGAAGCGGCTGAACAGTTTCTTGATGGGGGCGCTTGCCAACACAACACAATCCAAATCATCGGCATTTTTGACACGACACAGATTATACCAACAACAACATAAAATAATAACAATACGATCCTTCCTGTTCCACTAAAACGCAAACAGAGTGCAAACAAAACTGTTGTTTTATTCTTGGTCGAGTTGGAAGATTCGGCAGAAGCAATTTTACGAGGACAACTATTCCATCGGTTCCACCTTTTGTTTTTTCCAAGCGATCCCGCTCTCTTCGCAAATAGTTTTTTCCGCCGCAGAACGGCGGCAAGCATCTTCGTGCGATGGTGTTGTTGTTGTTGTTGTTGTTGTTGTTGTTTTGCAGATCGACGGATTACTACGGATGTAATAGTAGACCCCGTTCAGATCGCGGTCCGCGGTGTGCTTCGCGAGCTGACCCACGAAGCAAGCCCTCGAGACTCGTTCTCTCCTGTCGCGGTGGTGCACGGTCTTGCGCCCCCTCTGGTTCAACCGCAGGAACAATTCTTTCTTCTCCCTCGAATTTGTTTCGGTGACGGGACGATTGTCCCGCTGGTCGATCAGAAAGAAGGAAAACTCTTCCAGGGAGAGATTCCGCTCGAGCATATCGAAACAAATGTCGACCAGGTCCAGGGCTATCGCGGCATACTCTTGGTTGTTGCTGCTGCTGCTGCTGTTCGTCTCTTCGTTCGGTTTCGGTTGGGAGAACAGGAAGGCTGGATTCTCGAAATTGTATTGTTTGAATCTTCGCAGCGCGCTGCTGGTATTGGTTTTGAGCGCTTCGAAAAATTGCCGAATCGAATCCTGGAAATGGCAGTGAAACTCACGGCGATCGTTGCGATCATTGTTGTTGCCGTTGCTGTTCCCGCTGCCGTCCCCGCCGCGGCAACGCGCCATTGCGGTCGAGGGATCCAATCGGAGGCAAAGCTCGGTGAGGGTGGTGTTGTGCCGCAACATGGAAGCGACGTGTCGAAAGTCGGAGAAGGAAATGAGAAAGTCCGTGTCCAACACCCTCAGAACTTTGTTGGATCGCAGCGCGATCATTGCGGCACCGAAATTCTGTTGCTGCCATTCGTTCCCCACCCGCGCTCTCCGGGTCGAAGTCGAAACCGCAGAAGAAAACACGAGGCCGGTACTGGTCTCCAGCACCAACGACTCGAGTTTCGGAGAAACCATCAGCAACGGTGCGAGGGGAACCGCGCGGGACAAAATGGATGGCATCTCGATTCGGAGCTGGCGGAGCCGCTTCATCGACGACAGGAATCCGAGAAAGCGTTCGTATTGATTGTAACACTCGTCACCGTCGACACCGCCGACAGTGTCATCGTTGAGATCATCATCGTCGTCGTCGTCGTCGTCGTCGTCGTAGCTATTGTCGCCTGTATCATCTCGGTAGCAGTTGCCGTTTTCGATCCAGACTTCCTCTATCGTCGTGTTGTCCTCGAACAGCGGATGCGATTGATCTAGATCAAACGTCGTAAAGCTGTGGAGTTTCACTCGAGACAGTGTAGGGATCCGGCGCAAGGCTCGGAAGAGACGCAGCAGATCGTCATCGTTCACGACCGGCAGTTGGTATCCCCTCGACAATTCGATGGTCCTCACGGTTCGATTCCTTCTCAATCCCGTCAAGAATCGGTCCCATTGATCCTGGTCGGATCTACAGAGGTCGATGTCCAAGTCCGCGATCGACGTAAAATCTTCATCGTCGTTGTGCGTCAAGTGATAGATCACCCATTCGATGTCCATGCTGCAAACCAAAACAATTCTCAAAGGGTTGCCATTCCGGCCCTTGTCACCACGCCGATAAAACTGCGTTAGAGACGATCTCGAGCATCCCCGCTATCTGTATCTGCATCAATCTTTGGAGGTGATCATCACCATACAATGTGTGTACTCCAGCCCAACAAACTTTCGAACGTCGTTCGGAGAGAATAATGTCGGCATGAGGTAAACCATACTTGCCTTTCTGCCAAGAGTCGGGGGGGAATGGCCTCTTTGATCTTTGATTTTGAGATCCGACGCAGTTGCTGCGTTGGATTGAATATCATACGGTACTCATAATGGTATGATACCTAAGATACTTACATCTGACACGCATCACTCAACTCGTATACGGACGTACGGTACGTACGCACGAAGGGATCATAGGTCATCACCCATCGTCGCACTCTGAACTTCAAACTCTGAACCAAGATTTAGGCCTATTTAGATTGTACGTGTGTTCGTACGAGTGCCAGTAATTCACTTACTCAGTACTCAGCGTCGAGCACAGTACTTCGTTCGTAGCCCACTTGACTTCGTAACCTTACGAGTTGCTTCATCGAGATTACCAGGACTTTCAAACGCAATGCGACGAATTTCAATATCCTTCATCCGAAGCTAATGTAGCAGGGAATGGTGGACCGATTGGATCTCCCAACCCTTCTGCGAACACTTGGTTCTAGTCGTATATTATGTGTGAAGAAGGACGGCGACGAGCTATTACTGAGCGGCAAATAATGAAACGATGACAAAAGCCAGCGATGAAGGCGATGACGAATGCGCCATATGCCAAGACGTGCTGAAGAAACCAATCACACTTCCCTGCAACCACAGATTTTGTTCGGAGTGCCTGGAATCGTGGAGGTGCCGACACGTCCTGGACAAGCAAAAAACGTGTCCCCAATGCCGCAGCAAAATCCCCGTGACCCGATCCATGATTTCGCAACTCGAATCCTTCCGGAGATTGCGAGCCGACCTGGAAAACAAACTGAGGAAAAGTCCGTGCCCCCTCCCCGCCCTCCCCGGAACAACGGACTACAACTACACAAAGGGTTTTTACGGCAACATCACGGACAACGAGATTCTCCGAATCCGCAGGTCTGTCTCCAGAGCTCCAACAAAGCACCCTCCGATCCATACTCGAATCGGCGCACGCGCATTTCGATTCTCAGATTCGAGAAATCGAGGAGCAAATAGGGGACGGAATCGTGCTCGAGGAATGCCGCACGGACGAACAAGATCGCGAGGAATTGGAATTGCCCCCGGAGATCGGCGCTGCCTGCGAGAACAACGATGTGCAAACGGTGTTGGAGTGGCTGGGCGATCCACCGATTTCGCCCGGACGAATCAATGCCAAGAATTCCGGATCGAACGAAATGACCCTCCTCCACCACGCGACCAAGGGAAACCGGATCGGTTTGATCCGGTTGCTCTTGCAACACGGGGCCGACATGAATGCTCCCACGGCAATGGGGCTCTCGTCCTTTCTGGCGGCGTGCACGCTCCAACGCTACCAGTCGGCCGCCATGCTGTTCCTGGAGTGGGGGGCCGACAAGGAGAGCGGGGCGCCGGGACCACCGGGGGTGGGCGACGTCACGGCTTTGGACATTGCCGAGAATTTCGCCGAGAACCGAGAACTGGTGGGCGTGTTGAAGAGCCGTCTGGGTGGGCGTCGCTGCGAGATTGTCGGATTGTCGAACCACCCGCGATCGCATCTGAATGGCCGGACCTGCGTCGCGGGCACGTATTTCGAAACAACGGACGAGTATGCGGTGAGGATCGACGATGGCAACGACGATGGCAACGGCAATAGCAATGGCAATGGCGGCGAATCCGTCAAATTACGGAGCGAGAATTTGAAACGCCGCGATCGGACACCCGAAGACCCGGGTGTCGTTTTGGAATTCTGCGGTTGCGATCCCGGAACCAAAACGATGAAATGGAAAACGAAGCGCCCGTCGCATCAGAATTCCGACGACGCGTCGCGGTAGCGCTCGCGGTTGCGCCTCGAGACGCGAACCCGGCGAACCCGCCAACTCGATCGAGCGATCGATCGTCTCCTGCTTGGAGGACAGACGTTGTCCGGCATCGTTGCTGCGCGTCGTCGCATCACATATTTCGTTGCACTCAACGGTTGCTTCGGTCGGTGCGCGCAAAGCAAAGTGGTGAAGAAATCGATGCAGACCCATTGGGATCTATGATATATATATATATATATATATATAATATCTATCGATGCATTGTGATTGCAACAGAACAAATCGTTTGTTTGTTTAGCAAAAGTGCCCCTTCAAGCTCCGAACCCAGCAGCAGCGATTGGTAGATCTGTATTGCTTTGATTGAGAGAAGGTGGTGGAATAGTGACTGTGACTTGCGAAGTCTATCGACAAGCACGAAGTGCAATGTTCTCCTTCACAGTGCGACCGAAACAAATCCCCGTTGCCCGAGAGGCGCATTCCTACAAAACAACGATGTGCAACAAGACAACCGACCCGAACAAAAAATAATGAAAAGCGCATAGCTTCCGATCCTATTGTTTAGTAGTCGCCAACACGTTGTCCGTGGTTGAGCGACATTTGAAATCCTGCGATTGTTTGCAGAATTGGACACCCCGGCAAGTGTTGTCCTACCTGCGGTTTGAGAGACACGACCGGATGTCTGCTTCCCGGCAGAATGGGTACGCACACACGCACGCACAAGCGCGCGCGCGGGCCATTCGTTCCGCTTCACGCAACCTCGAAAGTGGTCTGAACGAATCCGTTTGCCAGGGTGATCGATGCCACCTCTCGGAGCTTGCTCTCGTGCTCCTCGGAAAACAGGGGAACCCCGTCCCCGAGCGTCACCGGGACCACGGTGACGACCGCCGACGTGACGAGGCCCGCATCCAGGAACGATCGAATGCATCCCCCGCCATCGATGTAGACGTTTGCAACGGCTCTCGTCGCGGGATCGTTCGCGTCGTCGGAGGTTTCTCCTCCTCCCTCGGCTCCGGAATCCGTCAATGCCTTGCTCTTGCCTCTTGCCCTTGCCGCTCCGATTTCCTCGGCCACGGTCGACAGGACCGACGCCGGTGGTCCCGAGACGGGTCTCACGACGGCATCTTTCCAGACCGGGTCCTCCCTCGGAGGGAGACGGACCGCTCCGGGCGTCCGCGTCAAGACGTACAGGGGTTTGCTCCCGTAGGGCCACTCCCTGACGATTCTTTCCTCCACAAACCCCAGAACCGTCTCGTACGTGACGCGGCCCATGACGATGGCGTCCACGCCTTCCAGGAACTCCGAGAACCCGCCGTCCTCCCCCTCGGGCAGCGGATGGGACTCCCGGAGATCGTTGAGCCAGTCGACCTTGTTGTTTTTGTCGGCGATGAAGCCGTCAAGGCTCGTGGCGATGAACACCGAGCAGGCGCACGGGGGCGGCGGCGACGACGACGGTGGTGGTTCGGGGCGAGAGGACATGGAAAGAAGAAGCGAGGGCAGGTGGCGCAGCCGGGATGCGTTGCTTCACGGAAGACGACGATGTTGCGCGTTCGGGAATCGCGGACCGACAAATGCGAAGCCGTAATAATTAATAACAATGGTTTCTGCAAGGCAAGGCAATGCAATATTCAATATCGTTTGGATCGCGTTGCTCGCTACGGTAACCTTACTTGTTCGACATCGACCTTCTTGCCGATGCGAAACACCCGTCGACCTGAAACTCTTAGTATGAGTCTCGTTATATTAAGTCGTTCCAGTCGAAGGCGTCTCCTGTGCTTGTACCGTAGTTGGCGACGCTACGTCTCGTCTCGGTATGAGCTTTTCGATACAATACGGTAAGATACTCGATGGGATTGCCGTCGGATGGGGTGTAAGTTACCCTGGAGAACCCGTGTCAATCTACAATCCATTATTGTACCGGTAGGGCACCGTGAACACCGAATGCTACGTACAGTAGTAAATCGCAAAGGTGGGGTGTTCAGTAAACTCTGTTCATCATGGTATCTTTCGACTCTCGAGTTGATGCCATTCCAAACCCGCACGATTACTCTCTCTGAAAATCAAAATCAATAATCTTACTTTCCTTCCCTGAAAACAAACGAAAGACATCCGAGTAGTTTCAAATTTCAAACGGTAGCAGTTGCTTGCACGCACGAGTACTCGTAATCTCAAGGTTATACATACATAGCCTACCGGGAGCTGTACCGTACATACAACATAATGATAGTTGGAATGATAATACTTCTACGAAGTAATATCTATCAAGGTGCTCGAAGTGTAATCAATACAGCTCACAACGACCAAAAGTGGAATACTGGGTTGATTTCTTCCGGTAACTTAATCACCAACAGACAGGCAGTAAAGTTTACGGTATACATCAGATACAAACTCTATCGAACAGCGAGAAGAAGCTTCCATCTCGAGCGATCGATCCATCAATATCAATCAACATCAATCAGAATCAATAATTAACCTTATCTATTATCTATGAATGGATAGTCACGGCGAAAGCAATGTCGGAACAAACAATAATACTAATGCTACTAATTCCGGTCCCTTCCGACGGCGCTCGAGCGATCGTCCTTCTCCCCCCGTTGCCGGCGAGATATGGGAGGGCACGATAGAACGCATCCAACCGTACGGAGCGTTTTGCGGCTTTGGGCCGGTATCGTCGGCCGGGCAGCGACAACAACGAGACCAGCAACAGCAACAACACCAACAACACCAACACCAACAACGCCAACGAAGGACCTGGCGGGGTCTCATCCACATCTCGCAACTGTCCGAAAGCCGGGTGGCAAACGTGGAAGACGTCGTAGCGGTGGATGATCGGGTGTGGGTGAAGGTCTTGGAGGTGGAACAACAGCAACAACAACAACAACAACAACAACAACAACAACAGCAACAACGAGAACGAGACGAGAACATGGCGCGTGCGCGTACCGCGTGAAATTGTCCATGAAGGACGTTGCCCAGGACGGGACGGCGCGAGACCTGGGACTCCTGAGGGAAGCGAGAGAGAACGCCAGGACGCAATTGGAAACGAACCTGAATTCCATGATCGGCATGGGAGTGGCGCGAGATCCGATGGAACGGTTGGTTCTGAAAGGCGGCCGCAACAATAGCTACAGCAACAGCAACAGCAGCAACAATTCGACATCGAAACCAACCTTTCGGGGAGGCTACACACTGGTCGATGACGACGAGGGAGAACCACCGGAACCGATGCCACCGGATCCTCTCGGTTCCGTCGCGGGCCATTTGGATGCGGACGCCGTTTACCGCAGAGCTCCCGTGGGACGAGGACGTGGACGAGGACGGGGCGCCACCCTGCCGGCGTGGATGACCTCCGGGGAAGGACCGGTGGGACCGGAACGGACTCCGCGCGGGAAGAACCGCAACGACGACGAATCGTCGAGAGACGACGACGACCCGGGTCTCGGCGATGACGAAAAAAGCGCGGACGACGAGAAACGACACCGACACCGAAGCGAAAGCGAAAGCGATCGCGGCGAGCGAAAACGTTCGTCGCGCGAGAAAACGAAAAAGGATTCCGAGCGACGCGGACGCCGCCGAACGAAACGCCGCCGCAGCGGTCACCGCGACCGCAGCGACGACGGCAGCGACGACGGCAGCGACAGCGACTCCGACGGCGGTCGACGAGACGGGAACGGACGAAAGCGTCGAAAACACCGCAAATCCTCCGGTGCACGCAGCGGCAGCCGCAGCCGCAGCAGCCGCGGCCACCATCGAAGCCGGGAGCGCCGAAACCATTCCGGAACGAAGGGGGACGAGAAGAGCGGAAAACGAAGTCGTCGGCGGGACGAGCGCGAGAAAGATCCTTGCGGCGGTGATGGTGATGACAGCGACGACCGCTCCGTTCGGAGATCGAAGAGTCGTCGTCGCGATCACGGGGACGGCGAAAGGAGTCGAGGCAGCTCTGTTTGAGGCATTGGCACCGATCGATTCCGGGAGGGTTCCGATCGAACAACAACAACAAAACAACAAAAACAAAAATAACGGAAACCTCCGAAGAATGCGTCGCGAGTTCGCGATCGCCCGAAGGTGCCGAAACCAAAGAATGCGGTCGAAGGAACTTCTCGGCGAAGAAGACATCCACGAGAAGAATTTCGCAATGAATAATCAAATACAATGCGCGAGTGATTGTCGCGTGAACGACGGCACCGCGATCGCGAACAAAACCAGTCGCTTTGCGAGTTCGGGAACCGAATGCCGGCCATGGGATCTCCGCGACGGGTAATCTCGGGGTTTGCGGAAGCAGAAACCGCAATAGTACTAGTAACGGTGAGGGAAACACTTGAATAGCGGAAGCGAATGCATTATTGGTCCAACTACGACGACGCAATACTTCTCGAGCGAGTGGAGAGCGGGCTGCTCTCGGCAATAATATCAAACATGGTCTGCGGCTTCCAACTTCCGCATCGTACAAAGTTGTGCGGCAGCTGATGTTTGAGGGATACCTTGAAGCGCAAAGGATGGGCGCATTGTCTAGAGAGATAACGAAATGACCAGTCCTAATGCAGACGAGACTTTGAAATGCCGAACTCAATCTCTACTAGTGTCCCCCGTGCATAGCATGAGATTCAAAACGAGGGAACCAAAATGATCTGCGAAGGATACATTCATGGACGAATGATGAACTCAAATGAAGAGATAAATTGAATCCACTTTTTGCCATGGTTGAATATTAGTGATTTTGATACTTTTCGATCCAACGTCCTACGTCGATTCAACTCATATCACATATTGTTATTTCTACCGACAATCTCTTCGGCTGTTCTATTGATACCGAGGCATCCGTCCCTATGAAATAGAATATTTTCATCCATCTTCTCTTCTATTGAAAATCAATATCGCATGACACTTCCCCGGTACTTGAGACTTTGGATCTTTGCCCACTGCGTTTCTTGCGGCGGCGAGCAATTATAGTTTTGTTTGATGCAGAAGTAGAAGCATCGTCTCCTTTAGTCTTCCGTTTATTGAGTTCTCTAGTTTCCTTAGAAGAAGACGAAAACCTTACTTTTGTAGATTCCTCGGTTCTGGTGCTCTCTCCTCGGCCACTTTTGTTCTTCGGGGGAGCCTTCATCGAAGTTTTACGATCCTGCTCACTGGCTTCTTTACTCAGTACCGATGTGTTCAACTTTACACGAGTCTTTTCTCGGGATACTTCGCTCCCTTTTCGTAGCGATTTCTTTCGAATCATTGTGTCTGATTTTCTATCTTCATCCCCGCGAGATTCTTTCCTGGTAGTTGATGTCCTGCCAGACGTCTCGTTACTTTTCGCACGAGAAGCCTTGCCGCCTATGAGTGAGGATGGATTCTTACTCGACTCTTTGCGAACACCTAGTGTCGATTGACGTCGTCTTTCGGTAGCCTTCACGGTGCCCTTGTCGCGGGATTCTCTACTAGCACTTCGTGAAGACAACTTTGTCCTTGAGCTAGGTTTTTTTCGAGTTTCCGTAATCATGTCTCTTGTAGATGCATTTGGGTTTTCACGGGACGCCTTGTGAGGATCTTTGCAAGCATTTCGTGCAGATGAGGTTGATTTAGCGCTAATTTTCTCTCGGATTTTCGTCCCGCCCGGTGGTTCTGTTGACCTGGCGTCTTTACGGTGCTTCTCGCTGCGTTCTTTGCATGCGCTTTGTCCTAACGCAAGCGGCTCCTCGGTGTTTTTTTGACGAGACGTTTTCCTGATCCCTCGTCCTGAGGAAATTGAGCTTACTCGGGGCTTTTCCCGGGATCCTTTATTGATACCTCTCATCGACAGGCTTTTACGAGTGGAATTAATAGACGTTTCGCAGTTATTTTTGGTGGAAATTTTACTTACACCCTCCGTAGACGATCTGTCTCTCAACTCGAGCCTTTCACAGTCAATACTATCAGAACCACCAATTGCATCAGCTGACTTTATCTTCTGCTTCCTATCAATACTGTCACTGACAGAAACGCTTTGATGAACATTGTTATCGTGCAATTCACGTTGTTGTTCGCTCCGTTGTTTGCCAGTAGATCGCTTGATGGTGCTACTCGTACGACTTGTGGTTTTTGACAACCTCTTTCCAGACTTCCCCATCTTTGACGCAGCGTCCGCGTCCTTCGAAAAAGTCGATGTATCCATCAAAATGCTCGTTCCAGTCTTCCTTGGTGGTTTCTCTCGATCTTTCGTCAAATCTTCCTCCCTATTCCCATTGACGTAACTACAAGGAGCTCTTTTCTTGCCCCTACCTTGCAAATTGGTTTCAGTGATTTTGTCCGACGAAATAATCTGCTGGACATTTTGGTCTGATTTTATTCGTTTTGTTGTGAACAAATCTCTGTCCGCATCCGCCACACCTCTTGAATTACGACTTCTCTTGCGGGAATTATTTGACAGATCATTGCCTGATGAGCGACCCTCTATATCACGACCAGTCATTCGTTTCCGATGCTCTTTGTGCAACTCCTCGCCAGCACCATTATTGTCATTGTTGCTATGGAGATGACTTACATCATCAAATGGAAAGCGAGTTTTTTTCGTTATCGAATCGGGCACGCTTGTATCACGGGTTATTCCGTCGTTGCACATGGATCTTGCAAGTCGTCTTTTACTTGTACGTCCCGAACGCTTTCCGTTATCGTCCTGTGGCTCTTCTTCTCTTTGGACACGATCATTATGGTGTTTTGGTCGTATTGGTTTCTTGTTCGCGGTATTGGAAACTCTAGGTGTTTTCGCAGATGCGTCATGAACGACGGCAGTATTATCAGATTCGGTCTTCATTTCACTGGTTCCGACAAACGAATCAGGGACATCCGTATTTATCGAACAATCTTGTGTGACCTCTACGTCGTCACAGGTGTTATCGTCGTCGTCATGTTTCCATCGGACTCGATGGCCACTACTCTGTGATAGAAAAGAAGAGATTAGCTGCCTTGGCTCGTTTGGGGTCACTGCAGCATCCAACTTGTTGTTGCCATGCTCTTCTGGATCAAAGAAGTCTGATCCCTTCCTACGTCGTTGTCGACGCCTCGTTGCGATAGTGTCCACATGATTTGAGGCAGCATCTTTGATTGGTTCTTGGTGACAAATGGTTTCCTCAGCCGCATTATCAAAATTGACTTCCCGGAGCTGATGTCTCTTGCGTGTTGCATGCAATTCATCCTTTCTCCTTCGTTTGAACTTCGTTGCTTCGACTTGTGCTCGATACTCTCGTTGACGTTTGGCCTTTTGCTCTTTCATTGCTTCGGCAGCTGATTTTCGTGCTTCACAATTGTTTTCGAGACCTACCAGTGCTAACTTGAGCTGTTCACATCTATCTTCTTCCTCATTGAAGGCGAAGTCGATCTTTCGCAACTCAGGAAAACCTACGAATCCAATACAAGCCAGCGACAATGAATTTAAACGAGTTGAGACAAGAGGATGTCGTTTTATTTGTGAGTTCCAATATATTCATTAAACACGTAAGTGACATGCTGTTTGATGAAAAAAATGATACTCACTCTTAGTATATTTGATGCACGCCGAACTCAGCTTTTGCTTTTGGGCATGCAATGCCATCATCTCGTCAGTAAATTTCTCCTTCAATTCTGCTTGAATTTTAGGCTCCATTATATTCTCGTTAGAAATTTCAACGATTCTTAGATATTTTTTCTCTGTACTTTGTGACTCATTTTTGGCTTGTTCTAGTTTTGCTTGAAGTTGCGGTTTTTCGATGTCTTCAAAGAGTCGAATTTTCGTCTTGTATGAAGTATCCTCTTGTTTCATTTTCAACCTAAGATCCTCAGCCGCCTTCGTCTGTTTTTCAATCTCGACGTCTCTATCGGATGCTGACTTCGAGTGTACGCGAGATTCAGCCATACGGGTTTCTTTCATTTCTCGAAAGCTGTCGTTGAGTTTGACTACGTCTGTGCGAGCTGACTCGAGCAAGCTCTGGAACTCGACAATTTCTTGCTGCCTAGTTTCTTCCTGCTTTGTCATCGACTTTGCGGAGGTGATGAGGGTTGACGTTTCTTTGTGATTTTCAACGGTTCTCTCCTTAGATTCTTCAATAGCTCGTTCTTTCTCTTCAACGAAAGCATTCATTTTATTGACCCTATCTTCGTCTCGAATTGCTTCTTCTTCGACTTTAAGTATGTGCTCACGGAATATAGCTTGACTCAGAATTTCGGAGATATTTTTGCGTTCAAGGTTCAAGCACTTTCCCTCAGCTCTAAAGCATTCTAGAATCTTTTCAGTTTGAGCTTCCTCTGTTACAATCAAGGATTGAAGGGATGCACATTTTGCCTGAATCTCGGAAGTTGTGGTCGCTATTTGCGTCATAACATGTTCAATGTCGCGAGAGATCTTGACTTTGGTCGAAGCTGCATGGTCCGTTTCTGCTTTGATTTGTTCACGTGTATTGCGAATTCGAAGTCCAATCGATTGTTCTGTATTTTGCGCAATCACCTTGTCGAGATCCAATTTTTCGATTGTGATTCGGAGGTTTCTCTTTCTGTGAGACCAAGCACGGGCGTTCTGGTACGAATCTTGAATCGCCAATCTCATCATTCTATCCCTTTCTTCCAATCGGTCGAATTCTTTTCGTAATTCCTTCTTGGCTTTGAGAGCTTTCCCCTTACGCTGAACAATCTTTGCCACATTGTGCTCAGCGATGATGAAGAACGACTCGATTTTTGCGTGACAGATCCGAACCATTCGCGCCGATTTAAGGCCTCTTTTGAGCTTGCGTTCAAAATCTGCAATGCCATGTTGCAATCGATCCGTTAAAAGCTTGCGATTTCCCAGGTCTCTGGTAGCAATAGAGAGGAAATTTCGAGCCTGTAAGAGTTTTGCTCGAAGTGCTCCGTTTGAATAATTCTTCTGCTCGAGTAGAGTGTTGAGCTGTCGTTGTTGGTCGAGTCGCTTTTGCTTCATTGTTTGAGCCGAGGCTAGTTTCCTCTGTGCCTCCCGTTGTTGTTGCTCAAGTATAACAAGATCTTGCATGACTTGAAACACATGACAATCGAAGAAGAATGCATCGATCGGTGAAAAAGAGAAAAAATGGGTCAAAAAGCTGAGTTATGATCCTAGTGTATTGTTAAGTCATGCGAATCGGCATTTGTTCCCGTTGTTAATACTCACTTTCTTCCATAGTATAATCCTCCAAGTTTTCTTGTTGTTTGGCGGCATGCTGTTGTTTTGAAGTATCGCGGCTTCGAAGTTGCTGCTTTTGTCGTTGATCCGTCGTGGTTTTGCTCTTGTGACTTTGCAACATGATTTGATTACCTGATACGTGTTGATTTGACTTACTTCGACTCCCTCGGTTGAAAGAAAAGGTTCTTGAATTGTTACTCCCAATTCTTGCTTTCGCAGGATTGTTATTGTCATTGCTATGACTCCTCGACGATAGCCGGGACAAACCACCACCCCTACTGTTGCTCCCCCGAGCCGTCTTTTGCAGGAGAAACGACATGATCAACTTGAGATTTTGTCACTGTTGATTCAGTCTGTGTTGCTCTTGTGAACTCAGTTTTCAAAAGGAGAAACAATAATTTCGACGAAAGTCGAAACAAAAAAAGAAAAAAGTCAGGGTATCTTTTCAATGTGAGCCGTCGTTCCTGTTTTGTTTTGTCGACCAGAGAAGAAGTGATTGCGCTTCTTCCATTTTTTTTCGTGCTTCTTGGTTGAATGACATAGTGTTGCTTCTCTTCTCTTCCAGTTTGAAATCTTCGTCGGAAGTAAGATTTACCGGTACCGCAGTGCTCATTTCAGTCAAGTCGCGAAATTCAAAAGGAGGCGTCGCCACAGTTCGTGTTACTTTATTTTGTTTGTTTGTTGGCGTTTGTAAAATTGCGCGCCTTTCGTAGCATCATCGAATCACGGATGAATAAGACTAAAAAGATAGAAAAAGTACTGTACCGAAAATTGATACAAGATGCTTTATCGAAAGAAAAATAATGATGATGATACCGTAAGGCCTTACCGTACGGTTCATGATGATCCATAGCCTGAAGAATGCTAGAGAAGGCATCATGCAAAGCTGCAAGTTGACAATAAGTTTCATAGACGTTACCTCAGAGAAAATAATGTGATTTCTGTCGTTCCGTATGAGTATTCAACAGCGTGCAGCCCCAAACAACAAGTTATAAAGATTCCTGACATGATTCATGATTTGCCTAATGGTTTGTGGAGCTATCATCGATCGACCACGTCAATTTGCAAATTGGATCTTTGGGATTCACGCTGCCTACAAAACCGCTTTCTTCGTATAGGTGCATAGCCCCCTTATTTTCTATCTCGACCAAAAGATGAACGACTCCGGTGACTTTTTCATTGTGTTCTTTCTCAAGGGAATAGACTTGAGAACGAGCAAAGTCTTGGACAGCTTCTACCAAAGCCTTGCCGATACCACGTCTCCTCGCTCCTTTGTGTACGGATAGATTTTTCAACTCTACTGAAACTTTTGAAACACGCATTTCGTCCTCAGCGGGCTCTGTCACGGCTTCAATTGAACCGACAACCCGTCGATTCTGATCACATGAGTCTTGTAGGTACTGTTTGTCGTCCTCTTCGTCGGCAGAGAAGGATGCAGTATCAGCAGCCAGAGCAAAAAAAAGAACTGATTCACCGAAGTTACCATTTCCACAATATACTTTTTGCTTCCCACTATCATCAAAGGCTGGAGTCAAAGAACGAAGTGCTTCACCATCTTGACTTCAGTTCCGGGTTGGCTATCATGTGCTCTTCCACTGTTAACCCTCCGAAACGATAAAGGTTGATCCCTAAAATATCCTGCCTGCTCTGAGCAAGATGAATCGTGTACAGATCCTGATTTGCTGTCTGCTCATTTGCACAGTTTTCATTGTCGGTGTTGCTGGTGCTATCAAGTCTCATGATATCATTGAGTGCAAAGTCTGGGGGAAAGGAATGCACACTCGGTGAAGTCATAAGAAATGCACATGATGCAATCCATTTCGAATACAGCAGTAGAGCTACAAGCGAAGAATTGATAGAGCAGTTGGAAATGCGCATTTTCTTCAACACGTGCATGGCATTTGCCTAATGTTGCTTATTTGTAGGGAGTCTACAAAAGAAAGACAACAAAGGTCTCCGATCGCTGAAATTCGAATAGAATGACACCGTAGTCAATCGGAAACAAAAGAAAATGGTTATTCGTCATGATTTGCGACATCGTGGAAATAATTATCTGATGGATTGGTGTTGTTTTGGTTGACTTGTCGACTGCTCTTTAGATGGATCCCCCGGTCGTCGACAGATATTCATACGTAACTTACCAGGTAAGGTCTTAACGTAAGGTATTGAAACCGGTACGAATTCATTGCTTCGTATTATTGCGAAGTACTTCGTATTTATTTTTAACACGAAGAACCTAGTACGTGTACTGTACTACATGCTTACGTTGTAAAAAGATACTTCATTCACACCGTTAAATACGAGTACGTGTACGAGTAATTCCCGTACAAGAAGTACCGGTATGTACCGTACGTCCCACACATCCCGCACATCCCGAACATTCGGATGATTCGTACATCATCATTATCAGATCATGCATCATCGCTAAGGTTACCGTACGAGTATCCGGTAATCATCACCAATCCTCACTATGGTCCCAGGTCAGTATTTACCAGATGTTGATACCGTGGGAATACGGTAGTTTAGATCTCCAATCTCCAACCAAGTGCCAGGTACGTACGTGTACCAGGTTCGCGGTGCGTGTAAAGTAGAATCCAAAAGCGAAAAGGCTTTCTCTTCTGTATTGATCTTGGTGTTTTAAACTTCATTAAAGATATCTTTAGATGGAAGCAGAGTGAGCTGAGATTGCAGAAGGGAGAGGCGGAAAATCTGGAGGTGCTTTTCGCACTGTTCCCAAGAAAGCAACAAGCGAGCACGTACCCCTAATTTTGTTGTAATTTTCACTATAAAGCACTGCTGAGACCTTTTCATTCGGTGCAGACAACAGAACTGAGCCCTCTAGTAGAGAAGCTGCTTTATCTATCATCAGAGAATAACAGCGTTTGCTATCTATCATATTTCCTCTTGGAAATTTCTCTCTTTTCAGGACTTTTTTTCACCAATTTTCCATCACTAGAAATAATGTTGTGTCTGTTATAATATGAGAAATGTGTGGAAAGGTTGATGAAGAAAAATATAATTTACGGTTTTATGAATGAATTAAATTTGATGTGATCAACGACTTTTACTCCAAGAACATGTAATGGCTCAAACAATGATATCACAAAGTACGCCACACGAGCAATTCAGCGTTGCTTTGAATCCCTTTTTGCCTGTACCCCCTAAGGCAAAGTAGGAAAACAAGCCGTACAACATTCCGGTACTTTGCATTCCATTCTTGAAACTGCAGCAGGCCCGCAATCGACCCATAAGTCCTCAAGCATTCCCTGCTCCGCTGATCGCAGGTTGCAAATAGATTGCGCCATTGTACCACTAAATTTGTTGTCTTCCAACAAGAGCTCAGTGAGCTTCGTCAGTTGGCCGACCTCGACGTCAGGAATCGTGCCGGTCAATTGATTGCCACTCAAAAAGAGATCACGAAGCACTGGCGAATTCCCATACGACGCCGGTAAAGTTCCCTCCAAATTGTTGTTGGCGAAATAAAGAATCCGAATTGTTGGAATATCGAATATCGTTGATGGAAGTGTTCCCTCAAACCCGTTGTTGCGGAAGTCAGCAAAGTCAAGGCTCTCCCATGTATCAAATGCATCTGGGATGGTTCCAACAAAACTGTTATCATTCACTCGGAGTACGACTTTTTCAACGATAATTTTTCAGTGCAAAAAAGGCTGCAGATTAGTTCGACTTTCCATAAAAACAGCCTGCACAAGAGCGATCGCTTCGGTATCTTGAAAGATACAAAAATGATACTTACCGAGACGGGACAAATCAATGAACGAAGAAGGCAATGTTCCGGTGAACAAGTTCTGATCAATTCTCAAATCTCCGAGCTTGAACAGCTTTCCAATCGACTCCGAGATAGTTCCGGTAAATTGATTGCGATCCAATCTGACTAGACCCAGTTCTGTGTTGCTATACAAACCTTCGGGAATAGTTCCCGTCATGAAGTTCTGAAAGATCTGGAGTTCTTCTAGTTTTTTCAATCGTACAAAAGACGTCGGAAGGGTTCCGACCAGTTTGTTGCGGTACGCGTATAGAGTTTCGAGGTTGGCAAGGTTTCCTAGGGTTCCCGGAATGGAACCAGTAATCTGGTTGTCTGCAATCCATAATTCTCGCAAGGAAGTAACATCGCCTATGGCTGGATCGATCTTTCCAGAGAACCGATTTTTCGAAATTCGATAACTCTCGAGTTTCTCTAGACCCTTCAAATTGACGATGGCTGGTCCAGAGAGAGAGTTTATTTCGACGTCGAAAATTCGTAATTCGGTCAACTCGGTCAACACGTCTGGGATCGGTCCTTCGATCGTATTCTCGCCAACCTCGATCACTTCCAACGATTCGAGAACCCTGATTTCCTCTGGCAAGAAACCCGAAAGATTATTTGCAACTATTTGGAAGAAACGAAAAAATCCAAAAAAATGCATCAATTCAGTTCAGTTGGTCTTCTCAAAACAGTAGATACTGATTCATTCATTGCGAGATTAGGTTGTTTTGAAGAATTACTTACCGAGTGCACCATTAGCCCCAAGTTCTGTGACGAGACCATTTTCATCGCATTCAATTCCATACCATGCACATTCATTAGATCCCATGAGCCAGCCATCAGATGTTATCCAATCGCCTCCATAAGTGGAGTAAAAAAATGTTGCCAGAGCGTATCGTTGTTCTACGGTGTCATAAGTAAAGGGATCGACCTGGGCTGGGTCTCGGTTTACTAACCAGAAAAAGGCTTCTCCTTGAGGAGAAGAAGGATCCTCTAGGGCGGAGCTGTCCGTCACTTTGTCTACAATTTGTAGCAATGCTTCTTCTCGTGATACTGGTACTAGTGATTCCGATTGTGATGTTGGTGAAAGGGTTGGCGAATTTGTTTGCGCCACAGGACTGGGAACACGGGTAGGATTCACAGGTGATCGGGTAGGATTCACAGGTGATCGAGTGGGGCTTTGTACAGGTCGTTGAGCGGGCGACGGGGGTATTGACATCGACATGTCTACTAAGTCATTCCACATCGTGTCCCTCTTCTTTTCGTCAATTCGTTCCCATCCCGTCTTTTGTTTATTGCTTGATTTCTTATCGCTCTTGAAAGTTAGAGCATTCTTGACCTTGGAACGCTTCTCTTCTTTGTGATGTCCCCATGTCCTTCCGAGTCCCCTTATATATTGTTGCTCCCTCCTAGTGTTGTCGGCAATTTGGGGATCTTCGATTTCCGTCGCCGAAGACACAATTCTTTTTCGCATCATCGGCTGCCCATCGCATGATGCCATGAAACCAACAAGAGTGGCCACGACCAAGGATCTCACTATCGTCACAGCCATCATCGTTTGATTGCTTTTGATGGGATGGTGGGATAATAGTTGTCAAAGCACGGTTCGCGTCGCTTCTTCGAGTTATTTTCTCCTTTCTGACGAAGAGTATTGTAAGTTCCGTAGTCTTCCCGGGACCAGAGTGAAAATTCACCTGTCTCTTGTGTTGCTCAGTGTTTACTTCAATATTTTCAAAGTGTAATGGAATTATGATTTGAGTTCGTTGTTTGCGCTTCAAACGCCGACTTCAAGTAAACTCCCTCCACCCCCCTGTATGTGACAAGTCTTATTTGACACGAAACTCATAATTCAAAAATGAGGTTTCGGGCGGCAATTTGGAAAAGTGACCAGAATCGACCCCGCACGCTACAGCTCTTAGTGATTAGAATTTTCAAACCGATGCGAAATTTTTGAGGTGACTAACTTTTAATCCACTTAGTCATCTACGTCGTTTCGGTGTAACCTTTATCCTCAACTTTAGTACAATCAAAGAATTCGAACGTGATCCGTTAGATTTTATTTTTCTCGACGATTTTTCTTCGTTTCAATGAAAAATCCACACGTCTCGCTCCATTGGCATCAAGCCTTCTGTCGTGTCATGATGCTCGAATCACTCTTGTTACGATGGATAGTTTATGGAAAATCCGATCAAATACAACCGTTATCATCCTTTCCGTCTCGTGATGTCGTTCGACAACTCTTGTAGCACAAAAGCTGGGTATCATTTGCTCATACCTGGCCGTCAGTCAAAACGGGCAGTCACCAAAGTATATCACTACAAGAAACATTTCCACCACGAAATAGGACAAAGATCTGACAATGGTACTACGAACGAGGCGTACTCTGAGCCTTCGTTGCCTGCTAGTGACACAACTGCTTTTTCTTTCCAATTCTTTAGCCACGAATTTGGAAGATCCGAAGGATCAGAATAATGGCGATGGCCGCATCCTGCGAAAGAGAATCAATGGGAACGGTGACGTCGTAGAAGAAAGTAATAATCATGATGCCTCTGCAAGGCAGTATTTGGAAACTCTTTGGGATAGCGTGGAAAAAAATTATGAAAGAAAACTAGTTCAGGGACGGATGCCGTATTTGGAATCTGTGATGGGCATGCTAACGATGAGCATGAGCATGAGCATGCCAACCAAACTCCCGAGTAGCAAACCACCAGTTTTACCCGGCACACCTACGGCATTCCCGACATCCAAGGAGCCTACAATGACCAGACAGCCGTCAGTGCCATCAAGAAATCCAATACCAGGTCCAACACTACCGACGCGATTTCCGATACCAACAAAAGCACCAATCAGTGCTCCGTCCGTGCCATCGAGCAAACCAGTGGAGGTTCCAACACTCCCTAAACCATCCACCCCGGCACCTGTCGCCCCAACGGCGAATTGCAACGACGACGACGTAAAGAAGTTTTTCCTCGTGGAAACTCTCTCAAGTGTGACGGATAAGTCGATCCTTTTGGATGACAGTACCCCGCAAGGTATGGCTTATTCCTTCCTTCTTGGTGAAACGCCTTCTTTCGTTTGCACACCTACTTTGATGCAACGATACGGTCTCTCTACCTTTTTCTTTGCCACAGCTGGAACCGATTGGACTGATAGTACAGGATGGTTAGGGCGTCAACAAGAATGCAATTGGTATGGTGTGAAATGCAACGAAGACTCGTTCGCAACCAGCTTAAACCTAGGTACGTAGGCGCAACAATGATATTGAATTTCTCGTTTTCCGACGAGTGCGCAAAACTTAATTGTGTTTTTTCCCATTTTACTCCGTTTCATTTTTTGATTCCAGCCGTCAACAATGTCAATGGAATGATTCCAGATGAAATTTCCGTTTTGAGCACGCTACAAAAGTTAGATTTGTTTTCGAACTCAGTCATCGGCACATTACCTGATGGTTTGTCGGGACTGTCGAACCTTGCCACGCTAGATTTACAGAAGAACCTTCTAACGGGAGCGGCCTTTCCTATGTCAATCATTGATTTGCAGGAACTTAAGAGCTATCGCATTAGTAGCAACCAGCTTGCTGGGACACTCCCTCATCAAATGAATTTGCTACGAAAGTTGAGTGAGCTCTGGGCAGGAAATAATTTGTTATCTGGATCGATTCCTTCGCAAATAGGCAACCTTCGCGATCTCAAAACAATATATATCAACAACAATGCTTTCACAGGAAGTATTCCAACTGAACTTGGTCTTATACCCCTGGAAGGGTTGGTGATGAACGACAATTCATTTTTCAACACAATCCCAAGCCAGCTCTTCAACGTTGCGAGTCTCAATACCGTTCGACTAGATAACAACTTTTTCGAAGGTACTCTTCCGACCTCAATTGGTCAATTGACGGATCTTGAGATTTTCCGAGTCGAGAACAATAATCTGTCAGGTCAAATTCCGCATGCGATTGGTGACATGACGAGCTTAGGTACGTCCTTCAGCTTGCTTATAATTCAATTTTTGAGGGCACGGAGCTTTGATATCGAAAAATGTGATTGTATCTAAAAGTGTTTATTTGGGTTGTTTTTCCATCTTTGCAGTAAGCCTCCGACTGAACAACAACTTCTGGAGCGGAACCATTCCCGATGTCTTTGCGAACTACAGGCAACTTGATTTCTTCGATGTGTCCAACACCATGTTGGGAGGGTTTATTCCAAAATCGATTTTTGCCATTCCTACTCTTCGACTGGCGTATATGTCGAATTGTAAGCTGGTAGGACCTATCCCTTTTGAGTACGCTCTAGCGCCTCAGCTGAGAGATCTCTACCTGAATGACAATGACCTTACGGGTGCAATCCCTGAAATTGCAGCCGGGCAATTGCCTATGCTCAATGAATTTCTGTTACAGAACAATAGAATAAGCGGTCCGATGCCTGAATCTATATGCCGGCTTCGTTCAGAATTCATTCTTGATGATCTGTGGACAGACTGTGGCGGTCCATCCCCTGAAGTTTATTGCGATTTTCCCGAATGCTGTAACAGATGCTTTGAATCAGAAACTGTCGTTCCATCAAGGAATTGAAACAATTGAGGCAGAAATAAATACCCCGTCGTCAAATGGCGCTTTGTGTTAAAATGTAGATTAGAAACATATTTTAAATACGAGAAAAAGTGCTGTGAGAATAACTTCATGTTTCTGCCAAACATGTTGCATGTAACTTACAGTATTTTGATTGAGATTACTTCGTATCGTTGATGCTCTAACTTAAGCCCGAAACATAGATACTTAACCAAAAACACATTAGGATACTTAAATTTCCGACTTGTGTCTTGTTGAAGTGTGAATCCTCAATTCGCATCGCACGTAGTTTTCACTACCGATTTGTACTAATGAGCAGAATGGCAAGCACTACGAACATCATGTAGATTATTGTATACTGGTTATTTGGCGCGCAAGCAGGGGGAGACACTAAAATTGTCGACTTCGTAAGAATGATACGATTCGATTCCCAAATTCAGGAATTGACGAAATGATTGATTTTTTCGAAGCATACCGGTAGTTACAAACACTTTTCACTAATTGGTAGTAACCGGCAATGATGATAAACGAGAGAGAGACAGATATGAGGTTCTGGACCTTAATTAGAATCACTATTGTGCTGTTTGTAGCAACAGAGGTGGTAGGAGCGATGAACGGAGTGGACGAGTCAAAGACGGAGAATATGTACACGTTGGGACGTGATAGGCTGCCACCAAGGAATTCCCCCTTTCAGCGGGCGTTGGGTTCAAACACCGATATGAAAGATATTTGGGGAAAAGCTACAAGGGTCGCTAGAAGCGAAATTGAAGCACTGCGGCTTCTGCATAGCGAGGATATGATGTCAATGAGTCTGTCGACGTCGAATGATAGACCTCCAAGGCCGCCGATTGTAGCGCCAACGAAGAAGCCTTTCCCAACACCTACTCTAGCACCGACCCTAGTGGTGCGCACTCCTAGTTCAGCTCCAACATCCCTTGAACAAATGATGCCTCATCCACAACCGGCACAAGGTCCAACGAATGTGGAGTGCGTAGGAAAGCCCCGAGCAGACTACATATTCGAACAGGTTAGCTCTACCACTAAGCAAGAGCTCCTACTCGATCCAACGACGCCACAAGGCAAGGCTTATACCTATCTTGTCAATTCTGACGGAGGTATATCAGATCATTGTACTTACACTACAATAGAGCAGAGATATGGACTAACAACGTTTTTCTTTGCAACGGGCGGAGACTTGTGGAGCGAAAAATCTGGTTGGCTCGGAATGGGTCCCGAGTGCTCATGGTATGGAGTACATTGTGACGATGGCTCAAAAAACGTAACAAGACTTCTTTTGCGTAAGTCTAAACAAGCTGGTAGTTTCCATCGAACCACTACATAATGTTTGCTCTAACTTTGTTTTTTATGTACCTTGTTCACAACGAAACGAAACGAAACGAAACTCACAGAGGAAAACAATCTCTTTGGTAGCTTGCCGGAAGAAATCAAGACGCTGACAAACTTACAACGTTTAGATGTTTTCAACAATTCCGTAATTGGGACTATTCCTAGTACTCTGTCGGCATTGAAAGATTTGGTACTTCTGGATCTCGAAGATAATCAAATGAGTGGACTGGCTTTTCCCTCAGCAATCTTTGGCTTGGAGTCTTTAATATCGTATCGAATATCCAACAACAAATTCTCGGGTAGCATTCCTACGGATTTCGTCAAATTAAGCAAATTATGCCAGCTGTGGGCCGCAGGGAATCTTCTGACAGGCAAGATCCCAAAAGAAATAACCTCGTCTGGAAAATTGGAAACGCTTCTGTTATATGAAAACAAACTGGAGGGTTCTCTTCCGAAAGAGCTGGGTATGCTCGGGAATCTATACGACCTCCAACTCTACAACAATACTTTGCAAACCAAAATCCCGAGTGAACTATTCTCGGCAACCAAGTTAAAAACTCTCAGACTGGATTACAATTTTTTTACGGGGACTCTGCCCACTGAAGTCGGTAAGCTCACCGAATTGAGGGATTTGCGACTCGACAAAAATTCTCTCTACGGATCGGTCCCATCGGAAATCGGAGCGTTGACGAATCTGAGAACATTCGTGATCAACAACAACTTCTGGACCGGTACACTTCCCGACGTTTTTCAAAACTATGCGAGTCTCGATTTCTTCGATGTTTCCAATGCCAATTTCAATGGCGCAATCCCCAAATCACTCTTCGATGTACCCACGATACGAATCGCGTATTTATCCAACAATACGTTCACTGGCACCATCCCCAAGGATTTTTCTGCAGCACCCATGTTGCGTGATCTGTTCTTGGACGGCAATTCTTTGACCGGGACCGTCCCGGAGATTTCGACCGGGCAATTGCAAAGTCTCACGGAGTTGTAAGTATTCGAGCCCGTTGCGTTCACGATGTCTCGTTGGACGACATGATATGATATGATGCGGGGCATTCCGACCAACGACTCTCTTTCTTCTCACGGCGCAACCTTTCTCCACCTATTTCCGAATGCCTGAACTTGTGAAAAATTCCAGCTTGGTGCAGTTCAACTACTTGACAGGGACCATGCCCAAATCCATCTGCGACTTGCGCCAAGGGGGGAAACTAAGCGTTTTGTTTTCGGATTGTGGTGGGAGTCAACCAGAGATCGAGTGCGAGTTTCCGGAGTGTTGCAACCGATGCTTCGAGGGGGGGGACAGTGCCGCTGCCACATCCAGACGCAGGCTTTCTTCGGCATCGATGTTGCGACGCAGCAGATAGATTGCCGGATGGCACCATTGCGAAAACCGGGGATATCGCTGCATCGAATGACGACACCGTCGTCTTATTGTCATTCCAGCATCGCAGCACATGAAAGATTGTTGTTTGATTTGAATAATCTTAAACGTTTGTTTATGACAACACGCCGCACATGCAATGCACTTGTAGAAGCGATCTCTGGAGTCCGGAGCTCTGGAGGACATTGTTTGTACCTCAAATACGTGAGGAAACAACAAACATTCTATTTGCACGGCATCAGTTAGAGCTCTTGATTTCCACGCAGTGATATGGCAAATTCTTTTGTTGTACCTATCGTGCAGAGTAGTTTCTGTACCGGAAGAACAAACGTTTCCTCCACAAACGACGACGAAGATGAGCAGTCGTCGTCGTCGTCGTCGTCGTCACCGTCTCCTTTGGATTCGTCGCATTCTCCATTGCCACTGTTTGCAACAGCAGAACAATCACCACCGTGGTTTGGTAACGATTGAAAATGTTTTTGGCTCTCTTCGTCGTCGCGCGACCACGAGCAGTCGCCTTCTTTGTTCAGGGCCTCCAAGACATTTCCCGGGAACGATGCGAACGATACGTGGAAATGGGCGGGCCGGTAATAGACCGGCTGATTGTATCGCTCCAAGACGCCGTCGATGCGGGTCACGATTCGTCGGAGTGTCGCGTTCGGACGAACCGTCCAGCAAAAGAACGACCTCGTCTTTTCTTCGTTGAGCAGCACGATGGTTTCGTCGGAACCACGCCCAACAACGTCCCATTGCCCGCCGTTCGGCTCTCGCAGCCCCCCCGCCGTTTCGACGAGGAGGTTCGTGCGGGATTCCTGTTGCAGGATCTCTCGCAGACGTCGAACAAAGGGCTCTATCTGGGCAATTTGGAGCGAGAAGTGTTTCGACAAGGACAGGTGCAAATCATCGTGTTCGACCATCGTGCCCGAAACACCGTTTCGTTCGAGAAGATTCCGCATTTTTTCCACCCTGGAAGCCTTTGATTTTTGAAAAACGTCGACGTCGCTGTCTTCCGAAGGAGAAGACCTCGTCGAAATCGGTACCTTGATGTGGCCGGCCCAATGGCCTCTGCGATGTGGAATGCAGCGCGAGAAAATTCCCGAGGCGTGTGCTTCCCTCGACGAAACAACATCTATCGATCCTTTTCTGCGAAGCTTGGTCCCCTTTCTTTCGGGCGAAGCTGGCGGAGGTCTATCGTTCTTTTCATTGCCAGTGCTCGCTTCCGCACTCGGGCAGCAACTGTTTTTGTTCTGCCTTGTGTCATCGTCGTCATCGTCGTCGTCGTCGTCGTCGTCGTCGTCATCTGTGAAATCTGGTAAGAGTGCAATCAAATCCATAACCAAACGCAATGACTACCGTACTTTCCCCAAACCTGTGATTATTGATTGCGAAGTACTACGTACGAAGTAACTTACTTCGTACGGGTATGGTTAATTACTAGTACTTCGTATTCTCTTTCCTCTTTCTATGAACGCCCTTCTTTCGTACGGTATCAATGATCGGTTTACGGTTTACAGTTCCGCAGTTTGTCGACTCACTCGGTTCCGAAAGAGCCTCCCAAGACTGCTGTGAATCGTAAACAATCCCTCGTTCCGATCATTATTTTAGGGGTAATCTTAACACCAAAAGATGGTATGTCTGTTGACCCCGACCCTCTTTCCAATTCATACCCACTAAAGCATTCAACGGATACCTTACTCGGAGAAACAGTAAAATAATTAAGGCTTACAACGCAACACTTGGTTGTATTCATACCACTACAAGTTAGGCCTTACGAAACGACCATGTCAAAAAAAATACAGAGATGATGAACAATGACGGTTACGAATTCCTACGGATGCATCCCAGAATATCGAAATGTTTTGTACCGAGTAGCATCGATGGCAGCTACTCGTAACCTTACCAACAAAAGGGATAGATCGGCGCGGAAAGTTATCAGATCCCAACCTGACACTTGGTTCTCTGCGTAAAGTACTATAAACAAACATACCGCGAACGATTTCAATGCAACAAGACGTTCGATATCGAAGAATAGGGGGCGATCAACCCTACCGAGACGACCCATCGGTACGTTACAAAATACTGGATGGAAAATCAACTTTTTCTCTCCTGCATCACGGGGATTGAAGTCCCGCATTGTCACGCGCCTTCGAAGGATTCCTTACAAACAATAGTTCTCCGTCCAACTTTTGCCGCTAGAGTGATCCGGGCAGACCGGAACCGCCCGGAGCGAATAGGAATGACTTCAAAAAGACACAGGCGTCGTCCCTGTCACCGATAACGAGGGGCCTCGGGTGCTGCGGTTCCTTTGCGAGCGGGGCAACGGACGACGAAGGCCCCAACGGGCGATACTACCGGGACGAGTTCAACGATTATTCGTGGAACTGCACCATAGGGACGAGCGACGACGATGGAATCTGGCTGAATCGCAGTGATCCAGCGGGAACGATCATGTGCATGATGGTGTGGATACTCTTGGGATATTCTTGCCTGACGATCACACTCCTGGCACAAACGAGGGGCATTCCGGTATACCTTTCCTTTCTGTATTCGATTCTTGTTTCCATGGCATTGTCCTGTCACGTCAAGACAACGTTCACGGATCCCGGTTCGGTGCCGGCGTCCGCCGTTCCCACCGAACTCCAACGGAAAACGAGCGAGAGGCTGTCGATGTGTTCCCAGTGCCAAACCTTCAAACCCCCCCTCTCTCATCACTGTCGCATCTGCAATCGATGCGTATCGAAAATGGACCGTGAGTTGCATCGCGTATCGTATCGTTGCGTGTGGAGTTGAGTGGAGTTTTCTGTCTTCCTTTCCCGACCGTGTGGATGTTGAAACGACCGGAGTTCGAAGAACGGGTCTGCTGTGCATCTTGGTGTGGCCCCTTTCTGATTTTTTCGTTCGGGCGTTCGCAAACTCTCGTTGTTGTCGCAGATCACTGTCCGTGGATGAACAATTGCGTTGGTGCGGGAAATCTGAAGCATTTCTTCCTGTTCCTGATTTACACCTGGAGTTGTAGCGTCTACTGTCTGGTGCTGATGGGATGGAACTACTTTTTTTGTGACAACGACGAGTGCGAATTCAACATGGTGCTGACAACACTCGTTCGGATCATGACGGTCTTGTGCATCGGAGCCTTTTTGTTCACATCGAGCATGATCATGAATGTGATATATGGAATCATGACGGGGGTTGGGACCATTGATCGCCTCAAAAAGAAGGCCACTAACACAATGAATGAAAGCATGGAGGAACCAGTTCCGTTGATCGATATATTTGGCATTGGACCGTGGTGGACGTGGCCTCTTCCGATCGATCCGCTATTCGAAGACTTCGATTCGGTAATGGGATACGCTACACCACAGAGATTGTTGAGAGAACAGATTCTGCGAGAGCAACAGGAACAAACACAACGGGGAGCCACGGGGCAATTTCCTCCAGTATGATGGAAAATAGTCGAGTTACTTTGAAAAGAACTTTAAAACGGCCTTTTTAAAACTTCAATTCTCTTGATTGAAAGAAGATAAATTTCGTGGAGGTGTACTGCATCACCGTTCTAACGATCAGTTTATTCGAATTTTAGCGTTTTGTATTAGTTCGAGGTTGTTCCGAATCAAAGCATCGAAGCACTTCTCGAACTCTTTCTCGTTACTAGCTGCACGGAAACCATCTACCACCGGCGCAGGCATTTGGATCTGCATGGAAATCCTATTCACGGCATTTCCAAACACCTCTGGGATACGAGTCTTGAGAATTTCGAGGATTCGGGCGAACTCCTGAACGAGTCGAAAGTCGTTGGCATCGTTGATATTGAAGGTTCCATCCGTTCGAAGGAAATGCCGAAACATACCGGGAATCAATACATCACAAACAATTGTCACGTAACCCTGAACGACAAAGTCAGGCGCACCGTCCCCCGGGCTTCCGTTGCTCGCACCAATCGGATTTGGTACCCATTGATCAAGCAACACTCGAAAGAAAATGAGGCATGTTTTTTTCATCAACGGATCTTCCACCTTGATCGCACCTTCGCTCATGGACTTGCAGAATCACTTCAAGGCTCGAAACATTTGTAGATGACAACAACACTGCCGTTACGCCATTAGATACGACGTGATTGAGAACAGCGTAGGAAAGTTTCTGAATCGATAGCTGCTCCGTGCGAAGGTGTGGGGCCACCGCAACATCATGTCCCTGCAGGCATTCCTTTGATGTGACATTTTGCGTGACAAGAGTGTTCGAGAGATGGTGGCATTTTTGCAAAAAGGGCAAAAGATTGCTATCCAAAGCACACACAGATTTTGTTCTGAACTTGATGCATAGCTGATTCATGAGCTGAGAAACATCGAGGATATCCTCTGTGTTGCAGTGTTGGATCAATAAAAACAAAAGGCGGGGCATGACATTCAAAACCTTGTCTCCCAGACACTGGATAAGACGTTGAACAAAGACATAGGTCTTGTTTCGGACTTGATCGTTGTTGGGCAACGCCTCTAGAACAGAGAAAGCAATCTGAAGTGTTTCAAGCAAGACATTTTGGACTTCGGGTGGTGGCTTCCGAAACCCCTTGCTGAGATATGCAATTGCAGCGACGGAGTTCGACAGGGTTTCTCCGTACGTGTCGGGATCTAGTGACAACTCTTGCTTCTTGTCGTTCAAAATCAGTTCGATGGATCGAACATGTGGTGTCATCACTTGTGCTAAGTACTGCCCTTGCTCGGTAGGCGACAATCCATTCTTTCCCAAAAGGAGGCCAATGGTTTCAAACAAGTTCAAAGTATCTTCTAAACGGAGTTCAATATTTTTGTTCTCCAGAAGCGCCTGAATCCCCGACACAGCAGTTTCTACGTATGGTCGCAGAAAGCTCTGCTCGTTGGCTTTGTTGCTACCGGAGCTACCCATGGATTTAATTAGTCGTAGCAGTAGGTAGCAGCATCTCGATCGCACTTTGTCGTTTTCGTGCTGAAGTCCACGAGTTCCAGTCATTGCACCCAATACTTTTTGCAGCAAGTCGGGACGCTCCCTAAACAAAGGAAAATATCGAACACTGGTCTCGTAGTAGAGAGTCAATATCTCTCTGTGTGGGTGCTCTATAATGTCACTCGTATGGAGCCCGATCAGGAGGTTGCAAAATGTCTCGTTGCGCATTACTACCTTCATTCCGGGAGGAGGTCGAATTCCCTCACAGTATTGATACACCAAACTTATTGCAACTTCGACGTACGGCGTTGGGGCTGCCGAAAGTGGAAGGGGAAGCTGCGACAAGACCTGGCAAGTATATTGCAGGCAAAGTTCGGGATTCGAACGAACGAATTTCTGGTTCAATTTCCTGAGTTCTGTTCGGTACATTTCTTCTTCCGCTTCGTCGTCGTCTTCGAAATCGTACTGAAAATCGGAAGGATACCTCATTTGGTTATATGCAATTGTCAAAAGCTTTGGGAGAAGACTTTCTTGTTGCTGGAGAAGATTCTGTGGATCGGATAACGAGATCAACGAAGCGGCTAGTGGTATAACAGCTCCCGAGACGTCAATATCGTCGAAGGCAAAACAACGAAAGAACAATTCCATCAACTGATTCCTCACGGTCGAAATATCGTAGCCAGCACTAGCTCCAATTTGCTGCTGCTTTAGTTGCTGGTCCAAAATGATCGGAAATATCTCTAGACCAGTGCGGTTGATGAACTTGGCAACTTCCAACACAACGTCAATTGGACTGGCATCGACAGTCGCGAGATCAACGTGGGCATGGATTTCTTCCAGCACTTTGGTGTGAATCGAGCATGGACAGTTTCTTTTCGTCATCCATGCCTCGTGCAATGAGTTCTTCCATGCACTCCACCGCCACCACACCGGCATCCGCTGCGCTGCTCGCATCGACCGCGCTGCCTCTGGCTAGCGCCGCGTAAATCAATCGCAGGACCTTTTCGTTTCCCATTACCAGCGAAATATCGACCCACGACAAAAAACCCTTCAGAGCGGTGAGGGAAAGAACGCCATAAATCTGTATCTGCTCTGCCGCCCTTCCGTTGGTTTCCGTCAATGCCTGCTCCAGTATCGAAAGGATTGTGTCGATCAGGCGGGCAGAGATGCTTTGTTGCGGAGTCGTCACCAGGTTGCTCGAGTCGTCGTAGCCACGAATAAGGTCTTTGATCTTGGTGTTGACTTCTGTCTCGTCCCTTCCAAACTCGTCCGTGAGTGCCACCAAGGTTCTCAGGAATATATCGGGTGCATTTTGTAGCATGAGTGGTGATTGCAAATCATCAAAGGTAGACGGCCAAGAGTGCGGAAAATCCAACTGAATGAATCGCGCCAGCAGGACTCCGATCTTCGTTCGAAGGTAAGTGGGACTCCAAGAAGAACGATTGTGGTAATTGTTGCCAGCTGGCGAGGAGCCATTGGTCCCAACAGCAATCGACGGGGATGACGACGACCGGAATAACTGGGAGAATATCTCTTGCCGAAAGACGGACCGCTGTTGGGGACTCGCGTTGTCCAGCCTCAGGAAGACAGTCAGAGCATAAAAAAGCACCACTTCTCGCTGCGTGAATCGCACAACTTCAATGATCGTATCGGCCAGGACGTTATTGTTGTTTGATACGACCCATTGATTGAGAAAGCTGTTGGCTTGTTGCTGGAGCTCCACATTTGACGCATCAGAAGCCAAAAGCACGTATCTCTCAACGTCCTGCGGTGTCATTATTGTCTTCGTATTTCGGTCTTTGTCTGGTCGTCTCTTATCCGGCGATCGATAACGCAGCGCTAGGGTACGTATATTTCCTCGTTCAATCTACACTCGGACGTGTCACCGCGACATAGCTGTCTCAAATAATCTAATCGACAGCAAATGCAATCGAAGTATCGGGCGTGTTTTGCAAAAGTGCGTTCAACTGAGAAAGTTATCAGATATCAGACTTCCGTATTGTGTTGGTGGCGTTGTGTTACGGTATGTCCAAGATTGGTGTGTGGAACAAGTTGGTAGGGGAGGTTGAGGGATTTGGTTGTGAGTGAGAGGAAGTGAGCAGTGAGTGAGAGATGAGAGCACGAGCAAGGCTTATTCTGTGCTGCACATGAGAGAAAGAGCAGTAAGTCTTTATGACACATGTTGGAGAGTGAGATTTTGATGAGTTGTAAGCCCAAACAAAAATATGAGGTCGATGATTGAATGTCTAAAAAGGGGGCGAAATGGATTTTAATAGGAAGCAAAATCATGAATGAGACCTTAAAGAAACAATCCCCCGAAGTAACAATCGCTAAGTCACATTGAAGCACTTGGGTCGATCCCTTCTGGGCCATGTGCGAGACCCGTTGGTCACTGATTATTCACTACGGATCCCGAACAGTCAATCAAAATACAGTAAGGTTAACTTACGCAATCATTAAGTGCCATACGGGCATGTGTTCTGTTCATACTGATTCGGTAGTCATTCCCTTGTTCTTGAACTTCGTTACATAATTACGCCTTCAGTAGAAATAGAAAAATGGTCTAAAAGTGACATGTTGTAACGAAACTACCGGTAGGTGTGAGGGTGGTATCATGAAGTATTTAACACCACAATGTCAACTCGCATCGGAGGCATATCGCACTTTTCGCTGCATCTTCGAATCTCTCTCATCTCTCTTTCTCCTCTATTTCATCGCAACGCACTCTCATCTATTGCTGTAGTGCGTTTTGTGAAGTCGACGTTGTCAGCATATAGAGTCATTGCGCACAAGTGATTATTCGATCCTTCGCAAAAGAGCAGATGGACGTAAAGGTCATCAAGTCTAATTCATAATTCAGCGATCTTCCTTGTCGGGCTCCAGGGATAATTATGACAGGAACTTCTGCTGATAGCCAGGATGATTCAAACAGCAATAAACAGAAGGCCGTTGATGATCGCCAGCTACACGTTGTCTTCATCCATCTCGATCTAGGAATTGGTGGAGCAGAACAATTAGTCATCCAGCTCGCCAAGGCATCGAAGGATCTTGGTCACAAGGTCGAGATAGTGACAACACGTTGCGACCAGGACCACTGTTTTGCGGCCGTGAAAAAACCGGACGGGCAGCTATCCGACTGTGTGAGTGTCTACGGGCGATGGATTCCGCCGAACATTTCGGGCGTTGCAACCGCCCTCATGTCAACCGTGAGAATGGTTTACCTTGCTTACAAAGTCGTTGGTGGTGGACACAAATCAGCCGATGTGGTTGTAGTGGATGTCCTGCCCACGTCCCTGCCGTTGCTCTGTAGCTGGATGTCCGGTGCGGGAATACTATTTTATTGCCACTTCCCGGACAAGCTGTTGCTTCGAAACAATCGAGGCGGAATCTTTAAAAAGTTGTACAGAAAATTACTGGATGCGGTGGAAGAATCGACAATGGGACTCTCGGATACACTAGTCGTCAATTCAAGGTTTACCCTGGGAGCGGTAGAACAACATTTCCCGCTCTTGTCGGCAAAGCGCAAAGCACAAGAACACAGACAGCTCCGACCCATCGAGGTCTTGTATCCGGCTCTGGATACATCCAACATGGTCCAAGCCAACAACAAAGAGAAAACAAACCGATCGCCTATTGTATCTTTGAATCGATTCGAGCGGAAGAAGAACATCGGCCTGCTCATTCGAGCATACGCCTACCTGAAAGACAAAGAAGACGGCAAGGAACTTCCCCCTCTGGTTATTGCCGGTGGGTACGACACGAAAAACGTTGAAAACGTCGAGCACCGAGGTGAATTGGGAGCCCTTGCCAAAGAATTGGGAGTGCCAGTAGACTTTCGGTTGGATATTTCTGATGCGGAGCGGGCCACTCTGTTTCAAACCTCCCTCTGTGTGGTGTACACACCCGACAAGGAACATTTCGGAATCGTTCCCCTCGAGGCCATGTACGCCGGAACTCCCGTTCTGGCGGTCAACTCGGGCGGACCGGTCGAAACGGTCCGCGACGGAGAGACCGGATTTTTGCGCGAGCCCAATCCTATCGACTTTGGGGACGCCCTTCGAATCTTAATCGAAAATCCCGAGATGGCCACCAACATGGGGCGCGCAGGACGAAGGCACGTAGAAACAACCTTTGGAACAAAGCGATTCGAACGGGAATGGAAACTTCTGGTTGAAGAAACCGAATTGGCGGCGGTGCGACGGATCAAAAAGAACAGAAACCGCAATAGTTTTGTTCTATGGATGAATGTGCCCCTATACATGACTGAGTTACTTGTGGCCCTCGTGACCGTTCTCCTCCTTACATGGATTTTACGGCAAATTGGAGTGTTAGGTTCTTCACAATCAATCGTTGAAGCTCTTCGCAAACTTGGTAGTGGTGGTGAGCTGTAATGTTCAAATCTCATCTCATAATTCTAAGTTGCACTATCGCAAAACAATTTTCAAAACTAGGACTGTAGTAAATTTTCACTATATATTGTGGGACGTATAAAAATAACGCTATGAAAATTGGCTGGAAACAAAGTAGCAATAATATCCAATTCCCTTACTCGGATATGTTTCTTACAAGCTATCCAACTCGGCCTTCAATGCATCCATCTTTGCTTGGATGGCATCCTTCTTGAGTTCCGCAATCTTGGCGTTGACCGTATCGGCCTCTTCCTCGTAGAAAGTGGCAACAGCCTTGTTGTCAGCAAAATCTCCAGAGAACAGAGACTCGAGAACACTCAATCCACTAGCACGAGTGGCGGTGGCATCGGCAGCCTTGATTTGGTCAATGAAGTTGTCTTCAAACATTCGGCGCTTGGCACGGTAGAAGAAGAAGGATCGGGAATCTTCCCAAGACACAGCGTCCTTGATGACACCCTTCGCCTTCATGCGTCCTGTCTTATCGTGCAAGTCGCAGAACTCGGTTGCGGCAGCCAAGTAGACACCCTTCAATGCTTCTTCACGCGCACTGATTTGCTTCTCAGTTTCCTTCTTGGAATCTTCGAAGTCGCTCTCGAGCTCGGCATCGAGCAACTGAAGTTGATCATCGAGTCGGTGCATCATCTTCACTTGGTCAGGAGTGCGGAACTTAATTTCGGAGATACCAGCTGGTTCGAGGATACCTCCACGAGAGTCTGGATCGGCATACATTTCCATCTTATCTTCATTGATGGTTGGGTCCACAACGACCCAAGATCCTCCGCGAAGTTCACCATGGGGAGGCAGGTACATGTAGACGGGATGCTCGTACTCACGGAGAGCATCGACAATCATAGCTCCGAACTTGAGGATTTCGCCTGCCATATCACGGCTACCTCCACTGAATCCACGCCAGTTCGCAAAAATCATGACGGGAAGACCTTCCTTCTTGAAATCATTGATTGCCTGGGCAGTTTTGTAAGACGAGTCAGGGTAGAGAACTTGTCCAGCTTGGGGGAGAATAGCCTCACGTGAGTTAGGATCGGCGGGATCCGCAGGAACAACCTGCTCGACTTGACGAGTCTCGACGGCGATAGCGCCAAAAGGAATACCTCCAAGTCGACCACGTCCGACGACAACACTCTTACCCCATCCGGCAAGGTATTCCTTGAAACTGCCCTTGTCGAAGAAACCCAACTCGTTTCCATCACCTGCCATCATCAAACGAGGATCGTAAGGTGTTGGAGTAGGTCTCCATTCAACCTTTCTGTCAACAGAGTCACCACTGGCACGGGCAGCAGGAAGAGCTCCAACATTCTTGGGAACGTGACTGAGCCAGTTCAACATGGAAGCAACTCCTTGCTGATCGTCCTCAACAATTTCATGAGAAACACCATTGGGGTGCATGATTTGAGGTCCACCAAGTTGATCTTGCGAGTTGTAAACGCTGCGACCAAGAAGCTTGTTCAAGGCCGAAAAACCTGTCAAGATGATGGGACCTTGTTTCATTTGGATGACACGCTGTCCGAGTCGGACAAGGTAGGCACCAATACCAACACTTCGCCCGGTAACGTAACTCAGAGTGAAAATCTCATCATAAGCGGCAGAAGTCTCTCCTGCAATCTTTCCACTTCCCTGAAGATTCTCCACACCAATTCCATGGTTGGTTCCAATGATGTCGGAAATAGCCCAGCCTTCGGCGACTTCCTCGGCAATGACAGTGCCTTCGGGGAGAGCCTTGTAGTCTTCGTCCTTCAAGTACAAGTATTCGAATCCCTTCGCTGGGCTCGATTCATCGACAAACTTGATATTGATCTTCGACTTCAATTCGTCGACAAGGCCAATACGTGCTCCGGCGTTACACGAGATGTAAAGACGGGGGATTTGGTGTTCGCGAGCATATTTTGAAGCTTCGAAGAAGAAATTGTCCTCATCAACTCCAAACGAACCGCTTTGGACGGTGACATCATTAGCAATCAAAACGATCTCACGTCCTTCAGGGTACTCAGGAGTCTTCATGTTGACGAGCCATGCAAGCATTCCAATCTTGTTGCTACCAATGATTCGAGATCCAAGGGCAATACCTCCGTCGGGGTCTTCAATAAATTCCTTTGCGGTAAAGAGAGAGGCAGGAATCTCCATTTCACTTTCACTCTCCTTGATGTACTTTTGCCACTCGCTAATGAGACCCACTTCCATGAGACCAAGGAAGTCATAGGCATAAGTAGAACCAACGCGACGAGCAATAGCACGCTTTGTCTGAACAAGATTGCTTCCTCCGTAAGAATCAACAACACACATATCTTCGCCAGAAGCATCATCCACAAGACAGTACTTCTCGGAAACTCCTGTTACGGGGTCAGGTTCTTCGAGATAGACGGCAGGTTTCAACCATTCACCTCCAATCGAAGATGCAACGAGTCGAACAGATTGGTTGACACTTTCACCGTCAGATCCGGAAGACTGAATGCGAACCTTGACTTCAATTTCATCAACACGAAGTTTCAGCAGACGAGGGGCAAGTTCGCTCTTCAACTGACCAATGAGTTGCTTGAAGTTCTCACCAATTTGCTCAGGCGAAACACCATCAAGTTCACGAAGCGAATGAAGGAAAATTCGCGACGATGATTGAGAGTTGACAGAAGGATTAGATTGCGAGCGTTCGAGTTCATCCAAACCTTGCTGCAGCATTTTACGTGCGCCATTGGCTGTGACAATTCCAGCGCTGTTAGAGATGGCACGAAGGAATACAACCTGGGGCGGACCACCTCGGACAGGTTTGGCGGTCTTCTCGACACCAACATAAACCTGAGCGTTCTTTCCGATAGCAGGGATACGGTCGATGTTAAAGTTTTCTTGAAGACGAGAGAGCTCGAGCAAGTGGTGGAACGTTGGTCTCATGTTTCGGCGAAGAGGATTTTCCTTGTAACCCTCACATTGTGGGAAGGTGTAGTAGTAGGGATCAGCCTTTTGGTGGGGAATGACGATGTGAACGTTTCGGACACCAAGTTTAGTCAATTTGTCTGTGTCTCCGATAATCGCAGATTCCAACTTCTCGACATTTCCTTCTTCAGCAGTGCTTGAAGCAATGTGAAGGACATTGATGAGTTCATCTCCGACCGTAGTTGGCTTGTCACCAAGAGCCTGAGAGAAGCTATCAAGAATCTGGGGCAAATCATCGTTGATGCCTTCCAAAGATGGTACGACACAGAATCGTCCGTTTCTGTCAACAGCTTCGGATGCTTCGACGTCAGAGAATTGGAAAGTGAAATCGCAGACGACAGTTCCATTTTCCTCCGAAACGGTCAGTTCCTTCATTCTGTGAGCACGGTAAACACGACGGACGTAAACTTCAACAGCAGCATTTCTAACGCTTTCGTCGGAGTCGTTGAAAAGTGAAGTCAGAAGATCAACTCCAGCGGAGAGAGTGGAACTTCGGGAAAGCTTGACCAAGTCGGTATTCGAGTCGAGAAGGGTGGACTTGAGGTCTCCCACTCGGTCAGCGAATGGAGCAACCTTGGACGATCGAAGCAGAGAATCTGCCGCAAGTACCAATTCTCCATATTTCTTCTCCTTGAGAGCAGCGATCTGTTCCATTGCCGCCTCCAACTCTTCGCTCATCTCGGAGGAACCAAAACGGTTTTCGAAAAGGTCGATCTCTCGGATAGTCGACAGAACAGCTCGGTTACGAGTAGCCAAACTCATGTGAGCTTGGTTCTCGGCAATGACAACATCGAGACTCTCAGCATTTGCCTTGGCCATGTCACGGACAACATCATCCTTCAGTTTGGCGTCGAACATGTTCTCAACACGAGCAAATTCGGTCAAGATTTCAGTTGCATAAGTAGAGGCTTCCTCGGCATCGGTGATCGATCCAAATGCCTTTTGGACGGCCTCCTCTGGTTCTCCTGTGAAACCAGCAAGAATGTTGGATACAGAATCCTTGGCGTCTTCTTCAAGTTCGGATGATTCGATGTCGAGATCACCTTCGAAAATGCTGATTTTCTTAACCTTGGAAGGATCCTTGAGCTCGAGAGAAGCCAGAAGGTCTCCGGCAGAAATAACAGTTCCGGGAGAAACAGTGTGTGTAACCTTTCCACTTTCAGAAGCCTTCAAAGGCATGATCATTTTCATCGCCTCAACTTCAACATAAGGTTCACCTTCCTTGACTTCACCACCATTGTCCTGGAGGTATCGAACAACCTTACCGGTAACGTCAGTTCGCAATTCAGAAGGGTCAAAGATGGTAGGCCTAAAAGAAAGAGCAGAGATAGCCAAAATCTGTTAGTAAGGAATAGGCCACCTCATTTTTTTGGGTCACAACTGCATCTTTTGTATTTCAACAAGCAAACTTACATCAAAATTGTGGCGCCATCGAGTACAAGACGGAGACCAAGAGGTTCTTCCATTCCAAAAATTCGATGAGTCTCCCCACCGAATGTGGCAATTAGGGCACCTTCTTTTGTTTCAGTGACACGGGCTTCGATAGTGTTTCCTGCTACGGTGAGGCGATAGATGTCGTTGGACAAACGTTCACATTCGAAGGGGTATCGGATGTCTTTGTAGGCAACTTCAGTACTGAAAGCATTGATCTCTGGGATAGCGGAGGTAGAAACTTGTCCCTTTGTAAGAGATTCGACGAGCTCTGCGGTCTTCTCCTTGACGTGTTGGAATGCCTTGAAGATGGCAGCCGACGTGACAGTCAAGTGATCAGGCATTTCAACACCAACACTCTTTTCCTTGATAATGCCATCAAGCCAGGCGGTATCAATAGTGTTTTCAATGAAAGCATCAGTCTCCAACAATTGCACAAGGTATTCGACAGTAGTACGGATTTCTCCACGGACTTCGATTTCCTTGAGTGCCAAAATAAGGTTCTTTCGGGCCTGTTCTCGGTTGGCTCCCTTGGCGAACAAGTGACCGAATTGGGAATCGGCAAATTCATGGATTCCACCATTGGGTCCAACACTGAAGTATCCCCAAACACTAGGAGTCGATTGGAACTTGATGCGTTCGAGGGAACCAGAAGTAGGCTTGAAACCTTCGTCTGGGTTTTCCGCGGTGATACGGGCAGCAATGACGTGGGTGTCAATGTCCTTGTACCATTCCTCCATGAAGTCAATCTTGTCGCCGCTGTCGTACATGTCTCTTCCGTAGAATCGACGGATTTCAGGGATGTTGTACAAAGGAATTCCCATGGCAACTTGAAGCTGAGTGGCTGGCATGTTTACACCAGAGATTCCTTCTGTGACAGGGTGCTCCACTTGAAGACGAGGGTTCAATTCCAAGAAGTAGAAATCATCCGTAGCGGCATTATAAAGGTATTCGACAGTACCGGCCCCAACATACCCAATAGATTGCGTGAGACGCTGGGCAGCACGTTGCATTTCCTTGAATGTATCAGGCTTAGCAATGGAGGGAGGACCTTCTTCGAAAATCTTTTGGAATCGACGTTGTGTAGAACAGTCACGACCGTTCAGGGCAACGGCGTTTCCGTGTTCGTCTCCGACAATCTGAACTTCCAAGTGACGGGCGTTCTTACAAAGTTGCATGACGAAAATAGGAGATCCAACAACTTCGTTGGTGACCTGGATGTAGGCATTCTTCAGGTCCTCTTCGTTGTCGACGAAACGGATACCCTTACCACCACCTCCCTCGGAGGCCTTGATCATGATTCCGTTTTCGTATCCGATACGTCTGGCAGCTTCGATGGCTTCTTCGACGGTTTTAGTGGTACCCTTCGCGAAAATCTCGTCGGGAATGGTTCCTTCCTCGGTGAGTTCAGCCTGCAATGGACCGTCGTCGGGTCCACCGAAAGATCCACTCCATGGGATGGAAGGGACCTTTGCAGTTTGGGCAAGAATGTTGGCAGCAATTTTGTCACCAAGGACACTCATGACAGGAGCTGTTGGCCCAATGAATTTGATTCCATTTGCAGCAAGGTTTGTCGGAAGGTTAGGGTTCTCACTGGCGTGACCCCAACCAGGCCACACACCGTCTACACCTTGTTCAACGGCAACCTTGGTAATGAGTTCTACATTGGCATAGTTATTTCTGTTGACACCTCCTGGAACCTCCACGTAGGAGTCGGCCAAGCGAATGAATTCGGCGTTGGCGTTGATATCCTCTGGGGAGGCCATGGCGACGAACTGAACAGCGCGCTCGTCTCCGAGTTCCATGTACGCCCATTGGCGCATGGACATGATAGCCTTGGTGGCGGCCATACCGTTATTGGCAATCAAAACCTTTTTGATCGGAAGGTTTCCCCCACGGGCCTTAACATAGTCCTCAACAGAGGTGGTAACTGAATCGACAGTCGCTGGCGCATCCTCGATAGTCGAAAGAAGAGCGGTGTTGGTAAACGCAGGTTTGTTCTTTGCGACGGCATTATTTGGAAGGAATGCTGCAGGGACTGTGATAGGAAGAAAAGTAAAATTCAAAGACCACAAGTGATGAGCTATTTTCGAAGAAATCGAATCGTATCGTATCTATCGCGAAATAGAATGCAATTTCAGAACTCTTATCACGCTATTGCCCGAAGCGAAATATGATGCAATATTTCTAGAGGTACGGCCAACGGGTTGCACACAGTTTCGTCTCAATGATCAATTCATCTTGCGGATGCGTTGCCCACCTATACGGGAACGTCATCGAAAATCATCGAAGGTGCGGACTCCCAATGACGGCGATGCGTAACCTTCCACCTCCGGTCGGGAAAAACGACAAAGCGTTCCGACACGACTCCTTCGCAACTTACTCTGCACATTAAAAGCTGATGTGAAAGCGAGGCTAGCTGCAACTGCCGCCAAGACGGCAGATGCGTATCCTCGTCGGAACATCATGGTGAGTGAAGTTATGTACTTCCACGATGTCCAAGTACTTTTATGATTGAAAAGTCTTGTCACGAGCTGAGCACTTCTGGCAAAGAGCACTCTGAATAGAGCCCGTCGGCAAGGTACGTAGGCAAGAAGAAAGCTGCAATGCACGAGACAGGGTGTACACAAGGTACGACGTTCGGGACGTGAGGTACGTGAGAGATTTTGAATTTGGTGAAGCTTCAATTTTCCGGTTGTCAAAAGATTTGAAAAGTCCTCATGGATTTTGAGAACACAAAAGTCCAACATCACCAATGATGGTTGGCGCGCGCAAGTCATGGAGGAAAACTTCAACCCCTAATGAGTCCCACTTGGCCCCCACTTACAGTACTCTGATGAACATCTCTGTACGTCCTATTTGGAGGGCAGGAACGAAAATTTGGGGGTTACATTGCTTTCTCGCGCGGTCATCAGAACTCTGACGTCATAAACGCGAGTGACACCCACTTTCTCTTTAGCAAAAGTTTTCCCATTGAACTCGACGTCACAGTCACAAAAGATAAACGTCACCAAAATCACAAAACTTCACATTCCTTCCACGTGGAATTATTTTTAGCTAATTCAGTCACGTTGCGGTGCCAAACTGAACCTTGGGCCCACTTTTGGCGGTCACGGCTCACTCATCCAGCATCGTAACCTTATCTTACCGTAACATGACAAAAACTTCGTCACCATAAATCCTACCGGTACGATATGTGAGCTGCGCCACAGAATTTTGATGATCAACTTTACGATGCTCACACCCGAAGAAAAAATACGAAGTTGTACTTGTACCAGGTAGTAATCTTACTTCGTAGAGTGATTTTTTTTAAAACAGTTTTGTGAGTTACTGTAGGCACGATAGATAAGTTACGCTAATCCCTCGATCAATCATTTTTGTTTGTCGATGGTTCGCATCAACTCTTTTTCGAGATTTTTTAATTGAAGCGAAAACGAGACGGCTGATTGATTCGCCACAACAAAATGCCACGGAAGGATAAAGATAAGATTTTGCCATTCTAAACAAGATTCTTCCACAGCATAGTACGGAATTCCTATCAGCTGTCCCCAGGTTTCCGTAGAAATTAGTAGTTGGGGATGTAGAACCGGGGGACAGCTTATAGGAATTTTGTAGTAGCATTATTACTACTACTATTATACTTTTTTAAAAAAGTATAATTACTGTTACTCTTTACTCTGACGTAAACCTGGTGTCCCATAAGATCTTACCGAATTACAGTATTTGATTTGTTTTCACACCAGACCTGGAATGAAACACATCATTGTCAAGAATATCATCATGCCGATGGGAACTTTTTAAGCATGAGATACAAATCATCCATATTTCTAATTACAAAAAGACACTGATGGATGATAATGGACAAAAGTATCTTACGGCGCCCACAAGTGATCCTGGACTAGAGTGCTATGTACACATTTGGAGGTCAATAGCACTGGAGATAGTGACATTGATACTTTCCTGTTGACAGCTTTGGGAACCAGTCAGCAGAGATTCGTCTCTTCAAGGGATGCTAGGGCTCGACACCTTTTGGGAACCTTAAAGAATCGTATTGATGAAGTTGTAATGTTGATGAACGCAGCGACTCCTCCTGAACAACTTCGATGCTCTAATCAGCATTTCACGACGAAGCATCTTCAATGGTGGTGTTATGTCGACTAGATTTCACGCAGAACAACATCGAAACTCGCGAGAGCAATTCTTGCTTCTTTCAAACGAGCGAATCTTATTGATTTATATCTTTGAAGTTTGTATCCGTGGGGGATGCTTCGCCGTCGCTATAACTGATTGCCTCGTCCATTGGGGTACCGCCAACACCTTCAAATACTTGTTGCTTTGACCACATGTGCTTTGGACCGAACACGTTGTGCGTCCGTTGAAATTGATAAAAATCTATTTCTTGCCCGTACTTTTCTTTTTGTTTTGAGCTAAGTGATTTGGCGGAACCTTTCAGCACATAGAGGATGAGCACGAGTCCCATCGTTGCCAAGGCAGAGGGTAAAGGTGAATGAAACCCATGAGCTAGATAAGTACCCCACCAGAACATTCCTTCACCAAGATAGTTCGGGTGGGTACTATGTTTCCAGACACCGACGTTGCACCAAGAATGCCTGTATCGCGATTTGAAAGAATTCTTCTGTAGGTCAGCAATGGTTTCCAGCGACAGACCAACAATTTGTAGCGACAACCCAAGAAATCCCAAAACCCCCCAATTCGATGGCGACGACGAACTACTTTGCAAGAGACGACTCCAACAGGAAGCCACCAATGTAACGTAAAAAAATGAGTAAACAAACCAGCATAGAATTTTTGACGCAAATGGTATGTTCATTTTTGCTTGAAC
This sequence comes from Pseudo-nitzschia pungens, assembly GCA_037355855.1. Lineage (NCBI taxonomy): Eukaryota > Bacillariophyta > Bacillariophyceae > Bacillariales > Bacillariaceae > Pseudo-nitzschia > Pseudo-nitzschia pungens. The sequence goes on along the minus strand of CM074760.1, from coordinate 1,560,861 downwards.
TTCAACCACCTTTTGGTGCAAGGCGGGCCACGTAAAATATTCACGAATCGCGAGAAAGCAAAATAAGCGGATTCCCCAGAGAATTGTAATAGAGGAATGTAGTATCGTAGGGATAGGCAATTCGTAATTCCTCTACGATACAAAATGCCAGCGGGAAAAGAGGAAATATATTACGTGAGCCAATCGAAAACAAATCCTTCCCGTTGAGAGCGTTTGTCTCCCTTGATATCATCATTGGAAGACCCAAACTACACACCTGGTAAAAGGATAAGGCCACTATCAATGGCAATGTAACACCTAAGGCGTACCCTAAGGTGATAAAATGTAGAAAGAGATGAAAACCACATGACGCCCCAAGCAGTGCAAGCATATATAATGTCAGAAGGGACAATCCGTTTTTGTTGGCGCTGCTACCAACCAAAGACAGAACTGTTAGGACGGATGGACCGGCTTGCGCCATTGCCTTGTGAAAAAATGTTAACGCCTGCTTGAAATTTCGTCGAATGGCTATCTCTGGTACCTTTGAGAGCAATGATTGTTGTGTTCTAGGAAGGAGGCTTCGCAGAAAAGAATTCTCTCCTGGGTTCCCAGTGGACGACGAACTAGAATGTGGATTGTCAGGTGAATTTGTGTTCGATTTTGGATCCTCATTTCTGTCGACGTTTGGATTAGCACCTCCAACCCATCGTGTAGTTTCCCTCAAACTTGTATGGGATGTTCTCTTCGGTGAGATAAATTTTCTGATTGGAGCCCTATCGAAAAATTCTGAAAAATGAAAATTACGACGAATAATTTTGTCTCCGAAGGATTTTCTAGCTGATTGCATCATTTCAATCGACAATCGTCGCTTCGAGTTGAAAGACGTCGTGTCAACTGTTATCTTTTCGCAGTTGCCATCCTCAGTTCGAGCATTAAAGGATCCTTGACATTGCCGTTGATGGTTCTTTCCACCGTGATGATCCGGAGAGACAGCACATGCTGTGGGTATGACAAACACAGGTTCCCACCCATTTTTGTCCAAGTCAAGACCATTGTCCCCTCCGTAGTTGACGAGGACATCAACTGTAACGGCCAGGAAGACTCCTAGGTATGCGAGTCGACCCCAACTAACTCCTACCAAACCATTCGACTTCACTATTTTCGAGCGAACCATATGAATGATAACTTGATTTATTTCGGGCTGGTGCTTGTCTTTTCTTCTGCTAGCATGACAAGAACACTTAGTCCCTCGAATTATGCTAATGTTTCAATGAGATGTTGTGTGTCGAAAGATGTATTACTCCGTGGTATGCACAAGTACAAGTAATTTTTGTCAAATAATAGTAGTAAGAACACTGTTATGCGAGTAATGCGATATCCAGTGTGGTCAGCATGTCACATGATGCCGATTCCTTCATTCTTTCATTTTTTAAAGTTGAAAAATTTACGCTTGGAAGATCGGCAGGCGGCAAGTTATAAACCGAGAACCGAGACAAAGGATACCTTATCATCACAACATTAGACTCCACCTGAGTTACTTAAGGTACATACTTAGGTAAGCGTACGTACCTGCCAATTACTTCATACCATGGCATTCGTCATAACAGTAATGATACCAGCTACACGGAAGAGCAGTGAATCTTCTACTGTATTTTCCGTGATTAGAGTCAAAAGGAGAACCGTTGACAAAGCTCAGAAGAGAAGACCTCTTCTTTAAGGCGTCTTTGACTCTACAAATCTACAGATAAAATCTTTTGGATTTTGAACATTTCTGCTTCTTTGGAGGAGAATGCAGCAACATGTTTGTTCGTTCTGAAAAGGCCAGAAAAGTACTAGTAGTACTACGACTGTCATCCAACAAGATTAAGGAATAGAAGAATCGGCTTTCCAAATCAGAAATTGTTCTGAGTTTCCAGACCCTATAGAAACAAAGAAGGTCCACCCCTAACCACATACTACTAAACTACCAACAGAATTTCCGGTACAAACAGCTAAATGGTAGTAGCATGTTGGCAACTTTGTAATCGCACCACCTACGCATCAGGAAGCATATAGTAAGTTAGCCCCTGGTGCCCCACATCCACTAGGGAGTACTAGTAGTAGTCACCAGTATCCTGCCAGAAAATAAATATAAACTAAATATAATTAATCAAATTTCTGCTAAGAATTTTGTACAATATGAATCATGTATGTAGGCTCTGTAACGCTCCAGAAAGATCCAGTGCAGGAAGCTAAAAGCACCATAATAAATTCTAACCACGCTTTTCCGCAAGAGTAGTTGGAAAGTCAGCATTATTTCATACCCGAGGTAAAAAATGCGGCGTTTTGAAGCGATATTTTCTTCGTATGGGGTTTAGTTGATATTGATTTCCATGAATTCTCAGAAATAGAAAAACAACCCAACAACTTGACTTGGAGTAAATTGTGACAATTGTTTTCAATGGTTAAGATTAGACAGTTCCACAGAGATCATGCAGAAAACAGAACGAATCACATTGCGGATTTTTTTTTTGAGTTAATTTCAACCCTTAGGTCCCTCTGACAATACAAGACGTGCAACATTCCACAGGATTTCAAAGGCAACGGAGTCTAACGAAAAGACTTTGTTCGCAGATGAGTATCCTGGACAAGCTACATCCATCGGACTTTGTAGTTATAAGAAGTTCGCCATACGTTCTTCGAGCAACAAAAGCGCCGGTCTCTTAATCGTTCTGCGAATACTCTTGACTCGGTGAGTACCACCCATGTGTGTTCTTTCCGTGTGTCGAGAACGGCCTCGTCTCATATATTGTTCATATTACGATCATGATCCTGATTTCCGCTCACCACTCCAAGAAAGCCAAAGGCTGACATTGTACTAGCATTGCAAGCAGTCGAAGTGGAAGATAGCAAAATCCCAGAGCTTACTATAATTTTTCACTAAAATTGAGGTCCATAGAATCTACCGCACGGCAACTCTTTCCCTTTCGTTCTCCTTATTTCATTCACAGATCCGCCTCACCAAAAGAATGCGATGAATCATTCATTCCATTCATGCCGTCTGCTGTAAGTTCTGAATGGATAGATTCAGCTGGTATTCTATTTCCTGAATGAATTGAGTCTGATTGGATTTTAGAATGATTTGTATCGCTCTGGAGTTTAATCCAAGCATCAAAGGTGTTGGAGTAAGAACCATCAACATTAACACCTCTATACTTGGAAACAGATTCCTTGTCTCTCCGTCGAAGCCATTCGCTGTCAAGTGCATCCACTAGCGTCGCTCTTTCTTCTGGAACGACAACAAGAAGCCTTCTGATGAGTTCCTTTGCATTTTCTGATATCTCTTCCCAGTAGACCGGAGAAAATTCAAAATAACCGTCGCAAATCATTTCTCTAAGTTCCATTCCGTCACCTTCAAACGGTGCATAGCCCCCCAAGAGAACAAACATGACAACGCCGATACTCCAAAGGTCACACTTTTCATCATATCCATCCTCGTGCATAAAGAGTTCCGGAGCTGCATACTGCGGTGAGCCACACAATGTATGAAGACATTTTTCTCCAGGAACAAACGGATGGGCACAACCAAAATCTGCAAGTTTGATTTTTGTGTCATCCGTCACATCAATAAGCAATATGTTGTCCAATTTGATGTCCCTGTGCACGATATGTTTCTTGTGACAAAAAGCAACAGCCTCGATCAATCGGCGACTTATTCGACGAGATTCAATTTCGCTAAATACTTCCTTCTCGACTAGCTTGGCAAGAAGGTCCCCACCTTTCATTAATTCCATGATCAAATGCGTCTCTTCAGGCCCTGTGAATACGTCCCAAAGTTTTAGAATGTATGGGCCATCTCGAAGTTTCTTCAATGCATCAATTTCCTCTTTTATACTTTGATCCGGCGTATCGTAGTTTTCGGCGAGAACTTCCTTCACGGCATAAGAGTATCGTCGATCTCGGTGCACACATCTGTAAACCATAGCCATTGCTCCCTCTCCAAGAACTTCTTTTTGTTCGTACACTTCGTCGAAAGGTACGCCTCTTGCAGAGTCATTTACAGAGTAGCTGTATTCTGAGATGGAACCGTCGCAACGTATCGATTCATTCAGCTTTGTCATGAAATCTTCCGAAACAGGTTTTAGTTTGGACAAAATCGACTGCATGGATTCATCCTCATCCTCCAGGGGGGACATGGGCAATACGCGGTCGAGAGACTCGCTGAGATCTTGTGATAGATCCATTGTAAGTTTCTTCAATTCTGCAACTGTAAAATTGCTTCCCGCGCTTCGTCCTTCCGAAGGAATCTCGAAGGAAGGTATCTATATTCTGGATGCTTCCCCTAATATAGCAAGAAAACTGTTGAACAGGTCACCTTGATAGGTACCACCAGATGCATTGGGGTTATTGATTGAAGAAAAAAATTGTCGCGGCGGACGAGAGAAAAAATAATAGATCCAGCTTACGAAGTAATTATTCATTATCGCTAAGAATCTTACATCGATGACTTCATGATGTTGATGAATCTACTTCGAACATCGAGTTTCACGAAAGAAAGGCTTACTTTTTTTTATCATTCTGAGTTCTTATTTTCTTTCGTTCAGCATTTCATCAAATCCAAAATGGGGCAATAGAGCATCATCATCAGTATTGTAACATTTTTATCATTGTTTTTGTCAAACATTTCCCAAGATTATTTATTCCCCAAGAATCAAAATGGTCCGGCGGGTCATTTACACATCAATACCTTCTTCGAGAATAGTATCAATTGAAAACTACGAAGTATGTACAGAGGAATACGTGATGCTGAGATGAAGAATGTAGTCTTAACTTGTCTCAAAATAAACACAGTAATGCTTCTGCTTCAAAAAAATAATGTTGATGTGGTCATCATGACCTATCACCTCAACAAAAAACTTCCTTAGAACTCTGTGTGATTGTCATACAAGTACAATTACGTATGATGTTCTGTACTTCCAACTACTGGCATTGTGGAATGGTACCAAGTAAGGTTACTGGTAATCGTACGTAATCGTTCACTCCTTCTTCTTCCGCATAAACTTAGCTGTGGTACGGTAACTTACCGTATGTACAATAATACAGTATGTACCGGTAACCTTACGGATAAAGGATTAACAAAGATAATCGTTTCACACCTTAACGAATGAACGAGTTATCCGTTTCAATCCCACGGGACTCGTTCCACGATCACGTGCATTGGCACGCCAGCGTTGCTGTGGCGCGCGCAAAGTGTGATGATAACCTCTCTGCTCTCTCCATCCAGGGAGATGAAAATTCTCTTCCAACTCTCACACTTCGCATAGAAAAAAAATGATGAGGTTTACCGTACAGTCATGATTTTAGTTCGCATCCTCGTCATTTTCCATCTCGTCTTTCAAGGGGTACACTCGTTTTCGTCAAATAGTTCCCAGCAGTGTCAAAAGAATCAGCTTGCATCAAACTTGACCAGAACCATGTCTTCTCTCGACCTCAAATACAAACAGGATGGCGAAGAAGCCAAAGAAATCGCCAAGTACCTGCCGTACTTTCCATTCAAGGGAATTGATCGTTTCTACGACATCGGTGGCTTCCTTTACGAACCAGAAATCTTTCAAAAGATCGTAGATATCTTTGTAGAGCGTTATGGAGCAATTGGTATCGACTCTGTCGCAGGCCTCGACGCTAGAGGGTTCATTCTTGGACCCCCCATCGCACTGGCGTTGAAAAAACCATTCATTATGATGAGAAAGAAAGGAAAAATGCCCAACACAATTGAAAGCGAGGAATACAAAACAGAATACGGCAATCGTTCCGGCCTTACTGTTCAAAAAGGAAAGATCAAGAAAGGGGATCGTGTTTTGGTCATTGACGACTTGGTTGCCACGGGTGGAACGCTTTCGTCGGCCATTTCGTTGGTCAAGCAATGCGAAGGAACCGTCGTGGAATGTGCGTGTGTTGTCGAACTAAAGATGTTCATCGATCCTCCGGAGGAGTCTGGATTACCTAGTAGAACTAAGAGTTTTCAAAAGTTGGGTCATCAAGATGTTCCCGTTTGGGGACTGGTTTCGGAAGACCTTCTCCTAAATGAGGCCGAATTGCCCGATGGCTACGTTGACGACGGCGAGGAGCATTAAGAAAGCGAATTCAACACAGTACTCGTACGGTGCGAATCTAATCAGTGAAACAGTTTTGAGATCACAAAGTGCACAAATTCCTGATGAGTTCTATGTTTCTCGAATTTTCAGAAGGGGAACAATCCCTTGGGACGCATACATTGTTCAAGGTCTTTTCACTTTAGACTACCGTAATTAGAATATTGAGCATCAAAGGGTGGTGATATTAGATTTCCCCGACGATTTTCGTGCCAGCGCTTAGCGCTTCTCATCAGTAGGAAATAAAAAAGAGCGATAGTGATAGCAATAGCACCAACATCGTAGAGGAGATATAGGGAACACGGATTCGACGAGAAATACTCCAACCCAAGATTGTTGTTATCAAACCCGGCGATTGCCGCAACTCCGCTGTTTGTTTTGGCTGTTTGTTGCTCCAATGCGAACTTTGATTCTTCTTTCGCCCGAATAGCGCTGTGGTATGGTCGCGGATTGCAATCTCCAATTCGAAGTAAAAATCTGGAGTTCTTGTTTAACACCTTCTCCCACCATTGGCGCATGGCAACCTTCGAACTCGACAAGCGAGTGTCCCCAAAGCCCACACCGTTCCACATAGGTTGTGACTCCCAGTCGCAATTAATGTAGGACCACATCGAAATATCGTATTTTTCAATGATGTCAATCGTTTTTTCGAACCATAGGTTCCAAATATTATCCCTACTTTCGTCGTTCATAACATAGTCTGTTGCAATATCCGATTCGTCCACATCCATCCCTCCAAAAGGCGCAGATTCAGCTATCATTATCAATTTCTTCCTTCGTTTTGCGAAGTCTAGAACTTCCTTTACCTCTCTCATATTCCCTCCGGCAAAATTTCCCTCGTTCTGATCTTCATTGTTCGCCCAAGGATATACTTGTTGGAAGATTGAAACCCCTACCCAATCAACGAAATAATCTCCGGGATAAAATTCCGCCAACGACAAACTGTCTTTCCGTGGCGCTGCCCATGAATGCCAGACAAAATCGACTTTTTCACGACATACTTTTGGTGTCATTTGTCCTTCACAGGCACGTACCAACTTTCGAAAGGCTTCTTGGTATGCTGAAGGATCGTCGCTGTAACCGAACCAAGGATTGTCAAACTCATATCCTACACGCAAGAACACCTTTGGCAAGGTTTCTGGCAAGTCCGACAGGATGAAATCGAAAAGCCGATGTATTCTGTCGTCCAGCACGCCCGAGACGATGTCTCGACATCCCTCGTTACCATTCAGCCACAACCCGATTTGTAATCCAGATTCAGGAAATGCTTCGGCCAGACCTGTCATTTCAGTTGTTCGACAAGTTCACACAAAATAGAAAGGGATTCCAAATCAATGAATTTGTTGAGAAAGAATGTTGCCTGTCATAACTTTCCCTTGATGACAAACATCAATGGATATCTCGACCGATACCAATCTCATACGGGCTGCAGCAAAAGGAATTTCGCACGGAAAACGCATTCAGTGTCATCCATACTTCATTGACGAGATTCCTAGAGGACAGACCGCACCAAGATCCCGACTTCTATCACGTACCCCTCGCATATTCGATCCCGCTTCCATAATCGGTTGGCTGATCCAAGCCTTTTAGCTCGTAGATATCGGTATACACCATGACTGCTGCCGGATGAAAGTAGGTGAGCGGGAGTATGCTCGAAGCTGGCCTGGGAAAGTTCCCAACTTCGTCAAGGATGTGATGACCATCGGGCCGATGCAAGCTGGCATTGTATTGGCTGAGGATGTATTCCTCGATCGAAAAGAAATCTTGGCCGATGGCGAGAAATGTTTTCCCTCGAGGAGGTCCACACACAAAGCTACCCATGTCGGGAACGTCATGGGAAGGAGCCGAATGACCGACCATTCTCCCGATTCGAACCACAGCAAATCCGCTAGTGAAGCCGTGATACTATCGATATCCCGACGCAAGGTCGAACGAGGGAATCTATCCCCGGTTTTCATGATGTATGAAAACAAGAAAAAATACGAAGTAATAGTTGGAGGGGAAGGATTTTTGGATTGTTGGATTCTTAGATCTTTCGATCGTCGAAATCTTCGAACACCGAGTCTACGAAAAAGGTTAATCAAAAGAGTCGAACATCATTTTTTATTCTTGTCCCATCCCACCATCCCATCAAACAGGATGGAAAAATAATTTTAACTTAGTTTCATGGTGACGCCGGCCTTCGCTACGATTTAAGGACTATTGCACACGATACAACATCATCTTCCGTTCCGACTGTCAGCAGTCAGGTCGTGAGCGACCTGCTTACCGCATGAGGTACAAGAAGAAAGATTACTCGTACCGTACGAGTACCTAGTAACCTTACTCGTACGCCGTAAAAAGAATCCCCACCGCTTCATTGTTTGAGATGAAAAAACATGCCAAGATAGTTCGTGATCATCTCAATCGATCTCATTAAAAAATCATCCGTAAAGTCTACAAAGAGCCCGTCCCACCACAAAGAACGGAAGCGACCAAACCCAATCCTCTCCGAGCGTCCCGAAAAATCAGGAGCTTTTCCCTCACCGAAAGGGTCAAAAAAGAGGACAGAAGGCAAACAACAAGAAGAGCGTTCGAAAGTAAAAAGAAAACTGGTTTTCGACGCAACCAGACGAGAGGCATAGAGAATGCCACCTATATCACCGTCGACTGCGTTCTTTTCGGAGTCCGTGGGAAGAGATCATCGAATGGAGAGTCGCCGCGATCCCGCCATACGCCATTCAGGTCGAGCTCACATTCGTGGCAAGATACGACGTGTTTGGCGTCCTCGCTACTTGGAATTGGTAAGCAATACGGACAAACGTGATTGCATCAACGATTGCACACACCCACACACCCAAAATAGACCCTCGCAATTTTACCCCAATATTCTCATCTACTGCTTCATCTCGATCCCTCTTCATCTGTACGAAAGTGCGACTCTGGTTTCGTTCGTTACTATGAACTACCACCACTCGCTGATATCACCATGCCCGAAGAAGCAGACTGGCAGCACATAAACATGGTGATCAAAGATACATTGATCATCCATCATGCTCGTATAATAGATGTCACCACACTTCGTGATTTGCATGTTGGGTTGCCCAGGGGAAGTTATGGATTTTTGTTTCGAGGACAGCGTGCCGGAGGACATCTGAGCAACAACAATTTCGAAGTGGACCCGAATACTTTTGTTGACATGCAACACGATCGAGCCGGACAGTCTTGTTCTACAAACTCCGTCGTGAAAGAAATGAATCCACCTCGAGAGTACTTTTGTGCGGTAGGCACGCTGGAAGAAGCACAAAGTTGGGTTATCGCCCTTCAGTGGGCGGTAAAAGTGTGCCAGAAAACTCTTCAGCGGCTTGATTCCATGTACGACAACGATGCGGAGAAAATCGACGATTGGAACAAGGACCTAAAAGACACTACTCGTGGCAATAATTTGGAGAAAAAGAAGACAGCCGAAGCCATAACAAGGAAAGGAACCAATCACAAGAGATCTAGGTCGGGGAGAATACTTGTCACCAACGTGTCGGACTTTAGGATCATTCGAGTTGGGTCGCTCTTTCGATGGGACGTAGCTTATGAGGTTGCTCTCCTCTTGATCGAAAACAATAAAGAAAGAGTAGAAGAAAGACGAATACTCCTCACCGTTGAACAATTGGATGCAATGCTGAGAGCATTGTCGAAATCTCTGCCAAATCGGGCATCTCTGCTCGACGACTTGCGACGGCAGACTGGGAAATTGACGCGTTTCCAATACGCGGATGGGGGAACCGGAGGCCGTTGCAGCGGGAACATGATAGACTCCTCGATGACAACGCTGAAAGGGATTTTAAGAGCTCTGGCGATGGAAGCAGCTGCCGTAAATTCGAGATCGATGAGACATCTTTTTGGGCTCGATGTGGAGCGACCAAGGATACAAGAAGTTCAATGGTGGAACTCGCAAACAAGTGAAAAAAAAACCGGTGCCGGAAGCAGTGCTCCCATCTTATTTCGGCAGGTTCGATCGATACCTTCCCCGTTGAAATTGGACGACTACGTTAGACGATGGTTGGCACAAACGCCGAAGTTGCTGTCATCTCGAGAAAAAACCAGCAGGATTTATCTAGAAACACAGATTTGGTTTTTACAACGACCTTTTTTCCTTGTGGGAGGGCTTGGCTTAGTTCTGACGATGGCATACCATGCGTCTCAAGCCTATCCAAGCAATGTGATCAATATCTCCGTGAGAATGGATGTGTTGTTGCTCACATGGGGCATAGCCTTTTGCGCAGGTCAGCAGAAAGGACGAACGACACAGCAAATCAAAGCTCGACATCATCCTTCTTCGCTAGGAGCCACAAGAAGCTTAGCGTCCAGAGCTCAAACTACAAACACTCACAAGAATAGAAACAACCAGAACCTTATCGCAACTTGTGACACTGGTTCATCTACAGTTGTCACAGAGGAAGATGATGTCACTGCACAATCTTTGGACGAGTCCAACTGTGATGACGGCGAAGAATTGGATTATCTCGACGAGGAAAAGGATAAAGACGAAAACTTGAACGAAGGAAAGTTGTCTTCTCCGATTCCTAAATACCCTGATAACGATGGACTTTCATGCTGGTCGGAACCTGCCGATCCTGCAATTTTTCATGTCCGCGGAAGAACTTACCTAGAAGACCGCGTCAAAGTTCCTTCGGGAAGATCACCCTTCACATGTCGTGGAGTGGACCTATGGCTCACGGACAATCCGGAGCGGTACATCGCGCGCCATCCGAGTGTGTTGGGTGGAAAGCTCCACGAGGAGGACACCTTTTTGATCAATTTTTTGTTGCCGTTTGGTAATTTTGTAGCCTATTTTTCGGTTCCGCCGCTTTCAGAATTCCCAAACAAGGAAGTGGCCAGTGTCTGGTCCAGTTTTGTCGACGGAGATCAACAATATCGAGATGCAAGATTGAAATTACTCCCCATCGTTATCGACGGACCTTGGATTGTCAAAGCTGCCGTTGGCAACGGGAAGTCACCTGCACTACTCGGAAAGGTCATCCCTCTCCAATACTACTTCCGGAAACCAGAGGGCACGAAAAAAGGAATCTACGAAGTTGATGTGATTATAACAGCGTCCAGTATCGCGAAAGGCATCTTGAGTGTTGTCAAGGGTCATGCGAAGTCGTTGTCAATAGCCTTTGGATTGATCATAGAAGCAGCCAAAGAAGAAGAGTTACCCGAGACAGTTTTGAGCAGCTTCCAAATACATGCATTGAATCTGAATGATTGTCCTTGTTTGCCAGATCACAACCTAGAGACGAGATGAACTAAATGTATCTCAAGTCTTCGGGAAGTATGAATTGCTACAGGAACAAGTCCTTGTCCATTTAAAATAAGTCAGAATAATATTTTGCTCGATCTATTTGCCTCCTCCTTCGAGCTTGTACACTTCCGATAGTTGTACGGTGATGTAGGTAGTAATAACTACCTTAAGCGGTATGTACATACCCTACAGTATTTCTTGCGCTGTGAGTTCTGCCGTAAGGTTACCTACCGTAGATGCGAATTTCCGATTGTTGATTGATTCATTCATTCACAATTTCCGATGGGCAATGGGAAGGGAGAATCTTTCTGTATCCATCCGAAGCCAATCCGCATGGAGGACGAAGCTAACCTTCACTTACTTCTTCATCCTTTGACCTATCAATGCATTCGAATCTACCACAACAGCATTCCTGAAAAAAGGTACACTACACGCAATCGAAACCAAATGATTTTTAAAAGACTCGCCTCACTTCATTTCCATCATGAGTAATATTCTTCGCAAGTCAGTAAAGCATGGCATCGGCCGTTTGACGGCTAGCGCGGAAAGCATGGTCGAGCATGCCGCGAGAAAGAAGCCCGTCGTCACTCGTCTAACTCAAGTGGCACACAAAGCTCCGACAAGGTTAATTCCTGTCAAGAAAACAAGCGTGCAGATGCAAGGTGCTGCGGTTTGCGCACTATCGAACTACGGTGCAGGCATGCTTCAGGGGGATAGTGCAGAATTGTCGGTTCACGTAGAAAAATCCGCCAAACTCGCTCTGATCTCACAAGGGGCATCACGCATTTACACACAACGGGTCCCCGGCGAGGTAAAGGCAAACATGGATGTAAGGGTAGAAAAGAACGGAGTTCTTGTATTTACACCGGATCCCTGTGTGATGTTCGCCTCGAGTTCCTATTCGCAAACCCAGGAATTCGAAATCCATCCGGAATCGTCGGTCGCACTGATCGATTGGTTTTCGAGTGGGCGCTTCAAAAATCAAGAACGTTGGGTTTTCGATAAATTGACTACGCGTACTTCACTGAAATGGATGGATGATACCGAGCAATTCTTTTCAGAGGGATCCCGGAAACCATCCATTCAGGATGCAATAAACGAAATCCCGTTTTTACAAGACTCCGTTTCGATAGACCTCCGCCCCAATCACAACAACACCTCGATTCACACCGATACGCACGGAGTTGCAGATTTTAATTGTTTTGCATCGCTGATAATTTACGGGAAGGAGATGGAGGCTGTCAAAGAAAAATGTCAACTTCTATCCGATTCGTTTGCGGCACAATACACAAGAATAAGGCAACGAGACCAACACGATGGCGGGGATGCAAAGGTTCAAGGAATCAAAAATATTGGAGATTTGGAGCTTTTTGGACGCGTGCTTATGGGATTTAGCAAAGTATCGTTGCCTGGAAAGCCAAGCGATGCCCACGTCATTCGACTTGCAGGCAAGACGAACGAAGATATTTACCGGGTATTTCACGAGTGCCTGACACCTCTGGCTCCGACCTTTGGTTTCGAATTTTACAAGGAACGAATACTGGCTCGAAGATCCGAGATCCCCACACAATATCCGGTGCAAGGCATTCAGAAACCCGTTGAACGGACCCGAACTATTCACCAAACGACGGATCTGTCTAGAGAAGACCCTTTTCCCGAAGCTTCTCTTGACGTCGAATACAAGTCTCTACAAGCGTCTTCTTCTTTTTGGTCTGTCGTGATGCTTGCCGATTCAGGCCTTCCCACAGGGAGTTTTGCTCATTCTGCAGGACTGGAAGCGGCGACCCAATTAGGAATGATCCGCGGTGAGGAAGACGTGAGCAAATTTATCCATGCTGCTACTAGGTCATCGTTGCAGTTGCTTGTACCATTTCTGATTGCGGGCCATCGCATCGCCCAAGATGGCACACTTGGTGAAAATCACACCAATAATACCGACACCGATGCGACGAAAAATGATTGGGAAAAGCTGCATCAACAATGTCAAGCTGTAATGGTTACGAATGAGCCGGCCTGTTCTGCATCGATTGACCAAGGAAAGTCCTTGGTTCGGGTTGCAACTCATTGGTTTAAAGGCGCAGAAGAAATCTCCAACAATCGGGACGAACACAATGTATTAAAGTGCTTGAAGAACGGGCCATCTCCTCACATTGCCCCGGCTCTTGGGGTCATTGGTGGGCTTTTAGGATTGGACGAGGTGCAAGTTTGCAGATTGTTTGCGTATTGCATGGCCAGAGATCTTGTTTCGTCCGCCGTGCGCCTCTCCCTAGTAGGCCCGCTTGCCAGTGTTCCAATGTTGGACAGCGTGCAAGAATCCGCCGAGGATGCTATTCGCAATGCGTATCGTGGTATCGAGAAGAACCCTAACGATCCATTGTTGACCGCCGCAACTTCTGCTCCGATGATCGAAGCTGTACATCCTTGCCACGAAATCTTGCAGGTACGATTGTTTCGGTCCTAGCAAGGCCACTCTCCGCCAATAATAAGATAATGACCGGACCGGTCTTTTCGATTTCAGGATTGTATTCACATAGAATTAAAAAATATCTTTCATGCACACGTACCAGTACCCTACAAACGACTTTATGCTGATCACGCCATATTCCAGTTCTATACCATATATCCTACCTACGAGCCGGTTTACTGCCCCAGAGCTACGTAGTGTGATGCTTGACAACCATGTCATTCTGGTCTTGACTGCGTGCCCTTTTCTAAATCAGATTGATGCTATCTTGATCAGTTCTCGACAGTAGTGGAACATCCAGATTCGTGCAAATGTTGCAATTGCTGCTGAAAAAACCTAGATTGCATCTTCCCGATAAACGGCCACAGTGTTTTCCCAACAAGACCGGGCCCGGCGCGGCTAATCGATAGGATCTCGACCTCGACATCTTGTGATCCGTCTCGGAGTGCAACCGTAACTCGTTCTTCTCCTCTCAAAAAGTGGCCCTTGAGTGTCGAATATGCGGTTGACGTGAAGGTACTCTGACCGTCCGGAGCCCGTTGATCGATCACGTCGTAGACGACCATGACAGGGTTGACCGAATATATGCGCCGTTGCAACGCCGAAGGCAAGAATCCGGTTACGGATTTTGACGCAAAACTTACCAAACGGCGTGATCCGAGACTGCGGTACAGAGAAGAAGAAGAAGACGAAGACGACGACGACGCAGACGAATGCGTGTTGGACGTTTGAGCCGATCCCGACCCATCATCGTCGATGGGCTGGATCGAATAGGAGCGTTTACTACGGGTGGAAACCGCCTCCAATGGCAACTTGTCATCATTCGGACGTGCTTCGGGAACTTGCATCATGCCCGTGGTTCCATCGGCCGACTGAAATTCCCAATCGAGGGCTGCATCTCGCACTTTTTCATAACATTCCTTGCCCTTGCCTACTCTTTTTCGATACGTCAGTATTCTCCAGTCCTGCTCCCTGAGACTTGCGTCTCTAGCACCCTTTCCATTTCTCCGGTCGGTTCTCCCCCGGAATAGTTTCCGTGCGCTCGAAGTTTCTTTCTTCTCCGGTTGGTGCGGATCATCACTCTGAAAAATCTGCAAGGACGGCCACCACGACTTTTCCACGTCGATGCTGCTGTCGAGTGCCAGGTCGGCGCACGACGTTTTTCTGTTGGTCGCCATGACGGTCTTTTCGTACCATCGATTATTTTTTTTCGGATCGTCACTCGCAATCTTTGAGATAGATTTGCGCAATTCCCCCGCGTGTTCGTTTTCTGCGTCACCATTGCAGGCATGGTGCAGTTGCGGAGCGCAGGATCGCTGGATCTTCAGAAAAGGATTGGTAATCCCGCTAATGTTGTGATTGAATTCGTTCCGCAGCATCATGCCCCTCATAAATTGATTGGGATCTTCTCCTTCGACTCCGAACCATCGATACAGAGCTTCCTTGGTGGGGTGGGTACTCGTCATGAACGAGCCGCGACGCTGGGGACGGCCGGCATTACCGTTTGTCCCCGCGTGTTTTATCCTCTTTTTCATCGTGTCGGATATTCTGGATTGCGAACGATTCCGAATCAACCAAGACTGCATTTTTCTCTTCAATGGGGGAACTGCTCTTCTGCCAGCGATTCCCACCGAGGTCTGGACCTCCAGTCGTGTTCCAAACAAAGACTTCGCCTCGCATGCCCACGCAGCCCCTATTATCACGATTCCTGCGACCGCGAATACTCTTGTCCAAATTCTCGACGACATGATTGGTCTTTTCGTCGGATCTTTGATTGAATCGATGGCGTCGTTTCTCGTAAAACAATGAGATTTCGGTATCAACGTTGCTTACACCGTGCTATGGTGACGATCATACTAATATGCATTGTGTTCTCATCACAGCATGCTCATCGTCATCGTTGTTTTGTGTTTGTTTTGCTTGTCGTAGTTCTGCCGGTAGTTGGCAGTTGGCAGTTGGCAATTGGCAGTTGGCGGTTGTTGACACCATGTGTTCCACGGTTTCCCCCAAGCATTTTCGGTATTTGCACCCTAACCTTACCATTAAGATTACTGTGATCGTACGGTACAAGTAGGACACCTAACCTTACCGAACTAGTCACGCGGCTTTCGGTAAGCTTACGGTAAGTTACGAGAACGACAGGATGAGCAATGTAACAAGCAAAAACCATCGGTGTTGGGCGTCGGTGGACCAATGAGATTGGCAGAGTTTGTGATACCGGTAGGTTAAGGCTTCCTCGTACGGTACAAGTAAGATTATGTTGCATTTTCGTTCCGTGCCATTCTTTTTTTTTAATCACGAATGTCTTCCGTGCCTACCAGGGGTCAGTGCCAACCGTGTTGGCTAAGATTATTACGGTATGACTGCGACCAGGCAAAACTAAGAGTACGTACGTAAGATCTTACTCGTACGGTAGGAGAAGATACGAACTTCATAGATCCATTTTTTTAAATTTTTTTTTAAAATTAAAATAGCTGTGGATTGTCCCGCGTAATGAATTTAATTTCGTGTCGAACATTTCTAAGTTTACCGCAGCCCCCTTTCTAATTTTACTCCTGCAGTAAGTGCCTACCGTACGTTGTACACGCAAACTACGCACCACCTTGTCATTTTTCAAAAACTGGAAAAAACCGCGCGACTCACGCGTTTTTCTACTTCTCAGATCGCTCCTCTACCGTAAACCTTACTCTGCCAACCGACAACATTCTTTTTTCTTAGCAGCCACCAATCAAACATTTTTCTCCCTCCAAAATCTACGGTCTGCATGAATTATCTTAGTTTCACTCTGATAGAGCTTCTGTTGCATTTGCAGTAATTTATTGCTTCTTTAGCTGCAAAGAGCGTTTTTGGTAAGTATGGAAATTTTTTTATTGTTTTCCATGATGCAAACGGAATTCAATTATTCATCATGTCTAAAAAGTATTAGTAGCGGTAAAAGTAAGGTAAGCTTACCGTAAAGTAACTGGCTTCTCTCCTAAGGTTTACTTCTTTTTTAAGGCTTTTAAAAAAGTCAAAACTGATAATTTTTACCTGTAAAATATATCAACGCAGACCCGAGGTTTAGGGTCAGTACGTGTACTGTACAAGTCCTAATAAGTAGTAGTAATTAGCTTTTCTTGCTCTATCGATTTCTTTTTCGTAGTAAGTAAGGTTAGTTTGTTAATTAATTCGTCGTCGACACCACGTCGTAAAGTCTTCTTAGCGAGAACAAACAATGTTACATACATCGCATGTAAAACTGAATTACGAAGTCATTACCTTAAGTTATAACTGAATATATATTCATTACATTCTTCTTTTCCGAAAACAATGAACTACAATTCGCGTTAGACAATGAAATGAATAAATCTATGTTGTCATAAGGTTACCAGTAAGGTTAGCATAACTACAGATACTACAAAGTTCCTATCAGCTGTCCCCCGGTTCTACATCCTCAACTACTAATTTATACGGAAACCGGGCGACAGCTGATAGGAATTCCGTAGTAATCTGATGTGTAAAACTTTATTTACCGTGCTCTGAGATTTTCTGATCGTAAAGAATACTACACGTGTAGTGAACCGTAAGGTTACGTCACTCTTCTATTTACTATTGTCTCTAAAAATGAATGAATCAATCGTTTCCCATCGTCTAGTCGTGGCATTGTCCAAAATCGAAGCTATATAACTTGTCCTTTTTGCAAAAATTGTAACTTTTGCAATAATTACGAATTGGGTCTCATAATCAACAATACGTGTTTACTTTTCGAGTTTGCTGAAACTTAAATGAATCAGTTTTTCCAAAACCATTCTTGGTTTTTTAAATGAATAAGAAGATCCCAAAAATAGCATACTGTTGAAACTGGAAAAGAATTAAAACCTTGTTACCGTAGAAACAAGGAGTTTTGTTCTTCCCCTCACCAGAAGAAGAACTCAAAAAAAGTGAAATAACGCAACACGACAGAGATTATTATTGTTTACAGTAGTACGAGTAAAGTTCTTTTTCAACAGCGGCATACAGTCACAACGAACAGAAGCACAGCGAGTTTTCTGTTATCCGCTGGATGAGTCGACGATCTGCAGCCAAAGGGATGTCGGCAAAACGAAGCTACCCGACGTTTCAAACAGGTATCGATTGAAACCTGACACCCACATGCTCCATCGACTGTCCCCGATATGAAAGTACTCAAACAATCCACCAAAACAGTCGACGCCCTGCTGGCGTCTGAACTCAACAACATGACGGTCGAAGATAGGGCACGGGTCCTTGAGGTACGTATTCACGCCCGGTGTTCGATTACGTTCTTTTTCCAATGCATTGCTATTCGTGTCACTCGATACTCACCTTTGGTGCAGGATGTCCACGGAGTTGCTCAATCCCGGAAAGAAGAACTTTCGTCAGAAAAACTGAGAGAAAGCCTTGCTTTATTATCAAAAGCAATTGATACAATTGAACACAAACCGGCTTACCACTTGGCTCAGCGAATAGCACAGGGAAATGGATCCTACACATTCGTCAACGATGACAGTTATCGTATCAAGTTCTTACGGGCAGAAAATTTCATACCTCAAAAAGCTGCCGAGCGCATGATGAAAAACCTTGAGCTTGTTTATCGCTGTTTTGGTTCAAAAGGTCTTCAACGGCCAATTTGCATTAGTGATCTCGATGGCGATTCATTGGCAATTATGAAGACAGGTTCCTTCCAGGTTATTCCATCTCGCGACCGATCAGGCAGAATGATTGCGGTTAGAATTGGTCCACTGGGTATGGATTTTATTTCAAACGAGACGAGTGTGAGTACCTCCGAACAATCCGAAATAATACGCAGTGTGAGTCTGCCCGAAATCATGTTTGCTCTAACGCATCTGCATTTCTTTTCTATTCTGTCTATTGATTTGTCTACTACGTGCTACGCGTACGCGCGATCGCTAGATGATGAAATTTTTATTATACATGTTTCACTGCTTATCGGAGGACGTAGAGAGCCAGAGACTCGGAATTGTTATGGTTTCGTTTCCTTCCGCAACCTTTGATCCATCGACGATTTCAAATCCTAAGGCAAAGCGACTTATTCTTGAATGTTTGGAATCGGCGGCTGTTCGCATTACTGCAAGCCATATCTGCTTTCCACAAACACCTTGGTTTAGAGCTCTCGGTGGTTTGTTCATGTTAGCCTGTCCCCGATCTGTTCGTGTACGAACTCGATTGCACTATGGTAAGAGTATCTCCTGTTGTTGGTCAAAATGTCCCTTCCTTCGCTTTGCCTGAACTACTTTCTAGGATGTAACGTACGGTAGTAACTGAAAGAAGCGTAACTCTCTATTTTCAACTCTATCAGGTTCCATAATGGAATGTCGCTACAAACTGATGTCATTTGGGATACCATCCGACCAACTGCCTATACAAAACTCGGGAAAGGTGAAAACTCAAAACCAAAAAAAATGGATAGGATTTAGGGAAATGAAAGATAAGGCGATTGAAAGCGGAAAACGAAATTCGATTAAAGAAATCTTTTGTCCATCGAGCTGGGATGTGCTAGCAATTGGGGGTGCTCATTTTTATAAGTATCCAGGCAATTGCAGGTATCGTGAAATTTTAGAATTCAATCTAAACGCGTACGACAATGCGACTAGCGTGGACGAAAAAATACGTATCACAACCGAAGTTCTTTCCACCATAAAAAATTCGGGGGGGCGATTCTTGGTCAGGGACAAAAACGGTTGGTGGGTTCCTTCAAATGAGGATACTACTCGTCTCAAGGTTAGCAATGCCTTCCGGGACGTACGAAAGTCACTCCGAGCTCGGCAGAATCAGAAAGAAATTAAAAGCGACTCGGCTAAGCTTTGAATCACCGATCCAATGAAATGCACCTTTTGTAATTAGCATAACACACTATGTGTACCTCTATGCCAGCATTATTATTTAATTTCCAAATCTTATTTTTTAAAAATAGGTTCAGACCCCAGATCTTTGTGACATCTTTTTGCTCGGTTTTGACGTATCTGTGTGTTGTGAACCACGTATCAGTTGGTTGTACATTTTTTTAAGGATACGACCGTAAGGTAGACCGCCTTCGCCAAAATGATAATTGAATGTCCTTATCACTGTACGTATTTGCAATTCCGTTTTCATACGTGTCTCTTCTTCGATCCTCTAATAGATAACCTTACTACCTCCGGTCCTTAAAAAGGACCGATTACTCTTCTGTATCCGTTCCTTAAATACTGTATCATTCCGCGTAGAAATATGTAGAATTTGTACCACAAACACGAATTATTTTAAGTTTAAAAATTTGATCAATCCGATTAGATCCATTGATTAGATCCATGCGAGCAAAGAAACAAAATGCACGATGGAAAAAAAAAAGATGAAAACACCTTTTTAGCAAGCGTTGGATCCCCTTTAGACCTAGTCAATGCAAATGGGACACACCACCCGGGCACAAAAATGGGTCTCTTTGGAACACAAATGAAAGTACAAGAACTATCTTAATGTATCTAACACTTACTCTCTTACAAAAGCTCAGTGTCACAGCTTCTCAAAGAAAGTTCTCAGGCTCTCGAATGCCAGGTGGAAGCCTTTCAACCGGTAAAATCACATTGGCATGGCTTCACAGGCCTTGTTCAAGTCCCAATGAAAGGTGAATCAATACCACCAGCATAACTAGTGTCTAACCAGGCATAGGGAGTTTGTTGAGGAGAGTTTAACTCAAAAAGAACGATTTGAATTGGTTGAAAATTGATTCCAAGTTAAAAAATATGTGCAGATCGGTCCAGTATTTGAATGAATAAAAATTCCAAATGTTGTTCCTGTCTGTATGTCTGTACAAAACTTTGGACTCAAACAGTTCTATCAACCAACTTCAGATATCAACAAAGGTACCATGCCTCCTAGATGCAAATATCAAGCGAGCAGAAATCCAAAATCAAACTTTGGATAGGCTGGTGTAATGAAAATATTACGTTACGAAAAATTTGAATTTCAACAAAAGGATGAAAAACTATTGTAATGGTTTCGGTGGTTCTATCAATTCTGTGTATCGTGTCGTACCACGTTTTGGTGCTTCCAACGGCATAGGATCAGGTAGTGAGTCCGGAGTGTTCTTCACAGCACGCACCTCTCCGTTTTTAAATCGATAGGAGCTGAATTTGCCAACGTTCTCGGCATTTGCCGCGTATAACTGCCCGATCTGGAGAACATCTGCATGGCTCACCCAAACAATGTGCATATCATTGTATAATTTTTCGCATCGCTTTACCACCTCGAGCAATCTCGTGCACACCGCTGCAACCGATTCTACATCGAAAGCTGTGTGCGTAACGTTAATAGCATCCATTGGCCAAACATACGAGTATGTATAGATTGAGTCATCGTCCAGTCGTCCAAAGTATCGTTCCATTAGCCTGTTCTCAATTGCAATTTCATGTTCGATTTCAATACCCATCCTCTTGATTCGTTCTTGATTCCCCTCATTGTCCATTAATCCATCCATGCAAGCCTCTGCAGTTTGTTTGGCACGGGCAAAGGGCGAGGACACGAACAGGACCTGCTGTCCAGGATTTGCTCCTTCCTCTTCAAGAATGTCCAACAATTGATTCGCCGATTCCTTTCCTTGTTCGTAGCCAAAGGCTGTGAGCCCATGCTTTTCTGAATAAGCAAGGGATCGGGATGAGGAAATAATTTCAGCAATATTGGCGGTACTCTGTCCGTGACGGAGCATGTAATATTGATTCTTGAGAACTTCAGGAAATGGATCAGGCATTTTCTCCACGATCTCGGGCATCATATTCCTTGCTTCTTCGATGACTTCCAGGCTTGGGGCTGCCATGCACATTGTTGTTGTTGCGTGCCAAACGGACCACGTCGTCTTCACAGCATTGCGACGCATTGTATGGGTCGACTCGGTGCGAAAAGCTTCAAGCCGTCTTATTGGGTAAAGAAAACATGATACTAATCCAATTGACCTCAAAGTTGAATATATCATGATAGAGTTCAGCATGCAGACGGAATAGTGGATTATTTATTTTTCCCGGACGACAAAGATTGTACACTGTGGAGTGAACGATTGAGAAGTGAGAATGCTACTCGTATTTTCAATTCACATGTTATCGTGATTAAGGTCTTACCGTACAACTTAGAAGCATTCAAATTACAGTAAGGTTACCGGTACACGTACATGTTCTGTACGTTCCGTATTATTCGTCTCTCGTGTCTCAAAAGTACGTATGCACCCACGTATGAGGTTAACATCTTCTGTGTTCGATGTCGATGTGCGTGCGATGTCTCTACCGGTAGGATGTAAGGGGACGAAAAAAGTTTCTACGATCTGGACTTACTACGGAATTCCTATCAGCTGTCCCCCGGTTTCCGTAGGAATTTGTACTTTGGGATGTAGAACCGGGGGACAGCTGATAAGAATTTTGTAGTATGTAAGGTGTAAGATTATGTAACCTAAGGTAATTAACCTTACCGTATCGAATGTTGTAGTCATCTGTGAATACTTAAGGTCTTACGTACGTGAGGTTAATACTCCTTATTACATGGTACATGTATTTTTTCACCCTACTAGAGAGTAATAGAAAAACCAAACGTTACACTAGTACATACATTCCGTAATACGTCATCTTGTCATCAATCTCAATCAAATGCGATCGACGGGAGGACCGTATTTTTCTCTTTGTTAGCTCGTTGGACGACTGAAGGACCGTTTTAGTTTTCCCCGCGATCTTGCAGTTCGGGACTTCAACTCAACTACGCTTTCTTGCAGCAAGAAACCCTTACCGTAGGAGAGACAAAGATAGAGATGATGTGTGTCTTTCGTTCAAACGACGTGATCGCGCGTCGGTAACCCTGGTACGGAACTCAAATCGAATTCTCGTCCCCCTCCTACTGCCTTGTCCTTCTTCAACAATACAATTTTTGTTGGAATTATAATACCACTGTCACCATGAAGGTTATCGCCGCTCTTATCGTAACTGTCAGCACTGTCGCTGCATTCTCCCCGACATCGTTCGGAACCAGATGTACGTTCGAATGCTTGAGACCTTTTTTTTTGCTCATTGATGTAACGCTGCCTTTTGCAGGTTGGGATTGAAGTTCATTCATTGGTTACTGGATACAGTCTTTGCGCGTTGTGTATGCTTGACCTTTTCTTGATGTATGACGTTGTGTTCTGTCTAACCAATTCGAATAACTCTTAAACTTCGACAGCCTCTACATCCCTTCGGGAGGGAGAGTATGATTTGGATTACGGTTCGAAAAACGGTTACGAACCTGCCAGTATGGGTGATGGTGGCCAAGGTCAATTCGGAGCTCGTTCCCCTAGCAACTGGAGAGTCCCTGGAACCTCCCCAATCGGTCAAGCATCTTGGGCTGGAGCCGCTGATGGTGGAGACGAGCCTTGGTTTGCGGAAGCCGTCTCAACTGTCTCTCTTGATTTGGAAAAGGCCGGAGAAACCATGTTGGCGTTCACAAAGGAAGCCGCAGAATTCAAGATTGCCGCTTTCTGCGAAGAAAAGGGTATTGAAGATAAGGATACGGCGCTCAAAGAACTTGTAGATGCTCTTGGGTACGACAAATTCCTAGAATCCAGCACAAAGCAACTCGCCAAGGCATACGCCAAGCTTTACCCTGTCCCTGAACCAGAGGAATAAGTTGATAATTATCACGAGCTAACGGCATCAAACGTGATTTCTCCTCTCACTTTAATCGCGACAGCACCACGCCGATGTTGTCGCGTCATTGAGCAGTTCTGTCCAGAGATTGATATCGGTTCGTTTTCGCTACTTATCTGTTGAGTTCTCCAGCTGCGCCTTGTTACCAGATATTTTCGTATGTCGCGTCAAAGCAAGCTGCCCAAATAAGTTAAGAGACAGCGCTTTGCATACAAAAATAAGCTTCGTCTGAGTTTCAAAACATCAATTTCTATTATTTAGATTCGAAACCGTTTAGGAGACGGGAAAGATTTTGCAATTTGTAGGATCTCGGCGAATCTGGAAGAGCCAAGTATCACATTCGGAATAGAGGAGATCGATCTTTCGAATGGTCAAGTCCAAAACATTCTCTACTTTTTCGTCAGCCAAATGCCTGCACATATCACATCGATTGTAATTTTTTCTGCCGTTCTTGTGGAGTACGATGACTCTTGATGAAAACAGGTTAGCAGTTCGCCATGAGAATGGACAACTATGAAACTTCCGATTAGATCCAGTAATTCTGATCTTCGTCACGTCCAACAAATTCATCATTTCACCAAGTTAATAAAAAGTACTTCAAGTGATCGAAATTTGAACGAACTGAAAATTTCTATTGGCATATTTTCCACCTTAACTTGCACGCAGAAAATGGCAAGGCGTTGCCCTGAATCAGCTTAACTACATGATCACAATAATAGGTCATAGCTTCCCATGTTAGTGGCATTGATGCTGCAATGTTTTGTCTAATCTCTTTTCATGAAGAGTGCAATAATTACATCTCATATGACTACTCTGTCATACGTGCCGACGGGACGAAATCGAGTGGAAATGATTTACCTCCATTGCATAGTGTCTACAGCATAATTCAACGAATACAATGAACGCATTGCGCTTAGAGTTGTCGTAATTCTTCGAAACGAGACGAGGAAAAGAATGAAACCTAAGCGGCGGTTGAAGATAACTTACAAACCCGTCATAGTGTGCAAACGACTACGTAAGGATGTTGACTTACGGTAGTCATACAAGAGATAATGATACTTGTTTCGATCATAGTAAGAGCGATGACTCCGATGGTTGAGTGGATAAGGCCCCAGCAATCATTCAATAACTTGTCACGCTCATGCCAAACCATATGTCAATAACATCAGTGAGAGCGTACGGAGCAATTCGGATATCTACATGCCACGACGTCTCGTCATTAATAGAGAGGTTTCTGCAGCTCTGCTACATGTGGTAACTTACAGGATAGCAGTGCAATATTAAAGTGAGACAAAAAGCTCCTGAAGAAGTGACAATTTACTATTTTTAGCTGCAACGGCTACACGAGCCAGCTCTGCGGATTACTCATTCATCACAAAAGTCTGGGATGCACGGGAGACGACAGCAATTGTTAAATCAGCTGGTCTTGTACAAGGGATAAAAAATGAGCATCCAGGCATGGGTGGGCCAATTTTAGAGTGAAGGTACTCCTTGTTCATCGTAATCTTTTGATCCAACAGACACTATCTTTCGATTTATATCGACAGGAGTGGTCCCAGCCGAACCCATGTATGGCAACCTTGGAGACGTCGGTACACTTAGATAATGAGAAGATGATGCACCACCAAAATCCTCACGGTTGACTGCGGTAGGACGATCTAAATGAAGGTTTTTGTGTGCCATCGCAACCTTCAAGGAGCCCCTTTTAGTAGAATCAACCGTGAAAAGCAGATCATCTGCATTTGCTGGCCAGTAGTAAGATCTACCTGGTCGACACAGTTTTCCGTCTAAATCACCAGATCCTTCTAAAATGATCATGACGACGGGGACGCCAGGGTTCTTGAACGTCGACTGCTTGCCGGGTTCGACGGTCAGAATCATAACTTCAAATTCAGGACAGGGAGGAGAATAGCGAATGACATCAGGATTTTCCACAGAATATGCTCCAGCATTGATATTTGGGCCTCCCATACTGTAAGTTAACATATTCACAAGGTTTTCGACGTCTTTATATTTCGGTGTTAGGCCCGCTCTGACCTGCAGTCATACAAAAGAGTGCAATCCGAGGGATGTCAGCAGTTTTATAACCAAAGCAATTAAAGACAGTCCGATCAACCGAGACGTACCACGTTGTCACTACAAGCCATACATTCGATAATTTCTCCAGCAACATATGCGTGCGGTTCATTGGCTGCCATAAAGAAAGACTCTCCTGGTGCAATCAAAAGATAATTTAAGAAAAACGGGGCCATCGCACCTGGATCTCCAGGAAATTGCTGTGATAATCTCAGAACAGCTCTAGAACACTTTCGCTCCCTTCCAATTTGCATGATTGTAATAGAAATATTGCGTGAGACACAAAAAGTGATGGACGTTTATTCAGTTGGTTGATCCAAAGAAGTGATCATGTCGATAGGTGCAGAATTGTTCCTAAGGTTTCGAAAAGTTTGTACTCACCAAGCAGGTTCCTCGTGAGGATGCCGATGAAAATTTGATTGTTCCGCCTGTAGTCGAAACAAAAGCAGGTCTAGTTGCTCCGAAGACACCTCTGGATCACAACTCATGAAACTAGAGAAAAGCTTTTGCATAGCATCCTTCTGCGACTCGACATTTGATGCTAGGAAAACTGCTAGTTTTGCCTCCTGACTAATACAAGCTGCAAATTCTGGATGTTTCTTGATAAGTAGCGATATTTCTTCGATTCGACGAAATCCGCACATTGCCTCAAATGGGGTAAGCGCAATAGCCATCTCGGGTTTGTGATTCGCGTCGCTATAATTTGCTGGATTTTCTCTATTGAGTCGCTCCGCATTTTCCTTGTCGGGGTGTGCTTGAATACTAAGCGCCTTCCCTGCACTGAGAACTTTCAACAAAAAGGGGAGTTCATTGCCTATGGCATCTTGGAGGCGTTCACCTGTCTTTAGCTTCGAAGGTCCCTTTGGATGAGTCCCAATCCAGAGCTCTGCATATGGGGTATCGGGATCAACGCAATCCAATGCTTTATTTTCGATAGCATAGCGCGCCACACGTGAATCCATTCCACGGATTCCCCATGCATAATCTTTCACAACGGGGACTAGACCGATCACCGACTTACGAGAGTTAGCATTATTATTGCCGTTCTCTACCTCGTGGAGTGTTGCTGTATTTCCATTCATTTTCGTCTTTCCTGATTGCATTTGTATTGTAATTGTCTTCTACCGTATGAGTTCAGTCATTATTTTTTAAAAACCTGGCACTGCACTGAGGATAATGTTCGTCGTGGAATGTGGAATAAGACAGAAGGTAACCTTACTCGTAGTAATTTGTGACCCGTTGCTGCGGTCATTACCTTCCGTTATTTTGCAACTGAAACGAGCAAGGTAAGGTACGTACAAGGTACCTTAGCGTACAGTAAGCTTACAGTAGAACGTGAAAGTGTCGAAAAAGTCGCAGAAAATGCGCGCCAAACGTGATGGGGGATCATACGTTAAAAAAAATTCATGTTCCTACCGGTATTCCAATTACAGTTACAAGTAAGTTAAACCTTACTTACCGGTAAGTTACGAGTAAGGTTACGTCCACAAGTATCACGAGCACATACGGTACTTAAGACCCAACGCAAATTTCAACACCCACATGTAGCACGTATGGTAAGCCTTACTCCTACTAGGAAATCGGAAACAAGATACTGTACGAGTAATTTACCGGTAATACCTCGTCATCTATCCGTTGGAATACCTTGCTTTGGCGAGTTTTGAAATACCGGTAATTACTTCGAACTTCGTAACGACGAATTCAGCATGACACTTCGTATTATTCCTTAGGGCAAGGCAAGTGCGAAAGGCAATGTAGGATCGTATGATCCGTACCATTGACCCAAGCCTACCATTGTCCAGTGCCGTAGTGAACAGAGCTGAACAGTGAGGAATGAGCAGGTACAGTAGAATGTAGAGCAGTAGGCAGAGTTGCCGAGCAAGGGTCTTTGGTACGGATACTATTCTCATTGTTTTCGCAAAGAGCGAGCCGTAAAGCTGTCTTCGTGAACGGACCGACAATGGCGGTCTGAGAAAAAGTAATCACCCCCAATAACAACAACAACGATACAAACACCAACAACACAAAACATTAATCACCACTTTTTCTCAGACCGCCATTGTCGGTCCGTTCACGAAGACAGCTTTACGGCTCGCTCTTTGCGAAAACAATGAGAATAGTATCCGTACCAAAGACCCTTGCTCGGCAACTCTGCCTACTGCTCTACATTCTACTGTACCTGCTCATTCCTCACTGTTCAGCTCTGTTCACTACGGCACTGGACAATGGTAGGCTTGGGTCAATGGTACGGATCATACGATCCTACATTGCCTTTCGCACTTGCCTTGCCCTAAGGAATCTGCTATGCCCAATTCCCGGGCGCCGTCTCGTCTGGCCAGCAACTACCGGTCTGAAGGTGTCGTGTTGCTAGTTGACCAACCCTCCTAGGAGCTATGGGACCTGCGGTCCTATGTATAGGTATACTAACTATGATACATAGGTTTGGCGGGCTAACAAAGCTGCTAGAGAGAAAGTGTGATCGCATATGCGACTGCACGTAGCAGGGCTTAAGTCCCATGCTAGAAGCAGTTGCAAAGGTGCATCGCCCTCCGCCGCCATCTGGTTGGGCTGCGTCGGCTGCGTTGAGCATGGTGTGTGCACCGGGATCAAAACACTTCGGGCCATCTTATCTGGAGGTGTTGACCAACAGATCAGCAGGTGTAGGCCAGGCGGAAAAAAAATTAAAAAATAAAAAAACTTTTTAAAGTTGTGGGATAGAGGTTAAAGGATAGAGGTTAACGGATTTTGTGGGAACCCAAGAATAGCGGGTTCAGTGGGGGAAGGGATTTAAACCCAGTAATAGCGGGTTTCGCAGTGGGAGAAGGTGCGGCGCTCACCGGTGCGGTCGCGGGAGCTTTTGCGGAAGAAAAGGTTGCTGAGGTATTTTTCCAGGTGGGAGGGGGTGTCAGCGTATTCCTGGACCTGGATGCCAAGGTGGTAGAAGAAGCAGCTTTCGCTGAAGGGGAAGAGGAGCCCGTTGAGGAGGACGGCGCGCAGGAACCCACTTTTACGGTGGTGGAGGCCGTCAGTTGGGATCGGTTCGAACTCGATGGTGATGAGTTGGATGTTGGAGGGGGTGGGTGTGGGGACTCTAGCGATGCGCTCCGAAGCGCCCGCAATGGTTCGGGTGAGGGGGAGAGAGGACACCGCAGAGGATACGTTGCTGCGGTGATCGCTCAGGTGGCGGAGGAGGAAGGAGTGCTGGCCAGACGAGACGGCGCCCGGGAATTGGGCATAGCAGATTCTTGTCAAAATACGTAGCTACCGGAAACCTACCATACATGACGTAACAGCAACAATAAACCGTGAGTCAAACCAATCTTTTCGTGGCTACAGGCAACTGACAGCTTTTTAATTATGTCCATATCGGTTCTGGTAATCGCACGTACGGAAGGCTACGGTACTTTTGACTCCGTGTGCACGTCTCTTTCCAGCATTATCGCACCTTATTTTCAAATCAGAGCTAATTGGGTCATGAAAAGTATCGGGCTGGCTCTGGATTATCGCTAACGAAAGCCGGGTGGACGAGTAAAAACAAAGAAACTGAATCCACTAGCTTGGTTTTTTGGTTGAAATGATGCCAACAGACACCATAATGCATACCACAACACAGCGATGCGTCATTTACCCCCAGCTTTGCTCATCACGCAAATAAGAAAAGAAGTTTTGTCAGAACTTTAAGCCATGTCTTCGATTGCAACAAATAGCGAAGATGACTACTCCAGATATTCTGCCTACAATGAGGCGGACGCCCCTTCGCTTGCCGTTCCGTCTGCAACAGGAAAAAACAGATCGCATTTGTTGAACAATGGAAAATTTGTCGACCATCGTGTGAAATATCGCAAACAACAACGTGTGTATAGTCGGGATGAATTTCTATATGCACTGTCGTCTCCATCGTCGATCGGGGCGATGGCATGGATTATCTCGTCCTTTATGGCCGTAATTTACGGATCTAGTATTGTTGTATACCTCAACTTTTGCATCCCTCTTTTAGTCGGACCCTTCGTGATCAGCGAACAAATGGCTTCGCAGTTGTTGCCTTGTAAGTTCAAAGGATGGAGAAGATATAACAATAAAAATGTCACACCCTCTCTTTGGGCTTCTCATTTCTCACCATGTCGAACATTCTCTTGAATTCTACATGTTTTATTTTCAATCGTCGTATGAAAAAGCGGCCCGAAAAAAATTCAACACGGTTCGGGATGAAGCAAATTTTCTTGTCATGTCAAACATCCAGTTGAAAGGCACGCTCAGCCGACTGCAAAGACAAGAATACAGGTACGAATTGGCGGCGAAAGCATTTGGGTTATGTGCACGAAGTCAATCGAGGAATTACTTCGAAAAGAATCATCATCTAATAACGATCAATTCTATTTGTTCTCACGGTCTCCAGACTCTCGGTTGTAGAAGAACGTTTCGAACATCTTTGCAAACGCAGTGACCATGACGTTACTAAGATGAAACATTTGGCGAAAAAGAATGCGGTCCTGCGGCAGCAAATAAAGGTAGGTTTCAACAAAGAATTCGAATCTGATCGTTGTGTCATAATTATAATAGGATTAGCTTTTGTTCAACTGTCTTCGGTTTCATTGATTTTATCACATTCATGTCGACTCCAGGCAACTTTAGCCTCAACGAAAATTCAGAAGTTGTTCACGGACATTTTCACCCCCGATTACAATGGAAATTGCGTCATCAACGAGAAACAAATTGATGAAATTGTCATGCTCATGAAAGTTATCGCTGGAAAGAAAAACTCGACGAAATTCGACAAGGACTCAATTCACGAAGCTGTTGTGAACTCCCTGGCAAGCAACGCGAAGATGTCTTTGGCCCCCACAAGCATTGAAGATACCGACAACGAGACAATGGTTTCAGAGCGAGAAGGCAACGATGAGCGCAGGGTGACTGATGCGGAGGAGGATGATCGCAGGCACCGCGCTCGTGAAGAAACGGAAGAATCTAATTCCGCGCAACATGGCTACAAAGGAAAGGACAATCAGAATTCTCGAGAGGAGGAAGAATCAATGCAAACTTCTAACAATGGTAGCAAAAGCATGTCGCTGGGATTAGATCCAAGCGGTCACTTCAGCGAGAAAAAGGACAAAACCGACGACTTCGATGGCATGGTGGAAACAAGCATTTCTAATGGGGCATCGGATGAACCCATCGATATCGAGAGACTCCTATTTAGTAACCAACGAGATCAGAGTGATGTCAACCAGACATATCCAAATCAAGCACAGCCACACATGACAACGATGACAACTTCCGTTGAGTGAAGCAATATCTCAACATGTGTTTGTTTCTTTGGGTCCATCATCAAACGGTTCGTTCCACGAGCTGGCCAATGAAGAGCAATACACTATTGAATCGCTTCGTTAAAATGTGTTCTTTCATGGGTCCATTCAACCATTCGTTAGAGTCTCTGCCCCATGAAAAGCACTACCGTACTGCTCCTCGTATATCATTCGTTTTATTTCAATTAGCCGAAGCCATAAAGCTAAGAACTTCCTAGCCTACTACCAAGACTCCCCTATTAAGCTCGTCTGTCACGAGGAGGATTTACTGTCGCGCGTTTTTCAAAATATATCGTGTATCAAATGGGCTTTACTAGCTACTAGTATTGATGCAATTCTGTCCGCGTTGGAAAGGACAGAATCTTCTCTGACTTGAACCTGGGCTACAGTAAACCTTACTTCAGAGATCACAATTGAAGAAATAATTCATCCGAAAGTGTGCGTGGCAATCAATGTGTAATCTCAACCTACTACATTCCTAAAGAAACTGACGAAAACCCTGACAATCGAAACCGACTATCTTTCGTCATTTGCCACGGCAGTAGCAGGTCTGTATCTTTGTGAAGCAGTGTCAATTAAGAAGAAGATCGGCATCATTGCCATCCATGGTGGTCGAACATGTGCACAGTCCAACAATGAGTGAACTAACGATCATCACTAGTACTCGGACGCATGCTGTGTGTGGCAACCTGCTACTAGTAGTAGTAGCTATACTGTGTCAATATGGAATGCAATGCAGATTACTGGAAGGGAGGAGTTGAACACAAAGAAGATAGCTGCTGATGTATTCATGCCGTGCACCAGAATACAGTCACGAGTACACACGGGACTGGATTAAGGATAAGGATAAAAGAAAACAATCGGCGAGCCGATGGAATCGCTGATTGCCAGAGAGCTCTTAGAACTGTAGCATATAGACTAATTGATAGAGCTCACAATTTGCATATCACTACTATTCTAATCACTAGTAGACCCGGGGTATGGCAATTCAGAGCAACAACAATAGTACTAGTACTAGTAGTACTGACAACGAGAAGTGGCACAAGAAAAATCAAGATTGAACAACAACCCTCTCACCCTCATGGAAATCAATTACTTTCATTCATACCAGTACTCTTCTTCTGTTTTTTCACTTCGTGAGGAATGGCAACTTTGCTAGCAAGAAGAAGAAATAGCATCAGGAGTTTCTTCTGGTTTGCTCATCTGACTGCTTGTTCGACTACTACTAGTAGTAGTAGTAGTATTGCTAGTACTACTAGTACTAGTACTAGCGGTCATCATCATACTACTACTACTACTAGTAGCAGTAGGAGGATAGTAACACCAGCAGTACCGGTACTGCCTACTATTGCTACTACAATACTACCACTAGTACTACTACCTGTTGTCATTGGAGTTGCTACTAGTACTAGTAGTAGTACTAGTAGTTGGATTTGAAAATGTCGTTCTCTTACTGGTACTAAGGTTACTAGTAGTACTACTCGTAGCAGTAAAAACCTTACACCACAACGTCGAGGAATGCGTTCACAACATGCCACTAATGACTGCTGCCGTACTACCTTCAGGTTACCTGTTACGGTACATCGCGTTGAACTGATGAAGAAAACTACTAACTGCTAGGACTTCGTGAGTCAAGAACAACAAAGTATGAAGTCGAACTTCTCAGAATACGAGTAACCTAATTGTAAAGACGAGGAAAAGTGGAAATCAGGATGAATGAGGAGCGTCCAACGATGTTCTTTCGTTCGGTCTCGTACAAGTATCCGTAGCCCCAGCGTTAGCTCACAACCGTATTTTTCAAAGTTGCATACGTACGCGTGTCAATATATACAGAAACGTATATTAATATCATTGAATCGCTAGTCAGGCATAATATTTATTTGAATGGCTTATTTGTTGGCAGTCTGTCTCCCTCCGACACCGACATTCAATATCTACCCGAAAATGGAGTCGTAGGAATTTTTTGCGCAAGGTTCTGGCGTACTAGCGGAACACCAAGGTTCTGGCGTACTGGCGGAACTGTAGTAATTGTACTCGTAATTGTAAGGTTACCCGTAATCTTACCGTGACCTTACGTATCGCATGCCGAACCCCGAATGAGTGAACGAAACTTTTAATTAACTACTGAAGGGATGAAAACTAGTGTACGGGACGGTAGTCAACAGGAAGAAAACAAAGCAACTAGATGGAGTTTCTCCGTCTCCCTTGTCATCATATCGAAATAAGCAATAGAGGAACTGTCTTGCTCACCGAACAACTTCTGAACTCACTCGCACTTTTCGTTGGAGTCCTGACACTCAATCCATCAATCCATCAACGAGCATGCAATATTTCGATTGCTGCCCTGCTGCGTTGAGCGATGACGCCGACGAGGTAACAGCGATTGCGAATCGACACAGCTCTCCCGTAAAAATACGAAACGCAACAAATTCGACTTTGGCGTCCAATCCGAAGTACAACAAGAGACGGTCGATGGACCGGGAATTATTTTCGAGAACAGCGCCGTGGAACGTTGTGAATTGTAATTCGCCCGTGAACCCATACCGTGTGTTGGAACTGCGGAGGGATGCAACGCACGCAGAAATTGTTGGGAGCTACCGGAAGTTGGCACTCATCTATCACCCCGGTCGCAAAATTGCTTGTCCCTTGGAGCGAAGGAAACGATTACAATTCTTCGAGGTACTAGCCGCGTGCTACGAGACTCTTATGCACAATGAATTCCGGCGCAGATGCGATGTCTTGCTAAAAGACATGGAGAAGATGGAAAACAGCAAAGCCAAAGCCAGACCGACTGCGACACAGAGTATTAGCAGCTACAAACCAAAAACGACAGTTTTCTTACCACAGAATACTCCACGTACCCAACAAAAACGTCGAAATGCCACAGAAAAAGAGTCCATTCCGGGATTGATAACAACAAGCTCTGATTCAACGTCTACTACGTCCGAAGAAAAACAATATTCCGGAGTAAATTCCGGCGACAGCAACGAAACCCTTCCACGAAACAACTGTACCTCTTTGGGTGTGGGCATGCTTGTCTGCGCCGCCGGTCCGGCAGCCCTGCACCATCCAAAGTCTTCCACCAGCGTAAATTTTGCAATAGCTCGGGACGGAACCAAGGGCTTTCGATCCTTGGTAGACTCGTCCTCCCTGTCGGCCTCACAGGCGTCGGCCGAAGAAGAAGCGGAAATCCACTTTTCGGAGGCGACCGTGAATCGTCTCTTTGGTGGTCCGCTGGCCTCCCTCCACCGGGCCCGGAATTTCCAGGCCTTTTCGGATCCATACGTGGTCTTTGACAAGGTGTTTGGGAACAAGAAACCGATGTTTCCCCGGGTGACAATCGGCGACATCAACGCCGCCATCACAGGAGACATCGCGGACGACAGTGACGCCCACGAGTGGCACGGATCGGGTGGCAATGCGATCACGATTCGATCGCTGACTGGACTGGAGACTTCGTCGTCTCCCTCGAAACCGAAGAGAAAGAACAGGAGCAAGACCAAAATCGGAAGTTCTCCCGTTGACGACAGAGGCAGCATCGGAGTCGACGATGATCCAACGGCGAACACGAAGATATTCGTTTCGTCTCGAATCGTCAACGGGCGAAAAATCACTAAGACGGAAACGGTTCATGTAGATCCATCGACCGGCATAGCCAGTGTTAACGTAACGGTGGATGGGGAATATTTGGAGCCCATTACCAAACCAAAGACATCGCAGTCATCATCAGGAGGTGGTGTAGCTGATTGGTTGCTGTGCTTTGGTACAGCAAGGAGGAAAGTCACACCGTCGCCGTCGACACCATCGTCGTGTTGTGTAAATATCAGATGCGCGGATCCTTGCCCTTCGGAAGACAATTCTTCGAGTTCCTACAACGATTTCAGGTCGCTTTATGTCGATGCACTGGAAGATTTTTATCTCTGCAACAAAAATTTTTATGAGGAATGCAATAAATACATGAGTTGTGGTATAGGGACCGAGACGGCCGAGAGCGCAATGGTCTGATACAGCGCTAAACTTCAACTCAGGAAATCATGCAAATCGGCAGCCCAAAACTTTCTCTTCTAAGTGTTTTACGATAATGCTCGTAAGCTTGAGATGCATCTATAAACGATAATGGAACAGTTTGATAGCTGCAGTAATGTATCATCATGTTCATACCTTCCGATTGCACACCGAAGCTGCGGTATTTGCAATGCATTTCGTACATATTCGTAACGATTGATTGATCATGAAACCGTAACATACTAAGAGCTCGGAAAAGGTGTTAAAATATTGTTATTTGTCGGAAAAACAAGTCAAGGGTGTGTGTAGATTGAGATAACCACAAAACATGATGGCGATATTCTACTCTGCTCTTGAAACAAGGACTGAACTTGTTGAAGAAGACAAAGCTCATGTCGACTGCCTCAAAAATACCAAAGAGATGACTGGTGCTGGTGGACTGAGTTACGACCAATGTTAATGAGGAATAACAAGGTAGATACAGTAACGACTGAAATGGCAGGTTATAGAAAATAGAGTAGTTTGTGATGAAATATTCTCCTCTTCATGAAGTTCTAGACTTGATCGATAGAATCAGGAAGGAAGAGGATGATTACTCTTGGTCAGAATTGTTTCATACCACACAATGTTACCAGGAGAGAAGTTCCATAAGACTGACAACTCCAGATGTATCCCTTTCAATTTTTGAAAGGAAAATTGAGTTGGAATTACAAGTGATTAGATGAAGCTTGCATGATGATTCATGAAAAGCAACATCATGTATTTTGCAGGTTGTTGTTCCTGTTCCACAAGACATTAGCGAAAATTGATTTTGAGATTGATTCATCCGATTCCTTCACGTACGCAGGATAATCTTCCAGACAGCAGCTTCCCGACAGGCCTGTCTGAGTGAGACGAACCGTTAAAGTTTAACGGTAAATTTCATTTTCTACAACGCAACGGATTTTTGGTCGAGAAAAAAACTTGACACACTCTCTTGCAAACTCCAACCGCGATGATTACGGATGCAGTCTAAAAATTGAAAAACATACCGAGTGCCGAATACACAGTAAACGAACATGATTACCGGTACTCCCAGAACTAGAGATAGGACTCAACAAACATCATTGGTTTTGAATTCGTGGAGAGAGAGAGTGGAAGAAGAGGAGGCTGCCGTAAACAAGTGCCTTGCATGGATGGGTAGAGGGAGTGGAATATCGAAATATCAACAATGAATTTCACAGAGGAGGAAGCAAACCCTCTCCTGACCTCTTCTGGTCCTCGAAGGAGAGCGCCCGCTCCGCAGGTGGCACCAATGCAGACGCTGTATTCCAGCAGTACTACAGTAGAAGACTTTTCAAAGAGAAATGACAAGAGACCTCTTGTCAATCGAGTATGTACTTCTTGTACGAGCTGCATTTGTGCCAAACCAGAATTAGATTCCAAAAAAATATACTACGAAGACACCTACAATGACGAGCCGTGGGACTGTACATTTGGCACTAGCAGCCAAGATGGCGTTTGGGTGAACTTTGGAGATCAGGTTGGAACCTGTATGGGCTCTCTGGTGTGGATTCTCATCATATACAGCGTCTTGACAATTTCGCTATTGGCTCATACCCAAAAGCTACCAAACGGTGTCGCAATGTTTCATGGTACGATTTGTGCTCTTGCACTTGCTTGTCACGCAAAAACGAGCTTCACTGATCCTGGCTCGATCCCTCAAGAAGCAGTTCCAAGGGAAGAATTATTTCGAAGGGGAATCACCACGCATGCCATGTGCAGTCATTGTCAAACGTACAAACCTCCACTTTCTCATCATTGTCGAATCTGCAATCGATGCATCAGTCGCATGGACCATCACTGTCCATGGATGAACAATTGTGTTGGAGCCAATAATTTCAGTGAGTGCCAAACTGTTGTTGTCAATTTGAGGCAATATTGTGTTGCAATTAAGCTCACATTTTTCCCCTCCTAAATTGCACTTTGGTTTGGATGAATCCTCAGAGCACTTTATTCTTTTCCTCTGTTATACATGGATTGGTTGTGCATTTGCGTTGATCGTTTTTGCATTGAATTACTTCTTTTGCGACAACGAACAATGCACGTTTGATGTTATCTTGATACAGCTCGTCCGAGTTATGACTGTAATTGCGATCGCTACATTGCTGTTTGTGAGTTCGATGATTATGAATGTAACCTATGGAATCATGACCGGTGTCGGGACAATCGATCGCCTCAAAAAAAAGGCCAACAATACAGCCGGAGAAGGGGAAGAGGAACCACTGAAACTAAAAGACATCTTTGGGATTCAGGGTTATTGGACTTGGGTGCTTCCAATAGACCCGGTATTTGAAGACTACGATTTGGTTTTGGGATATAGTGTTCCGTCTCGTCTCATGAGGGAAAAGCAACGGGAGGGGAAAAACACCGTTTGAGCCGGGATTATTGAATTATGGGGCTTGGATGCTAGATTATAGTACCTTATACAGTTCTGCGTAAAAACGTTTACGTAACGAAAATTCATTTGAAAATGTTCAGGTCTTTCTGGGTCCAAGTCAGAGGGTAGAATTCACGGATGAATTCTGTCGGATACGTTTCCGCTGCTTTTGAAAGACGTTCTTTTCAATGCCTCATTGAAGAGGACTATACGATGGGAATCCATTGGATATTTAGAGTTGACCAATGTTCAATGCAAAAGTGCGTTTGAAATAAAGCGGACGGCATTTTGAAATAACATTTGAAAATCATTCCAAACGGTGACCCTCAATATTTTCTCATATTATCTCATCTTACGAAATCACGTGCTTATAATTTCTTGGCATTGAAAGATCCAACTCTTCAGGAAAACAACCTTGTTCCTGCCTTCAAAGGGCAAATTTTCGGTTTCGAATCGAAACCCCGGCGGCGCCTTGTCCCGCAATAGGTAATGGCAAAACGTGCTGTAGGATCGAAATGGATCTTTTCCACCGGTGCCTTGTTGTTGTTGCTTTTGTTTTCGCATTGCTATCCGCTCTGCATTGAGATTGCGAAAGACACAGCACGGCAAGATCGCAAAGGGTTTGCCCAGCCGCATACTCGTATCGATCACAGCCTCCGTAGCTTCGTCGGGATGCATGCCCGCAATGATCGAACACGTCTCGACGAGATGCTTTATTCTTTGTTTTTCCTCTCCACTTTTCGTGCTTTCATTTGCGTCCTCTTCCCCGGTGAGCTCCGATCCGTTTCCGATCAAGGGTTCGCTGATCACCTGGAAGGGAACCGTCCGTATGTCGCATCGAGGTTCTGGATCCAACAATGTCGAAGGGACACCGAATTTCCATAACTCATTGCCAAGTTCTCCGTTCCCACCAGCAACGTCGAGAACCCCGGAACCTGTCGATAGAAAGTCGATGCCGTAGGTTTGCACTAGCCACTCGGCGAATATGCGGTGGCGTTCTTTTCTGTCGGCACGAGGAATCCGAGAAACACGACTTGTGTTCGTTTCTTCAATATTGTTTTGAGCATCTGTTGTGTGGTGCATAGCACTATAGTTTTCATCGGTATAAGCATGCTTTTGAATGTCGATGATTTCGAAGCATTCCAATAGCAAAGCTCCTTTCATGTTTGCTTTCCTCTCGAGGAGATCTTCGTTTACTACGACCTCGCATACAACAGGTATAGCTCGAGCGAGTTGCACCCAACCCGTTGAATTCTTTCCATCGGTTGCTGGGTTTTTGTCCCTATTCTCCCCCCTGTTACCGACATCGCCGAGCTCTGCAAACTTCTCTCCATGCAAGGTCTTCAGCAACGATAGAACGTTCGATCGAACGTGCAACCAGCATCTTTCGCCCGCTTCTAAAAGCTCTTCTCCCACGTTCCGATTCGTTTGTGATGCATCAATCCGTTCGGCATCCAGTATGATTCCATCGAGAAGTGCGAGTGTTGTCGGGTAGAATTTTGATTGATCCATCAAAATGGTGACCTTGGCAGTGGGTGGATCGCACAGTCGTACGATACCTTTGGTAGAGCGCAGCATCCAGGCCCCGGGAACACTTCGGCATTTTTCTAATACACTGGTTACCGAGTTGGCGTCAACATCGATGCGAAATGTTACCCTGTAATCTGCAATCTCGGTCCAATTGATGCTCTTTTTGTTGTCCCTGCATTCGTTGGCCCATTTTTTCATCAAAGAAGGTATCTGCCCGCTTAACGAACTCAAGTGCACGAGACAACGAGTGCCAATTTGCAGTTCTTGCTGGATAAAGTCGTAGTCGGGGAGAAAGGTGATTGGTTTATCACTTTGCGAAATGTCTGCCGTAGCTGGAATGATGCGTGAATTGCTTTTGTCGAATATTGCTGTTGGATCCCAGACGACTTTCGAATCGCTTTGTGAGTGGTCTTCAGCCACGAGCAACGGAACCGAAGCAACGTCCCCCGCGATTACAGCCAGAGCGTTCGACGGATTGCGGTAAAATTTGCATTTGTTGACTCTCAACTCGAGATCGAAGTACAAGTTCCTCTCTTGTGCATCGAATGCATCTTTCGTCGTGGCCATGGATAGTGAATGAATCGTCGGCAAACAATTTCCCTGTTTGTCGTTTGGAATTTACTTCGGAATGCTTACGATGCGATCTTCATGTACTTTAATACTCGAAGCAGTGCTTTTCAGAAGTCAGTTGGCCATCGATTGGTGCTGGGCAACCACAACAGATTGACTCCGTACGTCTGAGAGTATGGTGCAAGTACAGTTCTCGTTGATTGAAGTGACAAGTATGCTCTCGAAACAAAAACAAAACAAAACAAAACGAAAGAAAAGAAAGGCCTATTGTATTTCGATCATCCAGGTGTCGAAACAGTAACCTTACGATAAGTGAGGATGTCGAAGCCATCACGTCCAGCGGTTAGCTAAGAGTGTCTGAGAAACTGGGGAATGAAAAAAATTGTGATGTTTGAAAACAGGAGCACGACTGAGAATTCACACCAATACGAAGGTAAAAAATACAGTAAATCAAGTCCGGTAATTATTTTTCTAAAAAATTGCACAACGATAAGAATCATACGTGTACGTAAGGCTTACGGTACTTGTGGGAGTAGCCTTACTTGTAATCACGAGTAAGGTTACTTCGTTCTTGTGGGTACGGTAATTAAGTTTCTCGTCTCTCGGAACAATCATGAGAACGATTTCAATAGTTAAAATTCGTCAGTCGATTTTAATTACCGAAAACCGTCGGTAACCCAAAGCAGAAGAAACGTCAAAATGGGAAATGTCCAAGTACCGATGACCTCCAACCCCAAACAGTCGCAGCATCAACTTCATATTTTCGTCTATCCTGCTGGAGCTAGCAGGTAGTCTATTGAGGCACAATTCAATCAGAGTTGAAAATCGACAAAGCTTGAAAGCGGAATAGGATAAGTTCAATCCGTGGATGTTGCTTTCTCTTATCCACCGGTCACCGGGTTCCGCTCGGACATCAGCTTCCCGTGCGGCGGCAACACCAATCGCACGAGCGTGGGTGCACAGGAATTTTTCTGCAAGCAACCGGAGAGCAAAGATCGAAAATCAGTGGCTGCATACAGGTTACGACCGCCGGCGCCATTCCGATATCAATCGGTCGACGGGTCGCTACTTTTTCGCGTTTACCACCTTGGCGTCCGCGGTTTCTATCTTTATCATGGGCAACATGAGGTCGGAGGTCCAACGATTGGAATATGTATCTAGTCAGAAAGAAGAATAAATTATACGGAGTGTCCTTTTTTCAACATGAGAGGGTTTCATTACTGATGTTGCACGCAACGAATTCTATGTTTCCGAATTCCATGTTCCCGCCACTCAGGGTACGTGCGTTTTGGACTCGTGGTTGTCACAAATGATGACACTGGTCTAGAACACCTTGGACACGAAATATCAGAGGATCTTCGAGTAGTCCAATAATACGGTACTTCACACCACACTACGTCTGGCACTGCTGGATGTCTCGGCGAAGCTTTACACCCATCACACACTGATGCTGTGGAATATTCTTCTTTGAATGGAAACTAGGATTTGGGTGATTGTCGCAACGATATGGAATAACCTTTTCAAAAGGAAGAGTTGTATGGTATATTGGTTGGATTATTAATTTTCGTCTGCCTTCGTATCCGCCTCTTCCATTTCGTAAATTAGATGAATGCGTCTGGGTGCTTAATTTACTGGAATGGTTTGTCCTCATCTAGAACATCGACATCAATAACAGAGCCCTTGTCAACTTTGTTGGGTGACGTTGTAGTTGTGGTGGTGGTCGTCGTCGTGGTCGTCGTCGACGAAAATAAATCAAAGAGACTGGCACCTCCCATCTGTGAATCCAGATCATCGAGACTCGTTCTACCGGAGACATTGTTGATTCCAGAATTGTCCTCATTGGCTTGCAAGATAGCTCCGCAGTTGAAACAAATCGATTGAGCCGGACCGAAATCATCGACGACGTTGCTGCCGCTATCTTGGTTTTTCATTACCGTGGCTGGGGCTCCACAATTTGGACATTCTCCTTTCACCGTGTTCAACGACGACCAAACCTGAAAGCCGACTGTGGCCAGGAGGGGCAACACAAATAGCAGCACTAGGAAAGAATTAAATATGCTCAAGACAAATCCACCCAGTGGAGAGACGAAAAATCCAATTACCAACAGTAGCGAAACAGCTCCCTTCGCAATTTCCACGATATCGTTCTTGCCTCCTCCACCACCACCTCCGGGTGGTAGGTTGTACATGGATAAAGTGGTTGTTGAGGACGGACGCAACTTCTGGGATTGGAATTTCATGTTGTAAACTCCTTGGAACGCTGTCGGTTGCAAGATGCCCCTCCGAGTCGATGCCGCCAAACAAAGCGAAGGTGACCCGGCGGGACGGGCACCGCAACCTGGTGTTCTTGATACAGTCGACGACGGGATCGAAAACGCGTTCGTGCGTGATTCAAGAAGCAAGAAGGGAGCTAGGAGCGCGACCGCCGCGAGCAAACTCCGGAAGCTTGTGCGAGGAGTTCTCCCCTTCACTGTTCTCTGTATCGAGGGTCTTGCCATGATGTTATTAGTCTGTCAATGATGGATAATATACGTACCGTATAGTGGCGGAAGAACGAGATCCCGGTATCACGTGTTTGTTTCCTGGTACGATGCGAAACAGTTCGTTCGACTATTTCAGTATCTTGAGTGTTACAGTATTACAGTATCTTGAGGTTTCGTAGAAAGCTGTGTGAGATGTGAATCAGATTGAGATGACAAACGCTTGAGAGAAAACAAGATCGAACCATGGCGCATCATGAGTAACTAATTACTCGTACAAGTGACGACTGTACCGGTATGTACTCGTAACTGACCCGGTCAACGTTGATATGGAATGATTTTCATTCGTTAGCATCCGAGATGCATCAACGAATTCAACAACTTTTAAAAAAAATCAGATTGAAGATGATGGGTGCGTTTCATGCATCACGAGCCGTGTGAGTGAGTCATGAGTGGGTAAGAGTTCAACCGATTCAATGTTTCTATTTCTACCTTTCAAATGTACATATAGTACGTATGATGTATCCATGATTCATTCATTTATTCATGACTTGTAACTGACTCGTGACACTCGGACAAAATGGTCTGCTGCTCACTAATTTTCCAAAATTTGAAGCACGTCTGGAAGAGTGACGTTTTGACTTCACTTCAGGTCCCAATTCACGACTCTCTTGTTGAAACTGCCGGTGAACAGTTAACTTACGAGTACAAATACTGGTAAGGTACCGCATTACTCTCGCGATGGATAAGGTTTACGTATTGGAAGACGATAGAAAAATTAGGAAACAAGACAACCGGTATGGAAGTTACAGCTGTGCTTCTCCTCAGTTGTGTCAGGTCGAAGGTGACAAACCAATCAAGATCCCGGATTTTTCTTCAGAAAAATTATGTGGTGATGTGTGGTTTATCAATGATGTTGTAAAACACTGGCATCCGAACAACGCGGCAGGAACACAATGAAACCTCAAGAAATAACGCACGGTCTATCACACTCAGTGGTTATTGTCCGAACTGAGAGGTTGACAACGACAACATAACCTTACTCAGGACAAAGGTGTGTCGTCCCCCTTCATTGGCATGTTCGTTTGTGTGAAACTTTATCGTTCCAAGTTGCTGCGTTGTATCGAATGTCGAGGTTGACGCGTGTAGTAGCGAATCGTTTTCTTTCCTTCTCCCTTCTCACACGTCGAACTCCGCTCTCTGAACTTTTCTGCTCGCATCTCTCAACGATATTTCCTTGCTTTTGTCCTCTGTCTCCGTCTTGGGGATGTTCCAGATTCTTCGAATCAACTCCGGTTTTGATACAGTTGACAGGCAGGAAACAGAAGTGCGCGTAACGGAAGATGCAGCAACAACCGAAGAATGAAGTAGGTGTAACCACCACAACTGCCAATG
Source organism: Pseudo-nitzschia pungens (assembly GCA_037355855.1). Classification (NCBI taxonomy): domain Eukaryota; phylum Bacillariophyta; class Bacillariophyceae; order Bacillariales; family Bacillariaceae; genus Pseudo-nitzschia; species Pseudo-nitzschia pungens. The sequence continues at coordinate 1,517,575 of CM074760.1, read as the reverse complement.
CCGACAATCCGTCCTCCAACAAATCTTCTGTTTTAGCGAAACGATCATCGAGAATGCAGTACGAGAGTTCTTTTGCCACGTCTTTCGCCTCTGTTCGAAGTCAAAAGCGTCCACCTGGCTTCCTTGTGTCATCTTTGGATTACAGGTCTAGTGGATCTCGTAGTGCAGGTCCTTCCCCAGTTACCACGAAGCCAGGGAGAAATAGCAAGCATTATAGGCAACAGCAACAGCAGGGAAAGTCAGATTCTGAGCAACAGCGATATTATCGATCTGGCCAATCCCAACCAACTCGAGCCCAAGGAAACTTCGGTCCACCCCCACATTCTGTGAAGACTTTGGACGATCTCGAAAACATGTCCGAAGAACAAATTTATAAACTTTTCATGGACGATCCGGAACTGTACGAAACATTCATCAAAACGACCGAAAAGGGGAGTTCACCTGCTGCTGGAAGCAGAAAATCTCGTCGTTCGACCGCTAAGAAACCCTCGAACAACACGAAGACGAGACGAAGCACTACCAAATCAAGGACACTCAAGTCAGAACCTTTTGACAAGGAAGTTCCGTATTTTCAATGGTTGTTCGTTTTGATGTTGATCGGTATTTTTATCTACCAATGCCGCAAGATGTTCAGTGTTCCTCCGACCACGAAGGAAAGAAATAATGTCACCACGAAAAAGGGCAAAGGAGGAAAACAGAAAATGAAAAAAGTGGGGAAGTCCGAGAAAAAAAGAGTTTCGAAAACGAAGGACGTGTCTCGAGATAAACTGCAGTCTAGCCTTACCTTGGAGAAGAAGAAAGATACCGGTAACAAAAACAAATCTGTTGGCAAATTGTCGTCAAAAAACAAAAAGAAGAAAGCATCGAAATCGAAGTCAAAAGCGATTGATAAGGACAGGGTGGACAAAATCCAACCGACGAAAGAGAGTCAAGACCAAAAGCCTGACATAGAGTCAGGAGGATCAGCTTCCAAAGACAACGAACCACAAATCCCCAGTCAGATTGATTCCGTCGTACTTCCTTACGCCACAATCATTACATCGACGGACGATGAAAATGATCAGGATTGGCAAACAGTTACCAAATCTTCACGAGGTGCCAAAAAAGAGAAGATGCCGGCTAGCAGAACTTTCCCAGACGTGGTTGAAGAGGAGAGAGTAATCCCCGAGGCTGCTATAGAAAGCACCGAAGATGGTGCTGAGAACTCGACAGATTCAAATAAGAATCAGCAAGATCTGGACGAAAAAGGTTCCGATGACGAGTCTGGTTTTGCTATGAAGAAGAAGACAGCTGGCCCTTCATCGAAAGATAGAAAGAGCGAAGTTGTTGAATCAAACACCGTAGGAAAGGCTGACGAATCCAATTCTAGTATCACGAAGGACGAGAAGGTGTCTGAAGTAACGTCAAGCGAGAAATCTGTTTCTACCAACAAGGGGGAATCTGGAGCAACAACCGAAGATGATGCAGCACTTGCGTTGCAACTACACAAAGAAGAAATTAACCTTGCAAGGGCTGCGGTTGGTAACCCTCAAGAAGAAGAATGGGAAGAAGTACAAGTAAGAAGAAAAAGGGTCTAACAAATATAGATCGAGGTAAAAAAGGACACCAAGCACAAATTCTCGACTGACTATTTATTGCTCTCAGTTTACGTCCATAGTTTGAAAATGACTGATTACGTGTGATCCCAAACAAAATATCTTGCCCAAAAACTTTCAATATCCAAATACTTAGGTGAAGTCGATGTTCTGTCACTAGACACTCTATTTGATCGACTCGGAAAGATCGCTCTCTTCCGTTGCATCTGAGGGTACTGCCTGACGGTTCATACACTGGCGAGCGATCTCTGTTAATCCAGGGCTGTAGCTTTTTCTTTCTGACTCGTGTTCGCTTACTTTATTTTCGACTCGAATGACTTTTCGTTCTATTAGTTTGGTTTCAAGCGCGTCTGTATCGTGGAGGCTCCAATCTTCCTTTTCTGGCTTCCGCCTCCTTCCTCCCTCAAGGCCGAGCAGTTCTTTTGCTCTTCTTGTTTTGTCTTTGAGCTGCCACTTTGTCTCTGTTTCGATTTGTCCAAGCATTCTACCTCGTGTAAATGCCGAAGAGCCTTGTTGATCAAGCGCGTTGCTAATGATTCTGTTTTTGACGGTTGAACGCATTGCTATAAGAGCTTCCTCGAGTGAGGCCTGTGTATTCCCTCCCCATTGCCTAGGGTCATGGACCACAAACAAAGGAACATTTGCTTTCTTACACAATTTCTGTAGGAGTCGAAGCGAGCTTGGAACTAGCTGCTAAGGCTGCTCCATTAGCAATTACAGCGTGTGGCTTGTTACAAGCTCTCACATTTGATTGGTTTCTCCCATCTATCCCTTCGGGATTACTTCGTGCGAACGTGAAGGGCATGAAGAAATCCCAAATACTGTGCACGGTTGGGACGGTAGATTTGTAGTGATTGCCAAAAAGCAACCGTTCGTATCTGGATGATTTCTCTACGGGGGCATCAAATTCGATAAGCCCATTTATCCGCAAACGAAACTCCTCCATCCAGGCATATTGATTCCATGGTGCTTCCATTTCGTCTAACGTCTCCTTGTCGATGGGCAATAACCCTTCATCGACCTCGTCAATTTCATCGTCAGCGTCTTTTGCACTTTTCGTCGAGGAATCGTAATATTTTCCAGGATCGTATGTGTAATTTCCAAAACTCTGTTTTTTCCGGACCTTGAATCGATTCAAATTTGAAACCGACGCCTCTAGTAATTCAACGCCAATGTGTTGCTGCGATTGGGGGCTTGAGCAGTGCACGATAGATCTTGCTAAAGACTTCTGAATGATTTCGAGTTTTTCTTTTTTCTCGTTCGATGTTTTTCCCCCCTTGTCGTCTCCCACCGCGTTAACCAATTTCGGTGAGGCAACATCGTCCATGAAAACTTTGTCGTGAGATAGTACACATTCCCCCGTAAATGCTTTTGTTCTCATTTCGGGAACGTCAATGGCAAGAACTCTGAATGTAGAAGGTATTCCATCTTTTGCATTCGACAAATACTTCTTCTGATGGATCCGATCCATGAGATGGCTTTCGATGCGAAAGGCATGTTCGCTGTCTTCGCCGGCATCGTTCTTCACCTTACGACGTGCTTCGCACCGCGTTGTTTTCTCATACCAAAATGCTCCAGCTGTTGTCGTAACAGCACCCGCAATGATCGCTGCGGATGAACCGCAGTTGACGCCCTTTGACGAGCACAGGAGATGATTCATTCTTAATTCCTTGTCTGTGTTTGAGTCGAGCGAAATGAGACTCTGATGTTCGAAATTCGTGCTGTCACTAAATAATTTGAACGGTATTTTTTCGCACCGTTCGAAATTTTAATCATTGTTTTCCGTTTTTTAACGATGTGTGACACGTACCATACGTGCATACTCGTAAGTTACCGGTAACCTTACTCCTACTCGTACTCTTACCGGTACTGAAAACGGAATCCGGCCGGTACGATGTTCTACCGGTAATCTTCTGTGGTATGGGTATTGAGTATCGAATGCCCCAGTCACGAGTCATTCCGTTTCAAGAGTCCGTATGCACTCTGCTCAGAGTAATCTTACCTGTAACCTTACTGTTTTGTATGGTGTTTCATGTGCCTGACGAGAACTGGTCTAGTGCTACTGATAGTTCTCGAACGCTGACATCATGCTCTGTCCTCTCATTCCTCTTCGTCGTTACGGTGGTGTGAACACAGGGGTGTACACAAAGGGTTCTCGGTGAAAACAAGAGAGTGACGGATAGGAAGATGAAATGATTTCCCGAAAACAAATTCATCTAGTGCACCTATGATACAGAAAAAAATGAAAATAGGTTGAATTCTATATTTTGTTTTACAAGGCCGTCTGTGATGTGGAAATTTGCCAAAAATTCTTGGTTCAAGTTCTTCCGCATGGTAGGAGTTGTTGTTTCGATGATGTGTGAAAGGGGTATGCCTTGCCCAGTCGTGAAAATTGAGATGGGATATCATATTGTTGGTGGTACGGGGTGATCTGTTCTTGTTCTTGTCTACTCCGTATGATTGTTGGAAAGTCGATGGGTTCGCTCATGGCCCAAGAAACTTGTTTCGCCTCTCGATGTGAGTGCATGCTTGTGAAATTACTTCGTTGGGAACGGTGAAAGTCCGTGCTTATTTCTTTCTCGTGACAACGGCATGCGTTAGGCGTACCAAGGCATCGCGTGCCTCTGTTTGTGGTAATCGCATTAAGGCATCAATAGCTCTCTGTGTTGGTAGCGTGGAGACAAGAAAATGAGTTAGAAATGTTCAGCAAGAAAGTAGAGTCAACAAAATCCCAAAAAGCTTACCTGTGCGTGGAAATTTGCAAGCGCCTTCGCCTTGTCCATAGCGACTTCACTGCTGTAGAGGGCTTCGAGAGCTTTCTCCTTGTCGCCCTTCTTCTTAAACCGTCTCATGACCAGAGGTCTGAGTTCGGGGAATTCTTGGGCTGCGTATAAAATAGGTGCTGTGCTCAGACCGAGATCCATATCCGCGAGAGCTGGCTTTCCGAGAACACTGGCTGCGGCTGTGAAGTCAAGAATGTCGTCTTGGAGTTGGTATGCGAGACCCATGTGGAACCCGAATTCTTCGCACGCGGTCGCAACGGTGGATCCGTAGGCGTGACCTCCTAGAAGAGCGGTAGATCGGCACGCATAACAAATCAGAGAGGCGGTCTTGTAGTACGACTTGCGGAGATAGGATTCCATCTCGAGCAGCGACTCGGGTGGGGCCTTCAATTGCATGATCTCACCGGCAACGAGTGATTCGAGCGCGGTGGCCATGATTTGGACGACAGCGGTGTTTTCGAGCCGGGCAAGCAAAACAGAAGCTCGTGCAAGGAGATAATCTCCAGCAAGGACGGCAACCTTGTTGGAATAGAGTTTGTGAACAGCTTCTCCTCCTCGTCGGGTGTCGGCTTCGTCCAAGACATCGTCGTGGATCAGGGAAGCAACGTGAATCATTTCCACAATTTGTCCGAGTTGGGCTTGCTTTCTCCATGCGTCGCTTCCCTTGTGATTTTCGGGAGTGATGACGCCCCCGTCGACACTGATTTTCGATGCACCGCTCCATTGCCACGCGGCAGCTCCTCCAATCTTTTCAAACACTTCCTTTTCTTCTTTTCCAAGATCTACGGAATGCGCAGCGGTGGAACTATCGGAGTCCATGTGCTCCGGTGTCGCTGCGGCGACCGCCTTTGCCATCAATTGAACAATGGTCGGACGGAACCGTTTTCCGTGTCGTTTTTCGAAGAAGTGTTTGGCTGCCATGGAAAGAATTGGCTGGTCCGTCGACACGAGCTCTTTGATCGAGTCGGAAAAGGGTTGCAACTCTTTCTCGACCATTTTAAACGGATCGGGAAGAGTTTCTATTTTCCTTTTTCCACCGCATCCCTTAAACATGGAGAGCTGTACACCTTCCAGCTCGTCGATTTCCCCCTTACCCTTTAACACCGAACCGTCTCTCATGGCATTCCCGCTGGTTGTAACGGGCGCCTCTCCGCCTTCGTCTTCGGAGAGCATTTGAAACAAGTCGTAACTTGGCGTCAACTTCATTGTTGTGTCGGAGTGACTCAATGCCTCCGCCTCGGCTGATACGACGACCGGATTCGGTCGGAATTTGGTTTTCTTTTGGTCTTCTACGGCCGACATCGTAACCGATAATGACGACGACGACGAAGCGTTCGAAACATAGTGTCGGCTTTTCAGAGGCATCGAGTTGTGAATCAATGCATCGGCAGATCCCATTAACATAACACCGGTGACAAAGCCGAGACAACGGCGTGCGCGGGATTTCGAACTATTTTGTGTACAGTCCATTGTTGTGATATTCTAGTTGTAAACTTTTCCAAAAGATTTTCTACAAAACTATTCTCACAACGAGTTGCGTTCACCGTGGGAGAGGAAAAGAGGTAGAAATGATAATGATTGTCGTCAGCACCGAGGTCAAGCGAAGCAAGGATCTCAATCAATGCTAGAGCGGCCGGCTGTTGGCTCACCTGTTGGTTTCGTTGTTGTGTCGTGATACCAGAGGGTTTGGTATTGAGATTGCAGCTTATGGGATTCAAGTGAGAATCACTTGGTCGTCACGATAGGCGTTTGTTGTCGTCCTTTCAATAGAAACAATCGAGAGGAACGGTGGATATGGTTAATAGCACCTTCACAAAATTCTCTTTCTCGTCCTCCAGAGGGATAGAAATAGGTAGTTAGTAACTGATACTGAAGGGTAGTGTCAGGGAACCGAGGACTACTCAAAACACCGTCAGCAACAGCAGATGATTTCTTGGATTCAATAAGTAAACAAGGGTGTTCCTTGATCGACGAGATGTACGGCACCTGCGCACTGTGTTCCGGATGACGATGGCAATGAGTTGGAGGAAGAATTGTCGTGTTTTGATGAGGGACCGACGCATGCGTGTATGTCGCAAATCAATCAAAGATCACTCTCGAAAGTCTGGCCTTCAACCGTTTTCGAGAATCACCGCGTTCTTCTCATAAAATAATAAACACCGCGTGTTTTCTTTCTTGCTGACTATTTTCAAAGAAAATTCGAAAAAAAGCATCATCCATGCTTCGACGACGCATTGGCAGCAAGCGATGTTGTGTGTTCAGATGGGTTGTTCTTATTCACACAACAGGAGAAAGAACAAAAAACAGATGGTTTTTAATCGTATTGTGCAACACACTAAGAAAACAATGATCTGGTAGATTGATTGATCATCCTTGGCAGACCTTGCCTCCTCGTTCGCGTGCGATACAGGAGTCATGCTTCATCTACTGAATGCTGGCAACCAACTCAGGTTGATCGAACGGCGGTAGTTTTCATTCCCAGTTGGATGCGGGAACGAACGACTCCTCTATCACATGTTTGTTCGAACTTTTCTTGGCACGTCGCCATTGATAGCTCGTCATCGCAGAAAACGATGAGACTACGTGGGTAGTAATAGCTAGTTGCTGTACCGGTTTGGGAACTTCATACCAAAAAATAATGATTGTTAGAAAGAATGCTTTGACTGTCGTAACGGATTCGATTGGACGTTAACTGGCATGGTTCCTCCATCGAGGACTACCAAAACTATTTGAAATAAGAACTGATCATTCGTAACGCTTTACGTTCTCAAAGATACTATTCCTTGACATCTACCGTAGGTAGCCAACACCCAGATATTCCTCGAACGCAGTTATGAAAATTTCTAAACAATAGGTAGTGGTATCAATTTGTTATAGCTCCTTCGTCTATGCTATATCTGTTAGCCCAAAGTTTGATTGAACGGATGGGAGGAACACGATGTAGGTCTGTCGAGTGTGTTGTGTTCGATAGTCCTTGTCTGGTTGAAAGGGAAATCTGAGTACGAGTACTCGTATGTGCTACACTTTGCCTACAGCCCTGGTGTCGAATATTCATACAATAAGAGGTAAGGTTACGAAGTACTTCGTACTACGTACTAAGGATTTCAATTCTTTTCTTTCCTGAAGCGAATTGATGTCGAGGTGTTCTTGTAATGACCATGGCTTTTTCCGAGATTTTTTGATGACTGAGAAAAACACTACATTGCCGGTGCGCACTTTGGTCACTTGTCCATTACAAGGACGGGCCATAAAAGAAGTATTTATAGAAAGTGCTGGGCTTGGCAACCACAAGATCTTACCGAATACCGTACCGTACGCAGCAACCATTCACTAATAGAAACAAAATCAACAAATTACTACAAGTAATTTAAGCTAAGATTAATTACTGTTATCATCTGTACATAATCCTACATCATCGAAGAAATATCATTACGAAGTGTTTTTTAAAAAAATGAAAAGTAAGGTTACGTCACTTACTTAAATCCGTACGTACGTTCGAGTAGGTTTCTTTGTCACAACGCAGAATTCAGATTGTTTTTGCGTTCATACAAAGGCTCTACTTGTGAATACTGTACTACAAAATTCTTATCAGCTGTCCCCCGGTTCTACATCCCCAAGTACTAATTCCTACGGAAACCGGGGGACAGCTGATAGGAATTCCGTAGTACTGTATTTGAACACTCCGTTGCAATTCCAACCTGCTTTTTTTAAAAAATAAGATATCCATACGAAAGATACCTTTTTTCTTGAAAAAAAATTTACAGTAAGGTTACGTATTTCAGATCGTGGAATCCTCCGATGTTTGCAACGTGTACCGTAATGCTAGTAGAAGAAAATAATCAAGTAATACCGGTACCTTATCTCGTGCATATTGTATCGTAAATTACCAGGAACTGCTATCATACCAACAAAATACCATGCATAGAAACCTGAAGCACAACATGAAAGTAGTCTATTACTGCACACGAGCATTCAAACATCATCATACCGCATCTGATTCCACAGCCACTGCTTAGAAAAACCTGTTTGATGAAAGAATTTGATGTTGCACAGTTCTACCACCATCTTGCTTGTTTAGTATTACTAGTACTAGTAATGGGAACATTCTTAGTAGGAGTACTAATCAAACTAGTACTAGTTCAAATCCTCATAGAATTAATAGTATTACTAGTACTACTACTATACTACTAGTAATAGTATTACTACTACTAGTTATTCTAGTAGGACGTCATTTTTGTGAAACCAACTTGAAAGTGAGCGTGAAAGACTATTTAGCTCAAATCAACAACATATTTTTGCGAATGCTAATTCACAATACCTGAGCAAACCTGTCATTGTAACAAAAGCGTTCAAAGCAACATCGCTCCAGCAGATCTTTCAACAGCACGGATGGCAGGAAAACTGATTTCTTTCGGCACGATATTTTTAGCACGGGACATTGTCATTCGGGAATTACTCGTAAGGTTTTACCCGGGTTCGTAAATCTTACCGTCGTGTAATTTTGAATCGTGGTGAGTGCCGGTGGTGGTAAACTTGCGCTGGTGTCGAATTAGGAATGAAAATTCGTGACGTCCGACCGATGGAACACAGTTACTCCCCGTAGAAACAGTTCTATTTATGGGTAAGTTCTTCTCTTGGTCGCAAAACGTGAAAGAAATGAGTTAGATTCATCTCATTCCTTCGACCACGTCTCGCCCACCTGTGTCGTGTCACAGAAAAATACGACGATCGTCGGCGTCTTCTCAAAAATTACGTACACCCGTTTTTGCGTGCGAGTACAGGTACCGGTATGCTTTCTGAACAAGGGCATCACCGGTCGTCACTGTCGAGTGATTACAGCTTGCGAGTACGGATGTCTATCGCCCTAGCCAGAACTGTGTACCATACTCCACAAATCCAAAATCCTTCGCCTTCTGAAATCAAAGTCATCGGCACGGAAAAACGCGACTTCATCGGACACAACTTTTATGAAGAGTCCAATCCAATTACCAGGTACCGTGGACAGTGAGAATTCCGTCCTTCGTATATTGTTGTCCGTTCGTGCATCGATAGGCCCGGCGATATAGCTACCAAGTGAGGCATCGAAGTTTTCTAGCCGCATTCTTGAAAGAAATCGAAACTGTCAGCTCAACACGACGAAAGCGGCGTACAACAACTTTTCTCATCATGTCGGCAAAGAAGGAGTGTCCGCGTGAGAAAAAGCGAAGTCGGATCCGGCAAGAATTGCATCGAATGAGTGACAGGGAATTCCGTAGACGATGTGCAGATCATATCAGAGCCATTCGGTATCTTCGACTCCGAAATCAAGAGCTGCAATTCTTGCACGCGTTTTTGCGCATGCAAAGACTCGTGACGGAGCGCTCGGCACGATTATTAGCGAAATCGGATAGTAACGCCGTCGGTGAAAGCAAAGCGAAGATGGAACCAAAAGACTGATAAAGTCGAAGGCATCACACGCCAAAGATAGTCTCATCTCATCGCACCGCATCGCATCGCAACGCAACAAACAATAATGATTCACACGCTCTTGTATACACCCATTGCCTCTCATGACTTTGAGGAAGACTGTTTTCGTGGAACACGCAAGATAAATCATATTCAATACCACTTGGGGACTCTTTCGGTTGACGCCACCCGTTCACCCGCAATAGACGTAACAACTACACATAATGTCGAGATAGAACTATTATAACTATCACCGCGGCCTACAGCTTCTAATGATCTCTAGAAATACTAGTACATATCGATTTAGCAGAAAATTAATTTCGAGGGATGACTTTGGACTTTAAGCGCGCTTCGAATTTGGGGTATCGAACATGGAATCCCAATGCCTTTCCAGGTCTTCTCCTTCTTTTTGTTTGCCATCCTTCTTCGCTTCCTTCGGTGTTTGGGGTGGCCTGTTTCCGGCGCTTCCCTCGTCCTCGACGTACCTCCCACTTCTGTTTTGGAAGTAAATTGGCGTGTATCCCAGTGTGCCATCGAACCGATTCTTCTTCACATCGAGGTATTTGCGACGATTGGCGTCATTTTGGATGATGATCACCGTGTCGGCCTCTTGGGTTGCTTTTGCGGAACCAAAAAAGCTCGAAATGGACAATTTAGAGGTTTCGTCTTCCTTTCTTGGATGGACCACCAATGTCACGTGTACCTGGCGATGGACGACGACAACCGAGGCAAGGATTTTGTAAGCGGGCCGATGCGTGTACCACGCAGCGGTCGATTCGGGATGCATAACGTCGGATGAAAAAGCTCGCGACGGGGTCTACTTACATTGTGCTCTGTTGCAAACTTTCGGAATTTTTCAATTGCAATGTCTTGCACTTCGAACTTATCCCAGGCCGTCTTTTGCTTGTGCCTCGTGATCATGAACTGCATGTTGTCCTGTTGGAAGAAAGAGCAAACAAACCAAGTGAAAATCATCATCGTGAGTCTATCGTACCATTTGGTAGTGTCAAGAATGCAATTCATGCCATCAATATCCGCAGCTACCGCCCACCCATCGGCAATGGCTGCCACATACCAGAATAATGTGCTCCACGTCGTTCACGTATACTGCATATTCCATGGCGTCCAGTACTTCGTCGACGTCGGATCCCCCGTGAAACTTCATGAAATAAAGGGAAAGGTTTTCGAACCGGTCTGCGAGCGCCTCAAACTTTTCCCTTGCGTTGGCGTCGGTGCTGATCGGCAGCGAATCCCTCGAGAACTGCTTGAGGAGCTTGTGGAGTAACCGCGTGTTTTTGATCTCAAAACTTCCCCAGAGGACGTTCTCGCCCTGCTCTGCCATGTCCAGGGACACCTGGCCCAAAAATGTCGTCTGGGGATAAAAAGTGTAGAAAACAAAAAGAAACAGCTTTTTGGGTGCTTGCGATGCAATGAATTCCATCCATCGTTCAATGTCCGCACCCGTTTCTGTGCATAGCTAGAGAGTGCCAGCGATTCGACGCAGCATGGACACACCCAAAAAAAATGCACACAACAACAGATTGAAAAACAAACGGACAACCAATCAGCTCCAACGCACCTTCCCACATCCCGTTGGGCCTGTCAGGACGGTCATTTCTCCCCTGCGAAAGCCTTTGATGAGCTGGGTGAACTTGGGCAGGCTCGTTACCGGGGTGCCCGAGTAGAGCTCCGGTTCCAAAAGTTCCTTGAGGACGTCGTTTCGCAGGTCTCCAAAGGTGACGATCCGATCGTGGGGCATCAGCTTCGCCTGGTCGATGCACCTGGCCATGTCCACGGTTCCCTTGAGCAAGGCATCGTTGGCGTCCTTGGCGTCCGGGCAGTCCACCAGGTAGGTCCGGTTGATCCCCAGCTTCTTGGCAAACTTCTCGGCTCCCTCCTTCCCGGGTTCGTCCGCGTCCATCCACAGGACGATCCTGTCGAATCGTTCCAGGAGGGGCAGGACCTGCAGCGGGAGGCTCCTGCAGCCGTTGGGGAGGCTGACGGCCGGCAATCCGGTGGCCTGGTGGACCGCCATGGCGTCGTACTCGCCCTCCGTCAGGACGATGGAGGTGCAGTCGGCCGGGACGGTGTGGAGGCCAAAGAGGCCCCAACCACCACCCGGGGGATCGAGGCGCTGCCACGACTTGCGCTCGAGGGCCCGGGCCTTGATCCGACGGGTCACGAAGGGTCCGGTAGGGGCAGCGCTGGTGGAACTCGCGTCGGTATTCGCATCGGCATCCCATTTTGTCGTCTCCGAGGAGGCGCCGGGTTCGGTCGCGGATCGGGGTTCGGCTTCGGCGCTTCCGCCCGGAGATTGGGAGGGGGTTCCGAGCTCAAAGACGGCGCCCCGCAGTGCTTCCTGTATCTGGACGTCGCTCTCGCGCATGATCCAGGGAAAGGTGACGCACTCGGCCTCCTGGTATCCCCCTCCCTCGGACGGGAAACGGTAGGCCGCTCGTCCAACGCCGTACTTTCGGAGCGTCTTGGGAGTCAGGCCCCGGACCTCCGTGAGGTACCGGAGTGCGTCGTTGGTCGCGACGGAGTGTTTCGATTCGTCCTGGCCTGGCTGTTGGCTGCCGGAAGGCTCCTGAACAGTGCTGTTGCTTTTATCGTTCTCTTTGTTCTGGTTGGGTTGGATGTCATCCAGCAATCGTGACGAGTACAAGCCCGACAGGCGGGTAGGGGGCATCGGCAGACAGGGTGCCGCACCACCCGTGGCATCGTAGTCCGACCGTTGGTAGGTACCCTGTCGTTGCGCATTGTGTTCGTTTTGGTAACTCTTGTAGTGCTGTGATTGTGGTTGTGGTTGTCGACCGTGTGGGTCGTGGTCCCATCCGTCCCCGTCGTTCCTTCCCATCCCGCCTCCCGTGCACCGATACGTTTCTCTGTTGTATCGGTTACCCCCCGCAGCATTACCGCTGCCGGCAGACATGCCCCGCCCCATGTGAAATCCTCCAAACCGGGCTTTGAGATCGTACCAGGATCCCCCCGTCCCGCATCGGTGGCAGAAAAAGGCCCCGCCACCGATCTGGATGTGCAACTTGTAGAGGTTGGTGTGATCGTTGCGGGTGGGTTTGGTGCAAAAGGGACACTCCCTCAGGATCACATGGGTGCGAGTGGTCTTGGCGCCCTCGATCAGGGCGTTTCCGTTGTGCTTGGCGCAATAGTCGAGAATTTCCTCCGACGAAACGTTGATGGACTGGTTGTGCTTGCTGACAAAGGCGGGGGATGTGCGGTGTTGCGGCGACGAGCCGTAGCAACGCCGCAAGGTTCGGGCAGGGGAATGCGGCAGGACGGAGCTTTCGTCGTGGGAAGTTGGAGTGGCTGCTGCAGATGACGATTCTGTTGCTGCGCTCGGAGAGGAGTGGACCCGGGCCGAGATTCGAGGCCCGATCGTGGAAGCGGCGGACAGCACGAGGCGCCGCCGTACTTTCCAACGAAGACCAGGGGATCGGGCAACCGCGACGAAGATTGCGATTGCGATTGCGACGAAAGCGCCATTGCCGAACGCATTTGGGAGCTCGACGATGTGGAACAAGACGACGACGAGGAAGAAACGGGATGCTTTCGCACCCTTCTCGCGTTGCTGGTGGTGGTGAGGAAGAGGGATCGCAACATTTTCGAAATTGGAAGAAGAGTTGATTTGTTCTGTTCTGTTTTGTTCTATTCTTGAATATAGGAAGGGATGAAATTGGAACTTGTTCTTGCGGTGATTGCAGCACAAGGGTACGTATCTCACTGTTCACTTTATGCACCGGTAGGGGAATTATTTTCGATATGCAACAACGACCAACAACGACCGGGGTTGTCGATGGGCAGATGGATATACCGACCAAGGAAAAAAATCACGAAAGATGTATCTCGGCGCGCCTTTTCTACACGAGAAGTCCATGCTTGACACCCAATCCAACAAATAAAGTGCGCGAATACCTTCACAGCAGTAGTACCTTACATCACGTACAGTAACTTACGTTTTGTAGAGGGAAACTCATTCGCGCAAGCAGCAATGACGAGCAAAACTTTGGCAATTTTTTTGGCGCGTTTCCGTCGAGTTCGTCCGGCGTCCGCATCGATGTTGTTCGGGACCGTAGCACCTCTGCGTTAAGGTTTACTACCGTATTGCATTTGATGTCCTTCACCTCTCTAGAAGATCACCATCCATTGTTTTGAGAGAGAATACTACTAATAGTTCCAGGGTTCTTCTAAAAGACTTGTTTTCCCCGTTGGATTCATGATGTTTGTTCTCGTTTTGGGACAGTATTTTGATTTTACACCAACAAAAAAGTTTCATGGAATATCTCTCATTCCACTAGATGAATTTAGTTCTGGATTTTCTGACATGTTAGCTACTAGTACTGCTAGTAATACTAGTAGTCACGATGTGAGCAACTGGTGGAAGAGTCCCCTCCAGCCCACACCCAAACTGAATCACTCACTATCCAATGGTTGGGGTGCAACAGTTCGTGTGAAGTAGAGTAATGAAATAGTTGCATGTCCCGTACTTTTTCGATTACTAATTAACCTAACTCTTCCAACTCTATCTTCGTTGATCATCGTTGAGGAGGAGTTGTACTAGAAATGCCATACTGCTGAGACTACTGTGATACTGAAAGGCAAATTTGAGCGGAGTTTATTACGTTGTTCGAATTCATCGAATTGCGACCAATTCGGCACTACCATATTTCGATTTAGGGTTTTCCCAGGCAACAATCCTCGCGTATGACTCGCAAGTTGGAAAGTAAAAATTTTCGATATCATTTCGACTCGATCCTTTCCAACCCTGAGGATATACTTTAGCAGATGTTGCCAGGTATTGTAATCTCGGAAGGAACCGAACTCGACCAAGCTGGCTTCACAACATAATACATTTGGGAAACTCTGCTCCCTGATTTATAAAAGTGGTGAAACACGGCCCCGGTATTGAATGGCACGAAAAATGGGCATCCATTCGGAACGTCGAGAGGAAGAGCATCGGGTCGGCAAAACGAGCTTTTCGTCGCCTCATTTCTTCGCTCTTTTTCGATCGGGGGCTGGTTCTTGCGTCAACCGAGGATTGGACAACTGATGCCTCAGCCCGGATCGGAGACCCGAGGGTCTTCTCGAACTCGCCAATCGTGGTTGATCGTGATGGTCGCCATCGGTTTCTACCCTGCGCTCGACGGTTCCGTCCGCCTTTCGAACGACCGTTTCTCTCACGGTTTGGCGTCGACCGTTCACGATTCGCGTCGTCGTTGATGTTGACGTCGACACACCATTGCCCCCCAACCCGGAGGTCGAAGATGACATCGTAAAGGACGATGTAGTCGTGCCTCCATTCATTCCACCTCCATTCATCATCGCAAACGGGTCACCTCCGAAGCCACCAAAAAGCGAATTGCTGTGGCTCTGAGCTCTCATTGGATTGCCCATGCCTCCACCGAAGAAGGGATCGTCGAATGGTGATCCTCCTCCTGGTCCCATCATACCTCCACCCATGAACGGAAAAGGCGAGGCACCGAAGGGGCTCCTCTGGGAATGTGACCCGGGAAAACCGTTGTGGAACGCACCCATGCCTCCACCATTGTGACGACCGAATTCCTCCTGGAATACTCTGTTGAAAATCTCAAAGGGGTCGTGGAAATGAAAACCATCGCCGCCGCCGCCGCCGCCAAACGAAAAGAAATCGTGTGCTGCCGACGTGCGCCGGCGACTGTTGCTGGTGCCGTAACCATTGTCGCCACTTCGACCCCTGTTGTCGTATTCTTGCCTCTTTTGCTTGTCACTGAGGATCTCGTACGCGTTCGATATCTTGGCAAAAATCTCGGACGCCTCTTTCCGACTCGCTTCGGTGGTTTGTTTGTCCGGGTGGTGCTTCAACGCTAGGGGCGCAACGGGAGAGGCAGACATGGCATCCACACCGGGAAGAAAGGCGGAGAGAGAAGGATTGGGAGCGTTCGAGGAAAAAGGACAAAGTCAGCACAGTGTTTTCAATGCAGATAATCGATACCCACTAGCCATCACATCAAAGCTTCCGGTTCCCGCCAAAATTTCGGTTTCCATCATCATTCGCGTCGTCCTCGTCCTCGTCTCTCGGTGCAAGCAGTCCCGATTGAATCGCATGCGGAGTGCTCCAAAAATGCAGCAGCACGATGCTACTATCGCACCTCTGAGAGGACAGTTGATGCGTGCATACAATAAGGTTACTGTATAAGACATTTCTTTACCCACCTAATTTTCGGTATGCCTTCTTGATTTCGCTCTCGGTCGCATCCTTCGCAACACCGAGGACCTCGTAGGCATCGTCTCCAGCCTCCATTGTACGTATTACTATTACGATGAGTCGTATTCGTATTCAGGTTCCACTGCGTCTCACAATGAAATCACAATCTCGTTGATCGGTTTGGAAGGCCTTCCTTTCGGCGTTGGTGACAACTGTACCCGTGTCGACATCAAGAATCCCATTCACAACACAAGCAGGTAGGTAAAGATACCTGGAAGCGGGACAACAAGAAACGAGAATTTGCTTTTGAGCCAAAAAAGAGACCGTGACTTCAGAATTTACTGTTTCTATGCGTTTCAGCAGCACCTGGGCAGTTTCGAATTTCTTCGAACAGATGTGCTTTCGTATCAACCACTAGCGAGATCTTCCGCATCGCAGATGGCACTCCGATACATGAAGTTACCGGTAAGTAATTTATTACTACGTGGTACTTCAGGTACCGGTACTACAAAATTTCTAGGAATTCCGTAGTAAGGTTTTACCTGGTGACCTTACCCCCGTGCAACTTCGAACCTACCGCGTGCGCACATGCACGGCCCGTACTTGTAACCTACGATCACCGTACGGTAACCTTACATAATCATAATGGCTGGTATTCTCTGTCGAAAAAATAAAAATGCAGCAAGGTTACTTGTACGGTGGTACACGTAGTACGAAGTAAAACGTAGCTATGACTTGTAAAGTACATACCTACACAGAGTACATACAGTAATTACTACAAGATCAACTTTCGAGCTTAGTTCAACGGCGATTTAGTCTTACTACAAAATTCTTATCAGCTGTCCCCCGGTTCTACGTCCCCGACTACTAATTTCTACTGAAACCCGGGGACAGCTGATAGGAATTCTGTAGTAGCTCCATTATGTCGTTGGTATCTTACCGTAACTTATTCGTACCATACGGTACGGGACAGGAAGTAAGTTACCGGTATGCACGAATTGAAATCTAAACCCGAACCCTGAACCCCCTAGAGGGACCCGAACAGGCACTTATAAAATTTTGGTGTTGACGGTGGTAAGATTACGAGTAATTGTACACGTACATGCACGTAGGTACATGTACCGGGAACCTGGGACTACCAGTCACCGTTCGTAGTACGAGTAGCCTTACGAGTACTCGTACTCGTACCAAAAACATGTTCAATGTCTCCATCTGACACCATTCCGAGCTTGACATCCGATGGCATGGATGGCATGGATGGCATGAATGGCATGGATGGCATAAATGGCATGGATGGCATGGGTGTACCGTACCGTACAGTGCAGGTACTGAATTGTAGGAATAACAGAAAGATTACGTACTGATATGAATATGGATACCAAGATGGATGTTGCATCAATATCCAAACTTTCGAGTTCGGTGTCAACTTTCCGCTATTACTGATAGTACGCTACCCGGTACCGGTATCTTCAGATGAATTGCAAAACAATCGGTGCAAATAAAAACACGCAACCT
Organism: Pseudo-nitzschia pungens; assembly: GCA_037355855.1. Lineage (NCBI taxonomy): Eukaryota > Bacillariophyta > Bacillariophyceae > Bacillariales > Bacillariaceae > Pseudo-nitzschia > Pseudo-nitzschia pungens. Next base: position 1,500,038 of record CM074760.1, on the reverse strand, counting down.
CAACAACCTTCAGTAAAATAGGACGGTCGACTTCTGCATTCCGTTGGCATCTCACTGCTGTATTCACAGAAAGGCTTCCGAAACTAGTGTGTACCATATAGTCCCCCGCCAAGGACTGATCCATTCCGCCCACAATACCCAATCATAATCAACCCAAAGCACGAACATGATTCGGGCTACTGCTGCCAACGCCAAGCCTTGTCGCTCGATGACATTCTTGGTATTCTTCCTCGTGGTATCGCAATCTGCTGCTGCGAGATTTGTGTCGAGTGGCCCGAATTTGGTAATTACCTTAAAGGACCCGTCCGAGAATTCAATTGGAGCTCTAAACGATGCCGATGCCGACGAACCGCTGCAAAACCCTTGGTTCGACCTGGGAAAATTGTGTCCAACTATCATGTGGTCTCTTCAGAGCAAAGGAAAGCCTCTGCCCAACTGGGCTCCGGGCTGGCACTCCCTCCGAACCACGGTGGGATATCAATACGAAGCGTTGAAACGGTTGCCTTCCATCGTCGAGGCGGATCTTAAATTCTCCTCGGAAAAGACCGGAATCGATCTTCAGGTGCAGCCAACGTATGACGTCGGATCCCGGCAAACCGTTTTGTCGATCAAGGCATCTCGGGGAGCCGCTGTCTCTCTGATGGCACAGATTGCCACCAAAAAAGAGCGATGGCTGCAAATGATAAAGGGCTGCTATCAGGCAACGCTGCCGTACGCATCGGTGGGTGCCGTTCGGGTCACGCCTTCCCTGGATCTGGGAAAGGGAGAAGCATCGTGCCTTTTGGAGGCAACGACCGGATCGCAGCGCACGAAAGCAGTCTTGCAATTGGACTATGACAATCCAAAGCTTACTGTTGTCCACGCTTTGAACGACCGGTAAGGCTTCAATGCGCTCCTTTTTTTTCTTTCCCTCGCAATCCGCTCCTTCTTTGCGCGATCGATTTGTTCCGTTTGCCTCCCTCGGCAAGTATCAAGCGCACACTTTCTCACATTTCGGTTTGCTTCCGTGTACATTTTCCTGCATCCGTGAAAATTTGCGATTAGGAACACGATTGCCCCCGAGATTTCATTGTACAATGCTAGAATTCTAGTATCAATGGAACCTCGCCTTGGACAGCGGAATTATTCGGACCAGGGTCGATCCTACCACCGATGTGAGGGTTACCTGGATCGACAGATCAATGAACGGAAAATGGGTTACGGACGTTCGAATGCCTCTTTCGGGCACCACTCTATCCGCACTGGCAGCTGACATACGAGTACGACGGCATTTTAACTTTTGAGAGAGTGATACACAGAGCACGAGAGAAATAGGAAAGCGCAGAAATTATTTTTATTTTTGATTTGGTTGAAATAGACGAGTTGCTAGCTGCTTCCTTCAAACCTTATGACCAGCCATGCAGCACCGATAAGAACAACGGTTCCGATCTTTTTTTTTTTCATTTTTGCCTGGACGCAAGGCGAGAAGTTTCGTACAAAGTGCGGTTCATATACCGTACTTCATATTTCGTTAAGGGCGAACATCTAAACCCTTCTCTTGCAACGATTTCAAAGTTGGCTCTGGCGGAACTTTGCCGGTGCAAGCCCTTGTGGCTCTGCCGGCGATAAATACTTGGCACTGTAGCACAATCTCCTCTATAATGTTTGTGTGCGGTATGCAATGTAGTAATTACCCCGTTCGTTTGATTTCAGTTGCCCGAAAAAGGAAATTAAGTTGAGATCGACCATGTGATGTTCAAAGTTGCAAGAAGCTTTCAGCAGCGCAAACCCGCCGTTTTCCGTCATAATCTGAGAGTTCAATCTCCGAGTTCATGCTTACTTACTTTTTGCAAGAGTATCTTGGCTTAATGCCAATCTGAGGTAGGGCTTTGGACAGAGGGGTTCCTGGTTTGAAATTCTTCTTCTTCCCGTTATAGGTCAAAATTGTCATTTGCAAACTCGATGATTTGTTGATCGCCGGGCGTTGGGTGTTGACATTCTGGAACCCATGAACCACCGCTGACAGGGCGGCAACAACAAGGATCGAGAAAAACAGGCTGATACTAAGTTGAGTGTTCATTTTTCCTGTTTTGCTTTCCTTCGAGGTACAACTTGCGATCTTTTTGTGTATGACCATGCAAGTAGAAGCAGATCGTTGGAATCGAAGTGGGCAATCATCGAGCGTCAAAACAGAAGATGAATCAGTCCCCGTCGCTCCGTGGGAAATTCATGTCCCATACCTCTACCGTAGGACTAGAGGTGACAGTCTACAACGATTGGTACATTACGACGAGTATCGAAAAAGGTGATAAAAACGAACTTCCAAAAGGTTCATTTGCATAACGCATTCTTCCTTGCGTCAAAAAATGTGACGTCAGACTTTCTGTTTTTTGTATTTGTTCTACGGTGACACATCATTCTATTCTTTGTGACTAGAGCATAAGAAAAAAAAATGATCATAATAAATTCGTACGGTATGAAAACATACCAGCATTTCAAATATTTCGTACAGAAAAACCTTACTTCGTAAAAAAGACATGCGAACAAGACATCAGCTACACCTTAGTAGTAAAAATAGTAACAGAACAAGGCGAAAAACATGAGGAGAACCTCGTGCCCAACTGCTGCATATGTCAATGAAAGCAACCAGGATCAATGATTTGGACTATTCATTACTAGCAGTCAGCAACTGCTCCTCTGAAAAGTATATCGTCATTGCGAATTAGTACAATCATAAGTTTTTCCGGAATCACCAGTGGAGACATTAGTAGCAAATGACAACAAGAGGCGGCTAGTAGTAGTAGTACTATTAGCACCGCTACTATGACTACTACTACGTGAGACGATTGCAATTTTTTGTGAGAACACCTGTCAAATACTTCGTAATAATCTCTTCCATGAGCAAAAATCAACATGGATATGTAGAATCAATCACTACTATTGAACAGAGTGTCATGCCACTACCTACTAGTAGAATGAAGCAGCTAGCACTAGTACTGCTATTCGTAGTACTACTAGTACTACTACTAGTAGTACTGCCCTACTACCACATAGCACTCTTGTAGCCAAAGCAGCAATTGGATTGATGAGTAAGGAGCAAGAACTCTCAGGGGAATCAATCAGAATGAAAAATTCAGGAGAAGGGCACGAGTAATTACTGACTAGGCTAGTAGTTGTAGTCGGACTTGCTTACTACTAGTAGTAGTAATTAGTACTATTGAGAGATAAATCGCTCCAGATACTCTTCATTCAGCAGGAGTAAGTTACCATGTACCGGTAGGTCTCAGACGTGTGTCTTCTGTCTCCTCCATGGGCATAAAGTGAGCCGAAACTTTTCTCCCAACGATCATCTGAATTTTTCACTTTCGGTATGAGTAAATCTTACCGGTATCGGTAAGGTCTTATGCACATGTTGGCAAAGTATTACTGCTTACGACGAGTAGGTTATATGAATTGTTCGGTACGAGTACGAGTAAGATCTTAAGGTTACCGGTAGGAATAAGATCTTTCAAACTGTTTCGTTCAAGAAAAGTACAGACAATATTCATAATCGACGTGTTCATTCACAAAGTGCCGATATAGAACTTATTTGCACGCGACTGGTGAAGTCAAGTGATTAAGTTTGATCATTCCGATACACTACAATGAGGATTATATCGTGTCTACTTTTGGGATTTAAATGGCAACAGCGGTCGGAAGTAACGCCAAATTCTGATTGTCCGGGGGGACTGCATGCCAAGATTCTGAACGGATCAAAACTGCGGGCACTGAGTTCCGGTGCTGTGGCGGATGGAAATGGAAAGATTTTAGAGGTTCTCAATACGGCGGGAACTGTTGGCCAGGTGGGTTACCTTGCATCCGAAGAAGATCAGCGAAAGATGGAAGAGATTGCGGCGGACGCGAATTCCATTTTCGTTAGAAAAGCCCGCAAGAGTTCCACTAACCGGGGAACACAATCTTGTTTACAGTGCCGCGGAAGGAGCCTCGTCCGGTCGAGTCTTTGGAAATGTAGTCGGGAAAGTTTCCCAGCTGTTTGAAAATGACGAAATTTTCTACAACCGAGTGAACTTCGGTCCGCTTCAAATTGCTCTCCGGGCGAAACGCGAAATCATGAACGATTCGACCATCAAAGTATCGTTTTTGGAAACATCCTTCAATCTCTTCGGTCGCACTTTGAAGAAATCCGAAGTGAAAGGCGGCGGAGGTGAGTCAGTTATCGGCGGTGCAGTCTCGGAAATGATTACTGAATAAATCGAATCATTAACTCGCGCATTTTTGCTGGTCGGTGAACTTCCATTGGAATGCGAAACGAATTGATATTTTCGTTTGTTCATCGGGCTTTGGTTGACGCGATTCTCAACCCACTTCTCTACAACACATGCACTTACCACAATGCGCATCGCACGATCTAGTTTGGAAAGTAAAGTTTGTTGGAAAAGTCGAGGACGAAAACGGAAAAGAGAAGCTAGTCCGAATAATGGAAACGCCATCCCTCTTCGTTTTGGAGCAAGAGCTGTAGGCAAAAGTTGAAATCTTACGAAGTCTGGTCGACAAAAGAGCTCTGTTGCGACACCCCAACATTTGAGTGAGTCGCGACAGAGCCAAAGAATTGCGGCGATACAACCAACTACTTCGTATCACGTTTCAGGACTGCGTGCGTGAAGTGGAACGACTTGTAGGCAAATAATGATAAATGCAATATGTTTTTTTTTTGCAGCAGATTGCATCATTCAAAATGTTGTAGCTAGTTTCAAATCTCGAGGATTGGTGATGCAAGACACCATCCCGCAAACAAAAAACTTTTGGAAGTGTGGAGTTGTTTGAAAGCTCCAAAAGGATCAATGACGAACCATAATAGTTGTTCCTTCGTTGCATCGCAGCTTCGAAATCATTCCACTTTTGGTTTTCTCGCTTTTGGGAGCAAAGCAATTCGCTTCGTTGCACCTTCCAGCCAATAACAGTCCGCGTATCCGCACATCCAACAATAGAAATTTTGCATCCTTTGTTCCGAAACAACTACACGTGTTTCCTTCCTTTGGTTTTCGCGCCCAATGCCGTCGGCGCGATACCGTCTGAGATTCAACAACGCAATCAAATTTGTTTCGCGTCGTGAACGGGTGCGAAGGGGTGCAGCGGAACTCTCTTTGACCGATGGGTTGGATTGGATTGTTTTGCTTCGCTTCGCTTCGTTTCGTTTCGTTTCGTGTCTTATTTAAATGATCATCACGTTGGAGTGGCTCATGGAGGCTGCCTTGGTTGCGTTTTGCACGCTGCGACGGTTTGCGGCACGTTCGTACCCAATGATCCGCAGGATCACTTCCCACAAATCGATGCTGAAAAGGCCGGGACTCCCGGGCTGTAGCACGGAGATGGCCTGCGAATCCCCGGTCGAGATTTTTTGGGATGCGGTTTTCGCATTGGTGTTTGTGGTGTTATTGGTGGCGGTGGCGTTTGTAGTGGCGGTGGGGGCACTCGTACTCGTACTCGTACTCGTACTCGTATTGGATCTCGTCTGGTTGTCTCGGGTGTTCGTTTCCTCTCGTTCGGGTGGACGAGCCGGTGTCTTTTGCACGATCGGTGCGTGAGCGCCGTTTTGTTGCGAACGTTCTCGCGCCTCGGAAACGGATGGTTCATCCGCCGCTTCGTCGGTCTCTCCACCTTCCTCGTCCGGAGCACGAGTCGCGGAATCGCCTGGCCCCATTGCGACGCTCGATGTAGTCGTCGCGTTTGGTTCGTCGTCGCCCCCCGCACCGGAACGAGCGGCGCTCGATGCGTCCCCGGGAGCTTTTGCGGAGCCCCCGGCCGCGTTCTTTTTGTTCCTGTTGCTGTGGCCGGAAATCTGGGCGAGGATCCGGCTGATTTTCGCCCGGCAAACGGCCTTCGGCGCTCCGCGCTTCCGACAAGTGGTAATCGAAGTCCCGCAATTCTTCTCGCAACCCGCGAACGAGATTGATTCCGCCCTCCAGCCCCCGGCGCCGCACCTCTTTGAGATCCCGGGTGTTTTCCTCCGACAGGTCCGCAATCGACGCGCGCAATTTTCGAATCTGGAACAAGGCGGAGCAAACGCAGGGCGTGAGTGAGCGTGCATGTGCATGTGCATGTGCATTCGAGCCAGGAACGGTTGGGTTTGGTTTGGTTTGGTTTGTCGAACTGTGCGACAGTGGCTTCGTCGATCGATGCTTACCTTGTTTTCGCTTGCAGCAATCTGTGCCTTGAGGTTGATTTGTTCGGCCTCCGCCTCCTCTTGCCGGAAAGAGTCATTGGCGGTTCGATCTCCGTCGCTGTCTCCGACGTTGTCGCCGCCATTGTTGCTGTCCCCGCTGCCTCCGATTGCCGCCGCCGCCGTCGACGACGAGAACGGCCCGTCCAGCAGAAACAAGAAATGGTTGGCGCTCGCGATCTCCCTCCCGATGGCTCCGGACGCGAGCACCAGATCCGAGAGCTCTCGCTCCGCGTCGTCGCACTCCGCTTCGGCGTCCTCCAGCCTCTCCAGTTTCTGCTCCCGGAGGGCCCGCAGGCTCCGGACGTGGGACGCGAGGGCCGCCGCCCCGCCCCCCATGAGCAGCAGGCCGTGGCAGACCGAGACCTCCTCCGCCAGGTTGTCGAGGCAGGTGGACAGGGCCGCCGCGAGGGAATCGAGCTCGTCGAGTCGGTTCCTCAGCTGGGGAATCGTTTCCCGAACGTCCGGTCGATGGACCACGAACGAGGACGAGGACGACGGCGAAGGCGGCGGCAAGGATGATCGGTCGGTGGTTTCCGATGGTTTCGCCGCTGCTGCCGTTGCGGGCTCGTCGCCCGTGTCGACCCCGTCGTCGTCGCGGTTGTTCGTACTAGTACTAGTACTACTAGTACTAGTACTGGTTGTAGCAGCATTGCTTTTGTTGGTTTCTTCCACCGGCTCGAGGAGTTCCCGGCACCGATTCGCTCCCATATCGACGGCCCATTCGTAGAGGTCCTTCCCTCCGATGTCGATGTCCGCCGGCATGCCGCTGTCCAGGAGCTGCTTCAATCGTTGCACCTCGTCCCCACCCACGCTGCGCAGGGCCTCCGCCGTAAAGGCGTGCCGTATCCCTTCGCGCTTCGAGGGGGCCATGTCGACCGGTTTTACCACGCGGTTGCTGCTGCTATTGTTGCTGCTGCTGCTGTTCGCGGCCGTCGACGACGACGTTTCGTTGGTGGCCGTGGCCGTGTCCACGTTCGAGTTGAAGTTCGAGTTCGAGTTCGAGTTCGAGTTGGTCGGTGTTGTGGCAGCAGAAGACGACCCAAAGATCGTCCAGGAAGACCTCGCGGAAGCGGTCGTCTTGGTTTCGTCGTAGAGGGCATTGCCAAAGGCGAGTTCCCACGCCGTGACCCCGTCGAACCGGTGGATGTTCGAAATGTCGACCTTGGAATCCCTGGGCTGGTTCCGGCGATCCTCCAGAACCACCGAGACGTCCGGACGGACGCTCGGATCCGATCCCATGCGCAGCAGGGACCGGGCCGTGTTGACCGACCCAAAGGTGATGGCGAGGTGCAGCGGGGGGATTCCCGTGTTGAGGAGGGCGTCCTTTTCCTCGTTCTCCTCGCTCAGCAGGGTCTTGAGAATGTCGACCCGATCGTGTTCCGCGGCCAGCACCAGCAGCGACTGCTTCTCCCAAAAGGACGCGACGGGATCCTCGCTGCTTCCGTCGGGATCGTCGTCGTCGTCGTCGTCGTCGTCCGATTCATCGTCGTCATCGTCGTCCGATTCGTCGTCGTAGTCGTCGCGACTCGTTCCGTTGCTGTTCGTAGTATTGGTATTGGTGGTCACAGAAACACCCGCTCCGGTCTCTTTCTTTCCTTCGCTGTTGGACGAGGAACCCATCTGTTTGTCGTCCCTATCGTCTTCTTCATCGTCATCGCCATCGCCATCGCCATCGTTGCCGTCGTCCTCTTCGTCCTCTTCCATCTCTACGTCCTCGTTGTTGTTGTTGTTGTTGGTGGTGGTGGTGGTGGTTTCGATTTCCTTTTCCTTTTCCCTTTCCTTTTCGATCGAAGAATTGTCGCCATCGTCTACGATTGTTTCGTCATCCGTGGTAACGTTTTCGATCAAATCCACGACCAAGGAGTCATCGTCATCGTCATCGTCATCGTCATCGTCATCGTCCTCCTCGCCATCGTCGTCCAAGGAGTCGTCGGAGAAGGATTCATCCGATGACTCTCCATCGTCGTCGTCATCGTCATCGTAGTCGTCGTCATTGTCGCCGTTTGCGATCTCTTCCCCGACATCCTCCTCCTCTTTGTCACTGTTGTCTTTCTCGTCCTCGTCCTTGTCCTTGTCTTCGTCTTCGTCGTTGTACGGTTTTTCACCATCGGTGACGGACGCGGGAGATGACTCCCCCGGGATTTCTTCCTCGCCTTCTCGTGCCCGGAGTTCTTCATCGGCGGGCGTTGCGGCCGTTTCGCTCGTGCGAGTGCCCCACAACCACGACATGGTGGTTCTTTCGTTGGGTTAAGTTGACTTACTGGTACGAGTGCGTGCGTCTGCTAGTTTTGTTTGCAGAAGTCTTGTTGTCGGTGAGGCGTTCGGGAACAATACCGTGCTTGGAATGACAACACGCAACGGTAACCTTACCGGTAATTACGTTCGGCAATAATGTGAGGAGATGGAAAAAAATACTGCGAAGCAATGATAATGGATTCACTCACTTGCAATTTGCAATTACGAGTCCGAGTAACCTTACTATCGGTACCGTACCGTACGGTACGTGGTGTTGGAAGCAGCAATTTTCGATTTCGACAAGTGACAATCTTTGTGAGAATGACTTTCCAACCGACCAACTCCTATCCGGCGTAAAAAAGTAACCTTAGTTCCGCATCACGAATCAAGCACAGTTACACGGGTACGTACCGGTACGTACTGCATCAAAATGACCAATACAGTAAGGTTGCGAAATGCTGTTGTGCTCCTATTGATGTGATTAACGCATGTATTACAATAAGAGTGAGGTTATTCACTAGTTGCTAGGGATTCAGTCTCACACCACCCCGCACTTGCAGAATCGGAAGAGTCGAAAAAAGACAATTTTTGAGAATATAGTAAATCTTCGAGAGGATTCCGATTGCAAGTGGAGAAAGTCATGTTGTGGACTTTATGGGGGTTTTGGTTTGTAGGGGGTGTGAAGGTAGGTTGTACGCGTCCCATGAACACGTCAGAGTGTTCATAGAATTTAGTACGGCCGGTGGGTTTGCTCAGTGAGTCACTGTAGTTCTCATCAGATCGTGTTTCCACAAAGGTGATAAACTCATCTTCTGTCCATTGGAGGATAACAAAGTGTTTCATTTCAACATGTCGTGTGCGGCGTGTGGGTTGATGGGCATTTGCCATTCTGCATCCACCATGGTTGTCAGCTATGATTGGGGTGGGTTTTGTTTGGGCAATCCATAGTTCTTCGAGGATCCACCTGAGGTAAAGGGCTGCCTTGCCTGCGTCTGCCATGTTGGTGAATTCTGCTTCTGTTGAACTTTGGGCAATGGTGGGTTGTAGGCGTGTTCTATAATAGACAGCAGCGCCCGCCAGCATCATAATGACGCCGCCCATCGATCGGCGGTGTATACGGTCAGATGCCCATGTAGTGTCACAGGCGCCATGCACTTGTAGTGGGTGGTGGTGGTGTGCAAATTTGGCAAGGGCTTCCGGGGATGAAAGTGGTTGTGGGAGTGGCATATCAGGGAGATCAGTACGGGGCTCGGGGCGCCAGTATGTTAGTCCTTCTGTCTTGGTGGCAAGTAGGTAAAGGAAGATCTGTTTCACTGCTTCATAGTGGATTTTTGCTGGATGGTGGGAGTATTGACTGAGGGTGATGACTGCAATGGAGATATCGATTCGGCAAATCGTAAGCGCGTAGATTAGTTCTCCTATACATTGTCGGTAGCTGAAGCCCATCTTCTGTTCTAGTTTGGTGGCTTCATATGGGTCTTCGGGGCCAATTGTGGTCTGTAGCTGCTTTTGGTATTGTGTTGTTTCATTCATAGGCGTCGGACGAGATCGCGTTCGGGCATTGGTCCATCCGTGGTGTGTAGTGATCTTTTCAATATAAGTCTTGCAGTGGAGGTGGTTGTAGTGTCTTGTTTGGTTAACATGGATGCCGTTGAATTTTCTAATGGTGCCAAGAACATTAAGGGGGTTAGTCATACGGTTTTGAATTTGTTCACGAATTTTGTCACATACTTTGGGATCAGCGTTAGCTATAAGGAAGTCATCCACTTGTCGGAGGATGAGGGTGAGGCCGGAGTCATCGTGCTTGTAGTATAGACAAGGTTCATGGGTAGTGTGTTTGAAGCCTAGTTCTTCGGTGATCATCTTGGATATGTATTTATCCCATAGGCGGGGTGATTCAGGGTGTCCCTGAAGCGCTTTCTGGACTGGAATAACATGTCCTATGGGAATGGGTTTGCGTCCCAGATGTTCAGTCCACCACTGATGGAATGGAGGGTCTACTCTCATATAGAAGGGGCTTTTGGGGGCCGGTGCTTCAGCGAAGGCATTGCCGACGTCGTAGCCGACGCAGATAAGGTTGAGAGCTGCAGATAGGGCCCATGTGAGGCGATGGACTGGTTGTTCAACACATGCTGCGTAGGTTTCCGCTAAGGTGACGGCTTTGCCATAGCGTTTGCCGCCATTGCAGGTGCCACGGGATTTTGGGATGGTCTGTCCCGTGAGGGGGTCTTCTTTATAGAGATAGGTCCACACCCAGGGGAGGACAGTCATGTGAGGTTCGGGTGGTATAGGGTCACCGAACATGCCGACCTTATGGTAGCGGTCAAGCTGTTTCCATTCAGAACGGAGGAAGCCATCCCATTCAGGTGTGCCTTGTAGCTTTCGACGTGTGAGTTGGGAGATATGTATCGATTTCTTAACAGCCTCCGGGGAGTCAATGGGTAGGGGCCATTGGTGTTTCTTGTCCCAGAGATCTTGTCCTTGGTTGATATTGTGGAGGTGGTGAGCAATAACATTGAGTTGGTCGGCTTGGAGGGTCGGGACGCCTTCGCCACTCAGGGCGAAGCCGGTTAGCGAGCCAAAGGTGATCTTGATGTTAACTTTATGGCTCTCGCGTGCCAATTTAACAGCCTGGGCAATGTCGTGCGGACTGCGGATGCGTCTGCCATCCACTGTGGTAACAATAGTGCCGCGTAGGCGGCGTTTCCAGTTGCGGATTCTGGAGTGAGCGATAGTGCCGACTTGAATGGACGTTAGTTCCACTGAGTCCGTTAGGTCCGGGTGGGGGGAGACTACAAGTCCCATTGTGGGGTGAAAGTTGGTAGTCCGTATCAGGGGAAGGGTATGGCTCGTTTCGTGGAGGTACATGTTGGAGGAGACGTCGAGAGATTCAAGTTCGGGGAGAAGAGTTTTGAGGTCAGGACGTTGGAATTTGGTCTTGTTGATTGTGGCGGTAACTTTTGCAGCAGCGGCGGCGGTGAATGGAGTGGGGGAGTTGTTAATGATTTCTGCCACAACCGCGTCGGGGTTAATCTGTCGGGGGTCCTTGAATTCCATTGTTATAGGTTCCGGTCCAGTGTTAGTGGTGTGTTGAGTGTGATCATCCTCAGTGAACACGCCCAGAAGGTGTGATGCAGCTGGGGACCGATTGGAGGGATCGTCGCCATATTGGAGTTCATCTTTCGAGTCATGGCGCGCTACTTTGTCAGTGCCAGAATGGATGTCAAAGTATTTGATGTTGTCGGTTGTACGTCCATATCCAAGGAAGATGCCGTCGTATGCCCATGGGTTCGTGGTCGTGGGGCGGGTGCCAGGCTTTTTAGCAGTGATTTTAGAGCCAAATGTAATGAGGTTGTCGACGAGTGGTATGCGACCAGTATACGCCTGATATGGGGTCATCGAGATGGCGGAGTGGTATGTTCTGTTGTAGAGCCAGGTTGTATGGAGGAGGGCATCCGCCCAATACTCTGTGCCAAGTCCTGCTGCATAAAGTAGACAGCGGATGCGTTCTTTAATAGTGCGGTGTGGGCGTTCAGCCATGCCATTCTGCGATGAGGCATCGGCAGCTGTGGAGAGAACGTCGTACCCATGTGTTTTGGCTACTTCACAGAATTTGGTGGAGTTAGATAGTTCACCTCCGCCGTCCGTCATGATCGTACAGTCGAGGTGATGGGGATCGAGCTGTAGGAGTTGAGAGTCGTCGACAGGGTGGATGGTGTACTTGTGGTCAGATGCTGTTTCCTTAAAAAGTCGGGATCGAGCAAGATATCCATTGGACGTCGTGGTGATGATTGCTTTTGTTGGATCAGTGGTTTTGATGCCATGTTTCTGAAGGAATTTGTCCACGATGGTGATTGGAGGCTCTTTGGATTTGACAGGGAATGTCCATAGGGCTCGTGTAGCGGCGTCAATGATGGTGAGAAAACCGATATACCCCTGCCGACTTTTCTTGAGGGTAGGGGCAGCTTTGGCGTGGTGTTTGATCATATCATTGAGGTTAGATGGGCCTGTAACAAAGGAGAGATCCATATGGTAAGTCATAGTGGGTACAAAACGTTCTTTTGGGTCCTTACTGCGTCCATGGTATTTAGTAAGTTTACTCTTTTCACAGAACGGGCATTTAAAGAAGGGAGCTGAGGATGGCATGGCCGGCATGCCTTCGACTACCTTTTGGGTTTTTGACAGTGTGGAGGGGGAGACGTGGCCATAGCGTTGATGCCACAGTTCAAGGTTTTTGAGTGCTTGTGAAAGGCGTCCTGTCCATGTTTTGGTTGCGCATGGTGGGGGTTTGTTGTTTTTATCATGGTCAAGTTGTAGGATTTGCTTTCGAAAAGTGTTCACTTGTTTCGATATGGATTGATTTTCGATCGATCTTCGAAGTAGGATTTTATTGGGTGTGTACCATTCGCCGTTGGCTGTGCGTATGGTTTGTAGGGATTCAATAATCTTCCGTTGGGTGTCAAGAAATTTGATGGATCCCGCATTGTCCAGGCAGCCTTCTTGTTGGAAGGTATGGTATTTATTTCTTCGTTGATAGTTATCTAGAGATAAGACTGTGCCGGTGGAGCCGGGCGTGAAGAGGGTGGGCCAGCGCATGACTGTACCCTGGTCCGAGATAATATGCATAAAGCCCTCGCCAAATGCCTTAAGTGTTGATTGAAGGGCATCAGTTTGTGCTGAAAACACGCCAACTGTTTCCGGGTTAGGGTAGGGGCTGTACTCGTGAAGGAGTTCGAAGTTGTCTGTTGCGGACATGTTGGCGCCAGTGTCGGGTTGTAGTGGTAACGAGACAGCTGTAGGTTTGTCCATGGGTGGATGGGCTGTTTTGCAGCTGGGTGAGTTACTTAGGGTTTTAATTGTATAGCCCTTATTTCGGGGTATTGAGAGGTGGAGTTGATCAGCTGAGCCCGCGAGGCATTTTCTAACAAAGTGTGGTGGGACTCGGAGTGCTGGTTTTTGAGTGTTGTATTCTGAAGCGAGTGAGTCGTTGGTAATGTCGAATGGTGTTAATTGGGTTTGTGTGGTGTTGTTGTCAGTATCGAGTCGTGCCGATGTGGTTATTTGGTGGATTTGTGTGGGATTGGTCGGTTGGATTGTCATTGGGAGGTCTGCTTTTGTCTGTTGAGGTGAGTCGTGTGTGGAGTGACTAGAAATCGTTGTTTTTATGCTGTTTTTAGTGGAAGTTGAGTGGGTGTGGGGGCTGGCTGGTGTGGTTTCGATGTGAGTTGGTTGAGTTTTTGTGTTTTGTAGTGGGTTTGCGCGAGGTTGGTCGGTGTTGTCGAGATTTTCAGGGGAAGTGTTATCGTTCGTGGTAGTGGAGTTAGTATTTTCGTTAGTTTCGTTGCTTCCATTCATTGCTGTGGTTGTATCAGTGGTATAGTCTTTGGCAGTTGTGTTCGACAATGATGTAAGGTCGTGGATGGTTGGTGTGAATAGTGCAGTGTCTGGGTGGTCTTTGCGTGCGTTTGCGAAGAATTTGTTGAGTTGGATGTGTGGGTCGATTGGTTTCTTAGGTGGCCGAGCCCCGCTAGGGACACGGCATGTTCCCTATTCTGGGGTTATGGTTGTGTGGTTGAGGGTGTCGTTCTCGTGGTGGGCGGCGTCCCATGTTGTCGTGAACGCGGTGGCGAATGCTTCGCGTTCTGCTTCTTGTTCAGATTCGGTAAGTATGCGGCCATTGTTTTGTGCGTCGAATAGTTTGACAACATTTTTCCTGTTCATCTTACTGTGCTTTTCAGCATTCTGTTGAAACTCTTTTGGGTTTGATTTAGAGTATGCGAGAGCAAAGTAGACTTGAGCTCCAACGCGACAGATTTGGTCACCGATGCAGTGGCCGTATTGATGGCAACATTTGCATTGGGTTTTGTTACGGTATTCAAATTTCTTCGGTGTACTATCGAGTCGGTTTATCATAGGTTGTATGGTGGTGTTTGATTGCGCAATTGGGTAGTCCAAATAGTAGTTGATCATTCCCGTAAGTTGGAGTTCTTTGGGGAGTGGTGTTGTATCGGAGTTGGGGTGCGCGCGCTGGAAGGCGTCGAGTTGAGTCATAAGGGAGCAACCTGCGGGGAAGGTTTTGGGACTCTGCATGGATTGGTATATCATCTCGTAGCTCTGGTCGATTTCGGAGTAGTGGTGTTGTCTGGAGAGTTCACATACTCGGACGTGTTCGATCAGTTTACCTACGTATGAGCTCGGATCATCTGTGGAACACCATTTTGGGCCCCATCCTGTTTTCTTGGGTCGAAGGTATGGGAGCGAGGTGCGGGCGATGGCGTATAGTGCTTCATATCCTTGTAGTTTGAGTTGGAAGGGAGCAAGGAGGCCTCGGAGGAGGGTGTTCTCGTGGGATATCATAGAGGACAGTCGACGGAAGATGTAGGCACCGATTCGTTTGATGTTGGCGGGAGTTTCAATGTGGTTGGTGGGGAGACATGATTGTGTTGTGTGTAGTTCTTCCAAAGGGACGATTGGGAGACTTTCAAAGAGCATGGTGGATTGGAGGTCTTGGTATAGGTTCGTGAATTCCGAGGGGGTAAGGTATCGATTGTCTGTGGGGATGTTGTTGGTGTCGATGAATTTCTTTTCAAGTACATTAATGGCTTTACTAATTCGGTGGTCCATTTTGTGTTGGCGTTCCCTTTCCAGTTCTTGTTCTTTATCATTGAGGAAGGAGTCGAAGCGTTCTTGATTGATTGTGATTGCTCGTTTGGGTGGTGTGTTGTTAGTTGCGGTTGGGGGGTTGTTTGGTGTGGATGAGGAGGGTGCTTTGGTGTTGAGTTTTGGTTGCTGAGTTGGGTTGTGGGTGGGTGATGGGGTGGTAGGAGTTGGGGTGTTTGTCGAGTGGATATGGGCGCGGATGAGGTCGGCGAGTGTTTCCGAGGATTCGATAAATGTTGTGATGTGAGTATTAATGGAGTCGGATACTTGTTTACTGTTTAAGTGGTTGTTGGTTGTATTGGTAATAAGATTGTAGAGTGTTTGTTTGAGTGGGGGTTCATTGAGAGATTTACCGACTGATAATTCAATCTCATTTTGGATTGTGGAACGGAGGAGTGCTAGTTCAGTACAGGCTGTGTCCGTTTCGGCTTTGAGTTGGGTGATGGCGTTTTCCGTAAGTCTGGTCTGTTTATGAGTTTGCTGTTGTAGTTGGTTATGGAATGTTTGTGTGTGCTGGTCGATGGTATTACGGAGTGTGCTGATGATGGTGTCTTTAATTTGATTGAATTCCGGTTTTGATTGGTGGATGATGGTATCTTTGATGCTTTGCGTGATAACGGATTTATTGAGAGAGGCGAGGCGTGTGTCAATGATGTGTTGAAGTTTGGTTTCTGCGGCTTGGGTTTGGGTCAAGATGTGTTGTGTGAGTTCTTGTTGTGCGGTGTTGGTTAATTGAGTAAGTTCGCGTCTAAGGTTGATGATAGATGTTGTAGGGGTGGTTTGGGTTGGGGGGTTTTTTGTTAAGTGACGGATTGTTTTAATGGTGTTGTTTGCTTTGTCGATGCGTTTGTCTAGTGCCCAGGATAGAGATGTAATTTGGTTAAGGTCAGTTTGTAGTTTGGTGGCGTGTTCGATTGCTGCTATGAAGAGCGTTTTTTCGGTCTCGAGTTTTTCAGTTTCAGTTGAGAGGCGTTGTTCTAAGTCAGAGATTCTTGTTTCGGTTTCTTTCAGGAGGGTGTCCTTTTTTGATAGATGGTATTGGTATTCTTTGATAGTGTTTTGGTGTTCGGCAATGGTGGTTCGGTATGTGTTGTTTAAGTTAGTTTGGATTGATTTGATTTCGTGTTTGATGGTGGTGGAAATGAGGTCTTGGATATGGGTGGGGACAGGGGTCGGGGTGGATTTGGTAGTCGGGGTGGATTTGGTAGGTTGTTCGAGGGTGGATTTGGTAGGTTGTTCGAGGATGGAGGCAATTTCAGTGTCGATTTGTTCAAATTGTTGTTCAAATTCAGCTATTTGGGTGTCGGTATCGATGGCGGGTTTTGGTGGTTTGTTTTGATGTTGTTGGTATTCTGCGGTGAGTCTGGCTTTAAGGTCTTCAGTGGGAGGGGGTGAGTCGATAGATGATTCTGTGGATGAGGTGTCATCATTGTTTTGTTGTTGTTGTTCATATATGGTATTAGGTATTTTGTCGTCGGAATCTGTGTTTGGTTCTGGTGCTGATTGAGGAGAAGTGATTACAGAGGAGGATTGTGATGGGGGGGTGTTGGTGGCGTGGGTTATTGGGGTGTGTTTGGTTTTGTATTTGCTGTGAGTGGTGCGTTGTTCGGGTAATGCAGGGGGGGGGGTGTCGATGGAGGGGGGTAGAAGTGTGTCAAGGTAGTTTAAGAAGGTTTCACTGTATCGATATCGATGGATTATTGTGGGGTTGGGGGATTCGATGATTTGAAAATGGTTGCGGTGGATGAGGGTAGCGAGGACCTCACCTAGGGCAGCCATTTTGTCTGTGTCATTGAGAGTGGTATTGTGTATGATTTCGAGGAGGTCAAGGTATTGGAGGTTGCTTGGAGGGTATTTGGGTTTGAAATTAAATAGTTCTTTGTCGTATAGGTCGGTGCGATTGACGGGGAATGCGAGTTCTATTGCTCGCATTTCACGTTGGATGTTGCCATTGTATTCGAGCATGGGTCTGGTTGAGGGGCTTGGTGGGGGTTTGGGTGTGGGTGGTTTGTTGGCGAGGTATCGGTGTATTGTTGGTGATTGGGTTTCTTTCTTTTTGGTTTTGGGTTTTGCCATGGTGAAAGTTTGGTGAGTTGGGTTTGGTGAGTTGGGTTTGGTGAGTTGGGTTGAAAGATACTTTTTATGTGTTTGTGGTGTCTTTCGACGTGTCGTGCGCGTAGATTCTACGTGATTTAGTACGGTGCGTCGATGAATTTTTCGGTGAGTTCCGCGGAAATTCGGTGAGGGGGTTCGGAATCGGGAAGCTCCGTGTGTGAAGCTCCGGCGATCGAATGTGGTGCAGTAAATCAGTCTGCTGTTGATGTTTTGTTTATCTACCTGTTGTGGTGATGAGCTTGGTAGTTGGGATGATGCTCATAACCTGCGAAATGCTGTTGTGCTCCTATTGATGTGATTAACGCATGTATTACAATAAGAGTGAGGTTATTCACTAGTTGCTAGGGATTCAGTCTCACAAAGGTACGTTCGCATTTACCAGTTGGACTTGCCGGGAGTCAAATCCCGGGCAAAAACGAGGAAGGCCACAAAACTGCTGCGCTCGGTTCTTCTTGGGAGGCACGAGAACAACAAGAGCACAAAAGCAGCAGCCACACAAGAAGAAACTCGGGATGGTGTTGCAGTTTTTGCATACTAGTAGACTGAAACACCCTCCAGACCAACAAGAAGGAGGATATCTAGCCGTGTAGTACTACTAGTATTAGTACTAGTAGTAGTTGGTGGTAGTGGTAGTAACTACTAGTACTACTATTAGTAGTACTAGTATGGGACGCCATCTTCCAAACAGCAGCAGCAGCAGCAGCAGCAGCAGCAATCCAACGACACAATCCAACAATGAACAGAAAGTTTGCAAGTCACCTCCAGATTCCTGTAAAATGTCCCTTTATGCGCTTGGTGAAACTAAGGTGCATGTTTTGGTGACCATCTGGATTTCAAACTTAAAATCACCACCATCATACATCAACAAGAAGAAATGACTGTAAAAGAAAGGGGGGATGCACAAACAATGATACCACTACTTCTAGTACTACTACTAGTAGTACTAGTACATTACAACAACAACAAATCAGAGAAGTCGTCACGAAACATATGCATTACTGCGAAATTTTTGCAGAAACGATGGCATAGTATTTGCATGCCACGCATACGACACAACAACGAGAAACACCAAACCGGTTCCAAGAACGACAGTCGCTCCTGGAGTCCTGCTGCAGTATTCGTCCCGAGATTTGACAGGTTTTCTGGTAGCTAGTACTATTTCGGAGGATGATCTCGGAGAAAATACTACAGTGCAGCAACGAAGAATGGTCCCGTTGTTGGCGGTGCTGCTGGTCCTTGCTTTGTTGGAATCATCGCTTTTGATTCTGCGATTTTTTGGTTGCTGGGACCGCTGCTTATTGTTCTTGCTTCTTGGACAGAGCCGGAGGAACCTAACCAAACGGAATCCCGAAAGCAGCAAGACGAAGAAGAGCGTTGTTCGGTACGTGGTGGAATGTTGTTCATTCCTTGTCGGGTGGATGGATGGACGGATCGGGTATTGGGGAATCCTCTGCAAGATTTCCCTGGGATCCATCCAAACCATCGTGAACGGGATGGAATGGATCCGATCATCGAGCTGGTCTTCGGAAGAGACCACGCAGCATGGTTCAAAAAGGGGACGAACGGCACTCGCAAACATACTAGTAGAATGCACGACGCAAACTGATGGACAGATCTTTCCATATTAATTAAAAATCGGAGAGTTTCGAGTCGCGAGGAAACGTTTGGAACTACAGTACGACAACGCAAACTGGCAAGGTTTGCGGCGTCATCGTTCACCGACGCGTTTCACGGATACCTACGGTATAGATTGATATTAGAGTATCTACAATGAGAACTTTTTTCCTGTGGCGATATATGTCTTTCGATCCCTATCACCATTCAGACCGTCAACACTATGCAGTTGGTTCTTCAACACAATGAACACCGAGGAGCAAGTCCTCTTTAAAAATAGAATTCCAATACGGTACGGTACTGTACCCTAAGCACACGGATTCCTACAAATGTGTTGCTATGGGAGGATTGGGAAGGGCGTGATTTTAACTACACGTTTGCGCCCACCATTTCGTTTCTCTAACGAGAGTTGAGGGCGGGGTCCCATTTCATAACGGGTTCGTTTTCTCTTCCGGTCAACAGTTCGTATCCGGTCTCCGTTACGAGTATGGTGTGCTCGAATTGGGAGCTGCGCTTGCCGTCGGTCGTTACCGCCGTCCAGTTGTCTCCCCACGTGAAATCGCCGGGATTCCCGAGGTTGATCATCGGTTCGATGGTAAACACGTGCCCGGCTTTCATCGTTCCCTTGGCCTTGTTCTTGTGGTAGTGGGGAATGTTTGGTATCGTGTGGAAGAGCGAACCGATCCCGTGCCCGCAGTAGGTTCGGACCACGCTGCACTTGTTTTTGGAGGCCGTCTTGTGGATGACCGTGCCCAGGTCGCGGTACAGCGTCCCCGGTTTCACCAGATCCAGGGCCGCCGCGAGACAGTCGAACGACGTCTTGACCAACCGCTTCGCGTCCTCGTCGCAATTGCCCACGAGGAACGTTTCGTTCAGGTCCCCGTGGTACCCACCTCGGTTGAAAGTCGTCACGTCGATGTTGACGATGTCGCCGTCTTGAACTTCTCTGTAATCGGGAATCCCGTGACAAATCACCTCGTTCACGGAAGTACAAACGCTTTTTGGAAAGCTGGAATGACAGTAACAACAACAATGACAAACACAATAACAAAAATGACCGAACGCAAGCGCGCATCCAAAGCAATCAACAATTTCAAAAATTCGTTCCGACATCGTTAGACACCATGATACACCAGCTCCTGCATTCTTGCGCAACTCCCGACCCAACTCTCCTGCAGATGCACCTGACTGACTGACTAACGAACTAACGAACTGACTCACTTGTAGTAGTTCAAAGGACTTGGGTAACAATCTCGTTCAATGCACGCCTCGTGAACGACCCGATCGATTTCGTCCGTCGTCACCCCGACCCGAAGCGCCTTCCCCGCCTCGTTGAGAACCTCTCGTCCCATCTGGCAGGCGTGGCGCAGTCCGCACTCGCCATCGAGTTCCTCCGAGGTGTAGACGCGAATGTTGTTGTGGTTTCTCTTGTCGCGTTGCTCGGATTCGGAGACACCGGCGATGTGATCGGCGTAGTCCGGACGCCGAATGTTCCGGGGCATGACCCGTTTGGGAGACTGCAATGCGGGGCGAAGGGCCCCGCTGAAGTTATAGTGCTTGGCCCAGTCCGGGAGGCCCAGCTTGACTGCTTCCGGTGCATCGGGAGCGCAGGAAACCCCGTTTCGGGTCGCCGCCGCGCCGGATTGCCCGCTGTAGATGGATGAATACATGGATGGATGGATCAACAGCGAAACAAACACAAAACACAGCACATTCACAAAACAACAACAGCAGCAGCAACAACAATATTCAGCAACTAACCGGAAACCAATTCATACGGCCACGACGGCCCGGGTCGGAGCGATATCACGGCAAAGGATCCATCCGGCCATCCGGGAGCGCGAGACAACGCTTCCCTCCAAAAATCAATAATATAAGAGTCACATACCCACTCGCCGCAATCACCTGCTGGGCAATGGCGTGCACTTTCTTGTGTGCCGCGTAGTTCTTTTTGAAACATTCCTGCGTGCAAAAATAGTTGTTGAGGCCGAGTTTCCGGCAATTCGGGCACGCGAGATTGCTCGTAACCGGATTCGAGCAACCGGGAGAAGAGCACGTCAGAACCATTGTTTGTGTTGCGTGTGTTTTGGTGCGTGTTGTGGATTTCGACAGATGCGGTGCGGTAGGAGAGAATCAGGGTGAGTGAGTATTCGTACTGCCGAGTGCTATTTGGAAACTCCAACGACTCCAAGAACGGTATGTTTCGTTGCCGTCTGGTGATAGACTCCAACGAAAACTGCCTGTCCAATGCGGTGTTTGATGTCAATGATCAATCAACAACGATAAATAAATAATACTACGTAATAATATTGTCGATTGGACTCGATGGACAACATCGAGTTGGAGGTTGGAGCATGGCAAGATATTAAGCACCGCCAATGTCACTGGTACAGCCTGTCGCTCGGTGTGAATTCGTAGCGGTGTCATGTTGTGTCATCCCATTCCAACCAACACTAAAAAATACTACGAGTACTTCGTAATAAAATATGGTTGGACATCATGTTGTGCAGTAAGGTTAACTTACCGGCAGCGGAATTGTTTTTGATTGCAGAATTTTGTTCGTGATCGAGAGTCCCGTAGGGTATGAGGTAGGAAAAGGACTCGGGAAAGGGCGAAAAAATTGGATGACAGACAGGCAACTAAAAAACTTGGTCGGGAGAGAACGATTTTCTCCAGAACTTCGTTTCTGAGAGTTTGCTATCGATCCATGATAAATGAAGTGTGAATGGATAAGCCTTACTCGTACGGTAAGATTACGTGTACAAGCGTGAATTTTTGTTCGGCGCAATTATTTTGGGAGTGCAAGTACCAAGTACGTAGTAGCGGGATCCGCAGGAGAACACGGCAGAGCCCGAATCATTTCGCATCGAAACCGATGTGACAGACCGAATGGACGCCTTTCAAGTCTCTTCGGTAGGTTACCCGTAGTTCCGTCTCGGTCTACAACCATGATCGATTGGCAAGCCCGAAATCGAGAATCCAGAATTTCGTTCCTCAGAAAATTCGTGTTTCGAACCTTTGAGTGGTGCAGACTACCATTCCGTTCCTTGCCCCGTCGTCCCGCAATGGAAGCGTCGCATTACCGGTTCGTACATACAAACAATCCTCAACATCTTTCGCCGGTCAACGCGCAGCAAAGTACGTATTCGCACGAGGACTACTGTAGGGGCTGCGGATCAGGATTGTGTAGAAAAAATTGAGAGAGACCATCAAATTCGGACCGCGAAAGAGGTGTTGAAACCAATGCTGAAGTACGGTTGACGGACAGACGAGAAGCAAAGTCGGTCCTGGGAAATTGCCATACCCCGGGTCTACTAGTGATTAGAATAGTAGTGATATGCAAATTGTGAGCTCTATCAATTAGTCTATTGCTATCGGATTGAGAGACCGTCTCCCTGTTGGCGATACAGACGCTCGCTAATCGTAATTCATCCTTATCCTTAATCCAGTCCCGAGCGGACTCGTGACTGTATTCCGGTGCACGGCATGCTCCTCCATGGTACTGTAATAATTACTTCTCTGGTTCAGGGCTACCCCTGCAATAATAGGGGTGGACTCTCCTGATGTTAACCCGATCAGTTACAAAAGGAGCAGTTTCAATAGTTACAGTTCCATTATCATGGGCCTTGAGCACCTTGTAAGGTCCTTGCCGTGGGAAGGATAGTTTTGGAATAATGCCCTTCCTTTCCAGGGTGACATAGTCTCCTTCTTTATAGACATGGGGGATCCTCTTCTGGTTTTCCCTGATGTTGCTCTTGTGGATGCTTTTCTGCTTCCTTGCTTGGATTGCTTCCCAATCCACTGGGAAGTTCACCGGTATGAACATGTCTCGACCAAACACCAGTTGCGCTGGGGAGTACCCCAGGGTAGTATGGATGGCGCTTCTGATAGCATATGCTGCCTTGGTGGTGAATTCCTCAAAAGGGTCCTTCTCGTGGAGGTCCCTATTTTCCAGGTTGAAGGACAACAGACAGTCCTTTAATACCTGATGAATCCTTTCCAACACCGAGTTGGACTGTGGGTTCCAAGCCCCACTGGGCTTTCTTTTCATCCCCATGTTCTCGCAGAGCTCTTGGAACTCTGCTTTGAACTCACTCCTGCCATCAAAGCCAATTTCCTTTGGGCGCGGATACCTTGCCAGCCAGGTGCTGTCCAACAATCGTTGAGTTTCTGCTGCATTTGGGGAGTCCTTCAGGTGAGCCAGTTCAAACCATCCGGTCACTGGGTCCACCATGGTGAGGACATGGATTTGGTAGTCTTTACCATTTTTGTTGTGGACAGTTGCAGGTCCCCAGAGGTCCACATTGACCCTCTGCCATTTGGTGACCTCAGCTGCTTTTTCCGGTAGTAGTCCATACTTCTTCCGGCCACTCTTCTTAAACATCTGACACGTGTGGCAGTGCTTACAAAGGTCCTGGACGTCCTTCCGTAGGCCTTTCCAGGTGAAGACTGAGCGTATGCTCTGTTCCATTCTCTTTTCTCCGGGATGGACCAACATGCTGTGGTACCATTCCATAACTCTATCCTTGAGTTTATCGGGAATCAGAATCTTTCCTTCTTTGTGGATTAGACTGTAACCTTCCACCATTTTGGTGGTCAGTCGGTTGTCTTTTTCCAGAGCACTCATGATTCCTGTGTCCTTTTGCTGGTAGAACTGAATCATGTCCGGGGCAAGTGGGAATGCACTATTGCCCTGGAATTCTTCCGGAGCTTCTTCTCCAAGTGGGAATAGGAGTTGCCGGAGGTGCTCTTCCTCATCCGCGTAGGTGAGGGGCTTATTCGGTGGTAGCCATTCCACTGTGTCCGCTGGATCATCAGTAATGTCCAGGCGAGACAGTGCGTCTGCTGCATCATTGTCTTTGCCCGCAACATGCTTGACTACTGGATGGAACTCCTCCATAAGGAGTCTCCACCGGACCATTCTCTGCGTCGGCATCTGCTGATACAGTAGGTTCAGGTGGTCTGTGTGAATAATCACATCTTGTCCTCGCAGGATTCCTTCAAACGCTTTTAGCCCTTCTACTATGCCCAGGAGTTCTTTCTCTCCAACCGTGTAGTTGAGCTGCGCAGAGTTCAGCTTCCGGGTGTAGAAACCAAGGGGCTTGCCATCCTGGCATACAGTTGCTCCCAGTTGCCTGTCACTGGCGTCTGAGTAGAGATGAAATGGTTTCGTAAAGTCTGGGAATGCAAGCTTTGCTTCATCTGCGAGCATTCTTTTCGCCTCCATGAAAGCTTTCTGCTCTGCTGGACCCCAGTACCAATTCATTTTGCCCTTTTTCCCTGCTAGCTTGTTTAGAGGGGCTAGGATGTGGGAGCGGCGCTTCCACATGTCCCGGTAGAAATTTACCATTCCAAGGAACATCTTGAGTTGCTTGGTGTTCTTGGGGGCTTCTAGGCGCTTCATCGCCTCCAGTTTCTTTGGTTGGGGCTGAATGCCTTCTGTTGTTAACAGAAATCCCAGATATTCCACTTCTTTTTGCATGAAAAAGGATTTTCTGAGGTTGGCTCGGAAGCCAGCATCGTCCAGTCTCTGTAGGACTGTATCTATCTTATTGAGGTGATCCTGTTCGGATTCCCCTTCTCGCTGGATGATGAGGATATCATCAATATAGACCAGCACATAGTCCAGGTCACCGAGTAGGTTCATCATGACGGATTGGAAGATATCCGGTGCGCATGCGATTCCCATTGCCAGTCTCTTGTAGGCATACTTTCCCCATGGTAAAATGGTGGAGCAAATCTTTTGGCTCTCCTTGCAAATGGGAATGGTATAATATCCCTGGGACAAGTCAAGCGCCGTAGCTGACTTGAACTTTTGTAGTCTTTGGATTGTTTCCCCTATTCGTGGTAGTGGGAATGGTTTTCTTTGGATGGCTACGTTCATCTTTCGAAAGTCGGTTAGGACGCGAATGTCCCCTGTCTTCTTGGGTTGACAGAAGGTAGGGGATGCCCACGGTGAGTCGTCATCGTGGGGGAGTTTTTCCAGGACTCCAATATCACAGAGCCTGGTGATCTCCTTTCGTAGTGCCTGTTCAAAGGCATGGGGTACAGAATAGTACCTCTGCCGGACCGGTTTGACCCCTGGTTGGAGTTCAATGGACACCGGTTCGATATTTTTGAGCAGACCCAATCCTCCTCCAAAGAGTGTTGGGAATTTCTTCAGTGTTTTCTTCAGCGCTTCCTTGGACGCGTCTGTAATCTCCAGGTCATTGACCATAGCATCTATATCGACTTTGGAGTAGTCGGCGTCCAGGATTTTGGCTTGCCTTTCTTCCTCTTGTTGGAGGATTGGACTTTGTGTGTTGGCAAAGAATACTGCCTCACATTTGTCCGGGTCGGAGAGCTCCCCCATCCCCTTCATGGGAATAGAGTCACCCTGCCATTCGATCGTACGGGAGCTGTATTTTATATCCAGTCCCAGTTGTGCCATTAGGTCGGATCCTATAATCATGTCATAGGGTACTTCTTCGTGGTGATGGTATTCATCCACTTGAAAGGTCCACTTGATGGTCTTGGAGTTTGAAAATTCTATCAGCCTTAGTCCCACTGAAGCCGCAGACTTGGTTCTGAACTTGCCCCCATATGTGTTGTAGGTGACAGATCTTCGGTCTCGGTTCGTTAGTTGACTTCGGTCGACAAAGTGCCTTAGTATGATGGATTTGGAGCACCCGGAGTCGAGTAGGCCCCGGAGCATCCTCCCCCTTCCCTTGTGGTCCAATACCTCCACACAGACGTCTGCGAATCGGTTGATTACGCGCGGTCCGGTGTGGATGGCATCGGAAGCCATTCAGTTGTGGGATCCTTTCTTTTTAAAGGTCTTCCTGTACTTTCTTCTGTACTCTTTGAGTTCCCGTTCGGAGATGTCGATCTCGTCATCGGAGACTTCGTGGTCAGCTTGGGCCGTGGCCAGTACATAAGAGTACTCGTGGTTCGATAGGTTCCTTCCCCAGTGGGGTTTGGAGTGTTGCTCAGTGTCTGAGTCTTGTTCTTTTGCCACAAAATGCTCCTTGAGCAGGTTGATGGTTTCCCGGTCGAACTTCCCCTTCTTGTGGGGACCACCGGTTAGTTTCCAGCATTTGCCGGCATGGACCTTGCCACATGTCTTGCATAACTGTTTGTTGCCGTTATCCACAGGGCGCTTCTTTTTGCCAGGGGATTTCCCGTGATGGGTTCCTCCCCCAGATGCGGCCTTGGGGGTCTTCTTGGTGACGCCGGTCTGCTTTTCGAGGTCGGTGATGCGTTGTTGCATTAGTGCTTCCTTCCGGATGGTGATTTCCAGGTTTTCGAGCTTGTCGATAGTGGTGTTAAAGGAGTGGGTGTAGAGGTCCCAACTAATGTGCTCCAGCTTCTCGCGTTGGGAGTGGGTCATGTTGGCATCTAGGATTTCCTTCATTTCTCCTTGGGTGAAACTTCTTGGTGTTTCCATTTGGTCACTGCCACATTCCCAGAGGCAATCTGGGAGGTAGCTTTGGAGTTCGGCCATTCGGTTGGCCCAGGCTCTAATGCCATGTTTGAGGTCCACGCGCATGCCTCGCATGAATCGGCGGAGGACGATATACGAGCGCTTGCCGTGTTGGTCATTGCCAAAGATTTTGAGTTTGAGGGCATGCATGCATTCCTCGATGACATCCTTTCTGTACTCCTGGGATTGGTAGTACTGGATGAGGGCGCTTGCGACCTTTTTCTTTGGGATTGGAGACTCGAGGTTGTTGGTCTCCGATTCTTTGTCCGAACTCGCCTTGGCGGTGTCGGTTTTGTCGGCGTTTGGAGCTTGCTCCTTTGCCTTCTCCTTGGAGGCTCCCGTGGGAGTTTCGGTGGCGTCTTGCCCTAGTGACAGCAGGATGTTTGCTTGGTCCCTTTGCTCGATCTCTTGGATCTTTTTCTGTACTTGTCTCGTGTGATGGACCTTGTGGGTCGGCTCGGCCAAGTAGGTCCGCTTGAGCGTTCGCTGGACAAGTCCGAGTGCCTCAATAGAGAGGATTCTCTGTAGAACCTCCAATTTCTGGTCCCCGTTGAGTTTGTCATTGCCAGCAATTTTCTGGTCAAAGTCTCTCTTCCAGATAAGGAAGAGTTCTGGTCTTTCAGTACCATTGAGAACCTTTAGGTAGTCGCTGAATGCGATTCCACCTTGTTCGCTGTCTACATTCATCTTTACGGTGTTGGCGTCTTCCGGCCAGTCCTCCCGTGTGACGTTGAAGGGTTTCAATTTGGTTCCTTTGGTCGCCATGGTTAATCAGTTTTATTTACTTTATTTGGTTTAGTTACTTTATTTTTGTTATCTGCTAATTTTAGTGTGGAAATGAGCAAGAGTGACTGTTCCAGATTTTGCAGTTTTTGCTACTAGATTTGATTTCCACGCGATAACTCGTGTTGTAACTGATTTTGTTTCCAACCATCGTGATGGTGGGAGTTGTTTCTCTCTTTGGTTCCCGGGAATCCTGTGGTTCTCCGGAGTTGTTTCTGTTTTTATTTCGTGGGATTCGATTCCCGTGGTTCTCCGGCGTTGCTCCTCTATTAAGCAATCACCGGGCCGGTCCCACTTCCCGTTTCCCGTGGGATTGGTGGTGTTTAGGTATTCATTATATACCTTTCCGGATATCCGTATACTTCGGTTTTGGTTGGCATCCCCTATTCGGTCTGTCCATCCACTCAGTGTTGGTCCAATTAGTCCACTTACTGGATTATGTGTCACTTTTTCGACACTTATTTCATTATTTCTGTTGTCGACCATGGTCCTGTTTAGGTACTTAGGTGTCTCTGTTGCTGCTGTTACTCCCTTCTTTGGGCGCCAACAGTTGCTGGGGTCGGTCTTCCTTGTGCTGCAGACACTGGATATCCTTCTCCCTGTTTTTTGCTTCTCTGCGCCTCCATTTTTCGGCAGTTTCTTCGGTCCCGTCGGTTTATCGACCGATCGGTCCCTTCTCTTGCTCATGGTCATCAGCGCTCAGCTTGATTTTAAAATCATGCCATACCCCGGGTCTACTAGTGATTAGAATAGTAGTGATATGCAAATTGTGAGCTCTATCAATTAGTCTATTGCTATCGGATTGAGAGACCGTCTCCCTGTTGGCGATACAGACGCTCGCTAATCGTAATTCATCCTTATCCTTAATCCAGTCCCGAGCGGACTCGTGACTGTATTCCGGTGCACGGCAGAAATGAGACAAGATTGAATTCCTACAAGGACCAAAACAGTGATAACACGGAAAACAACGAGAACAAGGATAAACTTGAGTGATTTACCAAATCACATTCAAATCAGATTCTTCTCACTTTTCTAGAATTTACTAAAATAAAACAACCATTATAACAACAAGCTGATCTGCATCACCACTATTTGCATATTCATCCTTCGTGAAGCAATAGAGCGTGATCTCAGGTTCAAGATAAATTCTAGAAAAGGGGTGCGTATAACGCAACAGATACATTTCAAACCGTATCAACGTCAAGGAAGACTGATACGGAGACATCATATCCTGGATCAAGAAGGAAAATCAAAAGGTAACATTTTTCACTTCTCTTCGCAACGATGACCGAGAGTAAACCAGGATCTACCATTGCCATGGATGGCAAGAAGAACGACAATGCCTCAAGCGAAGGAAGCTCGAACGGCAAGAAATCAAGCTGGAACAAAGGGAAGACCGGCACTAGAAACTCGAAGAGCGAAGCAAGTAAGAAGAAGTTTCAAGGCGCAACGAATGGACTCGAAGACCATATCTTCTACTTCGGAAAAGGAATGGCAACCAAATGGCTAACCTCCAAGGAACACCTGCTGAACTACATCGGAAAGAAGTACACCATGAGTGAAGTAACATCACTGGAGAAAGGTGAGATTACCTTGATCGGAATCGAACACCCAACGAAACACACAAAAGATGAGTACGACAACTTAGACTTTTGGGAACAAGAAGCGTGGAAGCTCGACATGAAACGATACAAGGAAGCAAACTTCCTGGTCCAAAGAAACCTCTCATCATGCTACGCCATTATATGGGGCCAAATGACCACTACTCTACGAAACAAGGTCAGAGCCGAAACTGAATTCAAGAGCATCGAAACCAAGAAGGACGCACCAGCACTCTACAAACTGGTCGCTAAGATCTGCAACAAGACCACCACTATTAGTTGGAACTAGTATACTCCGTTTTGAACATCAACGGAAACAGCATGAATCTATCCGACTACTACGAAAGCTTCAATGAGAAAAGAAAGAACGCCGAAGCACATGGGCTGTTTTTTGACTGTATCCCGTTGAAGAAATACGTCGGAATCGAAGAACTCAAGAAAGCCGGAGGAACACGCACCACAAATTACATCAACAGGATGACGAAATTGAGTGAACTATGTGCGGAACGTTTCTACGCACTTGTCTTCATTCGACAAGCAGGAGACCGATTCGAAGAATGTCGCCGAGAACTACACAACGATTTCACAAAAGGCACCGATCACATTCCCCAATCAGTCGAAGACGCGTACACTCTCCTTGAGAACTACGAGGGTAGCGAACGCTTCATCCAAGGTCAACTCAAGAAGAAATCTAACTCCAATGCGAAAACGTCCAAGAATGAAGACGAAATCAACGACAACTCCAAGGTCAAACATCCGGGACACAGTTTCCAGCAGAAGGATTTCCCTTAGGTGCACTCGCTGCTACTGCACCTGAGGGAGAGCAGCATGACAAGATAAAGAGAAAACGGAAAGTGATCTGCTACCGATGTGGAAGAGAAGACCATATATCACCAAACTGTACCTACGTGACCAAGGCCGACGGTACAACTATTGAGGATGACAAAACCATCAAGCACCAACAACACGTCACCATAAACGATTTCAACATAGAAGACGAAATGAACAAAGACGAGCTCGAGCAGGCATATGGTTTCGTCCATATAACCGCATTTCTACCAACTCCGATTGTACCTCCATCTCCAACATACATTGAAGATATGAGAGGAAACGACCGATACTGTCTCAACACCAACGAGATGAAAGGAAGACTCAATCCACTCTGGATATTGCTTGACAACCAATCTACAGTACACCTATTTTTCAATACCATGTTTCTCGTCAACATACGAAAGACACCAAAACACCTCGAACTACACACCAATGCTGGCAGTGCCATCATCGATACTGTCGGTGACTTACCAGGTGTCGGAACTGTTTGGATACATCCCTCCGGAATCGCAAACATTCTATCTTTCCACAAGTTACTCGAAACAAACGGTTTCGAAATCGACTACACAAGCCGAAAGGATCAACACGGAAACCGAAACAAAAGTTTTCAAATTGAGACACCGGAAGGCGTCCGAAAACAATTCGTGCCCGATAGTCGAGGGCTATACTACCTTGATTGTTCAAAAGATTTCGGACCGGGACGACTCAACAGTGTCTTCGGAACCACGATCATCGATACCGAGAACACACTTGTCAATACCCGGGACACTCCACTATCTCTCAATTCTCACGACATTGAAACAGTAAACCAAAACAAGGAAAACTTCACTAAACGGGATATACTCCGTGCTGAGGGAGTGCGTCGTTTCCAACATATTGCAGGACACCCCAGCGATGCGACCCTCATCCACATGACAAATAAGAACACCGTCAAGAATGTGCCTTTCACGTCGCGAGACGTACGAATGGCAACGGACATTTTCGGTCCAAGCGTATACGGACTCAAAGGCAAAAGAACCTATAGACGCAAAGACACCGTAGATGCTCCGGAAATCATACCTCTACCCAAATCTATCGAAGACTATTACAAGGACGTGACCTTAGCGGTCGATGTCATGCATGTCAATCGTGTTCCGATTATGGCGACAATCTCTCGCCATATCCACTACGGTACAGCACACGGTTTACCATCCATGCGACTGAATGACCTTGAAAAGGGTATCAGAGCTGTCATCAAATCCTATTCATTCCGGGGTTTTCACGTAGCTTTCCTATTTGTCGATGGACAATTCAGCGGTCTAAAGCAACGCCTCAAAGACCTGGACATACTTGTAAATGTTGTATCCATGGAAGAACATGTTCCCGAAGTGGAACGTTTCATTCGGGTTATCAAAGAGCGTGCACGATGCGCGTACGCCATGCTTCCTTTCCGTCGCATGTCGAAAACTTTGACTACCGAACTAATCCGTACTATGGTGTACTACATCAACGCGTTTCCCTGGCAGGACGGCGTCTCCCAGGACCTAAGCCCCACGACTATAGTCGAAGGGATTGCATTGTCCTATGACCAACATTTCCAAGTGATTTTTGGTGAATATGCTCAGACCTACGAAGGCACAGATAACACCATAAAAGAACGAACAATTGGCGCGATCGCGGCTGGCCCTTCCGGCAATTTGCAGGGAGGTGTCAAATTCTACAGCCTTGATACTGGAAAGATTCTCCACCGCAGTCGTCATGATTACAAACTGCTACCCATGCCTGCAGATGTCATCAAACGGGTTGAACGTATGGCTCGTCGAGCCAGACCGGGTATTACATTCGGCGACAGACACAATACCGATGAACCCGATCCCGAGGCAACCGAGACTGATGACGATGACGATGATTTTCAACCTCCCGGAGCCACCACTATACCAATGGAACCTGCGGTCGATGATCTTGACGTTGATCTCATTGACACCGATGATGACGACGATGATGATCCCACCGTTGTCGACGACAATGGTGAAATCACAGGAGTGGCACAAGAGGCTGATCAAAACTCAGACCATGAAGAGTATCTCGACGATCCTGATGACAACGAATCAACCAAATTGCATAACCTTACAGGAGTGGACGACACTACAGGAGTGGACAACACCACAGAAGTGGATGAAATCACAGGAGTACCTGAAGATGAAGACGATACAGACGATGATACTGTGACCCCAGATGATCCCAGTGACTCCGAATCCGAAGATGATATAGCACGGACATCAAGTGGGCGTGCAATCCGATCTACACGACACTCGGATTTTGTGTATGCATCCATCGCAGAACCAAAGGAAGGTTTCCTCAAAGTCAAGCGTGCATCTATTCCCGATGAAACGCCGGAGAAAATTCGGAAGCTGAATTCGCACGAATACCAAAACATGATCAACGCACTTGAGTTTATCGAAAGCCGTCACGATCACCATGATTTCCTGATGAATTACACCATGACGCAAATGAGTATACGGGAAGGTCTCAAGCGATATGGTGATAAAGGCAAAGCGTCCATCATGAAAGAAATAAATAATTTGGTATCACGCGACTGTTTCGGAGAGATAGATCAAGACTCCTTAACAGACGAACAGCGAAGGCGAGCACTACCAATATTAATGTTCATGCTGATGAAACGAGACGGCAGGCTCAAGAGCAGAGGATGCGCAGATGGGCGGCCACAACGGCTATGGACTACGAAACAAGATGTCTCATCACCAACACCGGCTATTGAAGCAATTAAGTTTGTATTGGCCACCATCGCCATGGAAGGCAGAGACGTAGCCTCATTTGACCTCCCAGCACAATTCCTACAGACAGACATGGACGAACTACTTTTCCTAAAGATCACAGGCGCTTTGGCTCTACTCCTCATCGAGTATGATCCACCAAGATGGGAAAAGCACCTAAGGAAGGAGAAAGGGCGACCTGTCATATATGTAGTGTGCAAGAAGGCCATATATGGAACGTTGAACGCTGCTATACTGGCGTACAGAAAATTAACGGGACACCTAAAGGACTACGGGATGGAAATGAACCCATACGATCCGTGTGTATGGAACAAGAACGTCAACGGAAGTCAGATGACTGTGGTATTTCATGTCGACGACGGTCTCATTAGCCACAAAGACCCAAACCAGGTCACAGCTTTTCTGAAGATGCTTGACGGAATATACGGAAAGACCGACCCATTAACCATAACCCGTGGTAAGGAACATGAGTACCTTGGAATGCATCTCGACCTCAGTAAGCAAGGAGTCGTGATGATAACCATGTATGACTACATCAAGAAGATGATCGACAAGCTCCCTGAAGAAATGATCGGGGAAAAGCCGACTGCAGCTCCTGAGTATTTGTTCAAGACAAATGGAAAGGACGCCGTAAAACTCGACAGGAAGAGATCGGACTTGTTTCATTCAATTACAGCCACTACCTTGTATCTTGGAACGAGAGCTAGACCGGATCTACAACTAGCAACAGGTTTCCTGTGTACAAGAACTAAATCCCCAGACGAACATGACTGGAAGAAGCTTGTGCATGTCATGAAATATCTACAGCAGTCAGCATATCTACCGATGATCATAGGGAGAAATGATAAAGGATCTATCATATATATGGATGGATCGCACGCCGTGCACGAGGACATGAAAGGTCATGCCGGAGTGTATGCAACGGAAGGACGAGGGGCAATGTACAGCTCATCAACCAAACTCAAACTCAACACCCTGAGTTCAACTGAGACCGAACTGGTGACGGTAGGAGAGAAACTCCCCAAATCGATGTGGTTTAGGCTTTTCCGTATCGAGCAAGATGGTTGCGCAAGGGAAGATATCCTCATGCAAGATAATCAGAGCACGATGCTGTTGGAGAACAACGGCAGGTATTCAGCAGGAAAAGGAAGCAAGCACATCGATATCAGATATTTCTTTATCACAGA
Organism: Pseudo-nitzschia pungens; assembly: GCA_037355855.1. NCBI lineage: Eukaryota > Bacillariophyta > Bacillariophyceae > Bacillariales > Bacillariaceae > Pseudo-nitzschia > Pseudo-nitzschia pungens. The sequence continues at coordinate 1,466,574 of CM074760.1, read as the reverse complement.
CCGTATCGAAAAGAAACACATCACTGTGCGGCACTGTCCAACCGAAGAAATGATAGCAGATTTTTTCACGAAACCACTCCAAGGAGCGCTGTTCTACAAGTTCCGCAACGCAATTCTTGGTGTAGAGGCAGACGATTTCGAGCAGTACAAGGAGAAGTATTACGAAGCTCTCGAAAAGTATCGAAAACTCCAAGAAATGGATGGAAGAGTAGACCCAATAATCAATTCAACCGATGAACGTGCAACGGAAGAATTGCAGGAGTGTGTTGAAACCAATGCTGAAGTACGGTTGACGGACAGACGAGAAGCAAAGTCGGTCCTGGGAAATGAGACAAGATTGAATTCCTACAAGGACCAAAACAGTGATAACACGGGAAAACAACGAGAACAAGGATAAACTTGAGTGATTTACCAAATCACATTCAAATCAGATTCTTCTCACTTTTCTAGAATTTACTAAAATAAAACAACCATTATAACAACAAGCTGATCTGCATCACCACTATTTGCATATTCATCCTTCGTGAAGCAATAGAGCGTGATCTCAGGTTCAAGAAGAGGGATTCAAGAATAAAAAATGCCATGCCGAAGGAACAAACCCGTTATCGAAAGCCGATAATCGCAGACAAATACTGCGATGCAGAGTCCGAACATGTCTCTTCTCTTGCGCAAATTGATCACCACTGTCTGCAAGCGATTGCCTAGTATCCCATCCACAAGCCTGGACGAACGCATTTTAAGCATTAGATTGGTTGGCGCCCCTTGTGTTTCCTAGGGTCTACTAAACTTGCCGCCTTAGTGAATCCAAAGCAGACTCTACAAGAGACTAATGAGGCTTCGAGAAATGAACGGCGCAATCGTGATTCACTCGACGGAACGTACTCCCCTGCTTTCCGAGAGACCCAACAGCGATCAAAGCTCCACCGACACCTCTAAAACGCACGGCACCGCGCGCGAAGAAGAATCCTCGCGTGTTGGAACTTCTTTTGGGAGCGACGACTCTCCTATCGATCCCTCGGGTCCCGTGAGTTCGCTGCGTGTCCACGTCGGAGTAGAGCTCGAAGCCGAACAACAGGATGGACACTGCGAGGGAACCCTTCCATATCTTGTGGATGGCGTGGTGGAAGAACTCCGGGACCTCACCGGATTGGGGCGAAACGCGATTCACGCGGTCGATAACAACAACAACAACAACAACAACAACGACGACGACAATGACAACAATGACGAAAAACACTCCTGGATCGAAACGAAGCTCACCCAAACGCTCACAATGCTCCCAAACAATGGGATGGGAAAACGCGGGGTGTTGCGGGGCAGTTCGCTGCTGTTCCAAGACGCGTGCGAGTGCGAGTCTGACATGGAGGGGGGACGGTTTGCCGTCCGTGGGGACTTTCGGCTGCCGCTGCCGCTGCTCCCGAAAGCACTCCGTGGACCGCCTACCTGCTCCTCTGTTCCGCGGTCGTCGCGATGAGCGCTCTGGAACCACTCCCGCAGCTCCAGGAGGACACCACCTCCATGACGAACATCCTGTGGCGAATGATCGAAAACGTCGATCGTTCTCGCCGCTCCCCCTGCAGCAATGGACGTTTGCCACCAAGCAATGATTCGACAATGGTTCGTCTTTTTTTTTTTCCTCGAACACGTCGTTCCGGTAGTACGGTACGTCCGGATGGCGACGCCCTCTTGCGCGTCCCTCGACCACACGTCGGTCGGGAACGCCGTCCTCCCGAGCGACAGTCCGGTGCCGAATGAATGAATCGGTTGGTGGGCCGGTTTTGCACCGGCGTGGCGTGCCCGTGACCGCGAACGAACACACCGGCGCGGTCGTGGCCTTTGGAAGGGCCTTCTTGCGCTCGAAGGACGACGCCGCATCCGCCGGCGTCAGAGATGCCACGCCGTGCCACGAGCCCAAACCACCACCCGGGACGGTCCCGATCGGAGATGGGCTCGCTCCGGTGTCCGCGATCGCCGGTGTCGGCCGCGTCACCGGTGCCGAGACGTTGTCGGCCCGCGTGCCGGTCGGCCCGTTTGTGTCCGGTTGTCGGCAGCGGCATCGCGGTGGCGATCTTCCGGGTGGCGGTGGCGCGGGAACCGCTCGCCTCGGGCCGGGAGTCCCGCCATTGGTTCCGGGGCTTTTGGGTGCGGAAGAAGAACCGATGGGACCGGCTCCGGCCGGAGGGAACCGGCAACGGTGCCGATCCGCGACGCGTTTGGCACCGTGTTCTGCGCCCGGGCAATGGCTTTGACTCCATTGTCGTTGTTTGTTCGGTCCGGCTCACGGAACCGGTCGCTGCCGAGTTTCCGGGTTACCTCGCGGGCGTTGGGGCGCTGCCGGGAATGCTCGGGCGGATCGGCACCGCGGCGGCAGCGGGCGGCACGCTTGTGGTGCTCCGGGAGAGCCGGTCGGTCGGATCGGGTAAGGTCGGGCAAGGTGAGTAAGGGAAGGTCCGGTCGGGCCGGGTCGGGCATGGTCTCCCGCGGCGCAAGGGTTGCCGGGGAGGAAGGAACGATGACGGAGGGAAACCGAGCGAGCGTGCGACAAACAAGCGGTGCGGCGCTACCGATGCAAGTAATTACTCGGTTGTTCGAGCAACGAATCCATCGCCACCGATGCCGAGCTGCGCGACGAACGACGACGAAATCGCATTGCGCGACTGCGTGCCATCACTTCCGATAGCATGGTATTGCAATGCAACCCTAGACAGAGAAGCATAGACAGACAAGAACCGTCATTCGGCCAATGCGTAGAATGTTTGTTTCGCCAACTGTTCTACTAGTAGTAAATAAGTAGTATTTTATTAAAAATATTTCTGCAATAGCAAGATATACCCAGAATGTGCAATGCGTTGTCGCGGAATGCTTCAATCGCAGTCCAAAAGTGAAAAGAGCCGCAGTGTGTGTGTGTGTGTGTGTGTGTGTGTATTTGTGTGTTGTGTAATGATTGATGCTTTTGATCACAATGTTTGAATTCTGGCCGACTTTGGCTTTCGAGGACAGTACATCTATCTCGAGAGAACAGCGCTCCACCGGTTCGTCTCTGACCATTGGCACCGCGATGCCGACTCGTTTTTTATTGTTTCGTCTCGTCTCGTCTCGTTTCGCCGTTCCGCAATTCGCATTCGCATGCGCTCCCTGCATACCGTGCCGTACACGCACGGCACTCACTCACTCACTCACTCTCGATCGATCGATGAAACACGTTGCCGCCGCAACGGTCCGGCATATTCATCTCCGGGTTCCGTTCTTGTCGGCCGGTGCCGCGCTCGCTGGTTGCGGAACGGGAGGCAACGAGGTAACCTGGTAATTGTCCCCGACCCGGCTCTGGCGATTCCCTCGAAACGAAAGCCACTCGCGTTTTCCCCGTTTGTTGCCGCCGCCCGGGATGCCGTTGTTGTTGTTGTTGTTGTTTGCACCGATCCCAATCCCGTTCGCATCGCTGCCGTTGGCATCCTCGTGGCCGCGTTTCCCGGCCGCCGAAGCCTCCGCGGAAGGCGGCGGTTCGTTCGCCTCGCCGTGGGCCAGAGCCGTCGATGTCGATGTCGATGTCACCGTCGATGTCACCGTCGATTCGTTCCCTTGTGTTGCGTGGGTGTCAGCGTTTGACGACGATTCGTTGGTTGCGTTCAATTCCGTCATGGTTTCTCCCGAACTTTCTTCCGTGTCGTCGACTCGACCGCTGATTTCTGGAGTGGATGGATGGGTGCGGTATTTAGGTGATGGCAACCTTGCTCGTGCGTAGTTCGGGTTGTCACTTGTCACACTGACAACTCCGCGTCAACAGCTTTCTCTTCTTACATCATGAAACAACGAACAACGCGAGGTCAGAGTTGAGAGAGATGAGGAGCACTTCGGTTTCGAACCGCTCAGTCCAATTCGGTCCAGTCCCGCATAAGCCGTTTCATCTATGACGATATGATTCATTGATAGTATCAGTATACTAATATACTAATAAAGTTGCATTTGATGATTCATTCATTTTACAGCATACATATAATAGATAACATATGATTAATACATATCTTGGCTATGTATGGTATAAGGAGGGTGGATCTTCTTCGGTACGGAAAAGTTTTTTACTTCTTTAGCTGGCATCGATCGCGTTCGCAACACGAGAAAACCGGACCCAAAGCGACGCGAAACATCTATCGGTAAGTTAACTGGTAAATTACGAGTAAGTCTTAAGTTAAAAAATTATTACTCGCACGGGTATGAGAATAATAATAACTCCCATCTCACATCCGACCCAACACGAAGCACCATTACCAAAAAGCACAAAACTCCGTGCGGTATTGATTGATTGATTCATTCATTCATTCATTCACCGCATGAATCCATCGCCCTCTCGGATCACGGTTCGACCGTAGTAGATACGATCATTCACCATGGCAGCGAGGTTCCCTACCACAAAACTCGTCGTGCTGGCGGTCCTCGGCCTCTGCGCTCTCGTCTTGGGAAGCTTTGTCCTCACGTTTCAATTGCTGGTCATCCGCGAAAAGAAGCAACGCGGATTGCTCGGCGGTCGAACCAAAACCGGCAACGAGGCCGGCGGCGGTGGATCTTCGAGCGCCAAATCCGCGCGTCCCAGCGGAGGCGACGCCTCCGGTGCGTCGTCGTCGACTTTGTCCTCGTCCTCGTCTTCCACCGCGGCCGATGCCGATGCCGATGCCGAATACCGGGCGGCGGCGCGGAAAAAACGCACCATCAAATCCTCCCACCCCACCGGGGCGTACGACATTCGGTTGTGGAACCTCTTTCCCGCGCCGGAAGGCGGGAACTTCAAGACCATCGGAGAGGCCTACTGGAGACAGGTCCAATCCTTTCTCAGAGACTGGAAAGACGCCGCCGTGTATCCCCCGGATCCGTCCGATCACCACACCCACGCCACCGACTGGATGGTGCGTAAATCGTCGGAGTATCGCCGGTCTCCGTCCGGAGATGGGAACGCGAGGAAGACCGCCTTCGACTCCTATCCGCGGATGGCCCTGGAGAGAGCGGCCGAAGCGGGGCATCCCCTGGCGCAGCACTATCTGGCGAACGCCCACTCCAGCGGGATCTGGCCGGTTCCGGTTTCGGGGGGAGGAGACCGCCGCGGGTCCGCCGGAAGGGAGGACGGGGACGGGGAGGATTCCGCTCGGTCGCCGGTGGAAAACCTGCACGTCTTTGACGAGTGGCTTCCTTCCTCGGGAAAGCACACCCGACAAATCGACAAGGCCTATCTCTTGTGGCACATGGCAGCCGTTGGAGGGAACATCGAATCGGCCATGGCCCTGGCCCATCGTCTCGACGGCGGCGGATCGATGATCGATGCCGGAAGCGGCGGCGGCGGCAGCAGTGGCAGTGGTAGCAGCAGCAGTGCCGGCGCGTGCGAGGACTCCCTTCCCTACTACCAGGCCGCCGCGGACGGAATCATCGATCAGCTGGAGGTATCGAAACACTCGCGGGCCAAGCTGATACCGCCCATGGACAAGCACACGCTCGCGGAAGTCCACATGCACGGGGGGACGTCGTCGCAGCTGGATTGGAACAACAAACCCGACGAATCCAAGGAGGCCCTCCAATTCTATCACCTCAAGGCCACCACCGTTCCGTGGTCCATGAAAAAAAAGTCCGGCTCCGAAAGCGAGGACGGCGGCAAAAAGGCCGGCCGAAGGAAAAAGAAGGCGGGAGCCAACGAGGAAGACGGGATCGACATCATGGCCGCCTTCACCCTGGCCCACATGCACCACCACGGCGTGAGGGGGGTGGAACAGAACCTGACCAAGAGCCTCCAATACTACGAGATCGCCGGCACCAACGGTCACTGGGAGTCGGCGGGACACGCCTGCAGCTTTTACCTGTGGGGAATCGGCGCGGAACAAGACGCGCACAAGGCCATGGAATTCTGCAAGCTTGGTGCGCCCTACGGATACGAGGGCTGCCGGCAGATGCGCGACAAGGTCAACATGGCCAAGAACAACAAGCGGGCGTCGGACGATCTCGACCAGCTCGCCAACTGCGACGAGGAAGCCCTGAACGGGCTGGGTCTCCTGCACCTGCTGGGAGTCCAGGGAGTTCTCCAGGTAGACATTCCCATGGCGGAAAAGTATTTCACCCTCGCAAAAGAACTGGGAAGCGTGGATGCCTACTACAACCTGGCAATGATGTGGCTCGGGTGGAAGACCCACTTCAAACGGATCGACGATCTGAAGGAAAACGGGTACACCCCCGATGTCGACCAACTGCCCCTGCCCATCACGGGACAAACCAAAGACGGGAGCGATAAATTCGCCCTGTACAAGGCCACCGTCGGTGAAAAGCTCTATTACAAGGGCCCCATCCAGTCCGACGTTCTGAACGCCATCAAGATGCTCAACGTTGCGGCCAAACTCGGTCACGTACAAGCCAAGCACCGACTGGGTTTGATCTATGCCGGGGGCCTCAACCACACGACCAATGTCATGGAGTTCAATTTCGTCAAGAAAGACTGCAAGCGCGCGAAAGAAAACCTCGAATGGATCGTCAACAACGCCTCGCCGACTCTGTCGAAGCGATTGAGAAGGGCGTACAAGGAATACATTGCCGGCAATCTCGAGGTTTCGGTTCGCAATTACCTCGCCGCCGCGGAAATAGGATCCATTGTCGGACAGGTGAACGCGGCCTTTTTGATGGAGCGAGGGGTCTGCTTGGGCCTGAGTGCCGCGGATTGTGCGAAGGCGTCGGTCCGATTGTGGAAGGCGGCGGCGGCGAGAGGAAACGCGGAGGCCTGCCTGCGAGTCGGTGATTTCTACTATTACGGACGGCTGCACGGAGAAAAGCTTCACATCGGGCCCTTTGGATGGATCCAATACGTTTTGCAACCGGAAAAATATCTGCCGACCTTGCTCCGAGAATGGGGCGCCGGGCTGTGGAGCCTTGCGAGAAAGGTCGTGGCCGACGATGTCGACGAGCAAGCTTTGGCGTCCGCACCGTCTCCCTCGTCAACAGAGACAACGTGCGAAGCGACCGACGAAGGCACCTGCCCCAACCACCGGGATTTGCAGCGGATTGCTGCTGGTACCGTCACGAAGAATCTCGATCACGAAATGGAGGAAGATCTCCGCACGGCTGCGCATTATTACCAAATAGCCGGGGAAAAGCACCACAGCGCACGAGCCAATTTCAATCTTGGATTCATGCACCAATGGGGACTAGGACTGAAGCAAGATTTTCCAATGGCCAAGAGGCACTATGATCTGGCGTTGATTCAAAATTATCGCGAAGCCGAAATAGCGGTGCAAATTGCCTTGATGGCGATGAATGCCCACGAATTCGTGATCCGGTGCGTCGCTCTGATTGAAGACTGGTGGTACCAACGGGATGCAGCGAACACAAAAACAACAAACACACCATCTTCCGCAAAAGTACCATCCGTCCAGCCACGAGACGCGGATTCGCAGGCTCCTCGAGGTACAAACGACGCAGGCCGGCCTCAAAGTCCTGGTCACAGAAAGAGGAAAACCCGGGAGGAAGTGATAATGTCACACATGTTCGATCAGTCTTCGTTGGTAATTGTGATCCTTTTGCTGCTCTTGCTCATTCTGCAAATCGTGAGGTTTTTTGTGGTGCGCCCTCATGGACGATGACGGACATGCACAACACCGATTCTAAAATAAAAATGTTTTCAAACTACTTCTCAAATGCTATCTTGCTACTTGCGGTGCGTATGTGCCAAAGACCAGAACTAAATGGATGACTAAAGTTTACTAGCTCCAAAGACCAGAACTAAATGGATGACTAAAGTTTACTAGCTGTTAATCTTCAAAACTGCCATGAAAGCTTCTTGTGGGACGTTCACCTTTCCAATGGATTTCATCTTGGCCTTTCCTTTCGCTTGCTTCTGCAAAAGCTTTTTCTTTCGGGTGATATCACCTCCGTAACACTTGGCGAGGACGTCCTTCCTCATGGGGGAGATGTGTTCCGACGCTATCACCTTCACCCCAATGCAAGCTTGGATGGGGACCTTGAACATTTGCCTAGGGATAAGATTCTTCAAGCTTGCGCATAGTTTGCGACCCATAGTTTGGGCATTGTCACGATGCACAATGCATGCCATCGCTGGTGCCAACTCGTAGTTGATCTTTACATCAAGACGGACCAGATCACTAGCTCGATAGTCTATGACCGAATATTCCATGCTGGCATATCCTTGTGTCCTACTCTTGAGCTGATCGAAAAAGTCGGTGATGACTTCTCCAAGTGGGAGTTCATAAATGATGGTAGAACGAGATTGGGTCAGATACTTGATATCGATAAGTTCACCTCGTCGTTCTTGGCACAACTCCATGATTTTCCCGTTGTACTCGGATGGGGAAAGAATCTCCATTCGTACATAAGGTTCAAGCGTTTCATGATCACGCGTCAAGTCAGGCATCTTGCTGGGTGCGTCGATTGTGATCTCTTTCCCAAGGTGGTTGATCTTGTACACAACACTTGGTGCCGTCATGATCAGATCCAGATTGTACTCTCTGGAAAGACGCTCTTGAATGATTTCCATGTGAAGAAGTCCGAGGAAACCGCAGCGAAACCCAAATCCCATCGCTCCGCTGTTTTCGGGTTCGTAAGATAGGGAAGCATCATTCAATCTCAACTTTCCAAGAGAATCTCTCAACGTTTCGTAATCACTCGCATCGACTGGGAAAAGTCCGGCATAAACCATCTTTTTTTTGTCATGTCGCAACGTAGCATTGAGCAAGTAAGCGAATTTATTCAAGAGTCAAGCAAATTAAAATCGATAGGAATTGGACGTGCAAAGGAACATTCAGTCAACGATACGAAAACTTACAGGTGTGCATTCAGCGTAACCGGGTAGAGGCTCAATCGGATTTTCAGACGCGACACCAGCCTTGTAGTCGGACGATAAGCACATGGTATCACCCACTCTCGCATCCAAAACATCCTTGATACTTCCGCAAATGTATCCAACTTCTCCGGCTCTCAACTCGTCGACAACAACTTGCTGAGGAGTCATCACTCCGACTTCCGTCACTTCGTGTTCTGCCGCCGAATTCATGAATCGAATTTTGTCTCCCTTCTTGACTTGCCCGTCAACAACTCTGAAGAAAACAATTACTCCACGGTAAGCATCATAGTAGGAATCGAAAATAAGAGCTCTGAAAGGTTTGTTTACGTCCGCTACGGGTGGTGGGACCTTTCGAACAATGGATTCGAGAATGTCATCAATCCCAATGCCGGCTTTGGCAGAAGCATGGACGATATCTGTACAATCCAACCCAATGGTATCTTCGATTTCTTCAGCTACTCTGTCCGGATCTGCCGCTGGCAAGTCGATTTTGTTCAAAACTGGAATGATCTCGAGATCGTTTTCCAGAGCGAGATAGACGTTGGCTAGAGTCTGCGCTTCGATACCCTGGGAGGCATCGACCACCAACAAAGCTCCTTCGCAGGCTGCAAGACTTCGCGAAACTTCGTACGAAAAATCTACGTGTCCGGGAGTGCTGATCACGTGGAAAGAAGGATGAAAGTTGAGAGAGTGCACTGCGTTTTCTTTCGAACCAGCTCGATTGATCTCGTGAGAGCATGAAAATACTTACTCACAAAGATTCAGCGTGTAAATTTCTCCGTCAACTTTACTCTTGTACAGCACACGTGCTGCTTGCAGTTTGATGGTAATTCCACGCTCCCGCTCGATATCCATGTTGTCCAACAACTGATCTTCCATGTCTCTTGCCGCTACTGTTTCGGTGGATTCCAGGATTCGATCCGCAAGCGTCGACTTTCCGTGGTCAATGTGGGCGATGATGCTGAAATTTCTAATCCGCTCAGAGTTGTACTCGATGATGCGTTTTCCGTCTGCCATGAATCGCTGCATCAAACTTCGGCCAATCTGCTTGCGGCTCTCGCTGTCATCGTTTCGAGTGAATTGGCGACTTTGGACTGGAACTCTGCGTGTGGGCGCAAACGCTTCACAGAAGGAGGTCAGGCAGATAGCACTGCATATAAGCAGAAGCAAGCCTCCCATGGCGTTGGTTGGCTTCGTCATCTTTACCTGCATTCGGCCACTACAAGTCTGTAGACTACGGTTCTATTTTGTATCCGATTGCGATGTGAGAAACCAACAGAATTACAGCGCCGAGTGTTTGTTGGTTCGTTCATTCATCGAAGCTTTCTGTCGGCCATCGGTGTGTCTGACGCGATAAGGGGGAAAGAAAACGAGCACAAACTCATGTAAACTGGGAGAGAGGTGTGAACGCTTACTGGTAAGTTACGGTATGACGTTTCTTTCTGAAACATCACTCACGACTATTCGTGACTCACGTATTCAATCACGAATCACTTCGATTGGATTCCGAGCGCTGTCAGTTCCTATGCACGTATACGTATCTATGATGCATATGAAATCGTAGCGGAAATTCTTGGCGAGATTGTTTCGTAAGCCTTTTAAAATCAAGATACTCGGAAGAAGTTTTCTACCGGTTCGTATCAAAATCAACGAAAAAGACCACAGAATTTTGGAAACAGCACATAACTAACTCGATTGAAGTTAAAGGATGAGTAAGGTTTACGGTAGTTGTCAAACATTCTATTTGCTGTTGTTTCTCCTCTTAAGCAAGAACTTTCGTATAAAGGTGATCCTTTCTGCTTTGATTTTTTTGGCTGAAACATAGTATATGCCTAACCTCAAGAAGTAGAACAAAACCCAACATTATTGTGGTCTTTGCTGAATGTCAGATTGATATCAAGAAGTAGTATTGATACTCCAGTATCGTCATTATTCATCAGCCATTCCACGTTCATACAATTTTCCATCGGCAATTTTACGCATTCAACAAGAAACCTCTAGAACATGCAATTCGTGATGTCGTCCACACACATCATACAAGATATGAAAGTAGACATGCGAGAGCGAAGGCCTTCTTACAATCTGATGTGTAGAGAACTGTTGGCGCAGGTCTATTCGAGTGTAATTATTCATGCATATCTCAAAGTGAATCACACACGCACGTTGAATTGTTTCTGCGAACAGGTTTCGGACATTTTGAAATCGATTTTGGGTTCCATTGTGCTGTGTCCTCAACATTTACGCACTCTTCATCCAACACAATCCTAGCTGGACCACTTCGCCGTCCATATAGAAAATGAACCACATTTTAAAAGAATCCCATCCCACCTTCCCCGATATATCCACAAGGTCTCAAATGAGCATACAAGATGGATATTGATTTCCATACAACACTGGTTCAACATGATGATGGTCGAGACACTATCCTTTTTATGAACTCGTATCAGGGCACCGACAGAGCATCCATCGCAGTGTTCCCAGACACAACTTCACGGAGAAGCACACATCGATGCATGCACTTCTTCCAAAAATCATAACAATGAATCATAAGCGTTTCTTTGAGGCGTTCATTTTCTCCGGACCATCGTTCGAAGATTCCTCCATATCGATATCCTCCTCGTCCCCTAACATTACCAACAATGCCTTTGCAACACGAGCGACCAATGTCCAATAATACTGACCGTAGTACTGAATCGGAGAATCCGATTTTGTTTGGTGTTGGAACGTAGATGGCGCTTTGCGAACTCGGAGTCTCGAAAATTGCCTTGACTCAGACTCCTCATAAAGAGGCTTAGTTGATAACGGTCCCATTTCGTCTCCACTGCTTCCTTGCGACAACGGTGGACTTGATTCCGATGTCGGTGTTCGCGATAGTATTGTTTGCATAGCACGTTTTTGCCGGACACGGTTCCTTTTAGCTTCTCTTTCGGCAATCTCCAGACATCGGAATTCTTTGTCGATTGCCTTTCTGTAAGGTGCGAATGAGGATGAAGTTTTGGCGCCATCATCACCCGATGAGGGACGAGGAATGGGAACCTTGCTTTCCTTCTCTATCAGGCACGAGAATGAGTTTTTCAGTGCCTCCCGTGCTTCTTTATAATGTCCTGTCAACCGAAGTGCCTTGCCCAGTTTGAAATAGATCTTGCACAGTGCTATAGAGTCTCCTCGATCTCTTTCGTCAAATGCAGAGTTGTCTTCTCCGGACGCTTCGTTACCGTTCCCTTGTTTTTGATTCGATTCATTTTCTGTATCTGAAGCGTTTTTTTTCGCCTTGGATAGTTCCACGAGTGCTGTTTCACAAAACACAATCGTCTTCTTATGCATTCCAAGTTGTAGCGTGCATTGAGCAAGATTGTTAAACACTGGAAGGAGCGTGTCTCGCACAAAGTCTGGTGTATTTTCTTTTACCACTAGGCATGTGAGGTAAATATCCATTGCAGACTTGTAGTCACCCTGATGGAAAAACTCATTTCCCGTCCGCCGTTGTTGCTCTGCCCAGTCCTGTCGGTCTTGACGGGATTCCAACTGCGAAACGAGTTTGATGGTTTGATCGAGTTTGGTCTTGAAATCCGCGGCTGCGGCCTCGTCCGGCGTTGCTGGAATCGCGGATCCGTTTGGCAGGCGTTTTTGTAATTCGAAGCAACCCTGTGATTGTTCGCCAGAATCAAGGCCTTCGTCACCGTCGCCGTCGACCGTCGATAAATCCGAAAGATGCTTGTTGAGTTGGTTGATGACATCCGAAGTGGTAACAAATGGAGACTTCGGCAGCACTCCACCTGTGTCTACTCCAATTCCCGGTGTTTGTTTCGGGCGACTCTTTTCTCTTGGAATCGTATTTGAAGTCGTCATCTCCTCCATGTTATGCAGAAACTCTATTCTATCATGTCTGGTTTATGATGGACGATGAGAGATGAATGATGAGAGATGAATGATGAAAGATGACTGATGGACGATGCACATCGGAATGATCAGTACTTAAGGTTCCCAGAAAACGGAAATTACCGGTGAACGGAAACACTAAACAACGTACTAAAGGTAAACTTAGATGTAAAGAAGCACAGAGAGAATCATTCTTTGTGCGTAACTTAACTCGTAAGGTTAACCTTACTCGTGCCTGTGACCTGCACGAACAATTAACGCACTTGTCGCAAAGTGTACTATCGGTGCGTAGTACAGTACTTCGTATTTTTTTATTTTCGGCAGAAGCCTAAACTAATCTCACCCATTCATAAATAATAATAATAATAATTACATAAGGTTACCATGTTCATGTGGAACTACATCTAGCTTTGCCGGTTGGCTCTATTCAAAAATCTCTGTCGAGCACCAGTACACGTAGACGTAGTGTAGTACAAAAAATAATAATATTTTTAAAATTATTACTGTATTTCAAATTCCATGTACGGTACACGTATAATGGTGATTTCGAAAGAATAGATATGCAGGTTACTGTTGTATTCTTTGTTTATAAATTTTTATGCTGACGATGCGTGTCATTTTAGCTTATAAATCATGGATGCCCCGCGACTGCTAGGTCGCTCTTTAATGTGTTCGATGGTAGATAGTTTGAGCTCGTGAAGCGCATTCAATGTGTAGCCGTCCAATGGAAGCTTCGATCACGCTCCTCTGGACCATGTAGTGGACACAGGATTCCCAATCCGAGCGTACCGATTTGTATAGATTCATGGCCCATTTTGCATCTTCGTATGGGCTGTGTGGTTTTCCAAACTCTTGGATCTCTTTTCCCAAATGATCATAGACGAGATCTTTCAGTTTCCTTGGCATCAATACGTTGAATCGATTATTCATGAATGGCTCATAGCATGCAGTATCCCGAATCATCCACCAGGGATGATTTATCCCCAATGCCAGAAGGTCGTTTTCCAACCCATGACCAACCAAAATATGACCAAACAAGAGTTGCGATACCCGCTTGCGGCAAACATTCAATGGCATGGTTGCCTGGCTCAGATCCTTTTCGGTGATACCAGAAACAAATGTTCGATAGTCTGTGACGGGCTCCGATTGCTTTATATATTCATCGAACAATACCTGTCCTTTCCAATCGATAATCACTACACGAGCAAGAGAAGACCGATTAATTCCGACACCGACCATTTCACAGTCAAGAGCCAAATAAAACTTCCTGGCTGGGTATTGAGGACATTTTTTGCTGTATTCTACAGATTTTCGGCGCAGCGGAGCCCCAGAGCTTTGTTTAACTTTCGCTTGCTCGATGTCCGAACCATAAGAAGAGTTGGACCATGTTGTTGGTGTCGACATCGATGACGACGACGATGACGATGACGATATCGATGAAGAATACCAAGAATTAAGCGTGGGATTCTGGGCATCTATTTTTTTCATATCATCGTACGAAAACATGGGCTCTTTCTCTGTCAAAGAATTCAACATTGGAAGAATGATTCAGGTAGCGACTGTCTTGGCATGGAAGTGCTTGCAATTGATTTCGTTTCCGTCGATGTGTTGTTTAGTTTTATGAGCAAGGTATGTGTATCATCTGCGACGACCTTCAAAAGAACACACGGCATGGCAAGAGCTTCTTTTGGAACCAGCCGAAGAGCTTCAACATTTTTGGTGATGGCAACGTAAATGATATTTAATCCATATAACCTAGTATGTAAGCCAACAGAGCGATTGATACCTTCTCGCCCAAAAAAACGTCATACTGTTGTTGGAAAGTAATAAGTGTCAAGTCGATGGGATAAAAACAAATATATCACCGTTCCCGGAGCGAGTTCGTCCGATGAATTTGTCTATGTCATGTCATTCATCACAACGGACAAAATATGGTTGGAAATTTTGGTCAACTGAATGGTGTTTGAGTCACGACCCAGCAATTAACGAGATTTTCAATAAATGATTTGAACTGGGATTCTAAAACTTTTTCTGAAAACCAATCCGGGATATGCTTATCAAATTGTTGTTGCTGAACCCCGATGGGTCATCTGGCGAACTTACACACTCTTGTCGAGAGGTGCTTGTCAGTTCGTCCGAGCTCCGGGGATTTTTTTTTCGCGTACAGCATTTTCGGTACATTCGGTCATTTTGCGGTGAAAAGAGAAAGTCTCATCAATCAAAAATACTGTCATGACTTGGACTACGAGTTTAAACCCACATAGATTAGCTCACCGATCAAAGAATTCTGGCTCGAAATACCCTACCGTATCTGCGTTCCCTTGACTTCGATTGTCATACCGTAAAAACCTTACCGTATCTGCGTTCCTGGCTCCTTGTAAGATCTTTCTCGTGCACCAAACTCTAAATGTTCTTACATACATAATCTATTAACATACCGTACAAACTAAGGGTATGTTAGAGTGGAAAAAGGTCACTCGTATGTACTCGTACGATTACATACATACGTACATACGTATGTTGATGAATTGGGTATTTTTGAATTATTTGAATCAATCAATCAATCAATCATGGTCCACTCCAGTCGGATTTTTAGATGATTTTTTTTATTAAAAAAAAGTTTACTTTTTTGCGGATTTTTTTTAGGGTTTTGGATTTTGGAGCTCTTGTTGATCATCTAGTTTCTGCTTAATTACCGTAAGGTTACCAGAGTTGATTTGTGTCTTTTGTGATGAAGAGCTGATAACAGCATACGGTATGCAGCACGCTAGATATCAGCAATACAAAAGGAGGGCATCATTGGTTTGACGTTTTGGCGGAGATCGGCAATTGGCGAGCAAGGCAGTCATTTCATTCGTCGTGCCTTTGTGGGTTTGATTCGACAAATGAAATAGACGGTGAATGGTGAATGCGCTTCCTAGTACGAAGTGGATCAAGAAAGAAACCAACGTCTACGACAATGGAAAGCCCTGTGATTTATCAGGAAGACTGTGACAATCTTTCATTTGCTTTATCTTTGACTGGGTTATTTGGAGCATCGATTACTGTCCTGGTAACAACCTTGGATGATTCAATATGGCTCTTCCCTTTCGTTGCCAATGGAAGCTACCGACGGCGTCTCATCCATGCTTGTACGTTTTTAGTCACGTTGATGATCCTCTCTTTCCTATGCTGTATCTCGGCGTGGGGACTCGTGAGAGTGTGGGGTAATAGCTACAAGTCTGACGAGAAAAGTGACACTGGTGTAAGGACATCCACTGAGATTCTCGAAATTCAACTAGAATGGATATCCGTGGTTCTATGCTGGACCCTTGCCTCTACTTTTTTCATCAAGAAGCAACTCAAAAAACGAAGGCGTTTGTGCAAGGAGAATAAACACCAAGATCTTGTACATGGAAAGGAAGAAGAAGGATTGAATGCTGCATTGCATGGTACAAATAATGTCGGACCAAGTTGTCGCTTTTTGGAAGGTTACGTCGAAGTACATGACACTGGTGCTACGGAAAACGAGATGCAACGATTATCATATGGATCTCTTCGGGCACCTGAAAGACACTGTGGGGTCCTGAATCACCCTTTGAATAAGGCCGCTTCCTGTGAAGAAGAAGATTTCGTTGAAATGGATGCTTTCAGTCCATTGACGGTAGCGACCCTGACAGCACTTGGATTCCTTGACGAGATTTCCTACTTTCCAACCCTGATAATTGGAAAAATTTTCACAGTCACAGAGTTGTTGTTGGGTACGTTGCTTGCTGGTCTTACCATGTTATGCATACAATTTTTTCTATTTCGGCAGTGCAAACCCCTGGTGAACTTTTTAGACGAACGAGTGCCGCTTTATGCGATAATTGCCTGCTTCGCCGTCATTCTGACCGGCCATTTGGTGTTGGACATACGTCATACGAACGCTACTCATCTCGATATTTAGTGAACAAAATTATTTGTAAGCTCAGTGACACTTTATGCTTCATCGGCAAATAGCCGTTTGGTATTCTTCCATCTAACGTGTCGGATAATTATTGATAAAAAAATAAGCCTTGTGGTAGGCTAATATTCCTTCTTCTTTTGCCATACACAACCGACTATCTTGTAATCGGCTCAGAGCGCAACCATATCTCGAATACGACCCCGATCGTCAGTAAAGGTCCTTTTCACCCCTATTTCCATTGGAATCGACAGGTCGTCATCATTTTCGCATTCTTCGGTATGTCGAAGCGTCTTTTTGTTGATGTATGCACGATAGGCTGCAGCTTTCTTCGGGCTAATTCGGCTTGAACGTAATGTCGCCGTATCTTCGTCCGAGTTTTTCACTTCTGTTAGAGAATTTCCATCGTTTGGCACGACGTATCTCCATTCTGTACTCTTGTCGGGCCTACTGTTGTCGCTGTTCTTCGTCGGAGGCGGCAATTCCCTCTCCTCTCCGAAACAGGGGTTATTTCCTGTTGAAGTGCACTCGTTGACTCTATCCACGAGGCTAATAACAGGCGTTGTAGTGCGCGAGAACATGTTCCTTTTGCTGAAATAGGAAGAAATGAAACCCCGAGATGATGACCGCGTTTGACTGAAGGACTTACTCGGGCTTTTCATTGATATGGATGTACCCACCACAGATCCTCGGTCACCCATCTTCCCTAGATCAATATCGCTTGTTACTTTGGAATGGTCCCTTCCATCATAATTATTTGTTTCATCGCTTGGCGTTGAACCAGTTTCTGTATCGGACGGATGCGAACTCCCATCCGTAACATGAATCATAGATTGGTTACGAGCGCGAATAGACATTGGCAAGAAACGATGAACACCTGTCCTATTGTCGATTGGAATTGTTGAATAAGTTTCTCGGTTTCGTTTTTCCATTGGGCGTGTTGCGCCCTGATGTCCATATTTTAGTACCTCGGTTTCCGACAGATCTTGAAGGGTGGCTTCCAGTGAAGGGGTGCGAAGAATGCTTTTACAATCCAAGAGTTCGTCATCGTTCTTGTTTCCATCGGCATTGTTGCTGCTGTGTCTAGCCCTTATGGTTATAGTGGCAGGTGGGGAGTCATCGTTGTGCGAAATCTGATCTCGATGATATCGTCCCGAATCATGATGCGCCTCGGCGCGTTCTTCAGGATATTTGTTTCGGTAGAGATTGCCGTCTTCCCCCTCGGCACTCCCTCTCGCATTTTGTTTGGAAGGGTTTTTTTGGCGGAATAAATCGGTGGGCCAGGACACGATCGCACACCAACACAATACAAAAGCTGTAATGGATAGCACAACCATTAGGGGGATCGCAACCTTGGAGAAGAGGGACATTTCTGTACTGTTGGTCACCGCGAAGTCACCCTCGATTGATCCCGAGAGAGCACTGACCGGCGCAAAAGCATTTTCATCGACTAGACTGTGATAATCTGAATCTATGTATTTCATGTTTGTGATGGTGACACCGAAATCAAGAACATCACGATTGACCCTATCCAGGTATTTTCCGTTGATCATGTCTTCCTGAATCCTTGACAGAACGATGTCCCCTACAGATTTGAAGTCAGAAGCAGAGGTTCCTGCTCCGATCATGGTTCCCGGAGAATTCTTCTCGTCGAATCCAATCACAACGGTTCCCTCTACTTTATTGCAAAATGATGAACCACTTCCGTTGTTGCTGCCCGTGGTCGACGCGTTAGTCTCACACTCCCCTACCCATTCATGTCCATCCCCGGGGCTGATCGACAGAATTTCCATGCGCCTCGATCTCAATCCTGACGACAATGAGGAGTCGGATATAGCTTGGAGGCTGCGTCGTCGTCGTCTCCTGTGACGTTGGGAACAGTCGTTTCGGTAGATGCTTTCAATGATTGCAGAAGACACACTTGATACGATAGTGTACGTTACTCTGGGAGCAAGCGACGATGGTGCCCTGTCAGTCTCGATCGAATAGAGAAAGTCAATATGAGCAACCCCCCATGGTTCAGGATTTGAGAGTCCTGGTTTGCTTGTTGAATCGTTGATATCGGCCTTGCTCCATTCTCTGTGATCTCCGTCGTCGCCGTGGTCGTCGTAGCATAACCGGAAATTTCTTGGCCGCTGCGAGGAGGAAAGAGTCCTAACTAAAGGCCTTGTTTCTTCGTCTATTTTGTCACTCGCATAAGGGAACCGGCCAGTGATACCGCAGTCGATCTGATCAGCCATTGTACTAGTCCCTGTCGTTTGTCGCAAATTGATCCGTGTGTCTTCGTAACTCGCAGTTCCAACTTCGGTTCGATCCCAACGTTTTGCTCTATTTCGTCGTTTCTATCTCACTTAAGCTTATCTTTTGCTTGTTACGTCCTTCCACCTTCTAAGAGTCGTGCGTAACTCTAGTATTCCGGTACCAGATCTGTAGTTGAAATGATATCTTCTGTTTCCGATTTGCCACCAAAAAGAGAGGATGTTTCCCGAAATTTTTGAGCAACGAGGACAAAATTAATGAGTTCGTGCTTAGTGTCTTTTTCAAACAGAAAGTGACCAGGTCTGCGCGCTCTCACATGCATATTTGACATAGGAATGTGTGAGAAAAAGTGCCGATAGGCTTTTATTTTTTATTTGTCACAGAGCATGCACGTGTCTCTCCTGAAATTCGAATGGATCTTGGGGAGATTGGGGTCCCGGACGGAAAGAAAATTGATAATGATTGGCAGTCGTTGCAATCTTTTATGACTGTGTAACTTACTTTCTCGAAATTCATATCAACAACAGTTTGCAAACGGGTACGAGTTCGTAATTACAAGTAGTCAGTTCTACACTACCGTAGTTACTAATTACCGTGATGTTTTCATCTGTTCTTGTCGATCGGTTGTGAACGTATGCGTAAGGTTACGAAGTGGTATCCATTCTGGTCATCATCTAGCTGGGAGGGTTCTCTGGTAAACAAAGATTTTGATTGGTACCTACCGGTAAGATCTTACGTACGTACTTGACCGATTAAAAAGTGCTTCGTACGTTGTAGTGAGGCTTACTTCGTACAATCAATGTTTTCGTAACCATCAGCGTCAATTCCATAGTGAATGGCACAAAAATCTAACAATTCATCAACATGTAATGGATTTTTAGGTTATATTAATCGCAGCTATATGGCATGGTGGACAACCTTGTGATGACAAGCTGTTGGGAACTACGATTTGGTCACTATATTTTTTAGAGCGATCGGTCGCGACCTCTATGGTTCGGAGATTGTTTGCGGAAGCTGCGAAACTGAAAACTTTTCCTTCTAAATCGAGTTCTAAGGACGATGAACTGCCAAAGATACCAAAATCTGGAAGAAGAATACAAGTCAAGGAAGGAATGTACATCGAGAATCTTTGCAAACCATACCACGCGATTCCAAAAATCTCATTCCGCCAATCAGCCGTTTGTTGACTTGTCTCGATCGAAAGTGTTTAATGCAAGCAATGTTGAAATAGTATCGATGCCGATTGCTATTGATTCCATCGCAAGAGTCTGAATGGAAATTTTGAATGGTAATGATGACAAGAATTTCGTTTAATAGCAATGATTGTTCTGCTCAAAGCTCATCTGCTGGTAGAAGGTCCAAAAGCTCATCCTTCAGTTCCATTGGTTCGACGCCCGAGTATGATTTGATGGCCCCGTCTGGGTGAACTACGTAATAAGTAGCAAAGTTCCATCCGATCGAGGAAGGCCCAGCCTTGGACTTCAAGTATTTGTAGACGATGCTAGCGTCGGGACCGTTGACGTCTATTTTCTCCATCATTGTAAAATCTACTCCGTATTCCTCCACAGCAAAACGGTTGATTTCTTGATTGGTACCAGGTTCTTGGTGCCCAAACTGGTCGCAAGGAAAGGCCAAGATGTTGATTTGATCGGTGAACTTTACTTGCCTCCACAACTTTGTCAATCCACGGTAATGGCTATCGGTGTATCCACACTCGGACGCAACGTTGACCAACACCGTGACCTGGCCAGCGAATTTCGAAAACTGGATGGGTTCTCCAAAAATATCATTGGCAGACAAGTCAAAAAAGGACGAGATTTGTCTCAATTCTTCGGCTTCTTTCAGTGCAGCTGCAGCAAGCCTTTCGCAGCTCGTGGCGCAACCCTTGAGCATGTAGTTTGGATTGTTCTCGCATTCACCCGCATCTGCCCACCCTTGGCAGTTCGGGTTGGTGTCTTCGGGTACCGCAGAAACGACCGTCAAAAATCCAATGGCCATGAATATTCGAAAGAACAAATTTTTCGGCATCATCGCGGCTGAGTGGTTGGTGTTTTGTTCTGTTCGTATGTATTTGTATTGCAATTCAGGTTGCAATGTTGGTTTGCCGTGACACTTGTATGCCTTCAAGAAAAGATTGTCATCGATCTCGAAATTCCATCGTGATTCCATATACCGGTAAGGTTACTGTACGTTCGGATGCGGTAAGTGTAATTCAAAAAGCGATCATGCTGAAACAATACTGGAGTGCATTACGAGCCCACTCCCGTAGACAACTCATTCGTAATGACCCGACAACTGCTTCCAATTTAGCTGAGTGAGTCTACGGGTAACTTACCGGTACCGGCATGAGTAAGGCTTACTCTTTCCACTATTTCGAGTACGATTGGTACATACCGGTATGTGACTGGCATCTGTAGTCTCGATGACCCGGCTACGCACCTGGTAGTCGTAATACTTTTGAGATGGTTGCTTCCACTTTTTTTCGATTATTCGTTGATTTTCAGTGTTCTACTGACCGTTCGTACGAGTAAGGGTAGGTAAGGTTAGTTCTAAGTACAATCAAGACCAATTGTATCGTGTCTGGTCCTTTGTACTTTCAACTTACGATAACGACATACAATGGGTATCGTACGGTACAAGTAAAGTCAGCGAAGTAGAGTGCCGCACCGTTAATCATACCGTAATTAGCTCGAACAATAGAACAGTAGAGTAAGGTTACCTACTGTACGGTATGTCCGTTATGTGTTTGAGAGTTGTGACTCCCAAATTCAAGCAGTCGTACGAGTGCTTTTACGAGTGCCTACTACAATGCTCGTCCTACCGTAGATGGCTTTCTGGACCGGCAGCAAGAGCAGCAAGAGGGAAACTTTACGCAATGAATCAACGAGAGAGAAAAACGTGCCGTTTATTTTTTTCGGATCACACTATAACCCTTCCACCATGAGACCGTCGCTTTTAGTAGCAGCAGTTGCTGCATTGGTACCCCACATAGTGAAGGCCGATACCAGTGACCACAAATATAAAGAAAAGGAACACATAGAACTATGGGTAAACAAGGTGGGTTCGGTGAAGCGGATGAGTCATGCGGTCATTTGTACTGTGAACAGTGGTTTGACATGGAAATGCTGTCCCCGTCGTTGTCTTTGAGTCATCGCCTTTGGTGCAAGCTGATGCTTCGAAATATCATGCCATGGACTCGCTTTTCTCGCCTTATTCTCATCATGTTGTGGATCGTTGACGTTCACCTCGTGACCCATTGGTGTGTTTTCTTTCGTTTCCGATTTGACAAATGGCTGGAAATGTCGCCAAAAATTTGGTTTGCTCCGTGCAACTTGCCCCTGTGTGATGTAAATGATGTACATACTTGATGTAGGTTGGACCTTATGCTAATCCGCAAGAGGCATATGAATATTACACTCTCCCATATTGTGCTCCCGAAACGAAACACCACCCCGAGAAGAGCAAAGGAACGGGCCGTTGGAATGAGTGGAAATCGCTCAGTTTGGGAGAGCATCTAGGAGGCCACGCGCTTCGTCACTCGGGTCACGATATTATGTTTTTGACCCAGCCGGATAAGCCTGAGAAATGCACCACCAAACCACTGACCTTGGAACAGGCGCAACACTTTTCTCAAGCTATTCAGCATCGTTGGTTTTATCAGATGTACCTTGACGATTTGCCAGTTTGGGGAATGGTTGGTGAGATGCTTCCGGCAGCTGATAAATTCAGCTTGAAAGAGAAAGATGATTTGGAACGCCTCGATCACATGTCCGAATTGGATGACAGTGAGGTCGCCGACTTGCATCCGTATGTATACACCACGCGAAATCTCATCATCTCCTACAACAAAGACCAGGTCGTGAAGGTGGATCTCACCAGTGACCCCAAGTCTTTGAAACAGGTGAAGGAAGGTGTTGAGTTGGATTTTGCCCTCCACGTACAATTCGAAGAGACAAGCGAAGAATTTCACTCGCGCTTTGACCGATACTTGGATCACGAGTTCTTCAAGCATCCAATTCATTGGTTTTCGGTTTTCAACTCGTTCATGATGGTTTTGTTTCTGATGGGTCTTGTTGCATTGATTCTCCTTAGAACCTTGAAGAAGGATTATGCGCGCTACGGTCTGCTTCATGACTTGGAAGACGGAGAATTCGATGATGACGAAAAAGAAGCGTTGCACGACAAAATCGAGGATGCAGGGTGGAAACAGGTCCATGGTGATGTTTTCCGTGCTCCTTCGTTGTTGCCTCTATTTGCCGCCCTTGTCGGTACGGGAAGTCAGCTTGTCGTCTTGACATTTGGAGTCATCCTTTTCGCGGTCCTCGGGCCTGTTCATGGTGAAGTTCATGAAGAACGCGGTGAAATGATGCAAGCCATCCTCATTTGCTACGCATTTTCGACCATCGTCAGTGGATTTGTTTCTGGAAGATACTTCAAAGAGTATTATCCGACAGTTGCGAGGAGCGGAAAGAACTCGGGACAGGGAAACTTGTGGCAAGCCACAATGGGCCTCACGGTTGTTCTTCTTCCAATTGCGACGTGTCTGATTTTCCTCGTGTTGAACTCCGTTTCGCTTGTTTACGGTACCATCAACTCCATATCTTTCATGGTCATCTTGAAGCTTTTCTTCCTCTACGTTTTTGTGTCCGTCCCTCTTTGTGTTGTTGGTACTCTTTTGGGACGCCACTCCAGCAAGGGTACAACAACTAGCTTCCCATGCAGAGTCAATGCGATCCCAAGACCCATCCCTCAAGATGTACCATGGTACGGAAAGCCCTCTGGCCTCATCCCTCTGGCTGGTCTTTTAAGTTTTGGATCTATCTTCATCGAACTTTACTACGTGTTGACCTCTCTTTGGAACTACAAGTTTTACCATGTTTACGGCTTTTTGTTCGGTGTCTATGCCATTTTGACGATCGTGGTTGGCATGACATCAATCATTGTGGTGTACTTTTGCTTAAATGCTGAGAACTACCTTTGGCAATGGACTGCTTTCGGATCGGGTGCATCCACTTCGGTCTACGTATTCTTGTACGGTATCTACTACTTCTTTTTCAAGACTCAGATGCACGGTATGTTGCAGTTCTGCTTCTACTTCGGATATATGACCTTGATTTCGATCAACCTGGGACTGTTGTGCGGTACTTTGGGGCATGTGGCAGCGAGTCGCTTCGTCCGGGCAATCTTTCAAAACGTCAAGGTTGATTAGCTTTAAGTCCTCAGGATGATACATTTGCAACAACAATTACAATATAAATCACTACGTTGTATTTATTCATCAGACAAGGTGCTGTTCTGAATAGTATGCTTTGTAACAAGAATCATGTTGGCGGGTATCTCAGAGAAACATTTGTTTTTTAATTGAAAATATGCTGTGATACTTACAAAAGAGATCCACGAAGTTGGAATAAGACTAACAGCATCTTCTTTCCTTTCTAGTAGCTGCAATAGGGAAACGAAGCGAACAACATATCTACTGGACACTTAGCAGAAAAACATGAGGCGACAACTCCACGAAGCATCATAACCTGCTCACCATCAAGAATTGGTGTTCGTCTTTAATTTTTTTCTGTGACGATATTCAGCATGATGCTGGCGGATGCGAAGTATGATGCTGGGTCCCTGTGTAGGGACCTGTACCAAAGTTAAATACCTTAGGTTGCAGTAACAGTCTCCAGTGTGCTAGACTATGTGCCAAGAGACAGGCTCAGCAAAAGGTTTAGCAAGCTACTATAGCAGGGTGCTATCGGGTGGCTATCAACTAGTGTGCTGGGTCCTTTTGTAGGATTTGTACCTCTACAGCATACCTAGCTATAGCACCCATAGCATACTGTAGGTCCTAGCGTAGTGGCTTGAGGTAACCTTACCTCCTGTGTGCTATGGAACTGATGCTCCTACCGCGGGGTACGGTCAGTACGCACAGCGTTATTACGGACAGGGAGCGTTGTCACGAATAGTAGTACCATTACCGGTACGTAAGTTCTTAGTAGTTTCACTCAATGGAAATAACTTGTTGAGAGTGTTCGATCGACACTACCAGTATGTACTAGTTACTACAAAGCTTTGAAAGGAGTTTGAAGCGCAAAAAGAAAGATTTGAATTGGTTGGAAATTGATACTTACTCACCCTTGTGCTGGTAAAAAATCTTACGGTAAGTGCCAAAATGGGCAGAGGCGAAATCTGCAACTCAATTATTGGACATGTGCAGTAAATTATGGCAGAACAAGTTATTGCTACGTGCGATGCATGAAACATTAGGGTAATCAGGCGTTAAAAAAGAGACGGCTTAAATTTAAGCAAAAGCTGATAACGGTAAACGGTAGGTGACAGCTTTACATAATAGTAATTGGTTTGAAAAGAGGATGCCAGTGCTTCGCTCAAGCCTGTTGATCAGTATGGAGAGTACCAGTACCGGTACCTACTGGTAACCTTACTCGTAGTCAAAAAAGATAAAAACAACATCGCCAACTCCGAAAATGCCGGTAAACCGTTCACACCAACATGTTATCATTGCCATCAATTCTTTCCCGAGACCGGATGCCAACCGATCCTGTAGAAGGAATACGTTAACACTTTTTCAATTTCAATTCATTGTTTGTTCATGGTTGCGTAACTTACTCGCACTCGGACCAATTATAAATACTTATGACTTTCAGATCAGTGAGGTATGGTCTCTTATGTGTCCTTGACTTCGCTCTCGGACGATGAGTCGGCTT
Source organism: Pseudo-nitzschia pungens (assembly GCA_037355855.1). Taxonomy (NCBI): domain Eukaryota; phylum Bacillariophyta; class Bacillariophyceae; order Bacillariales; family Bacillariaceae; genus Pseudo-nitzschia; species Pseudo-nitzschia pungens. Next base: position 1,440,974 of record CM074760.1, on the reverse strand, counting down.
CGAGTTTCATTCAAGATGACGATGACACGATGGCATTGGAGAATTACGAAGATTTCCTGTCAGATGAGGGTCATCTGGTCAATGAATTGCTGAATAATAGAAGTTGGATGAAGGACGAATCTATTGTATCTGACGTAGAGGACGATGAACTCGAAATGGAAATGAACATGCTCTCACTGGCAGAACAAGAAGTTTCGCAAGAGATTTCAAATCTAATGCAATCATTGCGAGATCAGCCAGGTCTGCAAAACCAACTAGTTCAACCAAACAAAAATCTATCAGCTTCTGAAATTCACAATAATGACATAAATAACAGATCAGAGCGGGAACGTAACGCCGTCTGCGAAGAACAGCGAGCAGTGACAAGAGAAGAAGCGACGAAAGTGTTGAATCGGAGGAAAGTGCATACCCAAATTTCAAACATCCACGAAATAAAAATTGACAAGGCAGAAAGAGATGCAAGAGAGTCTGTAAATGAGTCGCAACCATCGGATGAAGCTTGTTTCAGTGTGTATGATATTTGCAATAGAGATCCTCCTGAGGAAATCCTCTTTATTCACGAGGACGAAAGTGAAGATGAAGGTTACTCCCATTTTACTGGAGAAATCGTTCATCATATGGCCATCAGTGTTGAAGAAGCAGAAAATACGAATGGATCAATAGAAGCGGATTCAGTGAATGATGAGGTAGTTATGGATGAATTGAATCTTGTAGAATTATACGGGGAAGACGGGGACTTAGGAGCTGGACAATTCGACGATCTTGAAATGGGAAGAAATAACATGGTTGGAAAGCAAGCTGTAGAAAAGAACAACGAAACCTATTCTCTGAATGAACTTAACAATCGCATCGAGTCGAGTCATTTGGGAGAGCAGGTAGAGGAAGACGTTCTTAGCGTATGGGATGTGCAGTCTGGAAAACTTTCCGCTGCAGAATTAGGGGAAAATAACTTGTTCGAGGAGGAAATTTTTTGGGAAGAAAGTTTTTGGAAGACACCAGTACACAAAAGTTGTGCAACTCGCAATCGGAAGAATGACCACAATACACGGATTGAACAAAACAGCACTACCTACTCCACCCAAAAACCAAGACGTTCAATCGTTGATATTCTTTCTTTGCCGACTCTGGAGCATCCTGGAGAAAATACTGAAGGCGATATTGCTGAGAGAGATCTTCGTTCCGTCCAATCTTTAGATGGAGAGTCAATCATACGATCAACTGACTTGTCAGTTGATCAAGTTCGACCGCCAGAGATCGAAAATGAGGGAGAATCAGTTTGTCAAGAGTCAAGACATATGTCTGAGGATGCCATCAATAATTCGTCTCTCATATCTACTAAAGTGGAGGGAAGTAATTCTTACTCTCCACTCGATCCTAGTGTCCGCATCGATCAAGAAACTGCTACAACTGAAGCAAAACTGGAAGAAAGTGAGAAACATTCTTGTGACTTTCGTAGAGTCATCATAGCAGTTCACGTGGTTTTAATTTTGATTGGCATTGTGCTGGGAAGCTTTTTTTTCTTGAGAGACTCGTGAAGCCAACAACTCTTTCATGAAGGTTACCTGTCTGCCCTGTAAAATCTTCACTTCTTGCAATGGTTTTCGTTATGATGAAGCATCACGGGGAAATGTTTTCGTCATTGTTCAATCAAATTGATCTCGCGCCGAAGTCAAATTGAACCGCAATCTCGAATGGGAGATCGTATACGGATACAGATAGAGAACCGCATTCTTATCCAGGAACCGGTTTGTCCGATCGGAAGGCCTGACCTAAATGATTGAAAGCGAGAAAACAGTGTGGAATGTAGAGTTTGGTTGTCCTCTGATGCAACCAAATATTTCCTTTAGATCTTTTGTGAAATAAATAAATTTAGACGGACTTCGTGTCTTACAACTACAATTTCAATAGGGTGTGGATTCAATGATACGAAGTACAGTAGATAGTACGATTATCTACTACTACAACCCTGAGTTCGATGTTCGAATAATTGTTGTTCCGTAAACTGGCGCTTGTCACATTAAAGATAACTTCATGACTCTCGTTCTCTATGGTTGTGGAGGTGGGTGTAAGAAGGTATTGCTAATGAAGCTCAGAGCAAAAGTATGCAGCATGGCTGGCTTTCGCCAATGGAACTCAAGATGTTGAAGATAGTCCTGCTCTACCGGTAGAGGACAACCAATACTACTAGTAGTAATACTACCGGTAGGTGTTGTGTACACAACAATGAGAAGCCAAAACAAGTTGCGCAGCAGCAGTCAACAAGACTACTACGAACAGACAATACAAACTTCCAGTAGTAACAACAAGAAGAAGCGCTAAAGACGATTAGTTCTATACAAGTGGTAGAATGCAAGCGCCTAAGAATACCACAGCACTACCACAGAATATCATGACCAAGCAACAAGAAGACGAAATTATCCATTCGAAGTAAACCTTACTACAAGTACACCACGAAAAATTAAAACAAGAGAACTTCTTTTAGTACTACTAGTAGTAGTATTACTAGTAGTACTACTACTAACAAGCAAGAAAATCTGCTCTCCTTGAACTTGTTGGAGGAAGGGCATTACAATGATGTCGCATTATCCAACGCAATAGGGGACAGATGATGACTCCAAGAAGGAGTAAGCAACCCACAAAACCGGTACACCAGCATTAATAATGTTCTTATTGCTATTGCTATTAGTAGTACTAGTAGTAGTAGAATTGTGGTATGCCACAGTAACCATGGTAGTAATAATTGGTTGGAGGCAACGGATTGCGGGCAGACATCTGTTTCATGCATGAAACGATTGATTCTGAACACCGGAAATTATTACTCGTACGTAAGAGCAGGTAAGACCTTACGAATACTTCCATGATTTACCTTACCGTTCCGTACTCCTACGTGATCGTACGTACACCCATGACAAAAATAATGCGTAAGATTACCGGTAATTTAGGGATTGAGGCATCGAAATCTTACAAATTTGATTCGTACGAATCCGACGTCTTGCATTCTGCCCTCTTTCAAGCAGAGATTTCTACTGCAAGGAGCCCGTGGTGGTTGAAGTCAGTTTGTGGAAGATCGCCGGCTTTCCCAACTTCTTCCTCGCTTTGTGTGCGGAGCGAGCTTGAAAAGACGTCACCATCAGCTTCGATTCTCAAGGTTTTCGTCACTCTCTTACAATTCACGTCAAAAATAAATTATACAGAACCATGAAGATCGCCGCCGTCCTTGCCCTTGTTGTCTCGTAAGTGGACGATGCCTTGTTGATGAAGAGTCAGTCAACAAGTACTAATCGATAAAGCAATAATCCAGCACCGATGAATGCCTTGCAATGGGGAATGGAGTTTCAGGGAAAACATGCCGAATTCCTCGTGTATGGTTTAAAAGAAATTTGGTAGCTATTCCACGCCAAATGCCTGTAGCACATTGTGTCTTATATCACTATTCTCATTGTGTCGTTCGCAACCCTCTTCCATATATCATTATTCACAAACATCACAGCACCGTTGCCGCTTTCGCGCCTAACGGACAGGTCCGACAAACCACTGAACTCGCTGCCGAGCGCCGTGAGTTCGTGTCCTCGGCTGCCGCTGCTTTGGGAGTTGCTGGACTTGCCGCCTTCGCCCCTGAAGCCAAGGCCGATCGTGACTACGCCGGTGTCGGTCTTTTGGGAGGAGGTAACATTGTTGATGTAAACAACGCCAACGTCCGTGTCTACTTGAAGATGCCTGGTCTTTACCCCACTGTTGCGGGAAAGATCGCCTCCAACGGACCTTACAAGACCGTTGGTGACTTGTACAACATCAAGGGACTTTCCGGAGCCGAAAAGGATTTGATCAAGAAGTATGAAGCCCGATTCACTGTCACTCCACCTTCTGCTGACTACGTTATCGACAGAATCAACAACGGTCTTTACCGTTAAGTGGTGCAGTATTATGTTGTACCAGAATGGTAGACGCTTTGACGCCTCCCAGCCTCGGGCAATCCCCGTCTGGTGGATGCCACCGACGCCGGTAGATTTTTTACAGCGAGAAGGGTCTCACGGATGAGGTTAATGTACAGTTGCTACATAATAATTAGATTATAATTAATTGAACCGATTCATTGATGCTGTAAAAATATCCCTGCAAAGTTTCCCCAAACACACGACTAAGGAGCGTGAAAGTCAAGGAATCAATAGACGGTAGTAAAGCATGTAGAAGAATACACTGTTTCCAAAATTGTGAATAAAATAATATAAGGTTATCTACTTGTCTGAGTGATTTCATGCCAGCAGTCGTCAAGCACCACGCCTAACCTAATACTTGCAACAATTATTTTTCACTTTAAATAGGATGGAATCCCAATGAACAAGCTTCTTCCGCCGTTGAAGTGTTCTGGAAAGCCTCATACAATACAGTAATCCCCAAAAATCGATCCCTCAGTAAATCTTAATTCATTTTTCCACATTTATGGACTTCAAAGAGCAACAGTTTCAACCCTGGCATTCCCTCTGAAGAGAGGGAGAGGGCAAACACCATGAAAAGACAAACGTTCTGCTTTCAGAAACTATTCGTAACTGTGTTCCAGAACTGGTTTTGAACTACTATAGGCTTTTCTGGGTGCCTTGATCATCGTCATAAGAAGTACAATCCCTGTATGAAAATAGGTAGTTGCAACAAGATGTCGCACGAGTAAGGTAAGGTTTACTTCATCTTAGTTCGTGATGATGATCATCAAGTGCTGTGCGTACATTCTTATTATGACCCCTGACGTAAACCTTACCGTGTGCAGAAATTGATCGCGGAAAGAAGTTTTAAAAACGTAACTGTACCTCCCGTACATACATCATCCTTCCTACCAAACCTTACCCCACAAGCACTTGACTCGGGCACTCGTACGGTACGTACCGGGCATATTTACACATCTGTGGTTCCAGCGGGAACGACTTGAAGAAAAGGATTCTTCCCATTGTAACGCTGTACACGTAACCTTACGAAATGAGAAATGAGGGTGAATTTTACTAGGATGAGATGGCAAACCTTACGAATCGAATCAATCCATCATGCATGGTCGTCATGGCTCCGTCATCGTCATAATATTGGTATTCACAGTATTATCAAAGACGGCCAGCGGCGTAACAAATCCCCAGACAAGCCTTTCTTCTACGAAATACAGCGTAGACCATGATGTCCCAAAAGAGATCTGTTTCCTTCACTCAAACGATCCTCTCATCAACGCTTTTGTTGGTGGCGGTTTTGTCGAGATGCGATGCGTTCGCCCCTAGTCATCAGTTGCCGACGATGACGAAAACGACTACGATGCAAAATATGGCACCTGCTTCGTTGGTTTCCGATCTCTCTTCTATGAGCAGCACCGATTCGATTTCGATGTCTTCTTCATCAATGGAATTGTCAGCTGCCACCCTCGATCCTACTACAATCTTGTCGGATGTTCTTGGTGTGTTCATTGGAACGCCTGTGATTTTGCTTGTGCCGATTTTTGCTGCCTTGGGAGTTGCCGGTGTGCTTGCATGGGGAATTGTTTCATATGCTAATCCTGAAGTGGAAGACGACGAGATCTAAATGAACTCGTAAGAAAGCTTGCAACCCGTAGTTCAAGAGTCGGCGAAAAGTGATTCTCGGATCTGTAGGGTCCGGAGTGGATTGAAAACGAGTTGATTCGCAATGAGTATAAGACAATTCCCATTTATTTTTGGCCGTCAGAGTTCACATGTAAGATGATTTATATCTCTCTGTTTGTCTATCTCCGGATCAAGTACAGAAGTATTGACACTACAGATTTAACTGCAAGTAAGAAAGGGTTGATTGGTTTGAGTCTGCCGACGAACTCTTTTTTTTGTTTGGCCCTTTCGCTTGGATTCCTTTCACAAAAGACGATTAACCTTTGATCGTGGTGAAGTCGTTGCACTAGATTGAGTGCACACTTACAGAATGAATGAAGCGAAATTATGCATTTCATCATACATACTTGCGATATCTGTGTCCCCTGTAGTCAACTCATGACAGTGCTGTGTCGGTGACATGCTGCGAATTCATTCTGAACTGAAAAGTGTGAACTTCGTTTTTCCTCGTTTCGAATGGAATGAAATGTCGTCCCCTCGTTTCGGATGGAGTTATTTGTTGAAAACGCGTGGTTCCGATGGAGTTTTTCAGTGCCATGCCGTAGGAGTGAAGTTATTTGGTTGGAATACGGAAAATGTTGATTTGCCAGTAACGTCATGCGCCACAGGAAACGAAACAGTGGTCGGACACTCAAAGTAACAACCTCTCACAATACGGTAGAATAATGGAAAAGGAGGTGGTGTAAAGATGATTTGTTTTATTGTGATGTATTATTAATAGCTATCGTTCGGTTGTTGTGTGCATGGGTTTTGCGTTGATGCGTTGTGAATCAGTTCAAAAACCGTTTGAATAATGTACCATATTGCGAAATCAACTCAAGCACCATGGATTTTCTATATGAGTCGATGGAAGCTTAGAAGGAGAAAAGTCTGTCCTTCGAGTGGCCGAGTGCAACCAAGTTGGGAGTACATCCCCGATCCAACATGATCGGAGGACCGCACATGAGGTTCCATACATCATCTCCCTTGGGGTATAGGTGTTGTTGGAACAGAGCCTTATCGACGAATCCCTTAGAATATTTCCAACCCTCTGGAACGGCATCACTGAGAATGTAGTGAACCTTAAACTTGTGGGGGAATTGCACAGACCATTCATCTAATGTCGACCTCATCAGCAAATCACCTTCTTCACGGCAGGCAAAGATCAGCGAAATCTTGGTGGGATCTTGTGGATGACGGAGAATCTCAGATGCAATTTGCATAACAGGTGTAATGCCTGTTCCTCCGGCAATCATATTGAAGCAGGAGGCTTTTTGTGGCTCATTGTCAACCAAAAACTTTCCATCGGCATGGTATTCAAGTTCTCCTACGGGTCCTCTGAAGTCAAGGAAGTCACCAATCTTCAACGAGTCCAAATACTGACTCATCTTACCTCCGTTGGGGAATCGTGGAGGAGCAGGTGGGTACGCCTTGATCACGAACTTGACGCAGCCAACATCATAGTTGGAAGAAATAGGGGTATACCGACGGAGGACTGTTTCTCCGTTGATCTTGGCAGACAAAAACATGTGCTTTCCTGTTGGAAGACCCAATACATGATCAGGAGTTGGGAGTGCGAAATCCAACATAAAGGAGTCTCTTGAGAGAACAACCTTATTTTGGAGTCTGAACGGAGTCTTCTTTTTAGGATTGAGGGCAAGCTTGCGTCCCTGATCGTCGACAAGTTCATCCTCTTCCTTCTTCTCTTCTTCGGGCGCGTCCGATACTTCGAGATCTCCAATGTAGTACCTCTCGAGCATCTTGGTAGCCTTAGCGGAGTGGATGGCGACAAAGTCTTCGGTGGCGTCATCACCGGCATTGATGGTGATCGAGTCAACTCCACCGGGGTGAAGTTCGAGGTATTCCGTACAGTCGTAGACCCTGTTGTTGACAATAATCCATGTGTCGTGTTCTGTGTTGTGCTTCGACACTTCTTCCTTGGTGAAGATTTTCTTTTCGCCATCCTTCTTGGGCGGGGGTGCGACGGCAGCGGGTTCCTCGGACGCAACAGCGGTTTCGAGAAGTCGTCCGTAACCGGCAGATTCAGGCTTGTCGGCGAGGCGAGTCATCCATCCACCCTTGAGCTGACCAGGCTGTGTAGGTTGCTCAAAGCGGAAGCAGAATTCATCGTTGGCGTTCTTTTCCATGTGGACCTTCAAGCGGAATACTTGGTTATTTCCCATACCCATGAGATTCCAGGTTGGGTTGTCGGGCTGTGTCATGTTGGCTTCATCCCAGGCACGGCACATGATCTCCTTGCATCCAACGAGATCGGCGACCTTGAGCTCAAAGTCCCACCAAGTCCAGCACCAGTACATGCCGTGGTCGGTAGGTTCTTCCTTCCGGTCCAAAGTGGCAAGGTTCCAGTTGACACCTCCGTCGGTACTGACCTCAACACGTGTGATCATGCGGCCGCCACCGGTGTACGCATAACCTGAGACGTTGTAAGTTTTGTCAATGTTCTTCCCAATAGGAAGTTCTTCGTTGTGAAGGGGAGATGCGATGGCAGAGTTAATGTTAAGTTCGTTGAAGATGTATTCGGGTCGGTACCACCATTCTTCCTTGAGGGACTGTTCCGCTGTGACATGGGGAGGGAGAATGCGATTGTCGTGGTAGTGGTAATGGTTCTTGGTTTCATGGGGAATGACGTTGATGCATTTGAGCCACTTAATCATACGGCCACCAATGTAACCAGGAATGATGAGACGAACGGGGTAACCGTGATCGGGCTGCAACTTTTCTCCGTTAGCCTCGAACGCGACGATGACGTCGTAGGCAGGGTTCATAGCACGCATGAGAGGAATGGATGTACCATACTTGACTTGCTTTCCCCAGGGCTCATCTTTGAAAGGACCAGGACCAACCTTGTTGGGGAGGTCTTCGATTCCAATGAATTCAACATGCTGTCCCCTCATGTTAGTTTCCTTGACTCCGGCAGCAAGGAGCAGATCGCGCAGCCGAATTCCCTTCCAGACATTGGTGGAGACACCACAAGGACCCCAGTTGAATCCGATTGTTTGTCGGATCTGGTTCTGTTCTTTTCTTCGGTTACCAGCACACACGAGGGTAACAGGAAGTTCTCTATGAGGTGCCAGGGCTACGAGTTCGTCCATGGAGATTTCCATTGGCTTGGAGACACCAGGCCCTCCGATTTCAATAGTGTGTTCCTCCCAGGTCAAACGAGGGCAAGCACCATGGTTGCGCACGTAGTGGAGGGATGATGGCGTAATAAAACGCGTCTTGCGTAATTCACTCATTGGAGGTTCCACATTGAAAGGGTGACGACCAGTCAATCGTACAAGTCTTCCGTCACGAGGGAGCCATTCGTCGGGGGTACCAACGTCACGGTGATCGGGGAATTTTTCTAAGTCCTTGTAGGACTTTGCGTTGGCGAGTTCTTCCTTAGGAGGAGTTTTGTCATCTTTCGAAATAAAAGGAACTGGGACCGCGCTGGGGTATGGACCATACTTCTCTTGCAAGTCGGCAGTGTCAATTTGAGCCGACATGGTGTCAACACCTTCATTTTTCGCTTGCGGAGGCATGTTACGCTGTGTGAAGATTTGAGTGCGGGCTGTGAAACACTACTAGGTATTAGGTACTCAAGAGCCGAGAGAAATTCCGAATACGTAATTCGAAAGCCTTGCTTGTCAAATTATGGCTATACCAACATGCACACAAACAACGGAGTGATCGAAAAGAATAGCGAATTGAAACTTCTCTATGAGAACCGTGAGAAACTCGTATTCGTGCTTGTACTTGGCACTCCTACCGGTAAAACAGCAGAGAGAAATGTGAAGAAATTGTGTGAGGATCAGGTAGTTTCTGAGGTTTTTTGGAAACTCACAAACAAACTTCCAGAAGCAGTAAACCCTATGGTCGACAGTTGTTTAAAGATTCTTAAAAGCAAAACGCACGAAGATGATCGGTACTTCGTCTGTGGGCCGCAAATACCCTTTCTTCTCAATGGCGTGGGATTGGTATTGAGTTTTTTAAGCAATGCGCAGATTTGAAATGGCTTATATGACTTCTCAAACTTCCCGCAGAATATGTGAAGAAGCCCACCCGTCACAATCACTTACTCTTGAAGCTCATATGCTGTCATACGTTTCGATTGTTCCATTCAAAAAATACTCAACTTCCCGTAACTGAAACCTATGACGTCTCATGTCCCGTAATTCGAACCAGGATCGCAAAAGGCTGGCGCATCGAAACTTACTAAACAAATCGAGAAGGAAAACCCCTCGTACCGGTAATTACATACTTCGTACTTCGTATGTATCTGGGGATTGATTCCCGGCCTCAATACTCCCGAGGAATATGGTATTCACTTTAGTCGTAAGTTACGGTATGATTATGATGTGTGAGTGTAAGAGTTCTCCTAAGGTTAATTTTACCCTTAAAGGTTCAGATCTTACGTGTACGTGTGGAATTAAGGCTAAAGGACGACCGGTAAATTACTGGTAACAGTACAGTTCTTCTCTTCTCTTGTTGAAGAAACATTATCGAGTCACAGCCTCTTCGTTCCGCGAGTTAAAGCATTCCGCTAGAAGTTTTATCATCAGCAAGAACGATCCAGATGTTTTACACACTCTTTCGGGACAAGTACGAGTAGTAGCTAACACTAATTGTGCAATCATGCGGAAGAAGGAACGTTAAGCTACGTATTAAAACAAATCTTGCGTAATCATTCAATCGGCGAACGATACGAATCAGAACTCAAGAAAAAGCATTCCGCCAGAAGTTACAAGAGATTGAATACCGTAGTGTACATGTACCGGTATGTGTGCGAATGATGTTGCCGTGTTTCATCCATCGACGACGATCAGAAAGATACCAATCATACAATACACGGTGGACAGAATATATGATGGTTGTTGGAAAAAAATGATTAAATTTTTTTTTAAAATAGAAAGCGTTCGTAGGTAGATTTTCTACTTGATTGATATCTGTTGTACGGTAGAATCTGCGACGTCTTGCGGTAATTACTCGACTGTCCTTTCTTTCCGTCTATCTAATTCGAATCGAATTTATCATACTACTCGTACTGTGTGTAAGAGAGGAATTCCTTTCAGGAGTTCGATGGCGAGACTCTGCATTTCGAATGAATCTATTGTAATAACATGGTATGTCAACATAATGTAGCATTCATTGTTGACGGTCATTGAAAACTGAATCATTGCCCACTCAAGCGATACTTCTTCGAAAGAAAAGTGCAATCCAGATACTGTCAAAAAGCTGGAGGACCACAACCGGTGAATGATTCATTCGTTGGAGGTGCAATGTGTTCGCCGTGACGATTCTCTTCGCTTTGATGACCTTGCATATACCTATGGTCAACTATCTATCCTCCTCCACACCCTTTTTAAAATCGAAGGCTTCGAATTCATCGGTTCACATTAATTTGTAACTTTAAATCCGAAATGCCAGCTAGTTGCGACCGGTGGTTGCGTATGATTCCAACTATTTTTTTCCCAACTATTTAACCACCGATCAGTGTCATGGGTCGATTCTCGTCGGAATGGGCTTGCAAGTCTTCCATGTCTTTGTGACCACCTAATTTAAAATTCTTGCGCTGAACAGAGTAATGAATAATTTTTTGTAGCATGTCATCGGAACCACCTTTACGCATCAAGTCCCGCAGGCTAACTTCTGTCTTCCCAAACAGACACACCTTGAGTTGGCCATCCGCTGTGAGGCGGAGTCGGTTGCAGGTTCCACAAAAATGTTCGCTCATGCTGGTGATAAATCCAACCCGACCAAGGCTTTGGTATTGGTGGTCCTGGTTTGGTTGGAGTCTCCACCATTTTGTCGTATCATTAGGGCCGTCCTCTTCGCGTCGCAATCCAATAATTTGATCCTGCATTTGTCGGTAGCTCAGAAAATCATTGGTTCCCCACTGATTGTCGTTAAATGGCATGTATTCGATGAAACGAATATCCACTGGCATGTCACGCGACAGTTCCACGAAATCTTGAAGTTCGTCGGCGTTTTCTGGCATCACGACACAATTTATCTTGGTTCGATTCGGCAAGTACTTGGCACAATCATCGATTGCCTCCATGACACGATCAAAGTAGGCCGGTGGTCGACGCGTCAGCTTGGCAAATTTATCGGGTTTCAAGGAATCCAAACTGATATTTACGTGCGTCAATCCGGCGTCTACTAGATCCGGGAGATTCTTGGAAAGAGTGACGCCATTCGTCGTCATGCCAATTTGTTCGAGAGGATTTTCCAATCGATTCAGATTGGCCACGAGTTCGACCAGATCCTTTCGCAACAAAGGTTCTCCTCCCGTCAGACGGATTTTGTTGACACCCTGCCGATTGAACCATGTGGCAAGCTTCATGATCTCCGTGTTGGTAAGCAAATTTTCAGCGGGTTGGAGCGGGACACCATCTTCGGGCATGCAGTATTGGCATCGTAAATTACACCGCTCGCTCAATGATATTCGCAAATAGGAGTGTTGTCTGCCAAACTTGTCTTTCAGAGGTTCCGTTGGAAGAGGTAGAGAATCCAACTTTTCTATTAATTCAGAGAGGCTCTTTCGCTTTTCTGCCTCTGCTTCTTCGTTGACAATCGGCGACAATTTTTTTTGCTTGTCGTTTTTCTTTGCATATTTCTTTATGCCATGCGAGATCGCTGTTGATCGATTATTTTTGTTCTCTTCTCGCAACCGTCGTCGCAATGCTTCTAATCTAGGTTTCTGCTCGTGTTTTCGAATTTCTGAATCCATCACATCTTCGACAATCAGTGCAGATGGCGGAAAGCGGTCTGTCGCTCTGTGGTTCTCGACTATGTTGGCTTCCTCTCGAAGGGCGGGAGCGCTCGAAAACCGATGCTTTCTTGTGGCTGTTGTGGTCGCTCGGCGCCATGATGATAGTATGGATGATCTGAATGGTGAAGGCTGCAACATCGTCGTGTTGATGAATCAAAAACTGATAACTTGAAGAAACGCCAATGATGGTTGCTTTTTGCGCAAATCATGAAAGGGGTAAACTCAGCTGGGTTTAGTGCGACGACAACTTGTTTTCGTACCAACCGGTTTTTCAGATTTCCTATGGGTTTTCGACGGGAAACAGGAAACGGTCGTGCCCAAGAAGAGTTGTTCGAAGTATTTTTTTGTGCGGTACACAAAAGTCCTGTGTGATGATGATTCATGAGGAGCGAGCGGCAGCAGGAATGTTCGCGCGAAGAATGTCATGTACCGGTAACCTATTGCAAAACGCCGGACCTTTTATTCACTACGTATTTATTTTTTGTTGATGGATTGATGATGAAAAAATAATGAGCTGGGATGCACATAAGGTTTACCGTACCTTTTCCCAGTTATCCGAAGTAAGGGTTGGATGTACAAGTAGTAGTAATAACCTTACCAGCACCGGTACCGAATATGTTCTTCGTCGCACGAACACAGGGCTGACATGATCTCTGCTAAGGCGCGAGGAGGTCATTCCAAAATCATTGAAACGTGTCTTTTGGAGTTCAAAATGATGGCTAGAAGTCTACAGAGCTAGATTTGGTCCTATTTGTACCAGTAACCCTACTAAACACGCTGATGATTTGGTGCATGAAGAAGATAGTATTCACATTGCTATAGTGCTTATTTGCTATGGTGCTTCGGGGGGATGTTCAATACAATGCTAGGTCCCTGAGAACGTATCTGTAACAGAGCTACATGCCCTAGTAGACCTAAACAGTACAGGACCATATTGTGGTACAGGAGAACCATGGGATACATGATGCTAAATACTAGGATGCTACGCGGGAGTTGAACAGGTTGCTGGGTGCCTGGGTTGGGGTCTGTGCAGGAGCTACAAACCATACCAGTATGTGAATATGTACTACTAATAGTATGCACCAACAGTATGAGCTGCTGATACTCTTGTTCCGTTTCAGCTGGCGCATGATTGTTTCCGTAGACCTATTTTTCAGTGATAATGAGATCTCAGAAAAAAACTACTTGTACTACGTACAACCGGTACATAGTAGTTAAGGTTTACGAAGTAATTTTTGAGAACGTTCCCCCTCCAGGACTGATATCAGAGAGATTATTTAACCCCACCTTCCAACGCAACTATCAAACCTACCGCTAACCTTACTACAAAATTCTTATCAGCTGTCCCCTGGTTCTACGTCCCCGACTACTAATTTCTACTGAAAGCCGGGGACAGCTGATAGGAATTCTGTAGTGTTCTATCTTCGGTATGTATTGAGTATGATACCGGTACTTGTACATCGCAACTAGCACCTGGCACATACCTACCGTATAATCTTACTCGTACGTAACCTTACTCTCTCAACACTCAATTCTCATCTCAAAAAAATAATTAACTTACTTATCGACGGAAAATAATCTCAATTCTGAATCCATCGTTCCAGACGAAAGGAGTCAGTATGTCGTTGTCGTTTCGTCGATAAGAAGAATGAAGAATGATCCCTCGTACTCGTAAGATCTTACGAGCACAAGCAGTTCGTAATTCAGTATTTTAAATAATTAAAATCTTCTCTTTGTCTTTTTGCAAGAAAAAACACTGAAGTGAACACTAAACACTCGTACCAGTACGCCCAGAGCAAACAATTGCGTTTAGCGCAGCGAGTGATGTCAAATTTCCTTACACTCGTTCACCTAGATAGTAAGCATTAGGGCCAGGCTTCACCCAAAAAACAAGAAGTTGCCAACCTCAGTTCTCTCTCTAGTTACCTGACTGTCAAAGGTTCTGAGAGATATCATTTTCATTGAACACGGGAAGGGGAAAGACTCTGTACCAAGTCCGAAGATGGACGCATGATACACTTGGACTGATCACAACTTTCGAATACGACCGTTTGGGGGCAAGAGGCATCGATCGAACCTTCGCTTTGCACGCATTTAGTCATACCAGAGAGATCGCATTTGTCGCGCCATACATCGGATCCAAACGATAAGAGCGATTTCAGTTGCCATAATATGGACGGAGCTTCGTCAGCATACAATCCATCTGAAATGTCTGATTTTTCAACCTCTGTTGCTCATACTGGAAGCATCGTCGACCATCACCTGTATACAAAAAATATGAATTCGATATTGGGTATGAAGAGTCTCACACCTGCAGAACATGCCGAAACCTTGAAGATAATAGAAGGATTGGAGGCAGATATATCCAGTGGTGACTACATTCGATTTTTGAATGATCTTGATCATAGGGGCACTGGCGGCACTACAACAACTTGGGAAATGGAAGAAAAGGTGATTTTGGAAAGTTTCCGATCGATGCGATATCACGTTATGAAGGGTCAGAATTCCAACCCAAATGTTGTCCTCCTTACCGGCGAGGGATGGGTCAAGACGATCAAAAGCAAGTTTAGCGCATTCGAAAACAGTAAAGTGGTTGCTGTGAGCTGCCTTCTTACTTTCCTGACACTGTCATCTCTGCCAGGAAACTACAAAAATTTAATTGTGAGAAGAGGAGGAGTACATTGTGTCATGAAAACCTTGGTTGAACACCGGCGCGACAAAGAAACATGCACCCTCGCTTGCGCACTGATTTTGTCGCTGAGTTTGAACGAAAAAGAGGGATTGAATGCAACCTACGAACAGGTTGACTCGATCGTGAAACGCTTGGTTTCATTGGTATCGAGTGGCGGATATGGTGCAGACATTGCTCTTCGGGTCCTTTTTCAATTTACACGCCATAAAAAGAGATTGCTAGATACTGGAAAAACATTGTCACATCTTGTCAAGAGCTCTTTTAGGGAGGAAGAAAGAAGCGTTGTTGCATTGTTCAGATTCATCAAGAAAGGCGATGCGCGAGAATCTACTATTGAAGCTGCCATGTCGTTGTTATGGCGATTAAGCGTGCCAAAAGATGAGTTTGATAATGATGATCTTTTCCTAACTACGAATGACGCAATGATGACAATCATTTCCTCGATGGATTTATTTGATTCGATCGCAATAAGAGAAGCAGGCTGTGGTACACTTGCTAACATGTTCATTCGAAAAGGCTTTCCAACTGAACTTTCCCAAAAAGCAGTATCATCGATTTATGGATTCATACTCAGGACTGAAAGTATTGACGAGGGCCTGGCTACTTGTGCGCTCCATGCGATCTGTAACATGCTCGAAAAATCTATAGTCGGAACAAGTTTGCTTTTCGATGAAAGAGTGATGGAAGCACTCGTTTTTCTGATGAAGCAGTATCCTGAGTCTGAAGAATTGATTGAGTTCGCCTGCTTAATAATAGGACGTGCAGCTCGTCATAATCAAGACATCAAAGAATCCTTGATGACCTCAGGTGTATTCGAGCTAGTAAGGGGTGCTTTCGAAGAATTTGTTATCAGTCGTGGAGACAATCCTTCGTTGGATGTAAAAGATGCTTCTCTCTGCGCTTTCGCCACGTTGACTGGATGTCTTTCGGGTGCTCGAGCAGCAATAAGTACTGGTTTAGTTGAGATTTTCGACACACTGTTAGCTGTCGAGACAGATAGAGACTTCGCAGTTGTCTTGAATATCATAATAACCAATACCAAGTCTTATGCTTCAAACGATGGATTTTCAACGAGTCTCGAAGATACACTACGACAACAGCCTCAAATGTTCTCGGAGCTAATGGAAAACACTTCGAGTGACACGAGTGCCACGTCCCTCATTTCGGTAATAGTAGGAGCTGATCAAGCTTATTTGGAATCTGCTTTTAATTCCGACGAAGGGTTAAGGTCTTTTTTCTCGGCGATGACACGATATTCGAACTCAGCAAACGTTCAGGAAAGTGGATGCGCGCTCCTTGCTGAAATTTACTTCCATCTACCATATCCTTTGAATGGTGTAGACACACTGCAAGGACCGTGGGCACCCCAGAGTCAACGAGAGGCCTTGACCATCATACACAGAGCTATGAAAACTCATTTCGATAATGTCAACATTCAAATCAATGGATGTCTTGCAATTTTGAATTTGTTGCATCCTGTGTCAGAACCGGGAGGAAATTCGTTAGATCGACAGGCAATCAGTCTTGTGATAGAGCTGTCGTACACTGCCATTCTGGACTGTCTACGCATCCATGAACCTGACATAAATTTACAAAGAAACGGCCTTTCCGCTCTTGCGGTGTCAATAAGCGTCGCTCAAACGGAAGACTTTGAACCTTGGGCAACTCGTATTGTGGAACACCTTTCCTCTATTATTTTGCAGTTCACTGGGAACCACTCGATACAGACGTTAGCGCTTGATGCAATGATAATCATGCAGGAAGTACATCCATCCATGAAATGTGACCACAGCACTTCTGGTATCAGCGCTTTGCTGAACTTGGTTGGCAGCGACAACAGCGAGATTGCTGGTCAGTCGTCAACTGTGATTTCGTCTCTTCTTCGCAACAATCCCGAGTTGAGTAATCAGATTATGGAGTGCCGGGGTACAGTTGAAAGGCTGTTAACAACTTTGAGGACCAAACGGGAGGAACTCCAAATACAGGTCAATATTTATTCCATATTGCACGATGTTATTATCTTCAGTGAAGATTGCGCTGTTGCAATAACGCAACTGTTGGATCAACATAACGGAATACATATATTGTGCATGGGAATTAATTCGCATCCACATCCGCACAACAAAACTATCGCAATAACCTTATTCAAGATTTTGTCATCCATCGTTCGCTATTTGGATAAGGATTCGTTAGCACGATCTCGGGACGCCATGGAGCTTTATCTGACTGAAGGATTGGAAAGCCACCTGGAGAATTCTGATGTTGTATCTGTGATCTTGGATGTTCTGTGCACGTGTTGTGATCGCGACGATCATTTCAAAAAACGTTTACTCGAAGAGGCTAGAGCACGAATGATAATCAATACGATACATTTAAATCTCGGATCTGTTGATGCACAATCGAGTGGTTGCAACCTCCTTTCGATGTTGAGTAATTTTGGAGGTGGAAAAGAAACGATTGGAAAATATGGGGGAATCCCAGCTATAGTCAACGCATTGCTGGCTCACAACGATTCCACTGTGGTGCAGAGAAAAGGATTGGTTGCGTTGAAGAATCTGGCCACGGCCCCTACAAACAAGCCAATGATCAACGATGTGGGTGGAGAATCTTCCGTCATCTATGCGCTCTGGATTCACTACCGAGACCCGGAACTTGTCAGCATCGGTTTATCTGCGCTGAATAATATAGCAGTCGACCCCGTCACGAGAAGTGTTGCTAAGATGAATGACCAGGTGCTTATAATAGTAGTCGCGGCTATGAGGAATTTCCCAATGGACGAACGCGTTCAAAAGAACGCCTGTTTCTATCTGAAAACTTGCTCGTATTTGCCGGAGAATGTCCGTCTGATGTGTGAACAGAGCGAAGATTTGCTTCCATTACTACTACAAGCAGGTGAAAGCTTCCCGGAGCAATGTCGTAATCGGGCGAACGCAGTCGTCACAAAAATTACAAGTAACTAGGTTTGACATCATCCTCATTCGAAAATATTTTAGGAGAGCAAAACATTAAAGACTTTTTCAGTTGTGTTCGATCGTGTTTTCATGAAACTACCGAATAGTTGAATTTTCATCATCAATGGATTTGTAGATGTCCAGATAGTCGACCGTAGGATCAACGCTAAAAAGTGTCCCGATACTTGTCAATTTCGTGACTACGGCTGCGACACGATGCTGTCGACAGAATAGGGCTTCCACATCGTACTCGGATCGTGGTTCCCTTCATCCAAGAAGGCCGTAGAAGGCATCTCCATGGGACTGTGATCATTCTCGATTTTGAAGTTTATGTCCCAATATACACGACAACTAAAATTATCATAATAATTGATGCTTGCAGAGGGCAGAGCACTTGCAAACAGTTTTCATCAAAATGGAAAAATAGAAAAACTATTGGTTGTCTTCCAGCAACCATGTTCTTGTAATCACGTTGGATTCTTTTCCCCGGGCATGGAATTCTCCAAAATACACGATGCTCTGTCCTCATTTACAGCACTAAGCATGAGGCAGTGTATCTATATTCCTATGTGGTAGGGATAGTGTCCAATTGTTCGAAGGCACAACGTTTGATAATTACTAAAACAAAGAAACAATATTAATAATATTACACGTACCATAAAACTAAATTAATAATAATCCAGTCATAATGATACATCATGAACAGCAGTGGCAAGATGGAATCTCTCCTGTCTCTGTCTACTGACATCTACTCAATGCTAGCATGCTTCCGACATTTGAAACTCGATGGTGATGGGCAATGCTCTGAAACTCAATTGGTAAGGTGGTTGGCAATGTTTTGTACTACAGTATTCCTAACAGCTGTCCTCGGTTTTACGTACACATCGACCACTTCCTATTTACTGGGGGTTTGGGTGTTCAGAATTTCGTAGTATGCTTCAAAATGTTTTGTTGCCCTTCATGCAAATGCTGCTCGAGAAACTAGAATGTAGTGGATTCGACGAAAGTTGTCCATTGAAGTTTCTGAATAAATCCATCGGAGGCGCAAGTCCCCCTTTGTACTACAATCGGTATGAAGCAGTCCCTTTCTTGAAGAAGCTCCATTTCTTTTCACTTCTTGATACAGTAGAACGAGAAAGACACTCCATTTCTTTTCACTTCTTGATACAGTAGAACGAGAAAGACAGTGTCACATGGAGGTCGAAACACTGCAAGAGATATCTCCTTGTCACGGCACCTCCCTCTGCAGTGAGATGTATTTTTTGTTCGTGATGAAATTGGAAGTACACGTATCGTATGCTAACTCACATGGTGGTAACTAAATCGAAATATCTTTCTTTTCGTATTTAAGGAAGAGAGCTACGTTTACTAGAACACCACAAAATGAATAATAATATTGCTCTGTATTTTAACACGTGCTGAAGAGGACCATGCTCAATGATTTTAAGATGATCTTCATTTTGCCATAAGGTTACCGTTTCATCGCGGCAAGAGTAGAAGTACACGTCTTCAGGACACTTCGTAATTTATGTTGAAGGAGTTCGTACTTTCCATCAATAGTGAAATGAGATACATGTAGTGAAGAAAGTCACAAATGATTGCAAACAATACAAAATCGACAGAAGAAACCATACTTACAATTTACGTTGTAACGTTGTCAGAAAACTTACGATCATTCGGAAGTGAAGGGTGAGTGTGATTCGATACTACTCTCCTTGAATGTGCAATGAGCAAAAAAACATAATCTATCGAGCATTATTTATTTTACACAACACGCATTATGATGTGTCCAATTCGTTTAATCTAACATCAACAATTAACTGCATCAGGAATTATTCTGATCCACTCCATCTGCTCAAAAGTACAGATCTGTCAAAGAAGGATTCTAACTGTATAGAATCGTCGTCAGTGGCGCTATTCACCGAGGCTGCACCACGATTTCTGGAATCCACAGTTCCCACGTGAACTAGCATTGGGTTTCGCTTTAACAGTTCAAAAGTGCACCCAATCATCTCCCTATCTTCTATTTCCACTTCGTCGATCAACTGGTCGGATTTTTTCCCCGACATATCACCGCCCGCAATGTTCGTGCTAGCGCCAGAGAACCCTTCTCTAACCCATAGCTTTACACTATCCTGGAGTCGCTGCATCAAAGATCTCGAGGACGTCTTCTGGAGAGCCCTAAGCTGAAATGGGAAAAAATCACTTTCAGAATCAGGTATGGCTAGTGAAACTGGTTCGGCTTCAGCAATAGCTCTCATTTCTTCCCATTGCTTGGCTCCCAAAATCGCATAATGGAGAGGCAACCTATCTTTCCATTTCATGAGGATAGCCTCGTGAAAAGCTATAGATACCGATTCAATCACACTTCGTTTGTTGGGAAACTCGAAAGGTAAAGGTGAGTACGTATCCGTAATGCAGGCGATATGTAATGGATAACAGCCATCAGAATTTGGCAGTGGTATTGCTGCTGATCGAGGAAAGCACTCCAAAATGAGTTCTACTATCCATGGTGATACTTTTGGATTGCAGAGCGCGCAGTGAAGTAAGAAATCAGCACGCCGAGGAATATTATCCCACGGACAATCTTGCCAAAGCCAAAATTTAAGCTTTTTCCACCATTTATCCATGCCGTTGGGTACAAAACCATCCATAATAGCCTCTTTCACCATCGCAAAATTTCTTCGATGAGGTCTCCATGAATCGGTTGAATCCATTTCGTAGCACCAACCGATGAAATGTCCTTCGACGTTCCCAACACCAAAAAGATTCCGAACCATTTTCGTTTCGATCATGGAGACAAGCGGAATGTGCGCATTCGCGTCTTGTGAGTTTTTATTTTTGTCTTTCTTCTTCGATGACAACATTTCTTGTGAAGATTTCATCTTCTTCACCGCGTCGGGCGCGTGACGTAAAAGCTTAAAAATTAGTTCAAGTTGTTTTAAGTCATAGTGATCGAGGACTTTTCTCATTTGACAATCCTGATCTTCATCTGACATCTCATTCCAAACCTTGGAGGTATATCCGCGACGTGTAATAGCTTCAATATCAAAAGTTTCCTGGACTTTCACTGCTGCCATTTGGAACGGCCGAAGCTTCGTCACGGGATCGCGGAGGACAACAGACTTTGGATCATGAGAAACCAAGGGTCTGATGAATTCCCATGGCTTGGAAACGGCGACCGCATGGTGCAAGGGCAAACGGTTTTTGTATCGTTTTCGCGTCTGCGTCTCGTCATGCTTCAAGAACTCTTGACACACTTTATCAAGACTAAATGGTATCTCCCCCTTCCTTCTAGGGTAGTGTCGGAATCGCCAGTGCCGACATAAAAGGTGGATTGGCAGAGCTCTTGATTTTGGGTGTGCAGTCTTAATTGACTCTGGATAAAGATTCGCGAGAAGCTGAATGAGCAAAGGAGGAACATCTGGGTTAAGCAATGTGTTATGAAGAAGAATGTGTTCGTCGGCGGAAACTATCGCGCTGTCTCCTTCAATTGCAAGGTGTGTCGTCCACAGGTTGATGAATGATTTAAGTTTTACCCACCACTCAGTGTACTGAGGTGTTGGAATAATTTCTTCCCCATTCTGTTTCGATTGCGCATTTCGTTTCATCGTCATTGCGAAGGAATCTCTGTCAAGACTCGAATCTTGATTTTTGTTTACCAGGCATCCAACTCGAAATTGCGCTGCAACCACTCCGTAGCCTAAAGCATCTTGTTGGTCCTTGATGTAGGGTCCAGAGATCACCGTAAAATACCACTGGATCAAAAACAAAGGATACTGACGACTTATCAGCAGAAAAAGTACCTTTCCAGCAACCTCCGTTTTAATCAAATGAGATCTTCCTGTCGAAAGCAAATTGGCAATGAGTTCGGGGGGTGCACATCTATTTAGTGCAACAAATATCTGGTTGTGCTCCACCGTAAGTAACTTCTTTCGCCTGACATAACGATTTTGTACCAAAAATTCAGCCACAGCCCATATTTTTCGTTGATCTTCTTGCCATTTGATATCTTCCGGAGATGTAGGGAACCCCCAAAACGTAGTCGTTGGTTCGATCTTTCCCTCTTTTTGCTTCTCCATGACGACTTCGGTCGCCATGGTGAGAGGGGTTCGGTTTTTATCGTCTCCCGTCCAAGACCCCTGGTAGTATACTCGAACCAATCGTTCGATAACATTGAGTCCTCGTCTATGTTGAATCGCTAGATGCAAAGGCAACAGTCCCTGTTTGTCCTTGATGGCAGTAGCATCGCGTTCACAATTCATGAGACGGATTAGCACTTTGTCAGGCGTCGGTTCAACACAACACAAATGCAACGGCGTTCGACCCTCATGATCCAATGCCAGAAGGGGACTGACAGGGGTTTCTAGTTCCACTTTTTCCTTCTTAAACCTATCAAGCTTGGGAACATATTTGAGCATCTTGAGGTTTTTCTTCTTCTTGTTTTTTTTTTTTCGCTTCTTGTAAAGTTCCGAATCGTATTCCTTCAACAAGCCCTCTAGGTAATCCCAATCGTGTTCTCGGACAGATTCGTGATATTCGGTTTCGCAATCTTCGATCGTCCGAGTGTGTTTGTTGGCCTGCGTGGTTCTGGTTCCAATCGATTGCTGGGCTGTTGACATTGCGTCAGCGTCGGAAACCACAGCAGTATCGTTGTTTTCATCGCTCTGTTCGTCATAATTTTCCTGCTCCTTCTTACGTCGAAAACTGATCCTATCTTTCCAGGAGCGTTTTTTCGTTGTATTTTCGTCGATATTACTATTATCGTCGGCGGTGTCACCACCTTCATCGTTGCTTTCTTGCTTGGATTTCGAGTCGGTACCATCCTCGTTTGAATAGGTGGTCGACTTGTTTCGATCGCGGCCCATCTCTAACACCTTCAACAATTATAGGCAGTATTCCGTTGGCCGTGGATGAAAAAGAAATGAAAATAAATCCCTGGTGTGAACAGCTATGAGACGCGGAAAGACCTCGCGGTATCACGTACTTAATGTAATGGATTCTTCCAACAGGAAATGGAACGGATGAGTTGACCTATCACAAATTTGTTTTCGTTCTCGATAAAGAATGTTGATGCTAAACGTTTCACTCCAGCGGCTGGAACCCGGTTTCCTCAAGCCTACTCAAATCTTCCGTTGCTGTTCCGATGCTTGCAATTCGTCGACGAAAATGGTATGGTGTAACACAAAAATAATTACACGTACAGTAATTGAGAGTTGTTGCAACGTAAGGTGAAGGCCTTACTCGTAGATGTAAGGTGTTACTTGCTACCGGTACGATTACGAGTGTTGTATGAACAGAAACATGAAAAAAAATCTACTGGTATATCGGTATTATTGTCAGAATTGCCCTACGATCACCATAAAATGACTGCGTAGCAAGTGACTTATCCATAAAAGGGCTTGATAATGATAATTTCTCAAAATCACTAAAAAACGAATATTTGAGAAGAAATAATTAAATGCATTTTACGAACGAGGGGCTTTTCCACAAATGACATCATTATGAAAAAGATACAAATAAAAAATAAACGCTGATAGTTCGTCATCATACTGGTAGAAGTAATAATGATTTCAGATCATTACTTTCCATTCTTTTTGAATAAGGTATTTTTTCCCCATCACGTTATCTTGCGGAACGTACTTACCTGTACGAGAACTACGAGCGTTACGGTTTCTGTCAATCCAAACAAAAAACAATGTTTTCAGAGTTGTAGAGGCGCCGTTTCAATGTTGTGAGTGCTTGGGATCGTTTTGATTGATGACCGATATTGATACTTATTTTGCTTGTCGGTGACGAAACAAACGTCGTAAGAAACATACATTTCGAGTTCGAAGGAAATCACAATACGGCATTGTGAGAGTTTTTCAATTTGTTCCTTACACCTTGTATGGATACAATGGATAGATCAAGTAGTAGTGTGTTGAGCGGACTCGGAGAGGAAGAAGCACCAAAAAGCCACAGAGATTTACACCAGCAGTCTCCATTGATTTCCTTTTGTCATGAACTTGAGGAAGAGGATGACTCCCGATATCACGACTGCATCAAGGAAAATGACTGGGATATGCTCAAAAAGCTGTTGAAAAAATACAAGGGAGATTATTTCAAAAAGAAAAGGATAGAAGCAAGGGAAAAAGAAAAGGCAATAGAAGAATTCAACAAGGCGCTGCAAGAACAGAAAGAAGAAGAGAAAAATGATGACGATGACGACGAAAAGTTAACCAGGTTTGAGCGCATACGTTCATCTCTACGGTTCAAATCGAAGAAGAAAGAAATACAGCCTCCCTCCGACAGAAAGAGTGTCGTGATTGCTAGAAAAGTACTCCCGCAGTCCTTGAAAAAAAAAATACTTGTTGATCCTGCTGAAGTGATATCGCCACTGCTGATGGTGGATTCTGATGGAATGACACCCCTGCATCTAGCATGCATTCATAAAGCCCCTGAAAAGCTCATTACGGCTCTTGTTGAGGTTGAGAAAAGGGCATCGAATATTAAAGATAATTTAGGTCGACTTCCACTCCACTGTGCCATTGAAACTTGGCAATATGACCACATCCTTGAACGCATAGTCAAGGCAAATCCAAATGCACTTTAAAACTAAGGATAATGAAGGTCGAACTCCTCTGGGATTGGCGGTAGAACTTGCCAGGCAAGGCAGGGAGGAAGATAAGATTCAGGAGAAACCGGACTCTCCATTTTTCTGGATTTCTCCAACCTCCGCTGAAGAAAAGGAATGGCAATTCGAACAGGAGACAAAATGGGCCAAGGTGAACTGCTTGCAGAGAGAACTGATGAATAGAGGAAAAATCTTACTTCCGAGCGAGCATGGACTCATTTTGGATGCACTCGAAGCCGGAGCCAACCCAAATACAATTATTCGTTTCATATCTATCACGGATAGGTACTTGATGATGGACGACGAGCTAGCTGGTACAGCTATTGGTTTGTGCGTGGAGCGTCATTACACCATCGATACTCTCGAGTATCTACTCGAAAACAGCCAAGATGGAACAACTGTAATCACGGATATCGTTCAGAAAGCGTTGAAAACTCATTACATGATGGGTTGTTATCCTCTGAGAGAAGGGATGGTTCCTTTTGGGAAGCGCGTTATTGACTGGTCAAGGAAGTTGGAGCGAGAAAAAAGGCGAAAAAAAAAAGAGAAAAAGAAGAAAGAAAAATTCTTGATGAAGCACGGCCTCAACAAGCCAAGAAGTGTTCGCTTTAAAGATGAGATAGGTGGGGAAGACGATGAAATCGAAAATAAGAGGAAGAATTGCGAGGGATTGAAGAAGGCTGCCAAAGACTGGTGGGAAGTATTGAATCATCTTCTATTCTACGTTGCGTACGGCCGCAATTTCAAAACAGAAGTACAACCCAAAGCACATCATTTGCTTCATGCAGCATTTTCTGTTCCTATGGCGACTCCTTCTCTCATTCATTTAATGCTGATAGTTTATCCTGAGGCGATCAACGAAAAGTGTCCCAAGTATAATGTTTTACCAGTGCACATTGCATGCACTAAGTGGTGCTACAACATTATTCATAGTGACAATGATACCTCTTCAATGGAACAAGTTCTTCGCCTTATGTTTCTGTCAGATCCTGGCCAACTGTGTCGACGCCACAAAGGCAGTCTTCCAATTCACTTGGCTCTGTTCGGAGGTCAATCTTGGGCTTATGTCAAACCTCAAACTTCTATTGACATCAAGGTAATTGGTATGAGAGACGCTCAATCCAAATTGTTTCCATTCCAAATTGCTGCTCTACCGGCTACTTTTAGAAATACTCAGCTGTTGATGAGATGTCGATTCGGTCCCTCAGAATGGAGGGAGTTGCCATTCCTCGAAAAGAAAATTGAACACGAGAAAGTTGTCAATGAACAAGAAACGAGACAACTGACGACAATATACGAATTGCTACGAGCGTATCCCGATGCAATTGGAAATAGAACCGTGTACAAAGAGTCTTCGCAGATATCCCGCAGCCTCAGGTCGCTTAGCGATTTATCAAAACACTATTTGTCGTTGATTTATTGTAGGAACTCGAAAGGCGAGTATAAAGTTCACTACGACAATTTAACGGCATTGAGAAATTCAATTATGAAGGCAGAGATTCTTCCTGAACTCGAGCAATGGTGGTTTAAATTGAAGGAACATATTTGGAATAACTCATACGGAGAGATACCAAAAGAAGATGAGTACCTCCTTCATGCAGCTCTTTACAGGAGCGAAACTCCGCCGATTGTAACTGAACTTCTGATCGCGTTATTTCCTTCGTCTACTTCGAGGCCAATTCCTGGTACATCGACGTTCCCTCTTCACATCGCCGCGGACACTGCCTCATATCAACGGAAACAATTCGAAGTTCCATACGGTACAGAAAACCTTGTTATTGTGCTTAAGTCGTACAAAGAAGCCACTCAATTGAAGTCGAATGGTAGACTTCCTCTTCACATTTCTCTCGCAAGGGGAAAAAGCTGGAAAGAGGTTCTGCCACTCGTGACGGTAAACCCATCAAGTCTAAAGGTTAAAGACATGCAAACCGGATTAGTTCCATTTGAGCTCATGGCATCATTCAAACTAACAGCTCGAGAGAATTCGTTATGGTTCTCTAACTTTCTCGAAAAACAAATGAATACATTTGACTTTTATCAGTTCACCACGCAAGAGAGGGCCAAAGCACTCGCAAGGGCCCGCAAAAAAAAAGAATTGACTCAATTGACATGTATATTTGAGCTGATTCGATTCATGCCATCGGTTTTATCTAAACGGCAGTCTGCATTTACGAACCGTAGGGACGATGATTCCGTGACAAGCTTGTATTCATTTGGAGACGATGGCTACGATTTGGAAGAAGAATCAGCTATCTTTGAAATCATTTTGGATTCGGATTCGGATGCAGGAAAAAGCAATGACTTACTCTCATTAGATGGATCTAATGTGCGATCTGTGCGTTCCTTGGGCTCTCGTGATCATGCACCACGACTCGATTCACCAATTGAGAGATCGGAAGAGAAACCATTAATGGCAGACCCAGAGGAAGCCAATTCGTTGCCACAGCTCGAAGAAGAAAGCTATTCGTTGCCACAGCTTGAAGAAGAAAGTGAGGTGAAAAATGAGGAACCACAATCGCCGGCACCCCTAGTCGATCCAGGAAGCGAAGTGAAGAAAGAGGAACCACAATCACCGGCACCCCCAGTGAGCCCAGGAATGAAAGCGAAGGAGGACGAAGCTCTAGTGTCACCCATAAAGCGGAAAAAAAAATTGCAACGAAAATGGATGACGCTCGAATAAAACCCATTCGGTCCCGAACCGTCGAGTTGGACAGCAATCGAGCGCGACGGGGATTGCCTCGAGGTTGTTGTGCGGAGCGTTCAACACAAGATTTTATCAATCAACAACAATGCCATTGCCTTGGTTTCCGTTTTGATTGTGGTTGGTGCTATCGTCTTGTTTTGGTTTTGTTCAGGGTTGCACAAGTATTGGGGAACGTTTATGTTGTAATTGTTTGGCAGTAGATGAAGGTGAAATGCATTCAGTCGATATGATTTTTTTTCGAGTTGCTGCCCACCTTTTTCGTTCAGCCGCGATTTCCGCAAGGGGACTGGGAGTTGCTCTACTGCACAAGCGAGGGAAGGAGGATGATGGCTTGGTATCCTCATTGTTTCAATTATTGCAAGTCCATGCAGCGCATCCCTTGAAGCTTTTGTCTCAAGTATTGTTATCAGAAAAGTGTTTGGAGTGTGTCGATTGTTTCAATCAAAACTGACATACTTTGAATTTGTGTAATGCAGTTTTTAAAAGAGTTTCAATAAAAAATAATAGAACAACTTTCTTTGGAAGTTAGTTCATGGTTCATGAAATCAAAACTGATTGCTTTCAATCATTTAGTCCTGGTGGACGTCTGTACCTTTTTTACGTCTGTTATTACATGTTGTTACAATGCCGAAGGAATGTACCCAAGTTCTCTTCTCATCATTAGACCAGCTTCGTGTTGTTTTGTCTTGATGATCTAATGCATCTGTGGAAAATAGGTGTTGTGTTGGTCCTTGTGGTGTGCGTTGAGCGCGAAGCTTCTGTTGACCATACTATGCACTTAGAAATTTCACTCCTAATCCCCCAGCTATGACTGCACTCACTTGTAGTAGTAGTAGCATGGAATACTGCAGCAGGAGAGGAGTACACGTGCGTGTATCAGATGTGGTGGAACCATAGGATAAAAAATTGAAGAAGCTATTGATGGTAGTAATACTAGTAGTAGTTGGTACCAGAGTTGTATCCTTCACAAGGCTTGCGCTTCTCTGGACTTCAGTGGTAGATATCTCACTATTGTATTCCAATTTTGATGCCTGCCTGATGGCCTCTTGCCGAAAGAACCAATTTCGTCCAAAGCCTGCTGTTGCTCGCACCGAGGAGCCAGAGCAGCTCTTCGTCCAATACTACCTACGAAACACTTGGACAACACACAAGAAACATGGCAACGAGACCAAGAAGGAGTCGAAAAGACAATGGTGCTACGGTGTCTGAGCCACTCTATTCGAACCAAGTACCAGTACCAAGTAAGTTACCCAGTTGTTGCCCATTGATGCGAGGAAAAGAGTGACGAGATTTGGTCATGCCATTGGGAATCATCCATAATTCCCGTTATTACGGTATCTACCAAGTACTTGCAGTATCAAAAACCGTTCTGTACATACATATGCCCTTCCGAGACCAACTGAAGTCTTTAAAGGGAAGCTACGTTACGGTACTGGTACGGAACTGGCGGAACAAGAATGTCTTTCGGAGACCGAATACTGAGATCATTAGGTAAGTTAGGTAATATTACTCTTACAAGTAATCTTACGCACGAACTAATACGAGTAGACGCTTTTCACTGACTCATGCGGTTCGGCCGCTGGACGCCACCAGAGTTCTAGTGTCTCAGCGCCTCCGCGCCTCCGCGAAGGTTGTAGCACGAAGGGCAATACTTCGCTAGCTGGAAAGACCACAATAATTAACCTGTTGATGTGCTTTAGTTGGTATGCGGAATAATAATGCAAATGTCATGCATGAATACTACTACATCACACTTCTTACAAATTCATTATTATTACTTCGATTTATTGCATGCAAATCTCAGAAGGGAAGGATCCGCGAACAAGAGAATAAAGCACGTTGTAAGTTACTTCATGTGTTTGTCGGAGAAAGGTTCTTTTTGGTAATGGGAATAAGACCGATCTGATCTTCTCAACGAATCGAACTTTTCAAAAACACAACCCGACCCATCTCATTAATATTGTACAAACTTGCATCGCGCCATAACAGCGTTATAAAATATAATTATCTCTCAAAGTGTTGGTAGCGTTATTCCATAATTTGCAAACAGGAGTGCTCCGAAGCAAGCCATAGATCCATTGCGTGCCACGGGCGTATCGCAAATAGGGATCGAAGACCACGACTAGGAAGTCTGTCTCACAGCAATCTCCACCACCACCGCCACCGCCACCGCCACAATAGCAGGTACTACGGTGACACCCACCAAATGCAAAGAAACAGACGCCACAACCGTAACCCAAAAGAATACCGCAGTAGGCCGCATCAATAAATCAAAACTAGTACACGGAGAAGGACAAGAAGAACGAGGCCGAGACAAATCATCCTCTTCAATATGAAGACGTCGTTTCGCCGGAGCAGAAGCAGAAGCCGCGGTCGAAGAAAGAGCTACGGCAATGTTCCATCGTCCAACAGAAATTCGGGCGTTCCCAGATGCATCACCGTGTACCATTACCAGTACCAGGATCAGCACCAGCAGCAGCACAATGAGGAAAGCACCACCCGAGTTGAGCACGAATCATCCCTCTTGGGAACAAAAGGTGCCGAGCAAAAAACAATGAAACCACGAAGCAACCGAGAATCAAAAGCAGAAAGCGCAAAGATCGGAATGACACACGCCGAACTTCTTCGCGAGAGTTTGATCCACGAAAGCATGATAGCCATCGAAAGGAGACGACAACAAAGCGCCAGGATGATGTCTGATCACAAGGGCGAGGAAAAGCACAAGATCGAGGATGGGGAAAACTATAGGGACAGCGGCAAGGACACATCGGTGGCTACAACAGCTGTTACAACGGCAGCAACATCGCCACTATCATCACCCTCGCCGTCGCCCGATTCCCAACACAAGAAACGAATCCAGCAAGACAAACCGCGGGCGGAACACGAACCCCTCGCGTGCGACCAACGGAGCACGAACGAACGGGATTCCAATTCGAATTCGAATTCGAATTCGAATGCGAATGCGACTCGAAGCAGCAACAATCTCTGGAAAGCCTTTCGTCGTCGCTCCCGGAGCAAGGACCCGACACAATCGTGCAGCGCTACCTCGCCCTCGGAAACGGCGAGCTCGAGCGGCGAGCTCCACCGCGGCGGTGATATCTCCGGGGAGCTTTCGCAGCAGCAGCAGCAGCAGCAGCCATCGTCGTCGGTTTCGAGTTCGGCTTGCCCCCATCGATCGAGGGCGTCGCGGCGCTGGTCGAGAATGGTTTCGAACGGCGTTTTGTTGCATTCGGATGATTTCAATGCTGCAGAAAACCAACAATCACAACCACAAGATCAAAATCGAAATCCAAAACAACCCGAAACGCTTGTTTTGTTGCGGCAACAACTCCTGGAGGAAAGCATGATGCTGATCAAGCGGCGACGAGAACAAGCCAGGAGGCAACGAAAGACGAGGGAGTCGTGTCCCTCTCTCGGCGACGGAAACGGGGGGCAGCAGCACGAGTCGGTTGCGGACGCCGCCTTTCGGGAAAGCATCTCGCTGCGATCCTCGAGATCGTCCGTTGCGGCCTTTCCGACTTGCGGGGAGTCCCCGTCTTATCCCGGGGATGGATCTGGGACGCGGAGCGCTTCGGAGCAGCGGGGAGGCCCTTCCGAGCGGGCTATCTTAGTTGCTGAACCGGTTGCTCAACCGGTTGCTGATCCGGTTGCTGTTGCATCAACGCTTCCACAGGGAGAGGAGTGCGGGCACCCTTGTCCCGCCCAAAAGGAGAAGAACGAAGCGGGTGACCACCACGGTTGGCGCGGCCTGGTCCGGAACATCCTTCGATCCTCGAGGTCCAAGAGCCGATCGCGACCGGAACCGCTCGATGGAGAACGGGAGCGCCGATCACGATCGAAGAGCCGATCGTCGTGGACGACGAAACCAGCATCAACAACACCATCGGGACCAGCGACAATCCGATCGAGGTCGCAGGATCCCGCACCGTCCAACAACAGAATGGCAACCACGATTCGCATGCGCTCCAACAGCGAATGCCGATCCGAGAAGCGACCCGTTTCGTCCAAATCGAAGGGTCGTCCCGCACCTTTTGTTAACGACGACGGCGGCGAGGAAAAACTCCAATGGCAATGGCACTCCACCATTGCCAAGCACGACTGGAAAGCCATTCGGACCATGCTCCTGTCGCACGATCACACACAGTATCGTCGCCCATCCTCGCACAAGTCTTCCAAAAAATCCAAGAAGCAGCAGCAACAGCACCACCACTCTCTCGAAGCCTCGCCGTTGTTGCGCGTGGACGCAAAGGGGCGGACCCCGTTGCACTGGGCCTGCACGGAGCACATGCCGTCCAACCTGCTCCGCCGGCTCCTTTTTGTCGAACGTTGTGCGGCGTCCGTGGCCGACGAGGACGGGAGGCTTCCGCTGCACCTGGCGGTCATGAACGGACTGGACCAGCACGTATTGGATCGGATGATCCGAGCCAACCCCGACGCACTGGGAACTCCCGATCGTCTCCGGCACACGCCCCTGCGGTACGCGGTCCTCAAGGCGGATCGGTCCCGGCCGAAGAACGCAGCAACGACGGCATGGAACTGGGGCGCTCCGATCACCCAACAGCAGGCACTGGACCAGGCGAATCGGGAAACCGCCTTTGAGAACGTTTTGTTTCTGCTAGAGACCATGGTATCGAGGCGCAAGGGCTTGGCCGTGAAACACGAAACGAACCTCCCGACCCTTGCGCTGGAGTCTTTTGCGCCACCCCCCGTGGTCGGTCTCATGACGGTCCTGGGTGAGAAGATTCTGAAACAGGATCGGGACGACGACGGCGACATGTCCGAGCGCCTTTTCGAGGGCGTGTTTCGAGCGAACTATCCCCTCACCGCCGTGCACAAAGTGGTCGAGACAATCTCCAAATGCATCCCGGAAGCCCGTTTGTTGGTATTGATGCGAAAGCAACTGGCCAATCACTACAACGAGGGCTGCACCGACCGCCATCCAATCGGCCAATCCAACGGAGTGCAACATCAACAACATCATCATCATCATCAACAGAATCAAAATCAACAACAGAACGAAAACGAAAACCAAAATCAGCAACACGCGTCTGCCAGTTTGGCAAAAGAGTTTGCACGGCGGTATCGCAACGGATCCGAGAC
Source organism: Pseudo-nitzschia pungens (assembly GCA_037355855.1). NCBI lineage: Eukaryota > Bacillariophyta > Bacillariophyceae > Bacillariales > Bacillariaceae > Pseudo-nitzschia > Pseudo-nitzschia pungens. The sequence continues at coordinate 1,408,545 of CM074760.1, read as the reverse complement.
CGACGGCGGCGGCGGTGGCGCAGACGACGGCGAAGACGAGGACGACAAATTATCGCTGGCGTGTCACGAATGGTGGGACAAACTCCGGTATCTCATCGCAAAGTCGAGCAACCGAAGCACCGGCTGCGGCAAGAACGAGAGTTTGTTGCACCTGGCGCTGGCCAACCCCACGTCGCAGCCCTCGCTGATCGAATACATCTGCCGCTTGAATCCGACCGCGCGGTACAAGATCGATGCCACCACGGGTGCGCTCCCCATACACATTGCTTGCCAGCACTGGCATCCCGAACGGCACCGAGTCGGAACCGAGAACTCGCGCATCAAGGTCCTGAACCTGTTGCTGGCCGGGGACTTTGACCTGGTCCGCAGGAGGTGCAACAGCGGCAACATTGCCCTGCACTGCGCGATATCGAGCGGAAAATCACTCCGCTACATCCAGAGCATCCTGAACCTCGACCTGGACACCCTCTCGATTCCCGATCCGGCCACCGGGCTGCTGCCGTTTCAGCTGGCCGCGCTGGCCGAATCCTACGACCGCGAATCGCGTGCCGGCACGCCGGTGTCCCGGTCTCCGAGGGTGGATTCGAAGGCGCCGCCATCGACGCCGAAGTCGGCTTCGACATCGACGCACCAGACGGACGTGATCTACCACCTACTGAGGACAAAACCATCCGTGCTCTCTGCTCTTTCTCCGAACACCAATCCGGAATAGGAAAAACCAACCTTTTGACACCGCATTTTCTGGAAGGTTGTTGCGAGGTTGCATCAATCGAGCGGCACGAAAGCAGTGGTGGAAGCTGAATCCCAAGGGCACAAGACGGATGCGCCGTGCCACCATCCAGAGTGGTCGTCTTTCCGAGGAGAGGGGAGGAAAGAGCGCCGACATTCGGCGAGGCATGAACACATTCGCAACCGATGATTGCCTTGATTGAGATTCCCAACTCTGTCGATTCATTCGAGATGCCACCAGCGGCCCGTTTCTGTTTTTGTTGGCTGGCTGACTGGCTGGCTGGCTGCGTGTGGCAGCTCTCCTTTTTTGGCACGAGAGACAATGGTCGCAGGATGGCTCACCCCGAGGAGCCGGAGAACGCTAGATTACACAGGGCATGGAACTACAGCGATGTTGCGTCCTCTGCGCAAAACGCAGGAAGCAGACAGACAAACTTGCCACTCTCTATCGGATCCTCGAAGCCAAATCTGCTGTATCGGGATGGGCTTGGTGGTAGAGTAACGAGGTAAATAGCAGCTGCCTATTACTTTTATTTCTCATGTTTCTAGAATCATCATCCCTGATTGTAGTCAATGCTAATTCTTGGTATTTCACACTTAACATTCAAGGAGAGAGAGATCCATCACACGTACCAAATGAACATGGCGGCGGAGGTGTAAACCTTACCATAATACTTTTGGAACACTGCTTTTGGGAATTTTCGTATTTTAGATGCAACAGAAAGTAATTTTTGTTGAACGTTCATTATGTAGTTTCCATATCTACTACTTCGTAGGTACTATAGGTATGAATATCGAATAGCATGATTGATTCGATTCGTATTTTTTTCTTCATGACGCAAAACAATGATGACTGATGAGATGATGATTCGACCAGTTCAACGTTGAACGTGTTGAGAATTTGCTGCGTACAGCGTTTGTACACGTGTGTAGAATACGAGTAATCGTACTCGTAGAGCCATATGGTAACCTTACTCGTGGCTCGTGGAGGGCCGAGTCCGAAAACGAAAACATCTTGGAGCAGCATCTTTTCTCCTCCGCCTTCCATGTTGGCTAACCTTACTAGTATCGACATTGTCTACATTGCATTCAAACAAATTCATAGCCGATACCGGTACGGTTGATCGGAAAGCTATCCCCAACAATACACTAGAAACATGGTTCGATTCTCGGCAAAAACGACGGCACTCTGCCTCGCCCTCGGGCTTTCTTCTTCGCAGGCCTTTATGGGGACCCCGCTTCGAACTCAGATCGTCAGGTCGTCTTCTGTCGAATTGCAAATGAATCTGTTCGATCGATTCGCCCGCGTTGCCAAGGCGAATCTCAACGAACTCGCAAACAAGCTGGAAGATCCCGAAAAAATCATGGAACAAGCCATCGAAGAAATGCAGGTGAGTCTTTTTTCTTTTCGAAAAGAAGGCTCGTTTGGTTGGTGATTGGATCTTTTTGGTTTGCACCGAACATCGCTGTGCTGGTCGTTGATCCGCCTCAACTGCTGACTTTGTTGCTCTGCACATCTCTGACGAAAATGAATCTGCAAACAACTACACGTATCCATCCGACGAATTTCGAAAAAAAACGAAAAACAAAAAATAAACAGAACGACTTGGTCAAAATTCGCCAATCGTACGCCGAGGTCACGGCCACCCAGCGTCGTTTGTTGAAACAAAAGGAACAATGCGACGCCATGGCCCAAGACTGGTACAAGCGCGCCCAGCTGGCCCTGGAAAAAGGCAACGATGAATTGGCAAAGGAGGCGCTGACGAGACGCCAGCAACAAACCGATGAAGCCAACAATTTGCAGAGCCAGATCGACCAGCAAGCCGATTCGTTGGACAAGCTTTTCGAAGGAATGAAAATGTTGGAAACGAAAATCACCGAAAACAAAGCCAAGAAGGACCAAATGATCGCACGAGCAAGAACCGCTCAGTCGACCCAAAAGGTGAACGACATGATTTCCGGAGTCACGGGCAAGGCCAGCACGGACGCCTTTTCTCGAATGGAAGAAAAGGTCGAGGCCTTGGAGGCTGCCGCCGAAGTTTCAGCAGAAATGGGATCGCTCTCGGGAAACATTCTGCCGGGATCGTCGGGATCTAGTGTCGAGGCCCAATTCAAGGCGTTGGAGGCCGCCAGTGAAGTCGACAATGAATTGGCCAAGATGAAGGGTTTGTTGGCGGGCGAGTCATCGGCATCGGACGGTGGCAAGAAATCCGCTGTCGACGATGAATTCGAAAAGCTCAAACGGGACGCCGGGCTTTAAAACGACAACAAAAAGTGACGCGATAGACATTGAATGAAAACGAAACGTTATCCTTTACGACACACATTGTTGGTACATTTTTTACATCCTTTGTGCATCCCCGAACGAGGGATACCAACCTCAAATCAATCCGCTACAGCACGGTTCGGTACTTTTGCAAACAAAGCCGTAGACAATTCTATTCGATGACCGAATACTCTGCTGGTAGCCATCAACATTAGTTCAACAAACTTACGACGCAATCTCAGACGATTTATGTTTCTAGTAAAAAAACGGGACCTGTTCGTTTCAACCTAGTTTCTTTACTTCACCGCTTTTTTTCTGTTTCAGCTTCGGGGATTGGATAGTCCGATGCCCTCCATGTTGAATGCTCGAGTTTCAATCGCAATCGTTCCGATTCTAATGTGAGGTCCTTCCAGCCCGGTCCGACATAATCCATGCGGCAGCTGACACCCTGAAATTCCATTTTCCATGCATCGAGTACGTTGTTGTCACATATCATCGACATGGAGAGAGGAATTATCCCGTTTGCTTTGATGTGAAAGACTCCGCTCAGGGGTACTTGAAGAATCCCACTTTTTTGAAAGGCATCCCACGACAAACTCGAAAACACTTTCGTTCCAGCATTCGTTGGTACCATCACGACGTCATCAACTTTCTCAAAGTTGCTCCGAGGCGCCAATGTCCATATCACTTCCTTCTTTTGCTTCCTCGTCGGTGTCTTTGTTGTATTTGTCGTCGTAGTAGCTGTCACGTCTGTGGTGGGTTGCTTTTGCAGCAAATCCGTCACCTGACCGATGTAATTCAATTTTTCTTCCCAGTCGGGGTAGTACATATCAAAGGTGAAGGCGTACACATCCGCGGTGATGAAATTTCCATTGTACAATCGAATGTCGGCGCCCACGCTAAACGCCGGCGTCGAGTCGTGAAGGAGCGTTGGATATAATTTCAAAACTTTGAAAGAGAAGGTAGGAAGGCGCGGATTTGCCAGAAAGGCAACGAGTCCAGCGACGAGGATTCCCACACCGATTGGAATGATGTGTACCATTGTAAAACACTTTGTACTTGCGATAATCTGAGAACTTGGGTGGTTGCTGGTATCTCTGTCGACCTAAAACTCGGTGTTATTGCCACCGATAATAAGATGGATGGCGGGTAATAAGACCACAAACAAGATTACGATGCATCGCTTCCCGTGTTCAACGATAATCTTACTCAGTTGCTCTTGCGCCGATCCATTGAAAAAGATGAGGGACACTTTTAAAAACTTAAAAACGTGGAAGGTGTCAGGCGGTTCGACGTCCGCGATTGGACATTAATTACGTGTCTGTCATTACGAGGTAAACTTACCGGTACGATTGCAAAGGGCTGTACCGATGTGACCGCGTTACATACCGGTACCTCTATGGATAAGGTTTATTTTAGCACCCTCCCATTGGGACGTTTGGTAACCTTACCGTATGATGTATGTAGTTCTCATGTTTCTATTCCTTCTATTGTTACTATCTTCTCATATTCTTAGAAGTATTTGTTTGCTGACCAATTGACACTGGTTCGACAAGAGTGATGATGCTGTTGTACAGTCTGAAAACAACGTTTTGTAAAGATGGATTCCTGACTGAGGAAACAAGAGTAAATCTGTGTACTATTAGCATAAACTTTTAATGTGAAAAGATCAGAATGAATCTTCTACTACTACTACTATTGAGGAGAACAATCCAGATCCCTTTCTTGGTTTAGATCAGAAGGAACAAGATCCATTCAAGCTGATTTGATTTTGATGCCCCTTTAAAGATTCCTACTCTTCTTATGAGGGTCCTAGTTTTGACTGCAGGGAGGAACCAATATCATGCATTTGAGCTGCTGCTACTAATTCTCAGCCTTGAGTAATCCTCAACTCATTTATCAATTTTCGATTTCAGTCGTACGTACTCGTACGCACTTTGGATCTTACGTATCAAAAACACAGAGCTATAACCTTACTCGTATCCATAGTCATTATTTTTCCATTACGTACGAGTAAGGTTACTTTCAACTTCTGTGAGATCTAAGAACTTCGAGTGTTGTGTTCTCAACTCGTAACAACTGTACCGTACTGGTGGTGATAGTAGTCGACTCAAGTACACCATTTCCCACGTAAGAAAAAATCGACATCATCCTAACTTACCGAATCATCCGAGGAGTCTGTGCTCTGGAGCCTGACACCAAACGAGTCAGTCATGCTTGTTGTGGAGAAAGATTGCCCCGGTTTCTCGCACGGAAAAACCTTTTTCTTCTGAGAACAGTAACCTTACTCGTACTGGTATGTTTATTCTTTGTCTTCCGCCGTGGTCTCATCTTTCGTTGAGAACTTGGACAACACACCGAAAGATTACGCAGACTTTTCAAAGGAACGAAACTGAAAATATTTATTCAGGATGACAATCGAAGCAGGAAGCAGTGGATATGACTATGGTACCATCAACACCAAGGATGAAGAGTCGGACGGCAATGGCGAGAACAAGGATTTCGACGAGTCAAACCTCTACTATTACAAGGAAGAGGAATTAACAAGGAAGGAGAAACTCTCCAAAATGATAAAGTTACTGGTTCCGATTATTATTGCTGCTGTCTTCCTCGGAGGTATTGCATTTGTTTTGTTTCATAACTTCGGAGGTCTCTATCCCGGACCTGGGCAAGAAAAAGTTCGTTCGAGTGGCGACAGTGCCAGTCATTTGACGGAAACAGAAACACCTGAATACACTCCAACGTCCGCCAAACCAACTTCCTCTTCAGGGAGCTCAATTCCTATTCCTATCGCGACGAAAACTGTTGGACGTTCTTGTGAAGCAAACCCCTCATGCGCAGCTCTAGGATTGACGGGTGTGTGCTGCCCCACAGATGATGGAATTCAGCTGGGATGCTGTTCCTGAGTAGGATAACGTGACTAGACCTCGAAAAGGGACAACAACTGTGTCTTTGGGTGATAGCTGAGGTCATCTCTTCGGGGAATTTTGTTATTCTCCAAAGTCATCCGATTTTCGGGATGGTATGAAGGCCTGGTTGTCCTGGGTTTATTCTTTCATTTTTTTCTCTTCCGGGATATGGAGATGCCGCGATTTTGTTCTGAGATGGACTCCCTACCTTTTTATCTGGCAGTCATTGCGCAGCTATATGTTGACCGTCTTTTGAAAACGAGTTCGTTATCCAGGTATCAAGTGGGCATGATACAACAAATAGTACTTAGTGGAGTAGAATAGCTGCTATTGATTTGCACTACTTTTTACACTCGCAGTAATAGTAATTGAAATTCTATCATGTTATCACCTCGGTCATTGATCAAGATTCGGTACCCAGATCAAATTTGAAAGTACTTCTTAGTATCTCACAGTCTTGCCTTGTTGAACACAGTGATTGAACCGAAATCCACTTCTTGTAGCTCTACAGTATACATTACCTCGGTTATGGCATTGTGAAAAATTCCGTTCAAAAAGATTCCTCAACATACTTGTGGTGATAAGTGTGAACTTGTCATTCTATTGTTTGCTCTAGTCACCATTCGACGGAGGAGCCGATGAGACCCCCCCGATGTCGGGCAGACTTTGAGCCAAATGATCCATCGTCGACAAGGCGTCCGCCGATGCCTGGTGCTCTCCTTGTCCGGAGACAACCGTTGAGCTGGCAACACTTTCTGCTTTTGCCACGTTCGCGCCATTACTCGTGCCATCTCCCAGGATGACCACGACATTCTGACCTTCGCCTGATCCAACATCACCGGGCATCGTGGAAGGTGAACGGGGACCATTGTTTCTATCATTCCTTTCATTATACCACGCAGACGGCATTGTCATAGGCCCAGATGGTGGTAGATTATTTCCTCTGTAACCTCCTCGACCACGTCCGCGACCGCCTCCATGCTGCGGTGGGTGGTCCGCATGTTGCATTCCATGATACATGTGTTGGCTCTGCTGTTGTTGTTCTGCTGGCCGAATCTGCTTGTGCTGAACCTTAAGTCGTTTGTTTCCAATCTATGAATGTTGTTCGTTCCAATTGCAACCACACAAATGACAGCAATCAATAAATACATATGTAATTGATGAGAGAATTGATGTGTTTCATGGTGGCCATCACATTCCGTGGTTGTGAAATTAATTTGTGCAAACAACTTTCCCATAGCGCAGATTCCGACTTACATTGAATCCATTCAATTCCTTGATGGCTAATGCAGCAGCATCGGGGTTATCATAGGAGACAAATCCAAATCCGCGACTCCTTCCGGTCTCTTTTTCTACCATGATGCGTACACTCAACAAATTTCCATACGGGCTAAACAAGTGGTACATGTCCAAATTGGTGAAGTGGTTCGGAATGTGAAAAATGAACAGGTTTGCTCCATCCGGTCCTTTGTTGGATGATGTAGTCTGAATGGGGGGACCGGGGGATGTTGTTGGGTAACCGAACGGTCCTCCGTATGGTCCCCCATAGTGGGGAGGGTGACGATATTGACCACCAACTGGGTTTGGATAAGGTATCGAGGGCCTAGCTTGAGACACGTTTGAATTGTTCCCATACACGTCGGGTGGTGGTGGTCCGTATCCCCAGGCTTGCGGACCGGCCCCTGGCACTGCACCATACGCATTGATAGAGCCGTCTGACGAAGAGTGAGGCAGAGGGGTGTCATCAAAAGAAGAAGATCGATCAGGCCGAGGTGGCATTGCAGAAACATATGGCATCCCTGCCTGTCCCGACGACAGAGAGTAGGGAGCGGTTCTAAAAATAGTTAAATTGAAACAAAATGAAAAGAGTGCATGAGATAGTGCTGCGTGAAAAATCTCGCTCACCAGTCTCTCGGCAAATCCATTTCTCACCGATTTTCACTCCATGGGACGAATTCGTCGGTTGCATTGTTGCTATGTGTGGAACTGCTGTTGGTACTGGAAGATCCGTTGGGTCTACCGCCTAACACAGGATACGAACCAGACATGTACATTCCACTCGATGATGGATACCCAGAAGGCACTGGACTAATACCCTGAGTGACACCCGTATCACCAGCTCTTGTGTTGTTCAGGTATGGAACGGTACCAGTCATGGTCATACGGGGAAAGAGAGGCGACGCTGGCGGAATCCCTCCCATACTTTGGGTTGGGCTGCTTGGGGGCTGTGGAGTAGGAGCTCCTGCATACGGATGTGTAACGTCATTTGTAAAGGCATTGTTATGGAAACCCGCTCCAGATTGCGGCTGAAAGAAAGAACCGCCAGTGTTGTATGTCACCCTCCCATTCGCATTGGTGGGGGATGGAGGCTCGGGCGTAATTTGAGAATTGTTGTAAGGATCATAATAAGTATGTGGTTGCTGAGTTTCATCGGGATGGATAACGTGGGGATATCCATTGGGAGGTCCTGCTGTTAGATGCCCGCCCGTCCCTCCTTGATGAGCTGTTTCGCCAAGCTGCTCTTGGGAGGCAATCTCGGTCTCACTACGATCGGGATTCGTCGCCGAATCCTCCCTCGTTGAAGCATCCGCTGGTGCGTCCATTGTAGGAGACCTTTGTGACTTTGTCCGAATGGTTTCTAGCGCTCTTCTGGGAGTTGAGGCAATTGTTGTGAAACTCGAAGTGACAGAGTTATTCACTGATGCTACGAGAGTTGCAGAGGGCATCCAGAATCCGATCAATATCTTCTTCACAAGACAAAATGGATGATAATGATGACGGTCACTTGTAACTTGTTCCAAACGACAAAGCAAAATGGATGGAAGTGAGAATAAAATCCCCTGAACCCCTAATGTAAAATACTGACTTTTCGATAACCAATTGTGAGGCGCAAGCAAAAAGACGAATGTGAGAAACTATAGACAGGTGGCGGTGTCTGCTCTTGTTGAAAACACCCGTCGGATAGGTTCCAAATAGGGATTGATTCTGACTCCGAAAGGAAGAGATAACAGATACAGTGGGTATCTGGCAACAGCTTGCAAGCCTAGTTACAACGAGTTAAGTTTATCGAAGTCCAGGTGCTTCGAGGTAACATCGATATCTTCCTTCGCCGGGAAAGAGCTCCTTGAGACTGGCACAGGTCTTGTGAAAGATTGCTGCGATGTACACCAGGTACGAGTACTGGTATCTGGTTTATGTGATCTTCGTGTAGACACGGTACATACCGGTGCGGTACTCGTACAAACAACATTCAGTGTTGTTTTTGGCTGTTAAATCCCTGTCAAGTGTGGGGATAACGACCCATATTTTTTTCAGTACATGATGAACTCGTACCGGTAGCTCTACCTTTTACCGGACTTCGTGCATTTTTGACGGGTATGTATGTATGACAGCATGTGCAATCATAATTACTTCGTTCTTCCTGGACTCGTAAGGTGGTCATTTACAATTTACACGTACAATCAAGATACAAAGCGAAATCCCCCAAATTGAACCGGGAATATGCCCATCTGGGCACGAACTTAACACCAAAGGAAGTTCTTTCATTAAGATAGCTTCCACTCCGACAGGTGTCGGACATTATTTTCGGAAAGCCAGCATAATGTTTGATCGCAAAAGAATCTTTCTCAAAATTTTTACCATCGGGAAGGAAGCATCTCAAAAACGAGTTGTTCCCTTGATAACAGCACGATGCGGCGTGAAGAGCATCTCTTACCTGATCGATTTTTGTTCAACAAAGTGACGCCTCGAAGTGGCGCAGTTTACGGCACAAGATATCGTCGTTGATACTGATGATGATGATACTAATTCTGACTGCGATAAGGCGCTGTGCTCCTCTTCTGTGCTCTCATCACGCGAGCTCTGTCCTGCGGTCGTGGCAGCTGGACGTGAACTGAAAACCAGCGGGCAAACAACCTTGAAATGTGTGTAGTCGTAACTTACGGTCAAGAATTCTGTCATGTTCCTCCCTGAACCTTTTGAATGCTTCTCCACTTATCGTAAGCATAGTAGTTTCACGTCTGTACGTAGGTACGGGTCTCGAAGATGTTCGTCATGATATAACTTCTTTATCGATGCCGTCAACTCCGTATAATACTGTTTTCACGCTACGACACCACTCGTACCGGTACAGTCGTAACGTTCATTACTGAAGACCGCACATATCAGTAAGAAAATAGCGTTTAAGTAAAATATTCCTCCCAAGGTATGACCAATGACCACCTAAAAGAACCATACTGTTGATAAAGTCAAAATGGGATGAATGTCATAGGGCTTATGAAAAACTAATGCCAATACAGTATTAATGCACACATCATACCCTTCCTAAATACTCTCACTTCACCATCACGGTACGTACGTACATTTTGAGCATACTTCGTATCTACTTCAAATAAAAATAATACCATCCATACGTTAAGATCTTACTTACGATACACGTTAACGGTAGTACTTTGATGTGATACTTGATTCATACGATTCAATTTCCAAAAGATAATCCAAACAGGAACTCGTACCGGTACTAAAGCTTATCGTACGTTGCTGCTACCCTGAACTTACTTTGCGGAGACGAGTAAGACCTTACCTAGAGTTGTACCGTAAAGATCGTCCACACCGTAACTTACGGTAAGATCTTACGGTAACCTTACGGTAAGATTAATTTTGATGAGAGTGATGAGACGGGTTGTTCGTCTCTCAATCAAAGTTGTGATGCACAAAACAACAGTAACCTTACCTTACCGTAATACGAAGTACAGTAAATTACTACAAAATTCCAAACAGCTGTCCGTTGGTTCTACGCCTCAATGTACTAATTTCTACGTGGACTTGAGGACAGCTGTTCGGAACTTTGTACGTAGTAGTACTGTAATACAATACGTAAGGCTTACTTCTTCGTAATACTAAGACCTTACCTACGACCTACGAGTGATGAAATACTTAATTTAAAAAAAAAATGATAACAATCCGATACGCACACGTACAGCGATCGTACGAGTAAAATTGGATAGTCGCTCAGCCATCAAAACAAATAATTATGAAAGAACATCGAAGTCGCGCTATTCGTGCAAATACGAATGTGGTGCCTATCGTAAGGTTACTAGTTGGACTGCTTTCGGTTGGGGAAAGAAGAAGCGCATTATCTGGCACTGCAAACACAGAATCACATCATAAAGCCGCTACTCGAACTTCCATCGATTTGGACCTCTGCAACAACTTAACGTCGAGGCCCAGTCAAAGTCATCTAAATGAAGATGGCCATCTTAAAGTTCAACAAAAACGATTTTTTCCGAAGCGGACGCGTTACCCTGTTCCTGATTCTGAGTGCGGTGGTTTGTCTTTGTCGCGGATTTTCATATACATATGTCTCGCCAACAAGAGAATCGACTCTATCACCTCGAACATTTCCTTCGGTCAAAAGTGATAGGCGGCTTGTTCTAACTTGCGCAAGGAAGGTTCCAGAATTCACGGTAGACGATGACGACAACTACGACGATGCAAAGAGACAAGCACGTCCGTACAGGCCTCCTGCGTTTACAGTGGACGATGATGATAGTTACGCAAGTGACAGGGTGAAAAAAAATCCCCAAGCGAGCGTTGCGAAAAAGTCAAATAATGTGAACAATCGAAATGAAAACTCCTTCAAAACGATACGACGACCAGTACGACGAGTTAGAAAATCGAAACCCTCCGATGCAGCTAGTATGATGGGCACATCATGGATGGAAAAGAATGCTCAGTTCTCAAACGAAGATGCTAATGTTAGCACCGGTGTTGATGATGTTACTTCTCCAGCTTCGCTTAGATCTTCCAACAAATTCAAAAGGGAGATTGGCGATACGAAAACCTTTCGACAAGATTTTCGTCATACCCGTGTGTTTGTCGACGGAATTCCACCCGGTGTCAGCTGGCAAGATCTGAAAGATCACTTTAAAGAAGCTGGAAATGTTGTTTTCGCATCAATTAGCATAGATACCAATACTGGGAAATCCAAGGGCCATGGAATTGTTCAGTATGAAACAACGACGGGAGCGCAAAATGCTATTCAAATAATGCGAGAATTTCCTTTGAATGGCAGCATTTTGTTCGTTCGAGAAGATGTGCAACAAAATAGCAATCCCAATGCCAGACTCCGATCGAGCTCGCCGTCACGTAGCGGACCCGCTCCACCCACCAAGTGGAGGTGCGCGAATGAAGACAACGCGAATCACATGGCAGAAGACGAGTTGTTGGCCATCGAGACGTTGATAAAGGAACGCGATGACGCGAGAAAGCGACGAAATTATAACCTTTCCGATAAGCTGCGCGACGATTTGAAAATCGATCACGGAGTCTTCATCGATGATCGACTCAAGATGTGGTGGACGTCCGTGGATGGAAAGAAAGTACCGCAATCTATCCAAACAATCAAAGGCGACGGGCGATGGAAATTAAATCCTTGGCGTCAAATCCCCACGACACCCGAGAACGATGCATGCATTAATCCCGATTATGTGGAGGGGCTTTTGAAGCAGCGAGATATTGCTAGAAGAGAAAAGGATTTTAAAACCGCGGACATGCTTTTAGAACAGGCTCGGACATCACCGGATGGTGATTTGGAATTGCGCATTCACGACGAGAGTCGAACGTGGCGCGCTTGGACCGAAAGCCGACCACCCGTTGGTCGACCTTACGAACAGCAGGGTTCTCGGATGCCTTCTGATCCAATCGAAGCTAGGGAAGTTGCGGCAAGAGAGTGCGTTTCAATCGTCAGAGAACATGCTCCGGAAAAACTAGAAGAAATTGTACAGGTGTTGAAAAAATTCCCCGGCAGAGAATTCCAGGTACTGAAACGCCTCAAACAACAATATTTGAAATGAGGATAAGAAATGTTGTGTCATCGTAGAGATGAACTGTGACAAACTCTACCCTTGCCTTCTTCTTTCGTCCCGACGACCATCTTGTCAAAACCATACGCGGGTGTGAACTTTTTTTCTTAAGTATCTTCTAAATTGAATTCTACAGGCATCGAATTTCCTCCTTTGTTATACAGGTGGTCGCGTTTCACCTTGCCACTGTGTGTACGGTGTCGACTCCGATGATACCGGTGCCAAATATGGATGGTTGCTTACATCACTTATGTGCAAAGCAACATCCTCTTCGTCTTCCTCGCGTGGGTAACACGTACAGCACATGCATAATTCGATATTGTTCTGGTTTGATTGGTTCAGTGGCCGGAAGCTTTGGTTGTATATAGCAGATATAACGACGCGTCGACGAAAAAGTTGGAAAGATGTTGTTAGGATTACGGTAGGATTCGAATTCATGGCTCGTTGTGTAGCACAAAACGACAACAGCACTCCCCGGTCGATGCTTTTCCTCCGTACCTGACTTCCCCAAACATGGGGATGTTCTTTACACCACTGCCTTGCACACTGGTCCAGCCGTTGGATTCAAACCTTAATCGGCGGGGATGCACTTGCGCCTGGCCACCGTACAATAACAACCGGCCAAACTCGTTTCTGCTCACAACCCATGCTCCCATCCCCACCAAGACCACAACGATGGGAGCCATCGACACAACAAAAATGGATGTTGCAATGTCCACGTGTCGATTGAGAGGAATGATTTCGCCAATGACAACAACGAGAACAATGCTCAACAGTGCTGCCAGAGAATACAGATTCCCTGCCGTTAGTTGCGACTCGGTCAATTGATAGTATCCCACTTGATGGCCGTAGACAATGTATATCAAGGACGCCGATGCAATGCTCAGAACGAGGACAATGGGGCAGACAATCATTCGCCACTGAATTTCGTCGTGGGCATAGTCCAGCTTGAGACACAACAAGACCATGGTAACAAATATCAGTACCCAACTCACAAGCATCAAAAAGTGTTGCGTTCTGCATATTGTTCCGTCAATGATGCCCACGAATACCATTATCCAAATCGGGAAAAAACACGACGCCATCGAGAGCTTTCCGTTTGCCAATCGCAGGTAAAAGAGGATTTCGAATATAAAAATGCCAAAGGAAATGAGCCCCGTTTTCACCCCGATTCTGATCGAGCGTTGCAAGAGAGGCACGTATTCGGTCCGATCCAGGTGGTCACTGGAATCCATTCGTTGTCGACTTTCGCTGGCCTCCGCAATAAAGGACGACAAAGCTTTTGCGGAGGAGATGTGGCACCAAAAGAGACCCAGGTGTGACAACCACGACGGCAGCAAAATGAACCAATACGGTAGATTTGATAGCAAATTTATCCACCGTGCCATTCCAAGCAATACCGTCAGAGCAAAACCAATCGAAACTATCAACTACGGTACCGGTGCAGTGCGATATTCAAAGTTTTGTGTTTAATCGAGGTCAATTGCAGAGCAACGCGGGAGAAGCCAGAACGAACAGTTAGCAACGAAGAGTTCCCGGGAAGATTTGGATTTCGACCCCAAACTCGGAGCGCATCAATCCTCAAAGACCCAAAAGGGGTTCACGGGAAATTACAGTATTTCGGAAAAAACGCTTACCCAGGTTCTCGTCAGTGGTTTTAGTACTTGTAGCGCTGCGCGTCGAACGCGGTAAATTTCCTCAGGGATCTCTAAAAGCGGAGAAGAATTTCCCGAACCCTCCCCAGCGCTCGCTCCCAGCTCCTCCCGGCCGGACAAGCGATTCGATCTCTGCAGGGAATGGAGCGATCGACTGCCGCCCCCCATCGAATTCTGATAGGACCCCGCCGAATTTCCTCCGAGAGAGGGGCTCCCCGATCGCGAACCCTCGTCCCGTATCTGTGTGTAGGACGGGGTGGGCTGGTTGTTGTTTTGGTGGGTGTTGTTGGCATTGAATCCAACGGAGCTCTCGGGTGCGGCATCTGCAGAGAGACCGTCATTCATCGTTGGCGACAGGTTGGTCTTCTCCCCGCTGGGGCCACCAAAGCGTTGGTTGAACAAGGAAACAGCAATCGGAGAAGATGATCTCGAGGGACGTCTTTCACGAAGGTTGGAACTGTCTGGAGTGCCGCTGGATCGTCGACTGGAAGATTGATGGTTTGTTGATGACGCCGTCGCCGAGCCTCGTCGTATTAGGGGGTCCGTCTCTTGACCTGCTCTCGCCGTCGTCGTCTCACCACCAATTTTCCAGCCAGACTTTTCCTTTGATCCAAAAGACGAATTTCTCATTGGGTGCCCACCGCGGTGGTCTGGAGAGGGACTGGTTGGTTAGATTACAGTAATTTTTGGTTGTAACTCGGTGAGCCGGAGCATAATATTTTAATAGCGCAGCGTATACCGTACCGTAAGGTTATTCGTGGGCGTGGGAGAAAATCTCAATGCCATTTCTCGCAAATTGTTTCGGAGAGAGAGCTTGGTACGAAATTGTCGTGTCGTGCTCGCAAGAGGACCATACAAACTCGGTAGCGGCCACCGTAAAATCTACTCGTACTTGTAAGGTTACAGGTCAGGTACCGGTAGGTTGAGCCATGCCATATTGCACCGTAAAAAAATTACTTACTGCTCCCGATTTGCGCTGAACAAGGCATTTAAAGGACGGAATGGCTCGAAGCATGGCACGCTACGAATTCTATTCGCCCAGCAATTCGCGCGTACTCGTCCGCCAGGACAGTTGCATCTTGACAAACATATTGTTGATAGTATTACTGCCACTTTCAAAATTAATAAGCGACATGCATCGGTTCGAATCAGTAAGGCTTAGTATAGAACGTCTAGAAACAAAGACCGTTATTCTTCGGTTGTTTCGGCTTTTTTTTTTTCGGTTTTGTGCGATTCCGAGTAAGGTTACCGTATGTCTCACGAATCAATCATCGCAACATAATGATACCGGTACTTCGTATTATGGTTAATTTACCTTACGTACCGGTAGTCGAAGGGGTGACATATGCAGAAACAATGTTGTGCCGGCGCAAGGACAAGTAAGGTTTACCGTAAGGTTACAACCTGCCCTACCGGCAAGTTTCGTTTTGTACAAAAAAAACTCCCGCATGTTTTGCAGTCATCGATAGTACGAGTACTACTTACTAGTAGTAGTTGTTGCAGTAAGGTTACGGTGTGTAGCAACCTTCTTATGCACTCCTCATTGTTTGTTCCTACTTCAATGTCAGCAGCATTCAATTGCTCCCTTCACACTTGACCATACGGTAGCATAAACGAGAAGATAGCGTTTCTTCTGCAATCCTACATTTTCGCAATGTTGAGTGTAACCATACCGAAAATTCTATTTGTTGTTGTGCGTGTGTGTTTCTTGTGTCTCGCTCTTCTTGCTCTCTCTCTTTGACACAGAGTGAGCCGACGTAAATCATGATGGTGGTTCTTTCTTCCTGAGGCTAGCATTCAGGAAGGAAGGTTTAGGAAACATTGCTCAGAATTAGCAGTGCATCCATGTAGCCTTTGTAAGTCAGTACTAGTAGTATTTGAATATTTTGGAATGAACTCAAGTCAACAGCAATTCGAACTGCTAGTAGTACTACTAGTAGTACTAGTAGTAGCTAGTACTCCTCTACCTCCTACTTGTTATCCTATCATCAGTATGGAGTTTCAGTGTAAGACAACTAACATGCAAAAGAACCAAAAGAAATCTACAGTTGAACAAGCCGAGAAAACGAGAATCACGATGGTTTGCCGTTATATTAGTTTGTGGTTTTAGGTTAGCAGTAGTGAAAGCATGGTCGCATGAAAATCCAACCTTGCTTTCAGTCGAAATGATACAAAACACCTCGTCTGTTAGGCGTACGTAATCGGGCCCCCCAATCAATGACATCCTCACAAAAACTCCCGAACCAAAAGTGCGAAATACTTTCAAAAAGGGACGGCACAACGAAGAGTGGAACGCAGGGATGTTGATGTTGGGATACACAGAGGACGATGCATCTCTCGAAAAATTCACCAATCATGACATCACCCCAAACCAAAAACATCATCTAAAGTGGACTCAAGTGGGCCAAAAGACTAAAAATTTGAAAATCGGCAAGCCGACACCATCTTCATCAATCAAGCCATAGACACATCATCAGCTGTTGCGTAAAAAAAAGTATCATCTTATTCCAAATGAAGACACCAACAGCAACTCTTCTGGCCGTCTTGGCTGTTGTCCCATCGGCCACCATTGCCTTCCAGCAACCAGCCGCACTTCGCTACAACAGTGTGGTACGTACGTATGCGGAAAACAATCGAGAAAGGGAGGTACCGCACGAGTCGACTGATTCCGACGGTGGGCGAGAATATGTCGGGTCTGCGGATGGAAGAGCGGATGCGTGATGTGACGATGAATCCTTTTTTTGGTACCATCCGGACCGATCAAGGATTTCCGTGGCTGCAACCCTCGCGAGTTTTGAGTCATTCCCAGCCGATGTCATTGTGTTTTGCACTCAACGCGTTTTCCGACCACCTCTCCCCCGCTTTTGTTCGTGTCAACAATTATATGCAGAAGGTAGCACCATTCGCAAAGAATGTGGTTCCTAGTGTCTCTGCCCCTGTCCGATCATCCTCCACAAGTCTCGTCATGGCGGTACGTACATTCGCAAAACTCGAATATGCCTGAATTCTATTCATTCCGAACCGTCGGGATAGCTCTGCAAATATAATTCGATGAATCATCGACTATTACCTAGATGTTTGTGCAATGCACATTCTTGGTGTAAACCGTTGTGGATTGAAGCCTACTGATGCTCGCACGAATGCTGTCAAAACTAATTACGGAGTACACAATATTTTTTTGATTTCTTTAGGCCGAGGCTGCTAGTGAAGATGCAGGCGAGCAAAAGAGTTTGGGAAAGAAGATTTTTGATACTTATGTTCGTGTCGCCGACATTGCGACCACTCTTTTCCCTCTTTGGACCATCCTTTTTTCGGCTGCAGCCTTGAAAACACCCCAGTCGTTCGCTTGGTTCACGACGGAGTATTTCACGGCAGCATTGGCCGCTCTGATGCTTTCCATGGGTATTACATTGACCCCCCAAGATTTCCTCGATGTCATGAAGGAACCTGTTTCCGTCGCAATGCAATTTTCTCTTTGCTACGCAATGATGCCTGCATTGGCCCTAGGATTGGGAAAATTCTTCAAATTGGACCCCGCTATGTTGGCCGGTATGGTTTTGGTCGGTAGTATCAACGGAGGACAGGCTTCGAACCTCTGTACCTACATTGCCCGCGGAAATGTGGCTCTCTCTGTTCTCATGACTACCGCCACGACCTTGGGTGCCATTTTCATGACGCCTCTTATTTGCAAGGCTGTTTTGGGAACTGTCGTCCCTGTCGATGCTGTTGGAATCGCATTTTCGACTATCCAGGTTGTCTTGGCCCCGATTGCCATTGGTATGACCACCAACAAGTTCTTCCCTGGATTTGTTAAGAAGATCTTGCCCATTACCCCAGTCATTGGAGTCTTGTCCACTTGTCTCCTGGTTGCCAGTGCCGTCGCTCAAGTATCGGAACCTATTATGAATGCCGGATTGCAATTGCAGGTATGTTGCTTCTACGCTGCCATTTTTTTAAGTGCTTTATTTCTTCTTCGTATCTCAATTATCGTCACCTCCTACTATTTGCGCAGACACCCGTCTTCCTTTTGCACTTGTTGGGCGGTCTTGTTGGATACTTCTTGCCTAAGTTGACTGGATTCAGTGAAGTCAAATCCCGCACCATGGCCATCGAAACGTCCATGAAGTCTTCCGCCTTTGGATTTTTGTTGGCTAAGCTTCATTTCGGACAATACGCTGCTCGTGTGCCCAGTGCCGTCAGTGTTGTGTGGATGGCCTTGACCGGAAGTCTGTTGGCCGTTGTTTGGAGATACATCCCCGTCGGTGATGACGAGTAAACCTTCAACCAATGCAGATTGTGTTCTCAACACGTATGGGTGCGATAAACAATCAGTTTTTGAATTTGATAAATTAATAACAGTGTTTATTGCAGATATTAGTCAATGTAAGGGAAGCTCATGCCATGATGAAGGCACTTTCTTTTCTCATAGAATGTCCCTTACGCAATAGCTGAGCTGCGAAAGTCTTCTACTCAAAATAGGAAAACGACTTCAAAAGCAATGCTTTTTCCTGCCGAGTATTTTATTTTTCCGCCATCTTCTCATGCAACAGCATCATGCAAGAAAAAATAACAACAATGGCCGGATCGGATCACGAGGCATACTACAATCCAAGAGTAGTTCACCTCGAGTTACATAGGACACAGCACGTAGGTGTCTCTTGATGCATCTTGTGAAGGTTGAATCCAACCCTAACACAAATTGAAAGAAAATAGTAATTCAGGTTTTCAATTGACTTTCTGCAAAGGACTTATCTTTCCCAGGACGTATTCGTGCCTGATGCATCTTGCACCTTGTTTTATTTAGGGTAAGGTTTATTGGCGCTCCGGTAAGCGTGTGGAGTTGTAAGTGTCTCGATGATTATGTAACTGAAATAACTGTCTTTACCGATTAATACATGATAAATTCTAATTTTTAATTGCCATACCTCATTTGTGATCATTTTTAATGGCTTCCACAGAATTTTAAAAGTGTTTTTCACTCGTTTTTAACAGTTCACTTTCTCGTAGAACCCAACCACAAAAAACTTTTTTTGACCATTTTTTCACTTTTCTCCACCCTCAGACTCCCTCTCCTGCCGAAGTAAGAGCTAATTACCGGTAATTACTCGTACGTTCTAAAAATGTTATGCAATTCTAATTTTTACAACTCCACTACGTGTAATTGCTGTCTTCGACTTCTTTGTAATCATGGTTCATGATCTTAATTATGTAGTGATCGTACGTACGTAACCTATCCGTGTTTGATGCATGCCGAATTTGATACGTGACACGTCATCAATTATCACAATTTCTCGCTCTTTGCTCGGACAGAGCATAACTGGAATCATTCCGATTTTGTCTTTCCATTATTTCGCATTAAACTCGGCTCGATACAGTTTCAAAAGCTGTTGCCGTTCGATTCTTCAACTTGTGTAAGGCGGCCAAGTTCTGAGAACTTCAGTGAAAGCAATTCGCAACGGATTGTCCCTCGTACACCACATCTTTGAACATTTTGCCACTCCGAAGTCTGCGAAAGAAGCACAGTGACTGACATTGTTTACATCATGACCAGCGAGAAATCTTGTCCACTGTCCAAAAATGGACAAAGAAATATCATGACGACAATCACTCCCATCTCAAAAAGGACTGTGTTGATTTTCGTAGCTTTTCTTTCCTACACTTCCTCCTTCTCGACACCTTCGAGCCGTCGGGGGAATCGCTGGATTCTTTCTCAAATCGGAATGTCAGCTGATTGGAGCGATGGCGACAACGATTCCAATAAGTGGCAATCTTCAAACGTTGATGGTGTTATTGACTGGGAGGAAACATTGGCAAGAAAGAACGACGGTAGCTTCTGGTCAACGTTCGAGTCGTCTGAAGAGGAAGATTCAAATCAAACTGAAAATTTGAACGGCGACAAAAACAATGAACAGGAGATACAGGATGACTCGGAATTGTGGTTGGATACGATAGCCGCCATATCGGCCGAAGAAATTGAATTTAACCAGAAAGAGAATGAACGTGCTGATAAGGTACGCCAAATGCAAGAATGGGGTTTTGATGATGAAACAATCAAAAACACTTTTGACATCGAAGTTGACGATACGTTAGAAACAAAGGATGAGGTAGCCGGTATGAAAGAGTACCGTGCAGAAATATACGATTGGGAGGAAGACGAAGAAGATTGGAATTTAGTTGAATCTCATACGAGGGTGGAAAGAGATCCCGAGACTGGTGAGACAATACGTCAGCAAATGGTGTATGTGGACGAACACGCCTGTATCGGATGTACCAATTGTGCCAACGTCGCGCAATCGACATTTTTTATGGAAGACGAACACGGTCGGGCTCGGGTCTTCCAACAATGGGGCGATGATGATGAAACCATTGCAATTGCCATTGAAACGTGCCCAGTAGACTGCATTCACTATGTCCCTTACGAGGAACTGGTCCGTTTAGAAGAGGATCGTCGGGGACAAAATATTAACTTTAAGGCACGATTCGTCAACCAGGGAGAAGCCTGGAAACTTGGCGACCGTCGGAGCCATGGCTTACACTGCACCACAAGATATTTCGAGCAATGCTAGTTCTCGATGCAACAATTGTCCGTCGAGAGGCTGCAAGAATTGCCCAATGTTTGGGGTAGGAAAAAATCCAGAATTCGAAAGGAAAGAGAAACAGCGAAAGGAACGACTTGAACGCAAACGTCTAATGAAACAAAGAGAGGAGGAGAGCAAGAGTGCCGATTTATAGTTAGGAAATTTGTTCTTCGTTGAACATTTCTTCTATAAATTACATTTCTTCGCTTTCCATAAGAAGTGTTTTCTGTCAAGTGACTCCACGAACCTCAATCGCTTTGGAGTGCCAAATGCAGTCTACCTTATCAGACTGATGTTAACTTTAGTAAATAAATATTAATACAATTATTTATTTATTTGTTATGTCGGAACTATTCTCAATTCACCGAAGCACTTCTACTGCGATTCAACATTTTTTCTAATGCATGAAATTTTGATTTCAAATGTTCGACTATTGTTACTCTATTGTTACTCTTTTGTTGAAAAAAGCATTCGTCCACCTACGAATCGTCCAAATCAGGATTAGTACCTTTCAACATTTTTGATCCAACAGTCTTGATCTCGCACCATAGTGCTCACAAAAAGCAGTGAGTCGTCCACAGTTGATCCATTTTGAAAAAATGAAAGACAAACAAAGCTCTCGGGCAAGTACGTTACAGCTCAAAACCAACTCTGCCATAAAAATTCGTGGGAAGTGGATGTTAAGGAAGTGACACGTAGGGGAGATGCAGATTCACTGTAATCTGATAGCAAGCAGTTAGTGCTTTTGCGAACTTTGATCTATGTATGTAAAGTGAAGCAAAGGTTGAAGACTTTTCATGTGCTTGAAAGATTATTAAATTGATCAAGGTTGCATAAAATGATAGTGGGCTAAGGGATGAAACCATGAACAACAGTGATGCCAACACAATGGTTTGATTAGAAGATACTCCTAGTATCCAGGTACCACACCGAGGAAGTGTATAGTACAGCAATGGCTAGTAGTAAGATCAACTTCTTAACTTTGCTTAGAATGACCCATGTTTTACTACCATGAGGGACAGTCATTTTAGTTTGCAGAGCCAACATGCTTCTTGCTTGTTGTTGTTGCAATAATACATAGTACTGACTACTCTCTACCTTGTTCTAGTCTACAAGTAGTACGTGTAGAGTGGGGTTGAATTCTCAACTTTTGACTCTAGGAGACCACTGAACTCTTGGTGCTAGGAACTCGAAATCCAGGGATACAATTAGGTGTACGAGTAAGGGTTACCCGCAGTCGCAAGTCAGAAGTCCTACTCTATCCACCATCGGAACCAGCTCGAACTAAAAGGTAAGATTTACTGGTACTCGTTCTTTTTGTCATGCACTCGTATTTGGATTTGAATGGACGCTTTTTTATGAGTCTGCCGTGACTTATTTTGCTGATTACGGTAAACCTTACTTACGTTGGCTGTCTTTGTTCTCGTTCGTCGTATTTGGGATCTCGAGTCGGCGGATCATCCCACAACTCAATTTTCAAAATTTAAAATCCGAGAAATCCTAAGAAGTAATTATGAGGGGCGGCAAGAAAGAAACCTTGTCGGTGAGCCTCCCGGCTGATATGATTGATTGGCTCGATGCCTCGGCGAAAGCACAAGCAATTCCTAGCCGGTCGAAGGCGGTACGATGCTGCCTCAACTGCGTAGCCCTTGGTGATGTGAAAATGGTACAAGAAGGCGATTGCTCATCTTCTGTTCCAATACCCGACAACCAAGAGCTGAGCATCGAGTTGGCACCCCAACAGATTGACTGGGTCAACAGCATTGTTTCCAAAAGCGAGGGATCAGACCAAAGTGAAGTGATTCGATCCGTGATCAAGGCATGCGTAAACGCAGACGAAGAAGTCGTCTTCGGGGTCGTCCGTTGCAAAAGCAAAGTGACAGCGTGCAAGGGTGCGCAAGAAGCTGTCGCTTTGCTAGGAAAAAAATACGGAAAAGATAATGTCAAGGTGAAGGAAGAGATAAAGTTGAAATGATACGGAACCAGGCACTTGATTTTCCTGCTTTGGATGCATATTCTCCACAATCAACCGGCAACGAATAAACTTGAGTTGGAGAGAGCAGATGTCGAAACAACTCACAACAGCCTTGGCGTTGCTTTACTTTTTAAGTTGTTTTGATGCAAATACGCATGCTGTGTTGTTCTCCATACATTATGGTACGGAATCCTGCTTCCAAAATCTAACGATGACTGCTGGAAACTACTTATCAAGTGTAGTGATGTCGCCGGAATAGACTGTTTGCCACTCAACGGATTGTCTATCAAAGGCAACGTATCGTATGCACAGAGTTAAACCTATGGAGAATTCGCTCTCCCCTTCCAAATCTATGATAGTACCAAAGCTTTCGATTCAAAACCTCCCTATTCTCTACATAATTAGTTTTAGTGCATGCTTACCGTACGTATCTTCATGCCGAACAGGTTCATCGTTGTTCACGGAAATGATATCGTTGCGCACCTTTGTGTGCTATCAATAGATCAAGATTGTGCTGAAATCAATATCCCGTCATGACGGAGCCACCCTATTAAGCGGTTTCTCCATACCAGAGACCGTTTTCTTTGCAAAAGTCAAGCCATAGCGCCCAAGCGTTATCTTCTTTCATTAAACTCGGAACCCCCACTACAATAAGCGCATGCTGTGCCCTAGTAAGTGCGACGTTCATCCTCTTCGGCTGATGGAAAAGTCCTGCTCCACTCATTACGTCAGCTTGCATGAGCTCCTTGTTCGATCGTGTCAGGGACAGTATGATGACGTCCCGTTCCATCGACTGAAAATCCTCCACCATACCGACATTCACGGCACCAAGGTTCTGGTTACGTAGTTTATTTCGCAAAAGCGCTACTTGAGCTCGGAATGCCGCCATCACTCCAATGGAAGCAGTCGAAATTCCGGTTTGGATTAGCTTTCCAATGATTTCGACCACAACGATAGCTTCGGCGTGGTTGCACCAGCTATTGGATCCGAAGTAACTCTTCACTACACTGGATGTGCACGTGCCATTTACTCCATGGAACAGTATGGGCCAGTCCATCGGTTTGGACTGAAGGCGATTAGGGTACGCGGACTTTGCTGTCGGCAGCGTTTCAATATTTCGAATCGCTTCGATCCAGATAGTATTGGTAACATTCGTAGAAACACTTCTCAGTTTGTCGAAATAAAATAGCTTGCTGGGCATGTACAAAAAAGATGGGTGGCCGCGGTAACTCAAATTCAAAAAGACGGACAGATGTTCATGGTAATCGACCTTTTGAAACGAGTATTCTATCATCTCATCAAGGGTCAAACGGGCATCAGCTGTGGGCGGCCCCATCAAGTGCTTTCTACCACCACCGTAGACATCGAACGGTAGGCGCAAAAGTCGTTCGAGTAAGGATTGCTGCAGGCTTTCAATGGCACTTGGTGCATACACGGTCGGGCCTAATTGTCTTGGGTCCCCGCACAAAGCAATTTCTACCTTGGTGGCGTCCGGGTGATCGTCTACAACAACCGACATCGGAATAAGACTCTCTGGTTCGGTGGCTTGCGCGGCCTCGTCGATGAACAAATGCGTAAAGTGGGGCTTGTTGGCCCCTTCAATCGTTCCCGCGAGCATCATTCCTGCTTGCTGCAAACGTCGTTTGGTGTCGATCACGACACATTCCCTTCGCCGACGCAGGCTTTTGTTCGTTAGCCCGGCCATAAAGAGCAAATGTGCATCTTGGCAGGTACAAACGATCACGGAGAAATCTAACAATTCTTGCGGTTCAGGAAGGGCAAATTGACCTGCCATATCCACGATTGCCGTGTGTACGGCAAAATCTGAACCGGAACCGTTTCGACCGGGCGCGTTGCATCGTAGAGACGAAAAACAACTCTTCTAACCGGCTCAGAATCAGATTTGATTTCCGGTCTCAATTGGCTTTCCGAAAGGAAAGCAACCAGGCGTTGCGTTATGACATCGCAAGCGGTATGGGATGGGGTGCAAACCAGTATCCGGGGTTTGTGTGCTCCATTGGCGTATGGGTCCCTATCCCCTGAGGTTGTTTCCGGATTCGCTTTTACCGATGGATTCAGACGGAGTATTTGCAGGATTGCGGCCAGTAATGCTTTTGTCTTTCCCGTGCCGGCTGGGCCCGTCAGTATCATAGGGGGGCGTATTCTTTCCTTCGTAGGGTTGATGGTTCGGGTTGTAACCATTTGGACAAAGCGTGCCTGATTTCTATTGAGTTGTTCAAACTCCCGCTCTTCGGTTGAGTGAGCAGTGGTTTCCGACTCATCGAGAACAGGTGGGGCTGGCAGCTTGGGAGATCTGGTAGGAAAGAGCAAATCCCGGGCGACTACTGGGTCAAGTTTTCTTAGCCAGTCCAATGCCGTAAGGCAACGCTCGTGCATTTCACTGGAAGGAATAAATCGCACCGTGTGTTGTTGTGGACGCAACCTGGCATCAAGCTTCGGATCGGTAATCCAACTGATCAAGACTTGGTCCCTTGATTTTTTTTTCTGTCTTGCGGAACGTTTTACCGACAGTACATGTGCGGATATCTCCATATGTTGTGGCGATTTCTGTGGCGGGTATGTATTGTAATATGGGAATGGATACGCGGCATACCGTTGAATGTCTTGTGCATAGCTAGGATGAGGATAGGTGGTCTTGCATTCATTCATGTAGTAATTCGAGTATGGGTTGTTGTACACGGCTACTATTGTTTTCGCGCAAATTGTACGCAGGTGCGGGTGTGCTCGGAATTGGATTGACATAACTCGAATCGGGAGGATCATACAGGATCGGCACCTCGGGTCGCATCAGCACAAGATCCCCCGGTCGAACGGAAGGATGCCCATCGGCAATCCCCACAATCTTGAGTTCGGCGGTTGCTAAAGATTTCCCCTTTCTTCTCGAAGTGATCTTGAGATTGTGTTGATTGTAGATGTTGGCGTAAAGGCGTTGTCTCTCCTCCTGTTCGACCTGAAGGAGTTCACGGAAAATAGGAATATAATGTCGGATTATTGCTGTGTCATCCATTCCACGCGGCAAACCATCTTTAGCTATTGATGGGATCGTTATTGCAGCAACTGGACCGTTGTTGCTGCCGTCGTTAGAAGAAGCTGGTGTCACCTCATCGAGGCGTCTCCGGGCTTGACCCAAAGCAAACGCCGCTTCCTTGGACGCCTTTATTTTTTTCGGACGGTCCAGGCATCGATCGTCTCCGTGTTGACAATGACAATAGAAGTACTTGGCCCGATGATTATCACTGCTTCTATCGGCTTTGTCGTACTGCTGGTAGTCGTAACTGGAGTTCGAACCCTTAGTATTGTTTGCTATATGGGTGTTATTGCCATTACTGTTGCTGTTAGCATTGCCGTCGCAATTTAGTGTGTCTTTATGGTCGAAGTGATCGTTGTAGCTGTCGCCTACGAGTCCAGAAAAGACTCGTTCGATATCCTGTTCCATGCTTGGTGGATCCCTAGTTGGAATGACGACAGAAACATTTAGACTGTTGATTGCCCTCAGATGCTGGGGGACAAAATTCGAAGCTAGTAGACTCGACGACGTGATCTTTGATTTTGGATTTTTGCGCCTACAAGTCTTAGTTCCTGTATTCCGATTGCTTCCGCCTGTCGTATTCGCCTCGCCAATAGGGCGTTCATTATCTGTGACATCATTGTTGCCGTTCATCTGATATCCACCCTCTGTCGACAAAGTATTGGCTGGTTCCATTTCGACAAGACTTTTTTAGAAGAGAATGAACGTGATTGTGGTGGCCTTTGTTCTTATCTATGCCAGGTTCTCAAAAGACCACAACACAGCGAGAAGAAAGAGCTGTAGTCTTACCGTACCGGTACAGAACTGAAAGGAATAAATAATGAATAACCTTACGAAGTACGAAGTGAAGTAATTACGTACTACGGAATTCCTATCAGCGGTCCCCCGGCTTCCGTAAAAATGAATAGTTGGGGATGTACGGTAGAACCGGGGGACAGCTGATAGGAATTTTGTACGTGTAGTATTCTTACGTGTAATTAACCTTCCCGGGAGAGGAGAAAATAAATAATATACGAACGAAGAAATAATTGTAACGATTGTCAGCTCTGCCCGCTCCCTCCCCATGTTCTGAGTTCAACCCACTTGAACTTTTGACGACGGAACCTACCGGTAACCTGAATAATCTGAATTTCTACAGTTTCTGACGGACTTTTTATAAAAAAAAAATTTGTCATCATTGAAGAATTTTTTTCGATCATTGCAAATTTATTACGAAAACAAGTTTTAGCTCGTGGAAAAATATGAATGATCGTTAAGTGTATTACCACAGAATTCCTATCAGCTGTCCCTGGGTTTCAGTAGAAATTAGTAGTCGGGGACGTAGAACGGGGGGACAGCTGATAAGAATTTTTGTAGTATTTTGAACTACCGAATTCCAATACGAAGTAAGGTTACTACAATATTGATGGCGTTTTTCGATTGTTGTTTCCGGGAATGAGGAAGGTAAGGTTACTGTACTGTACCAGTACCGGTAACTGTACCAGTAAATCTACCAGTAACTTTACCAGTAATGAACTACGCTAATTGTAAAATTGTGTGCTATTGAGTTTTAGAACCAAAAGGACTCAATTGAGAAACTTGAAGGTTCGATGAATTTATCTAGATGAAAATACTTAAAAGAAGACCGACTTCGTCTAATGGTCAGAATTACGATTGAATAATGACTGATATTCGTGAATGAATCAGTGAGTCATGAATCGAGTGTCTGTGCGTTGTTCAGTAACTCACTTACGCAAGACCCGTACCGTACTGGGACAAGCGTAGCGGCAAACATTTACTGCCTTGTCAACGAACAAAGAAAACGAAGCCCTGCTCGCAGGACTCAGGGCAGCATGTTGGATGTTCCGAGCTTAGCCAAAACGTCGTGACTGTGCTTCCAACAATTACTTTATCCCGCATCCGAACAAAGGAGTCGAGTCACTGAACCGTTTCATCTATCTCCTCTCAACAAAAAACCTTCAACACGCAAACACCAATTTCTTCTTATCACTTTATCAGAGCCGCAATGACCTTCAACGGTGACGACGAAATCGAAGAAGTCGAATTGTATTCTTCGTCTCGAGAGAGACAGGCATACGACGATCAAGCGACGCTGTACGCAATCATTCTAGCAACGGAACATTTGGAACGCGCCTACTCGAGGGATGCTATCACGCAGCAAGAATACGTTCAGGAATGCCACAAACTGATATCGCAATTCCGACTGGCTGAAAAGGCGGCCCTGCCCAAACTCAACATGACGACGGAAAGCTTTATGGAACTCTACCAGATGGATTGCCCGCGTGCCACGGAACGACTCTTGAACATGGGAGTCCCGGAACCGATCCGAACGGCCACGGGAAAAACGGCCGACGTAGCGGTGACTGTAGCAAAGACGGTCGAGAACTTTATCACCGCTATGGACGCCGTCAAGATCGAAACACGATTTGTCGACGAACTCCAGCCCCTGCTGAGCGATCTCATGGATTCCCTCACGAGATTGCCGGACATTCCGAACGACTTTGAACCGAATCACAAGGTCAAGAAATGGCTCCAAAAGCTAAATGGGATGCGTGCCATTGATGAGATTACCGAAGAAGATTCCCGCCAGCTGTCAATGGATCTGGACAGCGCCTACGTAGAATTCACGCGGTACCTCAAATCGAAAAAATAACATTACGTCCCGTACAGGTAAGGTTACCGCAGTGGGAATAGTAGTAACACCCAGCTTTTGTTGCACGAGTAGAGCATGTTTTGCGCAATAAACTCGACAACAAGTCGGAGACGCACTGGTTTTGTAGTTGAGAGATATTATGCGCGAATCAAGAGCAGCCACCAAGGGAATGCGGTGATCACGGAAAGCAATTGGTCCATTAATTTTTTTAAAACACAATGCCAAAAGAAACGGTGCCGTATTTTTTTCGCGGTGTAATTTGAACTTCGTTTTTGAAAGCAAGATATCTCGGCGTGTGGTTTCGAAAGTGTCATCGAGTCAGCAGTAGTACATAGCAGAAAGGGGATGGCTCACTCTTGCCACAATTCTAGTGTGAATTCGTATTAATTCGTATTGTACCACATCCTCCAATGGATTGAAGAAGATACAACCATGGCTAGGCTGGCTCGAAATCCGAATGACCTTTTTCGTCAACAGGCAAGCGCGCCCTCTGTAGCAAATAATCATAGTGCCCATACATCGCCCTGTTTCGGTGCCGTGTCGTGACGCCAGACAATGGCGACAAAGTCGTCCACGAAATTGTATCGATTGCAAAACAACAAAAAGTTCATCCAACCACTGACCAGCCGGGCCATGGCGATTGGAATCAGAGCCACGGCGGCGATTCGATCGACGGCGGAGACCGCAAAAATGGACCACAACAGAGTCAACAGGCCGATGAGGCTCACGCAAGCCCCCAGCGCAAGCCTCCGTTCCTGGACAAAACTCCGGTGCCATTCGCTGTGGAAAGCGTGTTGAACGATAAACGATCGCAGGATCAGCTTCCTGCTCTTCTTCCAACTCGATGCGGCAGCGGAGGCAGAAGCAGCGACGGCAGCCCCAGCGACAACAGCGCCGTCACTCGACGGGGACGAGGATGCCACACCGCAAAAGCTGCTGCAGATGGCCTTGCTGAAAGCCAGAAGCGTCAGAATGTAGAGTGGCCTCCAGGTGGACGGAAACAGCAGGGTGTCGATCGTAGTATCATCGGCACTCTTGTTCGGAACGCTGCTTTGGCTGCTCCGGTTATCAAAAGCGTAACCATAATAGGAACCCTTTCCGCCGGGAACGCGCAACAGACTCCTGAGCCATTCTTCCGGATCGCGGCTCAGCCGTCTCACGAATCGCCAGGGCGGTGCGATCACGGCCCGTCTGCCATACCGATGCGGCAGCGACCGATAGCGTTCGCGACAGCGATCGTCGCCGCGCGCATCCGTCTCCACCGATGCCAACCACCACGCGGGGAGCAACCCGCTCCCGCTCGATTGCCCCGCCCTGGCGGCCAGCCAATCGAAGGCCCATTTTTCGCAGGCCCAACCGGTTGCGCAAACCGAGGACAACCACACCACCCCGTACCACCAGTGGCAGAGCCAAACCGGTTTCAGGACGCAGGTGCCGCTAGCTGCGGTCGAGCAAAAATCCCACGCACGAGCCGGTGAGTCCCGTGCAAAGGACCCGCACCAGACTCCGCGACGCCGCCCGCGCCGAAGCGAGGATTTCGTACTCTCGGAGAAACCGGACGCGTTCGCGGAGGGTTTTTCGCAGGTACCTCCCGCTGTAGTGGTCGCAAAAGGCGTATCCGACCCTCGTCAGGCATTGCTTGGCGAGTATCATGGGCCCGAGGAGCTTGAGGGTTCCCACGTAGACCGATGCCGCGCCCAAACCGCCCGCCGCGGCGCATCGAACCAGAGATGCGAGCGAAAATGGATCCAGCGAGAGAGACACCTCGATGTTGTTGTTGTCGTGGAGTCTCCCGGAGACCTTACCGGATTCGACCCCTTGCCCTGCTTTTTCCACCGAGGCATTCTCGTTGGCAATGGCAATTTCATTCCGGTGTCTCTGTTTTGCGTTCCGTGTCGTTGTCGTTGGTGCTGTCGCTGAATCACGACGACGACTCGGGGACGACGGCGGCGCAATGGTATTCGGTGGAGGAGTCGTTCGGAGCAGGCGTCTCCGCCCCGGAGCCGCGTTTTCGTTTCCAAACGAGAACCCGATGCTCAGCCGACCGCTTTGCCGTGAAAAGTCGATCGGAAACGACCATTTCCTGCCTCGTTTCGAGAAACTATTGGGAATCGTCCTCTGCGGTTGTTGCGATGGAATGTCGATGCGACCGCTGCTGCTACCGCCAATGTCGGCGCTCTGAAAGGGGAATTCACCCCCCGAGTTGTAGTGAGTTGATCGGTCTACCTTTGGTTGTTGTTGCTGCTGTTGCTGCTGCTGCTGCTGCTGCCGCCTCTCTCCCAACATCGAAGTTGAAACGTCATCAATCTCGTGGATGTACGAGACCGATGGTGGAACATCATCACCCGGGAAGTTTCGATTGCTGGTGGTGGTTCGTCGTCTTCGTCTCGTTCTCCCCATCGCAGAAGATTCGTTGCTGTCCCTGTCCGAGATTGGAACGGGTCCTCGTCGCTCTCCCGTGTAGACCTGATTTTCCCTCCACAACGGGTTGCAGGGGGAATTGGAAAGGCTGTCAGCACGCACTTGGTAATGACGACGCGAATGGCGTTTGTTGCCACTGCCGCCGTTGCAATCGTTGTCCGCCGGAGTGGTTGCTGCGGATACGAAAACCAAGAAGGAGGGCATGGGCATGGGCATGGGCATGGATGTAGACGTGGACGTGGACGGGGAAGTGGATGACGTCAAGGCGAAGGCTATTACAAGAAGGAAGGTAATGCCTTTGGCGGAGCTCACACGCCTTCCACGAACTCTTTGTCGCACAATCATGACTCCTCCGACGTTTGTCATCCGTAATATAGGTGCAGTGGCTGACAAGAAGGGAAAGTCGAGTATCTCAATCGGAATTCCGACGTATACCGGTAGAGAGGGAGAAACCGCACAGAATTGCGTTTCATACGAGTACCGTACCGTTCACCATAATCCGTAATCGTACTCGTACTCTCGAACTCTCGGACTCGCAGCTGAGCAGAAGACGAACGAAAAAGATTTCACCTACCGTATCGTTTTCCGTGGATCGGGTGTCAAGTGAAGTAAGAACAATGATCATGTGTCAAAATTCTCAGAAAAAGATAAAAAAAATACCCTATGGTGCACAACTTTTGAAATTCTCTCGCGCCCTTCACTCATTTTTACGACTTCTGAACCACTTCATGCCGTAAGGTTACGAGTAAGGTTTACTGAGTACAGATGAAGATGGAGAGCTACCATAGCTTTTTTTTCATGAAGATACCGGCATGTTGTTCCTTAGTTTTCTACCGTACACGTTGAAGTGGGATGCCGGTTGTCGGTTGCGGCATCAATGAAGAACCATCATCTATCTGAACGAAGTAAGATTTTACGAAGTAAGGTTATGGAGTAACCTTAGGTTTTTGAGACGATCGAGACGACTCCGGCATCATCCGATTCATTGCATCTTCATTACTACGTGTAAGTTACTTACTTCGACTTCCTATTATTTTTTAATTATGTACTACGCCGAAACTTTTCTCGACGGTATGCAGCAAGACCAGTCGAAACCACATTACATCGTCCATGCTATGATTGCTCCAAGAAGGCGGGGAAAAGCACTGAAATTGGTTCTGACCCTGGGAATTCTGTGCAGTCCATCTTGGGGTTTTGCCTTCCTACCACACATCCATCCGAGTCATCAGTGCAATGGGAGACACAGCAATCACCGTGTGCAGCAGCGTGACTTTGGACATCAACGGTATAGCGATGCGGTGACAACACCTTCAACAGGAACGACAACTACTACAACTACAGTAACATCAAAGACAACGACGTCGACGACGACGCTGCACATGTCACCAGAACTCCTCGCCGGTGCTGCTTCTGTGGCAGTGGGTTTTGCCGGCTGGCTCTACATCGACGGGGCGGATGCCAGGGATCGGCGGAGACTCCGCGAGGAGGAAGAAGCACGGATCCGGGTCCTCCAGGAAGAACGGGCGAAACGGGCCTACATCGAGCCGCGAGACTACTGGACCGAATCCGAGCTCGCTCCCTACGATGGATCCCGCGACGAGGACGGCCCCATTCTTCTGGCGGCCGATGGCTTGGTCTTCAATGTCTACAAGGGGCGCAACTTTTACCTGCCCGGATGCGAATACCACATCTTTGCCGGCCGGGACGCAACGCGTCTGCTGGCACGCAACAAGCTCGAGGAAGAGACGCCGGAGGAAGCCGCAAAACCCCTGAACATGGCGGAGCGCGCCTTTCTTGCCACCTGGATCTATACGTTCAAGGGAAAATACGATATTGTTGGGAAACTGGAAGGCTTCGATCCACAATCGACCGCCATGTAGCTCCGACCACACGTACGCAGATCGGAGACCATTCCCGTGACAATGCGCAGGATCCATCGATGGAATGGAATGGAACGGAATGGAACCGGGCGGTCAAACAGTGCAGGAACATAATGTTTCAAACACGACGATTGCATGGGCGCTTTGGTAAAAGAAAGATAGTAAGGTTCTACTTCTTCCCGTCACTAGTTGGATTTTTTTTCTGAAAAATCATCATCTGCCATTCGCGAGGTCCTCCTGCGTTTGTTGCACCAGAAAACAGAACGAACGCAATTCTGCATTTTCATAATCCGTTCGCATGTACTCTTCGAAGGATGCTCGATCGAGTTCTGGCCTTGGTGGATCGTCATCGCCGGTGCCCGTCTCGGCGCCTTCTTCGTTCTTCTCGACGCAGTACTCAAACAGTTTGTCTTGTCTCGTTGGATCCTCTCTGTCGTCGAGCCTCTGATCGAACATCTTCGGAACTCCCCCGGTTTGTCCCCAGTTCAGAATGCATCGCAGATAAGCAGAGTGCGTGCAAACCACGATTCTGGATTGCGGGAGAGACTCGATAAAGTTCATGGCTTGTCTGCCCCGGTCCGCGACGGCGTAGAGTCGAGCCGATTCCAAATAATAATACTTCTTTCGTGCTGCTGACTGTGCAACATTCGTGTCGTCGGGGACGGTGTCGTTTCCAACAAGGACTCTTTCTTTTTGCGGGTCGTTCTCTTTTTCTCGATGCGACAGCCATATCTCGTCCTCGTCCGCCGTACAAAACGAAAAATCGATTTGCGGGAATTCCTTTGCAACCTCCGAAATCGATCGTCGTCGGTCACAATTGTAGTTGACCGTTTCTTTCAGAGCCTCGAGACCCACAAAGGGAACCTCGACCTCGTCGTTTGTCGAGTCGTTTGGTGATCCTGGTGTTGGTGCCGTTGGCGCAAAAAATTCAAAGGAGTTTATCGCCGTCTGGATGCATCGTGTCAATGGGGACACCACGACACAAATATCACCGCCCTTTTTTGTCTCGTTATCGTTGTCGCAAAATTCTCCCATGTTCCCCATCAAGTACTGTAAACCTTGTCCATGGGAATCATTGTTTGCTGCATCGTCAAGGACCCCATCTCTTACTAGCAGAAGCTGATCTCGCAATCCAATGCACTGCTCAATCCCATGCTGGGTCAATCGGGCGTCGATCTGTTCAACGCTGTGATAGTTGCGATCGACATTGTGCGTGCCTTCGGCATGTCTCACTATGTAGATGAGCTTGACCTTGTCACCACCATGCTTTTCAACCAACTGATTGTATTGCCATGACGGAAAACATTTCCACGGAGTTTGAATATCTGGTGGTTCGTCGACCGGATTGGTTTCCGTAGGTACCGTCATTC
Organism: Pseudo-nitzschia pungens; assembly: GCA_037355855.1. NCBI lineage: Eukaryota > Bacillariophyta > Bacillariophyceae > Bacillariales > Bacillariaceae > Pseudo-nitzschia > Pseudo-nitzschia pungens. The sequence continues at coordinate 1,374,197 of CM074760.1, read as the reverse complement.
GTTTCGACGAACGAGTTGTTCTCAATTGAGTAAACTTCCTTCGTGCCAACGTCAGAGTGGAAAACGCAGAAAACGATTCGGCGTATCGCAATACCGCGGAAGATGTGGTTGCGGATAGGCACCAAAGAGCAGCCAACAGAGTTTTGCAGCGGCAGAGACGGAGTCTTCCGCGACGAAAGTGATCGGGTACACGTATGCGGTGTCTTCGTTGGTATGGATTGGTATGCGACACAGTGGAGGCCAGAAAGGTTAAAATGGAGGTAGTCTTCATCAAACCAATCTTGCGTGCGTTTCTTCCGAACTGCTATGAGAGGGAGGTTGCTTTACCAAGACGAAGAATTTTGGTGGAATGAATTCGTGATGATCGTCATTCGTCAAAATCATATCGTACACGTACCGTATGAAGTACTGTAATTATTATCTTTATCTCTATCTTTTCATAACCTTACCGTATCCATTATCCATGTTATTTTGCGAATGAGACGGCGAAGATCTTCCGAAGAAAAAATACTTGGAACGATGGATGCTGTGACGTAAAAAATCTTGTGACAACAACCGTTCTGCTGTCGTGTTGCAGACAGACGACACTTGATGGAATGTACATGATATCTGAGGAGAAAAGGACAATTGAACACTTAGTGAAGGTGAGCATATTGTATGTTTACAGGAATGTTACTCCTTTCGGAATGAACCAATATTCCTGGTTAAGTTTCTTGTTTGGTACACCTATGTAGCAACAAGATTACTTCAAATTTGCTGCATATCAACCTCAGGGATATTGAAGTTCATGATTCAACTCAACAGACTGCTGGTGTTTGACTTGGTGACCACAATTTGGAATTTGGCCCGGCGCTAAGCAGATGCGAGGTTTGGGCCCCAACGTGGGCATGCCTAGTTCCTCATCCCAAGGAAAATACAGTATGCACTGGGTCAGACAATACTGTAACCCCCAAAGATGGGAAAGGAATTATATTGGTGGCTAGGACAATACACCGATGCGGGTAGTCATCCTTCCGGGCAACAAGAGTGCCATCAGCAAAGCCAACGACGCAGTCTACAATAGTTCGCCAACCAATCGGTTCGGTATTGTCATTGTAGTTCTCGTTACGAGTAATTACCGTTTAGTCGAACGAACACAATGTTTGTACCGCATTTTTCCAATCTTACCAACTGCGTAATTACGATCGATGGTAACCTTATTTTGGTCGAAGGAACGAAGGAAAAATCAGGAATTGTGATTTTTGGATGGTTCAAAAAATTTTCGTAATGGTACATATTTCCGACACTCGCTAGCTAGCGCATTGCAATCCACCCGCCGTCCAATGAGGGGAACTCGCGCCGTCAATATCGCTCTGCATATTTCTCAATCAAAACATCGTCATCATCATCATCATCATCATCAACATCAGTACATATTTCAGACACTCGCTACGTGTAGCTAACACATTGCAATCCACCCGCCGTCCAATGAGGAGAATTCGCACCGTCAATATCGTTCTGCATATTTCTCAATCAAAACATCGTCATGATCATCGTCATCATCAACATCGGTACATATTTCAGACACTCGCTAGCTAACGCATTGCAATCCATCCGCCGTCCAATCAGGAGAACCCGCACCGTCAATATCGTTCCGCAAATCTCTCGATCAAATCAACACATCATCGTTCGAACACACACCGCACTAAACAATATTCACCGGTGCGGACGACGCGGACCGCGAACCCAGCAGTGGTTTTGTCATTTCGGCCCCTTCTCCTTCGTCGTCGTGGTGGTGGTGGTCGTCGTCGTCGCATTCGTGTTGGTATTTTTCGTCTCGATTCCGCAGGTGCTTTCGTTTTCCTTGCTCCCCTCCGATCGGAACGGGAAGAAAGTGCGGTTCCCTCCTCGACGGAATCAGAACGGCCATCAGAACGGACCTCGCGTCGCTGTGATCGCCGTAGACCTGCTGCCAGTTGCGCCTCCAACCCATGTCGTAGGGATTCCGATACTTCTGGCCCGCTCGCTTGGCCCTCGCTCGGTTGACGAAATTCCCGTGGAACTCGATCGTGGTCTGCCCCGAGAGGAGCAGGTACACGTGAAAGCCCCCGAGGCAGGCGACCGCGGCTCCCACCGCCAGGCAGAGCATGAATCCCACCGAGAGGGGCATCCGTTCCGAACCAATGGGCGTGTAGGGATGCAGGTGCTCCCAGACGCCCGTTTTTCGATAGTGCGCGAATTGCTCCCTGTACTGCATGCTCGTCGAGTTCGCAAACGGCCGGTAGCTGATGAAAGCCCCGTACATCATACCGGTGAAAACAAAGATCAGGAAATTCACGAAATATCGATAGTTGAAGTATCCGACTTTTCGTGGTGGTTTTTTGTTGTTGTTGTTGTCGTTGTTGTTTGTTGTGGATATAGGCAATATTCCGAGAGCGTGCACGCGTGAAAAGAGAAAAAAAAAGTCAAAAGAACGAGTTGGTATTCTTGCTCCCGATTCGGGCGACACGGACCTCCCGGTATCCGAATCGAAATCGAAATCCGAATCGAAATCCGAATCGAAATAACCGAAGGCAAACGCAAACGCAAACGCAAACGCAAACGCGATCGCAGAGCACAGCACAGCACAGCACAGCACTTACTCGCGTTGAACATCCAGGGACAATAGTGATCCAGGCACAACACCAGGGATTTGCTAACGTGATCGTAATGCGACCGGGGTGGTTTTGGTTGCTTCGTCTTTGCGCAGTACCCCCACTCGTCGGGACCCAGCAGCAACCACCTCGGCATTGGTCGACCGGGGGGCAAGTTGTTGTTGCTGCTGCTGCTGTTGCTGCTGTTCGCTTTCGATTGTTGCTGCCTCGTGGTTTTTCGAAGCGTCACGTCCGAGTTGCCGTTGCCGTTGCCGGGTGCCTGGTCCAGGGGCGGGTTGGCGTCTCGCCCGGTCGACCCCGGTGTCGCTCCCGTCGCCGGACCGGAGCATTTCCCGTTGGCGTCGCAGCACCGGGAGTGGGCGAGCGTCCGCTTTCGTTCCTCGGCCTCCCGGGCCCCCTCCTCCGTCATCCGCCGGAGGAGTTTCTCGTTCAGGTTTCGCTTGAACCGGGCGACTTCTTTGGGCGTGGCGGGGTACTCGAAACCGGTCGATTCGGCCAGTTCCCGAACGACGACGTCGTAGGAGCTGGAGGGTCCCGCGTTCCGAGTGGTGACGCACATGAAGTAATTGAAAACGATCTCCACCAGAACGAACACGACAAAGCCGACGTTCGCACCGATTTCGATGACCCGTCGCAGCGAAGAGGCTTCTTGCTGGTCCAGAGCGAATCGCATCATCGGCAGGTAGATAGCGAAGAACACCCACGAGAGGCCGATGATGATGGCCGACGCGAAAAGAATCAGCAACGGCCCCAGGAGCAGCACGATGGTTTCCGCCAGGGTCGCGCAGCCGGAAGTGACCAGGTCCATCACGTTGTCCGCGGTGAAGGAAAACCGTCGCCCGCCAAATATCCGAAAGGACCGCCTGTCCCTGGAGGCCGACGACGAAGCCGTCGGAAGGTTGGATCCCGACGCTGCCATTTATTTCGTCGCGATTCGATTCGATTCGATTCGATTCGTTGCTACGGTATGACCGACTTTTGCGCGGAATTTATGGAAGGTGTAATGAATACTAAAACGAAGTATTCAAACAAACAAACAAAGATACCACTCAGCGAGGTCTTAGCGATCTCACTCCTTTTGATTCTTTTGAGAACGAAATAGTATTTTTACCGGTGTTCAGTATCGTATTGTTACTTGTGTTGGGTGAGATACAATTCCAAGCCGTCGTTTTGGCAAAGCATGCGGAACTCATGAAGTCTTGCCAAGAGTGAGATGGATCCATTCGTAAAATTACTTGCACAATGATCCAGGTGTTTGTTATCCTCACGAACTAAAGAACGAAATAAATACAAAGAAAAGTAAGCCTTACGAAGGTTACACCTACTGCTGATAACGGAAGTAATACTTGTAGTGTACCGGTAGTACGTACTGGTATGTCTTCATACCGTACATGTCATAACCTTACACCGAAAGGTATGTAAGAGCAAACCGATGACCGATGACTGATAAAACTCGATACTAAAAATACTAAGAAATTTGTTTTCACTGTAAGAGAGAACAATAGTCTTACCGGTACGGGTACCTTATCTCGAACGTATGGTAAAAAATTACTCGAACTCGTACGTGTAGTTTTCATTCGTTGGTCGGTTCCATTCTTACCGTACGTTTCATCAACTCGAAGCATGCATCACTTCGCTTTGATTGACGACTGACTCGGAGAAGATCTTCGAAAACCTTTTGAGAATAACTTATCCGTCTTTGACATCACGTCCCGAAGCCTAGGCCCTTCAACAAAATCAATAATAGAAGTAAGTTAATTAGCACCCTTACCGTATGATTGTGACTGGCATCCGCTGCATCACAATTCCTCAGAACTGCGTAGTTTGAAAAGAATAAGAATATCCAATTCGTCTGTGGCAAGGCCCGGCAAACGATAACTTCAAACTGCCTTCTTTTTCACAAGGGGGACGGTAAGGTTTTATGGTCACAAACTCCTCACACACGCAGCTATCCAGATACAGAGAAACAAACGAAACCCAAAAATAACACTAATTGCAACAACGACAACAACAACAACAGCAACAGCAATGCTCTCGTCGTTTCCCCTCTCGATTCTGCTGCTCGCGATCGGAGCGGCGGTCGTCGGAGGATACGAATTCGATCGCGATTTCGATTCCGACCTGTGTCGGCGGGAAACGCACGCGGATCCGACGATCTGCACGTCCAACTCGACCGCGTGGTTTTCCTGCCCCATCTCGTGCGCGGCGCTGCGCTCGCGTCCGAGGGGCACCATGGCGGAGGAGCGGAGCGATCCCGAACGATTCTTCGAACTCAGGGGAAGGCGGGCGGAAGCGTCCGGAAGCGGCGGCGGCGGCGGCGAGATATCGCTGGAAGAAAACGAGGGATACATCACGATGTTTGCCGTCCTGCCGATGCTCCCGGGTTTGGCGGAATATTACTGCGAGGCCGTCGAGCACATTGCGCGGGTCTACAAGTACACGGTGGTGGCAATGATCCTGCCCTACGGCGATGGATCGCCTCTGGGTGCCGCGACCCTCCGATCGATTCGGGGCTCGCGAAGGGACGACGATGTTCACGGACGGGCAAAATCCATTCTCTTGGAGGGATACGACGCTCAGCAGCAGCGACAACAACAACAACAAGGATCGACAAAAACAACGAGACACGACGATATCCTGGAGTATCTGCGAACGAGAAACGTGGTCGCCGGAAGTCTCGGGATCGATCCCGACGACCGGTCCGACAGCAACAGAGACGGCGACGCCGGTCCAAACATCGGCGCGGCGGAACGGGACCTGCTGCTGACGCGGCCCAACATTTTTCTGGTGTCCCACACCGGAATGTTCATCGAGCGGATGCTCTCGCCGACCATGGAAACCATCGAGCGGAGGATCAAGGTTCACGAGCTCAACATGGGCGACGAACTCCGGTTCCTGCTCTGAGAGCGCGTGCGTGCAGTGCGTGCGCGTACCAGCGGTGGTGCGAACGAAACGAAACGAAACGAAACGCCCGCTTTCGTTTCCGCGTGCGTCGAGCGACAACAAGTTCTCGGAGCGAGTTTTTGTTCTCTCGGGTGCCGTTCCCTCGTTTGGCGTCTTCGAAAGCACGGTACTACTACCCAGCTGCTCGTGCGGATGACTGGCGTGACGCATGTCAATGGGACTCGACAAGTCTCGTTTCGTTCCGTTCCGTTCCATTTTACATTCCATCACAGTTGCATCTGCACGAAACACGAGACGGATCAAGTGTGTTGTCGAGTCACTTGCACCCTACCTACCTTTCGTTGCGACCTTCTCTATCCCTTCTCGGTGTTCATTGCCCAAAGCGCCGGCAGAAGGAACAAGGGTTCCAACCGCAGGTATCGGTTTCTTCGATTTTGCAATGGCTTTGGCAAGTTTATAGTTGTTGGGTACGACGTTTCGGAGTTCCATAGTCGTCGATGCAGGATCGGATCGACGAGTTGGGGCAGCTTCTTTTATCAAAATACGTGTAATATGTGTTGGCATATCGGCAATTGGAATCAGTTGTTGAATCTCGTGTAGAACTAATATCATCAGTCTTAGGTTGAGGGAAAAGAGTATTTCTCTCTTTCAATCTACACGTAGTTGGTACAATTTCTAATTTCCTTGTCGGTTTGCATCAACGGCGGTTGAATGTTCTGGTTATCGTCAATGGTTCGTGTTGCGTGCTCCGACAAGCTTCCGGAGTAGAAATAGTGCAACGAAAGAAACGCCTGCAATGCAATCAGCGAGAACGATCTTTCAATCAACTAATGGTTGCACCTTCTACTCGCGATACCCGCTCAATGAAACATGCGACAAAGTCGGGCCGGGGAAGAAACGAATGAATCGCATCCTCGTTCCTTTTTCGAACTCGTTCCACGAACGCTGCTAACGTTAGGCAGCGATGGAACACAACACCGCTCATAGCTTTGGTGTTGCGGCACTCAGCAAAACTTTCTTCGCGACGCCAATGATGCCCATCGCGCGAAAGAACACGTCGCGGAACTTGGAATAGACTCCATCGGATCCCCCCGTCTCCAGATAGCCGATCAGCGCCGACTTGACGGTGATGCTGGCGGTCGGAAACCATCGTTTTCGCTCGTATTCTTTCAGCAGCGCCCCCAGGGACTTGGCCCGTTCTTCCTCCTCGCCTTCCGCGGCTTCCGGCGGCGTCCACCGTCCCGAGACCATGTCGTTGTAGAGGCAGATCTTGCTGGCGAGCGTGTAGGCGTCCTGGAGCGCCTGGTTCGCTCCCTGGCCGAGGAACGGGGGCATCGCGTGGGCCGCGTCGCCCGCCAGCACCGCCCACGAGCCGTTCGGCAGCTCCCGGCTCCACCCCCCGAGCGAGAACGGGTTGCGGAAGTACACCCCCAGCTCGAAGAAACGATCGGCGCCCGAGATCGCCGGTGCGAGCTCGAAATCGGGCAGGCCGCGCAGCCTCACCTTATCGAGCATGGCGGCCGTTCCGTCCTCCGTGCTCCGGCGCGCATCCTGCGTCCACGCCGGGTTTTCGCTCGCGGCCTCCGCATCGGGACGCTCCTTCTTCCGGAAGGGCCCGATGTAATTCTCGTCCAGGGAGACCAAAAAGGCGCACGTGGAAGGCGGGGCTCCGGATCCGTTCCCGTACACCCCGGTGAGGCCGTACCCCCCGTTTCCAAAGTATTGCGTGAGACCCGCGGTCGTCGGATTCGATTCCGACGAGGACGCGTCGCCGTCCCGGACCGCAAACTCGATGCGGATGCCGGAATAGATCCCGCCGGCTCCCTCCTCGGATATTTTCCCCGTGTCCATGTAATTCTTGACCGCCGACCGGACGCCGTCGCATCCGATGATCATGTCGAACGGCCCCGCGACGGAGTCGTCCGAAAACTCGCAGACCACGCCGTTCTCGTCTCCGTCCGGCGCAATCCCGGTCAGCTTTTTGCCGAATCGCACCTCGCCGCACGAGGCGGGCAAATTCTCGACCAGGACCCGTTGCAGGGCTCCCCTCATGATGCTGTACCACAGGACCTCTCCGTCCTGCACCAGTCCCTCCGTCACGGCTCCACCGGTGGTTCGAACGAGATCGTCCAGATCGAGTCGCAGGAGGGTATCGTACGTGGTCGACGACGGGTCCTTCCAGGCCCGGGCCCGGCTTTGGACCGTCTTGGTCGGCAACCCGGCCTCCATGACCTTCGCCTGCAGGTCTCGGTTTATTTTTCCGAGCGCCGTCAATCCCCCGTTGAGCTGGATACCGGCACCGTCACGGGAATTGAGTCCTCGCCTCGAGTCGAACAGGGTCACTTCGACGTCGTCGTCGTCGTCCGACAGCGAGGCGAGGGCGTGGGCCACGCCCAATCCCGCTATTCCCGAGCCGATCACCGCCACCTTCCGGATCGGTCTGCCCCGTGGCAGCGATGGCTCCGAGAGGGAGTCGGCCGTTCCGGCCAGCACCAACAACAGAGCGATCGGGATTGCGATTTTGATTTTGATTTTGATTGCCATCGTCATTGCGACCGCGTTTCGTGGCAGGGGTAGGGAGAACATCGTGCCTCGCGGGACAGAGTCGTCTAGCGATAGTTCTAAATTTGTGTCAAAAACTAATTGGAAGAACAAGTAAGTTACCGGTACGATAGTGGCAAAGAATATCATCATCGGGGATCGGATCGCGGCAAGAGATGCAACCAAACTCGGGACACTGTACCGGTATGTACAATACGTAAGTTACGGTAGGAATACCGGTACGTAACTTTCCCGACAGCGAGAGTCAATCAACAGCTACGTATTGTACCGGTAAACCTTACGTGTAACTTGTACCGGATACAAACACAGAGAGTGAGTCAGTCGTCGTCGCCAGTAAGGCTTACGAGTAATCTTACTCGTAGGTCGCAATACGATCCATCGTTCTACAAAAAAGCGGTTGTGATGATTTAGTCGAGCGCGTCGACTGTTTTTGGAAGCCATCCCATCGGGCGACAAGCTGGACGAGAGTGGAAACACCGATGGAAATACTTTTCATCAAACAAATCCGGATGTACCGTATGTGTCAAAAAAAAACCCGGATGTATAGTTTTAAATGTCAAACAAACCCGGATGTATAAGTACCAAAAAACCCGGATGTATAGTTTTAAATGTCAAACAAACCCGGATGTATAAGTGTCAAAAACCCCGGATGTATTTTTAAATTTCAATTTATTCCGGATGTAAAAGTAAAAATGTCAAACAAACCCGGATGTATAAGTGTAAAAAAACCCGGATGTATAATCAATCAAAAAATTCAAGTAGTACGGCAATTACGGTAGTAGTAATGGTGTAATGAAAAGCTCACTTTCTATGTTAATGATACTGTTGTCTTTAGTTTCTAGTTCGTACGTACTCTACAATGCCATAGTGTTACACGCGATGCTCCGGCCACCCGACCGATGCGATCGATATCAATCTCAATCTTAATCTCAATCTCGATATCAAACTATCAAAATATCGATATCAACATCGATCGATCGATCGATCGAAATCATTAGTATTGGTTTCGGAGTTCCTCCAGAACCGCCCGGGGCTGGTGCCTCAGGTCGTCGTCGTCGAGTATCTCGCTGACCCCCGAGGCCCAGCCACTCCCGCGCGTCATTTCGCTCACGTCGTCGTTTGGGAATCCGTCGTCGTTTCCGTTTGCATATGCATATGAATGCGCGGTTCCGTTTCGGGTTCCGTTTGGGCTCGCGGTTCGTCGGTTGAGGCAGGGATTGGTCACGAACCGGAGTGAGGCAATGGGCGCCCTCTCGCTGGCGGCGTTCCGTCTCGCGGCGGCTCGTTCCTCCCGCCGGAGTTTTCGGACCAAAAAGTCGTCGTCGCCGCTGCGGTTCTTGTCGTCGTCATTATCGTCGTTATCGTTGCCGTAGTTGACGTCGTCGTCGCCGCCGCCGTTGCGGCCGCCCCTTCCGTCGTCGCGTTCCACCGCGCGGAAATCGCTCGGAACGCGCCGGAACGTCCGGAAGCCGGTGGCTTCGTCGTCCTCGGTGGGCAGCCCCATGCCTATGCAGCAATTCGCGATCGAGGGAAAGTGGGCTTCCCGTCGGGAACCGTCCCCGTACACGCAGCTGATGTGAAATCCCGGGGCGGGGTCGCGGTCGTTGTCCGCGACGCCGGACGTGTCCAGGGTCTCGTCGAAGCTCGATCGGAGTCGCGGATCGTCGATTCCCTCGGCAAAGCCCCGGGCGGGCGATTCCGGCTCCCCGGACGGCACCGCGCCGGTTTCCGCGCGGGACAACGAGGAGGACCGCTCGGGGGCGGATCGGGTCGGCTGGAGCATCGAACGGTTGCTCTTGTTCAGCAGAGACTTGAGGATCGAGGGCCTGGCGGCGTCCGCGGTCGGTCTTTGCGGTTGCGGTTGTCTTCGTCCCGCTGCGGTTGCGGTTGCGGCTCGGTATTGGTGTTGGTATTGGTATTGGTTTCTGTTCCGAGCGGCCTCCCTCGGCCGCGCGGCCAGGCTTCGCTTCATGGCGTTGGTGGGCGCGGAGGAGTCGTCGTTGTGCGAGGCGTTGGTGGCCCAGTCGCGGTGCTGACCCGAACCGCTCCCGGACGAATGCGAGCGCGAGTGCGAGTTTGAGTGCGAGTGGCCCGGGCTCCGGTTTCGACCAAAGCCGATCGCGGGGGTTGCGCCGTTTCGCTGCGGCTGGTGTTCCAGGTCGCCGGAATCGTTCTGGGTGGTTTCCACCGTGCCGTTTCCATTTCCATTTCCATTGCCGTAGTAGCTGTTGCTATGGCTGTGGCTGTGGCTGTGGCTGTTGCCCGTGTCCTTGCTGATGCCGCTCCCATCGCGACTGCGCGCATCGTGCAGGGACGAGGACGATCCGTGGTCCACCCTCCAGGCGTCCAGCTCCTCGTCCCAGCGGGGCGCTGGGAGGCACTGGACCCAGACGGTCGTGACGATCCAGATCGCGACGCTGGCCACGTTCAGATAGGCGCTCGGGCCGAGCGCGCAGATCTGGCGAAAGACGTCGAAGTTGCAGTTGTCGCTCTCAAAGACCAGAAAGACGGGGATCTGAAAGACCGCCGCGCACGCCGCCAGGACGGAGAGGATCCTCCACCGCGGAGCCGTGGGCCGGACGCAGGACGTCAGCAGCCACGCAAAGGCGGCGGTGGAAGAGCCCAGGGCCAGCCCGATGTACAAAAAGAGCCGGCCGAGGCTCCACAGCCGATCGGTGCCTCCGTCGGGCGCGTAGAAAAAGGCATCGGCGCCCGACAGGCACCGCACCCCCAGATAGGCCGTCCCGTCGTCTTGCGGATCGTCGGATTCGAATTGGGATTCGAATTGGGATTCGGAGTCGAATAACCTTACGTATTCGTCGCCGTAGGCATTGCCAATGCTGCGTCCGTCCAGCGGCGTGATTCGAACAAAGGAGCAACCAAACCCGGAAAGAGCGCACAAGACAAAGGCAGCGGAAGCCAGGCAAGCCATGGACAGAGCCGTCAACCGATGTGCCAGCGCGTGAATGTTCGTCCCCATGGTTGTCGCATGTGCGGAATGGAATGGAATGAAGTGGAGTGGAATGGGATGCGATGGGATGCGATGGAATGGAATGCGATGCGAGGAAAGAAGATTCGGTCGACCGATGGATGTGATGGATGTTGCAGACAAGATTTCTTGTGCGGTATACAAACGGAGACCGAGTCCGAAACAGAGACAGAGACAGAAACCGCGACCGCGACCTGATGTGATGTGATGTGATGTGATCTATATAGGGTGGTGTGTCGAGTTCTCGAACCGCTGAATGTAGTGTGGTGCAATGTCCTTCTTCTGCCTCTTCGGACGTGGAACCGCCGTTGCCGCTGGTGCTCGACGCCGTTCCGTTCCGTTGCACAATTGCGGACGGATTCTATTCGATAACTACCTTACTCGTCCGAGTACCGTATGATGTCACGATCTTTCTCTCTCAACAATTTGTCAATCGATCGATCGACCGATGGCGCAAGGCGAACACAAATTGGAGTATCGTCCAAGTACAAGCAAGCCTTACTTATAAGTAGATACGTGCCGTATTGGACGAATTATTTTTTCTATTTTCGTTGATCGAGGTGGTTGCGATTGCGGCTGGGAAGGGTGGAGAAGCGGGGTCCCACTGTCTCCGACACTCGCAGGGTTCCGGGAGGCCGAGGGATTGTTTTTGGACGACGGACCTCCTCGAAAATTGAGTGTCATCTTAGGCCCCGTATCGAACGAATTGACAAATTGACAAATTTTTTGGCGCGCTTTGGATGGACCGCCCTATTTTGAAACAATAATGTTCGTTGATCGGTTCATGCGGAGTAAGGCCTTATTTTGAATGTACCGGTACACACACACACACACACACACGTGGGAGATGGGTATTATGGTACCGTACGTACCGTGCCAGTCTATCGTACGTGTACCGGATCATTTATCATAAATACGATACATACGGTAAGGTTAGCATATCATGGACAGGGCGCACGTCGCACGTGGCCGCAAGTGGCCGGATGGGTCATCAGCGGTGATAATGACCAATCTGTCCATCATCCGCATAGCCAAAGCAAACACTACCTCCGTACGTACGGTACAAACATGTAAAAGTACGAAGTAAGGTTAACGTAATTACTTACGTGTGTACCTGGTAGACCAACAACCCAAGTTCGATCCGTACCGTGACTCTCTCAAGTCCCAGGAATGAGATTTTGGCGCACCTTGGCATGGGCGTCGTGAGTGAGTCGGCTGTTTTCGGCCACTGCGGCTGGCCGGTTCCACGTTCGGCTCGGATACCACATCTCGTAACACCACTGTTACCAGTACGGTAATCTTACCCGGGATCTCGTAGGAAAGCACGGGGTTTGTAGTTCAGTAAGGTACCTTACGCCGGTACCAGTTCAACAGATGGTATTGGGAGGGATCATCGTCGATCAACCCCGATCAAAACGAGAAGAATTATGCTTCGAACGTTCCAAAAGAACAAGCTTGGTTTGCGTTGTGGTCTCGCAACCGGAGATGTCACGCCACGAATGCGGTTTGTGCACGGAATCGAATCATCGATTGCTCCTCTCAAGTAAGACACAGAGTCTGCTAGTCCAGTCTAGTCTAGTCTGGTCTAGCCGAGTCTACCACAAGCATCATGACGACAAACGATACACCTTCCGAGAGGAACGGGTCCGGGCACCGAGTGGTTCTATCGTATCGTGTCGGTGCTGCGGAACAACTACGGCGGGACACCTGTTCCTGGACTGCTTCGTTCGTCCAGGAAGCTATACAACCAGCGACGTCTAGAAACAAATCTTCCCCACAATTCAGCAACGGTAGTCCCGTTTCTTCGTGGCACAGAGGGCCGAGGACCCATCTTTCTCCGCTCACACCGACGTTTCCCCAAACACGGGCCGCACAATCTCTAACGGGGGGTGGGTTTGGTGACGCTCCTCGCTGCAATGAATTCAATGCCGCACTCACGAAAAAGAGACCGAGGTATTTTGAGAAAACTCTTACAACTACACCAGAATCGGAAAGAACAGATGACGATGGCGACGATGATGATGACGAACTGCGGATAGAAGGCGACACAGTAGAGAATGTTGTCGAGGAAATTCGATCAAAGACATTTGCTTCCAAGGGACACCGCAGCTCTTCGGTGATTCTGAAAGGCATCCGGGGATTGTCCGTACAAAGAACCGGGGACGGCGTTGACGGCAACGAGGCATTGCGTTCCCAGCTGTGGAATGCGGTTCGCGATCTGGTAGAGCATCGGGGTCGGCATTGGAAACGAATACAGATGCAAGAGTGCAGCCCCTGGATCATGGAGATATTGCTAGGATCGCCGTATTGTGCCAATTTCGAGGAACTCCATTTGGTGGGTGTGTGCGACGACGACGAGCCACGCGCATCAGAGATCGGCCCCGGCGCCGGCGGCAACCCATCGGCAGCTCATCCTCAGGAACAGGAACAGCAACCGCCGCAGTCACTACCAGAAGCACAGGCACCGATCATTGGGGCTCCTTTGACTATTGATTGCCTTATTGCTGCACTGATAAGAAAGACGAATCGACTGAAGAAATTGGTAGTAAACGGCTGCAATTTGCGAAATTCGGCGTTGCTGCGCATTATGGATGTCTTGTGCTCGGATCCCAACCACCCCGAGAGCCTCGAACACCTGGACATTAGATTCAACAAACTGACACCACGGGCCATCGAATCGATACTTTCAATCCATCTGAGATCCTCTCTGCATTCGCTCAAAACCATCAGGCTACGGCAAGGAATCCGGTGTGTCGTGCACCACAGCATTCGGGACGCCATCCTTCGAGGTCTCCGATACAACCAGGTCGTTCTCGAATCCATTGACGTCTTTGACTGGGACAAATCCGTTCAGTTTTTCTTGGACGCGAACCGAGCAAAACGGCGCGACGTCTTTTCCAACAACGATCTATTCTCGAGAAACCTCTGGCCGCTCCTGCTGGAACAGCCCCTGGCCATCGACGAGCTAGACGAGCACGACGATGACTGGAGTGTCCCGAGACGGACGCGGTCACCGTACCGATCGTCGATCCGGATTCTGGGCGGCCGGAATGTGACCTCTGCAACGCGCCGTCGGGAAGCGAGCGTCGTCTATCACCTGTTCCGAAATGGTGGTCCCATGCTACTCCAGCAGCAGTCTCACGCTACAGCTCCGACCTCTCAGTGATGACGCGGTGGGAATGCTGCCATGGGCAAGTACAGGGTGGATCGATCCTTCCAACAAACGAGAAGATACAATCTTAATCCTCAAATTATTGGTTCTTGGTTTTTCCACATTTCGTTGTTGTGACGGCATCTTGTCTATTGCAACATTCTCGTGTCTCCTCGATTCCCAAACAAATTCCTGTTTCGCACATCAGAATACAAGCTAGGATCGGCACTGAGATACCGGGCGAATCACAATTCGTAGTCGATGGTTTTCGTGTAGATGCGGATTCGTTCTTTGAGTTTACTCATGCTCGGTGCTATCAACTGCTCCACGTAATATCCATCGGCGCTGACGATGTAGACGGACACACGATCGGTTTGCAATGGTCGCTGTTCCACGGTCGAACCATCTCCGTGTTCCTTGGTCCCGAAGCCCGACCTTGGCTTGACAGCACTCAGGTGTTTCACCCAGGGATGCGTCTCGGCGAGAGTAAATGCAGATTCTTCTTCCAAAACCACGACCTTGCCGTGATCATTGTCTCGAGCTAGATGTATTTTGTCTCGGAGTTCGAGATCCATCGGAAGAATCACGAACTCGACCCGGGGGGTGAAGAGACCGTGCAGGTGTTCCATCACGTTTTGGTAATACGTTGCCATTCCCGGCAAAAGCGGCACTATCGCAAAGACCAGGACATAACCCTCGAAGCGGTCGGCGTCGACGGTTCCGGTCCCGTGTTTGGAGTAAGTGCGGAGCAAACCCGCTTCGTAGAGAGCATCCGGATTGTCGTGCGCCGTTCCGATCATTCCCTCTTCTTGCAAAAATCTCGTGCAAAGACCGGGGCATTGAAGATAGACGTGCCCGAAGACGTGAGACTGACAATACTCGAGGAGATCGCGGCAATCTCCCCGTATGTCCGTGTCGAATGGTGCGACTTGGTCGATTTTTACGCGGTTGTTCGAAGGCGGGACCCGATAGCCGCTTTCCCCGTTTTCCTCACTTTCCGGGTCTGTGTATTGAGACATGCATGCGGAATGACAAACGAACCAAAGAAAAACAAACAGGAATGGAATCGAACTATGAGCCATGGTCAATGGTGGGAATAGGTTATCGCCGTTCAGAGGAAGAGCAGCTTGGAGCCGCTGATGATACTGGTACTGATTGTCATTTTGAGATTCATTCTGGAATCTCGAGTCTCGAGGCTAAACAAGAACAACCTCGCTGAGAACAACGACCTAGTTTCTTCACAGCAGTCAACGCCGAATTCAAAATTCAAGTGAGCACGTCGTTGTTACCAGTCATCGAAGCCGGCATTCTCATTCCCGCATGAGCATCGTAAGGGTGAATCATGAGTATCTTACGTAATGAATCCTGATTCCTGATCGGATGGAGGAGAGCTAGTTCGTACGTAAGGTAACGTGTTGTAATCACATCTAAAGAAGTGTCAAGTCAGCTACCGTAACGGCACGAACTATGATATCTTTGAGAATCCAACGGAATGTGAAGGATGATGACAGCAGAATGCACAATCCACACCCCCTCTTCAAACATTGAACAACTGGTTCAGATAGGAACAGGATATTTCCTCTACACGCGGTGTGCAAAACGAATATCGTGATGATCACACCTTCACGCTTTTCTTTGGTCACATTCTTCTACCCGCTGCTGCTGCTGCTGCTGCTGCTTGCGGAGAAATATGGCAGTGCTCTGAGCCCTCCAGAGCTGGGTCGCAGAGATGCCATTGCAAAAGCTGCTGCCACCGCAGCTGCTGTCATCTCGGCGAAACGTTCTAATGCAGAAGAGGTCTCGACTTCTATCGGTGCTGTAGGAAGCAGTGATAGCGAGGTGTCGAATGTTTTTCATTCTGTGATTCCGTCGGAGAATCCTCCTCCGATCCTCTCTGTTCCCGTCAGAATGACGTCCGCGTCGATGTCATCACCCACCACGCTGGATATTCCGAGGGTTGGTTATTCCTTCTACAAGACTGCAGCCGACAAAGCGGAACGGTGCGCTGCGTTGGCGTTGCGATCCGGCGTGACACACTTAGATCTCGCCACACAATACCAGTCCAATGCCGAGATTGGAAAGACGATTCGAACATATTTGAAATACGGTCGAACGAAATTGGCGCTCGAAGAAAAACCAGAGCTGATCGACCTTCTGGACGCAGCTCATGCGTATCAAACAAAGACCTACTACGGAGGGTCGAAGAGGGGCGGTGCAAAGCGGCGGCGAAAAGAGTTGTTTTTGTCGTACAAACTCTCGAACGAGGAGCAATCCACCGACCCAGATAAGGTCCGACGGGCTGTTTTGAATGCGATGGAAACATTGGGGGTCGACTACCTGGATATGGTTTCGATTCATTCGCCACTCACAAACTCAGAAACGCGCCTGGCTACTTATCGGGCCCTCGTCGATCTACAGCAAGGGGGGGGCGATCGAACAACGACTACAAAGCCGTCGTCGTCACCCATCATTCGATCCATTGGTGTCTGTAACTACGGGCTAAGGCCACTGAAGGAGATCGTTGCAGCGGGGCTTCCGTTACCAGTTGTCAATCAGCTCGAACTTAGTCCATTTAACACGCATTCGGATGTAGTGGAGTTTTGCGACAAGAATGGAATTGCTGTGTCGTGTGCTGCGTGGTCAAAATTGTCTGGCGCCAATGGACCGAGCGAGCAATGGGATGTTTTGTCCCAGATTGCTGCCAGAAAAGGAATCACAAAGGCTCAAGTCATGGTAAAGTGGTCCCTGCAAAAAGGATACATTTGTGTTCCGAGGTCCGGTTCGGGCTCCAAAATCGAGCGGGTGGCAATTGCAGAAAATTCGTACGGCGGAGGATTCGTGATAAGTAACGGAAAGATGGCGACGTCGAGTTCCGATGCGAACAAAGATACGATGCTAACACGCGAAGAAATGGACATTTTGGACGGTCTGAATGTTAACTACAAAGCGGGAAAACTCGGTAGGACGGACGGTTGGAGCGATACTGACATCACCGGTCCTGATTGGGATCCCACCGACATTGCATGATCGATTTTACTTCTTTAAAAGCGAAGAGAAGCATAGCTTTGTTTGAAACATCGGTGATCCGCAGAAAAGCGGTTCGCATCGTGATCTTTACGAGAAAAGAACTCCGTTCTTTCTCTATTGCTACAAACATCAAACAGAGTAGCGATCAACTTGACGGTAGCTCCTGCGTGATCCAAACTTCACACTGTTCCGCCGATTAAAATCAATAATCCGAAGTATCGGTTCTCATTTTTGTGTCTATTTCGTCTATTTCTATCCTACTCTCCCAATACAATTTTAATTGTCTTCTGAAGTCCGTATCATTGGAGATCAGATTGTGTTGGTGGCTTGCATCCCTCTCGAGAACAGGTGATTCCAGAAGCCCTATTCGCTCGGATTAACAAATCTCTCAAATACTCCGGTTTTGTGACCAGTTCTGCGATACCATGTTTCACCACACCTTCCGTGACAATGGCACCCACCGTATCTCCAGCTCCAACTGTATCTTTCACTTCGATTTCAAAAACAGGTTTCTCGCTGATGACGTTTCCATCCTTCGTCAGACTCATCAATCCATTTTCACCTTTTGTGATGATCACCAGTGACGTAGATTCGGCTTCGAGCCACCTTTTTGCCACGTCCTCGAGCGCTGACTCTGGGTAGAGCCATTCGATATCTTCGTCGCTGGCTTTGATTACGGAAGAAATCTTGGCGAACTTGTCCACAGATTTCTGGTATAATTCGCGGTCTGGCATGACCGATGGTCTTACGTTTGGGTCGAAGACGATTGGCACGTTGTGTTTCATGGCTCCCTCCAATGCCCAATCGTAGATCGCGCTTGAACCTGGTTCGACAATGGTGGCCAGTGTTCCTAAATGGAGAACACTGGGTTCGTGCAAACCAAAGTCTGGCAGCCAATTTCTGGCGAAGTCGAATGTTGCAGTTCCATCAATCAAAAAATCGTACGTGGCTTTTTTGTTTTCGTCCAGACTGACCGTTGCGAGGCACGTTGGATATGAGCTATCATGAAGGCAAAGATCGAGACCAACATTGTCCCCCAGGAGCTCCGTCTTTGCGAGAACGCCATACTCATCATTCGATATGCCGTCGATGAACTGAACGCTGTGTCCCAGACGAGACAAACATTTCGCAGTGTTCGCTGCTCCCCCGCCGACAACATTGATCCGAATTTCGTTGTCGGTGTCGTTCCCAACGATTGGTGATGGCAGGCGATCGATCAAGACTTCACCACAAACCCACATAGCACCAAAACAACCCAAATCTTTGGTCAACATTTTAGAAAATATTATTGATTGAGTACTGCTTTCTTTTTCTTATCAATACCGAGAAAGGGTTTGAATTCCGGATGATTTTCAGATGTGATGGGATGCGGGGTGTCGATGAACCTGGTACAATCGGGAGAGGCTAAATTCCCACCCTGCACACCTTTTTCTGATTCCGACAAGCCGTGACATGGGCGCGCTACGTACCGTACGTGCGTGTCGTTTAACTTATCATAATATATCAGAACGAATAACGACGATCTCAGTACTAATGCACTCTGAGTAACTGACCAATTCAATTCTCATAATGTGGTCTCTTATACAAAGAACTCCAGAGACTTTGGAGTGCATCAGATTTGTTTTTTTGAAACTTTTGGAAAAAGATTTAACGCGTTTTCTTGTGAGACATCAGAGGAGGTCAAAAAGAAAAAGCTTTCAGATAAACGTCATTGCATCTTCATGAAGAATACTTGCGGCAACACAATGAAGCGAGGAAGATCATTATATCCAAAAGTAGTTGTCATTCAAAACAATGCATGTAGTATTGAGTCATGCAAGCTAAAAGATGACATCGAAGTTGGACCTACAACAATTTGGTAGTATCTGATAAGGAAAAAGTTCCCATTAGTTGCTGGAAATGACGAATCCCACTTGAATTTGCGCCTAACATAACATAGTAGTGCTAGTATAATATCGTCACAATAATATTATGAATTACATACTTCGTAGTCAATTATACACTTTTGCTCTAACAAACAGACTAAGAGCAACGGAAGAAACATAATATGTCAAGCACTTTGACATCACATACTCGTACCTCAGAATTTGGAAGAAGTAATTGCGATGATACGAGCACTGATGATACGAGTAAGGACTAACTCATGTTGGAAAGACTGCAAAATAAGTTTACGTACTGGTAACACCATATTCTATGGGCTGTGCTCCAACTATGGAATACGAAGTACGAGCACGAGTAGAATAACCGTTACGTACCACGAAAGAGTAACCTTAAAGCAGTAGTACCGTACGGTACGGTAGGTTATCTGAAAGTATCCAAGCATAAGAACGTCAAACATACCGCAGGTCAAAAAAAAAGACGGAGTATGTCCGAAGGGGAAGGTGACTAGTAAAAGGTATGCTTGCTAAAAAAATTTTCCACGTATCAAAAAGACGACTTGAAGACTGTCTTTTTGTTTTTGTCATTCAGTAAATAAGTCAGAAAGAATCGATTTTACGTATATCTTCATCATTGAACTGAACGATATGACCAAAAACTTGGTTGTCACTTCCTTGATTCGGATTAAAACAATAATTACTGAAAACAGAAAGAAGGAAGATGTATTGCCGAAGTGGAAGAAATCGAAGTAATTGTCGAAATAATTGCATCCGAAATTACGTAAGTTACGGTAAACCTTACCTTTGACAACACCGAAGTGAGAAGTGAAAAGATTCCATATCTTGTTTGTATTGTCTTTGCAGGCACCTAACGAAAAAGTTACCTATCTTCTGTTCTCTCTAGGTAACCTGAAACATACCGGTACGGGAGTTCCATTATCGTTTATGATAAACTTCAAGCTTTCTTCTGGTAGGATTCGACCGATAGTCCACGAGTTGCATTCAGTTTGCAGCTAGATTGATGGTGGGTAGCAAATTGCTGGTACGGCACAAGGGATTTGTTTAATAGTATCTGAAACACGTCGAAAGACATTTTAGTTCAGGCACTGCATGGAATCGGATCGACGCAAAATACACATCTTTAAGTTGAACCGAACCGGCGTTCAAATAAAAAAATATGAATGCCCAGCAACCATCGTCACCACATACGTCATTATCCTACGAGTCAGATTGCGACGAGAATGGCCTCGACAATTGCATTATCACGAGCCTCGTCACTTTGAGTTTTCTCCTCGATGAAGAACCAACCGAAAGCATTTTGGAAATCCTTCAAGATGCAGTTAGCAAAGTTTTTCATGAATTACTAACAACGAACGAAAATCTTGTGCATTACTCGGAAGAGCACTTGTTGGAAATCGATAGAATTAGTTCTGAATTTTTTGGACAAAAAGATGAAACGTGCCCGGTTGGTTACAGGAAATGCTATTTGGTATCGACCACCTCGAGCTTTCGGCACTTGGGGACCTTGGATCCGAGAATCCTCGAGATAAAAGTTTTGAGTGAAAGTAAGGAAGGATTGGATGCTACATTGGCCATGAAGATGAAGCACTTCAAAATTCAATACAGTTGGAACACAGTGTCCACTGCAAAATTCGTTATAACTTTGATCGGTATCTCCACTGACGATAAAATGAGCTACACGCAGAGGCGTTATCTTGAGGAGGTAACCAAGCGTTTCTTGTGGGAGTCCTCTATGTCAAAGGTCCTCAATGTAATCGTAGTCGACGAGATCCCCGGACGTTCTTTACTGAAATCTGATGAACACATGAAAGAGCAAGAAATGAGGGGGGAGTCACTTCCTTTCTCGTTTTCCTCAGGCATAACAAAAAGTAGAGGAGGGCATTGGCTCAAGGGAAGTCAAAAGATGCTCGACGATGCTGGGAAGAATGGTAGAATTGAAATTGTGACCGAGGTTGCAGCAGAGGGATCTACGCAAGAAATGAAGGCATTGGTTCTCGATGGTATCGGGAAAAGTCCTGATGACTACATAAAGATGTTGAAGACTCAACAGATACCATTAGGAAAACAGAATGAGAATGAGTCGAGATTTTTTTTCTCTGACCTAACCGATGTTCAAGTGAAGGTTCGAAGTAAACCGTTGACGAATGGAAGTTATGCTCTGAATGCGATTGGAAATCAAAATCGATGGTTGGAAGAGTCCAGCTCCGGTGGGGGCCCTACCGGATCGATCATATGCATCGTGTTGATCCTTTTGTCCCTTTTTTATATTATGTATCGAGTCTATGTGGATTGCTTTTCTTCACCTTTTCAAGGAGCTACTGCAAGAAACGCTGGGTCGTCCAGGACAGATAACGGAATTGACTCATTTCTCGACAAAATAGAGTCATCTCTATTGGGACTACCACTTCCTTGGAGGTCAGACAAGGCATCGGAGGCTAACTCTAGTGATAAAAAGGGTGATGGAAGCGAAACTAAACCATTTGTTCCAGCCAACACTAATAGCAAAGAAATGAAAGCAACCAAAACAGATGAGGAAAAGAGCAGAGAGCTAGATCCCAACAAACAACAGAGGGACGATTCTGCCAAGTCTGAATCATCTGACAAGCCATCAAATCCGGTTGAAGCACAATCGGATCATTCCAATACTAAGAATCCACAAAAGGCCACGAAGGGACTCGCACGACCAAAGAACAACGTCAAAACTAGAGGCAAATTCCCGACCAAATCCAAAGATCGACCTTTAAACACAGATGATCCTAAGTTCTACAATGAAAACAAAGCAGAATCTTCGCGAAGTTTATCAATCCATAATGGTAGCGAGGACACTGAATCCCGTGACAACGACGACTCTGGTTCCAATCAAAATGATCCTTCTCGAAAACCCACAAGCAGTGGTAGTTTAGGGTCGGAAAAAAAGGATCACGTCGGGAAGAAGAAGAGAAAACAGAAGGAAGTTCTGCCTCTTCAAAAATCCAACAGCGGTAGGAGTGTCGAGCGGGAAAAAACGGAAGTTCGGAAAGCGAAGAAAAAATTGGGGAGCAACTCGTCGCATAGCGGGGATCTCACAATTTCGTCCACTCATAGTAGTAGCCATTCGGATAAGATGAAGAAACCAAAGAAACCTCCACCTCTCAAGAAAACAGGAAGGGCAAAAAGTGCGCCGGCGGAAAATTCGGAGAGAGTCGTCGGAACGGTAAAGAAAAAGAACAAAAACAAATCTTTGCATGATGAACCGGAGACAAATGGAGAACCTGTGACTAAATGGAAAAAGAAGGGTTTGAAAGATCAGAGCGGTCATTCTCCAAAGGTTCCAAAGAAGAAGGTCGGAAAAGAGACTTCGTCACCTGTCACGCCTAGAAAGAAAAAGAAACCTCTGAAAGTGGATTCCAACGGTAGCCCGAAGCCGAAGGCAAAACAATCAATTGCCAAGAAGACTGCCGTTCGAGCGGGCAAGAAAAAACCCGTGAAACATGATTCCGATTCCAGTTCCGATTCAAAATCCGACTCCGATTCCGATTCCGATTCGGATGGCAGTTTTGCGATGGAAACGCCACCGGTCTCACCACTGGAAACCGCAAGCACTCCGAGGAAGGAACGCAACCGCAAGAAGTTGCCGGACTTGGAAATGCTCGCCGAAGCCACGGCCTCGGAAGGAGATGCGTCTACCGCGTCAAAACATTCCGAAAAGTCCAAAAAGTCCGAAGAGTCATACGGTAAGTCAGTGAAGACCAAGCTTCGGGGTACATCTTCCGAGAAGGAAAAATCCAATCCAAACCCGGATTCATCCAACAAAGAACGCCGATCCATGGAACTGCAGCAGATGCTGGACCAGAGCAATATGACTTTGGACGATGTGTTGGAATTATCCAAGAACGAACGCCGATCATTTGAGCTGGAGCAGATGCTGAACCTGAACGATATGACTCTGGACGATATGTTGGAATACTTAGCCGGCAGTTCCAAAACTTTCGTCGAACACGATTGACTTACAATGTGCGAAACCAAATAATCTTGTCCTTTTCACAGACGACTGAGCACCCCGGTCGAGTTGTCAACAAATGGAGGTTTCTGTCGGCGCTGGATTGGATTTCATCTCAAAAAATGAAATCGCAATGGTGCAGTAAGAGTATCGAAGCCGGATGATAAGTACCGGTATGCAATGCGCAAGCATCGGATTCCGAGATGAAACGTGAAGGCATTCCCTAGTTGCCAAGCAAACTTCAACCAGTTTCAATATCGCTGTTCCTGTGGGTAATCTTAATAGGGAAAATTTCATCATCATGAATCATCGAAAAGGAACCCACTACACGTACACTATTCTTGTTCTTCGAAGCGAATACTATGCCTGGTGCCTCCTGGAGCGGTTGAGTGCCCCCTGCAGCCTTGAGAAAACAATTGAACTAATGCTGAATTCTAAACAGTTCTTGTATTTGCTGGCAACCTCAACGAGAACCAAAGATTCCTCTAGTACTAGTAGCTATTTAGAAAATTCAACCGGAACACAAGAATCGTAACTATTTTGACTGCTGGAACAGTTGGGATTGACACAACAAGCAGACTTTTCCTTCTTGGTACAGTAGGGGGCACTTGTTGGGAATATGATCTACTAGCTATACCAAAAATCAATAACTACTAGTACTAAGGACGCCCACCACTTTCGGCGTGCACAGCACCACCACCACCACCACCACACTCCTCCAAGAACAAGAAGCATTACTAGTAGTAGTAGTAGTAGTATTAGAAGTACTACTACACGTAGTTGTTGTACTAGTGGTGGTACTACTACTACTAGTAGTAGTAGTAGTAGTAGAAGCAAGCTAGATTCGGGGAAGGTTTGGCCATGGGCGGTGGAACGTAAGTGAACTGGAGACATGCAGTCGATGAGAAGTCCAAACTATTGATTGACAACCATTTGGATAAGAAATGAGGAGCGATATGGTAGATCAACAAGCAGAACAGCTTCAAGCTTCTTGTTGATTGAGGAGGTTCGTACCGTACCGTACGTATAGAAGAGTGCATCCTACTTCTCTTGGTTATGATAGATACGTTTGAGATACGTACCGTACGGTACAACTGTTTTTGTTGAATTTTTTTTTAAGTTTTGAATTATTTTTCCCTCCGATGGCCCAAAGCGATGCGACGAGCGGCGGAGGCTCGCGCCGCATCGATCGATTCACGAGGGATGAGGCTTTCTCGGGATCGGGGACCACCGCCTCCATTACCCTCGTTGCCTTTCCTTCGCGCTTCTTTTCAACCGACCGCAAGATTCGCACACCACCTCGGAACGCCGAAACGACGACACCACTCACTCACGCCAGCCACGGACCCAACGGACGCAGCCGAGTTGTTGCAAGAATGGCAGGCTCAAAGACAGCCGCAGCGGCGGCAGCAGCAGATGCGGACCGCCCTCCGGAACACGCCCGCCCGTTTCAAACGGCGGTGCGCGAGAGCATCACGCCGTATCTGCCGCCTCCTTTGGTCAGGGCCATGAAAGAAATCGACCCTCGATTGGAACCCCTGGTGGGACCCGAGGCGTCCGTGACCCTTTTCGGGAGCCTCTTGCTGGCTTGGACGCTCTTCCGGTTGCTGTCGTCAAGGACCGCGTTTTCGTCGGGGTCATCCTCCCTTGGAAGCGGGACCAAAAACACGGCCATCCAAGAAGACGATCGCGACAAGGACATCCTTCCTTCCGATGCGGAGACGAGTCGTCCCTTTGACGGAACCGTCCTCTTGTGTGGTCCGTCTCTGGGAGGAAAGACGAGTCTGTTTTACCGGCTCCTGCAGCAACAACGGGGTGGCAACGACAGCAGCAGCAGCGGCAGCAACACGATGGGAACCGTTCGGAGCATCAAGAGCAACACCGGATTTCTCGACGGTGTTCCGAACGACGAAACCGGCGGCGCGTCGACGACGACTCTGAGAATCCTGGATACCCCCGGGCACTGGGGGCCGCAAAAATTGCTCCGAGCGGTTCCGCTGCGGGAGGTCCGGCGCCTCGTGGTGGTCGTGGATTCGACGCAACCCGTTGCCCCCGCGGCCGACTACCTGCGCGCGGTGTTGAAATCCACGATGCTCAACGGCAGTGGCAACGACAACGGCAACGGCCCAAGAGTCCTGATTGCGTGCCACAAGAGGGACCACCCCAAAGCCAAGAACGCCAGACGAATCAAGCTTCAGCTTCGCAGCGAACTCATCCGGTTGAGCAAACTGGAGGGCGGAAACGACGAGAGCGAAAGCGACGATTGGGAAGAAATCTTGAACGGCGTTCCTCTCTGCTCCTCCTCCGTTGCCGACTGCGAGGCGGTGAGGGAGTTTTGCGAGACCGGAACGGCGCCGACGGATTCGAAGAAGCGATGAACACAACACGAGAGCAACCATTGGAACCGAGTTTCCCCCGCTCGGAACCGAATTCCGAGAACGGTGAGGGAATCGATACTATCGAGGCATTGAGTCCGCGGACCGCACACGTACAATGCGCACAGGGAAACTATTCTATTGCAGCGTGCTGCAATGATGGATTGGCACTTCAATACCGCAAGGAGCAGAACAAAACCAGTACACGTACTTGGAGCGTACACGATGCATTCTAAATCACTTGGATACGTATTTCCGTATTTCCGAAAACCAAAATACCGTAGTATTGGTATCATTATATTTTTTATTATTATTGTTTTCACCTACACGTAGTTACAGTCAGAATCCCGGCCCGAGCGCCGGGGAATTTCGGTCGAGATCCAAGACCTCGATCGATCGCGGTACGGAGATGGGACGCAAACAAAGCCCGGTTTCTTACACTCAAACCGAGACGAACGCCAGCGCCAGCGACGCCGCAATCACGAACAAGTTCGCGCTCTTGGTCGCGGAGGACTCCTCGGTCGATTCCGTCGGTTCCCCGGGTCCGTCTCCCTCGGGAGGGGGAAGCGGCGGACCGGGAGGCCCTTCGTCACCACCGGGGCCCGGCGGAAGGGGCGGCGGCGGCTTGGGGCCGTCGAGACCGATGCAGGGATCGTGGAGGACGCGGTAAAACCCGTCGCACGGACTGGCGATGGATTCGGTGATCCCGGCGTTCTGGAACTCGATTCCAGCAATGTCGTCAAAGTCTTTTCGAAAGTCCAGCTGGCACTGCATGCAGGCGCTCGGCAGGCACAGGGGTGGTTCTTCGTTCAACTGCGGTGCGGTGCGGTGCGTGCGCGCGGGAACAAAACAAAACGAACGGACAAATCGGTGTCGGTATCGGTATCAGTATCAGTGCGGGACGAGGACCCGAGCTGTTGCGATTGGCGCCGTGCCGGCACAACCATCTTTTTTTTTTAACAACCGGAAACAATGCGAAACGCGAAACACCGCTGCCGATCTTGCTTGCAAATTACTCACCTTCGTGGTGCCCGTTGCGTCCGGAAGGCAAACAGCGGCGCACTTCCTTCCGTTGGTGGCCACAAAGTAGGCCCACAACGCCGAACACGACTGAGTGAACCCCAGATCCGTGTAGCACGCGGCCAATTTCTCCATATCGCCGGAGAACGTGTACGAGATGGCGCACTTGATCGATTCCTTGTCGAGGCTTCCGTAGGTTTTCATGCGGGCGCCCAAATCCTGCGCGGAACTGCAAACACCGCATCCTGGCGCAACCGTGGAAGGAATGAATCCACCGAGAATCATCGATTTCGTGCGAGAACGCAACGCAACGCCATTCAACGCAACGAAGCAAGCGGTCGCGGAGTGAGATAATTGCTATTGGTTGCGTGCAGAGAGAGAAAGAGAAGAGAGAGAGAATATAGTATCATATAGTATCATGGTTCGACTCACCCCCTTTGTGCACAATGTGCGCATTGGATGCCATGGCATCGTTGTCGCTCGCAAAGTTTTGAATGGCGTACTTTCTCCCGTCGCAGGTGGTGGAAGACGACTCGTAGACGTACGCGCACACCGTGTCTTCGGTCTCCTCCGGACGGACGCACTGGGCGAGGCTGGATTCGGGGATGTCCTCGATGACACCCATGCTGTCCTTGAACGGATAGCAATCGCCGCCCGCGGCGTCCCGGAGGTTCAGAAAGGGCGGCGAATTGGTGAGCTCAAAAGTGGAGAAGATGGTGTCGGCTTCCGAAAAGCTGTCGGCGATCCCGACGGTATCGGTGGGGCACGCTTCGTCGCCGTTGATGCACCAGCAGTCTCCGCACCGGGGGGTCCCGAGAAACTCGGCTGCCGACGCCACGGACACGGACAGCGCGAGGACAGAAAGGAGAGCAACGCGAGCCATTGCGGTCGTTCACCTATTGATTTTGATAGCAGCTAAACAGTAAGTTATCGGTAAGTTAGGATGGAAGGGAATGGGACTTCTGGTTCGCAGCAGGACAGGCAGGATTGAGTATTTTGAGTATCGAGTTCCACGCAGTAATGTTTTAAAAGTTACTGTACCGGTAGAAGGACAAGTGACAAGAAAGATATCCAAAAGCAACGAAGACGGTGTCAAAACGAGTAAAATACCGGTACTAGACGTACAGGTATCCGTATGAACAGTAACGTAAGATTTACGAGTGCCTTCGCATCCTAGATACCACTCGCAAGTCATCCCAATGACTCGCGAACGAACCATGGAATGGAAATTCTCAACGAAAAAGTAGGATGACACTCAAAAATACCGTAAGATTATTCTACTAAAAATCAATTCTGTATTTTGATTGAATAATTACCGTACAAAAAACACTACGGATAACGCGCTAAATCTTATTGAGATGCCTTTTTTTTTTATTTTAAAACAGTAAGCAGAGAATAGAGAGAATACGGTGACTTGCTCGTAGGCTTCGGCACTGATAATGAATACAGACAAGATACTATCTTCCGTCTCATCCGACTGAATTTTACTCTTGATGACAGAAGGTATTTACCATACATCGCCGTCGTCCTCTTAGCTAAACCAAAAAATAATGAGAGATTATCTTTGGTATATCAGAACAATATCAGATATCTCTTTTAATATTTTGTGCGCGTTTAAAACCGTAACGGTCCTTTTCTCTGACACGCAATGGTAACTGCTTCAGATTAATTTTAAACCAATCAAATTCAACCATATTTTCCATGTTCTTCGTAGCAGAGGTGCTTAAGATAGAAACCAACTTCTTATGTATTACGAAAGAAACTTCTTATGAGTAAAAAAACAATAAAAAACAAACGACGAAAAGAAAAGAAACACATAAATTTCGATTCCAAGGTCGAAATGCCGAAACGCCGCAAGCAACGAAACGCCACAAGCAACGAAACGCCACAAGCAACGAAACACAGCAAGCAACGAAACGCAGCAACGAAACGCACGAAACGCCGCAACGAAACGCCGCAACGAAAGATACGAAACACACGAAAAAAGGTGGTCTAAATAAACATTAAAGTGTTTGAAGAATTTGGTTGTTGTTGGGGACTACCTGCTGCTGTTGTTGTCGTGGTCGTGGTCGTGGTCGTGGTCTTGTTGCCCGCGGATTCGTTGCCTGTGGACGGAATGATTTAGCCTTTTGGAGATGGATGTGGAGTGTTGAAAGGGTCTTCTTCTCCGCCGTCATGAATGCATCGCCTTCTTCCAGCACTGCCTCCAACGATTCTCCGCCTGAAACTCTGTCCTTCACAAACTGTATTACATGTTTGAGTCGTGAGAATTGCTTTTGCTCAGCAGCGTTATAATGCTTTCGCCATTTATTACGGCTTGTCTTCTCAAGCTCTTCAATCCCGCCAGGGGACGCATCATCTTTGAACTCGCCAAGCCCGAACCACTCATTCCACATTGACGAAACTGACGTATGCTTTCGAAACACCGTTTTACTTTTGTTCCGATTGACAACATCACGAACTGTTGTTGCTGCTTGTTGCGCTGTTGCTGCTTGTTGCGCTGTTGCTGCTACTGGTCTTGACGGTCGTTGATACCCAGACAGGAAATCGAGAAAGTGAGTGAGGTCGTCGTTCTTTGCATATTGCTGATCTCTGAATTCCGTGACAGTGCCCTGCAAGCATTGAACGTCCCGTTTAAAGTCCCTCGAAACATTTATGACGTCGGAATGAATGTTACGCAATTGAACACGAAATCCTGGAATGGCAACGTCCATACTTCTTTCGATGGAAGTGGCTTCGGCTTGCGGTGCTGTTTCGGCCTGGATCACCCTTGCAACGAGTGCCTCTTGATAATTCCGGAACAACTCATTGTTGAAAACAGGCAACGAAAAGAGGCGGTGTTTCCTACCCTTATGCAGCAAAATTGCGGCGTCCTGCAGTACGACGCACTGTAAATTAAGGAGAAGGTCGAAGAATGCTCTTGCTGTCGTTCGCTGCGGTTTCCCGTCGACTGTCTTGATTGCGGTCTCGAGGAATGGAAAGATTTGATCTCGGAGCTCTTGCGGTGGGTCTATGGTATTTCGTGCCAAGAAGTAACCACCTCTGTCTTGCGAGTGCCCAGCCAACGCCCGCATTGCTTTCAACGGGAGTTTTGCGGAATACCGATCCTCTCGTACGTCGACATTCCAATTTCCGAGCATCTTGATGTACTGTGGATCGACCTCTTTCATCTCCAAGTCGACCGCACCTGTGCCACGTCCAAAGTGGATGAAATGCTTAGACGCGATTTGCAACGCTGTGCATGCATTTTTCATCGCTTTTCCGTAGGCTTGATCGGTGATTGGTTTGGTGCACACCATATTATTACACTCGGTGAGTAATTTGACGTCGAACCAGGATTCGTTCACTCCAAAGTCGTATACGGCAAGCTCACCCGTCAAATGGAACCGTGCCATCAAATAGAAGCCCAACGCACCAATGGGACACATGGCAACATTTTTGTTCCTTATCACTCGCCCGAACAATGTTTTGTTACCGTTTGTTTTTCCTGTGGCGATTTTCATGATCAAGATTTGGCAGGGATGGACACCTTCGTCAAGTTTAAGGATGTTGCACAGATCAGACAGTTCGCACTTGAATAACGACTCGCCACGTAGCACACCTGCGTGCGTCATAAGGAAACAGTATCGATCTCGCAACGAAGCAATGCAATAATACTCTTTGTAAGAATTCTTCGCAAACAAGTAATCTTCGATTCGCTCGATGTTCTGAACGTTCATGTACGGTGACAGCATGTGATCTATCTTCTCCTCGTATCGTGCTTTCTGGATTTTTTTCTTTCGTCCTTGCACCACACGAAGCAACTGGTTGACTCTTTCGGATCGAATATGTGCCTTAAGAAGATTGTTGGCGTTTTCAGTTCGCTGTCGTTCTAACAGTTTGAAGATCCCACATAACGCCTGATTGACAACATCATATCCGACGGGGTCTATAGCGTCGTCGTTGTTTATAATCGACTCGGGGTTGCTGCTATTGTTGTATTTCAACATGACGGCATTGAAATCATTGACGTCAAAAATCTGTTGCACTCCAGCGTTCTTCTTCTTTCGGCCTCTTCTCCGTTGCCCCCGATATGCTTGGTAGAAAAGAAAGCCGAACACCTTTTCCTCTGTTACCGTCCGTGGATTTTCCAGAAAACCAAATACAACATCACAGTACTCTTTGAATTCTTCTTCGAATCGCTTGTAGGCAAGTTGTGTATTGATTGGAATACCTTCTTCGTCGTCAATCTGGACTTGTCTTGCTGCTGCGGCAAACAGACCAGTTGTGTAAGACATTTTGCTTGCTGGAGTTCTGCTGTTTTTTCAGTGATTTGGCGTTTTGGCGTTTGTTGTGGCGTTTCAGCGTTTTGGCGTTTTGATGTTGCAGCGTTTCAGCGTTTCGGCGTTTCGGTGTTTCGGTGTTCGGTCAGTGTTCTTTTCAGCGTTTCGGCGTTTCGACGTTTCGGCGTTTCGGCGTTTCGACAGTAGTACAACAACAGCCTCAATAAAGAGGACACTTTTGCTCCCAACAAAGGAATGATCCACAGAGAGCTCCAAATAATATTAAAGCAATCCCAAAAACTGATATTGGAAGCAAACAGAGGTGCTCTGGAGTTAGAAATATTTGAACCTCAAGTATGTGCTGCAAAATACTTCGTAAACAGCAGCAGCAGCGTCGAATCTCAATCTCAAATCGTCTCACACCTTGGTTTGTTTTTTGTGCTGTCAGGTGCTGATTTGTTTTTTGTATTGTCACGTGCTCGCGCATTCTTCCTTTTGTATCACTGCGCGCATTGTGTGTGTTTGCTCTGTTTGTCTCGTAGTAAAGCTACGCTGATAATGTAACAATAATTCAATTTATTGTTTCTACTGTTCTTAATAACAATATTATTAATACTACTATCATTAAGCGCGCGCGAAGATTATCTGATAATCTTCCCAGATTATCTGATACGGAGCGTTTTCTGGTAAATATAATGAGCAGAAAAATAATTGTGTGTTGTGCATGGAATGCTTGTTCTGCGATGCCAAGTCAAAATAAGCCGCCGAATGAATGAATCAATTCCTGTACAGTATGAGAGGTGAAGCTTTGATCGTGCACGGGTCGCAGTGCCTCACAAAGCGAGGAAGCAGCAATGGATGCAGAGCAAACAAGGATGCAATCGAAAACAAAGTGCAAGTAATGTTATTTTCTTGGACCCCACAGCATAAAAAGATTCCCTGATGTTTGCATCCCCTGTTTGTTGGTTCAGTTTCGAAGTTCCAATTGGTGAGACTCTGTGGTGCAGTACTAACCCGTTGCTCAGAAGCAATGTCGAAAGCAGCTTTGAGCAAATGGAGGTCGAGGTGACAGCTCATAGCATAGTACCGGCCGGATTAGTCCGGATGGGGCCAAACTTTCGTTCATCTGTTGGTCACAAAGTTCTCCGCTGTCTTCCACGAACAAGCCAACACATGGATGGTGTTCTGATTCCGCCCCGATCGAACCCGTTCAAAAGTGGACGCAGCATTCGGCTCCAAACTCCGCACGCGGCGCACTCATTCGCAAAACTTTTCCCGGGAGCGTGACATCGGTGCCAGCAATTTTTGTGTCCGCTCGTAGATCAAGACGGGGAAGTTTCGCCGTCGCAAGCATTGTTTTTTCTTCCGGTACTATTTATTGCGTCGAGATCGAATCGCCGCCGGCACCGAACCAAGCGAAAAGTGCCCCACGGCCTCGGCCTGCCGAACGGGCCAACGCATTCGTCCAGCGGTATCGAGAGTTCGTCCCCGTCACCCCCGCATGTCGCGTCTTCCGTGTCGTAAATGGTTCGAAGCAGCGCGCGCGTTGGAACCTCGATGGTATCGAGCACGTCCTTTCCGCTCCAGCTCGGATCGTTCGGAAACAAAGAGCTCGAACTGTAGCATTCATCGACGGGAGTTAGGTACGTTTTGCTGTTCTCTCCGGCGCATTTGTCCGAATAGAGCGTCATGTTCAGGAGCGACGATGGAGCTTCGAGATGCTGTCTTGCTGTTTTCGATTGAATGCTGCTCCGTTCATCGATGCTTCCCTCGATCGACAAGGACAGATGCAACACCAACAGAATGCCTGCAGCAACCAAAATCCAACAAGAGACGAAGGATATCATTGTTGTCATCATCACTTCCATTGTTTTTCTTTCGGCCTGACATCACGATCAAACATGGAAAATCGAAGATCGAACATCTTTGGCCAGATGATATACGGTTCGTATTAGGGTACTTCTTACTTTTAAAATATCATTCTATTGCAGAATAAGTATGTACCGTACGGTACCTAGAGAGTAAAGTAAGCTTACCTGGTAGACAAAGATCTTACTCTCTCAAGAACAAGACAGGGAGAGCAGAGCGCTAAACACAAGAAATGTTGTCGGCCTCGGAAATGCTCGGAACAACATCTCACAGAAGATTTCAGATCCATGTAAATTTTGTTTGAACGGCAGCTGACACTTAAAGTAACGGATGTCTTCCACATAATTAATATACGTAAATGTATATCTTACCTAATCATCGGAGCCAATACCGGTATGAATTGAAGTAGGATGATCGTGATGCGCTCTCATTAAAAATTAAAATGATGAACGATACATACGACTCGAATCATGCCACCTTCCAGGCTATTCAAACATCGATGCATACCGTACTCGGACCGTACAATTACGAGTAAGCTTACTTGTGCTCGAATTCAGAAGTGTTTCAATCCCTTCAACAAGATAATTTCGATGCGTGATGTTTCCTACGGGTAAGACCTTACTCGTGCGGTAACTTACCGGTATTCGTAATTGGTACGAAAAATCATCGAATTACAGCCGCATTGTTTGCGGATGAGGATGATTCACTCGGAACGGGATTTTTGTCAATGCACAGCTGATATTTTCATTCATTGCGTCCACTTATAAAGATGAAAGGCTCAAACGACTCTCCTCTTCCGAACGGGGACGGTTCCCAGAAAGAGCAAGACCACAGCAAACGTAGCAACAACACCAGTTTGTTGTCAGCCGAATCTGCTAGTCAAACTGCCATTTCCCATGCAACGAATAGAAACAATCAGAATCCGGGCGTCAGCAGTCACTCACGCAAGAGTTTGCCAGTCGGCGATCTGGCGACGATGGAAGGGGCGGGTGAATCTGTATCTGCTTTCACCGACACGAACACCCCAACTTCTCGCAGCTCATCACTCGACATTGGTGTCGGTCCGTACAGAGGCAAGGCATCCATCGGATCTACGGTTCCTCCATCCAGCATTATCCAACAACTCGACGATGACTCGGCTCCTCTGATCAATCTCGATTCTCTCCAGGTTTCGGAGCGAGGATCAGACGTGAGCGATCTGAATGGAATCTCTCACAGAGCAGACGACAACAAGACCTCCTGGTTGAACATTGATTCTTCGAGCACCAGTCAGGGATCTCAGGGATCCTACGCGCATCAGGTGCCCAATCTGTTGGGTTCGTACGGATCCAAATCCCACGGCAACGACATGGACATGGATTACAAAGAATTCGGGTTGCGCCAGCAACCCACAAAACAACATCCGACACGCCAATCCCCCGAGAAACGTATTTCGGCTCAGACAGAATCTTCGCACTTTCCCCAGATTGATACCCCACAAAACAGCAATCTGACCGATATTTTGGGGCCGAAAGGACTTCCATTGGACGACAGCCTCGGACCGAGCCTCGACCCGGGTGAAGAACCGGTGCAAAGTGATCTCGACGATATTTTGGGACCACAAACCTACGTCGAATCGAGCGATTTGGATGATACTCTGGGTCCATACGAGGGATCTACCGTAGGCCCATCGACCGCAGGGCCTTCCACGGCAGGACTGTCCACCATAGCATCGTCTAGGTTTCTAATTCCAGAGGGGAAAGCTGGCTACAACTCGGAGTATGCCCATTTCAGAGACATTGACAAAAAATCCAATCCACCAAAGACGAACGAAGGGAAGCTGGCTTCTCTCAAAGTCAATGACACCATAGTATATTGCTCTCCCGCCGAAGCACCGATAGGAGATCCTTCGAGCAGAACTTTCAAGCTCACGCCCTCGGCAACGAGACGAGCGATTGTAAATATTGGCGAGGCCTTGAATGGCAGAGACAAAGACGAAGCAGATAGCTACGCATGGTCCCCTCGAGAAACGTCGATACTGTCGGAAGCATACAGTGATGAAAAGCGAAAGTCGAATCACGGTCGTCCCGAAGCACCATCCGTGCCCGACATTGGGAATTCTTCGGAACACGCAAAGGCACAGGGACTCGAACCCCCTCGAAATTCGTTGTCGGCAGATTTTGTGGAATCGGCATCGACGTGGGAATCAAAAGGAACGGGTATCAGCCAGGCCACGAAAAGCTCCGCGGGTAGCGCGTCAAACGCGGAAACCGCAACCCAACTGGGCGACGGGTCGTCGACTTTTGCCAATGATACCTTCAGCCCGAACAACGAATCATCGTTGTGGGGATCAAGTCGAGACGGAACATTCAGTCCGAACTCCTGCGTTTCCGAAAGTGATGGCGACTTCTCCTATTCTACCAGTCGGAGGGCCATCAGCGAATTTACTCCCACGGGACACACGGCCGGCACTCAGTTTACATTCGGAACGAGAGCGACTTCGGCCAGTGCGATGGCGTCCATCGACGAATCGATAGATGAAGATGCCTCGGAGGGTGGTCGCATGTGGCAGGCAGCGCAGATACAGGCAAAAAACAGCAAAGGCAGACCACTCAGTCCCCGCGCGAAAAAGTTTGCCGATAGCATTATGGCGAGAACGAGGAGTCGCGCTGATACCGACGCATTGGTGGACAATCCGTCGAGAAGTGAATCGGTCGAGAAGTCGACGAGAAGCATGATCAATGTCAACGACCAAGAAGAGGGAGGGATCGTACAGAGCACAGCAATCGCTCGAAAGCGGGAACGAGTTATACAGCTCCTGACGGTTGGACTGCTCTCGTTTTTAATCGCTTTCTTGGGTGGATTCTTTGTCATGTCGTCCTGTCATTTTGTCTCGGTAGCAGTGGAAGTGGGAGAAACCGCAACGGAATTCGATTTGCATTTTGGTTTATGGAAATACAGCCCAGCCGACAGTGCGTTTCAGGGCTACACCTACTGCAGCCATTACGACGATGGTTTCTTCAGTGGAACTCCCTGGTTCGGACGCGTTTCAAGCTTGATCGCCCTCGCTTGCGGGGGATTTTCCCTCTTCGTTTTATGGCTCTATCTCGTGCTTGGTCGCTGCGCCCAGAATGTTTGGAACATGGCGATATTTTCCGCGGCCATGTCCGGAGGGCTCCAGCTGTGCACCCTATCGGTTCTTACCGGTCCGATTTGCAGGGAAGGAGGTTGCGTGATTGGCCCGGCCGGAATAATTTCGATCATCGCGGGGTGTTGTTACTTTGTCCTGGCCTATGAGATGCACTACAATGCCCCTCTTGTCAACGTGAGAGATGATTTTGACCAAGCATCGTCTCGGTTGGACTACCTGGAAATGTCGAACTTTGAGTACGGAGCCAAGGCATATGTTCACAGGATAGCATTCGGAAACAACGATCCGTACCCTACGGTGAACCAACACGGAGATGAACATCAACGGCAGCACAACGATGACCCCAAAGACGACAACGAGATGGGGCCCTACGTACCACCGCCTGCCATCGTATAGCAGCTCGAAATGTATAGCGCAGAATTTGAAATTTTTGGGAGATATAGAAACTCCACGTCTACGAGCGCTATCACTAGTGCGTAGCCACCCTGTTCAAAGCCACTACAGTAATGACGTCTTTTCTAAAGTTTACGCACTTAACCGAATATCTCCGAAAATACCTTTGTACATGAGTGAATGTTTTGATTCAATGGGGCAACTGTGCTCAGAATTAGTAGGTTGATTGAGAGTGATCGAGATTTCTGGTTTGTTCTTTCAGATCTCTCGTGTTGGACGCATCGGTTGCTGTTCGGTGAAGATTATCACACATTGATCAAGCGCTTTGATGTGGCCCGATGACAACGAAATGTTGAATCTTTCAAAAGTGCCTTGCCAATTTTGTGGTATTGATCAACGAATGAACGACAAATCTAGTTGCTGTACTTGGACCATTTGCTCCTCTCGATTCCGAGCGCTAATCTCGGATCGGACGGAGTTGCTGCGTTCTGCTCTCTCTCTCTCTCTCTCTTTATACCGACTCGGCGGCTGTCGGTATCGGCGCCGCGGATAGTCCTCGGTCTTGGTTTGCAACCTTCCTGTTGTAATAGAACCGTTCCGCTTCCTCTTGTTTCCGCTCCCAGCGCAACTGCCTGTTTCGCTGCCATCGGTTCATGCCACAGAATCCGACACCGAACGAGAGGATGCAGGTAGCCGCCAACGTCTTTGGGAAGTGGTCCCTCGAAAAGGCCGCGCCGAGAAGCGCCCGGTTCGCGGACCGGTCCCGCTTCGCCGAGTGAAAGGCCGACAGCAAGCGGACGAACCTCGGAAGGGCGCTCCTGGCGGATGCCGCGCCACGAGTCGACGACATGCCGTCCGAATGGGCTGTTCACCGCTCTTCCCGCACGTTCCCACGAATCGTAGTTCTTTTGTCGTCCCGGAATTCGTTTGCTCGATGTACGGGCACGGAGGAAACGCCGAGAAACAACAATAGCGGCTGGGTAGGAAATGGAAGGTTTCTTCCCACCGATGTTGACGAAGTGCGATTCAAAATGCAATGCAATCCGATGCGACGTGATGCGACGTGATGCGATGTGATGTGATGTGATGCGATAACGCGATGCGTGGTCCGTTCGAAAAGAACATCGATGTTGTATCGTATCGGCAGACTGCGATCACCCCATGACAGGATACCATCCTACGTTGCTCATGATGACCTCGTTGGTGGTTTCGCCTTTCGTTTCGTGACGATTTCAAACTCGTGATTGGTTTGCAACCTACCGCTCGGCATTTTCGTCTCGTCCGGCGCAGAATTCAGGGGAAGCAAGAGAACCAATTCTACCAATTACATACTTCTTCGGAAGGAAACGCATTCGTATTCCCATCGGGACCGGTAGATACTTAATCACTTGAGCCGAAATTCGTTTAAGCCTTCCTCGTACGTTCCGTCCATTCCTTCTACGTCGCCCCCCTCCGTCACCCAATGAGAATCGGCGAGTCAAACGCACGCGCACTGTTTGTTGGGGTGACATACTGCTCGTGACGTTTTCTTAGTTTCCCGTTCGACCCGCGCCTGCCCGTTTCGAGTTGCGGGAAACAATTCTTTCCACGTGAAAATGCGCCCATCGCGAGAGCGGTTTTGCCAGAATTCACGACGAAGAAAGTGAATGGCGTTGCGTTGCGTTGCGTTGCGTTGCATCGGCAGACATCTGCGGAGAACGCTTCCTCCACGAGCCGCACCGGACAAAAAACCGCAAGCATCGTAGGTCCTCTCACTTTCCACAATCGACGAACAGTTACCGTGTCATCAACACAACACTGGAAATTACCATCCGATTTTCACGAAACCAACCAACAATGAATGCTCTTTTCGCCGCCCGAAGAACCATCAGTGCCATCCCACGGTGAGTCGAAGCATAACTTATTCCATTCCGATGGTTGGGTCATTGCACATTCGAAAATTGGTTGTCTGTTTCAAGCTCCGCAATCGAAAGAATCGCGCATTTCCTTGTCGACTGACACCGTGTTCTTCTTTTTCGACCCGAACGTTTTCTCGATGCGGCTTTCTTTCTCCCGACGTCCTTGCTGTAAATAAATTTCACTCAGTGTCGCTACCGGTCGCCGAACGATCTCCAGCCGCAAGGTGATTGACGACATCAAGAACAAGCCCATCTGGTTGGAAGATCCGTCGACCTACCCCGTGATTGTCTGCACCGTTATTGCCTGCATCGGAGGAACCGGATATTTCACCTACATCCAAACCTGCAAAAACTACATCCGCTGGTCGCCCAGCAAGCGATGCTCCGAGATTCGCTGGTGGGGCGACGACAAGGCCAACCTTCGCATTTCCAAATAAATAAATAATGCGCAGTGTAGTAAACAATTGTACTAATTTTTTGGAAGTTGAGAAGGAAGAACGAACGACGATTGCGCAAGGAACAAGAATTGCTTGGAATCTTGTCCTTGTGATGGTAAACTCAGAGATAATGAAAAGACCATCATGGGGATGATGGGACAGCAATTTTCAAACGACAAAGGATCGAGGCAGGTCGGTGAACGACGACGATGCGATGCCACGCGGATTTGGCGACTGTCAAACCATCGTGGCGGAAGGAAAAGAAGGCGAGAACGGAATCGAGATTTGTTTCTGGTAGCAGTAAATTGACGGGGGATGTAGTATGCGGATGTAATTTCTGGCCATATCTACAATGACTACTAGAAATTGATTTCTTTCGTGCCTTCCCACGTACTATCGTTCCATTTAATTCAGACTGCGTTGTCTTTGTTGAAGCATTAGTCACTATTCTATTTCATTCGCTGACAAAGACCTAGGCACTCTTCTTCGGTTCTTTCTAGAAGGAAGAATCTGTGTCGCAAACGCAAATACGAAGCAGTGAATCGCAGTTTGTGTTGCAGTTTGTGGTGAAAAAAGAGTATCTAACGATTGCTTCCGCAGCGGAGAGCGCAGACCCTAGAGAGAGACGGATTGGACCTAACTTCCTTGGGACAGCGACGGCGACAGCGACAGCGACCGGCCAAACAACGGCACCCTTGCGCACCGTCCTCATTCCTCCTTTGCCTTGCCGGTCTTCCGGTCAATCGCCGGCCACCACAGCGGCAGATAGGGAAGAAAGCGCAGCGGACTGGCGCCGCTCGCCTCCCCGATCGATACCTTGTTGGTGTGTTTCCACGCGGGGCCGTCGTCGGCATCGCCCGCGGGTTTGTTCCGGTCCTTTTGCTTCCGCGGTGGCTCCAACAAACCCACCCGATCCAATCGCATCTGCGCCAAGAGAACATTGGTTCCTTCCTCCGGAAGGGCGACGATTTGCCCTATCGCCTTTCCGTCCTTCGTGTCGTATATCTTGTCGCCTACCTTGTAGGACTGGAGTTCCTCGAACAGAGCCTCGGTTTGAACCCGCAATTCCTCGCTCGCCTTGCTGCCATCGTTTCCCGCAGAGTTGCTGTTGTTGTTGCTGTTGCTGTTGTTGTTTTCTTTGTCCTCGTCTTGTTCGGGGGGCGCGTCTGCGGGCGATCCGGACATGCTAGCAATCATTGATCCGGCAATGGATGGCGACAATCGAGGCAACGGTGGGAGTTCATTGACATCCGACGACAAAAATGTTTCGCCGCTGCCTCCGGTTTTCCCGCTTGGTTCGAAATCCTCTGCGTCGGAGGATTGCTGCTCTCCTTGCTGCTCCTGCTCAAACCGATATTGTTGCTTTTGCACCTGGGATGCTATCAACCACGGTCTCGGACACTGCATGTTCACGTTCGTCATCATCAGCGGCATGATTCGTTTTCGAACCGCCCCCGTGAATTGAACCCGGGCCGTCAGCTCCTGACCCAGGTAGCATCCCTTTTGGAAACTGACGGCGTTCAGGAATTCCTGGTTCGTTTCCGCGGCGACCTTCCCCGTCAGCTCCGATCCCTCCGCGACTCCCGCCAGTTTTCGGATCAGGTCGTAGGTCCCGGGAGCCTCCGGAAACTGCCGGCTCATCATCCCGGCGAATTCTTTTCCGCGGGGCGGATCGAGGGAGATCACCCGCGTGCCGAGGGAGGGGTGCCTCGGATCGACGCCCGCCAGAAAGCCGTCGGGAGTGTTCCGCGCGTTCAGAGTCCCGAAGATCACGTGCGAGGCCATGCCGCTCCCGGAGGATTCGTCCCGGACCTTTACCTTGGTGCGTCGCAAAATAAATTGCTTCATGTGCGCCAGCAGGGGATCGGCCGTGTCGGCGGGGACGTCGATGTAATACCGGTTCTCGTCGACTTTCCAGAGGAGGGAATCGGTGATGATTCGTCCCTTGTTGTCGAGAAAACACGTGGCCCTCAGGTGGTCGCCGAAATCCACGCCGAGGGGTTCCCCGGGGGAGCCGTCTTCGTTCTCCGCGCCCGGTGCACGGATTCCGTCGTTGCCCGCATCTTCGTTCTCTTCCCGGGGGGGAGTTGGCGGCGAGAGCAAGTCGCTTGTCACCAGGCCCTGCAGGTACGCAGTGGCTCCCTTTCCCTGAACGGATAAAATGCGACGGGAATCGGGAGAAAAACTCTCGTGCCCTCGTTTCCACAATCTTCCGAAATTTCCCGCCAGAGTTGTTACGACTCTTCCCGAACTCATCGTTGCGTGGGGTAAGTTACCGGTAACCTTACTCGTTCGTAACAATTCGTAAATTTCCGGGAGATTTGATTGATTCCGTGATGCTCGTCTTTCAATCTTGTCAACACAGAAGAGTGGGGCCTCTAGCAATACTTAGTTCCGGCCCAGTTCGCTGTGTATCTTTAAATAATTAAAATATGTTGCCTTACTCTGATGAATAGCAAAAAATAATAATAATAATCGAAGCCATCAGCCATCATCCATTGCGAGGTTCCAAGCACTTGTACGAGTGTTACGTACAGTTTTACGAATGATAGAGACGTGAATGGTAAGATAAGTAAGAATGAATCTTATGTGACGCAGAGCGTCGTTCAGCGCTGATCAAACTCACGTTTTCTTTCTTACCGGTAACTTACTCATTCCTCCACAGCTTTGACTGCAACGACTAAG
Source organism: Pseudo-nitzschia pungens (assembly GCA_037355855.1). Classification (NCBI taxonomy): domain Eukaryota; phylum Bacillariophyta; class Bacillariophyceae; order Bacillariales; family Bacillariaceae; genus Pseudo-nitzschia; species Pseudo-nitzschia pungens. The sequence goes on along the minus strand of CM074760.1, from coordinate 1,332,985 downwards.
GTACAAGTTACGAAAGGATCTTCCTTTTGACATGCACTAAGGTTTACTTTTACAAGTAGTAAATCTACGTAACCTTACCTTCAAAATGGATCTCGCTCGAACCCAACGTAATCAATACCCACCGAAGAATGTTCGTCCCATCCATCCTGAATCCATGTAAGAAGATGATCATAATATTATTATGCATCGAGAATGAATCGTTGAGGAACTCTGTTCAACGATTGACAAACGAATGATACTGCGATGGACCATATGCATAATCACCTCTATTGTATTCAACAACAGCGACAAGGACAGCAAGATGAAACTTCTGCATCGGATCCAAGCCCTCGATGCATCTCGGCGGTTGGAGGTCGTCAACAAATACATGCCCGCATTACTGGTCGAAAGCGAACGTGAGCGACGAGAAAACGGCGATGGTCGGGACAATAGCGATGGAATCGTCATCGGTCACATACATTCCGATCTCGTTCGTGCGATACGAGACAAACTCAATGATGAGGGAAACGAACATTCTTCCGACCACCCGTTTCTGTTTCCACCGATGCTGGAAAAAAATGGGAAAACCGCAGCGACGGAAGTAGGTGCTTATTTTGGGTTCCGGGTGGGTTGCCCGAAGCGAGAGTCAGCAACCGAAAGAACGAACGAGAGAAACGCGGTGTTCGATCGATTCACGGATATGTTGCTGGAGTGCAACATGATTTCGAAAAAACATTCCGACATGTACCCCGTCACCGACCTGGGCGATGCGAATGGAAAAGAAATTCTTGCCACGATCAACCGCAATGCCGCACCCTTTCTTGGCATCGCCTCGATCGGCGTTCATTTGCTGTGCTACGTCCGTGACGATGATGATGATGGCGACGCGATCGGCGGCGGCAACCAAAAAAAGAACAACAACAACAACAACAACAACGTGTCCTTGTGGCTCGGGCAACGCGCGGCCAACAAGTCCCACAACGCTTTGCGCTGGGATCCCACCGTGGCCGGGGGCCAACCGGCTTCGATGGGACTGTTCGATAACCTCGTCAAGGAAGCCGGGGAGGAAGCGGGGATCGATCCCCTCGTCGTGGCCCGAGATGCGGTCGCGACGGGCTGCCTCTCGCAGATGACGTGCGGGGAAAACGGGACCCGCATGAAACAGAGCTTGTATTACACGTGGGACATGCGGGTGGACCGCGGCTTCGCGCCGCGCCCCGCGGACGGCGAGGTCGCCGGATTCCGGCTCTTTTCGGCGGAGGAACTGGAGCGCGAGGTTCGCCGCGGCGATCGGTTGCGTCCCGCGATGATACTGGTGGTGACGGACTTTTTGATTCGCCACGGCGTCATAACGCCCGACAACGAACCGGACTACGCCGAAATCATTGCGGCGATGCACCGAGAGCGCCTGGTTCTGCAATGCGGCGCGGTACCCGGGCGCGAATCCAAGCGAGAGACGTGAGTACTATGCGGTTCTTGCACCATGATGAATGGTTTCTCTGTCCCCATGGATCTTGCAATCGAGACTGCCCGGAGCGCGTTAGTTTTGTGTTGAGAGAAAGACCGTCGGGCAGGGATGGAGACACGAGATCGTAGATCGAAAGGATCTCATTATCAATTAGTCGCGACAACTTTTTCGGAAAAACAATTTCCCTGAAGGATCTCGCTCGACATCGTTCACCTTGGTGTGTTCCGTACTAGCAAGGGTTCCCATTGCAAACGCATCTATTTTCGTGAGATAGTTTGTGCTACTACGTGGCGTAGAGAGCTGTTGTGCGCGTGAATCGCTGCTGAATGTTTTTGGTTGGGTCTTTTTTTAAATCTGGAGAAATGAGACCCTAGACAAGCACTTTACTTATATTGTTTCTCTTTCGCAAGTTGAAAAAGTCTTCGTATTCTGTTGGAATACAATTGGGGCAAGATATAGTTCCCGCTGACTGATTGATGTGGCCTTCAAGTGGAAACTCAACAGCATCAAATTCAACAACAACGAACTCAATTTCGGTCAGCTGGCTCTTAGATTTGAACCTATTTGACTCTTTGAAGTAAAAGGTATTGCTGTGGGTAACTATGTTTGGTTTTGCCGTGCACACAACGATACAGACATGCATAGTAACAACAATGCTGTCACCAATAGAAAAGATTCATTTGCACAAATTGATTCCTCTCTTCCGCACATTCGAACATTCATAACAAGTTTTGTTTGACCATCTTCTCTTGGTCTATCTTTTGTGCACAGATGTCAGTATCATGCAGCAGGTTAGTGGTTAGTATTTCGAATAGCCAGTACTAAAATACCGGTACCTCATGTCGAATGCGTGTGAGTATGACTCGTGAAAATTTAGGAGTAATGCGAATTAAATGAGTGGGTATGTACAAGTTCAAGTACGTACGTATGCGTGCTCTAAAAGTACAGTCGAGATTCTGCGTATTTTTTGATGTTCCCGCGTTTGTGGAACACATACCATAGTGAATAGTATTACGTGTACGATCTTTTAGCCCGTGATATTTGTCGCATGAAAGCAGCTGTCTCTGTTTCCCCAAAAGCTACACCACAACTTGACGTCCTGTCATACGTGACATCAGCATCGGAAGGTATCCAAAAAGTTTCGAATTTTTCTACCGTATTTTTGGTGTCACTACAAACGACGGAAGATGCCTAACCTTTTCTCGATTCTGTTTCCAACAAACAGATACCGGTACGCGAAATGTACTACAACTCTGTAATGCTTCCGTTTAGCCCATCATTCAACGGTACGAACTTAGCTAGAAGTCATCGCATTGGATAGAGGCAACAAACATCGCCATCATCAATCCGCAGCCAATATCGGTACTTGAAGATCAACAGGATTCCGTTTCAAGCAACGGCAAGGGGGAGGAGCTTGCACATGATGAAATTGATAAGAAAGTGCCTCCTCGGAATGCTTCAAGTGCAATTATCAATCCTCTTGTTGTTTATAAGGGAAGATTTAGATGTATCTAGCTTTTCCATTTCTACTATCCGAAATACTCAACAGCACAGACAGTCGATACCAATTTCTCCGCGACAGACTCAATGGAAACAACGTCAATGGTCTCCAACACACAAATTCAACTCGATGCCATCCTATAATAAAGCACGAGCATCGCAATCAGCATTGTATGAAACCAACGAAGATGCTCAGAGCAACGAGATTTCAGAAGAAGCAAAACGATTCAACATTGAAACATTCATGAAGGAGGCTGATTCTGTGCTCGCGAAGCAATCATTGTCCATCGAGACCAAATGTACCAACACGGAATATCATGCAGAGGAGAACGAATCTCCAATGAACCGTAGAATCTTCATGGCAGTCTTCCTTGGTTGGGACTTCCGCTGTGATAGCTTCAAATCTTGGTGCCGACAACGTTGCAAATGCAATGCAGCTACCATTCATGGACCAATTCGACTTGTCGTCTCCATCCTCTGATGATGGCAAGAATGATGGATATTTTGGGAAATTGACGTGGGAGTCGACACCAGTTAATAAACGCACCGGAGTAACGGTGTTCGATGCCGAAAAGGCTGGGTACAATCTTCAATTTGTTACGTACTTGTCGCGATTTCTTCTCGTCTTTGATCGCGATTGTCAGAGATGGTGGTACAACAAGGCATCCGAGATTCCGATTTTGTCCACAGCGGGACAAGTCGAGGCCATCCGATTACAGCAATTTGCAGCATTTGCTGCATCGGTCGAAGTAGGACTTCAGGATTACGAAGGAGGGATGAAGAAAGAGGGTGTACGTGGAATTAACTCGCCAGCCTCATCTCCATCTGATGGGCCTGAACGATTGATGGCGTCTCTACTTGCACGATATTGTCCAACTATAGAACAGATTCAAGAGAAGCGAAAACGGAAAGGGTTGCCACGTTTGACGGAACAAGAAGAAGCCAAGGACCGTCGGGAAATCAAAGAGGCCAAGAGACAAATTGCACTCCTATTTGGACTTTTGGAGTCGTCGCAACCTGTAGAAGCACTGATTAGACTTCTTTCATCTATCGACAATGGATCAGTTGCTTCGGTGACAATTGAAGATGGTGGTGCTGGATATGCCCCTGGTTATGGTCCTCCACGAGTTGAATTTCCACGCCCAAAGGCGGGAGATGGCTATCAGACTGCAACAGGACGTGCAATTCTCCAGCCTAATGGGCAAATTTTAAGGATTGACCTGGAAAATCGTGGCTTTGGCTACAATAGTCCGCCGAAGGTCCTCATATCGGCACCGGGAGAGGATCGTGGTATCACTATTCCAGGTACTGTTGCAGCTACCGCCAAGGCCTATGTCTTCAAAAGAGGTCCAAACAAGGGACGACTGGAGAAAATCCTTGTGGATAATCCAGGAGTTGGATACATGGAAGGAGAAAAGATTCGCGTTGTCATCCACGCGCCAGAACTTGATCCAAAGTTGGGTGGTGTAAAGGCGACCGCGACTGCTATATTGGAATATTCCGTAACAGGAATCGAAATCACATCTCCTGGGAACGGTTATGTTGTCGAAAAACAGATTCCTATCTTTGTCGAACCGCCGCCTTTGACGGCACGGGTGAATATGAACGATCCACTCATGGCAAGACTCATCGATCCTAGCAAACCCATTCCAGCAACAACAACTGCCACCCCCAAACAGAAAGAAAAAATAGCACTGAATACCAATCCCAGTGATCCAGATTCATTTGTCTACCGAGCCAAGCAACAGGCATTCAATAATGGAATTGGCGGTGGAGGTGGTTGTATCGGGCGCGCGTGTTATGGTAAGTGACTTAACTTGGGCACTGTTTTTGATTCGTTGCCGATTATGAGTACTTCTTATTTATGATTTGTTGTTCCTCTCTGCAGATAACCCTGTTGTAGCATTCGCAACCGCGAAAGCCGAAACTAGCAGTTTTACCACATTCCGCAATGAAAATGATGCCAGGAAAATTGTCGAAGACGAGCAAGCGTTGATCAATGACCATGCCATTAGTGCTATTAGCACAGGGCAAGACAGTCAGCTTCCCGCATTCTGGAATGGGGGTCCTTCCTCCTCGTCTGGCCAGTTGTTAACGCTACTTCCACCTGGTCTTGGTCTCGAGTTTGACACCGAACTGAAGCGATTTTTCTTGACGGCATCTGCGGATTATTTTGATATTAATGACGAATTACCCTTTTTTGGTGGATCGACGACACCATTGGATCCTGAATTTGGACCCAGAGGGCGGTCCCCTATCGACCGAGAAGTACAGTTGGATTTTTCGAGTTATCTCCGTTTCTGTGTTTCGGGGGCAATTTGTGCATCGGGTGTTCACCTGATGGTAACACCATTGGACGTGATCAAGACCAAAATCCAAACCGATCCCGAAAATTATCCTGGACCGGTAGCTTCCTTCCGGAAAATTGTCGCCGAGAGAGGACCAACGGGCTTTTTCAATGGATGGATACCAACATTTGTTGGATTTTTCTTTTGGGGTGGATTTTCATATTCACTGACCGAACTCATCAGGCGTTACCTGATAATTTCTTCCGGTCCACAAGCTGCAAACTTGGAGATTCAAATCGTTTTGGTGTCGGCGTCCGTGGCTTCTTTTTTTGGAACAGTTTGTTCTGGTTCCATTTGAATCGGTACGGATTCGGTCGGTGGCCCAACCGGATTTTGGCAAAAATATTTTCGATGTGACGGGAAGAATGGTCACGGAGGAGGGAGTCTGGTCATTGTTCAGTGCGGCTCCTCCCCTCTTGCTGAAGGAAGTTCCGTTCGCCATGGCAAAATTTTCTATTTTTACCGCTGTCACACAGTATCTCTACCTGCAATTTCCAGCCGCACAGGAAGATATCCAATTGTCTCTTCTCGTTAGCTTGGTGGGGGGTATTTTTGGAGGAGCAATGGCCGCCGTGATCAGCAATCCCGCCGATGCTACCATCAGCGAGATGAAAAAATCGGTCTCGGATATGAGTCCCTTGGACGCTGCAAGAAGCGTCATCGAGCGCGGGGGGTATCCCAATCTAATGAGAGGCTTGCCCATCCGGATGTGTTTCTATCCTCTCGTAGTCAGCTGTCAATTTTTGATCTACGATGCCATTCGAATCTACCTCGGTGTCGGTGCTGATGATTTGAAGGTGTATCTCGACGTTTTGGGGGGTGCCTTGCAGGGGGAAGTAGGGCCCGCTTAATATTCGGTTCAACACCAGAATTCGAATTGGCTGGCACTGGCAATGGGACGAGCCGACACACACCGCAACGTCGCATCATCAATCTGTCGAGCAACTGTTTTTTTTGCATCGATCGATATGAATTTGGATGCAATTGTCATTCTGAGACTTCGTGGTTTCGACTTCAGTTGTCAGTAAACTTAGTCAAAATGGGAACCAACACAATAATCTACGACTGACGCTGAAGTTCTCCGACACTAATCGGTCATTGCAAAACTGCAGGACTACTATTTTAAGGCCAAACTAGGAATGGGTACGAAACCGCGGGATCGGATTGACTTGATGCGTCCATCGCCAGGGGTGGATTCAAAACCGTATTGTAAAATTATTTTCAGTCTATTTTGAAAAAAGCTAAGTGATTTTAATTTGTTATGATTCTTGTGCTCCATCCCCAGATGCAGCACTCTCCGGCTTCATCAGAGGGATGCTGGGCACACTGTGTATGTGTACCTATTTCGTTTGCATCAAGCTTTTCTTTGAGATGGCAGCATCCCGACTTGGAAATTCGTCAATCTGGTTGCTTTTCTGGACTGCAACGCCAACGAACAAAAGCATTGCGAATTGGTAAAAAAGGTTGCGACAATCATTTGCCCGTGATTGTCTCTAGAGTCCTTGTAATTCTGGGTGAGATTCCTGTGGATTGTTGAACGGGTCTTTCGTCGGGATATCCGTCCTACTTGGAGTCCGTGCTCATTCCATCACAAAAACCATTTTGGAACTGGTTCAGAGGGAACGGCAAATCAATGGCATCACACCGGCTTATTTCGCTCTCAGTGACGCTCCAATGTCGGGATTCGTGTTCCATTCACGAAAGGGATTGTTCCGGAGGACATCCAGGTCGTGCGGTTGCAATTCGGGAAGATATCCGGATTCGAAGCGCGCAAAATCGGACAGGGTCGTCTTCCAGAGCATCCGCCCACGAAGGGTGTGGCCCTTGGCCTCGGTGACAGAGACCACGGCGTAATCGCCCGCTGCCACATCCGTGGTGGTCGCGTCCCCGGCAAGGTTGTTCGAGGGAGCACTGGTGTCGGGTTGCCGCTGTCGCCGGAGCAGCTCCAGCGCGTGGTCTTCCTTCCACGCGGTGGCGTTCATCGCGTCGCTTTCTGTGCTCGTTTCGACGTCGAACAAGATGCGCTTGTTTTGATCCGTCCGGCCGTGCCAGGTGGCTCTCCCCTCCGGAGCGTCGGGCCGTTGTTTCTTGGTGGGTCCCTCCACCAAAACCAAGCGCAACCGACCGACCTCGACGCGTTCGTTCTTGGCGTGGACCTTCTCTCGAAAGACGTCGATGAGTTCTTGCAAGCGCCGTTGTTTCACGTCGGCAGCGACGTTGTCTTCCATGGCTCGGCTGGCATGGGTCTTGTCGCGCATGGAATAAGCAAACAGAAAGGCCTGCTCGTATTCTACGCGTTCCAGGAGCGATAGGGTATCGGCGTGTTCCATCTCGGTTTCGTCGCAGAATCCGGCAATGAAATCGGAGGAAATGGCCACGTCCGGGATGACGGTCCGGACGGTATCGATCAGTTCCGTGTACGCCTCCCGGGTGTATCCCCGTTTCATGCGTTTGAGCATTTCCGTGCTGCCGCTCTGGGCCGGCATGTGCAACTGCGAGCACACGTTGGGCCGCTCGGCCATCAGCTGCAGGAGTTCCAACGGATAATCCTTCGGATGGGGACTGGTGTATCGAATGCGCAGCTCGGGGGAGATGTCGGCGACGGCTTCCACCAAGTCCACGAACCGATACCCCCCGACGTTGGGTCGCCGGATCCTCGACCGAAATCCCTCGTTCGAGAGAGACAAGATGTTGAGTTCGGGGCGCTCCTGCAATGCCAGGGGTGATCGATCGTGGTAGGAGTTAACGTTCTGTCCCAGAAGGACGACCTCCTTCAGATTTTGCGTTTCGACCATGTAAGAAACCTCGTCGACAATACTCCGGAAGGGTCTGGATCGTTCCTTGCCGCCACGGGTAAAGGGGACGATGCAAAAGGAACAGCGGTTCGAGCATCCTCGCTGGATGCTTACGAATGCCGAAAACGGATTGGATGCCTCCCCTCCCCGAACCGGCATGATGTCCTCATAGGTTTCGGTCGTGCTGAGATCCACGTTGATCGCCTTGGGTCGTCGCCGGCGTGGCTTTGGATTCACCTTCGTGCCACGAACGGGAAACTCTTCCGTTGCGCTTTGCTGCTGCCGATCCAGGTGTTCGAATCCGGATTCGAATCCGAGCGGAATCTCGGTTGCGAGATTCTGTTCCGGTGGTTGCGGTTCGTCGATGCCATCACCGCTATTGCGGGTCCGCTTCGTGTTGGACTCCGGCGCCTCGATCTCGGCGCCACTGCTATCGCCTCCGCCTCCGCCGCCGTTGAGTTGTTGCAAGAGCCGCGGCAAATCGCGATAGGCGTCCGGTCCCACCACCAGATCGGCAACGTTTTCTTCCAGGAGCTTGGTTTGCAGGCGCTCCGCCATGCACCCGAGGACCCCCACGATTTGTTGCGAGCCCTTGTTCTTTCGCAGGTGGCGGAGGCGCTGCCAGACCTTCTCCTCGGCCTTTTCTCGAATGGCACACGTGTTGGTCAGGATGATGTCGGCGCTCGATTCGGGTGTCCAGACCCGCGATTGTTGTTGTTGTTGTTGCTGTCGTCGTCGCTTCGTTTTGTGGCGGCTCTTCGGGTTGGTGGCGGCGTGTCTGTTTCCGGCCGTGTTTTCCTCGGTAGCCTCTGCGTATCCGTGTTCGAGGAGCACCGCGCGCACAATGTCGGAATCGCTGACGTTCATTTGGCATCCATAGGTTTTGATGTGAAAGGTCCCCAGCGGTGATTCGGCGTTCGATCCCTTTCTCGCAACGGTTGTCGTTGTCCTTGTCGTTGCACCCGCGCCACCGTTGCCTCCGCGTTGGGCCCCGTGCACAAAATCTCCCAGAGACAATCCATCTTTGGGCAGCCTGGATTTTCTCGGGGTGGGGTCGGCTCGCTCATCGCTTCCGCAATGGCGATCCACCGCGACTGGTTCTGGTTCTGGTTCGGATCGGGCCGGTGTCGCGGAGGAAGAATAACCACGGTTGCCACCGCTCTCGACAAAACGTGTCCTCCACGAGAATGTGCCCGTGCTTTGCGCAGCCGTGGCATTCGAAGGCGATGTTCCTCCCGGAACCCGTCGCTGCGGTCCGACGATGGTTCTTCTCGAATGCGTTACTCCTCTGGCCAAGCAAGCAGTAATACCGACGCGCTTCATCATTGCTCCCGTTGCCGTTGATTTTGACCGTCTTGTCCCTCTCTGTCCTTTACTATTTCCACCCTTTCAGAAACAGAATTGTTGCGTTTGTGTACAATGCACTGACGCCTCGGGTCTACCGTATCTGGACCGAGAAGTCAGCTAGCTGTCTTGGTCGATAATAATTTGATGTTCGTTGCATCTTTCATCTCGTTGCATCACCGCTTCGAACGATTTCCATAAACCTTACTTCTATTTCAAATCGGATTTCCGAAAACTCGAATGAGTCGAGTGAGTCGAGTCGAGTCGTCCAATGGGCCAGGTTTTCTGCACCTTTCCTGACGACGTACGGACGTGGACGCAATGTTGACGCATCGAAAATGAACGAACCAAAATTCAAAATCTTGCGCACGGTTTTTGCGTGATACGATAGCCGATCGTTTCCAATACTGTATTTCGCAGGCTTGAACCCACTGGATCACCAACTCGGTAAACTAGCCTTTCTTGTACTCGTAGATCTTACCCCGTATCATCTGCAACGCAATTACTACTTCTACTTGCTATTACCGTCCGTCCACCTCTATTCATTGGACAACGGTGCAGCTGCTGTACCTTGAGTTTTTCGCAAGTGCTTTCTTTTCGAGTCCCCGGAGAAAGGAAAAGGCAGCCACTACGGACGCAGCGGAAGACGACGGTCATTGACATTGGACAATTTGGAAACTAAGATCTTACTCTAGTAAGGTTAGCCGATTCGGAATTCAGAACCACCGTCATCGCCACCATGAGCGAAGTTGCCGCAAAACCCAGCGACATCATTGTCAAATTTCTGCAAGAAATCGTCGATTCTTGGAAGAGCAAGCGCTACCAAAAGGTGACCGACCAATGCGTCGCCCTGTTGAAACGAAAAAAGACGATCGAGAACCTGGGCATGACCATCCCGCTGCAACGGATTCTGTTGCAGGCCTACCTGCACCAGGATCGCTACGACAAGGTCTTGGAATGGGAGAAGACAACAGCGACTTCCCCCACAGCAAAGACGACAAATGGATGCGACGATTTGGTCTTGTACGCACGGTACCGAACGGAAGATTATGCGACCGTGTCGAAGCAAGCTGCTGCTGCTGCTGCCAACGACGGGGACGATCGGAGCAATGCCGTTGCATTCAAGCACTTGCGGGCCCAATCCGAATTCCACCTGAATCGCACCGAAGAGGGCCTTTCCGGCTACCTCGACATGCTATCGAACGATTCGATCATTGACGAAAACGATGTCGAATCCAAACTGGAAATCCTGACGAACGCCCTGGCGATCATTGCTTCCTCGGGGTGCACCCCCACGGTGGCGCTCGGGGACGAAACGACAAACGCTTGGCTGGAAAAAGCGGAAGCGCTGCTGGCGGTCCGAGACGACACCGACGACGTGGACGACGAGATGTTTGCGGACCTGGCTTCCAATCTGGGATGCATCCGAGTTCTCACGGATCCCACCACCGAAGAAACGGATTGGTTGGAAGAGGCAGCCGGGACAGCGACCGGCGAGGACGGCGATGCCCAGCAGTCCAAGCAGGGTTCGTCGAAGGAAACAAATCTGCAGTGGAGCAAACACTTTTGGTACAAGGACCTCGAGGACGTTCGGTACGACGGAGTGCTGGCGTCATCGTCATCGTCCAAGAAAAGCAACAACAGCAGCAGCAGCAGCAGCTTACCCACCGCTGTGCAGTCCGTCGCCAAACTCAATCAGTCCCTTCTGGACGAGAACCTGTCGCGACTTCCACCCCAACCACATCCAAAGTGGAACGTGATGCAGGTCCGGATGTACTGGTACGATCGGGCCGTGTTGCAGCTCAAAGCTGGAAAGTACGTGGAGTGCTACGACTCCTGCCAGTCCCTAAAGAAAACATTGTCCAAGGGTGTTTCGGCACCCCAGGGCAAGAAGAAAAAGAACAAAGGCAATGCAGCGGCGGGAGGATCGGGAGCAGCGACAACGACAACGACGAGTTCCGGGAGCGGTAGCAAGCCCGCGTCGCCTGCAACCTTGTGGTGGGAGGCGCGTGCGGATGTCGTGCTGGCCTACGCGCAACAGGCCCAATCCAAACACAAAGACGCTTCGACCAGACTGAGCGAACGCCTGGAAAGTCTCCGAGCAGCACAGGCCGTGCCGTCCCTGGTAGTGGACCACGCAGTGGCTCACGTCCAACTGCATCAATTCGTGATGGAGCAGAAATTCAACAAGAAAGATCGAACGAAGCAGAAGCGCGAATCACTAAAGTTGTTGAAGGCGCTTCCCGAATCCATTCAATCCTGTCCCGCGGTACAGCTCACGATCGACGACCTGGAGACCGCCGTCAGCAACGATGCGACCTCCGGCAGCGGCAAGGCGAACGGCACGCCAAAGAGTCCACTGGAAGAGGCCGATCTGATGTTTGGGCAGGGACAATACGACGAAGCCTGCAAGCTCTACGAAGGCGCCTTGTCGAACGGCGGTAGCGAATCGTCGCCAGAGATCATGGATTCGCAGCTGCGGTACGTCCAGGCCCTGGCCATGACAGGACGGCACGAAGCCTCGCAAGAATTGTGGCAATCACTGGAATCCGCTCTCCTGGAAGAAAACACCCTGACCACCGTTGCCCTTCCCAACGGTGCTGCTCTCGAAAACAAAACGTTACCGCGTGGAACGACCGGTTCCATCGGCAAAAAGCTGGCTGCTGCCAGCAACGCAGCAAAGGAGGAAGAGGACAAGGCGGACAAGCGGTCGAGAGAAAAGATTCTCCGGCGCCGCGCCCGCAAGAAGGCGGCATATCTCAAAGAATTGGAAAGCAAGGGAAACTACAATCCCGACCGCCCCACGAAACCGGATCCCGAGCGATGGATTCCCAAGCACGAACGCAGCCGGTCCGGGAGAAATCGGGGAGGAAGAAACAACAACAACAAGGGGATCAATTCGGCACAGGGGGGAGGATCTCGGCTGGACGCCCAGCGTCTGGATGCGGCGGCTCGCAGAGCCGGCAAGGTTCCGGCTTCGGCCGGGCCGTCTTCCGCCAATCTGAAGGTTTCCAGCGGAGGACGCAGGGGTGGACGGAGGCGCTGAGCCAAGAACCGCTGTGCCGCCATCCGACGAGAAGGAATGAGCGCGACCCGGCGCGACCCGAATCGGACCAACGGACCGGACTGGAATCGAATGCGAATGCGAGTCCGAATGCAAGTGTGAATCGCCGGGCGTGAATCGAAAATACAGGAGCACGCCAGAGTTCCTTCTACGGTATAGAATTACAGTAGTATTTCTTTTTCTGATCCATTCATTCGTCTATTTGCCGTAGTATCGTTTCTGAGACGACGATTGGAAAAATTACCTCTTTCACTCCCTTCGAGGCCACGGAATCTGGGGAGAACATGTGCTAAGACGGACACATCACGAAAGAACGCACGCTCTACGGTATGTCGAAGTGTAGCCACTGTGCACTCGCGCTTTGCGTCCCACCGCGATATGAAATACTAGTTATTCGCTTTGAGACACATGTGGAGAAAGATGTTTTTGGTTATCTGTACAATTCTTTGCTATGAATCTATTATTTATTAAGTACAACAGTGGGTCATAGAGAGCGTAGTGGAATGAGTGGGTGTGGGGTCCTGCACCGAATGATGCACTGTCATTGTGTAATATTTTTTAGTAGAAGTATTTTAGTAGTTGCTGCTCCGCGTGCGTGCGTGCGTCCGTCGCCTACACGACGGCAAGGCCGCACCAGATGGCTCCGATAGCAATAGCGAGAAGAGATGTGAAGAAACTCAGTTTTTGCGGGAGGTCCGGTCGGTTGAAAATCTCTCCCGCCCTCCGCGTGCCCTCTCCGATGAAGGAGGTCGCGATCGCCATCACGGCGACGGTTCCGGCGGCGTACGCCGACAAAAAGGCGAGATTGCTGCCCCAGGTGGCTACCGCGAGTGCCGGGGCGAGTGATGGCGCTCCGTCCCAGGAGAATCCGTGCAGCAACCCGTTGAAGACGACGGCTCGATTTCTGTTGCTGCGTTGGTTGTTGGCTTCCGTGGGCGAGACGGCAGCCGACAGGCTGTGTGCCGGGAGACTCTCCATCTCCTCTCCCCATTCTCGGGCCTCTTTCAGACCCATGACACCGATGACAACCAGAGACAAACCGACCGCGAACTCCATCAGATGAGAGACTCCCGTTAGCACCGCTTTCGCTCCCGGTGCCCTTTGCAATTGAGATTTGAGTGCGTAGCCGAGGACACCCAAAATTGTTACCGACACTCCGTGTCCCATTCCCCAAAGGATACCAATTCGACCGGCTTTGTACCATCTTTGACCAATACACCGTGGCAAAAGTGCCGCTAAGTGGTCGGGCCCTGTTTACATCGTGTTCGTTGAATTTGAATTTGGGGTTTGAGAAAGAAAAGACAGGTGCTAAAGGTGAGCGAAAACGAAACAGAAAGGGATTGTTCCTTATTACTTTTATTTATTTTTTCTTTTTTTTTTTTCTTTCCGGGCTTTGACGTTGCCGTTCGTAAGAAACTTCCAAAAAATCCCGTCGAGTGGGCAAGTGCGTGTGCACAGGTTCTACGTGGAGGTCTGTACATCGTCTGAGCCGAAATTTCGAAGAAAACACTTACCCGCAATCGCGTGCAGTGCACCGCCGAGAACACCGCCCGTCAAGACGCCCGCAATGGCGCCGGCTCCCGGTGCCATGGAGAGCCTTGTGTTTGACTCGGATGAAGATGCTTTGTTTTGGATAGAAGAGAATGCATTGCGTCTGCGTTCTGTTGTGGTTGGAAATTTGAGATGAATATCGTTGTGGTGGTGAGTTGTGGTTGATGGCGTCGCTTGTCGCAAGAGATTGCTACTGCTGGCGGAGAACGAATGGACTTCCTGGCTCAGCAAGATTGCGGATAAGAGGAGGAATGTTGCTGTGTGTTTCATTTTTGATTCATGCGCTGCAGAATTAATTGATTGTCTTTGAATTTTTATTGTTTTCGTTATCGGTTGTTCTGTCGTTCCGCAGCCTTGTTGTTTGTGATGGCCTAATTAAGATTGATTTGCGATTTTGAACGATTTCGCAAACCATTTCTAATCTCAACAAACTTGGAAAGTTGAAGCGGATGCTAACGGAGGGATGAAGAAATCGTCATTCTGACGAACGAATTTTGATTGGGTGGTAGGTGGGTCGTGCGTGTTTGCGTGAATTGTAATTGTCACGATACTAGGGTTACTACGAGTAAGGTTACTTGTACTGGTACGAGTAGGTTACGTTAAGACCTCACTGTTCCATTGCGAATCTTTTCCGATCATCAGCAACGTCATAATATTATTATTGTTCACGGGGGTTCTCGTCTTGCAAGAAGCTATCTCTGTGCTTGTATTGGTAGGATGTTCATTGTTCATGATTCGTTCGAAAAAAGGATGAATCAATCCCTAGTATCATACGAGGCATCGTACGATAGCTCCTACTAGTACGTACCGTAGTATTCATATCATGTTCCTGTTGTCTTTCTAGCGAAGAACGAAGAAGCTGCCGTAACCTTACTTTGCATGCTCTTTGGTCTGGAGCCATAATTTGAATGTACCCCAACTTCCTGCCACATTTGTCTCGAAGTAATACTTTTCCTGCCACATTTGTCTCGTTTGCAAATACTTTGGAAGTACCTTTGGAGTTTGTTACCAGACATGTTGGTATCTAAAATGTATTTGAACATGAAATCAAGAAGGGTTACAGGAATAGAAATGGTGGACTTCGTAGTCTCACCCTTTCAAACTCGTTTTGGTAGGGTTGTGCTGATTGGTTGTATCGGTTCTTGATTTGCTCATAGTACTAGTACTAGTTTCTGGAGGAGGGCAAGACCGCCAGGGCCTATCGATGCATCGGTGGAACTCTGTACTATACCTGGTAGAGCTGTTCTTGTCTGGTGTGTAAGATGCATTTTGATAATAATGTTGTTCCTGGGGTTCAATGGGTGAGGTGTTCTCCTCAGTTGATGGTGAACGTCGTCACGTATTCATTCGCTATACGACGCCGTGAAAATATCCCTGTCGTCAAGTCCACATCCAGCCACTACTAGTAGTACCTGCCCAAACAATCTGGAGTTTGTCACGTGATATTGTACTCTTCGTCATCATGACAATGTTATTGTTTTTGGTTCTATAATATCATATACTTTTGATTGTTACAATACTGACAAATTTAAGCCGTTTAGGCACTAACTACAACTTGACGAGTCGTGTTGTAGCATGGCATCCAAATCCAGGCTACCCGCTTTTGAGGCTCGGCGGAAGTTGTAAGTCGACAATACAAAGAAACGTATGAGCATTATATTGGAACTCGCCTTTCCTGCAAGATTCTGCCAACTCCAAAGGAATGTGTCGACCTTGAATCCTCGTGTTTTTAGTTTGTTGTTCGCGTATTTAGCCCATCCATCGTTTAGCAAAGATACGTAATTTCTGATCGTAGCTTCATTATCGTTCTGAGTGAATCCGCAACAGCAGTCGGACGCAGTCACATCGTCGCATGCTTTCGTGAAGGATTTTCGAAGGTTGAAGTCTTGCCACGCCTGAAGAGCTTCTTCAAATGTCTCTTTTGATGCACCTTCGTCGTCTTTATACATTGGTCTCAAGTCTTCCTTGGCTTGTAAATATGGGTTGGATTTGACTACTAGTGCACCAACGACCATATTTGCTCGTTGCCATTTCATATCACAATTCGTTCTATCCAGAAAGAATTTACGTGAAGAACTTATATAAAGTTCGCCGTTCTTCGAGTCTCCATTTTGTAGTCTTCCCGAATCTCCCGTTGTCGGGGATCTTTGCTTTTGCGAGGTCTTGTACGATGCCATCGATGCACTACTGTACAGCCGAACCCCGATACAGAGCGAAAAGCGAACACCTGACGCGTTGATTCACTTTCCTTTCGGTACCAGTATGTACCGACTGATATTGACAGGACACTTCTTCTTTGGGATGATGGTGTCTTTCGTAAACGATGCTTCAAAGGGAATGTGATTCCGGAGCGTATCTCAAAAATATCTCAACCAAGAAGCAAGTTAAGGTCTTACATGTACGTACATGTACTCGTACCTAGCACTCGCGATACGATAAAGTTTCTCGTACAGCCTCGCTGTCCAAACTGCAAATCCGACTAACAGGATACTCATACTTCTTCTCTTCGGGCTTTAATATAATAAGGTCAACGTTATAACCGTAAACTTTGGAATGATTATTTAAATATAACTTATCATATGCCCCTTCAAATGCATAATCGCTATCGTAAGATCATGCCCATTTTTCTGTAGACACAATGATATTTTAAAACTATATTTCTACGGTACGTTGTGAGAATTAAAATTTTATTATTGTGTGCAAAATTGACGAAACTCCTTAATTGCATTAGGATGGAATAATTGCATCAGCCATAATAGTAACCTTAACTGCATGTATCGAATGCGAAGTAAGTTACAGTGTGCTGTAATCTTACTTGCAACAATACTAAAATTCGTGCCTTTTAGTCTTACACTAAAAAAAAAAAAGAACGGAAACTACGGTAAGGCTTACTCTTACCGTATTTCGTTCAACTAAAAGGCATCAAAGCAGTTCGTATCGTACGTACTAATCTTCGTGCTCGTACGGCAAAAGCGAACGGACAAGATTCTTGCTTGGACACCGTAGTACGGTCAGGGGTCATAATAGACATAATAGAGAGGGGTGTGCCACGATTCGCGCTACAGTACAAAAACTTCGTTCTAATCTGGAAAAAAAAATTACCTACCGTACGGTAAGATTACGCGGTATGCGTGGCACAACTAACAAAACCTGTCTCGTAAAGTCATTTTTCTATTTGTTTTTAACTTACAAACACTAGTTAAAATACCTTAACTTCAGATAGTAATAACTCAATCAATTCTAATCTTCATTTTAAATACCTGCATTATGGTCCATAGTGTTTTAAACAAGAAAATACAATAAAAATGAGGTTTTGAATGAGTCTAAAGTCATCTATTACTGATACAAGGTTGCAGGCCATTTTTTTCTTCAGCTACATGCAATCGCATATGCGATCACACTTTCTCTCTAGCAGCTTTGTTAGCCTGCCAACCTATGTGTAATAGTTAGTATACCTATACATAGAACCGCAGGTCCCATAGCTCGTCCTAGGAGGGTTGGTCAACTAGCAACACGAGACCTTAGACCGGTAGTTGCTGGCCAGACGAGACGGCGCCCGGGAATTAGGCAAAGCAGATTCCTATCATTGTTAACTGCTTCGCATTTCTCGCACTCAAAAATGGAGGAGACGTTTCAGAAGTCGTAATCAGATAAAGATTGAAGCACAGGTTCAACTGGGCTGAACAGAAAATATGTTTCGATATAGAGTTATAAAATGCGACGCTTTGATTTGATGGTGATAGCTAGATGGTCAACGAAATTTCGATAATTTTCTTCATCATCTGTGATGAAAATCAAAACGATATTAAATCAAATTTACCAATTACAGTAATACCAATCCTTCTGTGTTTGGCCTGAAAGCAAGAAAGAGAATTACTCTGCAGACGCGATGATAAAATCGCGACATACTCACAAAGAATGAACACAAAACATAGAAACACCCTGGATCTCATCAATAGATTTTGATAGAGTCGGAAAAATGATTCAAAAAGTGCATGTCGGTGAAACTCGTGACTAAACACCGGTGAGAGTTACGACCTTCATGTTGTTTGCTACCTCGTACAAGTGTGAGGATTTTCCCAATGTTTGATCCACGACGATCACCCGGTCTCCTTTCGCTACAAAACCCATTTCAACCGCTGTCTCAATCGCTTCCTGACGCAAAAGACCTGTACTTGTGATTTGCTCGTCCGTTCCTGGTAACGTAGTTTGAAGCATGATAGGGGTTATTGCACGGTGAAGTTGCAATCGCCTTGCAACTTGTGGATCCGTACAAAAGGCCAAGACGGGAACATGTGGTTTGTGTCGAGCAACCTTGTAGAACAAGAAAGAAAGTAGAGTTAGGATGGTCCTTGCATTCTCATCACCTTTCATTTCGCATGGTCACTTACAGCTTTGGCAAATTTCCCTTCTCTGCTAACCATGATGATTTTTGACACATTCATGACACTCGCTGCTTTGACGCATGAAGCGGCGACGCCATCCATCTCTTGCTCCTGTGGTGTTAGAGACTCATGGAGGGCCTGGTTCCAACTCATTTTCCCTTCTTTGGTCAAAATATGATCCGCTTCCACCAAGATACTTGCCATAGATTTGAGCGCATCAATTGGGTATGCCCCCGCTGCAGTTTCTCCACTAAGCATGACAGTGTCTGTTCCATCCAATACAGCAGTGCCAACATCCGTTACTTCGGCACGTGTTGGGCGTGGATTTCGAATCATGCTATCAAGCATCTGGGTCGCGACAATGACTGGTTTACCGACTTCGTTGCACTTTGACACCATCATCTTTTGTGCTGCAAATACTGTGCTGTAAGGAATCTCCACGCCGAGATCTTAGCGGAGATAAAGTACATAGAAAATGATGTAAGAGATGACGTTCCAATCACAAAACTCAACTCGGTTCGGTAAAGTAGACGACTTCAGATCAATTTGTATACAATCGTTCCTACCTCCACGAGCTACCATAATCCCATCAGATTCTTTCAAAATTTCATCGAAATTGTCAACGCCTTCTTTGTTTTCAATCTTGGAAATGACCAACGGCCGAACTCGGGTAAATCCATGATATGCTGGCATTGACGCAATGCACCGATTCAAGTAAGCGATAACTGAGCGAACGTTGGCACCAGTTCGAATGAAACTGGCAGCAATGTAGTCTGCACCCATCTCACATGCCCATTTTAGGTCTCTCTTGTCCTTTTCTGTCAGGGCTGGTAAATCCAATTCCATCCCCGGCAAATTGACTCCTTTGTTCTTTTTGATGGGCCCGCCATTCAAAGCTTTGCAAACGATAAACTTTCCGTTCGGGTCTATCTCCATTACTTCTAATGCGATCAATCCATCGTCCAGTAAGACCATTTTTCCGACCGAAACAGTTTTACAAATTGATTGGTAATCAATGTTAATTTTTCGGTCAGTGTCACCGTCCTCGGGAACAGGCTCCCCGCTAACGTCCTCAATTGTCAAAATGACCTTCGCATCCACTTCAATATTACTGACTTCTTTGTCTCCCGGCAAAATTCCAGTCCGGATTTCTTTCACAGGCACACAAAAATGCATTTGTGAGCCGAAATCGAGAGTGACGCGAACACGATGCAAGTTTCGCGTGAAAGTAACTTACCTGGACCCTTTGTATCGACTAGGATAGCACGTAAGTTGTTTGGCATCGCCCCAGACGAGGTTTCTACCGCCATAGACTCGTGGTTGCCCTTCGCTTCGCGCAACATCTTGAACAGGGTTTCGGGATACGTGTAATCTGCCCCTGCGTGCGAAAAATTCAGTCGAGCTACGTGCATTCCATTCTTCAGAAGTTCAGACATCTTTTCCGGCGTGTCTGTGGACGGTCCGATCGTGCAGACGATTTTGGTCATGGTCCCAGTCTTTGGTGCTTTCTTCAGACGCAATAATTCGGGAATCAAAGGCTTTGGTTCTGCAGAATATGAACGAGTGCCGATGGCCGTTTGCGCTGGAACTAGACGCTGCAAAGAGGAGCGTTGCACCAGCGAGGCGCTTGCTTTTCTTGGAATCGAAGTTAACATCGTTATGTAAAACTATTCAACTTTTCTTACTTTCAAGCAACCAATCAACCTCAGTAGTCAATACTGCTTTTGCTGATATGGTGATTTTTCTTACAAGTAGTCCAGAAATAAGAATGACGGAAGAAAAGTCAAGTTCAATCCATCTTACATCCCGAATGCATTTTCGCAATTTCTTCTTCTACAGTACAACTTTTGTACCGTACGCACCGGTAAGATTACTCGAGTGCCGAATGAAAGATCCTACACGTATTCGGAAACAGAACCAAGAATCTTGTAGCAGATCCTGTTGGATGCCGTACGCCTAGTAGTAAGGTAGCTGTACCCGTACAATTACCTACTGGTACCCGTGCCAGCCCTGACATTTGCTTCTGTCATCTCACTACTTACTACGTTCTAGGTAAACCTTACCGTACGTCTACTCATTATTTCTAAGCGACCACCGGACAATAAGTACGCACGCACTCATACCGTACCACATACCCTGTTCTTTAGAAAAGAAATCTCTACACCATCTTCTGAGGCATCTTCTGTCATAGCAGTTACAAATAATACTAACTCATTCGGAACGGTTTTATTATGCCCCTTGACTTTACGAGCTAGCTTTTACGAAGTAGTAGTCATCTACAAAAAAGTATCGACAGAATTCGGACACGTACGGGAAGGCTACCTACCTATCATTTTTGTTATTAGGATTGTTACTTATTACGGAGTAAAACCTTGTTTTTGAAACTAGCATTTTTGAGAATTGTTGGAATCAGAGGTTTGCAATATTGACAAGATGTCCGTTGGAACGCAGTGAGGTAATACTACCGGTACGAGGGAGGAACGTAAATGGAAGAATGACGAGATGAGGTTGGATGTTGCAATATCATGTCTTCAGCAACATTCTTCCCATTTTTATTGATTGAAAGCTGTACCAATAAAACAAGAAGTACGGTGAGTGCATGATATCAAGCAACAAGGCTGTGCCATCTTGTTAGTAAAATTTATCATGAGTACTAGTACTAGTAGTACTTATAGGCAACCCAGCCAAGACGACATTCTTCTCCAGCGAGCTCTACACGACCATTTTGAGACTCTAATGGTAGTATCATGTGGTTGCAGGTACTAGATTTCTCCACTACTCAGCTTGCTGACTAACATACTACACCTTCTTCCCTATCGGCATAAAAAGTAATTACTACTAGTAGTAGTATAGTAAACACTCTGATTATAGTATTATTAGCAAGTAAGCACATTCTTCATATTGTTGGGGTTCAGCCCTTGTATTGGCTGAAATGATCCATACTGTAAAACTTTTATTCTTGATCTTGTCAGAGGATCACATTGGCAAACCAATTATGTCATCACCATGCTGCACTCCCTCCTGTTGAAAATCAAGAACCTCATGGTAGTAATATTAGTACATGGTGAATCGTGAAACGTTTGGTAACATCGATGCTTAGCAGCTGAACGTCCCTGAACTACATGTAACTGGCAGATCCAAGTTCGATTGTGGTGCAAGAATTACTTCAAACGTCAAGGTTCAACAAGGTCAAGAAGCAGTAACCTTAATTATTGCTAGAGAAAGTACCGAATTAGGCCTCATCAAGTGCAATAATACCCAACGCAGGAAGGAAAATTGTGCATTGTGCATGTTCCATATTGGGATCATATTGATGACCTTGTTGATCTAGACGCACCATACCGGTGATAGCATTAAGATTACCAGACCCGACAACAACACAAGCAACCTAGAAGAACCAACAACCAAGCACTGAGAGCCAATTCCGTCGCACTTCGTCCGGTAACATGCCACGTTTGTTTTTGAAGCGGAGCCAGGCGACGTCCGGTAGCGGAACAACGAGCACGAGGGGTGGCTCCGGTTCCAACTCCACGTTTCGTCGACGACGCAACAACAACAAGAACAGCAAATTCTCGCAGGAGCGCACCAAACCGGTTCAGGGATCGGAGGCTATAGCCGTGGAATCCCAGAGGGTGAATGCCAAAACATTCAACTATCCCGAAGCGGGATTCGAAAGCTGGATCGAGAATTCCTTGTTGTATACAATGATCCGAGAGTCCAGCATTTTCCCCGCAGAAACAGTTCTGAAAGCCATAGACGAGGAAGATTACTCCCAATACTTTGTGATCAAGCACGAGGGAGGTGTCAAAGGCGAACAAATCTTCGATGACAACGATGAGCATTCCGGTGGCAACCATGTTGACGCAGACGAGACCGAAATCAAAGCCCCGGAAATTTCGTATGCCCAACTGACGGCATTGTTGGCGCTGGCGGGGGAAGAATGGCCGGCGTCTTCGGAGGTTCCGGAACGGCTCTGCAACACCATTAGCAAACAAGTCATAAAGTATGCAAACAAATACGATCTAGACAGAGAACAAGAACTGAAAGAATTGCTGAATCCGTTGATGGAGTACGTGAAGGGCCGAGGCCGCAAGCAGATGCTCATGATGCTGCCCTGGTTTGCGGCGCTGACCGTTTCGACGGCCAATCCTCTCGCCTTTTACGCGACTTACATGTCCATGCTGGCCGCAAATTCGGAAAACTTCAACAAGGGCGATCGATCAGACCGAAACGCCATCGATATGTCGAAGATGGGAAACAGGCACGCGAATGTCGAGAAGGCGAGTTTGCTGGACGAAGATTATTACGACGACGACAACGACGACGACAATTAGCAGTTCGTGTGTGCGATAGAACAAGGTAGATAAGAAGCATTAGAAGCAGGGATTTTATAATGTGTCAGACGAGCTGTTTGGAAAACGCAGACGAATTTAAAATCCAATCCATTTCAATCCAATCCAATGTTCCGGCCTGTCCATTTGCGAAAGCGAGCGGACCCACTCCACAAATTAAGCACTGAATCGGCCTTCACACAACAATGTTTATCAGTGCTGTAGGAATAGCGAAAACAACTTTAGATCTCCATATTGTACAATACAAAACGCGTCGATAAATATATTAGCCTTTTGGTTATCCTCCAACTATGATCTCTTAGATTGATAAGGAATTCAGCGAGTATGCCAGCGACCACATCTACACAATTCATTTGAAAGGCAACCGGGGTGCAAATGACGGCTGCTGCGACCCCAGGTAGAATTCGAGACTTGTCCGATACGGTTGAAACGGTGGCACTCCACATCCTCCCTTGTTGGCGACTGATTTTGACGCATGGTCGGACAAATGGTTGGTCCAAACCGAACACAGTCGTTCGTTATCAATCATCCTCCTTCCCGAATCTGGTACGCGGAACGGGACGATCGAATCGAATCGGATCGAATCGACTCGACCCCCCAAACGATCCCTTCGACCGTTGCCGCACGCCGGTCATGGTTGTCGTGATTTGTTCTGTCTTCTTCGTCTCAGCCGAGCGTTCGAGGTTGCCGCTCTTCGCAAAGAACGCCTCGGTTGACCACCACGAGGCCCGATGCGGTTGCGTGGACGGAGGGATCCCGGTGACCCGCCGGTACCGATCGCCGTTCGCTCGGATCCGAGATGACGGCCTCGATCGACACCTTGCGCCGCTCGACGCTGGTGATCTCGGCCCGCACCATCAACACCGAATCCACCCGAACTGGCTTCTGGAGTTTGGAATTGACCTGGACGGTGTATCCGCTCCACGGAACGCAGTCTCCCGTCACCAGGAATCCGACCCAGCCAATGACGTCGTCCATGATGCTGCACATGCTGCCCCCGTGGCAGTAGCCCTTGTGGCTCTCGGCTCGTTTCGTAAAGTGGACGATCCCCGTCAGCGTTGTCCCGACGCCTCCCCGGGAAAAATTCTTGTAGACCGTCGTCGCGGTTCGTTCGTCGTCCCCCCGTGCGACAGCGATGCCCGGGCCGTAGCGGACGTAATAGTCCAGCACGCGAACGGGCGAGTTCCGGTCGTGCACCAGGTCACTGCCCTTCCAGCCGTTGCCGCCCCGGTACTCCCCGCCGTCGTCTCGCCATTCCGCCACTTTCAGGAGTTCTCCCCAATCGGCGCAGCCGGCTCGAACCCAATCCGGAAGAGGGGGATGGTTGCCATTGGCTTCGTGAGGGTTGATGCAATCCGAGTGGTCGTTTTCGGTCGTGTCGGCCTCCGGAGCCATGGTTCCTTCGCAGCTGGGATTCAACAATGGTATTATCTAGTTTCTAGATTATTACGAAGTAATCTTACTGTATTATTACTGATTGTCGCTTCGGTATTCCATCACCCGTGTTGGCACTCTTAATAGATGAGGGGAACCCTTGACGTCGTCTTTTTTTAAATTACAGTACGTACCGTAATTAAAATATATAGCTTTCGCAATGCCGCGATGACGACCGAAAACGAAAAGAAGACCATTTGGGACGGAATTATGCCCAATTTTGGGTTTCGAGTTTTCGGTGGAAGCAAAGCGAACGAAAACGGCCGGAGCTCCCTCCACCCGTAAGGGGAAGACGTCAGAAGCGAAGGTACGGTACAACAATTACTAGTAGTAGTCACAACCTTCTTTGTTCGACTGACTGGAAGAAAGAACAAAAATCCTTCCTCTCTGTGGAATAGCTGAGAGTCAGCAAATACAAATACGAATTACTTACAGTACACGTAACCTTACTACGATTGCATCCTTCCTGGCTGCTTGCTTCCTATTTCTTCCCTAATAAGAGCAAGAAGAGCAAATCCTCCTGGTCTGCTCCTCCTGTTTGCATGATGCTTCTTCTGGGGCTGCATTCTAGTAGACTCTGTTAAATGGCTCTATTCAATGCTGGTACTACTACTAGTTTCTTACTTAGCCTATTTTATGCACCAGCACTAGTACTCCAATCTAAACTAAAAATCCAGCTTCTTTCATCCATAAATAATATTCAAGAGAAGTAATAGGAGGTTTGCACTCTGTCCTCCAAAAGCAGACACATGCTCTCTTGATTTGCTGCTGATATTCTTGTTGTTGTTTGTTGTATCCATTCATGGCCCCAAGAACTGCTCCACCAGTGCAGCCGACTTCTAGTAGTACTAGGCCTACTAGTAGTATGAACAACCAAGATGCATCGCTCTCATCAGAAAGAACTTGCTCTTTTTAAAAAATAGTAATGTCAGTAATCATGCTACACGTACTGATCATCCAGAGGTTTCTCAGATGTGCAGACACATCATCTCAAAATCTCAAAAAAAGACTATCGATTCTACAGAAATGAAGCAGACGGTTTTTAATGATGCTGTTCTCGGTTGCGACCTCGGTTGCTACCTCAGTTGCGACCTCACCGTCATTCTTGTTACGAAGTTCGTACGAGTAACCTTATTCAATCTCAAATCAAAAACTACGGTAAATCTTAATTACGGTATCTTAGCAGAAGAAACCGGACCGCATTCCTTACCAACAAACGGTCGAGAGCAGTTTGAACCAATCCGATATGTTTTACGAGATGTTTTTATTTTTAACAAACAACTTTCTCAAAAAAATAAGGTTTCGTTCCACGAAGGATTTTGAACTCTTCGCTATTTACAATTTACAATCAACAAACGTTGTTCTCTACGACACCTTATGTACTGTTTACTGTTTTTGATACCGTACGTCTGCCGCAAAGCCAAAATTCTGAAACGAGGGTCAGCAAAGTGCGGAAGTAAGCGTAAGACCTATTTTCGCACCTTTTTATGTACGGTACCGTAAGATTACGGTAGGAGTATTACCGTAATTATGGCCACCCCACCCAATGGTAAGATTATCGTGTCATCTCTCCCCGTTGCGTGCATTTCCATTTCCATCGTTCGATCAAGATCCATCTGAGTCTTCCCCTTCTCCACCCTGGCCCACAGATTTGGAAACCTTCATTCCACATACAAACCATTTGAGCAATTGAGCAATCATGAGCACTCCACAAAAGGATTCACGATCGCCGATGGCACAAGCAGCCGCACGCAATGTATCGGTGGTTGACACGTCCGGATTACCTCAGCCCCTCGCAGCCGGTGCTTCGAGCGTAGACGACGATGCGCAATCCCTCGGAGTGATCACGGCAGCAACCGGAGCCCACGCTGCCAATCCAGAAACTCAATCATCTTCTAGAGATGCTGGCAACAACGGCGCTCCCGATCACATCCCGGTGGAGGACAACACGGCTGCTAGCAGCGATGGCAAAAACAACAAAAGCGAAAAGGCGCTTGTGGCCGAGGATTCCTCACAAGTGGAAGACGTTGCGGAAAACGCCAAATCTGTGGACTCCGACATGGAAAACATCAACAACGATGACCAGAGTTGCGAGGACGACGAATCGGAGTACGAATACGAAGACGACGAGGGTGCAGCCTTTAGTGGCTTTTTAATGACCGATAACACCTACGGCACTTCGAACAACAGCAGCAGCAACAACAACAACATGAATGGAACTTCTTCCTCGACTTCCCCGGCACGCATCGTTGAGGAAGAAAGTGTTTCTGTCGTTGCTGCTTCGGCAACCGCATCTTCGGAAGCAGCCCCTCGCAAGAAGTGGCGAGAACCATCCCGGGCTGCCGTGAGCATGTCCCTGCGGGCACAGCAGGAGACGAGTGGAAGCAAACGGCGGCTTGCCCAAGATCTCTACCGAATCATGAACCAAGACACCGAAGAAGCTGGCTTCTCCATAGCTCCCAAAGCAGAAGATTGCATGAAAAATTGGACAATCAAACTATTTCAGTTTGACCCAGATTCGAATCTGGCAAAGGACATGCTGGTGGTTGGAATCGATCACATTGAGCTCGAAATGAAATTCCCGGACCAGTACCCATTCGAACCTCCATTTGTTCGTGTCGTAAAGCCCAGATTCAAACGTCAGACAGGTTTCGTTATGAATGGTGCCCTGTGCATGGAACTCTTGACCAAGGAGGGATGGAACGCCGTGAACGATATCGAATCCGTTATTGTTTCTATTCGATCTCTCTTGGTCGTTGGAGATGGGCGCCTCCAAGCAGCAACAGATCTATCGAAAGCTCGCTACGAGACGTTGCTCGCCACAGCACAACAGGAGAAACCGGACAGATCGGAGGACGGGGAGCCGGAAGCGAAGAAACCCCGCAGCGAAAACCACCAGACGAAGAAGTCGGGCTTGCCGAAGAACCAAATAGGGTCATACACCGAAAACGAAGCCCAATCTGCCTATTCACACTTATCCGATTACCACAAGAAGAAGGGATGGGATAATCATGGATGGTGGGCCCGCAAGGGGTAGATACGATGGACCCAGAGGTCCCAGAAAGAGCAGACTCTCCATCTGCCAAGCCTTTTCACTTTGTTACGCAGGTCATGTTAGCATGGAATATTATTATTTCAAAGTTCGGTTCTGTACTGAACGCGCACAATCTACCACCATCCGAGATTCCACTGTAAACGCTATGACGAAATATTGCAACTAGACAAGTTTGTTTCGCCAGGAGGCAATCGTACAAATACACCAAACCAGTAGCAGAAGCCGTGCGCACCGACCAATGCATCCAAGAAGGCCGTACGAACAATATGAAACGAAACGAAAAAAACTTTCTGCACACTGTTGCCCTTGCTACAAGGAATGAACAATGCAATTTTCTACCGGTGGAATCGGAAGCACATCACAAAGTTATAGTGCACCATTATAATGATATTATATTAGATGATAATGAAAAAAGATCAATTGTATTCATTCATGACTCGTGTCGAAGGTCACGATCGTGAAAAAATGTAACACGATTAGTATTGGCTGGACTGTTCTACCATTCTCGGTATGACACAGTCATATACCAGCAATACTCAATAACAACAATGAAACAAGCAATAATCTGGAGCATGTACTGCTTTCGTGCTCATAATAATAATAGTAGTAATCCCAACGTGCATCTGATCTGTAGCGGAGCGGCATCCATACCAAGCGTTGATTGCCAACTCTTCATATGAAAATCCTACTTCCATCTCCCAGCCTCGGATTTCTTGCTGCCCAAGGGGTAGTGCAAGAAGTTGTTAGACGTTGTTTCTTGATCTTCCGCAGCTGCGAATTACGCGATTTTGCATTCATTCCTACTACTAGTACTGCAATCGATATTGTCGTCGCACTCTTTGGCATTGGCCTCCTGCATGTTTGCTTTCTGCAAGAGGAGTGATTCCAAAATTTGAAACATGCTGTGATACTATAATAATAATAAGAAGAATAAGAATGTAATTAAATAACTTCTTTAACCACCAAAGGTGGAACTAAATTACTCAGATACAAACAAAGTGTTGGCATAGTAGTAGTACTAGTAGTAGTAGCTACTAGTACTAGTATTGAGAGGAGGTATCAAACTACTACCACCTAGGGGGCCATCAGTGCTACTAGTAGTACTATGCTGCTGGAAGAAGAAGCATTGAGTATCATTCGGCATAAATCAATAAGAAACTCCTCACTCAATGGGGGAGAACCATGCCCAATGTTATTTCTTGCTGATGTGTGATTTCAATTCTTCATCGCTTTATTATTTCCATGGTCTCCAGCAGCACTACTACTACCACGATAGACACCCCCCCTCTGATCCGCCACCATACAGCAAACAACATTCTTGCGGTGTAGTAGTACCACCAGCAGTACTCGAGCACACTCTTCCTCTACTATGAATTGAAGCTGGCAATCTCGTGCCTGAAGATCCAGCTTTCTTCTGAAGCAAAAAGAAATCTCCAAAGATGATGTTTTGTAGCAATCGCATTTTTCATCGTGCTTGTTCTTGTTGTTTGGTTCTTTTTCGTAAGTTCTTTCGTAGTAGCTTTTTGAAAGAACTCCTGAATTGCGCCGAAAATGGGTATCCGTACTACTGCGGGAAGAAGGTATGTTTTCCGTTTTCCGGTTTCAGTTTTCAGTACTACAGGATAATATCCCTCTTGCACATTCACGGAACCAAACATTGAAACAGCAAAACGAACGATCGGAACACGGAAATTTATGCGATACTTATCGTATCGTAGGAAACGTACTCATGAGTAATCTTACACACAAGTTGAGGTGGATGCAAAGATCGACACGAAGCTACGTAAGGTTTACTGCATGGATCCATGACGCAGGCCAAGACTTCATCGACGAAAAAGTCGGGGTGCCTACTATGTACCAGTATTACCGTTTATCTGGAATTTATGTTCGTTCTCTCACCAGGAATTCACTGCTGCACGTCGTTTCAACAAAATAATACAGCAATTGACGTAAATAATAATGAGAGATTACATGACTTTTACAAAAAATAACCTAACTTACTTGTGCCTGCGTGTCAAAATTGTTGGTAAGGTTTTTGTCTTCCAACAACTACCAGTAGTCCGTAACTTAATCACCAGTAAACCTTACCCGTTCAGTTGAGATTTTGGAAAAATCACACTTCGTCTCTCCCTTGATCTGTACATAACGAGTCGGTCGTGCTACAAAATGTCGACAATCGCCGTAAGATTACTTGATAATCGACGTCAACACGTATTTCTATCATTTAAATCGTACGGTACCAGGAACCAGACTGCTAACACATCTAGATGATATATGATCTCATGGAATGCCACCAAATAATGAATTGAAAATGAGGGAGAGCGGACGAAGCGAACCAAATCGCGAGTTCCGATCTTCAACGAAAGTTAACTCTGACTTCAAATGGAAGGCGGAAAGATCGGTAGTTGGGGCGCTTGAGATAGAGACAGACCCTGTGGTTGACCTGAGGGCCGAGATGACACGACATGAAATACCGGGATACGAAGAGGAATTCAAACAATACTTCAAAGTATGGAAAGATCTGAAATTGAGAAACGAGTTTATACAAGCGTACGAAACCCTACCGCCAGAGACGGCCTGTTGTGGATTGATTACGAATCAAGACAAAACGATCAGGAAAAATGCTCATGCTTTAAATGAAGGTTGGATAAAGTCCGTGAATGCAAGGCTGGCAATAAAAGGGTTCAAATTAAGTGTTTTTGTCTGGCATTGGCGAAACATAACGGGCAAAGCAGAGACTGTAATACCTATGATTCGTTTTCACAACCTATCGATGATTGTCAAGAAAAAGAAAGGTAAACGGGAAGAGAAGTAGAGACCGTAACTTCTGTTCAAGTTATAGAAAGGAAGCTGTGTCTGTGTTTTGATGTGAAAACAAATGTAGTAAACTATGGAATTAAAAGTACTTTTATTATTTATTTCGTGTCAACTATGCTTCGATCGTAACCTTTCCTGCTGCGAACGATTCGGATGCAGCTATCACTGCATCAACATCAGAACACTCTGGTGCCTGCCCCTGCGCGTTACTAGCTCTGCCACCGCCTCTGCCTCCGCATACTTCAAGAGTGCCCCTCACCCATTCATCCGCTTTCAGGCCACAATCCACGAGTGAGTCGGGTACCAACGCGAATGCCAACAGTTTACCTCCGCTTCCTTGTTCCTCTTCACTGAGTCCCATGAAGGCCATGTCAGGTGCGATTTTCTTAACTGCGTTCAACACTCGCTGCGATGCCTTCGAGTCGGCACCGATATCAACATTCAGAACAAGAGTTCGGTCCTCATTCTCAATCGCAGCCTCAACTCTGGTTTTGACATCCTTCAAAACAATGTCGACACGCTGGGCCAGCGCAGCTTTCTTCACTTCGTTTGCTTTCTTTTGTACTTCTTCGATTCTGTTTCGTAGATCTGCTTTCAGGGTGGCAGAAATAAATGCAGCATCAACGTCTTTTCGCGCAGCACCAGCTTGTTTGTCAAGACCTTCAGTCTCAACGTTGAGACCTTCAAGGTCAGAAACCGAAGCTTCAATTTTCTTGCCTTCTTCGATTGCTTCCTTTGCTAAATCTCTTGTGACGGCAGTAATTCGACGAATTCCCTTCGCTACAGCCGTCTCTTCCACCAAGACAAATGCTTCCGCTTCGGCCGTATTGCTTACGTGAGTTCCTCCACAAAATTCAATGGAACAGTCATCTCCAACCTGAACAACTCGGACGGGATCGGGGTAGACTTCACCAAAGACAGCGCGTACTCCTTCGATAGCTTGAGCTTCTTTGAGTGGCATAGTCGTGGCGGTGACCGGCAATGCGTCGGCGACAATTTGCTGACAAATTTCCTCGGTCTTTCGGAGTTGCTTTGCTGACAAAGCCTTCTTATTGGTGAAATCGAATCGAAGCTTTTCATCATTGCAAAGACTACCTCTTTGATCCACAGTGTCTCCCAACACTTGGCGGAGTGCTGCATTCAAAACATGCGTCATGGAATGGTTAGGAGTGATGAGCCTTCTTCGCTCGTAGTCGACTCTACAGTTGACATGAGCCCCGTTTTGGAAACTTCCGTCGTCGACAACACCCGTGTGAAGAAGGTACCCTCCATAGGATTGCACATCGCGGACTTCAAAACTGCCTACGGCGTTTCCATCGTCGTCTAGTAGTCGAAGTACGCCAAGATCTGCTTCTTGTCCTCCGGCTTCGGCGTAGTAGCTCGACTTATCAAGCACAATCCCGACAAAGTCACCGACATCAGCGGTTTCACCATCCTCATAAAAACCATCCTGTCCAAAGATCGACATGACTGTCGCTGGAAGCTCGACATCCCACTTGTATTTAAATGAATCGTCCGTGGGAAGAACGTTGTTGTCGCTCAATGCAGCAGTTTGCTCTGCGATCAACTCCAATTGCGGTGCGCCGCCCGACTTCGCTGCCTGGCGAGCAGCACGGGATCTTTTCTTCTGCTCTTCCATCTCGTTCGCAAATCCTTTCGAGTCCAGAGAGAGACCAGCTTCCTCGGCCATGAGTTCCGTTAGGTCGAGAGGAAAACCAAGTGTATCGTATAGATAAAATGCTTTTTCTCCAGAAACTTCAGTTTTACCATCAGTTTTCAGTTCTTCCTCAAGGTCCCCGAAGAACTTGATTCCACGATCCAGCATAGTAGAAAAGGCAGCTTCCTCTTCTGCAATGATTTCGGTGATTGTTGCTTGGTTCTTCACCAATTCGGGGTAGGCCTCGCCAAAGGTCTCGACGACAACAGGGATCAATTTTTGGAAGAAACCTGGCTCGGCCTTCAAAATCTGTTGACCGTATCGAGTAGCACGTCGCAAAATTCGTCGGAGGACATAACCTCTTCCCTCATTGTTCGGTACAGCTCCATCAGCAAGAGCGAAGGAGAGAGTTCGGATGTGATCGGCTATGGCGCGGTATGCCGTATCTTTCAATGTGGCATCCTCTTCACCCAGTTTTCCTTCGTATGGTCCAACTTTTGATAATTCCTCAATTTTCTCGAAAATTGGCATGAAAACATCGGTATCGTAGTTCGATGACTTGTCTTGCAAGATGCTAACCAATCGTTCTAGACCCATTCCAGTATCGATGTGCTTTTGTGGCAACGGCGCAAGACCCTTCTCGTCTCGGTTATACTGGATGAAAACAATGTTCCAGATTTCAATGACATCCGGATCATCAGCGTTTACTAATGCGGATGCATCGCGGTTTCCGATCCTGTCATAGTGAATTTCACTGCAGGGACCGCATGGGCCCGTATCTCCCATCTGATGACGTCAGGAGATGTTAAGAAAACCATTAGACTTGAAATCGACAGCCAAGAAGGATATGAAGTTGTAGAGAAGGTGGAATAAAGTGTCGATTTTTTTTTGCAACTCACCTCCCAGAAATTGTCAGCGGCTTCACATCCAATCACTCGGTCTGCTGGCAAGTATTTTAACCAATAATCCCTTGCCTCCGTGTCCATTTCGACACTATCGTCACCCTCGAAGTAAGTCGCATAAATTCGGTCTGGATCCAACTTATAAACTTCCGTCAACAAAATCCAAGCCATGTCAATCGCCTCTTCTTTGAAGTAATCTCCGAAGGACCACGATCCAAGCATCTCAAAGAAAGTGTGGTGATAAGTATCTCGTCCAACGTCTTCCAAATCGTTGTGCTTACCACCGGCGCGGATGCATTTTTGCGAATTGGCGGCTCGTTTGAGGCTTGCAAGGGGACTGTTTGGATCTGCTTGTCCCAAAAAGATTGGCTTGAACTGATTCATACCCGCATTGGTGAAGAGGAGAGTAGGATCGTTCAGTGGGGCGCACGCAGAACTTGGTTGCATCGTATGGTCCCTATCTTTGAAGAAATCGACAAAGGTGGATCTGACCTTGCTTGTCGTCCACTCTACTTCTTCATCTGTGGACGACGACATGTATCGACAACTGGCCGTATTAGCACGGAGCACGTGTCGGGCCGGGACAAACGCCCGGATCGATCTTGTCGCAAGAGCCAAGATCATCGTCGAGGTCAGAAGGCAACGCATAGTATTCGACACGTAAAAGAAAACTTCACAAAAACTTTTCCTGATTGATAACTCTTCTTGTGGTCAACGGTTTTCGCTCGAGCTGGTTGAATAGCAGTAGCCGGTTTTTTACGACTATGAACCCAACAACTTTTTCCTTTTCCGATGCTCTTGATGTCCCCGATGCCTGTTGGTCTCTAAGAATCAATGAACGAATCCAGATTGTGATGTGGAGAGGAAAGTACGAACGGATACGAGTTACGAGTAACTTCTTACGAGTAAGGTTACAGGATGATTCTGAGAGGGAACGATGATGTGTGATGGAATTCGAAGTTTCACATACTTAAGATTCTTACCGAAATGTTTGTGCCGTCTGTCATTCGATGTCAGAGGATGACGTTGTGCCAACGTTTTCGGCATTTGACGCGCCGACTGCGGATGTGATTCCCGAGAAGTTCATGACTGAAGTAAATTCTGATCATTCCTGGAAAATGATTGCTGTACATTGTGTTCTTCAAATAACTTCTGAGAGTTGCACAATCCTCTCATGGTTTTCAAATCAAAACAGTAATAATAATGATAATGATAATGATGATAATATCCATGTCACAAAGTTAGGTTGAGGCATTATTGTTCAGGGCATGAAAGAAAATCAGTTGTGGGCCTTGTGGGTTCACACCCCAAGCAGGATGGGAGGAAGGCAAATCACGCAGCAGAACAAGAAGAAATGGATCATGCGTCCTTTTGCTTTCCTTTTTTGACCAGAAAATTTGCGAAAGCAGAGCAGTGAAAGATTCATCACCATGCGTCTGCGTATGGGCAGAGTCTTTATGCATGGCTGCTCAGCAAGGAGCTCTCTGTAGAACCGCAGGCTCAAAAACCAACGAATTCTTGTGCTGGTGGTGAAACTAATGATGACGAGTGGATATCAGTGGATATGGATTCAAGTACAACCAGCTCTGAACCTCTTTGTCTGTCGATCTCTATCGACCCGCAGCCCAAGCTGAGACATCGACAGTCGCAAGCTTTTAAAATCGAAACCCGCTGCAGAACAATCGACCCGCGCACAACACGAACATTCCGGTCAACGAATTTCGCCATCTCCGATTCGATCTCGTTCGTTCAGAGGTGAGGCGAATTGCAGAGGTCTGCAAGGTTCGCGTCTCTACAACAAAAGCCTGACTGCAATCCCAACAGTTCGATCGCAGGGTTTTACTCCCAGGAAACAAGTCCCTCCTGTGTTCGTTTCCGCCGTGGATCTTCCGGTTTGTCAAAAATCGGATGGCGCTCTTCCATTGCTACCAGGCACTACTTCTCAAGAAAATCAAATGAATGACTCATCTGCAAATTTGCGTATCTATGGCAAAAAAGAAAACTAGTAGTAATTTTGTGACCGGCATGATCTCGTCGATTTGCTTCACTTTTAACTTTCGGTGAATCACTGATGGTGTAGTTTTGGAATACCCACGAAATCTCGCAACAGTCGTTCGCACATCCTACACCTGCGTTCGCAAACGACCGAACGAACGAACGTAACGTACGTACGCACGCATCGTCAACGGCCTTCCACTAGTTCTTCTGGGGGACTGCTGCAACCATCGAAACGCCGGCAATCATATTTCATTCGCTCCGTAGAAACTGTGATGCTCAATGAGCATTTCGGGTATGCATATATCGGGCGGACAGTCGAGCATGAATTGGATCATGCCCGCGATCCTCGATGGCGGAGGATACCCATCGGTTCTGCGATGGTCCCCGGCTTTGGCGAAGATTTGCGTGTCGACCGACGGTGGCATCAGATTCATGACTCGCGTTTTCCCCCGGAGTTCGATTCTCAGTGTGTCGACGAAGGACCGGAGCGCGGCCTTGGTGGCACCCTGCAAGGCGTAGGGACTGCGTGCGCGTTGGGCAAGGCTGGCGGTGCAGGTTAGAATCTGGCTGTCCCCGTCGACCAGCTTTGGCAGAACGGCGCGAATCAAATGGATCGATGCCACGCAATTCAGGTGGAAATGATCCGCAACGACATCGGTCGATGATCGATTGCCGCCCGGAGTTCCGGGAGTGACGGGCGTGATATCGGCGATTTTTCCGCAGACAAACGTTCCGACGGTGAGAACGAAATCGTGGATGCGGCCGTCGTCTATTGCGGCCAGCGCAACCGGAATCTCTTCGAGACGCGTAATGTCGCACGGGATTTCGACGATGTCCTGACTGGTTTCTTGCAGAATTTCGTATTCCCCTCCCTCGCACAACTGTCGAACTCTTGCAAAATCTCGACCGAGAACAAATATTTGCGTGTACTTGGATCTAACCAATTCGGAAGCTAGCAGAGAAAATCCAATGCCGTCGGTTCCACCGCAAATCATCAGAGTCCGATGTTTCGAACTCGAATCGCCGTTCGATAGCATCCGCCGCGACATCGTGTTTATCGGTATCGTTGATATTCGTCGATCGTCTACGTTACAAGTTGTCCCTCATCGCAACATGTGCCAGCAGTTCTGTAAGCGATATCGTCTCCAGCCTCAAGAGACGAGACAGGTTTTTGTTTCTCCTCTCGCGGGAAGATCGTGCGAACTCGCATCCATCCTTTCGAATATTATCATTAACTCGTATTTCAAAATTTAATTTTTAAAAGGGTGTACGAGAAATTAGGGTCTCTGGCGTTTTCGACTACACGTACAGTAATTTTGATTGAACGTAAACTAAGTTCGAACATTATTTTTTCTACGAGATCGTAAGTTACGTGTGCTTTTCTGCTTTCGTCTTAGTTCCGAAAACATTTTCCTCTTGGATGCAGGGTCCGTATCTCGAACGCACCTGGAAGATCTTACCATACTGCGGTTAGTGGAAGTGTTGCAACCGTCGGGACGGTACGGCATGTCAGGGAATTGAGAGTGGAGGATCGCAATGAGCCATTCATTCCATCATCATCGTCATTATTATTATTATTGTTATTATTTTTTGTTTTGTTGGCAATCGAAGACGATCTCTAGGCTGGGTGCCGGATTGTACGATGGCGACAGTGCTCTCCATCCCGATGCGGGAGGGGTGTCCTCCCCCCGTAGTTTGGGGGCGACAAACACTCCGGCTCCGTTCGGCTCGTCGATCCACCACTGACCGTCCGCGTGGTTTAGATAGATGTAGGCTTCGTTCGAGGCTCGCAGCCACGGTTTTTTCTGGTTCAGCGTGTCCCACGTCCGTTCGACTCCCCAGCAATGTTCTCTGCAAACTCGTTCGAAACCGGGAGGAATCTTGGTCGCGGCGGTCCATTCGAAATCCGTGTTGACGCTTATCGACCCCGGATCCCCTGACTCGTATCGTCGCGGCACCGGCCTCTGCGGAAAGCGCCGCTGCGGTCGTGGTCGGGCATTTTGTTGGGAGTTCGAAAGGCGTTCGATAGAGTGATCGAGAGCAGAAGCTTGGGCGAAACTTTCATCGCGGTAAACAGGTCGTGTCGATCGGGCGCTGTCACCGCTTGTTGATCAGGCAACTATCTCTGCTAATAGTCCCGGTAATCACAGTTGGATTCGGCTTTGCCAAGAATCGTGCTGCGCTCGGTCTGCAACCTATCCCTGAAAGATAAGTACTGTATTACCGTATTCAATTGCATCATCATGGAATGGTGACTTCGTGGTAATGAATGAGTTGGCCGATGACAACCGGGAAGAATGTATTAGTTCGTGCGTCAAACTTTACGGGTAAGATTACGGCAACTTTGTAGCATTGCACTCTACGAGTATCCGCACTCACTCAGCAGAAAAGAAGAACACGAATGGATGGATGAAGAACAGTTGTCGAATGAATCAATCAATCAATCTCAATTTTTTATTATGAGAGAGAAAAATAAGGCTTACTGTAAAATCTTACTTCGCAAATGAATAATGAAGAGTCAACGACACAATTCGTCGGATGCCACGAAACCCAAACAACATGCTGGTACTAGGCAACCATCTTACCGTTCTTCGTGCCGGTAGATAGTACTTCGTACCTCATCGGACTCAAACAACATTGAGGAAGCGATTCTCAATCAAGAACACGAATGGTGTCAACCAGCAATAGAAACACCAAAGGAGGTCTGCCTTCGTTTCTTCTTGTGGTCCCTGGTGGAATTCTTGAAATGTTGAACAATCATTGTTGTAAGAACGCTGCACCAGCTTAGAAACCCCGAGACAAGGCAGGTGTTTAGTGGTGGTGGCTGATGAATACTAGTACTAGTACGGGAAAGGTATGATTGCCCTAGCGCCTCCGCACAGTCTTTCCTGGAGTGCTGCTACTACAAAATACTTCTTGTTGTAGCAGCAGTGATGGCTGGCCATTGTTGTTGTTCTTGGACCATGATCATGATCATGGTCCTGATGGTCACCATGATTTTGCAGACATACCAACATGGGCAGGAACACGTTGTTGTTGGAATGCACCAGCAACTCAGCGCCCACCAAGTCATCATGCTGTCAGTCCCACCAGCAGTAGAGGAGTGACCATTCCAACAACAAACCATTGAATAGTATGACGTACGAACTGCTGGTAAATAATACTAGCAATTCTCTTTTTGGTCTATATTTTTGCAGAGTCGTAGAGAGGGACTACTTGATTACTCCTTGAGACGAGGAGTACTCACCATAAGTCAACAAGGGTTGGTCCTGTATTGTTACTAATTGCTAATCACATGACGAATCCTAGAGTGGTAATTATTACCTTGTACTAAGATCTTACTTGTCAGCAATTTCAATTTTTTTCGGGTAAGTTAAGGTGTAGGAATTTCGATTACGTGTGGTTCTTTCTTGTTTTCTTTGTATTGTAACTACCGTAAGATTACCCCTGATGAGTTAGAACAAACCTTGCACGACTTGACCTTTGAACTGGTTCCCAATGAACTCATTGATTTACGGTACAAATTCTGACTCGATTTGGGATTATTACTTATGAATACCGGTACATGCATTTACGCTTTGGCAGTTTTACTTACTATTGCCGAATTGTTTGACATGCTCGGTTCAGAAACTTCTTTGTTCTCGACATCAGAAGAAACAGCACATAATACGAGGGTTGCTTGACCCGTTAGCTGAAGTGGAACGCTGAAATGGTAAGCGGTGTCCGCTCAATTTACTACGCCCTGAATTCAATTTCCGTGTTTTTCTTTGTTCTACCCCCTAGCATTCGTACAAAGGCATTCGAAAACACACCTACCGTACGTACGGTAAAAACCTTACTGGATTGAGCTAACTGCACAATCCGATCACAATCTTCTGTTGATGAATTCAAACACGACAACATGATAAAATCTTACCGTACTGGAATCATCTAGTGGGTAATTTCAGTCTCTCCGCTCTTCGTACGAATCGATCCTTACATAATCTTAATCTTACCGATCCTTGTACTTGTCCTCGTTCTCCTTCCGAGCTGAATTGGTGCATACCGGTACCGATCTCTACATGCCGGCACTTCCAACGGGAAAGCCAACAATCTTGATCCAAGAGTCGTGAGTCGCGTTATTTGATCTCCGGACGAAAGTCTCAGAGATTGGTCCTGGGAAGTCGAACACGCATCGAACGGCACAAGACTTCAAGCACTGTGGTACATGTACTTGTACTTGTACTCGTACTCGTATTCAATACATACCATACTCCCCATCGCTTGTTTCCTTTCAGCCCACACCCAACAAGTCCGAGCGCATTCTTGCAACGTGAACTCCCGTCTCATACCATTTCATCTCATACCATCTCATACCAATCGTGGCGACATACTCTCTTTTGTGATGCCCAAAAACATTGCCGCAACATCGCTGCTGGCCGCCCTGGCATCGTTCTCTGCGTACCGGACCGATCTGATCAATCACGAAACCTTCCAGGTCCTGGCACTCACGATAGCTTCGATCGTGATCGTTGCGGTCGTGGCCGTGATCGTGATTTGCATCCCGGATTATCTCAATGGGCGCCACAGCCGCGGCCACATCTGCGGCCGCAGTCACCGCTCGAAGAAGCACCACAAACGAAGCCGCGAACGCGAACGAGAACGAGGCCGTCCTCGCAATCGACAACACAACAACACCAACCAAAACCGGAGTCCGAGCCGATCGAGGGAACGAATCGTCGATCCTCAAAACATCGATAGCAACAATAATGAATACAAATACGTGTCGTCGAGTTCGTCGTACATGTCGGAAACATCGTCGTCGTTGTCGACTTTATCGGTCATGAGTCCTTCCAGACACAAGTCTCCCTCGATGCCCCCGTTGCCGACCCGAGGCAGGCAAAAGAACAACTACGGCAGCAGCAGCAGCAGCCATTCCGATAGCCATGGCAACACAAAGGTATGCAACAACACCCGGGTGATTAAGAACATGCCACCACCACCACTACCGCAGCGCACCCGACGCCGCCACTCGTTGCCCCCCTGCCTGCCGTCCCAGGCATCGCTGTCGCAGTATTGTCTGAACACGATCGCGGAACGAAAGCTGGAGGACCTGATGGACTTTGACGACTACTGGTGGAGGGAGTTGGACAGCCGCACCCAGTATTACGCCCTGATCCTGGGGTACACGGAAGCAACCTGGGACGAGGACCTGAGCCTGGACGATCTGCCCTGCGAGGACTGGGACTGGGACGAAATGACCAGCGAACAAAAAGCCGCGGCCCAGCATTTTGGATAC
Source organism: Pseudo-nitzschia pungens (assembly GCA_037355855.1). Lineage (NCBI taxonomy): Eukaryota > Bacillariophyta > Bacillariophyceae > Bacillariales > Bacillariaceae > Pseudo-nitzschia > Pseudo-nitzschia pungens. Next base: position 1,293,058 of record CM074760.1, on the reverse strand, counting down.
TCGCAGGACACCTGGGAGGATTGATCGATCCATCGATCCATCCATCGATCCATCCATCGATCTTGCGTCGGCACACACTTTTGGCGACAACGGTGCAACCAATGAGGAATGCCATTATTTCTGGGATGTCTCGCTGATCCAATACAAAGAATCGGTCGAACTTAACGGAAAAGAACCGTGATGTTCCACCGTTACCCATTCCCGACCGATCGAAAAGGTCTCGGATGGAATCCGCACCTGCTAGGTTGTTCGTGGTGCGGAATCCCTGTCGCAAAGGAACCTCTATTTTCTCATTTTTGATCCCAAGCACGCACATGCGGACACGCACGAGGCGATCGGCACCATCAACATTCTCTTCCGAGAGCAAAGACAGATCGGAGATGTCGGCAGAATGCAGCAGAAAAAAAAGGTCACGGCATCCGTTGTCACGAGTCATTCAAATCAACGGGTGGCTTTGACAAAAGGACGGATGGATGAACGCAATCATCGATGCAGTAGTTCGTTGCTACAACGGAATGTTGTTGCATTTCTCGGTGGGATATCCCTTGTTCCCACCGCAGCACTCCTTTGGAACGACTTGGCCGTTGACGACCAAGCGGCAGCTACGACCACAAATAATGATAGAAACACAGCGCACCCATTGGCACCTGGCATGTCTTGTCTTGTTCCAGTACACGTACAAAGAATGAGACATGAAGCGTTTGTTTCAATGAAATGAAATGAAATCAAATCAAATCATAACTCTAACGATATATTATACATTAGTGTACCCTATTTATTTGCCGCCCTGCGCATGCCCTGTTCGTGGAAGCAAATGGTTGTCGGTTGACCGCACTTTTGTCATTTGCAGGATGGGATCATTCCCGATTGATGTTCATTTCTGAAACACAGTCGGGGTCCAAGCATCATTGGCCGCCCACCACCTTGTGAGAAGGATCCCCATGGATGGATGGATGGATTCACAGACGCACTCGTTTTCTCCGTACCATACCACGAACGGTGCATTTCTTCCTTCGTGGATTCATTCGTTCATTCATTCATTCCCGATCCGAGAGATACTCCCGAATGATGGATGTTCCGTTTTGTTCCCATTCGCGTTTGTTGGCGATCCCGGCGTTCACGTACACATCGATGATCGTCTCGTCGAAAACTCCCGAGCTCCGGAGTTTCTTGGCCAGAAGGATGCGCTCGTCGAACAATGCGAGCTCGTTCAGGTACCAGATTCGCGACGGATCCTCGTTGCGATCGGGATTGCGATCGGGATTGCGATTGCAGCAATGGCCGCGGGCTTCGGCTTCCCGGAAGGACAACCCGTTCCACTTTCGAAAGACGGAAAAGTGCTGCAGCGCGTGGGAAGCATTCGCCACCAGGAGCAGCTGCTCGACAATGGCCATTGCATTCGCATTCGCATTATTTGCATTCGCATTTGTATTTGCATTGCTATTGGCATTTGCATTTGCATTATTTGCATTGGCATTCGCATTGGCGCTCGCTTCACGATCCCGGAGCGAGACGGGAGTGGCGTGTTCTCGGGGGGACCCATCGATTTCCGGATTCGTGGCAATGGCCGCGGCACCGTTGGCCGATTGGTTCCCGGTCGCGGATACGCACCGGACCAGGAGACGGCCGAAAAAGTCGAGGTCCTCCGGGGTCTTGCAGAGGCATCGACGAAGATCGCGAAAGGCCGGCTCCGCCCAGAGCGACCAGACGCGCCGAACGAACCCGGGTTGCGGTCCCTCGCCGGCGTTGGCGCTTTTCTCTTCGTCGCCATCGACCCGGGCATCGCGAACGAGGGCCGCAAAGACGAGCACGAATTGAGTCACGGGATGGGCGAGCATCGCTCTCGTCTTGGTGAGCACCTCGAGAGAACCAAGCCGTGTGTGGTCCGAATCGTCCTCGCCGTGTTTGTTCTTGTCTCGGGTGCTGTCTCGGGTGCTGTTTTGGATTTTGTTCTGGACTTTGTTTTTGCCGCTGCTGCTGCTGCTGCTGCTTGTTTTGTGGTTGGTCTTGGTCTCCACGGCGGCAAACAGCTTGGTCATGGCGAGAACGCTGTGGCTCGCGTGTTCGAAGGAGTGGTGGGAGCGATCGTCTCGGTTTCTGTTTCTGTTGAGGTTTCGGTACCATCCGGCCACCCTCGAGACCAACTCGCGGAGCTGTTTAGCAATGATTGGATCGATGTGCGTGGACGATAACGACGACGACGACGAAGACGACGATCGACCGTGAGAGTCCCGGATGCGCAGGGTGCCCGTCGCGGCAACCGTCGCGGTGGACGCGCGAAAGGACACCGACGTTTCGGTGGGAAAGAGGAGCATTCCGTCCCCGTCGGTGGGAAAGGCGGGGATCGGTTCTTCCGTCCGCGCTGGTTCGTCTCCCGCCGCCGCGGCGGAAGCGGAAGCGGAAACCGCGGCCCGGAGGCTTCCCTTGCCCCCGCCGCGGACGGAACCGGTCCGACGCAATTGCGTCCGCAGCCGCATTCCTTCCAGTCGGTGCAGCAATCGCTCCAGGACGTGCGTGTGGTAATCGATCAGTCGTTCGAGTTTTTCGTTGGGATCGATGGGTCGTTTGGTCTGTATGAATCCCGGATCGATGTTGGCCTTGGCCATCATCTTGAGGAGCGCTGGCAGGGCCAGTTGTTCCCGTGCACTAAGGTTCTTGGGTCCCTCGGTGGTGAGCCAGTAGGTCTGGAGCTCGCCCTTTCCCTGTGCCGGACAAGGGACCGGGGTCGGCGGAATCGCGCGACAACGACAATGGGATTGCGGGCAACAGTACAATGGGGGCAGAAAGGTGCATGTGTTGTGAGCAAAACGCATCATTGTCGTTTCGCAACGTTCCGTGTAGCATCGCATCGCACGATACGGTATCGTTTCGTATCGTTTCACATCGTGTTGTTTGGTTTTGTTTGGTTCCATCAAACACACCTCATCGGCTGCTGCTTCCGCTGCTCTGTGTTGTCTGCAGTCTGCAGTCTGCAGTCTGTTGCGTGTAGCACACAACCCAAAACAGCAAACAGCAAACAGCAAACAACAGCAAACAAACGCGACCCAACTTTCACACACAAACACACAAACACGCACACACACACTACTCGAACCGCAAGCCGCACGCCGCGAGTCTTCTCGTCCGTACCTTGGCCACGATCGTTTCCTTCCTCGGTTCGACCCACGGTTTCTTTCCGGCCGCGATCAGGAGTTCCGCGGTCTGCTCCGACAGGTGTATCTTGTTTTTTTGGGAGGTGGACTCGATCCGGCTGGCGGTGTTGATGGTGTCCCCGAAGAGCTGGTACCGCGACTTCTTGCCCCGGAGGACGCCCCCGATGACGCTCCCGGAGTGGATCCCGAAGCGCATGCCCAGGTCGGCCGTTCCCGGCCCCAGCAGCGAGACCGGCGGTTCCCGCAGCAGGTGCAGCATGCTCTCGAGGCAGCGGCGGGCAAAGCTGGCCATGACCACCGCGTGGTCCCCCGAGGCCCTGGGGAGTCCCGTGGCGGCGACGTAGCAGTCCCCGACGGTTTCGACCTTGAAGACGCCCTTCTTGGTGGCGATCTCGTCGAACCGGCCGTAGACCGTCTCGAGGAGCTCAAAGACTGGTGCGGGTTTGGTGTGGTGTGGTGTGGTGTGCAGAGGGAGGGGACAAAAGCGATAGAGATAAGAGAGACAGAGAGAGAGAGAGTATCATGTTGTGAGCATCGGACCACTTTCAAACATAATGGAGTGCACGACAGTATGCTGCTGCCCACACACACACACACACACACACACACACAGTGAGACGCACCTTGTGCCGGATCGCGAATGCTGGCCCAGCTGGTGAATCCCACAATGTCGGCAAACAAGATGGTGGCACTCGGAAAGTAGTCCGCGATGGGTTTGGAGGACGTCGTCGACGACGAGGAGGAGAAGGACGGTATCCTCCGGGTGTCCGCGAGCGACGAACAGGCTTCGTGGTCGTGGTCGTGATAATGATAGTGATCGCGATCGTGATCGTGTTGGTAGTAGGGATGTCCGCGGCACTCGGAACCGGTGGAGGAAGCGAGGGAAGCATTCGAGTCGGACCGCGAGTAGGTGGTCGACGCGGACGACGCGATGGAAGCGATGCGTTTCAGCGGAGACAACGACGGAGACGACTTGGACGACGACGACAGCGGCACAAAGGACGTCGTGACAGGCCCGTCCTTGCGTGCGGTTTGGTGCTCTTGTTGCTGTTGCTGTTGCTGTTGCTCTTGCTGCTGATGCTGCTGATTGCCAACGGGACTGTTTCTCCCGCACCCGGGTTTGCCCTTGCTCTTGCTCTTGCTCTTGCCCTTGCTTCCCGTTTCTTCCGCTTCGCTTTCCACGGCCGGCACCAAGAGGTTTCCCTCCTCCAGGATTCGATCCCGAACAATCTCCGGAAAGAGGCCGTCGACGATCGCCTCGGATCTCTGGATGGTGGCCAGCAGGGCTCGCTCCCGCTTCGCCCGGGACACCTCGTGCCCGCCCAGGAGGACCCCGAGGCACGCCAGCACCGGGAGGATCGCCACCGAGGCCCAGAAGGTCGGAGGCGTCGCGATCGCATTGCTTGCAGAATTGGCATTCGAATTCGAATTCGAATCGATATCGATGTCGATGTCGATGCCGATGTTGGATGCGGTCAGAGTGGCAATCATCGCCAGGCCCCCGATCGATGCCAGCAGTCCCGCCGCCAGGCACCGAAAGCGTGCGGTCTCGGACGGATGGGAATGGCGCGCGCTCCGGCCGTGGGTGCGGACCGCCGCCTCCGCTTCGCCGTAGGACGAATAGGAATGGTTGCGGCGGCTGGCGTCCCGTTCGCTGCCGGTGTGATTGCTGTTGTTGATGTCGCTGTTGTCGTTGTTGTTGATGCTGATGCTGCGGAACGACGAGTGGAAGGCTCCGAAGGCTTGGACGAGGGAAGCGGCAGAAGTGGGAGGACTCTCGTCGGTTCGCTTTTCGTTTTCGGTTTCTGTTTCGGTTTCTGTTTCGGTTTCGGTATCCGTTTGGCTTTGGCTTTGATTCTGGCTCTGGCCGTCGCCGTTCGTTGCGACGTTGACACCAACGCTGACGATGGAGTCCAAGAGGGGATGATCGTTGGGACTCGCCGTTTCGATTGCTTCTGCCCTCGTGTCCTCGGGCAGAACGATCGAAACTTCGTCGTCGACGACGCTCGCCATGGTGATGGATCGCTGCGTTGGTTGGTTGGTTGGTTGGGAGATATTCTTTGGAACAATGTTTGAGATTCAGGATTGGATGTGGTGTGATATTCTGTGATATGATGTGATGATACGTGTGGTGTGATGAGATCTATGTGATGTGATGTGATGAGAGGAGACGAGATGAGACGAGATCTATGTGATGTTCTCTCGCAAAGTTGTGGCAGAAACTGCTTCGGGACCTGGCCAGTGTCGGGATGCATTCGATTGGGATTGTCGAGGTGTCGTGTGGTATTGTTTTAGAATGGAATGGAATGGACTGTGACAGGAGCGAGACCGTTCTTCGGTTTGTTCGGTTCCAATCCAGTTGCATTTATGAAGTACAAGTACAAGTACCAGTAGAAGTACGATACACTACTTTATGTGACATAAATTCAAAATTAGATTGTATGTACGCGCTTTCAATCATCAATAACAACGGAGTTGAATTACAGACATTGAATATGCCGCACGGTATGCACCGCACGATTGGTGAAAGGATATCGGTGGGATGGATTTCGTGTACTGTATATTGAATATGCACATATACTTAAGATCTTACCTGGTACCGTCGCACTTATGCTGTCGCGAGAGAACCGGGTGTCGCGACATTTTGACACTTTCGAAGGAACACACGGCGCGATGAGATGAAATGAGACGATGCATGACATGACATGACATGACATGTAGTTTCGGCACGACGACGAAGACCGATCTCGTCTCATTCCCACTTCCAACACGTTTCGTACAGAAGCACCGTACCCGGTACCGTATTCGTAGGGACGAGTCTTTGGTCGGTACCGTACCAGCGACTCGACACCTGTCACCGTCATCTCGGGTCGAAACGGAACGGAATGAAGGAAGGAAGGAATAATCTTACCGTACCTAAGGTTAACGAATCGAATAGAGAACCGAACCAAGACTGACCAGGATTCCGTAAGATTTACCATTATGTCAGAAGCACCCTACAAGTGCCGTTCGAGTAAGCCTTACTCGTACGTACTTGTCGTGGAACAGGTAGGAGAACTTGCGAAAAGTCCTTGCCGTTCGGTCTCAGTTCACAGTGCCAACCAATACTGAATAACTAAGGTTACGAAGTACTACTAGTAATTACTCCAAATACGAGTAACCTTAATCTTAAGATACGTAACCTTACTCCTACTCCTACCGGTAACCTTCTCAAAATGTACGTATGCTGTTCTTGTGCATTATCAACGTATGGTAGGTATGTACGAAATTGATCGAACTCCAACATGCTCGTACGCACAACATTGAACATCATTCAGAACTCCGAACTCCGAACTCGCAAGCCTCTTCTTTTTAGATCAGCTCCTATGATAATACTCCATAGTGAGTCGAGTCGAGTCGAGAGTCGAGTCTCAAGTCCTACCGTGCGACCGCTCCGGGGTATGCCGGGCCCCGTGTGCAACGAAAATTTTCGTTGTGTTCCGTTATAACAACCAAAAAAGAGTTTCTCGGAGCCTCCCCAGAACACGAACAAGCCTCCTCCCAACGAGCTGCTCCGTCACGTTCGGACTCGAGCACGGTACGATAGTAGCAAGACCAGACACACGTGGACAGTACTTCTTGTATGGATGGTTCGGTTCCATGCGCGCATGGATCACCGTTGAACCCCGAAAACCTACCGTTACAGCCAATTTTCGCGACCAAACCATCCAATGTCGATAAGGCCTTCTCGGATGGATCGTTAGAAGGGATGTGATTCTTTCGCTGAAAATTTTCGTGCGCCACAGGAAGGAACGAAAAAAAACTCAGAACGCGGAATGTATCGATAGTGAGCAAGGAATGAGATGAGAGACATACCGGTACGAGCACGTAAGGCTTACGACACAGGTATGTATGGATGCATGCATGCGACGAGCAATAATCCGAGTTGCTCGAGCGTAGTGCCTTACTTCTAGTGCGAGTAGAGACTTTCGAACAACGAGTGCAACAAACAAATACGAAGTAATATTGCAGCACGGGAGCAGAGAGGAACAACAACACCCGGCCCGTGAAACTCTAGGTGCACGCAACCAACAGATCATCTCCTCGGTTCGTCGTCTTCGTCGTCTCTTGCGTTCGATAACGCTTTGCACTTCCGTCCGTCGGCACTTCCCTCGAACCCTTTGCCCCCAACGTTGTCCTCTCCTCGCGTCGGACGAAACGATCTGATTCAGTCCTTCATTCACATACCGTACATTCGGGAAACCCCAGCAGATACGGCTACTGCGTAAGCTTACCGTACTCTAGCGCAAGCGCCTGCGTTCTTGCTTTTTTGGAGAGCCAAGCGGTGAGATCTTACCGCCACCCCCACTCGAGTTCGAACACATTCGTGCTGTGCACTAAGCCTTACCGTACCGAAGAAAGCAACGACCGACCCGTTTGTTTTTTCGATCCTGGAACGGTAGGCATCGGAAACGTTGGAAAGAAAACAAAAGAAAAGAAACGACGGAAAGACTCGGGACTGCACGGTGTCGCGAACGGAACAAACGAAACGAAATTGTGTCTATTCCGGGAGTACGTACAGGTGGATTGAATTGAATTGGATCGGATTGGATTGAATTGGATCGACTTGAATTTCATTGAATCCCATTCCTTTGGTTTCGGCAGAGGAAGAACGAGCCACATTCGATACAGTGCACACAATAAACACGCAACGCAACGACACGCAACGCGAATCAAATCAGAAGATGCCGACACGAATAACAGTCACCCGATCTTCGAGTCGCGGTGAGAGTGCGGACGAAAACGACTCGGAGCCGGCAGAGAATCTGGCGAGCACGGTGGCGAGCTTTTTTGTGGGTGCCCAAACGAAATCGGCTGCGGCACCGGTGGAAACCGATGAGGGAAACGACCAGCAAGATGCCGCTGATGTTGGTGCTGGTGCTTCTGGTGATGATGCAGGTGCCGAACAAAGCGAGGAGAACGAGACGGAAGCTCAAACAGACAATGCCGGGAACGAAGCATCTGCATCGGAGTCCAACAACACATCTTCGTTTCTTCCTGCTGCCTTTCAGACCATAACGGGAAATGCAACACAAAAATTCGCGGAGGAGAAAAAGGAGGAAACGACCCAAACCGAAACAGACGCCGAAGCGCAAAACTCGGAACTCGATGCACTGAAAAAGGTATGTACTACAACGACACTACACCACACGCAAAGAGAGACACCGACACACACATTCGGTCTCGAAAGCAGTGCTTCTCCCGGTGCAATGATGGAGCAAAATGAATAGCCCTGGAGCGCAATCAATCGTAAAGCTCACCCTTTTGTGAATCATTGCGGAAACGACATTTCAATTGTTGCGTGGACCATGAAACGAACGAACGAACGAACGAACAAACCAACCAATCCATCCATCCCTTGCACTCGGACACAGGAGCAACTCAATTTCAACCAATTGTTCAGCACGAGACGGCCAAAAGATGGTTGGGCGGGATTGAGCAGCGGTTTAAAGAGTGTAACAAAGGGCACCGTCATTGGCTTTGCATCTCTCATCGGACAGCCGGTGATGGGTGCCAAGCAGGGAGGTGTCGGCGGATTTTTCAACGGACTGGCGAAGGGAGTTGCGTCCTGCGTCATTTTGCCCACGACCGGAGTTTGCGTGGGAGCCTACCAAGTGGGCCGCGGAGTCTACAACTCTGCGGAGGCAATCAGTTCGGCGAGCAAGGGCATGGTGTGGGACGAGAAGAAGCGAGAATGGTACCATTACAAACTGGACGAGGACATGAAAGAGGTGGAAGAACTCGCGGAGGAACGGAAACGAAGAGGCGAGCAGAACGGATTCCACACGGCGAGCGGACCGGAACGGGTCGTGAAAGATCGCACCTACTACGATCTGCTGGGCGTGTCGACGAACGCGTCGCAGGGAGAAATCAAAAAGGCATACTACGTTAAAGCACGAAAGTGCCACCCCGACAAAAACCCCGGAGATCCCACGGCCGCCAATCGGTTCCAAGAACTCGGCCACGCGTATCAAGTCCTCGCCAATGACCAAAGCAGGGCTGCGTACGACAGGGATGGATTGAGCATCAACGACGAAAAGAATCAGAAACTGCACATGAGTGATATCGACCCGTACATATTTTTTGCCGTGATGTTCGGATCCGATTCTGTCAAACCGTACATTGGAGAATTGTGGATCGCCAACAAGGCCGAGATGTTTCTGAAAGACTCAAAAATGGCTCAAGAACTAGCCACTAGCATGCAACAACAACAACAACAACAACAACAACAGGAAGGGGATGGCGAGTTGTTGGATAGCGGAAAATCTACGGAAGCTGTGCAAGCACAACGAGAAGAGCGGGTCCGAATGATGATGGAAGAAGATGAATTCTTGCAGCGAAGACGAAAAGTTACGGTGGCAATCAGCATACGGGAACGAATAGATCAATATGTCAATGGAGATGAATCAGAAGACGTAGAAGAGCAGTTCGTTCTGTCTTGTCAGGCAGAAGCCGCTCAAATTTGCAAATCTGCGTTTGGTCATGTTTTTTGCGGTGCGATTGGAAGAGCATTGCAACTCGAAGCGACGGAGTTCTTGGGATTTGCCAGGAGCCCCGTGATTGGTAACTGGGATGCGCACACCGCCCTGATTCAAAAACGTACCACGGCTCTGAAAGAAAGCTATCGAGTTTTGAACGCCGGAATATCGGCAGTGCGGGCCGGAAGCAAGGCCATGAAACACGTCGAAAGCATTCAGAAGCAGGCCGAGGAACAGACTTCCCTGGGAGGTGTCGGTGGACCACCTTCGATGGACACGAATCAAGCCAAGGAGACCATGAAGAAGCTCGAAGATACATTACCGACCATACTGGAATTGGCTTGGGCGATCAACGTGCGGGATATTTCAAAAACGTTGAAAGATGTTTGTTTCAAGTTGTTCACTGACGCGAGTGTCGATGCCGAAACAAGGATAAGGAGAGCCGAGGCTGTGAAAATTCTTGGTCGAGAATTCCTCGATATTGGCATAGCCTCCGAATCTATGAAAGATGGTACTCGCGACGGAGACAACACAGAGGAGATTAAGCTGCGGGCTGAAATCGCGGCCATGACTACGCTCGCGAAAGCGCAGGGGCAAGAAATCAGTGAAGAAGATGCTGAGTACATGATCCGTCAGCAACGAAAGATGAAAGAATCCGAACGCACCTCGGCATCATCACTGTGATTTTGGAGTACATCTTGTATTGGCACTACAGATGAATGAAAGATTTCAATCGAACTATTGCTGACTAATTTAGTTTGAAGTGGACAATGAGCCTCCTAATATTTTGTAAGACCAATGTAAAGATAGTGACTTTTGTCATGACTAAATATGTGATGCTGAAAGAAAAATGCTGTATCGATGAGCACTGATTGATTCCGTTCAAAATAGAGTTGTCTGCTCGCAATGGATGTTCACGAAATCCATTTACCTTTAGAAATGTACATCAGACATGGATTTTACCTTCTTCATTCGCCGGATTTTACCTATCCAATCCTCGTTCTACGAAAGGAAATATGTTTTCTTTCCATCGGGAATGGTAGACTATCCCAAACGACTGAGAAGGGTAGCAAATTGCTCCTGGGCCTGGCGGGCTGAATTCTCGAGTTCTTCTCTGAGATTGCGTCGACGCTCGTAATTTTCCATGACCAAGTTTTCGATCTCTTCTTCTGACTCGAGACAGGCCTCAATGTTTTGGCGAAATACAGTCGATGCCATATAGAAAACAGTCTGGACCTCATTTTCTAGTCCTGCATGAACCTCGTCCATTATTTCAGCAAAGTTGCCTCTCGCGCAGTTGCGTTTTTCACGATGGTCCAAGAAGGACAAGATTCTTGGCCGAGCTGGTTCGTATTCAGCTAGTTCTTCCCAGTCCACGTCTTGACCACCACTATCCATCTCCTTGTAGCTATTAGTTTTCGACAAAATATTCTGGGTTTGGGGGATCTGTTCTTGTCTATCCGGGAAAGCCGCAACATCTTCTTTGCCCTTGATGTCGGCCTTACCCTTGCAGCTCACTTTGAGAGATTTCCCATCTGTTTCGAAGGTTGCATCTGTCTTCCCCTATTGTCCAGAGAAAGTGGGAGTAGAGACGAGGAGCCATGTGAGATGTTAGTGGTCGAAAGATCTTCTGGCATCATCTTGTTCCGTGACTTACAACTCCTTTGATGTCTGCAAGGAGCTTCGTGTATTTTTCCTTCCATGCAGAATCTGCAATGTGTATAATCTCCAGGAGCTTTTGCCGACGAATGTGATTTGACATCATTCTCTTGATGATTTCGTCTTCCGAATCCTCGAGAACTTCTGATAATTTATTGCAAATCGGCGCAACGACGTCGGATAGAATCTCGTTTGTCGTCTTCCGTAATTCCAAAATGCAGTCGTCGATCGCATTGGCAAAACGGGTGCTATTTTGATGTCGAATTTCCTTGGTCGCGAGGTAGGCTTGGAGATTTGGGGCGTCATCGGCATTTACGACATTGATAAAGTCATTCCAGCCCTTGTTTGACCACTCCGCCTCACTTTCCTTCTCGATATCTACTCCGTCGCGCTGCAAATTCTCATTCGTATGCCGGTCAACCAATTGATCATTCGCAGCGATTGCATCATTTCTGGCCGTTCCCACTTCCCCTCCACTACCCAAAAAGGGGCATCCCATAGAAACGGCAATGGTATCTTCTTCGGTCTCATATTTGTTTTGACCATTTCGTGCGAACTCATTTTTCGGAATCCCTGGCACCGCAACGTTTTGCTTGTAACAGAATCAAAAAAATCAAGTCAAGTGAAGGCATTAGTCAATTTCATACGTTAAAATCAGAGGCGAAAGAGAAAGCGAATATCTGCCTCATTTTGTTACTCAGAACCAATTCTGCAACTTTGGTTGTTATTCCTAAATTCAATGTTCTACCGAGAAGATCGAAGTTTTCTCGGTCGAGGGTACTTACCGGGTGTTGTTTTTTGCTCCCGTGGGCGCTATCCGGATGTAGAGCAGAGGGCTTGCGCTTCCTACCAATGTTGGAATTGCCATTCACTCGTTCATTCAGCCCCTCGCAATCATTGTCTTTGGGAGCAGAGTACGAGGGTCCATCTTTTGCCAAGACTTCTGTGCCATCGGGAAAACGCATCATGATTTCAAACAAATGCCGAAGAGAAGGATATTTCTGGGAACAACAGGAATCCCAGAAAGACAAGCCTCGATGTGAATAGGATTTTTATTGCGAAGTATCTTATTTTCTCGCTTCTTCGCTTCACCAAGTGAGATTGATCTCAGATGAGCAGATTCTTTTTTTGATTTTTGATGGATTTTGATGGATTTTGATGGATTTTGATTGATTCAATTTTGAGATGAAAGAGTCGACGATGAGTGATGTATGAACTGTGAATTCATCTGGAATCGAATCTGGAATAGAAAGAAGCAAAATTGTTTACGTCGGAATCAAGTCCCGGATCTGTCTCATTTTATTTTTACTGTAAGTAGCTCGTAGGTGTACGCTGCTTTCCGGTTAAATCCTACTATCCTACTACGTACAGTGATGGTAAGAGAGAATGTAGCCAAATACAGTACTTCGTACCGGTACGAGTAAGTTAACCTACGGTACCGGGTACTCGTAGAAAAAAAAAATTGAAAAACACGAATGCTCGTCATCCGTTACGTTCCGTTAAACTACGAATACTACGGAATTCCTATCAGCTGATCCCCCCCCCCCCATTTTTAATCTCCTTCACTCGGGAGTTTTATGGCATTTTGACCTTCGTCTGGTAGTAAATTTTTCTACACGGCTCTACAGAGCAGCTCCTAGAGGCAACTCGTTGAGAAATCTCTCCAGTACTAGTTCTACATGATATTGTTCAAAATTACATTTTGGCTCCTACTCAACCAATCTTGAATTGATAACACCAGATAAACCAACTCTGGGCACAAGGGTTGGATGGACATAGGTGGTATGGCTTCAATTCTATTGCAACTGCTTCCAATTCAATCACCATGGTCAGGAGGAGTTGTGGCCTAATTTGTACATGAATTTGTGTAGAAAATTAGTACCAGAATTTCTTTCTGGGAAAGGACCGAGTCGTGTAGTAGACTCCAGTAGAAAAATGTACCACCAGACGAAGGTCAAAATGCACTACACTCCCGAGTAAAGGAGATTAAAATTGGGGGGGGATCAGCTGAAAGGAATTCCATATTACTACAAAGTTCCCTAACAGCTGTCCTCAAGTCCACGTAGAAATTATTACATTGAGGCGTAGAGCCAACGGACAGCTGTTCGGAATTTTGTAGTAGAGTAAAAAAATAATCGAACTGTGGTGGAATCACAAGAGTTTTCACTCCGAGGGGACCCCTTCAGACTACTTCGTTCTTCGCACTTGTTGATTGAGTGAAGAAAGTAACTTAACTCCACAATTTATCAAACTTCTAGGAACATCAACGACTATAATAAATTCAGCACAGGTCGCGGGCATCACCGTCCACTTGAAATTCTGTATCTCTGAAAGGGTTAAAATGTTGAAAATGCAGAAATAAAAAATACGAATGAAATCGGTCTATGTCGACTTGCTGAAAAGCACCGTGAGTGCAATTTGGTGCCAATGATGCCAGGATTTGATGGTCGTACTTTCGGGGAGAAGCAGCCATAGACAATTGTTTGTCTTCATCTCTGTGACTTTATTTGTCCGTGAGAGACACTGAAACTATCTGTGTATGGGATACCTCCGAGATTGCTTCCATTGTGATCCATTTATTTCTTTTGATCATGAACTTGACAAAGCAATTATACTCTCTTAAGAAGCGCTCATGCATCTCGAGAGGATATTGAGGAAGTGAAAAGTTTTTCCTAGAGTCTCCACGAAGTCAGGATACATGCTGTGTGCTGTGAACAATTTCAAAAGGTATGCAGCTTGTTTGACCTTTCTCCATATCATTTTTTCAACGTAAACGAATAGGCCGATATGTATATGATTCGCCAACAATCGATGGTGTGTTAAAAGTTCTTTTTAATTATGTGTGTAGAAGACATAAATATATAAAGTTTGGTACACTCGAATGTTGATGGGTCTCGTTCTTGAAACGGAAATGGTTCAGGTTACAATGAAAACCTAAAAATGGATCGTATATCCGTTGCCAACATCCTGCTACTGTGTTGACTGAAATCCGGCGACCTGTCACTCATATGCAAGAGGAATTCACGTTCGTTCTTTGTGCTGAGTGGTGGAGTATCTAATTCTTTACTGCCATGTACGCCGAGTTGTCATCTCCGTCAAGTTCCAGCTTATCCACAACATTGCTATCGTCACCACATCTGGTCTTTTGAGAGACCTTCTCTACAACCTTTTTCACGCTAGTAACCGCAGATCTTTTTACTTTTCCACCAGTCTTGCTAACCAATCCAACAACAGATCTCTTTTTTCTCCTCTTTATCAACGAATCAGACGTTTTTGTACGTCGTGCCCTCTTCCTTGCCCTAAAGGCAAGCAATTGCTCTGCCAGGAACAAAACCACCGCGGTCATAAAAAGGACTGCACCGATTTTGACATATCTTTTCCCCAATTGCATGTTTGCACGGTAGGTAACGTAAGTATCAACCTTCATCGACTTGCGGACCCCCTTATTGAAGTTCTGTTGGTAATATTGGAGTTTGCCGTAGGGGTCAGGGCACCCACCATCTGGATCCCAATAGTTTTGGATAAAACAGGCGTTGGAATAGTACAAAAGGGACAGGGCTGTTCCAGCGTAGGTATAATAGCTGTTGTAGCCATAGTTGCCATTGTAGCCGTTGTTATAACCGTAACCATATCCATAGTTGTTTTGGAGATTTCTTTCCTGCGTATCTGCTTTTTCGTTGTTACTACTTTCACTGTCCTCGATCTTGCTATCCTTTTCTATTTCCTGCTTGTTTTCTTCTTCTTTGAGATCTCGATTGCCGTAGTTGTAGTTGTTGGCATTGTAGTTGTTGTTGTAGTTGTAGTTGTTGTTGTTGTTGTTGTTGTAGTTATTGTTGTAATACTGTGAGCTGTCGTAGATCTTGACACATTGCGCCGCTTTAAAGACACTGTTCATGTATGACATAGTATCGGTGACGCCATTGGCATAAGCCGGATCACACGTGTCCGTACTGTAGGAGACGTAGGCGAAACCAACTTGAGAATCGCAGGCAACCCCAGCACCGCCCTGGCACTCAGAAGAGTATTTTTGAGAATAATCCGTCGCCGTGGCTCCAGCGTAGTAAAGAGATGAAGCAAAAGCCTCAAATCCTTGGTTAGTTGTGAAGGAATTGATAAAAGTGTTTTCGTTGCATCCTGAGAATGATTCTCCTTGAAGTGATCCGTAGAGCGAAAACGCTACGTTGGCTGCGTATGAAGGAGTTGCTCCCATGTACCAATAATCGTTTTCATCTCCGCTTCCCGACTCTTGTTCGGTATACACATTCCTGTTTTGAGTCCAGGCACAATTATGGTATTGAATGTAGAGAGAAGAAAACTGATCCAAATCTTGGATTACGTTGTGGGCATCGGCCCAGTACATCTTTAGATCAATGTTTGGGTTCCCCATCCCAGCACGGTAATACTCGTCATCCTTGACTGCACTGACGGCAGCAAACGTGCCTAACACCAAGGCACAAGCTACTTTGAACATCATGATCCTTTCGTCACAAAAAATAATGTCGAAGTATTCTCTTAGATGATGGTTTGGGAGGTGAAAGATTCCAAAGTTGGTGTTAATATTGTTTTAATTAAAATCGCAACATTCCGAGGTCGAAAAACGCAGTCTTGTAGCATCAGATATTATACGTAAAACGGATGATGACATCTAGCGCGGGAAACACAATATCGGGATTTTGCACGTGTCCTTTCCGTTTGGGCGAGAAATTCTAAGAATCACCTGTAGTCATGGTCGCGCTTTTTTATAAGAAGCCTCGCTGATTTTCTAAGTGTGACCCCTTACAACGGGCGACAGTGAGATCCGACGTGAATACAAATTCCGAATACTTAAGTGAACACGAGCCAATTCCAACCGAAATTGCTCAATTGCTAAACAACTACGGACATTTTTCTCGTCAGTTGGTGTCAATCCCGTGCACCGTTAGATTTACACATCCGATTCGATAAATTTAGTGAATTTAGTGAATGAATATCGGTATTAAAATAATGCATTAAAATTCTTTTCACTGATTGCTATCACTCCAATCATTGCAACTAGTTAGTGCTTTCAGTGCTTCAGTGCGAACAAAGAACTGAATCCACTTTAGGTTATCGAACCTAATTGATAAACCCACTTGAACGCAATCACTGCTCTCCAGACGATCACATTCGTCATCACTACGTGATAGCACAGAGAATAAAACAATGAAGACGATAGAACTTTTTCCGATTGTGACGACATGTCTCGCTCTTGTGCTTCGCGGCGCAATGGGAGACCAATATTATGGTAGAGCGAATTACGGTTACTCTTCGACCATTTATGGAAGTAATGCATACGTTGATTCATCGGCAACTTATTACGATGGGTACGCTCAAGCATGGCGATACTTGGGCTGGTACGTAGACTGTAACGGAGGTTCCAGTCGTTACTACAGTAGAAGTGCTCATAGTCACAGTGGAAGCCACGATCAGAATAGTAATGTAGGAAATAACTATTGCCAGCGATACTTGATGTGGGCTGCGGTACGTAGAAACTTAAACCGAACGAGGATTTTAAGTTCAGTATTGTTCGTGATATGTGTCACCTAAACTTAAAAGAATTGCTAACCTTCTCACTTGGTTCGACATTTTGCTCTTACCAGTACGTTGACGAAAATTATTCTGGAGGCGGGATCGGTGAATATGCTATTTTTGACACTACTAAGGGTTACTACGATAGCACCGCTTGTGATACGCATGGAAACGGAAATTGCAAGCTCATGGATTGCCACGATCCAGCGTCGACCAACTGGAAACTCATTGGAGTGTTTAAAGAGGCATCCTATTTCGGAAACGATGCTTTTTTCGAGCAGCTCTTCAAACACGAAGGAGTTTGTGTGTGGAATGATGAAGATCTTTACGAATTCATGTCTGAAACTCGCGAAGGAAGTTGGTCTTCGGGATGTCTCAGCACAGGAATCTCCAATGGAAACTACGGAATCTACATTGATCTCAAACCTACTTTCAATGGAAACATGACCTACGCTCTATACACAGATTCTATATGCTCTGTCGAATACGAAGGCAATCAATATAATGTAGAGAGTGTGGCTGCCAATATGGGCCTCCTCTATGGTTCATACATGGAAGCTTGGAACGATGCCATGGAACCATTTAAGGTCTGCCAACCTTGCCGAGCCTACAACCTACAGAATTCCGGATCGTCAAGCTCGAGCTCGAGCTCGAGCTACAAATCTTATTCTTCCTCCTCCTCGTCGTCGTCATCATCTTCTTATTCTTCTTCGGGATACTGGAGGTACACAGGTGGTGGACGTAACTTGGACGAAAAGCAAGGGTATAAGGTAGAAGAAAATGAACCCAAATTGGACGAAAAGCAAGGGGATAAGGTAGAAGAAAATGAACGCAAATTGGACGAAAAGCAAGGGGATAAGGTCGAAGGAGACAAACAAGACAGCAAAACGTCAGATCGCAAATTGTACAACAATTATAACAACAACTACAACTACTACAACGGCAATGGATGGTATAACGATGACGACGGCTACGACCCCAACAATGGATACTTCCGTTGTGATGACGACGCTGACTACTCTAACGTCAACCAATGCATGAAGTTCCGATCACATGCTGAGCTCGAACCGGCGACGTGGGAGGACTTGGTTTCAGCAACTAACCAGGGTGGAATTCTGACGGTCAACGTTAGCGGAGTTATCTTTGGGTCTCCCTTCGTTTCCAAGGAACAAGAAGAGTACCTCACCTACGTTAGACGTCAAAAGGAAGCAGCTTATGCCAAAGAATTGGAAGCCAAAGCGGCCAAGGCCGTTGCTGCGGCTCCCACCGCAGAGAGTGCTGTCGTCATTGGGCAACTCTGGATTGGATTTGGGGCTTTGGCATTTACCTTTTCTGTGTTCCGACTTTCCAGACAGATGTTTTTAATGAAGAAAGAAGAAGAACGAAAACCTCTTGCAGAACCCTTGCGCGATGACGGAACCAGCGCGTCTGCCTAAGTCTGTCCTCTCGACCGTTGCCATCTTCAGTTCCTGTTTCCATAAAAATGTGCCCAACACGACCAGAACCCGTACTCTTTCTTTCTTCGCATCCTTCGCTCACAAGAAAATACATCAATAAAATATACGAAGTAGTAAAAAATTTAAAGCCTCTATCGATACAAACAGAACTTTCAAGTAGTATTTGCGATTAAGTCTGTGCCTTACTGCTTATTCCAACATCATGCCCACAAAACATGTGTTGGGTCAGTGGATTAATTACATTAGTTTCAACTGTGCGGTGTAATTCACGAGAAAGATGTATGCATTTTTGGTTGATCCAGACACATTTTCTTCTCAACATTATCTGGCACACGTACAGTCCCTTGAGAATGATCTTTGAATCGATGCAACTGTCTTCGCTCTGCGAGTACGTTATTCATTGGAAAGCTCACTGCAGGACACAAGGATGAAGCATTGACTGTCACTGGCAAGAAACAAAACTTAATCCCTTCTACCTTCAGGCGCGTCTAGAGGTTGAAAATGATCGCTTGACCCACTAAAGTGAGATGAAAAAACCGTATCCTAGCGCAAATAACATCCCGTGTATCACGTTATTATGATTGGTCGTTCCTAAATGTATTGATTTACTTCATCGTAGATCTCAATTCCATGAACAGAATTGCCGCCTTCGACTGATCGCTAGATTTATTCATATTCCACTTGAGTAAGTAAGTGTACAGTTACGTGTACAATACATTTTTTTATAAAAAAACATCTATTTTTTGTTCTACAGGCCAAGATTTTTCATTAGGATGAAACTTCCACATTCTCAGCCAATGAGTTGTCTATACATCTACCTTTCCCAAACATCAGACCCGACTCGCCCTCTTCCTACTCTTTCACATATTCTTGTTAAATTCACCCCGTGACATTTTCGTTTTGTGGGTCTGACACAGTAAGCATCTTTGGGTCTGAGCAGGTGGGATGAAAAAACTCCTTTGCAATTCCACCAACGTCCTCTGTGACAGCTAGGCAGGCAAAGCGTGCCACGACCAACTTCCACCGTTCCGCTATAACAACGGCGTCTTCGGCCGAACCAGCCTCTAGAAGAAATTCTTCACCACCACACGACTTGAGAATAAAACTTGCATTTTGCCGTGCCATGGGATATTTGGAACGATCGATTTGCCTGTGCTTAGAGGACGAAACATATGGAGTGATCCGACAGGCGTTGAGCAGGCGCATGGACCATGGCTTTTGCGTTGAATGATTGAGTTTATGCTTCGACAGCAACAACGGCTGATAGGCATCCCTCCACATAAACGCAGGTTCGATTACAACACCGGAGTTAGTAATAACGGTCCCTCGCTCCATCCACATGTTGATACAAATTGGTTTATTGTGAGAAATAATGTATTTCTTTCGATTTGCTTCGTTTGGGTGCCAGGTTAGTGTCCAGGTCGAGTTCAGGGTTTGTTGCACTGACTCTCTCATTTCAACGTCATCTGTCGGGATAGGGTCTAACCTCATGACGTCAGGGTGATCATATGACGACACGCTGGACGAAACAGCAGAGGAACGGGATGTTTCGTGTTGTGGAGAGCTGGGGGAAGTGGGAATGGGTGACGGGAATGAGATATCCATCTGTTCCGTCTGGGATTCCGTTGGTGAATCCATGATCATTGGTGACGACATTGAATAACAGTTGACTTCCGGATCGGAGTCGTAACCTTCATCCACCTCAACAGGAATTGCTTCTACCACTCCTTGACCAATGTAGGTTGCCAAAGAATCGTCGAGCATCGAATAAGATTTTTCGATTGCCCTGTAGGATGGTTGCGTCAATATTTCGGAATCTTGGCTTGGATTGCCCTCGTCGTTCTTCTGCTCGAAACAAGATCTGTTTTGGGCGTGTCTTGCCGCGCATGCTTTGTTCATGTGAACGTCCTTCCGAATTGTGTTGAGAGCGTGGCTGCCTGGCTCCATAGAGTGATTCGTAATGGTTACCCCATGCCTGCTCGCTCCACTGACACGTCTATCGTCGATTCGGAGTCGGTGAATCCGTTTCAAGCGTTTCTTGATAGATGCACGCACGGGCTGTTTGTTCTCAGTGATGTTTTTGGAATACCCTTTTCGAAGCATTTCGGAGGTGGTCTTCATTGACCATATCTCTGCCAGCTCCGATTCTCCCGGAGGTGAGGAACATCCCAACAATTGCCAAATGTCCATCGACACGATAGCCTTGTTGGAAACGGGAGATTTACCATCATGTTTCCAGTTCGAATATCGATCAGCATCGCAGCCATCAAAGATCGCTGAGTGGCAAGACTCCTGGAACTCTCTCATCTTATCATCCATCGACGCTATAGCGCTTTTGTTTTTTTGGGTCGATGATTTCGAGTAGCTGTTGGAATTTTCATAATTCTCGGATGCTACGCACACTGTGGATGTACAAATAGAATCAACAAAGGAATCGGTAACCGAATACAGCGTCAAACTCCCTATCATGCCTGGTGGTTTTTGCTTCTTTCTTTCGTCGAAATCATTCTGGCCTTTGTGATCGGTGATTTTGCCGTTGCTTCTTTTGTCTCGGACATTAGCGGTGTGAAGGAGTTGGACTGACTGCACGAGATTCTGGTTTCTTATCAGTTGGAAGCCTGATTTCAGTGGAAGCACACGGAACCTTTTCCTGAATCCCAAGGAGCATGTTCTCATCGTCGTCGCAAAAGGAAGTATCATCCTCGGCATCGTCACATTGAGAGTCCAGATCTAGAATCGAGTCGTGTGTATTGACGACGGTTATTTCTTGTCTACTTGTAGCACTGTCTCTGGTGTTGTTGAGCTCGAAATGCCTACTGCTATCCGAAGTATCTCGATCAAACCACTCGCTGTCTCGGTGCGAATGGTGTTCTTCGCTTGAAAACATCCTTGCTACTTCTATTCGATCATCGTCGACATTGTCTGCATCTGTGGTCGGTATGATTAGGAACGAGGATGATAGAGTAGCGTTGGTGCCTTCATGTTGGATCATGATGCGCCGTTCCGTCTTGCTTTTCAAGCAAGTGCAAACTATGACGACCGAGTCGGGTTAATTAATTTTCGGTAGGGTCTGTTTCTCATGAAAAACGTGAAACAAAACGGATTTCCGCAAACCGCGGGCCCCGACTAATCAGTTTTCGTCGGGAAGTCTGAGTTTTTGGCGCTTGATTTTTTGGCGCTGCGCATTTGTCCATTCTGACCACGTGCACAATGTCATTTTCTCCGTTGTGCACGTTGAGGAGCGAGGAGGGCGATCCACATTGAAAAGGCGTTAGACACACTTAGTCAGAATCAAACTCATTTCGAGCGAGACCGACCTTGAACTTTCTGTTCGGCGCGTTCGTCATACATTATGATGTTGTTGAAACCGGGATTAAAGCCTTCTTTTTTAAAAACTGTGTATGTGAACAATAGTGCGAACTGCGTGTCATGTCCCGCGCATATGTATCAGTACAATTTCTACATGCGACAGAAAGGTAAGATAACTTAGTGTTCTCATCAATCAAAATCAATAATATCATTGTCAGCATACGTACGTACATACGTACAACAGGTACGAGCAACAAAGACAAAATTATTATGTGGTCAACACTGGTACAAGACCTACTTAAGTCCGACTTTGAGAAAACGTCAACTAAATAGTCGTTTCGGTAAACCCGGGACCTGAATAATGTGACCCCTGCACAGGAGGACATGATCATTGTTATCATACGAAGTACGGGTAAGGTCTTGCTGGTACACGTAACCTTACTATTAATACTATTCATCTGTTCTACTAGCGGGTACAAGTACTCCTACTCCAAATCCTGTAACTGGGCATACTAGAAATGTTGGAAGATAGTGATGCCAGAAGCTACTAGTTACAATGAATTTCAAGCTCTTTAGTACCAGGTTCTCTGGCCGTAATGGTGGTTCCGTCTCAAGAAACCTTCCTGTTTTCATGGCTAAGGTAAAACTCTGCAACAAATTTTGATGCAAATGAGGCATCTGCAAAGTAGTTCTGCGCTTTTGGTCCTGAGCTATTACCAACCACAATGCTTTGTGATGAAAGTGTGCAATATCCACCAATGTGGCGGTGTCAAGAAACATGCACAAAACTATGTTTGACTTTTAGTCTTTGTTACAAAAATTATCCAGCTAGCTGGCTAATCATTCCCCAGTGCACTCATTCTTTTGGTAGTAACTCTTACTTAAGGCCAAAAGAACCCCTCCTTCGTTTTCTCCACGGTCAAGATTTGTGACCTCATCGCCGAATCTTACTGCCAGTTGGCACGGATTCTCATCGTCGAGGTTTCGGAAGACATACTCGCGGAGCATCGGGTTTGGAAGCTTGTCTTTTGATGGATCCAGCAGCTTGTTTTCCTTCTGTTGCTGACTGAAAACCAGATTCAAAAAATTGGACCTCCCAGTACGGTCGGTCAGAGCAAGGGTGCTTCCGTCCGCAAAACGTAGAAGATCGGAAACCAGTTTGTACTGATTGGGGAACTTGTGCAAGAGGGATGTAGCCCGAGCGATCATGGTCTCAGTCACACTGAGCGCATTGCAAACATCTTCACAGGCGTAAATGGCCTGATCTGAAGCAAATATGGAAGAAGTCATACCACTTGTGGTTCCAACGGTGCTTCCCGAACTCCCATTACGACTATCCTTGATCTGCGATAGGTTTCCAAGAGAATCATGCGACAACAGCTTTAGAGCCTTCTCCGTCTTTTGCCGAAGCCGCTTCAACGACAGTTGAACAATTCCGATCTTCATTGTTGCCTTAGCGGATGAGGCCAAGGCAAAGTAGGCTGAAGAAAGATTGACCGCCATCACCTGATTCATCAAGTTCGCTGGATGAAGCTGCTCAAGATAGTCAATAACCATTTCCACGGTGCTAAAGTGGTCGAAAAGAGGTTGTTGTTCTGCAGCAGGGACTGGAGACGACTGCTCCCAGCATTCACTCCAAAAGTCACGAGTCGACACCAAAACACGCATTGCCTCAGACGCCTTATCCAGTTTCTTTGCCGCAGATTCTTGAAAAGCGCTCTTTACAGATATTTCGTCGCTGATGAGATCGTCAGTGTTGTAATCATCAAAGGGGCTTCCTGGGTTCCCGTACCACCTCGTGAAATCGTCTATCGTACAGTTGGGATTAGCCGCTTTGAAGGAACTCATGTCGCTCATCAACTTGGGCCTCTGCAATCGATGGGCTAGCTCCAATCTCCCCTTCAATGCACCCTTCTTTTCTCGCACCTCGTCAGATTTCGATAGCATGATCCGCCTTTCAAGCGCAACATCGTCTGTCAATGGATGAGGTCCTCTGTAAATAAGGAGCATAGAGTTGGTCACCGGTGGAATAGATAGGCCATATCTGCGACGGGACACCGTGCTCCTGGCCGACGTTGTGAGTCTTCAACATCCAACACAGTGTCCAGTGTGATAAAACCACGTTTCGCTGAAAAAATGCTTCCAGCTTCAGCAGCATCAAAATAAACTTGACTTAGTGTGCCAGTGCTTCCTATCGATTCATCGGATGCTTCTGATGATGTTTCGTTATCCTTTGAAGCTTTCCAGGGCATTGGAATGCCCTCTAAGATGAAATTATTGTGCTTCCTCTTTCGCTGCTTCGGTTTGTCGCCTTCGAATGGATAATTCCCAGAGTTGTCTTCTGAACCACCGAGGTCGCTAGGAGGTGGGGCAACGTAATCGAAATCCATTTCGTCTCTCGCATTCATCGATAAATTTCGATCGTGGTCCTTGTAGTTCGTGGGCTCATCCATAACCCAGAAATCCATGTCACGATCGATCGTTGGCGGTCCATAATCAGCTTTTTCGGAAGACGTGCTATTCTTCCCGTTGTCAGTAGAACAGTCTTTCAATTGGTTGGAACTGTTTGTCCTCCGAAGATATGTCTCCGTAGAATGAATTTGAGTCTCTGGAGGATTAGAAAGGTTTTCTGTCCCCTCGTCTACGTTCAAGCTTGCTGGCAATTGTCCTGTTCCTAGGAATTGCTCCATTGCCTCATTTTCAAGGAGCTCATCGGCCACGATACATTCGATTCCCAGGTTAAAAACCTGGAGTTTTTGACCAATTAAACAATTGTAGTCGTCGGGATCGGGTTCCGAGCAGTTCAAAAAGGCGGAGAACGATGCCTTCGGCTCTATCGTTGAAAAGCACCGCTGTTTTTTTAGATCCAGAGGATGAGGATCCAAACCAGCAACATACTGCATATTGGGCAAAGACTCTCGCTCGTCCCAACGTCGTCGGAGCTCTTGGCAAAAAACTCTCCACACTAAAGCCATGGACGGTAACGATCGCAGACGGGCCATGTGGGCAAAAAGAACCGACAAAAGACGACCCCAGGGGGCAGATTTGCGGAAAGGGGACAAGAAATTATTTTCGCTTCGGAACCCCTCGGGAGAAGAAGGGATACCCGCCGTTAGACTTCCGTTCATGACGGCATGAACCACATATTCTGCTTCTCGAACACTAATAATTTCATCAACAGCATTGGACCAATCCATAGCATCAATAATTTTCCTCGTGCCAGTTCCGACATGTGATCGTTCTGCAATTTTCGCAGCGACTCGACGACCCGCTGCATCGTCCCATCTACTGACAAGATTTGCGTCCGTTAAATGATGAAGAACGGTTTCGTTGGGAAGGGTTGTAGCTCGAACGAGTGCAGCAAGGACACAGCGCTGGTTTGCTGCCAGTGTTGAGACACTTGTTTCTCGATCATAGTAGGCTTGCACACAAAATCGAGATGGAGTGCTTGGATCCAGTATCGTTTTCTCCACACTTTCCTCCATTTCCGCCCAGTCACGTTTGCTCAACTCTCGTCTCGATCGTATTCTCAAAGGAAAAGTCAGAAGTGGCTCCACTACGCTTCCTTTTGCGCACGCCTGTTGCTCGTCTTGCTGCTCATCACTGTCGGCCGCTGTCGAAGATTTTTTACCATTCCATGTCGTTGTTGCGTATACAGATTTTACCGGATCGTCAATAGAACCCCACAAAGGTGTCCTTCGATCCTTACACCCCCATGCTTCTTCGTAGACATCTTGGACGTATTCTTGGCATTGTTTCGTGTAGAAAACAAAGTAATTGTTGTCGTCGAAATCGAAATGGTGTGCCAGGTCGTCCTCCTCATCATATCCCCCGATTCTCCAGTTACTGTGGTGTTGATTGGGCAAGAGTCTCTGTCCGTAGTAATAGCCGTAGGCACTATTCCCAGCATTGTAACTCCCACCTCCTCCTCTGGTCAAAGCTCCCAATATTCCTCCTGGTTCATTTTCCGAGACATCCCTTTCTTTGAACCATCCAAACACATGCCTTGCTCCCTCCAAAACGACCATGGCATCCTTCGGACAATGCTGTAGCAATACACCAGCCCAAATTGCAAGTCTTGCATTGCTTGCTAAAACGGCGGCAGCAGATGGAACCATGTCATTTTTATTGCGTATGCCGTTGCCTTTGCTCTTTCTGTTAATGTCGCCTGGATATCGGTGGGCCTTAGTGCTGTAGGCACTAACCCACAAGTTCGCTCCAACTCGATAAAATTGAATATTACCGTTTCTGCTACTGTCAAGGTTTGTGCCTGCGACATTGTTTTCGACTGAGCTCTTCTTGAGACTTGTATTTGCTTTTGCGCGCTGCGACGAATCGGAGGCTGACGACAAGGGTGACGGGGTCAGAACGCTGCCCACTACAAACGGCGGTGAGAAGTGATGGTTTTGCGTGTTTCTGTTTCGATAGCTGGTTTGGACCAACACTTCTGGCGGAAAGTTCATCCTTTTGATCGCTTGAGCCCACCTAGGAAATAATTGAACGCCGCCAATTCTCTTGTACACGGGGACATCTGAGTTGCTATTTTGGCTGCCACTCCTGTTGTTATTGTTCCGACTATGGATGGTGCTATTTGATGTAACACTGCCAGAAGACGACAGCTTGCGAGATCTCTGGTATAGCTGATGCTGCCCTTCTTCGAATTGTTGTTGTCGCCTTATCGTTTCGATGGTTTGTCCAAGCAAAATATCTTGTTCGGAATCTACCTCGTGAACGTTCCCCAGCCCTGAACGCCGCGAGCCACCAAGGCTGGCTCCCCCTGTAGAGGAAAGGCGAGAGTGCATGCGGTTCACGCTTTTCGGTACGAACGATGACCCATGCGAACTGTCGTGCCTGTGGCTTTTGTTGTTTAGATCCCACGGAGAGGAATAATTCGGTGTTTTTGACGGTTCATGGTCCGTGTGCACGACCAATTCGTCAGGACGATAGAGTCCCCAGACACCAAAAACAGGAATGCACGTACGACAGTTTGCGGCGGCGATATTGAGCGAATTTTGCAGCCATCCAGACAATGTGGAAGCCATAACCCACGGTGCGACGTTCACACCATCGTGTCGGTCCAGAAGAGAGGTACCCAAAGAATCCATCAACTCCCATGGAATGGGTGCCGGTTGAATCGGAGACAAACTGATGTGTTGCCCAATTCCAAAAAGGGTGGAAAAATTATCAAACAAAAAGTCGTGCGCGGGCATGTTTCCAAAAGGTTTCCTTTGCAGGGATTTGACGACCCGAGAGGAAGAGTAATCGGCGGTGCCTCGGCTACCGACACCAAATCTACCCCCGTTGTCACCATCGTCACCATCGCTACTAATTTGACCCGGCGCATCCCACAAGGCCAACTCCAAATCAATCGTGAGGTTGCAACGTCCTTTGAATCGAGTCGTCAATGCCAGGTTCCAGGATATGCAGTCGCTTCGAATCAACCGAACGCTCGACAGAGACTGGTCCCCTCCAGAGGTGGCAGCTGCCACAGAAGACAAACGTTGGCGTCTGTAGATGTCGCCGTTGCTACTTCCATTGATGCTGTTCGATGTGGTCACGTGATGATCGCTTCCCCGATCGACGTGCCACGCCCTCAAGATTGTTTCAACGTCCCGACTGAGACGTTCGATCGCCGTGGAGCACGAATAATCGGTGTATTCTTCTTCTCGTCGGGCCGGTGCCTGTGGAAGACTTTGCTTTTGCTGCAGTGACGTAGACATGGCAATATTCAATTTTACAGTGATTCTTGTATCACTGCTGTGATTGGCGTTATTATTTCAAATCCAATCGGAATAGATTCGTAGCTTCACACCGAATGAATAACAGCGGTGGTCAAGGGAAATGACGGTGTCGTATCTGAATCCGAGATTGTTGCAATTCCTCGACCAAATCTCTCCCTGCTATTGTGTTATCAACATTCGTGTAAGAGGCTCCCTTGCAACTCACTTCCACCGTTGTGCACAATCGACCGGTTCTTGCAGTCGTTGTTCCGTACGAAGTACTAAACGAAGCACGGTACTACTTCAGAGGCATGTGCTTCCACTTTTCGAGGTTTTTCGAACAATGAGCCAAAGATTTTATTACCGGTGACCCACCAGCAGAAAATACGAGCATGCCCGGCTCAATCTCATTAATTAAAAATAAAATCTCGAATTAATATCGTCACAGTAAATTTGACCAATACACACACTCCAACCCACAGCTGCCATATCCGGTTGAAGTGCGGTCCCATTCGGTACGAGTAAGGTTACTTGTACTGAAAAGATGACAACATGAACAGAAAAAAAGTTATGTCACTTGCAGCTGTATTACAAAGTACAATAAGTTACTACGTACAGTACAACTTAAAATATTTCGTGCTAGAAGCGGTACATATCATGGATACTATGTAGTATACATTAAAACTAGTCATGCATCCAGCCAATTGGAGATTGATTCATTCTGTGGATTCAGTTTTCATTCTGCACCAAAAGTTCAACCCTTTCATCAATCTTTTTTGTTTGCTCTTATCCTCCAAACTCCATCTCTTCAAAAAGGTCATGAGGATCTTTGTGTCTTTCCGAAGTGGCGTCATCAATACAACCTGGTGTGGTGGGTTGATCGTCTTCAAATAATTGAAATTTCAAAAGATCTTGAGGTGACAACAGTACTGCTGGTACTACTTCTATTCCATCTTGTCCCACTGGGGCGGTACCGGTAAGTTAGAGTCAGCTAATCTAGGGAGCAACAGGAAAAAGAAGGATGATTGCGAAACCACCTTGAACATTTAGGATAAATAGAATACTTGAGATTCAAGAACCAAGTTCTGCTCCTTTTTCGTTTCAGAGTTGAAGTTTTGTAGTAAGTACTGTACTAGGTGCAAACATTGAAAGTAGTAAGTCGTTGGGATTCATTCTTTTATGAAAAAATCTATTGTTGTGTGCAGTGTATTTACAATTTTTCAATCAACCAAAAACGGACAACGGAGTGCAGTGGTTCGGTATGCTGTCCGCTATAGCAATGATTTTTGATGTCCGTTGCATGACATAGCATTGATGCAACTGTAGGGTGCGTAGGATGGCCAACCAAGATGGCCGTCCATGATGGATGGATGCGGTTCCGTTTAAAAGGATTGTAGGAGCGAAAAAGAGCGATCAACTCCGATCCGAGTGCAAGGAAATTTCCAAAGACTGAAAAGTGGCATTTGTCGTCATTGCAGACCCAATCAAGAAAGGACTTTAACAAAGTGATTTGTCCAGCTCAATTTATAACCTTCCTCTCGCGAATTCAAATGGCCTCATTCGATATCATTCTGTTCTGGGAGGACCCGTCGCCATACTCCAAAATATTCCTTGTCGAGATCTCCAGAACTTCGTGACGCACGAGCCCGCCTCGTGATCAAAAACAACGAATCCACACAGACGACTTGCTGCTGTCGGGAGATAGTGGCGGAAAAGCCGGAGTTCTTTCCACCACCAATCATGCTAAGAATACCGCTGACTCCTGTGTTCGAAGATTTGAGTTCCGGTCGAGAGAGAAGCCTCTTGGGAGCGTCCATTTCTATCTTTCCCGAGCATCTCTCGGTCGTTAACCCGGACGGACCTTCGGCTGAAAAGGTCATGTCTTCGATGCTAAATCTCTGAACAGCGGTAGTGGTGTTGAAAAACGAGACACCATCACCTGATTTATCCGCCAAGAGCTGGAGTTTCCATTCGCCGTCCATATTTTGCATCATTTCTTCGGCGCTCAAGAGTTGAAAGTCGCCGATAGCCGAAATTTTTTTTCCACTGCTGGCAGTCTCGGTTTCTATCGGTTTTCCGTTCAAAAACGCAGTAGGTTCCCGTACAGTAGACGAATCGATCTCACTCTGCAACAATTCTTCGAAATTACGATTAATGCAACGGAGGGCTTGCACAATTCTCGTACGACTGACCTCACCTTTCCCTTGCGCTTGGATCAAGATTTGCCTTGCTTCTCTTACCGATCGGACAACCGACTCTGTCAACTTTTTGTAAAAACCGCCTTCCAAATCGACGTACGCCGTCTGGTAAACATCATCGAAATTGGATGCAAAGTTGTCCAATCCCGTCGCGTCGATGAATGCGTTCCGTGTTTTTTTCCTAGTGAAATCAGAACTTACGTCTCTCATGACTTCCATGGCCTCGAGCCCGTACAACAGCCGTTTTGCGTTGTATTTGACATCTTCCATTCTGCATTCCGACAGCGTCTTGTAAATCTGAGCGGCTTCTTTGGTTCGTCCAACGGCCTCGTATGCCATGGCGAGCTCCAGATAAACCTTCGAACCGACCTTCGAATTCGTGGAACACCATATTGTGACTTTTTCCAGAGCCGACACCGCCGTAGCGTAGACTCCCCTTTGCATAGCACGCTGCCCGATACTTAGTGCTTCCTCGA
Source organism: Pseudo-nitzschia pungens (assembly GCA_037355855.1). NCBI lineage: Eukaryota > Bacillariophyta > Bacillariophyceae > Bacillariales > Bacillariaceae > Pseudo-nitzschia > Pseudo-nitzschia pungens. The sequence goes on along the minus strand of CM074760.1, from coordinate 1,263,022 downwards.
TCTCGGCCGCGTGTTCCTTTTCCGTCGGAACTTCGATGCCAACTTTTTTGCGGTAATCCTTCAGCAATTTCTGGGTTTTCAGTTTGTCGGCCTCGGAGTCCACCTTGTCGTAACCGGCACCAATCCGCCGGCCGCCCCCATAGGCCTCACTGATGGATTTGGGTCGAGCAAACACTCCCCAGCCACCTACCTTCGGTGTGTAGTCGGCCTCGGGTTCATTTTTGTCTTTCGTCCAGGATCCCCCGACTCCAGTGGTTGTTTTTCCGGAGCCGGAAGAGGATTGCTCTTCTTCGCTTGCTGCTGTCGAATCGGAATTTTCCTCCTCTTCCTTTGCCTTACGGGCTTCTTCTCGTCGAGCCGCCGCGGCGGCTTCGATCTCGGCGTCTTCTGCAGCTCGTTTGGCGGCCAATTTTTCGGCCACCAATTCAACAAGCTCTTCCTCAGTCATTTCAGGAGGTTCCGGCTCGGTGTCCGGCAGATCGAATAAGGATGAATTGATGATTATCTTTTTTTGTGTATTGTCGTCTCCAGACGACGACGACGATGAAGATGACACAGTTGTCTCCGTGTCTTTTGATGGCAATGAGTCTTCCGGAAGTGTTCCGATCTTACCAATTCGTCGTCCTCTCGCGTCCATTTTTCCCACCTGACGACCTCTTTGGTCTTGTTCTCTGTTGTCCCCGAGTCCGCTTTCGAGTTCGGTCCCTTTGGCATCCAATTCTTTCTCCTCGGCAATGAAATCATCGATATCGTACTCTTTTTCTGCTTCATCCTTGGTACTTTTGTTCCAATTTTTGGTACCATCACCCGTAAACCCCAAGAGCTGGCCCCTCCGCTTGCCTAACTTTCCCTGAACCTTTTCGGCGTAATCATCATAGGCGCTTTTCTTTTTCTCTCGAATACCGTCGGGGGATGCCTCGGATTTGTTGTTGGCGATCCTTCCTTCTTCCTTCAGCTTTTCGATTTTCTTTCGAATTTCTTCCTCTCGCGACTCCAACGGTGATTGTGAATCAAACAGCTGCGTTTGGAAGCATCGCGGTGACGAAGAGGACAACGACAACGACAACGAATACGGACGCCAACCAGTTGACCGCAAGGAAACCCTCCGACAAATATTTGGTCTTGCGTATGCCGTGGTTGCAGAAGGACTGGGCTGGAGGCCATCCACCGAAGCGATCGAAAAGAATATTCCAATGGTCGTCAAAGCGGTGACGATAACCAATGAAACGATTTGTGATCGTTTGGTGTTGGAGATCTTCATACTGTCAAATAATTGATTTGCTCTTCAGTCACCCTGGTACCCTCGCAATTTGTTAGGCTCCCAAACAAACAATCGTTCACTCCACTTCATACGCAAGCTAATTTCGTTTGCCTTGGATTTTTTGTGAGATTCCCACATGCATGATCAACGGGCATGAGAACACTTCAGATATCATTCAGCAAACCGAACGATTAGGTCTGTCAAAATTATTTTTTTTCTGTTTTATTTTCTTTCGCACCCTGTCAAGTTCAAAGTACGAGTATGGGAAGTACGCAGACCGGTATGTACGGTAACAGGTATGTTCTGAAGCTGCCGCAGAGGAATGATTGCAGCTTGCAAGGCAGATGTTGCTGACGTCAACAAACTCCGTGACCGGCTTGTGCTTCGTGCGCTCCAGAGAATGTGACGATCAACTAATCCCTAGTAGCTCGTGACCAATGTGACTGAATCGACTCCCTCATCCTGAATATTGTTCCGTCCTATGGGGTCTCCTTCCGGCTCCAACCAGTTGCTTGTTGATCTCGAACTATTGTTTCATCCCTCTACTACTAATACTATTGGTACGGTACAACTACATCCGCTTTTGTGCTTAGCAACGATTCTATGTTGTCTCTGACATCATTGGGATGTGTTTTGTTTTCTGCAGCTTGATCATTGCCATGTTGTAAATGAATGTACTGATGCCCCCCATCATCGTCGTGACGAACTTCTTGCAACGAAACCCCTCGGTGAGCCCTTTTGATGGTGATCCTTGTTGTGTAGAGAGCATATGAATGTTTGTCGTACTAGCAACCATGTGCTTTCAGCATTCTTGACACCAAAACAAGAAAATGCAGTGCATCTTCTGCTCATGACTTGAATTCATCACATCTGAGTCAGAACAAAAGCAGGTTAGAAAAAAATAATAGTGGATGAGGGGAGTATCAACAACAAACAACACTGACATAGGGTGTTGAAAGAGTTGCCCACAATTCTACTATGCCCAACACTGGAGTCAACATTCACTGCACCAACCTTGAACCAATGCAATGTTCATAAGTATCCTGTTTAGATTCAATGTTACTGTTGTGGCCTATTGAAACCTCCACGTTGTCAGTCAGAAACATGTACGGGCATCTAATATGACACCAGGCAGAATGCTGTAAAACTTTGTCATCAACTTTTTAACATTCAATTATGAATGCATTCTTTTTCTTGATCATTACTCTTTATGCGTTTAGCTATAAGAGAGAGAGAGAGAGAGAGAGAGAGATACATCGGATAGAACATAGTACGTATATCAACATGTTCATCGGGACAACTCTATCCGCATCTTTACACTCACCCGCTAGTTACTCTACAATCATAAAGAATTGATTATGACTCTGCGTTTCACAACCCTTTCGAACGAATCATCTTCTTTCAACATCTGCTGTCAGCGATATCATCACATTCGACTTCACGCTCTTTTCCATGTTCCACTCCAACTTAATCAGCATGAGGCAGAGCGCGATTCTATGTAACTTTGTTCCACGACTTCGAAGAGAAATCATACCAATATCCGTTTCTTTCGCTTCGCAAGTGTGCTTATTAATCATTATCATTATTTATAGTTTGTTCATTCCTACACCAGTTCAACCTGTGCACCGACGGCCTCCAGTTGGGCCTTGAGTTCTTCTGCTTGTTCTAGTTTTAACTCTTTTTGTATGACCTTTGGTACACCCTCGACCAATTCCTTTGCTTCCTTCAGGCCCAACCCAGCCATCGTTCGAACCTCCTTGATAACTTTGATCTTGGCCTTGGCGTCAAAACCTACGAGCTTGAGATCAAAAATTGTCTTTTCTTCCGCTGCTTCCGCTTCTGCAGCAGCCCCACCACCGGATCCTGCCGCTTGAACAAATCCACCACCTCTCTGGCGCATCTCGGTTTCTTTCCAGCTGATTCCCATCCGTTCATTGACGATCTGAGTCAGGAGATGGACCTCGATCATATCCAGCCACAAGACCTTGTCAAAAATCGCCTGGACTTTGTCTTGGGAGGCCTGGGACAGGGGGGCCGGGGGAGAAAAGTGGTACTCAATATCCGTTGCAGAGGGTTCTTTGTCGTCACCGGAATCGTCACCACTGCTATTGTCACCTGTCGACGCATCTTCATTCGTAGCAGCAGCTTCCGTCGTTGTTGCATCGTCCGATTTGTCTCCCGACTCCTCAGCGAACGACGATACCGGAGAGGAGTGAAACCTTGCAGTCTTCACCGATGTACCTACGTATTCTATATCGGTGATTGAAGACTGCGAGACCGAATTCGACATGCATCCTCCAGCGGACTTTGAAAGTTGTCGATAGCCGTCCTCGATCTGCAAAGAAAGAGATTGGTCTGCTGCCGGTAGCGGTTCTAATACTTTTGGTAGCACCGTCCAAACAACGGTCGCCACTCAACGAACTCAACCCCGAGAATCCTGCCTCTCGTTGACTGTGATATTCTACCATCCCGTAGAACGAAATTCGATAGGAGCCGCAGCCTTCGGCAAGTAGCTGGCATATTTATTATTTCCTCTGTGTTTCGGGGATTTCAAAAACCGCCTTTCTGCCACCGGCAAACAATTTCAAGGTGGCCAGTGATCAATTGTTCGGCGTCTGAATTCAGCTATATTTGACACTGCCAGTCACTGCGAGTGCTTGCGTCGAGGAAATAGGTGCACAAATGCTGTTCCTTTTTGTATTCGATATTGACCTCGCTTTCCTTCCGATATCACCGTGTTGGGGGACCTGCTGTGTGATCACCACCGTCGACAGCAAGCAATCTCTCATTCCGAAGGGGATACCGTTACAGCACCTTACGGTAAGGTAAGGTTATCACAGTCAATCAGACTTGTAAAACACACCGCAAACTCATTTCTCTTCGAACCAACGAAACAGGAAGAAGGACAGACGTTTGTCGCGCGAACTCCAACAATTGCGTTAAGATCCTCTCGTACACCGTAGAATCTGAAATCGCGCATGTCGGCTTGATTTTTTATGCGTCAACACAATAATGAAAGCACGAAGCATAAGGTTACCAGCTTGGACCCAAGAACTGCGATAACGGTACCGTACCTTCTTGCATGGCATGAGAGTTCAGCATCAGTCTCCCAATCCATAGCATCATCACCCGTCACGCTGATCAATCAAAGCCAATCTCACGTCCGCCACTCGATCAACCCTTGCGAACCTTCTTGATTGAAGTACCTGAAGAGTATTACAGAAAACTGACCCATAGACCAGGGACTACGCTGCTAAGGTTTGAACTATCCAAACGCAGAAACCAAGCCGCAACCATGACGAAATCCTATCGTTTGATGTCGCGATGGGCGAACAAAATGCCGATTTCTGGTTCCAGCAGAGCAGCTTTCTCAACTGGCACCAGCAATATTACGTTCTCTCGGCGGCAAAATGAGCGGATACCAACTGTGTCGACAACAAAAACAACAGCAGGGATGAGACACTTCGTTCCACACCACCTCTTCCCTGCTTCACCTGGTTCACAAGGACGCCGAGGCGGCAAAACCAACGGAGGAAGAACTCGCCGAAACGGAAGATACGATTCCCGTATGGCAAAACCCTCTCCACCACAACAACCCAGAAATGCAAAAGATGTTTGAAGACGATTTCGCCGAGGGAGAAGAAATCCCAGCCATTCCCATGCCGCCGCTGGAAACGGACCCCGAGAAGGCCGTTGCTCCACCGCACATTCACGAACTAGCCCATCAAATCGTGCACCTGAACCTCTTGGAGCTGAAGGAACTCACGGAGAAGATTGCGGACCACTTTGGCTTCGACGACGAGATGATGGCCGCACAGTATGGTGGTGGAGGTGTTGCAGCAGCCGGAGCAGGCGCCCCGGAAGAAGAAGCAGTGGAGGAAAAGACTATCTTTGATCTCAAGCTGGTTGGTTTCGATGCAAAGGCAAAGATCAAGGTTATCAAAGAAATCCGAGCTAATTGCCGGTCTCGGGTTAAAGGAGGCCAAAGAATTGGTAGAAGGGGCACCAAAAGTTGTTCAAAAGGATTTGAAACAAGACAAGGCAGAGGAGTTGAAGGAAAAGCTAGAAGCAGTAGGTGCGCAAGTAGAAATTGTATAATACCTAATCGAAAGAATCAAGGATGGCGGCAGGAACGAACTTCGCGAATAAAAGTCGCTAGTAAAATAAATAGAAAACTTGCAATCACCACGGAATGCATCAACGTCTCTAATACACAACCGAATTCAGTTGTTGAATTCCAAATCGATCAATCCGGCTCGGCAATAGATCTAAACCCCACAATTCTGTCTTGAATATCATTGAAGTGCTACGAAGAGACGAGGGAGATCCGAGTGTGTCTGTCACCGATTGAAACACAAATTAGAACAATGCGAATGAAATTCAATGTTGCTGGTCGATCCCCCCCCCCCCTAAAAAAAAAATCGTGTCAACGTACTTCAAAAGTGCTGTCGGTTTGTTCTCTATTTTTATACAGTAAACAAGATAGCGCAAATATTTGCGTCATGCGAGATCGAATCATTCAACACTGAGGCTGTTCAAGCAACGGTATCCGCATGCATAGCCATCTATACAATCATGAAGCGACTCGTTTGATTGGTCCCTGCCATCGGAAGAGCAAGGAAATTTCGGGATGCATTTCTCGTGCGCCAGTTCCATTAACCTCCTAAACTTCTTCAACTCGCTTTCGAAGAGATCTGGTCCAATCCTTGAAATCGTTTGATCCAGCGATTGATTTGCTGCTTGGTAGAACAGAAAATCCCCATAGTTTTGAGAGTGCCATTTTTTGCTCTTGGCTAGGTAGCTGCCTATCAAGGGTTGGGTCACTAAATCCACCTGCCAGTCAAAGGACTTTCGACAACCGAATCGCCGTCGTCCAACTTTCACTCTCTGCCATTCCTCTTTCCGATTTGCCGCAAAGTGAAGAATGTCTGAAGTTTCAAGGCCTAAAAGTAGCTGCATTACCACCAGTGATTCGTCGAAACGCTCCACAAGACCAACAAAGTCGTATTTTTGAAAAGTCTTCGGTCAATACGGTGGATACAACAAAACAGTCAACCACACAATAGAGGGTGCGGAGTATCAAAGGACAAATTGAGAAAATAAGCTTTGTTGGAACTGGCTGTTCCCTGTCGGCAGAAAAGCACGTACTTTGGAAACGGCATTTAGGAGCCGAGAATGATCAATGACGTCGGTCTCACTCGATGCAACAATTGCTTCATTGACTTGGATGTTATCCTGCATACAAAGTTCAAGTTGGAATCCTCTCCAACCTTTACTCAAGATCCCATCGTCTTCGTTTGTTGCATGTTGCAGCAAATCAAGCGTTCTGAGCACAATCATGTGGCTACCTGTTGATGTCGAGTTCGATTTGTTTGTCGTATTCCTCTGTGCAACATTTCTTGCCATTAAATCGGCCACGGAAATTGTGTCATTGAAATGATCCCTCTCGCTTGATTGGTACAATTCATGAGACAATTTCGATCCGACTGCGGACATGGCACGATCTGTAGGATCTCGAAGAAAGGTCCACAAATAACTCAACTTATCACGTCTAGCAAACTCCATTCCTGTGGAGTAAGTATCGTGTCGGATACACCGCTGAACACCATAACGCTGGGGAAAGTTACGCGTTATTTGCATATTTATACCCTTGAGAGTTGCCCCCGCTGAATGCGGGATTCTTAAATAGCAGAGTCCCCTACATAATGCGAGAAAGTTACCATTAGTTACCGTGTACACGTACCAAGAGGTTGGGTATTGGAGTAAGCTTTCTACAATAAGAAATTCGAAATCCGACTCACATTGGTTGGCCCTTTATTTGTTCAAACTTTAAGCTCGCATCGATGCACCATGTCGAGGGATGGGACTTTAGCCAACAAATCGATCGGTCAAGAACATTGCATGACGAAGTACAGTGAGGTTTATCCCTTCATGGACATTCTTCGTCTTGTTGCGTATTTGAATTTGAATCAATATTCCCTCTTCTCCTAGTCTAGTTCTTACCGGCTGATACACACGTGCTATCGTAGAGGCCCTCTCTCGGATTTCGGAGAGATGCAATTCATGCAGAGATTTGGCCTCTGTCGCCTTGTAATTGAAATTGTAATATTGATCACCCACTGGCAACATAACATCTGAGTTACTCGGAAGAAGAACGTACGTGAGAATGTAACCGACAGCAAGGGATGCCCAGATAAATACACGACAACATCTACATGCTCGTAAATGGAACTTTTTCAGTCGTCCCATCGCATTTCCCCTTTCTTCTTTCAACCTCTTGGTTTCCAAGACGATCGATCTTTCCACACCGTCTATTTCTTCTTCTGCAAGAGAGGATCAGTGATTGCAAATGGTGTCGTTGTGAGGTCGTCCTACTAAACACAGTCGACGATATGGATGTAGCTGCTCATTCCGTCGTTCTTGTCCTTCGCCCTTCGCCCTTCGGGTAATTCGGATTCATCGATTATCAATCGATTCGTTCTTCATTCATCTCATCTCGTCAATGTCGAATGATCAACGATCATCAAAAAAATAAATTATGAACAAGAAGTTTTGTTCGCGAGAGAAAGTGTCAAAAAACTGTACTACTCGACTAGTTCGATTGTTGAAAGGGAATTAGTATCGGGAACAGATACGGCACCATCCTTCGATGGATGGCAGTCTAAGTACGAGAATACGAGAACTGTACCTTTCTTTGTTGACAGTTAAAACAATGGGGCGAAGACGAGCCTCAAGCCGACCATGGTGTCGTTGTATCTCCGAGGCCGATCGATTAGGGGTAATCTTATCATTCCTGATTACGCTATCGACGTATGCCGCACTAGAATGTGAACTTTACATCGCAGAAAGTACCATACCAGGCGCAGGCATCGGAATTTTTTCGGGTGTTGCCAAATCTACAAATGAGTTTGTTGGAAATGGTGACAAGGCAATTCCTTTGATCGATCCAAACCTGCACAATGAAGGTCTTGAAAGCGAAAAATGTTACTTGGATATCATATTGGACTACGTCTGGGAAGGGAGATCCATGGGTATGGCGCTTGAAACATTTGACCCTGACGGTGTTTCTGCTTTTTGGCCGGGCATGGATGCCATGATAAATTGCCATTCTGGATTGTTAAATGTTCAAAAGGCCACCCCGAGTTACGACGAGGGCGGCATTCATAGGTCGAAACATGCGGCAGCTGGTGCTGTGTCTCCCTATCAGGCAAGCAAGAGTCTAATCACGCGGGATGTCCCTGTTGGTGGCGAACTCTTTAAGGATTATAGTCCAGATTGGTTCATTAGTCGACCATGGTTGGGTCAGATTCCGGTTGGGTCCGACTATGACGATTTTCTGGACTTGATGATTGATATGGTCCTTTTACTCGAAGAAAACGATGTTTTCGATTACTTACTAGCCGCTATGTTTGAGGACCTCATCAAAGAGTTCAAGACAATATGGGATTCAAGGACGTTGAATGCTGTTCATGATTTCACTTGGGACGAGATTGTAGAAGCCATAGAGGTTGACGACATGGGCGTACTCTTACAGTCTAATGCAACTCGTTCTATAGATTGGTTGAATAAATATGGAAAATGTATTGACCATATCGTACACAGGAAATATTCAACGATAGACGGAGCAGGGTAAGTCCGTGTTTGATATGTTTGTTGAAATTCTGTTATGAAGTCATCCAAGATTTAGAACTAATTGGACATATGTGGCATTGTTTTGATCTTAGTTCGGGAGCGTTTGCCAAGCGCAATCTACCTAAAGATACAATTGTCACGGGTACACCGTTACTTGTCTTCCCTGACATCAAGTGGTTTGACATGTATAAACTTAAGGTGTGTCCGGACGGAAGAGTGGTCTCAAACAATGGAGGTGATCCTTCCGGAAAGCAGCTCCTTCTAAATTATTGCTTCAACCACCCTGAATCAGCAGTGGTTTTATGTCCGGTAAGTTTCTTGACTTTTCTCTGAGCAAAGATAATACGAATGACAACGCTCAGTACCTTAACCTGTATTCCGAATTGCTATTTTTTAGTATGGATCTGGGGTGAACTATATCAATCACAACCAGACAAGAGCAAATCTCAGAATTCAATGGGCAAAAAATGGAACAGCGAGTCATCAGGATGTAGCTCTGAAAATGCGACCGGAAGACATAGTGTACGGTAAGACGAAGATTATCTTGGATTATGTGGCGATTCGAGATATTGTCGAGGGGGAGGAGTTGTTCTTGGATTACGGCGATCTCTGGGAAAAACGATGGACCGATTTTGTCGAAGAATGGAAGTTACGGGATCGCGATGCGCCTTTTGAAAGCTACCAATCCGCTGCCGGATTCAATGCGCGTCACGAATCAGATCCTTTGTTGACAATCGACGAACAGCTCCTTTATCCATATCCAGAAAACTTGTCGACGAGATGTCATTCACTTGTGGAAGAAAGCAAACGTGTCTTTTCGGGAAATGCATCGGATCTTTCCAATTGGTTTAGTTGGGAAGGAGACAACTCGGGGTACAGTTGTGACATTCTAAGACGTCATCCCAACAACGAATCCTACTCGGTGAAGATCGAGACGCATAACACTGTTTCAAAAAAAGTAACGAACGTTCCTCGCCAAGCCATCCGGTTTGCGGACAATCCATACTGTACGTGACGAGTAGTTCTTGGCGACCAAAATGCCTTCGTCAATTTATCTTCTTGCCAGCTATAATGGAAATGCGTCCGAACTAGTACTAACTCTGCCTTCATGATTCGCATTGTCACATCCCACCATTCTCGGCGCTGACAGCAACTGATTTGCACATTGTTGATGCTTTCCGGCAGCCCATTGGGATCCCTGACGATATTTTTCCAGATGCTTGGAGACAAGCAGCCGATACTAAATACCAGGGGGGGCATTGCTCTGCCCAAGACATAACTTGCCAAGTTCAAGAGTTACCCAAGGTTACGGCCGATCCTTGTGAATTGTCCGGGTAGACGGGAGAGAAACATATGTCACCCGCGAACTGGACGAGATCAAACCCAAAGGTGCGGGTTACAATTCAACTTTAGTCCAATTAGCATCGTCTACGTCATTGATCGTAAATCATCGAGCGCCAATAATTCATCATAACGCACTCGTCTTTAGATTGAGTTGCTAAGTTCTATTACTATACAGATTACTTTAAATTACAAGGAAACGTAAAAGCGCATCAGCAGGGTGAATGCAGCGACTTAATCGTGTTGTAAAAAGTTCAACACAGGTATTCGTCTGCCCCATCGTCGTCGTCGTCGTCGTCGTCGTCGTTGCCGTCATATAGACGTTTATAAGCATTCGCTGTTGGTGCGGGCATGAAGCGACGGTATTGAGAGATTTGAAGCTGACCTATAATTGCTGCAACTGAGATGACCACCGTTAATGCAATCAATGTGTATAAAGCAGTCGATAAATCATCTGCAAGCATTACCGTTGCAAGGATAATGTTGGTGAAGAGTTCCGGGATTAGAAGGGCCGCCATCGATTGAACTGGATGAGCTCGGAAGATCTTTCTGTATCCAACAGACGCGATGCAGAAGATGGTAATGACTGTTAGTGTTGGGAGCCATTGGATATGTAGTGTTCCTTGGTATTGCTGACAGTACATGGATGTGCCAAATTGAACAAAGAGCAAAAGAGGGAAAATCACCCAATCTAACATCGCATCAGCAAACTTGACAGTTACCAATCGTCGTCCAACCGAGGATTTGGGTTTCTTGAACATGTTGTTGACATCATCGTCACCGTTGCCACTGTCAGTGTTCATTGCAATTGCTTCGTGCACAGAAGGAACTTCAATCGCTCTGGTGTGCATCATCTTCGAAAGTCTAGTTCGAGGGATACTTCGGTTCTTTGACCTGACCACTTTGTAATGCGTAGCAAAATATACGAGTGGCCTATCAATCTGGAATTATGATACGGTAGAATACTATGATATTGTATCGGCTTTCCACGCAAAAAAAATCGTTACCGTTACCGGTTTGTTATCGTTAGATGATTTCAAATCTTTAACGTCTGCTTTTTTAACGGCTTCTTACCAGCAGATTTCTTGTCACATGAAGATGTACGGTATTATGAAAAAAAATTCTTTCCGTTTTCCCAAATAAGCCTGTCATATTTATACTTGTAGTCACATAGTACAGTATACAAGGTAGTGTAGGTACATACTTATGATACTTGTACAAAGTACAAGAACCAATACGGTATCGTGGAATTTCGTTTTCAAGTCCCGACGAAAGCTACCGGTATTTGACTCCGTGGACCAAAAAAGATTATTGCCGAAGAAGAATCCGAAAAAAAAGGACTTCTGATTTTTTTTAAAAAATCTTGTTCCCGTCAAAAAACTCTTGTGCTCTCTGCCATGGAACTGGCCATCACGACGTCCGTATTTCACCAGGTAAGGTTACCGTCATCTCACATCACGCAGATCACTCCCGCAGCAGCATAAGATTTACCTTAACTCAGAGCAGAGTTTCACTTGAAAGCCGTTTTATCGTTGTGGCACGAAGATTGAATAGAATTGTTTGAGGGGTTCAGAAAACTGAGGGCATAGCGGAAAACCTTGCTGGTCTTGTATGTACAAAGATAATTGCGACGGAATCACCATAGATTGAATTCAGCACTCAATAATGACGGATGCTACTGGATGTAGCAGCGGTAGCCGACGCTGTAGAGGCAGCTGCAAACAGTGGTAACGCAAACGAGGGCCAGCAACAACACAAAACGCAGCGATCGAAAGAGCCACCTCCACCATTACCTCGCGGTTGGATAATGAAAGAAAGTCGTTCGGGTCCCGGTTACTTCTACTATTATAATATGAACACGGGAGAATCGACGTGGGAGACTCCTGTTGACAATACCATTCAAAATGCCGAACAGGTGGCGGATCGTCTACTAGGGGTTGTTGGTAGTGCAAGTGGAACATCACCGGCATCCTCACGAAAGCAGAACGATGTACTTGAGGAACCGCGGGAGGCGAAACGACCACGAAAAGAAGCAACATCATCATCACCGAAAGAAGTGCGGGTGTTACACATACTAAAGAAACATAAAGACTCCAAACGTCCCTCCTCGTGGCGAAATCCGAAAATCACGCAGACCAAAGAAGAGGCCCACGAAGAATTAGATGGGCTATTGGAGATTCTTCAAGAGGAGGAGGGAGACTTGACCGAGCTTCGCGCGACGTTTATGGAACTCGCACGTACTGAATCGGATTGTTCGTCAGCGAAGAGGGGAGGCGATTTGGGATACTTTGGGCGAAAGAAGATGCAACCTCCATTCGAGGAGGCCTCCTTCCGTCTGAAGATTGGGGAGATGACCAAATCCATAGTCGATACGAAAAGTGGGTCTCATATCCTTTTGCGGATAGGATGATGACGCTGATTTGTCCGTGGGAAAACAATAGTGACAATGACAAGTCATGCAGTTCGCTTGCTTGAAATCCTCGATTGGACTATGACATTGAAAGCATACCGTTGATTGATGAAAACAAGAACCGATACACATAGCAATGGCTTAGCTGAGCTCGGTTGTTAAATAATGTATTTTCGTTTAAATTTGGTAGAGATAGAAAATAGTTGTATAACACTGATTTGCCATAGCTACGTGTTGCATCATAGTGTTGAATTCCATTCTACAGAGATGCCGAAAACACTTCAAAAATATACCAGACTTCCTTGGTTGATCGGTTGCACCAGAGAAAACCAAATGGTGTCACTTTCACAAGAGAAGCATATTGATTGCAGAAAGTCGAAAGAGAAGGCATGGACTGCTAGTACGAGGGATCAGTCGTGATGGATTTGAAAAAGAAGGATTGAAACTATTTGATGGGTGTGTAATTCTTGGTCCGATCCTTGTTCACGGGTTGATGTATTTTCATTATTTAATACGGAAACCATATTGTTCTGATGCTGGGGAACTTCGAAGGACTCAACTCTGAGCGAATCGAGCCATAAAATCGTGTTATGCTATTATTGAGAAAGTAAACGCTAACCTGGGCGAGTATTTTCACGTCAATGACTTGTTTCGCGAGAAGCATCGATAAACCATTTCTCCTTCATCCCAGGTCCCATCCCTCCTGTCACCACGAAAGCTTGTCCATCGTGCCTCCTTTCTACTTAAACAATTTCGATTTGTGCTCCCAATGCCTCCATTTTCTCCTTGAGCTCATCGGCAGCTTCTTGCTTCAAATCTTTCTGGATGACTTTGGGTGCCGATTCAACCAATTCTTTAGCTTCTTTCAACCCAAGTCCCGCGATTGCTCTAACTTTCCTTGATTACCTTGATTTTCGCCTTTGCGTCAAAGCCAACGAGTTTCACATCAAAAGATGTCTTTTCTTCGACGGCTTCTTCCGCTTCGGAACCCTGTGCTCCGTCCACCGCTACGGCCGCACCTCCCGGCGTCCCAAATTCTCCCGGGAAAATGGTTCGTCCAAGTACCTGCAGAACCATAGCTCCCAGGATATTTACCTCTTCTTCCGGAAGAGTCACGACGCGATCGTACAGGCCCTGCAATTTTGGAGAGGACAAGGGAACGGCACCGGTTGTTGCGTCGGGATCAGCGGTATTTTTTTCAACAGCTGCGTCCGAGAAGAATCGAAGACTGCACTGATTGTTGTGGTCCGCAGAAGTTGTCTGTGGCGGAGGAAACGACCAGGACGATGCAGTCGTGCTCGACAGAGCGAGCCTTCGGGGACGCATCATCGCTCGGCGCCCGACACCAGCGGCTCTATAAAGTGAAGCATTCATGCTTGCCTACAACAATAGTTTCTGGTTGCCAGTCGTCCCGCACGATGGAAAGAAAGAACAGGCGGTCGTCGAAAGACTCGCAACCGCTTCTGGAAAGATATTGTTGACTAATGGGTTCCGCTTTCCGATACCACTTGCTGTGTCAACAGCGCAGATCGTTGTTGTTGGAAAGTCGTCGTCCGAAATTGTAGGGTTGAGAACATAAGCCGTCGCGGTAGGCGTCTAAGGTACCGGTAAGCGTCGGTAGTCGCTATTCAGTTACTCAACTAGGACTATGGTATGTATAGCATGGTATGTAACTAGGTATCATAATCCTATTTATATTTCTCGGTTACGGTATTGAGTAGTAGTAAGATCTTAAGGTCTTATGGCCGGTTGGCTAGCAAGATTTTGAACGTTGCGTGAGGTATCTTACTCGTACCAATATGTACACGTATCGGTAACGTACCTTAACTCTTACTGAACCTGTAAAAGTTTTGTTCTCCGTTGTTCATCAAAGTTGTGTTCTTCAAGGATGAGTGGAACGGTCGAGGAAGCGAAGAAGAGAAGAAAGAATCATCTACTCATCGTCGAGCATTGATGAGCGATTTTGAGATACCAGAATAACCTTACCAGAAATCTGTACAAAGAAAAAAGGTTAGACAAGACAGCAGCATCTGAGCTGATGCAAAACTCTGGAAATACGGCAATCCAATTAAAAGAGGGCGTGAACTCATTACTGTATACTTAACTTCACTCATTGTTGATTCAGATTAGTGCAAAGGAGGCAACCAAAGTTGTCACTGGGAATTGTCATCTGCCATGTCATGGGCAAAAAGTAGATCGATATTACGGCTGTTGTCCTCGTCGAAAAACCGTCGACTGCCTTCTATTCGTGAAGATGGTTTCCATCGACGACAGAGGTTGCTAATGCGACGGAATCATCATTCAGAGAAGTTCGATTCGTCAGTGCAGTCGCATCTCTTTTCAAGCAACTTTGTCCAGAGATTATTTAGTTCGTCAGCACCTTTTTCTACGGCACTCTCGACCGAGTTCTTCGATGACGAGCGAAAGGACGACGAAGATCCGCGAAAGAACCATTCTCTTAGAAAACGGGGCAGAACGAGGGGGGAAGAGAAACCAAACACAAACGCCATGAGTAGAAACGGAGACTACGAACAATCCACCATTGATCGAATAGTTTCGAGTGGAATCGGAGAGTATCAGTGTCTCGATGTCGACTCCGTTGTCACCGAAGACTACCTCCAACGGCTGGTCGATGATCACATTTCCAATCAAAGCAGGGTTCCTCCGAATCCCAATATGCTCCTCAATATGCTCGAACTCTTGCACAACGAGGAAACTCACATATCGATCGAAACCGTCGTAAAGATCTTTCGAGAAGTCGTTCGATCGAAGCGGGTAAAGCTCCTGGAACGAGCGGAAGACGTAGTTGTCAAGAATCACTACGATCCACGTCTATTGAGACTTCTAGTCACCGGATACCTCAACGCGGGGGTACCTAGAAAGGCATGCCAGTTGCTGATGGAATGGCCGAACGAGTCGATCCTGCACCAGCCGGGTATCGAATCCTTTAGGCGTGTTCTAACCGCTCTGGGTTCTACCAACACGGGTCATATGGAACATACGAATTCGCGACAGAACGCGAACAATAGTAAGCGCGAAGACGGGAATCTTGGAACAGAATGGAATGAAAATTCTAACAGCAACGGCAACAACATCGTGCGTCAAAACGAACAGAATCATATCCTTGCGCACCAACTACTAAAGCACATGTGCCGAACACACGCCAAATTCCCGGAATTGTCTCTTTCTCCGGATCGGGATTGTTATCACCAGGTTCTTGCAGCTTGCTCAACGATTGAATCAATGGCGACAGCCAGGGAAATACTTGACGACATGAGACGATTTTCTACTGCAGAAGAACGATCACAAGAAGCAGATGGGGTAACAGCAACAACAGAGGGGAAACAGACAGCCATTGATATGCAACCTAACTTGAGTACAATTCGGTTACTCGTAAACGCGTGGGGCACCAATTATGGAGAGACCGACACAGCAATCGACACGCAAAAAGAAGCCTTTAATTTTTTGCGACAGATAGAGGAAGAGGCGTTGTCCTCGAATTCACCGCCTATTGTGGACATCGATTGTTACAATGTTTTACTAAACGTGTTAGCCGAACAAGGTAGGTACGAATTGGCGGAAAGTCTTTTCCTTCGACTTTTGACAGATTACCTGAAAGGAGAAAAGTCGAACATTCAACCCGACACCGTAACGTTGAATACCGTTCTGAAATCCCACGTCCAGGCAAACACTGAAATAGCCGCTGTATCTGCAGAGGCATTCTTGGAGCGCCTCGACCAATTTTTTGAACAACAAAAACGGATTCGAAAGAAAAAAAAAGGTTGCTCGGACATTCCACGACTGGTTTATGACATTCAGCCTACTGCTCGGGCACGCTCTACTGTTACCAATCTCTGGATCAAACTGGGGCAGCCGAAGAAGGCAATCGAGGTACTGTCTAACGCCGAACAGGTCTATCGTCAAAAGGAGGAGGAGATTCTAGTCCTTCAGGAACATTACCCCGAAAATGCCCATATGTATAGCATTGATAACATCAAGCGCTTCAAGCCAGACAAAATTTGCTACCGACAAATTATCGGAGCTTTATCAAAGCTTCAGGATCCCCCAACATTTGAATTGTCCAAAATAGCAGAAGAGATCGCTGAACGCATGTGCCAGATGGGCCACAGACTGAATCTCCTCACATGCAACACAATTTTGAATTCCTGGACAAAGGCAGGACACCCTGATCACGCCGAAAGATTTCTGGAAGAAACCATGCTGGAAAAACACCAGGTCATTCCCGACATTGTTTCCTACAATACTGTCATTCACGGCTACGCACGACTCGGCAATCTTGAACGAGCTCTTGAGCTCTTAACAAGGCTTCTCGAAGACAGCCTATCGGGACAACAACAGCCCACAAGATACCCAAAGCCCAATGTGCGAACTTTCACGAGTATTTTGATTGCGTTGTCGAAAGAACATACTATCCATGCTGCAGAGGAAGCTGAGCGCTTGCTGTTGCAAATGCAAGAATTGAACGATGCTCCCTACAACTTGAGCACGCGGCCCAACAATGTCACTTATAACGCGGTCATGAACTGTTGGGCTTCCTTATCTTTTCCATCTTCCATTCGAGAGCGACGGCACAAACAGCAATACATGCACCAAACGAAGAATGGAAGTTCCAGGAGCAAAACGAAGGGCAATAGAAGCGCAATCGACGAGAATGAAAACGAGCACCATCGATTCGGCCGCAAAGCCGAGTTCGTCCTTCGATCTATGCAAGGCCTCGGTCCCGACGAAAGGCCTAACACCATAAGCTACAATATTGTCATGAGAGCTTACAGCAACGACATGGTCAAGGCTGAAGAGCTTGTTCGTGACATGATTGCCAACGGATTGGAACCCACAGAGCGTACCTTCAAGACCCTTATTCATGTTCTGAATAGAGACTTCCGAATTAGGAACAAAGATAAAAAATTGAAAGAGCTCAGAGAAAATTATTTTTCGTCGTCGCAATTCGCCGTGATGGATCGCCGTTCAGCGCCACGCAGAGGTCGCAGAGCTGCTCTTAACCAATGATCACCTCCGTCAACGACGACATAAGATAGGAATAACGAGATAAGGATATCGCAAATGCTTCTCATTCATAACGAAATAATTCGTCGACAGAGAATACAAACTCCAAAAGATTGTTACTTAGTTATTGGCTTACCAGAATGAGAACTTATTCCGCGACAACATGTCTGGTATAGAAACATTATGTTGATTGTATTTTCCTGTCGTTCGAACTCAATCTGCAGGTGAATTTCTCCTATTTGCTTTCGGCCGCCCGTCGGGAGCGTTCGCGGTCACGTTCTTCCTTCTCTATTTCGAACGTACGTTGATCTACCCGGTTCAGGAAATCCTGCTTCACCAAGTAGGCATTCTTTCCTTGGGCCTGTCGTTCCAGTTCGTCTTGAAGGGTCTTATCAGTCTCCTTGAAACCCTCCCAATCATTGCTGGACTTTTCGACCGTGTTGAGTTTCTTCTTCCCTGCAATTTGGCTCAGGACATTGTCGATGTTGCTAGCAGCGGTATGCGCTGTTGAAGTTTTATTATTCGTGGTTTGATTGGTGGTTACCTGGACATTATCGGAATCCATGACGCTTTTGACGGACGAAGATGATACCATGTGTGCTGGCAGTGCAATGCTCTTGTAATCAGTTTCTTCCAATCGCCTTTTCTTGTTGGCTGTTTTCGACGATTGGATGGGGGAAGCTGAAGAAGCAGCTTCGGTACGACTCGGGGATGCATGCGTACGAACCGAGCTTTGGGTAGCAACTGAAATTCTCGTGGTCAATTCCGCAGCTGGATTGTAACACTCTCCCAACGATTTTTTTGGATTGCAAGAAAGGGGAGCTACCACATCCCACGGGAGATTCATTATCCGTGCGGTTCGAGTCGGACCAAAAATCTGGACCATTTGATTTTCGACTGAATGAGGTTGCGTCACTTTGCTGTTACCCTTGGAAAGATGGAAGGTAGTCCCCCAAGAATAACCGAACAAGCGTTTGAAAGCGGCGTCTACAAGAGGATTTGTCGGTGACATGGATGATTCTGATGCCGGGGCCGACATTGGAGATTCCTTGCGTTTACCTAGAAGCTCAGTCGTCATTGTCTTTGTCGCTATTTTATTAACAGCAACAGCTCTTGTTGATATTTTCGTTTCATCGATGATTGTGTCCAAGGTCATCTCTTTCATCCATATTTCTGTTCAGAGCGATCAGGTGTAAGTTGTGTTCTGAGTTACGAGTTCGGAGTAATTAATTACGAAACAGTGTCGTTCATCGTACACTTTTTTCATACACTTTTCGTGTACTCCCATGACCTAACAATCGTATGAGTGGGCACTTGTCCCTAGCCTGTCCCTAGCAATCAAAATTGACGGGACCAACCTGCATCCGACGCTCATCACGTAAGGTAATTAACCTTATTTCCTTTCCAACAGTATGATTTTTTTCTTCTCACGACTAAAAAATACGGAAGACTTTCTCAGAGGATCTGAGAAAATCGAAGACCACAAGTAAACGCAGTTCGTGCAACACGGTAATTTACGAGTTACGTTCAAAGGGACAGGTAACCTTATTTTTTGCCCGTAATTGTGTTCGGCGTCAATTTTTTTTAATCGTGTCTCTTCGTCACGTTGTCATTCCGAGAACTTGTCCAATTCAACTTTCTTGATCGGCCTCACAAATTCAAATTTAGCTAAAAACGAATCAAAACCAAAGTGGATAAAACGAAGACCAAACAATACATTGAGAGCATAACTGATAAGAGCCGCAGGATGTTCTACACTAGCGCATTCAATGACTTTCCCTTTCGACATCCGTACGGTCGACAATCATTGCGATACAGGACCAGGCCAGAGGTGGAAGAAGCTGCATTGCAGCATTACTTGTGGAAGAAAAGAAATGACGAAGAGCAAGACGACTATGCCCGTCGTCGACGATCGACAGAAGAGCACGCAATGAACGAGCGTCAACGAAAGTCAAGGTTGGCGAGAGAGGATAAAATGCGACGCCGATGGCAAGAAGAACAGATGACCGATGCCGGTGACGACGACGACAACAACAATGACGAAAATGGATATCGAATCTTGCGCGGACAAGACGGTCAACTCTACTACGTTAAGATCCCCTCGTGGCAACAGCATCAACCGTTGAAGCAAACAAAAAAGTGGGAGCAACAACAGAAGCAAAAACAAGACGTCAAAGGGAAAGTGGTGAAAGAGATACTGCAAGAATTCTCCAGTGACAGTGAGGATGATCGAATGAGAAATGAAGACGAATCGTCTTTGTTAGGTTCATGCGACACTGTGGTCCTACCTCCTCCCGCACAACCCACTCTACTCGTGAAGAGTGATG
The DNA here is from genome assembly GCA_037355855.1 of Pseudo-nitzschia pungens. Lineage (NCBI taxonomy): Eukaryota > Bacillariophyta > Bacillariophyceae > Bacillariales > Bacillariaceae > Pseudo-nitzschia > Pseudo-nitzschia pungens. The sequence goes on along the minus strand of CM074760.1, from coordinate 1,243,026 downwards.
TATACAGAAATCAGGACAGCGACAGTAGTTCTCGGGCAGTTGTTGACAGAAAAAAGTCAAAACGGAGACGTGCCAAAATCATCGTAGAGGATGCTTCCGATAGCGAAAACGAGGACGAGTATAAATCGCCTTGGCGCAACAGACGCCCTTCTCCCGGGCAGTGGATGGAACCTGTCGAAATTTACAATTCATCGTCAAGTGCCCCGTCCTTCCGTTAGACAGCAGCAGAACGCATGAATCAGGCTCATGAAATATATGAAACGTCCGGATGATGGCGGAAGCTCGAAGTTGGGTAACGACTGAAATGACAAATGTCCAGTCAGTTGTCATGAACCATAGTATTGTATACTGCAACCCTCAAAGTGCATAGTTTGAGATTTTTGTCATCTAGTTCGAGGCTTATGTAGATAGGATAGAATGTTCTGGTCTTCCCTTAATTTTTATTTCCCGTGCCTCAATTGAGGTTTCCTACAGATCTAAAAAAGAATAAGGATTAAAAAATATGAATGGATACACCAAGAAATACTAGTAATAATAAGAATGAAAAACTAGCAATTCTTCTTCTGATATGGAAGAGCACCCTCAATTGTCAGTACTGGACTGGTAGAATCTCCTTTCTTGCATTCGTATACTTGAGAGTCAATTGAGGCTGTATCTATTTCTTTCCGCAACCAATCTCACCAGTTCCAACTCTCTCTCTCTCACTCTCTCTCTTTCTTGTTGAACACGGTTCGCTACCGGTACAACTCCAAAAATCGGAATAAAAGGAGGGGTCCGTGGCATGTCTCGGCACCAGTATCTTACTTCTGGGTCACGTATTGTGAGTGAATCACGAAGAACTGCGTTTTTGACACTCAGGAGCCATTCATTTATTTCTCAAACGCCGATAGTATGCACGAATGGACACATTAAAACCAACGTCTTGTTGAGAGATGAGAAAGGCAACTTTTCATCAACGATGCCGCCGAACGAATCAAAGAAAATTTGTGAAAATACTAATTATTCCTGGACACAGAACGTGCACGGTACGTTCGTGGTGACGGCGCACCACGAATTCTAAGATTGTTGACAACGATTCAAAAGTTCAAAACAGTTTCTCGGACGTAGATATCAATCCAGAATGGGAAAGGCAGGTCGACGGAAGAAGAACCGGCAAAAGAGAAAGGAGCAACATGCACCGTTGCATGGCAGCGGCGATTCGGGTTCGATTTCGTCTGTTATTTCCAACCCGCAGTCGGCAGTTCATCGCTTGAGGCACGCAGATCCAAAAATAAGGCACGAAGCCTTGGTTGCCCTACAAGCGAGCGTGTTGTCGCAGATAAGTTTTGGTGGTGGTTCCCGGCAAGTCTCATTGAAAGTCCTGCAAGCTGTGCGCGAACAGGTGACCTCCAATGACCTGGAATGTTCAGCTGTTGCTGCTGATTGCTTGGCGCAATATTTATCTGCCACTTCATCTCTAAGGAATAGCGATAGCCAGAGCGATCAGCAAAAGCACTTGACGGCAAGCTGGGCCCTAGTGCTTTTGGGAAGACTTGACGACTGTCGTAAGGCTCTGACAGAGCAGCAACAGTCGCAATTATTGACGAATCTATCCGAAAATCAACGAAAGAAAGCCGAGAAGATAAAGAAACAATGGTACGCGGTATCGGCCCCATGTTTCATCGCATTGTGCCAATTGATTGAGAACAACGGGCACGCCTTGAATCAAATAAATCTGCAGAAAAAGACCTTTGTGGAGGTTATCTTTGGATTGCTATCGCTAGATCTTCACACTCCTACAAAGGGAGTACCATCCAGTAGTGGCGGGGCTTCAATGACGGGAGAAGATATGACCATGCAAGATATATCAGATGATAAAGGAACGGCTGGGAAGCAATTAGCACGACATGATGCGATCTTTGAAGAATTGAAGAAAACTACTGAACTGTATGCAGCACGATCTCTGCATTCCGCCCTCGACGACAACTGGGAGCTCGCCGAGGTACTGAAAGATGGTGAGAGTGCAAATGCATGGGGTGCGTTACTCAGTGGAAAGAAATTGAAAATGGCCAATCAAGACACTACTGAACCAGCTGGAAGTCCTCTGTCTGTGACGACAAGGCTTCATCTTATTGGTTCTTTGGTAAATTTGTATCAGTTATCGCTGTATAGCCAGAATCGACATGACGTTGCGATGTGGCCAGAAGAGTTATTGTTACGATACGGTTTAAGGAATGAGGAGAATCAAGGGCTTTTGACGCATACCCTTTTGTGCCGAGAGAACCAATCTGATGTTTTATACGCTCGACTATCGGATCTGGAAGAGAACTATCGGAAAGCTGAGGCCCTCTTGGAAAAACAGAAAGATGACCAGAAACTCGAAGCTGAAGTGGATGCAAAGGTTCGGGAACGTAAGGAACCAGCTAAATTAATCGCGCGTCGACAGAAGAAAGTGAAGGAGGCGAAACGAGAAGAGCGACGTGAACAACAAAAGGCTAAGATGATTGCCGAAGCTGAAGGATCCACGGACGATATCGGCATGATGGACGTCCATGACGACGTCAATCACGACAACGACCACACAAGTGGGAAGATAATGAACCGAGAACAGGATGGCGAGGAAGCTGTCAGTGAAGCACTGGTAAAATGGACCAAAACTACGGGACAAACACAATTGGCTTTAGAAATTTTGACCAATCTCGTTTCGACCTGGATTTCAGTACAAGGAGGCCAAGGAACGGACGACGAGAATATGGCCATATGTGAAACATCCACTATGGGCAACAGCTCGACGTCGAAACTTTTCCGTCTCGTCAATAGCATCGACGTAGCTTCAAGGCTCGTCAAAATGCTTCAAATTTTCTGCAAATTCTTGAGAGATAGTAACAGAGGAACATTAAATCACGACGACCCAATCCGCCTGGATATAGAGGAAACGATCGGAAAGGTTTCTGCATGTCTGATCAATTGCATGTTAAGCGGAATCATTACATCGACGAAGAATAATATTGCGAGCAACGGTCAGTGTCATGTGAGGGACGACCTGTTGATTCCAATCTTGAGGGATCTTCACGTGGAACTAAATGGCAACATAAGGAACAACCCAAAAGTTTCGGTCGCAAGTGATGCCGTCGTGGATGCTTATGCGGCTGTACTAGTCGTTCTAATGGAAACGAATCCTGGTATTCTATATCAAGAACATGAAAACGCCAACCTATTCCAAGAATACATCACACTTTTCCAACAGCTTCTTCCTAGAAGAGATGCAGTCTGTTTGCTCTCCGTAACTGTTCTTTCGTGGGTAGCAAGTAACGGAACGACCACTGCTAATACCCAGGCCATGGTGCGCTCCGTAACAGAAAGGTTTTTGGAATTGCTATTGAGAAAAGCGGACAGCAAAGGTAAAGAGACAAAATCATCCATTGTGAATACCCAAACTCAGATATTGAAAACTTTCATGGATTGGTATGGAAAGGATACCTTCTATCCACGATTATACAACGAGTTGCAGATTTCAACCGCAATCGCATCGTGCTTAACATCCATATCGAATGAATTGAACAATAGCACAGTCGGTGAAGAAAACATTGATGTCGACGAAGAGCAACTGGAGATCCTCCACAACTCGGAGCGGTTTGTCGAATACAAGAAAAACCTGCAACAGAGTAATCGATTATAACCCGAAATATGGTAATTCTAGATTCGTTGTGACAGAGTGCTTTACAATTTGGTGACTATCCATATTCCTCCAATTTTCTCCAGTCCCCACATCTTTGATGTAGCATATCATGATGAAATGTACAATAATTCAATGAAGAATTGTATTATATCAGAGAGATGGTGTCGGCAAATAGTGATGAAAGAAGGGATGTAATCATTACAGCATTATTATCATGATCAACCCAAATTTGGTACACGCAATTCATCCCAGCTATTCTTTATCTATTGAGTCAAATCTTTGATCCACTGCATGATGAAGAGTGAGCCTAGTGGGCTAGGGTATGTACGGGTAGGTAGCCTCACCATGTAACTTACCCGCAATCCTTACCATAGATAATCGTATGTTCGAACATACCATCAGCACAAAGTTGCTACCGTACGAGTACGTACCGTATGGCGAAATTTAGAAGAATGATGACAACTCTGCAATACGAAGGAAGGTTAAGATTTACTTTTAATAACGTACGGTAAGGTTTACCTTTTTCCGAGAGTTGATGAGATCCAATAATGTGCGCACAGATACGGTAAACCTTGCGGTAATTACGATAAGGCTTACTTACTGTATTCCTGCAGCCTGTTGCCAAGGCTATCTTTTGACTTCGAACAGGCGAAGGCTGCAACGGAAGTTTCTGTGTGGCATCGAACTTCCTTCTTCGAAAAGAGAAGATGATTCCCTTCTTTCAAAACTGCGAGCAGCTACGGAATTCCTATCAGCTGTCCCTCTAGGTTTCCGTAGAAATTAGTACCGGTAGTTGGGGATGTAGAACCGGGGGACAGCTGATGGGAATTTTGTAGTAGTAGTAAGTCCTTTCGCGACAGCTTACCCTCGATTCTGAATCTGTGCAGGAACAGGGTTCTCTATTTTTTGGAATTCCGTACACGTAGTACGTAACCTTACCCTGGTACTCCTTTTCAAGGAAAAGATGATGTCGCCTATTCAATTTAGGAATGACTGCATAGGCACTTTGAACCAACCAAAAGGGACTAAGAAGAACGAATACTCGTGCCGTATCTTTTCTCTCAATATTTCAATATTTAAAATACTACGAAGTTAATATCAGCTGTCCCCTGGTTCTACATCATGGACAGCTGATAGGAATTCCGTAGTACGGTAAGGTTAGTTGGCAGATATTTTTTTTAGTTAAATTGTTTCACGGAGTGTGTCCCCACAAAAATCATACTTCCTTCTTCGTAAAAAGAAAATAGTTTTCTTTCTCGACACCGTCGAAAACTGAAAATGCCGAAGCACGGTCAAGTGACAGTTTTCATCTGTCGCATTTTGCATGGAATCTTTCAGTCTCCCATCACACCAGGTAATCTCCATTTAGTACCAGAAGCTCGATCGATCGGGGATTCTATTCGACCATTTTTGCTCGTCCGATTTCAGAGATCTCATCCAATTTTCCACCTTCACACACTTTCTCTCCCCTACAGCATGGTACGACTTCGATATCGACTGGCTCCCTTTACTGCTTAAAAGAATAGTGGCACTCATTGGATTGATTCCCATCATCGTTCATCGAATTCTCCTCGAGCATGACAACCTTCTCTCTGCCCCCGACCACAAAGATCCAAAGGGAAGACCCAAACCTACAGTCGGTTGTCCTTACAGACCTGATGATGGTTACGGAACCGATATTGATCATCCAACAACTGCGATGTCGATGGGTCCAGTTGGAAGGAACATGCCAACTATTCCGAAATATTATAGGGATCATAGAACTGGACCTGACGGAAACGACAACGTACAAGTTATTGCTCAGAGACTCCTTGCGAGGGAGGGATTCAAGCCCGCCGGAAATCAGCTGAATATAATTGCTGCAGCGTGGATTCAGGCTCAAGTGCACAGCTGGATTCAGCACTTAGATGGGTCTCCAACTTCAATTGAAGCTACCGCTGAGGCTGTTGGTCCGGTATGTCCTGTAAAGAAAATGAATTTCTTCGAGACTAAGGAACGCCCTGATGGAGAATACAATAGCTTTCGAACCCAGTGGTGGGATGCAAGTTTCGTATATGGTCAGAACAGCGAGCAGGTGCATCTTGGTAGGCTCTACAAAGATGGAAAGTTGAAGGTCAATGAGTCAAACCCTGACACCCTTGCTTTTGTTGAAGACGGCAAAAGTAAAATTGACATTGTCGGCGATCAAAGCAACTCGTGGGTGGCAGTGACCGTGCTTCAGGTACTTTTCATCAAAGAGCACAACTATTGCGCAGAAATGATCAAGAAAGAAAATCCAAAACTGACCGACGAACAAATTTATGGGCACTGTCGCAATATTATTTCGGCACTCGTGGCGAAAATTCACACCATTGACTGGACTGTCGAACTACTCAAGACAGAGCAATTGAGGGTTGCGTAAGTAATGTCGAGGTTCTTTGGTCCGCATTCTCCGCTCTGTACCAGTTGTCTTTGTCTTCTCACGTTTTCTCGTTTGCTGATCCAATATCAGAATGGAAACAAACTGGAAGGGTGCGACCAAAGCTATTTTTGGAGACAAGGCGCCCTTCAACCCTCTTAGTCTTATCAACAAGTCAAAAGCAGACAACAAAGGTGTCCCCTTTTGCCTCACGGAGGAGTTTGCTGCTGTCTACCGGTTGCATCCACTTTTACCTCCTGGTCTTGTCGTTGAGCACGGGGAAGGGAAAGAAGAATTCATCGGAATCGAAAACTTACTTACTACGAAGGGTCGTGACAAGATGAGAGAGCCCGGAATGGCAAAGAAAATTATGTTTTCTTCCTTCTATTATTCATGCGGGCACTTGAAATCGTCTAACTACCCATTCATTATGCGCAAGTTCACTCCTACTGATCACAAGGGCGTGGATTTTCAGCCCCCGGAAGACAAGGTTGTTGACATGGCTGCGATTGATTTGTACCGTGATCGCGAACGTGGAATTCAAAAGTACAATGACTTTCGTCGTCATCTCAAGTTGAGGCCATTCAAGACATGGGAAGACCTGACCGGCGAAAAAAGCAAATCCGACAACAAATTGACGGATGCAAAGAAACTGGAGTTGATGTACGGTCCTGCTCCCGAAGGCATCGAAAAGCTTGACTTGCTTGTAGGGGATCTTTACGAGCGAAAGATTGCTGACGGCTTTGCGCTTTCGGAAACAAGCTTCATGATCTTTTTGCTCATGGCATCTCGACGCATCGATTCGGACCCCTATCTCAATGAGTATTACAATGAAAAGTATTACACAAAGTGGGGTTTCAAGCATGTTGAAGAAACGTCGTCGTTGAAGGAGGTTTTGAACAGGCACTATCCTGAAATTGGAGCGGCTTTCCCCAAGGGTCACTCAGCATTCAAGCCAATTTATCCTCAAGAGAAATGGAAGGATGCAGAAACATTGGATGGTTTCAAAGAAGTTGCTGAGATTTGGAATGAAACAAAAAAAGACAACGAGAATTTCTTCAAAAATCTCATGAACGCCTCTTAAAATCTACCGTATACACACCGACGTCCCGGTAATAGTAGAATCGTGACTCGACCGATAAGTGGAACCAGTAAAGCTTCCGCCGATCAGTTCGTCGGAGTTCTACCATCAACTTCATCATTCATCATACTCTTTCTGTTAACTTGCACTTTTCACTTTCAATAAATTCAATTCACTAACATGAAATCTTTACTGCCTGTGTTTTTTCCACTGGACCACGAGTGATTCTTATCAAGGTTTGGTCAAACGTTCTCGCCAGTCCTTTCTCTAAAGAACATCCACCGTGAGAACTGTCTTTACAGTTCTGCAAGTACTACGGCATCATATCATATATATTAATAATACAATACAATGATACAATTTGTTGCGATTATTGTTCCTACCGTATTTAATTTGCCTAGGCCGTTTGCTCTTTGTACAAACAATCCTTAAGGGACTTTGTGAGCTCGTCCCGATTGAGGTTTTTGCCAATGAAAACAAACTTGTTGATTCGTTTTTCGCCGTCCTTCCAAGGCTCTTTGGCCGGTCCGAAATTGATTTGCTCGTGAACTCCCTGGAAGACAAACTTGGCGTTGCCCTGACCGTGAAAGCTCAGGAGACCCTTGGTCCGGTACAGGTCCTCCGCCCGCTCCCGCAGGAGGTCCATCATGAACATGTTGAACCATTGGGCATGGAGATTTCCCTCGAATTGCAGGCCAACCGATTGGACAACCTCCAGGTTGTGGTGGGATTCTCCCTCCTGAGTTTCGAAAAAGTCGGGGTCGACTTCCAGGATCGATTCCATCCGGAACGAATTGAGTCCCAAAATCTCCCCGAGCGGAGCCCTCGACCGCTCCGTTTCGATCACCGCAGCGAATTTGTTGATGTTGGCGAGGCGTGTGAGAAGGGCCTTCTTTTCCTCGGCTGTTACCAGGTCGACTTTGTTGAGCAAAATTTTGTCGGCAAACGCCACCTGCTGAAAGGCCTCGTTGACGTCACCCTGCTTGGGTTTCTTTTCGTCCAGATGCAGTGGGAGATGCTTGGCATCCGCCAGGCACACAATGCTGTCCAGGATGTAATTTTCGTTCATCTTCGAATTGGTCTGGAGGGTGTAGACGATCGGTGCCGGGTCTGCGAGTCCCGTTGTTTCCAGCAAAATGGCATCGAATTCGAGGCGACGCTTGGTCAACTGGCCGAGAGTCCGGACGAGGTCACCCCGAACCGAGCAACAGACGCACCCATTATCCATGGTGATCAGATCCTCGGGTGCGTCCAGAGACTCGGCAACTGTGCGTGTTTGAAAAACAATATTATTAGTATTATTATTAGTGTAATAACAATAATAATAATAGTGTTAGACATGATTTGGGAGCCGAGTTTTTCGCATCGATCGATTCGGTTTTGACGTGGTCGAACAACAATGTTTGTCGAGTGTGCAAGGGTTCGAAATGGTGGGCATGTGAGAAAAGATTGCGAATGATTGCAAGTGGGATACGAGTCAGGATTCAACCAAGCACCCCGTCAATGTCAATGTCAATGCCAATGCCAATGTCAATGTCAATGTCAATGTCAATGTAAATGTCAACAAGCAAAACAGAACAGAATGATCGATCGTTAGCGAAATTTGTAAGGAAAAAATTACAGTCGGCGACAATAATTTTGCGCAAGCAATCGGTCCCCGATTCGGCTTCGTCGAATTTTCGCTTGCTTCTTGGATTCTTCGATTGGGCCCAAATATTTACTCGAATCCCGCTGTTGCCTCCGAGAAGCGAACCCCCAATTGCAGGTTCCCCTTGCTTCATCCCTTGCCTGGTTCGTGCCATTCCGTTGTACAAGATATTGGATGCAACAGATTTGACTCGGTCCCTTCCATCGCGTTCCCCACCTCGACAACAACGATCGCACGACAGGCGACAGGCGCGCACCACGGTTTTTGTTGGAACGTACCGAGACCATCGTCGATGGACACCTCCCCGAATTCGTTTTCGAGCACACAAATCTTCCATTCGTTTTGTTCTTTGAGAATGTAATTCACCAGGGTGGTCTTGCCCGCCCCTAGGAATCCCGTGATTACGGTGATGGGTGTCAGTTTGGTTCCGTCAGAAGCTTTGTCGCTCATGGTGTTCGATGTGTTACTTCGTAGCTGGGAATAGGTATTTGTAGGTATTGAATACGGTTTTCTAATGAGCAATTGATTTGTGCAGAGTATCGTACAAGGATGCGTGTACTTTGAGCCGGTGTTCAATGCGATTCCTGGTGAGGCCTTTCTTCCCACGGTAAATCTTACTTGTAGTCACAATGAATCTTGTACGAGTAGAGTAATCTTAGTGGATATTGGCTATTGGCGCAAGAAAGATGGCAACTTGTTATCGTACGATAACCTCGGAGCGTACGAGCAAGGTTGCGGTGAATGTCTTCGACTCGAACAGACTCACTCCGACTCTCATCATCAAAAGACAGGGGAGAGAAGTTCGTAGAGTACTCGTACGTAATTTACCTACGTACGAGTAACAGTACAACTTGTACCTGACACCATAACCACCGTAGGGCCGTAGTCTACCGTTTCGTTCAGGCATAATCTCAATCAAATCACGAGTGTCTCTGCACTGAGCCTACGCTCAACACTTCTACCTTGCATTAACTGGTCCGTGCACCAGGTAAGAAAGAATCGTGCGACTCACTCGCCACCGTGTGCGGGGCACCACAATTTTTTCCATTCCAATCCATTATTTCATTCCAGTTCCATTCTCCAATCCACGCAAACTGACAATCGACAACCGATGATGCATTCTAAATTTGTTGGCGGGCAAATTGCCCTTCACACTTTCTTAGTAGCCAATCAACTACTACCCCTCACACTTCCACACCAATCAAATACTGCCGTACGTGCTAATAAAACAAACGCCATGCTAGTAGTAGTAATCTTAACCTTACTACTATTATTATTAATATTTTTTGATTGAGAAATGCTTTTGATTGATAGAAGCATAATAATTTTACGACGCCGAATGTGGACAACAGGAAAAGAGGACGAAGCAAAAAACCATAATTGTTGTTTGAAATGTACTAGTAAGGTTAAACCTTACTGCTAAAGAGGGTGAGAACAACGAGAAAACACTATCATTTCTTGTTGTGCTAAGATGTGTTCATTCCATTTCCATTGTCGATTGCCCATCCTCAATTGCCCATCATCAATTGTATTTTGTGTAAGCCTACAACTAGCTACTACTAGTTAAACTGAGACACTATGGCATCTTCAATCTGTCACCTACTCTTGGAGTCAGTTCTTACTAGTTCTACTACTACTACTACTACTAGTAGTAGTAGTATTTCACTCGGACTGGTGCCTGCTCCTCCTGCTGTTGGGAAGAAACGGAGCTTCCATGATGCACTTTTCCCCACCTCAGACTGGCTAACACCAGCGATGACGTCAAACAGAACTCAATCGACAGTCCACACTGTCTTGGAAGTATGGAGCAGGAAGGTATTATATTTTATGTCATGGGTGGCGGTAATGCCACAGCAGTAGTTCACTAGTAGTAGTAGTATTACTAGTAGAAGTACTACTACTACTAGTAGTAAACGAAGAAAATCCATCGCAAAAACTCGATTCATTCAAAATCATCATTAACAGTGAACTTGTGGTCATAATCTTACTTCTTGGGAAGAGGCATGCCGTTCGCACGACTGACAATATGCAACCCGAACCACCAAAACACAAAGCGACGATAAAAAAATCGATTTTGCATCGTATTGGACCGTAATATTATTATTTACTCTAATCATGCAAACAGACAGATGGACAGACAGACAGATAGACATACAGACAGATCGATCAATCAAAGCATTCTCGCAAGGTAAGTTAACCTTTACTTGTAAGGTTTATGGTAACCTTACGACTCATACCGGTAGGCATTATGGGCATGGGGAACCGACTGACTCGGTTTGTGATCTACGGTAATTAGGATGTTTTGTCCTGATTTTTTTTGGATGATGATCCGAGACAAAATCGATTTTGATTGATTCATTCATTCCTTATTCCTTGATTCATTCGTTGTCCAAAACGTACGTTTTGATTTTTGATGGAACAAGTTTCGTTTCTTTGTCATCCGACACGACGCTGTTGATCTATACCGTACAACCCGACCAACAGATTCAGTCAATTGAAAAGAATTCATCCATCCCGAAGGTGGAAGCGAAACCCAAAGCGAACGAATGAAGCGTCCACTCTGGGAGGCTCGGGTCGTTCATATAGATGGAGTGAGTGCCGGAAGAAAGAAGACCCATGCGAGACGCACATGCGTTTGTGATGCTGAGAGCCCTCGATCGATCGCTTTCACCGCGATAATGCGCAAGGGAGAATCCGATCCGTGGGGTTGCGCCGCAGTCGCATCCGGATCCGCAACCGCAACCACAACCATTCTACAGAACCCGGCGCCGTATCTGCTGCGACTCGCAGTGAATGCATTGCAACATCCATCGCCGAGGCGTTCCTCGGAGGATCCAGATCGGGGGACTAATCGAAAAGCAAAAACAAATTCACATCCACATCCAAACCAAAGACGGACGAAAACGCGGTTGCTCTTTTTATCGGCGTGTTTTGTGTTCTCCGCGATCGCTACTGTGCGGAACTTCCCACACGCTCATTCGCTGTCGTGGAATTCAAATGCGAATCGGAGAAGGGCGGGCTGCTCCATCCGGTCTGTGCAGGCATCATCCTTCCCGTCTTCGCCATTGTTTGCCACCTCATCGACACCGCCGGGTGCGAGCAGATCTTCCAGCTACAGAAACAACCACAACAATCCCCAATACAAACGACTCAATACCCGGAACAAAAATGCGAAAAAAGCATCGGCATCGTCGACGAGTCCTCCCGCCGATTCGAGGTGGCAGCGAGCTGTACGAATCGAAACTAGGACCCAAATCGCACTCGACAATCTAAAGCAACGCAGCAACATCAACAGAACAGTTTCGAAGAAAACAATCGGACAATCAGGGCACAGGGAACAAAATGGTGATATGTCCAGCAGTGAAACCGGACCCACCGAACAACTCGTGTCTTCCACCGGAAAGAACACGGTGATTATTCGACGACGCAACAGCGGGGTTTATTCTTCGGTGCCACCCGACAGTAATTTGGTTCGGCCTTCGGGGTCTTTGCCACCGCCGATATATCAAAACTCTCCATCGCCGGTATCATTCCCCGACATTCGCGAGTGCAACTTTGCCCTAGCGGCCTTTGGGGACGGAGGCGATCTCTTGCGAGCACTACGACTCTACTTCAAGATGCGAAAAGCCACCCAGATGGCTCTGTCGGCGACGAGCGACGCCGAACGAAAGGCCAAACCCGAGACAACCATCATCGTTCCGACGCCCACGCTCGTGACCTACTCGACACTCATGTCACGGGCTGTGTCACTGGGGAAACCCCAGGTTGCACTGCGACTGTGGAAGATCATGAGGAACCAGGCGGACTTTTTTTCCTATGTTTCACAGGGCACAGCTTCCAGTGCCGCAAACTCCTCTACCAACAACAATGCCTCGATCAAGGCTTCGGACCTCCAGAATCTGATCGTCCCGGACGTCAAGGCCGCGAATATTCTCATGAACACCTACGCGAAACTTGGGGACTTGGATGCGGCAGAAGACCTCATGGCGCAAATGCAAACCGCACCGGTCCTACAGCAGGAAACCACCACTGCGAACGGGAACATCCACCGCAGGAACAATTCCAATACGAAAGGAGCTTCGTCATCTCCCCATGAGGTAGTCTTTGGGGGTGGAATCGATGTTCCCTATCTGACACCCAACCTCGTGACCTACAACACGTTGCTGGACGCGTGTCAGAAAACTGGTGAACTCGAAAAGGCCCTGCACTGGAAGAGTGTCTTAGAGGGTGAGAGCAAAAGGAGGGGACGCGGTAATGGTAGGACGAACATCACTTACCGAATCGACCAGGCATTGTCAATTCGGCTTCGACCGGATGTCCGCACCTATACGAGCCTCATTGGAACCGTCGCGCGAAAATCCAGCAGCAACCGACAGCATTATGGGACCCACGACCCATCTTTAGCGTTTTCTCTGCTGACCGAAATGAAAACCAAGCACAAAATTGCCCCCAGTCCCCTGACGTATTCGGCTCTGATCGACGTTTGCGGTCGGTGCCGCCGCTCCGACCTGGCGCTCAAGGCCCTGCGATTGATGCTGCGGGACGAGCAGATGCAAAAGCGCATGAAACGACTGGCGGAACGGAACCTAAGCAATGTCAGTGGCAATAACAACAGCAACAACAAACACGACCGACCAGGGCCTGCTCCCGAAGTCAGAATGGACCAGCAAACCGTGGGTGCTTGGACGGCGGCCATCAATGCTTGCGGGAAAACGGGCCGGATCGATACGGCTCTGAAACTTTTTTTTGTTTCCATGCCACGATTCAACGTTCAGCCGAACGTCATTACCTGTAGCTGTCTTCTGGACTCGTTGCTCAAGCAAGGCAGGACGGCCGAATCTCTGGACGTTCTGCGGTACATGAAATCAAGCAACCTTCAACCGAGCGAATACATGTACACGAGTCTAATGACGTACGCTAGCCGATTGGCCGGATTGGAGCAACAGGGACAGTCACATCGGACCAAACATCACTATTCTTCCTCCCGAAAGCGCGCGGACCCGATTCTCAACGCACAACGGGTCGCATCATTGAAGCAGGAGGAAGAGGAGGATATTGATATCGCCACGAATCGTCCGTGGCCTTCGCTGTCGGATTCCAACAACCCGAATCAGAACGACAGTGCGAGCGAAGAGAAAGACAGAGACACCAAAAATAGTGGCAGCAAGAGTGAAGGGGAAGATGACACGAAAGCAGTTGATATTTACAGCGAGCTGATGTCGACATTGATCGCTACCACCAGGACGAATCAAAAGATGCCGAAACCGAACAAGTCGAAAACCTCCCCAAACGCTGCTGTAGCTGCGAGCAACGAATTATATCAGGTTACCCTAGTGTTCAGAGAAATGCAGGCGAGCGGAGTGGTTCCGGATCTGGGATCTTATAATACTCTGTTGCGATCCTGTGCTAATTCCGGTGATATCGACCGCGCGCAGGAAATTTTGAAAGAAATTCAAGACTCTGCTGTGGACCTGGAACCCACCGATCGAACCTGGAGAGCCATAGTGCGGGCCGCCGGCAAAGCGAAGCGATCAGACATGGTGTTGAAGACCTGGAAGTCGGCCGTTGCCGACATGGGCAATCACTCGGAGCGAGACCCAAAGGATGGCAGCTTTGAGGCAACCCGATGGAAGGCATTTCGAGAGGCGTCGCTATCGGCAACGAGTACGGCATCAAACACTAGCAAACGAAGAAAGAATAATTTGAGTGTGCAAACCTTCCGAACCTTCCTGACCGCTTTGTTGGTGTGTGCTTGGGACCTACGAGAGTCAGACCGGTACACAAGCATCGAATTGTACCGGATTGTGATTAAGTGTTACAATGCGCTGCGATCGTGTTCGTCTTCCCCCAAGGAATCATCGTCCACTGTATCGACCAACCCTCCAACGTCTTACATGGGCATGCACTTGCTGGATTTCAATGCAGCGATGCAAAATCAGCAGATCATGGCATCCATTTTGCAGGCAGTTGTGAACTTAGAATCTCTCTTAGAAGAAGACGACGAATGGAAAGGAAAGCTAAAGACGTTGGGCGTCTCCATTGCGAAAACGAGTTGTCTTAGCGAAACATTTCGATCCCCTACCAGCAAGCAATCACCAAGATCTGGTTCTTTGCCGTTGTCCTTCTTTGATAAGAAGGCGTTGAATGCCGTTCGAAGCTGGTGCTGAGCAAATAAGACACAGAATCCTCCTGAATCCTCGAGAATAGTGTATTGGCGAGAAAATGTACTACTTAGTTAGAAGTCGTATATTATGACTAATCGGCTCGTTCTCAAGACAGTTCACCTTCCCCTGCGTGAAATGGTCTTCCGTTGTTTCTGACACGATGTTGCGGTCAAGGCAATGCCTATAGGATTTTTGTTCTCGAAAAAAATGGTCGTGTTTGATAGAATGTTGCTATCGATAGCTGTTGAGTACTTCGCGCGATCCAGGTATCCCAGGATTCTCTCGTGAGTGAGTGTGCTTCTAATGTACAATAAAATCAATATAATAGTGTATGAAAATGAAACGATGATGATGTGAACTCGAGCGGTTTGAATTTCGTCTGTTTTGTTTCCATCATTTGTACCTTCAGCGGGCAGTTTCAATGTAACGTCAAGGGGGGGGGGGGTGTTACGACGGGGTGAGAGACAACGAACCAATCCAGTTCTTTTTCCCGTCCACTCTTACATACCGGTACTTATTACCGCCCTGAATTTAGAACTAAAGATCGATCAGACTCGGTAGCCCGCTTATTTCAGAGGTAGTAGCGAGAATGGCCAACCGGGAGCGTTGATTGCCGCGTTTGGTTTCGTATTTGGTCGGTGTGCTTTGAGACACTGCCTCCCTTGGAGACAACTTATACATCTTTACCGGAGAAAGGATTTGTTTCAAACGCCGGTGTCGCTCTCGGAATCCTTCCAGCATTAAGCCCAGTTCGTCGCCGTGGCCACCTTCGCACGTAGATAGAAGTCCCTGCCTTCGGTTTTCAGTGACAGAGACCTCATCGCTACAGCTGTCTGCATGAATCTCTGCAGATAAATAATGCAGACTGCCGGTGTTATCTTTTCGGTTGAAATCTTGGAGATCTTCCAACGACAAGGAAGACATTGAAGAATGTAGGTCGAAACCGTCCATGCCGTTGCATTGGCCAATTCTGTATGGCAGTGTTGACACGGATACGTCATGAACAATGTTGACTTCGGACACATTTTGAGCACGGATCAGATCCTGCATGTAATCTCGTAGCGCCATGGTGCGATGGAAGCTATATAGCCGTGTGTGCCGTTCCGCCTTTTGAACCTTGCACCTGATTACTTTTCGGGGTTGCAAATGCTGAATGTGTGGACAGAGTGATTGATTGTTTGGTTCGTATGTTGCAATTGAATTGAAATCTCTCGTTTTCGATTGTATGGAAAGCATGCCACGAATAAATCCGTAAAGGCAAAGAAAACAACACCAATGATACTTTTATCACGGCAAAGTGAAATGAAGATTCTTGAACTACGGTCCGCGGGAAAACTATTGTCGGAGATGAATTCTTGTGATAAAAACAACTGTGATTTCATCTCGAATTGATATTTTTGGACGCCAAATGCGTTACGTAATTTCCTTCCAAAACGGGTCTCTTGTTGGTATTGAATACCATAGCTGTACCCGACGAAGTTTTATTCATTGAACTAGTAAATTGCCTTCGCAGAGGTGTTTCAACAGCAGTACGTTTTTCCTTAGTCCCAGTTCGACGGTTCGCCGATAACGATTGTGTTTCAGAATTGAATTTTTGTCTTTTGAGCGATTTTTTATCGTCATCAAAATGACTCAACCGAAGACATTTATCCCATCGTACGCAGTATTATTGTCATTACCTCTAAAGTCTACTACCGGTACTACAGTACGAAGTAGATCGGAATTTCATAGTGCTACAAGTAATTACGATCAAAGCGAAATAATGGTGAGGTTACTCTCGTGTCCATGCCTTTTGAGTCATCAAAAATACGAAGTAACACGTAGGACAAATAATGCTTTGGCCTGCTGATCGCATAGGAGAGATGCTCTTACTTGCATGACACATACTTCGTACATCCTACTACTAGTAGTAGACTAGTAGTAGTAGTAACGAGAAGTCTTAGTGCTACTACATTGCTGACTCCTCATTCCGGCAAGTGTTCGAACCAGTGCTGCTCGAAAGCAAAAATTAGCGCCCAGCCACCCTTTTGAAAACACAATTGGATAATACTACTTCCTGCCAATTATTCTCTAAATTCTAAATGGTAGAAGCCACTATCCTCGAACATGAATGTTTATGGTGAAGGGGTCAACGTTATCTTACGCGTTAGGCATAAATTTTGAGGAGCTGACACATGATTTTCAATGAATGATGCCCTGCTTGTGTAACCTTTTCAACATGCTGTTAGACCATAATTTGGACGCATGCGACGATAATTTCAGGTTATCAGCTGCCTGTTTCCTAGAAAGAACATGCAAACTAGTTTGCAATTTGTAAATGTTCTACACTTACCTCCATTCCCATATTTTTAACTTCAGATAAAATTATCTTTTAAAATTCATACAGCAAAGTGTGAAGCTCTTCCGGAACATGAGTAGATCACATCGTTAGATATGACTGAAATACGTTTCTTTGCAAGGCATGGAAACGTGAAGATTAGAAAATGAGACTGCATCGCGTCGGCAGTTTTGCCTAAAAGTATGCTGTTGGTCGAGTCCTGCAAGGTTCGCATTCAGTTTCGGTTCAAACTGTTGGTCTATTTGTCCTCTTCAAAGTATGGTTAGTTATCTGTATTGAAAAAATTCTTTCGTTTTCGTTTTTGTCAGGTTGTTACTTATTGTTTGTACAGCGACATTTGCACCTGCACCCAGCCTAGAACAAAAAGTATTTTTGCGCAAGGGGAATTTTGTCGAGTGGCTCACAGTAAAGAACCTCGCCGTCAGCCTTTACTTCGAAGGTTTCAGGATCAACCTCCATGCGAGGCAAAGCATCATTCAAAACCATGTCATGCTTGGTCACATTGCGACAGTTTGTGACGCCCATCACAGTTTTCTTCAATCCGTATTTGTCCCGAACATTTCCAACCTCGGCAGCTGCCTTCGAGACAAATGCGATGGAACGGTTGTCTTCGTGGCCTTTTCCTGTTTCCATTGCACCAAACATGGGGCGCATGGAGACAGGCTGTGGAGTTGGGATGCTAGCGTTAGGGTCACCCATTTGTGACCACGAAATAGCACCTCCCTTGATGATCATTTCAGGTTTCGCCCCGAACATGCTCGGTTTCCACAAGACTAGGTCAGCCAGTTTTCCGACCTCCACACTTCCAACGTGCTCGGACATCCCGTGGGTGATGGCTGGATTGATGGTGTACTTGGCTAAATATCGTTTCACACGTGTGTTGTCGTTGTCCTTGCCAGAATCTTCTTCCAGTGGACCGCGCTGAGTCTTCATTTTACACGCTGTTTGCCAGGTCCTTGTGATTACTTCGCCAACACGACCCATCGCTTGACTATCGCTGGAAATGATTGAAATCGCCCCTATATCGTGGAGAATATCCTCGGCAGCGATCGTTTCCGCACGAATGCGGCTCTCTGCAAAGGCCACATCTTCTGGAATGCTTGAATCCAAATGGTGGCATACCATAAGCATATCGAGATGTTCGTCCATGGTGTTAACTGTGAAAGGCCTTGTCGGGTTTGTCGAAGAAGGCAGGACATAAGGTTCTTGCACGATCTTGATGATGTCAGGTGCATGACCTCCCCCAGCACTTTGTCAGTTTGATTCATCCCAATGTTGATTTCCAAAAGATAGAGGCGTCAGAACGGGGCAAAGTGGCATAGAACATCGTGTCAGACTGAGCAATCCGTAAATCGTATCACAAACAAGCATAAACGCATACGGTATAGTCGACTCATTCTGAAAATAATCCTTTTCCAAAATGATAGGCAACAAACATTGCAACAAAATACTTACCCCTCCGTGTGGTAGGTATGAATCGTCCTTCCTTTCATTGCGGCAATACTGTCATCGACAAATCCACTCTCGTTCAAAGTGTCCGTATGGATGGTCACAGCAATATCATGTTCGTCTGCAAAGCCCAAGCAGGCATCAATGGCCGAGGGAGTCGTCCCCCAATCCTCGTGTAGCTTGAACCCGGCAGCGCCTGCCATCAAACAAGTCTTTCAAGACGCTGGCATCGGATGTGTTTCCCTTTCCACTAAAACCAAAGTTCATGGGAACCCCATCCGAGGCCTTCAACATCATTTCGAACTGAGTCGGTGCTGGTGTACAAGTAGTGGCGGAAGTTCCAGCAGAAGGCCCGGTGCCACCCCCGAACATGGTGGTCAATCCGGACGCAATTGCATCCTCGAACTGTTGGGGGCAGATGTAGTGAACGTGCGTGTCGATACCGCCGGCTGTCAAAATCAATTTCTCGCCGGCAATCACGTCGGTAGTCGCACCGACAATCATGTTTTCATCGAGGACGCCACTCATCATGTCTGGATTTCCAGCCTTACCGATACCAACAATACGGTTTCCTTTGATGCCGATATCGGCCTTGATGATGCCGGTAACACTATCAACAATCAATGCGTTGGTAATCACGACGTCCAGAGCCTTGTCTGACTGCACACTTGTGGACTGTACATTATTGCGAGCCAAGAAAGATGATGGACGTGTCCAGCAAAACAACAACAAATATAATTACCAAACGAAAGTCCGTTGAGCACATACCACAACGCATAAATTGGGAGCATCAAACGTCGGGACAAAGTTGCCATTTCGATACTCACCTGGCCCATTCCCTCACGAAGGGTTTTACCGCCACCAAACTTGCATTCTTCGCCGTAGCTAGTGAGATCGTATTCCACCTGGATTTCCAACGAGGTATCACCCAGCTTGATCTTGTCACCCGTGGTTGGACCGTACATGTCGGCGTACGCGCTTCGCTCGACTACCAGGGGCTGCCCCTTGGGAACCTCGAGAGCCGCTGCGTGGAGAAAGCCCTGGGATGTAACCCGTTCCATTATGGCGTCCTTGTTGTCGATCTCACCGTTGTGCAATCGATTGCCGGATACGACCTTTGCAGCGCCTCCAATGTCCACCAGCGTGACGGTCTTGGTCTCACCGGGCTCGAATCTTACAGAAGCCCCGCTAGGAATGTTTAGACGTTTGCCGATGCTGACTTCGCGGTCAAATGAGAGGGCCTTATTGGTTTCCAAAAAGGCATAGTGAGAACCAACCTGAACGGGTCGGTCTCCCGTGTTGGTCACGCTGAGTTCGACGAGCGAGTCGAGACGGTCGCTGTTGAGGGTGATGCCTTCTTCGGAGTCTGCAACGGTCACGGCTCCGGGTTTTGAATCCTCCTCTTCGTCTGCACCAAAGACAGTGAGATCTGGAACCGGCAAAAACGATCCCTCCAGCGCCAGTTCGAGGTCCCCGTCTAGCTTGCTAATGGGAGCGTGAACGGTCAGGAGCTTGGTCCCGTCCGGAAAGGTTGCCTCGATCTGAACGTCCTTGACGATTGCCGGAACACCCGCCTGCACTTGCCGACGCCCCAACAACGACTGTCCGATGGTCATGAGGTCGGCTACGCTCGTGTCGCCGTCCCGGATTCGTTCCATCATGACGCTCGTGATTAGAGCAACGCTCTCGGGAACGTTTAGCTTCAGCCCACGTGCCAGTCGGTACTGGGCGAGCCTTCCGCATTCGTGCAAACGCAGGTGGTCGATTTCGCGGGGAGTGAGGTGGAGAGATCGGCGTTGCTCCGGTTGAGGCAGTTGCTGGTGTGGAAGACAGGGGGACACGGTATGGAAGAACGGACTTTTCCTCTTTGATTTTGTTCCGGATTTTTTGAAAGCGCCCACGGATGATCCACCCAACACACTACCGAAACCACGGGCAAAAGTGTAACTCGCGGAACTGCCTCTGTTGCCACGGTGTCGCGCTAGCAAGCGGCGGGCGACGGCGGGTACGATCATGTTGAACACTAAACACCTAGAGAAGCTTCGAGCGTTGTAGTAGGAAAAGCAACCGAGTTCCCGAAATGCGCTTTTCGTTCTCTGCTGTTTCGGATGGATTGCGTTGTTCTGTACTCTACGATCAACAGAACAATATGTCCTTTTCTTGCACTAAGATGGAAGATCTATCAGCTGTGCCTCGGTTCAGATTAGTTCCAATACGTGATGCGAAATTTGTGATAAAGTGAGCAATGCTTCAGTTTGCTTCTTAGACTTTGAGAAGTATTCATGTGGGGATAGTTGATCAGCGTACTCGTACTCGTAAGATCTACTCGTAGCACGAGTTCGGATTACAGTACCGTAGTACGAAGTAAACCTTAGTTCGAAAAGCCTCGCGGGAGAGAACTTGAGGTTTGGGGTGTCAACTACCGAATCAAACGCACTGATGAGACGCCTACAGTTCGCACCACACCGTAAGGTTACCCGAAACTCGTAAGATCTTACCCGCACAAAGCTCATCATGATTTTTCTTCTGTCTGCGATGTTTCTTCCCCCCAGATTTGGGAAGCAACATAGATTCGAGTTTGTTTGCGTTGCGTGGATTCGGATCCGCGACCAAACTTGGGTGATAGATGAATCATGAAAAACATCATAAGGTTTACCATGCCTTGTACAGCGGCGGGGACAGTCAAGCTAACTTACTCATATTATTATCTTACCATACAATCCTCCTACGGTACCAGGTAAGCTTACTTCCGAACGATTTTTTTGGATTCCCAACACCACAAGCACGCACAAGTGCGGACAAGAGGACTTGGACAAGTACGTAACCTTACTCTGTACCAGGTATGTCTTGCTGCTTCTGACCAAAGCGTGAAGGCATCAGCGTCCAAAGTGGAGAAAAAACTCCCTCAAGCTTCCCTAGTAATGATGTATTCTCTGTCTTCACTGAATAAATTTGACGATATTCTGCACATGGGCTTTCGCATCCACTTTCTTTTAGGCAAGGCTCCAGAACTCTTCACTCACTAGGAACGAAATCACCATTGCTGGTGGTGGTGTGATACTTGTTTATTTTATTTTAATTTACCGCACAATGCAGTTGGGATCGTAATCTTCATTCAATCAAAATTAGTTTGAGATAGAATACCTGTGTACTATAACTAATTACTTCGTAGTTATAACACTGCCTGACACGTGCTTCGTGGCTCACAATTCTTAGCGGGGGTTGTCACTGATTTGGCCAAGTTAACTTTTGAAACAAAACAATTTTTCTCTTGTCGTTGCATAAGAAAGAACAATTGATCCTGTCCCTCGGATTTCAAACAGCCATGGGCAGTCGGGACGAATAAGGTTCAAGCATTGAAAAATATAGATTTTGAGAGCACGTGGAGGCATTGGACATGACAACACCAGAATAACTACTCCAGTCAAAAATACAAACACTGTTACTATGACAGATTATGAATCGAGTGCTATTGCATATATTGTTATGCGGAGTTTTTCTATACAGACTTTTCTTCAGGTTTGGGTGCCTCGGAACGCATGAACATCGATCCCCACGATGAGGTGGCGATCGACGATTTCAATCCAGTACCCGGGAAAATTCCGGAACACAGACGTTGCACAGCACTTTGGCAAATAGAGAAGGGACTCGTTTTCGCCATGAGCAGAGAAGACCACATTTGTTCCCACAACGGCGCATTTCTCAACCATGGATTTGACACAATAGCGACCGAGGCTTCGTTTGAGTCTTCTCCCAGATCGCTGGCAACGAATGATGGCATTTCTTGAATGTCTAAAATGTCGTCGTGCCCCGTCTTGGAAACGAGATCGTCTACGTACCGTTTTGCGGAAACAGAAGCAGATGTATATTGCATCAAGCACTTGCCGAATATTTCGGCGCCTTCCGAATTCTCTGAAGAGAGATCAGTGGCTTCTAGCATTGCTCGTGAAGATGCTAAAAGTTGCGCGACATGGCGATTGGCACTCTGCCACCGCACATGCTGTGTCAGCAGACCACGAAGGAGTTGATCCTGCTCTTCCTTATGGATTTCTTGTATTCTCTGCACGCGAGAGTAGTGCAAAGAGGAATCTGAAGCGCATGTATTATCTCCCGATGTAACGGTCGAAGATGACTCAAAAACGTCTCCAACATATTCAACTGAAGTATCACTATCAGCCCCACGATCAGCTTCCATATGCATCTTCTTTTCTTCGGTGCTCTTCTCGATCGATCTTTGAATAGATATGATCTTTTCTAACTGAGCAATCGAATCTTCTTGTGACTTCATCTTGGATTGATTCGTTAGCAACTCTTCCTCTAGACCCCTCTTAACCCGACTGCTTTCGATTTCAGCTGACTCAAATGTCTTCCGTTCCGTTTGCAATTTCATTCTCTCTTCCTCGAGAAGTTTCTCGGTTTGTTCCAGTTGTTGTCGAGAATCGTCACGGTCCGATTCAGCTGTAGCTAAGGCGCTTTCGAGATTGCCGAGTTTCGAATTCCACTTTGTTCTTTCCTCTTCCACAATCATTCTATAGTTTTCGAACTGGTCGTTCAAAGCGCGTTCGGATTGAAGTTCTTCTTGAAGTTCGACAATTAGGTTCTGGAAGGTATTTTGTTCTATTTCGACTTCAGCCCTCTCTAGTTCTTGCGCTTCCTGAAATTTGATTATCTCCTGTTTCAAATCATCTTTCGCTGCCTTGGTTTCTTCAAGTTCCACAACTACTTTCTGGAATTTCTTCTCTTCAGCTTCCATCTCAGCCTTATCTGCATCTCTAGCAACTTGTAAATCAATAGTTTCACGTTTTAAGTCTTCATTTGCTGCCTTGGTTTCTTCAAGTTCCACAACTACTTCCTGGAATTTCTTCCCTTCAGTTTCCATCTCAGCCTTATCTGCGTCTCTGGCAACTTGCAATTCAACGATTTGACGTTCCAATTCTTCGTTTGTTAGCTTGGTTTCTTCAAGTTCCACAACTACTTTCTGGAATTTCTTCTCTTCAGTTTCCATCTCAGTCTTATCTGCGTCTCTGGCAACTTGCAATTCAACGATTTGACGTTCCAATTCTTCGTTTGTTAGCTTGGTTTCTTCAAGTTCCACAACAACTTTCTGCAATTTCTTCTCTACTGCTTCCATCTCAGCCTTATCTGCGTCTCTGGCAACTTGAAATTCAACGATTTGACGTTCCAATTCTTCTTTTTCAGCCTTGGATTCTTCAAGTTCAACTACCACTTTCTGAAATTTCTTCTCTTCAGCTTTCATCTCAATCCTATCTGCCTGTCGTTCATCATATAATTGAATGGTTTGAACTTCCAACTCTTCTTTTGCCGCTTTGGTTTCTTGAAGTTCGATGACCAATTGTTGGAATACTCCTCGTTCTGTATCCATCTCGATCCGAACTGCGTCTCGTTCATCTTTCAATTCAATGATTTGAAATGCCAACTCCTCACTTGCTGCCTTAGTTTTTTCAAGTTCAATTAGCACCTCCTGGAAGTGGGATCGTTCCGTATCCAACTTTGCTCTATCTTCGTCTCGTTCGTCTTTCAATTGGCAAATTTGACATTCTAGATCGTTTTTTATCGCCTTTGATTCCTCTGAAGCACTTTTCATGGCTTCCTTCAGCGATTTACACTCGGTCTCCAATTCGATTCGTTTCGCAGCATGAACCTCACCCAATTCCTTCATCTTGTCGTTGTTTTCTTGCTGTATTTCAACCACTTTTTCTTCCGCTTGCTGAATATTGCGTTGAAAGCGTTTTCGTTCGCTCTCCCAACTCGCACGCTCTTCCTCACGCTCAAATTCGATCTGAGAAAACAAAACTTTTGCTTTCGTTTCGTCTTCAAGTGTCGCCATCGCTGTCTTTAGGGCAGTTTCCAGTCTTTCACGCGTTGCATTCCATGTGCTGCGTTCCGTCTCAAAGTCCGATTCGAGTTGAGCTTTGGACGACATCAGTTCCTTCTGTTTTTGTTGTTCTTTTTCCAAATCTTCCTGGATCTTGGTGTTTTTTTCCTTTTCGGTCACCATGGCAGCCACCAATTGCTCCTTCACGGCAACCCATCCTGCACGTTCGCCGTCGAATGACTTCTCCAGTTGTACTCGCTCTCGATGTTCCTGTTCCCGGCTAATTTGGCGCCGAAGTGCACGTTCGTCTTCGTCGTCTCCCAATTGTTGTTGATGCTTGAGCATGATTTGGGCATTTTTTGCTTCCATATCTTTTCGAAGTTTGCGAACCTCCGAAGGGTACCACCATCCAACCTGCAACCTAATTCGGCGGACATCCTTGAAAAACTGTTTGACCTCAGGGTATTGCTTTAGCGCCCTTTGCAGAGCAGTACCCGCGAGAAGACCGCTGAGCAACATATATTCCAGGGCAAAAACAGGTGCCACAACAGCAGTGATGCACATGACGGTCCATGTCAAGGCCCAGACATTGCTATGCTCGTTTCCAACTTTCAACCACGGATGGAAGAAGTGCCGACAGATTGCAACAGCACCCACTAAGAACAGTGCAGGAATCACAATAGAGCCCAAAACATTTTGGAATGGTTGCGGAAGGGACGATTGAGAGGATGACAACGATGGTGCGGTCGAGCTTGCGCTGGAAGGATCAGTGTCCCCGACGATGGTCGAGTTCGGTCGTCGAAAACGAAAAACAGGGCGTTGTTTTCGTAAAGGCACTGCCGTTGATCCGGGAAGGGAACTGCTACTCTCTGTTGATCTTGAGTGAAAACTGGAACCTTCTTTTTCGTGCTCATCATTCATTGCGTGAGCACTATCAGCAGGGGCTGCCGCTAGCTTCAGAACAGCCTTTTTGGAATAGTAAAAGGCGGATGAATTGTTGGGTGGGAAAATCGCATCTGAAAAGGTTGTAGTGTCGATCTGGGTAGGGTCTTCTTGCATTTGTGTTAGATTCTTTTCCCCTGGTGATGCTGGAGGGTTTCCTCCACTAACGTCTTGATGGTCCCCTTCTATTTTCTGACCTCGATCACCATCCATTTCGTCCATGGAGGGAGTTGGTGTGGAAGATGAAAAACCTGCCAGATTTTCCGCTAGAATCCGTTGCATTTCCTTCGCAAGCGCTTCTGCCTTGTCGACATTCTTATTCGACTCATCGATAACTGATTTGCTTTCTATGGTGTGATCGTCAGGCATGTCAGAGTTCTTGTGGGACGTCGTATCGTCTTCGGTTTCTTCTTCCTCCTCATCCAAAAGTGCACCGTCAAAGAGAGCAACGCTCGTGCTCTGCAAAGAAAGTGCATGTTTGATGGTTTGTTGTGGTTGGGAACGAGCATCTGAATTTTTGTCTGGTGACCCCGAATTTTTCGTTGGTGGAGATTCATCATCGTCGGATCTCCTCTCTGCTCCAATTTCTTCTTCTAAGGCCGTCAACTCCGAGACAGTGGATCGAGCATCGTCTTCGTCGTTTCCATTGTCTGTTTCGACTGATAAAATGCGACGAATCCCGTCTTCCTCGATGATATCATCATTTTGTTTGGTAACTTCCGATTCGTCCCGAACATCCTCCAACTCCTCCTTGGCATCGTTGGTGTGTTGAGCGCTGTCAATTCGCATGTCGTTGCGGTTGCTGCTGCTATGGGGAATTCTGTCGTCTTCGTCGCGGGTTTCTTCATTGTTCAGTTTAGGAAACTCGTCGTCTGGGCCTGCTATGAGGACGTCTTGTTTGTTGACAGACGTCATGATTTTGGCTCGCAGCGTTGACAGCAAATTGATTTCTGATTCATCACTACCTTGCATCATCTTTATCGATGATATTAATGATCTGCTGTTCGGATTTGTACCAGTGATTTTCGATACTGTCTTATAAGAAGACTAGCAATGCGCCAACGTGCTTCACTTGGCTTTGATAACGTCACGATGCTGCGTTGTACTAGAAGTGAATGTGCGATTTCGAATTCGAATTGGATAAGAAAATAATCTTTTTTCCTCGGTATTCATACGGTAGGTGACAAGTATTTAGTTAGCGATCGAGTGTTTTGGGAGCTGTTGCCAGTGGGGGAGGGAGATCAACGCACTGCAGCTATCCGTTCCAAATGTTTCTGACCCCGGGGGTTGTCGGTGGCAGATGCAACAAAAGATGAGCTTAGCGATGATGGGAATGAAACTAG
Organism: Pseudo-nitzschia pungens; assembly: GCA_037355855.1. Taxonomy (NCBI): domain Eukaryota; phylum Bacillariophyta; class Bacillariophyceae; order Bacillariales; family Bacillariaceae; genus Pseudo-nitzschia; species Pseudo-nitzschia pungens. The sequence continues at coordinate 1,216,169 of CM074760.1, read as the reverse complement.
ATTGTAATCGCCGAAGAGGAGATATTGCCGGCATGGCGTGTTTACGTCGAATCGTTCCGTTGGCGATAATGAAAAAAATGGGTCGAATTTGATCGGAATTAGCGATGATGTACGTCGCGATTAAAAACAGGTCGGGTCGTGGCGGGCGTTGAATTTTCTTAAGTACCAAAAGCAACGCTTCGGTTCTTTCTTGTGAAACGTAAATCTTGACACATACATATTATGTAGAGACAACACCACACGATTAAAATGATACAAGTACCCTTCATTTTTTCACTTTTTACGTATGTTGTTTCCCATGATTCTTGTTTTGAAAAAATGCTGCGGCAGATCATTTTCTTGAAGGATGGAACTTGATGCGATAGATGAAATCTTACAGCTGTTGTTAGACGAGCACTACTATGTGTTCATGGCGATTGTGGTAGCCGTTGCTTTTGTCTGGCAATCGAAACCGTGGCGCCGCCGGCACAAGGAAGAAGAGGTTGGCGATGCAGCGATTAAGTCCACTACAAAGGCCATTGTGCAAACGAAGAAAAGACAAATATTGCTGCGAGGGAACCTGAGGAATCAACTAGAGACTCTTCAACTGGAGAAAGAGGAGTTGGAAGGTCTAGTTTCGCAGCTCCGAATCGAGATCGAAACGAAAGATGTTCAATTGTCGAGAGCATTAGCAGAGTTACTAACGACCGTGCCAGCTGGAACGAAAAATAAGCGCATTGGTCTAACGAGAAGGTTTGTCGGAGAATTGGGGACCCTGGGATCGAGCTGGACACTCCTTATTTTTGGACTTTGCTTTGTTAATTCCAAAAGGCGAAGAAGGCCTTCAAAACTTCAGAGACATCCCATTCGACGAACGATCAAGACAGCTCGCGAGCATTCCTACCTTCTTAATGAGTATTTTTGGCAAGTGATACTTCCTGTCCTCTCCAAGAATGCTAAAATAGTTGCCGAGGATGTACGCGCTCACTTGACTTCCGATGAAACCGTGATTGGGGTTGCAATTGCTATTACTCATGAGAGGGTGAAGGACATTGCTCAACGCAAAATCGTTCCAGTCGTGGACTGCATCTCTACGAAATTATCTGAAAATGCAGAGCTAGTGGCCTCCGCTATTCGTGCTGTGGAAATGTCCGAAGCGAAAAAGGACGAAGCTTCCGCGAACTTGATTAAAGAACTCGAAGGACAGCTCGATGCATTAAGAAATTGTCTTTGTGAGGTCCAAAGATCGGGAGTTGTGATGGAAGGTGAAGTCGAGCAGCTCAAGGGAGCCCTCGAGGGCAAAGAGGTCCTCTTGTACGAGGAACGTATGAGGACTCGAGGCTGGAAACTCCAACATACCGAGTTGAAACTGGAGTGGGAGCAAGCAAGGGTGAGAGAAGCACAAAAGCAGAAAGAAGTTGCACGGTCTTTGGTTTCTGAAGACCAAAAACGTCTCATTCGTGGATTTCTAAGAGAGCACATGCGGTCCCGTCAACAGAAGCAAGAACTACAAATACTTGGTTTTGTCAGCAACAAAAATAATAGTTTCCTGCCTGCCCCAATTCAACAAGGTATTGCAGTTGCAGTGACCATGACCAACCGCAATAGTGTCAAGAAGGATGAATCGGATTTTTCCAGTTCAAGTGATCTTTACAGTGATAGCTCTATGCTTTCGGAGAGAGAGCCATGCCAATTCGGGTTCGAGCAGGCTACTTTAGGTGGCGAGGACTACGAGATTGTTTATCGCGACGATACCAATTATGGCCAAGATAATTTCCAGAATATGATACAGCAAGAGGAAGATTGTCGCGATGCAAGTAACGAGGGGCATCGTCTGTTTGACCGGTTCCTGGAACGCAACGCCAGCGACAACAATGACATTAGACTCAATGAAATACAGGAACGATTTCTACAGTCGAAAAACCCATTACAGGGCACGTGGTCGGTAGCGATGCCATGGAACAGCAGTAACTTCCATCACCAGCCAGCTTTGTCTCCTTTTCTTTTTACTGCAAATAGTGCCACAAAACGGATAGACAATCAAGGTATTCGTCCGTTTCGAAAGGGTTACGAAGGAATACAGAAACGGGCGGAGGCGAAACCATCATCGTGGACGGAAAATCAGACACCAGTTGGGATGGCAACTAGTGAGTAAAAAATGGGCGCAACAGTAAAAGAATCGAGGATCGTTCCACTTGTATATTATCCGTCAGCACTTGGTTGTCACGAACCAGTCACCATGGCCAATGAAGTACGAATTAGACCGGAATATTTCAAATAAACCACTGAACGTGTTGATAGTAGTAGTACTACGAGTAGATCATAGTCATATTCAATGTGAATTGAAGCGCAAGAAGATGCTTGAGAATCTGCTACAAGTACTACTAGTAGTACTACTAGTACTACTAGTAGTACTAGTAAATGTGAACTAGCTAGTACTACTACTAGTACTAGTAGTAGTATGCGCACAACACCTATGAATTGCCTTCCAACCAACCAGCTACGAAGTACATTAGTAGGAGGATGGGAAACAACAATGTGAAAAAGTGTTTTTGTGTTTTGGTTGTTGATAAATGTTTGGGAAGACATTTAAATAGTATTAGAAACTAGTAATTTTCCTTTCATTCAAAAAATGCCAAGCTGCCGGGGTCGAATATAACTGGTCACAATAGTGTTCCAACTAACCTTACTGTCAATATTCATCAAATAGTATTGGCAATTTCAACCACATCAGCCATGCATGTCACGCTTCTCTTTCATAACCAGTAGCAATGAGGATGATGATACTCAGTTTGTTCTTGCTAAACCGTATGTAGTAGTAACAAAGTAATACATAATAGTGCTACTAGTACCACTACTACCAGATATCTTTCGTTGTTGCACTACTAGTAGTAGTACTAGTACTACTACCAGCAGTACTACTACTAGTACTAGAGTACTAGTACTAGTGGTAGTCCGTAGTAGAAAAGAAAGCAACATCCCATCAGTGCTCGTCTGCCTGTTATATGATGCACTGGTGCGTCACCATGGTTTCCCTTCTGATGCCCTCATTGTTTGATACTACTACTACTACCATCAGTACCGTAACACTGGAGCGACCTTAACATTATTGAATTCGTTCTGATTGACAAAATTCGGGAAAAGGTAAGGTTATTGCTTGCACAATCATTATTTTTTCTCTTTCTTCTCCAGAACCTTTTTGATATTCGGTTGCGACTTGATAGTAGTAGAAACAGGGTTTGTTTCTTCTTACCCCTTTCAATAGTTTGTTTCTTGGTTGTCGTAGTTTTGATTGATACGGCATGTGGTGTTGACTGTGTGACAGATGGTGGTGATAATGAGGATGACCAGCGAATATATTTATCGTTGTGAATGCTGAATCATAGGCACCAAGTTAGTAGTGTTGGTGATAATACGGCTACCGTATGTGCACTAATAGTACTAGAACCGTAGCAGTGGCAGCGTTCCTGATTCAAAACCGGTGACATGCGATCTGTCTGAATGGTAACCTTAGCAACAAAGCTTGTACTCTGATTCGAAGAAGGTCGAACAAGGTGTAAGTAATTATTCTCCGCCGTTCTGAAGACGCCTGCTGCGCATCCGCTACAATGCAGCCCAGTTCAATTTCAAACGGTATGGAATTGTTAACGCCCTACGCTATTAAAAATACTCATATTATTTATTCTTATGTTTTTGTCCTCGCGATTATGTTCTTTAAACTAAATAGAATGTTCTAATTCATTCTTCATAGTCAAGGGATTAATTACGAGTACAATGGGATCGCTTATGTACGATACTATAAAATTCCAATCAGCTGTCCCCGGTTTTAAATCCCAATCTACTCATTTCGACGGAAACCGGGGGACAGCTGATAGGAATTCCGTAGCAACTAGTAACATCTCTCGAAAGCTCTTCGATGATGCAATTTGTTTCTTGCAAATACAAAACCCCATTCATTTTAATTATCTCCTATTTCTAATAGGCGTATTAACCCCCAAAGAATAGAAGTTTCATGCTTTCTTCGCTCGTGACTTTTTTCGCGAATAAGATCGGGAGCGAAGATGTCACGGTTCTGCGAACCGAAGACACCTCATGATCAAAACATACTTAATGTATAGAAGGTCAGCCTGTACGGGAGCGAAGGGGTTCTGCGAACCGAAGACACCTCATGATCGAAACATACTTAATGTTTATAGAAGGTCAGCCTGTACGAAACATACTTCATGCAATATTTTCGTGAGAACATCGTATCAATGATGATGTCAATCTGAGTCGATAATGTCACCCCTTTTGAGATCAATGACACTTCGATTTCCTCAGTCGGAAAGGAGACCGGTACCGGTACAAGCCTCCTCCGATTGGGTTTGTTCTTCTTTCGATGATAAGGTTTATCCGATCCTCTATGAAATTGCCTTTCGCAACACGAGTCGATGGCAGAGGGTAGTTTTTAGAATTGATTTTTGTATGCAGTTTCTGATGGCTCACAATATGGAAAGCATTCTATAACGGATAGAACCTGTCACATAGGCAATCAATGACGATTCAAAAAGAGCCATCATAATTTAACCCATCAATGCGTATTTCTCTCGAGAAAATGAAGTCAACTCAATCCCCCACTACAATCCATGTCCATGAGCAAGTCGGCGATGCACACAGCGAATTCAATTCGGTGGAGCCCGAACTACTACCGCTACCGAGATTATCCCTCAAGAAACGATCATACACCGGTGAGCGCCGTCGCGACCTATCTATGCCTCCCCAAGTTACTGCTAGATCGATTACGCCGGACTTATTTCTCCCTCTGTTCGACGAGGACAGCGCCGATGCGAAACACCAAGAAACAATTCCCGTTGTACAAGATGATTGTATCGGCCACGTTGTTCCCCCCTCATGTCTGCGACCCGATACTCTTGCGTCGCTTTCCCTTCCCTCGAATCCGATTGATAACGCTTATCGATCGACATCTTCAAGTGCCCGTCAAGATGATGGCGATATAGGCGACATCTGCATCGATCAGATCGATCCAGCGGAGATCCGTCCGAAGAAGCTACGAACCAGAGAATCAATGAAATCACATCTATCGCCCGTTTCATTTGCTTTCTCTTTGGTATCCGATGGTTCTACAACACTCTCTTTGTCTCATCCACAATCACAATCTCTTGATGATTCAATAGAGGAACTCAACGGACGTTTTTCTTCTATAGCTCCCCTTTCTACAGCTTTGGAAACTGTGCATTCTTTTACTAGAGTCGCAACGCCATCGTCCGCAGTAACAACGGCTTGCAATATTTCCAGCCGGGTGACTATCTACAAGCAATTTGCCACGAACATCGTGGCTCCGATCCGCACCACCGATGATCCAACGGGAGGGGAATATAGATCCACATCCAATGGAACGACGAAACTATCTTCGATCCCACCAATTTCTCGATTTTTTGAAGACGACGTAACACCCCAAAAATCTGCGTTTTCATTTCGAATGCGTCCAAGAAAACATAGTATCGTTCCGAAAGATCCACAACACCATCGGTTTGAGGAGCAGCAGGGGCTCTCATTTACTTCCCCTCCACTCCAAGACTTGAATAACGAAGGTGACCAAAGAAAGCATCTTGTTCACGTCCTACTGGATTGCTGACCTCCACTCCCAGACACGCCTTGCTATGCACTCTAATCCAAGGAAACTTTTGCTAATGGTTCCAATTTTCAGTCATCCTTTGCTAGTATATTCGCCTGATTTTCACAACGTCAAATAACTTCTTTCATTACAAGTAATGCCTTCTTCCCGACTTCTTCCAGCGTTTAGTGTTATTCGGTGTTTCTAGATGTTTAAATTTTGAACTATGGTTGAAAGTGGTGCCTCACATATTCCACGTCTTCACCGATGTGACAATCCAACCTAGCAGATATGTTTGTTCTCCACGGATTTTCGTTTGAAAAAGTCGTTGCAGAATGACTATCTGAATTTAGGCACCCGTTGACTCTCGTACTTATCGACTGCGCCATAATAATCCTATATCACGTATCGATTTGAATCCACTATTTTGTGGCCAATGCACTAATGAATTCTAGATAATTTTTTTGTAGTGATTCACATTTTTTTTATGTAAAGCAACTGGTTTGTTGATTCTACTTTCGCAACATCTATAGTACTCGTACTGATACTTGTGAAGAAGATCATGAAGGGAACAATGCCACTTGCAGTTGGATTTGAAACTCCGAAGTCCCACTTTGTTGTGTGGGGGTTAGTTTCTGCGCTTAAATCACCATGCGGGTAGTCGTCATCATTATCATCCTCTGCCTCTCGTTTGTTTTCAATCTTCAGTGTTCGATCTCGTCTGGGATTTCTTTCTCGACTCCTCTTTTCTCTCTTTATTCTGTTCGTCATTGCCCGATACCAACGGCTTATTCAAATCTTTCGCACTCGATCCGTGCTTGGAACGATCCTTTTGAAATAGTTGAGATAGAGCAAAACCGAAAAAAACCATTGATATCAAGAAGAGTAAAATAGAGAGCCACGTGTGACCTGGTTCTACAAAGCGTTTCCCCATTAGCATTTTCCCTCGTCTTTTACCATATGGTGAAAGATCAATGCCGGTGACGGTTCCTTGGGATTCGGCGACTATGGAGCGAGCATTGGCATACAGCGCGTGATTCCATAGCATTGAAAGCAATTCAGAAGACAACGGTAAGATATTACGAATGGCAAATCGGATCGAATCAAATCGAATGCACCAACAAAGAATCGGCCATACTTTTTTTCCGGTTATACGTACGCAAAATATCATCATAAGATGCAACCGTCATGCTGTTTTTTCCTTGTTCAGTGAATACTTCGCATTGGTTGATTGGCTCATCACGATCTAGATTGTTTCGGCACACAAAGGCGCCATCGTTGTCGTCCCCTTCTTCCTCTTCTTCATCGTTGTCGTCCTTTTGATCGTACCGATCTCCATTTTCATTGTACGGTTTTTTTGGGTCGTTGGTTATGGTCTCGTAGGCAACACAGGGTTGACAAATCTTCAAGGCATCCATTGCCTCATTCCACAATTCGATTTTGCCATCCATATTACTGCTCGAGGTACCCAGAGACCGCGCCATGACTTCTTGGGCAGAATGATCCTTGCCTTCGTAAAGGATTGTGCACGACGCATCAGTGTAGAGGGCGACTCCAAGGTTGCCCTTTTTAGTGGGGAGGGCGTCGTAATAGCCGGAGTAGATTTTGCCGCCCTTTCCTTCGATTTCGTAGGCCGTGCATTTCGTCGGTAGCAAAGAATGGCTGTTTCCATTCTTGTCGTCGTTGTTTTTGTTACTCTTCATGGCCTTCATAAATTTGTACTCTTCGTCGTTCCAAACGCAATCTCCCTGATAGTCGATCAAATTGTCGATGAATACATCCGTCCGATGATCCTTGAAGACTCCGACCAGCTTGAAATTCTGGCTCGAAGGATCGTGGCAGTCCAGTTTCGCACAACGTCCTTCAGTGCTACCACAGGCTGATTGGTCCCAGCGTTTCGTTCGATAGTCGAAGTGTTGGTATTCGCTCGGCCCCTTGCCCTCGTAGGACTCGTCAACGTAAGCCGCCCACAAGGCGTAGCGGCGACAGACCGTACGGTCTTCGCCATTCTCCAAGCATTCCGAAGGAGCGACGAGCTTTTCGTATTCGTCATCGTTGGCCTCGTCGTTTTCTTCGTCTTCGTCGTCGGCCTCTTCCACGCAAACATTGCAATCCGTGTAGAATCCTAAGAATCTCCAGGCCAAACTGAAGTCGTAGTACAAAGTCTCGGTTCCATCAGCGAAAGGACCATCGCTTTGAAAATCCAGAAAGTTTTGTTCGGTAAGTCGTCGTAAGTGATTTCCGTGTTTTGACGACATCTCTGAAGTTGATATGGCGAACGCCGAGGACGACAAGGTAGAAACCAAAGCAATAGCACCCACAACGGAAGTTACCATGAGACTAATATTAGTCGACACGAAACGTGGTTTCATCATTCTTTTTGTATCTTGTTTCTATGAAGCGGTGATAAGTAAAGGAGTTTGTGTTTGCACGAGGCTGAGTGTTCAACACGCATAAATCTTTTCTTGTCGAACATTTTGTTGGGGGATTGATGGGATAGACGAGGTTGTCGATGTGATTCACAGGTTCTAAAGGTTCATTCTCACTTTCTCTCATCTTCCGTTCAGTCGTTAGCAATGATAGAAAAAGCGTTGAACGTCTGAGGGCGCATGTCCAAGAACGTTTGTTGTTCTACAACTCGCCGGATTGCTATTTTTACGGAAGTGCTACGTACAAATAATATAAGATTTTCATACAGCAAGATTTTAGAACATGCGGCATACCGTACATCATTTTTTGGCGTGATTATTACGAAGTACGAAGTAAAATCTTCCGTGTAGTAAGAATAAGTAGTATTAGAACAAGTCCTGATGTTGTTTTATGCAATATCCTGAAATTGATGTTGCTCATAGATAGTACTACGAGTAATTTAGCCTTACCTTACTTCTTCTAGTTACATGTAGGATTCTCATCTCGAATCATACCATAAGAAGAATATTACCGGTACTAGTAGTACCATTGATGGGTTGACAAACAAGACCACTAGTACTACTAGTAGTTATTGTTGCTGCATTCAAAAAAGTATGATCAGTTGCTACTACACGAAGCAAAAAAATTCCTTGGAATCATGCCTACAAGTACTCAGATATGATGGCACCTTCTGCTGCTATCCCAGTGCTGGTACTACTACTAGTAGTAGTACTAGTTGTCGTACTAGGCCTAGTAGCAGTTGCTGTTGACGTGGAGTTTGGGGACAAAAGATTACTTGTATTCGTTAGTAGTAGTTGCTGCCAAAGGATCGGCTCCATTGCCCCGCGAAATGCGTCAATAGGTGGGCATGTGCGCGTGGCAAATCTTGCTGTCGTGCTATCAGTTAAAGTACTATCCATAATATAAGAAGGATGTTATCCTTACTACATACTTCGTACTACGTATAATCCAGATTCTTTCGCTTGTGGGTAAGACAATGACTGTTGATCGACAGCAACAGTCAGGATTTCTAAGATTCCGAACGAACTAGTAGTAGTTCAGCTTTTTTGACAAGCAAACTTTCTTCTTTAGAAAGAAGGCTAAAATTCTGGAGGAATCTGGACATGATCAATGCTAAACTGTACTAGTAATTCTATCGAAAATGTAGTCTCTACTACTTCTATTCACCTGCACTAATTCACCATCCCAATTTCAACATTAATGTCATTGGATTCTTCGGGCTCAACAGTTGATAATTTCAATAAGACAAGGACTGTTTTCTTTTCGAGATCTTGAATTTTATTTGTTATTGAGTGCTTAAGTTTTCTATGGTATGCTGTACTATGGTAGAATGGTGTATTACGGTACATAAAGAAGACATGAAGTAGACATGGCTCTTGACAATTGAAAGATTTGCTTTCAAGTGGATATCAAAAATAATAGTCGACCAGTAGTCGGCTCTCGGTGTGTTGTTACCCGTGAGTCCTCTAATCAACTTTCATCCAGGAAACAAATATTAAACAATTCGAAGGTTTTCGGATTGCTTTTTGTAGTAACTTGCTTCACCGCGTGGCGCCCGGTCTTTGAAGGCAACTGTCTCTGATGCCGTATCTCGTCGTCGCGACTTGGAGCGTCGTGTCTTTTGACCTCGGTAGGCATAGAACGAAACAATCACACCTGCAGCAATAAAGAACAGGCTCAACACGGCCTTTCCACCGGCTTTCATACCCTTGGGTGAGGCCTTGGCATCCAATACCATTCGTCCGACGATTTCAACGTCATCGATCCATTCTGACTCTCCGTCATCCCATTCGATGAGGTATTCACCGTTAGAATAATCGTCAATGCGACCGTACCATACGGCACCATCTTCTTCAACTCTGACACTGGTATCCATTTTCCACTTGCTAGTCGTGTACTTGTAGCCATTGGGAGCAGCATCATCGTCACCTACGGCGTTTTCGACAGCCTTCTCGAGACTCTTCAGGTCATCTCCTTCGGCTTCATATTCGTCAACATACTCTTCGTCTGTACCTTCAGACCAGACGACAGTATACGTACCTTCAGAGTATTTAGTGACTTCACCATCGATCCAAGCTCCGTCTTCGTAAATGGAGACAGGTGTTCCGACAGTGATAGTGGGTGGAGATCGAGTGTTGTCATCGCCAGTGGCATCGTCGACGTAAGCATCGTCAACGTAAGCATCATCACCTGTAGCATCATCACCTGTAGCATCATCGGTGTATGTGTCGTCGTATTCACCAGAATCGTCATCGAAAGCAGCGTCGTCGGTGGCATCATCATAGTTGATATCGATGTAGTTTCCAACACCTTTGTTTCCGAGAACAATCTGATTATCATCATCGTCTGTGATTTCATCGTCGTCACCAAGGGCATCGTGAATAGCTTGCTTCAATTCTTCCAAGTCGTCTCCATAATCTTCGTAGGTATCAACATCTCCATCAGACCATGTAACGGTGTATTCTCCATCGGAGTGGTCGGTAATTTCTCCATCAAACCACTGCCCATCTTCCCAGATGAAAGCAGGAGTTCCGATGGCAAAAACGTCAGGTGTGACAGCATCAGGGGGAGCATCGTCGTCACCGTTGGCATCTTCAACCATCTGATTCATTTCGAAACCGGCTTCGACTTCTTCGATTTCATCCTCGTCCTCCCACTTGATGGTATAGATTCCATTTTGAAATTTCTGGACGACACCGTCGTACCACTGGTCGTCTTCGTAGTAGGAAACAGGAGTTCCGACGGGGTACGTTGTATCGAGTTGTCTGCTCGTCGACGAGGAGATAGCCTCGGTAGCCGAGGCTACCGAATAGAGGGCACAGATTGCAACAATGGCGTTGGGAAGGAATTTCATTGTGACTGTGATTTGATTTGGTTTGGTTTGATTTCGATTTCGTTTTGTGAAATGCTTCGTGTTTAGATTATGTCAATAAGAATAGTTTCTCTGCCCAAAGGAAAAGGCTTCTTGTTTCAGTCGCCCACCGTGATACTGCATCGATATGAGCTTCGTAGTATCGGCTGCACTGCGTGGAGTGTAGGGGGAAATTTTGGCCATATCAAATAATGTTTTATCAGAGGTAAGTATCAATGGTCGGTCATTGCCCGCTATCTTGGATCTGAATTGGTAAGTGTTGGCGACAGAGAAGCACAGAATTTGGCCACATAGCAGGACCTGCAAGATTATTGCGAAGTACTTCGTATTTGAGATCGATGTTCGCGACGAGCAATGGTACGAAGGAAGTCCGAAAGACTCCGTGACACAAAAACATTTCCTGATTTCAAAAATTTAAATAATGCGTCATTTGACGGCTCGATCGTCTACAGAGTCGTTCATGACCCAGCTTTCGCTACCATTAGCCGGAATGACATTTTCATTTCTGTTCCTTTCGTTAAGTGATAGGAACTGAAAATTTGGGTCAGAAAGAAATCGTGCAAGATCTGCAAGTCGTGCTTTGGAGAAAGACTCAAGATCAATAAGTGTTTGAATCGACACAAAAAATTTGGGTCAGGTTCGAAGGTGAGAAAAAGATAAGTGAACGGAAACATTTATGATTTCGACTTTTGGAAAACGGTTCGTAACCCACTGGTCACCAAAACGACAACCAAGCAATGACACTTGAGGAAGGATCCGCTATTCAGAACTCGAGGGACTCTGAAGAACGTATTTCCCAACCGCTGCGAGTCAACAAACAAACTTTTTGTTGTTGACTAAGGTCGTGGGCGAATAGAAAGGCTGTTACAGCATTGGAAGGATCCGGAAATAAAATGCAGCTGCCTTGTGCCAAACAGCAAGAATTTTACTTTTTGAAAATAAATGATTGATCTAGGGCATACTTCAGAGAAATTGTGAGTTTTTGTTGGATTTATTCAAATACATAGTATGCTATTGTTCAAGAACAGATCTGACAGTTCTCACAGTTCAGATGACCTAGTGCAAAAGTAACAAAAACGGTAGTAGTATCACCTAGTACCACTTGTGAGCGACACCAATAACACCATTTGATACGGTTACTACAAATGTCCCAAGTGGCACCATGAAGGTTCTCCAGAGATTTACATCTACCATATTCAATGTATCAGTGTCATCTCAGAAGCAGTAGTAGAAGCAGTATTTGTTACAGGCATCTGACAACAAAACGTTTGTTGATGCCTTTGTGCGAGAGATGACTTATCCAGAAGACATAATGATAGTAATCTACGTATTAAGAATGTACGTATTTAAGTAACTTTCCCACCAAAGGTGGATCTAAACTACTCAGCTTACCAATCCTGAACTAGCATGTCTACCATGCATGTCTCTGAATTCTGCAGAATTAGAGCCGATATGGCCACACAAAACAATGTTTGGGCTACAGTACAAGATCACACTCTCTTCGTACCTTCCCAAACTCCATCCTGAAAACCACCAGTAACTGAGTCAACTTCCTTTCTTGTCGCTTGCTACATCAGTCGTCCTGCATTTAAAAAATCAGTGGTCATACGAAGTGTGAAGTGCAACCATAAACTGTCGAGCGCATTCTCCAATATCAGTGAACGGCGGGTCGAAATATTCATACCTGATAGAAGCTAAACGCGCGTCATCAACGAGATAAAGCTTTGTGGTTTTCCACGATCAGAGATAGTCGAGGGCGGAACATTTCATGCACCTTCGCTATTTATAGTACACGTAGAACTATAACGAGTAGCGGAATAGGGCGTATCCCGATCTACTTGCCGCCAGGTAAAGTGGTGTAGAACGTGCAATTCCAATTTTGATTTAATGTGATTTCACATCGAGAATGGTTTTGCGCCCAGAAACAATAATCACCACCTTACTTGGCCCTCGCAACCGTGGCCTCTTTCATTCGTTTTCCAACCCTCCAACCGAGTCGGTCAGTACATTGGAACAATCTCTTCTCATTGAAGACCGGATTTCCTTCCTCTTGCTACTTCATGGACTTGGGATGCAGGTATTAAATACTGAATGAGTTTTGCAAAACATCCAACCAGCGGCACCAGTTGTGCATCCCATAACTTTCCATCATGTTCCAATCATGCATCCACCACCGAAGCGTTAGAGGCAACGAGTCCATTTGTCCAATCGATCGATGTGAAACCACTCTTTTTTTCCAACGAATCAAAGAACATGGTGGGGAAGTTTTCCGAGTGGTACAAGTACACGTACTGCTCGATTGGATACGATGCACGAAAATATTTATCCATGCCTCTTGGAACAACCACGTACGAATTCGATTCACATACATGAACAGTGATAGAATTCCAGTGGCGAATTAGACCAACTTTTTCTGGTTCTTGAAAACCAATCATCGAAGTTTTCTTCCGGTTGTTAATGTCTTCGATGTTTTCGTCGCAGCTATCACGCAGCTGCTCAACTGCAGATGCTATTGCTTCCCTCAGTAAGATTTACTGCACCTTTTTTCCCCGTACAAGATTGATGTGACACCCCAACGAAAGAACATCCATTTCCAGAACGACCGGCTTGTCTGAACGCTTCGCGGATGTGTCGCACGGAGAAGGGTCGGGGTTGTGGATGGGTTCATGCAACAATGGTCACCTCTCGCTTTTTTGCTCTCTGTGTTCAAGGGTTTGAATCAATAAGTAAACTTATCTAAAGAAGAATGTACATTTAGCCGATTAAGTTACCTAACCAACTAAGATAGGCTGCTGTGACGTAAAAACAGATCTGATGAGTCATACCATAGTTTTCTGATCCACGCGCGATCATACGGTAAAATCTTACCGTAGAGAACCTGAAAAAAAACAATCATCATGGGTGTCCATGATGACGAGTTCGACTACGTAAGGTTACCTACAAGTCCCAATGCGACCCTTTCATTGCAACCAGGTTGCAAGTTAGATGACACTCCAAAAACAGGTAAATCCGATCACATGTCATGCGAGACACAACCTCTTAGTTCATACAGCGTAAAGGTCCTAAGTTACTATTGAAAATTTTCAATCAATTTCAATCGCTCGAAATTACAAATCAGCTCCACTACCCGGGGAGGTACATCACAGTTGGGGGAGGAAAAGAATTTTCTTCGACTCTTTTTGCTATTTTTAGCATGTCATTATGACCCTTCTCAAGAACAAGAAACAAATCTTCGATTTTTTGAGTATCACAAAGAACCTTCTTCAATCCCACTTCAATTTACATCACCATAAATCTTCCAAATATCAACGGCATATCTTCAACCGGTTCTCCAAACGTATTGTATTGAACTACAACTCCGAACCTGTTGTATTGAACCACATGCAAACTTCACCTAATCATCGGGGAACTATGTAACATGCTACCGTATGTTACTCTACGAGGGCTCTAAATGATTATTGAATCCCGCATGTACTCCAATATATATAGTATTCAGGTATGTATGTTTGGTATATATACACATACAACGGACACTGGTTAAATATTGAAATATCAAGATAAACAGGACTCGCCGATTATTGATATTATGCCCGCCGAATAATATATCATTATTCGATCGTTCATCGATACTCAAGGAATCATTCCCATCTCGTAAATTGAGTACGTGTAATTAACTTGCACTTTTAATGATGTCCCAAATAATTGCATCCTGGTTGCAATTGAAACGACACACCCGCCATCATGGATATAGCTATGTCTGAATAAGCAATCATACGAACACCTGAATCTGATTTTTACTTTTTCAAGGAATTGCGCACTAGCCAGAATACCAACAGTCGGGCTCAAAGTTAGACGGGGTACCATTCAAGTGTAACATGCTACCGTATGTTACTCTACGAGGGCCCTAAATGATTATTGAATCCCGCATGTACTCCAATATATATGGTATTCAGGTATGTATGTTCAGTATATATACACATACAACGGATACTGACAAATATCAAGATAAATATCAAGAGTGCCATAACTCGCCGATTATTGATATTATGCCCGCCGAATAATATATCATTATTCGATCCTTCATCGATACTCAAGGAATCATTCCCATCTCGTAAAGTAAGATCTTATTCAACCATTCTCTTTTACTACCTCTGGTCACAAATACCGTATCGATGACTCTTATGTGAGCGTTCAAAAATCGTGTATCGTTGAGAGTCATCGATACAGTATTTTGGACCAGAGGTAGTATAACACAAATTATTAACCTTCCATCTTTAAAATATTCCCATCTCGTAAAGTAAGATCTTATTCAACCATTCTCTTTTACTACCTCTGGTCACAAATACCGTATCGATGACTCTTATGTGAGCGTTCAAAAATCGTGTATCGTTGAGAGTCATCGATACAGTATTTTGGACCAGAGGTAGTGTAACACAAATTAATAACCTTCCATCTTTAAAATACCTCTATCCCGTATTACGCCATCTAATTCTACTCGCCATGGCTGAAGATAACGGCAAGGTTGCTCTCATCACCGGAATTACCGGGCAGGATGGCTCTTATCTTGCAGAGCTCCTGCTAGAGAAAGGATACACGGTACGTCCACCACGACAGACTTTTCGATCCAACCGACAGGCGAAGGTTACGGACCGGACGCTCGAGTGACAGACCATGGAATGTAACCAAGTGGCAGTGGGTGCAGAGAAATGAGGAAGTCGGGTCGATGAGTTCGGTCATTGTCCGCGATTCGATGAGGAAGGAAAGCGCTCCTTTGTCGTCGCCATATCGTGTATTGTTAGCCTTGCGGATTTCCCCCCTTCTTCTTCTCTCTCTCTCATGGGCAAGTCTCACCTGTTCCCTCCGATGTTTTCTGTGCCTGCTTTCAGGTCCACGGTACTGTTCGCCGTTCTTCGAGTTTCAACACCGGACGCATCGACCATATTTACCGAGATAAGAACGAAACCGGTGTGAAGTTATTCCTTCACTATGGTGACCTTTGCGATCCAACGAATCTCATTTCCATTTTATCCAAGATCAGACCGCAAGAGATCTACAATCTTGGGGCCATGAGTCACGTGAGAGTTTCCTTCGACATGCCCGAGTACGTTGCGGATTGCGATGGTGTTGGTGTCCTCAGAATTCTACAAGCCATCCGAGCCTGTGGATTGGAGAAACAAGTTCGGTTCTACCAAGCATCGACCAGTGAGCTCTATGGCAAGGTCATGGAAGTCCCTCAATCCGAAACCACGCCATTTTATCCTCGTTCGCCTTATGCTGGTAAGTACGACTAAGGATAGTTCCGTGCATTTTGTGTTTATTTTGACACCTTTGTTTCGTGGTTTGTGCCAAGTGTACGTAGTGTTCTTTGTGTGGATGGATATTTGCTGACGAATTATCTGAATGTTATCAGTGGCAAAGCAATATGCATTCTGGATTTTGGTGAACTACCGTGAGGCCTACGGGATGCACTTGACTAATGGAATCCTCTTTAACCATGAGTCGCCTCGTCGTGGAAGAACATTTGTGACCCGAAAGATTACAGCAGCGGTGGCGCAAATTGTGCTCGGGCTTCAGAAAACGGTATATCTTGGAAATCTCGATGCCAAACGTGATTGGGGACACGCCCGTGATTACGTTGAAGGAATGTGGAGGATGTTGCAACAGGATGAACCCGATGACTACGTATTGGCCACGGGTGAGGCTCATTCGGTCCGGGAGTTCGTGGAAAGGGCCTTCGAACACGCTGGTATCACCATCAAGTGGAAAGGTCCTCCCGGCACAGTGGAAGAAATTGGTGTGGAAGAAGGCAACGAAGACCGCATTTTGGTAAAAATTGATCCAGGTTATTTCCGTCCCACAGAGGTCGATCTTCTTCTCGGCGACGCAACAAAAGCGAAAACCAAGCTTGGTTGGGAGGCCACCACGACCTTTGAAGAACTCGTCAAGGAAATGGTGGATCATGATCTCGCCATGTTTAGCGGGGAAAAAATGAATTCCGATGATATGATAGAAAATAGATAATTGTAGACTTCTATTGCCATAAGTACGCAATCCGATACACAAATGCATCTAAAAAAGTCGACTCGTGCCTCATCGTCGCAATAAAAATCGGGAATATATACAATCGTACAAATTCTCCACGCTCATCCAATGAATGGTATGCTCACAAGGCTCGATGGTGTTGATAAGGCTTTGAATATTCATGTCCTTGTCGCACAATCCATTCGTTCACAGCCAAAAAATTAATGCTGCAGAGAATGACATCGGATTCCAAAGCAGGCCGGGGAGGTTGCCGAGCCGCGACAGAGGGCTCGGAACCGACAGAGTTGTATACAATGAGATGTGGGTTGACGCGCCACCCAGAAGCCCGCTTCCCAATGGCTGGCATTGGACACAAAGGGTGAGAGGGGGTTGCGGGGAAACAGAATCGATGTGTCGACTTCTTTGGTGTCGAAGGGACGGAGCAGGGAGGCATGGAGGGTCAAAGCAGGTGTTTCGCGTAGGCAGAATCGATTTGCCGTGGTGCAGAATCGAGGCGCTGACGTCTGGTGGTGCGGTCAACACCAGCATTCTGGGTAATACGGTACAGTATCGGTCTGGAGCGAGCCGTGGCGGGAGAGCCAGAAACTTTTTAGCGGTAAGTAGTTGCTTGATGGCGTGTGTTACTAGCTGAGCGAAGGAATCCAATGATGGCATGATCGGGGGAGAGATATCATGTTGTGTCAGAGATGGAAAGGACCACCAGTACCTTGGTCGCCGAAAGGCAGACTCCGCAAAGCGTTTTCATCGAAGTATGGCACGGCTACCGGTAGGTAAATTGTGTGACAAGAAACCAGCGTGAATTGCATACCTGTAGTTGTGTTCTGTATGTTGTTTGCTTTTGTTACGATTCGATAGAGGTGCAGATCGATTGACGCAATAGAGGTGCGGATCGGATTGGGATAGAGGTGCGGATCGGTTGATGCAATAGAGGTGTGGATCGGATTGGGATAGAGGTGCAGATCGGCTTGCGATAGAGGTACGGATCGGTTTGCAATAGAGGTGCGGATCGGTTGACGCAATAGAGGTGCGGGTGCGGATCGGTTGACGCAATAGAGGTGCGGGTGCGGATCGGATTGCGATAGAGGTGCGGGTGCGGATCGGATTGCGATAGAGGTGCGGATCGGTTTTCGATAGAGGTGCGGATCGGATTTCGATAGAGGTGCGGATCGGATTTCGATAGAGGTGCGGATCGGATTGCGATAGAGGTGCGGATCGGTTTGCAACAGAGGTGCGGATCGGTTTGCGATAAAGGTGCGGATGACACTGGATAATGTAATGGATCAAAAAGATTTTTACAGCGCGGTACCGTATGAACGTTGCAGAGGCGATCAAGATTTCTCGTACTGAGCAGTTGGAACCATGAATCTACATAAGTTTACCGTACATTGACATGATCAATGAGAGTAAGTTACTCGTACCGGTACTCTTACCAAAAACTTGTGATCAAAGGACGGACGTTGACCACACAACCGACGAAGTCGAAAAGCGAATGTCCCGGCACGAGAAAAAGTTTATTGGTACGGTGATGGTAACTACACAGAATGCAACTAAAAAGAATGAGTACCAGAAAACATGTAGAATTTCTACGTGGGCTCATTTGGCGCGCGCAAAACTCATTTGGTTACAAAAAGAATGAGTACCAGGGAAACACGTACAATCCTACATGGCATTCACTCTCACTCAGATGGGTGTGAGCGATGCCTAAGACCGGTAGAACGCATCACAAAAATATTTCCAAGTCGAAAACTAAAAACACCGTGTAAAATCACGTGATAAAATTTGACATCGATTTTTTCTTTAGATGTTATCTGATTTTACTTGACATCTCTTCGGCCAATCTAAAGAGCAGATTCACAGACCGGCAAGGGTAACAACAATAAACTTGAACTTTGAAAACATGCCTTAGCAGCAACAACAGGGGTACTTCCCCTAGCCAATAAAACAAACAGCAACACTAGTAGTACTAGTAGTGAAACACCAGCAGGGTGTTGTTGGTGCAAGGCTGCAAGGATACTACTACTGGTACTACCTAGAGTACTGTCCTGATAGGCGCCAGCATGTATTTCCAGATGTGATTGTTTGTTTGACATACCAGAGCTCACACTTGTTTAGATGTTCTCATGGAGCTATTAGTAGTAGTATGATACAAATACATGAAATGATGCTAGTAATACTAGTAGTAGTAGTAGTAGTAGTAGTACTAAGATGCATACCACCATTGGTATCACCATGCCCATGCTGGAGTGCTATGCTACAAGGGAACAAGATGCTGTCACAAATACAGAGCTGAGCTGAGCTGAGCTAACTCCTTTAAATATAGCACTAAATCATGCCCCCACTATTGACTAATACTATTGTACCTCTAGGGGAGTGTCTTGTAGTATCTGAGCATGTACAATAGCGCTTGAACAGTATCCCCCTGTAGACTCATTGTTTGCCAGCACTCCGTGGGCTGCTGTTATTGCTGTTTCTGTTGTCTTATTCATATCTCTTGCTGATGATCAAATATCAAAGTAGTACTAGTAGTAGTACTATTACTAGTAGTAGTACTACCACTACTAGTACTATTACTAGTATTACTACTACTACCACTACCACTACCACCACTACTACTACTACTAATAGAAGTAGTAGTACTAATAGTAACAGTAGCCTTGGCATGGTGTTTTGGTGTTTTGGTGCTTTGTCTTTTTTCGTGAAATAGTGAGCAAACAGTGGATTACAGGGGATTTTGTGAAGCTTTCGGAGAGGCAACTGACAGAAATTTCGATAGACAGGAGTCCTGTCTTTATTAATAATGCAACGAAGGTTGCGCACCTCCGTGTTAATATACGGAGAAAAAAACTACTGTTCCTGCAATCTTAAGGGGGTCTAGAGAGCAACCGGTACTGTACTCTCAGCCATTAAAAACGGTCCCGTCCGTCAAAAAATGAGGCGTACTTAGGAACGTACCTATTTGTAGGTACTAAGTAGTAGGAGTTGCACGAGCGCATAGCGCGCGCAACTACGGTTGCATTTTACCGATACGGTACGAGTACCGTATGTAAAGTACAGTAAAAAATCTTACGGTAACTCGTACTCATTCTTGTAAACTCACGTTATGAAGTAAACTTACCATACGAGGTAAGTTACCACCACAGTAATCAGTGAAACCATACGGTACAGTGAACATCCTCCTTATTCGCTCCGACAACTATTGTGCACGAGACACTAGTGCTACTCCTTGCTTTAGTTTCTTCATCAATCGAGTGACTCATTTGTAATTAACAAAATGGGTTGGTTTGGCGGAAGCAGCGATGACAGCGCAAGCAGCAGCGGCGAAGCCAAGTCGTTCACGTCGGACGATGCTGCTGGTTTTGGCGGCGGTGCCAACATGATGTCCAGTGACACAGGGGGCGGGATCGGTGGCGGTGGCGGCGGTGGAGCTGCCCAGATGCAGCAAATGAGCATGATGCTCCAAGAACAAATGCTGGTCCAGCAGGTCATCAACGACTTGTCGGACAAGTCCTTCGAAAAATGCATCACCTCGAAACCCAGCGATACGCTCACGGGATCCCAAGTGGCTTGTGTCAAAGCAACGGTGAACAAGTGGATGGATACGAACGAATTCATCACGGGGCGACTCGAAAAGAAGGCCCAACAGCAGCAGCAACCTCAGTATTGAAATGTGGAACGTGGAGACTGAAACATCGTCGATGCGGTTGCAGAACGAAAGAAAGGAAAGAATAATCACGAAAGAGAAAATGACGACCAACTATAATAGAGTGGGCCAGGGAAGATGAATCGTAAATCACAACGATCAGCCTCAAGAGAATCCTGAAAATTACTGAATACAAATGGAGGAGAATGCGATTTGACAGGCGTGGTTTGATTTATTCGATGCAAAATGAAATGTGCTACGAGTATGCAATACAGTATTAAATTGATGATTAATTCTTTGGTCGTTACTGCATCCTGTGTTCGTCCGTTCGTCAGTGTATGCTTCGTCATGCATTTCATTGGCATCATAAAATGCATAGACACTATTGTTGACAAACTTCCGGGAGGGAATCCGCCACGGTATGAATCGGAACACTACGGCAATTATACCGGTACCATCTTTGAGCTAGAGGAAAGGCACATACGGTAGGTGCCGGAGATATGATGCATTCGAGTGAAACAATTTCTGCTGTGAAAATCGAAACGCACAAGTTTTATTTACTACGGATGCAACGAAATACCACAACAATCATGCCAACGTTTCGTATAGGATCCGCACGGTCGTTTAGGGGGAAAAATCATTCGGTTACGGAATTCCTGTGAATGTCGCTCGACATGGCTTTGATTTTTTGACAATTGATGCAAAATCGCTTCAGTTCTGGATCCTCGGGGATAGCAACAGAGAGAACTTGCGCCAGAACGCGTCCCACGGGTTGAAGGTACGGAGTAGAATCCTATCCCGTAGAGAAACGGAGTCCATGACGTATACGCATCACTGCATCGGGAGCCTTTGCGTTTGTATAGACCTTGACGAGAAACAAAGCTGGTTGGTTCTCTCGTGCAGCAGCCGTTACAACCGTGGGCCACTTACTCTTCGAAGTGATGGAACAATACGGGTCCGTGTCGGAGTATCTGGTAGATCGCGCTGGAGCTGCTGCTGATACTGCTACTGTTGTTAGTAGCCTTGTCTGATACCAAAGGCCTCGAATCCAGAGCTGCAGTACCGCGGGTGAGGCGCCGGTCCACACTGTGAAGAACATGCGACCACAACTTCTTGTTGGTCGGGATCCTGATATTTTTGATTCCAGGTCGTGTCGGTCGTTGCTGCTGCTGCTTCTGCTTTTGCTGCTGTGCAGTGCCCGATGCTCCAGCATCCCGAGTGACGATTTCATGGACCACACGGTACATGATTCCATCATTCTCCAGCAGTTGGCTCGACCCGTGAAATTTCTGAAACGGAAGCTCGCTAGGATGGGTTAGCCATCCAGCAGCTTCTTTGTAACGGCCCATCGCCGCCAATGCTCGACCCCGGAGAAGGTAGAGGTGTTTGTGGGACAATTTTCCTTTGCGCACCGCTTTTTGCGCCTTGGACGACATCATACGTTTGGCTCTGACTGCTCTTTGGAATCCACTGGCACTAACAGATGATGACGGGTGGTGATCGTGTTGCTTCCAGATCTCGATTGCGGCGTTGCAGTCCTCCAGGCATTCCGGGTACTTTCCCATTCTGTAAAGGACTCCCGCACGAAAACAATGTATTTTGGCGGCGAGAAGTTCACCCTTGCGACGAATTCGAATATCTCCTGTAACCAAGTAGGACCCACCAACGTGATTTCGCTCATCGCCATGCAAGGCCTCGATTTGGTCCCTGGTGGCGTATTTGCAATCGTTTAGGGCCTCTGTGCAGAGTGCTAGCTTTGAAGCCTGGTCACTACACAGGGCATGGTTTGCAGCCCGGTCAAGAAGTTCTTTGGCCCGATCGGTCAAGGATTGGCGGTAGAATCGTCGTCGATAATCGTGAAACAAACCACTGACTTCTTCGAGGAGTCGGTTCGAGTGGTCAGCGTATCGTTGCTGCGCGGGTGGTTTACGGGCATTCGATACTGCAACATTACTGCCACCCTGAGTTTCATTGCTGATGATGCTGCCGTTGCTAATCTTGGTAGTGTTATTCACCATAGGGCAACAGAGATCGACATCTTCTTCGATCGCAGTCATCCCTCGAACGAAGTCCTTTCGATCTCTGTTTGCGGAGATAGAAATGTTGGCATCGCCGTCTTTCGTGCAATTTTTGCTTTGGTTTTGATTTCTTCTTCTTCTTCTTCTTCTTCTTCTTCTGCTGCTGCTGCTGCAGCTGCTGAGACAGTGTCCACCATCGTCGTCGACTGCAACCATCCCTCGAATATAATTATTGACGGCTACCATTCCTCGAGCACAGTGGTACCGGACATCGTTTCCGTCACCAACATGATTTACAGTAGTCTCGGAAGAAGCAGGGGTAGCGGTAGTCTGCATTAGCTGTTCCAAGAAAGGATACGTTCGTTCCAAGGCCTCGTTTCGCAACTGGTAGCACCGCAAGTGATTGGCATGGCCTTGTGTGAGCGAACCTGGTAAGACTGCGTACTTTTGATTGCTACACAGTTGAGAAGAGGCGTTGGCTTCCGGGAGTTTTTGGTGGTACAAGTACTGTCGGAATGGATGAGAGGATGGGTTGTTGCTGCTGCACTTGTCTTCCTCCATGAGTCTTCAGTTGATCGATGAATACAAAATTATTTTGGAACCGCAACAACTTTGCAGTGCTTCTCGATTGCGTCAGTATACAAGCAGTGATCAAGATTTTTTGCGATTGTTCAATCCTTGTACTGATTAGTCTATCGGAATGCATCAACCAGAGTTCGATGAAAGATCTGTGGGATTTCTTTGAGAATAGGGAATGGGTGATATGCAAATACCACGCTACTAGCTGATGCAGTGCTAGCGAGCCGTGAAATTGCGCTTGTGATCGAGAAACGTCAATGCCGCTTGACGAGGCAGTGCGACATATATGTCCAAAATACACCGTACTATGAATAACCGCATGCGGTCTAACGCACAGATGCGGGAGGGTGGTTCGGTTTCATAGCGTTTGTATCACGCAAAAGAAATTTCAAATTTTCGGGACCGTGATACCAAAATAGACTGAAAACATGCAGAATTTTATCGGGGAGTCGTACTTTGTTACAGTCATTCTTTTTGAGTTCTAAAAGTAATAAGAACGTTGCTTCATGCCGATGCAAAGAAAATGTCCAAAAAGAAACGCAGGGATTCCGAAAAAGAACCGTCATAAATGATGCGCTTGTCGGAGCTTCCCATTAGGTACAGGTACCAAGCCCGTCAATTCCGATTATGGAACATGGTTGCAGTAACCTTACGCATTATTTGCTCCCGTGCAAATCGATAAAAATACTCCCACTTTCATCATTCCTGGGCTCTTTTAGTTGACCCACGCAGGCAAACATAGCGGTTGACTCCGAAAATTTTGGACACATTTTATTACATACGGTACCAATCCAAAAAGAATCGTCTCTCCTTTGGCCGAAAGAAAAATCTTCGGACTTAAAATGACCAATGCAATATGACAAACACTATCTAGCTATATTATGTTGAAGTTCGCAACTAAACATCTCAATCAATCGGAAAAATAGAGGTTCGCATTGAAACTTCACCTTTTCAACTCCTTTAGCCCGAATAGTGCATTCTGTATACCACTGAAAATTCATAATGATCAATCTAGGGCAATAGTTAAAGTGCATCGGTACTACCCAAAATACGATCAAAATCTCAGAACAGAGGACTAAATGTTGAAACAAGACTGCTTGAAGAGGTATCATGCTTATACTCGGTACGGTACTGGTCTTGGGCCGAATGGAAGAAAATAAATACTACGTAATACGAAGTAATACTACTAGCAGTGCCATAATAATTCTCAACAGTTACAATTACTACATAACCTTACCGGTAGTACCTGTACCTTTTGAAACAAGACTGCTGGACGAGGTACACTAGCATGATATTGGACCGAATGAAAGAAAATAACAAATAAACAAATACCACTACTGCAATACTGATACGTCGGTTAGTACCTTGTTGCATGAATGCGTTAGTACACGTAAATGGTATACTAGTAGTAGTAGCTAGAGACAATTTTAATCTTACCGGTACGCGGTTTATTTCTGGTCAAAAAATCATCTGGCTAACTGGTATTCATACCTACTACATCATTATGCATGGTACTACTAGGATTGGATAGAAATAAAGCAAATGATTCCTGACTCCTAAATTGTTCCAATCCTGGATCAAGATAACCACACCAACAAAAATGACTCTAGATACAAGGTTGCTTGGGTTAGTAGCAAGCAGGTGGCATAGTATTAGCTACTAGAAGTCTACTACTATTGAAACTACTCCCCACTCAATTGCCATGGACAGGAGGGTCTGTATTCTAACGAAAACATCAATTCAAGTAGAAAATGAATAGAAGTGTATTGAAGGAAGTAAGGGAGTCACACAGTAGACTTTTGCAGAGAAACATGCCAGAGCTAAAGGTCTAGATGCCCTCTAAAATCTCTGCTCCAGAAAAAAACTCACGTGGTGAACACCTTTATGGTAGTAGTAGTAGTAGTTAAGCTTTATGTAGTCGTATGCACCAAAAGCTATTATTGAAACTATCCAGGACCTCAGCAATCAGCCACATTTATCTACTTCTAGTAGTAGATTATTGACAACAAACCAGCAGCAGTATTCAGTAGTACTTCTACTAGTAGTAATATTATGCGCGTCACTTCTCTATTACTACTAGTAATTTGAAAAAATAATTACTAATACTACTAATCTGTTCGATTCCATTACGTGCTAGCGGTTTCAACTAGTAGTATGTTGTAGTAGCTTCAGAATTACGTAATGTTAGAACCGGCACGGTAAGTTAGCATGGATACAGAAAGATTAAAATGGATAAGGTTACTGGTGGCATAAGGGGAGATGAGCGAGTGAGTCAGTCCGTCCGAGTGAGCGGCGAATTTCAAACTGGTCTGATCTCTCCAATCGAGTCAACCGAAACCATCGTACGTACGGTATTTCAACACCGTACGGTAAGATCTTACGAATACAAGCATGGCATTTTTTCATTAGTTTGGCACATTATTGCACGGTGCACAGTGTTCAACAACAGTTCCTGAAAGAATCGATTGAATGCCAATGCGAAGTAAGGTTTACAACGCAGCGTGATGCGATTTGCAAAACAAATCTTTTCCCACAAAGCAGTATCATTATCTTATCGTTCATGTGACAAAGCAGTATCTTTATCTTATCGTTCATGTGATGTCGGAGGGCCGAGGGTTGGATACGAGACGAGAGCAAAGTGTGTGAAAGAGAGTAGCGCTTCGCAAGACGATGAGTGTTTCGAAGTCTTCGATTTTGTTTATGCTCACCCTAGCCGGCGCTTTGTCGGTTTTGATCGTGTGGAAATTACACCATGACTTGATTCGGCAGGCTCCGGAATTAGGGGATTGGAAGAGAAAGGATGACCCCGGTCTCTCAAATATTCCTGAAGAAGATCCCATCAAACTAAGGTTACCTGTAACAACAAATGCAGTGGTTCCGATGACGAACCGTGACAATCAACGAGAACAACCGAAAAACGACACAACAAAATCACCGGCAAACGTCGAAATTGAACCAAGCAAGAGTAATGCTATCACTGGTGTTCGTGACCACAAACTCCCAGAAGCACTTCGATTGGATCCGTCTTTGGATTCCTCCCTCATCTATGACAGCGTCGAAAGGAGCTGAGAATTGCTGCACCCACTGGCTTCACCGCGGAAGGAATCGGCCGAAACGTCAGAAAAACCGTAAGGACGGAGGGGAATCCAAGCGACAACGCACCTGTACAGGAATATGTTTCACTCCGCGTG
The DNA here is from genome assembly GCA_037355855.1 of Pseudo-nitzschia pungens. Classification (NCBI taxonomy): domain Eukaryota; phylum Bacillariophyta; class Bacillariophyceae; order Bacillariales; family Bacillariaceae; genus Pseudo-nitzschia; species Pseudo-nitzschia pungens. Next base: position 1,189,804 of record CM074760.1, on the reverse strand, counting down.
CTTGTGACGAGGATGGACGGGATGGTTTCAAGGGTGACGGAGTCTACCCTTTCAGGGATCAATCCGAAAAAGAGCGATTCGCCATAAGGCCCAAGCCGGGGAGAATTGGTAGGGAAAAATGTATGGAGCCATCACGGCAAGTTCCACCAATTGATTGGAACACATCGTCGCAATTCCCCTTTCCGGAACTCCCCCCTCTTGGATGCTCGTATTATACTGGGGGAGGTGGATCGGGCGCATTTCAACATTTGTACATTATTCCAGGCGCGAAATTGGCTTTTTGTGGAATCCCGAAAGTGGGCATTACCGTCTGGAAGCAATTTTTTCGATTTGTTATGGGAGCCCGCGATTACTTGTCACTCCCATACGGCAAACCGGACATGAATGTGTGGTCCTTTGATAGGCTAGAACCAAGGGTGCAACAAGAAATTTGGAATGACAAGGAGTGGACCTTCGCGGCTATTTTGCGCGATCCAGCCGAGCGTTTGCTGAGTGCGTATTTAGACAAACTCAAGATTAACAAAGAAGGCAGAGGTAGCGGGCTCTTTGCCAAGCGAATGAATTTAACCAAGGAGTTTTCCTTTGAGAATTTTTTGGAATATCTCGAAAAAGATTCACCCGAAGAACTTAATTGTAGCAATGATAACGAGGCTTTGCCATCGCTGACGGGAATGAATTGGTGTGCCGATCCTCACTGGCGGCCGCAGGTTTGGGGTTGTGGGATGTCAGAAAAAATTGATCGCTTCGATTTTCTAGGGACTTTGGATCACATTGCGGATCACACGAGAGCCTTGTTGGAGAAAGTCAACCTATGGGAGTCCCACGGGAAATTTTACAGGTATGCAAAATCCGGGCGAACTTCGGGATTTAATCCATGCATCGCCTTGTATGCCCTGCAGGACGAGTTCGACCGTACACCGCCACATTTACAACATGTGGGATTTCAGCAGCAGCGGCCCTCTTTGGATCAAAGTCTCAGCGAAGCAACTGGTACGAAAAATGCATCCTCTAAAGCTTTTCGAGGACATGCCACTGGCTGGGACGTTCTTGGGCACGCTCGGCATGCTAGCAAGAAAACCAACCAGTACTATAATCCCGACTTACTACGAAGAGTGCAAGATCTGTACCGGGAAGACTATCAGATTTGGAATTTGGTAAACACGCCAAACGGGGGCTGGGTGAGTGGCAAGGATATTTTACCTGATCTACTGAAATCAAGCTCTCGGCAAAGGCGGAGTGAGTCGGGGCATGAATGACTGTGTGACTTGGTTCATTCTCTCTACCCGGACACATGAAGATAATGAGGAGTGATCCTAGCCAAGAGTGCGGTTTTTGATGACACGACAACGATAATAATAATAATATTATTATTTTACTACCACGACACTTTTTCTTTTGTTTTTGAGCATGGCACCGACACAATTGACAATTGACACAAGGATTTCCATGGATTTGTAATTACTCGCATTCAAGTATGTACCAGTACGGGTACGAGTCCTGTTACTCACTACAGTAAGGGTAACCAAAACGTACCGTACTCGTACCGTAAAATCTTCCCGCATTTTTGCCACCGTCATTTTGAAGCGTTCTCGTGGATAATTAACTTACTTCGAACTTGTTCGGTACGACATGAGTTACCGATTGGTTGAGGATACGAGTAAACCTTAGGTACGAGTAAGTACGAGTACGTATCCAATGCCTGGACGCTAATCTTGCGTTACGAGTAAGGTTTACCGGAGATTCTTGAACTCTCGAGTTCTCGGTAAAATCACAGATCATGACGGGACGTTCAATGGGTGGTGTCAGGATTGAGGATGCATTCCAATTTCAAATCAGTGAAAAAGCGACATCTACGTACAGTGCATGTACCGGTATTCAAAACTAACTAGCTTCGGAGCAGGATCGAATCAACTCTGATTTCTTTCATTACACTATCCTTGGCTCCCCGAACATTAGCAATGATGGTCATAACTCGTAATCGTAATCGGATGTTCGCGGCGGCGGTTTTGTGTGGAACATTGCTTGGGAACCTCGATATCAACACCGTCTCTTCCCTTTCGGCAAAGACCTCTGGACAAATCAAGGGTTCTGAGAAAGGTATCTGTCACGAATCGCCTTTTCCCTCTGGCATCAATCGGCGAGGCTGGTTGGTTTCGAGTTCGGCGTTTGCTTCTGTTCTGTCCTTTCAAACGACGACGCGAGCAGCAGAGTCAACAATCGACAGCAACGATCAGCTTTCAAGGGTGCATCCTCCAACTCTAGGCGGACGAGTACTACAAGTCAGCCTTCGTCACCAACCCGGAGGCTGGTCGATCTTACTTCCCGGCGTTAACACCTCCGTTCAACGACCGAGCCACTTATTTGTACGATCTCGGCCGCGATGCTTGGGCATTGGAACAATTGTTGACCTTTGCGAACGTGACAGCAACGATTCGATGTAACGTTGTGCGGTTGAAAAAGACCGGCGGTTTGTGGGTCCATTCCCCTCAGTGGCCAACGGGTGAATTTTGTAGCCTTCTCGATAGCGTAGGCGGACCTGTCGAACACGTTGTCTTGCCATGCAATGCCTTTGAGCACAAGGCCCCGATGAAAGCTTTTCTCGAAAAATATCCAAAAGCCAAAGTTTGGATCGCCCCTGGGCAATACGGTCCATTGGGTGAGTCGACGATGCTTGATCAATGAATCAGTCAATCTATGTATCGTCAGTTCCATGAGAAAAAAATCACAAAGCGTTTTCGTGAAACCATTGCCATCGCTATTGACGGCGATATCCACTGATATTTGCCTTGTTGTGTTCAATTTCTCGATACCATAGGAAGTTGCGGGACGACTTTGATCGAAAAGTCTAAAATGGGGTACCGAGTAGATGGGATTTTCGGTGATAAAAGCAGCCCCCCGCCTCCTTGGAGTGACGAGTTTGACATTGCTACTCTGTACGTTGATCTCCCAAAGAATGCGGGCCCGGTATCCGAGGTTGCCTTCTGTCACCGGCCCACAAAGACACTGATAACCACCGATGCAGTGGTATATGTCCCGAAGGAACCAAGTAGCATCCTGTCGACTTATTTCGACGAAGACGTCATGAAGGGAGATCCAAACTTTTGGCCCAAGAGTGTGTTACAGGCCGTCTTTTTGCCTCTGCGCATGGGAACCAACAACAACTATCCCGGCTACGAAGCAATCGTGGATCGGCTCTCACGTGCTCCGATTCTGCGTGCCGTGGTAGATGCTCGAGCTCCCGAGGCTGTCCGAGATTGGATCCTTGAACAAACCACTACAACTGCTACGAATGAAAACGGAAACTACCAGAAATGGGACTATGATCGGGTTATCACCAGCCACTTTGCTTCCCCCATACAAGCGACGCCAGCTGATGTCCGAGCTTGCTTTGAGTATCTCTTTGCGGATGATTTGTCAAAGAGTAGTCTCCCTCCCATCGCCTGTCGCGACTGGGAACTCCTTGATAGCATCAATCAGTTCATCGCAAAATACAAAGCTGGCGAGCCGGCCGTTTTTGACTTTCAAAGAGGCTGTGTAGCCGACTAAACTAAACGCGTGTTGCAAAACCTAGCGAAGACATCACAGCTACAAAACTATTGAAGCCATTGTCGCTGCTACGTTTCCCGCATTACGCTCAGGCATTTGGTATTGACGATGAGTTCACAATTTTTTCAACTAGGTGTTGTTTTTTCCAACCACTATCGAGTTCGAACGGACCGCCTTTCTTCCCGGATGCAGTTTATGCTGACGGAAGATACGTTTTACATCCTCTTCGTTAAATGAATCATTGTAATGGAGCGAGTTGGAATGGAAAAATGCGAACCAATTTTGGAAGCGAGATGAAGCAGTCGCATAAATTTCAACTTTGTCAATTCTGGTATCTTGTTCATTTGCTCGGGAGAAAAGTGAATTTTGCTCCTAGGAGTGTTTTCGATCGATCGCAGAGGCTGCAGCGCATTGGTCGTCCGGTCACTCTCTAGAAATAGGGAGACTACGCGTACGACTTGTCAGTGGGCCACGCTGTGAAAACGCAAGACAATGTATTCATCGAACATCCGGAATGAACGTATTCAACTATTGTCGAATACACATTCATTGGGCAACCATGAATAACAGATTTTTTCGTTCAATCGTAAAAAAATATACATCATTAATAAGTAATCGCGTTGAGGACATGTTGGCGTGGTTTAGTGGATTGTGATTGTCACTTGATCGTCAGTAACTCTTGGTTTTCAACAGACGTCATGACGCTAATTCAAAAGCATGAAGCCATTCAGCAGCAAGAGACTTCTTCGCATTCGTAGTCGTCGTCCTCGCCTTCGTCACATTCGTAAGTGTTTGCTCGCTTCTTCTCACCGCCAAGATCGTAGCACCATACCATCAGATAACAGAGCAACAAATCGACTGCGACGGTGGTGATAATCGGTATGAAAGGAATTGGGAAACCGAGATAGAGGTCAATGGCAGACCAAGCACCAAAAGCCCCAAGAACGATTCCCACCAAAAAATATACTCCGAGCACAAACACGTCACGTCGCCGGATGAATCTAGTGCCGCCCTGGTTTTGCTTGGCTTCGACGCCTTCGTCTTTCCCGTTTGCGCCGTCACCAAAGAATTGGGTGCGGATGCAGGCCATTCCATTGCGCGTCATAGTGCAGGTGAAGGCAACCCAAATCAGAACATAGGCGATGAGATCAATCTGTGTGAGGACCGAAATGAGGCTGTACAGCATGGTCTTGTTTCCGAACAAATCGTCGTTACGGATTGTGTCGCTCGTAATGATCGTGGGTGTGCGAAAGAAACCACTCTCCGTTAGCAAGGTGCCTTCCGAAGCCTGAAGAGATGAACCCCGATAGTGTATCAAAAGAAAGGCGTATGCTCCGAGCGAAATAATTTGGATGAAGAATCCCGTTATGGCCCCCAGTACCGCGAATTTCGTGCGGCTCCCGACCTCGCGGTTTGTTCGTTTTTCATGAGGTCCTTCGTCCTGGTCCCTCTGCTGCTCGAGCAGAGGTTCCATGAGAGGAACGGCGGTATTGATCTGTAACATGGACATGTCGTAAGACTCAAGTCGAAGAGAAATGAAGCTCGTCCCTTGATTGTACGTCCCAAATTTGAACGTTGGGGATGTAGGAAAAAAAAGAAATCCACTCGCTTTTGTGGAATTTAATTATGTCCAAGTGTGTGGATGATCGGAAGAAAAGTCAGATCACGCAGTGTGAGAGAGGATGCTCGTTCTTGTAGTGTCAGGAGTATCATACAGTTCCATTACGAAAATTTACTCTTCTGAGATTGAAAGAGATGTCAATCACGTCGTGGTGTTGGGTCAAAAAAAGAAAAATCGAACGTTGTGATCATCGTGGGTCCTGTAGAAGGTTGGGTTGCAGGTATGTTCGGGATTCATGGCGCACCCGATGAATATCCGTTGGATAAGTTACCGTACAGTTCTAGTCTCTGGTGTCTTTCTGTAAAACCAGTTTATTCAACATACCGGCACAAGTACAAGTATTCTTGAATACTACAAAATTCTTATCAGCTGTCCCCCGGTTCTACATCCCCAAGTACTAATTCCCACGGAAACCGGGGGACAGCTGATAGGAATTCCGTAGTAGAGACCGTATTATTTCTACGGTCTGTACATGATTGTACTCTCATTTCATGTTCAATGTGTGAATGCCAGTCGTGGGACATAATTCCACTACTGAATACACGAAGGTTCAGCCACTACTCGTAGTACTAGTTCGTATTTACTTTTTTCCTTCTGAGATTCAAAAATTATGTTACACGACAAACGAAAAAGACCAAAGAAAAAAATAAATACTAAAGTAGCTTTGAATCACACCACGAGTGACTCAACCAAGTTGTAAGTACTATGTGAGTTGTTTGAGTTCTGTCTGTTGACTTGAACAACACCAAGTGTTTTGAGGAGCAAACACACGGAAATTGAGAGAGCTGAAACCCAGCCTAACAAACTAACAAACAAAACACTTATGTCTCCGGCAAGCAAAATGGCCTTGTTGCTCCAACATCATGAAAGAGATTGATTTTTAGAAAGCTTCTGTTCGTAGCTGTGAGAAAAGCTGCTGCTGCTCAGTCTGAAACTCCATAATGTAGAACTCAAATATGTGCAGGCAGATTGAGGTCAAATAGTAATGATAAAATATGATCATAGAATTAGCTTCATATCTGCTTTGCTAGGTCTCTACTTTTCGTGTTATATTGCGGTGATTTTAAAAGTATTGATATCACGAACGAAGCATTTCGAATGGTCCAAATTACGTACCGGAATTGAATGCTGTGATTACTTTTTTATTTTTTGTGAATCAAAAAATGAAAACAATTTAGAAACGTTGGTGATCTCAACGTCATCGGTGGCAGCGAAAGTGGGAAACGAAGGAATGTCTTTGATTGGTCCTGTCGGACGTGGTACAGCATTTCATTTAGTGACCTGTACTAAAAATAGATAACGCGACGCTGCGCCTAAGTGTGGCCCTGCCTGACCAAGCGTAGTGCTGGAAGATTTCATAACCTCAGAGCTATTTCTTCGATTTGAGAATTTTGAGCTTGCGAACTCAGAAGCAGAATTCTTTGTTCTTCCGCTCATAAATTCGATGAATACGATCGAAAATGCTGGAGCACAAAACGAGAATTGAATCTTAGAACATACAAGTACAAGTAACCTTACCGGTAGTCTTCCCGTTCCTTGCTCTTTCATTATCATAGTTACGAGTTCTCGTACTTTCTTCGACCCCTCTCCGTAATTCATTATTCTCACAAATATTCACGATCTTTCGTGCAATATCGTTAAACATGACTACTATCAGAACCAACATTGAGCCACCTACTGAGGATGCGAAGATCAACTCGGGCATCAATCATCTGACTAGAAACCCAATCAGTGCAACGAGCGTTGTCGATTTTGACCTGGAAACCCTATCGCCTTGCAAGAATGTAGCTCCCAGTGGCCCGTTTGCCGCTCACTACTCGAATATGGCGAGTGCTATGAACGGTGCAAAGGTTCTTTTTGCCACAGATGATTGGTTTGCAATCGCCGAAACCCTGCTCGATGATGGTCCTCCGATCTTCGACCCTGACGCATTTTGCGAACAGGGGAAAGTTCTGGATGGTTGGGAAAGTCGGCGCCGACGACAAGCCGGGCACGATTGGTGCCTGATCAAGCTCTCGAAACGTGCCGAGATCTACGCGCTGGAACTTGATACAGCCCATTTTACCGGCAACAATGTTCCTAAAATCAGCCTCGAAATATGCGACATGAATGCGACCGATCTGTCCAAGATGGTGTCGAAACTTCCCGGAGCCTACGAACGTCTGCTTCACGGTGGTGTTCAGGGAACAGGTCGATTGCCTGAAGAGGTCAACGCTGCCGCCGAGGCGGTAAGCAATGGTGGCAATTGGAGGGAGCTCTTGCCTGTGACTCCACTTTCTCCCGGGTTTGAACAGACGAGGATGCACTACTTTCGTCTCGACACTCCCGCCATCGGAAACCTCGTACGTGTTAACTATTTTCCGGACGGAGGTGTGGCACGATTTCGGTGCTGGGGAAACAGTCTCGGTGATGTTAAACCAGCGACAACTCCGCTCTACATGCCAATCCAAACTTGCAATGAATGTACTGTTGTAGCGCATTCGTCCGTGTCGAATCCGTCGGAACTGCCATCCCGCGAATCAACCGCATACAAGGAGCTCTCTTCCCTAGACGAGGGAGGTGTCGGGGGGGCTTGCTCCAATAAACACTACGGCGAACCTTGGCGTTTGATCCAACCGACGCTTGGAAAAGACATGGGAGATGGTTGGGAAACCGCCCGCCATCCCAACCGACCTGGAATTCTGAAACGACAGCCCGGGAGCACGCTGCTCGATACGCCGCTATCAGACTGGGCCATTATCAAGCTTGGGTGCGAAGGGTCGAGTGGGGTCGCAAAAGTTATACTCGACACGAAACACTTCCGTGGAAACTTTCCGGAATCGGTCAAGGTCGAGGGGTGCTACGATCCTGACGAAACGGGAACAACGGTGGTCGAAGGAGGATACGATCCATTAGAAGAAGGGAACGGCGACTGGTTTACTTTGATCCCTCGTTCCAGAATGAGCCCGGACGCAGAACACGTCTTTGAGCGCTCCAACGACCAATTGCAAAATGCCAACATTCCCATCACACACGTCCGTGTCTCCATCTTCCCGGATGGTGGACTTTCTCGAGTCCGAATCTACGGCTGAATCGTTCCGACCTATCGAAGCCAACAATAAATTCCTGACAGATTTAGAGCCATTCGGAATAGCGTATAACTCATCATTTAATACTCTAGTGTCATTACATTATTTTTTTGACAAAATAGACGCATTGATTCCTGATTCTCTAGTGGTAATTACCGTACTTGAGAACAAGAATAAACAATACGTCAGCTTCTATATAGGAGTCAGGGACTATCATATGGACCCATAAAGACTTCGTGGCAGGGGAGACAATAATAAGTATTGATGACTTTTCCGCGAGCTTAATGTCGAATGCATTCCAAAGCAACAGTGCTTTGTGCCGGTTAGCTTATTCTTACAGTCCAACTACAATCCTTATGGTAAGATGAAGGGAGTTAGACAACGTCGGATTTTGTCGTTAGTATGCTCCGCTTCAGTGCACTTTCGGTGGCTGGTGAGGTCAGGATAGAGGCAAAAGGCCTGTAGCGACCCGCTACGATACCTTAGGCAAAAACAGATCATGCGGACGATATGAGGATCGAACTCATGGCCTTGCGATTAACAGTCGCACGCTCTACCAACTGAGCTAATCATCCGAAATTGATCTCGTTACGACAGTAGCAACTGCTTTCATTATTATACTCTATAGGGTCCGATATCACTTACGAAGTATTCACTAAGGTTACCCACACAACAACATATAGAAGATATCACAACAAAACTCTTGAATATAAAAATACAAATAATACTTAAAACCAGTTGCAGTGTTACCCAACACAGGGTTCTTCAATTACGCTTTTTTTAGCTTCACGGAAGTGGTTGGTATACCTTCCGTACCGGTACGGTTCTAGTAAGCTTACCGTACTTTTGAGGGTAGCTTAACGGTATGGATTTCGAACTAAAGCGAAAACTGTCCCTGTTCGTGATGGTGCGTGGTGCGTGCTCCTGCTGATACCCGTACACGTCCTTAACCGCCGACGTTCGAATGAATCGAAGTTTCCACGTGCTGTAGAGGAGTGGTTCGTGCACTCCTTCGTAGTACGAAGTATTACGAAGTAAGACTTACTACTACTGTATTAATTACTTCGTACTACGAAGTAAACCTCACTTCGTACGAAGTAAGGTTACTTTTAATCTCTCCGTGTTTACAATGATCCCCGGCTCTCATTCATTCCGATCGGTGTGAGTAAGTTGGACTTACGGTATTACATCACGAGTAACCTTACAGTAATTACTGCGCACCTTGGATTCGCACCTCACCGCGCATCGCATTGCACGCAGCTGGAAGCCATTCATTGGCGTAATAGAGAAAGACCTTCCCGGAAATGACTTCGTCTCAGGTTCCATGGAGTTTCTAAGAGTTCTTAGACCAAGGTGTTATGCGACTAATTCTGTCTTTTACGACAATTGGTATTTAAAAAACCCAAGAATTTTTTGTTTTTAACTCGCTTATTGATTATTTTTTGGGCGGGTAGCCCTGTAGCTGCGTTTATATGACTGTACGGGAAACGATGTACGACTACGAGTGATCCGGTTCTAGTCAATGCAAAGTCCGCATGCCGCTTAACGATGGAAGCACTCCATGAAAAAAAAAAAAATACGAAGAATTAAGTTATGAGCTAGGTAATTACGAGCAATCGACGAGTATTGTCCCTCAAACGGCACTCGACAGTTACGACAACTCTAGTAGTGTTTCCGATCCACTCCAATCCTCTGTGTTCTATAGCATCGTATCGCTGAGTTAACATTGATTCGATCGAGAAAGTAACCAAAGCTCGGCGGTGGTTATTACGGTCCACTTCGGTTTGTTGCCATTCGATTCGGTCTGTCTTGCAGCAGTGATCGATCGATCGATCGATCGAATTGCACCCATCCTTTACACCCGTCGAGAAAGATTGAATTAAAGATGAATGATCAGTTTGGCGGGTTCGATTTAGGTTTTTCGCTAGATAGTTTTGCGCCTCAGCAGGTTCAGCAGCAACATGTTCAGCAGATCCAGCAACACCAACAACACGGATATCTCAACAACGCTCACGGCAACAACAACCCCAACAACAACAGCAATTCTGTCGCTGCAAATGGACCTTGTATGGAGACTTATGATCCTAATCAAGTTTCAAATATGCTGGGGGGAACGAACCACGCGACATTCAACAACTCCATAGCTGGCTTGGGAGGTCAACACGTACAGAATAGCAGCGGTTCTATCATCGCCAATGGCAACAATAATCATCACAACCACCAACATCGCCACCATCAGCAACAACAACAACAACATCAACATCACCAACGCGCACGTCAATCTCAGCACACAACCAATTCGCACACGCACCAAATACTGATGCCTTCCGAGATGGCGCGACGGGTTTCTAATCCGAGCAACCGCCAACAAACTTATCAACAGCAGCAGCAGCAGCAACAGCAACAGCAACAGCAGCAGCGAATGCATTCCCAACACCAACACCACTTACAGACGGGATTTCCTGACTTTGAACCGATACCCATATCGAAGCACGGTGCGAGTAATAATAGGGGCAATACGGTACAACAACAACAACAACAACAACAACAACCGTTTCAGTCGCCTTCGCTTGGCAATAGTCGTAACGGGTCTTCGTCTATGAATCAACGACAGCACCAGTCGCAACTATCCTATCAACAACAGCAGCAAAAGCAACAACAGCAGCAAAAGCAGCAACAGCAACAGCAACAACAACAACAACAACAGTCGTATCGGATGAGCGGAAGCAGTGATGATAAAATGCCAACGGTGAACGACTTTGCTGCTGCTTTGTATCTGTCGGGTCGTTCAGGGCAACAACAGCCTCAGCAACAGCAGCAACGAAGCAATCCATACAAACAACAACCCCAACGTCAACAGCAGAAGAAGCCGCAGCAACAACAGCAGCTGCAAAGGCGATCAAAACCAAAGTCAAAACCAACAAAAGAAGCATGGTTAGAGAATCTGAAGATTCCGGTGCCGGGTGTTTCTCTTGAGCCCATGTCAGGAACGGAAATCCTGCAGCGGTTAAAGGAACGAACGAATGAGGTCTTGACCAGATATCTTCCTTGCGTTGACTTTTTGGTCCAGTGCCAACAGGAATTGCGCAAGGGATTGCAGGTAGCGACCACGAAGCGTTACGTCCATCATATGTTTCGGGATACAATGACACCACGAGAATTCCATACCCAGTACATTGCTCAGCTCCCAAATCGTTTCCATCGAAAAAACAGACGGCTCATGACCGACGAAAATCTGACGACAGCCTACAAAGAACTCCAAACTCTGGTCTCCAATGCCAAAAACGCTGAAAGTCAAGGCTGCGAAGCAGTAAAGAACACATTCTTGGGAGGAATGAAGGATGGCGAATCCTGGGGACTTAGAAAATGGCTGTCGAAGCAGGGGGGAGCCCTCCATATTTGCAACGATACGGAATGCTTGTCTACCTCTTGTCAAAAACTGGACCGCGAATTGGAAACAACTCGGAAACTCGCCGAACGCCTGCGACCACTGGCAGCGGCGGCACTGAAAAAACTTAAGTCCGAAATACCTTCTTCCTATCAGGAACAGTCCTCGGCTCATCCATACCTTCCCTTCTTTCACCGTCTTGAATGTGCTCTGAGGGGAATGTCAAATTTCGATCCGGAGGACGACGATGTTATTTGCATCATTGACGATGACGAGGTGGAGGAGCTCAAGGCGAAAGCTGCTGCCTCGGCATCATCGTCTTCGTCTACCAAAAGGAAACGAATGCGGAACAGCGCAAGCAATGACAGTACCCGACACAGGTAGCAGCAGCAATAAAAAGTCAAACGAAGGCAATAGCGTCGGCAAGAGTCGGAGCAAAAAGAGAAAACAGCAAGAGCAACATGCCTCGAAAGATGACGACGACGATAGCTGGATCGAAGTCCTGGAACACAAGCCACCAGCGAAACGATCATCGTCCAGAACTAAGAATAGTTCAACAATGGATACGAGTCAGACAAGCCGACCATCAGAATCAATAACAACCGATCAGGACTTTAAGAAGTTTGATTTAGGAGAGGACGCGGGGGACGATTCGGATCTGGAGCAACTTTTGAAAACCTTGGACGACACCAATGACAATTTCGATGACTTAAACTTTCATGACACGGAAGATGACGAAAATGGAACTGATGGCATCAGTAACATCATGAAGTACGACGCCTACCAGCTGGCAGATGGCTTAGATTCACTGGCATCACTCTTCGATACGAACCAACACGACAAGGTTCGCCCGGAAGAGGTCAAACAAGAATCCTTTTGGGACGAAAGCTATCCCTATGCCAGCGCCCTACGACTGTTTTCCGAAATACTGCGTTCTCCCGAATGTTCAGGCCTCTTTCTCGATTCGATCGACGAAGATGAACTGATACAAGAAGGAAAGCTTCCGTACTCTGAAATAGTTAAGCATCCGTTGTGTTTTCGAGACATTTGTGCCGCCCTGTTACAGGACTTCAATCGCATCGACAACAGCATAGCCTGCAGTGATGGTGCCTTGCCCTGTGGAACGACATTATCAGACTGGAATATGTGGAATGGGATGGAATTATTGCAGGCAATCGATCTGGTATTTTTGAATTCGCTAGCGTACGGAAAAGCAAACGACGGGGGTGGCAAGTCGAATACACGTTCGAAAACTAACAAACTCCGCAAGGTTCTCTGGGCGGGAATCAGAGAAGTCATTGATGCCTCCCTGGGCAACGACGGCAGCTCAGAGGAGCGGCGGAAGTGTACGCCTACGAGACGGGGTGAGTCCAGTGGTTTCGTAGTCCACAAAGAATCGACGTGACTCGATGTGACGTCAACTTTGGTCTTTGATTCTTTTCGAGATGAGAGAGAGCGATAGCGATATATGTGAGGGAAACATAACACATCACAAGGAAGTCGTTTCCCCTATTTAAGGAAGAATTCCGCGTTGCTACACTCGTTCTACTCGTAGGTTCAGGGGGATGATCGTTTCTACCATACTAGTCTGCTACACCACAACTACTGGAAAAATGATATGAATTATTAGCTAGCATACTTCTTAGAATTTAGAAACTGAACATTAGCAACCCCCACAAACGACTGACAAAAACTAAAAGAATGCATGCCAATTTCAGGATAAAACCACGGCATAACCGAGATGAACTCACGTGTTGACTTGTCTTTGTGCGCCGTTCGACTATACATCCTTTAGATTTGTCGCTCGGTTCATACGCCGGACTACATTTTGTTGCTGCTCCGGAGGAGCATGTAATGACGTCAACTCCTTCATCTTCGGTGAGCTCGTCACTGTCACTCCGTTGGCGGCCGATTTCTGATTTAACAGCGTATCAAATCGATAATCGAGGGTTGGAGGTATCACTCCTTGCATCTGGCCGACAGGAATAAAATTGCTTTTCCCCAGTTCGAACTCAATGGGTGGCATTTTTGCACCACCTTCGCTGATAGACGATAGAGCGTTCAAACCTGATGGACTGCAAGTGCTGTGGTTATTCGGAGCTAAAGTCGCTACTGCAGGATTCTGAGATGACGACGGAGAGCTTGCAGAGGATTTTTGCGGCAAGAAGAATTCTGGAGGGTCCGGGTGAGCAGGATCCTGATGTCTCCGAACATGCGATCTTGTAAAATTTCTAACTTCGCGAGGGTCGTCTACTTGCGAGTGAGGCCAAAGATCCGGTCGAGAAACACTCTGCCTTCTGATCATTGGACTGCGCTCATTCAGTGGCATACTCGTATCGCCTTCGGAGCGATTGTAGAAGAGAACAGTACGAGGATTTGAACAAGCGCTTGTGAATGGAATCATCCACGGCACAGTAACAACTGTCGTTGAACTCATACCAAACATCATCAAATCGATTCAGTGTATGAGCGGTATAATGACCTCCGCCAAGTCCTCCCATGTGATTTGATACTGCGTAAAGATCATACTTTGGATAAACTCCGCGGGAACTTTTCACCCTTGATTTCAGATCCCATTCCGTGACGGGATAACGTATCGAAGCATCATTCTTCGAACCGACCTTGCCATAGTCATTGTATTTAAATCGCTTCAAGTGAACGATCAGCACTGGCGGTAACATCCATATATCTTGTTTTTTTGTTCCATCGACATGCGCCTTACACTTTTCACAGTAATATTGATCAGCGCCCCTTAGGACATCCTCCTTCAAGTACAGGTCCATACAATCGTCAATAGACTTGCAATCCTTCGTGATCGGGAGTGAGAGATACATGAATGGTTCGAATCGAATATTAACATGCCCACACTTTAAGCACTTGCAAGTGTTCCGCAGTTGCCCTTGAAACATGTCGACAATGAGCGACTTGTTTCGTCGCAAGTAATTCTTCCAGTTTTCTACTGCGTCTTGTTCGTCATTTGTGCCATCACAATCGCGATCTTCAACATATGGTCGTTCTTTCACTCGATTCAAATCTTCGTGAATCCCATCCAGCAAAAATGCCAGGAGCTCCTGCGCATCGTGTTGATGACAGCCAACGAATTGAGGCGCAAAGGTCTGCAATTGTTTCTTAAAATCGATTGGTTCTGCCACAGATTTACTTCCCAGCCACATTTGTTTCGTGAGTTCGGCATACGCAGTCACAAGCTTTCCACCAGTTCCGAGGAAGTTATTTTTGTTGATTTCGGACCGATAGTCGTAACCCAGAAAGTAATCCGTCAGTGGGATTGTCGCGCTCAAGCATTGCAGACTACTGTTTAAAAAACATGTATTTCCAAGGTTTCTCAACCCTATGACTCCCATCGGCACATTCTGGTCGTGTTTGCTGATTTCTGCCTCCGACAGATTATACATTACTACGTCGTGAACATGACTATATGTCGAGGCTCTGGCTCTTGGAGAGTTTGGAATGCCGTTGTCCTTTCCATCTTTTCCAGAAGAGAAAATTGGATTTCCATCTCGATCCACCCGAGAGCCCACTCGCAATATCGACCTTCGAATCGAAGAGAAAATCCCGTCCCTATTGCGTTTCGATCCCGCTGAGCCTTTAGTTTTATATTTTATTTGCGGACGAGGTATCCGAGCAATTGCATCAGCTGACGAAGTCGGAAGTCGTGCTATTGTCGGGGATGCATACGGATATTGAACGTCGTCTTCGGATTCGCGTGCACTTATCTTCTCTCGATCTCGTCTTTCTTCCATTGATGGAAGCTTGGAGCAACTGTGTCCCATGGTTACCTGATCCTCCAGCGGCTCCTCCGTTCTGCTGTAGAAACCTAATGTCAAAAGGTTGCAGATTCGTTCTGTGAGCATTCGGAGTATGTGGCGATGTTACTGACAGCAAGGTTCGTCGAGGTTACCGATTGTCGTCTTCGCGGCTCTCCGACCACGGAAGAATGAAGAAGAAAGGTCACAGTCTAATCCAGTTACTACTATCTGTCGGGACCAAAAGTGTAGTTAGTGGAATGAGTAAAGCTTACTTTCGATCCTGTTGACCGATCACCATGCTACATGCTATCACAGTTTGCGTCTAACTTCGAGCCGAAGTTACGTCAAGCAACGGATCCAATCCGACACGACTACCTGTGTCCTACCGGTAGCGGACGCCTTCTCGCGTCAGGCGTTGATGATCACCCAGTTCGCCTACCGTACCAGTAGGATTACTCGTAATTACCATAAGGTTACACCTAGAAAAAACTCGAACAGTCACAAGTCACAAAAAATTACAAGCAAATGAGTTACGTAAGGATTACCGTACGGTACCGTATCTGATACATAAACCTTACCGTATGTGCGTCGTTGTGTTTTTTTAGTTAAAAAAAGGAGGATCCGAAATTCCCACGGATCTCAGAGAATCATCATCATCTCTGAGTGAAGCAGTTCGCTGCTAAATTTCTACGAAGTAACCTTACTTCGTACGTTTTTCTCTGTGGTGGTACAAGTAATCTTACGAGTAAGTGACTCTCGGACTGTACCCGGGTAATCTTACCTCCGCCGATCCCTGCGCTGTCGTACGTTGAGCGTAAGAAGTAAGGGTAGAATTTTTTCCGTTCCTCAGCTCCCAAAAAACTCCGGAACATCCTTTTGTTGATTTGATTGATGAGATTACATTGTATCAAGATTTATTCTTTTTTTACTACGAGTGTGCCTTACTATTATTTCAATAATGGTGCACTGAATGAATCTTCAAAATTCAATCGTCCACCACAAGAAGTAAGGTTACAGAAGTAATAGTAATAACACTAAGGTTACAGCATTCTTCCTCCATCGAAATCTTTGTCACGTGCGCTCATCAGTGATTTCCTGTAGCACCCTTCTTACACCAATTGACCTTCGTTGACACGATGATAGTTGACCTCAAAATTTGAAACAAAGATGTGGGGTACTACGGTATCGCATGAGGAGTTTAGTAGTAGACCACCTTTATTTTGTTGAAAATAATAATGACTAACAACATGTGCAGTTTTTGATGAAGAATGATGTACGTGAAGTAGAAGAATGATTTGCTGATGGATGAACAGTGACCATGTATGATACTTTTGAAATCAATTCTAAATGCTGTGTAGTAGTAGTACTAGTAGATACTGCTTCATTTGTCCCAAACTGCTTTGCCTGTGACCCTTTCCGAGCGATCGAACTGATCCTGCAGGAACTCCATATGAGCATGTCGTGTTGCATTTTCTGCCCATCTGTCACATCTTCATCTCCATCCATATCCACATCTACAGCAATAGCTTGATGCTGATAAAATCGCCAAGATCATGGTTAAGCAACTACACGTAACGCACCGTAAATTTTTTTCTATTTTCCGATCAGACGGGTCAAAGTAGTACTAACCTCCTCTATGCTGGTGTGGAAGGTTGGGTGGGTGATGGGTCATGTGTTGCATCTGTGTTTGTGTACTACGGTAGTACTGCCGGTTCCAGTTAGTATCGACTGCTTGTACTAGTATTAGTACTAGTAGTACTAGTGATCATCGTCGTGTGAGGAGGTTGGTTGCAAGCCAGGGGGAGGGGTTTTAGGGCGCATGGTGTTGTCTTTTTTTTATGGATCTCCGATTTCGCGGAATTTCGTGATTGTGTTTGAAATTATGGCGAAAACAACGATGACTTCCGTCCTTCTCACGACCCAATTTGAGCCGTATCTCAAATTTCCACAAATTTGGGACGATGCAGCTGTTTGAGCATTTTACTACTACTTTTTAAGACTTACCCTCTTGAAATTGAGATTCGTTGACGAATGTTTAGTTTGTGATTATGACAACCGATTTTCGGACGTATTTCCCATTCTAAACTATGAGCCAGAGCCATTGTCACCAAATGATCCCAATCGACCCTGAGGAGCGTTGTTGACAACAATCAGGATCGGATGCAGCTCGAACGATAAAAAACACACCATTAGCTACTTCCAGTGCCAAGGGATTACAACAACGACGACGACGACGACGACGACGAAAGTGAGGACCTAGAGCGACTGAGAGTGTAGCTACTTTCAAGATCTCTTGGTGATTTCTCACGCATCATGGATTCCATAGCCAAGAGGATTGCGGTCGCTCTGCTCTGCTGCACTACGGGGGGGGACTTTATTTTGTCATTTGTGTCTGCGGGCTACTTGAGAACTCCGGGGGAAACTACAGTGACAATGGGATCATCGGGAACAGGGGGGAGGGCATTGCCGTGTTCTGACGAACTTAACGAAGTTGAGTCCATTCTTGAATCGTCACGGGCACGAGGGAGACACAGTTCCGATCCGAGGGAACACAACATATTTGTCCGCCACTTGCCAACAAAACCACCGACTCAAATGCCGTCAACTAGACCATCCGCTCTTCCATCAACCATGCTCCCGACACAGATACCTTCCACTCTTCCATCGGTTAAAACTTCGGGTGAGATTCCTTCCAGTCTTCCATCAACCAAGCCTTCAAGTGAAACATCCTCAAGTATGCCATCGTCACTGCGCTTTAGTGAAATTCCTTCCACTCTTCCATCGATAACTCCGAGGCACACACCTTCCACTCTTCCATCGACAACTCTGAGTTACACGCCTTCCACTCTTCCATCAACCATGCCTTCCACACTTCCATCCTCCACGCCTCCAAGTCAAATACCTTCCTCGATTTCATCAATTGACGGAACAGCTGAAGAGGATGAACCGTCAGTACAACCATCATCTCTCTCAACGCTTCGAGATTCAACGAGATCAGAAATACCAACTTTTATTCCGACAGGCGATGAAAACAACACATATTCCCCGACGTTTATTGATGACGATTACAACAACAACACAGACACAAGCAATTCAACGATACCTTCAATCGACGAGTATCTGAGTCAAATCCTCTCCGATGACGGAGAAATCTATGTTGATGACTCACCGCAGAATAAAGCCATCAAAACACTTTTGAACACATCTTCCGATCTCGATCCGAACGATTTCAATGACCAAATTGAAATTCTTCAACGATACACACTAAATGTTTTATACTTTGCTACAAAAGGAGAAGATTGGACGTTTAACGATGGATGGACCTCGGAAAGCCATCCATGCGGAATCAAAAACGTGAATAATGATGCCGAAGACGCATGGTACGGGATTCTGTGCGACGATGATCTGGAAATAGTTCAGAAAGTATCACTGGCCAGCAATAAATTAAGAGGGGCTTTGCCTTCTGAGATTAGAGGACTGACGGAACTGGTCCGGCTCGATGTTTCAGACAACCAAATAAGCGGGGTTCTGACTGAGGCAGTTGGCGAGCTTACGGATCTTTCTGTTCTAGATATGTCATCGAACTTTTTCACAGGAACCATCCCCCCATCAATTGGAAATTTGACGTCGTTGAGGCGACTAGATTTGTCCTCTAATTTCTTTTCGGGAAAGTTGGGATCAGAAATTTCCAAGCTTACCAATCTCTTGAATCTTGATGTGGACTCGAACTATTTGGAAGGAAGTTTGCCGTCGGAGCTTTTTGATGTTAGTGATTTAGGTGAGTATTAAAAAAGAATCACACCCTCCCGCAATACATTTCTCTCGCAACGTTTCTTATCCCATCTTTCCATTGGTGCAGTGTCTCTGCGATTGGATAGCAATCGATTTACCGGCGCTATTCCTACAGAAATCGGAAAGCTCTCCAATGCAATACTGTTGTCACTTTCAAAGAACCGTCTGACAGGGATAGTCCCAGAAGAGATTAAGAACCTACAAGATCTCGAAAGTTTCAGTGCAACCACGAACTTCATTGGCGGTAAATTGCCGGATGTCTTTCATAAATTGTCCAACTTGAAAATTTTTGATATGGCACTAAATTACTTGACAGGGACTCTACCCAATACACTTCTATTCAACACGACCGTGTTGGAAAGGCTTAATCTCGGTGGAAACACTCTAGGGGAAGATTTTTTTCTACCAGATGGCCTTGGCCAGATGACATCCTTGAAGATATTGGATCTTTCCACGAACCAGTTTGTCGGGACCATTCCCGAAGCAATAGGTGGAATGGTGAAACTCACCTCACTGCGATTGGACAAGAATTTTTTAACTGGGACACTACCAATGAATATGTCGCAGCTCAGAAATATTGAAATCTTGTCATTGTCTGAAAATCTTCTCTCGGTCCTCCCGCCTGCTATGACAAAACTTTCCAAGCTGAGGGAGCTACAGTTAAGCACCAATGCGTTCGAGGATATTCCAGAGGAGTACTTTGGTGGCTTTCCGAAACTCGGTAAGTTTCTCACAACCAAGGGTGCACTTTCTTGCTGTTTTTATTCATTATGCAAAACTCATACGAGTTTTGAATTTCATACACAAATACGCCATTTTACAGAGATACTCAATGTCTCAAGAAATAAGATTGAAGGAGATGATTTTCCCAACCCGTTCATTTCGACATCTCTGAAAACGCTAGACTTGAGCTTCAACAGTTTGAACGCAACGTTCAGTATTTCGTCTTTAACGGGTCTTAAAAATCTTGAGAATGTGCACATGGCTGAGTGTTTGATATCTTCAACTATCCCTGAAGACTTCAATGCCTTGAAATCTTTGATCACTATTGATTTTGATAGCAATTTTTTGTCAGGTACCATTCCTTCTTCTCTTGGTAAAATTGCTTCGTTGGAATATATACTTTTGGGGTCGAATGCCCTTACGGGAACGATTCCGTCAGACTTGGCCCGGCTGCAGAATTTGACAGTACTTGAGGTCCAGGGAAATTCTTTGACAGGCGTAATTCCTTCTGAATTTGCGAACATGACGAAGATAAGCTTGTTCAACTACACGGGGAACAATATCTCAGATAGCTAGTATTATCATCGATGATTATCAAAACATTGGGGCAAAAAATGTGTAGGGGCTGGGAAAAACAAAGCGATAATATTAAGATCAACGTTGTATGCTACTAGTTTGTCCTGGCAGTTCTATTCTACTAGAAACTATTTACGTACCATCTTATGCATCAAAACCTTACCCTATCTTGCTCTCAACTTCTTACGTACGGTATATACCGTACGGAACGCATGATGTTGTATCGTGAATTGAGAATTGAGAATGGTGTCATGATTCTTTCGATGTTGATGATCTATTCATTCATTCATCCATACCGTACGTTACAAGTACGTAATCCTTACCGTACGAAGTTGATGGATGATTTTTTTCCTTTTTGAGATAGATTGATTCATGGTCCACATGACATGGTGAATAGGAGTAGAAGTACTTCGCAACAGTGATACTTCGTGTTCACGCATCTCTCTACCGGTATGTTTGTTATTATTAGTAACGCTTTCAGCTGTCGATCGTCGATTGATAGAACGGAGATAGATACCAGGTCGCCATAACAAGCACTCCATTCCGAGAACCTTCTACATGGCATTTTGGTTTGTTTATGGCTACAGCTTCTAGATCAATGCAAGGAATTGATCATGAGGATGACTAACTTGCGCCGACACTACGCTCTTCACAGCTGCAGAAGAACATTATTGGCGTCTTTGTGTTCGTATCGGTTTCGTTCAGGGATACAAGCGCAAGCGCAGCCACGATTGCAAAATCGGTATGTACAGTGCCACCATACACACCATTATTCGTCTGGTCGCCGAGTTGTGCGAATTGGAAATGTGCAAATTTCTATGGGTATTGACTGAGAATGCTATCGGGGAACGAGAAGATTGGCTGATACCCTCGAGGTATCTATCCACCGACAAAGTCTTGGAGCAGGTACCACCGAATCTATCATCAGCAATATTGCCATCACATTCCCCTGTTATATTGAAGCATCTGCAATGGATGATGGCCAAGGACTCGATGAGGCAGGACATGTTCCTGGTGGGCCCACCCGGTGCTGGTGAAGTTTTTCGACGTCGTCTAGCATTAGCTTACGCAGAATTGACCCAAAAGCCCATTGAGATCTTAACAATAAGTGGAGACTTGACAGAGTCGGATTTGAAACAACGCCGAGAAATTGTTCAACATATGGCTGATGGTAGTGCTGGGGCATCCTCCACAAATATTCAATTTGTCGACCAGGCTCCCGTTCGAGCCGCCAAACATGGGAGGTTATTACTCCTCGATGGAATCGAAAAGGCAGAAAGAAATGTACTTCCCACACTCAACAACCTTCTTGAAAATAGGGAGATGCACCTCGAGGATGGAACAATGCTTTTGCCATCTCATAGACTCGACGAACTTTCGTTGTCATCACAGAAAGGCCCTGGTGATTCTTCATCCTTTTTGACACCGGTTCATCCAGATTTTCGAGTGATCGCCTTAGGTGTGCCTAGTCCTCCATTTCCCGGACGGAGTCTAGATCCTCCGATTCGATCACGGTTCCAAATAAGAAGAATCAACAATCCATCTAGTGAAGAGTTGTTTGAGCAAATCATGGTCGGTGACGCAAGCAGAAATTCAGCAGCAAATGAAAACGCTTCATCATTGGCCAAGTCGTGTGCCATCATAGCCAGTGCCATGGAAAACAACGGAAATTTATTTCCATCAAATAGGCTCCGTGCCATTTGGAAACTGATGGAAGACTTTCCTACAGAAGATTATCGAAGCATCATTCAGAGATCCTACCCGATAATAGGGAAGGATGAGTTTGACACCTACGGGGAATTCGATAAATTGTCAAACATCTTTGATCGAAATCTCCCAGAATGCGAATCAATCAATGGCGACTCATTTCTATCCCAATATGTTGTCGAGTCAATAGATCAATGTGATGGCGATGGCGATGACAATTATTCTCGTGCCAAGGTCACTTTTGTGCCAGCCACTGACTTGACAGAAAAGGAATATCCAGAGGAAAATCCATCGGTGTATGCTCCTGCCGGTGTTCGTTCCACCAATCTTACTTCATCATCTCGTACAGTCCACACTCCAACTTTTCGCAGAGCACTAGCGACTATGATTCAAGAGCATGCATCCGGAAACGACTTTCTTTTGATCTCACCGAAAGGAGAGGGGAAGACAACGTTGACCCAGGAATTTGCTTCTGTTATGGGATACGGAACGACTCATGTTTTTGCCATGAATACAGAAATGACAAGTCACGATCTACTTCTACGACGATCCACTGATCCCTTGACCGGTGAGACACGATGGGAAGATTCTCCACTGATGCTAGCAGCTCGTCAAGGTGAATTATGTGTTCTTGATGGAATTGAAAAGTTGCGCTCGGACGTGTTGTCCAGCATACAGAGCCTGATGGTAGATCGAGACATTCCACTTCCGGATGGCCGGCGTGTCCTGAGACAAGATCGCACTGGCAAGCATCACTTACAAAGTAATGGTTCTGTCGTTGCAGTCCACCCATCGTTTCGTGTGATAGCTTTAGCATCCATGCCCAGAGGTAATAATGGTCTTAAATTGATGACTCCCAATTTAATGGCCATGTTTAGTACGATTAGCCTACCTCCACTGACAGGAGAGTGTTTGCGATCAATTCTAAAATGTCATGCATCACCCGAGGTATCCGAATCAGTGATTGATTCTATTTTGGCCTTAAAAGAGGAATTGTCAGCTTCTGTAGCCGAAGAATGCGGTGTATCGCCGTTATCAACAAGGAATATGGTTCAAGCTGTACGAAGGATGGGACTACATAATGACTTGCGCCACGTTTTGTCTTCCATTTTTCTATGTGACCTTTTGCCCCCAAGACAGCGCCTCGCATTGGAAACGGTTCTTGGCAGGATTGGAATATCAGAGTCCAAACTGGAGCCCTCGGCCATAAAATCAGAAATGGAATCAGGGGTCGTGATAAACGGAAGCGAAGCTAAAATCGGATCTCTAGTATTTCAAAGGGGTCGTGTTCAACGGCCAGAGATGGTGCCATCCCCTAATGCATTTGATATCCCAGCTCATACAAGCATCATGCATGATCTACTGTTAGATTGGAATAGTGGTGAAAGATCTTTCCTTCTTCTTGGCAATCAAGGTGTGGGAAAGAATAAAATCGTCGATCGAATTTGTGAGATCGCTAATTGGGAGAGAGAATACATTCAGCTTCACCGAGATTCAACGATCGGTCAACTCACTTTGACGCCACAGCTGAAGGACGGAAGGATCGTTTGGAACGACTCTCCTTTGATTCGTGCTGTCCGCGATGGTTGCGCGCTACTCGTAGACGAAGCTGACAAGGCACCAGTTGAGGTTGTGTCGATCCTCAAGGGATTAGTCGGAGATGGAGAACTTTTACTTGCTGACGGCCGTCGAATTTCGAGGGAGGATCATGGTTCCGACTATGACGTTATAAAGATTCACCCAAACTTCAGTTTATGGGTACTTGCCAATCGACCGGGATTCCCCTTCCTCGGCAACGACTTTTTCCGTGAAATTGGAGACTGCTTTAACACAAGAGTTGTGAACAACCCTGACGTGGATTCAGAAATCCGACTCCTATCATCATACGCTCCGACCTTAAACCAAGACACCATTCACGCTGTGGCCTCGTCTTTTTCGGATCTTCGTTATATGTCTGATAACGGTGATATAACCTATCCTTACTCAACGAGGGAAGCAATTGCAGTGGTGAAGCATCTTGAAAAGTATCCCGAGGATGGATTGGTAGTCTCGTTACACAATGTTCTTGACTTTGACTCGTATGATGAACAGACCTACTTGATGCTGGGGAAGGTATTTCAAAAACATGGAATCACAATTTCCGATTACTCAAGCCAATCAGAACAGTTATTTGAACACAGCTTTGGTTCAGAAGGAACTTCTGGTCGAGCTCTTCACATCGAATATCTTGATTACAGTAGGGCTGAAGACAAAAAAAGTCTGAACCCTCCAAAGCATTCAGATCCAAAATTTGGTAAATGGGACGACAAGAATGAGGCACATGTTGGAGGTAACCAATGGGCAGGCGGGACTGGTGGAAGTGACACGGCGGGACTCGGTGGTCGAGGTAAGTTTCTAATCAGCTGTAATCACGACCTGAAGCAGAGCTCATTTATTGACTAAACTCCGGCATGATGTTGTATGAAATCGAAAAGGTGGCCCATATAGATTGGATCGAGGCCACCAAGTTCATCAAGTCAGCGAAAAAGCAAAGAAAGAAGTCTCCCACGAAGCTAATCGAGCTGCGAGACAGATTGCCAAGAAAGCACTTGACGACCATTTACAAAAAATTGGAATGGGTGAAGAAGATTACGAAATGTACAAGGACTTTTCAGCAAACATACAATCGGACGTTTCACGACTCAGGGGAATCCTAGCCACTGTTGAATCGCGCAGTAGTGAGAGGGGGTGGCTAAAACGGCAGTCATACGGAGAGATTGATGATGCGAAAATAGTCGAAGGAATAACTGGTGATAAGTATATCTATAAGAGGAGAGGCACTGTTGAAGACTCCCCATTTCCAAACCAAAAGCATATTCGCTTCGTTGTGGACGTCAGTGGTAGTATGTATCGCTTCAACGGCTGTAAGTATACATTTTTTTGACTTGGTGAACATTACGAGTTTTGCGTGCGTCGTTCAAGGGAACAATGTCACTTGCTCACATTCAGTAACGTAACGATGCATTCGGTTCTCCGGTTGTCGCAAAAATGAACACAGACGACAAGAGACTCGTGCGTTGCCTCGAAGCTGCGCTGCTCATGATGGAAAGCTTTCATTCTACCCTTGGAGAAACAAAGAAATTTGATTACAGCATTGTTGGCCATAGTGGCGACTCACCATGCATTCAGCCTCCATTTGTTGATTGGAACTCGCCTCCATCAAACGAAAAGGATCGATTGCAAATTCTCCAAACTATGGTGGCGCACAGTCAATATTGTATGAGTGGCGATTTCACACTCGAGGCAATGAGACTGGCCATTGACGAGGTGTCTAGCAGAGCGAAAGAAAGTAGCAGCAGCATGCACGGCGCAGATGACGAAAAGGAGGACAGCAATGGTACCGTAATTTGTTTGAGTGATGCAAACCTTGCGAGGTATGGAATTGATCCCCGGCAACTAGGAAGAATCATTGAAAATGGGGCCGAAAAAGGTGTGAAGGCATACATTGTATTCATTGCAAGCTTTGGCACAGAAGCAGAAGCCATCACGAGAGCGCTGCCTGTTGGATCAGGGTACATATGCATGGAAACCAATGAATTGCCAAAAGCAGTGAGAGAGATTTTGACATCCGGAGTTCTTAAATGACTGAAATGGTAATGTCTGGTTTTTGGAACCGAATTCCTTGACAACTCTTCGATAGTCTGGCTTCAACAATCTGAGTTGCAGAAGAAGCTGCAATAGAGCCAATCGTGTTACATTAGCCCTTTTTAGGGGGAGGACCTTTTTGTCGGAAGAATGTTACGGAGTACCGTATTATTTTTGTGCGCTGATTCCATAACGTTGCAAAGAGCTTCAGTTGTAACTTCCCCATTTGGTTGGTAGGTGATGATTGACGGACCTTTCCAAAGAAGTGGGGAACTCCAGTGTAATTAACCACTCCTTCAAGAACATGTTGGGAACTGCTGCAAGACTACCAGTATGTCTTTTCAGATAGGAAGTAAGTTCCATATCCTTATGTGGGTAAGGTTAACCTTACTTAGGTGTACCGGGTAATTTACGTACGTGTACCGAGATGAATTGTGGACGCTGAACACGAAAAAAAAATGATGAAAAAAATAGTGTTCCGCGCACCCTTCACCCTGCAAGTAGCCTATTGATTCAGCCGCCAGCTGCGCGTCTGTCCTCGTACCGGTACAGGAAAATGCGTTCCCTTGCTGTTTGCTATCTTCTTACGGTACGTACATTGGAACATACGACATACGAGAGCAAGTAATCTTACTCGAACTCGTAAGGTGAACCTTACCGAAAAGTAAGATTTTGTAGAAAGGAATTTAACCTTACTGTAAGATTACCGTAAGGCTGAAGCAGTGTTTCCGGTAGTAAGACCTGTTTTCATCACCGTCCCCGCTACGATATCGTAGGCTTAACCTTAGCAACTACAACTAATTGAAATACTTGAAATAACAACAATGGAATCCCGCGTACGGTACGTACCGGTACAGCTTCTGAACAATCTCCTCATCGTAACTTATTTTTCTCCGTCGGCATCAGAAACAACCCGAGTTGGTTCCACGCACCAAGCAATTGCCCATGACTCCTGGAGTTGAACCCGACGTTGGCACTGCCCGTCTGGAGAATGGCGACGATGCCGTCAAATCCAAAGCGACGGGAGTGGTTCTTTGCTCCGCCGTGCCGTCGACGGCAGCAAAAGATTCCGGACCAATTGCAAAGAATTCTGTTGGCTCTACTGCGGGAGGGAAGAACAAGAGATCGAATGCAAAAACCGTGCAGCCACTCTTGATGGAAAACAACGAATTCTTTTTGAAACACAAGCGGCGCTATTGCAGGATCGAAGGCTGCAACAGCATTGTCAAATCTCAGGGTCTCTGCCAACGGCACGGAGCCAAACCAAAAACTTGCAAGGTTCCGGGCTGTACCAAGCAAGCCCAGGGAAATTTCGACAAGATGTGCAAGGCGCACTTCAAGGCGATGAAACGGAAGACCACGCCGATTCCAAAGGTGGAAAACACCGATGTTCCCCCGCCCGCAGAAGGTTTTAGTGTCTACGACGAGATTCTTCCCAAGAGTCTCAACTTTGTCAATGATTACAGCGAAGAGAACGAAACAAACGACGGAGGCGACGGCAACACGACAACGAAGAAAACTCCAATCGATACACGGAAACTCCCCCTGATTGTCCATCTCAAGCACGGCTTTGATACTCTCAAGCCTCCGGCCTGGCATCGAAACGAAGAACGACGGGCACGGGGGATGTTTCCAATCGACAACCCTGCTGCCCAACTGGAGGGCTGGGAGCGAGAATTAGGTCTGGATGGAAATTCTGGTGCTCACGGGTGTTCCGGGGGCTTCCTTTCGACACCTGGCCAGAGCCTGGGGGCGAGACAAGGGATTCCACATGGTTTTGGCCCAGTTCATTTGCGAACGACACGGGAACGTCGAACGAAAGAAACGAATCAAAGAAAAGAACAAAAGCAACAAGAACAAATCCAAAAACGACGAAGAAAGCAGCAAGAACAAACGACGCAAGAGCAGTGCATCCGCCAAGACATTGGCCAACGACAAAGCGGACGCCGATAACCAAACCGGAGAACGTGGCGGTGAATACAACAACAGCAACGAAGATGTCGGGGCGGACGTCTGGGATCCTTCTCTCTACGGGGATGTGGACACGAACGAAGCACTAGCAGCAGAGATATTTGACTTCTCGGAAAAGGAATTCGAACGGGTGGTATCGAAATACAAACAAACGGGTGACAGTAAATCGACCTACGCAGCAGAACCAAGCGATATGTCGATATCCACAGCCGCCACGAATCGATCTGTGGCAACCCATACCCTTAACCATACCCATGCAGATATTGAGGCGCAGGCGGCCATAAACGCTATTTTAGGGGCATCACCGCCACAAAACCTGCAAACCATGCACCAGCGATCCGTGTCGATGCTATCCACCACATCGACCGGGAGCAACAGCAACAATAGGTTGGCGGACGACAATCACGCAGAGGACATTGTCCCGACCCCCGTGCATGTTGAAATCACTCCCGCAGCAATCACAGGACCAGCACCAGCACCACCTACACCTACACCTATGCCACAGATTCAGCAGCATCTCACTGCTTCGGCGGGTTCATCGCAGCAACCTGGTGTGCATCACCACCTAACACCAAATCACGTACAAAGTGTAACGCCGAGCTTTGCAACAGCACCCATCCCGGATGCGCAGAGTTACCACGAGCAGCTCAACTCTACCCTCCAAGGGGGGAGCGAATTGTACACGGGAGCACCAGTCATGGCACTAACAGAAACAATGTCAGCGCAACCGATGCGCTGTCCACCAGGCCCGGCACCATTGCCGCAGCAGCAGCAGCACCATCAGCAGCACCATCCGGTGCAGGTTCCGATGGAGATGCAAATCCCACCGCAACAAATACTTCCACAACCATCCCACCAGCACCAGCACCAACACCAACACCAACACCAACACCAGCACCAGCACCAGCACCCACAATCACAAGCTTCACAGCATCATCCACCACAAATATATCAACTGCAAGCGCCTTCAAGCAAAAATCACAATCATCACTTCCTGGATCAACCTGTGCAAGCGTCTACCCAATTGGAAGCACAAGAACGAAACCAGACCATATCCCAGCCGATTGGTCGGCCATCTCTGCAACAGCAACAGCAACAGCAGCAGCAACAGCAGCATGAAGCTGCTTTCAATGCCCACCATTCTTCCACACCGTCACAGCACGCAGCTCAAACCGAGGCTCAGGCCGAAGCGCAACTTCATGCACAGTCACAAGCGATTGCGCAACACATGTCTATTGTCACAACCGAAGTAGCTGTACCGCCACTACAACCACCACTCCAATCACCACAACAATCACAGTCATTTACTCCAACAATGACGTACGCCTTTCCACCTCAACAACAGACACAGCAGGGACACAACCATCACCAACAGCAGGACCACACTCTCACACCGATTTCTGCGCCTCTGCACGTGCCTGCTCAACAGGCTCAATTTTCACAAGCAAATCCACCCGCACTTCAAGCACAAGAACAACCGCAACAGCCGCAACAATCGCAACAGATGATTCACATATCATATTCGCCACAGAACCCAGAGCAGTTTCCCGTTGTTCCTCAACACGTCGTAAATATTTCCTACGAACAGCAACAGCAAGCAGCATCAGCGTCAAGATCAAAATTACGAGGCAACCGCCGTGCATACGAACTATTGCTCTCAGGAGTCGGATCCAATTCCAGAACGAAGAATTGATCCTTCAGATCGGGAGCAGCAGCAGCACCAGCAGCAGCAGCAGCAGCAGCACCACCACCAACAGGTTCAATACAACCAAACAGGTATTGCACCTACCACTGAAACATTACATCTACCTCCACCGCAACAGGTACATACTCAACAGCGGCAGAGTGCTTTTCCACAACACAATCATCAACAAGCATACGAGCAGATACATACACAGGCTCCAAATGATGCTTCGATTTCTATACAACCACCACAAGTTG
The DNA here is from genome assembly GCA_037355855.1 of Pseudo-nitzschia pungens. Taxonomy (NCBI): domain Eukaryota; phylum Bacillariophyta; class Bacillariophyceae; order Bacillariales; family Bacillariaceae; genus Pseudo-nitzschia; species Pseudo-nitzschia pungens. Next base: position 1,160,080 of record CM074760.1, on the reverse strand, counting down.
GTGCACAACACTCTGTCCACCATTCATTTCCTCCGCAACAGCAACAGCAACAGCAACAGCAACCAGAAAATCCGAACTATCCAACCGACCAATCGATAGTACAAGATCCGCTTGATGTGCATCATGAAATGCATGTCACTGGACAAGACAAGTTACGATAGACGAAAAAATCATATGTAGGCAAAGGAAGTGCTCCTGTCAACACCATGTCCCGTTTTGTCATTCGTTGATGAAACAAGTCTCAGATTGTCTTCTTCACGTAACTTTCTAAACGACACCCGTTACCATCTGAGGCTTCAAATCATAGCTGAAACCTAAATTTCAGGTGAGATAAAAAGTGTCTTCCAACTCTTATCCCAATGGGATCCAATACTGCATCGTCATTTGTTTCATCAACGCGTATATGTACGTTTACGAGTACACGTCCAACCGAAAAATTTATAGTTATTTATTCTAGAAAGACGTTCCGAAAGACACCAAAGTCGATGAACCCATGGAACTATTGATACTGCAATTATTGTTGTGTTTAGAAACCGTGCAAGACAATGCTTTCTCCGTGGCAAATCTCTTGATCGACGAGAAATTCTTTTACGTTTGTTCGCTGATCACCAGAAAGCTGAATAACTTCTCCCACGTCCTCGTCTTTCTGTACGGCACCGTTGCAATTGAAATTCTTTTTGAACGCCTTGCAAATTCGCTTGATGTCCAAATCATCGGCCAAGCCCGCGACAGTTGTGATACATTTTCTTCCGTTTCGCTGCTGGACACGAACGTGAACTTTCTCTTCCGAGGTTCCGGCTCCCTTGTCTTCGGCGTCCTCAAAGGCGTCTAGATTATCATAATCCCATGATGGAAGTTTACCAGTGCAACAAAAGCATGCGACAAAAATCCCCAAAGGAATGCCATAGAATTAGTTTTGATCCGACAACAAACCACAAGATGGGAAAAAATCATGCACAGCAGTAGGTAGAATGCATTCGGTTGTCCTCCTACCGCGTCAAGACCCTCAAAGAACCTATTCACTTACCGAATGTGTTGAATTGCATAGAAGCCATGGTTCGAGTGATCTATGTTATAGCTAGAACAAGTGTTGCCTTGCGATCGAATTGCTTTCTCACTCCGGTAGCTGCCCGTGTCGGTATTTGGTATGGTCTTGCCACCAAATACGTACAATACCGAAATGTACTCGTATAACGAACAAGAACGGTACTATACAGTAAGTTACCGTTCAACAACAGATGAACACTGAAACCTGTGGTTTGCGTTACTCGTAGCTCATTCGCGCTTTGTTGCTGTGGAGGAATCCATGGGAAATTACTTTACTTCTATTATTTTGATTGAGAATGATGTTTCAATCAAGACCAACCATTACTGTAGGTAACTCACTCGAATGTACCGTATACTTTTCATACGTCTAATGAATACGGTCATTACTGCTGTTGTTGGTTGTCACGTCGTCAGAACTAACACCTTACTAAACCTCAAGTCTTACTTCTACTTCCAGTAACCTTATTTATCAGAAGAAAAAAAAGGTGTGTCATCAATAATCGGCTTTCGCCATACCGGTACCATACTCGTAACAGTAATCCAATCTCACCATAATTACTTCTTGAACCGTGAGTTGCGGTAAGATTAAAATTACAGCAACTTTGTATGGATTGATAGAAATTAGGATGCCACCACTGGTCATCCGCCAATATTATTTATGAGGAGTAACGGTACGATATATTATTCTTGTTGATTCAAACGGCAGCAACTAATAATAATAATAAGAATCCGAAGAAGTTCATAGCATGATGGTTGTTGAGCAGAGGATAGGCTTACTAGTGTTTCCCAAATGCTTTTTTGTGAACCTGGTAAGCCCTGCGCTACACAAGATGTTTTGTTCTGTTACTCTCGTCGCAATATTTTCATAGACCTGCTTTTCGTTGTAGTAGTAGTAAGGTAGTACTACTAGTAGTAGTAGTGATACGGGGGTAAATTACTCCTCATGGGCTGGAAGAAAACCTTTCATCAATCATAGGACGATGCAATGCATGCCATGAGCGATCCTCAAGCACACTCTGCGACATTGTTTTCTGGTAACGAGTTCATCAAAAGTACAGTATTCTTCTCCCCAACCAAATCTGCTACAATGACTCTCGACGCAGTGACGGAGTACCATCTAAGTGATGCTCTTGTTACGAAAAGGAATTCATTCCAGTTGGCACTTTAGTTGGCACTGGAATCCTTCCCTCCCTAAAAAGTATATGTTGTAGACAAACTAATATAAATCGATTTATGGTTATTTTTTTACAACAAAATATGTACTCATTAAACAAACGTTCTGATTTTTCCTTGATATCTTGGTTCAGACAATTGAATCCCCCACAAAATCCAACCTGGGTGGGCGCACACGACAGGCCCACAAGGGAAATAAGAAATGCAAACTTGAATAGAATGGGCGCACACGACAGGCCCACTTGGCAGATTGATTTTGCGTATCCTGCATCATGTATCGTTTCCTTGTAGAAATACGGATCTCTTTTTAGACCCGGTCAACACAAGGAGAGTTGTCGACGATTTTCTCTTTCGGAGCAAAGGCAAGTGCACTTTAGTCCATCTTAGATGTCGTCTTGACGGGAGATCCTTCCATCATCGGCAGGATGTAGGGTCTCATAGCCGAGGCGTAGATAAGCTGTGCACCGGTGGTTCGTGGATGGTACAACCAAACGACGACAGCAATTTTCACAAAGTAGTACATGGGAATCGATGTGGAAATGAACGAGAAGGTTTCGTCCACAAGGTTGGCGGAGCAGAAGATGATCCAGTACATCATCCATTGTGTGGCATCGCCGTCCGCACCCTTGCCTCCGTCCAAGGCTTTAAACGACATGTACGCGGGATACAAAAAGCCGAATCAAATTCGACGCGAGCTTCATTCCACCAGTGACAAGCACCAAAATCGTTACGAGAGAACAGGAAGCGAGGAAGAAAAGGACCTTGGGGTACCCAGTCTTCTCCTCCAAATCCTTGAACCGTTCTGTGTGTTGGTAACGAATTACAAAAAGGGAAAAGAAAGATATTAGAGTTGTTAGACAATAAGTTGATCGTAACTATCCGATAGGACATCACACGAACATATTTTCAACTAAGGTTACTTTTGAACAAAAAACATCGAATTTTGCGAAGAAGCTCTTCCCGCGTTCCCGGCAACGGTGACGGACCGAGAGAGGTTGGTCACGTTGTTTCGCGAACGCATTGTATTGCAATTTTTCAACTGAATTTGTAACCTCTGCCCTCAAAACCCTACCCATTGAGATCGTATCACCTCTCACTCGCGGCATCTCGGTCAACACAACTTAGCTGACGGGAAGCCGACCGCATAATCAACCAACAACGGCGCACGCCGCACCCCGCACGCCGCAAAGAGGACATACCATATTGGGTCACAGCAGGATACTTGGCAATGAAGCCGTCAATCTTGTTGACAACAGGCTCGACTTTTTCCAATACTTTATCCATGGTATCTTTTGTCACTATACAATCTGTTCTGCCTTTGTTCTTCGGAGGTAATAAGGACACAAGTTACTTTTTGTTGTAAAACAGGGGGGTATGATGGATGGATTCCGTTCCTACCGTACGGTAAGGTTTACCAGTACGAATGAAAAGCGGGACCTTCTGTTCCGGAATGCCGTCCTCCGTACGAGTAGTGATTGTTCGTGCGGTTCGGAACGACTGACTCTCTTCGCTGAGCGCATCACCCATCGCTGAAAGGGTTCTGTTCATTGCCGACACCAACACTCTAACAGAAATTTGAAAAAGCTGTAGGACGTGAGTCATTTTTACGCGCATGGCGGGTCTGTAGTCGTGACTGTTCATTCCCGTAAGAGGGTATGACAGCGAAAGAACCGCTCGCAAGACAACCGAAAAAACAGATGCGAGAACAAAGAAGTGACTGATCCCGGATTCGACCAGACAACCTGGTGCTACGGACTACATAAGATTACCGGTACATAACTGTACGAGTACAAATTTCGTATCTCGGACAGAAACAATTATGAAGATGATGATGTGTAACTCTTGTTTTCTGTTCCTCGGTGTCACCGATCACCGAATCCGTCGATGGATACCTTTTCAAAACAGGACCGTAAAACTTGAGAATGGAAATCAGTGAACCATCATGTCTCTGATAAGAAGGCCCTTGCTACTGCCTCGTCGCCTTCCGCAAGTCCAAACTCCTGCTACAGTGACAGCTTTCGTTTCGTCAACGGTTCCTTCCACTCGCCTCAGGTATCGTCACCTCGATTGCGGACTGCTTTGCAGCTTTGATCAGTTGGCGGGATACAATGCATGCCTGCAGTTTCGGAAGGAAAAACGATGTTTGTATCATTCTTCGATAAAAAGAGCGAAGGCGCCACACAAACGCCCGACAATTCGAGTAACGGAATGTCCCGTATCCAGGCTGAATGCGTCGGATGGTGAAGAAAACACATCCGGAACCGTGTATGCGTCTCGCGGTACACTCGAAAATGAGGAAACGAGCACGGATGAGAATGCGACTCCATGGGCGAAGACCAAAACAAAACACGACGATCCGAAAACTCGGATGCAAACTCTTCCAAAGAAAACAATATCGCTGCTGTTGCCCGCTCGATATCCTCACAGTGTCGCACCGGGCTATCTTGGTTTCGTCTCCTTCAGCTTCACCGCATCGGTTGCTGGATCGGCCGCAATGGTGTTGTCTACGCAGACTCTTTTGTTGGCCGTTGGGATAGTCGGGCAAGGCAGCAGTGGTATCATGGCAGGAGCCTTGAATTGGGTGATGAAAGACTTTATGGGACAACTCGGAGGGATTGTGTTCGCATCGCAAATGGGCAAGACAAAGGCCTTTGATAGCGATCCAAAGCGATGGCGGATGGTTTCTGCGTTAGCCCAGGATGGAGCTACAATGATGGAAATTTTTGCGCCGCTGTGTCACCCGTCCCTGGTATTGCCCGTGGCAAGCATCGCCAACATTGGGAAAAACATTAGCTTTTTGACCGCCAGTGCCAGTCGAGCATCACTGCATCAATCGTTGGCCATATCGGGGAACCTGGGAGATGTCACTGTCAAGGCCGGATCGCAGAGCATGATGGCTTCTCTTGCTGGAACCTCTCTGGGAATAGGTCTGTCGAAATTGCTGCATCTCGATACATTTAATTTCGGAATGTGTTTTGTTTTCCTGTCGGCCATTCACCAGGTATGCACATACCTGAGTTTGCAAAAAGTGCCACTGGCTCATTTCAACTGCCACCGATTGCATCTGGTCCTGGAAGAATACATTCGGTCAAACCGAGAACGAATACCTACTCCTGCGGACATTGCCAAGATCGAAGCTTTCTTTCCGTTGCTCTCTACCAATTCCATCTTGGAGTGGCTGAGCATCGGACGGCCGCTGCAAAAGGTGTGTCAAACTCCTGGCGAGCTTGAACAATGCCTAAAATTGGCACCTAACGAGGCGTATCTAATACGTTTTGACCAAAGAAATCAGCGCGTCGATATAATCTATTTTCAGGATGCAGAAGAGAAGGACCTTTTGCGAGGCATGTATCACGCATGCTTGATTCGCGAATACGCCACGAGACCCCAAATGGATTTTGGAACCATAGATGCTGCGCCGACTGATTCAACGATGGCATTCGCTGATCCAAAGGATGAACCAGCATTGGTAGAAAGGAAAAAAGAGTCTTGGGAACAACAAGTCGTTCGAAAAACACACATGCAACTCGAGGAAACGTTTCCACATCTGCAAAAGGAGCTTCACGAGCAGGGTTGGAACGCGTCATCGGAGGTGACCATTGTTGAGGATAGCAATTCCAATCGAATAAGTATCAATGTAACTTGATCGCCGGTATTGAAAGTGTCAAGACGTACAGCCGGGAATATTCTTCTCTTCTTTCACAAACACTTTTAGTGGCACAGTATAGATGACACTTCACCCAAGCGATGGGAACCAAACAAAACCGCTTGAGATTAGGAGCCTAAGTAGCCCGGACTAGATGATGTCGGCACCCATGCAACAAGAAATGGGGACCCATAAAGAATTACACTAGTTTCATTAGGTTGGCACAAGGTATAACAACGGATTTCAATGCTCACTAATACTTTAAGACTAGAGTCGTTCCACAAGTTCAATTCCAAGCAAAGTCAACAACAATCGAATTGTACCTGCTGTGGCAGTACATATAGTCATACGACTTGCTTTGATTTCCGGACTTTCGGCATTGTTCACAGAGCAGTTCTCGTAAAACTTGCTAAACTTCTGACTCGTCTCGAAGAGGTAGTCGCACATTCGGTTAGTGTACAAGTCTCTTTCGACTTCGTTCAACACATCTGGTAATCGGACCAAGTTTCGGATGAGTTCCAATTCGGTGTCATGGGTGATTACAATGTCGGACGCCTCAGGCCATTCGATTTTATCTGTCGTTTCTTGTTGACTCGATTTGCGGATGATTCCACAGATTCGTGCGTACGCATACAGCATGTAAGGAGCAGTGTTTCCATTCAAGCTCAGCATTCGATCGTAGCTAAACTTGTAGTTGGATTCTCGATTCATTGACAAATCAGCGTACTTCACAGCACCCACACCGACTATCCTTGCAACATTTTCGATCGTTTCATCGTCAATATTTCCATTTTCGGGTCTGGATCGAAGATCTTCTCCTGCAATCCGCACAGATTCATCCAACAAATCCTTCAACTTCACCGTGTCACCAGAACGAGTCGCAAACTTCTTTCCGTCCTCGCCTTGGACCAATCCAAACGGCACGTGTTCGAGAGAAGAAGTCTCTGGGACGTATGCCGCTAGCTTCGCGGCTTTGAAGACCATTTCAAAGTGTTGCGATTGTCCAGCATCTGTTACGTACAAGACACGATCGGCACTTTCTCCCCCATCTTCTCTGGCCATTTCAACTCGGTGTCGGATAGCTGCCAAGTCAGTTGTTGCATAGTTGAATCCACCATCGGACTTTCGGACAAGCATAGGCAGCGGAGTGCCATCTTTGTTTTCGTACTGTTCGATCCATTCGAGAGAACAAAGAGAGAATGAGGGTGAGGGAAATACGAGGGATCGATTTGGATTTTTTGCTTGGAGTTCGATGTGTTTTGAACCTTCCCCGCGTCTATGAAGAACTCTATGTATGACCTCCTGCAGTTGGAACAACAGAGCAAAAGGAAAACTTGTGGGCCCTACTTACACCATCAAGGAAAACTGCAGTAGCTCCCTCACTTTGGACAGCAAGACCTTGTTCTTCCAAATTTTTAACGACATCGTTAAGGTAGGGATTGTAGAAAGACTCGCCTCTTTCTTCCAGACCCTTAATGTTGAGCATGTCGTAAATCTTTTGATATTCAACCCGAGAAGCAGCACAAAGAGCTTGCCACGCGGCAAGTTCTTCTTCGTTACCGGCTTGTAGCTTCACGACTCCCTCTCGAGCGCGTGTTTTAAAGTCCTCATCAACATCGAACCTCTTCTTCGCAGCCTTGTAGAGTTCCACCAAGTTCCCCAGGTCGACATCCTGCGATGTTTCGATGTTGAGGGCGGCGGGGTACTCGTCTCGCAAGTGTTCAACCAACATACCAAATTGCGTCCCCCAGTCACCGACATGGTTCAATCTCACGACTTCGTGACCTCCAAATTCAAGCAAGTTACTCAAAGTATCACCAATGATGGTGGATCTCAAGTGTCCAACATGCATCTCTTTCGCAATGTTGGGGGAGGAATAGTCAACGACAATTTTTTGTGGTTTGGAGTTTTTGGGTTGTGCCAATCGTCCTGTGGCGTCCTCGGCCATAGCTCGGGCGGCCGAAGTCAGATAGTCCTTTTTGAATCTGAGGTTGATGAAACCGGGTCCGGCGATTTCGGGTTCTTCCATGCAATCCTCGATTTTTGGAAGAATTTTTTCGACAATCTTGGCAGCACACTCCCGTGGATTCATGCCAACGTTTTTCGCCAATCCCATAGCGGCATTTACTTGGTAATCTCCGAAATCAGACCTTGTCGCAAGTGTCACCATTGTGTCTGATAACGCGAATGGCTTTGCTTCGGCAGCAGCAGCATCACCTATAGCTTGCTTTTCTTCTTCGCTCATTTCTGGTTCGGCTGGTTCTGGAGCAGCCGAATCTTCGGTTTTCTTTTTTTTCTTTTTCTTCTTTTTTGGCTTGTTCAGTTTGGCAAGTGCAGCACCCCGAGCTACTTCGGCGGGATCAAATAATTCGTTCAATGCTTCCAAAACGGCCTCCTCTACAAATCCGATGCTTTTGATGGCAACCGCGGGAGCCGATGTTGACGCCGTCGACATGTACCTAACTGATGAAGATCTTCTGGCAGTGGCAGCCGCATAACAGGTAGACGACCGTTGGAAGAAAAGATTTTTCGCAGCACTGCTGGCTCGAACGGGTGCCATCGCCGCTACTTGTCGTCGAGCAACACTGAAACCACGAACGCGGGACAAACGCATCATGTTACCGACGACGGCCATGATGAGGCAAGATGAAAGCTTCATGCTTCTATCCAATTGAGTTTGTAATCGAGATTGCCTGTTGCTTCCCGAGGTATTTGTGACAGCAGAGTCGCTGGAAGTCTTTTACCCTACACAATACTTTGTGCCCTGTGAAAGATCTTGGGATAGTCAGTTTGTACCGATTGTCTCCGTTCCTTCCAGCACACACTCGTACACAATCTTACCCGCACTGTGTGATGCGTTGTACAGAATTGTATCCCTTTTCTTTCCATTATTTTTTCAAAACGTCGTTCTTTGTAGCCACACAACATCATCAACAAGGGAAGTCCCATCGTCCGTAATTAACACGTGACAGGACTCACTCGAATGACGTACGACTAAAAGTTGTCTTTTTGTGTTTTCTATCTATGCTTAATACATATGATAACAATGCTCTTCATAGTCATTTGCCTGATCCAAGAACCCAACTTGTGACCGCTGGTTCTGTAAAACAATGGTGTTCTCGACGATGATAATTTTGTGTACGCGCAAAGTGCGAACCAATGGCACGCCTGTCCCATCCCCATGAATCTCAATCATATACTTCTAAGTAGTTCGTATTTCTAATTCTTTGCCTAACGTCATTGCATCACTTGCGTTGCAATTCTACTAAACGCCAATAGTAGAAGCTCATAATGACTGATAGTCTTGATAGATTTTTTAGCTTGATAAAAACAATTACACTCATTACGAGAACACTACGGCAGTGAAGTACAAGTACGTAATTGGGACAAGTCCCATGCAATAGTCCGCCTTTTCAAGCACACTTAGGCAATTGTTTGTTTCTATTTTTTAAGGCCATCTCGCGTGACGGAGCGCACTCCGTGGAGAGTGCATGCGCACGCCGTCCAGCATTTTACCGTTTCCCGGAAGGACGCGGGAAAGTGAAAGTGGCCGTGGGGGTTTAAAAACTGTCTTGTTAAGTGGATACTGTGTACACATTTTCAGCTAGACTTGTCTACTGCGGAAAGAAAGCTACCGAAATGCGCTAATACTTGTTCGTGAGAGTAACTTACCAGCGGGGTCTCGATTGCTGCACTCCCAATTCCTTCTCAGCCCTACCAGAACAGACACTTCTCCGCAAGAGCGCCCTCCTCACGGTGATATTAGTTCCCAGGAGTTTGTTGTCTCCATTCACATCACCATACTGCCATTGAATCATTGTTTCGAATCGTTGTCGAAACGACGTTGTTGCTGATTGAATAACAAGCCCGGAATAGAATACTTTTCGAGTTCTTGCCATCGGATGCGATATGTAAGTTCCTACAGAATGCCCGGTAGGCTTTCCACGGTCGACGAAATTCGCGTTGGCGTAGTTGTCGATGGAATGCTCGAAATCTGTTGGAAAGAGACTTGTCATCTGACTTATCTCCTTCTCACCAATAATTTGCGTTCGTTTGCTGAACAAACCTGCGTGCTCCCTATTATTGGTGGTCGACGTCCCAAAAATAGCCCACCAAACCCACACTTTAAAACCAACCGTGTCATTTCATTAGCGTTCAGCTCAACCTCTATCAATCCAACTCCATCGAACATTTGGAAGAAGCATCGGCACCAGGATTTAAATTTTCCAACTTGTACGAAAGCGACTAAAAGAACTTGACAGATACATACAGTAGTGAGCATAATATACTTAACAATCCATGATGAGCGGAACAGGAAACACACCCACATCTTCGGGATTGGTTGTCGATGGAGATAGCAACACACCAAGAGGGAAAGAGAAACAACGTGAAGGAAACAGCTCTGAACTGTCTCTTCCTGCACGATGCATCAACCCCGCTTCCGAAGTCAACTCTCGTCTCGATACGCAAGTGGAGGTCCGTGTCTACCCTTGCAATAACAGCCAAGGAAGCGGGAAGAAGAAGTTCACAACTTTCACCATTAAGCCTGAGGTGCGTTTCTTGGATTGGGGAGCATTGGGCATTCTCAGAGACAAGAGCGTCGATTAAGATGAAAAGAATCAGATGCCGTTCTCAACGTGTTTGTTGTGTTTTGTTTTGTCCTGCCACATGTGTTTCTTGGAACAACTTGTATCAATTTAGGGAGTTATCATCCAAGGTTCCAATCGAAGTCGCAATTCTTCTACCATTGATTTGGGCACTGAATACGGCTCGCAGGTTGGGCGCAAACTAGCCCGCTACGAATTGTCAGACACCCGTGCGTGTCAACTCTTGGTTACGACTCACGGAAAAAGTTTTTGGGTGGTACCGGCTCCGGAAGCCTTTTCTCGGCACTCCGGAACCTGTAGATTGCTTGGCGATCGCAAGCACCCACCCGCTCCACACACTCTACAAGTAGGGGACTTTTTGCGAGTAGGTTCTGTAGGAGTAGTCGTGATTGAGACTCACAATGGACAAGAAAACCGTGTACTGAGTGAGGAAAAGATTCAGAAGATCATGAAGGACACAACGAACAACAACACTGGTTTCATGGATTTGGCGGAAACTGATGGTGGTGAGTATAAGGATGACTGTTGGGATGTGCTCTACAGTATGGATTTTTTCGACGAATGCTCGCTAATGAGAGTTTTTGTCCAACACACATCTCCTTGCAGAAAACTCTGATGACTCGCTTGAAGGAGGAGTTGACAGTGCGAATGGTCGTTCCAATGCTGAGGGGGATAAACCTGTGTGCTACATGTGCTTTGATGATGAAGACACAGACGACAATCCACTTATCACTCCCTGTAAATGCATCGGAGATACAGCACACGTCCATGTGGAATGTTTGCGAAAGTGGCATACTGCTGAGGCAGATAACCAGATTTGCTTTCTTTCATCTGTGGATGCTACCTGCTCGGTTTGCAAGAGCACGTTCAAATCTGATTTTAAACTGAAAGATGGTCGCCAAATGAAGTTGTTCAAATCTTCACTCGAACCTCCTTACGTTTCGTTGCTCGTTGCAACAAAACACGAAATGGCACAGCGTTTATTCAACACTCGCTTTCAGCTTTCTTTCAGCACTTTGATGAAAGCGGACGGCAAAAACGCAACTCGACCACTCCTTTTGGGTCGCTCTTCTGGTTCTGATATGGTATTGGACTACCGCACTGTCTCGGCCCGGCATGCTTCCATCCGGTTTAAAAACGGAGAATTCGTTTTCACCGATGCGGGTTCGTCGAATGGCTCATATTTGTATCTGAGACGACCACTAGAATTGTCTCCATCACAATCTGTACAATTCCGTTTGGGTAGATCAATGATCTCTATGAAGGTAGTTAACAAATGGAATCGTCGTTTGTTGCGAGCTGTTCGTCGCACTGGTCAGTCGGGAAGCAAAGAAAACGAAGATGATGTATGTCTGGACGATCGCTCCATCGGTAGCAACGATGGTGCCATTCGTATCACTGATGGTGTCACCGGTGTCGTCACTAAGAGCATTTCGCGGCGCACCAGAGAAAGCGTTATGAACTCGATGCCTCCTCCTGGACAGCTATCTCAACAGTCCGGAAAACACTTGGATCTTTTGTTTGCTTTGGCGTATCCACAAAAAGTGGACAAAGAACCGAGCAACAGGTCCAGTGGCATGGCAAGGCCAAGGAAAGTATCGGAGGAAAACACAACAGCTGCTGTTATCGCTCCGGCTGTTGACGACAAGAATGAGACCGATGCAATCACAGAGAACATTGGTCCAGCTAGCTCCTCCTGAACGAAAACGTAAACGAACGAATTGAGATGAGTTCAGTTATGCAACCAATACAAAAAGAAAGGAAAACGGACGTAAGCTTTTGTACAATTGTAAGCCAAGTTTAAAACGAGAAAAAGTTTTGTAGCGATATAGACGTGAAACCTTTCCCAACTTTGGAAAAGGTAAATTCTTCAGCATTGCACTTGCACAGTGCTAATCATGATTGTTTAGTACCTGTGAAAAACTTATATATATTTTTTTTTCGAATGCAAACGAAGCCGCGTTCCGTTTTCTTATTACTTTGTAATGAATGTAATAATATGGATGCTGAACTCAAGGCACGCATGACACCCATACGGTAGTGCGTCACGCTTCACAATTCTTGCTTCTATTTGAAATTGACGTCCGAATCTAAAGAACAAAAAGAACTACTACGTAGATTACGAAGTTTCAAAAAAGTAAGACTTATTTTACCTTTTACTTCTATTTGTTGATTGAACAGGTTGGGTCACCTCTCTGTCAAAATGAATATGAAGTACTTGTATCATTCATTCAAAAATATGATTTACCCCCATTAGTCGAATCTACCGTATATGACAGCATTTCTCCCGCTCATTTTGACTCACAAGGATAGAATAGAAAATTGAAGGTGTCGTAATTTGGCAGGGTAAATAAATCTGAAGTTATCAAGAAGTAAGGTTACGGATTTACGAGTAAGTTACGAGCAAGCTTACGTACTCTGGGCACCTGAAGGAAACTGTTCTGCGTATCCTAATTACCGCACCTCCAAAATTTAAAAGAAGAATTACGAAGCACAAGTACCCGTAACCTTATTTTTTGTTGTGAATGTTGAACACAACATTACGATAATTATTCTTCTCAACATAAGACATGACAGAACCGTACATAAGACATACATGCACTCTTCCTAGTTGTGATCCTTTCCTTTCCAACAGTGCAATTCAGAACTACTTCATAGATCAATCCACCGTAACTTCGTTGCGTGGTGGATGCAAGTGGATTCGTGATGGACGCCGATGACAGAAAACACGCCGGAGTCGTATTGAACAGCCGTGAAGCGATACATGCAGCTGCCGCAGAACTTGATTGGTCAGAATCCAATAAGAAAATAATTCTAAGTGGGTGCCACTTGACCACGACAACGGCCGCTGCAATCGTCGATATTCTTCGGAAGAACGAACAAAGTGTCGAACAGCTCGTGCTCGACAAATGCAAAGGTCGCCTGGATATTGTTCTGACCGTGGCACTCACGACTGCACGGCCGAAAGCTGTTTCGATCTTTCTAGACTATCCTCCATCCGTTGCCTTTGACTGCCTTGCTCATTCACTCGGTGTGGGCTTGCTGACCAATTCCTGTCTCGAGGAGCTGAAGCTCAACATAGGATCGAGCCGTGGTTTTTTCACGCTGACATCCGATGCTGCAAGATCCCTGGAGCAGGGGATGAGTGGAACGACATCGCTCTCTAGACTTCACATCGAGAACTGTCGTTTTGCGGAGAGCAATGCACTGCGCATCCTGGCGGAAGGTCTTCGGCGAATGAAAGGATCCCTGCGGGACGTTCGATTGGCCTTTTGCTACGAACCGAACGGGCAGCCGTTAGAGGACCGAAACACAGCGTGCTTAATCCGTGCCTTGCAGGATAGTTGTGCTCTGGAACGCCTCGACGTGTCCGGAAACAAGTGCCTAGACGATGGTATGCAAGCTCTGGCTTCGCTAGTGGACGGCACACAGATCAAAGCCCTGGATGTTTCTTCTCAGCAAATGGACCGCAATGAATCCATGACCACGTTTTCTCTGGTCGGAGCTCTTGGACGAACTCTGACCCTGGAATCCCTCTCCCTGCGATCGAACAATCTATCTTCGGATTACGACATGGCTTGTTTGGCAGCCGCTCTAACCCACAATACATCGATGAAATACATCGATCTGAGCTTCAACGACATTTCCAATTCCGCCATGAACATTTTGTCCTCGAAGATTCCGTCCATGAAGGTTCTAGAGCATCTGCGAATAGAGGGAAACCCTGCAGCGACCTCGGGCAACGAGACTTCCAGAAACCTCGCGGGAGCCATGAGAGAAAACACAGTCCTGAGGACCGTGGCGTGTGATCCGAATCTCGCCGACTTCAAAACGATTCGATACTATGCGGATTTGAATTGGGGTGGCAGGGGATTCCTGGTGCAGAATCCGGCACGAAAGGACAGCGAGAGTGGTATTGCGGGGAGTACGAATAGCTGCAAGGAGGGCGGTGCGAAGATTCCGTCGTCGCTCTGGCCGGCGATTTTGTCCCGGATCGGAAGGCTATCGAAGAGCCAGGAACGTCGTGCCAATGTCATTTATTTCCTCCTGCAACGAGGTTCTCCGGTATTTCCTACGTGACTGAGGCAATGAATGATCCTTGCTTCTTTTTCTCTTGATCAAAAGGTTATCGAAAAGCCAGGAACGACGTGCCAATGTCATTCATCTGATTTATCCTACAACGAGTGTCTCCAGCATTTCTCATGTCCGACAGCCCCCATTGCGGACACGCTGTCCAAAACAAAAGGACCGAAAAGCCTCACAACGTCGCAACCTCAACGATCCATCGCATCACCAACTTTTGGTAGTGCAATAATTACTTTATCTTGTACATAGTACATAAAGTCACTGGCATGGGAGGCCTGCTTTGGAAGCTTTTCTTTCTTGCCTTTGATCGAAACACGAATCTTTTACTCAGCTTTGTTCAAATGTCTATGAGGTTAGCTCTTTAAGGTCGAATGACGTGAGGCTTCAAGCAAAAGTAATACAGTAAACTTAGATTGCATTCCTGTAATATCGGTACAATATTTTCACTTCTTTCGACACTAGTCTTTCACTATTTATTATTTGGTCACGTGCATCCAAGACTCAAGTTCGGGCGGAGTTCCGATCGTAACGGCACACCTCTGCGAGGCCCATAGTGTTTTACGTATGATGAGTATGACTAAGGTTACCATACCTGATACTATTCCGGTATGTTATCAGCCCCCGGACGTGATGACACGGAAAGAAACAATGGAAAATCTGCGGAACTGCATCCCTCATCGTGCATCCTGATGTCGATTCACGTGTCGATTTACGAGTAAGGTTACGAGTAAGTTACGAGTAAGGTTACCTGTACCACCCGGAGTACAGGTCCAACGTGCAGCGAAGTCTTATTCGTATCCTCACTCTCCAAATCGCCGTCGCTCCCCATCGACCATCAGCAGCGCTGCGAGTCCGGACTCGAGAAACGCCAGCTTTTTGTTGCGAACTTCATCGAACTAGTCTCACGAACTCAAGAGACACCTGTGGCCTATCCGCGCGGAATAGCTTGAAGATAAGGGAGACATCAAACCAATAGTTACTCGTGCACTCGGAATAGCTTCGCAATGGAGGTTGATTCCACCACCGACAGCAACGGAACTGTGGGAGAAACCCGCGTAGCCGTCCACCCGGTGAGTGAGGGCGAGACCCAGTTTCTCGGACAATTCTAGGATGCAAGCGAACATCGAGTTGTTGTTCTTGTTGTCGTTCTTGTTGTCGTTCTTGCTGTTGTTGTCGCTTTTGTCGTTGCAAATCAGTTGCAATCTTTGCTGAATTTTTCTGGACTTTCCTTTCACGATACGATACTATTGCCAGCTTGCTGTAGTTCACATGTCCGATCAATATACGCGGATTTCAAGTGGGGGCTCACCGTTGAGTAGATCGGCTCCCGTTGTGGGCTTGTTGTTTGGGTTTTCCGAAGATCGGACGGCCGCAGCAGCAGCAGCTGCTGCTGCTGCGTCTGGCAACGAGAGCAACAAGAATGGACCGGAAGGACCGCTGATTCAAGTTCTCGATGCCGACGACATCCCGGTCGAAGTCTCGGAAACATCGACGATGCAGGTCGATTTGCACAAGGCTGTCTTTCCAAAACACAAGGTAGTCGGCTGGTATCGTGTTGTTGCCGCGCATGCCGAGAACGAAGAAATCGAACCCACGCACGAAGACCTGAACATTACCAAACTACTCAAGGCCCACCACGCTTCCTCCGACTCGGAATCCTTTTGCTTTTGTCTGTTAAAGGTGCAGAACGAAAGCCAAGGGAATAGCCAGGGCGTGGAAGACACCAACACCAGCGGCGACGCGGCAATGAAAACCGAGGATGGTGCCACCACCGCGACCAACACGTTGAGCAAGGAACTTCCCATCAATCTGTACGAGCTGCACAACTTCAACAACAACACCATCTTGGTAGGACTCTCTAACTGGCAGCTGGACACCTCACCCGCCGAACGGATTGCTGTCGAACGTGTCATGAAAGAACAACCGTTGGAAGAATTGGGAGAAGACGACAGGCGGGGACAATCTCTTTGCCATCGAAACCAAGGCCGTTGGCCACTCCCTGACCAGCATGAAAGACCGAGTCGGCGTGCTGACGAACTACCTGCAAGAAATTCAGGGAGGAAATCGTCCGATAAACCACGAGATACTGCGCCAGATCCAGCAAATTGTCGGCTCGCTGGGTCCGCTCTCGAGCTTGGCGGCTTGCACCAGCGACGGGGAGGAAGAGGACGTGCGACTGCTTGCGCACCTCGCCATTGTGGCCAGGACCGTGAACTCGATGCAATCCTACACCGAAAAATTCCGTCTCGTAAACGAACAAAAGACCGTCTCCTCCGAACCCAGCTATCCCTGGAACATTTGATGCGTGCACGACCACGGGAGTGTGCTGCCCGTGAACCACCGAGCCAGACACAAACACGCACTCACGGATGAACGCCAGCATCCCGTTGTGCTCTCGTGAAACCAATACTGGTCGCTATAGTGTGGTGCGATCGATTGACCGATTGAGGGGGGGGGAACGGCATGCAATGCAACATCGACCCGATCAATCCATGACGAGTCAAGATCCAGACCGGGTTCAAGTTGAATGCCATACTGACAGCCTTGGCCAAGAACGTGTACTGCAGTTGGAATTATTCTTGGGAAATCGAATATTGTAGTAAAACGTAGAACTTTGTCGTAGGACGGCATGCTATAATGACTGAATGGACCAATAGAGTAAGTTACGAGAACAACTCTTGAACTAGTTCCTTCTACACTTACCGTATGGAGAAAAAAGATTTTCCTCAAGGTCTGATTCGAACCAGCGGGGATGTGCAAGTCACATTAAAATAATGACGAAACAGCTGCAGCATTCGTTGTTATGATTCGTGCATTCAACAGGGTCAGAGAAAGTGGAATGCGTCTATGAGCATTATGTAGATTCCACCACCACTCCTTTCGTTTTTCACAGGAAAAGACACACGGTAACAGTATCGATGAAGTAGAGGGGAATGCTGGTATTCATCATTTAGCCTGTTGGAATCGATGATCTGATATTGTCAAATTCGATTGCAGAAGCCGAAATCGGAGCAGTAAGTCTGCACAGAGATATGTTGTATGAATTGGACTCTTCGTAAGCAAGGGGGTGTAACTCAGGGGTAGAGTGGTCGCTTTGCATGCGACAAGTCGCAGGTTCGATTCCTGCCTCCTCCACTTTTGCACGCTTCACAACCGAGCCGAAGATGGACGGAATGAGAAGAACGGAAGTGCTACGGTAAACCTTACATACCGTAAGATAATCTAACCCACTATTCTTTTTCTTTCGTACCAATCAGAAAGGAAAAGCTTTGAGTCGTGGCTCACGCCAACCGAGCTACGATGTAGAGCGCATGCCATCGCTCATAATTGTCGTCCTAAATGAAACGGTGTGGTGTGACTGCAGACAATAAGGTTACTCGCACCAGTATGATTCTTCTAGTACTGGCATCTCAAAAAACAAAAGCATTACACAACGTTAGTCGCATTCACCGACACGTTTGCCTGCATGTTTCGACTCGAATGAGAAAATTGTGGGAAACGCAACATCGGAAGTAAGGTTACGGTACAAGTAATTGATACGATTCAAAAAAAATAATAGTAGTAATATCTTTTTGAATCCTCTGGAAGTCAAACATACCTTTCACACAATTGACTTGCAGCATAGACGTCCAACTAGAAAAGCCACTATGGGAGGTCGAAAGGATATCTGCGGTGCCAAACTGGGCACGAGCTTCGAGGCCACGAGATGGTTGTCCTTGGATGTTTGTGGTTTGGTCGGGGTGACCTTGAGCTTTTCTATTCATATTTTTGCCGCCGGCGTTAATCTCTGCCACTTAATTTCCGGATCTTTGATCTCAACAGCAGTCTTCATTCTACTCTATATTCCAGCCGTTCTAGTTGGCTCTTGTTTCCTTATTCATGGCGTGGTAAGTTCTCTACAGTTTTCGCACATGCACAGTAGGAACGTCGGAACTCCTCAATCAATTGTACAAAAACGAGAACCAGAATTGCTTTATTCTCGATCATTGTGTCCATATTTTACTATCGTTTCAAAATATCACAGCTCAAACTAGTTTTTCGTTCGCGGAATACATTGCCCCGCAGGACAAGTGATCCCGGTTGTGTACCCATGGGTGCCAGGCCGTTAGTAACTGTAAAACCTGCGTCCTCCATGACAGTCGGGGGCGGTGGCTCCAATTCTGGTGGAAAGAGCAGTCGAACTCGAGCACTCAGAAGATGTCACAAGTGCAACGACAATTTCAAGCCCGCAAGAGCCCATCACGATTCCGTCACCGGTCGATGCATTGTCAAGTTCGATCACTTCTGCCCATGGGTTGGAAACGCCGTAGGTGCAAAAAACCATAAATTCTTTGTGTTGTTCGTCGGCTACACAATGTCGTCCTGTCTTTTTTCCATCTTTTTGATGATATTAAAAACTAGGAGTTGCGGGTACCCCTCTCCGTTATTGCACCAAATCACTGGCACGGCTGACAAGGACGAGACACCGGATGAGAGCGCAGAGTGTACTGGTTGGAACGAAAGCTATTTGGGACTGGCTTTATTAGTGATCTCTGTGGTCTTTTTCTTGTTTACATCCTGTATGTTCGTAGAGCAAGTCGAGGCAATTAAGACCAATGCTAGCAAGATTGCGCGCATGAAAATGAGTGTTGGGCAGGCAGGGACAGAACTGTCAAGGGTCACAGAAGAATTCAATGAAATGTTTGGAGGTGTAAGCAACAAGGTCGCGTTGCATTGGTTTATCCCGAGCCCGGTCGAGTTTCCCAATGCAATGGAAAAAGTCGTATTGGGTTATGAATGGGACGAAACGTTTGATGCTGTACCCTATATGGAACCCAATCGTGACGATTTAGAAGCAGGTCCTTCCCTTTCTTCAACTTCGAGCAGAATCGAACTGACTTCAGTTCCATCGACGACAGCATCAAATGCATCAAACGGGAGTTTACGTAATATTGGAAACGAACACTCGTCATCAAATTCGCTAGCCGGATCGGACCGACCCCAACTTGTGAAACGAAATAGCAGAGATCATGATTCAGAAGATTCCTTACGACGAGGGACTCTAACATAATACTAAATTTGGATTGTAATAGTAACAAGTAAATGATAAATAAGGCATTCAACGACTCACGCACTGTGCCTACTACACAATTACAATAAACTCAAGATATAAAACATGAAAGTGGAACAATGTTTACTCAGCTACCTTTCAGCGGAAAACAAAAATTGCAATCGCATCATTCTGAAGTAAAAAAAACATGTTCTATTATTTTAAATTTTGAATGGCCGAAAACTTTCTCGCATTCAACGATTACATCTAGGAGAAATGTCTTGTTGCACAAATCGTCCTCTCACCTAAAAAGCCCCCGTTGCTTCCTTAGGATAGAGCAGGATCGTCCCCATCGTTAGGTCCACCACATGGTGAGATTGGAAGTGCCAAGATATCTTCGGGCAAATCTAACAAGGTGACGGGATCTTCACGATCGTAAGGAATTGGAGACATGGCAATATCATCAACTGCCTGAGCGTCTTCAGAATGGTCGTCCTGATCTTCGTTCATAGCTTCGTTCGTCTTCTCGTCGCCAGTTTCTTCCTTTATTGGGAGGAAACCCCCCGGGCTAGCCCTGGATTCAATTTGATCTTCCTCCTTGAATCGAGCATCGGTACGCTTCCTTTCTATCTCGTCCTGATCTGGGCCGGATCTCGACTCAGGTTTCATGGGTTCAGGCCATGAAGGTTCTGCACATTTTACTGTTCGATTCGATAAGTCAATCGATGGTCTAACAGTCTTGTCCATTTCAGCAGTTTTCTTTTCTTCTTCGACAGATGTGCAGCGATAGTATGAGGAGTCTTCTTTGGATCGCTGATATCTCTGGCCAGTGGGCGTGGGAGGACGAAAGTCTCGATGGCAATAACTTGGTGGTGGTCTCGGAGGAGTTCCGTGTTCACCAACAATTTGCCGTTTCGAACGGGGTGCCAAGTGCAGTTTTGGCGAATATCTCTCTTTCGTCGACCTTCCCTCTCCACCCAAATATGGTACAGAGAGGCCTTTCTCACCTTCTTGGTTTTCAGACCCATCGGGATTGTAGTAATGCTCGCGATGTTCTGGAGATTCTGACCTAGGGGTCCAACTAGATGCTCTCTCGGGTCGATATTCTCCAGGATGCGGTGAGTAATACGACTGAGGTGATGAGTATGTTTCATAGGAAGAGCCGTAGCCCCGTCTGGGGGACCAGGGCTCCTCTCTTGGCATCAGTGCAGAACGCTTCGTGTAATAATCATCAGATGAATACTTTTGTCGACTTGGAGGCAAGGGCCCACTCGACTGAGGTGATGGAAGATGTGGCGGCGGCGACGCCGAGCGAGTTGGAGCAGGTGATTGTGGATGATGGACCGGTGGCGGGTGGTGGTGATAGTGATGGTGACTGTGTTGGTAATGATAACCCGCATGACGTGGACTCGCGGAATGTGGAGACCAAGAATGATGCCGCGGGGGCAATCCAGGATCTGGTCCAGGGGGCCCATGGTAATGTTCGAACGAATGACTGCGATAACGTTCGTGGTCTGAGTGTTTGTTGTATGCTGAAGGAGGCGGAAAGTGATGATACGGGGAGGGGTGGTGCGAATAGGACCCACTTCTTTCTGGATACGGGGACGGAGGAGGACCTCCTCCCCAAGACGGCATAGGTGAGTTAGGGAGAGAACGTGCATGCTGTAGCGAAGGCCCAGGTGAATGAGGAGAAGGAGGACACTGGTGATAATTCCATCGATAATCCGGACCAGGTGTTCTTGGTTCCTCGGGTGGTTTATAACGACGACTCATCTTGCTCTTGCCTGTTGAAACGGCCAAAGCGGACGGATTTGACTTGATTCGCCGGTGTCCTTTCTTCCCTAGGGGACTCTTCGTCTATTACCGTAGAGGATTCCAAACCGCAGAGGCAAACAGTGAGAAATGGCACAATGAAATAAATCCGAACTGCAACGCTTTACTATCGATTCTTCATACCTTGATGACCTTGATTTTTTCTCCGGATCCCCCCTTCGCCTCCTTATTGTTTTCTTTCCCATTTGTTTTAATTGGAATCTTTTCTTTCTCTCTGATATTGACATCGCTCTTCTTCGCCTTATGTACGTCATCACTGAAGACAGCGTTCAGAAAATTGGGATCTCCCAAATCAGCCGACAGTTGCTTCCGTAACATGGCCGCTCCATCGCGAAGGGCCTGGCTCGTTTTCTCTACAGCCTTCTTGTGACCAATATCGTGCCATAGACCTGTTGCAGTGTCCTTATCAAGAAACCTACCAGGTGGGTCAAGGGACCTGACTGCCTGAACGATGGATCTCGATATGCCCATTTTTTGCCTCTTCGTGCTTGAGACATACAATTCCTAACACCATTACCGTCGTAGAGAAGTTCAATCGAGCAATGAGAAGTTAGTGAGTGGAGAGTAAGAAGGAAGTATGGACGAAATGGATAAGATAACATTGTTACTTCCTGTCAAAGAACAAAGCGAAAGCAAACGAACACAAGAATTTTCAAACATCTACTTTTTATTATTATTTTCGAAAAATCCAATTTTCGATCGTACGAACTCGATTTTCCGCACACTTCGAAACGAAAAACTTGAGAAAAAATTCAGTCACGAAAGTCCAGATTCCCTTTCATGATAATTTATCTATATCGAAACAAATTATTGGAAAGGAATACGGAATTCTATTTTCCAAGAAATTTAGTCTCACCTTGTTCAACCCTACCAAACTTCGAAAACTTTCATTACCCGGATGTCGATTTGTTGTCACGCCTCTTCCGCACAGAACATCATTGTGATGCGGCTTCTCAATGTCGACCATCTTCTGTTCATCCGCAAGCAACAGAGGGTTATCAGAAGCAGCCGCATCCCCCGACGGCTGCTCTGTTGGAACAGGCATCGTTGACGAGGAAGATTTCACCGCAGAAGACTCCATGTCAACAACTGATTTGAATTTTGTGAATCGACATGCGTTCCACGAGAGAGCCCAAGCTTCTCGATTTGTTGGAAGTTTTAGTTGCGAAGAGACCGTTCTGCATCCACTCGAATCGTACGACGGATCTCTATTGCATAGACATGTAAAATACCTACCGATCGATGACACAGACATTGAACATCTGATCCAATAGAACGTCATCGTTTTGGCGCGAAATTGGCGTGATGAATTCTTAAAAACTGTCATATAACAGAAGTATTGGCCTAACACATCGTTGCATTCCGTTCACGTCTATGTATTTGGTTGCGGTTGTACACTTGGGGCATCTTCCACAGCCGTTCAAACAATCCGGGATTTGGCAGGCTCAGAAACGAAAAGACCATCCCAAATTGTTGTTCCACTAGCATCCAGTACCACATATATATAAAGCGGCTTATTTTATTTAAGCCAGAACTCGAGCGAAGTTGGATCGTTTTCCTACGGTATTCGAATAGAGCATCAGAAACAAAAGAAGAAAACATACCGGTACTGTATTACTTTTCGTTTTGTGATATTCTCTAGTCTTTGGTTTCGTAAAAGAATACTCCAAAAACTCGCGCCTTCGGTTTGAGTGTTCTTTTACGATGCTTCGGTAATTACGACGGTATTTTCTGAGATGTTTTTTTCTTTCACTCGTTCTTTGGCCTCCCCCTTTTTTAATTCTTCTTTTCTGTTCACAACACAAGTCTTGACAGAAATTCAGTTCTACTTAAGTCGCTCATAACATACGAAGTAACCTTATATTATATTATTGGCCATAAATTACGAATTCTCTTTTGTCGCGTGGACGTGGGGACCAGATGGCATTTGAAGCGAATGTCACCATGGAAAAAATTCGTCCATGAATAAGTTAGTACTTGTATGAATATAGTATGAATGAACAAAAGTCGCGAAGACTAGCAGTTCGCACTCCTTCGTCAATTCGACAGTGGAGTAATTCCTATCAGCTAACCCCCGGTTCTGCGTCCCACACTAATAATTTGTACGGAAGCTAGGGACAGATGTTGGAAATTCCGTACGAGGTGGATCTATCGAATACGTAAGGTTAAGGCCTTACCGTATGATACAGTTATACATCGCTCAAAGACTACGCGTGCGTAGACAAATCACTCGAATTCTGAAATTTCGTACCTCATCCTTCCAGAAAACGACGCGTGAGCGATTTCCAACACTGTATCGGTATGCAGACGTAACTCTTTTTAAGATCGATGTTGAACATTCGAACCACCATGTTGTTTCTCCTCATTGGTGAACATCATTAGCTACCAGTTGTCCACAACAGAGAGTTGTCACCACTTGCCACCACGACAACAACTGTCAATATTATCAAAGGTAGCATAGATTTGTGTGGGCATTCTTCGGGGTTCCTGTTAGATGAAAACTCTGTGATGTCTAGTAGAGAAAGAATTCAAAAATTAGTTGTTAGCTGTTCTGCCCTTCATCTCCGTCTCCGGTTGCTGCAAACGTAGATGCCGAACTACCCCATTCGTGGTGCCACATACCGGTACGTCAAGTCGTTGCGGTCATCTGTTTCATGCATCCCCCTTTCAACGTCATATCTTTGTGAGACTCTTCAAATGCAAAAGCAACGCCCCGGGGATTG
This sequence comes from Pseudo-nitzschia pungens, assembly GCA_037355855.1. Lineage (NCBI taxonomy): Eukaryota > Bacillariophyta > Bacillariophyceae > Bacillariales > Bacillariaceae > Pseudo-nitzschia > Pseudo-nitzschia pungens. The sequence goes on along the minus strand of CM074760.1, from coordinate 1,135,936 downwards.
TTATCAACAAAAATCCGGGTGGTAATGTTTCGATCGGTTCAGCAAGTGTTTACCGGCTCGTTCATTAAGATATCGGGCTTACGCACTTTCGCTCAATCACCAGCGAAAGCAGATCAAATCTACAAACTCATAACTGGTAGCTTTCGAAAGTTAGGGTGGTATTTTACCTGTCGAGGATGAATGCGATGAAACATTGTTCGGGTTTTGACGTCGCGAGCATACTCTCATGACACAACCCTATTAACGGAATCATGAGGTCAACCATAGTCCCTGCCATCAGTTCTCACTTCATTTAGACGTACCGGTATACGTATGAAAAGTCATCGTTCATGAAAAAAATAAGTACTACTACAGATTATTTAGAAAAGAAATAGGCATTACAGATATGGTTTGAGCTCCTTCTCAATACTTCTAGTTCAAGAACTTTTCGCCATCCGCCCACCGACCTTTGGCGGCGAACCAAGCTTTTGCGTCCTGACAGTCAGGTACAACTTTTTTGAAAGCGTCGATATCCGTATCCTTGTATCCACCTGCTTCAACCCAGGTTATCAAATAGTAAAGCTGGCGAACAAAAAGATACATTACAAATCTTGGCACCGAAATCGAGTACTTGCATTTGGTACCTGACACTTCAGAGAGAATTTCAGCCAGCTCGAGACCAGTATACTCACAGGTAGCTGCATCAATCTTCTGTCCCGCATAGACTTCGGGATTCGTCAGAAGCTCTGTACTGCCCTTTCCAATGTCCTTACAGCTGATATATTTCACGGGAAAGTCAGGCTTGGTGAGCATCTTGACTTTCCCCTTTTTCAAAGGGTTTCCATTTCTGTCATCATCTAGGTTTTCCATGAAAGCAACTGGTCGCAAGACTGACCACGTTATTTGCAGAGGAGTGAGTTCTTTCTCCATGTATCTTTCGACGTCTACCTTGCTCCAAAACTCTTGCATCTTGGTAGGTGCTTCATCTGCCCCAGCTCCAGAGTTGTAAACAACATGTTTCACTTGGTTGGAACGCTGCTTAATTGCATCCACTACATTGAATCCAAGCTGGGCTTCCTTGGCACGAGTCGGCTTGGATATGGCATAGAAGTCGGTGGTAAACCAAACTCGAGTTGCTTTGGATTCATCGAGGGCAGCAACAATGCTTGCAGTTTCATTCATATCAGCTTGAACGATTTGAATTGAATCTCCTGTACAATGATCAAAAGCACGAACAAAATAGATACATTGAGCGATTTATCATGCAAAAAGTTTCCCGATCGACGAAACTCAATCAAGGTAAAAACCTACCTCTCTTTTTCCGCAACGATTCTGGTTGGCGAGAGCTACCAAATATGTTGGCATTCTTGGCAATGAGAGCGTCAACAACTGCGGACCCTTGTCTTCCAGTAGCAGACAAGACGAGGTAAGTTTCCTGAAACATTTTTGCTTTTTAGTATTTTTTTTCGATTTTGAGATGTTGAGATATTTTTTGTTTTATGAGAAGTAGAGAGAGCTCAATCGGAACCGTATTTTTAGTTCGGATGAGACCCTGCTCGAAAAACGCCATTCCCACGAGTTAAAAATTTCACCGATCGGCGTTCTATTCTTCTTGTTGAACAAGAATCATCGCGTAACTTATGAATCTGGCAACTTCACCTCGCCGTTACTTGTATTATCATCTATTTTTTGAGGATCACGTACACGTGTACACATAGTAACTAATACACATCCATTTGAATTCTATTATCCACGTTGGTGAAAAAATATCTATTTTTTGTGCACAGAACTGTTGTTCGACGCGCTGTGATAGTCGTAACTTGAAGCATGTTTAGTTTTGGAAAACGCGACTACTTTCCGCAGGTGTTGATCATCAATCAAACACAATTGGGCTTATCGTCGCCTCTACCAGTAACGCCTCCTTTGCCGAAAGGCCTCCTTTGTCAAAAACATTCAAGAAACTCTCAAAATCCATGATGGAAAGGTATTTTCCACGTTTGCCCTATCACAGCGGTTTCCAAGATTCCACAAAATCGTCCACGGATCCATGCTCCTTTGTTCCGATACAGTACCCGGTAGGTTCAATGTAATTTGTTTTAATTTGCAATCTGATGGTATGCATGCAGTAGAAATCATGTAGATTACATCGTTGCTAGTACATGCTCAATGCGGTGTGTTCCTCTTTCTGAGCTTCTGTCGCATGCTTGGTAAGTGCCATGGAGATGACTAATAATGGTTTGATAATCCCTGTATTGGAATCATTTACCAAAATCCAAATGCCCAACATACTACTATAGAAGTACTGAAAAGTATGGGAATCTCAAGAGTGCAAAGTAGACGAGATGCAGGGATGTTTCCTGGCCGGATTATCATCTGTACTCTAAAAACTTAGATTGGGTGGCTCTTCAACTGTAATCTTGTTAAGAAAATCTGTTGGATGACTAGGCTTTTCAGCCGCAAATGTGGTCCAGGTTGATGGAGTCAATCGCATTCTGTTACGTGCCGGTAAAAAGTTGAAATCACTTGGATTGGGCGGTTCGCGATGATAAATATCAACATATATCGGCGAAATAGTATGGATGATGGTCGAAATACCTGGTGTCTCTTCAGGTACAGTTGATGGAGCAGTTGATGGAGCATGCGATGGAGCATGCGATGGAGCATGCGATGGTGCCATAACGACGGATGGAGAGGTATGAGCAAGATGACTTTCACATGGAGTAGTCACCATGTCATGTGCAAGACCGAAATTGCATTGTTGTTCGACTGCCGCTATGCAAGTAGGTTGGAATGATCTGTATTGCTCTTCGTTTTCAAACAACGAAGCAAAAGTACAGAAACTCCCGCTGCTATTAGATAAGTAGACCTGCGAGGAAACTAACGAATTTCCGAAGACTGCGATATCCGACGCCCCAACCAAATTATTGATGAAACAACTTCGATCAATACAAGCTGGACCTAAAGTTTCAATAAGAAAACTTTGCGTTATAGCCTGAAAAGGAGGTAATTAGCACAAGACGGGATTTGTTAGCCATGACGTAAAAAGATGCTGCCACAGGAAGAAAAAAAGATTGCACGTACCCGTCTAGTGTTCCAAATAATATTGTTGTTTTCGAATGTCGTCCTCGTGAGATTCAATCTGTTCTGAACGCTATTTCCAAAAATCAGCGTTGAATACGCCTCTTCCCCAAAATATTGGTTGTCACGGAAAACACAATCATAAAAGCTTAGAACAAGTTCCCGATACGGAGTGAAAGAATCATAGTAGTCCATCATGATTGGCACTTTACTGGAGTGATTAAAATTCTGAACAAAAGTTCAAAATGAAAAGGAAACACGTGAGCAAAGATTACGGGAGACTTCCTCATGAGAAAGAGGCTGAAAGGCATTCATTATCCCTGGACTCACCCTCCATTCGCAGTCTTTGAAAACAATAGTTCCAGGTTTATCCACCAGCAAGGAATATTTCCTCGCTTTTTCAAAGATAAATCCCTCAATAATAATATTTTCGACTGATGAATCGGTGATCCCTTGCGTCGATGTCCCGTCGACCTGCAAATGTCCACCCGTGATAACACAGTTGTTGATTTTGGAACCGTCATCGCCGCACCGAATATTCATGTTAGGCCGTAGTGGGAGTGGGGGGTTGACATTGATATTGTTCCCATCACCCTTCGATGGCTTTGGCATGCGAAGTTTATCGTAAAAATCCATTTCTGCTATTTGAACTATTGTATTAGGGCAAACAATGTATCGTCGTGGCCGTATAGAATCGACTTCCTTTGCCTCCAGATCATGGATCTCTTGAAAATCTCTTACGCACCCCTGCCCATGGACGGAAGTAGAAATCAAGAATATGAAGAAACACGGCGAGAACCAATTATATGAATGCACCGGAATCGTCATGATTTACTTCCTGCCTCTAATGTGATCAATAGTATTTTAAGGTATCAGCAAGTGTTCTCACATGAAGGATTGCATCAGGTATGACTGATCAATCATCAACCTTCTTCGCCAAATATTGTTCATGGATTTTCAATGACAGCGTTGTCGATCATGTTATTACTCGGGTGGTAAAATCTTGCTTCCACCGGCTAAAAGATCGTGGCGACGATCAACGAAATTGGTTCGGGAATGATAAGCTACAAGCTACCGGTAACCTTACGGTAAAATCTTACCAATAAGTTTCAAAATGAGCGCGAAAAAAGATTTGCATCTTTCTGATCCGGGACTCCTCGACTCTGAATGGCAATTGAACGACCGTCCTACTGACGTACCGGTACTTCATCTTTTACTGTAATACAGTAACCTTATTACGAAGTACTACGTATTATTTTTAATCATTCAAAATACATAGGAACATAGTGATGATGTCCCGTTACAGTATGTGGAAAAAGTGGGATTAGCGCTGTTCGTCCTCTTTCATTTCCGACTAAACACTTCCTCGAATTCCGAGCAAGCCGAGATCCGGGATTTGGACTAGCAGTTCACATGACAGAAAAACACATCGAAATTCGTACATACCGGTATTGGAAGAAACAATCCCGGTTCTGGAGATACTAACTGGCTAGTAGTAGTTACTGAACTAGCGTTGTAGAACAAACGTAGTTGTTGTGAAGATAAACAGAGGTATTTTCCCGTCTTACATTTTAAGAATCACAACAACTCTGAATGATTATTACTATTTGAAGCAACTTCATTTGCCCGTAGTGACCTCTGCCGATTGAAGTCTCACTGCTTTGGGCATATCTCAGTATTTACCATTTCTTCCGCCTGAGTCAAGTCTTTATTGCAGAATTCTGATCAAAATACAGAACAGAAGGCAGAGAACACCAAATAGATTGCAAATCACGTCAACTGTAAACTACTCGATTGCGAAAGCGCAAAAATTCACGTGTCCATCCAAAAACGTGACCTTCATTTTGAATGTTTCCCCCTCACCGATGTGAACTTCATCCCACACTATAATCGTACTATATGCTTCCCACGAGGCACTTTCTTGTGTTGTAATATCCTTGTGTTCGAGTGGTATATTCAAATTGGACGAAAAGATTTCGACACGAATTTTTCGTTCTTTTTTACTTGCGACACGTAATGACACTTTAACTGAATCTTGTTTTGATTCCTTCTTGAAGTCGTAAACTAAAAATTCATTTGGGTCGGTGAAAGCAACGTTGCAATGTTGATCGAAATTAGTCTTCGACTCCTTGCAGATGAAGTCGTTGTTGATCTTCGCATCCACAGGCGTATCCTTTCTGAACGGACAGTTCCCTTCATGGGAAAAGGTGGAATCAGCTAAATCGGTATCGGAATAATACATAGCACTGTAGCTTCCTGGTACAACAACGCTGTAATCATCACCCGTATCTGGACCTTCAATGACGTCAGATAACAATACTGCCACTGAGCAAAGATTAGTATTTCCTGGGGATGTCAGTTTCAACACGTATTCATTGGGTTCTAAAAATACAGATTCCCAGATGACATCATTGAAATTCTGGTTTCCATTGTTTGGGACCAAGAGTGATGTCGACTCCGAAAACTCAGCTCCATTTCCAACAGTCAGACCCATATTGATATATCTCCCTCTCCTTCTTGTTGCAGCACGGGCCCGAATGCTGTACATTCCTTCCCCCCCTGTAGGAATACTGAAGCGATAGATCAAATATTCATCACGACTCCACCAGCCAATGTTACACTTGCTATTATCTCGATTGATGCAAATATTATCGGAGGTAATTTGGGCATCGACACCGTCACCACGGGTGGTACAATCACCTTCAGACGTATCGGGAGTTTTTTCGTAAGCAATGTCATAGTCCAGTGCCTTCCAAGTAATGGGCGGAACATTTTTATCAAGTTCAGGTGGGATCGTTGGAAGCGAAGTTGGGGTCGGTATCGGTGGTGCTGATACTTTGTCACTAAAATTGACACCAATAGCGCAGAAATTGGTGTTACCCTGTACGAACCACATTCGAATCGAATGGATAGGTTCTTCAGCTTTCAAAGGAACGTCTTCCCAGGTTATGGTCGCAAATTCATCGTAGCCAAGTCCTTGTGTGAAAAGAGTCTTGGATCCCACGACCTCTTCATCGTACATCAATTCCAGTCTAAATTTCTTCTTTTTGTTGCTTGCCACACGCACAGAAACATCGACAAGAACAATGCCGTTGGCGCCGCCATAATCGCCATGCCCAAATCTGTAGACAAGATATTCTCCAGTGGTCGTGTGTGATATATGGCAACCACCAAAATCAAGACAAATTTCATCTTTGGTATTCTGAGCATCTGGTCCGTTGGTTTGGAGGACACCGTGTCTATTGCAATTCCCTTCCCATTTTGTATCTTCATTTTCAAAAGCCGCATCATACTCAAGCGCATTGATTGTGAATGGAACGTTGTGATTCGCTGGCTCGATCCTATCTTCTAGCGAATCGATTTCGAGATCGCACACGGTCTTGGTTGAATCGATAGGAATGCAGAAGGGATTGAGTGACTGGTACTGATCGTAATTTTCGAAGACGGAAGCAAACTGGCACAGTGAACCTCCATTGTCATCGACATGTACGACTTCTGAAGACGTCAGTTTGTTCTTGTACACGGCAACATTGGCTGCTGCCACTTTGTTTTTCACAAAACAACTATTTTTGATTGAGATCTCTCCAAGACTTTCAATCAGATGTGTTCTCGTTTCAGACTGAATTGATGATTCATAAAAGGTACAAACAACCGAGATCAATAATTAGAACGTCCTGCATTTCACTGTAGCATCTACTCTCCGTTATCTCGATTCCACTTACCGATTTAATGTTGCTCTTCATGTTATTATTATAAAACACAGTTCTGGAAAACTTCATTTGATTTTGCCTACTATTTCCGGTGATGATTGCCGTTTGGGCTACATCTCCAACATATCGATTGTTCTGTATCGAGAAAATGAAAGGATCGGGAAGTGTAAGCCAAAATATATAGAGCACAACACATCAAAGACCATAGAAATCTCTTCTTACATGAAACTTGCAGTCTTCGAACGAAACAGAAAGCATCTCCGCTGTCCCAAAATTGTCGAAGTAATCCAACATTATGGGACCGTTGGAATGATGGATATTCTACGAGGAAAGTTTCGTCAATTGAGATGTATGAGAATGCATTGAGTTGACTAAGTTGTAAGCTGACAGTGTCAAAACGATGCAGGATTTCTTCCGCATTCGTTTGGCACGACACTTACCGTCCATTCGCAGTTCTGGAAAGTGACAAACCCCGGTTTGGTTGCCCAAAATGAGTGCTTCAGTGCATTCTCAAAAACAAAACCGGAAATCTCGACACTTCCAAGATTCTCACCACCAAGGCCATTAGTTGCCGTTCCATCTATCTGCAAATCGCCCGAGTCGATGAAACACGTTCTTGAAGATGATGGTGTTGCACTGCCAACGCTACCACACTCGATTTTGATGTTCGGTCGCAACGGTAGTGGCGGCTCACTCTTGCTGCCCCGAAGAGATTTGCCGTAATAATCGTATGTTCCAATCTTATACCGCCGGTTGGGGCAGAGCTTGTAGCTTCTTTGGACCTTGGTGTTTGTGACAGCCATTTCTGCGTCGTAGATTTCGATGATGCTGGAAAGGCATTTTTCTGCTCGGGTGGCAGTGAAGATGGAAAAATTCACCACGAAAAGAACCCAGAAAGATGAGGTCGTAGAAAACATATTTGTTCAATCGTTTCGTTGATCGTTTCTTCGTTTCGAATTGTCGATTGTCGACTGAATTCAAGCTTCGGGCTTGGAAGAACTGCAGATCTCACTTTATGCTCCCTGCATGACACGAGGCAACAATGTAGTATTCTTGTGCATGCAATGCAATGATCGATGGTGAAAACTCCACACCGTAATGTGACCCCGTAGTGTCGTTCCAGTTTCCATTGCACCACCGTATGGATCAGATTTCGACCTCGGAGGGAACTAACGGTTTCCCTCTCTTGGTTCCTGTGTGACATTTGATTTGAGAGTTAGTTCTTTCATCAGAGGTCACCCACATACGTTTACGATGATATGACAAACATGTGCAACACTGAAACGATTTAGGAAATGATCACTTTTTGGTCACATCATCTTCATTCCCGACTCACTAACGAGTATGAACCTTGTGTTTGCGTCTCATTTTTTTAAGTGTGATACCGATGGGCAAGACACACCAGGACACACCAACTGCAGGATGCGGGTAGACATACCGTATTAGCGTATGACCTACCCTATGCACTCCGAAGTTGACGTACGGTAAGTCTTACACCCGAGCCGGCGCCGGGGTATCCCATAGGATACATCATTGTCATTACTGCTCGTTACAACCCGTTGACGCCCGTTAGCGCGCCGTCCGCAGAATTTATTCCCAGATTTTCCGTTGCATAATGATAAAAATCTGAGACAAAGGGTTGGCGGTAATGCAAGGAACATAGTGTGTGTCGTGTCTATTATTTGGTTTTTGAATTTCAAATGGCAGTCATCATGGCATCGCCGACCGAGAGCTGGCTGAACATAAAATTACAAGTACTTTGTAGAAGATACTGCGTAAAAGTTGCTTTCTCAACAACTAATGACAGGATGTCGAAGTTTGTACTTTCACTGCTTACAGTATGTTGTAACGTTCGTTTTAAGAAAACTTGATTGGCAAGTATCGGTGTCCAACAACGATTTGAATATTGATTAACCATTCTCTTCTATTCAAGTACTGGATAGAGATCGCGCTTGTCGTGAGCCATCGATTATGGTGTTTGAAACGGTGTTCCGAGAGTGTAATCACACTGTTAATAACGAATCCTTCCGATTCGATCGGAATGGTATGTGCAAAAACCATGGACGAGATAAATACAGGACGGGAATCGGTGACCGCTACCAAGTGGGAAACTGTGAGAGCAAAACTGCGTCAAGGGGCAGTGAAGTGAACGGATCATGTGAAGATCGCTACTGTAATGCAATTGACCGCAATGATTCCAAGATCAATTTCAACACCAACGGAGCCCGGAAGGATCGGTACTCAAACATGAACGATGCAAACGAAGATGACCAGACCATCCATAAAAGTGATATTAGACTTCGAGTAGGTCAAGATCGATACGATGTTGACAGCTTCACTCGTAACACGGCGTCGAATATTAACAATTCTTTCGATCAGGTTGAAATGTGCAGGCGATACTCAGGTGACGATTACGGTGAGGATAGATACGATGACTTTAAAGAAAATGGAAAGGTGAAACCATCGATCACTGATAGGTACAGCACGAATATGGATAGGTACTCCTAGGAATAATACCGCACACGAAAATGCAATGCATCAGACGTTGCAACGTGTGTTAAATATGAGGCAGTACATCTCAACAGGACAGCATTCAGTGTATTCGTGCACTCCTCGATAATTAATTTACCGATGACATCGAATGGTAAATCTTTTTCACATGATTGTACTAAAAGTTTTCTACCATTCACTCGGATTACCAATTTGATACATCATGCTGTAGTGACGTTTCCTGCTATTGGATCCAAGCTGATAGCAATGTCATCGTGCTTCCCAGCCCCTTCCCGTCATTAGTACTGTCCATTTGTACCGCTCGTTCTTGATACACCATTGTGAGGGCCACGAGAAATTGAGCTTCGTAGCCTTCTTTGTGGAACAATTCTGTGATTTCGTCTTCATAATACTACTACTAGTACAGTATCGAAGGATCCGAATGCAACAACGTAGTAGTAGTAGATGCTACAAAAATTCCTCGAGTAGAAGCGAAGTCAATTCGTCGAAATCGTTGATAAATTCCACTCCTTGAACATCATTATCACTGATTAGCACTACAAGCACTCCGTCATTGATAGGAATACTAGTAACGAGGAGTAAAATCACAATTATGGAGTTTTCGATTTGTTGTGTAGCAGTGCACCAGTTATGGAATCGTCCCCAACGACAAGAAGCATAAGAAGTCTCGTCTACGCCTCCTTCTCTACTAGCACAAACAATTTTGCAGTTTTTCCTGTTGCAATCTTGAACTCAACCCCGAACTGAAGTAGTGATGGGACTACTAGTGGTTGCTTGAATGCGCACTACTAGCAAACAACTACTATTAGTAATAGTAGTAGTACTTCTAGTAGTAGTACTAGGCATTACCAATCTGACTTTGTTGTTTATTTGTTGAACAAGAACATCATTAAATCTGCAAAATTCTTGAAAAGTAAACATAACAACAAAAATACAGCGAAAGATAGACTCAAAAGATAGTAAACTCACATCTACGACAGGGCTATCAAAGAGACGGAGATAATGTACTACTAGCATGAGATTCTGCTCCTAGCTACAGCAGTAATATTCGTTAGAGAATTCTACTAGTACTAGTGCTGGTGCTAGTAGTAGTGGTACTACTAGTAGTAACCTTAGTACTACTAGTACTAGTATTAGAGCAGCGCAACAACAAGAACCAGGGCAGCAAATCCTAGTAGTACTACTAGAATGATTCCCCTAAAAGTTCACTTGTTGCACTTGCCATTGCTGTAGCAATGATGCTGATACTAGAATAATACTGTACTATCAGTACTCTATTACTTGTATTATCATAATCTCTTACTACGTATTTATTATTACTTCTACTACGTATTATTTATTTGTATTAAGTACGGTTCATGTAAGGTCTTACTACAAGTAAGGTTATGCAATAATGAGGCGTGATGCTATTCTCAAGATTGTTTTTACCTCGTGTTCAGGCATGAGGACGATACGAGGTAAGATCTTACGTAACATCACCTACACGTAGTAGGTATTCATTCGTACCGTAAATGAAGTAAGAAGTCAGTCAGTGAGTTGAGAGTCTTGAAATCGGGGGGAACCGCTCACAAGTTTCTCAAACTCGGGTCACATGGTGTTCCTTCTGGGAACAAAAAAGTTGAAGCCTAACGGAACCGGTTTTGGGACAAGAACAGTATTAGGACCCGATGAAAGGTAAGGTTACCACACCTGCTATTTATGAAGCAATCTTTGAAGCGATGGTATTTTGACTTTTGCAATCGACTTACAGGACACACAACAAGATCTACTGCAGCAAGGCAACAATGAATTTCCATCGATCATTAGTATCGCTGCTATTGCATGTCCTATGCATCGCTCCCGTTTGGTCTGCGTACGATGTCCCTACAAAGAAGGCAATGCCACCGAAAATGGACCCCATACCGTAAGTCAATTCTAAGTTAGCATCCCATTCCGCACGAAACAATTTTCCATGGTATCTATTCCGTCTTGGTCGATGTTCACGTTGCGTTTCATTTGACCGTATTATTTGTTCCTTCCCTCCGCACAGCACACTGCCTCTCGTCACCGAACGTGTGTTTTTGGAAATTTCTGTAGACGGTAAATCCCTCGGCCGAATAGTTTTCGGTTTGTTTGGAGAGGTCGCTCCAAAAGCGGTCGAAAATTTCTCTTCATTGTGCAAATGCGATCGAGGAAAGGCTCCCATAACGGGAAAGGATATGTGCTACAAAAAATCGATCATCCATCGCGTCATTCCGAATTTCATTATCCAAGGGGGAGACTATACCCATGGCGACGGAACGGGAGGAGAAAGCATCTTCGAGGGCAACAACTTTGGGGATGGATCGTTTGTCGTAAAGCACAATCGTCAATATCTGCTGAGTATGGCGAATGACGGAAGGGGTAAACCAAACACAAATAGATCACAATGGTTCATCAATACTGCCAAGACACAATGGCTAGATGGCAAGAACGAAGTATTCGGTATGGTGTTGGAGGGAATTGATGTCATAACAGAGATTGAAACGAAGGGAACGCACGGAGGTATACCGACCGCAAAGATCGTAATAAAGGACTCTGGAGGTTTGCCTCTGGAGCCGGAAGATGCCACACCTTATCTGATCAGTGAGAAGCTGAAAAACTAATAGAAATGGTTGACATCATTTCCTTCTAAAAACTTCGGCCTCTACCGGAACCATCCTTGCAACCATCAAACTACTAGAAATGTCGGCTGGTAGCAGACAAATCAACAATATATCTTGTTGCTGTTATATTACATTGTATCTTTGGAACGCATTGACAGTTGAAACAGCCGAGGGATTGATTGACCTCTCCGGCGTGTCACTAATCATGTCGAAAGTAATTATTTTTAGTTTAAATCCCACAGTAATTTGTTATATCACATAATAGTTTTTTTTCTTTTTATATAATTGACATTCCCGAGTGCTGTGCGCCGTTGCCCTCGTCTCGTCCAACTAAGAAGCTTTGTTCTTTCGGATAGCACCATCTCTAGATAAGGATCGGCGACATCCATAGGCATCTCAGTGATTTCGGTGGTGTAAAACTGTTCGATATCACGGAGGTAACGGACATCACCTTCAGTGAGGAAGTTGATGGCCACACCCTTACGACCGAAACGTCCAGAACGACCGATACGGTGGATGTAGTTCTCTCGGTTCGTGGGAAGGTCAAAGTTGATAACCAAAGAAACTTGTTGAACATCGATACCACGGGCGAGCAAATCGGTTGTGATCAGGACACGAGAGGAACCGGTACGGAATTCACGCATAATAATGTCACGCTCTCTCTGGTCCATGTCTCCGTGCATGCATGACACGGTGAAGTCACGCTTTTGCATTTCTTCTTGCAACCAGTCGACCTTGCGTCGGGTATTGCAGTAGATGATGGCCTGGGTGATGGTCAAGGTCTCGTACAAATCGCACAAGGTTTCGAGTTTCCATTCTTCTCGGTCGACAGCAATGTAGAATTGCTTGATACCTTCCAAGGTCAACTCATCCTTCTTAACGAGGATACGAACGGGTTCACGCATGAAACGGTTCGTAACCTCCAACACATCCAAGGGCATGGTGGCAGAGAAAAGGCAGACCTGGACTTGTTCAGGGAGGAACTTGAAGATGTCGTAGATTTGCTCCTTGAAACCACGAGAAAGCATCTCATCGGCCTCATCCAAGAAGAATTGCTTCATGTTGTCCAAACGGAGAGCACGTCGGGTGATCATGTCGTTGACACGACCTGGGGTTCCGACGACGACGTGGACACCATTCTGGAGGGTTCGAATGTCGTCACGAACGGCGGTTCCTCCAACACAGGCATGGACCTTGATGTCCATGTAGTCACCAAGGGCCAAGACAACCTTTTGAATCTGGCACGCCAATTCACGGGTAGGAGCCAAGATCAAGGCTTGGCATTCTTGGACCGATTGGTCGATGACAGGCAAGACATCCGATGGCGAAAGTGGCGGTTTTACCCTGGGAAAGAAAGCAAAAAGAAAGTCAGAAAAAGTGGATAGGCTATCGAGTCGCGGAGTGCTGTCCACGCAGTCTCCGTTCCACGGACCACAACGGTGCATTGCTTCCACAACAGAAGCCGCAATACGCAAAAGTCAAAAGGTCTGTTTTCGAGTTGTGGTTTCTCAGACACTTAGAGGATGACTCTTATTCAGACTCGAAAGATGGTGTTTAACAAAAAAATCGTCATCCCTGAAGCCTTTTGCGTACTAGTCACCCAATGATGCTACGCGGAGAACGCGGTTTCACACGATCCACCATTATCTCCAACCATTTCGTTCCGTCGATGCGACGGCACATCGAACCTACGATAGATATTCTAAGAAACTTACAGTACCGGATTGGGCTTGCGCAATCAAATCTCTTCCCAAAATAGCGGGTCGGATGGCACGCTGTTGGATAGCCGAAGGCTTTTCGAAACCGTAAGAGTAAATACCACGAAGGAGTTCTTCGGGAAGCTCCATGGCATCGAAGGTTTCGATAACCTCCTCCCAGTTGGAGGCAATGTCAGCGTCTGTCAAATCACCGACGCCATCTTCACCTCCTTCAGGGGTATCTTGTGGTGGGGGGTCGCTGTCGGAGGGAGTGGTCGAGACCAAGAAGAAACAGAAAAATTAATGTGAATCAGATCAATCACTAACGGTGTGGAACAAACGGTGATCGTGCATCGACAGCGCACTATGGCTTTGCTCCTGCCAGCGGGTCGGCAATTCCCTGATTCGCCATCGTCTCGACTGGGAATCGCAACGCCTCTGGGAAACAGAGGTGCGATGCCACGCCGCAATGCGAACAACGAGCGGGATTGAAACACACGGCCGTCGTCCGTCCAAATCGCGCTTCTCACGAACGCGATGAGGGCGCTCGTCGGAACCTCGGGCTGGGTTGGCCATGGCGCATCATGCTGCGATGGATAACCCATCTACTACTACGATTGTCGGAACGCACCTTGGTTCGTCTGCCATTCTAATTTTTGCTAGCTGCGTTGCAAACTAGACTTTATCCACACAGCAGACGTCGCTTCCGAAATCTCGTGTTTGAGGATTGGGAATTGGGAGCCTTCTTACTAACTTATTCGTAGTCTTGTACCGTAGAAAGACTACCATCTCGTACGTAAGCACTGGAGTACCGCGAAGGCATTCATGTTTGACCGTTCATTCCCAACCATACATACGAAATTTCACCATTCTTCAAAATAAATTTGTTCACCCTGCTTCGGGAACAGTCGCGGTTCTCGTGTGTACCGTATGGATCCAAGTACAGTGGCCAATAGTAAGTAATTAGTCGTAAGCAGTAAGAACGACAGACGGCAAAGGACCGCGCGTCGTTCGTTGTTGCGTGGTTCTCGGATGGCCACAGAAAAACTCCTGCGGAAGAACGAAGAAACAACGAGAGAAACGCTCCACCCGACACCGTGTCCCGATGGCGGGAAATTCGTCTGTCAGTCAGCCGATAGAGGACTGAATGCGGTCGACTTGCAGACTGAAAGTCGAAACGCTGACGACCGATTGATTCGACCAAAAATTTCGTAATCGGAACGATTGATTCAATGTATGAACATCTTCATATCTGTTAATCTTATAAGACATCCTATCTAGATAGTCATGCCAATGACAATTTCGACAAGACTCAATTACACAGGGCAAACTACAAACGCAACCAATGTCCCAAGTATTAATCGCAACGACTGACACATCATCGGTTTCGATAATGCCCCTTCAACGCATTATTAACGTCAAATGATCTTATTAGGGAAAGTGCCACCACTAGGAGACGAACCTTGGAGAGTCACATCCATGAATCACGTAAAGGCGAACTGGATGGCGCACCCGACTCACTGCACATCTTTGGCGCTCAGAATCAGATTTTTTGTTGTTCCGACTAGTATTATTTGCATCCCTGGTTGATTTGCCTACCGGTACCGCAGCCATCGTGGGAGTAACTTACCGGTTGTATTTCCGGAATGCTATCAATTTAGCTCAACTTTGCTCTATCGGAACAATCGATACCGTTCTCGCCACACACCACATCAGACTGAACAACAGCAAAACATATGGCAATTGACGCCAAATTTGTAGGAGAAAATAGCAGCTGCTATTCCACTTGTGGTGTCGGAAGTAATCATTGAAACGACTAGGTGTGCGTCGAACAAAGAAAGACAGAAAGAGAGGGGGGGGCAGAGAGTTCTACATCACGCAGACAGTAACTTCTTTTCACAGAACGTATTGTTTCTGTTCCTAAGTTGGGAAGGGTTCTTAACCAGAACCAACGACTGCTGCCAACGCTCAGCGAAAGACAACTACAACACGCTGGTCAACAATGATTGGAACAGTACAAGATGGAGGTGATTCAGACTACGACACATTTTCTGTGGGAACTCCCGAAGGGATGCACATCGGAGAAGAAGAGGACAAATTCCCTACCTTTGATGACAACGGATCGTTGCTGGGAGTTATCGTCGACCGTTCTAGTTTCGATGAGGACGACGAGTTAACAATATACAGAGACTCGCCCTCTGTGTTTCACAACAGACACCCGACGTCTCTGAACCTGCCCCAACATTATTCCAACCACGACATGGAATTGGGAGCTCCGGTTGGAGGAGTGGTGATGAAAAATGGCAAGGTCCGACGGAAAATGAGATGGAAACCTCGGTTTGGAAAGAAGAAATCCAACAATTTTTCTTCCAACGCCTCTGTTGTTAGCGCCTTGACCAACCGATCTTCTGCCACCAACCGATCATCTGCCACCGAACCGATCCTTTCTCTCACACTTCTCGAGAAAGTCCAACACCAGTTTTCATACATTTCATAGCACAGAGACTCCCGTGGCCACCAACAAAGCAAACAGGCCCACGGCTCCTCACACGGTAATGAGACCCAACTACCAAGATAGCTTTGATTCCAAAACGAATAATGAGTACAACGCCTCGCAATCAAAACACGCAACAATCGACTCGGAAGGAAGGGACACGCAGTATCCCTCAAGACTTGGAAGGTCGTCGTCGTCGTCTTCCATGTCGCATCAAAGCGGTTTCTCTTTGTCCACGGGCTTTCCATCGACGAGATTGGACAGTGTTCAAGAGTCCTCGTCGTACGAACAAGCTCCAGAAGAGGTCGAGGTGAACCACTCTCCACCCTCCCCCTCATCGGACCGATTATTCCACAATACTTCTGGGAATACGTCTCCGATTCCGGGTCGGACAACCGCTATTGAAGCCATAAACGTGCGTGGCAACAGTAGCAATAACAGCGTGGGTACGCGGTCGATAAGGAGTGCTACTTCCAAAGGAAGCTCTCAGAAAACTCCGGCAACGGCGTCCCCCAAGAGCAGCAAGCCAGTCGTTCCGTTACAGCAACAGTCGAAAACAAAGCGACCACCTCTGTTCAAACGACGGTTGAGAAACAACAAGAACAAATCACCGGAAAGCAATTCGAGAAATACCATTAGTAACAGCACACTTAATGATATCGAGTCCCACGGACACCCATTCGACTGCCTCGCTGTCTCCCTTGTCCCTGGAACGCGAAAACTCGGTCCTTCCCGTCTTGATGGGTGACGAAGAAGACCGCAGGGTATCGATGTCGTCGCATTCGTTTGCGAGCACCAAGCAATCTTTGACCACGGGATTGGCCGAAGATCGCAAGGCCGAGGTGGATGCGGAAGAATCCTCCTTGTCCCCGACCGTCCAATCTAGCTTGTCGGGAAGCCAGTCGGGGGGTGCCCATTCCATTCATTCGGCATCGAGCGCCATCGGGAGCCCGAGTGCGGCGCCCGGGCTCAAGAGGACTTTCTTCCGTGACCAAGAACCGATTCGTCTTCTTCTCTCGTGGGTGGAAACAGCAACGCGAACGGTCCACCTTCGGGCGAAGGTGGGTTGGAGGGCGCGTCTCAATCGCCGAAGAAAGCAGGTCCCTCACAAACAGTACAATCGACCACTCGACAGCACCAATACCGTAGATGACAGCAACCCAAGGTCGAAGGCGAAACCCGGAGCTCGCAACAAAAACACGTCTGTTCCCGTGTGACTTGGACGAGGGAGCCTTCTTGGAGGCGGAACACAATCTTCGTGCCATACACGAAATGGCAGCAGAACATTTGGCGCACGGTGAATACGAAGAAGCCGCGGATGTCTTTGAAGAGATCCTGCGTGGGCAGCAGGAACGATACGGGCAAGATCATTACCGGGTCGGAACAGCACTGCACAATTTGGGCATTGTATACCTGAAAAAGAAAGACTATAAGAAGGCGATTGAAATTTGCCAGCGTGCCGTGACTGTTCGGAAGGACTCTCTTGTGCCAAACCATCCCGATGTGGCGGTGAGTCTCGCCCAGCTCGGCGTGGCGCACTTGGAGTCCCAAAATTATCACGAGGCACTCGAAGCCTTTCGGGATGCCCTTCATATCCGTCGCAACTTTTTGGGACCCCGGCACACAAAGTGCTCGAAGATCTTGAACAATATTGGTTGTGCTCTGTATTCGATCGAGGACTTTGGTGCGGCCAAGCGTGCGTTTGATGAGGCTCTGGCCATCCAACGAGATGCTCTACGTATCTTGCCCTCGAAAGAAGGTGCTGAGTCGAATGGAACACAGTCGAACACTCTTCTCTTGAGCATGGCGTCCACGCTCTGTAACATTGGTTCAATCAGGTTGCGATGGGGAGATTTTGACGAAGCGGGAATTGCCTTGGACGAAGCGTTGCTTGTAAGTTGTGGTTGGCATTTCTGATTTCACTCGTTTCAGTGCTGTGATTGGGTCAGGCATCTAATTGTTGCTGTTCTCTGGCTTGTTTCTTCTTCATTTCCTACAGGTCCAACAATCGGTTCTCGGAGATGATCATCCGACTGTGTTGAGCACATTGGATAGCATTGAGCTTGTAGAGACGGCCAGGCATTGTGCGGAGAATCCTCAATCGCATCGCGAGTTTTTGAACAATGCGGCTAAAATATGCACCGATGAAAATGCAGCTGATTTTATGACAGAAATCTTCGGTGTGGAAAACATCAACAACTTCTCGCCCAAGAAATGGTTTTTAAATCCATGCGGACCGGATTTATACAATCCTGAAGATAACGAATAGGATATATATATGTATTTGAGAGTACATCCAAGAATCAAAGCAGAAAATGTTGCGGAAACTTCTGCGTCACATGGGATTCTTCGAAACATCGAACCGCAATTTTTGTAGAAAATCCCCTTCACAGAGAGTAAGGAAGGAACGAATCTGCTGTACGCATGACTGATACAGTGGATGTAAGTCTTTGATTGTTGTCGCGCTTCCATTATTATTTTGTACAGTAATTTGTCAAATTTGTAAAAAAGTTATTGTAAACTACAGAAAATAATAGCAACGATTTCCCTTGGCAATCTTCGTGATGTCTACTGGTAGAAAAATTCGTGGCAACTATAGTTTTTCACGTAAACAATACGTGTAGTAGATGAAGCACATCGCTTTTATTCATGCTGACAGTGAGATTTCATATGAGAAACTATCCAACAGAGGGACAGCAGAGAGCGTTCGGCACTGTTGCTATGGAGTTCGCAGGGGAGGGTGCTGGGTCAGGGCGTACGGATCTGTACCGGAGCTACATGCCCTAGCAACTTCCAATCGACAGAAAAGCACACGAAACAGCATCTTCTTGCATACCAGGAATAAAGTGAAGTATGCTGAACGTTACTGGATACCGGCACACCGTACTACTATTTAAACTGCATGCCGCCGCGAGGCTTGATTCAAACCTAGCCGGTACCGAAAGCACAGTTGGATCATACAGAGCTCGCTCTTTCAGGAATTCTGAAGACATAACGGAAGATGTGTTGATTATTCACCTCTCCAAGATGCTAAGGTCCCTGCTGTGCTAAGGTCCCTGCTGTGCTAAGGTCCCTGCTGTGCTAAGGTCCCTGCTGTGCTAAGGTCCCTGCTGTGCTAAGGTCCCTGCTGTGCTAAGGTCCCTGCTGTGCTAAGGTCCCTGCTGTGCTAAGGTCCCTGTGCTAGTAAGGTCCCTGTGCTAAAGTCCCTGCTGTGCTAAGGTCCCTGTGCAGAGAACTGTACCAGGGCTACAGGCCAAAGTCTCCAGTGACTGTTTAAAAGGTGCTAGATTGTGTGCTACTAAGCAACAGACTTAGCAACAGACTTAGCAACAGGCTTATTCCAAGGGTGCTATGGGGTGCTACTACTAACAGCAAAGTGACAGGGACCTTGTGTAGGATTTGTACCACTAGTTACAAAAACCTGGCTTTAGCAGCGCTTGCACACTGTAGCATAGTGCTGCAAGGTTAAGGTTGCTGTGTCAGGCTAACGGTATGCTATGATTACAGCTCCACTTCCCCCCTTCCATTAAAAAGCCCAATTTTGTCATCGGCAGGATGACGATGAAAGACGACAGGTGATATTATTTTATTATTATTATGATTCATTCATGATGTCATCTTCTCTCTCTCGATCAGAAGAAAACAACATAATAACACTACGATTGAACGAAGTACAGGTGTTCAATACTCGTACCGAACGTGCAATCAATGCTGTGCGATAGCAAATAATTGCCGTCCCTTCCCAAAAAGTTTGTGTCGGAAATTTTCTTGCCTCATCCAACCTCTCGCATACAGTACCGTACGGAAAAGAATTCATTATTATTTTTTGTTGGCTATGCACGTTGTCGGCGGAGTTTGGTCAATGGCAACGATGCAATTCTTTTTGCTGCTATCGATGTCTCGCAGCTGCCGATCATTCGCGCCGAAACGGGTGCTGCGGACGAGGGGATCGTCGTCCTTGTGGCAACGAAGAATCGACGTTCGCGGCGAACCGTGTGTTCCGACCGAAGTTGGTTCCGACACGAAGATTGGAAGATGGTCAACTCGGAGATTCAGCAGCAGCACCACCACCACCGGTACCAACGCAGCAGTCGTTCCTTCCGCTTGCAGCGGGGAGGACGCGCAAAAAGTGCTCGCGACCGAGATTGAATTATCGCTCACCGATGGAATGGTTGTGAGGGGTCAACGCTGGGCCCACTGCAATTTGTTGCGGAACGAAAACACAACAACAACAACAACAACAACAGCAGCAGCATCACAAGCAGTACTGGAGAACGACGGAAGCAGACACGAACAATCCACACCACCTCCGCGTTCAAAAACGACGAGGATCCTGGCGCTCCACGGATGGCTGGACAACTGTCGCAGTTTTCATTACATCGCACCTCGATTGGTCAAAAACCTAGGAGACCGGGCCGAACTCGTGGCGATCGATCTTCCGGGACACGGATGGTCGTCCCACCGACCGGTCGACGGACCCACGACGATCCTGAGCGAGGGCGCCTATTACATTGCCGAGGTGCTCGATGCATTGGGGTGGGGAGAGTTTGCCACCGCGAAGGACGACACTACGAACGATGATGGTGATGGCGATGGTGATGATGATGATGATGGCGACGACGACGACAAGGTGATCCTGGTCGGCCACAGCATGGGAGGAGGCATGGCGGTCACCTACGCCGGCGTCTTTCCCGAGCAGATCAGCCACGTCGTGAGCCTCGACATGTTCGGACCGGAACCGGGAACGCCCGGGGATGCGGCGGCGCACATTCGGTCGCACGTCATCCATCGAAGGGCGTTCGGACCCCCGGGGCGGCCCCACTCTCTCTACCCCTCCCTCGAGCGAGCGATCGATCGGCGCATGAAATCGGCCCGAATGGCTCCGGGTGGACACCAGTATCTGTCGCTGGAAGCCTCCACCGAACTGGTCACGCGTTCCACGATGCCCGTCTACGAACGCGGCGACGGGGAGAAGAAGGAAGAGAGGCTGCGAGGCTACAGATTCCGGCACGATGCGCGATTGATGTGGCCGTCCCTGCAATACCTAACCGCCGAACAGATCGAGTCGATCCTGGGGCGGGTCGAATGCAGGGTTTGCCTTCTCGCCGCGGAGGACGGATATCCGTTTCAACAAGACCGCATCGATCGTGCCGTGGCTGGTCTGGAACCGGAGATGTACGAGGTTCTGCCGGGGAGTCACCACTTTCATGCCGATCCAGATACCGCGGGAGCCGTGGTGGACAAGATCTCCGAGTTTCTTGGTACTACTACCAGCAGCAACAGAGCAAAGCCGAAAGCAAAAGCATCGCACGAAACTCTTGCGCATTACGGCATGCAGTGATGCATCGTTTTCAAACGCAAGGCATTGGATTCATTGACAAAAAAGGTCGTCATTCAATCCGACTCGTCGGCTCCAACTCGTCGGCATGCGAAAGAATGGATTGATTCGTCAACTGTTGTTTGTTGTTGATCAATAGAATGGAGGATTTTGGTTTTCATCAGAACTCTCTGTTCCGGTTTCCCATTTCAATCTCGTTGATGAGTTTGAGGGTACGACGTTCGTTCGCATTCCAAAACGATACGTTTTGCTTGCTCGCACGCGATGTCGCACCGTACACGTACTGATATATTATCACAGAGGCGACGAACAGTGATTGATTTACCATAGCTTTGAATAATGGATTCATTCGATCTGGGCTGTAGGAATGAACCCTTACTCCTGCTACCATCCTTCTATCCTAAATGTAGAAAGCAATTTTCTCAGGTGTGTGTGTGTTTTTTTTCTCTAAAGCTTAGCTTTCAATGTTGCTTCGTGTTCACAATGCATGCCCCTTCGTTGCCCGCGTGTTGAGAGAAGTACAGGGATTGTGGAAGACTACCGGTACTAACAAAGATTGCATTCCGATACAAGTAAAAGTAATCTTAGGTTAATTACTTGCACATTCAGTGATGATTTCGGTTGAATCGTGGTCACGAGGAAATTTTTTAGTGAAGGTCATCAATTCTCTCGTGACAATTTAAGCCTCTAAGGAGCTTCTCTTTATAGCGATTCACTAATTCACTAAGTAAAGTGCAATAATGTTTCGATCACTTCGTTCAATACACGGATTCCAGTTCCAAACTTCGGGACCACTTTGTACTGGGGTACGAGAAAGGTAGGTAATATGATGATGATGTAATCCGAAGGCTTGATCGGGAAGAAGGAAATCGACGATTAAAAAAAACTCTTCCAAGTAACTTACTCGTAACTTCATAACGGTTGGGCCTCTTTCTGCTGGATGATGCGAACGATTGATTCTGAGAGTTCAGTCACATCAGTGGTACACACACTTGTAAGAGCACAACCTTCCAAAAACAAACGGCACCACAGCAACAAAGTAATAGGAATGCCAATAGCTCTTACATACGCGACGAGGTGCACCTCTCGTACACGAACTTCAAGAGGACTACCTCTGTCGGTAATATTACGGTTCCTCTTCACGGCAGCGGTAGCTCTGGCGGCCGTAGCTCTCGGAGATGAAGACCCGGAGTCGAACAAAGCAGGCACCGCAGCGGCAGAGGAAGGACCGTCCAGATCGGGTGCGGATACGACAGAAACGAATGCCGTTTCCCCGATCGAACCCGACCTTCCTTTCAGCGATATGAATATCATAGTGGTTTCGGATGTTCATTCATTCGTGGGAGGACATCCCCACGAACCAGATCGAAACGCCAACTATGGAGATTTGTTTTCTTTCCACGAACATCTCAAGGCACACTGCGAGATCGAAGACAAGGGTGATCTGTGGCTTTTCAACAATGGCGACTGGCTGCACGGGACCGGGTTGGCCATGGACGGCAACGCTACCAATCTGTTGCCGATCGAAAATGCCATGCCGTGGGACTCTCTGACGATGGGACGACAAGAAGCCACGTACACGGACGTTTTGCGCGACATGAGAAAGTCCACATTGCGGGCCTTTCCCGGAAAATATATTACCAGCAATGTCGTTTGGAACGAAACAAAGAAACCCTACGGCGAGCGGTATCAGCTCCTGAAGGGGCGCAACTCGACAATTTTGGTATTTGGTTTTCTGTACGACGTGACGAGCCCGTCCCAAACGATAGAGGTTATTCCTGTCGAAGATACAGTAAAGCAAGAGTGGTTTCGGGATGTTCTTCGACGCGGAGATAGCGGCGATGAAGACGACAAATACGACGCCATTGTCATCATGGCACAAATCGATATCCACAGTCCACTGATCGACGACATTTACCAGGCAATTCGATCAAACGTCGATTCCAACATGCCCATTCAATTCATTGCCGGACACTCACACAAGCGCGAGCGCAGCGCAGGTGTGAAAAGGGACCTCTTCGTGCACAAGATGGAACCCGGCGGTCTATTCGATACGATCGGATGGGTGACCATTCCGAAATTCGAGAGAGCCAAACGGTGGTCCGGCAAGAGCCACGAACTCGGGGAGGAATTTCGGCAAGAGTTTCTCAACACGAGCAAAACCGTCTTGAGGTCGCGGCTGGGTTTCAAAGACGGCAGCCAAGGCCTCCAGACGGCCGGAGGGAGGATCGTCTCGCAGATGATTCACGATGCGCAGGAGGAACTGGAACTGAATCAGATCGTGGCCTGTCCCGGCCACGACTATTTCCGCAACATTTCCATTTACGCGGACAACTCCCTGTGGAAATTGTGGAGGGATCACGTCGTGCGAACGCAGATTTTTAAAAAAGCCGAAGACCGGGTGATGCTTGTGTCCAAGAGAACCTTCCGGTACGATCTTCGGGGAACCGGCAAGCACGACGCCATGACGCTGGACGACGTTGTAGCCATTGCCCCCTACATGGAAAAGGTCGTGTATGTGGGCAACGTCCCGGATTGGATGATCCGTCGAATGAACAACACTTTCAATACTTTTAGTCATCACAACATCATTCCAGATTACGTCTTGGCTGGTGATTTAGACGATGTCAAAACAGCAGAGTCATACAAATTGTATACCCACGAGGTGGACGTTCCAAAAATTAAGGCGAAATTGGAAAAATTTAATTTTCACGACTTTGTCTTGAAGCCTACAGGGCAACGAGATACATTGTACTGGCTGGAGTACGTCCGAAAAGCCTATCCCTGTAAAGGAAGCGAAGAAGAAAAGTTCAAGGTACCCTATTTCTATGATCCAAACGAGTTAGAGGAGGAAACCACTGACGGAAAACTGGGCAATGATGACATGGCAGCAGCAGATGATGACGATGATGACAGCCTGGTAGTGGATGAAAGCGAGGAGGAAATAATATGGACCTTGCCGCCGGACGGGGAATATCAGGGATACATTCCAGGGAAGGGAGAAGTGAAAAAAATCCCGTCGTCCGTTTACGAGAACTACAAGTCACAGAAAGAACTCGATGAAGAAGAGGAAGAGAGAAAAAGGACGGCATTGAAACACAAAAATAGTAGCAATCTGAAGTCTCAGCTTCAAGAACGGAAAAGGACGCAGAAAAAGATTATCAAGGGTTTTGCGCTTACCTTTGCGGGAGCTCTTTTGATGGTGCCCGTTGTTTGTTTGATTCTTCAGATTACGGGACACAATGATGACAATGATTTTGATGAAGGTGGGGTAGGTGCCATGTACGATCAAGAAGAGATGAAGTTGTTGAAGCAGCACCGAAAGAGGGGGATCAGAAGACCGTTGTCAGCCGGTCGTGGGAAGTCGCTTCATGAAGGGCCGGTTAGGGAGATTGAAATCATATAATGCCAAACATCATATTATCACCACCAAAGTTTTGAAAGGATAGTATTCAAAATCAGGCCTTGTTGAGGTTTTGAAACGTGGTATCACCAATAAATTGAACAAATTATACAAAAATCAGTCATTGCGTATCCGAAAGAAGCGTACTGTCGTTCAACCATGGTGCATCATGTAATATCTTTTGGTCGATGTACTACTTTGTGTACATTACATGGAGGCCTTCATCCAGAATTCATCTCCAGTAAAAGCATCTGATCATTCTTAAGCCAACAGAAAAGCATATTGCTTAGGAATCCAATGGATTCTGATATCGAGTGTCTTGAAAAAGAAAAAATGACCCGTGAGAGACTTGAACTCCCGACCTTCGGGTCTGGAATCCGAAGCTCTACCAACTGAGCTAACGAGTCAATTTGCTTCTGCCACCACAACCCAGGATTGGTGTATTTATTTATAATCTTCATACCTCTTGTTGTCTTACTATTCCTCCCTCTATTTAGTTCATGTCGCAACACAACCACTCTCATCACCGTTGCAAGAAATAACTGACTAGTGTATTCTCACATGATTTTCACCAACTTAAAGTATTGCAAGGATTGTAAGCAAGAATTTGCATCTGTATGTTCTCGTTGATCGTTAAAGTATTTCTGCTAGGGGCTGTGCTGGAACAAGTCTTTTTTTATTCTAATTTCGAGAAAGTCACCACTGAGAGTGTTTTTGTGGATTGGCACAATACATTGCATCATGTGACTGTCTTGGGACGAACCTCATTCGCTCCCTCCTCTTATGGTTTTTACTCACTGTCGATATAGTATGAGGCTTGTGAAATAATGATTCCGTACTATTTGACCGTTTACTTTTCATGAAAGAACACAACGTAATCTTACCGTATCGTGTTGATTTTATACGAATTTGTTCAGTGAAATGCTTCATGCAAGAGGTATGGAATAAGGGGATGAGTATCCTCTATTTCCACTCGGGGTCTCATGTCGATCGATTTCGATGCAAAAAAGAGAAACCTACGGAAGTTATGACGTACTGTACTCTTGCTACTAACTGACCACCTTACTTCCCATAACAACGTAGCGATGAATGCAGATTGAGCCGAACATTCTGCAACAAGCAAAAGAACTGTTCACGAAATTGTTTGGAACTCGAAATAACCAATTTTGAAAAAACTAATGCTACTCTGTTTTTGATCTTCATATTCGGCACCAAATAATGCGTCGGCAAATCATATGTAAACCAAAAACGCATTGATCATCGCCCAACTACCGAAGGCAAAAATACCCACTGATGAGTATTCTTTGGCCGTTCCTCTTGCTATACCCTCGGGACTCAACTCTCTCTTGCTTGTGTGTGAAATATACTCTCCCACTGTTATACCGAGATTGAAGAAATTATTGATAACGAAACTCGTGATCATTAAACTTGCCGTTGCCATGAATGATGCGGCAATATCATCTAAGACTCTTGACAAAGCAATTGCATCGGGAGTCGAAGTGAAAAACTTTTGAGCACTTTCAACAGTGACCGCCGACTTCAAGGCTCTCCAGTCCAAGTTGCCATCAAACAACAGCATCTTTATCTTGAATACCCAGAAGGAGCTCTTCGCTGCCAACCAAAATAAAAAGGCTGACTGAGGTGTGTGATCGAGCAACGAATTCTTCAAGTACATTCGAGATGTCTGTGGCACCAAACTGATGGCGACTGAAGCGTCCAATGTAGGCATCACACCAAAGTAGGTCATCAACATGCTGTATCGCAAACCAAACATGCAGGGCTCGACTAATCGTGCCACTTTTGTCATGTCGAATGCCGCTGGCGATGGTGTCCCCGTGACGAGTCGAGCTGTGTTGTGTGAGATCGAAAGTATTAGTGCAGGGAAAAACGTTGATGTTGGAACTAGAGCCGTCCACAAAACCCAAGCCCTCATGTTCGATTGATGGTATTCCATGATTGCCAGTAGAAGGGTGAATATGGATATTGCCAATACATCACCGACCAATGGAAACCTGCCACCAAGTAATGGAAGCGAAATTTTATCCCACGATATGCTCGATTTCGTGTCAACATAATTCAACATTATTACTAACACCCCAAGACTGCCGACACATAAACCCAAAAAGGTATTTTCCAAAAGTTCTTCAGTGTGCGACTTCTGTAGTTTCTTGATTATAGTTGCAATTGCTTCAGGCGATGTTACATTTGCAATGTTCATGTTCGCTCCTTCCAAGGCCCTCGCTAGCATCAATAAAGTCCTACCAGGTGATACATCTTGAAAGAGATCGAAGAAACTATTCGTACCATGACCTACCACGCCAATAGTGGCTGATAGGAAGGGTATGCAGACACAAAAGTTGACTACTGCTGCCCTGGTTTCGTGATTTCTCCAATATGAAACCCAAAGATCCTTGGTCATCAAAAAGTGGGGAGTTAAACTTGTAACAGCGTGACAATACTGAAAGAGACGCAAAACGTCCGAGAGACTCTTGCGTTGGTTATCTCTGGTATATGTTTGGCGAAGGACGTGACTCATCCGAACTGCTGCCGAGGCCTGCTGGGCAATCATTTCCAATCGCATTGTGTGGTCTGCTTTTGTTTGACGGAACTGCTCAATGAAGGGTCCCATAGGTGCTAACTTACAACCATACTCCTCGTGCGCCCGAACGAGTCGACGCTTCCCCGTCCACGTGCAACCACACGATGCGTACCGGCACCTTACGGGAGCATGTTCGCATAGTTGCTCGTGCTTGGCAATTTCGGACAGCGGGATGCTTCTCTCCTCACAGCCAATAGAAACGTAACGGCACGGGAGCCTAGGGATATCGTCCTTCGCTGCGCTCCCATAGAGTTCACGATCGGGAACCACCCGATCGTACTCGCATCGGCAAACAGGGCATCTGGTGAGTTGTTCATTCTGTCGATCGGAATCGAAGACGCGCTGGAGACAGGCTCGACAAAACCTTGAAGAACATTTCCCACATCCTACGGGATCGTTCATGTATTCGTAACAAATCTGACATTTGAACCGTTCATACTGGGCAGGGTCTTGCGCTCTTTCACTTGTCCCCAAAGAGTCTCCCACCGCAGTAGCATTCGTTGCTATCGAGGTCAAGAGAGGTTGAGGAGTCAAAGGCTCAACTTGGACTTGAACCATTCGAATCTGGACCGGAATGGGTCCGTTGGGTCCCAGTTGAATCGGGCCATTGGGTCCCATCGGGTGATATTGCTGTTGTTGTTGTTGTTGTTGTTGTTGTTGTTGTCGAGCAGGTGGGTTGGATCCATTCGGTCGTTGTTGCTGTAGTTGTCGAACAGCGATCGGGCCTCTTCCTTCCCACCGCAATCGTTGGAAATTCCTATTTCCATTCGTGGCTGTATTTCCAGTGTTATACCTGTTCACATTACCATTCATACGAGCGTTCCGCAGCGGGTTGCCAAGGGCGTCGCCATCAATGTTTAAGGGACCAGCGTTATGCACTTGGGTCCTTCCCGCGTCATTTGGGTTGACATGGCTGCGATGTAGCCGAAATCTCTGTTGTGGGTCCCCACGGAAAATCCGTCGAACTTGTGGCTCCGGCCGCCGCCTCTCAGACCGATTGGCTTCAGTACTACGATCGGTGTTAGTTCCATCATCAGTCATTCCAGTTCGGGGGTTTCCAGGTCCATCCGACATGATCATTACTATCCTCTAGACGATAGAATGAGTTTCTTTTCTCACTATGCAGAAGTCATAATTGAAAAATGTGACTGATCATGATTTTTTTGCAAAATTGATGGGGGCTTGTGCTTTCAAGGATTGCAATGTGCCGCAAACGTTGGAACAAAATTCGCGCGTGAGATTTAAATTCTTTCACGCTCGGCATTCGGGATTCATTCCGGTATGTTCAGAACTCGAGACTGCATGAGACTTTCGATACACTCGAACACCGGACGAAAACGCGAAATATTTCGGTTCACTCTCAAAATCGGTAAGATCTTAAGCGCATGAACATTACGAAGTACGTACCGGTACAAGTAAAAAGCTTATTTACTTCGTAAGGTTACTCAGGATGACTGGCATACCGATCATTACTGCAATGCACGTTTGTTTCATTGCTGTCGCTTTAGTGGATTTAATTGTACTCGTACTCGTAGTCACTACTGTACCAGAAATGATTGAAAGGGATAATCTGAGCACACCATAGATATGCGACTACAATGCCACAGAGCTTGATGTTCGATTCTGGAGGTACTACTGCTATCACTACCATCAGAGCTCCTCAGTACACCAGCTGACGGCATACCACCAAGTAGTGATGGATGCCAATAAAGTACGAGTAGTTTTTGAATACTGACATTTCTTATTGTGATTCACGTCTAGAAAACCTCGAGTTCAACCACGAAAGCCACAAAATGAAGCAAGATAATCATTATAAACGAAAGAAAACCATAGTGTAGAATTATAGCCATATTTCTTATCGATTTTCTCATCAGGTTGCAATGGCTAGCTACTACTACTCACTGATGACTGTCGCTCTTCACAATATTGTGCAAGTTTCTCCCCGGCATATGTTCCCGAAAGCAAGGCACTCTCAAAACTGCCAAATCGAACTTTGTCCGCAGATGCTACGTAATCTCCGCAAAAGGCGACCCGCGAGCTTGGCAGGAAGGATAGGTCTTCTGGCAGGGCATCACCCTTGGGAAAGGCGTTTCCCCATCTGTGAAGCACGGGTCCGTAGTCGTAGCAGGACGATTGTGATTCTGCGTCGAACGGAATCTCAATGTCGGGCATGCCCGGTATTGCCTTCAAGACCTGTGCCATCTTCTTGATGATGGACTTTTCTCTAGAAGCATCCGACGAGGCATCTCCTACCCTTGCTGCACTGGAAGATGAGCCGTAGACACCGGAGTTTTGCGCTGCAAATTCTTCGGTGGAATGAAGAACAACGGAACACCATTCACCGTTACCAGTAGTATCTGAATCACAGTTGTCGTCGTCATTTGTTTTTCCTTGGATCATGACTCGAGACAGAATTGTATTTCCCGTCACATCCGCAACGTCAAAATCAAGTGACAACCACTCGCGGGCGATTGATCCCGAACACGAGAAGAAAACTGCGAGGACAGGAGAGACTTGTTGCCTGGCAATGGAATCCAATGCCTCGCGAAGTTTTGGATCCGGACGTGCCTTTTCCGCAGCAATCATTGGGGGTTCACCACCGAAGGTATTGGTCCATCGAGGGTGCGCAACGCCACTACCCGCAACGACCAGCCAGTCGGCAGATCCAATGACTTTCTCGGACCTATCCAAGAGTTCCCACCCTCCACTAGGTGTCCGGGAGAGACCTCGAATAATCGTTTTGTATTTTGTTTCAATGGATGGAATTCCGGAAATCAGGGAGGATGCTATTCGAGACATTTCGCCGTTCGCACCTGTTATGTAGTCTGGTCTTCTCGTATCTGCAGCCTCGATTCTGTCTCTCGCTGAAAAGGTCCCCGTGATAGAATCAAGAGACCCCCTCACTCCTGAAAACAGCGTCGTGTGCTTCGGTCCGAGGGAAGATATCACAGATCGGCCCACGCTCGACCGTATGTCCGCATACGGAGCCCCGTGATTGATGTATACGTTGGGCAACGAACGCGTTTTTCGCGTCGATGCTCTCCCCCCGAGACCCCTACCAATTTCGTACACGGTAATCTCAGCGGATGGATTCAGTTGGGCCAGACGTCGCGCCGAGGCACATCCCGAGATCCCCCCTCCGATGATGGCCACTCTAACCGAAGATGGAATTTTTGACGCTGCAGCTGTAGATATCATTGCTATTCATGCTGTCGTAACGGAAGAGATCAAGAGAAGAATCGAAATTGCTCCACTGGTCGTAATTACCGGTGTTCCCCATCGTACCGTATTTTCCTCTTTTCTGACTTAGCGTCGGCGACGGAAGGGAGGACACGACGAGTTCTAATTTTTTTCAATCAATCACTCAGCATTCGAGAACGTACGTAATGATCTTACGGGTGCTACCGCAGGAAGAACTAATCTTGAAAACCTCGGTCCAATAACGTAAGTCGTACCTATCTCGGGTTTCGTGTGCAAATTTTCAGAAGCTGACTGGACAAGGCTTATAATATTATTACATCATTTTAAACTGATTGATTTACTTGATTGAGATGGATTGATTCGTACATGAAACAGATGCGAGGTTTGCCTTGCGGCAATGTGCGCATTTCACACATCCTAATTAGCCTCCCAAGTCTCCGGAGAAACGAGTGATTGACCTGCGTGTGGACTGGAGGACAGCTCATACTGTATGCAGAGTCCGAACTATGTAGATGATAAAGTAGATAGAAACTTGCTACGTGTAGTTCCGGTGCAATACTAGATCGCATTATATTTTGCGTTATGTGAAATATTCTTCCATCAGCACAGATTCTTTATACAGAGACAGAGCCACGCCGACCATATCTTTGCAAATTAGAGTTCAATGCCGGAGGAAACAGCTCTCTTTATGAATACGCTACACGATGTATACGCTACACGATCAATCCACCTTGATGGTTCCGAAAATCAACTTGACAAACCACAACGAAGACAAAGCTCCGACGGTTCCCGTGACCAACAACATGGCCGAACAGATCAATCCCATGTATCCAAAGTACAACATGTACGTCATGATCATTCTGGAGGCCTCCAGGGACTTAAACCAGAACATGCTGTAGAGGAAGGTGTACAAGGCGGTCGTTCCCGGTGCGAAGAAAGCGAACCACCACCAGCGGTGATTTTCGGCGCAGAGCTGGTTGTAAACCATGAGAAGGGTGACTTCGACGCAGGTAGTGATCAGGATGATGTAGACAATGAGAGTGAATCCAAAGACGTAGTAGTATTGGTCCATCCACAAAGAGGTCATGATGAAGAACAGTTCGACGTACGCCGCTGCAAAGGGGACGAAACCCGTGACAAACATTACCAGCATAGGGTTCATCAGGGTCGAGGACGGAGGAATGGCGCGGGCAATCGTCGAGGTGACCGTTGGGAACGCGATGGCCTCTTGCTTGTAACCAAAGTAGGCGCCAACAAAGACCAGGGGGACGGAAACCCCGCACCACATGGCCGCGACGATGATAACATCCAAGAACGGTGCCGCGGCCGACGAGTGCATGAAGAAGAGGATGATGTTGAAGAAGCAAAAGATGCAGAACGCGACTCCCGGGAACAAGAGAGCGGTGACAACGGTGCACAACTGCCACAGGCGCCCCTTGAAAGCTTTGTAGAGACGGCTGCTAACGTATCCCGCCACAATCCCGGTGAGGACGTAGAAGGAGAGGATTCCGTTCATGAGGGAACCGCGTCGGGCCGGGTTCAAGAAACCAATTGCCGAGAAGCAAATGGAGAGGAGAATGGTGAGAGCGAGCTGGACACCTCCACCGCAGCAGACGCAAAACATCATGGGGAAGTTGTCCGGAGGTCGGAACACATCGGCGTGAACCAGTTTCCATCCGCTCTCGTCGGCGTCTTCGTCCTTCTCTTCGTCGGCGAGCGCGGCCAGGGCGTTGTAAGCCGCAATGTCGCGGCGGAGGTTTCGAACCAACATGCTCACGACCAAGAGACTCAAGAAGATAACGACCAAGATCGAGTTTGTGATCGAATACCAGTGCACCTCCGGGGGAACCAAGGAGTCTTCCGAGAGGTAAATGTCCCAGCGCGAAGACCAGGCAACATCGGATTGTTCCCAGACGACGTCGTAGGTAAAGATGATCTTTTCGCCGGGCTTGATTGACTGGGATTCCTTGACGTCCTGTCGTTCCAAATGGGTATCGGGTTTGCAGGTGTCGAGTTTCTTGCTCCAGCCCTCTTTGGCTTCGCCGTCCCAGTCGTATCCGCCTTTGAACTCGTGCTTGATACTCATGGGTTCCACTGCAAATCCAACCACACGGTATTCCTCTACCGCCGGATCGTATTGATGGTACTTGACAATGATGTTGACGTGGTTGAAGATGTACGCAACCTCCGTTGTGACATCCATGAATCCAATCGGGAAACCACCGGCGTAGTGGACTTGTTTCTCTTTGGTGACCGAGTTGGTGCCGACGGCGGCGGAGGGGAGGTTGTCGATGATCCAGTTGTTGTGGTATCCATACTTGATGTGTGTGCGCAGCTTGATGGCTTCCTTCTTGGTGGGGACGACCTGGCAGAGCTTGTCGCAGTAGGACTCGGTCAACATGTGGATGTTGTAGGGAGAAGATTGGATCTTGTTGCCCGTCAAGAATTCTCCGAGGTTTTCGGATGACATCTTGGGTCCGCCGGTGGGCTGGCAAAAGGGCAAGCTGTAGTAATCCCTCGGGATCTGGGTGTGAATCGAAGTCATGGCATTCACCTTCAATTCGACGGGGTCGCCTTCCTTCAATTCCAAGGGGGCGACGCCCGGAATGTAGAAGGCACCGACGGTCGCTGTCGAGGCAGCGAGTCCCACGGCAAGGAACAACGATTTCCACTGAGGCATCTTAAGACGCAATACGATACTTTCGTTGAGGCTACTTATTGCGTTGAATAGCGTTTATGTTGTATTCTCAATACAACAGCAACAAATCCAGCAAACTTTGTCCACTGACCAGTTGGTTCGGTTACAATTGCTGTGGTGTTAGGGACTGACTCGGGAAATTAGTTCGAACCACTTATGCTCGTAATTACTCGTAATCGTGCGTGCACTTTGTACACACTACTTGTACGAAATACTGTCATGTACCGTACTGTAAGATTACCAGTAACTTAACCCAGAGTTGCGCTTTGGGGAACAATGTCTCAGTGAACACGGTGACCTTATTTTTTTGTACTTGGTATTTTCCTACCGGTTCGGTAGTACTAATTACATTGCTTAGCAACGACAGAAAAGCTTACCGGTAAGTAAGGTTACTTCGTAAATGCCTATTCGCAACGCTACTACAAAATTCTTATCAGCTGTCCCCCGGTTCTACGTCCCCGACTACTAATTTCTACTGAAACCCGGGGACAGCTGATAGGAATTCTGTAGTACAATGCCTCCTCAATCTTCGATCTTTGAACTGAGAATCTGAAATCAGCTCAATTTTTTTTTGTTCTTAAAAAATTAAAACTACCAGTCTTGTACAACATACCGTTACGTATTCGTACGTACTGTATTCTACTGTCTACCGTTGGAAGGTGTACTTTTTTCTGTAGAATCTCAATCAACATAATTACCCCGTTAGAGTAGGTACTACAAAATTCTTCTCAGCTGTCCCCCGGTTCTACCGGTACGTCCCCGACTATTAATTTCTACTGAAACCCGGGGACAGCTGATAGGAATTCTGTAGTAAGGATTTTAAATCACTCTCGTAACCTTACGTGTATTTTAAGACTTACTCCGTTTTCAAACAAAATACTACTACTGTACTACGGTACGTACAACCGTAACGGTACGTACTATTTTCTACTTGTAATACGTTCGTCCGCGTCCTCGAAAATGTACGATACAGTCATCAATATTCACAATAGCCCTCCTATTCTAATAAATGATTTTTTGAGAGAGGAAACGTTATTGACGAAAAGCGGAAAATAATTGCCCTTTCAAAAAGCGCATGCTTGAGGAGTCATTTGTTGCGGCTTTACTAACGACAACTTGTACGTACGGTACGTACTAGCATGCCGGACGTATCAAGGAGAGTCTCTGGGAATCTAAGTTTTGCAGACACGGATTTTGAAGAAAACTGTTTTTGGCGCGAAAGTTTGAGCCAGGAACATTAGTAGTATTACCGTGCGATGTAAACGCACAAGTACGGGTACTTCGTACGTACTTCTACCGTACTTTTACGAAGTTAATAATAGTCGTAAAAATTGCGCGCCTCGTTGTTGGGCTAACAACAATGACACCGTTGCAACCTTGCCTCCCGCGACATAATTTCCCAAACATCTCTCATCTCTTACGATACCACCCGTAAGATTACTCGTACCGGTAACTTTCTGCAAGGAATTGCACCCATGGTCTGATCGAGGATTGATACAAAAACGAGTATTGTTTCATCGTCACCATCGGAATCCGAAACAACGTTGATCAGAATCCGTAAAGAGAACGAACGAACGAACAACCGAACGAACAAATAACAATCGCAATGAGTGATCTCGAAAACGACAGCGACGACACGTCCTCCCGTCCGTCTTCCAACAAGCGCCGCCGCATCCTTGCAGCGGAAGACGAGGGCGACGAGGAGGAAGGGCGGCCCTCGTCTCGTGCTCGTGCTCGTGCTGGTGCTCGTGCTCGTGCTGCTCTCGCTCTCGCTGCCGATGACGAAGGGAAAGACGAAGACGAAGATCCGGTCGCCCGCCGCCGCCGACGAGTGGAAGCCCTGAACGCGGAACGCCAAAGCAAGCGCCGACGGGAGCGATTGCGACAGGAACTGGCCGATCTCCAGTCGGAAGAATTCCAACCCCTCGAGGAAGACGACGATCGCCTCCGCAAAGGCGATGGCGACGACTACGACGACGACTACGACTACGACGGAAACGGAAACGAGGTCGATGACGGGATCGATCGGGACTACGATTACGATCGGGGCGTGGGAACGAACAACGGCGACGACGACTACCAGGACGAGGAAGAAGACGGGGAAGACCTGCTGGACAACGCCGAGAGAGATTACCAGCGGATCGATGCGCTCGATACCTACGGAAGGGAGGGAATCGACGATCGGGAGCACGACGAATTGGATGCCGATGCCCGCCGCGAGGTCGAAGCCAAGCTCCGGGAGCGCGACCGGCGGTTGGGTCTGGGGGGAGGCCGCAGGCGCCGCGATGCCGGCATCTACGGGGCGGCCCTGGACGCCATGGAGGCGGAGGAAGACGCCGATGCCCGCAGGGCCCGCAGGGGGATGTTCCGAAGCCATCGGGACACCGGTGACGGGGACGACGGAGACGGGAGACGGGGAGACTTCGATTACGACGACGGGGACGACGACGGCGACGACGATATGGACGACGAAATCGACGACGAAATCGACGAGGCCGAGCTGGACGGAGACGATCCCATCAACCTGGAGGCCTTTGACGTGCCCCTCCGGGAATGGATCGCACAGGACCGGACCCGGCGGGAGGTCCAGCGCAAATTCCGAGCCTTTCTGAGGCACTTTCGACCGGAAGACGGCCTCTCGGACGACCGAGCGCGACGCAAGCGGGCCAACGGAATCTACGAGCAAAAAATCCGGACCATGTGCGCCTCCAACAAGGCCACCCTGCAGGTCTCCTACCACCATCTCATGGAAGCCGAACCGCTGCTGGCGGTCTGGTTGGCCGACGCTCCCAGGGACATGCTGGACCTCCTGGACGAGGCTGCCACCCGCCACACCCTCATGCTCTTTCCTTCCTACGGTGCCATCCGGGAAGACATTCACGTTCGGATCGCCGACATTCCCATCATGGATTCGCTCCGGGACCTGCGTCGGACCCATCTGGACCACCTCGTCAAGGTCCACGGGGTGGTTACACGCAGGGGAGAGGTCTATCCAAAGCTGCAAATCGCCTATTATCGGTGCATGAATCGGGACTGCCACGCCGTCGAGGGACCCATCCGTGTCGAGGGCGTGGGCCAGGACGCGGAATCCCTCATGACGCCGGAGGAATGTCCCCTCTGCGAGGGATCCCGGTTCAGGCTCGACACCAATCTCTCGGTCTACGCAAACATCCAGCGGGTCAACCTCCAGGAAACTCCCGGCTCCGTCCCCCCGGGTCGGGTTCCCCGCCAGAAGGAGGTCTACCTGACCCACGACCTGATCGACGTGGCAAGACCGGGGGAAGAAATCGAGGTCACGGGCATCTACGAACAAAAATACGACTCCGGCCTGACCCTCAAGTCGGGATTTCCGGTCTTTAGCACCTTTCTCACGGCCAACCACGTTCGAAAGCGAGAGGACGCCTCGGCCGCATCCAACCTGCAGGAAGCGGACGTCCGGGCCATCCTGGAGCTCGCCGGGGACCCCAAGATCGGGGAGCGGATCGTCCAGAGCATCGCGCCGAGCATTTTTGGTCACGACAACTGCAAGATGGCCCTCGCCATGAGCCTGTTCGGGGGCGTTCCCAAAAACGTCAACGACAAGCACCGGATCCGGGGCGACTGCAACGTTCTCCTCCTGGGGGATCCGGGAACGGCCAAGAGCCAGCTGCTCAAATACGCGGAAGCTACGGCACCCAGGGCCGTGTACAGCACGGGCAAGGGAGCCAGCGCCGTGGGTTTGACGGCCGGGGTCCACAAGGATCCCGTCACGCGGGAATGGACCCTGGAGGGAGGCGCTCTGGTGCTGGCCGACAAGGGAGTGGCCCTGATCGACGAATTCGACAAGAGTGAGTGCAACCGATGTTCTCTCGCCTTGTTTTGTTTTGTTTTGTTTTGTTTTGGCTTGTTTTGGCTTGTCTTGGCTTCTGGACGATGTCATTTGTGTTTGCAATTCGAAATGGTTCCGAATCGAGGAACGCGATTTCCAAGCAAGTGCGATGAGCCAATTAAAAAAGTTTTTTTTTTTCTCACCGGTGACGTTCTTTGGCGCTTCTCGCTTGCTTTTGTATCGACTGTCGTCCATTGCAGTGAACGAACAGGATCGAACATCCATTCACGAAGCCATGGAACAGCAATCGATCTCCGTTTCCAAAGCCGGAATCGTCACGTCACTACAGGCGCGATGTTCCGTGATTGCCGCCGCCAACCCCATCGGTGGCCGATACGACAGTTCCAATACACTCGCCGACAATGTGGAGCTCACCGCTCCCATTTTGCAGCGATTCGACATCTTGTGCGTCCTCCAGGACACCGTAGACCCGGTCCTCGACGAGCAATTGGCAAAGTTCGTCACGTCGAGTCACATGAATGCGGTAGCTACGCGAGATCTCAACAACGGAGAGGCAACGCTCCCTCCGAGCACCAGCGTTGCCCAACAAAAAGAGGGCATCATCGACCAGGAGCTCCTGCGCAAGTACATTCAATACGCCCGGACCAACGTCAAACCAACCCTGAGGGGGAATGCCTTCGACCAGGAAAAGGTTGCCTCCCTCTACGTTGCCCTTCGCCGGGAATCGCAAAATTCCGGGGGGGTTCCCATCGCCGTCCGGCACGTGGAAAGCATCATGCGAATGGCCGAAGCCCACGCCAAGATGCATCTGCGAGACTATGTTCGTGACGACGACATGGATGCGGCCATCAAGATGATGCTGGAATCCTTCATCGTGGCCCAGAAATTTTCCATTCGGAGGTCCCTCCGCCGCAGCTTTGCCAAGTACATTACCAGCGGAGAAGATCGGGCCCATTTGTTGCTGCACATTCTGGGCGACATGATGCGCAAGGAGCAAATGTACCAAGTGATTCGGCTCCGCCAAAAGGGGCAATCGGAGGACCTGTTGGGAAGACTCGAAGTGCCCATCGACGAATTAGAGGCCCGTGCCCGGGAACGCCGCATCTACAACGTGACTGATTTTTGCAAGGGGGCCAGTTTTCAAGAAGCTGGTTACTTTCTTGGACGAGAAGCGGGGATTGATCAGCCGATCGGTCGTCATTTCGACGTAAACGCAGCACATTGCATGGCGTGATCGTCCTGTCACGGAAATGGTTTTGTTTGGAAAAAAATGGGCTCACAAACAAACATCTCACTGAGAGAACAATAGATTGCATGAACTTGAGTACGGCGCAACAGAGAATGTTTATCCGTCTGCGAGTGCTCTAAAGGACAAACCTCTATCTATCTAGAATGACAACGCGCAATATCAGTTGTTGAGGGTAATTCGAGCGTAACCTTACGTGTGACTAAAACAAAAATTACACAATTATTTTAAAAAAGGAAGCTATTTCCGGACTGTGAAAATAGTTGTTCCCATTACGAATAGGAAACGACTTCCGTATTGACTAGATGCTTGGAAGCACCCATAGTCACTAAATGAAGAACGTATTCTGTAGCGTTTGAACGCGGCCGCAAAAAATAGTTTGGTTGAACCCATTTTGTTCTCCGAAGAAAAAGCAGGAGATAAACAATCTAGTTGGGTACCGCCGGAAGCCCAACCCCAGCATTCGGCAATACCGTGGTCGGTGTGTCCGGTAATTGTGTTGTTTGTAGGTAGGATGGAGTGGAATCCGCGACCTCGGTTTCTTCTTCAAACATTTCATCTTCCAACAGCTCGAGTTCCGCGTCCAGATCCGCCTCGTCAATGTCGTCCGGTGTTGCAAAATTCCGACCGAGTGCCTCGTTGATCTCGTTGAATTCGTCCATCATTTCGGCCATGTCATCCGCCAGATCTTCGACGTCATCAATATTGAGGTCATGCTTCATTGTCTGCTTGAGTTGCTGGTTGGCTCCCTTCATTGCCGCAATCGTTTGGATATTTGCCTTGGCACTCTCGATCCCGAAACTCGCCTGATCGATGTTGAATTGTTGTCCCGCTACCATATCTCTCTGACTTTCGTACATCTTTTTTCTTTTCAGAACCTCCATGGCCCGTTTTTGAATGGCCTTCTTCGCCGCGGGCGACCTGGCGTTCTTGATTTTGTCCTTGTAGACTCTCAATTCTTGCTCGAGGCCGACAATCTTTTTGTCCGTTTCATCGACCCGGCCTCCCAGACTCGCCGACGTATCAGTCAGGCCGGGAGCTGGAGCCGCCTTTTTCTTCTTTCCAAAAATTCGATCCATTTCTGTGGGTGTTGTGTATTCTTGATGGGTTGAGTTGCTTTTGAGTTTTAGCAATCGATTTATTTTGAGATCGAGTTTGAAGTAGATGTGGTCGTCTTTTTATTATGATGACTGTCGTTGTTCATCAGAAATCATGCTCGTCGTGCTACTATGGGAGAAAGACCAGCAAACGAGTCGATTTTTTGTTTTTTGCATTTGAAAGCAGTCGTGCCTTGGAAGATTTTGAATCGTGATTGCTGTCCGTGCGTTGTGATGCAGCTCGTACATATCTTCTTCTTTGACCATGGTAATCTTGGCAAATCTAACGAAACGTGGAACACGGAACAGTCCTCGCAGAAGTGAGCCAGTAACCTTAGTTCGAAACAATCGATCTCAATCATCGGCCATTTGCAAAATCATGGGCATAGTGGTTTTGTTGCTATTCTGCTTGAAGGGAGCGAGCAATAAGGCTAACGGAGGAACTGTCGTCGGAAGATTGAAGGGAGCCGCACGGTATGGTGATCACGAGTTGCCGAACTGCGACGTTGAAGGCGGCAAGTTGGAGTCACTCACAAGTTAGTGTTTCCGTTGTACCGATAGAGGAGCCTCTTCGCCGCTAATTGTATCGACCAAGCATGGCTGGTGGGATGTGTGGGTTAGCAACGTGTGTCCCCACTGCGGGCATGGGTGATGAGGAGGCGAGTCAGCACCATTGTCGGGGCAATGAGGCTGGAATGCGAGAGATTTTGGGTCGAGGACGGCATTTGCTTAGTCGGCGGTTAGTTTGCACACATTCAACGCCCACACACCCACACATGAATTTGGTGGTGAGGAGCACCATACCATTGGATTCGTCAGGGATTACCCAATAAGGTATTGACCCCTTCCCGGGATAGGAAGAGGACATTCACTTTTCGATAAGCTTGAATTCTTCCGGTGTTCATGGGGTACTGTCAGCTGCATTGGCGTACTGTATGTCTACCCTCTCTGCCTTCGACGGTCCGTGATACTGTTGGCGTGGTATACTGTGTTCGAATTTCTGCAGAGCCAGTTTGACGTATTTGTACTTCTTTGCGTTCTAAGTCTTACTTAATGTGTATTATAATAATATACAGTTTGCCGTCCCAGTCTACCTTGAAAGGATACGTTGCTCGGACACTTTCAATTAGCTGACCCGCATCTTCTTTTGCCGTGTACTTCATTCCGAAGTCATTCACCAGTACTAGTGTAAATGAGATGTCCCGTTCTATGAGAGGGACCGGGCTTCAGTTCTTGGTGCACTATGGTGCCCATACTTTGCCAGGTGTGCAACCGAGTCATCATAGGCTCTATCTTGCCTCGTTGCTTCCGTCCGTTGCATGCTCGCTTTATCTTGCATATGCATAACCGTTGTGTTCCAGTGGTCTCAGTTTGTACTCGTCGACTATACGTCGGGGAATCAATTCTATTCGAACTCTCACGTACTTCGAATAATCCAGTGTAGAGCACAGGTACACGTTCGAACTATCACCCGCACGACATTGTGCTCGTGGCGTTGACACGACGCTATTGTCCCGCTGTACTGGGATATGGTTTTGCTAGGTCCGACGCGTTGTTTATGTACTGCGAAATCATACCCTAGCATCACCCTGGATAAACAGTACAGGGCGTCAGCAAGCAGCAGCAAAGCGTCGATATACAGCAAGTAGCAGCGAGCAGCGAGCAGCGAGCAGCGAATAGACGAGTATTGGGTTTTGCTAGGTTCGACGCGTGCATTATGTACTGCAAAGAGATACCCTAGCATCGCCTTCGATAGAATCGATACAGCACGGGGAGCAGCAAGCAGCAGCAACGCTTCGATATACAGGGGGGACAGCAAGTAGCAGCGAGCAGCAAATAAAGTACAGGGGTTTCGCTAGGTCCGACGCGTTGTTTTTGTATTGTAAAGGGATACCCTAGCGCAGCCAAGATAAAATCGATACAGCAGGGGAACAGCAAGCAGCAAATAGCAGCAAAGCGTTGATAATAAAGGGGGGGCAGCAAGCAGCAGCAAAGCGTCGATATACAAGGGGGGACAGCAAGCAGCAGCAAAGCGTCGATATACAGGGGAGCAGCAAGCCGCAGCAGCAACGAGTCGATACAGTAGGGGGGGACTAGCACCCAGCAGCAAAGCGTCGGTGTACAGGGGGGGACAGCAAGCAGCAAGCAGCAAACGACGTATGGGGTTTTGCTAGGTTCGACGAGTGGATTATGTACTGTAAAGAGATACCCTAGTACAGCAGCAAGCAGCAGCAAAGCGTCGCTATACAGGGGACAGCAAGCCGCAGCAAGCAGCAGCAAGTAGCAGCAAGCAGTAGCAAGCAGCAGATAATGTACTGGGTTTTGCTAGGTTCGACGCGTGGATTATGTACTGCGAAACAATACCCTAGCATGGCCAAGACGAAAGCGATACAGCAGGGGGGGACAGCACGCAGCAAATAGCAGCAACGCGTCGACATACAGCAAAGCGTTGGTATACAGGGGGGACAGCAAGCAGCAACGCGTCGATATAGAGGGGACAGCAGCAACGCGTCGATATGCAGCAACGCGTTTATATACAGAGGAGGACAGCAAGCAGCAAATAGCAGCAAAGCGTTGATATACAGCAAAGCGTTGATATATGGGGGGACAACAAGTAGCGAGCAGCAGCAACGCGTCGATATACAGCAAAGTGTTGATATACAGGGGGGACAACAAGCAGCAACGCGTCGATAAACAGCAAAGCGTTAATATACAGGGGGATTGCAAGCAGCAAACAGCAGCAAAGCGTTGATATACAGCAAAGCGTTGATATATGGGGGGGACAGCAAGCAGCGAGCAGTAGCAACGCGTCGATATACAGGGGAGCAGCAAGCAGCAGCAAAGCGTCGACAGACAGGGAAGCAACAAGCAGCGAGCAGCGAGCAACAACATACAGGGTTTTGCTAGGTTCGACGCGTGGATTATGTACTGTAAAGAGATACCCTAGCATCGCCCTCGATGCAATCGATACAGCAGGGGGAGCAGCAAGCAGTAGCAACGCGACGATATGCAGGGGAGCAGCAAAAAGCAGCGTAGCGTCGATATAGATGGGGGGACAGCAAGCAGCGACGAGCAGCAGCAACGCGTCAATATCATACGGGGGGAGCAGCAAGCAGCAGCAAGCAGCAACAAGCAGCGAATAACGTATGGGGTTTTGCTAGGTTCGACGCGTGGATTATGCACTGTAAAGAGATACCCTAGCAATAAATAGTAGCAAAGCGTCGATATACAGGGGACAGCAGCAGCAACGCGTCAATAGTATAATACAGGGGACAGCAGCAGCAACGCGTCGATGTACAGGGGACAGCTACGCGTCGATAGTATAATACAGGGGACAGCAGCAGCAACGCGTCGATGTACAGGGGACAGCTACGCGTCGATAGTATAATACAGGGGACAGCAGCAGCAGCAACACGTCGATATACAGCAAACAGTAAGTAAGGAGTTCTATTTGATATTTTAAACTGGAGCAGTCCACATGTCTTCTAACAAACCTTCAACCTCCACCTCTTCTTCTTGTGGATTTTCAAACTCTTCTAGCCGGAGGTCTTTCATCATCTGGAAGAAGTCATCAACTTCTACAACACTACTGTCAACACCACAAGGAACCGATGTCTTCGCTTGGGTGTTTCACTAAGTCCCTAGTCCTTAGACGCCACCCATTCGTTGAGTTCTTCGTCCCATATGAATCCATTGCATGCGCAAATTGCATGCGCAATGCTGAGGCGTCCTCTTGATCGGGGACCTTTTCGGCGCAGGAAAACTCTCCTCGAATACTCGTGCTCGTTCCGTAGTAAATAATACTTTCCTCCTACTAGTAGCTGCTGTTCCGTATTGCTGTCCACGTTTGCGGTGCCTTTCTACTTCCTTCGCCGTGAACTCCTCCTAAGCACCATCAAGATAGACGACTCTCCTAGCGTGTGTTCAAACTGAATTGATTCCATGGGTACGCTGGAAACTCTCTGCTGCCACTCTGAAGTAGCATCAAACATCATCTCGTCTCTTCTGTTCCTGTTCCTCTCTGGCAGTAGCACGGGTGACTCAGGTACTAACTGCACACCTATTGCACCATGTGCGGGGGGAGAACACTCGAATTGTTGCTCATCCTCAATATACAAACTGCCAGCTAACGAAAACACGAGTCTTAGCTCCCACGCAGTGAGTGATGGACACGAAACAATCAATCCTTCCTCATCCCCTCGCAGCTTCTACTAAGAACATCGTGCCGTTTCTTGGCTCTTTGCCAAGTTAGATTATTCTTGCATGATCGAAAAGTATGACAGCGATACCACAAGGGAAAATGGTAATCAACTCTTCAAAATAAATTCTGGACTGATGTTGCAGATCTCTCTTTCGCTGCCTATAACCGAAAACTTTGTTCATTGTATGTACTGCATTGAGAAAGCAAAGTGCTTGTGGGAGCTAGTAAAGTGGCAAATCAAGACCTTAAAGATAATGATGTTCTAATCTATGAAAATAGTGAAAGTTCGACAACAGTTTTGCTTAGCGAGGAAAATTGTGTCTTTCGCACCTCATTCTGTATTCTGTATTCTTTATTATTTCAAAACTGATTGTCACCAGTGCGAGTATTCGGAAAGGATCATTACGTACTGAGCGAGTTGCCGATCGAAAGCCGCGTCCTGCAATGTCGCAATTACGATATTCCTCAAACCATATGCAATTGGTACGACAACTGCAATGCACCATCTGAGGACCCGGACCGGACCAATCACCATTACCCAATCCGCGAAGCGAAAGAAGGCCGTCGAAAACGCGCCAATAGCTGGATTGACAAGCAGCTGCAATAACAGGCCCGGAAATAGCCAACGTCGGACAAAGGGTTTAGGTATAAGTTCCCCTGTGACCGGATCAAACTCACCAGTGAAGAATTTCACGAAGACATCTAGGAAACAAATTATTGAGATGACGATTCGGATTTGATCGATGATGAAGTTCCACGTCGATCGATAGAAATTGTGAATCGATATAAAGGATTTGGCACAATACCACGGGAGCGGCTTTTCCTTCCTCTTGTGAAAGGGTGATATTATCAGATCGATCAATGTTTTCTCTTGCTGTTGGCAGGATGGCCATTCAGACAATGGTTTGGGACAAAGTACTAGTCGAACAACGTTCCTCCAGTTCTCCCTCCACGTCAAAATGGGCTCGCTACAACGCCACGGAACCTTGCGTATTGCTGTATGATTTGTATAATTGCGAATTTCCTCTAGATCGTACTCTGAGTCAATAATTTCGTCGATGAAGGCGCTCATTACCTCTTTGCGAGTCGGTCGCTCGACGTGGTCCTTTCTGAAGAATAACCGATGGAGAGGTGAC
The DNA here is from genome assembly GCA_037355855.1 of Pseudo-nitzschia pungens. NCBI lineage: Eukaryota > Bacillariophyta > Bacillariophyceae > Bacillariales > Bacillariaceae > Pseudo-nitzschia > Pseudo-nitzschia pungens. Next base: position 1,091,095 of record CM074760.1, on the reverse strand, counting down.
TTTTTTTGCAAGAACTCTTTACAGGTTGACGTTTCCTCCACCGGTGTTGGAATCAAGGACTCAGCCACAAATGATCTCATCGACTTCATTTTCCGAAGGTCTGTTTGTTGTGCTTTTGGGATTGCCAACCACGGTTTCAATGCATTATGAGAAATTTCCACCAAGATGCAATAGACGAAAAGAGTATTCCACGAAAACGCAAACCAGGTGTTGGGTCTCATCAAGAGCCTCTTGTTAATGGTTTTCTTGGCTTCGGCCAAGAATTCATCTTGCAATTCGTACAGCCGCCTGCGCTCATCGTCGTTCAATTGTGTCGATTTTTCTCGTTTCAGTCGCTCGAGGCGGTTGAGTTCTCTTCTCTTTTGTGCCATACTAATTCGAGCTTTAATCGATATTCTCCGAAACATCAACTGTATCGTCATCGCGGCTTTTAGCCGTTTGCTTTTACTGAAACAAGCCAACATCCGACTGTGCAAACGATTTTGGTAGGCTCTCCAGACTCGTTGTGTCAAAACGGCGGCGTCTTCTTCTATTTCGGCTTGCGTTTTCTTTTTCGAGAGATGACTTTTCCAGAAGGTTTTTGACCCTAGCTTCGTGCCTGGCTTTCGCGAATAACCTCCGTTTTTTCAGTGTGGCTATGGCGTTCCCTCTCAGTTTGTTGAGTTTCAGTAAGAGAGGTATTGTGTATTTAATCCAACGCACATACTGCAGCACCATATTGAACTGTCGTATAAAATTCCTTGGATTCCGGAATGCTTTCACGACCAACTTTCGTCGCAATTGAGGGATGTAGTAAGCGCCGAGCCTAGCTCTCGCAGCTTTCGTTGCCAATAAAAAGTTGTACTTGAGGTATAGGAATATAGCAAACATTGTGCTCATCTTCGCGTGCGTTTTGCTAACGTCGATGGTCACGTATTCATTGGGATCTTTGATAGTAAGGTAGGTCGTCTCGTTGGCAGGTCGTTCAATCAAAAGTTCCCGATAGAGCCACTTCCTGTTCATCAAGCCCCGAGTTAGATGAAAGAGAATAACGTAAAAACCTATTGGTAGAAGAGCCATCCTTAAAATGATTCGGCGGTAGTAAATAATGCTCGGATTGAAATTTTTCTTCCTCGTGCTTCGAATCCCTGCACTTCTTTCAACCTCGTTTTTGTCGTTGTACATGTTGCTTGTTACTTCGACAGAAGGCGATAATAGTGCGATACGGTCCTCTTTCACGGTCGTATTGTAGTGGTATTCATCTTTTGCCTTGATCTGGGACTGTTTGAACCACAAGAGTGAGAATACAAAAGCGATGACAACATTGTAGTCACGCAATCGATCCAAGAAGGTGGCCCAGATGGAACAATAGAATGGTAGGGATGGTTCCTTGTCCAGATTTACCAACAAGTTTGACACGCCCTCACCGAATTCTATGAAATCGGGTGAAGTTGTGGTAGTAGCATTCTTGGGAATGCAAAGAAATCCCTCATTAAACGACCGACGCAAGCTTGGTTCGAGGTATGCCAATATATCAAAAATTCCCGTGATGCACATGACTATGGACCATGCTCGTTTGTACCATCGGTATGGCAAGTCCAGATCGAAATCCTCGAAATCTACGGTTGATGACGATTTGTAGGAAAATGATTCGCAAGACGCCGATTGGTAAAGATCGAAGCGACTATCGCTCTCAGGCGACATTGGGTCCTCTGCGTTCGGAATCAGGGCTGATAGTGACAATGATGGTCGTTTCTTGGAGGCACCAGTGCCAGTCGCGGAAGAGGAGGAGGAGGAGGAGGAATCATCCTTCTCCGAAACCCGTTCGGGAGGCGGTTCTTTTCGTTCCATTGCCACTGTAGCCGTTTCCTTCTTCCTGTTATCTAGCTCTCATCCATTATGTGCCGATTTTCCAGCTCAAGGTATCCTTATATCACATCCTTTTTTGAGGCGATAGTTGTTTTCCATCTGCGTCTCAATCAACAGAGATGAGAGATGACACCAAACGTCAACGAACTACCGTAATTCGTTACAGACAGAAACAGTGAACGGTGAACAATTGAATTCTGAACGGAACGTTGAACGTTTGAAGGTGGAACACTTAAAACACTCAAAACACTTTCTACGAAGTAACTGACAATTTCAGATAAGATTACCTTGAGTTGTTAATCAGTGCATACCTGCACGTGCTTCCAACATTTACCCAGTCCCAGTAGGATTGCAACATGACATGAGATGCTCAGCACATTCTTTTTTGACACCTCCTCTTTTCTCAAAACAAACTTTTCACTCCAACATTCGTACACTTAGGCCCATACGGTAAGGCCTACGTAATTCACGTCCATTATACGGTAGGCTATGCCTCTGCCAAGAAACGATCAGGAGTTTAGTCACGAGTTTGAAATAAGAATAACAATTGACCCAAATTTTTTGAACTTCAACACAGAAAAAAATGCTTCCAGAAAATGGGATTTTCGTTTTCCTTGTTGATTGTTGTTTCCAGTTTGCACTAGACGCCGGAGAGTTGAGTACAAGTACCGTATTCCAAACAGGTACTGTTGTAGATCTCTGTCACACATCCTTCCCTTCCATTAACAGACAGATCACCGAAACGGAAGTCCTAATGACGAACGGGCAATTTTCTGTTCGATTATGGTTGCTGCGGTGTCTCCTGATCAGCGGCACAAATTCAACGTTCGGATTTCACCCCTGGCAGTTTCCCTCGACAAACACTAGATGCCTTTTCTTTTCGCCATTGGAAGCCCTCGCAATCTTCGGGGCACAACTGTCACCATCGCTATCATCGCCAACGGCAACGAAATTCGTCAGCACGCTACGGCTGGCTGGAGAATTTCTTTGAACCAAACAAGTCATCGTCGGAAAACAACCGACGAGTGCAATACCCAGAACAATACCCCGCAACATATGATCCCAACGAGGTACAGCTAGAAGAAGATGCCGATATTCCCGAAGCGCAGATGGTTCGAACCCTTTTGAAAAACACGCAACTAGAATCCAGGGCTCTGCAACTGGTATACGACGCCAACCGAGATGGCTGGAACCCTTCCGCCTTTCATCGCGCGGTCGACGGAAAGGGGGCGGCGGTGGTGATTGCCACGGACCGAAGCGGTAAACTGTGTGGTGGATACAACCCAAAGGGTCAATCTTCGCTGGGAGGGGCTCGGCCTTCGGTGGCGGCCTTTTTGTTCTACGAACGACGAGGCGGAAACGATCGGGGAAGAGCAACGTTCCAAAAATTGCAAAAGGTCGGGGGCGGGGGATTGGCGTGTGCCCGCGACGACCCGGGTTTTGGCATCAGTTTCGGTCCCGATTCCTTGGTGATCGGTTTGCAAGCCGGACGCGAGAAGGTGGCGCAATCAAAATTGGGACCCTATTTTGAGCGTGGCCCAGAAGACCTCCCGAGCTTGTTCTGGGAGACGGGTGGTGCTACCGAGTTGAAAGAACTCAAGGTGCTCGTGGGCTGTTACGACGCCAACGAAGAGATTCCGTATTCCGGTGGTGTTCTGGATATGACCTCCGGGTAGTCTATGCGAATCGGTCGGCGGTATACTCAAATAATATTTAATGAGGCAAAAAACAAACTGTTGTATTGCTGCTACAAACACGAGGTAGAGACACTGTGCTCTTTTTTCTGCTGAGCACACTTTTGAGCTTAGAAATTATTGCACTGTTCTGCACGCTTCTAGATCGCACCACTGCGTTCAGTATCCCACGAGCATACAATTGTTTCGTCTGAAGAATATGATCAAAGCGGTCATACAAAGTACTTCGTAGTAATTGCCTAATCCAGATGAATGGTACTCGACTGCAGGAAATCCTGTATTTCACCAATATTGTTGAAGCCGATGATCGGATCCAAAAACCTCCCAAGACCGTTTGAAGGTTGTGTCTTCTTCGTCGATACTATTGCGTCGCAATTCCCTTCACTTCGGGACATTAGTTGTTCATTTCAAAATCGTGCTTCCCCGTTTCGTTTTTTTCAGTCCCAATCCGCTCATGCTCGAGGCCGACGACAGCAGCATGCCTTTTGTGCTTCCCAAGGATCCCGAAAGCGACAACGGTCCTCCTCGGCTCGTGGACAATCCCATGCATTTGTCCAGGTGACTCGCAAATCGAGACGTGCTGATGAGTCGACCACAGAGCTGGCATCGGCAGAGACGATTCTTGGGTTCCTTGGCGGGAGTTTTGCCCCAAATGTCAACCTTGGGGTGACCAACGCCGCTATGGTTGCCACTATTTGTTGCTGTTGCCGCTGTTGTTGTCATCGTCGTCATCGTCGGATCGGTGACCCCCGCTGGAGCAGTCGACAGCGATCGGGGTTCTGCGGCCGAGCCTACGGACGGTGCAGTCGACAAGGACGACAGGGCACGTTTCTTTCTTCGGGTGCCCCCCAGGTTTTCGTCATCGTCGTCATCGTCTTCCCCATCTGCATCCTCCATTTTGAAATCTTCGTCGTCGTCGTCGTCTTCGTCGTCATCATTGTTCGTGATGTCGTCCCCGTCTTCCTCGCTGTCGTGCTTGTATTTGCTTTCCTTTTCCTTTTTGATTTTTGTCAACAGTCGGCGCTCTTCCTCTTCCTTTGCCATGTCCCGTGGCGGACGTCTCTTTCCATTCGTTGTACGTGTAGGCGAGGCAGATGATGATGAAATCGGAAGATCCACGGCATATTTGTCCAGGATGCTCTCGATTTCTTCGTCCGTCATCCTTTTTCTCCTCGTCGATTTGCTTGTTCGATGCCCTCCTTCCCCAGTAGTTTCCGTCGTGTTGTCGTTGTTGCTAGTCTCATTATCACTGTCACTGTTGCCATCACTTCCATTGTAAAGTTCCGGATACAACTCCCTGCGAGTTGGCGTTTTGGTTGCCGTGAACAACTTCCAGGACGACGGAATCACGTCTTCGGATCCTGTCTTGATCATCTCGTGCATGTTTGCAGCAACGTCTCGACAAATTGATTGCATTACATGATTGTAGATGGATTCGACAATCCGGTCCTCGCTGGTGGTATGCATAGTATCTCTTGTTGTTCTGCTCCCAACGGTACGGGCGTCATCAACGGGTTCGAACGAACCCGCAACCCATCGATCCCTGTCCCCTTCGTTGTTGTGGATGCTACTGTTGCCGACCATCTTGCGGTTTGCGTGGATTTCTCGATTGACAGACGAATGGATCACTACTTGTTTTTTTTTTAAATTCAATAACTTGCAAATCCCCCTCTAGGACTTAACACTGCCGATCTTCAAGCTTGGACGAAGAGTGTAACGCACTGATGACGGTAGGTATCTTTGCACAGACGAGTGTTATTGTTGGATCCAGCATCCGATGACAATTAGAACGTACTTGTACTCGTGCGTGCTCTCACGATTATTAATTACTGTACGGTACGGTATCTCGACAGCAGGAATAATACGAGATTACTGCACGGTATGTAAATCTTTTATGATCATTGTTGCAAACATCTGTTAATTGAGAGAGCGATTTCGAAAGTGGGTGCGGTCAGTAGTTGTAGGGGTTATTTGACGGTTTGGGCTTATGATATCACGACGTCCAGTAGTCTTCAAAAAAGGTATTTCCGAGTTTCTTGTACGAGTTTTTATCCATCTTTGTTGAGGATGATCCGAAGATAACTACGGGTACGGGTACAATTATTATTACGAAGTATTATTTTAATTCAAAATACCGTGTAGTGTGTGCGATATCGTGCATCGTAAGATTGCCTATTGGAGAGCAATCTTGAATAATTGAAAGATGATGCAAACCCCATCGCCAACAGACTTGAACAAGCCAGAAGTGCCGTATTGACTACCGCATTCTGCATCACTAATCTACGGTTTGGCCGATCCCTTTCGACTCCAGGAAAACGTTCCGTCGGGAGAAACAAGAGTCACGCCCATAGTCCTTTCTAAAGCACAGCAAGTCAGCAAACATGGGGAATTCTCACCCGCACAATAAAACGGGTCGGAAGGTCGTTGAACAAAAACTGGAAAATGCGCGAAAGACCGGAGTTCTATCGCTCTGTGAGCACAAATTGGAAGCGTGCCCGATTCAAGTCTTCGAGTAAGTTCAGAACCCGACCGATGACGAATTTATTCAGCATTCAACGTCAAAATGTTCACGTGCCGCAATGAAACATATGGAATCTCATCTTTCTTTGATTGAATGGATTGATTGATTGATTGATTGATTCTTCGATGCTGCACCGAACCATCTGCAAATGTCGCTTTCCACAGAATTTCCAAGCTCACAACCCTCGATCTATCCAAGAACAAACTCGTGAAACTCAATCCAGAGCTTTCTAACTTGAAAGTTCTCAAATCGTTGAACGTCGACAACAATAAGCTAACGGCGGGAAGCATGAATCCTGTATCATCCCTGACAAAACTTAAGACACTTTCCGCAAGCAACAATTTACTGGGTGATCCTGTCGTTCACAAAAGCAAAAAGGGTATTCCTCCCGCCGTAAATCACAGCGAAAGTCCCTTGCCAATGACGCTACCCAAAGGCCTAAAAACTATTCTGCTCTCGAACAATTCGTTTGTCACAATCCCACCAAGCATAGTGAGTCAAAAAAATCCTTTGAAACTGCTGGAAAAACTCGATCTTTCGTCGAACAATCTCGCCACGATACCCGTGAGCATTGCTATTCTGGTCAACCTGAACGATCTGAATCTCGACGACAACGTCATCGAGAGCCTACCATCGGCCATTGGCAAGCTGACAAAACTCAAGGCCCTATCGCTGCGGAACAACCGCATATCCGCAACGGATCCCCAACCCCTTCCGGAAGAACTCTGGAGGGACACCTTGTTGATCGACATGAACCTTCACGGCAATCGCATGACATCCACACAACTCAACAACATGGACGGATACGATGTGTTTTTGTCGCGGCGCAGAGAGGTGAAAAACAAGGATATACTAGGAGGCGCCATGACCGATCTGGAAGGATGTGGTTTGAAATAATGACAATGACGTGGTGTGTAAAAGCCACAGCACGTTGAAGAAACCGGAATGAGGGAGAGTAGAAAAACTCGAAAATCGATGGAGACAAAGTAGAGGTATAAGCGAACGAGAAAGCCGCTGTTCGCTGTTGAATGCATGCAGTTTTTCGTTGGGCCTCTTTCCACCGGAAAAGGTGTCACAAGTGATTGACGTTGAGGGGCATTCATAATGGAGCACTAGATGTCGTTTCTCGGACGAATCAGTGCGGAAGAAACAATGACCTTGTGAACCGTCGGAAAGTTGAAATTTTGAATTTGATTGTTGCCATAGCATTGAAATATTGTTCTACAGTAACAAAACATTGTTTTCGATGCACATTCGCCATGATGCTGACCTCTGCTTGAAGCTTTTCAAAAATACTAAATGAATGAAATGTATGTATTAGCTTTTGAAGAGCGGTATCAATCTCCGATCTCGATAGTCAATTTGCAAATGGCTGCCTGACATCGCAGATCATTGAATTGTGGTTAATCAGATAAATTTAGCAACGACCACCAGTGAGAAGAGGATTGCAAACGCCTTCCCCGTAATCGGTAGTGGCAGGAATGACGAGTCCAAAGACCAACAACGCCAATATGGAAAGAATCAAACTCCCTGCAATAATTTTGGTGATCAGCGGATCCGTGCTGTTGTCCAATGCCATTTCCAGGTCGTATTCCTCCTCGTCATCGTTGACACCGAGTTTCTTGCGTCGAGCTTTGGTCATTTTCTTTCCGGGAATGTATTCCTCTTCATCGTTGCTGCTCTTGTTCCCTCGACCGAAAATCATTCCCAAAGAAGAGCTACTAGTGGTGGCGCCAGGCTTCGACGGTTTCGGAACAACCGAGAACCGGATGGAATCTCTCACCGCTACAGTCGACGGCGAATGGAATCCTTCGGACGATGAAAGGATCGTTAGCATCAGGGTCAGAGCGAAATTTATGGAAGCAATCATTTAATTGAATCTTTGAGGCGGATGTGAACAATCAGAATCAATTTGTTTCCGAACCGAGGAATGCTTGTAGATGCAAGTGATAAAGGTTGCATTGCGTATCAACAAGCGATGTCATGGCATCTCGAATCAATCAATCTCGAGATCAAAATGATACGAAGTAATCAAAACGGATGTTGGAATCAATCCACGACAGCCAAGTACAGTACGAACTACAAGAAAGATTTCGAGCACGTATTCGTACATACGTACGTGTTTCGAATCCACTGGTGACTTGATTTTAGTTCACTCACGTTTCTCATTCTCTGGACGATGGAAAATAACATCCTGCTGCTCTTACTACTACAGATCCAACATCTCGAGATCAGAAAGTCTTTTGAATACTTCAATGAACTTCATTCTCCAAATTTCCATTCATATTCTGTGGGTCTGCATGTTTGAATCGATAGACGTCTTGCACTTTAGATTTATCAAAAAAGGAGAAGAAGAAGTTTCCGTGTGATTTGATGGTGGTGGTGGTGCCGCTGGTACTGGTGGTGGTGCCGGTACTGGTTGCGCTGACAAGAATCATAGTTGCTGATAAGATCAAATATTGAAAATTTGAAGGCTTTTGGTCTATGTTTTACAATTCGCCTTATTTGTGAGAGAGATAGTGTACAAACAGTATGACAGTTCCCGGTCACTAGTGGTACGAACAAGAAGGAAAAGGAGAATAAAACGCTGGTGGTGTTTCCACCAAGAATAGTTCTTATTATGTAGAAATGAACTTGTCTACATTTTCTACACCAGGGGAGATGACAGATACTTTTAAATGGCCGATGGAAATAACGATCATTCCACTGTACTAGATTGTTTAACGACTTTGACTTGCAGACTGCATCTCTCTTTAGAATTGGAAATTGGAAGTTGGAATGATGGGCTGCCATTTGATTGTAATTTCTCTTTGTCAGTCTTTTCCGCAAGCCTTTCTTGCCACTTAGAGGGCGAGCAATCCAGCAACCGTCAGCCCTGCCATGGCGAGCTGGGGGACTACATTGAAAAATTTAGCGTGCATATGGTCACCGAAGAAATCGAATTTAACATTCCAGGGGAATATTATGCCGCAAGCAACAGTCCAAATCAGACTGGCCTTTACCGCGGCTTCGACATCCATTTGGCCCAAGAAGTACGATGTCGCCAAAAAGCCAAGCGCACTCCCACGAAAAAAGAACTTTCCGGCGTGGCCCATGGAACCTTTGAAGTTGTGTGACCAGAAGAAGTCGGGTGCAATTATGCAAGCGAGTCCGGCAAGTCCATAGCTGTGCCATTACAAGTACGTTAAAAACGACACGAAACAGTGATGAGCGTTATGAAAGCATAGTCTTGTCCGAAACCTGTTCGGATGCCCCAATCTCCCCACGAAACATCTTAATGAATCCCTTTGCACTCGGAGTGACACAATGATTGACGCAAATTCTTACAATAATCGGACGGCTGCGACGTAACTGGCCGGATCAACGGCACCACCGCCACGGGGAAGGACTACGGCGCTAGCAAATGCAGCTAGAGCGAGGGATTGAGCAAAGACTTTCATGGTGTTTCAGGTATTGTTTTCTCGTTGATGGGTGAAATGATGTAAGGCTCTCTTCATGTCTTTTGGTACTACGGTGGTGGTACGTGCAAACCTGTGGGCGGTCGTGTCCATTCACACCGATTGGTGTATCCAAGATGAGTTCTGATTATTCCTTCACTTCAATCAATCAGGAAAGGTTCGCTTGTTTCGTGTTTCGATGACACATACCGATTTCGCATCTATAGCAATCGATACACAATAATTGCTACACGTAAAGAGCGCCTTGAGAATCATGAGCAGTGGTGTTTCACCCCGTGCTTTTCAAAAAATAAATTTCCCGCTAAATAACGTCCTTCCCTATCAATCACACGAACATAATAATACCATCACAATCTTGTTTGTGAGGCTCGCGTGCGTTGCGTGTCTCTTCCGATGAGAAAGCGTTACAAGTAAGGTTACCTGGTACACTTACCGGTACCGTAGGAATTTTTGAATTTATTTTCTGTCACTCGGTTGCGAACTTTTCCAAGGTCGGCGCAAAATTTTAAAGTGAACTTTAAGTCCGTCGCATTCCTTATAGTATCCATCTGTCGGAAGTTGGGGTTCGAGCAACCTCTCACCAACTGGACGGCAAAGTGTTTCTACGTTTACGACACTTCATTCCAGGGGCAGTAAGGATAAGAGATATTCGGTGTAGTCAATCAGAAAACAGTTCGAGCTCGAACGACTGACTCAATCACTTCGTTGAAAACCTGCTCTTCAACAAACACAGCAAGCAAAATGGTATGTCTTGAGTTTGGAAGATATGGAGCGTTACGGTCTATTTCATTGACCAACCTATTGTGGATGATCAATCGATGCATTGGTGTTCTCTCATTTACAAATATCGCGCATTGTTCCCCATTCTTTACTTACCGTCGTCGGTTGCTTCTCGTAGCCTTCGGACAAGAACGGCAACGGCAACGGCAACGGCAAAAACAACCGTGGACGTTTTGGGCTAGGACGAGCCACTTCGTCGTTGCGAAGATCACAGAGTAAAACAAACAAAAAGACGAATGCTGCGGAGGGAGGGAAAAAAATGTTATCACTAATGGGTCGTGGCAGACCACAACTTTCGCCTCTGAAAGAAAACGTTCCGAGTAGACCATTGTCCACACACTCGTCCTTGTCGGCTAATCCGCAGCGTCTACAACGCCAACAACAACACGTGACATTTCGGGATGAATCGATTGGAGGTAGAGAGGCTCTACATTCCTCGGGGTTTTCTCAGGCCGAGATCCATGACCTCGAAGAATCCTTCAAATTATTTGACATTTACGGGGAAGGGAATGTTCAAGTAGGAGATTTGCGAAATATTCTAGAGGTGCTCAGACAAGAGCAGCAACAACATGAGAACGAAAAAAAACAACAATCATCTACCGATGGGTCCAAATTTCCTCACCTAACCAAATTGATGTCTCGACTGTCGGAACTTTCCGACGAAGATACTCTCGACATGGAGGATTATATACAATTAATGGCAAGCACGACAATTACCAATTCGATTGAGCTTGAAAACGACGACAATAATGTCGGAGAGGACAACGGAAATTACCACTTTGCTCGTGTTTTTGAATTGTTTGATGCGGGTGGCAAGGGATACATTACTGTAGAAGATCTGGAGCGCATTGCGATAGAACTGGGAGAACACGACATGACAAGAGGGGAACTGCAAGAAATGATCGATCGGGCTTGTAATGGAAGTGACCAAAGCGGCAGCAAAGTAGTAGGACTTGAAGAGTTTACAAAAATGATGACCATGAGCCTATTTCCAGCCCAAGATGTCGGAGAATTCTAGGAATAAGAGAAAACTATTCGATTTGGGAAGAATACCAAATGCAGTTTTATCCATGCAGTTACGGCAGTCGTTTGAACTGTGTTCAGAAATGAAAATCGAAAGTGCCTTTTGTATGTGTTATGATGACGATTCTTTTCTAGGAGTGATCTGTTACTGAATGTAATGAGAGTTCAAGATCTCTGCTACAACGTTCCTTGGAGCATAGCAAAAGATAGTCGCCGGATACACAGCACTTCCCCATCTCGGATGCGTTAATACCTTGCAGAACCCAGCATTGTAGGCTCTGTAATTTAATAGACATTCCATTCCATCCACCTCAGAGTACACTTTGTTGCAATTCTTGGTCAGCATGGGAAGACCGGAGCATGGGTCAATGTAGTCGGCCCAGTACCCTGCTTGATGAATTTTGGAGCAAATTTCTTCTCCAAACTCCAAAAACTGGAACGAAGATAGGGGACGCAGAAACCGATTTTTGAAGCATTTGTTTTCGGTAAGGAAATAATGGTACGGGGCAGCACCGCGATCATCACTGTTTCCAACAAAAATTACAAACATGCGGTGCAATACGTACGCAATTCAACAACCGATCCTTTTCTGCCTCGATGTGGTCTCCAATGGCAACCAGATCGTGACGAGCATGTTGGTTGGTAGGCACGGCCAATAGTTCGACCGATGACGATGTCGAGGACGACGAACTGTGACCTCCCATGTCATCGTCTCCGTCTTTGCTGAGGTATTTGTCACCGAAAACGTGCTGGAATTCTCGCATCAGCGGTTTTGGAAGCGTGTGCAGACTGCATTCGATGGGATCCTCCTTCCTGCCCGATCGACAGGCGAGTCGTGGCTCTACGATGGTTGATACTGGTTGAGGCATGGTGTACGGCAATCAACAAGAGCCGACTTTTTCTTTCTCTCTTCGTTTTCGGAAACGACTTTTGAAAGAGAACAGTGGCAAGGTGCACGCTCATCTTTGTTCGATAAACGGTAAAGACGGTAAGATTTTAATCAGTGATCGGTGATCGACGATCAAAATGGTGATGGCTGCTGACGCGTAAGGAGTGCATTGGAAATTATTTGTTTGTCGTCGAATTTTCTTGCACAGTAACGCACCGAACCGCACCACATGCTGCACAAACCTTGTGTGTTCTTGTTTCTTCCTCGAATACCTAAAACGCAATAGTAGTAGCAGTCAGAATGTTCGAATTCAATTCCATCATTGCTTCCTGAATTTTTGATCATGTATTGCAATTACACCCTAGAGAAAGTTAACAAGCACTAGACTTCTTTGGTTGACGCGAGATTTTCATGGAGGGACTGCTAAGCCAACCTTCTCTACTTGATTCTTTCGTTGAGCTTGGGTCCTCTTGGTGTAATAGCAGCATGGCGAGACATGCAGCTTCAAACTGCTCAGGATAGATTGCTGTTCTGATCTTTTGGGGCAGTCGGCTAGCTAACTATTATACAATCAAGAGAGGAATTTGGCAGTCTCGTAGAATAGTCTGAACCAGTGACTTCCGTTCCACGGATTGGTGAGTACCGAGGATCTTTGCACCAAGACGGACGACGTTCATCGTGACATTACAAAGATACCAGATACCACGAAGCTATTGTAAATGCATGCAATATCATCTCCAAGACCAAATTATAGATATTATATTTTAATCTTTTCGTGAGGCTTGAATCGCGAAACAACCAAGCCTCTCACCTGAAACAATGTACATACATACACAAAATAGTACGATAAATGTATCCCATCGCCACTACGTTTGTTTCTTTGCTTGCATCGTTCCATGATCATTCTAAACAAGGTTCTCATTTCAAGATCATTGCGGTCATTCATCAGATATTTCGATCAATTCCAATTCATTCGACCATCGAATTGTATCATGCTCAAACAAATTGCGGCTGCAATATCTGTTGTTGTTGCTGATTTATCGAGGAGGGTTCTCTTCGTAGTATGCAGCGATTTCCTTGGCTTCCGGATCACCAACACCGAACTTGTAGACAGCGGCGGCAATGAAACCAAGAACGGTTCCGTGGACGGCGGCGTGGGTAAAGCCTTCCAAGGGAGCCAATCGGGCGTAGTACCCTTTGATTCCCGCTGCGGGGACGCGAGCTACCGGTCCGGGGCCGAACAGCCGCTTGTTGTAGTTGACGATTCTGGATGCTGCTCCCGACATGGTATCGAGCGATATGTCTGTGCAGGATGATCGCAGCGATGGCGTTGGAGATAGAAACAAGCCAATACAACAGGTAAGGTTTTGGACAAAAAAAAAAGTATTTTTTGACTCCTTCGACTGAATAAATAATTGAAGAGATCGCCGATACCAATCGTCGTTGAAGCAGATGGTGTTTCCGGCAACCATCGAAGCAATGGCATCAGCGCCGCAAAGCCATTGTAACATTGTCACTACATAGTTGAAAGGTTATTTCGTTGTTCAATGGTATTAAAACATGATCCGATGATTATCTTGCTCATCGGGAGAAGACGCTTGCGGCACTCACCTGGTGGTTGTGATGTGAATAACGGAGGCTGTAAATTCATCAAGGCAATGTTGCCGATGCAGCGTTCTCCGAATGTGGCGTTGTTGTTCTCTAACGGTGTTTCGGGCGCGAGTGTGTTCGCTGTTTGCAGTATCTGCGCAAAAGTTGCGTGCGGTGCACTTCCGGGTCTCTCCCAAACAAAAAGGCGAAGGACGTTAAAAAATCCTGTCGCGCGTACGGTACGAGCAGGTTACGTAGGTCCTACTGCTAGTACTAGTGCTGTAGTTTCTGTGCGCTGTAAAGAATCTAAATTCGAAAAGCGTTCTTCCGGCAAGACACATTTCGGGCGACGGCATCTCAGACCCAGTTTTGCGTGCTTGATGGATCGTTGATCATCTGTACCGACGAATCATCGAGGAACCAGTTCTTCGATTGTCATCCATAATCTACAAATCGCCTCGCCATTAGTATCGCTCCGAGAGGAAATAGAGAAACCTAGTGATTGTCATTATTGTCGAGACAGAACAATAACATTTTCGACGACGACTACGACGGCAACGACAACCAAAACTGTTGAGTCACAACCTGTCAAGCGAACAACCACCATGATGAGCATGAGATCCGCCATTCGCCCTAAATTGCAACCGCTTGTACAGCGGGCTGTGCAACAACATGGAGTGCGCCCGATGACCGTCCTAAGTAAAGCTAGTGCGGAAGAATACAAAAAGCAGGTGCGTTCCTTGTGGTTCGCAGCTGATCATCCTAGAAATTTCCTGCCAAAGGAAGACTGGATTGCGATCTAGCGGACTTCTCGTGTGTGATACGGACAGAGACCGAGTCATAGGCGAGCGGAAAGATGAAGGAGATAGCCTTACTATCTCAATAATCCATGCTTGAGAACTATCGAAGACATCATTTTAGAGTCGGAATCCAGTCAGTTCAGTATTGTCCAAATGATTGATATCCTCTCGTCTCCTGTGTTATAACAATATGCCCTATCAGTCGAATTCAAGAGGTCTCACGCCATTGTTTCGATGCGATCTTTGCATTGTTTCTTTGTTCGAATCCAGAATTATAGTGAACGAATGAACAAAACAGGCCGTCCCGTATCTCCCCACGTGACGATCTACGCCCTGCCCGTCTCGGGCTTTGCATCTATCACCACTCGTATCACAGGCGTCATGCTCTCATTTGGAGCATTCGGGATCGGTGCACTCGATTTGGTGGGCGGACCCGGCGCCTCCCTAGCCCTGATGGAGTCGATTGGATCGTCGGGATTCGTAGTTGCATCCTCCTCCAAATTCTTGGTAGCCTTTCCTCTGGTTTACCACTCTTTGGGGGCCCTTCGCCACTTTGTCTGGGACTACTACCCTGATAAGTACCTCAACAACGCGGATGTTGAAAAATCCTCAATAGCATTGTTTGGATCGGCTGGACTGATAACTCTGGGCTGCTTGGTGGTCTAGGCAATGGTTGAGTTGTGCATTCAGAGCCTGGTCATGAAGTATAAAAATTACTGAGTGGGAAAGAAGTGGTTATCATTCCAACTACAAATAGAGCATCAATGAATGATACGAATTCGTGCACTAGTGGCGGAATCGATCAGTTACTGGAATGTGTTCAATTTCTGCCGCGTTTTAGGTCCCTACGAATTACGAAGTATTCTTTGTCACGGAGCAAACAGTAAATCTGAATTCGCTAAATCAATAATATTTATCATGATATATTATCTACAACATGACACCGGACGTTCTAGCTTTACCTCGTTCGTTCCCTTTTCTAAAATGCTGCAGGATATTCAAAGCATCTAGTCTCTGAGGGCTCCTCCTCTTCTCATGCCGATTGCAGGCGCTTGTCGAACGAGAGGTGTTTCGTCGTCGTCGTCATCAGGAGTTCCTATTTGGACAGTTCGTCCGATCGCGGTGAACAACTCGTCTTCTTCGATTCCGAGGGTTTCAAGGGCGAGTTGCAAATCCGTCGGTGTGATAGCCTCAACAACCTTTGAAAAGTCGGTGAACGAAAGGGGTCCCTTGAGAGGAACCGACTCTTCCTGGATGCCGGACATAAGCTGCGCCCAGTATGCGGTTGTCCGCAGCTCGAAGTCGTGGCGATTTAGCACTACACGCTTGGCTGACTCCACGTTGTCGGGGGTGATTTTCTGGCCCTTTCTCAGGTTGAAGAGGGTTTCTTTGCAGGCCTGAAGGGCCTTCGCGGCGTTCTCCTTGGAAGCAGTTACAGTGACAAGGAAGAATCCTCCAAGAAGACGTTCAAAACCGGTGAACGAGAAGTTGGCATCGTATGTAAGTTGCTTACGCTCACGGACGTAGCTAAATAGTCTGCGGTTGGCAATCTCAGAGAGAAGCAACAAAGCGACGTGTCCAAATAGCGGGTGCTTTCGTCGTTGTCGGTCGTATTCCGATGCTCGCTTGTCTCGGGACATGATGTAATCCGCCATGGTTGTACCATCAGACAAAAATCCCCAAGCATTTGGTGCAGAACCGGCAACGTAAGCCACAGCACGAGGATCGGAATCGGCGAGTTCGAGTTCCAAAAACTGGC
Source organism: Pseudo-nitzschia pungens (assembly GCA_037355855.1). Classification (NCBI taxonomy): domain Eukaryota; phylum Bacillariophyta; class Bacillariophyceae; order Bacillariales; family Bacillariaceae; genus Pseudo-nitzschia; species Pseudo-nitzschia pungens. Next base: position 1,074,733 of record CM074760.1, on the reverse strand, counting down.
CCGGCTTGGGAAGGGCGGGAACACTTCCGACAGTTGCACCCTGCTCTAGGCCTGCCTCTTCCTTCAAGTACTCTTGGTTGGCGTCTGCGGGGACGGTTCCAATGTACTTGTAGATCATTTCCAAGACCTCTGTGACATCGAAGTCACCAGAGACAGAGATTTCAAGATTGGATGGAGACATTTGAGACATGACGGCATTCTTCGCATCTGCCAAAGAAATATCGTTCACGGAATCCACATCAATAGAAAGGAAACTGTGCACAAGGTATTGTGAAATCGAAAAATATAGGAGACGACTGTGAGAAGTTCGTGCGGAGACAAAAAATCAAACGGCAGATACGACTTTTTATGCGTACCGATCGTCGTAGTTTGTCATGGATTCCATGATTCGTTCCGTGCTAACATTTTCGAGATTCTTTAACAGACTTTCGTGTGTGGTGCGGAAACTGGACTTAGCGCGTCCCAATGCATCCTCTTCCCATTTGAAGCCAACAATGATTTCTCGAACGATTTGCAATACGGATTCGGTTCCGGTGATTCCGAGCTGAACGTTCTCTCCGAAGCCAACGTTACCGACATTGTTTGTGGGGAAGACAAAGTCGACCGTAATGGACTCTTCACTGCAGTTGATCTCGACCATGAGCAAGTGGTCAACACAGAAAAGTTCTACTTGTTCACGAGTCCAAGGTCCAAATGCACCTCCCTCTTGCATCGTTCGAGCTCCAATCGACATGGATCCTTTCTTGAAACCCAATCGTTTTTCAGCATCTCTTCCACCAGGAGCTACCAAACGAAGGTGTCCTCTCTGTGATTCGTGTGAGTTGTAGGAGACGCCAACACGGATGCCGTTGCCAAGTCGTCGAAGAGTGAACGGTCGGGTGATGGTATCAGGGGCGGTGTTCGGAGTTCCATCGCTAAATTGCCCTCCCAACCACACAGGTGGATTCTCTTCCATCGCTTGAGCAAGTTTGTCTTCCGGCAACAGAGTGAAAGGAACAACCACATCTTCTTCGGGTTCAACCTCGATTTGGCAAGCATCGTAGATCGCCTGGACCAAACTGTGTTCGTCGCAAAACGATGGGTCGTTTTCGGCAAAGCCCTTCGGTGTGCAGGCAACGGCAATCACGGGACCTTGAAGTGGCAGCTCACCGTCCTTGAGTGCAGTCACATGCGAGCACAACTCTGCAGCCGCATTGTTAACATCTTCGATCGTGAGGGACGACAACGCCTTGGCAGTCATGTGATAAGACTGCTCTGGCGACATGAACGTGTGACCATTGGCGATAGTTTCCATAAGGTAGGAAAGTTGGTCTCCGTGGCTAATTCGATCCCCTTGCGCTGCTAGTTGTTCCCCATCCGTCATCAGAGAAGATGCGTATCGTTCCATCTCTCCCATGGTAACACCATGAACACCCAACTTGCGGATTTCCGACAAGGATTTGTAAATGGCTTCCTTCCACTTGTGTGGTTCCGCGGTCATGTCAAGACTGCAGACGGCGCAACCTTCTCGAGCGGAATCAAGCTGATTGAATTCAACAAATGTGAACGCTGGGTCGTCGCTTCTTCCTCCGACATTCAGACGAATCTGGAGTGCGGCGAGCGCGACCCTGCGTGCGAGACTTTTGCGGAACGAATCGATATCAACAATCGGTTCGACCGGTCTCTTGCTGAAAAAGTGCAACGAAAAGGACTGCAAAAGTTCATGTCTGCAAAGGCGTACCGAAGGCGTCGTGAGATTCAAAAGTTTGATCTACTGGTGGACAGAAGTTGAATTTCCTTTCCATCGCATCTAGAGCGTTGGCATGATAGCAGACTTACCGGAAAATGTGGGGGCGGATTCTCTTGCCCGGAGCAACTTCTTCGGATTGCAAGAAATTTGTTTTCTCGTCGAGTGGGTAAGAATCCTGGAGCTGCAAATCATACTCGAGGGCATCGGCGGGAATGATCAATTTGGGTTCGATTTCCTGGTCGACCGGTGCGCACCAATCGTGTCGCACGGGTGGGTAATGCCAACTTTGCGCCGCCTTGATGGATCCTCCTACAACAGCTTCGGACAGGTCGCCGGCCATGTCCTTGATTTCTTGCAATCGAATCTCCGATCCTTGCTTTTCTGCAGAAAGTCGTCCGAACTTCTCCGCAATGACCTTTTCGGCCTCGTCGGGGTTAATGTCTCCCACCAAATACAAGAGAACGTTGTCGGGTCTGTAATGCTGTCGGTGCCACGATTTGACATCGTCGGTGTTCCAAGTACGAATGAGCGACTCCTTTCCGATTGGGAATCGTTTGGCGAGACGATTCTCACGGTGAAGCGTTGACAAAATCTGGCATTCCACTCGGTATTCAATGGTGTTGACCATGGTCATTTCAGACAATACAGCGGCTCGTTCTTTTTCCAATCGCGAACCTTCGGCTCGTGCCTCCATCACATCCACGAGAGCATCCAATGCCATGGGTAGCATAGGCATGTTGCCGCGGGGGGTTTTCACGGGGCAGACGGCATAAAACACCGTGTGGTGAAAATCGGTGTACGCTGTTGCAAGCAATTCATTCGTCCCGGAATTGTGAGTTGTTGTGTTGTATTTCGTTATCCAAACGTGCGAAACAGATCAAAGCAGAAACATGCGATGTGGAAACGGGTACGTGATTTGTAAGCTTCCGAAATGGTTCGTTCGTTCTAGAGTGGCTCACTTCAAACCCAAGTCAAACAAATACGAAAACATCCACCGGGTGCAGGAATCGAGGAATTTGTTTCGAACTGCCGCGGTGCAACGTACCATTGGTTTGCGAGCCTGTTCCGAAAAGAAGTTCACGCTTTCTAGATCCCATGTACGCAACGTGCTCCGTGAGATGGGCAATTCCCTGTTGCGGTTCGAGCTCGTCGGCTATTTGCATCGACAGAAAGGGTGGATCACGAGTTGCAGAAAAACGGAAATTGAGTTTCACGAGAGGTCTCTTCCAACGAACGCTTCACTTCCCACCGGCAAGCATCCAACGTGCAATCTTTGAATGCCGGCAAGGACAATAAACCCCACGAAGCGACGATGGATCGTCTCCGACAGATACGCAAAATCGCTTTTCCTTTCCTGCATCTACTGCACAAGCCACGTACCCGAACCAGAAAATACCTGCAAGTGGGCCTCGAAACGTCCCGGTGGACTCTTGTTGGGCAAGATCACATACGGGAGTCCGTTCGGAAGCGTTCCACTGCGAACGTCCGGGTGGACGGGAAGGGGATCCGACTTAGGTTCGATCTGCGGATCGGGTCCCAGTCGATTCAGGGGGGAAATGTGGGGCTGAACGCTGGGGTGCGGAGGCAGTTTTCCCCGGAGCGCCGTCGATCCGTCGCTCTCGCCGCTTCCAGAGAACATGTTGCTAAAAAAGTTTCCCTTCTTGTCGTCCTTTTCGTTCAGGGCCGTTGCCGCCGATCTCTGCATCGGGGGTTGCTGCTTCGGCTGCACCTGCATCTGCTGAATGCTGATCGCTCGTTGCGACGGTGTGGTGAACGCCAACACCGTCGCAGTCGACCAGCACATTGCCGCAACGAAAGAGATACCAGCCGCCGAAATCCTCATGGTTGCAAAACGTATTGCCCTAGAGTGGAACTACTTTCGAATTGTTGAGTTGGATTGCTATGTGCAACTTTCCCTCGAGATAGCAAGGATGGTTTGGCTATGGATTGCTGATTGGATCGACTACCACAACTTTGTTCGGTGTAGGTATGTGATGGATTCGGCACACCGAGCAAGTACGAATACAAACTGGTACTGGAACGATGGATGTACGTACCGTGCTTCAGAGAAATCCGGAAAAGCGACGTAAGGCAGTTCTTACTCGTACCAGAAGTACTTGGACTTGGGCAGTTGCCACTGGAACTAGATTTCCACAAACAAAGAAACGAATTCAAAACTCAACATCAGTTTTGAACACAAACACGAGAAAGGAGCGTGACCTTCCCCGAAAAAAAAATTCATGTTGTTGGCATCACCAACGGCACCACTTCACAGGCTTGTGCGTCTGCCTGCTCACGCATGTTGTCGTTGGCTCATAACCTACCTTAGAGCACAAGAATGAGAGAAGTGATGGGCTATGATGCGTTAGGGGTTAGGGTGCTCCGCGATTGTTCGCAAAGGATATCGTTCCTCGTGGAAGTTTCGAAGATGGATTCATAAGTCTTGATTGAGTCAGTCACGATAGTAGAGAAAATTTCCAATTTGATGCATGATGTCTGATGTCACATTAGTCTTCCACCTTCCAGGATACCGGTACTATCCTTAGAATACCGGTACGAGTACGTACAAGTAAGTTTACTATTGTTAGTACTACAATGAATGAAACTATACTTCCATCGTGGTCACAGAAACAAAGGTAGGTTAGGAATAATTCAACGCAGTCAACAACCAAAGCAATTCACCTTGTGAGGGTTGCCATCTAAAATCGTAGTTATCTCTTCTGAGAAAATACGCTACGTGTAGATGCTGCATACCACAAGGAAAAAAAAGGGAGGCAGGACTCCGTTGCAACAGAGTTACTGAATCAACTTTTCAACGTTCCCTCTGATGATCCAACAAAAGGAGTTCTCGATTGTATTCCAATACATACTTTTCTTCGAGAATGAGCAGTCTGGATTTCCAAGACAATCATTTAGAGTCCACGGGGAGTGGATGAGGGGTATAATCTTTTGCAAACGTCTGTGCATCACAACACTCTATTCTAATTGTTGTTTTGGGAAGTAACACGGGCATTACGTAATACGTTGGTAGCTTCAACGGTGTAAATTTTGACGCATCGATTCCTCTGATCGGCGGCAAGCCGTTCCTTCTCATTCAATGTACCCTCGGAATTCTAATCAGCGCAAACTAGCGGCAAGCTCTCCGCGGAAGGATGACATCTTGCGGCTGCTGAGCTTGCGGCTTTCGAATTGCTCGTCGTGCATGATTTCTTCCTTGATAGCCTCGTACTCCCTCCTAAAGTCGAAACCAAAGGAAAACCATTGTCCCTCCAACAGAATCGATCCGGCGTTGGGGGCATTGTAGATAGCGGTTCCGTACAACAAGACAATCATGCCAAAGACCTGGACCCAACTGAACACCGTCCACTTCTCTCCCAAGTCTGGCGTGAAGTAGTAGAAAATCACGAGGTCCGTCATCCAGATGGTGATGGGCCGGAAGTTGTCCAGAATGGCGTGCCAGACGGAATTGAGCAAGAAGGTGACCAGTACCGCGAAGAAATTGTAAAAGAAAATGGAGAAAAAGTAGATCCAAAAGGCAATTTGAATGGTTGTCGAGTTCTTGATCATGTACCACGTGCTAAAGGGATCTTCGTAGGATCCGTGATCGTCTCCGGGCAGATAGTAGACAAGCGGGTAGGCAACGGTCAAGCAAAAGATCGTACCCCAGAGCCCCTCCATACCAATGAGGAGCAACGGAGGTGCCGGGATGTCCATGGTCATAACTTTTTCCTCAAACACGTATTGCAAAGCCTGCACAAAGGCACCGAACAACACCAAAACAACACCGACTAACGCCGACCCATTGCTGCCCGCTGCCACGTTTTCCGACGAATCATCGCCCTCTTCTTCCGACAAAATAGCTGTCGATCCCACCAGCATGACACTAATGACATTCCAGAAAATACCGATCCATTGGAAGGAATGCATCTTGTCGTGGAGAAAGATTTGTTTCATGACGGCCACAAAAATGATACCTTTTATAACAAATAGTATGGAGTAAGTTTGCGGGTTGTAGTTCCGTAATTGGTAGCGCAAGAACGATGCGGTTTGCAAAAAAAGAAGAGTTGTTTAGCACAGAATAGTTCAATGCTGTGGAACATTGTGATCCCGACATGGTCGATTCCACCGCTAGCGCCAAACTCACCCGATCCACGAAGCAGTTGGTAGATACTGACTGGAATGTATCTCAATCCCATCATACATAAGGCGGTCGCACCCAGATCGAAGATGGCGGGAATAGCCAAAAAGAAGTACATCCAAGCAGGAGTCGCTTTGGTCGTCTTTTCCTTTTTGCTACTTTGCAAAAGTCCACTATCTTCGCCCTTTTCTTCGTCGTTCGAAGATTCTTCGTCGAAAATGTAACCGGGAAAGGAGACTTTGAAGGCCATGACGACATAATGCATCGGCAGGGCAAACAACATTCCGAGAAACATTCCAAAGGTTTGGAAAATAGGCTTCTCAAAGACTTCGGTCTCCCCCGAGATTCCCTCGCCGCGGAGAGCCATCATGTTCTTGGACATGATGGAACACATCGTGCCGAACACGAGGGCTGCGGTAAATACAATCAATTCGGTGAGTCCGCATTTTTTCGGTCCTTCACCACCACCTCCGCTCATGATGATCCGATTGTCTTGGGCCGTTTCCTTGTCTATGCAGATATGGTATTCTACCAGGAATCCTATTCACGATTGTTCAGAACGACAAGAAAAAAGTGAATCCATGGCGCAATTCACGAACAAACAAACAAATTCAATCCGGTGCCACAAGATTTCGTTCTACGAGTACGAGTTCAAGTACAAGTAAGTTACTCGTATGAACTTGTACGTGAATTTGCACCCTTTCAAGATGCCCCACGTGGGGGTATCAACAATCTGCTGCGTCCTCCGATGCACTTTTGACATTGCGATTTCGCCAATCAGCATAAAGAGCGAATGAGTCACCGAGGGACAAATTTGCTGGTTGTCAACTTCGATGAATTTGTTCCACTCTTATGACCCACAAACTACCGGTACAAGTAATTGGGGCTTATTTGGTTGTTAAATTGATAGCTTGGAAATTGCATCAGTGAATGGATGTTTTTGAACGTGTTTGGTTGGTAAGGTTTACTCCGACTTTGTGAGTTGTAAAGACAAGTGACTGGAGGATTGAGGATAGAGGATAGAATGAATGAATGAATGAGTGAATAACACTGATGACAATGCAAGTAAACGTTTGTACGTAACGGTAAAGATGAACAAGTCCCCCATCGTTCTCGCAATTGGAATGGATTTCCCTGATTTCGTACAAGTACAAGTTAACCTTAAAAGTTAACTTATGGTAAAAAAGGTGTGTCGCTTGGTGTTGTTGTAAGCAGTTGACTTGGTTAAGTTACCGTACAGGACGGTCCATACCTGTCAATCATGAGTCGTGAGTTGGGAGCTCGGAGTCGTGAATCACAAACGGTCGTAATTACTTCGTACTACTGTACTTCGCACACGTAATTACGTTACATACCTTTATTGGATAATGACCCTTGCTTACTGTACAAGAACCATCCTCGTCGTCATGTACCGGTAAGATTTTACTGGTACCACCAGTAAGGTTTACGCGATGGTCTTCACCACTAAGAGTTGTTGAGAGAATATTTTTTTTTAATTACTACTAGTAGTGCTTGTAGAACTACTCGTCATAGCCATTCATCAGCACGACCAAGCTGAGAGCTACAAGTACTACTAGTAGCTACCCAACTGTCTTCTAAAATTTCCACAAATCTTGCAACACATGCTGTTGGCCAGGTTTCTGGAGCTTACTTTACAGTGGAGAGTACCAACCTGCCTAGTACTAGTAGTACTAGCACTAGTACTAGTACTACTACTAGTATTGTATCCAAGATTTACCAATGAGGTTGTGGATCAATCAATATGAATTCAGGAATAGAAAGATAGAGATAAAACAACAACATTACTGGTACTAGAGTACTGGCATACAAGTTTTGAATTACATTGTTTCTTCTTGTTCTCCTTCAATGGAACAAAGCCTTTCTCGTAGCAGTAGCAGTACTACTACTACTACTACTACTAGTACTAGTAACAGTAATAGTACTACTACTACCAATAGTAGTACTAGTAGTAGTACTACTTCAATCTTGCTTTTGCAACTTTTACTGTACCGTATGCTATTGTTCTGCCGGAGACAAATTTGTGGTTCTTGGCAGGTAACCGGCAGTTTGGATACTACTACTAGTAGTCAACATCCGTAACCTTATCTATTCTTCTGCTTTGAATCTTTCCAACATTCACGACCTCCTCCATCGCGTTTCGTTTGCTGGGTGTCCTCTGTTTCGTCGTTGACGCCATTTTGGAGAAAGAGGCGAAGTTTGCGTGACATCTGGTCTTCGCGGTTTTCCTCCAACAGAACTTGACCTCGTTTCGAACTTTTGTGAAAGTTCTAACGCGATTCTGACGTCAAACCACTTATGGACCGTCTGGAAAGATTATTTTTGATTGGTGGAAGGCATTCTTCTGGGCACCGAAACATGATTGAATCATTCATCCGATTTGATTTTTGATCCGTGCCGATGACCGGATTTGTCTGTGCTTTTGTACCGGCACGCTGAACTTACCTACCTTGACACCACTCGCGGTTTGCGGATCATTCATTTTTTATTCAATCATGTCAGTCGCCATCGGCTGTCCGCTCGATCGGCGAAAGAATATGAAATAAATGCTGTTTTCGTTTCGTTTCTCCCTTGTTGCATCCCAATTATTACGAACTAAGGTTAGCCATCAAACTTCTATTTTGAGAACAACCCAAAGTCATTGGCACATCAACTTCTTTCTTCTCTGTTGGATTTCGAGTGAATCTTTCGCACAACAAGTAGCAACACCCATTACACCCGCGCTCTCGGCAAGACACGAACCGGCGTTTCTTTCCTACCCTTCCCAAACTTTTCGTTTTCATCCACCGTCGACGACAACGCCGATTGGTTCCGGCAGCATCGCACCATGGCCAAGAAACTTCTGTCAGCGCTTCTGCGGTTGGTAGCGATTGCGGTCGGAACAACCTCTGCTTTTGTTGCCCCCACGGTGCGGCAATCGCACCGGGCATGGCAGTCGCAATCGGCATCGGCATCGGCATCGGGTCCGACCCATCGGGTCGTACCCTCCACCTCTTCCGGCGTTGGGTTGTCGCTATCGTCGTCTCCCGACCACAACAGTCCAAGCGGTGGCGGAGAGGGCTTCTTTCCAAAGGCGCGAACCGACATTCGATACTTTTTGACGCAACGATCGATCCAATCCTTTGTGTACCTTCTGAATCAATGCCGAGAAGAGCACACGGTCCGATGGCTTGAGGTACGCAACAGAACAGAACAGAACAGAACAGATACAAGTCAGAGACAAAACAGAGGAAAGCTCGAGTCAGCAGGATTGTGAACATCGAACCTTGTGTGCCTTCCTCTTGCTTGCCTAACGCTTTTGATTGTTTCATTGTTCGTCTGTACCACAACTGTGTTTCCTCCTACCGTATGGAACATTCTGTATTGACTTTCATGGCATGACATTTCATGATTTCATTTCGTTTCGTTTCATTTCTACATTGCTCGTTTCGTTTATTTTCAGAAAACACTCGACTTTACCAGCATTGATAACTTCCACGGAACCGGGGCCTTCAACCACACCCGATTCCCCGAATGGGACTCGGTCTTTTTGGATTGCGTCGATCGGCCGGAAGAAATCATGGTGATGCAGATCCGATCGCGCCGCCGCCAGCAACGCTTGTCGGGGTACAATGCCTACTTTGAGAGCCTCAAAAAGCCGCAACCCCAATCATCGAGCAGCGGCGGTGACGACGACGACGACGATGCCACCGCAACAAGCAAGACTTCTCCGGCTTCCAAACCGGATTCGGGTAGCCGGAGAGCCTTTTCGGCCCAGAATTATTTGGATGCCATGGGTGGCACCCCGCCTTCGTCGTCGTCGGCTGCCACGCCTCCTCCCTCTGGCCCGGCGCCCAAAAAGTCCTGGCAGCCGCCCAACCGCAAGACCAATCGGCGCCTGTCGGATGCCAGCAGTTACTTGGAACACCTCTCGGCGGGACCACCACCTCCGACGAACAAGGACGAATCGACCAGAGAGTCGAACAGCAGCAGCAGCAGCAGCAGCATTCCGTCCCGTCGAACGTTTGGCCCGGGCAAGAGCACGAGCTACCTGGAGAGCTTGTCGAGGGCTTCGTCTTCATCGTCCACGGACCCAAACACACCCTCCGCATCTGCGGGCGAACAACCGACCAGCGAAAGCAAAGAGGAAAAAACACAACAGAGTACCGAACCGTCCAAGAACCCGTATCTAGAAGAGGTACGTTTTGATGGATGGATGGATGGATGGATGAATCGATGACTAAAGCCATTCCTGTGCGAGTGACCGGAAATGTAGAAAAAAAAGCGGAATTAACTTCGTTTGCCTTTGTGTTGTAGACTCACGCCTGCCGACTGTCCTGTCATTCCACTCACACACAGAGCATCACGGAGTACGAATTTTCTGTGGATCCGCCCTCTCTCGTGCGCAGAATCCTCTCGGTTCGAGAACAAATCTCCAAGGAGTGGGTCGAAGATCTCGACATGCTCTCGAAACTGAACGACGAAATCGCGGAATTCCTGGAGGAGCACAACAAAGCGACCGCGAAGACGGACGACGAGGAGGAGGAGGAAGACGACGACTGCGAAGAGGACGACGCCATCGAGAGCAAGAGCGAAACCGAGGAGGAACAGGCCGCCGCGAGCGACGATGCCAACGACGAGGACCTGAGCGAGATGGATCTGTTGCTCAAATCGCTCATTGCTTCGGGCAAGGGAAAGCGACAGACCGCCTTTGATCGCAACATTTTGAGTTCGTGGACCCAGTTGCTCTGGAGCCCAAAGCGAAGCTCGTCCCCCTATCGCAAGGCCAACTTTGATTTGTTGCTGCTCCTGGCCACCCAGGAGAGCATTCACCGTGTCCTCAACTACTACCAGGAGGACGAGACGGTTCGACCGGAAACACACCAGTGGCTCCTGGACTTCTACAAGGAGAACGTGAGCAAGTATTTCGATGGCCACCAAACCTACGCGCGCAGCGAGGATTTCTTGGAGGAAATGATGAAATCCCCCCGCACCCTCATCGAGACCAACAACGAGTTCCTTGCCTGGGTCGATCCGGCTGTCATTGCGGAAGGTGAGTACGGCAATGCCGTTGGCTTCTTAGTTGCTTTGTTCGTCGTCAAAGTAGATGTTGCATGTTTTGCGGACTCTGTTGCATCAGTCGATTCCTGATGTTGTTTCACTTCCATTCGCTCTGCGTGCCATGCATTTTTGAACCACAGACATTGTTCGAGAACGCTCCGAGGTGACACTGGATTGGATGAAAATCGCAGAAACCATTTCCGAGGAACACACAGACTTGAGACGAATGCTCTTTACCAACATGGTGTCCAAACCAACTCCCGACGAGGCATCGGTCGATACCATTGTTACCGCTGTTAACGTTGCAAACATCACCGCATCGGAGAGCTCCACCACAGTCTTTGGCGCATTCGAGTAAAAAAAAAAAAGAAACATTCCCGTTTGATGACGTGGATTGATTCGCAATCTACAGTGACAAATACAATCACCACCATTCGTTCCCGAAGGTGTCGTTCCGACGGGAACTTTCGTCGAACATAAAAATGCACAAAATAACACGCCCGCCCTAAATTGGTCGTCGAAACAAAGGAACGCATTCCACCGTTTGGTCCAGAATTGCGGTTCGAGACCATTCGAAATCGTCATCCCACGGCTTGGTAATGTTCGTCTAGACGAACATTCTCTCCACACACGGCAAAAAGCGACGGGGAAGCAAACAATCAATCAATCAACCGACCGCACGCACGCACGCGTCTTTCACCGGCGTTTTCCAACCACTGCACCAATCGATGGCAGGAAGATCCATCATTGATCAACCCTTCACTCACTCACTGGGTTTTCCCAGTTTTCCCCATTGCAAAACGCAGTCGAAACGCACTATTGAGAGGTGACTGACCACGACCATTTCCGCACACACGACACAATCTCACAACCTCACACTCTACGCATCCTTGGCGTGTGATATCGCCATACTACGAGTACCCAATTACTCACACACTCACGCACACCTAATGATATAATCGCAAGATCGATACAAAGGGTTTCTATGATCCTTATTTGTTTGAATGATAATTATTACAAGTATTTTTTAGTAGTTTGTGTCGTTTGAGTTTGCACGGAGCGAGTATCTCGTCATTGCCATGTTCCCATGCAGCATTTTCACTGATGAGCACTGAATGGTGTATCGCGAATCGTGTGGGAGTCATTCATATCTATTTACCTCATCCATCTCTGACTAGTTCCTCGATGAGAAGAGTCGCTAAGCTATTGTAAAAGAAGAAGTTCATCGACAATCTATTCACCTCCAATCTCAAATCGGTAGAACGAGGACATCGATCTGAATACAGAATTATTTATTCTTCGTGCACCGCCCGGCTTGCGCCATCTGTGATTAAAGTTAACGTCGTTCATTGTGGCGCGAAAGAAATTAATCTCCACTCGAACTCAAAAAAAGTCCGCAATCGATGTGCGTAACGACTTTCTGATGATGAAGGCCGAATGCATTTGCTGATAGTATCGCATACAGTTCAATAACGGTTACAATTGGAGGTGCAGTTTGAACGAAACCGTCATCAGTTGAGATCACAGAGCTCGGAAACGAAGGACTTTACACAGTCAACTCGTATGTTGCAAAAAAATAATTGGGACACATAATATGAAAGACTGAATGAAATTATATCCAATTGTAGTTTCCTATGTTTGAAGAGACACTTGCTTGTGGGAGGCCACAACTCCTTGAACCACCAGTCATGTCTCTATCTATCAAATCGTTGAAATTGAAAGTGGTCGAGAAGTTCCGTGCTCCGGCAGCGCTCTACACCCCTGCCAAAAATCCTGGAGATGGTTGGTCGGTCGTATCTGGTCCTAAAAGGGGAGGACATGCCATCATTCAGATTCAACAAAGCGCAATCGACGGCGCAACAAATATCCCAGTTGTTCGCTTCTTACTTCACCACGGAAAAGCTGTATTGAATGCTAGAATCATGCATGGACTCCCTATTCGTCAGGTCAATAATCGAGAGATCCGGTTCAAGTGTGTATCCACTACCACCAGCGACTATCGCCAAAGAACCATTTTTGCAATCCTGTTTCAGAATGCAAACGACACCCGAGACTTCCTGAAGTTGTGGCGTGCCAGTAATGGATCGACCAAGTCCCTACTGAAAGACGAGAAAGAGAGCAAGAGGAAGATACTATCTGGATCAAAGAATTTCAATACTACAGATGGGACCGGTCACATCAAAGTAAATCTGTCGTTGAAGCCAACGATTTCAGAGGAAGAGAAGGAAGCTGACACTAAGTCAGATACGAGGTTGAAGCGAAAAGCAAGCGCGGCGATCATAGCTGCCAGCGACTCTCCACCACAAGCGAAGAAACTCAAGGTTCTTGATTCCAAAGAAGAGAAAAACCAAGAAGCAGGCGAGAGACAGCAGACTTTAAATACTCAGTCTACTGATAGTGACAAACTCAATAACAAGAATGAAGACTTTGCTCTCTATGATTCCGCCAACCCAGATGGTAAGCTTATCACTACACCCACAAAAAAGACGGACTCGAACTCAAAATTATGTTTGGGATGCAAGGGGTGTGGAGAAGAAGATGAAGATGGTTACGATAGCAATAGCCTAGTAGACGGACAAGGCCGATCCTCCTGCATTGCCTTGCAAGCCGACAGCGATCGCAGTACCCAGACCAATTCCGAGTGCGATTCCTCTGATGATGAAGAGGAAGTTGAAGTTGACTTTGGCGATGCGCCTCAATCTCAAAACTGGATGAGTGCTTTTGAGTGGTAATCACCAAACAACGCAGAACACGTACGAAGGAAACTCCAGGTCTTCCTTAAGTTCATTTCACTTCTCGACACTTCGACGACAGAGAGAACGGAAGCATGAACCAACAGGCCTTTAGTTCTTATCGGATTATATAGATCAGTCAGACATGTAAGATGTAGAAACGAAGACAGACTTCGTTCATGGTACAAAAAAATTATTAACACAAAGTTGCTACAGGACTGAAGGCACACGGAACAGTACGATCCACTGTCGTCCGCGCAAAAGTGCTTTCGTTTCGACACCACCAGATAGTGCTTCAGACTACAATAATGGAAGCAATTTGACTTTAAATTCATAAAATAGAAATTTACCGCATAATTGATAATGACGGACGAAGGCGATCCAACACAGGGAAAATGTGACGAGATGGCAAAAGGTGTTCATATAGCTAGCAATTTGTCAGTAACGATCTAAGTTATCCCATTTCCATTGAACAAGAACAACCAAACATTCAACAAATTGAATCGAATTAATGGGGAACACGAACGAACAATTCGTCAGAGATTGTGCCGGAAGAACGGAGGCTGAAAATATGTATATATAACGCGATCGAAAATACAGTAACCATGATGTAGATCATATCGAAACTTACATCGAATTCGTTCCCAAAAGTCACACGTGCAATCACGTTCTAGTAAGCGCCCTTCTGGGGGCCACTGTAGCTCAATAAACTGTGGGAAAAAGTCATCTTCCCAGTATCCGTGACTGCTGCCGCTCCCACTATTTCCGATTCCGCCAACTCCGAATCCGCCGCCTAGGAGCCTATCGTATTCGCCGCTCAATCCTCTCCCCAGGACTCCCATATCTTGTGCCATGCGTTGGATTTGTTCAATGATATAATGCGCGTTGCCACTAGTACTTCCATCTGGAAATGAAAAACCACTGGTCAGGTACATCCTCAGCGCTCCTAATCTATTGTCTCCACTGGCACTACCATGGGATGCTTTGTTGCGTTTCAATTCGGTTCTCAAAGAATCCTCTTCGATTACTTCCATGCTCAAGACCTCCAGGGCACGCCTGCGGAAAGCATTCTGTACATTTCTTTCCAGTTCTTCTCCTTCTTCATTGAGGTCGTCGCTTTCTTCCAAATCCTGCAAGACTTTCTCCTCCACATCGCGCCAGATATTGAAGAGCTCTCTGCCATTCGCTCCCCATGGCAGATTCTCATCCGAAGACTTATCTTTGCCATTAGGAACCTGGTCGAGGTCAACAGAGTGTGGTATGAAACGCCATGGAATCCATTCTACGTTGCTTTCGTCGTGATTGGGATTGCCGGTCCTTGCAAACGCAACCCAGCGTCGAGCTACGTCGTGTGCGGTTTCTTCGTCGGAATCTTCCAAAAAGTAGTCGTCAAAGAAATGTCGCAAGATTCGTTGAAAATACGAGGTGTAGTTCGAGAACTGATTTGACAGGGGAAACGTTGACGAGGAAGCCGAGCTGTTTTCGTCCTCTGACTTTTCTTCGCCGCTATAATTCTCTTCGTAGTCCTCTTCATCCTCGTCGATGACACCCTTGTACGCCGACATGAGATCGGTGTATGGGTATTCGGGTGGGATAGGTGCTTCTTCCTGTGCTACCCCACTCAGCGTGCTATAATCACTTCGAATGATATCCATTGATTCAAAGACGTAGGGGAGCTCCGCTGTGTGGCAAGATTTGCCCCAACATTCCTTGTAACCAGGCACATGCGTGGGCTGTGAAAAGCGATAGACGTAAACGTTGTTTCGATTGTCTTCACGATATCCTTTCTTTCGTCGATACTTGCTGCTCTTCTTGACGCGCTGCAGACTCAGTAAGTGAGCATAATGCCAACTCGGGCACCGAAACAAATAATCATTGATGATGCGACTCATAACTGGCCGATAATCGATGGATACTTTGGCTGCCCTTTTCAGAGCTTTTTCCTTCGCCTTTTTCTTTAGATAGGCGTAACGCTGCTGCCTGCGAGATTCAATCTCTGCGGGATCTTTTGGCTGCAATACTCTCTGCCACCAATTTGTGTTCTTGGTTTCGTCACGCGTCTCATTTCCATTTCCATTACCATTACCGAATCCTCCCCCTCTTGTAGTCGTTGTGGTCTTTAGGAGTTCTTGGTATTCGTTCTCGAGTTCCTCTTTGTTCTCCATCCAGTACTGCTTGTTTTCTTCCTCCTCGACTTGTTTTTCTGCCAAGACAGCGGCATCGGCCTCGAGTTGCGCCACATAGGGGCGATAATGTTTGAGCACTCTCGGGGCCGAGTCTTTGAACAGGGCACCCACAAACATCCAATACACGGGTTTGCTCATCGTCAACGGGAACGCACCGTGGACAAATATTTCTCCCTCGTGCTTGTTGGTTCCAATGATGATGGGAATGTCATCGGGCACGAGATTTAAATTCTGCAAAGGTTGTGTGACATTGACGGCAAATTTCGTCGTCGATTCGCGGCGATAATTGTATCGGCTTCTGGAACTGCTGTACTGATCGACGGAAAAGAGCGCCCGGTCCTTTTCCCATTGCCTCATTTGGGAAAACGTTGAAAACGAGGGCGGCATGGAAGAAGACGCGGTACCGGACGCGGTGAGAGTCGGTCCCCACGCAAAAAAATCTCCGACGCTCCTGGGAATCCCCATCAGGCTGGACTGCGCCCTCATGATTTCTTCGACGGCCTCCGTCCTCATGCATTCCAGATCGCGGCAATCCATGGTTCGACGCAAGGCCTCCCCCAAGAAATCCGCTACGACGACGCTCCGGAACTGATATCCCATGGGATTGGATTGCAGGATGGCCTTGTGAAACAGACCGTCGTTTTGCATCTGGAGGTGCAGGCCGATCATGACGGCACCCGCCGACTCCCCGAAGAGGGTGATGTTGTCGGGATCTCCCCCGAAACCGACGATCCGCCGCTTGACAAAGTGCAGGGCGGCCCGCTGGTCCATGAGTCCGTAATTTCCGTACAATCCGAGCCCGCTGTTGACCATGAATCCCAGGGCCCCCAGCCGGTAATTGACGGTGACGACCACGACCCGCTCTTCCTGGGCCACCCGACGCGCGTTGTATTCCGGCCGGGCGGCGCTCCCCTGCTGGAATGCCCCGCCGTGCAACCACACCATGACGGGAAGGAGCGAGGACGAGGACGAGGACGAGTGCGACGACGAGTGCGACGACGATCCCGACTCCGAGGCAGCCGTGGCGGCGGCTCCCGCCGGTGTGAAAATGTTGAGGTACAAGCAGTCTTCCGACATGGTGTCGGGGTTGGCCAGCGGGTTGAGCACCTGGATCGACGATCTGGTAGCAATCCGTCCCGTATTCGGAGGCATCCAGGATCTGCGGGGCCCACTTGGGCGGCTCCTGCGGCGGTGCCCACCGGCGGTTCCCCACCGGTGGAGCCGCAAAGGGGATCCCGCCGAAGAAATCGACCCCCAGGTTGTGGCTCCGGACTCCCTGCACGACGCCCAGACCCGACAGGGAGACCCGGACGGGGATCGACGAATCGCTGATGTCGAACGGTTTGTTCCGGTAGGACGATTCCTGGATCTGGTTTTGGTACTTGGCGTACACGGATTGGTGCTGGTGTTGCTGGTGCTGGTGGAGATGTTGCTGCTGCTGCGCGTGCGCCATGCGGTGGGGTTCGGTGGCGAGGGTGGCGAGGATCGCGAACAGGGACAGGAGCAGCATGTTGGTCGGCGACAACCGGCCACCGACCGACGAATTCGCGGCGGTGGATCCGCCCCCGGTCCGCTTTCGCTGCTTGCGCTCCCTTCGTTGCCGCTTCATCGACTCGGCGATCTCCATGAGTTCCCGGTCCGTTCGATCCGGATTGACCAGCGCGTTGATCCGCTGCATCTGCCTCCGCTTCTCGTCCTGGCTCAGGTGCCGGACCTCGATGCCCCGCTTTCGGCAGGTCTCGCGTATGATGGGCGGCGAGGGCTGCCGCGTCACGATCCGCTTGATTCCAAAGGTGACGAGGGCCGCGAAGCAGCGCTTGCAGGGCGAAATGGTGATGTAGGCCGTGCAATCCTGCGTGGATTGCTCCGATCGGCAGGCTTCCCCGAGCGCGTTGATCTCGGCGTGGATGTCGCTCGTGCAGTCGTTGTTGTCGAAGAGCGGTGTGTTTGTTCCGGCTCCCAGGATGTTTCGGTAGAAGCGCCGCTCGTCGAAGGGCGGTTGGTTGGCGTTGCGTTGCTCCTCGTTGCTCTCGTCGTCCGATCGAGTTAGCGTTGCTGTCGATGTCGGATGTGGTGTCGGTGTGCACTCTCTGCAAACATCGCCATTGCCATTGCCATTGCCAGCCGAGAACGACGTTGCTGCGGCGTTTTGTCGAACGATCAATGCTCCCATGTGTCCCTGTCCGCCCGTCGTCCTGGATGCTTCGGGTGATCAAATGAACGATGTCGAGATACAGCTCGTCCTCGGTCAGGTTTGGATCTGGTTTCCAACCGTACAATTCGAACTTGTGTGCCGGAGACGATATCGGCGGCGGCGAGGGCGGCGGCGGCGACGACAAGCCGAGGACGGATCCGGTGCGAACTCCCGTTCCATCGACTCGCGAGGGTCAGGACAATTGCGCGGCGGTGTTTTCGGAATCGCGACGGACTGCCCCTTGGTTCGGCATCGGAAGACGTCGGGGAGGTGGTGCCATCGGTGGTTTCCACCATGGTGTGTTTTTGTTGATCTAAAAAGGGTTGCAATCAATGGCTCGTGGGCAATTTGGTATGGTTTGGACGTCCTCGGTGGTGGCTCAGACTGCTACGGTACCGATTCCATCTCATTCTCATCAATCGCTGATCACTGATGCCACCGACTGTTGGTTCCGAAGCAAAGCTTGCGAGTAATTTTTTGTCGTCATTCAACATACCGTAAGATTACTTGTACCGGTAACCTTACCTGTAGATGATGTTATTATCATTCATTCTTCATCATCGTCCCACCATCCTCCATCGTGTCTTTCCAACCAACAAACATCAACCAGACGAAAAAATGAGGTATGAATCATATGTTTCATATAGTTGTTACAGTATACTAATATACTAGTGGATGGCACGAGCGGTGAGCTGGAAATGAGAGCTGAGAGGATGAGGATCAGACGTGAAACCCTACCGGTACGAGTACAAGCACTAGTTACTTAAGGTTACTGGTAGAAAGCAGTAGGAGTGTACTCGAAGTTCTGGCGGGATCGTCCGTCCGTCAGTCCATCACCGATTCCGCGAGTCCACGACTGACTTGAGACTGACGCGCGCGCAAATCGGCCACAAGAAACTCTGAGGTTGCTCCAAATTCGAAACGGAGTGCCCCTCTACTAGAACTGACTGACCTTACAATAACAGGCACCTCCAAATAATATTATGATAGAAGTTCCTGTATTTTATGGTCGCTCTGTGACACTTTCCCGATCTGGGTTTTGTCACTTTGTTATGACGACGACGGATCGATGATTAGCGGTACAATAGTATTTTTGGCAAGCAGGCGGGCGGGCGGGCAAGCAACGAGAGAAAAGAACTTGATTGATTGAAACTCATATTATTATTATCATTCATCATACATAATTACAACATACATCATACATACTACCGTACAGAACGAACGCATCTACCGGGCTCGATCGTTTCCAGATTGGTTGCACCGGGTGCACACCGAAGCTATCCTCGGCGCCCATATCTTTTGTGCTGCAATTAGTATCACTAAGAGAGATACGAGTACCGAATCGAGTGAAGAGACGAATCGAAACGAGACAAAACGAAACGAAACGTGACAGAGTTGTCGCAGCAACACGGGCTGGAGTGTTTCGTCCCGAGCCTCTTTCCCTTCCCGACTGGGTCCAACTACGCTGCTGGCAGCGGAAGTGGCACCATCACCATGGAGGAACCGCCTTCCTTGGATGATTCGACCTTCAATCGAGACTACGACGACGGCAACGACTACGGCGATGACGATGACGATGACGACGACGATGGCATGCAGTACCTTGGGAAAGAGTTTCTTCGGCCGAGCACCATCGAGGGCGACGACGACGACGACGAGGAGGAGGAGGAGGAAAGCGGTGGCGAGAGAGATGACGACGACAGCAGCAGCCGTTTCTTTGTGAGCGAATCATCCGTCGGTGCCAGCGATGCGGAATCGTCGGAGAATTTGATGCGACTCGGCGCGGGCATCGACGAGAGCCTCTTGTTTCTGGACCAGCCGTCCGTGAGCGAGGAGGAAATCCTTCTGCTCCACATCACCAATTCGCAAGACAAGGGCGATGGAATCTTGGGAGACGACGACGACGACGAGGATGAGGAGGAGGAGGGAAACGATTCGTTCTCCCGCGATGACTCGACCGCACGCTCTCCGATACAAAGGATGTCTCCGACACAAGAACGGGCGTTGGAATCCACGCAGAGAGAAAACAACAACAAAAGCAACAACGAGAGCAACAACGAGAGCAGCAACAGCAGCAGCCATGATGCAATCGAATTGGTGGGAGGAACAGATGTGGGAGTCAATGCCGCTCCTCTCGGTCCTCCGACCACGATTGGCAATACCACGATTGCTCACAACTACAATCCGACCTACGACACTCCCCGGAAAGAACGGCAGATTCCTCCCTCCGCTGCCTACTCTCCCGACAACATGAGTTTGTCTTCGTACGAAACGAGTTCCCCGAATCGATGGGACAACAAGGTGGAGCTGGATTTGTCGCTGATCCGACCCGGCACCGCCAGAGACGCTTCCGGACGACCGGGGGAAGGAGCCCGCGGAGACGGAAACGGAAACGGAAACGATGCCAACGTGACGAACCTGCGCCCCAAACTGGGCCACGGAAGCCATCGCCGCAACACGTCCTTTGTGGAAATGATTGGCAATCCACGGGAGAGGAGTTACCCGGGAAAAAGCACCGGGGCGACTCCTGCCGCGAATGCTGCTGCCGCCGCGACCGCATCCGCTGTTGCTGTTGCTGCCGTTGACGCGGACGGTGCCGGCGCCGGCGACGACCATTCTTCGAATTCGTCCTCGTCGGCGTCCGAGGCGCAGGTCCAACAACTCGGAGAGTTCCTGGACGATCTGAGAATCAGCAGCCGGGGACAAATGAAGGAATCCTCCGTCCCGGGATCGAACACCTCCTTCGAATCGTCCATCCTCGCGCACCGCGAAACCGAGGTCGCGGACGTTCTGCGACGAAAAATCAATCCCCCGTCTTCCGGACCGTTCGCGGGTCGGTACGATCCGAAGCAACCGGCGGCGCAGCACCAGTCACCGGTGCTGTCGTCGTCGGTCTCGTCGAGGCCCCTGTTCATGGAATATTCGAACGATTCGTTGGTCCATTCCGGCAGGGGGCCGACCGACAGTCTGGTCATGACCTTCTCGCAAGAGACGGAGGACTATTCCCACCCGCTGCAACCGACGATCCCGGCCGGCGATGGCGATGGCGATAGTCATCGCGATCGGATCGATGCCACGAAATCCCCGCGGTTGTCGCCCGCTCCGACGCTCTCTCTGCCTCCGCTGCATTCCACCAACATTCCGACCGGAAGGAAACAACCGTACAACCGACCTGCGACGATGGAGTGGAGACGGATCCGAGGGCAAGCTCGATCCCAAACATTCGTCGGTCGCGGAGGGAGCGGACGGGGGCGCCAGAATGGGAGTCCCCGCGAACGCCAACTTCAACGCCAACTTCAACGCCAACATTAACGCCAACATTAACACAAACGCAAACGCAAACACGAACGTTGCCTCGAATTACACAAAGTCAACAATCGATCGGAGCAGCATCAATGAACTGGCCAAGCAACAACAAGAAATAGGGCTGTTTTCGCAATTTGCAACCGGATCGAAGGACAACGATGGTGCCACCCGGCGATCTCGACGGAAAAAGCAGCTCAGCTACCGACAAATAAGGACGCGACATCTTCGTCTGCAAGAGTCCGGAGAAGATTCGTCGTCGCAGGCCTCGTCGGAACAATCGTACGGGAATTTTTTCCAGGTCCCCATTGCGCCCTCGCTCTCGCAGCAATCGCTGACGCAACCGCCCACGGAGGTGGGGTCGGAGTCCAAACCAACCCCGACGGTCCAGAGCCCCGCGACGCCTTCCCGGATGCCGGGACAAGAACCGATGTCGCCGTCTTTGTCGGGGAGTCCCTACCTCAGACACCCCTCGAGCATGCTGTGGCTCAGGGATAGATCGTTGAAAAGGTCGAGCTCGATGAACCAGAACCACCCCGGCAATGCCCATCCGGCCTCTGTTTCCGCTTCGGGGCACAATGCCTCATTCGACGATTACCTGATGTCCGGAGGGCACCATCGTCCCTATCCACCGCCTCCGACCGTCTCTAGCCTGCCGCTGCACGGCATGTCACCGACCCCATGGACCGGCACGATGTACCATGCGTCTCCAACCTATTACGTGCCCGGGCCCAACCATCACCGCGTCTACAGCGAAGCACCAATGTTTTTGGACCCTCGGTTCAATCTCGACCCCCACCACCTTCACCCACAGCACCCTCCACCAGCAATACCGCAATTCGACCGACCGCCCGACAACGCCGATAGCCAATTCAACGAACCCCACCAAGCCTTTTTCGCCTCGCCCGTACCCCACCCAGAACAGGCGAACGTGGCCGATCAACAATTCTTTGTCGAAAATCTCAAGACCCAAAATCGCAATCACAGCCAAAGCTACGATTCGTTGCTGCACAAGTCGAGCAGCGGCGAGCTGAGCTCCAAACAAGATCACCCGGAGGACCTAGAAAAGCAAGATCGCGAGCGGAGAGATTCCTACATTTTCGGTGACGACTCGTCCTATTCCGTCTCGGAGCATTCCAGCGATGACTCGATCGAAAACGAACGAAACATACACCACCTGCACGATGGCACGTGCCACGACACACGGGTCATCCGACACCACCACCTCGATACCATCAACCCGAAATTCGACAGGAGTCAATTCTTACCCCACACTTCCGGCATCCACGACAATTCTAGCAAAAGCAAATACCCGACCTTTGTTTGCCCCAATTGCAACACACGCCAGAGACAATTCTTCACCGTATCGAGCGCACCGAAGCACAACGAGAGCGCGGGGATGTTCATTTCTCTCGGTTTCGCGACATATGTTGTTGCCTCGCTGTATATATTTGGTTTGCAGGAAGGGTGGGGAAAACTCGATTGCATTTACTTTGCCGTGATCACTCTGACCACTGCTGGACTTGGCGATCTCGTACCGACGTCGAACGGGGCGAAGATCATTTGCAGCATTTACATCTACTTTGGCGTTGCATTCATTGGTTTGTTGCTCGGTTCGTACATTGCCAGCATGCTCGACGAACGATCCTATCGGGAGGCTGTCGCCAACCAAATCAGGGCGTGTCCCAATTGCACCAGAATCAGGAATATTCGATATGCGTCGGAACGACGCAGGGCGGACTTTGGCCATGTCGGGAACAACCGAGTCAGCATGGAGCGCGTCGCCCAAATGCACGCTTCGAAACTGCATGGAGTTTCCAAACAGACCAATCTAAGCCCCGAAAAACAGCAAATGTTTCAGTCGGAACGAATATCCGCATCCCAGTCGATGGAACGAGACAAGCTGGTACTTTCAACAACTCCCAGATCAACTTCGGGGTTTGATTCTCTATCGCCAACCGTTCACAGGCAATTATTAGGTTCTCCGATGACTTCACAGATCCTTCAGCGGCAGAGCCACACGAGGCATGTCTCGATGGATCTCCGCAGGAATGAAATGCTCGGCGCTACCAGCGATCTGCAATTCAATGACCCCACGCGCCATCGTCACGGATCCGCGGATGCCTATCTTTCCCAACGCACCGGTTTGAATATTAGTTCCGGGCGATTCCGTCACAATTCAGCGGATATTCAGATTCCCGCTACTGTGAAGGAAGGAACACAATCCAATTGTGACGCAAAAGATAGAACAACATCAGCTACCAACACCGCAGACAGTAGAAGCAGATGATGATGATGATGATGATGATAACGATGATGATAATGATGAAAGTCATGCGGATGGTTACGGTCATCTCCCACCACCACCACCACCACTGTCGGAGATACCTCTTCAACATCAGATGGAAATGGAAAACGACGATTTGACCGTAGACGAAGACAGCGAATATGATTCTGACAGCATTGACTCAGAATGGGATTTAGGAAAGAAACGACGCAAAATTGCAAGAAGGGAAGATGCAAATTATGTCATAATGACGTTGCGGGAAGCCCTGGTCAATTCAATGGTAATCATTGCCTTTGGGTGCCTTGGATTCTACTTGATCGAGGGCTTTAGCATGGTGGATAGCTGGTATTTTACGACAGTCTTACTAACATCGACCGGTTACGGTGATATTGTTCCCAAATCAGATGGAGGGAAACTTTTCGCTACAGTGTATCTCCTAGTTGCTGGAACAATCCTCCTGAACAACATGTCCATGATCAGTATGATTCCTTTGGAGCTGAGAAAGAGACGTACGGAAGCAGCCGTTATTAGTCAGTTTGGTGATTCTCTGGACGATGATGCCCTCCGCGAGCTTGCTTCGGGACCATTGGTCCAACGAATTCATCTTGAACGCCACGATCCGCGTGGTTTAGACGAATGCACGCGTGAGATGTTTGCTCTCGCAATGATGATCCGTCTGGGCAAGGTCACCGAGCACGACATCAAAGAAACTTTTGCCGCATTTCGCAAGCTCGATGTGAACAACGAAGGTGTCCTCAACAGCAAATCGATCATAGCAGGCATGATTAACAAACGACGTCGCACTATGAACAAGCACAACAACACCAACAATGGGAGAACGGATTCTCAATCACAATACAATGGCATGTCACAGGGATATGGGAGCTGGATGTATCCGGTGCCTTCCTATCACGATGAAAGCACCAATAGGAGTGACAGCATCTATGGTTCGAACGATGCCCCGAATTCACAACGACATTCCATGCATTTTTCCGATCAAACCCCTCTTTTGTCACTGTCCGAAAGGGGACTTCCCCAATACAGCAACCGGTTTCGTTCCTCAACCTCATATTCAGTATACGAATAGACAAAGAGGTACGCCAGAAGTCTACAATGTGTGGAAACTATTTTATGGTGGTCTTGAAGACCCGACATGAAGCGTTTTTCATCATAATAGTAGAGCTTTGTATCATACAGTTATCTAGAATAAATTTTGAACTCGGATAGATTTTTCGCAAACGCAAAAACACGAGAGAGCACATTCAAATAGCAGGATCACCTCTAGTAATGATAATGATAATAATTGCGCGTTAAAAAAAAATATGCTGTTAATCGTGAACCATCGTCTAAATAGATTGGACGGAAACCTTGTACGAAAGCTTGGAATTGTCATCGGGGAGGTTGATGACAAGATCTCCGGTCAATGTTCCACCAACTCCGTTGGGATCGCAGATGATTTCCATGGCGGTGGGTTCACCGTTGCGTCGATCCAGTCGTCCCGCGGAAGGAGTGACGGATAGAGAAGGGTGTGAACCGGGGGCAAAGGCCGCGTAATAATCCTCGAAGGTCATGCAAGGCGACGAGACCATGATCTGAAGCGCACCACCTCCTCCGGTAGAAGCGACAGAGAAGCTGAATTCACCATCGGGCACCGAAGCGGGGACGAATTCCATACCTTCCGGAATGTTGGGGTCAAGGGTGATTCCTCCCGCAACGACGGCATCCGCTCCGAGGTTTTCCAATCCGGGAAGCTGAGGACCGGAACGGTTTCCGGCGTTGGAGGCTTGCGATCCCATCATTCCACTCGAGAATGCAATTTCTTCATCAGGATTGTATCCCTCTGGGAAATAATCTCCGGTGTCGGTGGACTATACAACAGAATCATGATTACAATTGGTGTTTACATTCGTAGTAGAGCGCGTTCAATCATCGGAGACCCAGTCAACATCGAGAGCATTGCCAGCATTAGTCAAGAAAAAAAGAACACTGATTGAGACAGATTTGCATGGCACAGCAAACAATAAATGGCAGTGCAACCGAGCATTTGTTTTGATACGCTTCATTTGGTATTGCTCCCTATTGGGTTGTGAAATACTCCGTTCTAAAGCGACAAAGCCTACCCAAAGTTGCTCGACACATCTTCAAAAATCACGGCAGACTTTTTCCATCCGACAGCACCACATCCGAAAACGGCATAACACACTCACACCCATCTTTTCGGAATCGGGTTTCCACGAGTTACCACTCAAATCCATGCCTGGCGTTCCCATTCGAAGCGCTGTTGCCTTGGCATTCTGTGCAACAGGTGTGAAGGCAGAGGCATTGGACGCCAAGGCGACAATAGCGATAACGCTACTTGCTGTAGAGAGATTCATGACTGTTGGTGTTGGTCTTTTTTCCCAGAAAGATATAAGCTATTCCAGAGATGTCGAGATGCAGGAGGTAAAATACGATATCGGTAAGCCTTAGTCGACAGTCGACTGTCGAGGGCGTGTCACAGCTTGCAAAACGATCAACGATGCGATTGGTGAGAACATCATTCTCTCTCGTAACATACCGTACGAGTGAGGTAAGGTTATGGTATCCATTCTCATACCAAAACAAAAATCCAGAGAACAGTGTCTGGCAAGTGTGAAACCAGTAGTGCCTGACGTCACCGAAAATGGACCACTGTGAATTTATTTCAATCACGAGTTCATCAAGAATCTGAATCAAAATTTGAGATTTTCAAAAACTACGGAATTTTTTTTTCTTTGGATGCATTTTAAAGTGCATGAGCACATTAGTAAGCCTTACTGTACGGTATTTCTGAAGACAATCCTCAAATTAGCGAATTGCCAGGGAAGATGGCTCCACTGTGAGCTGTGTTTCTATATTTCTATAGACGCTGAGGGTCTCTATGCAGCAGGAATCAGATGATAGAAAGACAACAAAAATCAACCATCACTTGAGAGGGATCTCGCTTGCTTGCTGAGCCCATTTTGCCATGAGTGGTGATCGGCTAAATGAATTGGTTTTTAGACCTAGAATAAATTTCTTTTCGATGAAGAAGCATGATTTGCGAGAGTGCTTCTTCTAGAATCATCATCCAGGGCAATGTCGTTCAGGCCTCCTGTTCCATATTGCCTTGTTTGCTGCTCAGTTGGCATGCGAGTGGCCTGTATGAGTTTTAGGCAGAATTTGCCCAATTTGTTGAATTCAATCTTCTCTGTAGTATCACTTTCTGAGTAAAAGTCTTGCAATCTATAGTAGTAGCTCACAACAATACGGAGAAGGAGTTTTCGGGCTCGGTTTTCGATTGTTGTTAACATCCGTACTGCCAGGACCAGAATTCACGTCGATTTTGGCTGCCGCAACTTCCATAGTTGTCTTCTTTGCTTTTGCATCTTTGGCGCCGAGCCAATCGGTGAGCGAACGTCCACTGTCCCGGCGGATTGCCGACACGTGGAAAACGATCGACAAGGCCCAAATGCAACTCTTTGACCACTACGCCACTCTCGACACGAAGCAGTACCGGAGAAGAGTATCGGTCGATGTATACTTTGTTTCGAAGCCCTTGACGGGATCTTGTTCTTGTTCTTGTTCTTGTCGAGGCCTTGGTCACTTCATCCTTTCGGCTGACTTCGTGCTGGAGAGTGGCCGTGGAATCGGATAGATGGTGTGGACCTGCAAAATATGGAGGGAACCGGTCGCACAACGTTGCGTGGCATCGGAACCTCGTGGGTTGTCTCGACACCTCGCGCTCGAACCGTGCGCCGACCGTGATTCCGGGCACACCTCGGAGACGGTTTTTCGCGTCCTCGACGGTCGTTTTTCCGTTTTCAATGACGAGATGGTCCGCTCTCCTCGGCATGTCCCCCATTCTCCGAACCGCGGGGTTGCCTCCGAGGCCCCTGCTCGTCCGAGTGGGTTTCTTTCCTACCGCACTCCAGGTCAGGCTCCCGTCCCGTCCCGGGGGGGGAGGGAGGGCAAGGGAAGCAAGCGCGGCAATCCAGCTTCCGCGGCACCCGCCGAACTCCTCGTCCACCAAAGAACCCAGCGCGCATTCCTTTTTCTTTTCTCAAGAAACGGATTCCGCCGCGCATGCTTGCAATGGCACGACCATCGAGCTCGTGGAGCATGCCAACTCTTGCCTCGATCGATCACGTTTCGTTCTCGCTCTCGCTCTCGCTCTCGCTCCCGGCAATATCCTGTTGGTTCGGGGCGGGATGTGCGATCCCTCCAGTCCGAGTCGATACCATCACTACTATTGTCTGTTGGCACCAAGGCCTACCGACACAACATCATCCACCATTGTCCCAAAACCACTACGTGCTTCGTCATTACCATAGGGTTCGCAATCCAACACGCATTCAATGATGTACCAAGGGTGATGAGATCTAGTACCTGCTGTACTTTTGCTCACGTACGTGATGCAGGCAATCGAGACAACACAACAGCTGTACTCTGCACCGAGACCTTTTAGGCCTAGAAGTATTTTTTTGCGACGGAACATTGATTCACAAAAATTCACAAAAATTCACAAAAATTGACCATAAGAATAATTCCCTATTTTTATCATGTCAATCTCCACAATGTTTACCTTTTTATCTTTCGAAGCGACCCGTCGGTCGATACCGGCCTAAGAAGTGTTGAAGAGTACAAGTACAAGTACCGCTACGGCATACTCAACCAGTTGCACTTGTTCGCATCGCGGAACGCAGTTCAATGCGCAATGCCATCCAATACGTTCCGGGGGCAATAGGGTGACCGACATCGAATGTCCCCGAACCGGTTCACAATCCTTGATGCGTAACTGGTTTGGTGGTATAACGGATGGCACGTGTGACCATTGTTCTCAAATTTCCAGTGGTACGATTGGTAGGTGAGAAACCTCGGTCGGAAGCTGCTGGCATTCGCGATGCGACATTGAAACCAATTTATGGATACGTGAACCCGTGCAAGGTACGTGTAGGAAGCAGGGACATAAGTAAAGGCGTGCATGGAATCCTGCGAATTCCATATAACCTAATCCCGGTATGACCCTCTTGGGTATTCGTAGCGAGCCGACTGCTGTATGCATTGCATTGTACCTGTCGTGATAATTCGCGCCTCATTGGCACCAGCACCAGCGAAGATAAGAATCTTCTTTTGATAAATAATCGATGGATTCTTATTATGCCCCTTGCAAGTGTTGGACGCCTGAAAAAGTCACGACCAAGATAGGTTCCGGAGAGGTTTCCATAGCTCTTTTTATATGTTTTCATCGCATAAGCTGCGAAACTTCATACAGTCCGTCGAACCCAAGAAACCAAAAGCTTCTTCCGGAGCGATTCCTCGATAGCGCCTTGCCCCAATACTACATGCAAGAAGACAGACGCAACGCGCTATTGCCGTGTCGGAAAACACTTACCGTACGTCCCCCATTTCATTCGAATAGCATCGCAACGTTTGCATCGCAACGTTTGCATCTGACACAAACCTGTTGGCGCTTTCACCAATCCGAAGGAACCATTTTAAAACTGATTGTGCATTAATCTAAGTTACTTTGCAACCACCCACAGCAATCCAATCCAATCCAATCCAATCCAATCCAATCCATTCCAACCAAGAGAAACCTAACAGCAACAAAACTAGTCTCGATCAAAAGCGATCGCAATAGAAGTAATTCGTATCCGAGCAGAATCACAATCCAACCTCGCGAAAAGCAGAATCATTGTACACTCTTACAATATCAGAAACGAGCAAATCGAAACCGAATCAATTCCTTTTTTTTCGAACTATAGAATAAACAATAATAATAATCATAGATACACACCATGCTGGCCCGAGACCGTTTCCAGACCGCAACTCCCAACGTTGTCGATCCAGGGGATGACACCCCCGCGCTTCCCACCCGTGGCCTCCCCAATCAAGGCCAAGACGACGACGACAACAACAACAGCGACAACAACAGCGACAACAACAGCGACAACAACAGCGCCGACGCAGGGGATCCAAACGTATCTCCCGTGGACACGAGACTCTACACCCGAAGCGGTAACAAGGGAACCATCTCCAAGGGAATAAAGCTTCGCTGTATCGAGAGCGATGACGATGGTGACGAGTCGATTGATGATAGCGACGGAGGAGACGAAGAGGTTGTTGTTGTGTTTGAGAAAAGCAGCATCAACGGCAGCAACGACAACCGGAGCCGCAGCAGGAGCAGAAGCCGCAGCAGGAGCAGAAGCCGAAGCAGGAGCGGAAGCGGAAGCCGAAGCATCAGCACCGACACCTTTAGCAGCGGCGACCTGGCCTTGATCGATGACCTGTACGAAGACGAATTCACCCTGAAGAAAAAGAACTACAGGAAGAAGCTCCGGGAACGCCGCGAACGCCGCCGCAACGAGGCCGCTCCCCGAATCAGTCTCGACATGGAGGAGGAGGAAACCGGGGTCTCCCAGGCCCGTCTCTTCGCCGCTGCCATCCTCAACGAAACCGAGAGACGCCAGCCCAGCTTTCGCAACATCATGAACTGGGACGGGTACGATCGAAACAGCTTTGCTCGCGGTGGAAATCTCACGGATTCCGTCTCGGCACTGCGCAGCATGCTGCAGCGTGCCACCTCCTTTCGAAACACCAACGGCCCCGAACGCCGCTCCAGCCTGGGGTATTCGAACAACGAGCACACCACTAGCTTCCGCCGGGGCAGCCTGGGTTTCGGGAACGACGAGCGCCGCAACGCCACGAGACGCAGCAGTCTCGGTTTCGGGAACGACGAGCGCCGCAACGCCACGAGACGCAGCAGTCTCGGTTTCGGGAACGACGAGCGCCGCAACAGCATCCGGAACTTGAATGCGCTCGACGAGAAACACCTCGAAAACATTTGGCTGGTAGAAGAGGACGAGGACATTGCCGGAGAGCCGGCCGAAACCAATCCCATTCCGAAACAGCGAACCTGGGCAGCGATGATGGTGTTGATGGTTGTTCTTCTTCTCATCACGGGAATCTCCGTACCGGCTTCATCGTCGCGATCCTCGCTGCGTTCCTCGTCCAAGTCTTCGGGCGGCAACGTGCACACCCACCTAGCCGCGGAGGCGCTCATCGCCCGCGACCCCCGCCTCGCAGAAATCGTGTCGTATTTGTCCGACGCCGATGTTTCCTCGGCCCGAAACCTCTACGATGCTTCCTCGCCGCAGTTCAAGGCCGCCCGGTGGATGGCGGAGGAGGATTTCGAGAAACTTCCCCTGCCGAATTCGGTCGCCGCGGATTCCTTGCACCAGGGAGTGGTGACGTCTTCCGCCTC
Organism: Pseudo-nitzschia pungens; assembly: GCA_037355855.1. NCBI lineage: Eukaryota > Bacillariophyta > Bacillariophyceae > Bacillariales > Bacillariaceae > Pseudo-nitzschia > Pseudo-nitzschia pungens. Next base: position 1,043,842 of record CM074760.1, on the reverse strand, counting down.
TTCCGGTGGCGCGGCGCAAACGATTCCCTTCAACTTTGTGCAGCGCTACGTCCTCGCCGTCGTGTACTTTGCGATGGGGGGAGACAAGTGGGACGAGAAATATTACTTTGCATCCACCGACCGCCACGAATGCTCGTGGTACAAACAAATCCAGGCGCCGGATGCGAAAAAGTCCGGCGACGATGGCGATGGTGACAACGCCACGTACAAGGAGTTGGGTGTCGTGTGCGATCGCGAGTTGCAGGTTCGAGGAATTTCCTTGCGTAAGTAGACCTCTCTGCATTGTGCACTACCCCTGCTGTTGTTGCTGCTGCTGCTTCTTCTTCTTTCGATTCTATAAGAGACAATGGTTTTGCTTGCTTTGTTTCTCATTGATCTATTCCTTGTTTTTCTTCTTTAGCTGATAACAATCTTGAGGGAACTATTCCCAGCGAAATCAAACACCTGACAAACCTCCAGTGGTTGGAACTGAACGGCAATCACCTCACGGGAACCATTCCGGAGGACATGCGAGCATTGACGCACCTATTGGAACTCGATTTGGGCGACAATTCCCTGTCTGGACAAATGGTCCCGTTCTTTTGGCTGGGAGAACGACTGACCAAACTTCAAAAACTCGATCTGTCCAACAACCAGTTGACCCGCCTGCCGTCTTTCGACGAGGACAGCAATGCTAAGCACGTAAATGTAAGGACTCGTCGCGAACCCGTTGGAGGAGAAAAGACTCTGATGCAACTGGCCCTCGGTGGCAACGATAGCACCAGGACCAACAACAACAACATCATGGACAAGGAGGAAAAAGACATCTTTGTCAGCACCGCGGACGTCATTGTCATCCCGGAAGAGTTTCGATACCTGACCAGCCTTCGGGAATTGACCCTCGATAACATGGGCCTCAATGGGACAATTCCCGTCTGGCTCTTTCACGAGCTTCCCGAATTGCGCGTCCTGGATCTCTCCCGCAACAACATGACCGGAACCATCGTCGATGGATTTCGCGTCGTCGACGAGAACGACGACGCTCTGCCCCTGCAACACCTGGAAGCACTCGTTTTGCACGACAACTCATTTCTGGGAACCCTCCCCGAATTCATCGGCTTGTTGCCAAAATTGAGTAAGTGCGCCGTTCTTTCTTGTTCGAGATTTGGTTTGTGGAGGGTTTCACTGTTTCTCACGCGTTTCGAATTGCTTCTTCTGTTTCTTTTTTGGTCCACTCGCTATTTGCCATGACGTGTACAGAAACCCTCTCTGTGCATCACACCAACATCACGGTGGGACCCAACACTGCCGACTTTATATGCTGGCGAAGAAAAGGAGCGTTTGAAACGCTTGCGACGGACTGCCGGGACACGAGCTGCGAATGCTGTATGGAAAACTGTTGCGCCGGCGACCACTGCTACGCAGACGTGGACTGGGACAACATCTACAGCAGAACTTCCTTCGTTCCACGCACGGAAGAGGGGGAGGACCACGATTAATTTAAAGTGTCATTCCGACACATGTTGGAGCAGCTATCTCTGTGGAAGTCGAGACGGTCCAGGAAGCTTAGAGGAAAGGTGTAACATTACTTCATCTATATAGTGTATCTGGTACACGGTGCGATATATTTCCCATCCACCCAATGTACCCTGCATAGTAAGAAACTATTACTGTATCTTACTGCTACGAAAATAGCTTGCCTTCTTCATTGTACCGATCTCTTGCGATCTCACCCACTCGAAATAGTTGATGCAAAACCAATACTTCGTATTATCTTACGATTGTTGTAACTTTTTGTTGTTGATGAATTAGTAATCACGACCCCATCGATGCATGCAAAAGAACCACCGCCAAAACTGCGACCACTTTCAGTGCCTCCAAACGGATCCCACTAGAACTTGGGTGCCGGTCCGTCGAAAAAGAAGTGCTCGCAGAGATCCAAGATGTTTTGTTTTCGCAGGGCGCCCTCGATGCGTCCCTTCAGGACGGCCTGGGCCGCCTTTTGTTCCTCCGTTGCTTCCTCGTCGCTGCCCTCGGGGGCGGTGTACTTGTCCAGGAACAACAACGTCGGCAGGCCGTTGATGGCCAGTCGTGCAGCCATTTGTTCGTTTTCGTCCGTGTCGAGCTTGACGAAGCGAACCTTTCCCTTCAATTCCTTGGCGGCCTCCTCGTATTCCGGACTCATGAGAAGGCACGGACCGCACCTTTGGTTGGTGCCCAGCGCCAATCGTCATCCATGGAATGGTGATTGGTTTTTGCCATTTTTTTAGTTTAAATTCAATGTTCGCCATGCCGGCCGCGATCATCGATAGCAGAGGGTGTGCCGAGCATCACGAACCAATGGAACCCAAAAAAAAGAGGAAAGAAAAACAGCGATCGGTGAGCCGCCGAAAAGAGAGATGGCATCCGATTTCTGTGGGTTGCCTCTCGGGTACCCATGCCATCGCCCGAGTCACCGTCTCTATCCCAGCCGCATGCATCGCCACGCGGTTTGGATCTTCCGATCCATGGCTTTCGCGTTTGTGCTTTGTTTCCGAGTCGGCCGAGATTCGCGATACGTACCACGTTGCGTAGGCATCGATTACCAGGGGAGTGTCCCAGTCCTGAAGCATTACTTCCAATTCTTCTCCGGACACTTTGGGTGCCGACTTGACTTCCTCTTCCGCCATGAAGAGTGCCGACTTCCGTGCGACAGCGGGTGTCACCACGAAGGCACTCGAGACCGAGATCATGAGGCAGCCAATAGCCACCAGGAAACAGATTGTTGACGACATCATTTTATTTGAGTGTTGAATTGTATGTGTAAGGAGACCGTTCTGTAATCGCTGGATTCGAACCGTGTGTTCTCTTCGACTTCGGGATCGAAACACCACCGTATGGTAACTTACCCCTGTACCATAACTTACGGCAACGAATCGGTTGATCAAAAAAACGTTGGATCGCGATTGACGCGATGGATTGGAGTTTTTGCAAAGTTGCTTTAGTTTACGTCTGAAATGGTGCGTGTTTGCCATCGAGTGGTTGCTTCGATGACGTTGGTGTGACGCAATTGGAGCGCGCGCCGTACTGATTGTCGCAGTTTTTGGATCGAGAGAATGAAAGAACATGATGTGATCCACGGTAACCTTAAACATCATGATGACTGAACGAAAACTCCTTCGTACTAAGGAACACGGGAAGTATCGCCGACGGGTGCAAAACCGAAGATACGATACGATACGATCCTGAACGAGCTCATACAATCAACCCAAAACACCGCTCGAGATTTTCAGCAATCGGGACGGGAAACAAAGTTAGCAACACCACACTCAAGCCTTTCATGTGGAGATACCGGTCAATAAAGCTGTTAGTGGGCATCGCCCTACTGCTGCCGACAGCCAATGCTTTCGCAGTTTTGGAACCAACCAAAATGCTGGTCAGAACTACGGGCAATACTCAAATGACAACAAACCCCAATCTCCATCGAGCATCATCGCCGACGCTGTACTCGTCGTCGTCGGCCACCGAAACCGAGGACACGAGCCTGTCACCGGAGGTATTGGCAGAGGTGCTGAAGGTGGCTAGCAAAGCCGCCAAGAAGGCCGGTGACATCATTTTGGGAAACGCCGGGGGTGCCGAGGTCACCGAGCGCAAGGCCAACAGCCGTGATCTCTTGACCTTGATCGATCCCCTCTGCGAAGCGACAATACGAGAAACGGTCCTCGAGACATTCCCGGACCACGACTTTCTGGGCGAGGAGGACGTCGATCCGGGAGCGGAGGCCAGTGCGGCGGCCATCGATGACAAACTCAACAGCAGGAACGATTGGCTCTGGATTGTCGATCCCATCGACGGGACCACGAATTTCGTTCACGGGATGCCCCTGAACATGCCATCGATCGCGGCGGCGTACAGGGGAGAAGTAGTGGTCGGCGTCATCTACGATCCTCACCGAGACGAGCTCTTTTCTGCCACCAAGGGAGGGGGATCCACCCTGAACGGAGAACCCATCCGGGTTGGGGAACAGAGCGAACTCGGAGATGCGGTTGTCGCCATGGGAAGCCCCCCGGCCGAAATCAGCATGAAGATGAGCCTGGTAGGCGCCCAGGCTCTGATGCCAAAAGTGAGAACGATTCGGATGCTCGGATCGGCGGCCATCATGCTAGCGTGGATTGCCAATGGTCGGCTGACCGCCTACTGGGAATACGACCTCAGTTCTTGGGACGTGGCAGCGGGTGCCCTCATTGTTCAGGAGGCGGGTGGAAATTTCACAGATCTTGCTGGAAATCCATTTTCCTTGCGCACCCGAAAAACAGTGGCCAGCAACGGGAAAATTCACGACGAACTGCTGGCAACGTTGAACGAGGCCGGGGTCGTTTAGAAGTTAAAGCGGTGTACGTAGATAGATTGTGCTCAAACTATTGCAAAATCCATTGGATTAAGCGTTCTTGTGTAGTTTCGACTGTCAGCAACAACACACAATGCTTTCTACGCACTGCCTTCGACAGAACCGAAGGCTGGAACTTCAACTAGCTGAATCAGAACTGTAAACAATTCGGTTTAATGGAGTATGAATCTATGGCGATCTAACCTCTACTCGCAACACGTACTTTAGGTCACGAAAGGATGTAAATAGAACAATAGATTTCATCCGACAAGAAACAGAGAGAACTATAAGCTCTTGAAATGAGTGAAGTGAAGAATGTGCTCTTGAAATGAGTGAAGTGAAGAATGTGCTGAGTTCACAACTCTCTGGTACGATCTTACGTGTTACTTTCGACAAATAGGCATCGATGATCAATTCAGTCCTTTTTCAATTGATTGAAACTCATCAGATTGTGCATCATTGAGAAATTCAGAGACATTTCAAAACTGTTCTTGCAATCAATGTTGTTGAGATAAATTATTCTATTCGTGTTACTAATATTGTATTGTATGTCTCTATCGAGGAATGTAGTAAACAAAATAATGCAGGGAGTAAGTTCCATCCTCCAACGATAGTATACATTATCTTGCATGCCTGTACATTGGTAGAGCTACTGAACACGCTCTGCCAAAAGCCTTTTCAAGACTTCGATTTCTTCTCTCGCCTTGGCAAGCTCAAGTTTGATATTATCATCGGAGGAAGGGTCCGTCCAAGTCGGAACAGTACTTTCTTCGCTGTCAGAGCCACAGTTACTACTGTTCTCGTTATCACGAATCGATGTAACAGCCCTGTTGGATGACTCGTAATTTCCTTGGTGCACCTTGGTATCATCCTCCGAGTATGTCGGGCAGCAACACACAAAGTTAGGCGATGGCACGCGATACTCGTTCCCGGAATATTTAAGCTCGCCGTTGCTAAGGTTGAAGTTGAATACGGCAATCGAGTCAGTATCTTGGTTTGCTACTAATAGGTATTGGCCGGAGTTGTCGAATTGAAAATGCCGAGGAGTTTCTCCTCGCGTGTGGAAACATCCGACGGCTTGAAGCTCTCCTCGTTTCGATCCTTTCGTTTTGACACGAAAGACAGTAATCGACTGGTGCCCACGGTTGGATACAATCACAAATCTACCAGATTTATGCACGCACATGCGACCACAGGTGTTCATTGTGGTTGGAAATGCATGAGGGATGGTTTTGATTGATTGCACCAGTCGAAGGGTTGAGCGGCCTTTGAAGCGATTCATGTCGTCGCCATTCTTCGAGGCGGTATGAATCTCATTCAAAAGTTCGCAGTCAACTTCGAAGACAGCAACCTTAAAACGCAAAGATTGAAAGACAGCAAGGTTGGAATGATGTATGAATCACTGTAAGTCGTTGCCGCGAAAAGAAAAGAAACGATAGAGCGGTATGCTTCCATCACACTTACAGTTGAACTCAATTCATTGACGACATAAGCAATATTGAATTCTGGATGAAAATCAAGATAGCGTGGTCCATCCGGCTGGCCGGTACTAAGCCCAGATGGCATCACGTTGAGCTCTATGGCAATTTTCCCATCCGAAGCGTCGTAATAGAACTCTCGAACGAGATCCTTTCCCAAATCAGGCACGTAGGCTACCCGGCCCACGAAAGGATCCAGCACGAGGGCATGTGAGTGAGGATCAGCTTGGCGGGCCGAAATTGTGGATGCATCGTTACACGAATGGTTCACCCCTCCATCCTTCTTGGCGCAGGCAACCATGCTCTTTCCCATATTTGGATCATACACGTTTTTGACACCACCAATAAGAGCACCTGTTTCCGGATCCATGGGAATTACAACAAGAGTGGAATTCCAATAATTTACTGCCAAAAGATTTCGCTGGGCTTTGTCAATAGTTAGATAGCAGGTAGAAGTCCCACCAGCATCGACTGGTTCCCCGAATTGCTCTAGGGTGCCATCCACCTTCAATTTGTACGCAATGATTTGTCCATTTTCGTGGCAGTCTTCAGTGCAGGTATAGATGACGTTTAGACGGGGGTGGTGGCGAGAAAACGCCGGGTTCTTCACCACGTCCGCTTCTCCCTGAATATTCAAGAGGATGAGGGAGCCGTCGGACGGGAAAAAGCGATATACATGCACAGAATGTTTGGCTTCGTGACCGCGTGGTCCATGCGCTGACCGACAAAAAGGAAGAGAGCAACAACGAATATTTAGAAATGAAAATGTCGCTTGGCTTTTTATGTTCCATTTTCAGCTCGAATTATGAACTCACCTAGTTTATCAAAGTCAGAATAGGAAGTGACAAAGAAGAGCTGATGATCATCATCTTCGTCTTCCTCGTCAATGGAATCCCGCCGAGTCAATGTCCTTGCTGTTGTATCAGAAAGTTCAGTAATGCTTCTTTGGTAAATCTTCATGATATCGTGAGATCTTTCGTCGTTCTAATCCTTTTACGCTTATGTTGTCTGTTGTTTGATGATCGATACTGTTATGATGTATGTTCCATGCAAAAGTTTTGTTGTTTTTCCTTCCGTGTTTTTAAGGTATGTCGGTTTGCGGTTATGTATTGTCAATTGTCAGGTCTACTTTTTATGAATGGACGAAACTCCGGCACCGACGAGGGAAAAAATCGCTTAACGTTCGGTTGATGGGTTTGTTGTCAAACACTATCAGTGTCGTATCGTGAGATTTTCTTTCCTTGATTGCACGAGCGATATATACAATCCTCGAATTCCGGATCCAGCGAAGGCGTGCAAAATCCAGAGCAAAGGTTGTTTTCCGTAGAGACTTTCAGCAGGACACCTTCATTTTTTACTTGGTAATTTTGAAAGAGAAAGAACTGAAAGGCAGAGGTGTCAAAAGAAATCAGCCGACATGAATCTTCCGCGTTTGTTTCCCCTACTTGAGTTGTCAAGCTATCGTGACATCTGTGCAAGCGTTCTTTACGCCTGTAATCATGCGGGTGACGCGTTATGTATGTGGGGAGTCAAGTTTGAATGCACTAAAATGATTGGTTCATTGTTGACAACGAACCGGAGAATCAAATACTCGAATAATTGTATTCAAATATCGTGGGAATGGGTCAAATAATAACAATGATATACACTTTCAACCAGCTTTTCTCTTTCTCTCCAGTAATGCAATCTGCTTTTTTAAGCCCAGACTCAATCGTGTTCCCCCCAAAAAAAATTGATGACCCAGATAATGACCCTTGTGATACCTCGTCTCATCGACTCAATCGATCACAATCGTCAATCAATCGTCAATCAACCATGTTACAAACGAATATGGTATCTTTTCGATGATGACAAAGTTGTTTTAGATCCTCACGAATTTCTCCATGCAAGACTTGTCCAAGACAGCTGGTATCAGTAAATTAAAGTTTGACGAGAGGGGCACCTCCAAAACGATTTGCATTTTCTTGTATCCACCATGATCATATTCTTGGGTCGAGTAGAGTTTTCATAGCCTTTCGACGATGCAGAGTTTTCCGATTTTTGCCTCCGACGCGCCAAGTCGATGTTGTTGCATGTGGTCAAGGAAACTTCAGCGATATAGGGTCCCCGCCTATTCATATTTTGTACCATCCGGCAAAAAGATATTAAAATAGTGGGGATAAAATCAATCGACGGCTCGTCAAAGACGGGGGGCCTTCGGAACTCCCGGTTAACTTTGGAGTCACGATTTATACAAAACGCATGTTCAATAGTAATACCTTGCCATGATTCCCATTTTCAAGATCGTGAGTGCAAAGAGTGTTCGAAAGAATGAGCAATGCAATAATGCATCCACTGGGATCCCGACAGAGAAGTACAGGAATCAGAACTCGACATCGGATGAGCTTCCACTAACCATGTTTTCGGCAAGATCCTTCCGGACAACTATGGGCAAACTGCGTAAAATCATTTTCGCGGTGCTGTTTGCCATACTTTGAGAACACTGAATACTTGTTCTGTAGTCGTGGAATTGATGAATGGACGTTTGATTCCATTATTTCAGAACGAACGTATTCGGTTGCTTTCACAACAACGTTCTGGTAAGGTAAGGTTTTTTAAGATAAGGTTTACCGTACTTCATTAAAAAAAACGCGGTGATGGGCCGGCACTGGCCCAAGCTTGAATGAGTTCCAAATGGTGGAGACGAAATGAGACCTCTCGACCGCCGATTCACTCTCTTTCTGGAAAAAAATTGTCAACAACAGCCCCCTCACCGCGAATGATTATGGCATTGATTCGTTGGAAAAAATCCGAGTGAGTCCCTAATCAAATCCAATTCTCTGAATCACGGTCCTTCTTCGTTAAGATTTTTTCAGAGAGAAGATCGTTTTGGTGATGACATCTTTTTTGTCAGCTTGATGAGGATAGAAATGCGGTAAGTAAGTTACGGTAACTTACGTGTACGAATCAATCACAGATTACGACCGGTGAGAAGAAAGAGTTCACTCGAAAAGAACGTACATGCCGGTAACGAATTTGCAGTGAGAATAAAGCAATCATCTCAACAAAATTAGGCGTAGCGGATCAGCGACTATCGACAATTCAAAAGAGATTTATGGGAAAAAGAAAGTACTTCATTCACTGTTGACCAATCGACGACGAGATAGGTATATTCCATAAATTCCAAATATACTTTCGAGACGATATTCCAAGAGAAATTTGTTGCAGAAAAAAAGAGTCAGGTGGGGACTGCAAAGAAGAGATTATCAGAAAACAATACCCAAGAAAGAATCATGACACTGTCCTTCGAAAACAAAGTCATCATCGTCACAGGTGCTGGGGGAAACTTTGGTCGGGCGGGATGCCTTTATTTCGCAAGACACGGCGCCAAGGTAGTCGCAATGGACAACAATCCCACGACGCTGGAAGAAACCACGTCCTACGTGCAAAAAGAGTTGCCATCAGCAATCGAAATATTCGCTGTCACCTGCGACGTGACCGATGCTACAAGCGTTCAAGTTGCCGTGGATGCTGCCGTCGAGCGATTTGCGAGGATTGATTTGCTTTGGAACAATGCCGGCTACCAGGGACAAATCAAACCAACACTTGACTACGATCCAAAAGATTTTGCCCTCGTAATGAACATCAACGTTACGGGCATGTTTATTGTTTTGCAAGCTGTTGCAAAACAAATGGCAAAGCAGCGAGAAATAGAGGAAGGATCCAAAACATATTCGATTGTCAATACTGCCAGTGTTGCTGGGTTGAGGGGGACTCCCGCCATGGTCGCTTACGCATCCAGCAAGGCGGCTGTCTTGGCCATGACGGTGTCCACTTCCAAAGACTTGGCGCCGGTTGGCATTCGGGTCAATGCCGTTAGCCCGGCATTGATTGGACCGGGATTTATGTGGACCCGGCAAAATGAACTGCACGCCAAGTCCGGGTCGCCTTACTTTGCCACCGATCCGGACACAGTCGCCAAGAACAAGATCAACGGAGTTCCCATGAAACGCTTGGGAACGATAGAGGAAGTCCTTCAATCGGTCGCGTTCTTGCTGGGTGAACAGTCGAGTTACACAACCGGTACCAATTTAGTAGTCGATGGTGGAATGAGTTCCGGCTTGAAGTGTTGATTCTAATATGGGAATACGTCAGACGGTGGACTATACGAAAGATTCTGTCCCTCAGGCTTATTGCAAGTACCAATCAAAATAAGATGCCTTTCTGGTTCGTTCCGATGACAAACCCTTGAACAAGTTATGCAGAAGTAGGGCAATTCGCTGTAGAAGATCCCAACAATGATACGAATCTAATGCTTCAAACGGATAAGAAATCTACTGTTTATTTACACAAAAGCTTTTGACGACTTGAGTCTGCATAGAACCGTATGCAATGAGGGTATACGTCACATGGTACTTTTTACTTGCGATGATTTCTACACATGAATTTTGAACCACGGGGAACCCCCAACTTATTCGTTTTGAGTGCTTGGTAAGACCCAACGATTTACATGGATTCGAAATAAAATGTCCTTCGATCATTCCTATGTCTGTCACCTGGAGGGATTCGAGGGATTCAAAATTGGACAATGAAATATTGGAGTCGTTGAATCCTCTTGAATTTTATGGCAGTATGTTGAAACACTCTGACTGCGATAGAAACGACTACGAAGAATCAAGAATGCTTACTCAAGAATTTGGTTGTATTTCTATCTTAAAATTGCGGCCACCACCGTAGCATGCTTGCATATTCTGTTGGGAATAAATTTTGTCGGTCTGTGGCTCGGCTTGCTTTTGCTATCGATTTCCACGTCAACTTGGAAAAAAAAAAAAACATGATCATGTAATGTGCAGATGCGACTTTTGAACTACTCATCGCGTCGCATGCAATCAAAAACGAACTTGATCGATCGATCGATTCAAAAATAGTATAGCATCTATCCACCAGCAATTTTTTAGCGGGGGAAAATCAATCTTGTTAATGCTGTTGTTGTTGTCGTTGTAGTTGTCGTTATCTATCCTTGAGCGATCGTTCGCTGCAAAATTCATTAGTTCCGTTACTTCGGCTTCTTCTTCCCCTTTCCGAGACGACCAAAGAGTTTCTTCAGGACGGACGACTTTTCATCGGCGCTGGCGTTGATTTCGTTCTTCCATCCGATGGCTTTCACCATCCACGGGTGATTGAGCATCTCGCGGGCCGATGGTCGAGTGGCCGCGTCTTTCACCAGCAAGCGACGGATGAAATCCCGGGCTTCGTTTGAAATCCCATCAAAATCGGGACTCGGAAATTTCAGTTCCTCTCCGCAGTGCTGGATCTTGTCGAAGAGTTCCTGGTCGTCCCGACCCGTGAAGGGGGCCCTCGCGCTCAGGAGGGCATAGGCCAGGACGCCGATGGACCAGAGATCGACCGCGTGCGTGTAAGAATGGTTCAGGACCTCCGGTGCCACGTAGATTTTGGTCCCCACAAAGGACGTGAGCTTGGGGAGCGAAGCGAAGCGATGATGGGTGTTGTACCTGCGGGAAAGGCCAAAGTCGATGACGCGGATCTCCGTGAGACTTTTCTTGTCCTTGGCGTTGGGCTTCGATTTGAACAGCAGATTTTCGAGCTATAGGGCATCGGAATGGTGGGAAGGGTGGGAACGAAAGGATAGTAAGAACACCACTGTCAAGACGACAAACACTCACGATATCGATATACATAGCACACAATTCAGGGCCTTACCTTGAGATCACGATGCACAATGTCGTGATCGTGCAGATAGGCGACCGCGTCGACCACCCTGCGAACAATGACCGCCGCGACCTCTTCGCAGGGACAGTTCGGAACCTCTGTGGGGCCGCCCTTCTTTTTGGTGGTTGCAGGTTTCACCACGTAATCGTAGATTTCTCCTCCCTTGCATATATCCACCACCATGTGGAGATACTTGTCGTCCTCGTAGGTATCGTAGATCTGGATGATGCCCGGGTGGTTCAGAGCGGTTAGGAGATTTGCTTCGTTCCGCATGTGATCGTATTCGATCTTGTCCGTTCGTCTCACGGACTTGACGGCGTACCGTTTGCCGGTAGATCGCTCGGTGCATTTTCGAACAATCGTCTTGGTTCCCCGTCCGATTTCACGGGAGTAATCGACAAAGTATTTGGAATCGATGCTTTCCGTTTTTGGAAGAACGATGATCTCGTCGAGTTGTTTCGTTCCCGTCGAGTGCATGGAACGATTCAGGTTGTTGATTCCACGTCCATTCCTTCGAGTGCTGCTTCTGCCAATGGACCTGTTCAGCATTTCGCTAGCAGATGGCACTCGTCGGACAATCTTGTACCGTTGTGAAGATCCGATAGATCGGCCAGACCTGTCAATAGATCGACTAGATCTATCGATCGATCCTTTGGATCGAATGGACGCACTCAGGTTGTCAAAGTCGTTGTCGTAATAGTCGTTGTTGTATTCCGATAGGTTTGCGCACGATGGAATGCTGCACAGCTCAAACGTGCTACTCACACTCTCGACGCCGTCGTCATCAATGGGAATTCGGTCATCTTCCTTTGCGTCTTCTGTCGGGGGCGTGTGGATCGAAATCGTAGCGCTAGATTTTACGTCGGGGACAGCAACGCCGGACAGGAGTCTAGTGACTTCGTCGAGATCGTCTTCTTCTACGGCAATGATCGGCATCGTGATTGGTGATCCTTCGGTTGGAATTCTCAATTTAGAAATGATTCCTAGTTGCTTCTTGGAGAGAGAGATCTACCACCACCCTCCAGCAAGATGCAATTTGCAAATGCAGGATGATATCCAACAGAAATTCAAGTGCAGGATTTGCTTTGACATTCATTCACGTTGAGATTGTTTTGTATTTTCCTTTCTGATTTTTGATACTGTAATGAGTGTCAACTGGCTCAAATACCGTATCTGTTATTATAATGTTCTTTGGCGATGCTTCCTATTATGTATGGGATTCGATGGTGTCGTCGCCAGCTGAATTGCTTGTATTGCCTTGGCCCTCCAATGCAATTTCAAAATGTTTTTGGTGTCATAGTCTGGCGAAAGGAAATGGACGACACCATCGTTCTATTTTCGAAAGCCAGCAATCCCTGAATAATAAATTATTAAGGGCAATTCCAATGTTCCTAGGTAATGTAGGGAAGAGCATAGAAGTGCTCTTATTCCACAACGGAAGATGACACGAAATTGTGAAACATCTGGAACTAAATTTCGCCGGAGTGGGAAGTACGATGGCTAATCTTTCTATTGTTGAAGACGAAAGAAACACTTCAAAAAATACTACGGAATTCCTATCAGCTGTCCCCCGGTTTCCGTAGAAATTAGTAGTCGAGGATGTACAATTTCCCCCGGTTGTACATCCTCCCTCGACTACTAATTTCTACGGAAACCGGGGGACAGCTGATAGGAATTATGTAGTAATAATGATAAGAGAGTAATAATCTGACTTTGGAGAGAACTACAAGTAGTACAGTACTAAAAAACAAGTCTGTTGTTGCCCACAAGTCCACATTGTGTTCCAATAATCCTTGCTCCTAGGCAGGATAGAGTTAGTCATCAGGATAGTGTACTACTACTACTACTAGTAGTACTTCTTTTGGGATTATTTCTTGCTACTACTACTATTAGTACTAGTATAGCTTTCCAAACTCCTACTACTTTATGGGAAGTGTGGAGAAGTACTAATAAGGTGTTGTTCTAGCTCCTGTAGTTTCTAAAGGCTACTACTACTACTAATAGCTGGTGCTGATTCCGGGCAACTATTAAAATAATGATGTTGTAAAGAAATTCAAAGTGCTATGGAGGATGATAAGGCCCCCTGTGTAGAGAAGTGTACCATGGCTACAGGCCTAAGCCTCCAGTAACTGCTGTCAACAAGGTGCTAGGCTGGATGCTAAGAAGCAGAAAGCTTAACAACAGGAGGCTTAGCAACAGGCTCATACCAAGGTGCTATGGGAGGCTATAAGCTAAGTGGCCGGGTCCTTGTGTTGGATTTGTGCCGGTTACATATACGCTGTAGTACGGTAGCAGCTCTAGCACACTGTAGCACACAGCATACAAGGTTAAGGTTGCTTTACGCTACTGCTGTGTATTGGATTCGCTATTGTTCCTACTACCGCGGGGTAAGGTCATTACGTACGTTATGTACTAGAACTGTAACCCCGGCCCTGCAGTTAGCGCGCGAGCATTTTCGCGTGTAAGTAAGCAAACACGATTGGATAATACGCTAGTCCGTAGTATTCCCTACGATACTCCGTACGCTACGCTATCCCGTATATAAAAGTACTGGACTCTACAGCAGTATACCACTGTACAGTAACTTACGAGACAGCTAACTGTCACGGATACCGAGCTGCGCGCAGCTCAGCTCACTTCTCATGTTCTCCTCACCATAACTTCTGCTGTAAGTGCTCTATCACCATGCCTTACCTACCGACCGATTCCTTTGTACCAAGGGGATTATCTTGTAGAATCTGACCGTATGCAATAGCGCTTGAACAGTATCCTCTGTAGACTCACAGTTTGCCAGCACTCGGCGTGCTGCTGTTGTTGTTGCTCTCTATTGCCGACGGGGGGCAGATATCAACGTAATGTGTCGTTCTAAAAATTGAAACCTATGACAGTGCCAACAAGCAAAGAATGGAATCCTCGTTCGTAGAGGAACAGAATATTGTAACTAAGCACCATAACGAATCAATGGAGGATCTACATGTTGAGAAGATGATGGAGTATTACTTTTTCTTCCTGTCATATTTGAAAATTTCTTGTACGAAAGATGCAACAACGCATCTTCCTTGCCATTTCGTAGTGGATCGTGTGCATAACGTGCCGGGAGTGAGGAAGAAGCTTCTTGCCTTCAAAGATAAAAGAATTTTAAGTACTATCTCGCTCACCAGTCTTGCTTTAGTTAGGAGAAGAATGTACTAGTAGTTTGTTAAGCAATAGATCATCCCACCCACTTTACTGTGTAGTGCCTTTTCAGAAATAGCGACAGATAAAAAATTTGGCCCTCGTCTGGCCCTCAGCTTCATGGGCCCTGATTCAAAGCGCAAAGAAACAGTTTTCTCCATACCGTATTTTTTAATTCTTTCCGACACGGTCTTCATATCGAACGATTATCCTACCGTATCACAATGAGATGGATCGAAAATTAAAACTATCTTTTTCGCCAAAGCATGATAGTAACCGTACTGTATTCTATTGAAGAACATACGGGATTGATCAATGACGACTACGAGTCACAGCTTATCAATAAGTACGATTCCTCTGGAACATTACGCGCCAGCTGTTCATTCATTCTGACTGTGATTTCACCAACTTCCAAGCTTTCGGATTTTTATGCGGACTAACCTTAGGGTGCATACCAAGAGTTTGAACGTGAACTCCGTTCGATCTTCGAGAAATGGAGTACATTCGATGCCAAAGTGATCCGCTACAGATAACTCTTTGATTGTGATGTGCAAATAGATCATATCGTCATCGGATTAATTAGTAATTACTTTTGTAGCTTCTTTGTTTCTAATAGTAAGGTTACTTCTTTTCGTGTTTTTCGGAGGAAATGAATTACACGTTATTCTGATAAATTTAATCGTAAACTATGCAGCTTGAGCGCAGTGTCCATCGTCCAATATTACGGGGGTTGTGTTTTGCAAGAATCCGTTCAAATCCATTATTCTTGGGTCTTTCGAAGTAGTAGTAGTGCTCCATCCACGACTAGTAGTTGAAGTTCGGGTCCTATATTCGACGACAACCATTACTGTCGACAACAAATACTGTAGACAGCGCTTATACTTCTGATAGTCGTTGCCTAAACGGTGGATTTGACTCAGGTTACTGCGAATAATCATATTGAAACGGATGCTGGTGACTGAGGAAGAAGAAGTGACTGATTTTGGATCCCCTTTCTTTCCCTCCTTGCCATTGTCCTTACAAAGAAGTTTCAAGTGCCAGTTGTAGGATAGTTCGTATAGTGGAAGAGTCTTGTTGATGAGCTTGTCCCGTTCTCGCTTCGAATGACCACCGTCGACGGCCTCGAGATGATGAGCGAGAGCGAGATTGAAAATTATTACAAGGAAAAGTGTTGATCCCATGGCGTGACCTTCACAAGGAATTCTGATAGGCTGTCGATAGATGTAACCACAATCAAGATATTCTTGGCTAGTAAATGTTTCTTGTCTTTTTGTCGTAATTGTGCTCTTGATTGCGGTATGTGGAGGTCTCCAGAATATAGTTCTTCCAGGTAGCGGTGATGACAACGTTGCCTTGCGTCTCTTTCTTGTGCGTCCTCCATCATTTGAAATGCTGGAACACTCTACAGCGGTTACAAACGAATGGTTACTTTCAGAGAAGGAAATGCATCCGTCTAGCGTACACTGATAACACTTGCAAATTTTCTCTCGACATGACCACATGGCATTCTTCCTCTTATTGTCCTTGTTCATTTCAAGAGCTTTCTTTAGCGAGATAATAGCTCTGCTGTACTGTCCAGTCTCTATACATAGTGCAGCATTGTTATTGATTCGCTGCGCGAGGTGGTGGCACTGCGATGGAGAAAGGCATGCCATGTTAGACTTTTTCTTTGCTGGTTGCTGCTGTATTGAAATTATGAATGTGCTCATGTAACTTGGAAGCTTGGCAAATCCCAAAATTGCTGTTGTGTCTCTAGAGGCAGAAACCAAATTTGAGTGAAAGGCCACATCATTCTTTTTCTTTTGGCATAAGCACCGGTACGTAAGATGCCCGTATTACTTTCGTTCGAGATCCACAAGTGCGTGATGGTTCTTGATAATAAAGCTTTGAAAAGATTGATTCCGTTTATTAGAACAATGAGACCCGTTTCAGAATGAAGAACGACGAGTCATTCTTCAATCTGTTCTTCATGTCATCGGGCATGGGAATGTAAATACTAGGTACTATATAATATAACTATTGTCCGATTCTTCCTTTTGAGACACACAAAGTCGTTCACGCTTAAACAATCGAAAGAAGATCTCACGAGTCTACTCAATTTACTTAATAAACTACAGTTAAAGTTTGTTCTGGGCGCGAAGAATGAATTTCGATTATACAAATAGTTCCCGAACAGCATCTTTTTCCAATTTTCAAGAGAAATCATTGGACAGATCAGGCCCACAAAATTTCTTGTGGTATGTACTACACGTAAGATTTACTACGAGTAATTGTTTTGGTCATCATCTGCGTCAAATGAACATGATAGAAATTTATTTTCTTGTGTACCATTAATTAAAATAAAAGGTTAACCATAATTGCAAGAAGCCTTGCGATGATGTCGTTTACAACTGTTACCGGTATTAATACCGGTACCGGTACGAGTCCTGTTGCAATAACATCCTCGGACAGCCGGAGTTATGATCTTGCTATTCGGATAATACTTGCAAGAACGGAGTAAAATCGAAAACATGCCCGTAATCGGATTGAGATGAATGATGTCAACTTTTTCTGTGACCCAAATTATTCGCCTCCTTGAACTCATAGTACTGCTGCTGGTAGGCCTTGTTTCTACTACAATAACCCCGGATAGATGGATAATGAGACGATGTCACAAGGATCGGAAAAAAACTAGGTTATCATCAATTTTATTTTCAAAAAATAAAAATGTGATGTGAATGGAACACTTTTGACATCAATTGCGACACCATCGTTTTTTGACAACGATGCAGAGAGGCACATGAGGATATTTTAAGTTACAGCAGCTGATTAACCTCACTGGCAGATGGAATAGCTGACAAAGAAGAGCCCCTCAGCACCAGCTATCTCCACTACTTCTTGTTGGTTGACTACTACACTCACCACTTTTTGCTGATATTATCTCAAAAGAAAAAAATATGGTATCCTTTTGTTGATATTTCAATTATGAGCCATTCTCTTTCAATTAAAAAGGAATGGAATCGTGGCACATTGACATGGTTCCACCAAAAGGCATGCTGCCTGCTAGTAGAAATATCATTATTATTAGTACTACTACTATCATTTTTTGAAGACGTTCTCATTCTTGTGCGATTTGCACAAATTATATTGCACAAACAGAGTTAGTAGTTTCGTCATTATGGGGAATGGTGCATAATTTGTGCATTGTCAGCAGGAAGAAACCTCTCTCTTCTATTTGGTGCAAATAGGTACCGAGTGCAAGATGCACAGTTTATTGATAAGGTACTCTCTTTCACCTTGTTGCTGCCTGCTAGTAGTATACTAAGCACATCTTCTTGATTCTTAGAAGTGCCAGATGATGATGAGCCACTAGGTGTGACAATGACCCCGATCAATATTTTGAACTGCGGAAGTTCGTAGTAGTAGTAGTGCTGTAGGGTTTCCCAAAAAAGATTTGACTAGTGAACCGATCTACTTCGAATAATATTAGTAGTAGCTATGCATTTCGCCAATTCTGTACCCCTAAAACCATGAGTTGCCGTAGTTTGTATTTGAAGAGAGATCGTGTGCTTCATAGATTACCAAAAGTATTCGTCTAAAAGATTATTTTTGTTGTTGTAAAAATACAGGGTTGGATTTCTTCGAGGATCGAATCTTTACCAACTGTACCCGTTGTGTTTGTAGAGCAACAAAAAGCTGAATGCGTCCGGAATGCAATTCGCTGCTGTTTTCCAAATCGCCTTTCATGTCTGCATCAGATTACTTTTTTTCCTTTCGAACATGAGTGTTTTCGTTTTCCTCTTTTTTATTTTCATTGCGATTGCGAAAGAAAATCGTTCAACATGATCTTCACTGTTTTGCCAGGATTCTTCCCCGCGTGAATCCCCCGAATACATCCTAGTATCCTCATGAAAACTAGGATGCATAGCGACTAGGGAGGGTGTCGTGATGTAACGTTCCTTGGCCGACATACTCTAGTCCATGCTTCGCAGGAAGTACTCTTCTCCTACTGTCACACGACTCTTTTCCAGCAATTGGTTTACGAGTCTTAGCGGTGTCATCCGAACCCCACTATCCCTCGTTTTCAGCAGGAGCTCAAATCTATCGTACAGCATTTCATATTCCGGGCGCAAAACATCAGCGCTCGTGAGTTCTTTTGACATGTCCTTTCCATTAATCGTAATCTGGGCTCCCCCATCGGACAGCTCCATGAACACCTCTGTTTCGTCCGACCGAAACGAAATCGTCCATATGTCCTCTTCTTCGTGGTTCCATGCAAAGTCCGCTGTAATCCTCAGTGCCGAGCTTTCGTACGAAACCGAGCCAGATATGGGACCATTCCAATTGTCTGGAACTACTACACTGGAAATCTCATCGTTGAGTGTCATCTGATCAATAGAGTCGGTTCCAAGTATTTCTTCCAGCATGGATATGGGATTGATGAGCATATCCAACGCTCCGAGTTTGTTTTGCGTGATCCATACCTGACCGGGATGCCATTTCGTGACCGATTCCTTCCACGTAATGTGCACATGTTTTATCCAATGCCTGTTCTTTGTGACCCAATCCTTAGCCTGGGCGGTTTCTGGGGCAAGCGTCGAATGATATGCCGTAAACAAGGTAAGCTTCTTGCTCACTGCCAAATCAAGCAAATGTTCAAGCCGCCGGTGGTCCAAACCCGGTGGCTTTTCCATAAACACGTTGATCCCGGCTTCCAGGGCAGTTTGTGCGTGATCTTGAGCAAATTGTGGCGGGCACGCAATTATCGCTATGTGAAAATCTTCGTTGGCACCTTCCAGTGCTGTTTGTAGAGTGGAAAATAGTGGCAGCGTCCTCCCCTCGACCTGTAGGACTGCTCGCGCCGCGCTGCTATCACTGTTGTTCTCCCTCTGCGCGGATGAGGACGATGCAAGAACGGGATCGACAATTGCAGCGAGTTCCAACCTCGGCTTCCGGGAATCAATGATCGGAGCGTGCTGCCGTCGGGAAATCTCCCCGTACCCAATCAAAACTGCTCTCAGCGCTGTTGCTGCCATCGGAGGTGGTCGTTCCTTTCGGTCCCAGATGGGTTTAAATGCTTATGCCGAATTCGTCGCAGCCGTACTCGAACGAAACTCCCCTCTTGAATGTTTGTCTTCGCATACGGATTTCATTTTTCTTTCGACAAACAGAAGGAAGTTTGTTCCCCAGCAAAAAAGTACGGTTTTCGAAATGGATACGACGACAACAAATTCCAGAAATAATACCGAAATTATGTGTTCTCGGGTTTCGAATTCATTCCATTGAGAATTTCATGTTCAGTAACATGTACCCGGTATCGATTGTTGAGAGAGGTCAACTTGCCGGTACTTGTATCTGAATGGTAATACGGTAATTACGTAAAAAGAGTAACTTACCCGTAATCTTACTGTACGTATCTTCTTCTCATCCTGGATTTGTGTCGCGCGCGATTACTCAAATCACCGCACCGGATGTACCCTGGTACTCTATGAACGTATACTACGTCCTACAAAGAAAAAATGACAGACATGATGGATCACAATTGAGGATCTAGTCACTAGGGTTCTCGAGTGTAAATCAATCTTCAGAAACGATGAGAAAGTGCAAAATATTCTGTGATTCTAGCCATGAATTTTACTTTTTCGTGTGATGGCGACCACAAGGAGGAGGAGGAGGCAATACCTCGACGGAGGGGAGAAAGAGGGTGCGGGACAGAAACTCTTCGACGCTCTCAAAGAAGCCAAGGGAAGCACATCCAAGCGTCACTCGTACGAGCTCAGCGGTGATCCCGATCGAGATGAGACAGAGCCAGCTTCTTACAGCAAGGCTGCGTGTGGTCGAGCCAACCTCCGTGCTGCTGGATGGACGGACGATGATTTTTCCAAGCCAGTGATCACGGTGGCACTGCCGTATTCCAACGGACTACCGTGCAACAATCGCGTGAGAGAGTTGGGAGATATCATTGCCGATTCCATCGAGCGACAGGGAGGAAAGAGTATCTTTGCCTGCACGCCGGTTATTTCGGATGGCGAGACCAACGGTAGCACGGGAATGAAGTACAGCCTTCCTTCGAGAGATCTCATAGCCGACTCCATAGACCTCATGCACCATGGATACATGGCCGACGGCATCATCTGTTTGAGTGGATGCGACAAGACAGTTCCCGGAACCCTTATGCCTTTGCCACGGTCTAACCTCATCGGAATTACCCTCTACGCGGGCAGCGCCCAGCCGGGCTATCACCCGACGCTGCGGGGCGGAGCTGGTCTCGATCCCGGCTTTGTGATGGAAGCGATCGGTGCGTATGGCACGGGCCAAATCGACATCGAGGAATTGCACAAGATCGAGTGCGTCTCGCTTCCCGGATCGGGAACCTGTTCGGCAATGTTCACTGCTAGTAAGTACGAAAAAAGTTCTCATCAATTTGGATGCCAACGTACCAACTGCTCCATGCCATCGCATGCATGCTGTACCTCTTTTGTGGTGTTTTGGGATAGTTACGGATGGATACGAATTTACTAACAAACCCCTCCTGTCTTGTTTTGGCGCAATCGTTAGACACCATGAGCAGTGCTGTCGAAGCAATGGGTATGTCTCTCCCGGGAACTGCTTCCCATCCCGTCGTCATGCCGGTCGACTGGACTACTGCAAACGACACGAATGATGATTGCGAAAGTCTAAATCCCCTAAAGGTCAAGGATTGCGAAGAAGCCGTTCAGGCACTAATGTCGATGATGAAAAATGGATTACACTCACGAGACATCATAACAAGAAAATCACTCGAAAACGCCATCGCGGTTGTGTTTGCCTTGGGTGGATCTACCAATGCCTTTTTGCACATCCTGGCGATTGCACACGAGGCCGAGATTCCCTTAACCATTGAAGAAATGGGTGAGATCGGGTCCAGAATTCCGTTGCTGGGAAATTTGCGTCCCCACGGAGTCTATCACATGGGTGATCTAGACAGGGTTGGCGGGGTACCAATTGTCATGAAAGAACTCTTGCACGCTGGTTTGATAAACGGGGAATGCATGACAGTGCACTGGTAAAACGGTGGCAAAAAATCTCGAAGCGTACCCTTCCTTGTCGGCCCTTGACAACCAAGACGTCGTGCGTCCCGTTGCGCAACCACTGGCTCCTTCGGGAATCACATCGTGGTCATCAAGGGAAATCTAGCTAGCGAGTCGGCTCTGCTTAAGCTCTCGGGGAAGGACGTAAAACACTTTGTAGCTCCGGCTGTTTGCTTCGATGGAGAGCAGGATGCTTTCCGGGCTATTGTTGGTGGTCGCATCGCACCAGGATCGGCTTTGATCATTCGGTACGAAGGACCCAGGGGATCTCCCGGCATGCCCGAGATGCTCAGTACCAGTGCGGCGCTGATTGGAGCAGGATTGGGTCGAGACGTGGCGCTCATCACCGACGGACGCTTTTCGGGCGCCACCCACGGTATCATGATTGGTCACTGCTCACCGGAGGCAGCCGTCGGGGGACCTATTGCCCTCGTTCGAAACGGAGACATTGTTGTCATCGACGTTGAGGCTCGTACAATCGATATGAAAGTAACCGCCGATGAAATGGCCCGGCGGTTCGAGAAATGGAGTCCTCCGCCGCTGCCACTGACGAAGACAAGAGGAGTCCTAGCCAAGTACGCGAGAAGTGTATCCTCGGCACATTTTGGAGCGCTAACGGATGGTTCTCACAGAGACGATTGTGGGACGTTGATTGCTTCTATTCCGCCATGTGGTGATCCATAGCAGTAGCATTTTCCACGCAAGAGGTTAAAAAAGGGTTTGATAAAGACACATCCATGCTAAGAAATCCACCATTGCCACCGGGAATGAAAAATGCATTCGAAACAAAACCAATGCGCAAACAACTATCGCAAAGCAGAACACCTACCAACTGAATTATTTTACGCGTTCTGTGCAGCTGTATCTTATCAATGCCTCAGAGCAGAGCGAGAGGGATTCCATCGCTCGGAAGTAAATTCATGCTGACGGATAGCACTTCTACTGCTGTATTATCATCATCGATATGCAATTTGCATCAAGTATATCTTCTGGAACAAGTGATTTATGTTATCAAAGGCGCTTCAACATGTCGAGTTCTTGTCTAAATAATTGAAATGCCTCCCATGGTCGAGTGTTCTGGAGTTACGTTTTTCCCAATCCATGCCCATGAAAGACTCGTCCTCAGCCATGACATTTCATGACATCAACTAACCCGGGAATGAGATGAATCCAATCATATTTTCAAATGCTATGCTTTGTTTCCCCAAAAAGATGTTTTTTATGCGACCTATAAATAAAATGTTGACACCTTCTGTTCAGCATTCCATCAAAAGTTCGCAATCTTAGCATCTCACCTCGTTTACGGATAAAGTAAGGTTACCTGGTAAGGAAGAGACCATGTCAGTTCCTTTCAGAGCCTACAAAAGGAGGAATTTTCGTCATCAACCACGTGGAACTTTTCGCGTTTGAAATTACATTCGAAATTGCGGGAAGCATCATCCTATGCAATCATATGGATCTATGTTCTTTTTGTTCTGTGGTCGTACGTACGTTTATAAAAAACAATCTTCGTTAGAAACAAAAAATCTTGATCCGGTACTCGCGATCCACATTAATCAATTGGCGTGTTTCAGATTTTTACAAATTAGTATTGGTGCCCAAACAAATAATGAGAACCGACTCGGTTCTCGTCCGCAAAGCATCCAATCAAAATACCGTACCACTTTAAAACCAATTACGTGTACATGGTATTTTCAAAGAAATGATGATGATGATTCATTCCTTCGAGGATCAAGGACAGATGATGATAAGGACGAAAAAAGATGGTTCTTGACCGTCTGGAACGAAAGGGTATTTAGAACTTCCCGACGCAATTCAAAGTTCCAGAGGCACCCAAAGTTGTCTCAAGCGAAAATTTGAGAAAAGTGCCGGAATGAGTTTCATTTCAACAATCACTCGCAAATCTAGGAACACATTAGGAGCACGGTAGAAACGCAGAGAACATTGAACCCAGATATGCCGTCCCAGGTGCGCGTCAAGAATTGTACGACCCAAAGAATAATAAAGATATTAATAGTAATATCTCTCTCTTACGATGGATGATATCCCATAATTTTTCCTCTTCCGACAAAAAAAAGGGTATATTCCAATAACTCACTCAGTTACCAGGAAAAAAAAGTAAAAGTACGGACCACTATGGATTGTTTGATTCAGTCCGAGCAAGAAACCATGATGTTGGATCTTACTCACCATCCTTTTCATTCACTTCTTTCTGTACACTAACCATCTATTCACGGTAGAATCATGACCGAAGCCGAAGCCGAAGAACCAAAGCAGACACCCGTCATCGGTCGTGGTGAGTCGATCATCACCAAGCAAGTTCCCGCCGCCGACGTCGAGAACGAGAACAGCGAAGAAGTCGCCAAGAGAGAGGAGGAGGAGATCGCTGGTATCAAAGAATCTCAAGGATGGATGTTCCCCAAGGTCAAGCTTAGTGCTTGGGTAAGTGTCACACATACCGTCGTTTGTTCGTCCGTCCAAAAGGAGAAAACGGCGACCGATGACGAATGCCGAGGAACTGGTTTTGATACCCGTACGAGACTAACTCTTCTATACCATCCCCTACATCGTTTCCCTTCGACACGCAGGATCCAGAAAACGAGAAGCAATGGGAGACCGTCGGTCAGTTTATTGCCAAACGCAACCTCCTTGCATCGATTCCCAACCTTACCTGCGGTTTCGGAGTCTGGTTGGTCTGGTCCGGTAAGTGCTTTTCATCGAGCCGTTTTTGGCAAGAGCTGTTTACACGATGGTTTCATTGTGTTTGCTTTTGAAACTCTCCTCATCTCACACGATGCGTTCCTAACCCAACCCCAACGACCCCGAAATTGATCACGGCACCTTAACATAACAGTGATTGCAACCAAGATTCAAAAGATGCACGATGCCGATCCTTCTGTCTATCCATTTGAAGATTGGGGATCGCCTCAAGGCAAGCAGGTACGCAGATAATTCTTGAGGGATTTCGTTGAATTTAATTGAGAAAAATCTGTTGCCCCTGATAATATCTTTGTGCTTCTTGCTCCACGTCGCTTACAACTTTTGGTTCATTTCAAAACCAATATTGCTACTGCAGTACCGATCCGTCCTTTTCCTTCTTCCTGGAGTCGCCGGACTATCTGGAGGTACTCTACGTATCCCAAACAGTTTCCTTACTCAAGTGTCGGGAGGAAGAAATGTTGTCTACTCCACATCCCTTCTACTCTGTATTCCGATGATCATTGCTGGAATCGCTCTTTCCAGTCCCAATGCCAGTTTCAACACACTTCTAGCTGCGGCTCTCCTCTCTGGTGTCGGTGGTGGAGCATTCGCATCCAGCATGAGTAATATCAGTTTTTACTACCCGAAGCGCCTCCAGGGTATGGCACTCGGATACAATGGTGGGATTGGTAACTTGGGTGTCTCTATAACTCAGTTGCTCGCTCCGATCTTCATGTCCTTTGGCGGGGCTCCTGTCTCCCCAGCTGGACTTCCTGGCTGGCCTGCAAATGCTGGGTGGCTTTGGTTCCCTCTTTGTGCTACCTCGTCTATTTTGGCCTTCTTCTTCATGTCCAATCAACCCCACCACGGAGAAAAGAGCAACCTTGCCTCTCTCGTGAACTTCTACTGGATGGAATGTGTCGGATTCCTTGCTAGTTTCATTGGTGTCATCACGCTAATCATGACTCGCCAATCCAAACTTGTCACAGGCAATCCCGGTGGCCAGGTCGTCCACAAATTCCTTCTCGTCCTTCTCACTCTCACCTGTGAGCACTTGTTCATGTTGGCGTCCCCAAAGAAGGCAAGAGACAGAGTCATCAAACAGTCTGTCATCTTCAAACGCAAACACAACTACATCATGACGTGGCTATACATCATGTGCTTCGGTTCCTTTATCGGCTACAGTGGATCGTTCCCAAAATTGATTGTCGATCTCTTTGGATACCTCACGGGAGATGGATGTGTTACCGACCAGATCTTCACCCTCGGTGGTGATCAAGAAACTTGTGAAGCGAACGGAGGAATTTGGGAAGTCAACTACGAATACCCCAATCCCAACGCCCCCAACGGTGCCAAGGTCGCATGGCTTGGTGCTTTTGTCGGCTCGCTCATCCGTCCCATTGGTGGTATCATGGCAGACAAGTACGGTGGAGCAAAGATGACCATGATTGCCATTACTTGGTGTACCATTGCTGCCTTCGCCCAGGGATACCTTGTCCAGAAATCCAAAGAGCTCCCTGACCCCACCAAGAATTACGGATGGTTCATCTTCTTGTTCCTCAATCTCTTCCTCTGTACTGGATTCATGAACGGAACCACTTTCCGTACCATCGGTGTCCTCTTCCCTCCCGAAGAAGCTGGAACCGTCCTTGGTTGGTCGTCGGCCATCGCATCCTACGGTGCCTTCATCATTCCTACCATGTTTTCTATCGCACTTTTGGCCGATGCTCCACAGATCACCTTCTACGGACTTGGAGGCTACTATATCACTTGCGGTCTTCTCAACTTTTGGTACTACCTCCGCCCTGGATGCGAGAAGCCTGGTGTTTAAAAGCACGAAATGTTCGGTTCGCAACTGTGTGCGAACTTCAGTTTCTTGCATGTTTAATGTTTTCTGTGATCCAAATTTTTATTCAACTTTCGAATCCCTACCAAATTCTTTGACTTTCTCTCGAAACACAACATGGTACGGAGCACTCGAGAGCTTTCCTTCATCAATTTAAAGGTCGCATTTTGCTAAATTTTTCTTGGCGATGTAATTTTTTCTGGAAATACTTAATGGTGGAAGTAAGGTTTCTCGACTCTTTATACAGTAGTGATTATTTTCTGAGTACGGTATTAGACAACTACGAAGCATGGAATAGATGGAATGGATATCACTGAACTGTCGGGTCAAAGTGACGATTGTTATCTACGGACAGGAAATTACATAATGTTCAGACATTTCCAAAAAATATGATTAATTATTGTGTATTGCGAATTGAGCACTGTTGTGCACAACACAGTCTGAGATATTGGAATCTGAAACGATGGACTTTTTGCGATTCCGAAGTAAATGATAATGAATGAGCTTGGACCTCTCAGTATGATGTTCAAGGTTTGATGTTGCTTATCTGTTTCCTCTCCTTCTCTAGGCAAATTTCATTTGCAATAAAAAGGCTGAGATCTTTCTCGAGCCAATATGAAGAATGAGCTGCAAGAGCTGCCACGTACTCGTTTGCGCTTTCTATTTCCTTCTCTTGTAGCATATAATCGATGCGTCGTCCGCCGTTTAAAGATCCTGTAAGAAGTATATGTGACGAATCATCGTCTTCTTGTAGTTGGCTATTTTTTGTAAAACTCGAATCGACAAGTCCCAATGCCTTGATTCCGGACTCGAGGCTATGGATCATATTTTCTTCGGCCCGCAACGTCTGATCAACTATTTTTTTCCAGAGCCGTTTTGTCTGGTATTGAAAGCGGAAGCCACCATTCCAGTGGGTCATGATATAGGGTTCAATTTCCGCATTTCGTGGATGGAGGAGCGGTTCAATGCGATAGCTTACAGGGTCGTACGGATGAAAAATATTGAATACTTTTGGGCAACCGTTTAATGCAAATGTTGAAGGTAGTGGATTTTCTTGATTCCTCATCATTAAAAATACCGGGATTGGGGATCCGAGCAGAAACACCATATCCGTTTGAAATTTGAGTTGAGGATAACGGTACGATTTGTCATCTTTTGTGAGTGTTGACTCGGTCTGTGGATCAATATCATCGGTTTCTTGATGGTCAAGAATATCCCAGGCAACAATGCTTCCAAGAGAATGCCCAATGATAGAGATCTCGCCCTTAAACCCCGTTAGAGTTCGAAATCGTTTGACAATAAAATTCAACTCGAAAGTTACAATATCGATTATGATATCGTGGTGAGTAGGGCTCATGAAGTAAAGAATGTCCATGAGCGTATCATTGGCAAATGATCTTAGGTTCGGGATCGTGCGCAAGGAAATATCATTGATACCGACCGTGCTCTTGGATCGATTTGCATGCGAGGAAACTGGACTCGTGGACGGTCGTCTGGTGGATTGGATCGAAAATGCCTCGTGCCACTCGACAGGCAAGTATTCGACACGTTCAGACGTTTTCGATTCCAAAGTGGTATCGTTTGTCTGAAAAGTTTGAGCCAGCCGAGCACCCGAAATTTCCGTGTGATTGTCGCGGAGATACCCACAACAGTCTGCTATAGTGGGCACTTTTTTCAGCCCAAACAGGTCGAATGTCTTCATCATTTCTCCAATCCCGTGGATCACCAGAATGAGATGGTCGGCTTCAGAGCTTTCGGCATCACTCTCCAGGACATCACCACGAGGCATCTCAATAGGAAATGCAAGAGATGGTGGATCGTCGCGCGTGGTTTGTTTGGAAATTGTCAAAGTCGGAGACTCGTCCTCCTGCAGAGGAGATTCCTTGTTCTCTTCCGTTTCTTGCACGACGTCGACATCTTTGAAACACTCCTCGTAGTCGATGTCGATATCTAGTCGTTCTAGTGCCTCGTCAGCGAGAGTCTCGGCACTAGCAATGGTGAGTCTAAGCCTTTCCAATGCCTCGTCGGTTGTTGCGGTCCATATGGATTCCTCGTCGACCGGTAGAGAAACATCTTGTGCTTGTTGTTTGCCAATGGCCGAATCGGCTTTGGTCGGTTCCGCATCGTCTTTCTGGAAACAATGGTACGCCCCTCTATAAACTCGTCGTTTGAAAAGCGCAATGGCTCCCCCGAGTCCCCTACCAATGGCTGTTGCCACTGTCAGGGACGAAAACTGAACGAGTTGTTGCTCCCCATTGTCGGGGCTCGGAACCTGAACCGTTAGCAACACGTTTGCATCCCTCTTGTCGTCCCCGATTTCGCCGCCGTTGCTGCCATCCTCGCAATCGGAAAGACCTTTGATTCGTTTCGACTCTATCGTCCACTTGAGAAAGTGATACGCGTCTTCCAACATCGCCTGGGCATCTTCGCCGTAGGGCTGGGGACCGTGCTGTGGCGTGTCCAAGAACCAGACCGCTCGGCGAATTTCGTCGGGACCGTAAGACCTCCACATCGTCGGGCGATGCAATCCCAGAAGAGGCGGCGGAAGAGCCAGGAGGCGTTCGGCTCTCCACGACGGGGACGCATCAGCACCAGCACCAGCAGCCGCAATCGCAACCGCAGCAGAACCGGCAGCGCTTTCCCCCTCGAGGCTCTGTTCCGCCTCCCCGTCCGCTGGCCGGCAGTCACCGCACGTCTCGTGCAGCGGACGAGAAATGCCCTCTCCGTCGTCCCTCGGATGCGGCTTGCGGCACACGGGGCAGCAGCGCACGAACCGGATCGCGTATCGTTTTTGGTCCACCAGGACGTCGCGATCGAGATCGGGATCGTACCACTTGGAGTTGGTTTCGTATTTGGGGGACTCCCACGCTGGTTCTTGCCTCTGCGCGTGCCCTTGGGCTCGCGCTCGTTGCTGCAATGCCGGATCCCGCGAGGGGTCTCGTTGTTCTTCGTTTGCGTTTGCGTTTGCGTTTGATTTGTCGTTGGCACCGGTTGTTCGGTCCACCGAATCCCCACCGCGCGCAGCGGCCGCGTTCGCATCTTCATTGGTGTCCTTGAGAATGGATCGGTACTTGTCTTCCAGCTTTTTGGCTTCCGCTTCGCCAAAGGCGATCCACGGAACGTCTCTCTTGGGCTTTTGTCCGTTTTCGGAGGGGAGACGGAACCATAGGGCAAAGGCGGAAGAAGCACCGGAACCGTCGCCGGGGAGTGCTTCGTCCTGGTCCTGGTCCTTGCCTTCGTCCTCGCGGAGCAAAAACACGTCGTCGGTGTTGTGGGTCCGGTACAGAGGGCGTTCGGACAACCACTCGTCGTCGCGCGTCGATTTTCCGCCCCGTTCCTTGAGCAGTCCGGTTTCCACGAGATCCCGATAGAGCGATCGGTTGCACGCCCGAACATTGGCCATGAATTCGTACCGCGCGACCATCAGAGGAATGGTGCCGTCGCGATGATGATGGCTACGGCTATGGCTATCGCTTTCGTCGCCGTCACTGTCGCTGTCGTCGTTGCCTCCGACATTTCCGAGGGACAGATAGCGGTCGCACACGTGGTCCATCACATCGCGCCGCCCCGCATCGTCCAGCGTCTCGTACGGTCCCCGTCCCAGGACCACCCACTGGGTCCGGCGGAGCGTCCGGCCGATGTTGGCATCGGCCCTCCGGACGTACCAGCGGATCTCTCGCCCGCACACCGACAGGTTGTGCTTGGATCCGTTGAGCCAAAAGTCCACCGTGTCCCGGACCCGCTTGGGGGAGGGCACCGGGTACCGGGCAACGTCCCACGCGGTTTTCATCGTCTCGGCCCCGAGCTTGACCGCCGGCAGCACGACCGTGTCTCCCAGGCCAAAGGGGATGGTCCTGGAGACAAACTCGGCGGATCCCCGGGAGGCCGCGGTCTTGATGCGCTCCGCCTTTTCGGACCGCAGAAAGGAACTCGTCTCGCTCACAACGTGCTCCGCAAAGCCAAAGGTCGGGAGCAGCAGGTAATCCCGAACCGGGACCAGCAGGCCCTTGTCCAGGCCGCGGGCTCCGGCCTTGGAGGCGTCGTAGATTCCTGCTACCGAGCGGCTGGAGGCGACGACCGCGTTGCGGACCCAGACGTAGGCGTCCTCCCAGCGATCTACGGCGGTCTGTGCCGCAACGATTCCGGTTTCGTTGGAATCCCAGAACTGCTCCTTGGTGGCGCGGACCGCCGTTCGGGCAATCGAGGTGAGTCGATCGTTCGTTCGCTGGAGCGGGCGGGGAGAGCTTCCGGTGCCCGAAGGCGTGCCGGACGAAGACGAAGAGGAAGACGATGATGGGGAGATCCAGTCGTCGTTGGAACCCGCAAACCGAAGTGCTTTGTTGCGCCGGACTTCTTTGCTGGCTTGGCCCGCGAGCATTGGTGCTTGGTCGTCGTCGGTCTTTGGAAATGTGTCTATGGACAATCGTTTCTCCCACTGGGGAGCGTCATCGCTTGCCATTTCGGGCGTCGATTCGGGCGATTTTGTTCTCCGATTGGTCCCGCCTTGCCGATTCCCCTCGGCAGCCGATCCGGCAGTCATGCTTCGAAAACTATTGCGTACTTCACTCCTATCACAGCCTACCGTATTTCTTCTAGTTTCGTGTGATGTAGTCCTGGCTATCGCTCCGTGGTTCCCTCCAAAACAACGCGTTCCGTGCTTATTGCAAAGCAATGTGTTGGACAGTCCCACTGGATTTCTGCGCACGATCTATTTGGGGATGTTCAATGTGCGGAACGAGTAAAGAGCAGAGAACGCCGAAGCGAACACGAGTAAAAAATCATATGATGCGTTGCCAAGAGAAAAATGGAACGCAAATCTCGAGGAAAACTTGGCCAAATGCGGCAGGTAGGTAATTATGGGCTTTTTCTACAGTCCGCAGCAATGATGAGATGTTATCTGGCTGCGTCATGTCCCGTACCGATAGTTGTAGGCAGACGTAAACCTTACTCGTACCATATGTCGGGATGATTTGAATTGCGCAATTATGGTTGGGTTGCGCCTTAAGCAAGCGAGGTTCTCCGGGGGATGACGCGCCCAAAAAATGGAATGATATTGTTGGTATGTATCTCACATACCGATACATACTCAATACTATGCTTTTAATGATTGCTTCTACTCGGCACTTCATTGCAACATTCGATCCACTTGTAAGGTTTACTTGGCAACGTTTGGTAGTGGATCGGATCTTTGAGTGACGGAACGATGCGCATCCTACAGCAAAACAAAAGTACTACTCTATCTGGAGCAAACCAGCTGCTGGGGCAGCAGTCGCAGCCAAGGTCGCATCCATGACACAATATCCGCCTCCTCTTCCACATGAAAGTCCAGCAGATGCATCGCAGCGGATGTGGTCGAAAAAACAGCACGCAAACCGTGAGATCACGAGGCTATCCTCATTGATTTTGGTTTCAATAGTCTCAACTTTCTTTTTGTGTTGTCATTCACGGCGATGAATCAATGCAGTAACTAGAGAAGTTGATACACAATTTAGATGTGCTAAGATTGCTTTGGTTTTCTGGTACAATTGCATACTTTGTAGAACGAAGAGCCAGCAAAAACCACTGCTACCATCATCTCCTCTCCTCTCCCATCCTCTCCTAACGTTTCTTCGAGAGCTGTTCCCGGACGACGGCCATCGCATCGGACACCAATTGTTTCCGAATGAGTTTCTGTTCCTTCCGGTCCAGAGCGTCAAAGGCCTCGCCGTGTTCGCTCCGGAATTCCTCGAGCGCATCCAGGACCAAAAGTCCCGCGATGCGTCCGCAGTCTCGGGCGGTTGCGGATGATTCGAGGTGCGACGACGACGACGACGACGACTCCTCCTTGGAACGAACGCTCGCCAGACGGTTGGCCGTGATGTGGGCGCGGGCAATGGCCTCCAGTGCGTTCCCCGAGTCGGACCGGGATTGCGATGCGGTGACCGTGGCCGTGGCTTCGTTCGTGGGCCCGTTGCGTCGAACCTCGGAAAAGCGTTCCGTCTTGTCCTTCAGGATGATCCGCCGTTTGTTTGCCAGGGTGGCCACAGCCACCGGCTTGATGACCTTGCCCTCGGCGTGGTTCGTTTCCGGGTGCTCCGGAAGTCCGAGCCAGCCGGGAATGTGGCTGCGGAACGTGTTGCCAAAGGCGAGGCACTCGGTCAGCGTGCCGCGAAAGAGTGGCCTGGCGTACAAGAAACCCGCCAGCCCAAACAACCGATTCATTTCGAGCTTGTCGACGGGTGTCGTGTACGAAGAGTGCACCTCGCCGTTGGCTCCCTCTCGCTCCGAAAGGACGTGCAGGTCAAATGCGTAAAACTCGTGGCCCGGACAGTAGTCCACCCCGTCCTGGACTCTTGGGACGCGGGGATCCCGCTCCACGTCCGGATGCCGGTAGGATCCTCCAATGAGCTCGCCGACCACACGGATCGTCATTGCCGTGTTCTCTTTGGTGCGTTCGTTGGAGCGACTACCTAGGAGCAAGTAGAGCTCCTCGATTGCTTTTTCGTACCGTCTCTTCAGGTGGTGTGATTTGTAGAAGCCGTCGCCATCGTTTTCCAAGAATCCCGACCGGGAGGCGGTCTTGAGCTCCGTTCCATTGTAGTAGAAGGCAAAGTTGGCTCCGTGCGCCTTTTCTTCGACGACAAAGTCATCCTTGCAGTACCCGAGCTCGATGGCCGAGACGCAATCGGCTACGAACTTTTTCCGGTGGGAGTTTTCGATGGATGTGTATTTTTTGAATTTCATTGTCGTGTAGGGTCATTGCCGTCTTCGTTTTGGTCTGTACTGCAGTGCACAGGAAGTTAGTTGTTTGGTGTTTGTAATCCGACTGCAAAAAATAATGTCATGACGGAGATTTGGGAAGGAAAGATGAGAGAGAGCAAGCAACCCAAGGCAAAGAAAAAAAGATCAGAAGAGCCATGAAAAGTGACACATGTTTCGAATCAAAGCGCACGTTTCAGAACGAAATCCATGCCGTATTCTTTCGTTATCAACGCATTCTGACATCATTGCGCCAATAAGAAATCTTGGATCTTGGTAAGTCTTGCTTCATTGTTGATTGTGAGATTGATTGATGGGTTCTTGGCTGTCGTACGTACGTACGGTATGCTTCCCTGAAGATAATCGGATACCTCCAAAAGGTGTTAAGTTACCACGCACTTCGATCAATCAGCACTCTGGAACAGAAGTGTTGCAGGAGGCATGGTATCTCTTCCGTAGCAAACCCACTTCGCATCAGACACCAGACAGACAGCTCATCGAGTTGCAGTTGCCCCTTCAAGACATCCATCCGGTTCATTACAAGTAAGGTTTTTACTCGTTAGTTCCGCAGATTGTTGTTAACAGGAGGAGCCGAAACACGGATTGCATTCCCTGAAGATCAGAGACATACCGGTACCCTCGTGAAGACAACCCGAGACAAATAATTGAAAAATCAAATCGATCAGAGACACCTACAAAGCGCAATGACGAGAACAACGCTGATTCTTGCCGCCATTGTTTTGGCATGCCTTTCGTTCCAGATCGAGGCGTTTTCTCCGCCCACCTCATCGATCGTTGGTCGGGTCGGTGTCGCGCGAAACCAGCCGTCCCTGGTGGTCGTCCGCGAAAGCAGCGATGAGTCCTCGGAGGAGAAACCGGTCGAAAAGATGTCGCTCGAAGAAAAGATGAAGAGCTGGGAGGCATCGGAAGAAGAACTCCGAGCGGCGTCGCTGGGAGGTGTGATCCCCCAGCCCCGGGAACGAACCGAAGCGTTCGACATTGGTCTGTACATCGCCTTTCCCATCATGGTTCTCACCGGACTGGCCTTTGCCTTCTTCCCGTTCATCATGGGAAACATTGACGTCAGCAATATTGAAGTTCCCAGAGAATAGGTCGGTCGACGGATCAAATTATTTCGATCGCAATTGCGCAAACCGATATTCGATGGAACAACGCAACACGTACACTCGCTACTGTGGTTTCGGAATAGAGCATTTGGGAAATTAACGCGCGCAATGTAATCTTTGCAAGAAAATTGAAACACAGCAAACCTTCCTTATCTCGCACTTTACATCATTCTATGCACATCCTCGTAGCTGTCATCCACTTCAAACTCTAGTTCATAGTCGTCTTCCGCCTCCGGACAATCGTCTGCGGAGTCCAAGCGATTGCGCCCATTGGGTCCTCCGTTGTGTCGCTCCCAAATACTGCGGTTCCTCTGAGCCGTTTGCAGATAGCAGTGCTCCAGTTTGAGTCGTTCCGTGGCGGACAAGGCTTCGTTGATGAATTCCATGGTTCGTTCTCTCCTGGCCAGGGCGGTAGCAAGCTCAACGGCATTCCCGGGGGGGAACTTAAACTGCAGCCACATGAACAAATCAACGTCGGAATAAATGTTGCACAGGTAGGACAAGTCGTCGAACGATTTGGCCTTTCTCGGAACGGATCTCGAGGGAAGGCCAAATGCCTCGTTCTGGGAAACCTTTGCGGCAAAGGTCTCGAGGAGCTTCACCGAGGTTTCCGTAGTTGGGCTGAGGCACATGGTGTAGGCGTCTCGGAGTCGGATGGGGATGTGCTTGAGTCGCTTGGCAATCATGGTCATCTCGGTCTGCCGACCGAGAAAAAAGTCACCTCGGACGGTAGCCATGGCACTGAATTGCTGGAGGATCTCGTGCAGATCGGGATGGCTCCGAGCCGTGTCGATATCGATATCGGTGGCGGCGGTGTCCCGGGCAGGAGCGGAAACGGCCTGCGCAAACAATTCGATGTGGGATTCGGTCGGCAGGAGAGCGGCCTTGCGGAGCGGCGCAATCTCCGTGGAAAGACACTTGCGGACGTACCCGAGGTCACGAAAGTCCCGACAGGTGACCTCCCCGTTCGGGTAGGGCGAATTCCGACGCCCGGCTCGGCCGCTGATTTGTTTCACGTCCGAGTGGCCCAGGCGAATGACTTTTTCTCCGTTGAACTTGAAGATGGAGTTGAAGACGATCCGTTTGATGTTGAGATTGAGTCCCATTCCGATGGCATCGCTCGCCACGAGAACGTCATAGCCGGAAGTTGGATCGTTGAAGCGTCTCGCTTGATCGGCGCGGGTCTGCGGGGGAAGTTTGCCGTAAATGACGCAGCACTTGTGATTCGTCAGCGACTCGATTTCTCTCTTGATTGCGAAAATGTCGTTTCGGCTAAAGGCCACGATGCAGTCGCCGGGTTGAACGTTTCGATAGCAGCCCGTCTTGGTCGGATTCTTTGCCAGGCTTTTCTTGGAGACCTCCAGATCGGAAAACCGCTGGTATTGGTTCAACTCAAAGTCGTCGCCACAGGCGTCCGCGAGCTTGCGAACAATTGGAGCGGCCTCCAAGCCACCGCAGACGTGGATTTCCTTGCAGCGCAAACCCAGCAAGGCCTTGGTCCAGGCGGATCCACGGGTGGGATCGGAAATCATCTGGATCTCGTCGATGACCACCACGTCGTATTCCTCGTTGACGTTGCACATTTCTACCGTAGCGGCGGTGTGTGTACTAAAGGCAATTTCTCTCCGCTCTTGTCCCGTGAAGAGATTCGTGTACAGGCCTTCTGTCGTGAGAGTCTCGTAGACCTCGGCAGCCAGCAACCGAAGGGGGCCCAAGTACAAGCCCTTCGTGGCATCCTTGAGGCGCTCCAGTGCCGAATAGGTCTTTCCCGAGTTGGTCGGTCCCCCGTGAAAGATGATCTTGCGGCGATCCAGCCGCGCGTAGGAATACCACTCGTGGGGCTTGGTCAGATCCGTCTTGGCATCCAAAAGCTGGTAGTGCCGGATCGATTGGGCGTGCTTCTCCTCGATGTGTTCGGCGAATTCTCGGCAAATGGAATTCCTGGCCTCGGTCACAGCCACCGTGGCGCGTTCGTATTCCTCCTGAGAAATGGGAGGTTTCGAGCCGGCTCTGGACCGCTCGGCGCGGCGAAGGTCCGCGGTCAAACGGTCGACCGTCGCCTGCAGTTCCCGGACGGCGTCGCGTTTTTTATCGATGCGTCGCTGGAGCCTCCGATCCTTCCTTTGGGTTGTTCGATGGACAAAGGGATGGAACTCTCCAAAATCGGGTTCCGTGGGCGTTTTGCCCGAACTCTGCACACTGCTATTGATAGAAACTTCGTTGCGTTGTGGATTGGTTGTTCTGCCGAATCCGGATCCGTGATCTTCCGCCTTGACAAATTCATTAGACTGGTTGGATTTCTCCACTGATTGCGACCCCGAATCCGACCAAATCGACGAGCAAATGGACTCCCATATGCCTCCAAAAAACGACTTGTCTTCGGCAACCCCATTGCCGCTAGTCGTCGATTCGTGGGCGTAGCTGTCGACGCTTTCTTTTTTCAGTGTGTTTGCCCTTCGCAACTCGTCTTTTCGTCTTCTTCGTTCCTCTCGTTTCTGAGCTTTTGTTTTCGCTCTGCCTTTAGGATGCATCGGATGACCACCTACCACCGGTAGCCCCATCTCGGGATCAGTGTCGGGAGCCGAAACGGTAGCCGTCGCAGCTTCCAGCGTGCTTCGGTGCTCGACCAGGTTTTCTTCCAGCGACTCGAGACTCCTGCGCGCCTTGGCCAGAGCGGCTGCCGTCTCGTGAAGCTCGGCGGTGCGTTCGTCAATGGTGTTGGTCCATTGCTCCTGCTTGGCTCGATAGTTTGGAACCTGCCGGAAGCGATGGCACCACTCGGAATCGCCAAAACCCACCGAGTTGAGTTTCTCCAGCATAATGTTCTT
The DNA here is from genome assembly GCA_037355855.1 of Pseudo-nitzschia pungens. Classification (NCBI taxonomy): domain Eukaryota; phylum Bacillariophyta; class Bacillariophyceae; order Bacillariales; family Bacillariaceae; genus Pseudo-nitzschia; species Pseudo-nitzschia pungens. Next base: position 1,006,848 of record CM074760.1, on the reverse strand, counting down.
TATTTCCGTGTTGTAGTGAACGGTTGCAGAATTGGCATTGGCATTGTCATGCCCGTTGGTTTGGCCTCGTTTGGAACGTCCTTCCTCTTCCAGTTTGTTCTGTAAGAATTTGGGTATCGACTCGTGATAGAGTTGTCGGTATTGGTCCCAAACGGCTTGGAGGGGATGGGGTTCCTCGTAGGCGGCACGAGTACCAGCACCATTGTGGTACTTGGAGCCGTTGCCGTTGCTGTTGCCGTTGTAGATATTTTGGTATCGGTTCCGATTCTCGCGGTTCGGTCCCCGAAGATTGAGATCCAGTGCCTCCATGGTCGCCACGAAAAAGGTCGGATCCTTGGACAACCAGTGCTGGATCGCCTTGAGGACGGCCCTTCGCTGCTTGATCGGGAGGCCTTTATTGGGTGCTGCGCCTCCTGCTTCCGCGACAGCAACGGTTTTGGTCTTGAGAGGCATTGACGACAACGAATTCTTCCGTTGCGCGAGACGAGCGAGGACCAACGCCTGGGCTTCGGCCACCCGGTGATCGTGCTCTTCCTTATTGGCATTGGCATTGGAATTTGACTTGGAATTGGCTTTGACATTGACATTGACATTGACCTGCGAGGAGGCGGAGGAGGACGGCGAAGATGGCAGCGACAAGTGCCTCGCGAGAGTCCTTGCCGGAGCGTGGATCGGAGGAATCTCGCCCGGTCGTTGGCGCAACAGTCCTCCTCGGCGTTGGCGCGGAATCTCGGTCGGTCCGAGACGGCCTCGGTGGTGTCCGTCGGCTTCCGGACCAGCGGCGGCTCGTGTCGAGAAGTGCCCGTGCCGCAAACGCAGCGCCCGACGAAGCGATGCCCGACCCTCGCGGATCGAACCACGCAGTGGAGCCGCTAATCTCGTCATGGTGGGTCTCGTTGCACCACGGTTTTGGTTGCGTATCTATGTGTTTCTCTAGGAATGCGTTGTCATTGTTGCGTATGCATTGCCGATGGATTGATTCCGCGTAACAATTATGATTAGTCAGTTCTCTCGGGTTGAGGTCGGATCCAAGACGAATTGAAAATGGACGTGCAATCACTGCTTTCACTTCCTGACGTATCGGGTCGATCGATAGCGAATCACAGTGCGGTCGTTGTTCTGGTTGTCGTTCTTCCTGCGACCAGCGGAAGTAATGGCGTGAGGAGTGAGGAGTGAGTCAAAAATTAATGAGAAGAATCGCTGCGAGAAGCGTCAACATGACGGAACAAAACAGTCGACAATGGCACGAAAAACTCTTCGGCCGATGATGGTTGGGTGGGTTTGAGAACAGAAAGTTTGACTCATTTGACTAACTCTTCTCGTCACAACGATGGACCGACGCACGGCCCTCGATGTTGACTCCCAACCGTGTAGGTAGGGTACTCGTGTACTCGTAGTCCTGGTACCGGTAGGGGGAAGACCGACAGAAAACTTCTTCGTTGACGATTGACGATGGATTCATGCAAGGATCGGTTCTGAATCCTCCATACGAAGGAGAATGAATGAATCATTATGCAGCAACAGAACGTTACGAAAAAGAAGATTGCCATTCTCGTCAACAAAAACAATAGTCTGGTGCTGTCTTGCGTCCATCCTACCATCGACAATTCTCGTAATCTTTTCAACGATATCCGCACGGTGACGTGAGTGGTACCATTACTCCCAATCAACCCAATCTTCGCTCGATCCAAAACTAATAGTAATAGTATCGCAGTCCAACAACACGCATTCCCCGCAACGACGAGCAATGAGACCATCGACGCGACAATAATCACTCGGCCGAAGCAATCACACACGTTCATTCGTTCGCTGGCTCTTTCGATCCCTGCATTGCATTGCCCTTCCTTCGCTCGCCGACGACGGAAATGAACAGGAAGGACCCCCGTCGCCATTCTTGCTGTCGAAGACAACGTTCCCGCAATCCATTGCTCCCGTTTTTGCCGGATCGCTCGTCGTTCTCGTTCTCGTTCCCGTTCCCGTTCCCGTTCCCGTCCTCGCCCCTGTTCACGCTGCAACTGCTGTCATTGCTTCTGGTCGCATCGATCGTGGACCGCGATCGATCCTCGACCTCCGCCATGGCCTGGACGACGATGCACCGGTCCTGCACCAGGGGGTTGGTGGCCTCCCGTTCCCTGCGGACGGCGAGCGCGCTGGCTTGGAACACGAAGCGCGCGAGGACCGCGACGGGTGCGACGACTCGCCCGGGGTTGGTCGGAAGCGCGTGGGACCTTTTTCCCGAGCGGGCCTGGGGCACCCGCACGGCGGCATCCGCACCGAGCGAAGAGCGGGGCGCCTCGCCGGGGGCACGGATCCAGAGCCGGAGGCGCCTCTCGTCGATCGTCTCTGCGGAATCGTCGTCGTCGTCGTCGTCGTCGGCGTCGCTGTCTCGCCGGTATGGCTATCGAGACTTTTTAGAGCGGACCACCAAAAAAGGCACCGTCGTTCTCTCCTATCTGACCGACATTGAGGGAGACAAGTTCTATCTGGGTCGATACGTCGACAATTCCAAGGTATTGACGTGGATTCCCAACGACGACACGGCCGCGAATGTCACGTCGCCATTCTCACTCTCCTATTATTCCTCCCCCGGGTGTCCTCCCGAACGGTTCCCGTACGATCGCAGGATCGACTTTGTCGATTCCAACAGCATGCTGGTCTTTGGGGGCGATCTCTGGGACAAGGGTGGCTTCGATTTGTACGTGACACGCCAGCTTCTCGATCTCAAGCGACGGTATCCCGACCGGGTGGTCTGGGTGCTGGGCAATCGGGACATCAACAAGCTCCGGATGATGCAGGAACTGGGACTCCCGGGTGGCGATGCCACCAAAAACGGTGACGGGGACGGTGACGTCGTGGTTCCCTACCATCCCGGGCTGACCTGGTTCCGGGGAAGCGGCAGGGTGGGGGATCCCGACGGGCCTCTCCCATCGATGGATCCGGGGGAGCGATTGCGATGGATCCTGGGCAACACCATGGGAAGCCCGGATGCCATGGAGCACCGGAGGCAGGAACTGGCCTGGGAGGCGGGGGGCTGCCGGGAGGATCAATGCCGAAGCACCGACGCGAGCACGGAGGAATCAGCGTCGTCGTCGTCGGAGATCTCCGATTGCGACGTGGTCCGTTCCTACCAAGAATCCTGCCACCCCAGGGGCGAAATGGGACGCTTCTTGTCGGAGGCCCTGCTCGCGGCCAAGATCGGCCCGGTCTTGTTTGTGCACGGATCGCTGCCCCTGACCAAGGACACCATGGCCCGGGCGCGCGGGCGCGACGAAGGCAGCATCTGGGACGACCTGACCTTTTGCATGCCGTGGATCAACAAGACGTATCACGAATACGGCGAGGACCACGTGTTCGACACCGCGTCGGACCTGGGTGTGGAAAGCATCGAGGACTGGTTGGAGGCCGTCAACGGGTTTGCCTTCCAAAACATCGAGGCGTGGGAAAAGGACATTGCCCGGCTCGAATCCCGCACCCCAAGCGGCCAAGACCCGCACGACGAGGGATTCCGAGAAGGCGCGAAAGATGCCATCTGGGCCTACCGCGCTGGGTACGGGAACGGGCCTTCCTACGGAGGGGTGTACTATTCGGACCTGATTCAGTACGGAATGGGCATGATACCGGGTGGAAAAAAGAACCCCACGGTTGTGTACAACAGCTTCACTCCCGAGGGTATGCCAACGTTTTTCTTGCCACCGGAAGATGCAGATACGGATGCAGTCACCTCCAGCGAAGACAGCGATGGAACTTCAAACAGCAACAACAACAACAACAACAACAGCGCTTCCGAATCGGACGTGGCGCTCTGTACGCGAGAATTTTTCGAGCGATCCTCGATGCGACTGATACTGACCGGCCACAAACCCCAGGGTGACATGCCAAGTCCCATCCGGGTGGACAACTCGTCGTGGGTGATTTGCGCCGACACTAGCTACTCGGGGGACACCAAGTGGTTTCACGATGAACACAATTCCACCAATATCGAGAACGTCGAGCGGAGAAAGCGAAAAGAGGAAGAGCAGCGGGAAAAGAGAAAGCGGAGCAACCTGGGGCGCGGGAATTCCATCAGTTTCCGTGGCGACACGGCCGTGAGCGAGGTTCTGGTAGAGCTTTCGGGGGAGACCCAGTCGCTCGCGAGCGTGCGGTACCACGGGGTGCTCAGCGACGGAACCGAATACGAAAGCGTCAACCTGCTAGATGCGGGGAACTACGGAGAGGCTACAAACGCGACAAGCAACGACAGCGACAACGACAACGACAACCACGACAGCGACATCGACCCTTTGGCGGGTGACAGCGATTCGATGTGTCGCATTCCGGCAGCTGCGGCGTTTTTGGGAAGGGTAGCACCCACCCACATGGTTCCCGATCCGTCGCGTTCTCCCCACGAGGGACGATGGTGGACCAAGGGCATCTGTCGCGATGGGTCGCATCTCTATTACGCCGGAGAGGGCTACAATGTGTGGAACTACATCGTCTCTCCGTCGGATCTGGACGCAAGCGACATCACCGACAACGAGACCGACGATGCAGCCGCCGATTCCGACGTTCGATAGAATTAAATTATTGGACGATTCGCTCATTGAAATTTTTCTCGTACTGTGTAGTTTGTCATAACCGGTTGGTTCATTTGTTTGACTGTATGTTTTGCCGTCTGGTCTCGGTTTCTGTTTGGAAGAATAAACACCGACCGTGCGCTCATCACGAAACCCTGAGGATTATGGTCACAATTCACTTCGACAGGAACTTTATGCAAATCGATCTGAAATGGTGACAGACATCATAACTGAAATCATGTGTCGATTGACCTTGACATTTCATACTGTACCTCATCTTGTTTTTGATTGAGATGATTGGTACCGTGATGGTGTCGATTTTTTCGTGTGCGTTCGAAACAAAACTTGATCCAAAAAATGTGACACTCTGCCGTGACAACACACAATCAACAAAAAACAAAAGAATGATTCTTAATGTTCGTTCGAGTACAGTACAGTAATACTAAGAAGTTACGAGTACGATCAACGGAATTTATTCGCGTAGACGCCAGACATCCCGGGAGCGACCAAAATCTTAGAAAATTTGTTGCTCTGTAGACTTCCGTATTGTACCGTTATGATGTACAGTAATTACGCGTAATTGTCGAGGCGCCAACGGACTGCCGGTAGAAGTAAGTGAAAGAGCTTTTGATGCGAGGAGAAAGACCTATTCACTTTTTTAAAAAAACAGATGACGTCTCCACTCGAAACAGTTCGGCGGTAAAAAAATCTTGCTTTTCGTACCTCTACTTGGGAACATGAGAAAAGCAAAGAAAAACGAATCTAATATTTGTACGATAGCAAACTAATCTATCAGCTGCGGGATTCAACGGCGGGCACTGTTTTGTGAAGGTCTGCATCTCAACAAGGACAATCGGAGATATCGGCACAGTGAAACCACGATAAGCGTCTGTTCTTGAGGTTATACGTGCTCATCATTTTCATCTGAGTTCAGGAAGAAGATAAAATCGGAAAGAAAAAAAAGAGAGAAATTGGATTTAAAGCTTTCAAAGAAGCCCACGGAGCACCATGTACGGTAGCACCAATGACGAAGCGAATTCCCTGCTGCCCACAGGGAGCAACAGCGGGAACAACAATGTGACGCCCTCCTCGAAAACCGGTCTCATGATGAATCGTGTTCTGATCATTCTTCTGTTGGCCGGCATAGTTGCGGTTTCCGTCGTTTTCCAATCGTTTCAGACCCAGCTGAACGAACAGCTGTCAACCGATGAAAGCAAGATCAAAGCGCTCGAAGCGACCGTCCTAGCACAGGGAAAGGTCATTGAGCGGTTCAACCAATCGGTCACCAATTCCGACGTGATCGACGAATTGCACACAATGGAAAAGCGGTGGGACAACGATCGGACGGAACTATTTAATCAGCTCGAACAAACAAAAAGCGAGGTGCATCTCGAACTCGACAAGACCATGACCGAGCTCGATCAGACCGTCAAGGATGCCGAGGCCGAGATTCGAGAACAGGTCGATTCGGTGAAGAAAAATTTCGAACAGTACGTGATTCAGACGGAAGATCGATTTAGTCTTGAGAACGACTTTATGGTCTACCAGGTAGCAGGAACCTTTACCATATTGACTTGCCTCATCAGCATGTGGCACATGGGAAGCCACTTGAGAAAAATGGAAAAACCGGCCATCCAGCGGAAAATTCTAGCCATTCTATGGATGTCCCCAATCTATGTAAGTAGGGAATGGACCTGAGCAAAGCGATTGAAAGCTGGGACCGACTGTTGAGAAACGAGGACGAAAACAACCCCTTTCCTTACCGTTTGTCATACTTTTTTCTTCCCAATAAAATTGATGTACAACATTTCCGTCTGAATGCAACCAGGCTGTTTCGTCTTGTTTGTCTTTGGTTTTTACTCAATATGCGGGATATTTTGCCATAGTGAAGGATTTCTACGAGGCCTACATTATTTATCAATTTCTATCTTTTTGCATATCAGCGATCGGTGGAGGTGATCGGGAAAAAGTAGTGGATGTGCTCACGAAAGAGGTTGATCACTTGACACCCCCTTTCACCTTTTGCATCTGTTGCAAACCATCTTATGAAGATGAAAGAGCGCTGGCTGACGCCATTCTAACACAGTGTCAGGGTTTTGCGATGCAGTTCGTCCTTGTGAAGCCCTCTACCGCAATTGCCGTGTTCGTTTTGAGAAAGTACAGTTACTACGGTCCGTACGCGACAGATGCCATGGATTGGAAGTCAATACAATTCTGGATCAACATAATTGTTAATCTCAGTACCTTTGTGGCCTTTACGGGCCTCCTGAAATTCTATCATGCCGTAGATAAGGATTTGGCGTGGTGTCGTCCCTTTGCAAAGTTTTTGTGCATCAAAGGCGTTGTCTTTATGACATTTTGGCAAGGGATGGCTCTGAAGATTGTGGCGGAAACAACCGACTTGGGTGGCGGTGGTGAAGATGCAGATTCATGGTCGGAAGAGATACAAAACTTTTTTATTTGCCTCGAAATGCTCCTGTTTGCCATCGCCCATTTTTATTGCTTTCCGGTTGACGAGTGGCGACCTGGTTACAAACGGAACTTCAGAAAAGCCAAGTTTGGAGAGACGCTGGCATTGAACGACTTTTTTACGGATCTGAAAATAGTTATGAGGGGTACGAAGAGGAAGAAGCGCTCGAAGAAGCCATCTGAGCATACGATTCTAGAGGATGACGAAAGCGGAACAGAGGATAGTTCTCTCGCTAGTGACTTGGGTAGTACAGTAGACGAAGAGGATACTAAAGAGGTCTTGGCTCGAGTTTTGCGTTCGTACGATGAGAACTGTGACGATAACTGTGATGACCTCACCGAACAATCAACGGGTTTGCTGACTGGAGATACCCCGACAACCCTGACCAGCACTCTAAAGCCAAGTATATTTACAACCGTTCCCAATGAACAATCCAAGTCAGAAGAATAGGCAACAGAAGCCGTTGAAAGGACTGAAATCGAGTAAGTCAACATAGAGGAAGACTCCGAGAAAATAGCGACGAACGCAAGAATTCAGAAATCCAATAGACTAGGTCGGTGAAAACGTGATGGAATATGTTATCGGCGTAACAATTGGGATTAGCCAAAGTGTATTCCTCAATGGGTAGCAAGAATCCAGGTAACAAGGATCAAATAATATAAGATGCACGAAAAGAAAAAGTCGCAAGGGATTAAAGGAAGAGAGCTATTCACTCAGCCAACTCCGTTCTCTGCCATTGTGTCCAGAACTCGGAGATTGTATGGAATCACATCTCTTTATTTTGTGCAACACAGCTTTACCTATTCTAATGTAAATTAACTAAATGATGCGAAGAAGCAGGCAGGACGAGTTCGCGGGGCTTCTTGCGCCATGCAATGGATCATTTACTTGCCGTTTGTTATTGCTATTCATCTCAGTGTAGCCGTGTTGAGTTTGTCACAACCAAATCAAATCTACAAATTTTGGCATTCCAATTGTATGATTTTCCGTGGGACCAGGATGCCATCGATTCATTCTATCTGTTCTGACCTAAGAATGCTCAGCTTGTTTTCAACCTCCTGGTTGAGGAACCTATTCTGGTTGAGGATTTTGTTATTGTTTCAGAATTTCCATAGCACACAACAGAACGACAAATGCAACACACAAAGGAGCTCCTTTTTCCCTCTGAAAAATCATGTCTGGATGATATTTGAGGTCTACCTTCCCCATCAGTCTGAGTACTATACCATTGAATTATCCTTACTTCGATCAATGTATCCAAAGAAAGCCTGCAGATTTGCAGACTTGAAAGTAAAAATGTTCATTTTAATGTCTTTCTGAAGTGCTTCATCATTCGAGTGCCTAGAGTGTGATTTGCCTGCAACCAGTAGTTTTACTTGTAGTACTTTTACTTGTCCCGGTACGTGTGGTAGTGTCACTGCGTTGAACTAGTAATTACCGGTACAACTAGTACGATGAGTCAGTTATTCAGTCTTTCACATCTCATCATTTTCCACGACTAATCGTGGCATGCTTCCGGGAACTGGATAGACTGTTTTTGAAAAAATGCAACTTCTTCCCGTCCGGTTTCTTTCACGTACTACGGTAAGGATTTACTTCGTTGGGCTGCTGAGTGATTTTAAAAATTTCACAGTACCGGTACGAGTAAGGCTTACGAGTACAAGTACGAGTATCAGTTTTTCGGGTATTTTTTCGGGACAACACGCGCGAAAGTTTTGGGAACTCATACTCCAAACGGCTCGAATGTTACTTACGGTTCCAATGCGCGCTACATTTCTACAACGGACACATCCCAGCGGGGCACTACAATTCAAACTGTAGAATATTTTCTTATGAAAATGCTGTGTGTGCGTTTGAATATCTCGGTTTTTTCGTCGAGCGGTGTCATCGAAACGCGGTTCGAAGCACGCGAAAAAGAGATTTTACTCTTGAGTACGAATATCAATTCAAGTATCAACTGCTAGGTACGAGTACCGTTACGGAAGAGGTTTACGAAAACGGGGTAAGAGTACTTTGGTCGACAAAGCTTTTGATTGTTGAAAGAAGTTGGAGTAGACTTGATTGCTGGATTGTTCTGTTCGTTGAGAGGCCACCCAACATCAGAGTCGCCGGGTATCGCAACTGCAGTTCATCCGTTCCATAGCAACAATATTAGCTACCATGAAGACAAGAGAGAGGAGGGTGACGACCACTGTGATGCAGAGATCATCGCCGCCGACGGCAGAGTCTCTGCCCGCAGTGCCATTTTCAGGGCGAGTCATTTTCGTCCCCAATAGCCAGGAATACGAGCGGCAATGGAGAGGCGGCTACAACATGTACAAGCGACATTATGGCCGTGGATTCCGTCAATCCTTCTCGACGAAGTGGACACTATGGAAGACTCTTCTCACAACAAGGCTATCAGTCCGGTAGCCAGAAAGATTTTGCTTACGTCAAACGACGAGCTTTTTGAGGACCTGGAATTCGGCGACGACAGTTCAACCTCGTCGATGCCGAAATCTCCATTAGCGATCCCCGTGAACGACGACGAATACGAAGAAATGCTTAGCAGGAGCAGGAGCAGCAGCGCCCACAGTAACTACAGCCGGAGTCGGCACGAAAGCAATCATTCTCTACCCGATGTCGAAGGACTCAAGATTGCGGTTGCAGCTGCTTCGGCTCGGCTATCCTCGAGGAGAAACCGAAAATACATTCGCTATGTTCTGGCGGCTCTGTTAATTGTAACCGTCCTTGCGTTGATTGTTTTTGGAGCTGTTGCTGCCGGCCGACATCGCGATCGAAATGAAGACGCATTCGAATTAGGGACCCTGGACGACCCGGACGCCTACTTTAACCATCAGGGAACCGCCCTGGGAGCATACGATGATCGAATCACGCACCTCCAAAATTATTTCGTTCGGCAAGGAATCACGAGACCGGATCAATTTTTGGACGCTCGAACCGCCGAAATGACCACTCCTCAATCCAAAGCCATGGCCTGGCTTGCAAACCAAGACAAGGCATTCCCGTCTCTTCCGAGGCACGACCAAGGCTTGGATACTCCCGAGGGATACAAATTTGTGATGCGTTATGCCATGGCCGTCTTGTACTTTGCGACCGGTGGACATCATTGGCACAACGACTTGAATTTCCTGAATCCCGAAAAGTCGACCTGCGATTGGTTTCACGTCTTTCCGGCGCCCATGGGTCAGGTCGGCGTTTTATGTGATCAAACGACGCAAGAGATTATCGGTCTTTCCTTGAGTGAGTTTTTTTCTCGTATTGGGTACCTCGTAGAATATTAGGTGCAAGGGTTCCGTCTTGTCAGCGGCAATGAGAATTTTATCCGGAATGATCCTAACCACAGCCTTGTCCTTGTTTCCGCCGAATTCGTCACCGTACCAATCTCACACTGTCCGCTTTCCGCTTTTATAGTTAGCAACAATCTTATGGGAACCCTTCCCACCGAAATATCGCAGCTGACAACGCTAAGGTACCTCGAGTCCATCGGAAATGATTTGGGCGGAACAATACCAAAACAGTGGAAGAAACTGCAAAATCTGTCGACCCTCGTCATGGCATTCAATAATCTTTCTGGACCTCTTCCATCCTGGATGCCGTTGGCAGTGGCCCGACCTCGAATTCCTGTATCTGAGCAACAACGAGCTTACGGGGAAAATACCTGACGATTTCTATGGCTTCAACAAATTATCGGTGCTGGCCCTTGACGACAACCTTCTCACAGGAAATACGGATGAAATCTGGGAGTCGTTACCAACACTAGAATACCTCTATCTTGAAGACAATGAGTTCACGGGAACCTTGCCCAGATATATCAAACAATCCACTCCAAACCTAATCAATCTGGATGTTTCCTCGAACCTTTTCCACGGAGGCATTCCGGAGGACATTTTCTTATTGCCCAAGTTGCAGATCCTCGATTTACACGACAACAGATTCGATTCGAGCATTCCGGACGATATACCACAAAACAGCGATCGCTTGCAATTTTTGGCGCTTCACAACAACGTCCTCGGTGGAACGATCCCATCAACTATCGCCAATCTGCGACACCTCTCTCATTTGGATGTGACACACAACAAATTGTCAGGAACCATTCCCATACAACTTGAAAAATTGAGCAGCAGCTTGACGTATCTATTTTTGGGCGCCAACTTTTTCAAAGAAGGTCCCGTACCGAGCTTGATCTACACCATGAACAATCTACGTGAGCTATCTCTGAAGGGCTTACAACTCACGGGAAGCATTTCGGGAATGATTGGGGCTCTTGATTCCTTGCTTGTTTTAGATTTAGACGATAACCAACTCACGGGGTCCATCCCAGAGGAAATTGGTATGCTGACGAATCTTCAATTCCTTCTGTTGAATCGGAACCAGCTCACATCTTCGGTGCCAAGTGAAGCCCTTGCGAAGCTTAAAAAACTCCGTGTGTTGTTACTCGACAATAATTACATCGTTGGAGACCTGAACCCCGTCTGCGGGTTGGAATCTCTCTCCACCGTGTACGTGGATTGTGGTGAAGTTGCTTGCCTCGAGGACTGCTGTTTGTGCTGCGAGGATGGCAAAGACTGTCACGGGAACAGCCTCGTTGCCAGTCAGGATCCGCTCTGGGAAGGCGACTACCGCCGACAATTTTTTGACTTTTCGGGAAAGGGAAACGGCAATGGACGATTTTATCCGAATCGCGACGACGACTATTGGCAATAGCGTGATGCTTTAGAATTAGAAAAATTATTTTTTTTTACAGTGAAGCACTGTACGTCTACAGGTAGGCAGGAGATGGTCTGTAAAACTAGTAACTACTATATCCAGAGACCGCGTCGGCATGGAACCCAATGCGGTCTAAGATCGTTAGAACGACCGGAACGTTCGGCTGCCGTTTCGTGCGTTTTTTTAATGATCATCATCATAATCACTACTAGTATTATTATTATCGTATCACGCTCCACCGCCGAAAGAGCTCCTCCAACAAGTCCCTCGACGGAAATTCTCCCCTCCGGCTCGCGATCCATTCGTGCCGCTTGACCCCGTCCCGATAGGCAAACATCGCCGGGACGCGTTCCTCCGGCCAGTTGGGTATGGCGTCCGCCGCGTCGATGGTTCGCAACCGGGGGGGGCGTCGTCGCCGGAGCCGATTCTCGTCGTCGGCTTCGGAGTCGGATTCGTCGTCGGATTCGTCGTCGTCGTCGGATTCGTCGTCGGATTCGTCGTTGCTAGAATCGTCCTTGCAATCGTCGTTGCCGGATCCGCAAAACTCCCGGGCCAACTTGTGGAGTTCCTGGACGACGCGGTCCCGGCGATCCCCGGAGGCTTCCACCATGGTGACAATCACCCAATCCTTAACGGATGCCTCGTTGACCTGCTCCCTCCATTGCTCCCGGGAAATGTGCAGGACCGGGGTGGCCCGGGATTGGAGTTCCATTGCCAGTGCTAGTTCGCTGTCCTTTCTTGTTTGTTGCTCTTTCTTGAGTTGTTCCAATCGTTCCTGCCGGTAGCGCTGTACAAAGGCGTCGTCGTCAAAGTCGTCGTCGAGCCCAAAATCGCTGTCGCTGTCGTGGTCGTCGTCAAAGTCGTCGCTGGCGGTGCCGTCCCCGCTTGCCCGCACCGCTCCGCCGTCGGCCGCGGGCTCGCCCTCGTTTTTCTTTTCCCGCGCCAAGCGAATCGCTTCCTCCGCGGAGGCGCCCTTGGCCATCATGGCCTGCTCCGTCGTCACGATCCCCCTCCGGATGAGCTCGTCGTCAAACTCGGTGGTCCGCGTCGTGTACCCGTGAGTGGGCCTGTCGTTCGAAAAGTTGGTGACTCCCCGGCCCTGCATGGTGGATTGGTGGATTGGTTGTTTTTCTGGATGGATGGCTGGATCGATCCGGATTGGATTGGATTGGATTGAATTGATTGAAGTGAAGTGAAGTGAATTGGAGTTGCACTTGCACTTGCACGTGCATTTGCACTTGCAGTTGTCTATGTTTTGGTATGGAATCACTGGAGGATGATGGAAATGGAAATGGAAATGGAAATGGCAATGGCAATGGCAATGGCAACGCCGTGTTGTGAGTTGGGATGGTGTTGTCGCTGGTCAACGATTTCCTGCTCTGCGCTCTGCCCAGTTTCGGGAGAAAGGTGATTCTTGATTGAATTGAACCGTTCTGGCGGGAGTGGAATGAAAATCGAAACGGCACCATGAACTTACCTACGGTATTAGTCTTCGATAGGAGTTGTACCTAACACGTACTCGTTCGTATGTACTAAGAGTACGAGTAAGATCTTACTTGAGATTCTCCCTCACTCCGCTTCTGGTGTCCGCATCCGCATTGGAGTAATTTAGTGTCCGCGTCCGTTGCGAATTGCAAATACCGCCCCGATGGAAACGTCGGTATTGTGATAGTTGTAGACAGTGTAAGGTCTTAGGAAGGGCATCCGATCAGATGGTGCGGTCCGTCCGGATGGGAATGAATGAATGGATCTTGCACGTTGTGATCCGGTATGCAATCCACTCGAGATGTAAATATCGGATGCACATTCTGTGAAGTACTGTAGTAACTTACTGCGCCGTATGGATCGATTGATTCCCACCGGCAAACGGTCGAACCGATTCCGAAGGATTTGTGTTGGTGCAGCAACTTTATCGTATTATGTACTGTCTAGCTGCATGGATGAATCGATCGATTCCCACCGGCAAACGGTCTCCCCGATTCCAAGGCTGAAAGAACGATTCGTTCTCGCCCCACACTCTCTTATGCATACCGCATTCCCATCCATCGACAAAGCACAACCACGTCACGTCACGTAATGGGACGCGATGGGGTGGGAATGAATCGACCAAAATAGAACGCAACCAAAGAAACTCAATCGATTTCGCAAGGCCGTTTGCCCGTGGGAATGGGGATACACCGCCACATCTACGACTAGAACAACAACACACGCGCCGAGTACCAACCTCGACGGAGTTTTCTGTGGATCTGGTACACATGGATGGTGAATGGAAAGAGAAGCGAGGCAAACAAATGGATCGATCCGCAAAAACTTGCGTCTCGGGGGCATCGTTCCGAGTTCTCACAAAATCAACTTTGATCCAAACTCAAAAGCAAACCAAAAAACAATCAAAACCAATCAACCAACCAACTACCAAACTTATTTCCACCATGATGATGAAAATCTTTGCCACCGCTCTTGCCCTCGTCGCTGCCTCCCCTTTTGTCTCTGCCGTCTACCACTGCGAGTCGGAGACTACCTTCCAGTTGGCCGATTCCGTCAAGCCCTCCAAGGAAGCCATGAGCTTTCTCGGAAAAACCATGATGGAAGCCTTCAACGAGGCCTACAAGAGTAATCCCGACATCGAGATGATCTCCGACGAGTCCGAAAGCGTGAGTTGCGGTTGCTCTGCACACCAATTTTTCCCTCTTGCCTCGAGGAGATAGACGACGCCATTCCTTTTGTATCTCGTCTCATCCCATCTCATCTCATCTCATCCCATCCGTTGGATTCCATTTCATTCCATTTCATTCAATTCCAAAACAATTCCGGACTATTCCATTCGTATTTGTAATCATCGTCTTCAGCTCGGACCAGGATCCTTCAGCGACATGGTTGCCAACCTCCGCGGAAAGGACAGCAACAAGCCCAACCTCGGGGGCTATATGTCTACCAGATATGTCTGGGGTGGCAACTGGGGTTGCAACCTCTGCCAAGTCGATGACGATGCCGCCCTTGGTTCTTCCCTCTCGGGCGCCGACTTTGGTGTCGCTCTCGCCAGCTCCAGCGAGCACAAGGCGTGGGAAAAACTCTTTTGCGAGCGGGCCCACCAGATGGAGGAGTTTGCCACCATGAAAAAGTGCGCCATTGTTCTCAAAGACTGTGGCGAAACCAACGACTACGGCGGCGACGAAGAGACTTTTGTCGACCAGGTGGCCAAGCTCATCAAGAACCCCAACTAAGCGATTTCGAAATTCGATAGGGCAACGAGGGAGACGACGGATCCAACAAAAAATTGAAGAACAGAAATGAAAAAACACAACCAAAAAAAAAAAAATAAAAATAGAACATGGAACATACATACCGTATGAAACAAGAAGAAGAACATCGTCGATACAAACCATATCAAATCAACGCTTTGGCATTTAAAAAACAACCAAGCGCCATCCGTCCAGTTTCCGCCCCACCAACAAACGATAGTTCAAATACATATCATTATACATATCAATAAAATAAATCTCGAATTTATTTACACTCGGAACTTGTCACTTGCACCCTCAAATTTATTACTCGTAGAAATATTCCAATTTGGATGCCACCTTGTCAACACCAACAAGAAGGTCTGCCAGGAGCAATCGCCGTTGCAAACTTTACTCACGAATAATAGGGTTCCGCTGCTGCACAACGATGCGCCGTGCGGGAACTGCAGAGATCCGTGTCACGACCATCTTTCTCGAAAACTTGGCGCCCGGATGGTGTCGATGACGGTCCTTTCGATGCGCCGTCATGGTTACTTTGTTCTACACCATCATTCTTATCGGTTTGTGCGTAACCTCATCGAGTGAGAAACGAATGCCTTCGTTCATTAGGAGATAAGATACCATCGATCCTTGATCGAGATAATTCCCATCGACAAGGGCATATCATGCGTGCGTCATAAGAACAAGGGCATATATTTTAAGCTATGGACGAGGCTTGTGGTTGCTTCATTATTCATCAGTTCTGTCTATCCGTCGGCGGAACTCGGGGCTCGGGGCAGACGGTGTCTGGTGTCCGGTAACCTTATCCGGTATCCGGTATCATCATCTCAATCATACCAATCATCTCAGCCATCATGCCATCATATTATCATACAACATCATGGAATTAGGAAGCTACAGTACTTGCCAGTAAGCCTTACTTGCACCGACATTCAATACGAGAAGTAGTGCAGATCATCATCTCGGGTTTAGTACAGCAACCGTCCAAACCGTTCGATGGTCGATGCCAACTTGTTGAAAACGATGCATCCTTCGGCAAGCAGTGTCCAGAACGATGATTCGAGATCCGACGACAGCAGTACCGGCAGCGGAAGCAGCGACGAAGGCTGGGGTTTTCTGTTGGGGGGCCTTTCGACCGAGTCGATGGCAGCCGCGGATTGGAAAACGACGAGCGACGATGAAAACGACACGAAACAGAGCGATGGTGCAGCGATGATGCCGAGCGATCGACCCGGTGCGAACACAAACGAGAGGACGACGTTCGAACTACCGGACAAGAACGTCCCGGAGCAGGACCAGATTTCTCTGCGAGCGTTTTGCTTGTCCCCCGATGGTCACGTTCTGAAACCACCCGTCCGGATCCTGGACCGTTCTTGCGAACAAAAAGGAAACATTCTGGTTGCCACGAGGAACATCTCCAAGGGCCGGGTGATATTTACGGAGAAGGCGCTCGAGGGAGTCCAGGTGCCTTCCGCGCCATCGGCCACGGGTGCCGTTGCGACACGCAACCTCTATGCGGTTCGCGCCTGCCAGATGTGCTTCCGGTCCCTGGAACCAGCCTCGTGTTTGTCGAAAGAAGGTCTACCATTCTCGGAGTTGTGGCCCGTTCCCGAATACGACGATCCGATGCCGGGATCCCAAGAGAACATTTTCGTCGCAACGGAGGAGGAGTCGGGGGGTCGCGGCACGGGGGACTCCATTCCTAGGACGACTGCTGCCAGCATGTGTTTGGATGCAAAGAGCGGGCGCGTCACCTGTCGGGATTGCGGATCCATCTTTTGCAATCGATTCTGCGCCAGAAACCATTTGCGGGCAGTGGGCAGCTGCTGTCGATGCACGCGTGCGATCGAGGGATTGGTCCGTACCGTCGTGAAGAACGAAACCGAAAGACTCGGTCGGAGCCCAAATGATCCGGACCAAACCCCCGACAGTGAAGAGAACCGAGAAGCCTCCGACGACTGCGTTGTAGACATCGATCCCGTTTTGGTTTTGGCTGCCAAAATGTTCGTGTCTCACGTTCACCTGTACCGCACGAAACAAGCCAACGGAGATCATTACGGCAACGCCGATGCACCGGACTCGCCCTTTCGGGGGTTGTGTGGAGAAGCCGAAGATATTCCGTCGCTCGGCTTGGGATCGAGCTCGTCGTCGTCACCGGACGACAACGGCGAGAGCATGGCGTCATCGCAGCCACTTGAAAACGAATACGAAGCTATAGCGGATGGCATCCGGTTGACGGAAGGTGAACGCGGAAGCGATTCCTTGTTTTCCTCGAAGCGATTTCACAAGATCGCTGCGATCGCGCAGAGAAACGCTATATCCCTGACAACCGGATCGCCGTTTCGAACCTATTACCAAGCCATGATCCGAAAGACGGGTGGGAGAGGGTCCAGTCGGCAACAACAAGCTGTTTCGGACGTTGCGAGGATTTTGGGTTCGAAAAACGGGAAACTGACGAGAGACATGGATCGAATGGTCGAAGAGAAGGTAGGGCATCGACGGCATCGTGGTGCAAACGAAATTGAATGTGCGGCATGGATCATCTTTGAAGAATTGAAAAGCATCGAATCAAACCACTCATTTCGAATTTTAATTTTGACTGAAAAACAATCGTGCATCGTTTCCTCGTGTTCGTTGTTTGCAACCAGTGTGTCGTCAAAATGGGGGGAATATTCACACTGACGGCTAGGATGAATCATTCGTGCGATCCGAACGCCGAAGTACGGGGTCAGGAATACGTAGACTGTAACATCGATGTTGTGGCGAAGAAAGATATCCGCAGAGGGGAAGAAATCTGCATCAGTTACGTCAACCTCGGACCAAATCCGAGCAACAGCATAAGTGCCAGGAACAGGCGGCAACGAGAGTTGAGGTCGAGGTATTTGTTCCATTGCCAATGCTCCCGTTGTGTTCGATGACCGCATTGCTCGACCTAAAAATTGGTTGAGCATGTCGCAGCTTTCGCGATTCATGAAGGAGTCATCGATGAAAGAACGAGCTCTCTCAAATATATCTGTTGTGAATGCACAACTAACCATTATCATTGTTTCCCTATGTAAATCCTCTGGGGGGCTCAAAGAGGAGATGGTGGATTTCTAGAGCGTAACTGTTGTGAGGTTGTTCTTGTGCTTGTACAGTATTGGAACCAAATGGTTTCCATCCCACTATTGAACAGGGGCCCATTCAGGAAATCCATTTGTATACCAGGGGCTCTAATGGATCTGTTGTAGCTAGATACATTCAAAAACAAACAGCTGAGTTTTAATCAACAGAGATGACTGAGGGGACTTCATAAAAGTTCATTTCAATTATTCCAATGGAAATGTTGGTACTAGTAATTAGTGAAAGTGTTCATGACAGCAAGGATATAGAACCATTTATGTCTCTTCTGTCCCAGTGAATCTTCGCAGAGGAGCCTTGTCAATACCGTAGTTCTCTAGTAAGCTATGTATTTTGTTGTAGTAATACTATCCTCCTCTCAGTCTGCGACTGCGTTACGGGTACGTACCGTAATTCAAGCACGTGTCAACTGCGTGTGTTGCCTCATCCAGCAAAGGAAACGGAGTAACTGACTAAGATTACCCGGTAGGTATCTAGGCCCCGTTTTCCACGCTTTGTTCTCAATTGAATGTCTCAATCAACAGATGGGGATTCTCATTGTACGTTCAATACATACCGGTAGAAGGATGTGTCCGCTGCGCTCTTCTTAACGGATTTCGCATGTAACATAAATAACCCCTCTCTCAAATCTGGCGAGTAACTCGATTTGCACCAATCCGTTACCAGTGCGTTCCACATTTTTATTATGTGTTCCAACATAAATACGACATATATATCTTTCCGGGTTCCGATAAATCAGTGAGAGAATTTTTTTGATCAACGTGTCACTTGCACTTTTACGCTCTCTGTTTGAAACGGCAACATCGTGAATCCAACAACAATAAATCTGCCCGTAGAGAAAACAGTAGGAGTTTACGTGTTTGACGGTGCCAGTAGAAATTAGTGGTTGGTTCGAGTTGCCAGTTCTCTCGACAAAGTTGCCGTATCCCAGCTTTTCCAGAACCCAAACAACAAACAACAGCTTCCGTTTCCCTCCGCTGTTCGGTGTCCGATACCGCACGGATCATAGTGCCAGGTAGTGGTGGATTGATAAGCAGCAGTGCCTAAGCATTGTCTTGAACCACAACATGCCGATGAATGGCTATATCGATGCCGGAGAAGACTCCTCGTTGAACCACTTCGGAGGATCTTCCGTCGCAACGCCTCGTACACCAGAGAGCTCTGATGATAAAAACGACATCCACAGACCAGAGACTCTTCTAGAAGGATGGATGTTGAAACGCAATCGCAACAATTACTGGCAAGATCGATATTTTGTCTTCCATTCCAACCAGAACTTGTCGTACTGGCACAAACCAAGCAAAAAAGACAAAGACAAAAACAACATTAAAAACTATGAAATCGACGCAACAAATGGCTCCAAAGATCCCACAGCGACTTTCGAAATATCTAGGCAGGCCGGGTGTGAAGTTGGTGACCTGTATGTGGAACAACGAAGCAGCTCGTCTCTGTCCACTTCGATGCCATCCGTCTCCAATTCGACCGGGAAAATATCCCTCTACTGCATTGACATTACTTGGACAGAAGAAACCGAGATGGTGATCGGTCAACAAGGAAAACTTCACAGTCGTAACCATTCCGATGAGATGTTGAGTCCCCAGAATCTCGACGATGACCATCGGAATCAAGGCTTCGATTCCAATAACAACTGGGATCAAGCATCGGTCAATAGCACTAATTCGACACGGCGAAAGAAAACGTCCTTCCTTCGACGACGAAAGCTCCGGAAAAGAAGGTCGGATCCCGAGGTTCTGCATAACGAAGATAAATGGTTTGAGCATTACTCGACCAACCCGCACCTTGATTTATCGCCTAGACGTCCGATCGGATCCGGTGGTGCTCCAATAAACGAGTTGGAGATAGACAACTTTTACGATGCACATGAAAATACGGATCCGTTGATGCTCAAAACTACGAAAAGTGAAGAATATGATTGGGGCGATGGCTTGAAAAGACCATCTTCGTTTGACGAAAGAGAGAGAATCGAGCAAGAAAAACTCCATAATCAGTTTGCGAGCAAACAACGGAAGAAACGGTCGGTGAAAACAAAGCGCGTTGTAGGTGCTACCAAGGTCGCCATGGCCGCCGGTGCCGCTGTAGGTGTGGGAGTCGTCACCGCTGGCGTCGGCCTCACCGCGGGCATGTTGTTCTTGGGTGGAGCTGCGGCTATTGGGGGGACAGCAGGTGTTGCCGAAGCAGGACTCAAACGGACCCTGAAAAAGAAGGACAGCCTGACGATTGCAAGCACCGATTACACGACTGCCAGGCTTTGGAAAACCAAGCTCGATGCCTGTCTAGAGCAAGAATACATCAAACAATCTACTTGGGCTCACAGATTTGCTGCCGAAGGAAGAAGGACTGCAAGTACTCTCATCCCCAGTAATGTTGTTACGTTGAAAACGTGCTCTTCTGATGAAAACGATCATAACAAAGGTGCTGGGAACGACAATTTCAATCGATCAACTCCGAAAAGCAATCGCTTTCTGAGAGATGCGAACTTTTTGGAACAGGGAAGAACCAAGTGGATGCCCTTGGATGGTGGATGGGGGAATGGTTCGCAAAGCCTTCGTATATTTAAAGAGGAAAAAATTGGAGACGATGAACGTTCCATGAAAGTTTCGCGGTCTGCCACAGGTGACGACTCGAGCTGCACACCGTTTAAAACGCAATTGGTTCTCAATATTCATCCCGCTGAGGCTTTCATGTGCATTATGTCGTACGCTCGACTTTCCGCATCACCAATCTACAACGATAACTCAATACCTTTGTCTCCGAATTCTGGTCAGTCCGCATCCCACCGATTGATTGAAAGAATTGATGACCACATGGACGTGCTGCACTTAATTTGCAGGCCACTCTACCTTGCGCCAGTATGGACCAAACCCAGAGATTACGTTCTGAATCGGTACTGGCGATGTGAACCCGATGGTTCGTTCATCATTTGCTACGAATCTACAGAACACGACGACTGTCCGCCTCAACCTGGATTCGTGCGTGGCACATTGCATCAGGTATATACAATCGCTGCTCCGAAGAGTTACATGCATCATCGAAAGGGACGCATGGCAAGTGAATGTATGCTAACAGCAGTTGTACAAGTGAACCCACAAGGTTGGGTTCCAACACGACCAATAATATGCCAGCGCTCGAAACAAACTTATGCTGATTCATTTAGCGTGGCAGCGTTGCTTCAGACCCTGGACATTCGAGACGCCATCGAAACTGACCGTTTCGAGGATTTATCGCCTGACTTACATCCATACCAACAACAGTCGTTATCAAATTTGAACGACAAGACTTCTGGTATGATTGCAAGGCGGAACACCGGTGAGCTGGCGGCCTTTGATCCAAGGTTTGTCAATCGAGAACGATGTGACACCTTCACTTCGGAAAACTTCCCTTCCATCGGGAACATACCTGCGCCACTCGGGTCCGAACGATGGGCTGAACCCGATCCAAATTCATTCCTTGTCCGTGGACCAAATTATCTACATGATGGAAAGAAAATGAACGCAGGGTCTAGCATCGGACAACTCATTGCTATGGATTGTGTACTTGTGGACAAGCCAATTCTGTCCGGAATGTCAGTGCATCCCACGGAACGAATTCAGTTAGCTCTAAAACGCGAAAGGGAAATGAAGGAGAAAGGCCAACTTTGTGATACCCCAGCTTTCGTTTTTGTGGTCAATATTGTTGTGCCTGCCACACAGTGCTTTCACGCAGTCTTTTACTATGCGATTAATGACATGAGTACCATTGACGGAAGTGATGGCACACCATCATCAAGACTGTGTCAAAAGTTCTTCTTTGGAGAAAGTGATCAATTTAGAGATGAGACATTTAAACTGATTCCAAGGATAGTCGAGGGAAATTTCCTCGTGAGAAAAGCTGTTGGCAGCACCCCGGCAATTATGGGAACAAGACTGAAACAGTATTACGTCCGTACCGAGCGGTTTATGGAAATAGTCCTTGACTGTGGGAGCAGCCAAGTCGCTGAAGGTGTCCTCAAGCTGAGTCTCGGATATGCGAAAACACTGGTCGTCGACATGGGCTTTCTCCTCGAAGCTGTGGAAGAAGAGCACCTTCCAGAGCGAATCATGGGTTGTGTTCGAGTGAAGTATCCTTCTTTCGGAAATGAGTTAAGGCGGGTCAAGGAGCAACCATTGTCTCATTGATGAGAAGTTCCATTTGCTTAGACCCCCAAATCAGCTATGTATATTCCACGTCCGTCGAGGGTGAATCAGAAGTCGGTTGTTCATTTTTTCTTTGGGATCGTAGACTGTTATTTGAAATTATGATGGGATTCTTAATGCTTTCTCTTGCTACTGAATAGCACTAATATCTAAGTTTCATGATCATGGCGGCACAGAGAACCCCGAGGTTGCATTCTTGTTCGACAATGTCCATTGCGTATCGATTCGACTGATCTCCAACTAGTTCGCATGTACTCAGCCCTCGAAATATCAAAATATTTTTACTTGGTGATACGAGTGGTGATGTTTGCGATGTCTGTCCCATCATTGCAATTGCATGATATGTTGTATCCCTTCAAACACAACGTCAAGATTTCAATTTCGTCTCCCTTCCGCAAATGTCATATTATTTCGTAGTGAGGAGTTATTGATCCCAATGCGGTCGAGTACGGCAATCCAGTTGCACTCATCTTTTCAGCTCCTCAGAAAAAAAAAATCCAAGAGTGCTTGACCATCGCCATTGGCATGCACGGAACCAGAAAAGAGAATGGTGTCACAAAAAATATGGAGGACGAGTGGATTTGCAGTATAATATTCTTATGAATTCGATTCAACAGTGCTGGTGTCTATTGGTATAACTTTGCATGCCGGAGAAAACATTTAGTAGATTCCGTGCGGGTACCAAGAGGAGAATCTGTGCCACAAACCGACAATGATGTGGTAGAGTGCCACATTATTCAGCGAACTCAATTTTTTTTTCGTGGTGGGAAAGATTCAAGTGGTCCTACCAATTTTGAGAAGAGATGTTTGTTGGATAGTCTCATTGTCAGCAAATCAGTCATGCTCGTGGTACAATACTAGCATTAGCTAGTATGAACTGGTGCAGGGGCGATAGGTGGTTCATCATTGACAAGCCACACACCTATAACTAGAACCACTCTGGAAGATAATTAATCATTTCATTCTTCGTTTTATCCAGTCAATAGTGTCAGATCAAAAAATCCTTTTGACTTGGGTAGGAATTCCTTGGATTTACGCAGTCAAGATTGAATACTAAAACGCGAGATTGACCAGCATCTTACACTCTTAGAGCCCTTCTCTGTAGAAGATCATCTTCAATTGCCGTTGCTCATTGCAAGAGTTTCACCCTTGAATAAATCGTCGTTCTCAGACGGCCATGGGTCCCTCTTTCTTGTCTTAGTAAGGGCATTGACCTCACCAAATGCGCCATTTGGAATCTTGAGATGACTGATGGGGCAATATCATGATCATGATGGGGCAATATCAAGATCATGCCTTGAACCTCGGCATCTGAAAGAAAGCAAAGAAAGCAATGTGTTCTGTACAAATATCAGGATCGTGCCTTGAACCTCGTCATCTCAAAAAGAAAGCAAAGAAAGCAATGTGTTCTGTACAAAAATCACAACATGAAAATAAGAAGGCCGAACGAAACGAAGATTTAATGAAGTTTACGGAATTTTCTTTTCGGACAACGAACAGTCAACTAACAACTGACAACAGCAACGAAGTTGAAAGCTTGAACACAAAATAATACTGGAAGAATTCTCATCAATCAATAATTACAGTATTCTCTTTCTTTCACACCGCTGAGCCTTCAGTTATCCCGATACCAATAGATTGCACAGAAAAGGCGTTCAAGATAGCTCAGAAGTCCGAGTACTAGTAATACAACATACTCGCTCTGATTCAATATTTCTTTAGTCGGCCTGTACGGTACGAATCCGATCCTTTTCTGTCTGCGAGCTGGAAGCCTTATCCACGTGCTACCTAGACAATCATTGCAACAGTTTTTGAATCGAAAATATATTGCAAGCATCAACAGCATCGATGGATCGCAAAGACAAGGCCATTGTGAAGGCCTTGGAAGGAAACAACCAATGTGCCGATTGCAGCCAAGTCAATCCAACATGGTGCAGTGTCACTTTCGGAATCTTGTTGTGCCTTGAATGTGCCGGGAAACACCGTGGATTAGGCGTTCACATCTCCTTCGTGCGGAGTATGGATATGGATTCGTTTACGGAGAAGCAATTGGAGATCCTAAAGATACACGGTGGAAACCAAAAATGCAATTCATACCTTCTCAAGAGAGGAATCAATACATCAGCGACAGAAGTGAACACCAGGGAAAAGTATGATAATGCGGTAGCCGAACACTACAAGTTGATGCTGAAGGCACGATTGGAAGGACGTCCGGAGCCAGCAGAGCTGGAATCACCCCAATCGCAAACACAAAAGCAGCAGCAGCACCACCAACAACAGAACGCCAGAGCTAATCTTCGGTTTGAAAATACCACCGCGGCGCCCTTCTTCTTGTCTTCTGTAATCTCTGCTTACAGATTTACACTAGGACCACTGAGGCTAATGATTGCCAATAGTCTTCACGAAAAAGGTGTGGCTCAAAGAGTTTACATGTCCGCGGGACTTCTGGGACTTCTTTCATCGACTTACAACAGATGGTCTTTGTGCCGTAAACTATCCCAGGGAATTTTGACGATGACTGGGCTCTTCTCGTGCATGGTCATCCCTTGTTATTTTGCTTGGCGGTTCCACACCGGGCGGTTGTCGGCGTTTCCATCAGCCGTAGAAGATTACGCCAAACGATGCAAGAGTATGAGGGCGAAGCGAAACAAAAATTATGAAATCTTCTTTCCACCAGGTATTAGCATCGGAGACTCTGTGGAAAAAGCCTTAATCTTCTATCCCGGACTTTTGGTCGATCACATGGCATACGCAACAATTTTGGGGAAGCTTAGCGACAATGGAATTTTGGTCCTATTGGTAAGCGCTGAACCCTCTCGGTGTTGCACAGAAATAGCTACCACCGACCATGTTCAGCTACTGCGACACGAAATCACGGTGCTCATGAATATTTCGGTCGAAGAATGGATACTGGGCGGGCACTCGCTGGGAGCGGCAGCAGCCACCGCTGTTCTGGAGCCGAGAAAAGCCTCCGGATTCCCAAGCGACATCAAACGAGTGGTTCAATGGGCGACCGCTGGGGACGTCGGCGTTGTGCGCCAGAAACAGGAAGACTGTGCGAATAACAATGCTTCTAAAATTCCTTTGGAATCACTGTTGCGGATTTATGGAACGCGTGACGTTCTTGTGATGCCCCATGTGGTGGACACACAACCGAGCGAGTCGCCAGATAAGGGTTGTACGTGTACGTTCCGTTCGGAAACCGAAATGATTGTGGGCGGTAACCATGCTGGATTCGGTCATTACGGACCGCAACTTTTCCCCTGTAGAGATTTGGAACGTACTATCTCACTGGACGAGCAGCAAGCAAAGATCGTAAAATGGACTACAGATTTTATTCTGGAGAAGAACAAACAATGAATCTTGTCACAATTTCGGCACGAGCTATTGCCGGCCTTCCTGCTAATATTCTGACTCTGGTTGTTCGGTTCTTCGCCGACTAGGTCACTCTCGCGACCAAGACTGAAAATAGCTGATTCTCTTTAGTTGCTTTCCATTCTGAAGTAAAACTGTATCATGTGATAGGTGACGCATCTCCAAAAGTCATTGTTGTTATTTTAATAGCGGTCATCGTATGTGTTTATTTTACTATTTAAATATTCTACGTTTATATATTGTTTCTGTCTGTTTTAATGCAACCCAATGAGCGATTTGCTTCTGAGCCAAGGTTGTTAAAATCGAACGCATGACAATCATATCCCAGCAGCGCCTCATGAAGTGAACCATGCTTATTATTTACAGAAGCACGTCACCCCACCGGGCTTTCGACCTGATTTGGTTGCATCCTATGATGTATTGTTATTCTTGTTTTTGCTCTTGTAAGTGTGTTGAAAAATCATCCCTGTTGTTGTATCCTCTATCTTTTAAAAAATCATTCTGTGCCGTCGTCAGATCCTCCAGACGTCTGAGCGTAGCCCTCGTACTCACTAACTGGAGCAATAATTGGCGTTCCGTAGTCCATTACCAATGGAGCCGGCGCTGGTGCAGTTGGGCATGTTGCAGAGGTGCTTTTATCCAACTGCTGCATCCAAATTCTAGTCTTGTAGATGCTAAATAAGTCACGAACAAGCTCCCGGAAATCGATCCTCGTGTTCGCTTCAAAGAAGAATGTGAGTTTGTGCCTATCAAATTGGTATTCTGCATCCACCACGACCATAGGCATTCCTCTTTGAATGACCTTATGGCGGCACACTTCTAGCAGTTCTTCTTCCTCTTTGCGTTTCATTCCTAGCAATTGAACCTCGTCGTGCGTGGCGAGGCGAATAATCTTCTTCAAATCACCGCCTCCCCCTGCACCGGCCGTAGGCATATCTCCCATCCCGCCCCCAAAACTCGCCGAACGAGCTAGAGGATTCTTGACCTTCCCAATAACAATGCCAAGATCTTCCCCACGATCAGCTTCCACCTTCACGTATGTTCCTACTTCTAAGTGACGATTCAGGCGTGGTCCGATTTCGAATGTTCTTTGTGTGCGTTTGAACTTCACGTTATACACAATTCTGGGAGCCTGCATCGACGCCCCGGCCGTCGGAAGATGGCGGGAGTCGGCACCATACGACGGTGCGTGTCCCATTGATTGTGAACGCTGGTACGGAATTCCTTCGTTATAGTACTGGTCATCTCCCGGAACTTCAATGTTCTCTCCTGCCAAAGGATGAGAAAGGTCTTCGTCAGAATGGGCTAGGCGATGGCGTCCATAAAGAGGCTGTGGGGAGAAACGAGAGAGCAAATTTTACTGTCAGCGTGGACCCTAGTCGATGTCATTGCACTCCAAAGAGTCCAACGCGTACTACTTACTGCATTACCAAGTCCCATGGAAGGAGAAGTGGACGAGGCGCTGCTTAGATCGCTGGGATATCTATTGTGGTTGCTCCCGTAGCTCGAGTGCATAGGACTATGAGCGGGGCTCACCATTCGGTTATCCTGTCGAAGGTAACTCGTGTTTCCCAGACGTTCCCGTTGATCGTACATCCCGCTATCGCCACCAAACTCAGACGCACGTCTTTGCATCTGTCCGTCGAGAGGCCCCATCGAACCCCTGCGATGATGTATCCCATACATTCCTTGACCACTTTGTCCCACCAAGTCATTATCACTGTAGGAGGAATGCTGCATGCTCATGCTTCTTCGATGTGGTCCTCTCGGCTGTAGAAACTGTTGCTGGTGTCCGCTCTGTCCATGTTGATGATAACCCATGTCCTGGTGATGCTGTTGCATTCCATACTCAGCGTCCAGGTTCGCGTTTGCACGATGGGGAATAAAACCAGCCTCGTAGTTCGCCTCGTGATAGTAATCTGGTCCTGCACTCAACGAGCGTTGAGGCTGGCTTGGGTATAGCCCAGGAAACTGTCCCGAAGACCCTCCGCGTTGTGAATTGTTCAATGAAACCTGACTAAATGAGTTGTTCAGATGGTCGCTTCCTTGGCGAGGTCCACCATAATTGTTATAGTCTGTGCCAAAAGATTCGTTACTCAAAGCCCTACGAAGTGCGACCGAATCGAGACTGTCATTAGCATTCCCATATCCCAGAAACTGTGAGTCGGGCCGGGAAATAACACCAGCGTTTGGAGGAGGACTGGCGCCTCGACTTCGGTTGCCAGTTGACTGGAAACCCATACCATCTACGGTGTGTGGCGCAATAGCCGAACCACCAGCTAGGGGTGGCCTGCTGCTTCCAAGGCTGATACTCCGAATACTATCTTTCGATGGGAGTCTGGGCCGTCCTGGCACAAAACCCCTTGCGTTCACTGAGAACTCGCGTGGCGTAGGTCCGGGGGAGGATTGAGCACGATCTCGGAGCGCTTGCAATCCCATGAGACCATCGTGCGCACCATCGTCGGTATCGAAACTCCCTAGATTGCCAATCCCAGGTAAGTGATCTCCCGAGGATGGTGAGTGCTGGCTTCGACCTCCGCCTGCTCCAATGTACAAATCGTTCGACGCTCCTCCGTCTACTGAAGACGTTGGTGTCAGAGCTGCGGTGTGCGCCGTAGAAGAATTTGAAGAAGTCTTCGAGTGACCTGGCTTTCCGATAGGTGGAACCGAGAATCCAGCAATTCCAGGAGGTCGATTCATATTGCTTCCACCGCTTGCAAAACTTTCGGCTTGGTTCGAATTTGCAGTTCCGGTGGAATGGGTGCTGTGAACACTATCTCCAGAGTTGGGTATGGGACTTCTGCTTTTGATGCTGCCACCACTATTGTTGGGAACAGATATCAAGTTCAAACCTGCCATGCCTACTTCTAATCCACTCGTTGCTGGTGTTGGATTTGATTCGACACAACTTTCATCGTATTGTCGTCAAGTGGGCACGAGTTTGGTTGTTGTTGTTGTTGCATTACACACGGAGAATTTTTGTTGAGTAAGCGGTGGGGAGTAGCCGGTCACAAAATACGCATTTGAGATATCGAGAGCGGTTGACCATGGAAATCCAGTGGGGAGGGAAGAAGGGAAGAAAAGTTCGGCACAATGGGCAATGATGTGAGAAAATGACGAGGAAAAATGGGAAGAAAATAGGTTATGAGCACAGTATCCAAACGGTTTTTTAACTGTGTTGATTCGGATCATGTCTCTTAGGACAAAAAACAGCTTATGTGTCGTGCGATTGCGATCAAAAGCTCTGTTCTCGTGACTTTAATGTGGTACTTTCGACTATTTTTTCATCATGTGCCTAAATAAAATAGGCGACACTAATGCTGATAGTAACGCATCAAAAGTAATGATACCTCCAGGCTTAGCATGTTCTACGCTAAGGATACAGTTTATGTAACTTTCCTGTCGGGATGATCACCATGGAGGCTGCATGTGATGCGTACGGTATGCTAATCAACCCAGCGACGATGATAGCTTCTTGTCTCGAAAGAATCACGATGCGTTGTAATGTTTGATTTGCTGTCGAATTGATGATGACCAAATCCGCCGATATTCATGTGCAACTGAGTGGGAAAACCCATTCGATGATTTCACGCTATCAACGCTGTGATCCGACCAGTACCGAACTCTCCTAATTCGCTACGATTTGAGATGTTATAATTCGCAGTCTCTTCCGTACCTTTGTGGATCACCCTTCCAACCTGTCGGCAGGTCCTGCCTTGGGACACTTGCTGCCATGATCCCAGCCATGTAGAGAGGGTTGCGTTGTGCTGTCCGCAACCGGATGTTGTTCTTTGCTTATTCGTTGAAGAGATGTGGAGGTCCCCTCGGTGTGGAAAGTCCTGTGCCTCATCATACCGCTGTACGAGCAACTTCTACCAGTACCATGCGCTACGGTGCGGGTGATGAAGTAAGGTTAGGAGAGTTTACTGAAAAATTAGTACTATGTTACCGCGAGCCATCCGGTCCGCACCTGGTACAAAAATCCACGTAGGAGCGTGGCGCGCATTTAACTGATTTCGTAGCAGTTGGTCTTACTCGACGCATATCAGTTCCATTTTCGGTAATTAGAACAAAGAGCACAAAAATCTACCAAAACATAATTCGCGTACGGACAACTACGTACGAGCGAAAGAAAAAGATTTTATTTTTTGCTCCACGGGACAGTTTCCCGAGCCTGGCATAGTGTTCGGATGACAAGAAATAAAATTCTCAAAAGCTCAGAAAAAGTATCGGTTTCTTTTTACCTGTCGGTATGACCGATTTGTTCCCGTAATAGTAATAGCTGTGTTTTGTACGAAGGCATGCAACAATAACCTTGTGCTAATGTTATCTTGAATGTGTTACCGGAACTGGGATGAAAAAAGAGGTGCATTAGTTTGTTGCTTAGTGAGAGATCAGGCCCTTCTTTGCTTTTTCTTCTTTGAACATGGTGGAAGCTACTGAACGGCAATGATACACACCTCTTTCGAACTCCTCCTCATCCCACGGACGGTCGTGTTTTCATCATGGCAGGAATTTTGTGTTGGAAGTCATCTGATCTCTCCATCTGAGATTGATAAAATACTATGAGAGCTAGCTAAGATTATCATGAATCGAATTCAGCAGCCCACAAATTGCCAACACCCTAAAATCTGCGAAGATGCATCCAAATTGAAGAAAAGTTTCTTACTACTACTAGTACTAGTATTGCTAGTATTCTTGTTTCATTCTAGTAGTACTACTCGTAGTTGAAGTAATATGATGAACCAATTTCAACAATATACAATCCGGAGAGCTAATAGCCTGTGCTATTGATAGTAATTTTGCCACAGTGAAAATGAAAGAGATGCAGCATCATTGGCTCGCAATAATCTGAAGTAGTACTAGTACCAGCACTAGTAGTACTAGAACTAGCGCTCTAGTAGTATTAGTAGCTAGCTTGTTTTTCTTCTATTTAAAAAGGAGAATGGGGAGGTTGGCATGTCGTGTACTGGTAGTATTAATGCCGGGGAAAAAAACGACAGCATACCCCCTTGATTTGCTTGTACTACAAGGCACTTTGCTGACACATGAGTACCAGCAGCACCCAAGCTCACAGGTAGTACGGTAGATCTTATTCAATTACTACGTACATCATCTTTGTAGCCTGTTCAATCATGCCGCATACCACGAAATAAGTTACTTTGTACTTCTCTATTGCTTATATTATATTGCTTGCAAGTACCGGTAAAAACCTTACGAGTACTAAGATTACTTAGTAGTAGTAACTTGCATTGTTGTTTGCTGTGTGTTTCATGCGGATGATGACTGGGACTGCTGATGGACAAGCGCAAGGCGATGTGGCACTGAAAACTGAGTCATGACCACGATCGAATCATGCAATTTTCGTGCCGATCTCGAATCGATCTCGTCACAGCGCAGAAATAGAGAAAGTACAAGACCGATCATCTCTTGCGACAGAAAATGAGAAAGCACAAGACCGATCATCTCTGGCGACAACATTTTCTTTATTCCTATTGCAGACACAAAAGCGCTGTAACAAGCTCCAATCTAACACACGAAAGGAGTAGCAAAGATGAAGTTTTCGTTCGCGGGTCCAATTGTGCTGGCAAGTTTGACAAATGGCTTCACGGCAACACCTTGTTACCATTCCGGATCCAAAACACTGCAGCACCAAAAGCAGGGTGCTGCAAGTCATCATTGTTCCCCTGGAAGTGTGCTCTACTCCTCCACATCAGATGACGATGACACGCCTTCGACTAAAAAAGAAGAGGGAGAGGTTTCTGCGACATCCGAAAGTGTCAACAGCAGTACCGGATCTGCAGCTATGGATTGGCAAAACGAACAAAAGAAACAAGCAATGGAAGCAGAGGAAGAAAAATCCAGCATCGAAGACGAAGCCAACGACAGCACAAACGCTGAGCCGCCTCTGAAAATCGCCATTGTTGGAGGAGGATGGGGCGGATGGGGAGCTGCCAAGGCAATTTGCCAATCCAAGGAAAACGTCGAAGTCACCTTACTCGACGCATTGCCCGATCCTACGGGAGCGACTCCTTTTCTCTCCAAGTCGGGAAAACCGGTTGAGGCGGGAACTCGTGGATTCTGGAAGGACTACCCGAACATCAATAAAATGTGTGCCGAGCTTGGATTGGACGAATCGGATATCTTTACATCCTTTACCAATTCTTCCTTCTATTCGCCAGATGGGTTGGAAGCGACGGCTCCTGTATTTTCGGAAGGCAAAATCCCAAAAATCGATGGTCCGATTCCGTTCCTCAATCAACTTTCGGGACAATCCTTCCCGCAGTTGCCATCTCCGCTGGGACAAATTCTAGCCACATTTCCTTTGTTCGAACGCATCCCGTTGGAAGATCGTGCATCCATGATTGGCCTGTTGGTCGCTACTGTGGATTGCCTGGGTAACGACGTCAGCGTGCAAGAGAAATACGATCGCATGTCAGCACAAGATTTGTTTGTGCTTTTCGGCCTCAGCGATCGACTCGTGGAAGATTTTATCAAACCCACATTGCTGGTTGGTTTGTTCAAACCTCCAGAAGAATTGAGTGCCTTGGTGGTGATGGAACTTCTGTATTACTATGCTTTAGCGCACCAGGATAGTTTCGACGTTCGATGGATCAAGAATGGCACGGTTAGCGACTCATTGATCCTTCCGTTGGCCACCACTTTGCAAGAAGAATACGACCTCAAGGTCAAGGGAGGATCTTTTGTTTCCAAAATATCCTACGATGATTCCGCGGCCACAAAAAAGACCAGCATCGAATACAAGACTCGTGATGGTGAAGTTTCATCCATGGACGTGGATGGCATTGTTCTGGCTCTGAATGGAAAGGGAATGTCGGCAGTCATGGCCAACAGTCCCGATCTTGCACAGTATTCAACTTTCAGCAAGGCAGCATCCATGGCAAATGGTGTCGATGTCATCTCGGTTCGCCTCTGGCTCGATCGGTATGTTCCCACCCGGACTCCAGCGAACGTCTTCTCCCGGTTCGATGCGTTACGGGGAAGCGGAGGAACATTCTTCATGCTGGACCAATTCCAAGCAGAAAACGAGGATGCTCTCTGGGGAGGGGAAACACCCCAGGGGTCGGTTCTGGCCTGTGATTTTTACAACGCCGGAGCACTCCTGAGTTTGAGCGACGAGAAGATTACCGAAATCCTCATGGAGGAATTGCTTCCTGAAGCCGTTCCCGACTTTGCTTACGCTAATCTGGTCGATAGCTGGGTCGGAAAATTCCCCGG
This sequence comes from Pseudo-nitzschia pungens, assembly GCA_037355855.1. Classification (NCBI taxonomy): domain Eukaryota; phylum Bacillariophyta; class Bacillariophyceae; order Bacillariales; family Bacillariaceae; genus Pseudo-nitzschia; species Pseudo-nitzschia pungens. Next base: position 973,949 of record CM074760.1, on the reverse strand, counting down.
AAGCGTCAGTTTCTTTTCTCCCGGAAGCTTCAATCGTCGACCACCCTTACAAGGGAGATCCGGCCGTGCCAACCATCAAGTTTGCTGGGGACTGGGTCCGAATGGGAGACATGGAACACGGGGCTAAGGGTCTTTGCCAAGAACGTGCTTATGTGTCCGGAATCCAAGCCGGAAACCTCCTGTTAGACGAGACTATCGGGAAGTCTCGACTTTACAAGCACCCGGTTTTGCCAGTCCGTGAGGACGAAGCCCAGTTCAAGGCTGCCGTTGCTGTCAACAAGCAAGTGATGAAATTTTTGCCCCGGTTTTGGGTTCGATAGAGCAGTTTTCGTTGTGGTTGAATCACATACTGCTATTGAATAAGGACTACTACAGGAGGTAGGAAATCTTGTAAAATTAACTAAAAGGAATTTTGCTTTTGAACTGTTACACTAGCACTCACATAGATATTCTTCCTGCAAGGAAATGGATGGTAATAGAGCTAGATGCCAGCAATCATGGTATCGTACGGGTAGTAGAATAGACCACAATCTATATTCTTTTGTTCCTCTTGTTGTCACTAGCATCATCCATCGTACTACATCATGATAGGAGGAACAAGAATGTCGAAAGAACTATGCTGCGCAATAGTCAATAGGTTGTTGACCTCTTCCCATCTCCAATGAACCCTTTCCAAAAAACAACACCCATTTCTATTCACTTGCTTCACTCTAGAGTATGATGCAACAAGCAACAATGTTACTCCTTTCGTACAGAACGGGTACTTCCTTCGTTAACTCAACCGTACCATCTCTAAGCTACATACCGTAGTTCCGTCACATACGTACCATACGAGGACGTACACTGAACAGTAACAGCATGCAGAATTCGGCACGTTAACCCAAGGCCCGAGAACAACTTCCGAAACAGATTTTCTTGTCGTACGTAATCTTATTGATGAAAGGAAACAAAAGCATCGTGCAGTGTGAAATTACAAGGAGAGAACCCATTGAAATCATCACAGTAACCTTAGAGCTATACAAGTCCACGACCTATCATTCTAAAAAAGCAGCATGTCTGCATCATTGACATCAGCCTCCTATAGAAGCGTCCCCCAAAGGGAAGGACAAGATGCTGCTGCACCGGGGAGCGGCAGCGAATTCGAAACCACTGCGGGGCCAACAACGAATACAAGGTCACGTGCAGGAGCGACTGGAGGACAAGTGCGTCGCTTTGGTATGGGTAATCGTGGCAGTCCTTTCTTGCACGGTGGACCAACTTTTTTTCGATCGTATGGAGCGACCCACGCCTGAACAGAACTCTGCTGAGGGTTGCCGGAGGCGGATTTACGGTGGCGGCGGCCCTGTTCTTTTATTTAACGCTCTATCTGCCAAAGATGAAGGGCCTTTCCGATCCGTCCGTATGGGGAGTCTACTGCCCAAAGGTGTTACCGGTGATGTGTCTGACGAGTGTCATTACCTACCTGGTGTTCGTTCGAGCTCTGTGGCCGCTCTGGGGATTCTGGGCACCGATCCTGTCGGGAACGGAGATTATGGGAATAATAATGTCCTTTCATTTTGTTCCGGTCTTCGGTCTTTGCTGACCACATTCCTATGCCGCGTTATTCAAACATGATGTAGCACTGCGGCAATGGCATTGTGTCATGATGGGCTGGGTGAACGTCGAAGATCGGTCTTACACTATTCGAGTTCGACTATGAGTAACTTTTGGTGACAACTCGCTCAAAACTGTCATAGTGATTGTATGGAATAGCAACTTTTTTAATCTATTAATACATCTATTCTTTCGTTATGGATTTTGTTCAGTTCCATCGCATTTCGAAATCTATCTCTGTCTGCTGATCCAGAAAGAACGGCAAACTGTTGGATCCGCCAGGTCAACCCGTTTCTGCATTTTCAATTATTTCTTTTTTACCACGGTGAATCCGTCTTGATCCGTTTCGAGTCCTCCATACGGGTCAATCTTTTTGTCGAGCATCGTTTTCTCCATACCGCCCCATCGAGCAGTGCCCTTCGCTCGCTGGTAAAACAAGAGGTAGGCACCCCCGGTGACCGCGGCATCTCCCGTAGTTTCTCCAACGTGTGCATCGTTGTAACGGTACCACCGACTGTCCTTGCAGTTCCGTACCGTCGCAGTGTAGTGACCGCTGTTGGCGGTGTGACCCACGTGTTCGCTCACGCCGAACAAGTTGTAGACGGGAGGCGCGTCGTCATCGATTGGACCCAATACATATTTTCTCAGGTCGAGATTGTCCACCGGAAATCGGACCGTATCGTCGATCTTGGAACGCAAGATATTGTTGCTTACGGAACAGTTTTCGAATTGGAATCGTTTGAGGTGTAGAATAAGAATATCGGGAACCGACCACAGGGCAATCATCTTCAGAGCACAGACGTGTTTTTTGCAACCCTGACAATACCAAGCATTCATCTCATCGAGTTGTTCTCCCTCTAGGAATTTTTCGATGCAATCTTCGACTCTAATGCCAGTGTTGACCGCGCCCTCTTTGTGCTCGAGGACGACTGGGAGAGAGACCGTGGAAAAAACATCGAACTTAATGCTTTCCCTACCACACGAAGGACACGTCAAGTGACTTCGGTGCATCCCTTGACACCGATCCACAATGATACTATCGTGCCGAAGCAAGTGTTTTCTCCATGTTTCGATGGCAGCCTGCTCGTCTTTCATACCAAAGCCTTCGAGCTCTTCCACATAGGGTTTGTTCGTGACCCGATTGCAATCTTCGTGAAGACCATCCATCAAGAACTGACAAAATTCTTGGCTATCGTGCTGGAAGGAGTTTCGAAACTGGGGAGCAAAACTTGCGACCGTCTGTTTCAGCAATCGGGGAGCCAAGGCTGAGTAATTTCCGCTCCACACTTCTTTTAGCAGGGTGGCATAGGCCGTTGCTACGTGGCCGCCACTGCCCAAGGGATTTTGCCGGTTAATCTCTTTGGAGAAATTTCCTTCCAAAAAGTATTGTGTCAATGGAAGAATGTGGTTGAGACACTGGATGATGGAATTCAGGTAGCACGAATTGCCGAGGTTGTGCATTCCCACAGCACCCGGAGCTGGAGGCGTCCCACGGAGAGACTCTTTCACCATGCCTTGACCGTACATTCCATTCCACGATTTCATGACCTCCACCGGCTTTCTGCCGGCTTCGTATTCATACCGCAGGGTTACCACCGCAAGATCACCGTCGGCTTCGATTTTCATGTGAGTTCCTGCTTCACAAACTTCTTCCCCGTATAAGTTGACCCATCGCAAAAACGGTGGCTGGGGTTTCAACGGATCTTCGGAAATCAAACTGTCCGCATCAGTGATCTGGACGTCTGCCAAGAGCAAATCATCGGGATTTGTATTCTGTTTTTCCTGTTCAACTTCGACCAGAATTTGTTGTCTACGATGCATGAGTAATAGAGATTTGATGCCGTTGTCTGCGTTGCCATTTTTGTTGTTATTGTTGTCTTCATCGGGAGGTGCAGCTGGCGATGGCATCGAACCCCCAAGAATGTCTTCGAGATTTTCCAGTTGAGCACCGCCTTCAACTAGTGTTAAACGGCCCATTCAAACCTCCAATCTTCTTAACAACCCCCTTGTACCATCTTGGTCTATCAGCTTTCGACTTAGAATCCCGCACTTCCAACAGGGTGCCTATCGCAAGACCTTCTCGCCATCGCCTACAATGCGTCCAAAGCGGAGCGATGGGCTGTAATCTGGGGTTGACTTTGTCGGCTGAATCCTCTCCATTTTCACCGTCGTCAACTGTATGACAGCTGTGCCTGCATTTACGCAGGGTCCCATTCCATTTCGATGCCCATCCGAGGTAGTGGATCTTGACCGTGGTCTGGGACACTTCTTGGACAATTGCTTCGTACCACTTTCCGGCAATATCCTGGGCATCGACAAAATCTCCTACTTGGACGCGGTTTTCCAATTCTAGCTTTTCCCGTGGCCACGGCGTATTCGGACGTTTTATTTCCACCAACACATCCAACTCTTGCACCTCATCATCGTTTTGGCCGTTGTTCTGTCTGTATTGTTGGTGAGTTCTGATCCATTCCCCAATCAGTAGGCTCGGTATTCTTTTGGAGGAATCGGTTTGCGCCTCTGCCTTTTTTACGGAATTTAACTTCCCGTCTAGGCAGTCCAGATCAACAACTTCGTATCCGTCCCCGACTTTCGTTGCCGGAGAGCCCCTACCCGAATCGCAGCAGCCCTGTAAACTCCATACCCGTTTGCAAGAAGACGATGTCTCGGGCGCTGTTGCTTTGAGCAAATCTTGCAAGGCATCATAGACTTTCGTTCGTCTCGAGACCAAGACAAAGCCGGCGCATTTGCTAGGGCTTTTGCTGTTGCCATCGACAATACGATAATTCAGTTTGATGGGATACAATTCCACGGATGGTGCCATTTGAGGTGGCGCCAATCGCTCTTGTTCTTTCAGCAATTTGGACATGGGAGAAAGGCTTTCGTCCATCATGAAATCCCTCCCGTATTTGTCGTTCCGCGGAGATACCGGTTTCATTATAATCCTTCTCGCAAACTCGATCGGGCGCCGTTGCTGCCGCTCGTCATGCATCCCGATCATCGCCCAGCTTTTTCCAACTCCGTGTACTCCATTGTTAACCGCACTGAGATAGTTAAATGCGTGATCATTCTTTATGCCGTTGCTAGTTCCATTGACACCGGCACTACCGTTTTCATTCGCGCTGGTGTCTGTTCCGGTGCTACTAATATACACGTAGTCGTCTTCGATTGGGAAAATGTGATGATGTATCAATGATTCAGTTTCTTTTGGAAAGGGTTGGTACGAAACCGCAAATCCGTCGTCACACATAACACCAAGCGACATTCGGAGCGTCTATTTTTCGGGATGGAGTTGTTTGTTTTTCAGCGAGATCGATAGAAAGCGTTAGAGCATTCATCTTTTTTCTTGGTAAAATCAAGCAAAACAAAAAATACAAATCCATATACACTCACTTCGTAAAATCGAGAAGGAACCGCACAGCACAGAATCTGATCCCCGTCGACGTCCATGCTGTCTTTCGGATGGATTAGCATGACCGTGCCACCACCATTGCTATGACCGCTATCACTCTGCATTTGGTTCTTTGCATTTGTATTAGCATTGGCGGTTGAACCAACTGACAGGCGGTTAAACTGGCTTCGCAACTCTGGAAACTCCGAGTCTAGGGTTGCTTGTTGCTGCTGTTGTCTGGAAAGCAAGTCGAGTCCACCCTCTTTGACCGCGACGTTTGGCCTGAGGAGCAAATCGTTTCCGTCGCCTTCGCTCAGGGACAAGAACGTCGCATCGATGGGACCGGGATCGGCATAATCCTCCAGCTGCTGTTGGGTAGCATCCTGGGGAGGAGTCAACCCGTACCGTTTTGCCGCCAACTTCAGAGCTTCCACCAACCGATTCGACTCTCCCTTCTTGACGTTCTGGTGAAAGGCCCAGAACAACCAGTTTTGCAGGTACGAGGGAGTCATTAAGTAGGCCATATTGCTATTGTAGTCATCGTATTCTTCGTTTGTTGTCGTCTCGAATGGATCTAGTAATTGGAGTGTGGCCGCTAAACTAAACGATTCTGGAGGAGGTTCCGACAATTCTTGGACCTGTGCGTCGAACGCAGAGGATGTGCCGTATTCGGTTTTGGCATTCATATTGGCTATAGTGGGATAGCGTTTCCTTCGGTCGTTCTAATACGGAGTGGTATGGTCGAGGACGAGATGAGAACTGGGGTGTGATGTGATGTGATGTGATGTGATGTGGTGCGGTGCGATGTGATGTGATGTGATGTGATGTGATGCAATGACGCGGTTGAGAGGTCAAAGCAAGATTCGAGATCTAGGAAAGGTCTGTTTCGGCCAGGATAGAACGCGATCGCTGTTCTTGCGCTGTGTTGGTATTGGCCAGTTGCAGTTTCCAGCTGTGTATCGAGGGAGTTTGCTTACGCAGATTAGGTTTGCTTCCCTTCTGGATAATCAAAAGTATGATCCAAGTGCTTTCTAAATCTCGGTCGAGCTACCGACCAATGGAAAGAGGTACAAGTAAGTTAACCTTACTAGCACAAGCAAACAAATACCTACATGAAAATTATGGTTCCGGTATGTACGAGTACTGCGGTGCTTTGATGGTGTTCGAGAACGGCATGTAAGATGTGTCGAATGCGACAGAAGTTAACCGTTAAAAAAAACTTCATTCCTGTGGTTGTTGGTTGTTGGTTGCTGGTGCTCAATCGCGAGCTTTTCCCGTAATTATGGGATTTTTTCGACAGAGGCGATGGGAAACTCTTATACCAATTTTTTAGCCAATCATCTCTCAAAATCTGAACCAGAGATCCTTAGCCAAAGTGCATACGAGTATCTTATCTTTTATCTTCTGTTTTAGTTTCAGTGTCGGTGCGAATCATAATTTAGGATACTAAGGTTACTATCCACAACCCTTGGCAACGATTTCGATAATTCGATAATTCGTAGTACATTGTCTCATGAATGGTGCCATGGTGGTAAGATCTCACGATGGTGAGAGTTCAGCATGATGAATTCAAAACAGTAATTAGAGCTGCGGAGCATTCTCGTTTGCAAGGTACTACTTCTTGTAGTAGCTTGGTTGAGGTCTGATGAGGCATGCTGCCAGCGGCCCTAAGTGTCCGCCGGTATTTTGTTCTCTCGTTCACAAGATATCGCTGACAAACTCATCGAACTGCTGGTGCTCCCACTCGTTGAACTTTTTCTCGACATGGATGATGTCGAGTTGTGCATGTGCAATACAGCTTGATTGAAAGTTCCAACCTTCTGCAACAAGTAACACTAGGTTTCTATGGAAAAAGGTTTTTCACCGAAGAGCCCCATGTGGCGTAAAGAAACCGTAGTGTCGAGTCTTCAAGCAAGTCATTCCTACCACTTGGCAGGAAACCTCGACTGGAAACGAATGATCGCTCTGTTCGGAAAATTGAGACTATTTCCCAGTATTCAATACGTTAGCGACTTCATTGAGGAAGGAAGAGATCCTTGGGCACATCAGCTTTTGCGTGTTCACTTGTTACCTGTGTCTTTCAGTTTCATACCATATGGCTACAGCAGTATCGAATAATTTGGACCATATTGGTACTGGTCATAGGTCACTGTATGATTAATATCGATGTTAATTTCGCCTTTCTACTATCCGATATTGAGGTGATGCTGAATGCTTCCTGAATAGAGAGGACAGAAGTACACAGAGTAGATTTCTTACACTGAGAATCCAATCAATCCCAGAATTTCAGTCGCAAATAGATGTGGCGAAAGCAGTGACGAGCCCATGAATGCTTCGCTCAAGTTCATTGACACGAAATAAAATTGACAGAAAATCGGGTCTGCACCGTCCGGAACACAGTTTCGGAACAATCACGGACAAAAACGATTCGAGTCCACCCGTTTTAAATTATCGCCCGCTCATGTATCGCTTGTCGTCTTCTTCGGTCTCTGCTTGGGCCTTCAGGATGCTAGCGTAGAACAAGCCGAGACACGTTGCCAGGCCACCAGCGGAAATGGCAGCATTAATGGCAAAAGGGAAGCGAGGTTCGTCGCTGAAAATATCAAAACCACTCCCTGTGCAACAATCGATTCAAGCACACAATTCGGTTTTCGTCCGAGAGAATCGTATCGATTCATCGAGCATTAGCAAAATGCGTGTGTCCGCGAGTCCAAAAAAGGCGCGATTGGAAGTACGAAAGAAACGACGAAATGAGAAATACGGAGCGATGAATCGCCATAAAGAAGGATTCATGTTGCAACATGTCGGCATTTCCAGCTGCTGTTGGTGTGTTCCGTGAGAGGCGTGTCTTCTTTTCTTACCGACACCAATGATTGCCAAGACCATGGATGACGCCAACAAGATTGGAGATGGCAAGTCGATGGGATAGGAAGTCTCTTCCGGTGCCGAAGTGGCAGCCGTGTTGGTCGACAAGGGGTCGGCAAAGGCGTCCAGTTGCTGCTGCTTGCGGATCCCCTCCATTGTCGCTTTCCGGCGGAGTCGAGAAAATTGTCGGTCCTTCTGGATGCAGACGACGAGGCGGCGAAGGCCGCTCGCCGCGCAATGTTGTTGCCAGTGAATGCCCGAGTGCTTCCCGATTGCAAACCCAAGGCAAGAATCAACGAAACCGCAACAACGAAAATGGAACGACGAGACATTTTGGTGGCGATGATTGTTGGGTAGTAACTGAACTGCACTGATTCTCAGCTGATCGAACGATGATCTATTTGCAAATTGTAGTTTCGACAGAGGACGGAATACTAATACGAAATAGCAAAATCATCGAACACATTACTCTGTATTGGTTCGCGGTTACACGTACTCATCGCTCGCGCTGCCGCCATCGGCAGGAAAACGATTCGGTACCAGGTAGTAAGGTTTACCCGGTATGGAAAATCGTATGCACTTGGGATCTTGACTCCAACATCAACAACACATCATCGTTTTTCCCATCATCTCCCAAAAATCGCGGACTAGTTTGAGTCATGCTAGTCGAAAATCGGTTTTCATGTGGAAGGCACGACGCGCGCGTTACAAATTGCAACGGTCTGGTGAATCCCTTCGTCACAAAATAAGCTGGTCGCCAAATCATAAACCGTTCGAGTCGTGACGAGATGTGTGATGGGAATTGAGAACTTTTGTGTTGCTTAGAACGGATTCTTGCAGCATTGAACGTTAGACATTGTGAGTCTCATTTACAGTTGGCAATTCGTGAGAAGCAACAAAGGAATAGACAAGATTAGGTGTTGCAGGCCAACTAATTGATTCCACATTACATTGATCTCATTCTACCACCGTCGTTGTGTGGTAGGGAATCGAATTCTCGACGATCCTGACGACAGGAAGAAAGAACGATTAATTTTGAATCTCTCCACTGAAAGATAACGAACGATGAAGATGAATGAAGGCAGCGAAGCCAGAGGCAGAGAGATCAAGTCCCAGCGAGCAAGAGAATTAGATGAGTTGAGGTCCAGAGGTGTGGCCAAGACGCGAAGGGAAAAACTCAAAGATTGTACGTTACACACGGAAGGAAGCGATGAACGAGGAAGTTTTTTACCATTTTTTGGATTTGCTCCTCAACCGTTCTTGCTTCAACTTTTCATCTTCTCTGTCGTATCAATGTTCTTCGTTTTCGGGCAATGCAGTTTCAGCCCCTTTGCAGACTGCGGAAGAGGCACGAGAGTTTTTGCTAGCATGCCGTGAACAACAGCATACCAAGAGGGAATCGTTTGGGGGATCCGATACGCAGCCACCCAACACGAGCGCGTTAGATTACACTTCTTTCCTCATGGAGCAAACAAGACGGCAGCGCGAACTCAAAATGAGGCGTCGGGAGGCCGAGCAACTCCTGCACGGGTTTCGAGGATTCTACAAGGAGTCTTTCACATCGTGGTTATCCCCGAGAAACAAAGTACGACAATCTTTTAGTTTTGGATATGGAGACTCCTTGGCAGATCCCGACGATGCTTCGAGGAGGTCCTCGATTGGTGTCTCGAGAATTCAACACTCGTGGGAAGACGACGAGGCCCGGGATGACAATTCCCAATACAGAAGGGATCGGCCCCAACCAAATCCTCTGGATCCCCACTGCAAGGATTTCCTGCTTGACACTCGTCATTATGATGGTACCGGGTACCCCAAAACTGAACAGGACGTGGAAGTTTCCAGCGCAGTGTCGATGTTCAGCCCAACCGGAAGCTCGGTACGACACGATTGGGGCGATGACAACAAAGGGGAACGTATGTTCAGCCCAAGGGAAAGACACTCATGGGGTGGTGTGAGTGAGTTTCGTGATCAAGAGGAAGACAAAGAGAATCCCCATTTCGTTCCAGATGCAAGGGCTAGAGAGTCGTGGGAACAACATGGGCAACGGTTTCCGCCCAACCCGTTGGATCCGAAAAGCAAAGATTTCTTGAACGACGGTCGCCATTATGACGGCACAAAGTACACCAGAACCGATCAGGACATGGATGTTTCTAATGGTGTCAATATGTTTAATCATGATGGAAGCATGGAAGGAGGAGGAGAGTACAAAACACCTCAAGCTCGACAACGTGCAAGAAACACAAATAGTGCCAACCGCGCAGGCGTCGACTATTCTCCCTTTCAATCGTCGAATCTAAACTTCCGAGTTGACGATGACAAAGAAGATAGAATCAATATCACTGCTTCTGCCCAGCGGCTTCGACAGGCCCGAAGTCTAGAGGGCAGAGAAAGTTACGAAGATGCAGATCCACGAAAAGCGAAACATGCACAAGTTTCGGGTGAGATGCGAAACCCACCACCCGGGGTGGAAATTTCGCAAGCAGCTTCTCGGGACGAATCTACCATCTATCGTCAAGAATCAACATCACCGCGTTCGGAGACTATTTGGCGCTACTTCATTAGTGACGATCCGGATGCCGACTTTCCACCTGAAGCAGGACGTTACCATCTTTATGCTTCATATGCTTGCCCTGGATCGCACCGAGCTCTCATCGTGCGAGCTTTGAAGGGACTTGAAGATGTTATTTCGGTCACAATCGTGCATCCGACTTGGCGACACACGAATCCCAATGATCCGAATGACAGACACCGTGGCTGGATTTTCGGTGATCCGAATGGCAAACCCTTCCACAACACAATGGGTCGTGGAGGCCCTTTTCCACCTGCGTATTCTGATAACACTCCAGACCCAATTCTGAATGCGTACAGTGTGAGAAATCTTTACGAGCACGCCGAGGATACGTCTGGGAAATACACCATTCCTCTACTTTGGGATACTAAGCTGAATACAATCGTCAACAACGAATCATCTGATATTTCTTATATGCTGAATTCCAGTTTCAACGCATTCGCCAAAAACCCGGAACTGGATCTGTACACCGAAGATGACGAAGACGGACTCGATAGATTGAATGAAGTCAGCAAATGGTTGTATCCAATGATGATCCATGGCGTCTACAGATGCGGCTTCGCGAAAACACAGAGAGCATATGATCAAGCAATCGAAGAACTGACCGAAGCTTTTGATGCTGCTGATGAACTCTTGCAGCAGCAACGATATCTCACTGGAGATACTCTAACCGATGCAGATATTCGATTTTTCGTTACGTTGCTTCGTTTCGACGAGGTTTACGCATTTTACTTTCGAGCAAACACAAGACTTGTACTTATGACTCCTTCTCTTCTCAACTTTTGCAGAGAAATTTATCAAATGCCAGGTGTAGCCAAGACATGCCAAATGGATCAAATCAAGGCTCACTTCTTTGGATCCCATGCGGAGTGGAACAAATATTCTGTTGTTCCTCGTGGTCTTGGATTCATGAATTTCTTGAAGGACCCTCATGATCGAGAGAAACTTTCTGGGAATTACGGACACATCTAGACTTTCACATACCCCTACACATTTTTGGTGTAATTGAATATTGATGTCGCAGAAGGGGAGAACATAGTTTCTTGACCCATCGCGCTAAAGTAAAAATACGTTTCATGTGCTACACGTACACTATTATAATTCTAATCACGTTTGTAACGATCGCCTGTTATCGTCAATCAACTTGATGAAAGCATTTACGGCATCCTTATAGTTGAGTTTCCTCAACATTGTGATTCCATCAAAGTCCGTGTTTCGGAAAAGAAGTTATCATTCGTTGTCTCGCATTCTACTGCGGCCTCATTGCATGATTTGTCGGTTTTAAGTGCCACGGGAGTTGGAAATGCATTCATTGCTTCGCATTATGGGTTGACCCAGCAGTAACCTGTATTACTTGAAGCGTTTGAGATAGCGGTATGGTGGGTTGTTTCTTCGCTGACAGGTAGTGATGTCCGAGCCTATTATTAGTTTTCTTAGTTAGCGTCAAACATCCTGCTGGGTTGACGTCTTTCTTCTACAGTGATCGTTCATCGAACTACTTTGCGCCCCTGTTTTGTCCGGTCTTGTTGTTGCCTTCTGTTTTGGCTTTAGCTTCAGCATTCCTTGCGCGGACGCTGTTCCTCGTCCCCATGGACGCACCGTTGTTCTACGGAATCGACGAGCCGCTCCGCGGCCGACGTCGTTGCGGTGGTGCCGGAGGAACGCGCGACGCGACGGTGTCGCGGCCGTTCTTCCGCCGCCAACGGGGTTTGGGACCGCTGTTCCTAAGTTCGACTCCGACAGCGGTTCGGGGTGGGACGCCGCTCATCGTTGCGGGGCATTCGTTCGCATCCGCGTTCGAGTTTCTCGTTTCGAGTTTCTCGTTCGCGTTCTTTCAACGGTGTCTCTTTTGCGCATCGGCCGGTTCGACCGCGCCCACGAGCGGGACATCGCTCGTTCGTTCGTATGTTCGTTCGCACTCTTGTGTTAAGATGAATGACGATGCTACAATACAATGCTATGCAACACTATACAAAACAATACAATACAATACAACACAATACACAACGATGGGGGGTTGCTGCACGATCGAGTTCGCTGTATTGTTCAAACTAGTATCATTGTTTCAACTACCAATATGCAAACGTCGCGCAGCATCCATTCCTACGGCACAGTGCCCCGCACCTCGCACCCCCTCGGGAAGAATGGTGTGTCGCCACACTCTCCGAACCATGTCATGAATGTCCGTGCCGTGCCGTGCCGTCCCGTCCCGTGCGATCCTCGATTCGGCAATCGCACCCCGGAGGCACCGGAGGCCGTGCGCTGCCGGAGCGAGATGGACCGCAAAATTACGTTTGCGTTGCGTTGCGTTGCGTTGCGTTACAGTCCGTTGCATGTGGTACATTCCCATCTCCGACCGGGCGTTTTTGTCCCCGACACTGCTGAACACAACGCAACACCATTCTCGTGATGCACTCCTACTGCTTTTCTTCCATCGGTTCGATTCGACTCGATTCGATTCGGTCTCTCTTTCGCGCTGACGCTACTCGGCGACGGTTTCCGGCGCGGCGCCGTCGGTCTTGAGATAGGTGAGAACCCACCGATCAAAGTCCTCCGCGGTGAACCGCAGGTGGTCTCCCTCAAAGGTCTCAAAGACGTTTTTCCCGGCCTCCTGCGCCGTTCTGAGGCCAAAGAGGTCCTCCCTGTACCACTCCGTCTCGTTCATGGGCAGGACCGGGCTCGCGAAGGGATCCCCGTTCGAGTCGGGGCAGCCCCAGTGCTCTCCCTCGCTCGGCCACACCAGGCTGTCCTGCGTGGCCCTGACCCAGACGAACCGGGAGGTCCTGGCAAAGTTTTCGTTGAGAGTGGCGTTGCGGTTGTCCGGTCCCTCGTTGTTCCAGCGGGCCAGCTGGCTGTATCTGTGGTAGTCGTCCAGTTTTTCGGCGCGGGGATCCCGCCAGTAGTTGCTCTGGAAGGAGTGCTCCTGGGCGAATTCCGTGTAGGCCCGGCGGGAGGCCTGCTCCTGGAGGAGGTCGCAGAATCCGTTGCGTTCGTTTGCGGTTGCGGTTGCCTCTGCGGTTGCCTCTGCGGTTGCCGTCTGCCGTTGCCCCGGAGGCGCCCGGAAAGCACCCGGGCACCGTCCCCTCGCCCGCGTTGACGCCGTTGACGCTCACAAAGGTGCGCACGGTGGGAGCGTTGTACCGCGCCACGTACCCCCGGATCACGTTGTTCCCCTGCGAGAATCCGATCGCGTGGAATCCGCCCGAGAGTTTCGGATCCCCCGCCACCCTCGCCGCGAAGACGTCGACCGACTTGTCCATGCTGAGAAAGTACCCGTTGGTCGTGTCCTCCGTTTTGGTGTCCCCGGTGGGAACGCACGTCACGTAGGCGCCCCCCAGCAGATCGGAGGTGCGCTCGCCGATGCGGATCATCCCGCTGTTGAAGCACGAGTCTCCCATGCCGTGCGCAAAGACCACCGGGAGCTGCCGGTCGGCGCCTTCGGTGGCGGGAAGCGGTGGGCAATGCAAAGGACGAAGACGCAGAGGAAGACGAAGACGCAGGTACAGACGCAGAGGACGACGCAAAGTCCAGATCTTCTCCCACCAACAAGTTGTGCGATCGGGCAAAGTCTTCCAGTTCAAAGGCCACCGCCTCGGCGTCCTCCTCGAGGCGGTCCAGCATGGCGCAGAGCGAGGGGTGCTGCTCGTACAGGTCTTCCGGGGACGAGGAAGTGGAGGAGGAACGGGCGCAGGGGCCCCGTTTGCTCCCTTCCCTCGCGGTTCCGTGGCGGAGCAATCGGTTTCGACGACGACGATTCGCTCGCGATCGCGATCGCCATGCCCGCCCACAAGAAACAGCACCCCGCGAGGATCGCGCCGCCGGCGCGTTTCGGACGCGGACGATGATTCCTCCGCATGTTGCGTTGGATGGTTTTGCGGTCGGTTGGTTGGTTTGCGAAGATCGACAGCAATTCGGTACCGGCGAGTTGATGCGGTGCGAGCAATATATATCTAGTTGGCGATCGTCGATCGATCGATCAAAATCGATCAAAGAATCAATCAATCTCAACGGGTTGTCTCGTATTTCCAGTGCGAGTGTGACTCGGATGTCGTCTGTCTTTTTTGTTCGTACACCTTACTTCGTATTCTCTTCGAGAAAGCGGCAAACGGAAAAGACCGCGACGGCAGTTTGCTCCGGGACTTGGGCGCGATGATGATTGATTGTTGAGATTGATTGACGATACTTGTAATTCTTCCAAAAAGTCTCAACGCCTATTCTACCGGCACAAGATCGCGCACCCCCGTGACCCCCAGACAACGATCGTAGTTGTATTGTATCGTACGATGATGTACTCGTAGCCGGATTGAAAAAGAGGGGGGAGGGATTGTTGGTTGTTGATGGTGATTTTTTGATTGATTTTTTTATGATACATTCATTCATCCATTCACCAGACAGCGATGAGTTCGCTTTCTTTACCTGGTATTGAGTAAGTTAAGATTACTCGTACCCGTAGACTTACATGCTTTGCGTTACCATAATATGATTTGACTCTCAAGTCCGAACAACCCAAACGAGGCTTTTTCGGCTCGATCGGATCTGTCCGCGTCTATCCTCCGTCCCGTTTTCAAAGCCCGGAGGGAAACATTGCTCATCGATCATTGATCATTGCCGTCGTTGTTGTTCTGCTCACAAAACCAATACAGTAAGGTTACCTGTAATAGAAGTCATCATCCTTCGCGCAGCATCGACGACCACCGTCCTCTCTCTCAATCAACAGCGGGCGGAGGCAAGGAAAGCATCGAAGGCCTTTTGGAACGGAAACGACAAAAGTCGACTACGGTACTACGCATTCGCAAGCGACGGGGCCACGCGGAGGCGTCGACGAGAGCGCAGCAGCATGGACATTCGATCCTTTTTCAGCAAAAAGCCGCCGGCCAAAAAGAAAGCCGCCGGTGCCGCCGCCGCTTCGTCTGAGACCGAGACGGAACAAGCATCGAAAAAGCGGAGGGCACCCGCCAAAAAATCAAACGACGACGACGACGCTTTCGAGATTTCTCCCGAGGAGTTCTTCGCCGCGTCGAACAAGGGCGGGGGAAGCAAAGCCAAATCCAAATCCAAACCCAAATCCAAGAGCAGCGCCGTCGGCAGGAAGCGGTTCCGGGAGTGGCAAAGCGGCGGAGAAGACCGAGACGGAGACGAAGACCGAAGGCAACCTTTCCCCGGCGAAAAAGAGCCGCCGTTTGTCTCCGCAGAAAGCTCCCGCCGCTCGCCGGAGTTCCCCCCGTCGATCCACCCGCACCGTCGTCGACACGGATTCCCAACCAAAGGATGCGTCCGAGGGCCGAAGAAAAACGAGCAAGAGGCGGATGGTGCCTGGACGACGACTGATGATGATGATTACAATGATTACAACAATGGCAACGACGGAGACGCCGACTTTGCGATGCACGAAAGCGACGACGAGGTCGACAAAACCGTAATCAAACGAAGGAGCCAACGCAGAGGATCGACGAGAGCCTCCCCTTCCAAACCCGCGGCTCCCCGGACGCCGCCTCCTTCCGCGAAGCGAAGCCGGGCTTCCGCCACTCCGACGACATCAGCGTCGGCATCGGCATCGACATCGACATCGACATCGACGACCCCTTCGGCCCGGGCCAAGAAATCCCCATCCAAGGCAAAGTCCTCCAGACCCACGAAACCGGAAATCGTTCTCTGCGAACCGAATCCGGGCATGGAGCGCGACTCCTTCGACGCGGATGCCATCCGGGCGCACGAGTGCATGGCCGGGCCGACCTTTGTCTTTACGGGCGTCATGGACAATCTTTCCAGGGAAGACGCCATCGACCTCGTCAAGACGCTCGGGGGCCGCGTCACGACGGCCGTGAGCGGCAAGACCAACTATCTGGTGGTCGGGCCGGTCTTGGAAGACGGCCGCGACTACAGAGAGGGGTCCAAGTACAAAAAGGCCACGAGTTTTGCCGACGGAAAGGTCAGGATCGTCATGGGAGAAAAACAGCTCTACGGGCTGTGCCATTTTTACCACGACAAGGCCATGCGGCAGCGGGGCATCGACCCAAACAACCACAAAAGCCACAGCCACAGCAACAAAAACCACAACCGCAACCACAACAATGATGACTGATGATGGTGACGATGACAATTCCAAACCGAAGGCGGCGAAGGGATCCAAACCGGCCGCGGTGGCCAATCCCTACGCCAGGAAAGGACCGGTGGCGGCGAATCCCTACGCCAAGAAAGGACCCGTGTCCAACCCCTACGCCAAGAAGGCACCTTCCAATCCCTACGCCAAGAAAGCCCCGGCGTCGAATCCCTACGCGAGCTCCGCTCCGGCGCGGCCGTCGGCCGCCGCAAAGCGCGATGGCGGCGGAACGCAATGCGCCAACACGAACACGCTGTGGGTCGATCGGCACAAACCCACCAGCACCCGCGAGATACTGGGAAACCAGACCAGCGTCAAGAAGCTCCAGAAGCTGGCTGCGGACGTGGGAAAAAACCTTCAACAACCCAAGGGCCCTCGACAAGGCCTTTAGCAATCCGAAGGGACCGCACAAGGCGGCGCTGCTCTCGGGTCCACCGGGCATCGGAAGTAAGTAGCG
This sequence comes from Pseudo-nitzschia pungens, assembly GCA_037355855.1. Taxonomy (NCBI): domain Eukaryota; phylum Bacillariophyta; class Bacillariophyceae; order Bacillariales; family Bacillariaceae; genus Pseudo-nitzschia; species Pseudo-nitzschia pungens. Next base: position 956,974 of record CM074760.1, on the reverse strand, counting down.
AACCGGATTCCTTCCTTCCTTCATTCATTCATTCATTTCCTGCACCGCACCGCACCGCACCGCACCCGCAATCACCCCGCCGCAAGTGCTCGGTCGATCGTCGCTCTCGAACGGATTGCGCTCACCAACCGGAACTCCGTGTTTTGTGTTTTCTCTCTCTTTTCCTCTCGTGTTTGCGCGTTGCGCGTTGCGTTGTAGAAACCACCACCGCCACTCTGGTAGCCAAGGAAGACGGAAGAGACGTCTTGGAATACAACGCATCCGATGCGCGATCCAAAAAGGCGCTCCAGTTCATGGGGGACCTGACGGGATCGCAGGGAATTTCCTTCGGCAACGCCAAAGCCAGCGGCACCAAGAAGAAGAAACCCACGGTCCAGAAACGATGCATCATCATGGACGAGGTCGACGGGATGGGCGGTGGAGATCGCAGCGGTATATCGGAACTCATCCAGATGATCAAAAAGTCCCGGAACTCCCATCATTTGCATCTGCAACGACCGCCAATCGCAAAAAATCAAGAGCCTCCTGCCCTATTGCATGGACCTCAGGTATTCGCGGCCCACCAAAAACTCGCTGGCCAACCGGGCCATCCGGATCGCCGAGATGGAGGGCCTCACGGTGGAACGAAACGCCGCCGAGGCGATTGCCGAGTCGTGCGGAAACGACGTGCGCCAGGTCCTGAATCTGTTGCAGATGTGGGCCCAGAAGAAGGACGCCGGGGGCGGTGGCGACAACAACGCGCTCACCTACAAGAAACTCAAGGACCGGGGAAAATCCATCCACAAGGACGAAATGCTGCGGGTGAGTCTGTTCGACGCCGCCAAATTGATCGTGGAGGGGCCCAGGGATCTAGACAAGGCCGAAACCAAGGCCAGGCTGGACAGCTTTTACAAACGAAGCGACGCCTTTTTTGTCGACTACAGCTTTACGGGGTTGATCGTCCAGCAAAACTATCCCAGGGTGACCAACAGCCAATACCAGAGAATCAAGGGAGACGACGAGGCCGAGGCACAATTGCTGGAACGATTCCACAAGGCCGCCGAATCCATGTCCGACTACGACCTCGTCGAGAGCCAGATTCGGGGCGGTGATCTCAACTGGAGCCTGCTGCCCACGACGGCCGTGCTCGCGGTGAAAACCGGATACCACGCCGGGGGGGAAACCGGCGGATTTCTGGGGGGATATCCGGAATTCACCGCCTGGATGGGCAAGAACTCGAGCGCGTCAAAAAACTACCGGCTCCTGAAGCGAGCTCCACCACCACATGAACTACAAGGTATCGGCCAACGCCCAAGAATTGCGGCAGACGTACGTTCCAGTGATGCGCGATCGCATCCTGGGGCTCCTCAAACGGGCCGACGCGGAATCCAACAAGGAAGCGATCGACCTGATGGACGACTACGGCCTGAGCCGGGACGACGTGGTCGAGAAACTGGACGCGCTGGTCCTGGGCAAGAAGGACTTTTCCTTCGACGACATGGACAGCAAGGCCAAGGCGGCCTTTACCCGGCAGTACAACGCGGGCGTTCACAAGAGCCAGGCCCTGGTCCGGGAGCAGGGAGGCGGCGGGAGCGCCGGTCCGAAGAAGAGGGGAAGGAAGGAAATCGCGGACGAGGACGAGGAAGGATTCGGCGACAGCGACGACCAAGAATCCGAGGACGAAATCGACGAGGAGAAGGAGCTGGCAAAACTGAAGGCCCAATTCAAAAAGAAGGGCCGGAAAAAGGCTGCTCCCAAAAAAAAGAAGTCCAAGTAGCAACAGAAACACAGACAAGAACAGAAACAAGAACAACAACAGCATGTACCAGCTTTGCGACCGCGTTGCTGAGATTCACAACCATCGCAGTATAATACGTTAACGGCACACACACACACTCACAATAACAATAGAAACATCTTTTCATTAATGGAATCGAATGACTGTCACTCGACGCACACCTCAACTAGCCGACGCTTTTGCCACAACGACCAAAGGAACGTGAAACGCGTTCCGTTTGGTACGCACGTGCCGGTACCGTACCCCAACAGCAACCCACTTTTCGTTCGAACCGAACCAATAATTATTCCCGTCTCGATGCTCTACACGAAAATGGTTTCCGGTGGCGCCGTCGCCTCTCCTTCGTCCTCCCCAGATGCCGATCCCGATCCCGCGGCGGACGCTTCCTCGCGGGCTTCCCCGGGTTCCGATCCGGGCGGCAAGAGCGGTTCGGTTTGATCCGTTCGCGGCGCGTCGTCCCGGGGACTCGCGTAGAGCCAATAGTGTTGGACCAAGAAAACGACGTCGAACGCGATGGAAAGCGAGCCCAGCGCCAGCTTGGCTTTGTTGCGGGTGACGCCCGAGAAGTCCTCCAGGTTGGCGCAATCGAGCGCCAGCTGGAAATTCGTGTCGCGTTCGTCGATGCGGCCAAAAAAAACGAGAATTCCGCCGCCGATGCGAGCGCCGGTGCAGCGAACCAGGAGGATGGAATCCGTTTGTGAGTCACGTTGTTTCGGCGCGATCGAGAACGAGGCGCTCGCCCATCGGACGAAAAATGTGTCGGGATCCGGTATGCTTGCAACGAGGCGTTGCATCTCAGTGTCGGACGCCGCGCTCACTCACTCACCTGCAGATCGCTCAGCGTGCCCCCCGTAAAGTCGAGCAATATGTTCCAGATGCTCCAACCGACGGTCGATTTTCGTCGCGCGTTCAACAGAACCTGCGGGACGTACTTGACGAGACTGATGAAGATCTTGACGTAGCTCAAAACGTAGAGGAAATCGAGCCAATTGAATCTTCCCAAGGCCATCGTCGTTGTCGTTGTCGTTGTCGCTGCCGCGAAACGAATCCGGACGGCCGCTGTCGTTGCTCCCGCCGCTGCCGGTCGAAAACCACCAGCAACGGATACAGAACGCACACGGAAGCGATGCCGGCAATGACCGCGAGCGCGGGCTCGGACAACCGCGCCGCATCCCGAGTCCCGGTGCCGTAGCAGACTATCTGGCAAAACGTCACGAACGACAGGACCAGCGCGTGGATGGCGAAGGCGACGTCGTTCGATTGGACCGTGATCTCGGCGTCCGGGCCGAATCGTTTCTTGTAGTCGTCCCGGATGGTGCCGTTCCAAAAGAAGGAAGCGTTGTAGGCCGTGTAGCAGGCGAATCCGATGACGTTGAGGACCACGAAATCGGGGGAGAGCCCCTCCGCGGATCGACGCTTGAAATTGGACACGACCTGGGGGTAAAACGACACGCTGTTCTCGTTGCGGTGTGCCGGCCGATCCATCCGTTCCGTTCCGTCGCCGAGCGGCGAGCGCAAAACGCGTCGTGAGGAAGGAAGGCGGAAAAAGTTCGATCCCGTGGTGGCGCCGCAATCCCTCGCAAAGCCATCGACGCGCGTCCGAGACTCACTCACCTCCAGGCCAAAAAGTAGACGTATCCGATGGCGGCGCTGACGCTTCGATAGGGAGGAGAGAGCGCCGGGTTTCCGGGAGTGGCCAGACCGATCGACGTTCCGGCCGCAACAATCGTGGCTAGGCCGGCGAGCACCGACTTCGTCGAACCAACTTCGTCCGTCAGCGGCGATGCCATCAGCGACAAAATCGCGCGCAACCGTTCTCGGACATCACTCCGTGTCCGTCCCCCAGTAATGCGCGATGGGCTCCGTCGCGACGTCTCCGATGCCGGTGTCGATAGCGCGTTCGTCCATTGCGCCCTCTCGGTCGCTCGGGCCGTTTCGGATTTCCATGTTCCGAGACGCAATGCCAAAAACGGTGCGTTGATTGATCTCGTCTTTCTTGGTTTGCGTTTTCGATCCTTCTCACTTCGGGAAACACTTGATTGATGCCATGGTGAGAGTGAAAACGCGAATTCTGTTGCATTCTTTCATCAAATTCCAAAATCTTGATCCGAAGCATCTTGAACAGTCGAATGAATCGAACAAAAGGAACGTGATTGATGCTGAGAATGAAATATAAGCCATGTTTCTGTTCATGACTATTCCCCCTTGCAAAACTTAACTTTCTCTTTCCTCTCCTTCCTGCCGCCTTTCTTGCTAGTTGGATCTTCCGAATGCGGGATGTGCTCATTCCAGTTTGCAGTGAGAGACTCTGCTGATTTGTTGCTGCATGATTCTCAACGATATTTGGTGTACATCAAGAACTCAAAGGTAGTACTAGCTGACCTAATACTAGCATGTGCTGCCTTCTTGATCCTCGAGATTTTCATACATGTATGAAGCATGATTTCATCAGCAGCTTTGTTTGTTAGATGGATAGCAAGAGAAAGGACTACTCCTCATACTTTGTAGGACTAGTACTACTAGTAGTAGTAGTACTCCTCCTCTGAATCACCACCACTCGCGCCAGTAGGTAAAATCAAAATCAAAATAAAAACTAAGCAGTCCAAGACGTGCAATGGATGAGAGGTGATCCATTCCTCATTTCCCTCTATGTTTGTCTTGCTTTTTGCATCTTAGTGCTGGTAAGATTAGGTAAAGGTGGGTGTATGGGTCGTTGTTGGTTTCCGCAACAATGGAGAACAAATTGTTCGGGTCCCGGTCGAATGAATCGAGACGCAAATACTTCGTACCCAGTTCATCCGGCGAAGGTAAGACCCCTACCGGTATCAGTAGGAAGCCCAAACCAACCTACCTGCTACCTGTAAGGTTACTCGTAACCTTACTGGTAAATGAATCACGAACTCCCTCGCGATGGACACGATCAATGAACACTTCCATCCCCAGGGTGTTGTACCGGTACAATACGGTAAGGTTATTGTATCCTTGCGTCCCTCCGAATCCCAGACGAAGGACAGATAGTACAATCGGCACGACAGGTCAACAACAGCAACAACAGCAGCAGCAGAACAGCAACAACAACAATGGCAACCCGAATCCTGCCCCTCGAACTGATCGACAAGGCCATCGGGTCGAAAATCTGGATCCTGATGCGCGGCTCGAAGGAAGTCGTCGGGACCCTGCGGGGATTCGACGACTACGTGAACCTGGTCCTCGACGACGCCACCGAATTCACGCCCGACCCCAGCGACAAGTCCAGGTTCACCAAGACCGTCCTCGACAACGAGATATTGCTGAACGGAAACCAGATCGCCATTTTGGTGCCGGGGGGAAACGGGCCGCCCGAGGACTCGCTGGCGGCGCGGTCGGTGTAACCGCGGAAGCGATCGGGCGGAGGGTCTCGCGGAAATTGCGGTTCGCGGATCATTATTGTTATTATTATTATTACTATTATTTGCGGAACGAGCGGCTTGCGGAACGAGCGCATCCGTCACGATTGGAGGAGGGATGAATGAAACTGAATATTGAATCGAGATTTCTGATGAGCAGAAAATATTATTATTCATCTCAACGGGGAAGATACGTCAAACAGACTGTCGTCGTGTATTCATGCTTTTGGAGAGAGTCCGTTGATTTTCCGGAGCCAGCTGATGCAGCGACTGAAGTTACAGAGCACCGCTGTACCGGTATGTTTCAGGCGCAGCGGAAATAGTAGTCTCTTCATTGATAATTACTACTACTAGACAGAGTTAGATTGCTATCGGGTGTTTCAACGTCTTCTGTCTCTCGACGAATCAATACGCCGGCAATGCCCACAAATCATTCCTCTAAGCTTGACGAGATGGAAGTCACCACCGATACCAGTACTTGCACCGGAACCAGTGAAGCCCTCGGAAGAATCGGGCGCTGCGTGCAGCAATCGATCGTAGCAGGCATTGCAAAAGTGTCGTTGATGCCCGTGTCGACAGCGTACAACTGTGCTTTTGCTTTGTTCGCAGAATTTGTGACAATTCCTACACGGGCGCAAAACGGTGTTCTTTCCAGGCACCAAATGTGCCAGCGGCAGCATCTTCGGTGTCATCCGGGTGGACCCGACAGCAACAAATTGCATCCCGGGGAGAGATCGGGGAGACACCACACCAACTTTTCGTTGGTGCCGATCTCGTTGCTGCTCCAAAACTGACACTCCTTGTACTGTTCGTAATCTCTCGCAAAGCCAACCTCCTCCATCAATTTTTCCAACCGATTGACTCTGCCATCGAAAAAATACCGCCGGAGAAAGGTTTCCACAAGTGCAATGCTCGTCCACCACGATTGCCCTGGCCGCCCTCGCGTTTCTTTGCATTGTTGTGGTTCCCAATCATCGCCACCAAAAAACTGTTCAACGTGCCGTCTCATCCATTCGCGTCTCTTCCCGGGGACCACCAGTGTGTTCTTGAGATTGGATCTCACGTATAGGAGAGGCTCGCTATCCGTCAATTTGGCAGCATCGAGCATTCGCGCAATCTTCACGCTTCGTTTCATGTGACGCCATTCGTCTTGTTTCGATGAAAACAATGCACGAGTCGCACGTCCCGTGATCGGTTCTCCAACCTCCGCGCCGGCGTCGGTGAAATCCTTTCGCATCTCCTCTACCGCCCAGCGTTTCAATTCGAGCAAGGCTTGGTGCAAATTGAATCCACTACCGTACGTTGCGCTGACAATCCCCGATCGGAGCTTGTCGCTCGCAAATCCTCTATCTACAAGCGACAGCCTATAGATTCGATCCCCGAGAGATAGATAGGCATACACTCGCATCATGATCTCCGGGACGTGGCGGATGCAGTCAATCTTTGTTTCGTTTCCGTCGTTGGTGTTCAAACTCGTTTCTGCGTTGGAGACGCCATTGCCATTGCCATTGCCATTGCCATCACCATCGTAATCGCCATCGTAATCGCCATCCTCAACTCCCTCGGGAATACAATAAATGTTTCTCGCGAAACAATTGGTACCATCTTCGAATTGGCAAGAAGACATTCTCTCCGAGTACAGCATGGTTTGCACTTCTTGCCATAAATCCTCGCTCTGGAATAATTTCAAAAGGCCCTCATAATGCCTCTTCAGATCCAGATCCTTCGCCACGTATTTCCAAAGTGACGCCTTTTTGGGTGTCGTCGAGCGATTGCAGTGGATCGCTTCACGAATCCGCCTGCCGCAAGGGGTAAATTGTTAGAAACGACTTGAAATGGAAAACAAAAATCACTGATCCAAGATTGCTGAAAGAAATCCGTCCAAAAAGCTCGCTCACCAATGAATTTATGTGTCACTTACCAATTCTCGTTCCTGAGCAGGGGTGTGGATAATTTCAGAATTTGATTCATGTTCTTTTCGGTCTGTTTGTACAGTAATAGGTTGTCCGGTGTTGACTTTCGTATTCCCATTCAGGGTTGTTCGAAACAATGACGCTCCGTCTATCGATTCATTCTCCCTACTAATACGGGGCATGCCACCAAAAGCAGCCACCGTGATATCGATTCCCAGTAATTGCGGTAAACACAAAATTCCACGATCGTGGAGATTTTCAGCGTGGGCAAAACCAAACAAACCACACTGGAGGTAGCAACCCATTTGGATCAGATCGGATTCCCGGTTGCCGAGAGCTCTGGGTCGCCTTCTTCGGCTCGCTCCGAATGCCCGGATCGAAGCACCGAAAGCTCCTCGCAGGTCAGAAAAGGGGCGATTTCGGTGACGGTCCGAAGATCGATCCACCGCACCAGTTCCGGAAAGGCAACAAAGAAGGACACCAGATCGTATCCCGGATGAAAGGCGGTGTCGGTCTCGAGTCCGCCAAGGTTTCTGCGCTGCTCTTCTGCGGTGTATTGCTTGGTATAGACCAGGTGCGTTCCGTCCGGGAGGTCCAGCAGCTCGACCGCCGCATCCCGGAGCCGCTGGATCTCGAGCTCCGAGAATCCGGTCAGCACCGGCACGATGCAGCCGTCCCGTTCGCGGAGGGCAACGGATTTCTTCTTCGTTTTCTGCGGCGTGCTCATGGTTGCTCGGAGCAGGATTGGAACGTTTGCGGTTGTTCTGGTCTGAGCACCGCGTAGTTGAGTGTCGAAACGCAGATTGGTTGTGGGATCCCTCGTTCCAGTCTCATGGACCGTATGCCATCTTCCACTCCGCCTTCGTTGATCGTTTGGATTTTTGAGTTTTCGATCTTGTGGACACTTCCTCCCTTGCATTCGTGTTTGGAGCATGTTTGCAGTCCCGTTTTCGAATCCGTGAGCCGAAGACATACCGTACAGCAACAATCGAATGTAAAGGAAGTCGCAAGGCACACTGCAACGAAGGACCATCCGACAAGGATTGACTTGGTCCTGAATCGCAAGAAGCAACGTCTAATAGATGAATAATGGAAGCTATTGTTGTGACGAAGAAAGCCAAGATTTTTACGCAGAAATTAGAACAATGGAAGGTAGAACCGAGGGGACACCTGTTAGGAATTTTGTAGCAGACAACACAATGTTCTCCCATACCTTGCCTCCTGTTTGCAATGTAGTTCAATTTTGTCCAAGGCTTTTGCAACCACACGTACTGTACGCCGCAATAGTTTACAACATAGCTTTTACAACATAGCTTTTTCCTACGGCACAAATCAATATTCTGGAGATGCAGAAACCATTCGTTTAGAGTACACGTAGTGCACGTCCTTTTTATTATTGCCGACCAAACTTCAGCTTGAGAAGGGTCAGCGGAGGACAGACCAACGAATCGCAGCGGGCGCACGCCAACAGGTGGCTCTTGGGGTGAAAGGCAATCTCGTCCGCCCCGGGAAGGTTCCGGTTCGAGGATCGCCCCGCACTGCTGTTGGAGTCGGCCGCCAGAGACACCTTGCCGAGGAGGTCGCCGGTGTCGGTCGATGCGAGATCGATCCAGGGTTCCTCCGTGCTGGTGGCGACGACCCCGGAATCGCACGAAACCGAGACGCTCCGGACGAAGCGGTGGCACCGCGGAATGGTAACGTCGCAGACCATGGATGCCACGTCCCAGAGTCCCACCAGGGCATCCCCGCCCCCCGTGGCCAGCCTTTTGCCGTCGGGAGAAAAGCAGACGGAGTAGATGGGCCCCGTGTGGGCGGGATAGACGTAGTGTTGGCTCGCCGTGTCGTGGATGCCGTAGTCTTTGTTCTTGCTTTTGCCATCGCTGTGTTCGGCACCGCCCCCGGTCGTTTCCCAGTTCCAGACCGTCAGTTCCCCGTACCCTTCCTCGGAGGTTGCCGCCACCAGGTGATCCCCCGACGGAGAAAACACGCAGGCATCCACGATCTTCGGTCGCAGGCAAAAACTCTTCACGAATGCCGCTCCCGCGATGTTGTGCTTGTCCCCGGCAGACGGCGTTTTGCTAGAACCACCAGAGCTCAGTTTCCGAGTGTCTATCACGTGCGCGTTCCCGTTCTTTTCCGTAATGGCCAGAAGGTTCGCCTTGGTAGAGGGAGACCAGGAAATGTCCGTGTTGGATCCGTTGCTCCCGCCGCCGCCGCTGCTGCTGTTGTTTCCCCCCACCAGATCGATTTTCCCCGCGGCCTTGGCAGACGTCGACGCTCGCAGATCCCACAGCCGGACGGTCCCGTCACCAACGCACGACGTGGCCAACAGCGAGTCCTGCGTGGAGTGAAACCGGGCCCGATCGACCCCCGAGCCGTGGGCATTGATGACAGCGAGTTCCCGCATCGGGTTGGAATTGGAATTGGAATTGGAATTGGAACCGGAATTCGAATTCGACGACGCGCCGTTGGACGCGAGATCCGCCATGCTGTAGAGCCTCGTTGCGCGATCGGAACCAGCCATGGCGAGGGTCGTTCCGCTGGCATTCCACGAAACGCTACGGGCGTTGATCCGGTTGTTGATGGCGTACTCGTGCACGACGGAGGATTCCAGCATGGTGAAAGACATGGCAGGCTGGGAGACAAGGAATCAATGTCACTTTTTTGGATTTAGGTTGTTTTACTAGGCTAGTCGACTGGTTGGCTGCTATCCTGTCGCTGTTGCTGTTGCTGCTGTTGTGGTTGTGGTTGACCTTGTTTGGTCCAAGTGATGACTGATGTTCACGTTACTTAGTTTGTTGATTGTTGGGAGTTGATTCTTGCCTGTTGCCTAAGTTTTCATCGGTTCATATTCGGCAGGATCAAAATCCCGTCGAGACTTTCAGTTGGAGCTATATCTGTACTTATCGGAAAGGTGCGCTTCCGTCCTTGGCCATCGGCGTAAGCCTTAGGAAGTAAGTTACTGTACTTCGTAGTAATGCTTCCGGGGTTGAACGACTGAAGAACTTGTTCTTTTGGGAAAATCTTTTTGGATTCATACCGGTAATTACCTCCGAGATTCAAAAGATTTTCCCTGATTGACACATGACACCTGGATAATGGTTCAAACTTGGAAAGAACCATGCGTCATGGATGTGGCATGAGTAAGATGCATGTTACAGCAAATTATCGGTTGAATTCATCCATCGAATTCGCAGCCACTATTGTCTGACTAAGATGGCGTCTAGGAGATTGGCATTGACGCCACACAGTCGGAACGCGATGCGGTGGTGGTCCGGTGTGGCCCTGTTCTCGGTGCTGCTCTTTCTGTCGGCAGCGATCGGTTCTTCTGCCAACCTGTTCGGACGTAGATCGGCAACCACTCCGAGAAGTCCAAGGAAGTGGCAACGAAAACACGCAGTGATGCCCGTCAACATACACGTCATCAACCTCGATGTAGAGACCGAACGATGGGAGACGGTTGTTTCCGGACTGATCGCCAAGGGAGTACCCGAGAAACAAATCGTTCGGGTTTCGGCCGTCAACGGAAGGAATCTGACCGATGCCGAACTTCGGGCGAATACCACGTCAATCGCGAGGATGGTTTGCACGCCCGGAACCATCGGCTGTTTTCTTTCGCATCGAAAGGTCTGGGAAGAAACCTCGAAGGGTCCCGAACCCTACCGGCTCGTTTTGGAAGACGACGTCATCGTCGCCGACAACTTTCCGGAAAAGGTCGCCGAAATAGTGCGAGAGATCGACGAAGCCTGCCCGGAGACCCGCCACGGGAACTGGGACGTGATCTTTCTCGGAGCCCTGGGCTGCGTCCACCCGGACGGCAGGCACGGCCTCAACCGGATCGCCGCCTTTTTTGCCGGGGGCGGTCGCCGACCCCGACGGAAGCTGGAGGGAGCCCCGCACTGTCACTTCCCGAGACGTCCGCTCGGTGCCCACGCGTATCTGCTCTCCAAGAGGGGGGCCGACAAGCTCCTGGAGGGATGCTGGAGGGCCTCGGGGCACGTCGACGTTGTGGCCTGGGGGATGCCCGATCTGACCGTCGTGTCCGCGCATCCCATGCTGGCGCACCAAAACAACACCGGATCCCCGTCTACCATCGGGGCCGTCACCGGTGGCATCGAAACGAAACTGCCCAAGCTGGTTCTGGACGACTACACCGGCCTGGTGTTCGAGTGGATCTACAACGCTCCGGTCCTGTCCCTCGGTCCGGTTCTGCTGACCATGGGCCGATCCGTTGTCTTCATTGTGGGTGGCTTTATGTTTGCAGCGCTGGTGTTCGACCGGTACCCATGGATCATGGTCCTCCACACGGTCGTCTTTGCGATTTTGTTTGTTCTCACCAAGGCCACGACACTACGGCACGGGAGGTGACGAAACCAGAGGACATCCATAGATTCTTCAGATATTAGTACTAATATCATTGGAAATGTTTTATACTTCGTGAAATTATGTTCCTTTATTGATTTATGGTCATGGCGACAGCAATTTCTGTATAGCGATTCTTGACGAGTGAAATTAAAATCGCTGATTGTATTATTTACATACGCAGCCGGAAAAATGGTTATGATTGTGTGCGTTATAATGATGATGATAGTTAATGTGGTAGTAATATGTAAAAAAGCTAAGTCCCAAACTTCAAATTTCTGCTTCTTTAGCTTGAGCTCTTTCGTTTCTTTTTCTCGGACTTCTTCTCCTTCTTTGCCGACTTCTTTTCTTTCTTTGCTTTCTTCTCGGATTTCTTCGGTGTCTTCATTTCTTCGTCACTGTCACTGGATTCCTTTTTAGCCTTCTTCGGTGTCTTCATTTCTTCGTCGCTATCGTCACCACCCGTGGATTTGCGCTTCTTGTCCTTCTTCTTCTTTTCCTTCTTGCTTGGGGTCTTGGCCACCTCCATCTCCTCATCGCTGTCGTCACCAGCATCCACCTTGAGTTGCTTGGCTACGTCTTGCATGACATCGATGTTGCGGCGGGGGGCTGCACCCGTCTCGTAGAACTTGAGGCGTTCCTCCACCTGATCCCGGAGCTTTTCTCCGTAGAGACGGTTGGGTTCGTCCGAAAAGGAGTCGATGCGCGTTGCAATCGAACACTTGTTGGCCAGGTATCGAGATATCCTTCCCTTGTTCTTGGCATCGGCGCGGCCGATGAAGGTGGAGTGGTAGATCAAACCGTATTTTGGGGTGTTACCCTTGGTCTTGAGGGCACGGAAGAGGGCCTTTTCGGCTCCCAAAATCTGTACCGTAGACGCAGGGGCCTTGGCCAAGTTCGTCAACGAACCGGCCTGGAGGGACAAAGCAATGAAAAGAGTAAAATTGATGTGAGACATATAGATGGTCCCTTTGACAATAGCATGATCAACAGCGCGAAGAAAGAATGAACTCGAGGAAGACAAGAACTCACCTTGCTAATTAATCGTGCGGCAACGGTATCTCCGATCAGTGCACTGAGATTCGGTGCGACAATCCCCATCTTTTCCGAAAGGTAGTTGGATAGATTCTTTCTGAATTCTGCCAACTTGACCATTCGTTGGGTGAAGTTGATGATGTTGACCATATCCACGGCAGAACATTCCATTCCCATGCTGGTTTTGGCAGCGGCCTGTACGGCTTTCGCAGTCTCCTCGTCGCCTACGATCTCGACCAAACCAGGCAGTTTGTCTTCCTTCTCATCATCGTCACCATCCCCCGATTTCGTGGTGCAAATAGTCGACTTGTCTTGAATGTACGCAGCTGCTCGGGCAAACATGATGTTGTCTTTGACGATTTCTTTGAGTTCGGGGAAGTGCCAAGAGTACCATTCTCGGACTCTCATAGCGAATGTATTCAAATCCTTGTCCATCTGATCCAAGAGGGCAATGGATTGAATGATCATATTGTCTGAACGAGCAGGGTTGAACTTCACCTTGGAACGAGAATAGGAGTGACCCAAACCGAGCTGTGCCTTTTCCGCAGCTCCGCCCTCCAATCCTTTGACAAATGTATCCAAGTGCATGCGGCACCCTCTGAGAATCTCTCGCACAGTATCATCACTGCGGCACGAAATACCTCCCAATCCATTCGAAATAGCAGTGGCGAGAGCAGGATCGACCACTCCCAAGGAATACTTCTTCGACTTCTTGGGAAGATTCATTTCCAAAAAGTCGTGGAGTGCTTCCGTCATCGCATGCTCCGAAATTGCATTGGCGTTTTCCAACGCCTGTTGCGCCGTTTCGAATGGAAGGAAGGCTTTGAGCTTGAGGGCTCGACCGAATCGTTTGATGTCGGTGACGGTATCCATACTTCCCTCGAGCAAGCTGCCAATTTCTTCAAAAGCAACTACTTCGAAGAGGGCGTAACCTGCAGCACTCTCTGATAACGTAAAAAGAGTCTTGGAGTCGGCCATTGTTCCCGATTATGATGAAAATGTAATTGATGTTGCTGTTCGAATCTTTTAGCTTGTCTCCGTCTTGTACTAGGTGACTTGTATTCCTCTATATTTTGACGCTAACTGAACTGTGGAACACTGCTTCTATGGCGGCTTTTCGATATCTTATTGTCGCTTCGGGGTATTCTTCTGTGGTGGATGCTGAGTTTTTGTTGTCGCTCCTCGTTACCGCTCCAGATGCATCTCTCATCAACGCCAATCAACAAGCATCGCTCTTTGATGTGGCATCACGGATCCTCGGATCGAGGTATTTTGTTGGTGGGGGGAAAGGTGACTGAAGGACGTGTCAATGCCAGACCGAAACGGACTATGAACAGACAAGAAAAACCTCAACCCGAGAGAGTCACTAATCACCTACAAAGTAAAACAACGTACTATAGTATGTATTGAAGATCACCATAACACATATGTTCTGTAGGAGATGATACGTTGTTTGAAGCAGATGGAAGAATTTGAGTGTCAAAATCACCAAGACATAAAATAATAATGAAACATACGCACGTCCCGGGAGTTTCATACATGTACGTCAATTTTAAAGGTCGGAACATACCAGTACAAATACACAAGGAGAAGAAAAAATACGGGATGATTTGAAAAAAATAATATCTTCCTCAACTTCCATTGAAACATCCTTCTCCATCCTTCAGTGGCATGCACCGTGATGATGACTATGAACTTGGAATGAAATAAGGTTACTTCGTATTCACAAAACGATACCGTAGGGAAACAAAAGGCAAAAATCTAGACAACTTTTTCCAAGAGGTACACGCACTTTTTGTGTTCCAAGAAACGAATCAGTTGACTAAGAGGAATCTTGAAAAATCCTATTACGAATGCTGTACACTGAACAAAATAAATGGTCGCCTGAAAGATTGTGCAATGAATAATGTGTCTAAAATATACGTCTTATCTATGAACTTTACTGTATGATATTTTCTAAGCTTCCGTTGCGCGGTGCAAACTCTTGACATAGCTTCAATGGATGGTTGCCGACATTCTCAACATGAGGACCAGAATATTTTAACGATGTGTGTGCTTCTTAAAATGAAATATTCTCCACAATAAACTGAATGGAATGTTCACCATCTGTGGAAAATAAGCCCTGCAAATCGCCCTCGACCGATTTGTCGAGCGTTATGCTAAGAATTTCACCTGTGGGATAAAGTCCTTCAAGTTTCGAGACCTCGTGATGCTTGTATTCTTCGATTGGAATCGACGACTGGTTGAGTTCTTCCAAAAATTTGGTGAAGGTTTCGTCGTCTTCCTCATCTGACTCACTTGCATTAAAGAGCGATCTGTTGACAAAGAAATCTTGCCTTGCACGCCCAAATTCGTAATCGCCGTTGTCTTCAAGATATCCATCGATATCAACGTGCTTTTCTGTGTCGGACTCTGTAATCTCATTTATGTTACAGTCGTCATCATCATGATCCGAATCCAAGGAACAAGATTCATCGCTAGTATCTTGCGTAATATCGTTCGATCCGGTTTCAGCCTGATGATGTTTCTCTTCATCGTAGAAAGAGTTATTGGTTCGCGAACGACGATAAGGGTTCAGAACAACATGGTAACTCTCATCGAATTCATCCTTATCTCCTTGCTTGACAGTGATGATGTGTTGCGTTTGAGGCTCTTCCTTCTCACAGACTGATTCATCAAACGAAGATGATATGAGAGTGACCTCACAAGATTTGTGCATCGGTGAGACCCGGAGAATTTCAGGCACCAACTCCGACATCATCAAGCCTAATTCTTCTGCAGAGTCGTCGATTTTCTCTGATTGCACCTCCTGGAATGAATTAAAATCGACGATTTCCTCTGTTTTTTTCTTATCTTTTGAAATCCTGCCAACGAAACGTTTGAACGCATTGCTCATACGATTCTTTTTTTGCTTCCGTACCCCTTCTGGGATTTGGTTAAAGTCTTTCATCTTCCCATACGAGTACTCGTAGCCGAAACTTAGTATAGATGATTTCATCGTCATGTTTGTTGGCTTGCGCACAATCACAATGTTTTGTTTATGACCACTCGATGGATTCCTCCTTTCATCTTTCATCAAAAAAGTAAAGACAAAACATCATTTGAAATTGTTTCGATTTTGTAAAAACGCGGTATTAATTTTTCTGTCTCGTCCTGCTCGCACTTATCGGAAGACACTAAAACCAGATTTTTCTTGAATACCTCTTCAGGGTTAAACACTCTAAAGTTTGGTCGCGCGAGAGAGTTATGTTTCTTCTCAACGAATACTTTTTTCTGCTTCACGTCCGCGCGTGTCAACTTTAGCGCGAAAATATGAAACAAGCACCGCCAAAAACTAGTATTTCTTTCTATTTCTGTAATCGGAGTATCTCAAAACAAGGAACTCTTCTTATTGGTACACGTAGTTGTCACCGATACACGTAAGGTGCTGAAAGATGACGTGCTACTATTGAGATTTTTACTGTGAAAGATAAGATATCGTGACGAGCCTTTCACCGATCAATCAACAATCGGATCTTCAATCTCCATCTCAAGGCTGATGAACGAGGGAACTTAAGTGACGTGTAATCGTATTAATACCATGTGCGAAAAGAATGAAAAATCATGGAGGGACACGAGGTGTCAGGGTGAAAGGTAAAATCTCGACCTTGAGAATGAAGCTGTGTGTGTGTGTGTGTGTGGTTGTGGGCAGTGTGCCCGCCACTCGTTCGCTTTCGAGTTCCATTGTTACAACCGTGATAACCATGGTGACCGTGATAAGCTTCAGTCCATGAACCTTCTGAAGTCGATTCGAAGCTTTGGTAGAAACTTGACCGAAATTGAAGAAGATTTCTCCTCAGCAGCTGTTCGTTCCAAGATAATCTCTACTGCGCCAGAAAGAAAAAAAAATTCAAGCCGTCGAAGCTGGGGCTCTGGATTCAACTCAGGTAACTGCCGTAGCACAAACAGGGCTCGAATATGCAATCTGCTCGTTCAACCCAATATTTTCTAGATCGCTTTCAGATCGACTTTTCTTCGAGTCGTTCTCTCTGGGCCCGCATCCTATCTGAATGATGCCGCCATCTCTGTCGATCTTGTGTTCAATGCTGGAATTTCATCACTACCGTCTTTGCGAGAAGTTGGTCGCTCCGAAGCAGAAGTTTTGTGTATTTTTTTGAACCACCTGAGACTCTTCCAGATTGTGCGACAATCTGAACATGGTTTGACGATCTCATGAATTTATGCTGACCCTGCTCGTCGAGGTAGAAGTCAAGAGACACTTGGAAGCAGTCATTAATACACAAGATGTGCATAAGGTTGATTGTTACGATGCCCAGTTCGAATCTACGCAAGTTTGTTATAATGCCTGACCGATGAATAACAACTGTAGGTCAAAAGAGGAAGAAACCGAAGAGATTCAACGTAAAATGCTTGCATGATCATTCTAGAATTTTTACAAAAGCTATTGTTTCTTGCGGCTAGATTGGATCGAAGGCAGGGGCAGTGTTGATTCTATAATGCTGCCTTGTCCTGGGTCGAATCAAGTATGGAGCAGTTCGATTAAAAAATTCCTCGTCTTCGAACGATGACGCATCAGTCGGGATCGTAGATGTTGTGGTTGCACCAGGGGAGTCGCAAACATTGCTTCGTATCTTCATGTCAAGATAGGAGTCTTCTTTCTTCTCTTTGCTTCCGGAGAAAAGTCTCAGTCTCCGTTTCCACTTAGGTACAGAAAATGATTTCAAAATCGAATTATTCTTCGGTGTATGCACTGAACCATCGCTGGAGTCAGAAGTATCTGACCTTTCTCCGCGTACCTTAGATTGCTGTGGCTCGATTGAATAGGATAAATAAATATTTCTGTCTAAAGGATGCAATCTGTTCCCGTTGACATCGTCGCTCATGATGTTGCCAATATCATCAACTTCAATTGCCTCAGCTTTCTCAGTAACCAAGTCGTTTCGTTGGGTAACCAACGGTGTGGAGGACCTAAATAGGCCCGTCTTCTCCATAGGATCTTCCTCCACATGATTTGAAGTTTCTCGTTTATTTGATTGCCTTGAAATCGATTCTGAGTCTGAATAGCTTTCGATCTGAGTTTCGAAGGATAGTGTGTCAAAAAGAGATCTCTCCACAATCGCTAACGCTTCTGCTGCAGTCGACAGTGGACCTGCTGACTCTACCTTTCTTTTCTCAGCGACATTGAGCCGATCATGTGATGGTTCAACCTGGTCATCACTCGCTACAATCGAAGAAGCGGATTCATCCACGCTCAATGACGTAGACGCAAATCGTCTGGGACTGGACCACGGAAAGTATCCAGGAGAGGTATTGGGAACAGTGTCGTTCAGAGGAACTCTGTAAACACCTGACTTTCTTGCTGAATTGTCATACAACGGTTCACAATTCACAAAATTAGCCTTTTCCGCATGTTTTCGACTTCCTATCGTCACGGGAGAGATAGTTGGAATGTCGTTTTCATATGATATAAACATAGTTTGATTAGAACTGGTGTGAGAATCGTCTGGTTTGGAGGAATCAGCTTTTTCTTCTGCTCTTCTCGCTGTTCCGGATAGGATTGGATCGGCACTATGATCACTCTGCACGAAAATGACTGGGGCCGTATCAATTACAGTTTCAAAATCCTCGGCGCACGTTGACTTCAACGTGTCATCAAACACAGAATTGTATACTTTGAGGAAGATTCGATTCAATGCTATTGGAGAAAATTTCTCATTCTGAGTGTCCTTTCGTTTCGTACGCCTTGACTTCTTAGCTCCAATGTTTTGGTACCTCAATGTGTCAAAAAGAAAAGTTGCGTTTCCGACCGAGCTTTCGTTAGAATCGCACGAAGAGAGAGCACTAATTTCCGATTGATCGGTCATAGAAATAGTTCCGATGTAGACCTTATCATTGTCTCTTTGTTTGCCTTTGATTTTGTTTAAGATCCGTGTCTGTCTATTGAGTGAGTCGCTCTGGGACACCTTCACCTCCAGAGCGTCAACACTAGCGTTCTCACTCAGGCAGTCCGCTAAGGGTCGTGTACCGTCGGCCATCGTTAGTTTTGAAACTAAAATATTAGTTGAATTATGGAATCGTAGTCCAGTTCAGATTTGCTGGAAGAGTGAGGAGTTCAGCAACATTCCGATGTTACTTGAGTGTGGAGAAAACGTTAATTAAATCTCATTCTTGCTTTCAGGGTTGGCATAAACCTTTCCTCTTCTACCTACTTTATATTCGGATTTTTGTGCACTTCGTTGGTCGACTCTGGCCGAAAACATTCCTTCGACAAGCAAAATTTCTGAGGGCAGTATGATCAAATCCTGTGTCGATGTGAACGGAAAAATACTGGGTCATCCTCACGTGCTTGCTCGGCATTTGCGCAAGCATTAAGGGTCACAATGGTAGATTGATAGGGAATTGTGATAACGCTTTTTACCTGTTTTTGTTCTTACGTTAGTGAATTTTTTGCGCAATTAGGTTCGTTTGTTGATCAATTTTTTGTTGACGGCTCTAATTGTTTCTGAGGATGCAATAATTTGAGCTTTGAAATTCCAAACTTGGGATGGTACACGTGTGTACAAAGATAAGATTCCTACAACATTATGAGTCTAATTATTCCCGCTAAAAAATCCGCGACGAAAATCTTGAAATCTTGTTCCATCCTGTTGAGATGAGAGACAAAAAAGCGGACATCACTATCTTTGTACTTGTATGTCCACTCTCTGGCAAAGTGGACCAAAGTCCTATCAGGCATTTAGTAAAGGTACATAACTTACTGTTTCTCTAGTCTTCAACTTCGAAAACATTCGAACCATAGAAAATAGGAAGAGGTAGACAAGAATTGAATTTTGATCTACTACTAGTACTAGTACTACTAGTAGTAGTAAGGTTACTAGTACTAGTACTAGTACTACTATGATCCAGAGGACCAACAATATTCTTACTAGTAGAAGTATTAGTAGTACTAGTCGGAAGAGTAGCTACTAGCAGTGTGGCTGTTGTGTGTGCTTCGAATAGTGAAAGCAGCATCCTGATCCTGTCACAAGACCTCCTCTGTCTATGTAATGTGCACATTAGTACGGCTGTTGCTTTTTTTGGCCGACGTGAAGAAGCTGTGATTTCTTGGCATTGAATTTTCCTTACTATCGCCTTTACATCACCAACTGATGTAATGATTGCATAGCTTCTTTTGTGTCGTTGAAAGATGGGAAAACTTGTTGATTTTTGAAGATTTCAGCACAGTGGTGTAGTTTTGCTCATCTGGGGAGACCACTATTTTCTATTTTCAGAACAAAAATGTGATCTAACGTCAAGTGCTAAAAATACGAGAGACTATGCGAAAACCACACACTGTTGGATTTTATCCCACCAATGCCTTCATTGTTCTCATTTGCAAATTACGTATGACAGTTTCAGTGTTCCTACTACTACTACTACTGTTACACGACCGCACAGCACCCTTTGGAATGGAATGATCGATCCATGATACCCAAATGAGGACGATTTTAAAGATTCATCCACTATTGTGATTTTCAGGTATTCAATACATTGAGTTTTCGGTTTGGTGATGCTAAGAATTTTGATCGTAAGGCTAGTATTCTGTTGTCGAGTTTGATTGCAATCCATATATTTCTACCACCCTACTAGTCACCAAGAATTGCTTGCTGTGTGTTTCAACATGGTTTATGCTCTTGCACTCCTGTGTACGAGTTATCTTTTTTCCCCAAGCCAGTACTCTGTCGCCATTTCGCCGCATCCCAATGATGACGTAGCAACGCGAAAGTTTCGAATATCAAGTTTTGCTCCAACCCATTAGACGAGCTGCGTTGTTTTGAACCAAGTTATAGTTACAAATATCGGGTAAATTGTATTTTTTCTTGTTATTATTTCAAAACTAGTATAATACTTGGCATAAAATTTATCATTCAGCACGTTTCCATGCAACCCCTTGGGTCGATTCAAAATCGTAGAAGATCATACGCCACACAGTGTGGTGACGGCTTCCTCGTTCGATAAATTCCGCCTTATCCGTCTCGCGTACTTTTTTTGAAGGTACAACCAAGAGACAAAATGGGAGAGCAACACACTAATCCGCAGAGTTCCAAAACAATCGAGTGAACCCTCAGCTATGCATTCTGCTCTGTTTTGTCTTCCGATTCCCTACCTACAAGATATACCTCGATACGTCCATCTTTTTCGTCACGCTTTCCATGCGCTCTTCTACCGTTTGTTTCGTTACAGTAACGGTCGATCCGGCGTCCATTTCTGCCGCGTCATAGCTTATGGATTCCATGATGCGTTCTAGGACCGTGTGGAGCCGACGAGCACCAATGTTTTCGACCGTCTTGTTGAGCATAGCGGCCATGCGCGCAATTTCCCTGAGGGCTTCGTTCTCAAACACCAGTTCGACGCCCTCCGCCCCGATGAGTTCCACCTGTTGGCGGACGAGGTTGGCGACGGGTTCCGTCAGAATTTTGTAGAGGTCGTCTTCCGTTAGGCCGGAAAGTTCGACACGGATCGGCAATCGGCCCTGCAACTCAGGGAGCAAATCGCTCACCTTGACGGCGTGGAAGGCTCCGCTGGCAATGAACAGGATGTAGTCCGTTTTGACATTTCCGTGTTTCGTGTTGATCGTGGTCCCCTCAATCAGCGGCAACAAGTCTCTCTGGACACCCTCGGCACTGGCGTCCGCGGAACGGCCGCTGATTCCTTCCTTGGGTGAGCAAATCTTATCGATCTCGTCAATAAAGACGACGCCACTCTCTTCGACGGCCTGGATTGCACTCTTTTTGAGATCGACATTTTCCAGCAACCGTTCGAGTTCCACCTCCAGTATGATCCCCCTGGCCTCCGAAATGGGAAGTTTCTTTCGCTCCGTCGGTGGTTTCTTTCCGCCACTTGCCAGGCGCTGCATCAGATCACTCATGGCCACAATTTGCGGATTGCTCTGGTCGATTTCGGTCTGGTTCTGTTTCTGGCTGGGCACGTCGATCTCGATTTCCTGGTCGTCCAGTAGTCCCTGGCGCAGCATGTCCCGGAAGGATTCCCGTCCCCGGGTGGCGTTCTCCGAAGAGGGTCCCGCAAGAATGTCGAGGATGCGTTCCTCCGCAAGGGATTCGGCCTGCTCCTTGAGGAGCTCGGTCTGCTGTTTTTTGGCCAGTTGCATCGCCACGTCCATCAGGTCTCGGATGATCTGATCGACGTCGCGGCCGTGGTAGCCCACCTCCGTAAATTTGGTAGCTTCCACCTTGAGAAAGGGCGCGTCGTTGATCATGGCCATACGCCGGGCCACCTCCGTCTTACCGCAACTGCACGGAATGATACAGCAGTACGAGAAAAGCAGGCATTGGCGGAAATTTGTTAGGGTCGGATTGCACAAAATTGTGCGATAGAGAGAAATGAGAAATTGTACGGAGTTCCAAAACATATGGGTGAGATGATGCTGTGAGGATAGCTCCTTTTGGACCATGGCTGTGACGGACCGAAGCAAACCAAACAAACAACAATGCTCAAATCGTCGCTCCTGCATCGGAACAAGCCCATCCGTGTCCCCTCCTCCGTGTTCATTCGACTCACCCCGTGGGTCCCACCAACAAGACATTGCGGGGCGTCACCTCTTTGCGAAGATCGTCCGGCAGCTGTCGACGACGCCAGCGATTCCGCATGGCAATCGCCACGGATTTCTTGGCCTCCGGCTGCCCCACGATGTGGCGGTCCAGTGCCGCCACGATTTCGGAGGGTTTGAGGTTCTTGTTGAGCTCACCGCCACTGCTGCTGCTGCTGCTGCTGGCCTTGGTCGTTGCGGAGGTGTCCACCTGGGGCGGCTCGTCAATGGGTTGTTTGGCCTCGCTATCGTCGCTGCCCTCGTCGATGGGCAGGGTGGAAAACCCCCTAAAAGAGGGGGACGCAAAGGCACCGCTGGCTCCCCGAACGCGCATTGTTCGACAAGTGTTGCACGCGGTGGACGATGTCGAAGAAACAGTGGATGAGGTAGATGCGGATGCGGATGCACTTGCCATCGCCGCCCTGCGGACCAAGGATCGTGTTGTTGCTAGCATCATTGTGTTGGAGTGATCAATGTAGAGACTTCACTGCCGGTTGTAATTTGCTAGAGTCGTTGCTGCTGTTAGGTTTTACAGCACGACACTATATTATACTGTCTTTCGATAGTCAATTAGTACGGTAGTACGACTCAGCAAACAGCAAATGAGAAAGCAGGGAGTTGTTTCCGTATTGAGCCCAGTGAATTGGTGCGTCAATCGTTGTTTGTCTCCGTGGATGAGTTGTCGCTTGTCACAATTCCAAATTCCACAGCCCTCGCCTACCTTACTGCACATACCGTAACCTACGTGTACGATACGAGTATGCAAACAGTTCTTTTTCGACCAACTTCGTTTGACGTCTCGCGCATTCGGTGCGGTTTTGGTAACCTTAGGCAAACTTCGATTCTCCCGAGATTCTCCCCGTGTCTTCCACGCAGATTTGGGCAGTAGCCTCTTTAGATCATTACTAGAGTTAAAGTTTATGTTAAAGTTTACGGGTACACACATAAACTCTAACATTCGGAGTTGCAACACAAGCGACATAATGTTGTCGATGAAATACTGCAATGATCCCAAAGAAAAACGACTTCTTGAACCTGTTCGGTAAGGTTACCTGTACGACGGTCATGACACCGCAATGAAAGTTGAAGCAACGCATCCTGCGAAGATACTAACAACAATAGCGCCATCACCGACAAAATCAGAAACACCAACTGTGCAACCATGAACATCTTTTAGTGGAGGCTTCCGTTCCTGCCCGAGTGGTATTTTCGGGTCCGTTGCAGAGAAAAAAAAAAACAGATAGGTCATCACGGCTTCTGTCTCAAGGGGAAGATGAAACTCGCTTGTCTTGGATTTGACTTGAACACTCTCTGTGATACGAGTTGCTTTCTTGGATCCTGTGTTACCGTCACCAAGGATGCCAGAGTGGCGACCGCGATTTTCGTATCAAACAGAACGAACATCGAGGGAGAAAAACGAACGAGTTGTGGGTGTTGCAACAAGGAGCTACGGGGTTTTCTTTTCTCCCAACATTTCTCGATCACGCTCAGAATAAAGTAGGTATTTGATTTCTCAAGGCGACGTTGTGCAACATTAGATATCGAGTCGCATTCCCAGGATTTTGCTGTCCAATGCATCGTGTCCTGGTCAGTACAGAATGATGATGCAAGTATTTCTGAATGATTTATAATGTAGTGTTACTGACAATAGTAAGCTAAGGAGCTGTTGGAACAACACAATAACTTGTAACAAATATGGTTTTGCCGTTGCCTTCGGTATTTTCTATTTTTTGTCTTTCACTATCATTTCTTGAATTACAAGGGTCACTTGTTTGTTTGGAAATCCGTACGGCTTTTTCACGCCTTCCTTGTTTTTCTATCAGTACGCAGAATCGATCGTTTGACCAATACTGGTTTTACCAAAGCCGCTTATTATGATGCCATTAACTCGGCCAATTCCTTGTCGGCCTCCTTGAGCATGTTCTCAAACGCAGCAATGGTATCTTCGGTGCTTCCGAGACCGTCGTCCTTTTCGTCTGAATAAATTGAATCTAGGGCCTTGTCGTCGTTGCTCTTCATGTTCGCCAGATCTGACTCGGCTTCGGAGAGGAGAGCCTCCATGTTAGAGGTATATTCCTCTGTCCCCCCGATAGGAGTGGGAATGGGTTCATTGTCGACCTTGGGTGGGGGCTTGACGTAACTCCCATCCAAAACACTGACGGTCAGTGGCAATGCCAAAAATTTGCGCATGTGGGTCACGACTTCTTCGTGTCGAACGTCTCCAGCGACTTCGAAACGTTCGGCCGCTTGGCGGTACAGGTCCATGATTTTGTTCACCCGCTCGATGGTTGGGTCGTGCTGCAACGCAATTTCCTTGGTTTGGATCTCTTGAACCAATTGTAGAGCCTCGTTGATGGCTCGATGGGTAGCAGCATTGGTGTGCTTTCCCTTGACACCGTGTCGTTTCAAAACGGTTTGGATTTGGTGGACGCAATCCGCACTGTCGGGACACATGTAGATGAGAGGATCGTCGGGAGCCGGTTTGAAAAACAACGAGATGGATTCTTGTCTTCGAAATTTGAGCTTTGCCATCATTTCGATCGGAATGGAAAAGGTTACAGTGCCGGTGCTTAGGTTCAACTTGTTCGATCTCATTTCAATAATGTGGGTTTCGGTGATCATCAAAAAGGATTCCTCCAAGAGTCCACGGGTGGAGTTGGTGAAGCTTCGAAGCATGGCTCCGGCACCAGCAAGACCTGCACTTGCAACCTGAGGGGACGAGAAAGGAGTCGACAAATAGAAACAAAAAGATGGAGATGAAAACAAAAAGTGAGCAATCATCGAATCAGGAAACACAAAGTGCGCTTGGTCACTCATTGTTCGAAAAAGAACGTCGAGGATCCAGAAGATAGGAACAGGTCGATTTCGATTCACGACACACCTGGGTGACGCCTCCGGCTTGTTGCCGCATGTAATCTCCAAAGTCATCCGGAACGGGGCCCTGGTCAGTATCCAACAAGGACGATGATGGCATTCTCACCTGTTCTTTTTCTTCCTCCGTCTTCTTGTCCTTGTCTTCCGACTGGGCAATGGCTTCCTCCTGCGAATTTGGGTCGGCGAATGGCCTTGCAGGAGTATACGCCCTGGCAATCCACCCAGGGTGCCTCGAGCATGTTGATCTCGTCTCCGATGCGAACCTCCTTGGCGGTGGCCTTTGGGCGTGGTTTCTTCTTTCGTCCAATAGGGAGCCGGATCTTCTTTTTCTCACCGTCGCTGGCGGTTTTGGCCGCCAGGTTTCGAAGGGACCTGCCCATGTCGGCTCCGAGCTTCTTGGCCTTATTAACAGCTTCACTAACGGCTTGCTCGGCCTTGGAAGCTTTTGCGAAGGATTCTGCCGCGTGAACGGCTTCGCCCTGCGCCAGACATTCCTTGACCTTGAGAGACACATTCAGAATTGCGTCCGTTAAGTGCAAGCTGGGGGTCCAGTCCATTTCGATATCGATCGCGTCGCCGTCTTTGATCGTAGATCCTTTCGGAAAGGACCCGCAACCGGTGGCCAGAATAGCAATCGGTTTCAAAAAGGGGTAAGAGACGGCCGATGTATCCACGGCTCCATCAGCGGTCTTTCGAAGTGACACATCGAACGTAACGGTGATGGGAGCTGCCGGAGCGGCATCGTCTGTTTTTGTTTCGGATTCTTCTGCTCCCTCTGATTCATTGCCTTCTGTTGTTGTTTCGGCTACGCTGGTGGCTGCCTTGGGCAAATCGAGGAGACACGTGACGGTGCAGTCTCCTCGTTCAATGTCCAGAGCGTGTTCCTTTATCGAGCAAAATGCTGGCAAGACGACGGTCATTTCCTCCTTGGCCTTCTCAGTGGCATTGTCGGTTGTCAGTGCCAACAGTTCAGTCTGTAACCGCGTCGACCATATTTCTGCATTCCGCATTTCGTTGCTCGGACCGTCAGAGAGACTGGCCGAGACTTCTTGGGCGGCGGTCGGGGCTTGTGACGACATTCTTGGCACTCACTACTGGTATATCTATTTCTTGCTGCGCTTTCTGCTGTGTTCTCAGATGTCAAACGGTGATTCTGAGCAAACTGCAATCAACGGTTGATGTTAGAGGAGACTTGAAGTTGTTGCACGGCAGCAAAGGATGCTTCTGGTGTGAATAGTCTCCGTGTGGGGTGATGATGATGATTCGTTCTCTCAACTGAAAACGATGCCTCGTGGAAAACGTAGTGTTTCCCATCGTCAACGCTCGGGTCTCTCGCAAAAAGACTGTTGACGAACTACTCGTACACGAAACAACGAGGCTACTCACTCCAACCAGCGCCCCGGAATTCAAGCTGCATGCGCGACAAAAACACTACGGCACCGCGCACCAGTCGTGTCTAGGAATCTAAACAATGGGCATTCCATAGTAAATCTACTGTACGTTACGTGTAGTATTTTCGTTCTCCAATCCACGATGTACGTCCCTTTACGTACGTTTTACAGTAGTCACATACTATTATTTATGCTGCGAAAGGGAAGTGAGAAAAAGAAGAAAGCAATGGGGGAGCGATATTTACCCCCTTGGGAAAAAATCAAAATTGACATCATCATCATCATCATCATGATGAAACTAAGTTACAAACAACACTCCGGACAACGCAACAACATTTCCCAGCATAACCTCTCTCCTGAGAATTAATAGGTGAATTTGTCAGTCAATGTTCAATGGAAGGAATCCGTCTAACAATAGTCTCCATCAGAGTGAAAAAGTATCGAATTTGCAAACATGCCCAATGTGGGATTTGGAGCCAGGTCCACAAGAATGTTGAAAATAATGAAAGCTTAACGAATCGTATTTGGCCTGCTCGCGCTTCGTCCGGCCCCTCTTCGTTTGACTCACTCCCCCTTTTTGTCGTGATTCGGAATATTCTTGCTAACGGCAAGGACCTTTTTTTTTTCCTGAGGCGTTGCGACCATGGACCATCATCGATGACGGAAGAAGAGACATTGTCACCTGCTCTTGGCAACCAACTCGGTCCAGAGGAATACGACGACAGCACCGCCCCCCTATCCCACTCTTGGAAATAAACAAGTGACTTATCAAAATGTCGACGCCAGCGAAAACGCCCACCACGAAAATACCAATTTCTCCAATTGCTTCTGAGGTGAGTTTGTATCGGTCTTCACACAACGCGGAGTGTTTGTTAGGAACGGTTCCAAAATCACTACGTTTGGGAAGAAAGCATCGTTGAAATGCAGCGAGTGAGGAGTCGAAGAAGGACAGACATTCATGTGACTTGATTTCGGGAAATCCTTGCCTTTGCAAACGAATGAAAGTGTCGGACGACTGCCGGGGCACTCTGCCTACCCTGCCAAAAAAAGATGCCACCCTAGAGAGTCGACGATTCGCATTCGCTGTTGGTTGGTGTTGGTGTCGGCTATTGCTTTCGACCTATCTGTGAACGAGTTGGTTTCCTTTCACAAACGAAAGAAGGAAAGCAGTACCGCATACCATGAGTCATCCAAATCGTTGGAAGAGCGGCTTTCCCAAAAAAACAGCAAAGAGTAGACCATCCTTCACACCGACTACTCCTCCTCCCAACGCCAGCAAAAAGTTTGTAGGGAGGATTCTGCAGGACTGTTTGGCGCCAAGGCAATACCAGCGCATTAACGACGACGAGAGCAACAACAACAACTTTGTTATCAGAGATTTCGGTGTGAAATCTAGGAGCAGCAACCGAGACACTATCTTTCGTCCTCGCAGTGGCCGACACCACAATCGCAACATTCGAGAACGATTTACTCATTCCATTCATGGCGTTCGAGAGCGTTTTTCTCATTCATTTCCTTCCCGTGTTTCCATTCCGTCACTCCAGGAAGAACGCGAGCAAGCTCTTCGCGACTACAAAGTCACAATCGAATACAAACACCTCAAGTCCCATGCACCCGGAGGAGTCTACCTGATCCCCTCGATGAACTCCTTGCGAGACTTCTATGGAGTCATCTTTGTTCGGAGGGGACCCTTCACGAACGGTATTTTCAAGTTCCGGCTCAATCTACCCCCGAAATACAACGACGTGAACATGTGGCCGAAGATTACCTTTTCGAGCCGTGTCTACAATCCGTACGTGGACGCAGAGACAGGCGAACTGGACGTGCAGAGCGCCTACCCGGAATGGGACCCCTCCCGCCATTACCTGGTGACTGTCTTGACCTACCTGAAGAAAATCTTTTACGCCAAGAACTTTGCCGACGCCCGCGCCAACGTCGAGGCCAAGTCACTGGCCGAAACGGACCCCCAGGCGTACAAGAAAAAGGTGGAGGAATGTGTCCACGAATCGCAAAAGAAAGTTTACGTGAACGACGAGGGATCGACGGCCCAATTCACCGAGGAGAGCGTTGCCCACCGCGTCTTGCGGGATCTGCTCAAGCAGTTTATCAAGAACGAAAACCAGGTCACGAAACAAGTCGTCATGGCACAAATCGAAAAGGCCAGGAAAGTGTAATGACCACAACAACAGCAATGATACTACAACTGCACTAAGTTTATTTGTAAATAGATTATCTAGAAAATGTTTTTTCGAGTCTGCTGGCGCCCTCGGCTTGAATGGATCAAGTGGTAGAGTCGAGCTTCTATCCTCGTTTTTCCCTAGTGTCAATGCACCCCAGACCATTTTGTTACGGTTGATCCTAGAATTCAATTCCAAAAACTGCTGTTGCCGAGACAAGAACTATGTCATTTTCCGAGCCGTTCATCGAATGAGGGAAACGAAATAAATTTCACAACAGTCTGAGGCTCGGTATGTTGGTCGAAGAAACGCCCTGGCAGGCCTCTTAATTGTAATGAAGATACCGGAAAAGTATGTCTAGTCAAGCTAGAGACCAATAATTCCAGCAAATAGTAATCGAATCAATCGAGAAGGACAAGGTAGACGACTCGTCTGGTTTTCTGAACCAGCTTCTAACGTTGAATTTTCATCTCATCGTGATATTCTGCTTTCTCTCGGTGATGCACGTAACGGTTCGTGCTGTTTCATCTTTCCTTGTTGAAGCGGCAATGCGGAAAGAGCAAACGGAAATGATTAGTAGTAAAATAGTTGCACCTGCTAAAAAGAAAGCAAATATTTATCCCATGATTACTAATATCAAATAGTAATTAGAATACTAAAGTACCCCTTCAGCGTGATGGTGTGCTTGCCTTTCCTCCCTTCGCTTTGAACTAGTTTTTCTCTGTTTTCTTCCCATTGACATCTTGTGACTTGTATTTATGGTATGGTATCATGAACGCCGAGCAGGTCTCCGGGGGTGCCCTTTCTCTGTCGCGCTCTTCGTTGGGGATCCGTCTGTGGTGCCTGAGGAGTTCGATGGAGGACTACTAATGTCAATATCCCTCGACTTACTTTTCCCATTGGAAGATTCCATCGCGGTCTTTCTCTTCTTTCTTTTCTTGGAAACTTTCGGTTTGGATTCGATGCCAACGGTAGCTGCCCTGGACTTCTTGCTTGCATCTTTGAGAGACATGTTCTCGCTTGTTTCAGTCGTGACTGATGGAGCCTCCATAAGCGGTTTCCCTGGACCTGCATAGAAAGATTTGTCACTTTCGTCTTGTAGGGTTACGTCCTCGTTCTTCTCGATCTCGGGTGATCGATCACCCACCAGAGCCTCTTTGACCACTGCTTCTTCTTCGACAACCTTTCGTTTGATGCGGGCAGCAGCCAAGCCGTATAAAGAAAGGACTATCGCTATCACAATGACAAACACATTCACGCTAATAATAAAGCCAAGTGATCCATCGTCCCGTAAAGTCACGGACTCCGAAGTTTCGGAGTGCGCAACTTCCTCACCAAGTTCGTGCACCTGATGGGTGTTGTTGTTACCATGATGATAATTGTAAGAATGACCATCTAGCACTCGGTCGGAATGACGTCGACTTCCGCCTCGTAATAATATGGTGTTTGACCCCATGAAGTAGTTTTCGATTACGTCGATTGTTTGTTTCAAATTGTCAAATTGTCATGTCTGGGCGGGGCGGGTGCGTTGTGTTACGATTCGATTGGTGCCTGAATTTGAAGAATCAAATCGAAAAAAGATGAACGGTCGCCAGCAAGATATCGTGATGCACACTATTCTAGCGATAAGCGGACAAATCAGAGACGCGATTCCTTTGGGCAATGTTGCTGTTCTTTTATCTATATTTTATTAATGTGAAACTGCCTCTTCTTAGTTTCTCTTTCTTTGCACATAGAAGTAAATTCGTAACTGAAACACTGAATTGTTTAGCGAATAAGCTAATACGTACGTGTAGTATTCGCCAGGTTCTTTTATGAAATTTCATCTGAGAATTATTCGGATTCGTTCATCAGGCTCATCCTCACTATTATCTAAGCCTATCGAAGGGTCGTTAATACTGTCACTATGGCTATGACGTCGTAAGAGAATAACGAAAGACGATCAAGTTTGAAATAATGATCACATACGGTAACCTTACAACGAGCTCGTTGAATATTACTGTATGTATTTGGATTCATTGATTGTTAGTAGTACGGTACTCGTAGGTAAGTTACTATCGATTGTCTCGAAGTAGTTATGCGTCAGTAAGGTTAGGGTTATTATGGCATATTATATTCTTCATACTTTTGGGTCAGGACTTGTAAAATAAGATCACTCATACGGTAAGGTTTTACGAACCGAATGTAGGAGCATTTACGGGACGGTTCGTTCGGTACCGGTATGTATCTCATTCATAATCTAACAAAAATCCCTAATCCTCAAAACTCTACAGGTGTGTTGGATTGATTCATTCGATTGATTTGATTGAATCAAATCTCCATGTTGAATCTTGATTGAGGAGAGATGAATTGTTGATGTCGTGTCAAAGCGAACAAAATAATCAAACGTGTGACAAACGAAATTCGTTCTTTGTTCTCATTCTCATCTCGATGTACGTTTACTGTATTCGATGATTCGATTCGATTCGATTCGTGATCCTTTTGGCGGTCGTATTTGTACGGTATGCAGAATGATGACATCGGATCATGATAAAGTTCTTTGCATTGGTCATATAAGTAGTATGTTACTTCTACTCTCGCGAACACAATCATAAAAATTAAAATCAACGATCACATTATCATACGTACACGCGACGACGACAACCATCGGTCACAATGAGTGACTCTTACCTGAACAACGGACCACCCGCTCCGATATCCAATCTCAGGGCGGTATCGGATGCCGACATCGATCACCAATACTTGACGGACGGGGAGGAGGATGAAAAGAAGACCTCCAGCGGCAGCGAAATCGATCGTCCCTTGTCACCTCGCCGATACCAGGAGGCGCCAGCTCGGGAACGTCCTCCACCAGGCCAAGATTGGCCGTACAGGGTGAGTTGTATACGTCGTCGTTCTTACTATTTCGCCTTCGCATAGAAATCCGGCCGTGGAACTTACCGATCATATTGTATTTCTTTGCGTGCCAAAGAGCATGCAACCAACTCACTCACCGCGCTCGGACGCATATAATTCTCAATCTCCTTCTCGTTTCTCCCACAGGAAAACCTATCCTTCACTCGGTCGCTCATCTTTTACGGCGCGGGAGCGGTGACGGTGGAAAGTGTCAAGGCCTGCAAAAATATTGAGAAATGCAGAAGTTTGCGAAAGAAGTATTTCGGAAGGGTAGGTTCGGTCGTGCAGGAAGAAATTTTGAAGGCTTCCATGGAGAACAAGCATCTTGCATTTGAAATGGGCGAAGACGGCGTCATGGAAATTTATCACGCGGAAGACGTGGACAAGCAAAACAATTTGAGCGTTGTGCCTTCCGTGGAAGAATTCGAACAAGATTATCGACGGATGACGGAAATGGTAAACGAGGGATTTATGAGATCATATTGTTTCCAGCGCCTGCAATTGCTTTCATCCGCCTTTCGAACCCACACCACCATGAATGCATCCATAGAGGCGCACGAACAGGGGAATTTATTGGGGACGGATTTTTTTCGAACACTGAAAATCGACAACCATATACACGCAGCGGGGGCACCGACCGCCAAGCAATTCGTCAACTTCGTGGCGAACAAGCTGGAGACGGAATCCGATACCGTTATTTCCAGTGATGGGAAGACTCTCGGACAGGTCTTTCAAGAGGCGGGGTTGGACAAGGACCACTTGACAATTGATGCATTCGATGTGCTCGCCGACTATTCGGTCTACCAGAGATTCGACAACTTCAATGCAAAATACAGTCCGTTCCGCATGGCAGACATGAGGCGTATTTTTCTCAAGTCAAACAATCACATAGGAGGACGGTATTTCGCGGAACTCTTGAAAGTTGTCTTGAATCGACACGAAACGTCGAAAGGCCACGTTTCGGGGCTCGAATTGCGTTTGAGTATATACGGAATGGAGCGAAATGAATGGGACGATCTTGCGGAATGGATGCTGAAAGATTGGAAAGGAGGGGACTTTCCGGGGCCCTTGGTGTCGGAGAGCAACCGCTGGCTGATCCAGATTCCTCGACTGTGGAGAATTTATCGAATGAAGCCAGGGAAAGATGGTTCTGGATTCAATGATATGTTGGAAAATATATTTACTCCCATGTTCGAAGCTACGCTGTTCCCGGAGAAAAAGCCAAAGCTAGCCGAAGCGCTGAAACACATTGTTGGCATTGATTCGGTCGACGATGAAGGTGCATCCGAGGTGCGTATGATGTAGGCGTATTTTTTTTATACGGGTTACCGATTAATTGGTGACCAGTGATTGCATTTCGTATTCCGTACACTCAACAGATTCACGTTGCGACTCTTTTCCGTTCGCATGTTTCACTGATGCATTGCAGGCCGCATGCGGCTGTAGTCGACCTCACGAGTGGACTTCACCTGAGAATCCTGCCTATTGGTGGCAACTCTACTTTCTGTGGGCGAATTTGGAAGTTCTGAATTCCTTGAGAAGTGCACGGGGTCTCAATACCATTGCGTTCCGCCCACATGCGGGTGAAACTGGAAATCCATTGAATCTCGCTTGTACATACATGCTAAGCGAATCCATCGCTCACGGCATCAATTTGCACCAGCAGGTTAGCTTGCAGTATCTCTACTACCTCGACCAGGTTGGCTTGTCCATATCTCCGCTCTCCAACAACTTTTTATTTCGAAAGATTAGTTCCAATCCGTTTGAGAAATTCTTCCGCCGTGGCTTAAATGTCACTCTCTCCACGGACGATCCTCTTTTGTTTCACATGTCCGACGACCCCTTGCTGGAGGAATATTCGGTTGCCCGAGCGACCTTTGATCTTTCCATGACAGACATGATGGAAATTGCTCGAAACTCCGTCCTCCAGTCTGGCTTTGAGGAAGAATTCAAGGAGAGGTACCTTGGAAAGGAATATCGCAAGGGTGTTACGTTCTGTGAAGAGCGCCTGACCCACGTTCCTCTCATCCGTGCCAAGTTCCGTGCAGAGCATCTGGCTCTCGAACACATGCTTTGCGCGCTGATCGCGGCCGGCAAGGGAGCCACCGTCTTGGGAGAAATGAAGACTCAATTCGGACTTGCCCGAGATGCACATCGAGCCATTCTATTTGAAAATATGGACGAGATAGACTCGTCGTTCCCGGAACTGGGACAGCTATAGGGAACTACAAGAAAGAGGTTTTTGAACCAAAAAGTCTTCGAATGGAGAAGAATTACTACGCTCTTGAGGAGTACTGTAATTAGTGCAAAATCTGTATCAATTGTTGAATCCCCTTCCGGATCCAGCGGCTCCATCGTTAGTTCTATGAGTCTACTAGTACTATGACCATTACTAATTCTTACCTGGAAACTACTTCGTACACCATAAGAATTGTTCTGGGCTACTAGTAGTAGCTAACAAATAAGTTGTAGAAGTCGTTAACAAAAAGGGAGTGACCAGCATTGTCAGAGTCCTTTATGTTGTGTTTGCAATGGAATCAAATTGGTATTCCACATGAAGCACTGTGCCGCAAGAATCTTCTACGACGTAAGATTACAGAGTAATATTGTGGATTTGATTACTAGGCTACTAGTTATCATTAGTTACTACAAAGTGAGATCTTAGTATCTAGGATTAGCTAGGTTTTTCTAAAGCAGAGTCAGGGTGTTCCTTTTCTTCCTCAGTGGAACAATCATTGGCCCTAGTCGAATGTGAAATGGTGTTGAATCCACCAGGGAAAACACAAATTACAGACTAAATAATTCGAAGCAGAAGTAACGGCTAAACGGTTTCTCATAATTACGATGATTTTATCGGACGATAGAAGGTTCTTTCGGGGACTAGACGTGGGAGGAATCGCAATCTTGAATGAAGTATTTAGTAAAAAAATTCTAGATTCTCTGATACTCGCCCAAATTCTCCCCTCCCCGGGAATGGATGGATTGGTTCGCCGACCTTCCTCCCGCATGCCGTGAAATAGAATGATACCAATTCTTGTAAGTTCCGAGCGCGGCGGCATGTTTGCACGACAAATTTTTTGTTGGAAGCCTCGAAAAGTGCATCCGCGAACCATCGGAAAGAAAAAATGAAGGAAATCCAATCAAAATACAAAATACTGTAGTGAAATGTGCTTCATCAGCACGTGACAGCGAAATGCATATTCAATTTGTGAGCTCTTGTGTGATTCATCAAACTTAAGAAACAATCCACATTGAAGCCGATACTCCAAAGAAACTGGGACATTTCAATTTTGTGAAGACTTGCAACTCAAATAGAGGAGTGCCGTCGACTCAAGACGTTGAGACTCTCTGTGGTGAACTAAACACAATCGGTCCCAGATAGGTCGGTTTCGTTTCGCGCAATATCCATTTCTTTGACTCTGCACCGCAAAAAGTTGTGCAACTCCTCTGAAGCCGACCGGCATCCTCTCTATCCATTCGAAGAGTGAAAAGAACCATGAACGACTTTGCCGCCCTGCACGCCACTTCACTCCTATTGGTCGGAAAAAGTCTGAAAATAGGAGAATGCGGTGTAAACCTCACATTCGCAACACCCGAAGCAACCCATGCTGATAGCCTTTCGACGTCTTCTATTTCCTCGGTTGCCTCCCGGAAGAAATCATTCGATTTCACAAGAAATGAAATCCAAACAGCATCAAACCACACGGGAATAGAGATAATAATGCAACAAAGCAACAAACCCCAACGGGACGTCCTCGTTCTCCCGGTCGATGATGCCTCGGTCGGTCCCGATGAGTCACGATGGAGATCCCACGGGAAGGCACGCCGGCGAAAATTGTTGGAAGAGGATCAGCGTAATGGTGGCAGAGATTTCTCGATGAGTTTTGATTGTTCGGTTCAGCGTTATTTTTCTGTAGCCCATTGGTAAGTAGTGTGGTGCACTTGTTGTACTTCTGACATCTACGAGATGTTTTCGTGTTTGCTATGACAAGGATTCTGGTTGACATTAACCATCGTTTTTCGATGAATGTCTGTTACATTTGATACGCCTTTACAGGGCCTTGGAACAATTCCATCAACTATATCAGAAAAGCTCGTCCTCTTCCACGGACAACGAAAAGGAGTTGGAAGAGCTGTACTTGATGGGCCACCGCATCGTCTCTTTCTTGACCGAGTGCCTGCCGCAGCATCCAGGATTGGGACGGGCACCTTTAGTACGGCATCGGAGCAGGCAGGAGCTCGATCTCTTGAAAAAGTGTCTCGAAGACGTGGCCCTTCGAATTGACGAGCAAGTTTGCAACCATTTTGGTGACGACGGAGATTTGTTTCTCGATTCCATGCTAATTGGCGAAATGGACAAGGACGAATACGATGAGGACGGGACGAGTTCATCAAGCTCGTCCCCGGACGCCGCAAAACTGCCAGATTCCGATGCCGCTTTTGATTTCGAAGCGAACTGGGTAGACTTCTCCGAAGAGGCATTCGGAGTGGGCAACACAAAGAACTCCAAATTTGTTTCGTTTGCGAAAGACCTTGAACGCAAGTCGGCCGAGTCACCGACGGCCGAAACGATTGGAACGACTGGAACGGGATCGTTGGAACCCACTGACAACAGTTATACGAACTGCGAATCATCGAGAAACAGCGAAGGAAACGAGGAGATCCGGCGTTCTAGTGCGGAGCCTATTGATGAAAATGACACTGATGACGACTATGAAGATGAAGGTGATGATTATGTTGATGACGACGATGACGTCGTTGAATATAATTATAACGATGAAAATGACAGGGTGATCCGGGATGATGACAATGATCACTTTGAAGTTGATGAGTTTTCAGAAGAAGACGATGATGAAGATGATTATGAAGAAGATGACGACGACGACGACGAGTACACCTATGACGACTTGACGTATGGCGACTTGACGTATGACGATTACACATATGACGAACACGATGACCGCGACTTGCGTTCGCCTCCAGGAACTGTGTTCAAAGGTGTGCGACTCGACTTTTTGCGAACCATTGCTTGCCAACCTGTTCTTTACGAAACCGATTCCGAAGCTGCGGACAGCTGGGCAAACTCCGTGGACGAAAGCACCACGGCTTCGAGGTCTCGGCCCTGCCTTCCCTCGAGCTCCGGTGTTACACCCACGTGCGATCCGGCTCGATTAGCATTTCGTGATCTGATGAACAAGTTACCACACGAATCTATCCTGCAGCGAAACAACGAAACAAAGCAGCTGATGAATGGTGGTCCCTTGTATCTATCGCCGGTACCGAGTCCTCTCATGCAATCACCGTCGACGTCGCCGACGTTGATGAGCGTTTTGGGCGAATGCGACTCTGTCAAAACGTCAAACGTCGGATACACAAATTTCGACGACCTTCTTGACAATGAAATCAAGGACTATCTGGATTCGTCGCAAGCGGACGAGGATCCGAGGAAATTCGTGGAGTCGAGTCACGAGAAGCTCAAAGTGCAATCCAACGGCAACGACAGCTCCACCATTTCCCGCCCTCGAAGGAAAGATTCCCGATCCGCGGCATCTTCCTATGTTTCATCCTCGTCGTCTTCGTCATCGTCGTCCACGGTACAATCATCCTCGTCGTCTTCGTCTCTCAAATCTCTTGTCAATAGAACGGGAAGTCAGACGAGCGCGTTCAGCTCTTTCAGCAGGCCCAAGCAACAACAGCAGCCAGCACAAAAGAAACAACCCAAATCCAACAGCATGTTTGAAGTAGAAGACTGGATCTCCTTCGACAACTCTTCCGGGAACAGCTATTTTGCGGATTCTTCTTTTTAGGAAGTTGCATTTCTCACCCGGCATGAATTGGCTTCATCCGCGTAGCTATCCATTCTTGTAAAGAAGCAATGTAGAATAAACGAATCAGAAAGAAACTATTTCACTGCTACTATAGAAAACTAGAGAAGTTGGGCAAGCGAACACATCTCAAATAGAGCTCTGTTACTCGGCAGAATTGATCATCGGTCGTATTCTATTGTTCTCGGCTCCTCTGATAGAAAACTGTTCTCGTGTTGCCGTTTGAAGAGAACGACCGTCAAACATTACTTTCCCCATAGGTGAATGAGACGTAATACAAGATGAAATGAACGGATATAAAATACGAAATGGATGTGAATTAATAGAGTCAGCATGTCTATTACTTGATGTAGGAATCAATTAGCCTTAGCTATCATCATCAAACAATGCTTTGGAAGTTTCCTTCCCTTGTGAGACACGATTGAAATCATTTGGACGATTCCTTCCCCTTTACAACACCATCAATCCGACTAATGTTGCCTTCCTAGATTTCGAAATAAAACGTTTTTCGTACTTCCGTCAAGAAGGTCGTATCTCTCGTCTCTGATTTTCAGTAGCACTTTTGGGATCCTGCCATCTTCGTCGGTTGCACTGCATTCGATTCGTGATTTTGATTTGCGGATCGGACAATCTCTTACCGCCCGCCAAACTGTTGTTGCATCTGTTGCGCCGCCGCCGCTTGCTGCGCCTGGGCTTCGTTGGCCTTTTGCAGCACAACACCGATCCGTTCTTGGCCCTCCAAGTATTTCGATACGCATCGATCCGCGCACGTCATTTCCCCCAGGCTCAGGTCGGGTTCCTTGTGCTTGCGGCTGGCGCACTTCGAGAAACACGTCGAGGCAATTTTGTTGAACAGGTCCGTGTACATTTCCATTTCCGTCTTGGCTGCGTTTCGGGAGAGAAAAACGAAAAGCGGGTTAGCTACGCGTACGAGTACAAACTCGACCATCATTTCATCGCATTGCATCGAATTGCCCATGGTTCGCGCAACGCCGCGAAGATGCACTACCGCAATCCTTTTCACCAAACCGTAGACGCCCGAAACTTGAAACGCAGGCTTCGGGCCACCCCCCGGTGTGACACGAAGTTTCCTTCGACTTACCAGCAAAAACAGGATCGGGTCCCGCCGGCTTGGCTTCTTCAGCTCCTCCGAAAAACATTTTGTGTATTTTATGTGTTCTGTGCTACGTGTACGTGTAGTGTAGTTGATGATTGTTTGACTTCTGTCCCGCCGACAAGTACAGTTGCCTCTTAAGAGATGGAATCGGAGAGATACACAGATGTTGGTTCACCAGGTGCCATTGAGTGCCAACTCCAGTTTTCATTTTCGATTTCATCCCGACGCACTGACCTCTCGAGACCACCGAACAACAAACATTTTTTGATACGAGACAAGGCATCCTACCGTTCCGGTAGTTTGTGGCCAAGGGACGAATGCTTAAAATAGACTAACTTAGTTTTATCCGCGAGAAAGCATACTCGATACTCGATCAATCAACAAGCCCATCTCAGTCCCGTTCAAAGTCGATTCGCTCGATTCCACCATTGACTATCATTGCGGCATCGGCGACGACGACGACGACTCACTCACTCACTCTTCGTGCCATCACAGTCAAAAAACTGTCGAACTTACCTCATCGTTTGCGTCAGATGTCAGATCATGGATCTCAGATCATCATCTTTTATCTTTTCGTTACCATTCTCGTTTTCAATTATTACAGTGCTGCCACTATTCCAACTTAAGCTGCTGGGCGTACGATAACACCTATTCGTTTCTAACCATTGATCAGAAACCATCAAGACCTGTTTGGGTGGAGAGAAACGCCTTTGAATCATGAAGGGAGGAAGAGTGAACAATGGGTTGTCTCTGGCAACTATTCTCTGTTTTGCCGCCTTGGCGACAGGGTTGATGCAGCGCGAGCATCGTCATCGAGAAGCTCTTCAAAAGCCGTCGATGTCCCGGCGGAGCTTTGGCGTGATATCCACAGCAACTCTGTCGTCGCTCCTGATCGGAAACCCCACGACAACGTACACAGCTTTCGCCGATCCACTAAACGCACTGATCCCGACCGGTAGCGGGGGGATTCTCCAACAGCAAGCCACGATAAAGAGGTCGGACGCATGGCGGGAAAGTCCACCCCGCCTCGCGACAGCAATTGGGACTGTCTCGAATAGGCGTTGCCGTCGACGAGTCACCGTCGTCGATTCGATCCATCGCGCCCCTGCAGCAATCCCTTTCGCCGTTTTCGGACCGGGAACTCTACTATCCTGTCTCCTTTTCCGGTGAGTGGAGCGTCACGTCGACACTCCAACAGAAAATATTCCCGTTCGGTACAGACTTTGTTCCGTCGAGGTCTCTGGTGGAGGGATCTCCCCGCAACCGGGGAGAGAAGATAGGGGAGTCGACCACCTACACCGTGCGGTACGTCGGCGATGATCAAAAGGCAATCGCCGACCGAGCTTTCAATCTCGTATCCATGAGCCGTTCCTACCAGCAGCTGTCGCCCGTGATTGCGGACTCGATCGTTTGGGACTCGAAAAAAGATCCCACCCGTTTGACGTACCAAACGGAATCGATCGCCGCCGACATGCGTCCGTTGGGTCCCCGAAAAGCCGAGGTTTATCTGACGGCTCGAAAAACGGAGGAATCTGCCTCCGGGGACGACCCGCATCCGCTCCTTGCCGCCGCCGAGCGCAGCCGTACCATCACCGTTGGTACCGGGAGCGTGTCGGCAAACGATCAAGAAATCATCACGGAATTTCGCACCGTTGACAAGGATACGATTCGGGCCGTTTCCAGGATTGCAATCTACCTCACGCCCAATCCCAACTCGAGGGAGGGAGTTTTGTGGCAGCAGGTCAACGGCAAGGCTGTTCGCCTTTTACGATTACGAGATGGTCATGGAACGCAAATAGTAGATCCGAGTAATCGAATAAAAGATATTCATAATCTATTGTCTTGAAAGTAGGAACGTCAGCTCTTCACCCAGAAGTCCCAACCTGGGTCTCTAACTTTTTCATGTGATAGATACTAGACGCATTGAAAGGACGTGATTGTTGATTAGCAATCACATTCTGACAGTCCCGAAAGCAGGGTTTGGCTTCCCGTCACCTCCCCAACACACCTTTCCCGATTCTCAAACAGTAACACTCTCTTTCTTCCGAACATCAATTGTTGACCTATGTTTGGGTTGCCGCTAAAGACTTTGCTACGGCTCTTCAACCGGCTCCTCTCTATCATCGCGAGGCTGCTTTCATGCGTGCCTGGCTGAAGCGCTCATAGACTTTCCCTGTCCTCCATTGTCCTCTCCTTTTGTCCCGGCCTTGTTTCCTCCACAGTGGTTATTGCCATTGTATGGTCGATCTTACAACTGATGGGTCTTGAGTGTCTGGTTGGGGCGACTTAAAGTCTGCATGTGAACTAGGTAGTTTATCTTGGCTTTCGGCTGAAAGCTTTCTACAGACTCAAAATTATCATCATCCACCTCGAGCTAACCCCCTCTTGGTTTTTGGTGCCAATGCTTGCCAACAGGTCGTATCATTGCCATTCTACTGGTTCGGAAGATGGCAACTTCAATCGATCCGCAAGTAATCACGAACGAAGAAGGAAACAATTTGGAACCTCGTTTTCGAGCTTTGTTTTGTTTCGACTTTTCTTTGAATTGATTGCAAATTTTTCTCATTATCATGCACGATGTTCTCCATTCGACTTGATTTGACAGATAGGTAAATACAGGCAAAATTCATAACAAATTATAATTACTTAGTATATCTTAGTGTTACTTCATATTGCATGTACGAGATCAATCTCATCTCATCGGCATCGTTGCTTCATGCACCATCTCGGACGCCAAAGGAACCATTCCATACCCTCATGATCTCACAAAGTTCCGAGCACAAAGTTGTGCAAATAGAACAACGGAGAATCTATGTATTCTTCTGATGAAGAGGATAATTAAGTAAGTGGGCGTGCGCAAAAATGCGCGCATTACTCTTCTTTGGTCTCACAGGGACTCCCGTCGTTGTTGACCATGTTGTTGGGTGGGAAAGCGGCGAACTTTGGAAGGTCGTCGTTCACGTCCCAAGCTCGGTTCTCGTAGTTGATGTGCATTTTAGGTTTGATGGAGTCCGGGATTTTGTTGCACTTGCCATCGACGTATCCCTCGAAAGTGCGGGGATAAAAGGCACGGAAAGGTGCCCCCTCGGGTCCTTGCATGACCGGGCTACCGCACTCGGTACAGCGCCAGAAACGGAGGGCTCCATCCTCCCTCGAACATCTTGACGTGCTCTTCACCCTTTGTAATCGACCAGTTATCGCTGGTCGCGGCCAGGTAGAGGTGAATGGCACAGCCACTTCCTAATCCGGTGGTGCAATTGTTGCAGTGGCAGAGTACATTCATCATCGGCGCTCCGTTGAGCTCGAACTCGATGCATCCGCACTTGCACTTTCCTTTCCAGTCGTCTGTCATTGTGAAAGCAGCGTAACTACACGTATGTGTTAATGATGCAAAATAATAATAATAATTTCGTAGTTCTATGGCACAAGACAGACTTGCCTTCCGTCAACAAAATTATCCACTAATGGAGAAGACTCACAGCTTCAAAATAATGTGTATGAATATGACAACGGTATGGCAAAGTGAAAAAGGTTCGCGACCCAAATGCACTTTTCTCAAAGATCTTTTTTCCTGTTTTTAAAAGCCCCCATGGAACTTCGACCGATATTTTTTTTGGGTATGTAAAATTGGAAATAGCCCATACACTCTCTTAAATTTATCACGACATTATTATCGGTTGTGATGTCGTTCCATAAATTGCACAATTCACTTCAGTACCGTACATTTGCGTGACGTTGGGTCACAACTTCGACCGGCTTGACTACACGTACCGGCACAACTACAAGTAAGGTTACAACATCTTTGTTGAATAATACCGTAATCATAACGTGCGAACTGGGAAAATGACGGAATTATTCCGATTGGGGAAAAACAATACGAAGTATTAGCCTTACCGTACTAGTAGAGAATTCCTATCAGCTGTCCACCAGTTTCCGTAGAAATTTGTACAAGAACGGTAACGTAGTTCGGGATATCAGACCGGTGGACAGCTGACAGGAATTTTTTAGCAGTATGTTCTTTTTTGACGGTATGCAATGCTATCTTCATACAAGTACTTCGCACGAACGATAGAGGTGCAGATTGGTTGACGCGATAGAGGTGCGAATCGGTTTGCAATAGAAGTGCCGTTCGGTTTGCGATAGAGGTGCGGATCGGTTTGCAATGGAGGTGGAGTAAGTTACTGGTAAGGTTACGTACCGTATTCAATACATTCTTCACGGTTCACATCATAACAGTAACCTTAACCTTACCGGTACGTAATGCAAAGACGTCATAGTTGTTTATAGTACACATGATAGGTATTATGTTAGGTAAACTAAACTTCGAAATCTTTCGAAAAAGCATGTCGTGATTGATTTTTTGATTTATGATTCGGCGGAACACATAATATT
This sequence comes from Pseudo-nitzschia pungens, assembly GCA_037355855.1. Taxonomy (NCBI): domain Eukaryota; phylum Bacillariophyta; class Bacillariophyceae; order Bacillariales; family Bacillariaceae; genus Pseudo-nitzschia; species Pseudo-nitzschia pungens. The sequence continues at coordinate 914,244 of CM074760.1, read as the reverse complement.
ATTTTAATCAATTAAAAAACACCGAAGTGAAAGGATTTAGGATACGAACAAAAAAGTACGAGTCTGCATACTTTGTTTTACATTCGCGAATTCTGGTATTCCATACATGGTAATTAAGGTTACCCGTAGCTTCTCGCCCAAACCGGTACCGGTAGCTAGCTTTCGCTTGTGCATGGTACGAGTATTGCGCATCCATCAGAAGTGGAAGGATCAAGATTTTATTGCAATCTCAAAAGATCGGATGATTGTGTTTGTGCGTGCCAGGACATCATGAAATGTATACCTTGCAGGCAGTTGAATGGCGCTGCGCTCTCGCTGTGCCTGGCAGCAGTCGCGCATTCCTTCCTCCTGTTTAGTTTCTTCCCGTATGCGGGATACATGGCGATGACGCTCCTCGACAGCAATGGGGGCAATATCACCGTGGACAACGTTGGGATCTATGCCGGACTCCTCGGTGCGATATTCACCCTCGGCCGCTTTCTTGGATTTATCCCGTGGAAGATTGTTCGAAACCGATTGGGAGGAAAGCGAGCATTGATCATTTCCCTCTTTCTGTCGGGCCTTTCTTCCATCTGGGTCGGCCTTGCCACCACCTTTTCGGGAGCCCTACTAGCACGATTTGTCCAGGGAATCTCCAACTGCATCAGCGGCTGCGTCAAGAGGGCCGCCATCAATGCCCAATACAACCGGATGAAGCGGGAGGCAATCACATCAAAGAGGAGCGATGAGAGCAGCGGTCAGTCCATCGAAACTGCAAGAGAAGGAAATCCGCAGGCCCTGGTGCTCTCGGTCATGTGGTGGGGTGCCGCTACCGGTCCCATCATTGGTGGGCTCTTGTCAGATCCTTCATTTTTAAGATATTTCTTTGGAGTGGATTCCGTGTCTGTTTTGGAGTGGTACAATTCCCGTCCGTATCTGCTGTCGAACACGTTTACTGCGGTTCTGTGTTGGTTGTCTATGATTTGCACAGCTATCTTTGTTGAGGGTTCGCCGCAGACCGCGGAAGCTTGGGAGAAGCCATCGCTGGTTCCCGGATCGACCGAAGAACAGCGCCCACTTCTCACCCCTGCTGGTTCCAGTATTAGCACCACGACGCCAAGTCTTTGGAGCACCTTCCTGAAACTTTGGAAAATCAATAACGCATTTCGATACCACCTTCTCGCATATTGGTCCCTTTCATTCGTTGTTGGCTGCTACGATGAAGCCTTGCCACTCTTTCTGATTACCTCAAAGGAATCCTCGGGGATGGGATTGTCCGAGGGACAGGTTGGAGCGATATTGTCTGCTGCAGGATTTATCACGGCCATCGGCCAACACGCCGCGCTGGAACGTCTCTTCGACGTGGAAAATGGCTCCAAGAATGGCATGTACCGCATTCTGAGTGTCAGCGCTATTTTGGGAAGTCTCCCTGTGGCTTTGGTGCCCATTTCGATGTTATTGAACAACGTCCAGAAGAGTAGCAATGGGAGTGACAATGACCATTCACTACTGGGATTGACTTCGCAATCGTTTTATTTCCTGGTTGCCCTCGTTGCATTCCTTCGAGGCGCGATCAGTCTCAATTTTTCCCACATCGGAATCGCAACGGGTCGAACCCTTAAGGTTGCAAACAAGGACGAGGCAGCTCGTATTATGACTCTCGGAAATTTGTTTGTTCGTTTTGTGGCGTCCCTCATCGCCGGTGCCGTGCTAACACACTTTATGTCGGTATCATATTCCATCAACTTCGGATCGACAACGTTCTCGTTGCACCCCTCGTGGATGGTATGGATCGTGATCGGGGTTGTATTTGGCCTTATCGCTTCCGTGTTGACGATCGTTCTGGCGAGGGACTCTGGGGACGGAATGTTGACCCACCAACAACGCGAGTATATCATGAGCCGTTTAAATGGGGCGAGTTTGCTCAAAATCAACAAAGACTGGGAGGAGCACCACGACGGTTCAAACTCCATTTGTTTCCGATGGATCACGTCAACATTCCGAAAGGACAAAACAAAAACCGATGCAATCCTTCCGACGTCGACGTCCACGCTTAAGAGCGACGTGAACGACGAACCACGAACCAGTTGCAAGAGACGCATCACGTGGGCAGACCACATCATAGCACCCGGTGTGGACTTCGACAAGGTCACCTTTTTCATTCTCGGAACGCACAAGAAAGACAAGGCTTGCGTCCCGCATGTGTTGACACCACCACTCATGAATGCCCTGCAGAAGTGTCTACCGAGTCGCCACTCAGCGAACAATTTCTGGCTTAAGTACTCTCTTCTTCGGGACGGTGCGACCATGCACGCGTTGGAGGCCAAGTCGGGGCTATCTCGGTTCAACATTATGGCGATCGAGACTTTGAAGGGAGACGTGTTTGGTTGCTTCATGACGAAGGTACGCAATGCATTAGAGCAAAGTCGTCATTTGTTGAAAAGAATGCGGACAAAGACTTCGTTGGTAGAAAGAACTGTGAACAAAACTTGTCTCACTTGTTTTTGCCAAACAATACGTTGTGTCTCTAACCCGTTCAATGTTTTTGCCCAAAAGTCATGGCTTGCTTCGAACAACCAGTACCGGCGCGCTGAACAGTCATTCCTATGGCGCATGAAAGGACGCCGCCTCACAGACGAAGAAGGGGAGGACACTCCCGAATCAGAAGCTTCTAGTAACGACGACTTGGTCGAAGTTTTTCCTCTGACCGGGGCTAACGAACTGTGCCAGTTGGTAGCCGACGATAAGATTGCCTGTGGGGGTGGGGTGGTAGGGACCGAGGGGGACGGGTTCGGCATCTTGCTCAATAAGGACCTGCTGAGCGGATCGTCAAGTCCGTGCTTAACCTACGGCAATCCCCAGTTGTGCAGCGATGGGATGAGATTCGAGGTTGCCAACCTGGAGGTCTGGGCGCTAACGCCCCACGTTTTTGCGTCGGACGCCGAAAAGAGCGAAAAGATGCTGCAATTTGTCAAGGACAACAGCCGCGAGACTCCTTCGTCGATCGGCCAGTGGTCTCATTTCCTTTGAGGTCTATTCATTGTACACACTGCACTGTATTAGTGGATGATACTATTGTTTGTTTGTGTCTGGCTGTGTCGATATCTAACTTATTCCAAACAATTTTCAGGCTATTGGATTAGGTTTCAAATTTCACTATGTGTACTGTTATTATCTCAATATTTCACTAGACATTCGATCCGTTCTAGTGTTTTTCATTTCATGCAATGGATTTCGCTCAACAATTTTCCTTCTTCCCGGGCTTGGGAAATGGTGATGGTGCGTTCATAGATAGATGTTCTTATGATTCGTTCCTAACGCTGAAATCCTCGGAGGAGGCCGGCGGTCTTCTCGTCGGAGACTTCTTCTGCGGCCGCGTCTCCCTCGAGTCTTCGAATGTGTCCTCCGTTGCGCGGTGTGCGCTCCCCAATACCTATCCCTTCGCCGTGGCTGATCCTGTGCGAATCCGACCGTTCGGGTTTGCAGCACGTTCCCAAGACACAGATTCCCGAGCAACAATTGTCGTCTACGGTGCATGGCGAAAGAAAGGGGAGGCACGAGTCGTTGGTTTTGTCTTCCGCAGCCGTTGGGAAATCGGTGAACTCCCTGTACGAACCCTGGGGGAGTTCCGACCTGAACGAACCCTCAGGGAAATCCGTTGGACCTTCGGTTTTCAGGAATTCCGTCCACGACATCGAAGGCCCCTCGGTGACGTCTGCAACCGTTGGGAAATCGGTGACGTCCCTGTGCGACATCGAAGGCCCCTCGGTGACGTCTGCAACCGTTGGGAAATCGGTGACGTCCCTGTGCGACATCGAAGGCCACTCGGTGAAATCTACGCCAGGTTCTAGCGGCCAGAGTAAGCAGGACCACTCGGCTACCGGGAGAACGGTTGTCTTGGTGGGATCCAGGAGGATGCCACTAGCAGGGACGGTGTAGTGGTCCAACCGTTGGATGGGATGCTGCACCGGTTCATCGGAACTGCTATAGGAATAAGTCTCCCCCTGCTTCGTTCCGGCGTCCCATGGAAACGTAGCAATGGTAAAGTGTTCGTACCAGAATCCGTCTTCGGAAATGGGAGAGAATCCCGGAATCCCGGTGAACCAGTCGGAGCTCGGGGCTAACTTTGAAATGGTGGAAATCAGGGGCCAGTCCCCCGACAGATGGATGGGGGGAAATTCCTGCATTGGATCGACGGCGTTGATCTGGTTTTCGCCAACGACAACGTTTGCGACAATACCGATTAACTCGTGTGCTCTGAGCCAGGCCTCCAGTTCACTCGTGTCGCCAGTCTCGGCGACATCCTGGACTCCCTTGGACGCGAATTCGAAGCGACCCCACAGATCGAAGCGTTGGTCGTGCGACACCAGAACCGGGCGGCTCCAGTGAGCAAGATTCTTGATCGCATCGTAGCCGATGGGATGCCTGTCCTCCGACCAAGTGTTGGTGAGATAGCAGCTGTATGTGGCATCGTGCCTCGACGCGTCATGGTAGCTCTTATACGCAGTCAAAATTTCCATGCTGTTGGGTATGCTCATTGGGTTGATAGAATTGTAGTTTTTGGTTTGGTGAGTTTCTTGTTTTATGAGTAAAAGAAATTGGGTTGCAACTTGAATGCCAGGGATGGCGGGGCAGAGTGAGAGAACAAGGAAGCTGCTTTTGTTCTTTGTTCGTACGAGCAAGATTGAATAGAGCCAATCGTAGTACTATCTGTCAATAGTCATGGTAATGATACCAACACCCAAGACTACTACTACTACTTCTATTAGTAGTAGTATCACGATTATTACGATGAACATTCTTTCAGTTACAAATCAAGGTCACACGGGTACACGTAGCCCTTCGTAGAGTGATGTACTGGTAGGTCGTATATTTTTCTAGGTACGTACTACGTAGGGTAACCTTACGTACCGCATGCGACGCCAACTCTGGATTTGGGTAAGATTAATTAATTACGTACGGTAAGCCTTAGTATTCAGTATTGAGAGTAAGGTTTTACGGTATGATGAATGAGTATTCAGTAAGTAAGGTTACGTAGTACTTCGTATTCAGTATTATTGAGAGTAAGGTTACTAGTATTTTGAGTAATTTACTAAGATTAACCTTGAACCTTACTACTACTTTCAACTTCGTACTTCGTAAATCTTACTTCGTACTACTATTACGAAGTACGAAGTAAGGTTTACTTCGGAGTAACCTTACTTCGTATTGAGTATTGAGTATGAGTATCGGATAGTAAGGTATTACTGTAAGATACTTGTAATTCAAACAGGTATGATTCTTCCGTAAGCTACGTACCAGCGCCGACAAAAGATTGCCGGACATGGGACATGACGATCCAAAAAGAACCCTCGCCATAACACATCATGACACCCATCCAAACCGAATGCGGTAGAAGTGTCGAAACCTTACTCGGACTTATGCTTCGTCGTTGCAAATTGTCCAACTCCAAAATTGCAGAACGAGTTGCAATATCCGAATGGTACGAGAACTAAGCAGCATGACCAGTCGCCACACCAACAGCAAGGGATCTCTTTCGGGCTCCCAACCACCCGCCAACGAGCCCAAGATCATTACCGGATGGGAGCATTCCACCTATGCCCACAATAGCGATCGCTATATTTATATCGGAAAGGACGATGACACGCGCGAACCCCAATGGATCGACCAAGGACCAAAGGGTGGCCGTTCCGGAAAATCCTCCCGCTAGTGGGATTTTCGATACCATCCCGACGCAATCGACAGTGATGAATGAAACTGCACGAATGCATGCATGGACGGGTGAACGGATACATACAATGAAAAATCCGGTGGTCCCGGGAATTGCAGTAGCGGCAACGGTATGGAAGGCCACAGTGGTCAGCAGTCGATGGAAATTGTGGAGTTCGATGACTGCATTCAAACAAAAACGCTCGAATCACAAAAACGAAGAGTGCAGACACTAAAAGATAAAGAAAGGATAACGAAAAAATATCTGTAGGTTTGATACATACTCCATTATTTGATGCTTAGTTATGAATGCCGACTTTTTGTGTCGATTTGAGCAACGAGGGATGAGAGGTAATCCACAGTTACATGGTTGTCTTTTTGAGACCCGTCAGCATTCGGAAGATTGTCGTCACTCCATGCAAGCCCGATATCTCCATTTCTCAAAATTCCAAGACCAGGTGATGTTTCCACCGGTTGGCAAAGAATAAGGGTCTTCCTTTTGAACAAACGTTCAAAGCAATGTAGGCAGTCGGTAGAGCCCCTAGCTCGAAACGAGAACTTACCATTTCGATAGCTGATAGAGGGCTTCCGAAACGCATGGTACCGTGAAGAATATGCCACCCGCATACGAAAATGGAGCTTTAATCATGCTTAGTAGTCATCATGCTTATTCAGAAACACCTACCGTACATGGAACAATCTCCTCTCAACCACTACTATGCACCGAGCACGAGCGGGGTTCAGCCGGAGCATAACTGCCACACTAGTCCACTGCAGTGAACGAGATTAGGCTGTGCTGAGGTTCCTGCCACCCCTAACGCTTCAGAATGGATTCGAGATGTTGGACGGCTCTGGGACCAAAACTAGAACTAAGGTCCGGTTGTGTTCGAAGCAAAAGTGCATTCGACGGGATTCGAACCCGCGCATACGAATATATTCGAACTTGAGTCGAACCCCTTAGACCAGCTCGGGCACAAATGCGTTGCACGCTGGTGCACAGTACCTGTTTTTATACAATCTTCTAACTTTTCGACGGAACCCTTTTCTATCTTACCGCAACTTCACACCTAAAGTTTACCGTGACGTACAGAAATACGACTTCAATGTGAAGCAGGTGTTCCTACGGTAGTAATAATGGTAAAATTGACAGACTTCAGAATTATTGGTCATCTCTTGCCTGCGATTCAGAAAAGAATTGTTCCCGGAGTTTCGGAGTAACCTTACTTTGCTCTTGTGGCTCTTGTGATTTAGTCTTGTTGCAATCACCAGAAGTCATTTTTGGAATGGTCTTCTACTGGCTGCTGTACCAGACATGCTGCTGAAATTGCGTGACAGATAGCAAAGGGTGGAAAATAAACCAAGAGTAGTAGTCGTCATATAAGAGCTGTTCTTCTTGTGAGGATTTTGGAGGAGATTTCTTGTGTTTGAGAGGGTAAAGGAATTGGACACACAGACCAGTACCTTCGCCAGACACCGGCAATTATCCCCATCGTCCCATCCAACAAGAGCAAGACCAACAAACAGCAGTACTACTAGTAGTAGTACTAATAGTGGAGAGTATTTGTTTGGAAACACGTGGGGAATAATTCAAATGGCAGAAAATCAAATTGCAGCTATGAAAAAGTAGTGCACCTAGTAATAGTACTAGTAGTAGTATTATCAACATGAAGAACAGCTATCAGCACTTGTTCAGTATGGTGTTTAGCTAGTAGTGCTTTGTAGGCAGTAGTACTACAGTAGATATGTTACATCACTACTATTACAAGCCGGAGTACTGGTACTATACATCATACCACATCACTTATTGGTTTCGGGACTAAACGTAGCTCGCCACGGAAAGGTGCATAGATGGTGGATGCAAGCAAAAAGTACTACGTACTATTCAGATGATTTTAGATTGCCGCTTGGAAGCAACAAGTACGATGTTTCGAACGTTGTACTAGTAACCTTACTGCACAGCATTGTTGACCGTGATTCATGGATAACATCATGGCAAGAAAGAGCGGCAGAGAGCAGCGTTTGAATGGTACTACTAGTACGAGTAGTACTACAGTACGCAACAACATGAAGAGTCGAGTCAAAACCTGATCGTACTCGCAGTAGAACTCGCAGTAGAAGAATGTTTGTTCAATGAATCATTATACTCGAGCTGCCTTTTTTTGCTACAGGATAGGATAAGACACAATGAACACAGCGATTGCCTGTGCTGCAACAATCCGTCCTGCAATGATCCTCCGTGCGATGTGCGTGTCGAATTATTCTATGATTTCGGTGGTGTCCCTTTCCTCGTCCCCACCACCTTTTCTGTTGCAGACACGGCACGATAATCCGGGACAAAACATAAAAAGTCCACTTCACCTCACCTCACCTCACCTCACTTCGCTCTTCCCCTCCGCACGACCCGCTGCTGCGAGAAGCTGTTCTTGGACCGCCACGTCGGATTCCGCAGAATGAATGAATCCCAAACGGATGGAATGCGATGGAATCCAATGCCTGTGCTGTTGGTTGCCGAGGTTGCGTTGGAAAAGGAGCGCTCCGGCGCGCATTGCTTGGCGAAGGAGGAGTTCCGACCCAGACGACACAGGAGATACATGCATCATGATTGATTGATTCGTTCGTCGCAGAGACTTGCGCGATTCCCGACAACCGCTCTCGAATGTATGGATCCATAGATCCATGGATGCATGTATGGATGAATCTTCAACAATGTCCAAAGGCCTTCATGCCTCCACCAACAATAGCAGCAGCAACAGCGACAACAACAAACATGCATAAAAAGGAATGCAATCCACAACACAATGATCGAACGTCGAGTCGAGCCGAGCCGAGCCTCCAATCGGAGTTGCTCGCTCCGGCAAGGCAATCCCTATCGAAGAACTCCACGGAGTTGTGTCACGGTGTCCACCTTGTCCGTGCTGCTGTCTTTGTCTTTGTCTTCGTCTCCGTCAAACGTGGTCCCAACACTCCAAACGACCTTGCGCTCTTTTGTGGCGGCGTTGGATGCCGATCGATCCTCGGACAACGACGACGGCGACCATCGGACGAAAATCGTGCGCGAGTTGTCCGTCGATTCGATCGAGACCACGGAGGTTTGATACAGATTCCACAACCCAATCCCGATCGCCGTCCCGTTCCAGACGAGTCCGAGTCCGAGAATCGAGTGCCACAGGGGGAGAATGAATTTCGCGGAACGACCGCTGCGTTTTTGGCCGCCGTTGCGACCGCCGGGAACGATCATTGCGTGTCCTGTCTCTTGCTGCTCGTTATGGTACCCACTCATTCACTCATTCACTCGCATGCATTGCGTTGCGTTGCGTTGCGTTGCGTTGCGTTGCGTTGTGTGGGATATTGCTCCCGCAATTGTGTTCCAATTTTGTTTGGATATTGATCCTCGTGATTGGTTCTCACAGAAATCTGGGAAAGAATTTTGCTTTCTGGAATTCGGCGCATGTCATTCATCAAGTGACGTGCCTGTGATGATACGGGTACGAGTAGGCTTAAGGTTTACTACTGTACGTATCGGTTGCGGTATTAGTTTTTGATTGTGACAGTCTTGGTCATACCAAAATCGTTCCGAAAAATACCGTCTTTGGATAAGGTTAGTCCGTCCTTCGACCGGAATGCACATCAACTATCCTACCATTATTTTTTTTCTTTTCTTTTGTTGCACATCACAAAGCAATCCCAAATCAATCATCCAACAACATCCGAAGCCAACGCCAGGATTTCTGGTCCGACAAAACTTGTCTCGAGTTTCGAAAAACTCGACATTCGACTTCCGAAGCCGGCACATCACTCTCAATTACGGATACGTACCGGTACCGGTATACTCGTCGTTCGTTTGACATTATTGTTTGATGCTGCACCAATATTTACGGTGCTAAAATCACAAATAATCGGAAGCGGTCCAGCAACCAACATAAATTTGGTCGAGAACAATACGATAGCTGGAATACCCCACGGTTCTTTGGCATTGCGACAAAGAAGCTTGTACGACCGAATATCCCACATACTAGATTCCACGGACACCCCGAGATCCAAAGAGTTTTCGCCGCATAGTGTAGAACAAAACACAAACGAAACACGATTCGACAACCATGGTTAGACCGGTCAAGGTCAATTCCGGACTGGTAGATGTGTCCAGCGACAGCGATCAGGAAATGATCGTAGCGGACCAGGTTTCCAGCGGGAACTTTGGTCGGAACAACAACGACAACACCAAGAACGACGGCGGCGACGAAGCGGAAGACGAGGTGATCCGGGAGATTCCGGTCTACTTGTCGCCGGAACTCGCCCACCAGATCCAGTTGATCCAATACCCCCTCCAGCAGCGCTCGCATCCCACGGCTCCGGAAGCCGTCCGGATAAAACAGCGCCACTGCATGATGGAACAGGACCACAAAACCCCCGGCAACATTGGATTCAACGGCATGTACCACATGCCCTCCCGGACTTTTTCGAGCCAAACGATTCCCATCACGACGCACATGGCCCTGGGCAAGCTCATCGAGCAGAACGATCCGGATCTTGACGCGGATCCGGATTGCGATCCCGAAACGGTCGGCAGTAGCAGCAACAACCATAGCGCCGCTGCAAGGCGCAAGCGCCTCGGCCTGCACCTGGTCCCGCTCAACCGCATGACGCAGATGCGACCCTGCTTTTCGCACGTCGACGAGGCCATGGCGGCCTCGGCCGCCACGACGGAGGAGGAACTCAAGCGCCAGGAACAAACGGCTTCCGCCGCCGACAAGGGCCGCAAGTCGATCGGCTTTCAGAAAAAAGAATCCGAGCGGCAGGAGCTGGCCCGCAAGTCGAGCTACGGGTACAAAAAGGCCAGCGAGGACGCCGAGGGCTGGCACTCGCTGGAGGTCTACGACGAGGAATCCCTCCAGGCCAACCTGCTGATGGCCAGGGTGGCCTGTCCGCTCGAACACCGGGGCAGGAACCTGCTCGATTTCGACCGCCTGCGGACGGAGAGCAGGTCCACCAACATCCCGGGCACGACGCCCAACTCCAAATACCTCAACACGCTCAATTATCTGCCTCCCCGGGACGATTTCGGGGGAGACGGTAGCAGCGGCGGTGGCGGTGGCGGTGCCGGATCCAAATCCGACGACAACAACGACAACAACAACGCCACCGACGAGCTCGGCCTGGCCCAGATCGTCCAGAAACTGGTCCCGCTGATGCGGCAGGGCCGACCGATTCCCTTTTCGCTGCTGCGGGCCGAATTTCCCCCCGAGACGGCCACCGACGAACGCTTGTTCGTGGCCCTGGGCAGCTGCGCCGTGCTGGTCCGCGGAAACTGGTGCATCAACAGCAAGCTCCTGGGATACTCGGCGCCCATGACGCAGGCCCGGACCTTTTTGCTGTGCCTCTTTCAGTCGATGGGGGTCGTTCACAAGGAGCGGCTGCTGGGGGTCTTTGCGCGCCGTCCCGGAAACGAACGCGACGACTATGCCAACGACAATTACGACGACAATTACAACGACAATGACAACGACGGCCGGGTCACGCCCCAGGTGGTCGACTTTTTGCTGGAACAGCTGGGCGAAAAAACGTCCGAGGGGTGGGTCCTCAAGGTCGCCGACGACGTCAAGTTTCCCAAGCTCCATCCCCAAACCGCAATGGTCCACCTGCAGCACTGGGCCAAGCAGATCGAATTGTTCCGTCCCATGTTCGAGCGGTATCGGTCCGACGACCACCGCTCGTCGATGATGGACGAATGACAGACTGAATGAATGAATGAATGAAATCCATTCATCCATCCGTTCATCCATCCTCCTATACTAGCGAACCGGGCCGTGTGTGTGTTTCTTTTTGGAATCCGATGGCCCGCTCGTTCGTCTTTTGCGAATCGGTGATTTTTTTCGAGTTGGGTAACGCGACGGGCAAGAAATCGATGACAAAAAAATAATACTAAATGACCAAAAAGTTATGGGACTGTTTGTTTTGTTTGTTTGTGTGTTTGTTGGAGAAACAATCCAAAGTTCCGTGTTTTCGGTCGGTCTCGGCCGTGATGCCCGCAATCGGGGTTGCCGCATTGCGCGTGGATCCAATCCTTTCATGGATTTGGTGCTGCGTGTACCGGGTGCCGAGATGGGTTCCGAGAGGCACGGAACCGGCATTATCTCCCGCCCGTGATCCCATTGCTGCCAGCAAGTTTGGTTGCGTGCTTGTTTCTTTGTTTTGTTTTGTTTTGTTTTGTTTTGTTTTGTTTTGTTTTGTTTTGTTTTGTTTGGTTCGGTTCGGTTCGGTTCGGCGAGCTTGCGCTCGACATTACTTCTTGGATTTGCCACCGCCGCAGTTGTCCCTGTTGAGGAAATAGATGCTGTATTGCAGAGCCGTCGCCACCGTGACCCAGGCGCAGGTGGGGAGCATGTAGTATCCGGCCTGGGCGTCGAGTCCGTAGAACAAGTAGGCGCTCGCCAGCAGGGTCCCGTAAAAGGCCGTGATGACGAGGGTTCCCCAGCCGATGCACTCGAGTCCGAAAAAGACCTTGTTCCAGGCCTGCCCGACCGAAACGGAAGGGCGCAAAGCGCGAGACGCGAGCGAACGGAAAATCAAAACAGAAAGGAACGGCCAATGGTACGAAATTAGCAAAGGATACTGCAAATAGGATGTTTCTGTGGCACCCCTCACTACGGCAAAATCACGCTCGGAAAAAGCATCCTCAATCCACAATCCCTCCTTCTGATACACAACTCCACTCCACTCCACTCCACGCCATGCATCACGCGTATTTCCTATCCTTTCCTGCGCTTCCGCAGCGGACACACACAGCGACACACGACCTTTTCGCAACCGACAAATCCACCAACCGAGCGGTAACTAACTAACTAACTACTTACATCGCCCAGGGCCAGCATGGTGGTATAGACGGCGAGCGGAACCAGCGGCAACCCGGTCACGGCCCCGGTCTCCTCGTTGTTGGTGAGGCAGTACTTGAAGATCCTCGAGGTGGCGCACACCTGCGTCGGCTTGCTGACGACGAGCCACATGATTGGAAAGACCCAGCCCGGCGGCGTCCACCCCGGCTTTCGGAGGTTCGCGTACCAGTTTGGATCTCCCTGCACCCGGTTGGGATCGAGGACCTGGTTGCTGGCGGCCGAGAGTCCCCCGTCGACAAAGGCGCCGACCAGGCTCGAGGCGAAGACGACCAGCAGCGAGGCCAGCAGGACGAGCAGGGGCTCGCCGAAGACCGCCACCGGAACGAGGTCCGCGCCCGCCACGGAGGCCGCCAGGATTCCCAGGAGGGCGGCCGATTCGACCGCCGCCTGGACGCCGATCTTGGCGAAGAGGATCGGGTTCGAGTCGCTGCAGGCGCCCCCGCGCGGGATTCCGGTGGCGGCGGCGGTGATGGGGATCGGTTCCGGATGCGAACGCGAACGCGCCCCGCGGACAAAGGCGACGGGGGTGGTGGCGGTGGTTGCGGTTGGCTGGCGGAACGTGGCAACCGACGTCGGGAATGCAACACCCGTGTCCCGCTCGGCGAGAGCTCCGGGAGCCCCGAGCGAAGCGGCGAGGCAGCCGAGGAATTGGATCGAAACCTTCATTGTTGTTCCTTGTTCAGAGGCCTTTTTGGGCGATCGGGTGCAACGATTCGTTCGACGACGATGCGAGCAAGCGGAACGAATGGAGATGGGAAGCAAAACTATGAGGTTTGCAGGCGGAAAACTCGTTTGCCTCTTGCTGAAAGGATATCCAGTCGTCAGACTAGTAACCTCCCTAAGGTTTACCGTAATTTACGTAGTGTTTGTTGGTTCTCTCGCCGTGATGCAATCGATTGCGGAAGATCGATTCGTTCCGTCGGAAGCCGATCCAGTCTGCCGTAATCTTATCTCAAAATATCAAAAGTGACAGCACGCACAATCAAAATGCCCAAGAACATTCTAGATCATTACGTGTAGTATGTGTACCGCACGGTATTTATTTATTATTGGTTCGTTCTGACAGATTGTCAGACCACGCACGGGGGCCATTCACGGGTTTCATACTCAGGGGTGATGTTCATACAGGTTCATACTAAGGTTACGTACCGCACGGAAGGTCAGGAATGAGGAATGGAACGGTTGTTGCTCGGAGGAAACACGAGCAACTTGTTCTTCGCAATGGCGCATGCCGGTGGTAGTTTTTGATTTTTTGACACCACCAGGATAGTTTCTCAAGGGATCTTCGCAAAGGTATGTATTTTGAGCACAGTATGTATCATAGGAACGAATCAAAAGAACCTGGATATAAGAATGTCAAAACAATCCGGATGTAGAACTATGTGTTTAAAAACCCGGATGTATAACTATAAATGTTTAAAAAACCCGGATGTATAAGTGTCAAAAAAACCCGGATGTATAACTATAAATGTTTAAAAAACCCGGATGTATAAGTGTCAAAAAAACCCGGATGTAGAACTTTAAATGTTAAAAACACCCGGATGTATAAGTGTTAAAAAAACCCGGATGTAGAACTTTAAATGTTAAAAACACCCGGATGTATAAGTGTTAAAAAAACCCGGATGTAGAACTTTAAATGTTAAAAACACCCGGATGTATAAGTGTCAAAAAAATCCAGATGTATAACTTTAAATGTTAAAAACACCCGAATGTATAAGTGTTAAAAAACCCGGATGTAGAAGTATAAGTGTTAAAAAATCCGGATGTAGAAGTTAAAATGTTAAAAACACCCGGATGTATAAATGTTAAAAAAACCCGGATGTAGAAGTTTAAATGTTAAAAACACCCGGATGTATAAGTGTTAAAAAACCCGGATGTAGAACTATAAATGTTAAAAACACCCGGATGTATAAGTGTTAAAAACCCGGATGTAGAACTATAAATGTTAAAAAAATCCGGATATACAACTGTCAAAAACTTCCTGATATGTAGCTATAAGTGTAAAAGAAACCCGGATATATAACTGTCCAAAAAGCCCGGATAGATAAGTGACCAAAAACCCGGGTGTATTGTAACACAAGGTTGGTATGTATTATGTAATAGATATTATAGATATGACTACTATCTGACTCATAGGCTCACTCCTCATAGTACTTTGTAATACGAGTACTTACGTATCTTAAGTACCGGGTACCATGGTACCGGCAGGGGTCATAATATAAGAAGGGGTATGCCACGATCGCTAAAAATCGGCAATTCATATTCCATGTGTGGTCCAAAATAGAAAAATTTCCCTCAGTCAATTTTTTTTTTCTCATAATTTACTGCATATCACTAGTAAAAGTGTACCTGATAAAGCAACTTACCAAGTACACTTCCAATCACTCTCCAACTTTTAAATTTGATATGCAGTTCACGTATATAGTTGAGAGTCAAGTAGTAAGTACCTTTTTCAGTTTACATCCATCTGCTGTCTGATATTGCTGATTCAAACTACCAGTGATCTGTGCCTTCCACCTGGAATATAAAATACAAAATCGGATCGTCCGTCCGTCATCCGTTTTATTTTTATTCAATTAAAAGCTTCCACTTGGAACCAAAATTTGGACCATCCATCCAAATAAATTACTTTATCTTCCATCCATCTAGAGTGAAAAGCAGTTACATATTCATAATCCCTGTAAAAAATTGGGCTAGATACAATATTCAAATATTGTTTTGTTACAATTTTTGATGGAGTTGTTATAGATTGAAGTGTAATAGTTTTTGTTAGTATTATGCAGTGAAAGTGGAAAAAAAAAATTGAGGTTGAGGGAAATTTTTCTAAATTGGACCACACATGGAATATGGAGTGCCATTTTTTTTTACTAGTATTTGTACGTCGAACACGGGCGACGGACAGACGTCGTGGCATACCCCTTCTTATATTATGACCCCTGGGTACCGGTAGGTCATCAAAGTAAGAGTAAGATTACCTTACCTTCTTTCAATTCAATCGATGACGATGATCCGAATTTGGAGAATGGCATTCTACGGTCCCGCCGATGTGATCGGACGGCTTTCCGACTTTGAAAACAAAAACTGTCAAGAACCCACACTTTTAGCATACCGTAAGATTATCCATACAGTAAACCTTAACCTTACGTGTAGGTAACCTTACCCGTTTTACGGAATGTATCACACCTGGTTGTTTCTGTTTCATACGGAACTCGGGAATGATGGGGAGCGTTTGGCACGGGGATTCAAGCGAGGAAGAAGATACCATGATGTGCAAAGCCACCTGATCTATTCCTGCTCTCTTTGGTGGTGGGGGGCTGCAACTAAAATAAATACTGGTACGGTAACATACAAAATGACAGGCTGCAAACAAGGGGGTCTACTGCAAGCAAGGACCAGGCAGGCTTGCCAAGTAATGTTCAACGAGCGCCTTCTTCGTGGCACCAGAGTTTACAAGAAGTAAACGGGACGCGATCACAAACTTATCATTATTATTTTTTCGAACCATTTTCACGCGGGGTCATCGATCGAGAGCAACTAGTAGTACGACTGCAGCAATAGATAAAAGCAGAACAAGATGATGGAAAAAGACGAGGCTTTGCCACCGCATCCTCGGCCAGCCTCTCGAGATTGACGGATTTTGATTGATTGATTGATTGATTGAGATGAGATGAGATGAGATGAGGTCCATTCGATCCATGGCAGAGCAAGTCGGTCGGTCTAGTCGGGGAATGGCGCAAAGTGCTGCGCCATTCGGTCCTAGTTTTTCCGAGAAAAACACATTGCTTCGATGGACCGGACCGGTCTCTCTTTCCTCTCTCCCTCTCGCTTCGTCATGAACAACGAAACAACGATCCACGATCGATCATCGATTCGCACACAAAAACACAGGCCCGGAACCCGGAACGCAACCATTGTTGCAATCATTGTTGGATCGAGCCAAATCCAACCGAGCGATCGGAAGCAACGGATGGTCGAAAGCTCTGCACTCCTCGGCCGGTCAGTCAACTGTAAGCAACAACACGCCATCGTCTCTCACCGCGACCGACGGGGAAGGCTCGGTGAAGGGTCGAAAGATGTCGTACGGGAACGAAAAAGACGCATCGGATGCCGTCGAAAGAACATCAACATCGTCAACATCGTCAACATCATCAACATCAACGACAACAACAACAACAACAACAACAACATCATGAACAACATCGACAACGACAACAACGACGACGACCAACCCAACTCCATTGTCACGTGTGGAATTGCAACGGCTTTAGTTCCCGTGCCGGATGCAATCCGGATGGTCCGAAAGAGCTGGTGAAAAACACGGGATTTGGCGCCTCTCGCCCTCCGGACGCGATTTGCCCGCAGGAAAGCCCGGACGAACGCCGAGAGCCCCTGCCACCGGCGGGCCATTCCCCTCCGGGAACTCGAATACGAGTGGATCGAGGCCGTCATCGGGGGGGGACGCCATCCGGGAGCGCCGACTCGTTTCGTCCCTTGCAGACACGAAACACGCCGGGACGCTCGCGCCGATCCGCGACGTCCGCTTTCGACTTTCGATCCGCCGGCAAATGGATCGGATCGAATCGGATCGACGCGCCCGTATTTTTGTTTGCCGCCCTTGCCTCTCGCTCGGCCATCGATCGGACCCGACCCGATCCGATGCCGAGCCGCTTCGGGCCGACCCGGAAAACCCGCGGCCCGCCCGAGGTGCCGGACGGGGAACCCGGGCCGAACGAGGACGGGGGCCGTTCCGATTCGTTCGATTTCGATCTCGATTTCGATTCCAACAAGAGCAAAGCAGAGCAAGAGCAAGAGCAAACCTCGCCGAAATCCTTCTTGGCTACCGGACCGAAATCCAAGGGGTCCGAGAGGTGCTGCGGGCAAGAACCGGAGGGACGGTTCCGGTTCTTTTTCTTTCCCGGAATGGACCCGATGCAACCCTGCGTCCCCGACAACGGCACCGGGGACGAGTCCTTTGCGAAGCGCAAGCGGTGGGACGCCGACGGGAAGCAATTTTTGACGGACCGGGATCTCGGAGGCCGTTTCCCGGATCGGCACGCCGAGCGGTCGCATCGATGACTCGGTGGATCGCAAGCTCTCGCGGTGCGGTACCTCACGTCGAACCACCACACCGCGGCGCGGGAAACAAACGAACGAACGAACAAACAAACAAACAAATCAATCGACCAACCGTGCGCGAAATTTCCGGTCGCGTTCGACAACACCGGATGGATGGATTCGTGACGCGAGCACGGGAACGACGACGAATCCGTCACGGACACCGCCCGTTCCTCTTGTTTGTCGTTGTGGACCGTCGGATCGTTTTTTTTTCATTGCGCAGGGGAACTGAACGCGAGTCGGAGCTACCGAGACGGTTCCCACCGGGACACACGGAACGGCGGCGGCGGCGACGACGACGAGAGCGGAAGTGCGTGCGTGCGTGCGTGTGCGAATGGTTCCGCGACCCGTCCGCGTGCTTTGGCAGGGACATCGCCGGCGCCGAGAACCCGCCCGCGCTGCTTGAGCATCGGGGTACGCCGGGGTTCACGCGGGACGAGGGCTCGCGGTTCGCCGAGCTGGTCAACGAGGGCGACTTTTGCGACCCTTGGAGGGACCAGCATCCCGGGGGCGTCTCCCCGCTGGCCGGTGAGAAGGACGGCGACGGCGAGTGCGACGGCGAGTGCTGGGAACGGCCCGATTGCACCTGGAGGGGCCAGCGATCCAGAAGTCCCGGGGTGGTTGCCCGATACGAGGGAAAGGCGATGCGACTCGATTGCTTTTTGCTGGCCCCGTCCAGGATCGGGGTGTCGGCCGTGCCCACGAAGCGGAAGGGACCGGTGAATAGCAGCAATAGCAACAGCAACGACAATGGTGAAACGAGGCAGATTGGAGCCGTGGGCACAAGGCGGCAGGGATCGGGTGCCGGCAACGGAACGAGAGAGTTGGTGGCCGACTGCGAGATCCGGGGGCACGGCACGAGGATGGAGGGACTCTTCTGCGGATCGGACCACAGTGCCGTGGAACTCGAGCTCTTCTACCGATACAGGAACGGTTGGTAGGTCTTTTTGCGTGTGTGTGTCTTCGCTTCCGCTTCGTGAAGCACGACTGCGGCAACTTGTTCCGGGGGACGGCGCATTTTTCGATGGCGTTGTCATTGTTATTATTATTTGTTGGCACCACTGCGTGCGTACCGGTGCGTGTCCAGTCCAGTCCAGTCCAGTCCAGTACAGTACAACCAACGATGCCATGGGAAATAATAATCATAATGATAGGAATGAATCCGTGGATGCGATGCGATGATGATCATGATGCGATCGTTTGGCTTGCCGATTTTTTTTTTTTTTTTTTTTTTTTGACGAGAACCCAAACCGTCAGAACTTACAGGTCCCGTGTCTTGCGGAATCATCCATTGGTTCTGTTTCCTACCGCTGGAACTAGTGGGCAGGATATGCGACGGGAACTGTCTTTGGGTAATTGCGCACGGAGGGTTTTCAGGGAAAGGTTCCGTGCGCGGAGCGATCCGAACCGCGACGTGCCCGCCGTTCTTGCGTTGTGACGACGAGTCGGGTGGGTGTCGGATGATCGACAACTTGTTCCGCGTTCCGATTTTCGTTGGACGGCACTCCGCACCGTGCGGTACCCGCGTGGTAGTATCGGTACACCGAAACCAAGGATGCCACGCGAATTTGCCGCCTTTGATGGGATCCGAAACCGTCGCCACCGGAGCGAGTGAGTGAGTCCTCCCGTCTTGCGGAGTCATCCCTTGGTGTTCTGTTCTGTTCTGTTCTGTTCTGTTCTGCTTTGCTTTGCTTTGGTATGATAGGATAATGATAATGATAGTAATGATGCCGATGGGGACCGCGCTTGGCACGGAGGTTTTCAAAGAAAGTTTCCGTGTGCGGAGCCGTCCATCCGAAAGGGAGCCCTTTCTCGTGTTCTTGCGAGGCGGGTGGATCTATTACCGCTCTCTTTGCGTTCCCTCTCAATCAACTACTAATACTAATACTAATACTACTAATCAACGAATTGCCATTCCATCAATATTAGTACCAACCAAAAGGCTATAAGAATAAAACCGCAGTCTACTACTAATAGTAGTTCACATACCCAGTAATCTTTCCGACTCTGCCTCCTTCCAAAAAGAGTCTTATTCATGGTACTAGTATCATACTAGTATCACTTATTGGGTGCGTGGTAACTTACTGTACAGGTGCGCTAGATGCTATTTCTAAGATTACTATTAGTAGGAGGACCTCAAACTTGTTTTCCTCATGAAGAACAATTCGCCAACAACATATTTCCAACAAACCTCGTGGTAACATTCTTTAATCACGGCGTACACGTAATACGTTTACACGTACCGTAGTAATTACATCAAATCAACCTTTACAAAGTACAGTAAAACCTTAATTCAAAGTCTCAGCACTGCAGTGGTATATACCAGTTCTATAGTGTAGCCTTCCTCACAGTGCTGCACAATTTCCAAAAATTGTGTCGGTGTTGTGAAAGAAATGACCCCTTTGGATTGTGCTGGTGATGGTGGTGGTAATTGCAACAAGAATCGAAACTCCATCCTGCTGTGGTAATTACGGTATGTTTGTTAGTCCATTCCATAGTCTAGGACCTACTACAATCCAGTCAATCTAGTCGGAGTTGTCCCAAAGCGCGCCATCTTTTTTGTGCCGAGACGCGACAGTGCGGCATGCTTTCGCGGAACGCGAGGCTTCCTTCACCAACTTACTTGTCACTCCTCCTCACTCCTCATTTCCTCTCTGGCAAACGTTCTCTCCGTTCCCACACGCAAGACGCAAGCTCGCAACGGAATAACCTTACTGAACACGGAACGCAACCGGGCCGAGCCAAAACATCAACCGCACATCATCAATCAACTCAATCAATCAATCAAAAACACCCAATCTCACTCCCCACTCGGTCCGGAGGCCAAGGAATAAAAGTCCATACCGTACCAGCCAATCGGCGGTCAAGAACAAGCAAGCAACAGCATGGCTCCTTCTGCTTCCGAGAACGGCACGGAAAGCCCGGTGAAGCGTCAAAAGACGTCCCACGAGACTGCCAAAGAAGAAGGCTCCTCGGCACCGCCTCGTGCCGAATCCTGCACCGCCACCACCAACATCAACAACAACATCATCAACAACAACATCAACACCAACAATGCCCATCCAAGTCCCCGCCACTACCATCCCAGCTCGATTGTCACGTGGAATTGCAACGGCTTTAGCGCCCGCGCCAGACACAACCGCGACCAGCTGGAGCTGCTGGTCCGGAGCACGGGAGACCCCCGCGCGGGCGGTCCCGACGTGATTTGCATCCAGGAAGCCCGGCTGAAAGCGGAGGGGCCCGGGAAGCGGCGGGGCTTGCTCAAGAGGGACGGCAAGGACCATCCGGACGTGACGAGAGCCCTGGAAGAGGTCTTTGGAGACTACCGACCCTTTTTCTCGCTGGCCGATACGAAATACGCGGGAACGCTCACGCTGATCAAAACGTCCTGTCTCGCTGCTTAGCGGCGCGGAATCAACCGTCGAAGCAATGGACAACTTTGCGGCCTTTACCTTTTACTCGGCCATCGAACTGATCCTGCGCCGGTTCGGGACGACCCGGAGGGAGTGCGGCCTGCCGGAGGTCCCTCCGCCGGACGAGGAACCCCCGCCCAAGCCCGCAAGCCTTTCGGCCCCCAAGAAGAAGCAACAGCAAAAGCAGCAAAAGACGCTGACATCCTTTTTTGCGCCCAAGCCCAAACCAAAGGCGGCGGCGCCGCCACCGAACGCCGGAGCCAAACCCCCGGCGCGAGCGCGGGCGGCCGGTGGGACGTCCGGAAAGTCGTCCAACCCGCACAACCACCAGGGACGCTTCCAGTTCTTTTTCTTTCCCGGGATGGACCTGATGCAGACCTACGTCCCGAACAACGGCACCAAGGAAGAGTCCTTCGAGAAGCGCAAACGGTGGGACGCGGACGTGAAGCAATTCCTGGGGGACCGGGCCAAAATCCTGGAGGCGTGCTCCCGGAAGCGGATCGCCGGGGGGGGAGGCGCCTTTGACTGCCTCGGTGGATCGAAAGCTCTTGTGGTGCGGTAAGTCACCGCGTGTGCGTGTGCACGTGCGTGTACACGGTCACGAGTCCGGGGAACGCGTCGCGGATCGCGTTTGGAACGCTCCCACAAACAATCCATCCGTCCATCCCTTCTTCTCATTCTCACTCTCATCATCGTCATCGTCATCGTCATCGTGATTGCTCTCGAACAACACTCCGCAGGGGATATGAACGCGAGTTTGAGCTACCGAGACGGCACGCACTGGCAAAAACGCGACCGAAACGATCGCGGCGACGAAACGGACGACGACGCTAACGATAGCAACGGCGGCGACGACGACGGCGGCGCGTACGAATGGTTCCGGGACGCGTCCGTCTGCTTTCCCCCGGGCAGCGAAAACGCCAGGAATCCTCCCCACCTCCCGGAGCACAAGGGCATGCCGGGATTCACGATCGCCGAGCGCGAGCGGTTCGCCGAGCTGGTCCGGTGGGGAGACTTTTGCGACCTGTGGAGGGAGCAGCATCCTTCGGGAAGCGGCGGTGACGGCGGCGGGAGCAGTCGCTGGGGACGCCCCGATTACACCTGGAGGGGGCAGCTGTCGCGGAATCCCGGGGCGGTCGCCCGATACGAGGGAAAGGCGATGCGACTCGATTACTTTTTGCTGGCCCCGTCCAGGATCGGGGCGTCGGCCGTGGCCGCAAAAAAGAAGGGAGCGGTGAAGAGCGGCAGCAACGGCAACGACAACGACAACGACAACGACAATGGCGAAACGGGGCGGATCGGAACCGCGGGCGCAAGAAAGCGGCAGGGGTCGAGGGAGTTGGTGGCCGACTGCAAGATCCGAGGGCACGGCACGAGGATGGAGGGACTCTTTTGCGGGTCGGATCACTGTGCGGTGGAACTCAAGCTGCACTATACCGATACCGGTACGAGCGATTAGAATCTCGTAGTTTTCTCTCTGCGAACGTTGGATTGGGGTGTCGAGAGTTCGTCGCTGTGCCCCACTTCGCGACGACAACCACAACACATCGCTAAACACATTCGCCGCACAATTTTGTTCCAGCCAATATTCTCTTTCCCGAGCTTCATCTATTTTAGCTACGTATTTGATACGATACCGTAACTTTATGACACAGAATAGAACGGAAAAGAAAAGACAAAAACTATGTGACTAGAAGAGGGCGGAACAGTAACCCTTACCGGTTACAATAGTTTAGGATAATGCAATATTTTTTGAAATCTTAGTGCGGTGGTAGGAGACGGCATGGAATAAAAAAACCCAAAAGATATTGATCGAACAATACACGCGATGCAATGGCAGCAACGCGGCAAGCAAACTCTCTAGCGGAATCGCTTGAGCTTTTGCTGGTTGCGTCGGAGCCAGGCGGCCTTCCAGGATCCTCCGATGCGGCCGTTGGCGCGGTGCCCGGACTTGCGCATGCCGCGTCCCTTGCGTCCGGCGCTGGTGAGCCCGCGCATCTCGCGGTGCTTGTGGACGGGGTTGACGATCCAGTTGATGCGGGGATCGTTGCGGATCTTCTGGTGGCTGGGATCGATCAGGATGACCTCGTAGTACTTCATGGTGGCGTCCTGGTTGACCCAGTACGAGTTGAGAACGCGGAGGTTGGAGTACCGGCGCCCGGCCTTTTCCTCGGCGACGGATTGCAGGTTGCGCTCGAACTTGAGGTGGTTGATACCCTGGTGCTTGGGCTTACCGAAGACCATACCGCGGTGGTTCTGACGCTTGCGTCCCCCGCGTCGGACTCCGGCGCGGACGATGAACGTATCCCTGCTTGGCCTTGTAACCGAGGCGGTGGGCCTTGTCGGTTCGGGTGGGCTTGTTGCAGGTGTAGATGTTGGGGCGCTGGCGGTATTCCCAGGCGCGGACACGCATCAAGAATCTGAGGGCATCAGACTGCTTGTGACGCCAGAGCTCTTCCATGTATTTGTAGGCACCCATCTTGAATTGTGTTTTGTTGTTGTTATTTCTGAGGATCGATCGATTTCGTAATTTTTTTAGTTATGGAACACAAAAGAGCGGAGACGATGTGAGAACGCTTTGTCCCGGATGCAACGCTTAAACTACGATAGTTATTACGTCTCCAATCTTTTCATGGACAGTCGAACCATATGATTCCGCTGTGTACAATCTTCGCGTATTTTTCCGTCGGATGTTGGCTGTCGTCATTGTCGATCTCATGGTTCTTCTTACCTCGCAGTGAAATAATGAGCGGGCAGTGTGGATGAGGAGAGATAGTTGGTGGTAGAAACAATCGTAGACCGGAGTTTACCTCTAGTACCAGTTTCTACGGCAGATTGCAGTCATGTGAAACCGTGATTCAGCTTTAGTAACTGATGTAAAAGGTATGTAGTACTAGATTGCATTGATTTCTACGTGCAAAAAAATAGTAAATGTTTTTCCCTCGAAATTTTCAACCGAACTCAACACCCTCACCACTCTCGAACTACAATTCGTTTTTATCCTTCAAGGTACGACCATGGCGACAGTGAGGAAGAGAGGACTTCCAGCATTACTTCACCAGAATTCACCAGCAAGACGTATCGTTCACCCCTAGCCGGTAGTATCCTCACGTTTGTTTGTTCGTTCGATCGTTCGTCGTTCGTCGTATCAGGTTTAATTGTCGCAAAAAAAATAGTCAGTCAAAATGGTTGCCGTATCGGATCAATTGGTTTGGGAAATCGTCAAGAGCAACAACAGCTTCTTGAAGAAGAGAAATGGCAAGACTAAGCGATCGGGAAAGGTCGAGTTCAGCACCGCCAAGGGAAATGTCAAGTCCATGAACCGATTCGCCTACTGCCCGCTCTCCAACTCCAAGGCCTGCGACATTTCCTGCACAGCCGACAACAAGGCCGAGCTCTTCGTCAAGTCCGCCGGAAAGTGCGCCACACAGCCTGCCAAGGGAGCCGCCAAAATTGCCTTGAACAAGTCCGACTTCCGAAAAATGGAGAAGACAATCAAGAACACTACCAGCGGTGTTTACTACCGCCGGGATTTGGAGGCCGCCATGCTCGGAAAGTTGACAAAGGTATACCAAGCGAACAAGCGCGCTAACGGAGTCAAGAAGGGAGTTCCACCAAAGATGGGACGCGGAACTCTTTAAATTAATGTAACCTTACACACAAAAATCCTATAGTCTGATTATTTTGACAACCCCGAATGGAAGAAAGAACGAATCATTTCTCGGTGTGAGCTAGCTTGAGCAACCATCCATGACTACTACAAGAACTGTCCTTCTCGCAACATGAGCTTAGTTCGGAACCCATTGAACTTCACGATGCACCCGTCCAGTAAATCGTGAGGGAGGGAATGGTCAAAAGATCAACCTTCAGAACATAGATCAAACAGTAGTTCCACTTTGCACGCAACGAAGAAAAAGCTTTTGCCGTTGTCCCCGTGATCACTCAAAACACTTTGTGTCCTAGTTCGCATCGAACATGCTCTACCGGAAGAACAAAAGCCAAAGCTGGAAGCTGATGTTTAGAGTACTTCAGATTGATCGAACTACAACTGTAGTGAGAGAAGTTCAATCTTTCTTGTTGGAATCAGTTCTGCAACTTAGTTTCTGAAACCTATTGTTGGTAGTTTCCTCTGAAATGAAAGACGTAGGGAGCGTCCTCCGGAATAGAAATCCATGCCACCTTTTGAAAGTTTACTAGACGATTGATTTGCGTTTAGTTTCCTTTACTGCTCTCCAATCAGAATACCAGCAGGTAGTACTAGTACATTTTGGAGTGCTGTTGAATACTAGTACTACTACTGCAAGAAGTATGACAAAAGACCAAACAGAACCGCCGACGATCACCAGTTTTCTTGTGCTTGCTGGTAATGGTGATAGGACCTTGTCATAAATTTAGAAGCTGCTGGCATGTCAACTATTGCTCCTTGTTCTTGCAGTTAGCTTGACGGATCAGAAAATAATAATGATAAAACGTGATGTCTTGGGAACTCGTATCCATGGTGTAAGTGGAGTAATGCACAAGCTTACCAGCAATCCTTTGTCGCCTTTCTGACGATTTTAAGCAAAATAGGTGGTCGATGCAGCAAGCAATCGATTGACACCGTGGCCGAGCGGTTAAGGCGATCGACTAGAAATCGATTGGGTTTATCCCGCGTAGGTTCGAGTCCTGCCGGTGTCGCATTTTGCATCGCTCAACCCTTTTGCAATAGAGGGCCAAGATTGCCTCCGACAGTTCCGCGACCGTCGCTAACTCTGTTTTTTTCAACCCTATTCCGTGACCATCGATGACAGGAGTTGAAAGCAACGATAATGCATACAAGGAGAACGGTATTGTAGCATTTGGAGTCATACTTTGCAGAAGTTGAACGAATTGTTGAATGGCTTGCGAGTTTGGCGTTCTTCGCATTGTTCTATCGGGTGGGATTCTTGTCTTTTGATTTCTTCCACGTCTGACATTGATCTGGGGAAGAGACTCTCATCTTCGTAGAATTCTTTTTCCAAGACGTCCCACAGTATCTCATTTATCACTGTGTTCGTGATGACATTACCATTTCCGTCGCAGAGCACGGTTCCTTCATTGAGTCCTACTTCCACGTGAATGGTTAGTAACCGATTTCGCCAAGCCTCTACGTACGGTACGTCTATTCCCGACTTAGTCTGGAGTATAGAACGAATGAGGTGAGTGTGAATGTTCTTGCTTCTTTTCAGTCTACAAGATAATCCACATTCTGTTGATATTACTTCAATAGCAGACTCAAACTCGGTGACAGATAAATCCGGTCCTGTGAGGTAGAGAACGTTAGCCAAAAGAAAAGAAAGCACCCTCCTTGGTCCACAAATTCCTTTCTTCAAGTCCATAGATGCAATAATTATAATCAAATAACAAATGCTGCAATAGGATATCCCACGAGTACATGATGCCTAGCGTTTCGAAACCAAAACCAGCACCGACCAAAAGCCATGTATGTTTTGACCGGAGAAGATCTTCGATCGGAACTGAAGATTGCAAGTATTTCAATCAGTATTTATAAGTATCCCTGAAACTACCAGTATCCGCAACAAAATGGCCAACTCTGCTCGTGACACAGAAAATGTCCTCAGGTAGCGCTCCGAAGACAAAAATGGAGCAGAGGACTACGAGCTAGAGCCCCGAAGATAATGCTCTCCCCTGCATTCCTTACTAAGATCGGTCGCTTTCACTGAAGAAGAGTGGGTGCGATGTGATATATCCTCTTCTTGCATTGAAAGTGCACTATGGATCGAAGGACAATGCCGATTCATAACAGAGGCTGTAGTCTCTCTGAGAAGCACAGAGTTTTGTCCCGTAAGATCCATAGATTATAATAGCGATAATCTCTCTTCTGGACATAGAGCTTTGTCTTTTCAGATCGATTGATTGTCTTCTTGCCCTGAAGAACAGCGGGGACGATGTGGTATGCTCCTGTCCTCGCAGCGAAAGAGCAGTAGCAGCAACAAGAAGACAGCGTCCATGCCCTAACAAAACCAACGAGTACAGCAGTCAGGAACGATTGACTGAAGCAAGGGGACAAGCGCAGTCGGACGCGCGATGCGATTGAACTGGAGATAAGTGGCACATACAGCGCTTGTGACTTAACATGTATAGAGGATCCGAGTGGTAGCTACGAGGATGATGGATACGACCTGAGGCATGTGCGTCTAAGTACAAAGAAGGAGATTGTGTAAAACACGAGTAGCGTGTTAGGAGCACATGTTGGATTCCAGGACCATTGACACGTAGAGCAATACATGCGAGAAGGTTATGCTGGATGGAAGAAGCAATGGAACCAAAAACTCGAGTATTGCGAGTAGGAATTCCGAAGGCAATCGGCGAAAGAACAAAGGGCAGCGCGTGCCAGAGCAGGTTGTACACGGATAACGGAAGAGAGCCGTCTCCCACGCAGCGTGACATAGTGAAATGCTGGATTACGTTACGAAGCAAGTAATCGCTCTGACGGCTGTAGGGAAAGGCCGTTGCATAAGGTAAGAACAGCACGTTCCAGGCTTCTGAGAAGGAGCCCCAAGTATTCACCGCTTCTGACAGCGGAGAAAGAGTGGATTGTTCCTGTCTTTGCAATGAATGCTGGGCGTATGAATGCTGAATGAGGAAGAGCCTTACATGTTCCAGTGTTCTGCGAACGAGTCTTACAAGAACAAACAATCACCACTTCTGACAGCGGGGACATGTTGGAGTGTCTGTCGTCGTGATGAATGCTGGATGGCGCTTCGGTCGAGCAGAGCCCTTATCACCGGGACGTGTACGGAATGGGTGTTCGTCTAAGGATTGCGAGCAAGCGAAAGGACACAAGGAGCAATGTACTAGCGAATACCATTAAGAGCAGAGAGGCTCTGAAGGACAAGGACATCCCTCGTTTCAGACAGCGGGAACAAATTTGAATGTTCCTGTCTTCACGACGAATGACAGAATAGAACGCCTCGCAAACAGAGACACGTCCAAAAGGAGGCCGTCCTCCACGAATTGTGTCATGGTGACATGCTGACATTGCTCTGAAGCTGTAGAGGACGGCTAGCACAGAGTGCCTGAGTGTTCTGGCAGGACACGCCTTGCAGCAAGCTATGAGCATTATGCAGCACGCAAAAGGCTTCATCGTTTCAGACAGCGGGGATAGTTTCGGCCATTCCTGTCTTCACGATGAATACTGGGAGCGCGTGTATTCAGGATGTGTGCCAGCTACGAACTAGAACGCTAAGACTTGTGCGATGGCCTGGCCCAACGACTGTGACTAGAGCTGTCGTGCTGTCACAATTTACCGAGACAAGAAACGGATTACGCGCCTACGGAGACATGCGACAACCGTGTCATAAGCGTAAGGATCGAACTAAGACAACGACAAGGACTATGCCCGGTACACAATGCTGCTGCTCGGTATAATGAATCATCCGTTCGGTTTTCCCCTTTTGTGGTGCCCACCGTATAATCTTTCCAGCTTTCAAAAGCGGGAGCTACAGATGTTGTTGGCACTATTATCAGGGATCAGAAGTGCGTTGGATAGAAAATTTCTGGATAAATTCGTTAGTCCAGTGATGCCGTCTCTGCAACGGTTGAAATCATCGGGATGGGGTTCCAATACTTGTCGCAGATTGTTGAAATTGAGCCACGTCCAAAACTCTGCTTGTTCGAGCAGGCCATACGTCAATCACAAAATAAATTTCCATCCGAAGGCGTGCAAGTGAGAAAAGTTTGAGTATGCCTTCCACTTTTTTGCTTCTGCGAAAGATTAATGGCCCTTCCGAAGCATAGTTCAGATTTTAGTTTATCTCCCCCTCTATTTTCGTTCTCAAACGGTTTTTCCGAGCATGGTCATGGCTTGCGCAAAGTTTGTATTCCTTCCTACAACTATCTGTTAGAATACTTACCTCGGTCAGGCTACTATTTGCCAGAAGCGAATCGAATGATGGAATAGACGCATTCTAGCCATGCGTCGGAGGCGTCGAGGTTCTTGATGCTACAAATGGGAAGGTGACGAAACCTAAGTCTCAACGCCTAAAGACGCGATATCTTTCTATATGTATCAATCAACGTCGGATTAGAATCAGAAAAGTTTTGCAACTCTCGGCAATCCAGGTGGATTAGCAAGCATTTTAGCGTTTTATTCGTTTCGATTGTCATCAATAGATTGATAGAATCGTCTGAACAGAACCCCAGTCCCTCGAACATGACCAACTTCATGATCCATAAGGGTCTGGGTCTTGCTGCGCAGTAAGTCTGGTATTTTCAATATTTTTTCATCATGCTTCAAAGCAATCATGTAGACTGAGATTGAAAGACGTGAATTCGCTCCAAATAGGCTCTAGCATGACTGGGAATCGGACAGGTGTCAATCAGTCACGTGTTTCAGGAGCCGTTATCGTTTAGGGCATTGACGTTGGAGGAAACCAGCAAACGCATTGACATGATCCGACAAGTTGTCTAGTGCCGTGTGACTGATGGTAATTACTTGTAGGAAATCAGTTTGGTCAAAGCTGTAAAGATTAAAATCTATATCTCTCCTAATGTTGGAGTGAGCATTACACCACCTGACATTTCTGATCGCAGGAACTCTCCATTCAAAAGTCCGAAGTCATAGACCCGGCAATAAAATTTTTGAATCGAAGGAGTTTACTTCAGCAAGTTGTTTAATTGTTGGCAATCAATAAGATAGTTCCAACGAACTGAGAAAGCTGAGAGAAAGGATTTGACACTTCGCTTTTGATTGCATCGGGCAATGCATTTTAAGGCCCTTACTGATGGATTGCATGGGAAGAGAGGGAGGCATCACATTCGCATTAAAAAGTAAGCTCTCGCCATATACAGTAAATGCCAAATTATCGATACATCCTCCATAGCAACAATCAATGAGTTTTTGACTAATCGCAACTTCAAGGATTTATATTCTACTACTTTGGCACTGAACCTCGGCGGAAATTCAATCCGTAGCTTTCTATATTTGTCTGAATTTCGCTTCCGCTTTGTCAGTATCTCTTGATTTTCCTACTGAATCTCGTAGATTGCCTCTTATCTCTCCTATCGAACACCATTCGAGGTGAACAACTGGAACCCCGAGAATGAGGAATTCTTCTTCTGGTCCTATTCCGGTGGACGAGCCCTCCGAATTGAAGTCAGTCTCAAAGTAGTCGTCGTCATCATTGGAATCGAGGGAAAACTCTGTGTCGAACTCTAAATCGAAGTCGTTGTTTTCATTACTGAAATTGACCGAGCACATTGTATCGAACCCTGAATCGCATTCGATGTTTTCCTCATTTGATCTATGGAGCAACCTGTGTCAACGTCAATATCGCAGTCGTTGTTTTCTTCATTGAAACCGGCTGAGTACTCTATATCGAAGTCAGCATTGTGTTCGTCATTTTCCTCATTGAATCTGGATTTTGTTTTGGCGCTGGCAAAGGAGACGAATTCATCGCAGCATCCTGTGATTATCCTACACGTACGACTCGGGGCTAGAATTAATCTGCAAATTAAAGTAACTGATAGGTTACTGCAGTTCCCGATGTCCAATAGGGTTGAATTCATTGCAGCGTATCACCTGTAAGGGAGCAAGGAATGTTTCATAAAATGTGTATGTCATTTACAATGATCAGAAATGGCAATCGCAAATCTATGATCATTAATATTTTTTTCAAACGGGACCGAATAGGTACACTTACACTCCGTTGTTCTTTGACTGGATCTGATACTCACATGAATGTCGTCATTGCTCCAAGGATCTCCACTTTACGTCCTCATTCATTATTCGCTAACATTATTTTTCATCTTTGATGAATGAACCTTGCATCCAAAATAGAAAACCGTTGGAAAAGACCAAAGGCATGATGATTTATAGGTTTTTGGCTCGTCGACCACAATCCTCACACAATATGAAATCGACGGAACGATGGTTCAAGCACGCAATTGAAGCGTAGTGGTAGGAATATGAACGAGTTCACATCACAATCGGGATAGACAATAGCATTCTTGGATCGAGTTAGCCAGGCTCTTTCAAAATGAAGGCAGTTTCTAAGGCGAGAACCTCGATTCGATTCTGGCTTGAGAAGTTGTGTCCGCCCTCCAATTGAAGCTCGAGGAAGACACGATCATCACTCGCGGTCGCCTCCCATTCGTTGTCGCTTGGATTACGGGAGGATGGTGCTTTTCTGGATTCCGCTGGAGGGGAGTATGCTTTCAGCAGTAGCTTGCGAAAGTACAATGTTGCATTCCAGTAGGGGACGTTTGGATCGTCCAGGCTTCCAATGACCAAGAATCGAGTCTTTGTGTGCTGCAGTTGCTTCTTCGAATCGAGATTTGAAATGGGACAATAGGACCGTATAATCGCATCGACAACTGGATCCTTTGACGGATTTCCAAACTCGTCGTACTCGTGTTCGGTCAAAAAGAGTTCGGCCCGTTCCATCGTTCTTGAAACGTCGAGGAAGGCGTTCGTCAGAACCACCTTGTGGAAGAGTCCGGGATTCCGGTTTACTGCGGCACCTACAAGGATGCCTCCCGCAGAAAAGGCCTTGGCCACCAGCGAGAAGCGGTTTCGGTCGGCAAAGCGTTTTCGGAGGTACAGGGCGCAGGCTTCGTAATCTTCGATGCCCCTTGCCTTCCGATCCTTTCGTCCTCCCGCATACCAGGCTCGGCCCAAATCCCCCCCACCACGGGTATGTGCAAAGGCAAGGATTGCTCCCCTGTCCAAGAGGGGTTTCCATTCGGGGTTGTACCCCAGGTCCATCGGCTCGCCGTAGGCTCCGTATCCCACCAAAACAATGGGTGTTGCTGCGGATGTACTCGAATCGCTATTGGGTTGCGGTTCGTGCCCCGTTTTGTAAAAGAGGCTCATCGGGACTCCCGTGCCGTCCGAGCTCTTTACGACCACCTTTTCCTTCTGGAATCGAAGCGAGTAGGAATCGACGTTCAACCCATCCCGTTCTCCACCCGAAACACGCGTGGTTTCCTGCGTGTCGAAATTGTATTCGTAGACACTGCCCGGTTCGATCGGCGACTCGAGTTCGAACCGAACAAATTTGGACTCGTAGCACATGTTGCCCACCGGAGAAAGCTTGCTCCAGTACAGTGGGACCTTACACGATGTTGCTGCTGTGTTGTCACCTTGAGACGCCGAGGACAATTCCAGAATTGTGTCGTCGCTGCCATCGCTGGCTGGATTTGTGTTTGTGGCGCTTCGCCGGCAGACTCGAAGGCGTTGATCACCGTTGATGCGGGATCGCTCGTACAAGACAATGTGGGTTCGAAAGAGATCCATGTCTTCCACAAAAAACTCGTCTCCTTCGGGAGGCTCAGATTTCCTGTCGCAAGGACTCGTGGTGGACAGTGGCAGGGATTCCAGGGAGGTTACCGACAGCACGTAGTCCCCTCCGTTGCGACGACTCGCGGTGGATCGCTCGTCGCTCGTCAAGAGGACCACGTCTCCGTCGGCCCCGACATCCACGTGGTACACGACCCCGTCTTGGCGGGGCCGCACCGGCAGGAGCCATCCGTCGAGGGTCGGCGGCGGTGGCGACAAGAAGATCTCGGTGCTAAGTTTGGTGTCGGCTCGGATGGCCACGCAGGTGCATCCCTTGGTGCGCTGGACATCGACCATGACGGAATGGTCGGGCGAGTGGTAGATCGGGACCACGGGTTCGCGTTCGTCTGCCGCAAGACTCAGAGTCGCCGGATCGATCTTGCACAGTACAATCCGATCCGGCCGTCCCTGACCATCGGCCAGGACCAGGTAGAGTGAGTAGTGGTAACCTCCCCCGTGACGGATTGGTAGATTGGGACCCCACTCGAGGCCCACGATTTCGGTGGGAGGATTCGGGGAGGTTTCGATCATCGATTGTGGCACCCACTGTCTGCAACAAGTCCGCAGCTGCTACAATCGTTTCGGTTCCGGAATCGATCTGGCGGATCCGGAGTTCCGCGGATGTTTCGTTGGCGATTAGGCACGCGATGCAGGTTTCGTCGGGAGTGAGAGACATGGAACGGATTTCGTCGTTTGCGTGTTCGAGTTCCATGACGAGCTGATGTGGTATGACTTGGTCTTCGTCCGCCGACAAACCACCGTTCTGCTCGACAGTTGGATACCGCTGGTAGACGCGTCGAAGAGACGGAGCGACGGACGCTTGGACCGTTTTATTGGCGTCGCTGTCGTTGTCATCGTCATCGGCTATCCATTCGTATCGGTAGGCCCATCGCCCCGTTGGACCGTATTCGGGCGGCGGCGAAGAGGAACTTGCCCAAATCTCGTTGACGTTGGTCTGGATTTCACGCGCGAGATCTCGGTAGTCCGTCGGGGACTGCGAGAACGAGGATAGATACTGCCTCGTCCGTTTGTGTTCGTGTCGAAATTCCTTCCAGAGCTCGGGTGTTATCGGTCTTCGATAGTAGTCTTCCCAGTTTTGGTCGGGATGGAGATTTGGATCTACGAGAGTATCACCGTGATTGTTGTTGTTCTTGTTGGGTTGTCTCTCGATTGTTGCGTCCTTTGCGTCGTCGTTTCCACCAAAGAAAGAGAAAAAATACCGCTTGGGCGTGGTCGACAATACTACCCTTGTCGTTAAGAAAGTGTTGCGTTGACATTGTTTTCTTGAATCAGGGGATGATGATAGCATCAAAGGCCCTTTCTTGGTCGTTGCGCTCACATTCCCAGGAAATAGCAGCGACGACAGGGAGCGGAGGGAGGCCCTCTTGGTTCGAAACAGCAGATGTTGAGGCTTCATCGCCGTCGTTCTAAAAGTTTGTGAGTCAAATCATCGACTTGGAGTCTAATCCTGATTGGCACCCAAGAGGATCGTGCCGAGTTAGAAACTTTACGTCCTCTCAATCTAGAGAGCCCTGTCAAGATTCGTTGCAAGTGAGCACGGACAAATGGAGATTCGACCAGGCGTGAAGAGTATTTTCGATCCATCCATCGGCAGCTTTGTTCATCTCAATGAACATACCTTTTTGTGAGTAAATTGTTACAGCCCTGAAAACAAATCCAAAAATCAAAACGTTAGAAGTACGTTACTTACAGCCATCAATTGACCAATCTGCCCGCCGATCCGCACATACTTTTATGGGTCACTGATGGACGATCTGCCATTTTGAATTTCCACCATGATTTATTACTGTATTTGTGCATTGGTTTCTACGGTTCCAGAAGCATACTAAGACTCAGTTCCGGTTGCGTCACAAAAGTCTATCCATCATTTCTTCATCACAGCGCCGAAGCGTCGTCGGTCGCCAATTCGAACAGAAATCAAAGAAAGTCCAACAGCAAAGAGAAGAACCCCTTCTGAGAAAAGACCCACCAGCAAGTGTAGTATTCGTTTGTGATTCACCAACTTTTTTCTCAGAGAATGGTACAGAAGACGACCCCATGAGGATCCATCATTGTTCTTCAGAAAACGACCGCCAGTCTTCGATTGGAACAATACAGAGCGCAACTACCCGACCAACAATCCTTGCAAGGAAAAGAAGATTCGCTGCTGCATTCTTGGTGGTGGCCAGTTCCTTCTCGATGTTTGCCACCTCGGTGATACTGTCCTTCCAGGCAACACGGACGACAGCAATGGTTACGCGCCTGCCGTATGGCGCCACAAGCAGGTCCCTCTCGTTTGTTGTGAAAGCAAGCAAAAAAGGGCGGCGGATCCTGTCTTCATCGCCAACGATGGCGATGAGGACAGAACAACCCTCCCACTCCGTTGGGAGGCACTGGCAAAAATTCCAACGAAAACACCCCGGGGAAATGATGCGATTGCGTGCTTTGAGCAGCAGGAGCAGTGGCGAAGTAGACGAACCACTGACGCAACAACAACAACAGGCACTCCAGGATGCTCTCGAAGACTACCGCAAGGAACAAGCTGATTCTCTTGGCCAGACCCCGGCACGGGTCCTGTCGAACAACGTGATCAGCAGGATATGTTCCGCTGCGCCACCGCCCTCGACAAAGGACGAGTTGCTACAGGTCAGGGGCCTGGGCGAAAAAAAGATAAACGACTATGGTGACGGGATCCTGGGCGTTTTGTCAATCTATAGCAATGGTACTAAACGAATCAACGGCGCTGCTGCGCCTTCGGAACCGAAACTGGTCGACGAAAAGACACCCGAGGAGGCCACTCCTTCTTTGTCTCCCGAGGCAGCAGTTGTTTCCTCCACCCCGTCGTATCTGGTGGACAACGAGGAAACCACACTGCAGCGACGACAACAACAGCATGGAAAACTCCACATTGCGCTGAAGAAATACCGAATGGAGCAGGCCGAGTCTCTCGGAAAGTACCCGGCCCAACTCCTTTGCAACAATCTGGTGGACAGGATTTGTGCGTCGGAGCCCCTTCCGACAACCAAGGAAGAACTGCTCCAAATCAAGGGCTTTGGGCCCAAAAAGCTGGAAAATTTTGGGGACGGGATCCTCGACGTTTTGTCCAGCTACGACAAAACCATGAACCAGCCCGATCGCATCGTCCCCATCACGACGGAACGCGTGCAACACGATCCCTTCACCGAGGGGTCCTTTTTTTCGATGGAAGCGGGGGCGGACTACTACCACATCGCTCCCCACTCGGCTCCCATAAATGCTCCCGCAATCAATGGTTTCGCAAGCTCCGGTGCTGGCAAAAGACAAGACAGACGAGATCGACTCTTCCGCGTCGTTGTCGCCGGATTCTTTTGCCGCGCCCGCTCAATATTCCGCTCCCGTCGATGAGCGCGTGGGCCCCGCGTCGTCGACTCTTGACGATGATTTTTCGAGAGGTGTGAAAGCAGACTTCTCGAAGAGCGATTCGTTTTCGCCGGACTCCTTTGTCGCCCCCGCTCCCTACTCGGCTCCGCTCGACGAATCCGTTGCGGTTCCGAACCCTTCTCGCTCTACTCTCGACGATGATTACTCTTTCCCTACGGGGGAAGCGAACCATCTCGAGCTGGATTCCTATGTGGCTCCCGCTCCGCATTCGGTTCCTCTCGATGAATACGAGGCGCCGGCCCCTTATTCCAACAACGCGGCCGCGTTTTCCTTGGATTCATTTGTTGCCCCTGCACCGTACTCGTTCAACGACGATGTGGATGGTTACGACGATGGGGAAGACTACGCGATAAGCGAAGAAAGCTTTGGTGCTGCGGCGGCAGCAAAATCGAGAAAAACCGAGGAGACGGAACCAAAACCAAAAATGAGCAAAGTCTTGCTCAGGGAGGAACTCAAAGATTACCGACTCCGGCAAAAAGACGAAGGCAAGCCGGCCTACACCGTTTTTACAAATGCCGCACTGGAAGGGATCTATAGAGAGCTGCCCATTACGGAAAGTGAGTTGCTGGACGTCAAGGGCATTGGTCCGAAAAAAGTGGAACTCTACGGAGACGACATCTTAGCCATGGTCTCCAAGTATGCCGGCGTGAAAGGAGAATCCGACGAGGAAGACCTCCAGTCGATCATTCCCGAAAAGATCGACCCCAACAGTCTCACGAAAGAGCAGCGGAAGGCGGCGGATTGGATTTTTGGGAATACCAACGAGGAAGATGGCGATGTTTGGCAGGACCAAACCCCACGCAATGTCTTTGTTACGGGTTCGGCGGGGACAGGCAAGAGCCACCTCTTGAAATATGTTGTAGAGACCCTACAGATCAGGGGAATGTACGGAAGCGGCGGGACGAGGGTAGCAGTCTGTGCTCCAACAGGAGTGGCAGCGCTAATTGTCGGGGGCAGCACGCTCCATTCCTTCTTTGGCATCGGTCTCGGAACGGGCACGCCGGCAAGTATTCTGCAAAAGGTTCGGAAAAACTTTTCCGCCATGGATCGCATCGACGAGACGGACGTTCTCATCATTGACGAGTGCTCGATGATGTCCTCGGAACTTATGGAAACGCTGGACATGGTATCGAGAAAGATTCGAAAGGGCGGCTTGTATCGGGACGTACCCTTTGGAGGAATGCAGGTCATTGCCTTTGGAGATTTCTTTCAACTTCCCCCGGTCTTCCGGAACTGACGGAACCGTGGATCGGACCTGGCGCCCCTTTTGTTTCGGATCCTCGGTTTGGGAAGAGCTTGGTCTGTCCGAAAATATAGTCGAGCTCGAAGAGGTTCAGAGGCAAGAAAACGAAGATTTTGTAGAATTGCTGAACAAAGTAAGAATCGGAAAGGTCGACGAGACTGATATTCGAAGTCTCAACGAAAGGTGTTTGGTTGGACCCGAGAATCCATTACCTACCGACGGAATTCTCCCAACCAAACTTTACGTCTTGAACAAAGACGTCGACTCGGAAAACGTGAATCGTCTAAAAGAATTGAAAGGAAAGGAGATTGTTTGCAAGGCGAGTGACTCCTGGAAACAAAGCATGCCGCTTGGAACACCCGCTGCAACAAAGACGAAGATGAAAGAAAGCCTTGATTTGGAGATGCCAGAAGAGGTGAAACTGAAGGTCGGTGCACAGGTGATGCTGACAAGGAACAAGGATTTGCAAAGAAACCTCGTCAACGGCTCCAGGGGTGTCGTAGAACGTTTTGTACAGGGACCAGAAGGGGGTCCTATACCGATTGTCAGATTTGATACTGGACTCGTCACAAAAATAATGCCGGTGGAGTCCGAGCGATTTAATCCGGATGGTGGACCAGGTTGTCTGGTGCGACGACAAATTCCTCTCAAATTGGCTTGGGCGATCACTATACACAAGAGTCAGGGGAGCACCTTGACGAGAGCATCTCTGGACATAACTTCGGCATTCGAATATGGGCAAGTCTACGTTGCGTTAAGCAGGGTCAAGAGCCTTGAAGGGCTGTGGCTTGAGAGACCAGCCGAGCTCCGTCACATCAAGGTCAGTCCACAGGTTGTTGAATTTTTCGGTGGAATAGAATAATTGAATCACATCGCAGCTATAAAAATATAGATAAGATACAAACAATATTTGGATTTTGTTATCCAAATACAAATATTATCGGCCTGCTAGAAGAATTTTAGTTTTCGATGATGATAATTTTAAAATAGAATAATAGATCGATTCGTTTCTATTTAGTAGATCATGGCAGACCTGGTAACGTTGAGAGCCTCTGAACGGAATGCATTATAGTAGTAGTAGGAATATGAATAAACAACGCACTGTTGACTTCTATGTTTTTATTCTGCTCGGATCTCGGTGATGCACCATGCCGCTAGTAATAATTGTTTTTCGTCTTTGTTACCCACAGTAGTAAACCTTTGCGTCCCTTATAACAATATAAGTATTGACTGCCATTTGACTTGGATTAGGTAGCGTGAGGATTTGCTAAATTCTTCCAAGAATAACAGGCAAACAGTACGTACTTGTTACTTCGTAATTGGAAATCGTAGCTACTGGACTGTTATTCTCCTTGGTGAATTGCGAACAAAGAAGCGTTTTAAACGCTTGTGTGTTTCAAACAAGCAAGAACATAGAACTCTTGTGTTTGCTAGTAGATAGGAATGGTGATAGTTCAACAATCTTGAAGTTTTGACTGGAACTGCAGGATTTACGAATTGAACCATTACATCAAATGAAATGAGGATACAGAATGGAATTTTTCATCCGTTGTCGGGTGGTCATGGAACAACTTCTGTAAGAAACTAGAAATGAAAATATTTTTGACCAGCAGCACCCATACCTCCACACCAAATGACCAAACAAGACCTTTTCAATATTTTTTTCATGCATATATTTTTCTTTTCGAGAGCTAGTACTACTACTAGTAGTACTACTAGTAGTATTCTTCTATGCAACAACCTCTACTATTGGCAAACTTATTCTAGTAGAAAAAAGGTTGGAACAAGTTACCAACCAAGTCTCAGAACACAAAAGAAGAATTGACAATTGTTCTACACTAGAAAAGATTTCTTCGATAAATGATTAAACACTGTTGCAGAAGA
Source organism: Pseudo-nitzschia pungens (assembly GCA_037355855.1). Taxonomy (NCBI): domain Eukaryota; phylum Bacillariophyta; class Bacillariophyceae; order Bacillariales; family Bacillariaceae; genus Pseudo-nitzschia; species Pseudo-nitzschia pungens. The sequence continues at coordinate 875,271 of CM074760.1, read as the reverse complement.
ACCCTGCCTCCGGCACAAAGAGTCAACATGCACCAATACATTGGAACTGTACGCAATCCTCAAGCGAACAATTTATTCACTAGCTTTGGATTGAAGGCCCGCGGTGGTATCAATGGTAGATCTCATGATTGCAAAGAGTTCTTTGAGAAAAAATATATGGGAACATTTCAACGTGCCTTCTTGCTCCTCGAGAAAGTAACTCTGTTCTCTATTTTGGTACATAAAACTCATATGACAATACTACTAGCACATTCGAAGCATCTCGGATTTACAAATCGGCGATGAATTTCGATGAGCATGCCTTGTTCGCTTTGACTTCAGACGTGATTAGCTTTTGATGATCTTGTTCTCCAACCCAGTCACAACCAGTACTACGTATTACAAAAGAACGCATTGGCAGTTGCGTTGGATAGCCCCGAATCATACTTCAATCGGTGCATGGATGAAGGGAGCATTCCAAGTAAGTCTCCTTTTGATGCGTGCATCCGCTCCTCCAAAAGAAGGAATGTGCTCCGATGTTAATGAATGTCGAGGATGAAAATGTACAATGAAAACTACTAAACAATTATGAATCATTGCATAGGTATGTATGAAAAATTGGTTTCGTCCCTATACCCTGCGAACCAAATCATCGCCATACAATACATAATATGCATCCATGTATATCAATTCTTCACGCTCACAGCAACGGCTCCCTCAGGTCGTCATTGGTGCTGACTTCCCCGTCTGTCGCATCACCACCAGCAGCCGCGGACCTTGTTTCTCCCCCTTCCTCTCTAACACCACTGCCACTCGTGTTACTCGAGGATGGTCTTGCCAGCAAATCCGGGAATATCTGATTCATCGTCGTCGTGGTTGTGACACCGTTTCCGTCGTTGTCGTCGTTGTCGGTTGTCGTCGTTGCTACCGATCGAATTGCGGCTCCGCCGGATCGGCGTCGCCACGAATGCCGGTGCCTCGTCGTCGCCGTCGTCCGGTGCCAAGAAAAACACCATTTCGTTGAGGGTATCAAAGACGTGCGGCGCGGGTGGACCGGATTCCTCGTCGTCGATGTACGACTCGTCTTCGTCGTCGTTGTTGCTGCGTCGCAATCGTCCCTTGCACCAGTTCCACAGGAGGGTGAACCGGGAGCAACAGCCCCGATTCTCTTCGTCCCCGGGTCGCTGGTCCAGAGTGATCGCCATGCAGCAGATGGCTAGGAGAAAGACGCCGACCACCGCCCCGACTTCGATCAGTGTTTGGACCGTGACGTGGGGAATTTCGTAGTTTTGTTTCTGGCTCATGGTGTTCACCACGGTTTTGGTTGATACGCAAGGAAAGCTGCGATCCAAGTTTACTAACTTACTTCTATTACAGAACACTTTCGTTTCTTTGTTCGGACTGAAATTGTTTTAGAAAACTGAAACACCGCCGAAAATACTTGTACAAAATCTTGCGGGACGTCAACGAAACGAAGCATAAGAGTAAGATACTAGTAGTGTACGACACGTTCCTATCATAGGTATAGTACTCAATAAGAGTACGATGAATACATTCCCTTCAAAAAGCGCGCGAAACAGAGAAATTTTTGGCATTTTATCACTAGGGATGGAGTTCAGACCCTGCTTGCTCGACCGACTTCAAATAATTCGTCCCAGTAGCGATTTCACGTAGACTTTTGTATCGGATGGCTCGTTCGAGAACCCGTCTACCGGAAGTCGTACCGTGCGGTATGTACCGTACCCGTGACGGGTATCTCCCTCCGCGCTACTTTTTTCTCGACCTCCAAGTTTTTGTTCCGCCGACGTCCGGCTCCGGTACCGGTAGAACGTCGTTCAGTAGCGTACGTACGGAGATGCTACCGAAGCAACGCGTCAAAACGACATCCGCGTATCGCAACACCATCGCGGACTGCATGGATGCTTTTTCTCGCCCGCTCATCACCATTGCGTTCGACACTACGAGTAATTACTGAAGACGAACTATCGGACTGAAGCAGCATCGGCATTGTGGAATTCGACCTCGAACGGAGTTTTGTAGATTCTAGTGGGAAACGAAGGAACAATACAGTAACAATCTGCGGTAGAGTGTTCTTAGCACCTCGAGAGCGGCATCCTGAAGAAGCACGATGGCGGCAACCGACTTTTCCTCCCTGAGGGACGAATACGATAACTTTTTGCGGCAAGAGGTAAGTATACTTCTGGGTTCTTTCTCCGTGAACAGCTCCAGCGATCGATCCAGATCCTCACAATCTATATTTGCCATTGTCATGGTATTTGGCGGATTCCAATGCTTCCCTTGGACACAACGCAACGCAATGCAATGCAATGCAACGCAACAACTCTAGCGATTCCAATATGTCGACAAAATCAGCACCGTTATCGACGACTACACACATCGCAGCAAATCACTGAACGTTGCGGGCTGGGGATGCCCCAGAGTCAACGTGAGCATGGCGGAATTGCGATCCATGGGAAACGGGGGACTCTCACAACGCCTGCGCCGCGATCCCCTTCCCCACCTGAGAGCACTGGAGGCAGCCTGTCACGAGATTGCCACGGAGGCCCGACCCGGATACGATAAAAACGGTACGACTCATTCATAAGCGTTGTCTTTGTTAGATGGGTCAACTGTGACTGGTTTTTGGTCGGACGGACTGCCGCCTCGTACGGTTCGGAGACCAAACTGTCTCATTGGTTTTCTTCTCTTTTCCTTTCCTCGATCGATTTGAACGATATGCTAGGAGTCAGAATCAAGGTCGCCTTTTCGGGACCTGTGGGAGCAAAGCCCATGAGTCCTCGTAGCCTCACCTCTTCTTCGCTGAGACAACTCGTGAGTGTCGAAGGTGTCGCCACGAAAGTCTCTGCCATCAAACCAAAGGTGGTTCGTTCCGTGCATTACTGCCCCGAAACGAAACAGCACCTGGAACGAGAATACAGAGATGCCACGGATCCCGAATTGGGACTCCACGCCCTGGATTCACAGGGGCGAGAGATTCCCGACCGAATGATCGGAATCACACCCACCGCCTTTCCACAAAAGGACAAGGACGGAAACCCACTCGAGACCGAATTCGGCTTGTCCGAATTCAAGGACCACCAAACGGTCGTCCTGCAGGAAATGCCGGAGCGCGCCCCGATGGGGCAGCTGCCTCGTTCGGTCGAGCTCATCCTGGATCACGACTTGGTGGACAAGATCAAACCCGGAGATCGTGTACAGATCGTAGGTGTCTACCGTGCGTTGTCCAGGTCGGGGAACAATCCGTCCGGAGGTGGGGGTGCCTTCAAGACGGTAGTCTTGGTGAACAATGTACAAATTCTCGGGCGGGATACCAGTCAGTTGACCTTTTCGCCACAAGATGTTCGTATGATCAAAGAACTAGGAAAAAAACCGGATATTTTATCCATTTTGGGCAGAAGTCTTTCGCCCTCGATTCACGGTCATGCCGTTATCAAGAGAGCCTTGGCGCTTCAACTACTTTCCGGATGCGAGAAGAATTTGAAAAACGGTACGCACTTGCGTGGAGATATCAATATTCTCATGGTGGGCGATCCGTCGACGGCGAAGAGTCAGTTGCTGCGATCTGCCATGACGATTGCCCCACTTGCAGTCTCCACCACCGGAAAGGGAAGTTCCGGTGTTGGTTTGACAGCTGCGGTCACATCCGACCCGGACACCAACGAACGCCGATTGGAAGCCGGAGCCATGGTTCTCGCAGATCGGGGGCTAGTGTGCGTGGATGAGTTCGACAAAATGGGGGAAAACGATCGGGTTGCCATTCACGAAGCAATGGAACAACAGACGGTCACTATTGCCAAGGCTGGGATCCATGCCAGTTTGAACGCCAGGTGTTCGGTTCTGGCTGCTGCGAACCCCGTGTTTGGGCAATACGATCGCACCCGAAGGATCCAAGAGAACATCGGACTACCGGATTCCTTGTTGTCTCGTTTCGATTTGCTTTTTGTTGTCCTCGATCAAATGGACCCCGTGACGGACCGCATGATTGCCAACCACGTGATTTTGGGTCATCGTTACCGCTCGGATCGCGGAGGTGCCGGGCACGATAGCGACTATGACGACGAAGACGAGGACTCGGACGACGACATGGACGACAGAGACAAGGTGCATTCGATATGGCAACGGAATCGACACGATTCTCGCGAGGGAGAATTCAGCGACAACGATCCCCACTCCAACGACATTTTGCAACACGACTTTTTGAGAAAATATCTCCACTTCGCCAAGACGCGCATGCGACCGGAACTCACGGAGGGTGCCCGAGATTTCATTGCCAACCGATACGCAGAAATGAGATGTCGACAGGACGAGCGGACGCTGCCGGTGACGGCCCGTACACTCGAAACCGTGATTCGTCTCGCCACGGCTCACGCGAAAGCGAGGCTGAGCAACACGGTGGAGGCCTCGCCGGATTGCGAGGCTGCGATGGACGTGCTGAGTTTTGCTCTCTATCACGAAGCTGGGGAAACAAGTCAGACCGGTACCGATGAGAACGATATGGAAGAGCCGGCTGAAGTATCGGACGATGGGGAAATTTCGTCCGATTCGAAGGATCAACACGATGGTTCTCTCGAACCCTTGTCCAAACGACAACGGACGGACGAAGTTTCCGACGAGGACAAGCTCAAGAGCCGTGTTCTCTCCGAACTCGCCCAGAACGACGGGTATCTGCCCATTGACGATATTTGCCAAGACAACGAAGACCGCGACGAGATTCTGAAGATTGTTGAAACCCTTGTGTCGGAAGGGAAAGTCATGACGGAAGAGAACGACGAGGGGACGTTGGATGTCTTCCCCGTTTCCGACTAAGTTCTTCTTTGGTTCCATTCCGTCGACCCACGGCGAAACTTGCGCACAAACTAGGATCATAGCGCTGTGCTTCGTTAAACAAATTCAAGGAGCTGATATTAAACTTGTTTAACTTTTGAACGTCGCCGATTTTACTACGCGTTGTATATCGAAGCGTGCTCTATTCGAAAGCAATTGTCTAAACCATTTATTGCAGAGTTCTTCGTGAGTGCTTCGGGTTCCTTTACAGTCTATAGTTGCAGACAGCGCACGGGTTTCCGTTCCCCGTGCTTTCACAGCAGCATTCGAATCATTGCAGGTTGCTACCCGTCGGCAGTTCGTAGATCTTGATCATGTTTCCTCCCTTTCCGAACCGGTGCTTTCCGTAGGCGGCCCCCACCGCCGACAGCAGAAGAATGGCAATCCAATTGATGAGCGTGTGCCGGTCGGTGAACTGCGCCCGCATCACCGCTAGGGCCTGCAAGATGTAGCAAACAAAGAGGGCCTCGCAAATGTGCTTTCGGAAACGACCGTCGTCTACGGCACGGGCGTGCCACAGTATCCATCCGCAGGCAAGGCGCAGGCACCCGTAGAGCCTGCAACGGTTTCGTCCGGAACGGGAATGAAGGGTTGCCAGAACATACCGATCGTTTTGGCACGGGACAAACGCAAAGAGCATGAGCAGGAGCGAACACGGAATGCAACTGCAGCGAGCAAACCGAAATCGGGATGTCTTCTTCCTTACCGAAATGTTTCGTGAACGGAGTGGTTGTAACCTCCCTCGGAAATCTTGCTGATCACGCCATGGGGCGCCAAGAGCGCGAGGACCCCAAAGATAGCCGAACACATGGCGTCGAAGGCAAAGAGCCGATCGAGTTGCTCCCGCTGTGAATGGGACCGAAACATTTCTGAAGCTTCCAATCAAGCAAGCAATGAAGACAGACGTCGATGGAGAAACAATGGGATTCAATCACAGAAATGCTGGGATGAGGATAGAGGATTCATCACTGACAGATTGGGCAACCAAGGGCATGGCTTCAAAACTTGATTGAGTAACCTTACTCGCATTTTGATCATCTCAAAACACGACCCCCATGACTGTTACACAAAGCGAAAGCGTGAACCTCAATACCGGTACCGTAGGGATGCGATGAGGTGCGCACAAGTCGATGGTTTCATGCAAGAAGACTATTTCTGTCTGTTGATGAAGAAATCTCATGACTTGTGACATGTTGTGAGAGGCTTAACTTACTTCGTACGAACATTGACGTACCGGTAGGAGTAATCTTAGTTTGGATACGGAACGGTATGTACGGTACGTTAAAATGAGTATCCTTACCTCCTCAGAAAAAGCAAGATGGTACGTACAACTACAAGAAGTTACCATCCCACAAAATAGAAAAAGGAGCAGTAACATGATTCACCACTACACAAAAGATGAATGGATGCTATGCTGTGGAAAGGAAAAGTATATCATTGAGACGTCTTCTCACTGGTCAAGGTAAAGAGGTCAATCGAGTATGATTTCTGAATCGATATGCTGTTTGCACAAGGCGGGCTTCGTTTGAACATGCCAATTAAAGCATCACTAAGGTTACCAGTACAGCATTCATTCTCGGTGACTGCGTTGTGTTAATTTCGGACTACTTCACGCAACTTAGAACTTAAATTATTGCTGTTTGACACAGCTTCGTTCTCGAAAGCAAGAACGGGAAATTCAATCTATGTAGTACGTCATCACGAGCACGATAAGCAATCGTACAAAGTCTACGCCAGCCCCGTCTCGATTACCGATTCGATCTGTCACATCAAACACAGCTCATCATTTGTGGGAGGAGTGAATCCTCAAGGGCGACAACTGATCTAATCGTCTTTGACACTATCTTGAAAGCTGTTCGAAAAGTTTTCTAGAGTCGGAAGTGGAGCTGAGATATCTGTGGATGAAATGTTTTACTTGTACGCAGTCCTTTGGTTTTGTTCGTTTCAGAATTTTTGGTTCTGCTGTTTTCGAAACAATTACTTCGTACTTGATACGAAAATACTGATCGAAAAATGTGAAATGCACTTTGTCGATAGCATCTTTGAAAATGGTAGTGCGAAACGCTACGGTAGCTACCGTACTAAAAATACGAAATGACATTATGTCCTTATCCATTATTTTAAATTGAGTTATCGATATATGCAACGCTCTCTGTCGTAACACTGAAATGACGTGTGAAGTTGCAATTCTCTTCTCCTTGATATTGCAGTTGCTTGTTCTTGTTAAGTGTTCCTTATTTTTGCCATTCCAAGACCTAATCGGCGTAATCAGATGAACACGCCCATGTACCTATGTCAACGGTTGTTTCGAGTCTTACAAGCATCGATATTCTTTCCGTTAGATACTTTTTGCAATGGTGTCTGGTCGTTGATTTGCGATGAATCAATCGTTTGGCGCGCAAATTTGAATGGATTTGTGATCTGATTTTGTACCTTGTTGAGGTTCGCCCAGCTCGCACGGGGATTCGGGTTAAATTTTGACGCCTCCTGACAATTTTTAAATTCGTATGCAATATTCGGGACTGTATGTAATTTGAATGAGAGACAGGTGACTCGAATCAAAATTTTATCGTTCAGGCGCGGCCCGCAGCAATAAACGTTCAATTCGAAAATCTGATGATTGGGTTCCTTTTTGGTTTTTAATATCGGTTTTGCGGCCTCAGACAACATATCCTCCCATCTTTCCGTTTAGCTCGTACCACTGCACATCCTCGGGGCAAGGTCCTACTGCTTCCTACCGTACCTGTAACAGCACCTCTGTTTCCCATAATTCTACAACGGTCGCTTCACGGTAAGATTTTGCTGGAATAATAATCGCGTCAGACGTTGCCGTGGTAACTAACACACAAAAGTTCTTTACCACCAACAGGTTACCTCCGACCGTGCTCTGCCTCGCACATTATCGCTGTTTGCACCTCTGAAGGTTTATTCGCATTAATTCATCGAAAACGAAATACATTCTTCCGCCATTTCTCGACAGTCGGTCCGGTCACTCAACATTTGATTGAACCTATCACGTCAGTAGAACGTTGTAGCAGACGAGGCAGGAGTTCTAAAAAGCAACCACCGCAAATCTTGTGATATACCGTACAAGATTGAAGTAGAATTATCACTGGATTATCATCTGCTGGGACATGAGTCCTCGTGAGCGTTACAACGAAGACGAAGAAAGGGTTCCGGCTCCTTCGAGTACTACCTCGGGATCTAGAATCGCATCCAATCCGATGAGTAATGCACATCTCGCGGCCAAGTTGTCAGGATCTAGTACTGCATCAACGAGAAGAGCTCCACTGCAATCTCGTGATCCGAACACAGTTTCTGGCTCCTATCGATCGGGATCTGGGAACTCTACGGAAGAATACAATTCAAAGGATTTTCGATTCTCTCATCTTGAATCGTCTAACAATGAATGCAACCGGCGATTCACGAACTCTACGAACTCGAACAGTAGAAACTCCAGTAACACTATCCCTGTGCGAAGTTTTTCAACTTCAGAACTAAGGGAAGGGTCAGATGCTGGTGTTTCCACGCAGTCTCGGCCCAATTCATATACGAAACGATCGACTTCCCTTCCTAACTTGGACGAAGACAGTGTCATAATCGAAGAACACCGGCGAAAAATCAATGGGGAGGGGTACACTCTGCATCGATATCTCCGTGGGAAGATGCTTGGTAAGGGTGGTTTCGCGAAGGTTTATCTATGTACAGCCTTGGATACCAATAAGGCGTACGCCATCAAAATCGTCCCCAAAGCCAATCTCGCAAAGGCGAGAGCACGAGAGAAGGTAAGGTGAAATGTTAATCACAAAGCATCAGAAAGAGAACGCATTCTATAAACTCCATCTGACCCTTGATTCACACTACCATCTTTTACATAGTTGAAAGCCGAAATCAAAATTCATCCGCACTCTCCACCACAAGCATGTTTGCGCCTTCAAGCACTTTTTTGAGGACAAAACCAATTGTTATATTTTGCTTGAGCTATGTCACAACCAGAGTATGAATGAAATGATCAAACGCCGCAAACGCTTGACTGAACCGGAGACCGCCTTCTTTATGAGGCAATTGATGCAGGCAACGCAGTACATGCACGACGAATTGGTGATTCATCGAGATCTCAAACTTGGTAATCTCTTCTTGGACAGAAATATGAACATCAAAGTAGGTGATCTAGGACTTGCCACGAAGCTTCAATCAGCGGATGAAATACGGAAGACTATTTGCGGAACGCCAAATTATATTGCGCCAGAGGTCATCCAGGGCGATAGAGCAACTCGTGGCCACTCCTTCCAAGTCGATATTTGGTCTATGGGCGTGATCATGTTCACGTGTTTAGTGGGAAAGCCACCATACGAAGCAAAGGATGTCAAGGCGACGTATCAGCGGATCATGGCAAATCAATACAGTTTTCCAGCTAACATTTTGATGTCCGACCATGCCAAGGATTTGATTGTACGCATGCTCCAATCTAAACCCGCGGATCGCCCGACCCTTGAAGATATTGCTTCCCATCCTTTTTTGACGTCTCACTTTATTCCGGAATCATTACCTTCCAACGCAACACACATAGCCCCTCAATGGGGCAAACAAAGTGCCATAAGTAGACCGGACATTCCGAAATCAATGCCGATGCCCCCCAGACGACCATTTGTTGCACGAGATGCAAATGTGCGTCCTACCGCTATTCGGGATGAAAAGAAAAAACCTTTTTCAACGTCCGGCTCGTCGCCCATAATTAATGTTCAGGGAGCAGTTAAGGATGCCTGGTCTGCAGTGACCAATTTTGCATCCCCTTCTCGCTCTGCTCCACGGCAACAAAGTAGTAAATTTCAAGTATTCGATGAAAACAAAGATCAGCAGGCCAGTGAACGCGATATTGTGGCAAGAACTGCCAATTTGGGAATTCGATCAACAGCCGACGAGACACCGTCCCAAGCCAAATCTTCACATCGCAAGTTTGATCCTATTTCTTCCAATACGGACTCCTTCACTCTGAATGAAATGTTCGACCGTGTAACCATAGTGTTGGATATTGTTTCCTCGAGAGACTACTCAAATGTACCAGCTGATTCACAATCCCTTATCCCTGTCTCCCATGGTGGTCCGAGCAAATGGGTTGAAAGATACGTCGATTATACTAGCAAATATGGTTTGGGTTACCTGTTAAGTGATGGCAGGTAAGATCAATGTGGCATCGACTGGAAATGGCGTTACGAACAGATGTGTCATCTTGAGCTCTTCAAATGCGAATTTCATGGGATCTCATTCGACTTTTTGCTTCTGATGCCTCACGTTACTGTAGTTCTGGAGTTTATTTTAATGACTCGAAAAAGGCAATCGTTGAAGCCGAAGGGGATAATTTCCAATTCGTTGAACGGAAGAAGTCATCAGATGATAGTTCACGTCGCAGTGAACCAACTGTTGCTTCTCATTCATTATCGAAGTATCCTGAATCATTAGAAAAATACGTGACACTTTTGCGACACTTTCGCAAGTATTTGATCGAGCAACAACAAAGAGCAGACGAAAGTTCTTTACCTTTAAGATTTAACTGTGACGGGAACAATGGTCTTCAAATGGTGTTTCTCAAGAAGTGGGTACGAACCAAACACGCCATTTTCTTCCGTTTGAGCGATCAGACTGTTCAGATTGTCTTTTACGATCACACCGAAGTCCTCTTGACTCCTGATGAACGCTACATCACTTACGTCGATAAAAACATGACCAGGCGCACATACTATTTGACAGACGAGCTTGTAGGATGCAATAACGAAATCGCCAAACGTCTCAAATATACGAAAGAAATTCTTCAGCAGCTTGTTGCTGGTCCACCAAAACGTTAAATTGGGTTCTTTCGCCAGGGGATGGCTTTTTGAATATTTAGAATCAAAACAGGGACTTCTTTGTTGTGGGAGATAACTGATGGCTAATTCTCACCGCATTATTTTTCACATATTGACAACACTTGGTCAAAATAAATGAGTTACAATGTACTAAACAATACAATACAATCATTGTATGATTGGAATATGCATTGTTCTGCTAATAGATGAATCCGAACTAAGCTCCTTTGGTTTTAGTCTTGTTCTAATACACATGTATTCATAGTTTTGTGTTCTTTTCATCTCCATGACCTGTGCATGAATATTTTCCCACTCTTATTTGAAGCAAGCGCGATTCTTCCAAATTCTTTCCATAAGTGCAAACATCCATAACATTCAGGCGCCAGACGACCCCGAACTCGGAATCGTGCCAACGGTTGGAGTTGGTTTTGCTTTCATAATTGGTTCCGAGCATGTGATGGACCATAGCACACAAAACGCTCGTCTTGCCCCGTTTATTGCCCTTCTTGACTGTGGCATGGGGTGGTGCGGTTGCGGGAAACTCTAATTGGCACGGTAGCGTAACTAGTGAGTTTCCCGCAAAAGCGGAGAAGAGCGGAGCCGAGAAGGACGGAGCAGCCCATCCTCCGAACGGACGACCCAACCGCCGAACCACGGCACGCCGAGCCGGTCGATCCCGATCGAATCATCCATCCGACCCAACCAATCCCAACCCAGCCGGACGCCCATGCGGTACGGTACGGTAATTACCCGCAGCGTCCTCCTCGACCGGGCGCCGGGCTCTCTCTCTCTCCTCCCCAGAGCGCTCCGCGCCGCGAGGATCCCCCGCCGTGACCGCACCGCTGCCACGCATTGCGCGGGAAACGTCCCCGTGCCAGCCATTCGCTCCGTGCGAGCAGAGCCGAGCTACCGTACAAGCGCAATCGTTCGGATGATGGATGGATTGCTGGATTGCTGGATTGATGGATTGGTTGGAGGAAGTTGCGGTCGTGCACTCCGGAACGGAGGTCCGTTCGACCACTGCGGTAGTTGGATCTGCGTCGAGCGATGGACGAGTGCGCTCCGAAGGACTTCCTCCGGATTGGTGTGCCCACTCTTTTCGGCGGAATCTGCGCGGGCAAAACGCGGATGATGCCAGCATCAAAAGGATAACCGTGTTCCTACGGTACAGCACTACAAACTGTTATTATTCCAGTGATTAGTATAATAATATTATGATACTACTACTACTATTGCCCGTCAGAGTGTGTTTGTTGGTCGCAGCAAGCCACCGTTTCGTTGAAAGAGCGAATCAACTCGATCCGATCACTCCTTCTTGTCCTCGTCTTTTTTCTTGTCCTTGTCGTCGCTGTCGTCCTCGTCCTTCTTCATGCTTTGGAGAGCGCTCTGGATGGCTGGATCGTTCGGGTTGACCCCCGGCAGCGATCCCAGCAATTGGTTGACGAATTTGGGGTCCTGGAATTGTTGCTTGGCATCCTCTTGTTTCGTGGCACTGGCCTTCTTTTCGTCCTCCTCCGCCTGGGCCAGGGACATTTGCAGCGCGAGCTGCATGGCGGCAGCCTCGTCGTCGTCGTCCTCCTCCTCGGTTTCCATCGAGGCGGTCGCGGCCGGTTTGGAGTCCTCTTCGGACGCCGCGGCAGCCGCCGGTGGCTCGTTCTCGTTCATGGACATCGCCAGTGCCTGCTGCAGGAGGGCCTCTTCCTCGCTCATTCCCAGGTCCATGACCATGGCCGAGGAAACCGCCGAGGACGAAGCTCCCGCATCCCCGGAGGAAGCCGCCGCCGCATCGGACATCTCGGCGTCCTTGCCCTCCTGGTTGCTGCTGCTGGCGGCTTCGGCCTGGGCCTGCGCCGCCAAGCGTTCCTGCCGGGCCCGTTCCTCTTCCATGCTCACCCGCAGAGCCATGGCCAGCTCCGGGTCCATGTTGGGATCGACGCCCCCGTATTCGGCAAAGGCGTCGGCTCCTCCTCCGCCCGGCGATCCGACCCCGGCCGCGGCGGCAGCTGCCGATGCGGCAAAGGCCGATCCTCCCGTTCCGCCGTGGATGATGGGAGACGAGGCCAGCACGTCGCTCGGCAAGACTCCCGAAGGAATGGTGACCAGATTGCAGGTTCGCTCGGCGCCATCTTCGGCGGAGGCCCGCCCGTTGGCCGCATCGACCAGCTCCTTGAGCTTGTCCTCGTTGGCCTCCAGTTCTCCCATGGCCACGACGTCGATCGCCACGTTGTTCTTTTTGAGCTGCCGCCCGGCCTTGGCCAGGGTTCGTCCGTCCAGTCCGTCGAGGGGAGATCCAATGAACAAGACGATGCGCTGGGCACCGTTCTTGTTTTTTCGGTGCTTGAGGGCGAGGGATGCCACCTGAATGGCGGCCGTCACATCCGCGCTGTCCTTCGTCTTGCCCTTGCTTGCGCTCGCACTAGCAGAAGCACCGACGCCGAAGCAGCTCCCGCTGCGGCTGATCTGCAGGTTGTGCACGGCGCTCAGCAGCTTTCCCACGTCCTCCGTCGGGCTCACCAGGAGCTCGGTGCCGGCGGCAACCCCCACGGTCGATTCGGGATGGGACTGGGTCTTGGCCCCCACCAACAGGTTGGCGGCGTCCTGCTGGGCCTCGAGTCGGGTCGGGACGTAGTCTCCGTTCCGCATAAACTCGGAATTGTCCACGATGATCATGCAAGATTCGAGTGGCATTGTGGATCGGTTCGAATTGAATTGAATTGAATGGAATTGAATTGAATTGAATTGAATGGAATTGAATTGAATCGAGATTGGTTGGAGCGTTCGCTTTGCACTGGTGGTTGTTGCTGGTCTCTGAATGGGAAAGAGATTGCTAGTTGTTTGTTTGCTTTTTGCCATCGTCGTTGTGCCGTTAGATTTTGATGATGGACTTTTGACTCCCAGCGTTCGTTCGACTGTTTTCGAAAATCTTCTTTCAGTCGACCCGATGGACTACGTCTCACTCGTGCACGAGAACGGACTCACTCCCCAGTTCCATTCCTCAATCGTCATCATACCTCTATCAATATGATATCATACGTACAAGTTCAACTTTTCCCAACGAAATTATAATACAGTATCGTACGAAGTGATGTACGAGTAAGGTTATGTATGTACAATGCACATACCGAAAAACTGGCGGACGGCAAATTTTTTGTCTTAACGCTTCCAAATGATTTTCGATGGATTCATTCATAACCTTACCAGGTGCGGTGCATCAGAACGACATCAATGGAACAAAGGAACGTACCACCAACACTGCAGCAGCACAGAACTATTCGTGGAGGAGGGGATGATACTGGGAAATCAGCAAATAATTATATAAACCTGCCATAATTTTGCAAGTAAAAGTATGGTACCGTATATTTCTTGTTGTCTCGTCTGATGTGCATGATCAACCATCCAAAGAAGGACATTAACATGAGAGTCCCTGATTATGGCATAACCTTACTACACTACTACGCCGGAAAGCACAATTGCGTCCGTACTCGTAACCTTACCGTAAGATGACTTGTTAGCCGCATAAGGAATTATGGATGATTCGATTCTGGTCATGGAAGGAATAAAAATAATTATCATGGATGCAATCGCATTTGTTATTATTATCATTCTGTTCTCAATACCGTTCACTTTGTTTTTGATTGAGAAGAAAAATATGAATGAATCATTTATACAGTAATACATTTTTTCGTATTGTATTGTACACATGGAAACGGTGCAGCGGGGGAAGCGGAATACCGTTTTCCCCCACCAAAAGATTCGACTGTTTTTCCAAAACGTTGGCTTCGAACCCATCGTAGTAGTAGTAGTAGCGTGTCTTCTATTTTAATTCACCAAGCCCACAGAAACCCCAGTAATTACTACTATTACTACTACTACACGTACTCTAGAATGCACAGAAATAACAAAAAGGGCACCCGTACTTTAGGCTTGCTGGTTAGTGTTCGAGGTCGGGCGAATCGCCGCTGTTGCTGCTCGTTTCGCTTTCGGTTTCACTGCCGTTTGGCTCGAGCTCTTCCGGGTCCGCTGTCTTCCGCGTCGATAACCTTCTCGTCCCTGTTGTTGTCGTCGTCGTCTTCGCCGAGGAGGGGCAACAACCGGCAAAAGGGTTGCCGGCAGGTGGGACAGTGCGGATCGTCGTGGACGTGGTCGTCGTCGCCGCCTTCCCCGGAGGAGTTTGGTGTTTTCTGGGCTCGTTTCGCCGTCAGATAGTCCACCATGCAGGCCTTGTGGTACACGTGGGGGCACGATTTGGTTTTGGAGTTGTACACGATGGTGTCCCCGGCTCGGAAGATCTCGAAGCAAATGATGCAGGTGCCGCGAACGCGGATCGCTCTCGTGGAGTTTAGGCTTCCTGCCACGTCCGGGGCCGGGGAGGACGGTCTCCTCTCCGTGTCGGCGGCGAGACTAAAGGACCTCCGCGGGGAAGGGAGGGACAGGGACAGGTACTGGGAAGGATCTTCCTCCTCCCAGTCGGAATCGTCGTCCCCGATGCTTGGTGCCGGTGCCGGTGCTAGTGTTCCGCTCTGGGACTCGATGTCGCCGCCGGTGGGGAGTGTCACGATCTGATCGGAGGTGAGTGTCAGTTCGTTTCCCGTCCTGGAGAAGAGGTAGTTGTAATATTCCCGACGGTCCTTGGAGCGCATTCTCGATACTTGTTGGATCGTCGACATGTGAATGGCATATTCCCTCCTTCTCGTCATAATGGAGTGCACGTACAAAAAGATAGAAATCAAGATGATAAGTCCTATCACCGCCAGGAATAGTCCCGTTTCAAGCTTGAATTTGGGCCAGGAGGCTTTTATAACTGGTGTATCATTGACAAATCCATCATAAAGGATGATTTCTTGGAGTGATCTGTACATCTCAGTCGTCATGGCGTGTCGATTGCAATTTGAAATTGTACGGTAGGGTGATCGAGATTTATTTTGGTTGGTTTGGATTCAATTGTTTCGGACTTTTTATTATTTTATGTTGTGAGAAGATTGCAAACCGACGTTCGAAAATAATCCCACCGAAAGAAAATACCGCGAACAAAACACGTTGAAGAGAGTCCTGTCATGCGGTTCTGTACCGGTAACCCGCATGAACGAACGAAAAAGACCCTGTGGCGCAAGATTGAAACATGCGCAAGCGTCACATAAGCTTCTCAACATGGAGAATGAAACCCATCCTGGGAAAATAGCCAGACAAAAAAGTTCTGATTGCGGATTACACATCATGTTTTGAACTTTTGACCTTATTTTACCGAACCCGAAGCAAGATAATCCGAAAGAAGTTTCCCGCTACATTTACACTTAAGTAGATTGGGTAGGATGAAACAAAATGCGATTAGGCTTTTAATAATACTTCAGAGATAGAACCTCTCTCGTTCAGAAGAGGCTATCGCCAGCATTTTGAAACACCATTAATTCAACCTCAGATTTTCGTCCAACTGTTGTACGCGAGACCACCCAAAATCTTCTCAAACTTAATGCGTTACTAAGGTTACTTACTGTAGGTAGTGCAATAAAAAAATGGCAATCACCACTCTCAGTGAATTCCTAATAATTGTGTTGTACGTACTAGTATCTTCCAATCGGGCTCAGTCAATCCAAGTTGGCCTATCTTAGTCAATACATAATCATGCTGATACTTAGCAGTAGTGACATTATTATTTTTTCTCTTCTTTCGTTGTATGATTCTTGTTCTTTATAACTACTAGTACTACTAGTAGTACTACTAGTACTACTGCCACTAACTTCTTGCTTCACCGATCGGGCTCAGCCAACTTCTTGGTGGTGGTGCTGGGATATCCAGTACAGCACGCACTGCCTTCCAATCGGGCTCCTTAGTCATCTTGGCCTATCCTCAACACAGAATAACTAGTAGTACTGCTGTTGCCTAATCGAATGGGTGTTCCACCAGCATAAAAGTAACCTACTCGGGAAATTCGAAACAATTACCGGATGATACAGCCAACAACAAGAGCAATAGACAGAAGATTCTAGTGGGTTGCCCGGCATGCTGACAATGACGATAGTACGACAACATAGCAGTAACTACTACTAGTACACCACCACCAGCAAGGCTCAGAGGCGTTTAGTGCAACAAGTTTTCTACTAGTACAAACACGGTAAGTTGTTGAATGCCGATTACATGGTGCTACTACTAGTAGTACTAGTACTAGTACTATGTGTATCCCTGGTGAACAAGAAGATGCTGGCGAGGATCTTTGTTGGATACTACTAGGTAGTACTAGATTTTGGTTAACGAATTGATCAGGGAGCGAGGAGTATGAGACGATTCAAGAAGTTGACGCCGAAGGAAGTCACAATGTGGGCATCAATGCCAGCATTTTGCGAAAGAACCGCCATCTCGTCCTCTACTACTCCAAGCGGTTTTTCCGCAACAATGTTCTTCAACTGCCAATCAATCAAATCAATGCTGCTCAGTACCTACTACCGTACTACTAATTCATGTCGGTGTTGTTTGCCTTTCGCTTCACACGTCACGGCGACTCCAGAAGGTCCTCATTTGTACTACTGAAAGAGGAGACAAAGATCCCGACAGCGGAAAATGCGTTTTGTGCATCCAAAACGTTTTCTTCTACTAGTACTAGCTACTAGTACTAGTAGTTGCAATCCCGGATCAGAAATGCCATGGGAGGCCGGTTTTCACCGACCATTACCAGTTTCACTACTGGGCGATGATTCATTCTTCATTCGATCGGTTCCTCCGATTCGAATCCATTCATTAGCTGGATGCGATCGGTCCCGGTCGTCCAAGAGAACCTCGTTAACGGCATCTCATCCAATGACAATTGGTGGCTTCGCCTACAGCGACTACTACGCGATGATGGGATATCCTCGATACTCGACAAACGCATGTCGCTTCCATCCGGGTAGTGTACTACTATGCGCGTCGTTTGTTCAATTTTTTTTTTAGTATGACGTCCATGCACAAAAAAATGATCTAATGGCTACAGTCTTTCTAAAGGAGTACTACGGTCTCCCCGAACTTCGGGAAGAAAGTACCTAGCACCAAAAATAGCAAAAGAAAAAGTGGGTGCGGCTGCGCTTTTGGAGATGGAATGGATTTGTTGTTGCGTCGGGGAATCTTTCGGTTCAGATTCGGTTTCAGTTCATTGCTTTGCTTTTGTGTTGTATTTGTGTTGTATTTGTTTCTTTTGTTTTCGTTTCGTTCGTTGGGCAGTTTTGCGACCGATTGCCTTCCGCTGTTGCGGTGCGAGGTGTATGTATCGTCCCCTCTAGTCTCGTATCCGGCGCATGCCTCCGTACAGTTCGCGGCAGGTCTTGCACCTTCCGCCCGAGGCGAGTTTCATGGCGCAATTGGTGCAGAAGGACGGGCACCCGCACGGATCGCACTCGTAGGTGATTTGCTTCTTTTTGCACTTGAGGCAGAGCTTGCCGATGGCCGACGCCGGAACAACTTCTTCTTCTTCCTCTTCCGCGACGAATGCTTTCGTCTCCGGTTTTAGGACCGTGGCATCGAATGCAACCTCCATGGTCGACGGATCTTGTATTCTCGATCGAGGGATACGAGATTTCGAGAATGAATGAATGAATGAATGAATCTTTCTTCGCAGACGGGTACACGTATTTTTCCGCCAAAAGTTATTATTTGCGACGATGCGATATTTCTAGATGTGGTTCGTTGTACCGGTAGGCGTACGGTAAGGTTAGAATAACTCGGAATGATTCGTATTGCAGTGATTGTATTGTGTTACGTTTTCTCTTCCTTCATCAAGGTTTAGTAGATTTTTAGGAAGGAGAAAATGGTGACCTTTCTCATCGGGGATTGGGAAGCATTGTTGTGATTGCGCCATCAAATCTGCTGACACAATGCATCGCTACATGTCTTCGCATTCGCTTTCGCTCGAGCTTCGTCGCACGATGTTGAATTTGGAGAGTGATCCGTTCTACCGTACTACAAAGTTCTTATCAGCTGTCCCCGGGTTCTACGTCCCCGACTACTAATTTCTACTGAAACCCGGGGACAGCTGATAGGAATTCTGTAGTATCATCAAAACTAAGGTAGTATTACGAAAAGTACGAGTAATCTTACCAGAAAGGTTTTACTGGTAAGATCTTACAACGACTTCTATTAACTTCCGTTTCGACGATGTCAATGATGAGAACAGTTCTCGGTTCTGGTGATGTGTCACCTCACCAAGATGAGAATACATGTACGGTAAGGTTTTTAAGGTTACTACTACTAGTAAACCTTGCTTACGAAGTATTTTTCAGACCAGCAGTTTCTTATTGCACGACTGACTCCTTATCGTCTGGCCGCAGTCGCGCCACCACTGTTCCCATCACTCATGACGACGGGACGAGTAAGTTAGCCTTATTGGTATGTACTCGTACTCGTACAGTGCGGTAATCTTAGGTTGACAGAATCAACGAATACGAACGGAGGAGGACGCCGACCATGACGTGAGACAATCCTCCGAGCAATGCACACAGGTATGTAACGGAACGAATACCTACCGAGAGAGGACCTTCAACACACAGTGATTTCTTCCGATACCAGTCAATTGCAATGACGCCAACTCTACCGCCGGTACGTGTACCCGGTGACAACGGGCAGGTTCGGGAGGAAGACGGCTTTAGCTTTGAAATACCGTTGCTGGAATCCGAGGATGGTGACAGTGATGGCTATGGTGATGGTGCTTGCGCTCGCGCTCGTGCTCGTGCTCGTGCTCGTGCTCCTGCCACCGCTTCCGGGGGAGCCGCTCCAACGGTACCGCAGGATACGATAGACGCCTTCCGCCACGACGGATTTGCAATCTTTCGGGACGTCGTGTCCCCCGAGGCCGTCGATGCCTTGAACGACCGCCTGGAAGACGTCTTGCGGGGGGTTTACGATCGAGGACGGAAACCCGACAAAATTCCTCGCCTGGTCAAGGGGAAGAAACCGCAAACGCGACCGGACGAAAAGGGAAAGGGGAAACCGGATGCATCCGCAACCGCGAACGAACCGAACGGCGGCACCAAAAACCGCGAGAAAAAGAGACCCGGAAGCGGGGGCGTGGGACCGATCGGATTCAGCGGGAATCTCGAGAACGTCAAGGTTCTGCAGATCATCAACATCCACAAGGCGGATTCCCTCTTTCGCAAACTCGAAACCAGCGCCGATCTGGCGAGCGTCGTTTCCCAGCTGGCCGGTTGGGAAGAGCACGGCGGGGCCCGGCTGGCCCAGGACCAGTTCTGGGCCAAGCCACCCAACGCGCCGCCCCTGGTATTTCACCGGGATTCTCCCTATTTCATGTTCGAGCCGTCCGACGTGGTGACCGTGTGGCTGGCGCTGGACGACATGGAGGCGGAGCTCGGTCCGCTGGAATACGTTCCCGGGAGCCACAAGTGGGGCGACGGACGCGTCGGATCGGCGAGCCAGTTCTTCCAGACCGATACCAAGAGTCTCCTGCGGTCGGCGGCCGAGCGGGAGGGGATCGTCTGGGAGGACCTGGAGTTTGTCAGCACGGCGGGCCTCCTGCGGGGGGGACTGTCCGTCCACCACGGAAGGATCTGGCACGGGTCGGCCAGGAATTCGAGCCGCAACCGACCCCGGAGGGGCCTCGGACTCCACTTTGTGCCCGCCAGCGCGAGATTCACGGCGGAAGCGGCCAAGAGCCGGCTTTGGAAATCCTACGTGGAAGGGGTCGAGGATCCATCGACGGTAGAATTGTGCGAGGAAGACTTTCCCTTGTCTTCGTCGCGAGTGCGACGGTAACGGTGACGGTGACAGGGCGGGCAGAAGCAACCCGTGCAAGTCGATCCCGAGCATCTCTTGACTTGCAAAGCAGGGTTGGGGTCCTGTTTGAGATCTTTTTGATTCGTTGGATTGCAATTCTGCAATGCAATGCGATTCTGCGATGCGATTCTGCGATGCGATTCTGCCAAACAAAGACGTCGATACAGGATATCGCGAGGAAATCTCATCGTCAAAGCCCTCTTTTAGCTCCGACTACGAACGGAAAAGATGAAACTTTCTATTCCAGAGTGCAATTCCAAGCGAAGAGCTCGATCAAATCACGATCTCAATTTGGAATGTTGCAAGGGACATCCTCAAACGAGGTCCCAAAAAGTCCAACACAGGATAATAAGCAACAACGTTTCGAAAAGTAACATCGCATCGAGGGAAACAGTAGGCGACACGATCAACTCGTGATGTCTCTCTTTATCGCATCTTTTAGCACTGTAGATCTTTTCGTAGCTGGAAGAAAGTCCCTATGTTGTAGCAAGTACTACTTCGTATTCAACATTTATGAAAAATACATATTATTCCTGACAAAAGATAAGGATGAAACTTGCAAAGCTCGCTTCACGACTCTTTTTATCGCTGTGACCATCTCGAGTTTTTGATGTTCGACACTACAGATGGCTCTATTTGCAGTATCCGTTGCAGTATCAGGAACACAGCGTCCAAATGTACCATTTCTTCGGAGGAGGCGTATATTAGCGAACGAAGCAGAAGATTCACATTGTTGTCATGGCGATGAAAAACAGCATCGAGGAGCTCCTCTCTGTGCTCTCCGTTCATTCGATTCCAGGGAGTCATGTCATAGGATCCAAGGTGAAACAAACCCCCCATTTCCGTGGGAAAATAACGCAACCCTATTTCGAAAATCTTTCGAAATTTTTCGTTCCGATGCGACTGGTAGAGGTAGTACGCACAAGTCGCCGTATGAATTGGAAGGCAGCCACCCCATCGACACAACATGAACGAGCTCGAATCCCACTCCATTAAATAGCGAAATTGTTGCTCGAAAAATCCGTATCCGTAGGCTACATTCCTGTGAATCAAATGGTAATTGGCAATATCTTCCTTTTTGAAAAGATTCATCTCTCGTAGCCGTTTCAATACGTCAAGATATGTCTCGTCGATCAGCTGGAGATGTTGTGCGCTCTGGTAGGCCCCGCTTGGTTGTCCAGTGGAGAGAGATTCCAATACGTTGATGGGTGCGGAATGTTTCACAGAGAGCAATCCTCCACGTATTCTTTCATCGAACAGACCCAATTCAACACCAAGCTTTGCAAAAAGCGGAACAAAGGATGCAGCTTTTATGTTGCACTTATCATCTCTTGTTGCGATCTGCGCCCAGATGGGATAAATGTAGTCCTTATATTTTGTGCACAATACTTTTGGAAAGAACCGTATCGCGGTCTCGACCTGGGATTCTGTGTCACGGTCTCTGTTCAGGCCCTTGGATTCGTCGATGTTTCCTTGAACATTCCAATTTTCCCAAAGCAACTGATTGAGTCGCTCCTCGATCCGGGAAAGAAATTCCTGTGGTGCAAGGTTCTCTCGCACGGCCTCGTCGACAGAGGTACGGAGTTTCGCTGGCAGTTCTTTTTTCCGTTCGATTATTTCCTCCATTTTGGTTCCCTGCTGCCGGTCGGCTTTCATTATCACAGTGGATGGGCTGCTCATTGTAGTGGGTTTGTCGACGGGCTGTTCGTAAGGAAACGACGAGCGAATCTAAATTCACATCCCGCTGTCAGGATGTTCTATTTTACGATCTGCTACAGAAAACGAATGTGGTGTGCACGAGCATGTGGTACCGGTACTGTTCTGGCGCGAAGCACGAAGCGAACCCATGTTGTCACGTTAAATTCAAAGTTGACCAAAGATTTTGGAAGAAAAAATATTTGGATCAATCATTTTTCACCATCTTCTTGATTTGATTTTGATTGAATAGATTGAAGATGGAATAAAATCAATAGCCCTTTTCAGATGCTTAGTTCACATACCTTTTACGAATTAGGGCGTAGTTCGTTCTTCGTAAACCCTTGCTGTACCTTACGTAGGTAATCTTATATTAATCATTCGAAAAATACTTTAACCAATAAAAAACTTTATGTTCTTGTCACGTGTCGTTATGTCACAAGACGGACGGCGTACAAGTAGCAACCTCCCTTCTAGAAAGCGAGGTTTCATTGCGTTGTAAAACACCGATGGTGAAGACGTTTGTGCTGAGATCCTAATCAGGTACTAGTAGATGCTCCAGCATCACGTGGGAAGGTGGTTGCTGTGAGCCATTTCTTCGATATCAATCTTCTGCACGTCATTCCAGATCTTCAGGAATCGGCTACTAGTACCAGTAGTAGGCGAGATCTTGAAAATTTTGTACTATGTACCTTTATGTTAACAAAGGTGATGAAGTCATGTGTGTTTCACCCAGACTTCCCAATCTTCTTTGCCTTTTCTTTCAAGTAGAGCAGCAACGCAGTTTTCATGAAAAAATCATTTATGCAGTACAGTTTCTTCTGCGAAGTGGTTGGAAGGATGATGGCATCACTCCTTCCCAGCGTCAAAGTCATTCGCAAGTCAGTTCTACAACCCACAATCTCAACTACTTTGGGATCAGTTCTTGGACTATAGCAGTTACGAGCACACGTAGCAAACAGAATTATTCTGCCAATTTAGGATTGGTATGGAAGACGCAGTCGTGCTGTCTACTCCAACTTCCACGTTGGAGCTATGCCATCTGAAGACATGCTTTCCCGTGTTTCTTACTAGCAACACTATTATTATCATTATTTTCGTTTCATCAAAAGCGCTGCGGGTGATAAATTTGATGCAGCGAAGTCCTGTCGTTTCTTCCGCAGATTTTGGATCCTGGATTGCTTTCTCTGCTCGGCACACCTTTTTCTAGAAAGATAGCTTGCCGTGTGGGAAGGCAACGACTTTTTTGTCGTAGCTCTTCGATCTCGAGCAACTTGCTCAAACTCTCATTGCAACCGAATGCCACTCAGCCATCGAATGTTGGTTTATCTCTTCCAATATTTGTCGTTTCGCAAAGGCGTTTTTATAACTCTTGACCGACGCTTGCTGCCTTAATCATGTCCTCCAATTCGCCAAGCGCATGTCGCTGGTCCAATTCTTTGTTGCCTCCGATGTGTCTCGTGCCGATAAAAATATTTGGAAAGGACCACTGGCCCGTAACCTCTTGCAATTCCGTCATGATCAACGAACCATCCCACCCCGGTAGTAGATCGACGTCGAGAAATTCCACGTTGACGTTGAGGGTTTTCGACAGTCGTCTGAGAAGCTCCTTGGCCTGGCGATTGTGGGGCCCGTAGCTTCGAGCGAACACCATGACCTATCGTCGCGAGGAATAGTTGGTGTGCGCACGACCGGCCAGAATAGCATGAAAGAGATGCGATGAAAAAGATGTGAGTCAATCGGTCGTTGGCTCTTCCGACAATGCCGATCCGATCGAATTAAAACGTCGTCGAGCCTATTTCCTCTCTCCGGAACAACGGATATTCAAATCAAACGGACGGTTCGCTGGTCTATTCCTTTGACGTTCGCACGCTCTTCACTGAATCACCAAGACACAAAAACTCACGTCATGGGAATTTATTTTGTGTCTGACAAAGGCCTTGGGCGATTCTCCCGAGGACAGTTTCTGGATTGGTTCTCCGTCCGTTTCTTCTACGCCCTGTACCAAAAAGAGGGTGATCAGAAATATTAAGCATTGCTGGATTGCAATCGACAAGAATTTCATCGTGGATTTTCTGGTTTCGACAGATCACCTGTGTCGGATGCGGCAAGGTTTTCTCGACTGTCGGTGACAGGAGGTATGAATCAATCACGGAAAGTGGCTGTTGATGCAGTTGTCAGTCGGGCTCCCGATTGGTTTTGTCGTGGGAGTGAACCCTTCTACCTTCCGATCCAAGTGGAAGTTGGTAGGCGATTGTTTGTTCCAATTTATTAACCTGCGTTTGAGTAATATTATAGTATCAGAGGACTTCCTTGGCGATACGGTAGATAATGATGAGAAAAACCTGGATGAAATCACCAGACCTTGCGAGACAGTCTCCGGAGGACTCCCTAGAAAAGTTTTGGTAATCGTAACTTTCTCGGTTGGACTTGAAAATGGGTCGTATGCAATACTCCCATCCTACTGTTCGATTACCGTAGCATCCACGGAGGGTCATCTAGAGGGCCGAGTAGAAGAAAAATATGGTCCGGTTCGTCCTGGGGTCTTGCCTCCACGAAAGTTTCACAAAATAAGAATGAAAGCAGTCATAATTCAGGTCACTTTCGATGACAGACTTCTCATACCGCTTGGGGCATACCGTAAGTGTTTGATCGTAACTACAGGCTACAATTGCTCGATCAGCCTTGAATTATATAATAATCCTGGGGTTCGCGGGAACTTGAAGCAGAAATAAATGACAACACTATCATACATACCGTAGTCCATAAGCCTTACTATGATACTGTAGACTGAAGGATTGAAACGATTAAAATGATTAAAAAATACTTCTAATCATCACATCATGAAAAAAACCCACGTCACAATCAAAAAGCACAAGCCAAATTGTGTTCGAAAAAAATACTTCCAATAAAAAAATAATCTTACCAACCAAACTGAAACACGACAGGATTGGAAATTGACCTGCCGTACCGGATGTGTGAGAATCCAATTACAAGGTAATCTTACGAATCCATAACGAGAGATACAGTGCAGAAACCCTTAGATCACAGCACTGGATACGTACTGCAACCATCGACACAAAGATAGACAATGGCGCCGCTTCGCATAACAGTTGGAATCATCCTTGCCTTGCTTTCGGAAAATGGCCACGGCTTCTTGGCACCTGCTCCACCATCGGCAACGACGCATTCGTGGCGCACGTCGCCGACGAAGCTGAACAATCTGTTAAGTGACATGGGTGACATGCTACACGACATGGGCGATGTGTTGACCGGAGGAAAATTGATCCCGCAGACCGAACCCCCTATCTACGGAAGCCCGCTCGGAGGCGACGACAGCCTGTCTTCGGAACTGAAGACACTGGCGGTCCAAGAACGGGCCATCTCGTTCACCGGAGAAGATTTCGACATCCAAGATCTCGACAACAACGAACCATACTGCAAGGTTCGGGGAGCCATGCTCCATCTTCCGGGAAAGGACAAGATGAGAATCAACCTGAGGGACGAGCACGTGGCAACCCTGGACCGAAAACTCATTGCCATTACGCCCACCTACGATATTTTGAGAGCCGACGGGGAAAAGATTGGCTGGATCGAAAAGGCCACTATTGCCCTTACGGACACCTTTGAGGTGCACGCCGAGTGCGCACCGCATTTTGGACCCATCAAGCCCCCGGCCATGTACAAGCTCGAGGGAGACTTTCTGGACCGACGATTCGTCATGAAGAACGACAAGGGAGAGACCGTGGCCAAGATCACCATGGACCGTCTCATCGAATTCGACGCCTTTGATCACTATCAGATTCGAATCGCCCCCGGGATGGATCCCGTCCTGGTCGTTGCCTGTGCGTGCGCCATTGACGAAGAATTCGACGAAGAGCACAAGAAGAAACGCGAGGCGGAAGGCAGGTAGGAAGCAATAACAATCGAGAATAGCGAACTCCAAATCTTCTAGTCCTTTGGTTCCACATGATAGTCGAGTTGCAATGGTGTTTCCCAACGGTAGCAACAGAGTGAGTGTCAACCGAACCTCGAAACTGTAAGCAAATAAATCTAATAGATGAACTCCAACTCACGTATGCTATTGCGTATGTTGATGATGGTTATTGTCAACATTGAAAGAACTGCGAATGAAAAGATTGAATTCCATATATGGTAACAAACAGTAGACGGGTATAACACGACAAATCAGTGGAATTGTTCTAGTTGCAGTTTGATCAACCAAAGCTTTCTCCCCCCTCTCTCTCCTATTCAAAGAGCTGCCGGATAAGGTATTACTCTATCCATCAAAAGTGTTTTACCAAGGTTGTTTTTGAATGTATCTAGTACTGTCCGGTACACGTGGAAGAGAAAGCAATCCCGTGACGAAGGAGAAAGAAGGAGGAGCCTTTCGCTGAGTGGAGATGCGAGGCGAAATCTGTATGTGACAACAGGGATGGTCAACCGATCCGCATCACTATCGCAAACCGATTCGCACCTCTATTGCAAACCGATCCGCACCTCTATTGCAATCCCATCCGCACCTCTATTGCAACCAATCCGCACCTCTATGGCGTCAGTTTGTGATAGAGGTGTGGATTGGTGCAATAGAGTGCGGATCATTGGATTGCAATAGAGGTGCGGATCGGATGACGCGATAGAGGTGCAGATTGGTTGACGC
This sequence comes from Pseudo-nitzschia pungens, assembly GCA_037355855.1. Taxonomy (NCBI): domain Eukaryota; phylum Bacillariophyta; class Bacillariophyceae; order Bacillariales; family Bacillariaceae; genus Pseudo-nitzschia; species Pseudo-nitzschia pungens. Next base: position 848,499 of record CM074760.1, on the reverse strand, counting down.
AATAGAGGTGCGGAAGATCGGATTGCAATAGAGGTGCAGATTGGTTGACGCAATAGAGGTGCGGATGGGTTTGCAATAGAGGTGCGGATCGGATTGCGATAGAGGTGCGGATCATCGGATTGCAATAGAGGGTTGACGCAATAGAGGTGCGGATTGGTTTGCAATAGAGGTGCGGATCGGATTGCGATAGAGGTGCGGATCATCGGATTGCAATAGGGGTGCGGATCGGATGATGCGATAGAGGTGCGGAAGATCGGATTGCAATAGAGGTGCAGATTGGTTGACGCAATAGAGGTGCGGATCATTGGATTGCAATAGAGGTGCGGATCGGATGATGCGATAGAGGTGTGGATCATCGGATTGCAATAGAGGTGCGGATCGGATGATGCGATAGAGGTGCAGATCGGTTGACGCGATAGAGGTGCGGAAGATCGGATTGCAATAGAGGTGCAGATTGGTTGACGCAATAGAGGTGTGGATTGGTTTGCAATAGAGGTGTGGATCATCGGATTGCAATAGAGGTGCGGATCGGATTGCGATAGAGGTGCGGATCATCGGATTGCAATAGAGGTGCGGATCGGATGATGCGATAGAGGTGCAGATCGGTTGACGCAATAGAGGTGCGGAAGATCGGATTGCAATAGAGGTGCGGATTGGTTTGCAATAGAGGTGCGGATCATCGGATTGCAATAGAGGTGCGGATCGGATTGCGATAGAGGTGCGGATCATCGGATTGCAATAGAGGTGCGGATCGGATGATGCGATAGAGGCGCAGATCGGTTGACGCGATAGAGGTGCAGAAGATCGGATTGCAATAGAGGTGCAGATTGGTTGACGCAATAGAGGTGCGGATCATCGGATTGCAATAGAGGTGCAGATCGGATTGCGATGGAGGTGCCGGATAGAGGTGCGGAATCGGTGGACGACGCGATAGAGGTGCGGATCGGATTGCGATAGAGGTGACCATGGATCCACACCTCTATCGCGGTCCAATCCGGGATTGCAATAGAGGTGCGGATCGGTTGACGTGATAGAGGTGCGGATCGGTTAACGCAATAGAGGTGCGGATCGGTTGACGCGGCTCTGACCGCAAAATCCGCACCTCTATCGCGTCAACCTATCTGCACTTATATTGCAAATAGCGTTAACGTTGCGACCATTCGCATCTGTCACTGGCTTGTTTCACGGTCACTGATGATGCCTCAGTGCGAAGACATCAAACACATAATCTACGGGAGACGTAGGCCCCTACCAGTTTCGAGTACAATGAGTAGACGTTGTGCAAGGTGCTCATAAGATCTTATTCTTGGTCTCAACGGTTCTCGAATTCAAGTAAAGCTCGATGTCTGGAGTTTCCTCTTTTGCGCCTCCTCCAACGAAACCTTCGCGAGAAGAAATGTCAAGCTTGCAGTTATCCTTGCTGAATGTCTTGAAGCAGTACTACAAGTCCGTCTCGGGAATCGATCTTGGCAGCAGCGACGAGTTGTAATTGTCACGCGACGCCAATGGCGATGGAATAGAAAACCGCGAGGCCAGGAGATCTGCCTTCCACCAATGTTGCTTGCCTTTGACGATGACATGTATTATTCGAGGAGACATGTAGTAGTTTGCATTTTATCTCCCTTGTTCGAGATACACTGTTTCTCCTTATTCGAGTCTTTTTTCCAACTTTATGTTTTCGAACCGACTCGACGTTTCCAACCGAAGTCTTTCCAGCATCTCCTCAAAGCCGGGTTGTTGCCCCAGTCGGTACAGCTTGATGTAGACACTGGCACGCAAGGCCGTGCCCAGATTCTCCGGGGGCATATCTTCAGTGTCGACAGCTCTAAGCCAACTACAATGATAATTAAACAAGATCGACTTGGAACAGGGACAGTTAGAGTACAGGATCTTGCGAAACGAAACCCCGTTGCTATGAATCGATATCAAGAAGATTGAACTCTATACCAAGTGGAGGGAACTGGTGTTTGCTGAATTCAGAGGTATCATTTGCCTTTATCCAGGGGATGACGTTATGCTTAAGTACAAGGATGATCAAAGGAGGAAAGCTCGTGAACATCTCAACAAGATACTTATTCCATACTCTTAAATAGGATTCGTTTCCGCAGCGACGAGAAGCCATATCGAACTAGAGCTTTGACATCGCTTCTTGTCTGGAGAGCGCATTCGGCACGATTTCGACAATGGTCGCTGAAAGAAATCGAATCCTAAAGTGTTGGTGATACAACTCAAAATTAAGGCAGCAGGTGCTGTAGAGCACTGTTCTCGCAACATGACGAAAATACTCAAAAAAGCTCACCTGCAGGCACAATTGTTAGCATACCAACCTGCGGTCAAGCCCAGATTTTTGGCGTGACTAGTAATATCAGAGAGTGAAGGAATTCGATCATAATTTACTATTGGGTCGCCGTACTGATCATGGTAATGCATGCCGTCAGCCGCGTTGGGGGAATTGCATGCTTGTCATGTGTCGTCCAAACCAACGTCGCGGTAGCTAAGATCAGCAAAAGAGACCACATCGCCTAAATGATCCTTCCGATTGCATCGCACCAAGCCATCCATAATGCTCGTGACTTGATATTGATGGACGTTTCCTTCCTAAAGATTCCACGATCGCCACCCAAGGGGTGGTGTGATGGACCATGATTTGAAAGCAAGTTCGAACGAATCGGTTACAGAATTTCGAGAACATTGGGTTGATGCCCTGGTCAAAGCTGAACTACAGAAGCCAGAGAAAGAAGAATTGAGAGGCCGTGTCATACCGGTGATTTCAAAGTATCCACCGCTCGTGTCCTTGTATTTGAAACAAAGCCTAAATTGTTTCAACAGCGAGATTGATAAGCTACGAGAACAAAATCGTATCGAGATTCATAAACTACACGCACGAGGTGAGATTGATAAGCTACGAGAACACAATCGCATCGAGATTCATAAACTACGAGGTGAGATTGGTGGAGATTATAAGCTAAAGGAAAAGAATGAAAAGTTGAATGTAATAAGCTGGTGTCAAAATGAAGAGTAAATTAAATTAGCCATGCTTTTTGGATTAGGAAAAAATTGACTACATGGCCCGGCGTACATTAGACATGCTGTCATTCTTGGCCGGCTTCCTTTGCCGAACGCATGATCAACACGCCGAACACATTACCGATAACGTTCTATGGTCGGTATTAGATTTGGTTCCATAGGATGTCGTTCATTACTCCTCCGCGGGCGCATCCTTGACTTCCGAGCTCACTTTCATGCCCGCCGCCTTGCTCAGGCTCATTTCGTAGATCATGCGCTCGATCTTGGAAACGCTCTGCTTGAGCTGTCCCATCTTTTTGTTGATGCCGCCGGGCGGCTTTTCCAGGGACTCGATGGACGTCAGGATCGCGGCGTTGGCCTCGAGGCACTGTCGGACCCCGTCGTAGTCCCGAGCGGTCCCGCGCTGGACGGCAAACCGGCCGATCTCGCCCGTCAGATCGCAAATCCCTCCCAGGTAGTCCCCCGATTCCAGGGCGATGGAAAAGTCGCCGGGCAGGAGCAAGGTGCCCTTGGCGGCTGGCGCCGCAGCCGCGTCTGCGTCTGCGGCCGAATCGGTTGTCGTTTTGTCCCCGGACGATTCCTTCTCTGCTTCCGTGTCGTTCCCCAGCAACCATGCGTAAAAGAGCTTGGCTTCCGTGTATTCCTCGACCACACCGGCAAAACTCGAGCTCCGCAGCGGGGGTTCCTCGTTCACGATCGGGAGGAGTTGCTGGTTGATGCAGTCCTCGCAGTCCCGAATCAACCGGGCCGCCTTGGGGTAGTCCTTTCGGTGCAGCGCGTAAATGGCCTGCTTGGCGGCCTTTTGCCCGTCCCGCGATTTCTTGATGAGTTTTTCCCGGAGGCCGTCGCGGTGCTCGTACCGCTGGCGGAGCGCCTCGAGCTGCTGCGTCAGAAGGGGTGTCTGCGGTTCGTCTCCCTCTGCTGCTGTTGTTGTTGTTGTTGTTGGTTCTTCGATCCGGGGCCTCTTCGCCTGCGGACCCGCTTCGTCGGTTTCGAGGGATGCACCGGTCACCGACAATTCGTACAACAAGGTTTCCAACGACTGCGCATTTCCATGAACCAAGACGGATATCAAGATTGGCGGGAAATAAGGTTCACGGAGTGAGTGCATGCCAATCAAAAATCCAACATCCCCCTCGGTCGTCGCCAATCACACGCAAAAAAACATCGCATAGCAATCATGTCGTATCGCATCGCATCGCATCGCATCGCCCCGTCTTACCTTGAGGGCGTACTTTGTTCCGTCGTACCGGCGCCGGAGGGTCCCGTTCCGGAAATCAAACGTCAGCAGGTAATCCAGGATCTCGTGGACCAGGTCCCGGGCCTGCTGGACGCTCCCGACGTCCCGCGCGGTGGCCCGGCCCAGGGCGTACCGCGACAAATCCTGGCAGAGTCCCATGCACGCACCGGCCAGGTATTCCTCGTCGGTGGCCTTCATCGGGGCGTCGAAGCACGCCGAGGGCGGGAGGAGCCGGCCGGTTTCCAGAAAGTGGTGAAAGGCCATGAACCGGCACAAGTCCTCCACGCGCTGGCCCAGGTTGGCGATCCGGGGGACGCGGTCTCTCGCTTGCGATTGCGATTGCGACTGGTCGTTTGCGGGGGTTTCTGCGTGGCTCGGTCCGATGGCTTCCGCCAGCAGGGCCTGCAATTCGTTGATGGATTCCGACACGCCTCCCTTGTTCTGGTCCAGATCGCTCTGGGCCTTGATGAGCGCCTTTTGGAATGTGCGGGACTTGTCGTAGGCCTCCTGGCGTTTTTCGTCGGAGGCCACCAGATCCGCCGAGAGTTCCGACAGATCTAGGACCGGTGCGTCGGCACTCCGGTATTGGTAGGGTGACTGGGGCATGTTCCGAGACGAAGAGGTGGTTGCGCAGGTATAGATTCTGGTATCGAGGCGAGACGAGACCGTGGCCGGATGGAAAACAGATCTCTGGGGATGAAATGCTGGCGGAAAACGGTATGCAACGGTCCTGCTCGTAGATGAGGTAAATGCTGCTGCAGTATACGACAGTGATAGCGAAGCCGATGACAAGGATCGAATCAATCGCAAAAACATTCGACGGCGGTTTGTCTCGTGTGGCGTGTGGCTCGTGGTTCGTTTTCTCCAACAAGCGTTTTGTTGTCGTTGTTGGAAACCTATTGCAACCGGTACCGTACGTGTACTCGCTGAAGGACTGATGGAAGACGGATCGGGTGTTCCGTCGGATTTGGGATGTCGGAAGTCGGATGTGCAATTTGTTTGGATTTTTCATGATGGATTTTTCCCACAAAAAGATGAAAGAGACGGCGGAAACGGCATGAACGACGATCCAACGATTGAAATTGCTGGTCGTGAATGAGAAGTGCGTTTCATTCTCCCCTCCGTACTAACACACATATTCCCCTTTTTCAAATCAACTGTAAGACCGTTCATCCTTACATGCCGATAACATACAGAGTAATTACTCGTACTTTTGAATGAGAGAATTCTCTGCCAATGCTGAAGAATGCTGGCAGCTCACCTGCTTCTACAATGGACTACTACTTTTAGTGCCATAGAGCTGCTTCCCTCCAATCATAGTAGTATGTTTCTTATTGTTCGATTCAGAAGGACTGCAATTTCAATAACAAGAATACTAGTACTACTAGTAGCAATAATACTAGTACGAGTACTACTACTGCTGGTATGTGGAGAAGTGGTGACTGTTGCTGGATGCATACTGCTACTACTAGAAGTGCTGCTTCTTCATCCTCATCCATTCTTATACAAGAATTAGAAGGCACAAACAGGCCACACCACTAGTAGAAAGGATTGGGGCTCCTCTATCTTGTCAGCAATACTGGTGTTGGAGTATGGCAAAGATTGATATGCTTGTTGCTTGTTGAAAACTATTCGTATTTGCCTGAAGATGAAAACGATTGCGAACACAATGCTTGTCAGCATGTCTTCTTATGAAAGGCTTCAGTAACCTTAGCGTAATTACTAATCAACCTACGAAGTAATGGTTGTCATAACTTACCATATATTGGCAACTCGTCCTAACATTCCGACACATACCGGTACTGGTTGTATTCGCACATAAGCCTAAAATACCTGTCCAACCAATCTTCATAAAATAATCGAGGCGAAAGTGTGAATTGCCGTAAGGTTACCACGTGTTTCTATTCTACTCCAATTTTTGAGCGTTTGAATTATTACTCGTACCAGTGTTTTTTGCTTGTCATGCCATCAGGTTTACCGCTACACTGTAATTCCCAGGCAGCCTTTTTTTGAATTCGACGCAAGGCGAAAATGCCGATGCCGAATCTTTCTTGGGAACGGAATCCCCGTTTTATGTGGTGATTCCGGATGAGGCAAAGACAGGAGCCGGAACGCACTTTATCGTCAGAGAAACAAGACGAAAGAGGGAGAATCCAGTGGATCTACCATATCATTATTATTATTTGTCTATTATCACCACTTCCAATCGAGAAGATAAAGGAAAACCACAAAGGAAGAAGTCGGGAAACAGAAATAAAATGTGCGGTCCAACACAAACCAACAAGACAGCGGCGATTGCGATGTCCTCTTCTCCTTCCAGCGACACCACCGCGAGCTCTGGCGGGGGCCATGCGTTGTTGCTTCGAAAAGTGTATCCCCTCCACCCATCCGTCGCACTCGCTGTCATGGCTACCGTGTTTTCGATCTTTCCGTCGTCGCTGTACGTGAACAGGGGATTTACGGTTTGGTTTCACTGGGCTTCGGTCTTTTACGTGCTGACGCATTCCAGGTTCGTGAAAAAGTTCTTGATCCTGAGCGGGATCTCCATCTGCATGGGTTGGTACGCCTGCTTGGTCTACGAGTTGGTCGTTCACGGCCGGTTCTTTGACGCTCTGTACAAGAACATGCCCGCCGCGCTCACAAAATACATGCTGCTGGAGGAAGGCGAAGCGACCCACGGTGTCGGAAACGACAGCAACAATGCGTTGAATGCGACGGCGAGTGTGAATGGGACCTTGGATTTCGCGTCGACGCATTCGTTGCTGGCCATGTTGGTGTCTCATGTTTTGGATCTGTTGGGCCACCCCCTCCTGACCTATTATTTCTGGCGAAAATACAAGAGCAGCAAGAGAGATACCGAGACGCATCCCAACCAAGAGAAACCAGATGATCACGAGACGATTTTCACGTGGCCCGTGATCCTGACTGCCTATTGCTATTCACGAATATGGAGTTTGTTCCACAACTATCACAATTATGGCTCTTTCGCATATTTCTATGTTGGATTCGATGTCTACGTCCTCGACGACCTGGATAGTTGGTATCCAGCGTACTTGATGGAAACCTTGTTTTACGCTTCCGTTGTCACATGGAAGCTAACAGCAAAAGAATCGTCTTCAAAATTGAAGTCTTCTTAGCAAACCTAGAACAGATTTTAGTAGAAACCCAAAAAAAATTCTCCCACTCTCAACGATGCTGCCGAATCGAAGCGTGTTTTAGCATATCCAGTACACCCTTCGCATCGGCACATTTTTGATCCAGAGCCTGTCTGCGGCCCGAATCTTGAGCACCCTGAGCCTTTTTCACGCATCGCTCGTATTGCTTCTGTGCCAATTCCAGAGGGGTAATATGAGAAAACAGATTCGATTGTCGTGTAGGATCGGCACCAGAGCGCAAGATTCTTGCAATCAGAGACGGGTTGGCCACCACCTCAACGGCAGCGTAAAGCAGTGGAATCCCATTGATACCGCGCACATTAGAAGTCAGAGTTGCATGCAATCGGTGACTGTATTCTTTGTTGAATCGCTCGACCGTTTCAATCTGGATCTTCAGCGAGTTTTCAATCTCTTGTTTCTTGGTTTTTACGTATTCCAAGTCTGCACTCCTTCTTCGTACAAGAATACCAATCGTACCAACTGTTTCCGATCGTTTCGAAATCTCGAACCAAGATCCATCCGGTGGACTGGGCACACGATGTAGCATCGTTAGACGAGAAAAAAGAATACAAATGAATTTCATTGCATCACTACTGGACCAACGTGCAATAATTGCAACCCAATGCACAACATTTTTTTGTCTCGTACACAAATCTTACCCTTTTTGTTCCATCTCATCCAATGTCAATTCAAACGCACCGAGCATTTGCGGTAGGAAACGATCGTTCTCGGGATCACCTCTTGCAATCTCTATTTCGATTCGCCTATTCTCAAACGCTGCCGCGTAGTTGTTGTGTGTAGAGAAGCGATTTGGCGGGTAGTCAATTCTGTCAGTTCCTTTTTGAACCGGAAGACGACCTAACTCAGAATCCGGGCATTTCATCCTCACTGCAGTGCTAATCACATCGCTCCTGTATCCACTTCCAGGTCGATCAACGTCATCAAGATCCAAATGTTTCAGCTCAATCGACACTGCAGACCAGCGCCGCAACGAGATTGCCTTGTCTATAACATATGCACTATTTATGTATAACTTCACAACTTTCTTTTTCGCCTCCATCTCGTTGAAGACAGGGGAATGAGGATTCATCTTTTTGAGTTCGTTCGTGAGGTAAACGTTCTGAGGCTTTAGTACTTGGTCTACAAACTCACTGCCAAACTCGGGTCCATTCTCCAGTACATGAACCAAATCTCTGCACGTTCTGTTTCGAATCGCATCCACCAATTGATTTTGCCCGGGCAAACTCACCACTCTAAGAGACTTGTTTGGCCGTGTAGGTCTGGGTTGCCATTCAGACCTGGGGCTTGGTGAGAACGGAAATCCATGATTCTCGGGTGACCTCAGAAAAGAACGATCGTTGTCCCAAGGCTGTCTCGCTCTTCCAATCACGGTATTCTCTCTGTTGACCGTGTGCATAGCGTATGCTTTTGGTTGCTGATGTTGATACGAGGCTCCTCCGCCCCACCCATTTCGCTCTTTGCCGATCCAGGCCCCATTTTTTTTCCAGTTCGTCCTTGAGACAGAAGCAGGTTCGGATTTAGAAGAATGATTGTTCTGAAAAATTAGACGCAGATTCTGTCGTTTCCTGTTTGCACTCCTGTAATAGTCACGGAGTTGCGAATGGTTTGAAATTTCATTACGATATTCTCCAACCATCACAGCCATAACTTGGGATCCCACTTTCAACCTATTATCACTGAACAGTGGCCCGTTGTAATATTTCGAGTAGAGCACGCATTTCTGCTGACCATTTTGACCTGATTCTGTTCTAAAATAACATCCAAGAGGTCGCGACGCATCAAATACAACTTCAAATGGCCGTTCTACGATAGCACTGAGAAAAGATGGACGGGCCTCGATTTGGCGCATCTTTTTCCGTGTGCTAGGCGAATCCTTCTGGAAAGAGGCAAACTGTGCGGTTCGTTTCTTGGTAACCTGGAAAGAGGAAGAACCGCGATCAAACGTCTCTGTCACCGGGGTCGTTTCGGACCTAGTGCTGTCACCCTTTGTAAACGTGCTCTCCCAGTGGTCTTCGCATGAACAATCCTCGTTACAACGTATCCCGTACAAGCCATCGTTGACTCGAGTTCGCTGATGCAAAGACCACATATTCCTCAACCTCTGAATCAAATCGATTCCCGTTTCGTTTGGATATTCCTTTGCCAATTTGCCAATGAACCTTGGGAAAAAATAAAGAAAAATTCCTCGAGTCTTTTTCTTCAGATCTTCCTCCATGGCGGTTTTCTGATCCGACGAATCGCTCGACAACTTTTTTCCAATTTGTCTTTGAATCACGTTGTTCGCAAATGCGCTGGAGAGAGTCATGTGACACTTGCACTCGTCGTCGCACCACCTGCCAATAGTTGTTTGGTGTTGCTTCCCACATGTGGAAACAAACAAATTTTTCCGGTATTTTCGTATCTTTGAAGTCGAGTTCAATGAGGTCTTTGTATTTTTGTTCAAAGTAATAGTATGGACTCTTTACAGTCGTTTTGGTTGTCTTCTTGCTACCTCCTTTCCCCGCTGGTTGGTTTTCGTCGTCGGTATCCACTAGATTGTCTCCCGTTTCAGGAAAAGAAACCACGTTGTTGTTCTTCGAAGACGGAACCTGAGAGTCATCGTCATCACTGATATCCAACACGATGATTGGGATTGTGCCTATTATTTTTCTTTGTCCCACTGCCATCGGGTACGGGAATGATGCTGTTGTCCTCCTTGATACTTGGGTCACCGATGCCCGTATTTGTCAACGGCGTTTCGCTTTGCAGCTCTTCGTTCTCCGATTCTTTGTTTTCCCTCATCGGTTTTGTTTGGATCGTCATTCAATCGGGTGCCATCCTTGTTACCATGTGAGCTACAATCAGGTTTCGGTCGATCATGGCCATTGACTTTCGTATCGTCTTTCTCAGCTTCCATAGTGTTGGTGGCTTGTTTCGAGGAAGATGTCTTCGTCTGGCCTGCAACCTCATCACCGCCTACAGCTTCCGTCGATGTCCCTGTTTTTGCTTTATCGGATGCGAACGGTGGTTGGGATACTGACATCGCAGCACTCTTCGACGTATGGTTATTCTTGTTGTCAGAATCGCCTCCTACTCCTGTTAATGCTCCTTTGCCAGCTGCTTGTTGCAAGGATGCCGCCGCTGCTTCTATCGTGGGTGTTGGCATTGACGTGTTCTCCAATGCGCCACGGACCGCTGCAGGCTGCGTTGAAAGAACAGGCTTGCGTTGACTGGAAGCATTTTCTTCTGGTCCACTGCTTGCGGTCGCTTCGACAACTTCACTCGGCTTTTCTGCTACTGTCTCAGTTTCCAGCGTCTGATCCTCGTTCCTCGGCCTCGTTTCGGGGCTATCGTCCCTCGCCCCGGGATCGTACAAGGCCCCGTCCCGTCGCCGGATGGAAAACTTCCTCACCAGGGTTTCTTTTGGGAGGACCGTGTCCAGGCGACAATTCCTCGCGAGGCAGATCGTCAAAACGATCGAGTCGCGCTTATCGTCCTGTTTGGCGGCAATCAGCAAATTTTGAAGGTCGAGGGGATCCGACACGGGCACCCCGTCCGCAGCCAGGACGGCGGATCCGTAATCAAATACCTCCTGTCCGCCCAGGGCCTTGGCCAATCCCCCGTCGGGTGGGACCGATTTTATCCAAATCCCGGGGACTCTGGAGGCGCCATTCTGATCCACACTAGTTTTTCTTGAGGTTTTGACTTTCGACGCCTTGATGACCGAAAACTTGGAAAAGCTCACGCCGATGGGTTCTCGCAGTGACAGGGAGACATCGAGTTCTAGAGAGGCCCCGTCCTCCAGTAGCAGCCTGAGATTTGCTGCGGAGAGTTTCGATCGCACGTAGCCCTCGGTGGTGATCCTGAGATAATCCAGGCCCCTGTGGTTGTCCGTCGCGTGGGCTTCTAGCAGATAGGAATGCTCGTCATCGGGGTGCGTGTCGAGGATCTTAATGTGCATAAGAGACTTGGGATTGTCCCGGATGGCCCTGGGAATCTGGCTCTGAACGGATCCAATAACGCTGGATTCAAAGTCTTCCCGCGTGAACAAGAGTGTTCTCTTGTTTCCTCCGCCCGGAAGCCACTTTGGGAGCGCTTGTCGAATTTTCTTGATCTTGAACCGTTGCTCTTCATCTCGATTGGTCCTGTCTTTTTTGCTTCCCTCTCCGGGAGCAGCAATCGTCTCCTTAGAAGCAGATGGAGTTGCAGTAGTAATAGTCGCAGCAGTTTTCGATGCACCCGTACCCCCCGGGTCTCCTTTCTCGTTCTGCGCCTCCAAACGACCACCCAGCTTTTTCCGATGATGTGCGGCAGATCTTGCGATCTTTTCTTCTAACCGCTCCAGGATTTGTGCATTTGTATTCTCGGAAGAAACCGTCTTTCGTTTTTTCAGACTCACAATTTCCAACAGCGCGTCCGAATTTTCGCTTTCCGTGTCTGATTCCAGCGCCAAATCCTGTGCTTTCTCGTGGCTGGTATTGTTTTCGCCGTTGTTACTGTTTTTGTTATGGATTGCATTCGCAGCTTCCAACGCTCTCTTTTTTCCGTTCTGTTTCGCTTTCTCGTGCTCTGCGATAGAACCAAATTCATCGGTAGCTTTTTTCTCCGTAGTTTGCTTTTTTCTATTTTCTTTCGCATTCTTATCCTCTGCGACAGACTCGGACACATGGCTTGGTTCTGCCTCTACAGTTGCCAATTTTCTCGTTTCTTTTGCTTTCTCACTCTCCGTAATAGGTTTGGACATGTTGCTGGTTTCTTTATTTGTAGTTTCCTTTTGACCAATCATTTGCTGTTTCTCACTGTCTGCAAAAGATCCGGTTGGCTTGCTGGCATCTTTCTTGGCAGCTCCTTCTTTTCGAACAGATTCAGGATGCATCGTTAGTTTCTTTCTCTGCAGTTCCCTTTTTGCCGGTTGGTTTCAGTTGCTTGCCCTCCCCAACAGATTCAGACAGAGTGCTGGTTTCTTTCTCTGCAGTTCCCTTTTGACCATTAGTTTTCTGTTTCTCGCTCTCCGCAAAAGTATTCGGTTGGCTTGGCTGGCGTCTTTCTCGCGAGTTCCCGTTCCTGTGACATTGCTCGCTTCTTTCGGTCGAGTTCCCGTTTTGTCAGTCGCTCTCTGTTTCTCAGTCTCCACAACAGATTCAGACAGAGTCCTGGTTTCTTTCTCTGTAGATCTTTCTTCACCTAATCGTTGTTTGTGTCCCACCCTCCGCAACCAATTCGGTTGACTTGCTGGCGTCTTTCTCGGAAGTTCCTGTTTCTCCAACAAATTCGGATGCATTGCTGGTTTCTTTCTCTCCAGTTCCCTTTTTGCCAGTTGTTTTCTGTAAATCACCCTCCGAAATAGATTCAGACAGAGTGTTGGCACCTTTCTCCACCGTCTTTCTCTTGGCGGTTGCTTTCTCCTTCTCCTTCTCCTCCTCCTGGAACGGACTCGGTTGCATTTGCGGCTCCGTTCTCGACAAGTTCCTTCTCGTTGTTTCGATTGGTGACGTCGTCTGCGGTTTCGACAGTGTTGCTCTCGAGACTAGTTGTCAGTGGTTTTGTTGGTTTTGTGATGACGTTCGACCTCCCCCTCCCCCGCGGCTTTCGCTGTTTCCGTTTCTTCGTCGTCATCGTCATTGTCGCTGTTACGGCGTTGCTTGTCTTCGGCGGTCCGGATCACGTTCAAGAGATGCTGCATCAGAATACGTTCGTCCTCCTTCTTGTCGTACTCCATCTCATCCGATGTGACCTGTTCTTGATCTTCGGGTTCCGGTTCTTGTCTGTTATGCAATTGTGTCTGACTTTGTGTCTGACTCTGTGTTTGTCGCTCGTCACCCTCCTCCTCGTCGTCTACTTCCATGGCTTCCGCCGTATCGTGTTCATTGGGTTGTTGCGTTTCGTGGTCCTCGCCATTATCCTCCTGCCGGGTCTCGGCGGCCTCGATCCCCTGCAGGAGCTGCCGCATCAATATGCGCTCGTCCCAAACTCCCATGAGATAGCCTTCCTCCTCGCGTTCCGCAGCGCCAATCATGGCGTCGAGCTGCTTCAGGAGCCAGCCTTCCAGAACGTGCGGATCTGTGTGGATCCACCAGAGACCGTCCTCTTCCGGTTCGTGTCGTTGTTGTTGTTGTTGTTGTTGTTGTTCTTTGTGCGATTGCAATGGTGATTCCGAGGAACACTCGTCCTTGATGGCCTCGTCCGTGTTGCAGCGATGCCGCTCGTTCGCGTCCTTGTGGGAGGGCGTTTGCGGCGCTGCGGGATCAGTAGATTCTGCTGCGGGGGTGGTGTTGCCCGGAACTTGGAGATTGGTTCCAATCCGCTGCTGTATCGCAGATTTCGGTCCGGTCGAATTCGTGGATCCGGTCGCGTTGTTCTCGGAATCAGTGGAAATCCTTGCGGGCAATCTCGTCGCCTCCGGCGCGGTTTCGATTGCTGCCGCAGTTACGATACCGTTCGGGTCCGCCCGTGCGCTGTTGCTGTTGCTGTTGCTGTTGCTGTTGCTGTTGCTGTTGCCGTTGCTGTTGCTGCTGCTGTTGCCGTTGCTCCGATGGTTGGCGCCGGTTATGTCTTCGTCTCTGCTCGATCCCATTCCCGTGCTGTTTTTTTTGGGATCTTCCGGCGGAGCAATGGTTCGGATGCCATCCAGGCGAAAGACGGGAAGAGGGCGCTTCGTTCCCGGGCGATCTCCCCTGCGAGGGGGTGGTCGGCGTCGACTCGGTGGAAACGGCATGGGTGCTTTTGTTCCTTTGCTTGCTTGCTCGCTCGCAAACGGGATCAATTTTTGGTTAAAAATGGGGCGGTGGCTCACAACAGCGGGGAGGGTGGGCGTGGTCCGAGTTTCCACGATGCATCGAAGGGATGAAACGTATCGATACGGAACTCTGATTCGGTCTCGATTTTCGGTCTCGATTCGAGTGTATTGTTTGATTCGATCAGATGTGATCTGATCTGATTTGATTTGATTTGATGGTTGGCGAATTCGATCTTGCCGAACGCGGTGATCGGAGTCTTTGGAGACAGAGCAAACAGATACGACGATGCAATGGACTGGGGCTAACTTCAGTGGGAACGATATCGATGCTTCTCAGAAAAAATAATTACAACGAAGTCAACTAAGGTTAAGCTTACTGATGAATGAATCACGAAGTGCCATTTTCTCCCACTTATTTTTTGTTTCTATTCATTGTATTCATTGCACCGTATTACTGTACGTATGGATACTATGTGTACGGTACAGTATTTTTTAGCACTACCGTAGCCTTACTTGCATCTTGCATCGAAAGCAGTGAGCAGAGAAAGCAATCTTTCTTATGCTTGTGACTTAGCTTCATGTTTTGCGTCATTCAATCTATTCTATTCATTGTGCACAGTAACCTTACCGTATGATTACTGTGAACGAAGTATTTCTTGTGCTTTGGGGGCACCACGCAGCGTCGGTGCAACAACTACGAGCGGAATTCGAGAGTTGCCGAGGGAGAAAGCGTCTGGAGCCGAATACGACAACCTTCGAGAAGAGAACCGCAATTTGAAGTTTGGTATTATTTGCAACGAAAACAATAGTTCACGCCGTGATGGAGTGCATGAGAATCGCGATCGTTCGCAACTCCGGCACTTGCGTGTAGCGTCTAAGAAGTTCTAATAAGAAATTGGTTCGCAATTTTAGTGAACGACTACCGTCGATGATCCCTGCACCCCCTCGATACCACGGGCGTCGTCCACGAAACTGCAACGAAAAATAGCTCGTGTCCGAGTATATGGCAATCACCGTGACTCGTATCCCCCTCGCTACCGTGAGTGTACCTCCCCCTTAAGAAAATTACAACAAGAATAGTTGTGTGAATGACGATGGTATCGAGGATTCACAATAGTTTCGATCGATGTGTAGAGTTTCTTAGTATCTATAGCGAGAGTGAGAGTGATGATTTTCGTTGTTGTTGCTGTTGCTGTTGTTGCGTGAAGCGTAACGATCGTGATTCCCGTGCTTACTACGCGATGAGTGTCTGTCGTGGTCGTGGTAAAAACGATTTCCGCTTGGTGTTGGGTAGTGCTGATGATGATTGTATTGCTGCTGGTGTTTGTGTTTGTGTTGTCGATGCGATTGGTTCCTTTGATGATGATTGCGATCGTGCTCGTGGTTGCGACCGGCATCGGCAACATTCGACCGGTCTCGAACGGTCGATGGTGATGAACCGCGATGCATGTCAAAGTATACATTGTATCGAAGACTGAACAGTGCCGATTGTTTCGTACGGAACCAACATGTGCCATCGTCCGCAACGGAACCGGAATCCGGAAGGACTTTCTGAACGTAGATTATCGCTCTCGTGCTCTCGTCGATGTACGCCGCCGTGACCCAATCTTTTTCCGTCTTGTACTCTACCAGGTCCTTCGATAATCGAGGGAGGTCGCTCAGCGCGGGAAGAGAACTGGCAGGCGGCAGTTTTCGTTCGCTCGGCGAATGATCACGCAATGTGTGCCAAAACCTGCAGGTCCGACTCTTCCAAAATCTGCAACTATCACCATTCAAACATCTCCGAAAGTTGGCAGGCACAGTCTCCTTCGACAAACTCCTAATAAATTTTGGGTGGAATCCAAACCATTCTGATTGTATCAGTTTTGGTAAGACCAGTGCGGGTGTATTGACTCTTCTTGTTGTTACTTTCGGTCGTTCAGCAGCATCGGTCTCTTTGTCAATCTTGAAAGTGGGATCGTTCGACGACGGTTTGATAGGTGCTTGTTCGATTTGATTCGGGCGTTTGTGGTGATCATTGTTATTGTTTTCGGTACCCGTACTGAGTGACGGAGAAGCGGATGGAGTGCGCGTGAGAGGCAATCGGATACAATCCATTGCAGACGAAGCGGACGAATCCGTGACGGGAGCAACTGGCTCGATGATATGGTTCTGTAGCGTTTCGACCAACATCCTTGCTCGATTCGATCGCTTTTCATGCACCGTAATATCAGCGTCATTCTTGTATGTGTTCTTTACCCTTTCTGACGCCCGATAAAAATTCTTTTGGGCGAGGGTCAAGGGAGTTCCGATTCCTAGGTTACCACTGCACTTAGGGTCTGCTCCAAGCTTCAAGATTTTTTCCACGAGTTCTATGTCATCCACAAGTTGGATGGCTGCGTGTAGTATGGACTTCCCGTCTATTCCAAAAATGTTTCCAGTCAATCTAGTCCCAGACGGAATTTTGGGATCTTGGTTGAAACGTTCGATTTGTGCAAGCAGCTGGTGGAACTTTTTGATTATGTCCTTCTGCTTATCCCGAATATACCCCTTATCTGCTTTTCGTTTCTTAGCAGTGATAGTGACATAGCCACTTGAGAATTCTTGGGACCCATCTTGGGACAGTGATTGACTGTACTCTATTGGACTTGCATCAAGAACACATTTTTCTTCGACGTCGTTTAGTTTCAGTGTGAAACGACCAATATTTCTTTCATTTTTAGCTGAACCGTGAAGCGATCCCTTTTTCAAATCGACGAGAAAGTCACGTTGATCGAAACGAAGTGATTTGTTGTTGTGAACAGTGAATACTAAAGCATTATCACTGTCACTAAAGCTCATGTGCTGAGAAAACTGTCGGATTGGTAGAGGACCCTGTGGAATTTGATTAGATTCAATTGAGATTTTGTGTAACGAATATGAGCGAAACGAATCAGGAACTTGAATTCACACGAAAGTACTTACCAAATGATTTAGCATATTGCCATTCTGCATTTTCAGTGAAACATCCCCTTTTATCAAATCAACGATTGTGTGATTTTCAGGTACAATATCAATATATTTCAGTTCGATGTCCAGCACACACCACTTTTTCAAACACATAGCCCTTTCGATAAGATGTATACAATGGATATATATACTGAGAGCTCTGTACTTTGCATAGAAATCATTTTCCTGAGACCTTCGTTCTGCACCCACTGGTGCGTCGTTCTTTTCATTTATTTGTTGAATTTTTTGAATCTCATTCCCAACAAAATAATATTCCTTTTGCAAAACAGATTCAAGGTCAAGATCTTCTATTGGGTGAGTTTGCAATATTTGGAGCATGTCTTTGCATGATCCAGTTCTTATGGCATTTGACAGTGTTTGGTTGGGGGGCACTTGTGGAGATTTTTCAGTTGATTCTACTCGTACATTGGACAACACTTTGCGCACATTTGCTGCGTCGTTCTTACAGAAGAAAATTTCTTGATTGCTTGGTTGTGAAAACTTTACGTGTTTTGAGTGAGTTCGCTTCCTGCGACTTCTTATTTTTCGTGCTGAAGGAATAAGTTTGCCAATGCCTTGTTTTGAGGCATCAGCACTTTCTGTTGGCTCATCAGCAAGGAAAGTTGACTCAGTTACAATTAGCGACTTCTTTGGTGCACGTTTTTTGTGTCCTGGCTCTGCTGTATTTACAATTGAGGTCCACTCTGGAACAATGAGATTATGTGTTACTTTTAGCGCTGAATCACTCTCTTTCATGACTCCAACTGAAGTTTCTCTCGCAAGGGATGCTGCAGTGCCTGCTACTGCTTTTGTGAATTGTGGCTTCTGAACTATCTTTGCACCTCCTGGCCAACCATCGTTTTCATCAAAATGACCTGATCCAATCCAGTGACCAGATTCATCCCATTCCTTTTCACCATCAAAATTGTTAGGCTTCCCATTTTGATTGTCAAACAAAATGGATAACCTGTTTCTTGTCCTTTTTGCATTCTCATAGAATCGTTTCAAATCATCGTGGCTATGAATTGAATTTCTGTTTTCCCCTGTAATTACGGAGAGCACTGTAGTTCCATTGAAAACTCTTGTGTTCTTTGCCAATTGACCATCTTTGTAAGTTGAGTAGACCACACATCGTGTGGGATTTCCTTCTGTTCTGAAATATCCACCCAATGCAATTGAACTGTCAAAATCAACTTCAAAAAGCTCTTGTCGAGATGTCATTGATGAAATCAAAGTGCCCAGACTTTTTCGAGTGTCATTCACTGTTTTTGTTGGATCATTTTGTTTCTTGCCTATAGAAGGAGGAGCTGTTGCTTTCCTCTTTCGTGGAATCACTGGACTCTGACTGGCTTCTGATGCAATTCTCTTATTTAGAAGATGTGTTCGTTTTGCAAACACTTTGGCTTGGGCTTTGTTTCCTTTTCCAAACATCTGATCCCACTCTTGTTCACATCCACATTCTTTTTTACAATTGAATCCGTACATTCGATTTTTTTGGTGCAATTCCCACATTCCAACTAACCTAGTTATCAGTCGACTTTCGTTTTCTCTAGGGTATTCCTGTTCCAACAGATGTACAAACCTAGGTGCAAAGTATTTGCAAATTCCACGGGTTTGTTTTCTGAGTTCATCCTCTGTTTCTGATGTTCTATTCTTCTCTTTCTCTCTTGCAATATAATCATCAATCACACTCTCGACCATTTCTGGAAGCCACATGATGCACCTACAATTTTCACCACAAATGGCATCCTCCCCAAAGAGCTCTTTGTGTTTTCTCCACATGCTTGAGCAAACAAGTTTGGAGTTGATTTTTGTGTCCTTGAAGTCCAGACTGAATAATGGCTTCAGCTTTTGTTCAAAATGCCAAAAATTTTTGATACCATCATTGGCTGTTCTTTTTCTCTCGACTTTTGCAGTTGAGTTCTCTTTGCATGCACTATTTCTTGCATTATCTGGTGAATATTCTCTGTTTCCTTCTTTTTGCCGTTTTATTCTTTTCTTTTCATGGTTTTCACTCCCAATTTGTGGTCTTTTTCTTTTGTACGTATTTTTTGGTTGGAGAGTTGATGAGACCTTGAAACCATCATCAGAAGAGTCTGAGTGTTCAATGTCATAAACTTTAGCTTTGCTCACTGTTTGTTCCTGTGCCATTTTGAAGTGCTGCTGGGTAAACACTTGGTCAAGCCCTTGATCTGATCCAATCCAGTTAGCAAGTCTTATACTCTCATTTTCAACTTGATCAAATGCAGATCCATCTCTTTTCCTGATATTTAGTTCTGCAATATCAGCTTCACTTAGGTCAGCATATTTTGATAAACAAAGAGTCAGCTTAATTCTGGAGGTATCACCTGATGCTGCGTTTAATTTTGCTTCCTGAATTAGGTCTGTCACCTGAGAAGCATCAGTAATGTCTTCATCATTCACAGCAAGCAATGCACATCCTCTATTAATTGCATTTCTGCCAAGCTCCTGTTCCAATATGCTGTCAGCATATATATTTTTAATATATGCCCCAATTGTATTTGCTATATGTGCACCACCAATTCGAGCTCCAAGACTTTGTGTTGAAGGATCTTCCTGTAAATCAAGAACCCAGTTCACATCCACAACTAATGAGTTGCCATCATTCACCAACGTCTTTAAATTGAATCGTTCAATTTCTAGTCTTACAAAGGTCTGTATTGACACTTTTATGATTGCCATAGCTTTTTCTGTTCCTTCTGCTTCCACAATATATGAGTGGGGTGAACTAGAGTCATTTGGAGATATTGTGGCATTCCAGTTATGGTGTCTTTGGTCCATCTCGTTGATATGGTTTTCAGCTGTAGTAATTACATTCTTCACAAATTGCAGAGGAGTGAATAGCACCGAGGAAGAATCACCATGAAAGTATTCACCTGATTTATCTGGGATCCTTTTGGGAATAATCCATCTTTTGCTTATTCTTGCTTTTCCAACTTCAATTTGTATCACAGAGGAGTTTCTATTCAATTCTTGGCCTTTGTCTCTTCCCCAATCAATTAATTTCAAATTCTGTTTTGGTATTGAAGGTATCAGATATTTTTTGCTACTGAAATCTGTTTTACCCATGGTAGTTGTGGAAGAAGCCAAGGAATAGGATGTGATGGCAGTGCTTGGTACAGAAGCAAGGAGCTTTTTATAGAAAGCGTCATGTTCAGTTGTCAGCTGGACTCTTTCTTTGACCTGCTGCAAAATAATGTCTCGGTGTAGTTTTCCTTTTTCATCATGACTGGTCAATGTTCTATTTGATAAGAAAGGCAAAGGTGATGGTGAGATGTCCAATCCTGATGTGCCTGTTTGCCTTCGTTTGAAAGGAGGCTCTATTAATTCACAACAGGTTGGAGCTGGTGCCCATGTAATCATTGTACAATGCCATTTTGTAGGCAAGTCATCCCCCCTGACATTATTTGGAAGATTATGCCATGTTTTGCACTTGTTACATTGCACCATTTCAGGGTGATCTTTCTGTGACATATTGTCTCTATTTATGGGGGCACGTCCTCTCTTGCGGCCAACCGTTTGAGAATTGATGACAGCGACGTCATTTGAAGCACCTGGCTGATCTTTGCGATTTTTCTCGCCCTTTTTATTTGCTTGGTCTGCCAATTCCTCCTGTGATTTTTCGTCGACGTCAGTTGTATTACCTGGATGCCCATTGGGGCAGTTGTTATTCTGTTTCTTGATAGTACTGCCATCCAGATTACCTAAAGTGTTGTAGTCAGAAGTAGAGTTGCCTAACTGAGTTGCATTGTCGTCTGGGGAAGATTTTGGGTCGAGAGTTATTCCGCTTCGATTTTCGTCGACATTCCTCAACCCGTTGGCAAGTGCAGATTCGATCCAGTACGTCCTTATGTTATTCCGGACGGTTTTGGGCTCTTCCTTGAGACGCGTGTGGGTTTCCCTGCATTGTTTTGGGACGTGCATACAATGCGACAAATGTCTGCACTGCCAATTCGCCACCCCTGCGTAAATATCTTCGATGCTTTTCGGAAAGAAAGCATGAGCTCGGGTCCGTTCTTCCTTGGATAGACGCCCACAGTGGATGCAGCGGATGCCAACAATGCTCTGCACTTCGGGCTGCTCGGGATTGTTGCATGGTACAGTAAAGACTTCCAAAAGCTTCGAGCGGACGAAGCACTGAACGGAAGTGAGGTTATGTTTATCATCGGGATGAGACAGTCGCAGGCCTCCGATGATCGGATGCGATGTCTCCGAAGAGGTCCTTTGTGTTGAAGATCTCTCGTTGCCCACGGAAGCTACAAGCGAAGGGTAATTTGTCGAGTTGCCCGCGGATCCTACAGGCGAAGGTACATATGGGATAGCTCTATCTGTTCTTGTGGGCGAGACGGCATCAGATGGTACAGATGAAGGAACATTTGCGGCAATTCCCTCCGTCGTGGTAGGCGACATATGTGCAGAGGGTAAAGGAGAAAGAACAGAGCCTGTGGCTGTACTCATATTCGTATGCGCCGTTTCGTTCGTGTCATATGTTGAGGGTTGCCCGCGTTTTCCCGTTTCTTCAGCGGTGACCGCAACTATCGGGCTTTCATGGGGATTCGTCATGGTGTCGCCAGAAAGGTCGGCAAGTTGTTGTTTTTTCTTATGAACGATTGGAGCTCTTGAGGATCTTAATGGTGTTGTAGTCGATTCTATTATTTCTTCCCCGTTGCTGATTGATGATATTGAATTGGATGATGATTCCCCGTATGTACATTTGTGGTCCCCCTTGCTGCCGCATTCTGAATTCGCATCCGAAGCCGCTGTTGACGTCGTTCCCGCTTTCGGTGATCGCCACTCTCTGAGAGGATCTTGTTCTGCGATTCCGTCAACGGGAACGACTCTGCGCAGCGCTGGTTCTTGCCGTGGCGAACGCGCATGGCGACGTCTCCAGTAGGATTGTGCCACCGTCCTAGGTTTTGGCTTGGCGTTTTCATCGCTGTTGTTACCGGTCGGCGGTGACAAGGGTCTTGCCAGTGGCTGCGGTTGCGCCATGGCATTTACACCCGATATCCCACGACGAAATGGAACTAAAGGTGAATTGCAAATGATGCCAATTTGAAACGGAGACGCAAACGTAAGAAGACGCATTGCCCTTTTGCCGTTGACACCATAGCATTTCCACGACTCAGAACTCTCTATGCTAGAATCCGAAGACCGAGCAACAACAGGCAGCAAAATTATTTTTTGTGCAACGACTTCGTCAGGAGTGATTTCTTACATTCTTACAGTTCTTGTATTGAATACGAGTTATTGGAGTCTGTGTTCCTTTTTTTGTGAGGGAGAGATACCAGATTGACGAATGGAGTAATCTTACCTCGTACGGTACCGTACACTAAAATAATAATCATACATGAAAAGCCGGCGACGTTGAATATGACGTGAACCGTGAGAAGAAAGAAAACACAACCGAAGATTTCATGCTGTCCAGTAAAAGTATCGCAGTACAGACATGTACTGTGAAACTTGTACGGATAACGGAGCCATGTGAGAACTCACGATTCTGCTCGAGGGAGGGGAGGGGAGGGGATTGGCCTTCTTTTCATACAAAATATGAGACGTGTCACTGTCATGCGAAGGCAACAAAACACTGAACACCAACGAAGAAAAAACATAATTCTACAACTACAGTTCTTACATTGAAGTATCTACGTCAAGTCCGCCACCATAAATAATAATGAAAACTGAAGAAACTCCGCATGCTGGTTGGACAACAAAAGCGATCCAGATCATAGGGTTCATACTTTTATTTCGCTGTAACGATTTTGATTGAAGTAACCTTAGTTTTACTACTACGATATTCACTTGATGGCAATGCTGGACTGCTTGTAACAAGAATTAGTAGTTGTGCTATTACTAGTAGTAGTATTGGTGATACATGTTATGTTGGGCAATGATGTGGTGGATACAGACAAACATCATAGAAAATCCGATATGTTTCCTCCTGGATACTAGTAGTAATTCTTCGAGTATACTCCTTGTTCACTCCGAATGAATTGCATGATTGAGAACAATGGTTGGAGAACCACCACAAATAGAATGGTTTTCAAGTTTTCAATCTCCTCTAAGTTGGGCAAGTGCGCTGGCAAAGGGACAAAGTAAATACAATACGAACTCAATGATACTAGGATGAGCCTTCAGCACAGTACTATTTTTCATGACAGTATGATGTGGGATTCTTGTTGCATTGTTATTCAATTCCATAACAATGAACACTTGCTAGCATCACCCGTTAACTACTAGTGATAACTGTCATTTTTTAAAAAAAAACATTCTTTCAATAGTAAACATGATGATCATGGAAAAAATAATAATAGTGTTTTGGTGACCGCCGGGGAGGTTGCTGCTAAGAGAGGATTGCACATAAGGTAAGCGCACTGCAAAATGTTGGAAAAAAAAAAAGATAATAATAATACCATTATTGAATACCGTACTTCGACTATTAATGGAGAGTTTTTAAGACCACCGAGTAGTATTGCAGTATATTCTAAAAATCTTCTAAAAACCGATGTTCAATAGTAGCGCTGCATTTATGCATCAATAATGATGTTTGATGTGACACACGAGTATTCTTCTGCCTACGTATTTTTCGATTTTCTCGATCGGACCACGTTTTCACTTTTTCTTTGCTCCGAAAAACGGATCCTATGGATGTCGGTGGATTTGAATGATTTCTCATGATACATCTTGATATGAAAAGCTCATCAAGATGCCCAATAACACAATATTTCTTCTCGGAAGTGTATCATCGTGAAGAATGGGAATACAATACCGCAGAAAGTATGGACTCAGAATTCATCGAGGAAATCCGCAAAAAGCAATTGATTCTTGAACGACGACTGGAATTCCCAAGTGATGTTCGTCATTGCATAGAGCGATGGGAACATTCGAGGCCGGACATCTTTCTCCAGAAGGTGCGGGAGTTTCTCTTTATTTCCGATTGGATTGGAGCTGATAGTAGGGTCGGCAATCGCACTGTTACCACAGCAGCCCAAGCCGAAGTCGTTGTGCGATTCTTTCCAGATGTCTTGTCGTCGGAGGATCGGTGGGGAATGCGTCCTATCCATTGCTACGTGTCGAAGAAGAACCTCAACCTAAATAATCTACGCTTCATCCCCCTCTTTGCTAAGCTCGGGATCGAATTGCAGCAGTTTCGTAAGGCAGATCGAGGTGGACTCGTCGATTCCGATTGTATCGGGTTTCAAGTCGCGGTCTTGAATAACCTCCTTTCTTTTTACGATTACGGGAAGGATGACGACAAAAATGAGGAGTACCATGATTCCGTCGATAAATCCATTGTTGGTGTTATGGAAGACTTGCGGAAGATCGGACTCTTCCAGAAAAGTGACATTCAAAAATACAACGTATTGCTGCGGTTGTGCACAAAGCCTATTTTTCCGGCACGACGGTTTTCGTATCTAGTCAATTGGGATCCGTGTTCCCTAGAAAGGTGTTACGGCAATACGCACCATTTGCTGAATTTTGCCATTTTGTTTGACAACAATGTATCGAGACTCAAGATTGTGTTTGACGCGGGGATGCGTCACTTTCCTCACAGAATTGGTTTCATCTTCCACAAAGGTCAAGACCTTTCCAGTGGGACAGCTTATGCTATGGCATGCGAAAAGTTTGGCCGAGATGACATCGAAAGGATGCTTGAAGATGCTCTAAATAATGCTACCAAGAAGGACAAAAACTACGGCCTTAAATCCTTGGTTTGCGCTGCATCAGAAGAAGAGATCCAATTGGACGGTCTCTTCAAGCTAATCCAGAGAGAACCCACAATTCTGTGTCGTGCACTGCCTCTTTTCGAAAAGACTAGTAACGATTGACTCGGAAATGAGGATGGCTAAGTAGTCGCAAAACACATTTCGAACGGCAACACCTTTATTGCCAAAAACTGGCAGATCCCTCGTCTCTCCAAGAGCAAAAAGTATTCTCTATTTACGACACACTTCAGCCTTTAGTCAGTCGGAAACGATGGGTGTGAGGAAGAAGAAACAACAAAACAGATGGGCTCATGTCCATTTCATTCAATTGATTGGCATATCTTCAGGCACTCGGAGTACTCAGTACGTCATTCCAAGTCATCAATGACCATTCTTAATCATTGCTGAGAGAGATTTAGCATTGTCTCCTTTACAGGGTACCAGTGTCACGTGGAGTTACACCATTATGTTTGTCGATTGTCAGCAATCCAGTGACTAGGGCCACAAACGAGCACGCCGTATCACCTCCGCAATTTTCGTTTCCTTCAAGTAGAATGAATGCCAGTCCAAGAGTTGTTGATGTGATCATGGAATATCAGACTACACTTACAAACATCCGTATTATTTGATGAAAATGCATGTCAACTTGCGCTTGCGTAAGAGTTGAAGAGAATTTCAGGAGTCACGATGTAACCGTCGCTATTTGAACCATGCCAAAGGATTGGGAACAAGTCCTTTACAATAAACTCTCTATTGATACAACAGCAAAACTATAATGATTTGTAGCAAAGCTTCGAACGCCGAAGGAGGACGGATTCGACTTTCGTCTATGGGTTCCGACCTGGATCTGCGTAGTCGTCATCGTTGTCTGTGCTTGCTCTTCCCTACCGCCAAGAGCGGCAGCAGCCCAATAGTAACGACCATGTTGGCCACGGCGCACACAAGAATCAGGCGATCAAGGTGCAAGAAGTCGTTGTCCCGAGAAATGTTCAGGAGGGCCACCAGCGGTGCCGCCGCCAGAGACCCCAGCTGGTCCCCAAAATCGATGCACGACACTAGCGTTCCGTACTCCATGGCGATTCGTTTGTCGTGATTTCCGTTCTCTTCGCTGTGGGGAGGGTCGTTGTCGTTGTCGTCGCCGTTGCCGTAATCGCTCGACCGCCGGGAGTCCTCGTCGCGAGTTTCCAGGGACGGTGAGCTGCTCGCGGACATCGGACCCAGTTCAACCTCCTCGTCGGCTCCGCCGGTGAGCAGGACTCTCTCGCCTCCGCTGCGTTCGGCGGGACCCTGTTCTGTTCCGGTCCTCGGAAGGCCCACCGAGGTGGTGGCCAGCAAGAGTTCCGGCAAAAAGGCCCACTCCCCAAAAAACGTCGTGACGATCTTGGACAGCACCACCAGAAGCAGCAGCCTCGCCGATATCGCGCTCGCTCCAGATTCGGCTTCCTCTCCGTCCCCGTCGTCCCCGGATCGCTGGTACTCCCGGATCACAGCGACGTTGAGGAGGGAAGCCAGCGAGGCCAGGACCACCGTTCCACCCATGAGGCACAAGAGTGGACGTCCTCCGCCGAAGCGTGCCGAAAAGAGTTTCGTGTAGGACCACGAGGAGAGGCTGTTCACACCCATTCCCAGTACCGCCAGGAGCTGCAGCGTGACGGGCCGGGACTCTCCCAGCAGGGAATACGCAAACGAGGCTAGAATCGTCGCGTCGCTGGGAACGGCGTTCCGCAGCACCAGGTAGAGCCCTACGCGGAGCGTCCTGGAATCGTCGCTGCCCCGTCCGCTGCCGCTGCCGCCGTGGTTCCCGCACCACAAGGCTAGGAGCGCCAGCAGACAGCCAAACGCTAGGGTTGTGACGGCAACGGACCATACAAAGTGCGAGGACGACTCGACAATGGGTTCCTTCAGGGCGATGAGGACCAGGACGAATTGCAATAGGACCACCAGGATCCATCGAAAGAGTGTCGCCGGGGAGGATCGATCCTTGTGGCTAGTGCTGGTGTTGGCGTTGCTGTTGCTGTTGGCACGAATGCTATCGTTGCTGGTCAGGCTGTCCTCATCGTCGGCAAAGTCTTCCAGGCTTGAATACGATGGATGGCTGCTCTCTTCGTCGTCACCGCGCAGGGAATCCAGTTCCGTGGGGCACTCCGAGCTGTGGCTAGGACTACGGCTGCGGCTGCGGCTCCGGTTGCGGAGCGCCATCGGATCCCCAAGTGCGGACAATCGTTCCGTGCTGTCGATCGGAATCTCCCGATAAATCCCGCTTGCCAGTCTCCCCGTTTGAATGCAGATGACAACCGCGATCGCCGCCAGCAGCTGCAAAAAGGCCGTCACCGCGATGAGTCCGTTGGCTACGCCTCCGCTGAGCTGCGGTTCGTCTCCGCCCCCGCCTCCACTCGCCGAGCGAGAGTGATAATAGCGCCGGACAAAGATCAGACAGGTCACCACACTGGCCAGCCACGCCCCGAGATTCCCGGCGGTGGCGGCCCGGGCCTGGAGTCCGGAGACGACCGTCTCGTAGGTACGGTGGCTCCCGAGAGAGGACTCGCGCGCGCGATCGATGAGGGTCAGGCCCAGGCAAAACTCGGCCCACGAATCGGCGATGCCGCGGCAAAATGCCACGGCAAAGAGGGCGGCGACGCCCCCCTCGGGAATGGCGCAAAAGCCGATCGTGCAGAGGCTGTTGGCGGTGAGCAGCGCGCCAAAGAGGCCCAGGTAGCGGTGACCACCGGCTCGCCGCCGCGACGACGAAGAGGGGGGTTCCGCCGGCGTCTTGATCAGCAAGCCGCAGAGGTACGCGTACATGGGCTTGAGGGAGTAGGGCAAAAAGGCAATGGCACCGTAGGCGGGGAGGTAGGGCAGGGGGACCTTCACGCGGGTATTGAGAATGTACATGATGGGAAGCGTCAGCAGGGAGAGGGACAGGCCATTGAGGCCGAACAAGAGTTGGAGCAGCAGCGGAAGGGATGCGTCATCGGTACTGATAGTTGCATTTGTTGTTGCGTTTGCGTGGACTTCGTCGGAAGCACTGGAATCGGGGAACTGTGGGAGGGCAAGATCGTCATTCGTGGCATTGGATTCGGATTGTGCTCGGCTTTGGGACGGACCAAAACTCGATCTATCGGAGTGACGTTGCTCCCGATGATCATCGAGGCTGCCGACTTCGGTGTCAAACGTCGGTTGTTCAGAGTGATCCATGGTTGATAAGGGACAGGCAACTACCGTTGTTGCTGCTGTCGTTTCGTTTCCTGTCGTTCCCTTGAGAAGCCTTCCTGCCGTCACGTCCTTTGCACGTTGTTGTGAGGCTCGCGCTTTATTCTCCGGTCATGTTTGTTCCGTTCGATGTCTTTGGTACTTTCTGGTCCGAGATAGCAGTGGGTCGCACCTTTCATGAGTGTTGTGTTATGGTATCTTCAGTGCATCACAACAGCATGACTGCAAACAAACACATCGTAGTAAGATTACGTTTTTTTCCGTCTGGTGAGAAAACACCGAAAAAAATGAGGACGGAGGCGACAGATCCCGTGACCAAGAAAAACCGGGAAGCACGTTCTTCGTGGACGCTGCGGGAAACTCGATCCGATGGATGGATGGGTTGTGGAGCTTGCATCTGTAGAATTGAATCAAGTGGGTCGGATTGGAGGATCTCGGTCACGAATCATCAGTCCCGCCCAAGTCGCCGCCGCACGATCGAGCAGCAGTGGCAACGAAAGCAACCCAAACAAACTGCTCGAATGTCGATTGTTGGCGCTTTGTTGGCCTGCGAGGACCGCACACAGCTACTACACTGCTGCAAAGCAAGGCAAGTCTCTTTTCCATGTCCTCCAAAGAGGTAAAGCAACCAATAACCGAGACTTTCTGACGACGATCCGAACGGAATTATAGTTGCCCTAGTCCACTACGCGAAAGAAAAACGAAAAGAACGACAACTCCGTTGCAGTAGCAATAGTTCGGTCGATAGCTCCCATCGGACCTGGAAAAACATTGGTTCCGCCCCATCTCTGAAGGCAACGCCACACAACACAACATAGTTCGCACCCCACACGTACAATTGTCGGCACAATACATCACAATGAACGGAGAACAAGATTCTGATGCGAATGCCGTAGACCTCAAATCCGGACCCTTTAGTGTCCTGTGGAGAGCGGTGAAAGGAAACACGCAAGTACTGGTCAACGTTCGAAACAACCACAAGCTCTTGGGACGAGTCAAGGCCTACGATCGACACATGAATCTGTAAGACAAACGAAAGATGAAACAGAACGGAAGGAATGATCGCAGGGATGAATGGATGGATGGACTCGAGTTCTCGGCCTACCCTTGCTTGCCTGCTTTTGTGTTTTCTTGGATTGGTTTCCATCGATCAATGGAGCTTGGAATCGATGAATACAATACGGATGGATCCGCCGCACAGTCGAGCTCACTTTTGTCTTTGTCGTTTCATCTCCTCTCGTCTCGTTCCTTTCTCACCGGTTGCTGGTCATTCGCCCCCGTTGTGCTGTGGTCTGATCTGGCTGTTTGGTTTGGTTGTTTGGTTTTGCAGGCTCTTGGAGGACGTGAAGGAAATGTGGACGGAGACGTCCAAGGGAGGAAAGGGGAAAACTCGAGGGACGACAGTCAACAAGGATCGATACGTTAGCAAAATGTTTCTGCGGGGTGATTCGGTCATTATCATTGTGAGCAATCCGGCGGCTTTGGCCGAGGGAGGCCGGTAAGGAAAACAAAACAAAATAAAACAAAACAAAACGAAACGAAGAAAATGTTATTGTACCAAAAAACCGTACCTAAACGAGGCATCGCATTGTCGGCATTGTCGATCAAGTCCGGTCGATGGGAGAGCGGACAAGGATTTGGCAATCGGTTGCGAATCGAATGCGTCCGGTCATGGGATCCGCGGAATCCATGCAATGCAGTGCGACGCAACGCAATGCAATGCAATGCAATGCAATGAAAATACTCCAATGCAATGCAACATTGACGCCCATAGTTTTGCATAGATCAATGATAAAAGACCTCTGTTGTCCGTACCACTAAGCGTCTCCGATCATTATTTGTATCATGCTGTTTTTATTGTATATCCAGTTTGCGACCAAGCTCGAATCTCTCGGCAATATCTCGAACAGGCTCCTATGTGTTGCATTCTGGACGCATCGAGCGTTCGAGGAGAGCGTACATGAGGCAATCCATTGGGTTCGATTCTCTTCCACATGTTGTTTGTGGTCGTTTACGTTCGTGTCGTGTCGTTTCGGATCGGATCGGATCGGATCGGATCGGATCGCTCGTTCCGACAACGCTATCAGCAATCTACTGCGGCTCGTGTGGCGTCTCTGTCGCTGGTGCTCGGTACAACCCGGGATGAGACGAGACGAGACGAGTGGACAGTGCCTCCACCAAAAGTGCTTCATTCCATTCTTGCCAACGAGGTGCACTGTCTGCGGGCTATTTGTTTCGTATCGACGGTACAACGCGGGGCGCCGCGAGCGAATTATGCGCTCGTCACTGAGATTCTTTTCTTCTTCAACGATTGCACTGCCTGCGGATCCTCGTCATCGAACCGTTCAATTCTGCATGTTGAATCTGTTCAACACAAAGCGCTCTCTAATTTTGAGAAGTTATAGCTTGATATTTTGCTCTTATGTACTTACGGGCTGAAAGGAAAAGAGGATTGACATGAATAGCTCTAGATTGGGATTTGGAGTCGTCGACAGATTGTTATGATACAAACACGCTACTATTGGGGAGGAAAGGTTCGTTATTTCTTTGGCATTATTGTTGTAAAAAAGGTTTAGTTCTTGGCCTCGGCAGCAAGCTTGGCGGACTTTCGGGACGATCTTCGCTTGGAGATGAGGGAACGGCGAGCCTCTCGCTTCTCGGCGTTTCGTTGAGCAACGAGCTTCTTGTAGGCGGCGGCTTCTTCCTTGTTTCGGAGGACAGAAGTCATCTTTTCGGCCTTGCGGGCGCGCTTGCGCTGCAAGGTCAAGGGGGTCACCAATCGTTGGATCTTAGGAGCCTTGTCGCGGCTCTTGCCCTTCTTGGAGGTAAAGGCACGACGAATGACGTACTTGCGGACATCGTCTTCCTTGGACAGGTTGAACAATTTGCGGATGTTGTTGGCACGCTTGGGACCGAGACGACGAGGGATGGAGTCGCTGGTGAGTCCTTCGACGGTGTTGTCACCGACTTGCGTGACAACCAAGTTCAAGACGGCAATGTCGTGTCCGACGATGCATCCACGGACGGACTTGCGCTTGCGCTCTCCGGCACGTCGCTGTCTGTAGGCCTTGTGTCCCTTCTTGCACAGAAGACGGACACGGCTGTTGGTCAAGACACCCTGACGCATAGGGAAACCCTGTTTGTCATTTCCTCCACTGATGCGGAAGATGTAACCCTCGAATTCGTCACCGATGGTAGATCCGTCAATTTCTTGGGCCATACGGCGTTCATACAAGGCTTGGAGACGCTTTTCATCATCGATTTCGATGACTTTTTGCATCCCAGTGCTGGGGCAGGCAATATTGATCTACATATTTGGTATACGTGTATAGTATGTGCGGATTGATTGTGTTTTGTTGTTCGCGGTCCCATGTAACAAAGCGTAAGGGAGCAGAGATCGAGAAAAAGACGAAAGACACGTGAGACAAATGTTCCAATTGGCACCAGAAACAGAGGATTCATCACTAACGGGATCCTCGGCCACTGTAGTATAGATTGATGTCTGTATCGTAGAAATTTAAGTTGCTTTTGCTCTCCAGCTTCTTTCCATCGTCTGTTGTTTCATCTCGTCGCATCAAATCTGCCGCCATGTGATCGGATAGTCTCCACATCGTAGATCCTGCCGCCTACGCCGGTACTGCGTCTGACACCAACTACAATAGTTCATCTTCTCATAGCCATCGTGCAAAGGGTATCCGTACCTTCATGGTTCAGGTGTATATTTCTAACTCGGTATAACCAGGGAGATGAGACTACTCTTGCTGTTAACACTATTAGTTGAGGGAATAACGCGGGAGATAGGGACTTGACGATGGCCTTGTCTTACGGGTGTACGAGATTACCGCTGCATGCATTATTTACTAGGAAGTTGGAATCATGGGTTATGGGCTTTCCAGAAAAAGTAAAAGGTAACGAGTAACGCGGTAAAATGATTGACATCGTGACTAACAGTTTGTTTCAGTCATGTAATCACAAAAATTGGACGCTATGGAAGTACCGGACAATGCCATTGAACCTTGGTCTTCGGTGCGTAATTCCCGGTATCATACTACGAAGTACCGAAGTAAGATTTAGTCACACATCTACCGGTACATACCGCACAACGTGAGGAATGAGACACGGATTATGCAAATGGCAAGTGGCATTTGGCAATCGGGAATTGGCATCACTGTACTAAGTTACTTCTACTACTACAAGTACAGTATTATTTTTTGTACTCGTATGTACGTGGCAGACGGTAGAAGATTCCTCACATCATCTCAATCCAGCAACATCGTGTCAAACGAAGCCAGTTGAGAATTCGTGCCAACAAGAATTGCAGGAGCGAGGTCTTGGGGTATGGCGCTTTGACGGTCCCAATGAAAGAGAGAGTTGCAATGGCCATCATGAGGCGCGGAAGAAGAAATGTGGTGGATAGCAAATGGATTCAACTTGCGAGTGGAGGAAGCGGATAAATTCGTATGTCAAGTTTGTTCATCAATATGAATAGCTGGAATTTGACCTTCCGTCGTTGCGGATTCCTCCCCGTATGACGTTTCCGACCTGATCGTTTGTGCAGTCGAGAGATGGAACGGATTTCCCTCGTGCATACAAGCACGACGGGGACAGATTTTTGTTTCTCTTGGTCGCAACGGAGGAGGGGGTCGTTGGAGTTGTCGATCGGGGCATACGCAATGCTGCTACGTGTGGGAAAACGGCCCGAGAATGGATCCGAGCCACCTTCAATGTGCGAAAAGCTCGGCGGGAAGAGCACTCGCAGCGATGAATTTGCCGATTGCCAGATTGCCAGGAACTGTCCGTTGTCGCCGGCAAAAACCGTGTTGAAACGTTGAAATCCCTGCAAACTCGACAACAGGGAGAAGATGCTGCGAGACAGGAAAGATAGTATCTAGAGGATCGATCGTATTGAAATCCAAGCCTACAACGTCGAACGGAATTGATGCGTTTCTATGGGGATCCCAGTATTCGGTACCAAACGGGTCCGGACGGTTTGCATGTTGACGGCTATCACTGCTCGGCAGCAAGGTCTGTTCCGGAAAAGGATCGTTGAGGCAAATAGCTAATCCTCCTTTGGGGAACGCAATCCGTAACTCGAATCACTATCTAGACGATCTAGCGCGCTCTCTGCGATCCCGAGGAACGCGACAATGACGAGAAAACTCCGAGAGACCAACGGCAATTTTCTTTCTCGTTTTTGTTTCGCAACTCCGAACCGCCGGTCGTGTTCCTCGCTGCGTTTCGCGTTGCGTTCGGCGAGACGTCCTGTCGCTGTCGCGACAGCGGCGTCAGTCGGAATCCGACGACGAGCCGCAGTCGCCCAGCAAGCCCGCCAATCCGCTCGCTCTTGCATCGGCGGTCGCGGAAGACTCGGACGGTGCTTTCGCGAAAGGTGTCGAAGCGACAACACCTCGCGTGTCGGTTTGCTTCCGGGGTTTCGTCTCGTTCGTCGTCGTCGTCGTCGTCGTCGTGCCGGACGAAGCGCCGGGCCTTGCGGTCGCCGATGGTTGCGTCCTCCTCCGCTTCGCCCTGATCCGGATCGGAACACCCGGCGTCTTTGTCTTTGTCTCGCGGTGCTTCGTTCGGTTGTCCATCTCCGCTTGGCGTCGCTGGATCAGTTCCAGGTCCTTTTTTCTCTTTTCGTCTTCCCGCTTCTCGTCCTTGATTCCGAGACGCACGGTTTCGGCCAATTTCCTCCCACCACCGCCCCCGCCGTAGATTTCTCCCCCCGCGCCACTCGTTTGTTGCTTCTTCTTCCGTCCGAATCGGATCGACTGCACGAGCCTTTCTTCTTCTGCGGTTATGCCGTGTTCGTTCAGTTCCTCCTCTCCGTGGATCGCTTCCTCCTGGATCCGATCGTCCAGGGCTTTCAACACGGCCCTCGCGTCGAATCCACCTCCTTCGCTCGATGACGACATCAGTTTCAGGTGCTTGCGATTCATCGCGCGGATTTCCTCGAGATTGTCCAGGTCGGCCATTTCTCGCTGGCTCTCCAACACCCGGTTTTCCAGGGCCTTCATCGGATCTTCTTTCTCGTCCTTCTCCTTCTCGAGCGCCATTTCCTCTTCGCTTCGTTCCTTGTCCTTGTACACCTCGTAGTTCCGGGTTCCCCCCGACTCCATCTCGTAATCCGTGTTCTTCGGATCCGTCAGGAAGGATATCGTCCTCGAACAGTGCGTGCACTTGATGTAGAACCGAAAGCGCTGGATTCCCAGATACCGGCCCTCGGGACCCCCCATGGGCTCTTTTTTGGAGTTGAATTTGCGGCCCCTGTACAGAAACGTGTTGCAGGTGCTACACTGCACCGAAAAGGGAAGCATCATCCGGACCGGGACCGTTCCATCTTTTTTCGAGAGGGCCTTACCGCGGGGGATCAGGGACGGGTCGAAATCGGCCGGTATGTACTTGTTGAGGACCTTTCGTTCACCCATTGTGGTCGGTTGTAAGAGTTACCGTTGCTTGCTTGCTTGCTTGCTTCGTTAGAGGAACGTTCGTTTGGTTCGTTGCATCGATGCGGCGGTGCGGATCGGGAAAGGTGGTCTCGCTTTGCCCGCAGCGGGAGGAAGGCTTCGGTGTGAGAGCGGCAGCTTAGAGCCGAGACCTCGACGCGAAACGTGAAATCAGATTTTGGTTCGGTTGTGGAGGAGGAGGAGTTTTTGCCGATTTCTATCGATTTCCAACGGCATAAATTAGTCGCAATCCTGTTGGCCAAGCGGAGAGACGACAACATTGATGAACATACCGTATGTTCATACCTTGGGCTTTCATGGGCACACGTACGGTAAGATCTTACCTACCTTGGCCGAAAGGAGATGTTCGATTGATTCTGTATGTGTCTCCGTGATGTTCCAGTTACTTGTCGAAAATCTTTGTTGACATCACATGTGATAGATAGTTGGTGTCGAAGGACAATCGCACAATCACGAAAACAAACAACTTTTGATCCACGGTATTCCAGGTTGGATCGCACCTCAAAGGAAATCGCGTTTCGCAACTTTTTGTTTCTGCTATCAAAGTGATGATGATGACAAGAGTCTCTTGTACTATTTTGCTCTGGAGCTTTCTCGGCGCCATTTCCGGCCCATCGGCTCCGCCGTTGTCTTCGCAAACGATCGGAAGAGCGGAAGCCTTCGCACCGATGCGCTCTCGTCGCCGCAAGCCGAGGCGCGATGGTTTCTCCGCCCCTTCCAAACAACCCGTCGTTCCGACGGTCCCGCCCCTTTTCGCTCCCCCCGTCGTCGATTGTGCTCCGCCCGCGAGCACGAGCACGAGCCTTTCGAGCGCCAGGGTCCTGCCCTTTGTCTACACCGGGGCTTCCGGGGCGCTTCTCTACAAGGCCGCGAGAAGACTCGCCACCCATCCGGCGGAAGCCATGGTCCTGGCGGCCGTCTCGGCTCTCTCGTTGTTCAATCTCGGTCCGGGGGACAACGCCCGACTCGCATCGGCCAAGCGTGCCTACAAGAACACCCAGCCGGCCTCCGCCGGACCCGAGAAACGGGCCCGCCAGGCCGCCCTGACCTGGCGAAAGGCGGTCCGCATCAAGATCGCCGGCCAGGTGATCGGCCTGGCGCGAATGCTCCTGGCGAAGGAACCCAGGGGGGTGACGAAGGGCGCGGCGTGGATCATGGGAGCCACCATGGCCTTTCTGATCACCGGGGGCGGGAGCTCCCGCCACGACGACGACGGGAACTGGAAGCCGATCCCGGAATCGGCGCTCACCGGGATCCTGGTGATCGACGCCGTTCTCTTCGGCGCGGCACTCGTGGCCGGGGATTGCAAGGGCTCGTCGGCGTCCGCGGCGGCCCTGGTGTACACCGTCGGGGTCTCGGTGGGGAGCCTGGAGGGCGTTCCCAAATTCATCGAGGCCATTCGTGGCGACAAGAGTCGGTAGGAGTTTTGGAAGGCTCGAGCGTGCTGGTTGGTGGCGGTCGTGAACCAGGGTGTCGTGCGTTCCGCATGTGCGTGTCGAGCATCGAAGGGCTGCGTTGATTGAAAGGAACGATCGGAACCACAGCGTCGGATTGCGAACGAAGCACGGTGGGCAACCTCGGAAGCGCGAGTTTGTGCCTTGCGAAAACGAATGGTCGTCCGCTGCTCTGGACCGGTGCCCGCACACGCACCGTTCGCAACGAGGAAGACGCGTCGAAAACAGATCCATTGGCATCGAGAAACCTCGTTTGCTTGCAATGCCAAAGTGCATAGTGATGCGAGACCATGAAAAACGGATCCATCGAGGAAGTTTGAGTCCGAGTAAATTGTTCCCTAATGACTACGTGTACACTGAAATAACAATGATCCAAATTTTTGACAATCCAATTCTGTTCACACAGCGCATCGTTCGTGTTTCAAAATCGTAGCTCCTCAAGAAAAGTCTTGCGTCTTCTGGACCCATACCGAGAGAAACGAATCAGTTGTACGAACCGTACGAGATGTCGACGAAATCGTGCGGAAGACGCCTATCCCATTCCGACCACGGCATTCGATGGGACCAGCGCGGCTCGGAAACGCGACGCAATCCAAAACCGGAGATGGTCTGATGCAAGGAGCAATGTGACGCTAGCTCGTGACTTACAAGGATAGAGGATGCGAGATGGTAGCAGGTACGAGTACGAGGATGAATGGGTGCAAAAGAGAACGGTGTAGGCAATCAAAGCGCCAGCAGTCGTCGCTTCCGACAGCGGGGACAGATTGGAGTGTCCGTCTTCACGATGAATGCCGGAAGGCGCTCGGTCTAGCAGAGCCCTCAGCACCGGGACGTGCACCGAATGGGCTCATATATCACAACCAAGCAACGCAGAAGGCACGATGGAGCCCATCGACACGAGGAACGCGGGATGGAATCCAGGCATGATTGCGAGAAGCAATCAAACCGGAGATCGAGGATTGCGAGCAATCGCACGGAACGAAAGCCCGCTTCGGTGGCGTTGCGGTGCGTCCTGCGGAACCATGAGCGCAGCGGCCTCGAAGACTGCAGAACAAGGTTGGCTCACTCGAGCGTCCCGAGAAGCGCGTTCCGAGAAGAGCTTCTTTACTAGACAAGGCTTCCTCGTTTCAGACAGCGGTGACAGATCGGACTTTCTATCTTTGCGACGAATGCCAGCAAAGGGAGTTATTTCATTTCAGACAGCGGGGACGGATCGGACTTTCTATCTTTGCGACGAATGCCAGCAAAGGGAGTTATTCCATTTCAGACAGCGGGGACGGATCGGACTTTCTATCTTCGCGACGAATGCCAGCAAAGGGAGTTATTCCATTTCAGACAGCGGGGACGGATCGGACTTTCTATC
The DNA here is from genome assembly GCA_037355855.1 of Pseudo-nitzschia pungens. NCBI lineage: Eukaryota > Bacillariophyta > Bacillariophyceae > Bacillariales > Bacillariaceae > Pseudo-nitzschia > Pseudo-nitzschia pungens. The sequence continues at coordinate 811,153 of CM074760.1, read as the reverse complement.
TTCGCGACGAATGCCAGCAAAGGGAGTTATTCCATTTCAGACAGCGGGGACAGATCGGAATGCCAGCAAAGGGAGTTATTCCGACCAAGTGGAGGAACGATTAGATCCTGAAGCCGGCACGTGCCCTAGGACGACGAGGAAAGGGATCCGAGAAGAGCAACCGTATTCGCGAAGGTCGCAATACTGTAGTCGGCCCGAAGACCGGAGAAAGTAAGCAGTCCTATTATCATTATTTCTCCGAAGATTGGAGCAGGAAGCTGCTGCGAAGGACAAAAGCGCTCCTATCGACCGAACAGCAGCAAGCGCTCCATTGTATATAGCAGAAGAAAGTGAACTCATGTCGTGCTCACCAATCGTCCGTTACGAGTATAACAGAGTTGTGAGAGGCAATTGGACTACGAACCATCCACCGCAAGACTACAAACAGTCGCGAGACAAGTTGCAAGCATTCAACGCTGTCTGACAGCGGGCACAAATGGAGTATCTGCCTCGACGATGAAGATTGGCTGCGCAATAATGACGATGATTGGATAACGCGAACCTGCGCTAGTACGACATGCCCCGTTACGAATAAGCACCAGCGTCCAAGCTAGAGCGGACGTTTGTCCGTGCGACAGATGCCTAGTACACCAAAGGACCGTGCAGTCTAGCAGACTCTCCGCGGCTACGACGGAAGCTGGCGCTGCGGTATCCATTGCGAGCAATCGCGAAGCTGCTATGACAGAAGAGGTAAAGGAACTCCCGTCATGGGTTGCAACGCTCCGCGTTACGAGTGTAACAGAGTCGTGCGAAGCAACTGAACTGTCAAGATCTAAGTGTGTCCGACAGACCAACCATTCATCGATTCTGACAGCGGGGACGAAATGGAATAGTACTCCTGTCGTCACGATCACGATGATTACTGGCAGCGCAGGCCGCAGTTGGCAAAGCGCTGCGCATGAAAGATGTGTACAGCCAGAGTGACCGCTAGACTAAGGCATGTATGCCTAGCATGCGGAGGAACTGTGTGGCTGACGAGCGGCCCGTTACAGTTGCGACCAATCCGAAGTTCTGGAACGGCAATAAGCTCCAAGGTGATTCATTGAAGACTCGCGGGGACACAGAGGATGTTGTACGAGCTTCGCAATCAATGCCGAGCCCGCGCATACGGAGCTGTGGCTCGCAATGCCAACAAGAACCAAGACAAGACAATTGCAGAACCAAGCGGACCGAACGCTGAAGGCGTGCGGGCGCAATTGTTGCGTGCTCAGATTACGGTTATTAGACTCGTGAGATCGAACCGAACCGAACGCTATATGTTACGGCGTTCCCAGTTACGGACCTCCACTGATACTAGATGCCCTGTTACGGAGGCGTTCAAGTCGCCTCCATTTTCGCCGGTTGTCCGTCAACAGTTTAAAGGCCAACGCAGCGGGAAAAAAACACTCGGGGTACTAGTAGGACGACAAAAACAAACCCATGGAAGGGACCGCTGACAGAAAAGCCGTTGGTGTTACCCTGAAAGAGAGTCCTATAGTGTCATTAAAGGGATGTCTGTCGCAAATCTCGCCGCTTCTATCGACTGCACCACAGAACTTGTGATCTCGATCGCGCCCTCCACATCAAAACGGAAGGTGTGGGGGAAACTTCTTTTTAAGCGTCTCGACTCGGTCGTCTTGCTAACAAATTTCGCAGGAAGGCAGCGTCACTGTATATGGTGTTGATGGAAGCACCTACACTCCATCCTCGATCCGTGAACTTGGTCGTTGGACGCGCACAGATTGCTAAGGCTTGAGGACCTACTACTTTCAGTAAAGGAAGTGGAAGTATTTGCAGGATCCTCACACGACAAGAATACCTCAACATCTGCAATCTACACAAGTGCTGAACTCGGATGGCATTTTGAACCATCATGGTCTTGAGATGAGAGATCTCTGTGCGTCCTGACATCAATTTTGGCACATGCAGTGGGCCAAAGCAAGAAGGGCTTGTCTACGGACTTGTTTGTCTGAACCAGTTGAACGTTCGTCTGAGTTCCATAGTAGCTTTTGGGCACCCTTGGCTGATTGCATCGTTCAAAGTAGCTGTGGTGGAATGGTAGCTGTGGTGGAATGGTTTACTAAAAAGAAGCACCAGGGAGCAAGCAGGTTCAAGAAGGCAGGCCTGGGAGTGTGGATCGGTTTGCAATAGAGGTGCGGATCGGGTTGCGACAGAGGTGCGAATCGGATTGCAATAGAGGTGCGGATCGGTTTGCGATAGAGGTGCAGATCGGTTGACGCAATAGAGGTGCGGATCGGTTTGCAATATACGTGCGGATCGGTTGACGCGATAGAGGTGCAGATTGGTTGATGCAATAGAGGTCCAGATTGGTTTGCAATAGGTGCGGATCAGATTGCAATAGAGGTGCGGATGATGCAATAGAGGTCCAGATTGGTTTGCAATAGGTGCGGATCAGATTGCAATAGAGGTGCGGATTGGTTTGCAATACAGTTGCAGATCGGTTGACGCGATAGAGGTGCAGATTGGTTGACACAATAGAGGTGCGGATTGGATTGCAATAGAGGTGCGGATCAGTTTGCAATAGAGGTGCGGATCGGATGACGCGATAGAGGTGCGGATTGATCTGCAATAGAGGTGCGGATCGGAACACAATAGAGGTGCAGATTGGATTGCAATAGAGGTGCGGATTGGATGACGCGATAGAGGTGCAGATTGGATTGCAATAGAGGTGCGGATTGGATGACGCGATAGAGGTGCGGATCGGTTTGCAATAGAGGTGCGGATTGGTTGACACGATAGAGGTGCAGATTGGATTGCAATAGAGGTGCGGATCGGTTTGGGATAGAGGTGTGGATCGGATTGCAATAGAGGTGCGGATCAGATTGCAATAGAGGTGCAGATTATTTGACACGATAAGAGGTGCGGATCGGATGGCAGTAGAGGTACAACAATTGTGGTGCGAAGTACTAGTAGTACTAGTACTAGTAATCATTATTTTTTCATCTCAATAATAATGCTACAACACTAAATCTGAAAAACAATAATATAGGCAGCAGTAATTAATGATTTGAGGAGACCCCCACCAAGTAAAAAAACGTTTTAGCCTAATCTTCAAACAAGAAAATGACTCTGCGTCCGCTCCACTCCTACTATCACGGAAAGGAAGAACTTGAATGATGTTATAGTACTAGTAGTACTACTAGTACTACTAGTACTAGTACCAGCAGCAGCTCCTGTCCGAGTGAGCAAGGCCTCACGAAGGGAATGTATTGTGACTACTGCACCATCTCTACAATGGGGAACAAGTATGTTGATGGGCCTCATCACATCTTTTGGCTGGCTGATTGATTCATCACTGTTGCATAGAATTTTCCTCATCTGCAGAACCCAGAAAAACAGAGTTGACAGTCGAAGAGTTGCGCGAGCCAAAAATATTCGATTCATTCGATCGATCGAATGCTCTATACATTTCTGTATATCAATCAATATTCAAAGTTTTAAAATTCACCGGGTCGGTGGCAGGGACCATGATTTTTTTGAAACATAATAATCTGATGTTCCAAATCCTGATTGCACGAAAAGCGAGAGAAAGTGACAATGGTCGTGAAACAACACCAAACCCATTGAGAAAGAAACGACACGCAAGGATCACATACTAGATGAGAAGGATAATGCCAGAAGAAACGAGGTTCCCGATACCGGCTTCTCTCCAAGACTTGGAGCGAGAGCCTTACAACCTCCTGCCGTACCCAACCAATTTTGATGACGACAATGAAGCCGCTCGTGCCGATTCTTTTGGCCAGCTCGTTACATCGATCGAACAAGGTAATCAGACTTTAATTAATGATGGCCTGTATTTATTTCAAAGACAACCTTTGAGCGATCCAAGTGTGCACGAAATATACGACCCATGGATGGACGGAGACAGAATCCAAGCTTTGTACACACTGGTCCGGTACGTTTTGGATTTACACTGTTTCTGACTCAAAAATTTAATCTTCTGATTAAAGTCGGAGCCAATGTGTGAAATTCTCTTCGACCTGGATGTAATGCCGAGCTGATCAGGTGTTTATCCCATCTTTCGTCTTTTTTGTTCTAAATAAATGTGTTAGCAAATCGACGTCTCTTGCTCCAGGCACTCGATGGAAGTTGATCCAAGCTTTGTGCCAATCTGTGAAGATTCTCTCTTCACTTCTGGAGAGTGATCGGGAAGATGATGACAGTAACGAAGAGTCGACGCAAAATGATGAGGTCGATGCAACTCAGCAGTCTTCAGCGAAAACAGGACGACAAAATAACGTCGTTAGTCAAGAATTCCGTGATGCTTTTGCTTGTCATTTGTACATGTTGTTTTCCATTATGTTTTTCATGGAATCCGAAGCAAGGATCGGGGGAACCGGGAATAAAAAATTATCATCTCGGACCGGGGCCAAGAAAACTGGAAAAACTTCTCCAGACTCTTCTCTAGATGGAGAGGACACAATCAAAATGAGAGCAGCTTGTGCCGACGCGATGTTGACTGCGGTGAGGAGCATGGGAGAAAATCGCTTCACATTGTGGAAACGTGGAGTTGCAGATGAATCTATTGTGGTTTTGCCCTGTCGTATTGCGTATCAAATGTTGGAGAGTGCATCTGGCGTGGTTGCTCGCAAAGCAGCTTCTGGAGATATTGCTCTGGCCATGATTGCTGCAACCGTAGATTCCTGCGATAGCCTTCTGGGAACAATCATCGCGGCACTAATGGATCTTATGCACTCTTTTGAACACATCGCACCATTGTGTGCCGAGCTTTGTACTCTTGTGTCGACAAACCGGTTGGGTATGGAGTTGATCCGTGAAGTTGGGAGACTAGATACAAGTGGCATCATTGGAAGCGACTCGGCAAACAAGGCCAGTGGAATTAAATTTGTCGCTCCATTTGTATACGAGCTTGCTCTATGTCGACCACAGCTTGTTCTCGCAAACTTATCGCACTTGCTCCAACATTTAGAAACAGAACCATATTACTTGAGATCTGCCATCTTGACAGCGTTGGGACATATCATTGAATACATCGGGAAAGTCCTGAAACCTAATGACTCAGGAAGTTTAATTGTCGACATCGAATGCGAGGCATCTCCTGGAAATCTGCAGAAATCTAGCGCCGCATTGTTGGATATCCTTCAGGAGCGTTCGCTTGATGTAAGCTCGTATACGCGATCGGCTGTTCTAAAATCATGGATCCGTCTCGCTGATTCTGGAAGTATTCCTGTAGAACGGATTCTTCCAGTTACCAGAATGGCGATTGACAGACTGCAGGACAAAACTGTCATAGTTCGAAAGCAGTCGTTACAGGTACGATATCCATTTGAGTCCCCTTAGAGGTCATTTTTGAAAACTTCGTAGCTGGCAACGAAAACTGACCAATATTTAATTTTTCGTTTCATTTTTTAGCTGTTGACAACTCTGTTGGAAAATAATCCATACATGGGGGACTTGGACCCCAAGCCTTACAGGAACAAACTCGTCGAAATGTACGCCTTTGTAAAGGAGAATTTGCCTGAGAGTATCAGGGAGGCTCACGAAGAACGCCTTGCTGAAGCCAAATCGAACGAAGAATCGGAAGATTCAATTTTACAGTTAGAACAGGCTACTCTAGCTGCTGCAATTGCGGAAGCGAACGCTATGGACGGTGTAGATCAACTCGATTCCAAAGACAACGAATTTCGGTCGAAGGTACAAGCATTGAAATTTGCACAGTCTGCATTAGACTTCATCGATCAATTTGAGGATGCAAGTTCCAACCTTCATGGAATGCTCTTATCTTCTAATGGTAGTGATGTCACCGAAGCACTACGATTCTTTGTGAAGGCCCGACATTTTAATCTTCCGTGTGCAGTCACGGGGATGAAACAAGCATTAACATTAATGTGGTCGACAGAGCAGAATATCAAGGATGAAGTGCTCAAAGCTTTCGTTGACGTTTTCATTTCCCAGCCCGGTACGAATGGTGAAGATTTTCTACCGAGCAATCAGATTGCTATGAACTTGTTAGTTTTGATGGAGGATGCAACTGCTAGTGAACTCGCATCAATCGAAGAGGCTATTGGATGTCTCGTAAAGAATGACAGAATTCCTGCAGAGGTCTTCTCCGGTCTTTGGTCGACTACCACAACAGCAAAAGACAGTAAAACCAGAGCATCAGCCTTACATATACTTGCTATGGCCGCCAATGCTGACAGGGGCATCGTGGACAGCAAATCTAGACTCAAGATCATTTCTGACCACGCCCTCGGGGATTACACTGAAGAGCATCGAGATTGGAAGATGGCTTACTCCGGTGCGCTAGCTTTGCAGCGAGTTGAACGCGCTCAAGTTGATACATCGTGCGCAAAGTATTTGGTGTTGGAATACATTATAGAACAGCTTTGCACAATTGCCCGTGGAGATTGGTGTATCGACGATATTGAAAGAGACACGCTACAATGGTTTTCAGCGGCTGAGCAAGTGATTGGGGCGTTATTTGTCATATCTCCCGAACCCGAAGTCTGCTGTGCTGACATTATCCGCGAAATGCACAACCAAACTCTCGGGGGCTCCTCCGAAGAATGCCATCCGCTTCGTCTAGCAAGGTTTTTTCATGTTCTTGGTCACATTGCCATGAAATTGCTAGTGTACACAGAAGCACTGTCCGGAGCGGTTCGACGAGCTAATGCGAAAAGATCCTTGAAAAAGCAGGAAGAAGCTGACAAGATGAAGCACCAGAGTGCGTCACAGAAAAACGATTCCGACGAAGATATCGAGGCTGAACTAGGAATGGAAGCTGAATTGGAAGCAGAAAATGAAAGACAAGTGGCAGAGATTGCTGAAAAGGAAATAGTGGGGAGAGGTCTTCTCAGCGTCTTCGGACCACTTTTGGTTCGTGTTGTTGCAAACGAAGGAAACAAATTTGATTCAGAGATTCTAAGACAGACTTCCACTCTGGCGTTATGCAAGTTCATGTGCGTCTCGAGCTCTTTCTGCGAAGAACATCTGCCAGTCATTTTCATGGCCCTCGCCAATGCGCCAAAGGACGATCTAACTCTTCGTGCAAATACCGTTATTGCTCTTGGAGACTTGGCCTTCCGTTTCCCGAACGAAGTTGAACCTTACACACATAGGATTTACTCATGTCTTCGCGACGATTCCACAAAGGTGCGAAGACACACATTGATGGTTTTGACCCACCTTATTTTAAATGATATGATCAAGGTGAAGGGACAGGTTTGCGAAATTGCACTTTGTCTACGTGATCCCGACCAGCGTATCCGGGATACTGCGAGATTACTTTTTCACGAGCTGAGTAAACGAAGCAACAATCCGGTATACAATTTGCTTCCTGATATTATAAGTCAGCTCAGCTTGATTCAATTGGGCAAGGATGATTTTCGAAGTATTCTTTCGTTCTTGTTGGGATATATCAAGAAGGATAAGCAAAACGAGATGCTAATCGAAAAATTGTGCCAGAGATTTCCCAAATGCCAAAATATATCTCAAAAGGCCGACATTTCGTACTGCATGGCTCAACTGAAAGTGAATGAACGCTCAATCAAGTTTCTTGTTGACAACTTCAAGCTCTACAAGGATGCACTTCATGACGAAGATGTCAAACGAAATTTTGCCTCCATCTTATCGAAGGCAAAGAAATCAGCCAAACCCGAATTGAAACAGGGATTAGACGAATTCGAAAGCAAGATCAATGAGCAAGCTGAGGTAGGGATGGAGAACAAAATAGCAGGGGAAAAGGCAGCAAAAGCAAAGGCTCGCGCATCGAAGAGAATGGGCAGACGAATTTCAAAAGCCATTGAGGAGGAGCTCATTCTTGAGAGTGACAAGGACTCTGATGAAGAGTCTGCTGAAGAGTCTGCTGAAGAGTCAGGGGTAGAGTCGGAAGATGACATTGAACCAAAGCCTCTCACTTCAGTCGACCCGAATAAGCAGTTTGGCCGACGGACTAGTAGACGGTCGAGGAACGTCATATAGAACGGGGTGATTGCAACCTTGGAAAATATTTTGGTGAGAGTACATTTAGAATAAAAAAATGTAATCCATAGTTCTCTCTTCGTGACAAGATTTTTTAACTACACGTACTGGATTAGCTAGGCATTTTCAACAATGGGTGTCGCCATTATTGTTTGGTTGTTAATGTCATCGAATAACAGGATCATGATTTCTCCTGAAGAGGAACTTTACTATTGTGAAACTAAAATCGTGCCCATCAATATAAAAAAAGTATGAAGCATTTATGCAATGCCCTCTTGTATCAAATAATATTCGCTTCCCCTCCTGTTTTTGGTGGAGCAAAATTTGCAAATTTCTCCCACCGGTATCCTGAACGGACGAGCAATTCACTCTCCTGGAGTTCACTCTTACCGATTATCTGTGGAAAGCCAAGTCATCTAGTAGAGAAGCACTGTGACGAATTCAATACCAATGCCGGTGCGAAAAGAAATACCTTGTCTTTTTGCCTTCACTTGCATCATCGTTTTATTCTTCGCTCCCCCCCAACGTGCAAAAAGATGTCTGTGTTTCCGCCACACATTTTGAATACCGCGCAGGTAGTAGAGGAGGAGGGACTAATCCCTAATTTTCCGAGAAATAGTTGTTGATAAATGAAGGCTAGCCTCAAATATCTTTAGCACTTTCTCTGATTGCCATTGCCCCAATCAGATTCTTATCTGATCATGCTGTGTGGAGGAGACATTGTTTACTACTATGTAGATGGTGTCGGCAAACAAGTGAACGTAAAGTGTATAAGAGTTTTTATTGAATTAGTTTCTAAAAGTTCACTATGAATGAGATTATCATTATCATTTCCCAAAAGTGCCGGTACTACTAGAATGGTATACATCAGGAGCTCTGTTGCTCTACTATCGATGCACAAGAGCACCATTGAATGATTGTGAGTCACGTCAACAAGTCTCATATCTTTCCTCCGTAAAGTTTTAATACACAAAGTTCTCTCTCTTGGCTTGTTACTCTTTTTGGGCTGTCGGAGACACGTCCAAAGGCAATGAATCATGCAGCACTCCTTGCTTACTACGAAATTGGTTGCCGTCTCCGATTGTTTTGAATTGCTCTGGAACAATACTTGACGGATTGATTCCAAATTTTCAAGTTTGCACAGCAGTGTTGCCATCACAAATCACAACACAGTCCTAAACTCTGATTCGGCTTTCTATGATCTGCCGTATTACTACTTTTGTTATTCTTTTTTCATTATTATTTGATTCAGAGTTGTTGAAATGCGTTTCTTGATTAGTAGTAGTACTACTACTAGTGCTAGAGTAGTAGCCTTAAGGTTACGTCATACCAGTACTAGCTTATTTTCAACAATCGAGCTACACGTGCTAGTACGTACGTATTCAAAATTCCGGCGCATGTCTTTCTCTCTTCGTATCTTCACGATGAAAAAAAGTGACAAAATCAAAATCATTTTTTGTTCTTAGCAAGTAAGATTACACGTATTATTCGTGATTCCTCTGCTTGTATTCCATATTAATTTCTAGTAGCAGATTACGGCAACCACGAAGTCTAAATAGGTGTAATTGCAATGCGTCCATAGGTTCATAAACAAAGTCACTATGGGTTTTCGCGCCGGAACGGAAGTTCGCGACCAAGCTTGCTGAAGTTTGTTTTAAGCCTAAAATTTCAGAAATCAATGTCAGTTTTTGCTGCGGTCATCTTCTTTTGCGCCTTTTTTCTCTTGTTCCTTCCGTCGTGCGATCGATTCCATGTTATGTTCATCTTCTCCTCACAATGTTGCCGTAGAGGGTTCGGCTGGCTTTCTTCGCGCAAAAGGCGTGTTTCACTTCATGCTTTTTTTTGCTCACATTGTGAGCGCAATTTACACAAACACGTTGAGGGACTGATCCTATTCCAGGAAGTTTCAAAATATCCGACAGACAGGTCTTATGTTCGTTCTCTTCCTCAACTCAAAGGAACTTACATTTTGCGGTGTTCATTAACAACCGATTATTTTTCGAAGTCACATTGTAAGTATTCATCTATTCACTCTTAGATTGGGATATCTCGACCACCTTGTCCGATGTCACAAGTTCATCGCATTGATCACCGTTTTGTGTTGCGTCTGCTCTGTTCGCATCAAAAACGATATCTGACAGAAAAAACACATAATTGTGGGATATATTTGTTTTCAGTACTGGATTCTACGTAAAAGTTCTACGCAACTCCGAGCTGACTGATCATTCTTTCACAAATCTCTTTCTCACCCCAACAAATATTTACATTAACATCTCTTTGCTACTTTTCAGGAGGGTCATTAAACCAATTAGTTAGTTTCAACTAACGGACCTATCCGAACACAAGCATGTCTTTCCCGGGTGGGAAAATCCCTGATCACTTGGACAACGATGTCGAGCGTCGGATCCAAGAAGAACTGCGCCGTCACCAAAGCAAGAGCATGGCCGATTACATGAACATCATGGCCGCAGAAGGAAACGGTGCGAGTGCGTACTACGGTGCGGCTGCCGTAGCCGCCCACCAGAGAGCCGCATACGGAGGATTGGGACAACAAGCAGCGGCCTTTGGAATGGACTCGGCCAGCATGTACGCTCGACAGCAGCAACAACACGCCCACGCCGCAGCCGCTGCGGCTTACGGATACGCTCCCCGGGGAGGCGCTGGTCATTACGGCTATGGACACGGTCATCACGCACCCACGGCGTCCGATATCTACTCTCAGCAGATGGCCATGGCCAACATCGAACAGCGCGCCGCAGCTGCCTATGGGCAGCACCAACAGGCGACCGCTCACCAGCAGCTACTGGCGGCGGCGTCGCCGCAAGGAAAACCTCCGCCATCGACTAGTTCGTCGGTAACCTCTCCCGCCGGGACCTCTGTGCCTTCGATGGAGAACACTCCACTGCAAACGCATCTGCAAGCATCTCCTAGCTTGTCGGAAATGGGATCGGCACCGAAATCCTCCCCGTCTTCTCTCTCCGGAATCGGGCCGATGGCGATACCGAGCACGCCCATGACCACCACCTCGAGCTTGACGTCACCCCGCAGCACGTCTACAAAAAAGAAGAAAAAGAAAGAGCCGCACGAAACGGTCGAGCTAGACGACCTCAAGATCGAGAAGTGGTATTCCGGATGCGTTCCATTGGGATTGGACGACGACAAGTACTGGTTGTCCGAATTGCAGGTGTACCTCAGAGCTCATTTCGGTAAGTCACGAGCAAGCAACAAGAAATGAAAATCGATCCTCGAAAACCACTCGAGCTCTTTTTATTATATTTTTACCTACGGAAGGACTACAGCGGCTTTCTAACGCATTGTTGTTAAAATTGTCTCCTTTCCTTTCGTTGTTTCCCATCAATGCAACAACAACAACAATAACAACAACGATAATCATGCCTGCAGCGGAGGCATTCGGTGCAACGGAAGAAGATATTGCTGCTCCAATGCATGGTCGAAACAAACCGATCGCCCTTGGACAGGTCGGAATTCGTTGTATGCATTGTAAACGTAAGTTCGACTATGTCCTTGCGTTGATGGGTGGTACAAATCACCCGTCGGTTGCAATTTGATTTCCGTATCCCTTCCCTCGTAAACTTACAAATCTTCTGCGTTTGCGTTAACTTTTGCAGACGAAAACCCCGCTGAACGCGGACAGCAGGCCACGAGTTACCCTTCTCTCATTAGTGGCATTTACAACAGCGTCCAGCAGATGCTTCGTTTGCATCTCGATTGCTGCCAGGCCATGCCACCGGAGATTCGTTCCAAGATCGAATCCCTGAAAGTATCCAGTTCGAGCCGTGGGGGCCGGAAGCAGTACTGGATTGACTCTGCCAAGCGGTTGGGTCTGGTCGATACTCGGCATGGGATTCATTTTGGGCGGGATCCTCTGGGTCCACTCCCCCCCTTGACTGGACCGTCCGTCAATTCCAAGGAAGGACGGAAAAAGAAGGAGGCCCAAAAGAAGGCGGAACCTACTCCACCTCCACCGGAAGAAGAGGAGCAAGAACCACCTCCTCCCGTCGACGACAGACCATTGGTCTTCCCTGAGGACCAAGACCTTATCTCCGACTATTTGTATCTAACTTTGGAACAAATGAGTCCCTGTGTGTTGATGGAAGCGGATCGTGTAGGTTGCTACAAAGGACGAAAGGTTGGCTTTCCCGGATTGGCTTGCAAACATTGTGTCGGCCAGGCGGGATGTGGTCGGTATTTTCCGGCTTCCGAGGCATCTCTCTCGCAAACAACCACGTCTCAAACAATCATGAATCACGTGCGCAATTGTCGTCGTTGTCCGATGGAAATCCGAGAAAATCTTGAGCTCATGAAGCGAGCCAGAATGGGTCCCGATGGCAAGCGCCTCGACAAACCCAAGCACGGAGGACGCAAGGTCTTTTTCCGCCGTCTCTGGTGCCGAATCCAGGGTCTGCCTCTCGATGAGGCCAGCGAAGGCAAGGGGAAAAAGAAGCGCTACAGGAAACCCGGAGTCAAACCCAAGAAGAAAAAGAAATCAGCCGAAGACGACAACGGCATTTATTCGGACGGTGAAGACGAGGAAGTCAAGGAACCCGTCAAAGCGGCACCCAAAAAATCAGCCGCGTCCTCTGGAGAGGAAACGGAGACCGAATCGTCTGAGGCTGAAAGTGAAGAAGACGAAGGTGGAAAGGCTTCGACACGAGGCAAGTCCACGGCTAAGGGCAAGAAAAAGCAGAGTCCTTGGTTTGACGGATGCGTTAGGCTCACCAAGCACGACGATTCAAATTGGCTTTCTGAGTTGCAGTGTTTCGCTAGAAGCGATCTGGTAGAAGTCTTTTCCTGGAAAGGGAAAGACAGTCCTGCCGGGTATTCTGGAAGGAAGGAACCTTACACCGGCCAGGTTGGTATTCGCTGTGTTTTTTGCAAGACCTTGTCAGATTCCAAGAAACCCTCGGGCTGTGTTGTCTTTCCTGAAAGCTTGGAAGCCATACCAACCAAAGTAGGAGAACTCTTGCGACTGCATTTCAAATCGTGCCCGGCCATTCCCGAAGACAAGAAGGAGGCATTCAAAAGTCTCAAAAACTTTGGCCCAAAGGTTGATGACTCCGGGCAGTACTGGATTGATTCTGCAAGGGATATAGGACTTTCAGACATCCCGCCTAGCTCGAGTGGGTGGGGGATTACTTTCCGCCGTGATCCATTGCAGCCAAGTCCTTGTGACGAACTCGACCAAGAGTCCGAAACCGGAGACGCACCTAAACTGAGCAAGTTGTACCTCATCAAACCCGAGGATCGTGGGTCGTGCACAGATCAAGTGCTGCTTATGATGCGTCAGGTCAAAGTTTGTCAATTTCAGCAGAGTGATCGTCGTGGAGGTCCCGGTAGTCGCGGTCGAGATCGCGTAGCTGATTATCCCGGGCTTGCATGCAAGCATTGTGCCAACAAGAACAATATTGGGCGATATTTCCCCGTTTCGGCCAAGAATCTGACGGATAATACAGGTCAACTCTATGCTATCTCATATCGCAACATGCAGACGCTGTCCTGCAACCATCCGGGCTTCGATCGCGTATCTGAGCCACAGAGCTATTTACCAAAAGACGGAATTGAGTGGATCCTGGAAGAAGGCGTTTTTCAAGAAAATCTGGGACCGTCTACACGTCGAACGTGCCTGGGTGGATGTGATCAAAGACGATCCGGAGGACGGCGCGTCTGCTACCGGTGAAGATAGCGAAGACCCCGAAGATGATGGTGATGATTCGGACGATGGAGAAAGCGAAGGCAGCGATGCCAGGAGCGAAAACGATGAAGAAGTGGGTGACAACATGAATGCTCTAATTAAGGCTGCTGCTATCTGGTTGACGGAACAGGACCAAAGCAAGGATGCCGGCGGTTCTAGCAGCAAAGGTGGAGGTCGTGGTCGCAGTCTTCCAAGCAAGCGTTCTTCGAACACGACTTCGCCGGGGGGCCGCGGAAAATCATCAGGAAGTGATGATGGCAATTCTAGGGGAGGCAGTCTCACATCTGGAAAGCGACGAAGAGTCCACTTCTAAATGCGGAGAGAAAATGGCAAACGAAGGAGGGGAGATCGGGTATTGCCGGGTATCGAACAAGAAAATTACACGATTCGTATGCTTAGTTTTCAGAGGAAAACCATTACATAGCATGCATAGACGAATTTTATAGCATTTCGTCAAGTAAATTTATATTATCAATACTACTTTGTATTGTACCGACATTAATATATGATGCTTTTTCTGTCCGCCTTCAACTAGTATTGAAAAGGTACGCCGAAAGAAAACTCAACGTGAGCCTTCACTCAGCTACAACACAAAAAACTCCAGGGCTTTGTTTGAAGTTTTGTCGTCGATGCGAGGTTTCTCTTATTCGGAAGTGTGCGTTCCCGCGAATCGTGCGTCCCCCCAAAAGCTCCCTCGCCCGCAACTTGTTTGGTGTGCCGTGCGGTTTCTGTTTCCCGCGGGATGCATGCGATGGATCGATCGCGGCCGACTTACCGAGCGGCTTTCGCTCGCAGCGCTCCCGCGGCCGCTCCGTGGCAATCGGCGGGAGCGATCCCGACCCGCTGCCGCCCGCTGTCAAAGAGCATGTCGTACCCAAAAAAGGCGTTGGCGCCCAGGACCGATCCCTCCGGCTCCTCGAAATAGAGCCGGTTGGTGAGTTCCCTGTATCCCTCCCACGGCACCACCCCTCCCGTTTGGGGATCGATCGGGACCTGTTCCATGTAGTGCTGCGGCAAAATGTCCAGGCTCGCGTCGTTGGCCAGGATCACCGTTACCACCGGGAGGAGCCGTTCGAATTCGGAATAAGTGTACTCGCGATGGCGCCACTGATTCGAAAACAGGTCAAGGTCTTCCGGATCGTAGGGGGGATACCTATCGTCGTCGATGTTATTATTGTTGTTGTTATTGTAATTGCTGTTGCTGCTTGCGTACTCGGTGACGGCCCTTCTCACCACCGAGGCAAGGCTCGACGGAAAGTACGAGTCGGTCGTCCCCGAATCCAGTATGCAACCCCTGCCGGAATTCATGTCCCGGAGCAGCCTGGGCCGGGTATTTTCGGTCGGTGATGATCGTGGCCTCGACGTTGTTGTTGTTGTTGTTTTGTCTTTGTGACCGGTGCCCCTGACCAAGACTCGCACCACCTCGACGCTGTAATATCCGTGCTCGTGCTGCCGGGTCACGGGAGTGGCGACCATGGGCCGGAGATGGTACCTCCGGGGATCCAGCGTTCCACCCAGGGTGAGGGTCCCTCCCTCGTGCGTAAAACAGAGCGAGAATGCGTTCCGGGGGATCAGTCCGTCGTTGTGGAGAAACGTTACGATGGACGTGTCGTGGATGGAGAGTCCGAGGATCCCGTCGGCGTACTGCTTTCGAAAGAGGCCCTTGCTGTTGGTCTGGCAGCCAAATGGATAAGCCACCGCCAGCTGGGGCAAGAAGCGCTCGATGCTTTCTTCCACGTTTTCCGATCCGAACCAGACCACGTCCTCGACCTCCGTGGCCGTCCAGGAGGATCCCTCGGTGTATTTTTGCGAAAAGGTGCAAAAGCTTCCCTCGTCGCTCGAATCCGCATGCGCATCCGCATTCGAATCGGCATCGGCATTCGCATGCGCATGCGCATCCATATCCAAATTGGAATTGGGATTCGGATCGGAATTCGAGCCGGACCCGAGCCCGAAGAATTGGTGCCGCGAGCACTTGGAGATGCCCTCCAGCAGGCAGTCCCCGCACCTCGGAACCCGGTGGGTCGTGGACACGGAGGGATCAAAGTACGGACTGGCGTGCACGCCGCAGCACTCCCCGCAGGCCGGACAGGTCTTGCAGGGAAAGGCCATCGCCTTGGAGCCGGTGTCGACGATGAGGGTCTGTCTCTGGGGCGGGGATCCGATGTAGAGGTGGACGTGCCAGGTTCCCGAGTGAGCGTGCAGGGGAATCGTGGCGTTGGACGCGAGCGCCGTCGGAAAAGTGGTAGAAACACCGGGGCGATCGGAGGCCTCTTTTGCGGAAGGCCCTTCCGTTCCACCCCGGAGTCCGTGCTCGAGGAGTTGTCGACTGCGGTAGTCGTAGCTGTTGCTGTTGTTGATGATGTTGTTGTTGTTGTTCGTTTTCACACCGCCTCGGTCCCCTACGACCACGATTGTCGGCAACAACAACGGAAGCAGAATCATCACCCCGATCCACCATCCTCGGTATCGACGTACGAAACCACTCTTTGTCGGAGCAGAAGAACGTTTCCTCTCGTCATGGTGCGTCCTCTCTGGATTCGTTGTATTCTTTTCTGTGGAGGTTGTTCGCATAACGACCCATCCCAAAGCCATAGTCAATGGGGTGCCCGATGGGGTGCCCGATGGGGTGCCCAAAGGGGTTCTGTCTCCGGGTGTCTCGGAATTGGCGATTGGTGTGATCTCGTGGGAATGAGCGAGCTTCCCTTTGCCGTTGCGAATGCGGGAGTGAATCAATTCGGTCACCACTCTGCCTCTCTCCCTCTCTTGTCTCCGCTCTGCTTGATGTTGTTTGTCGTTGCTCACTGGCGTAGAACACCAGTGCTTTTGTTCTTATTCTTACAAGTATCCGATCGGGTGAGCGGAGAGCATCGCCAAGGTTCATGCGGAACAGTTCTCGGTTCTCGGTTCTCGATGTTAGCCACTCCCAACGAACTACTACTAATTGTACCTATGTAAATAAGGTACAATAAGTATGTTTATGTGTTCATTGTGTTGTTTGTCATTTTTTTCTAGAGAGGTCTTGCTTCATTTATTTTTTTAAAAATTTTTTTCGCTTCCATGATCGATCCGAAACGCAAAACCTCAGTTTTCTCATTCATAATTAGCACGTGCCGATAGTCTGGGATCATCGTTACTTCACTTGTTCCATCAGCACCATCATCATCACCATCATCGTCACCACCACCCTCGTCCATACCGTTCCGTGCTAGCATCCAACCGTTTTCCGGTCCGTGGTCGAGGCGATGGCTTCTTCCTACACGGAGCAAGAGAACGCCGACACGAACCCCGGCAACGACAGCCGAGATTCCAGAGCGAGCGACAATCCCGCTTCCCCGTACGTCCCGATGATCGACGTCGGGGAAGCACCGAAACGTCGGGACAACGCCGTCAATGTCGATGTCGAGCTCGCAACCGCTTCAAAATCCTACGGCGCAATCCCCGGCGGGGCCACCGCCGCCAAAAAGCCCGTCACCCTCCGCAGGCATCTCGGAATCTTTTGGGAGATGTCCCGGCCCTACTTTTCCGAGAGCCGGGAGGGAAGGTGCCTCCTCGGCGGGCTGGTGGCGCTCATGCTGCTGGACAGCGCCACGCGGATCGCCTTCTCGTACCTGGCCCGGGATTTCTGGAGCGCCCTGGGAGACAAGGACGCCGAGCGCTTCTACGGCATACTGCTGAGGTTTCTGGTGGCCCTCTGCCTGCTGGCGCCCATCAACGTTTTGTATCGGTTTCAGAAGCAGACGCTGGCCATTCGCTGGAGGCAGTGGATGACGGAACGACTGCTGCTCTTGTACTTTGACAATCCGCACCAGATCTATTATCGGTTGGAGCAAAGAGGCAGGGCCGCGGGGGTTTCGATCCCGGCAGCGGAAGCGTCGAGCCTCAACGCCGGGAAACGCGGTAACGAACGCAACAACGAGTACGAGTACGAGTACGAGAACCAGTACGAGTACGCCACCACCAATACCAACATCGACGCCGCCGATGAAAGCCTTGGTTCGGAGGACCAGCCAATCCCTCCCCGCGTGGACAATCCCGACCAGCGAGTGGCCGAAGACGTCCGATCCTTTACCCAGTACAGCCTGACGCTCTTTTTGACGATAGCCGTTTCGCTCATTGACCTCACGGCCTTTTCGGTGGTCCTCTACACCATCGAGCCCAAGCTCTTTGCCTCCATCGTGGGCTTTGCAACGTTCGGAACGCTCGCGACCTTCCTGCTGGGGAGGGACCTGGTCCGGCTCAACGTTCGGAAACTCGCGAGGGAAGCCGACTTTCGGTACTCGCTGGTGCGCCTCCGCGAGAACGCCGAATCGATCGCCTTTTTCGGGGGCGAGGCCACCGAGGGGGAGGCGGTCCGGAACCGCTTCGGGAGGGTCCTTTCCAACGCCATGGACGTGATCCGGACCCAGAGGAACCTCGAATTCTTCACCACCTCCTACAACTACCTGACCTGGATCCTGCCGGTGGTGGTGGTGGCACCCGAGTACATGGCCGGGAACGTCGAGCTGGGGGTCGTCCAGCAGGCGGCGGCGGCCTTTGGACACATCCTGGACGATCTCTCGCTCATCATCAACGAGTTCGAGGGACTCTCCGAGTTTTCCGCCAGCATCACCCGGCTCCACCAGTTCTTGCTGGCCCTGAGGGATGCCCATCCCCGGGACGGCGATGGTGGCTTTTACGGCGACAACAGCAACAACGACAACAAGGACAAATACAACGACTATTTGCGGTCCACTCCCCTCTTGGGGCGTCCGACAATGGGGAACGACGGGATCTTCAAAACGAGGGATCGGCCGCAATCCCTCCGGGGCAGCAACGATGCCACCACAAACAACAACAACAACAACAACAACCATGGCGGTGTTTCTCTGAGAGAGTTGCCGCCGGGGTCCGCGGAAGGCGTCGCTCTGTCCATCCGCAACCTCGATCTCTACACCCCCGAGAGCTTTTTGTTCCGCGATCCCTCCAACGAACACGAGTCTCCCAAAATACGAGAACGGGCACTGATTCGATCTCTCGATCTGGAGCTGCGGTGGGGAGAACGACTCCTGATCATTGGGCCTTCCGGGATCGGAAAGAGTTCCCTGCTGCGGGCCATTGCCGGGCTCTGGACGTCGGGAAGCGGGATCATCGAGCGAGCCAACATTTCCGACGTGTATTTCCTTCCACAAAAACCCTATTGTCCGCTGGGCTCGCTGAGGGACCAGCTGTTGTATCCCTCTCGCAGCAACGCCAGCGCCGGCGCCGGCGAGGAGACACCCGAGGAGTCGTCATCCGGGCTCCCCGACGATGCCCACCTGCTGCGGATCCTCGAGCGAGCGGACCTGTCCAATCTGGCGAAACGATCCGGGGACGGCGATCCCTTTCGCGGCCTCGACGCGGTCTTGGATTGGGGCAACGTCCTGTCCCTGGGGGAGCAGCAGAGGCTGGCCTTTGCCCGCGTCCTCATCCACGAGCCCCGGCTCGTCATCCTCGACGAGGCCACCTCGGCCATGGACGTCTCGGCCGAAGAAAAAATGTACGGACTCCTGGAGGGATTGACCTGCGTGAGCGTGGGGCACCGGCCCACCCTGCTCCGATACCACACCCGGAGGTTGCAGCTGCACAAGCGAGGCGGCGAAAACGACGGCGGCGGCGGCGACGATCCTTCGGCGGCGAAGCGCTATTACACGCTCGGGGACATTTCCTCCACGGCCGAAACGGTGGCAAACGAAGAAGTGGATTGGTTCTACCGGTAGTTAGTGAGCACGCTAGCCAGCCAGCCAGCCAGCACGGTGCCAACCAACCGGCTCGGTGTTTCGAAACGACGCGCTCCAGCAGCAGCAGCAGCAGCAGCAGCAGCAGCGGCAGCATCCGCAGCATCAACTTCAGCAATCCTTCGATGCCAAGGTTTTTGTTCCGTCGCGCATTGGTTGCTCTCTCCTTCCGACCGAGGATACCAACCCTATACAGCATTGTGTTTGGAAGTTTTTCGAACGACACCTTCGCCAACAGCGGTATCGAACCGTCACGGTCGCATCTTTGAAGCGAGCGGAGCCCTTTTTATTGAAAAGGCGATTTTGTCTTTCGCTAGGTTTCGTAACAATGTACATATGCATTATTATTTAATCATGGTATTTTTTTAATGTAGTAATCTAATTTATTTATCACTCCCGAGACGATAGTTAGAAAGAGATAGCATCTATGGAACTGCATTATGTTTGTTAAAAAACTCAGCTTCGCGGAACTCCGGTGACCCATTCTTCGGCAGCAGGTTCGTTGCTCCTCTGCTTCCACGGTTTCGAAATCTTCATGCACCGCGATGCCTTGATCGCTTCCACGGCTTCGATTGCGCGGCGGGTCCCGACCCTTCTATACTTTGGAATCCATTCGGTGATCGGAAGATAGGCATCTCGGACAGTGTTCATTTCCACTAGGCCATCCCGGACCAGATCCAGGAGTGTGTGGATTATAATGTCCGGGTTGCAATATGCCTTCACCCCACCCGACACTCCCGTCTCGTACGGAAACCACTGTGCCTTGCCGATCACTTCGTCTGCGGTCAGGCATCCGAATTCAAGCGTCTGCAGGACAACGTCTTGCATTGCGTTCTTGATCTCGTTCGTGAGACACTCGTAAGTCTTGATCATTTTCGAAGTGTTTGCGTACCCGGGAATGTTGCCGAAATTCGATGACAAGATCTTAGCGGGTTTTGGGTCTATTCTTTTCAATTCATCCCATAGATTCGAATTCTCTAGGACATCGAATATGTTGAGTGTCTTCTCTTCGGTGGCGTTGTTCTTGTTAAAATTGGATACGCGGGGCAAAAAGGCACTAGATTTTGTGTATTGGGTCTCGTCGTTGCTTGGCATGACAAAAAGGGATTCGGCAGCGCGCGCCTTTTCCGAAGGAGGGCGGTTGGATTTTCGAGCCGTAGGTCCAAAGATCAGTTGACGGTACGAATACTTTCCGGCGTGGGTCTGTCGGTGCTGCCAATCCAAGACTCCGACCTCCTGGTGGTGAGCATCAGTCTTGTCTTCGTCCGCGTCGCAGCTGGCAGACTCGGGGTTCCAAGTGTTCATCTCACAGTTCCAAAATTGGCCCAATTCATCGGCACTGATGTGAGCTGGGAGCTTGCGCCATTTCTGGCACTTGTCGCATTGTACCCATTCCACATTGTCCTCGTCTTCCTTTTCGTTGGTGGTAGATGCTACTATTGCGGTTGTCTGGTTCCTGGCTGGACGTCCTCTCTTGCGCTTCTTTCCATCAGCACTGGTCTCCAAATCCTGAATGTCGGAACTTTCCTGAACTTCCTTCTTGGCCTTCTTCCCTTTCTTCTTCCCTTCCTTTTTAGTATCCGATCCAGAATCCGTCGGACTCGCTTCTTCAAGTTTGACCTTCGACTTCTTGCCACCTTCCAGATTGGCTCTCTTAGCCTCGGCGATTGCTCTCTTCGAATCGGCTGTGGCTCCCTTCGTTTTGATAGTCTTTCCGGGCTTTGGACTCGTACTTCTGGGAGTTTGTTTCTCCGCATTTAGCTTTTCGAGTTTGCTCTTCTTTTTGGGGTTCATCGGCACCTCCTCGTCCTGTTGTTTGCCTTTCTTTACCTGCTTCGACTCGGCCAATTCGGCTTCGCGCCTTGCCCGTTTTTTCAATTTTAGCCGCCGTTTCCGTTCTTTTCGTTCTTTCAAGGCCTCTTTCGAGGTTTGCTCTGGAGCCTCGCAGTTATTGCGTTTCTTGTCGTAGACATTCATGTGGCAATACCAAAGCTCGGGGAGGGAAGATACCTTGACGTTATCGGGCAGAACACGCCATTTCATACAGCTGTCGCACTGGACCCATTCGGGGTCATTTTGTTCAGTTTCCGAATCCGGCTTCTGCTCCTCTACACCCTCCTGCCGTCGTCTCTTTTTCTTCTTCTTTCCGGACTCCGGCAGAGCATCTTCCTTCTCTTTCAGTTCTTTCGCTGCCAGCTTAGCCTTTTGCCGCGCAAGCATCTTCTCCTTGGCGTCTACCGCGGCTTTCCGGGTTCGAGATTCCGCCAAGGACGAAGCCACCAGCAATGATTCTTTCAATTTCGATTCGTCGTCCTTCGACGATTTCTTGTCAAAGGCACTACCCCTCGACGATCCGATCTGCGGCTTCTCCTTCGCGGCTTCGCCGGAATTGTTCTTGGCAAGCTGACTGCTCGATGCGGGTTTGGCAAGGGGTGACTTCGGCCTTGGGCTTTTTGCACGTTCGGCTTTCTTCTTCTTTTTCTTTGTTTCACCGATCGTTTCTTCAGCAATGGGAGCCAGATCCATCTCCTCCAAGCCATCCTCCTTCACTGCAGGTAATTTCGCTTTTGTCGACCCATCGTCCGCAGATAGCGCCACGGTCACATCAGAGGTGGCAGAAACATCGCTCTCGTGGAGACTGCTCTTGCCAATAGCAACCTTTATTCGTCGCTTTGTCGGGGGTTCTGGTGCTGCTTCGGTGGATGCATCATCGGTGGACGGTGTAATGACCTCGGATGTTCGCTTCCGCTTCGACGTTGCTTTCTCCATTGTCTTGGCTTCGGGAGTGTCGGCCAGAACGTCGTTCATTTTGTTACCCGATGCAGTTTTCGAGGAGGAAGCCGTGGGGGAATTCGATCCAGACTTTGGGGAAGACAAGCCCTTTGCCTTGATCGTCGCCAGACTAGGAATGCGAATGGACAGTTTCTTGGGAGCTCTCGGTTTCGAGGGTGATTCTAGGACCGTTGTTTGGCTCTTCTCCGGTTCGGCACTTACAGAAACAACATCTTTAGACGAGGTTGAGGTTTCCGCCGGCGGCTGCTTCAGCCTGGCAACTGGCTGCGATTCGGATGCAAACGGTTTGGATTCTACCAGAATGCTAGAGTTTTGTTGTTGCTGTATTTGTGAATCGATCTCTCCGCTTTTGGTGACGGTAATTCCGGGCGAGAGTTCGCCCTCCTCCGGAGAGGGTGCAGGTGGCATTCGCTCGTCACCACCGTCATCGGTTCGCGACACTTCTGGAGGCGGGGTGGTGGGTGCGTCTCCGGTGCTATCGTCCTTGTCTTTGTCCTCTCTCCCTTCCATAATCTGGCGCTGGGCATGGCCACCAGAGGGTTTCCTGTCAGTTTCCTCCACCTCTCCGTCCTCGATAGCATCGGAGGCGGCAGTGCTCGGGATTTCTCCTTCCTCTGTCTCCTTCTCGGCATCACGTGTGGGTGGTTTCTCTCTCGATGTTATCTCTTTGGGTTCCTCGGGCGTTTCTGATTTGGGGGGCAGAAAGTCATCGGCAGGAACCGCGTGCTCCCCGTTGCCAACGGCATCTACCACCACGTCCTTGTCGGGGAACTTGGCAAGCTCCGAGGTTCCGTCGTCGTACTTGATCTTGATCTTGGTCCCAAGCGTGGATTTGGCCGTGACCCGTCCTCCATAATAGATCTTTTTGGACACCTTGCGGCCATCCTTTTTCACCTTGAAACCGTTGGTAGCGAAGCGGACCTTGACCCGCATGCCCACCTCGATAGCCTTGCGGGCCTTTTTCACGGAAATGTTTTTTCCCCAAAGAACCACTTCCCGGGTCGGTGCCGGAACGACACCAGCTGTTTCGTTGCTATTACTGCCGCTTCCATCCTTGGTCTTATTCTTCTTTTTCTTCTTCTTGGCTGCCTTTTCCACTTGTGCATCTTCGTCCCCGTCGCTGTCCGCACTTTCGGGTTTACCGCTATCCCCAGCGGCAGTGTTGTGGAGGGCAGCACCAGAAGCACTTTCTGTTGCCGTGGTGTCTGGTTTGGAACCGGACTGCGTCCTCGCCGCACCGTTCGAAGAGGCCTTGTCCAGGGGCTCCTTTTTGTCACCGGTAGATGTCTTGGACGAAAGACTACTCGCAGTCGTGGGTTCGGTGTCACCTCCCTCGGCATCCGCTGTGGTATTGGAACCATTCGCAGAGTTGCCGGCAGCATCCAGGGACTCCCCTGTGGATGCTTGCTCTGGTTCGGGAGTAGACTCGGTAACCGCCGCTGTTGAAGAACCGGGGGACCTTTCCTTCGCCAATGCAGCCTTGTCTTTGGCTTTCTTCCACTGGGTCTGGATTTTGTTCGCGGCGGAGTTTTGGTGATTTTGTTCCAGTTTCTTTTTGAGTTTCAGCAATTTGATTTTCTTTCGTAGCTCATCCTCGTTTGAGGCAGATGTCGACGAGTCCGGAGCAGCGCTCTTGTCCGATGGATTGTTGGTTGCATCCTGGGATGGGTCGCTCGGACGTTGAGTCATTCCTTCGGCTGCAGAACCATCGTCTGGACCGGATGGTGGTTGCGATTTGCCTCGGTCGGGATCGAGAGCGGAGGATTCCGCCCTGGCTTCATGGGTTAGCTTCTCCTCCACAGAAAGGGGACGTAGCTCGTCCTCGTCGCTCTGCGTAGTTTCGTCTTCCATGTCCTCATCGTCATCGTCATCCTGAACTTCCTCTTCTTCGTCCGAACGCCTCCGTCCACTCCGGCTCCTTCGGTTTCGTCTGTGTCTGTGCCTGCGATGGACCTCCTCCTCGTCGTCTTCATCACTGTCCACCACCTCGTCATCATCGCTGTCGTCATCGTACTCCTCGGTTTCCCCCTCCGAATAGTCTAACGAGAATTCGTTTTCGCTGGAGAACTCCCCATCCTCGTCTTCCGGGTGGGGGTTTCTTCGCGAGGATTCGTCCGTCGGCGCACGCGAGTGTTTTCGAGGCCGACCACGCTTCCTCTGGGAACCGGACTTGCTTCCTTTCAGGCTGAAATTGTTGCTGCTGTTGCTGTTGCTGGTCGTTCCGCTTTTCTCGCCGTTGGACGAGGGAGCGCTCTCGGTGCCGCTCTTTTTCTTTTTGCGTTTCTTCTTGTCCCCGTGTCCCGAAAAGAATTTGCTGCCACCCGATTCTTCGAGGGATTGCTTGAGCGCCAATCGAAGAGAACTCATGGTGAATGGTTATGAAATTGATGATGGTGTGAATGGATGGATGGATGGATGGATGGATGACTGCGACGCGAACTCTTCTCGAATGTAGGCTGCAATGGAATTGATAGTTTGGGAATTGAATACTGCTTGCTTCCGGAGCTAGCTCCTCTCGTTCATTGTGGACAAGGAGTTTGTTTTCTCTCTTTTTTTAAGTCAATAAATAACAAGGATGCTCCTTCGTTGGGACTCAGAGTGATATATTATTGTGTTAGTGGCTGCCTGGCTTGAACCCGGCCGAGATGAAGCGACTGTTGTTTGTGCTTGCGTTCCAATGGTGTTGGCGCTTAGCGTTTCAAAAACATCGCTCGATACGACTGATTCTTTTTGTGTAGCCCCTCTCTCTGCCACCAAAGCCTTTATTTTGACACGATACGCCGTGTATTGTCGCACACCGCGAGTAATCTGTAATCTCACACTCGCCCGTGCACTCTAGTAATCTTGCCGTTCGAATATAACGCGTGGTTTAACGCGCGGTTCGGTTCCAGTGCGCAGAGTCCTGGACGATAGTAAATATGACCAATTCCTAAGTAAGTTGCGTTACTTGTACTTTGCCAGGCGTAGCTTCCGCGAACCGCACGGTATTAAGGAATTCGGAATTCGAGCGTTGCGTTATTTTTTACTCGTGATTTGGCTCGCTCGTCAATATTCTTTTAGACCTCGCTTGAGCGAGTTTGAGTTCATCTGATTGGCTGTCGGTAGTCCGGATCCAAACTTCGGGCAAAACACGAACGAACGTGGACCTTCAAGCATTGGTCGATGCAATGATACTGCTAGTAACTTACGTATGTATTCGTACGAGGATGAGTACCACTCCGTAATGTTACTGTTGGCTTTGCCGAGTGTTGTGCGTTTTGAAACTACGATAAGATTTTTACTTCATTCCAATATTGGTGGTTCCGAATGGAGAGCGGATGCAACAATGACTCTTTTTGTCGACTCCTCCGAGTCAAATGACTCAGATTTTGGATGCCACAAAATCATTCCCCCAAGACTTTGAAAACACAAAATTAGCCCCCTTCCCAGATACAACCCTGCGACGGATGATGTCGGCGGACTTCGACTTTTGACTTGCATCCGAAGAAAGAATGGGCGACATCCGCAAGAATTACGTAAGTTATGGTGTAAACCTTACCGTAGGATACTCTGCACCGCCTTGATTGAGTCTTGATGCTTCATTGTGGTTGGCAAAACATACGAGTACGGTACACCCTCCTCCAATATCTTCGATTCCCTTGCTGTTCTGTCGTCCGGTGGATGAACAGCAAGCTCCCAAACGAAAAACACCGCAACATTCCAAAGGAGAATCGGGCCGTCCATTCATTGCAATAGCGCGGAACTACTAGCACAAGACGGGGAACAATAGAACAGAGACAACAAACAACTGGCAGCAGAGAAAACGTCGTGCACATCGGGCATTCCAAACCCAATCGGATCAACGATCAATAATATAATACAGCAATAGAGATAGAACTAGATGCCGATTGGGCACCCCATTGACCCTATTGTGTGCGACCGCAGAGTTTTCCAAAAGGAATTGCTGCCAAGATGACATCCGAATTGCCACCGACAACAATTTACGCTCCGGTCCTTCACAAAAAGAAGAACGGGAGACTCGTCCTCGAACACGGAAGCTTTCGGTTTCAAACCGTCGATCCCGCGAGCACCAATGGCAACAGCAACAGCAACAGCAACAGCAACCACAACGCCTCGGGCGAGGTCATGGTCGATCTCCCCTGGAGCAAGATCTCCAAGCACCAGGTCAGCCCGGCGAATTTCCCGCGTTCCCTCCTCAAGATCGTCCTGGTGGAAGGCGCCGGAAAAGCCCTGACCTTTCAGCTGTCGGAACGATCCGAACTGGAGCGCGTCCGCAAGGAGATCACCGAACGACTCCGGGTCTTTCAAACCCAGCACGTGTCCCTGATGCAGTCCTTTGCGACCCCCGCCAAATCGACCGCCAGCGGCACCAAGCGAAAATGGAACGGAATGTCCTCGGCCTCGTCCGGCGGTCCCGGAGGCAGCAGCGGAAACTCCTCGCTCCTCGCCACCGGCTTCACCACCAACGCATCGTACGGCGAACTCGACCCGACCTCCCTTGCCGTCACCCGGTCCAGTTTGCTGGCCTCCAATCCCACGCTGCGGTCCCAGCACAAATACCTGGTGGAAGAATCCCAAACGGTCAGCGAGGAAGACTTTTGGAGGACCCACTCGTCCCTCCTGGAGGAGGAATACGCGCGGATCTCCGGGATCACCCGGGCCGGGACCTCGTCGCTCCTGCAATCCCACCTGCAGGTTCTGACGGGCCGCATCACGCTGGGGGTGGAAGAAATGCGCCAGATCTTCATCATGTACCCGGCCGTCCACAAGGCCTACGAAGAAAAGGTCCCCCTCGAGCTCAGCGACGAGCAGTTCTGGAGAAAATACCTGGAGAGCGAGTACTTTCACCGGGATCGCGGGCGGGTGGGAGCCGCCAGCGGGCGGCAGCACGCGGCCAACCAAACCAAGGGAGAAACCGACCCGGAAAAAGAGAAGAGGGACAAGCAGGCGGCCGCGGACGCCAAGGACCAGGCCGCCAGGGCCGCCGTGGTCGCCGCCGACGATCTGTTCAGCCGGTACGACCAAAAACTGCGCGAGTCGGGAAAGCTGGACGACGGAGTCTTTTCCGGTCCGGCTCCCTCCTCCTCCGACGCGTCCGGCACCAACGGCACGGAGGACCCAAACCAACAGAAGCGACGAAAGTGGGGAACCCACCTGGCGATCGGGCAGTTCGATTTGGCCTCGACGTTCGAAACCGAGCGGGGCAACCTGCTGGAGGGACCCAAGGACAACCATCCCCACTACAACAGCATTGCTGCGGGGGGCACCGGCGAAGAAAACAACACCATCGGTGCCAAGGTCATCCAAAAATACAACCGGCACTGGGCCATGGTGCTCAATCCGGAGGAGGCGGTAGCGGGAAGCAATCTCATGGAGGTCGCCCGGCACAGTGTCCAGGATGCCATTCCCAACGACCAGGACGCAATGGCGGGGGGCGGGTGGGACGACGAGATGCAACGGTTGGTGGGCTTTGCCATGGCCAGCGCCGAAAACGCAAACCACGCCCTGGGAATCGGAGAATCGGACGAGTACCAGACGCTCACGCTCAAAAACGTCGACGTCTACTACAACAAGGGGACTCAGAACGGAGCTGCCGCGGGCAACCAGAAACAAATGGAGGCCGCCAAGCGAAAGCAGAACGCGATGTTCGCCAACCTCATGAACCAAAAGATGAAGAAATCGCTCGAAGAATACCGAACCAAAAACGCCAACCGAAGCCCATCGAAACCCGCTGCGCAGCTCGAGGACGCCTTTCCCCCACCGTCTCACGGTCGGCTGCTCTTGGAGGCGCTGACCAAACGCATGCAGCTCGATTCCAAGACCGATGCCGATACGCTGGAAGTTGTCAACTCGCTGCCGGTAGATTTCAAAAAGAGGCTCCACTCGTACTTTCGGCGGGCAAGCGAGCTGCTGCGGCACTTTTTTGGCCTCCGGAAACTGGCCCAGGAGACGAGCGAGGACGGAGACGACGAAACCAACCGGGCCTACAAGCAAAAACTCGAGAAGATCAAGAATGGCCTGCGAACCCTGCACGGGGAAATCGACGCCATGCGAAACGAACAGGAAGTGACCAGCGAAAAAGGAAAGACCATGGCGGGGATGTGCAAACAGATCATGGACCAGCTCAACTGGGCCTTCAAGTCCTCGGAAGAAGGAACGAACACGGGATTTACCGCCAGTGGCAGCGGCGGCTTTACGACCGTGGAAACATTTTAGCGGCAGCCATAGAATGCGTACACGCAGCGCCGGTTGCTGTTCTGCGGGCAAAACTGCACAAACCGGTGGATATCACGCCCTCTTCATTGCTCCACTCGTCAATCAAAACAGATCTTATTTTCACCGAAAGAATACTAGACTACCGATCCAAGCAATGATCGTCGCAGTGGTTAGCGACAATTGCTCACTCCCGAATCGTGGTAGTTTTGAAAGACCGCGTCCGATTCATTGAAGAATCAAATTTGCAGAATTGTATTCAGGATAGCTATCTTCCAATTCATAGCCTTTATTTCTTCCCTGCCTGCGAGTAGTGTTCCCCAAAAGTCTGGTTCACTAGTGCACCTTTGATGTACTAGTAGTAGTTTTGTTGACTTTCTTTTGTTCTGCATAGGAATTAGCTTGGGTTTTGCATGGTGCGCCCTCTTGCCCATGTTTGAAAAGTTCTTTTTGGAAGACTTCCCAGTATCTCTTCTTACAATCAGTAACCTTAATTAATCCTTAGTGTGAAGAGCATGGAAGCCATTATTTCTTTCAGCTCCAGCACGCAATTACGAAGTAAGCCTTACGAAGTACTACTAAGGTTTTTACTACGTAAAGTAGACAATCTTCCAGTGATGTGATCACAACCATTCAAAATCTCCACAGATCAAGAAAGATCCTAATAATTGGCGCGCGTTCCGATAACTGTCTCATCATCACGAAGTCCAAGAAGTCAAACTTCTCGGAACACCGTCGTCCATCGTCGTTCATCTTTTCATCGTCTTTCGTCTCGACAATCAAGTCTCAACAATCTACAGTACCGGTAGATAGAATTGCAGTCGTTCATCTTGTTTTGATACCTCTAGACATCGATCCTACAAGAATCCCATTGCCTGGATGATAGTTGAACGGAACGATATCATCAAAGACACATCTTGCGAATCACCTGAATCGTTGCCGAATTGAAAAAATTGAGCTCTCACCATGGGTCGTTGCTTCATCCAAATAGTGATGGGACCGGCTGGGTCCGGAAAATCCACATATTGTCAGGCCATGCAATACCACGCGAGTACTCTGGGAGGTGCCCGCAAGCGAACGATTCACGTGGCAAATCTCGACCCCGCGGCCGAAAACTTTGGCTACGAACTCGCGTTCGACATTCGCGATTTAATTTCCGTGGAGGAGGTCATGGAAGAATTGAATCTGGGACCGAACGGTGGATTGGTGTACTGCATGGAATACTTGCTCAGCAATCTCGATTGGCTGCAAGAGCACCTCGAATCCTTCGACGACGACCAGTACTTGATACTGGATTGCCCCGGCCAGCTGGAGTTGTACACACACATACCATTGATGAGAAATCTGATAGATCGGATGCGGATGTGGGGCTATGCCCATACCATGGCGGCAGTCTTTTTGCTGGATGCAACCTTTGTCGGCGACACGTCGAAGTTTTTGTCGGGGTCGCTGCTGAGTTTGTCGGCAATGATTGCACTGGAGTTGCCGCACACAAACGTCCTGACCAAGTGCGATTTGCTCACGGAAGAGGAGGTAGAAGACATTTTGGATTTCGGCAGTGCCACCCAAATGTGGGATCGGGAACAAGATCGGCAGTCGTTGATCATGCCGACACCATTCAACGCACACGCGAACATCAACCCGGACGACGAAGTAACAGACGAACAGAGGAGATTGGAACGAAGGCGACGGCATCGGCAACGGCTGACGGATTCGATTAGCCAGTTGCTGGACGACTATTCGATGATTAGCTTCATCCCCTTGAACATACGGGACGAGGAGAGCATTGATAACTTACTGACGTGTGTCGATGCCAGTATTCAGTATGGGGAAGATTTAGAGGTCCGTGAATACGATGGTCCTGAGGGGAACGATGACTAATAAAGCGATTTGAATGGAATAACCGAAGAGGAGAATGTTGCTGATCTCAGAAATAGGTTATGGACAGTTCTGCAAATCGTTACTTTGAGAAAGAAGTCCGAAGCGAAAGAGTCTCCTTCACATTCCGTTTCGTTTCGACCACTTACGAAAACGCTTGAGGGTACCAGGTACCTTCTGGTCTTTTTCAGACTACGATCATGCATAGCTGGGACGGAACACTAATCTTCATAGAAAGGTTTCTACGATATGGCAGTTTTTCTTAGAAATAATGTTTCGCATGCTGTTTGATTGCGGTGCGGTAGGTGCAAACTGGTTCGTTTACTGGTGCGCAGCAATGGGCGCTATCAAGGTGCACACGGCTCATCTTGTCCAACCACTTAAAACATCAGAATGAAACGATAGAAAACGACCGAAGTGATTTTGTATGTACCGCCGGAGCTTAATCGAAGTGTCATTCGTCATGGATACGAGTTTACAAGCATAAAATGTGCAACGGAGCGACGGAGGAAATAATACAAGGAAAAAAAAATACAGAAGAAAAGTGACGAAGCAGGAACGTTCCGCGAAAACCTGGTATCAATTTTCAACTTGCCATCCGAAGAAATTCATCACAGTGAATCCAAGGATATCAAGTTATTTCGTGCATACTAGGATTTGAACAAGGTTGATTGTTGTCGCACAAAAGTCATTGGAATTCCATTTTCGAAGGTGCACATTGCCCAGATGTAGCACACGGAAATTGTATTGCAATGCAACATTGAATTGTCAATGGTGTGAATTGTGAATTGTGAAGTTGGGCAATCATTGCAATATCAGACTCCGTATCGTTGGCATGAGATGTAGTGATATTGCGTAACAAAGTGGAAGGGGGAGGAATTATCAGCACCATTTCAGTAGCAGCCTATCGAGAAACTTTTCTAGAATGGGCATACGATTTTGAATATTGTGGCAGGACTTCTATTCCTTCCAAATTACTTCGTATTCATTTTTATAATTTTGTTCGATGACTTGTTTGATGACTTGTTTGATGCTGACTTATTCCATCGCACAGGAAATTGGCATGAAACCAATAACAAATGGAATGTATCATCGTTGCTTGCGTGGTCAAGGTCAACATCATGGGTTTTGTTTTCTCAGGGTTTTCCGTTCAAGTTCCTGAGCTGTTTTGATCCCCATCGCAATCATTTACGTCGTAGATCATAAATGCAGTCCGGTACGACAGTAACGTTGTTCAAACCAAATAAATAATATTATTCGGTAGGAAGAACAAAACCAAACTGTGGTTTCGAATTGGATGCATCTCTCCCGAACGCACCTTGCAAGGTCCTCAACCCTGAAAGATGTCCCAAACATGATTGTCTACCACCCACGTGTACAAACGTTAGGAACGCCGTTACGAGATCATTCGACCGACCAATAAGTCCGATCCTGTGATTGATTTTTGAATTTTGATTTTTGTTGAAGCATTGGCCTGGAATCCAATCATATCGATGCGAAAAGCTCTGACTTCCTGACTCCTGACACCTTTCGTGACACCTAAATTCATGGAAGGCATGCGAAGAAGGTGACCAATTTCTCCTCCTGTTGCTATTTAAGGCTATCTGCCGTAAATAATTGTTCCGTGCGTTCTTTTTATTGTGGCGATCACAAGTCAACCAGTCATAATCCAAATCAATCATTCGTGGACCTCAAAGCCGCTTTGAGAATGGCTCTGCGCCCAGTGGAAGGCCTTTTTCCTCAGTCGAAGTTTTGGAAAAGAATGAAATTCTAGCATTAAAATCTGTGACTGGTGGGTCGAACAGGGCCTCAGAAGAATTACTTATTGCATCGATCGACGCACATCTACCGACGAATTAGATCATCGAATCACCGATGACATACTTTTGTTTTTAGCACAGAGTTCAAAAGCTAGCTTTTTTTCTTCGACATTCCTCACATGACTGGGAGCTCCAACGCACGCAATGCGAGTGGTACTCGTAAAGTTACGTCGCCCATCCATTGCGAACAACTTGTGCATTTTCACCGGGGTTTTCTCATTCCTGTTCGTGTGGTGTCAAGGACAAGTTTCGATTTTGTTTGTTGAATTCGCATGTCAATGAATCTGCAAGAGCCTAAGCACTAAGATTACTGATTCTCTAGTCTTATCTGTTTCGAAATCGGACGGCATATAGTCGTGAGTCACCACTCACTCTTCCCTGTCGATTCTCTTGTGGAGAAAGAACAGTAACTTATTGAATGGTGGTGAAGTCGAAATTCCCATCGGGAGACCAATCAAAGAGGAAATTCACATATCTCAAATATTGCGACGACAACAGTCTTTCAACTCCAGAATACCCAAAGACTATAATTCTAATTCAAACGCACTTTAATCCACGCACTGCTAATTATCTGATCAAATCGCCATGAACGCTGTGATGCCCGCTCCATCTCCTCAGTTATCCCCGACGTACGGAATCGGTCCCGGATGAGATCGATCCTCTCCCCTTGCAAGAATCAAACGGAAACTTCAACCCGAACAGTAACAATAGCAACAACAATCATTACAATGACGGTGGCCCTCCTCCTGATGCAATGCCCCCAGACATAAACAATCACGAAAAAGGGATGGATCCGAATCATCAAGGTCATGGATCGTCATCCTCGCAACCTCCGAATCCATCCAACCCCAACACCAACGGTCCAAGACCCAATCGCCAGAGACAACCATCTTCGTCTTCGACATCATCTATTCCGCTGCAAGTCACACCCGAGAACTTGCCCCTTCACCAGCAATCCCAAAATCACCAATTGCAGTCGCCCACTCATCCGCCACCCACCGGCGTCCCGGTTCCACATTCTCCGGTGTACGGTGCGCAGGCCCCTTTTGGACTCGGACCACAACCCATGGCGGAGCCTAAAATTCATCCCGTGGATCCGGGCTTTCCGTGGTCCATTGGAAGCACCGATGGATCGTTTGCACTCATAGGTTTGCAAGAGCAGCATCACCAGCTCCTACAGCAGCAGCAATACCAAATGCAACAAGCTCTCGGAGCATCGGGAAACAACAATGCCAGCAGCAGCAATGTTGATGAAGACCCCGGAACTTCTAACTCAGCAAACCTCCATCCAGGACCCGAAGGAGTACCGACCGGTGGGAGCGGTGACAGCAGCCGGGATGGGAGCCAAGCACTAAACAATAACAACACCGCTGTGAATAGTGGAGGGTCGGCCACGGGAGTACGAATGTCTTCCGTTCAAACCGCGGTAATGGAAGAAATTGCACAGACGGCAGAGGTGATTCAAGGAGGCCGATCCCTCTACCACGACAAGCTGTTTCACCAGTCCTCTTCTTCGGTCGAGGCCGTGCTAGCAGCGAGTTGCGAGGTCATGGGCTTCGACATTGCCGAAATGTGGCTCCGAACCGGCCTCAAGACCCACCAACTGACGAATTCCCACTTGAGGCCCACGGCATTGCAGGACTCGGTACGCCAGGAAGTGGTAGATGTGTATTATGGAGAAAGATCCAACGAACGAACTCACCGACTTTCCCCGGCGCTTTGCAAGAAGGCCAAAGATGCCAATGATGTAGTGTGGGTGACCGCTCACACACAGAGCGGAGCCGAGGCGCTGAGGATGAGCATCAGCAACGTGCGGACGGCGGTGGCTGTCCCCGTGTGCCACGAAGCGTCCAACACCAACATAACCATTATATATTTCTCCCTCCGACGGATCATCCTCAAGCCACCGGCTGTCGAATTCCTCATCCACATATCGCTGAGCGCCGCGGTGACGTCGGTCAATGCCCTCGACACGGACGGATTGCTGGACCGAGTGCAAGGCGTTCCAACGGATGAAGAAGGAAGGGTAGCCGTCCCGTCTCCTAGCCGCGTTCACAAGAACAACTGGCAGCTCTCCAAGACTACGGATGGGGTCGGGTCGAACCGGATGCGAAGCAAGGCGGTTATCAGCAAGCCCATTAGCTACCAACGAGCCGACCGGACATCGATCACCGGCGCTCGTTTGGATCTCCAGTGGCGGCAACTGCTCAATGTGGAATACCTGACGGACGGAGGCAACTCGTGGATCCACACGGCAGTCTTTGACGGAAAACCTGTGGTAGTCAAGACTCTACGGCCGGAATGCCAAGACTCGGCCCAAGCCATCAGCGAGATTGAAGCAGAAGTTGGTACGTTCCGTTCCACGTTTCGAATAGTATGAGTCTTTCTTTTCTGCTAACTTGGTCACTCAACAACTTTTTCTTCCCTTTGCTCGTATTACTAATTGCAGCTGTTCACGCGAGACTGAACCATCCCAATGTTGTTTCGCTAATCGGTGCAGGATGGACCAGCAAGAAGGTTCGATTCATTGTCTTGGAACGGCTTGACGGCGGAACCTTGACGCAAATGTTGGGTTACGATACCCGAATTCGGGATCGAAGGCGGCGATTCTGGCGAAAGAAACAGCTGCCCTATCTGGACGTATTGCGCTGTGCCCGATCACTGGCTTTCGCATTGCAGTATTGCC
The DNA here is from genome assembly GCA_037355855.1 of Pseudo-nitzschia pungens. Classification (NCBI taxonomy): domain Eukaryota; phylum Bacillariophyta; class Bacillariophyceae; order Bacillariales; family Bacillariaceae; genus Pseudo-nitzschia; species Pseudo-nitzschia pungens. The sequence continues at coordinate 776,314 of CM074760.1, read as the reverse complement.
ACGAGCAAGCCGTTCCGGGAAGCATGGTGTTGCACCGGGACTTGAAACCGGACAACATTGGGTTCACACTCGACGGAAAGCCAAAACTGATCGATTTTGGACTGGCGCGAATGCTCGAAAATTCCGATCCGAAATCCAACGATACGTACGAAATGAGTGGAGAGACGGGTTCCCTGCGATACATGGCACCCGAGGTGGCAGAGGGGCTTCCCTACAACCACAAAGCCGATGTTTATTCGTTTGGCGTTATTCTTTGGGAAATGAATGCCGGAAAGCGACCTTTCAACGGCCTGAGCCGAGACACCTTTTACGAACAGGTTGTCCACGGTGGTGAACGCCCTCATTTGAGCAAAAAGTGGCCGCCGCAATTGAACAAACTCATTGCCGACTGTTGGAGCGACGACATCCAAACTCGTCCTAGTTTTGGAGAGATCGTCGATATCATTGACGACTTGTTGACCAACGAAAAGGGAGGTAAGGCCGAAGGAAAGAGCAAGGCCGCTCTTCGACGCCTTTCCAATATGATCGATCGACATTCCACCTGGTTCTAAGGATTGGATCGAGAAACTAGGCAGCGGCGCTCTCCACTCGTGATGACGAGAGCTGCGTCACCGCAGTCTATTTAGAACCCACGATCAAAGAAACGTGTACAATAGAAACGAGACCAGCGGCAACAAAGACATAATACTGATATACTCTAATAACAAAAAGTATTACAACTGTAGCAACAAAAACAATTCAACATCCATTTACTTTCTCTCTGACAAAACAATCATCGTCGTTCACTGCGGATGTGAATGTTTCGAAAGGAGGCAAAGCTCTATTCCTAGCTGGTAAAGTTGTGCATGTCACTCTGTGACGAGGACCTTGTCTCGACTATTTTTGGTGAAAAAAAATATGATGGGAACAATTCTACTTCCTATCAGTGGTGGTGGTCCGACCAGACCTTTCGATCCAGTGATTCCTCCTTGCCCAATGCTACTTTTTGCCCAAAAATATTCGAAACAAACAATTTGTGCAAATGCAACCGCGGTATACTACTACTACTAATGCTGGGATCAGATGTGTTTGTCATCAATCCTGGTTTTGCACTGATATTATTATACTTTGATTAGATGAAGTTTGTTACACTGGTGATCTTTTGCATTGAACCAGTAACTACCATAAAGGATGTGCAAATCAATATGACCCTCTGAGAGCTGATTCCTCCAAACGTCTTCCAAATGCAAGAAAGATGAATGTATACTACTACTACTACTACTAGTACTACTAGTAGTAGTACTACTAGCTACTAGTACTAGTACTAGTAGTAGTATCACGAGTGCTGTTGATTAAATTCAAATCCCCATGCTGGTGTTTTATTGTTCAACAGGAATCCCATCCTTCTTGTTGGCGTTTCTATCATGTTATGCTATTGATTGTTGACACTTTTGGTGGAAGTCACTCGCAAATTTCTCTCCTACTTTTTGATCGAAAAATAGCCTACCGGTACGGCAAGGGCAATGGCCTCGAGACTTTTAAAAAGGGAAATAATGAGTGATTCCTGAAAACATTAATTGCATTAAAAGTTTATATAATAACGGTCGGTTTAGGTTTTCGGGAGACGATTTAGTCCTAATTAATGCAAATAATGCAAAATCAAAATCAGATTATGAATGGGCCGAACCTCCTCCTTCATAATCTGATACTCTGAAAAAATTCCCAACGGAATCTAAAAATCGAAAAACTTATCCAAATTTTAGTCGGGGAAGGGATGTCAGTCATTGAAAAAATTTATAGCATGTGTTTTGTAAATCGAACATGCGTTTTGACATGCGTTTTGTAAATCGTCAACTTGTGTTTCAAATTTGATAACATGTGTACCTATTGCATTCGGTTAATTGTTTCCTTGAACTGCTTATAGATCACTCGTTTTGGAACTGCTGTTCAACCTTGCAGAGCAAAATGCCTGGAAAAGGAAGAAAACATGGTGCTGGCAACTATGGCAATGATGAGCTGACTCACATGTTTGCTTGTTTGGAAGAAGTCTTACCCATCGGACCCGACGAGTGGCAGACAGTGGTTGATAAACATTCGGAAAAGTTCCCCGGAAGAGACGTGGATTCGATGACTTTTTTGTTTTTGGAAAGAGAATTCCAAATTCCAAAATGCCCAAAATAGGCACGAACGGAATCGACCGTTAAACTCTCATTCTTTAGCGTCCGTTGGGTGCGCAAAAAAATAAACGTTGTTTAATGCGATTTAATACTTTAGGTAATTTGTGTTTTCAGGAATCACTCAATGTAAGTTTACTTATCTGGTTGATGGAAACCTTACCGTCGTACCGGTAGGTTATCTTCTAGACCACACCATGCTGGCTGTACCGGATGCAACCCGGATGTCAATTCAAGACTCATTTTGCAACAGCAGTCACGGTCGGCTGATGGCTAAATCTTCTTTCGGTTCACGACAACGTTCTCACCATTCATCGCTTTGAATGACAAGTAACTTTTTCGTAAAAAAAGTATGTGCCAGTTCACTTTGCGTCAGAATGATGGCCATCAAACATCAGCATTTTGGGACCGTCGTGTTCCAATCTGATGGATCTAGAACCCTTTACGGCTGGTATCCTCCAATTGTTTTCATTTCCATTCACTCTTGGACGACGTGAAGAACTATCCTGGTTCGAGAATCATACCGGAATACGTTACACAGAGTTGCAACCACTTCGAAGGTATCGGCTACCTAGACTGAACCAATTTTGCATACACGTACTTCAGAAATAGGATTTCATTTTTCCAAGCACGTCACAATGTCATCTTCGATGAGGAAAAGGAATCGGAGCGCTGCGTCTCTGCCTGCGCACAAGCTCATGGTTGTCGGAGTTTGTGTCTTTGTCTTGCTGCGTTCCTCCAATCTTGTTGACTCCTTTGGAATGCACCATTATCCGCCAATCCCCACCTCGTCAACAATATTTGCGGAGAACTCAATCAATAAATCACAACGACAAATAATAGTACAGCACAGAATAACGCACCGACGGCGGCAGATTTGTTATAACAGCAATGGTGATGCCTTTGACGATCAAACAGAAGACGATGACTATAACTACGACGTGGAAGATGACGATGAAGATGGTCCCCATGCTAGACTATGACGATTCAGATGACGACTTTGATGTCGCCGCGCTAAATAAACTTGACCATTCCTCAACTCAAACAACAACTGAGACTTCGTGGATTGAAGGTTTCCGGAAACAAACAAGAATTAATTACAGCGACTGACGGAGAAACGACCCGACAGCGTCAACGATCGTGTCGCATCTATGATAGACGAGGAAGAAGGCACACCACCGAAAAAAAAGCCGGAAACAAAGGCGCAGAAATTTGCCAAAGAACAAGGAAAGGACTTCATTGACGTAGAGGCCTATCTGGACGAAGAAGACAAGGGGAAGGACGTGAAGACGTCGCTTGCCAACCGAGGAACAAAAACGGAGCAAAGAAGCCGAAGCAAATCCCCCTCTGAGCAATCCCGAGGTCTGGGGATCCGATGCGAAAATCGTAGACGATTACGAAGGTCGATCTCCAGTTGTCGATGGCCTGAGTCGAACGGTCGTGGCAGTATACCGGAAGCAACCAAACCGACATTCAGGCCTACGTAGTGGCCAGTCGAGATGCCATGAAACCATTTCTGGAGGGAGGGAAAAAATAGAACCAGTTACTAACAGCGATCCCCTCAAACGATTGCGGGAGATTCAATCCAAACGCGAAAGGGCCGAACGACGCCCCGTCCGCATGGGTGACGACCAGGGATTGGACGAGGGTGATCCAACGGGTATTTACAAGGATGCCATACACAGGGATTTTTCCGATTGGGGTGAATACACCGCAACGGGTGCCCAGCTCTCGGCCGAGGAAGTCCAGGGGGTCTTGATTTTGAGCGACGTTTACGGTCCATTCACGGAGGCCACAAAAAATCTCGCCGAAAAAATCGCCTTTGAGTGCCAACCGGTCGTCTGCATGGTTCCGGACCTGTTTCGCGGAAGACCCTGGAGGGAGGATCTGACCACCCCGGGCTTCAACGAAGAGGGTCAAGACTACGAAACGTGGCGGGCGACGCATCCCGATCTGCGCATCAGTGTAGACATTCGTGCTTCGGCAGCCGTCTTGCGAGAGCAATACGGTGTGAGCTCGGTCGTCGTATGGGGGACCTGTTTTGGTGGGGGGCGTGCACTCGAGATAGCTGCAGGGTATTTGCCAAAGGGTCGAATCCACGACGTCGATGGAACCATTGGTCCGGTGCCGGTTCGACCCGAAGTGGTCGTGGCTTGGTACCCGACACGGTACAATGCCAAGAATCTTTTTGGAAAAAAACGATCTCCTCAGCTTCGCATCTGCGAGGAGGAGGGACGAAATTTTGCGGTTATGGGAGTGTTTGCAGGAAAAGACACTCTTGAGGGTGCAACTCCGAAGGATGCGGAACAACTGAAATCCCTGCTGGGAGAAGACGACCGCATCAAAGACCACATGATCAAGGTCTTTCAGGACCAAGAACACGGTTTTGCTCACAATATCTACGGTAGAAATCAGGACGAATCGGAACTGGATAGATTTGTCAATGAAGAATTCGGCGGTTCCGGACGTGTCACTGTAAACGACGGAGACGCAGATGTCGCATGCCTGTTGTCGACTGCATTTATGGAAACATACTCGAGAAAATTCTTACCGACCACAGGTTCCCCCGTAGCAAAAGACGAAGCAGAATTTCATTGGAACTCGGAGCTGAACATGAAAGATTTGAGCGTGGAGGATGTTCGAGACGTTCGAACGGAAATCGACGAATCGCTTAAAAATCACCAAGATCTTCCACTTCAAGGGAAGTACATCGATCCGGGAGACGAGGAACAACAAGATGAACTATTCAAAGCGCTACAAGCAATGCAGAATCCCAACACCGAGGCGGACTTCAAGATCACGGACGACGATAATTTAGAGACAGCCTACGCGAAGCTTATTGCGAGTGACGACGATTTCCAGATTTTCTAATAATTTCCCAGCCTTTCTTATAGACGAAGAATCTTTCCTATTATTTAATGTTGTAAAAGTACAAGTCATAGAAGCTACACGTATCTCATTTACGAGTAATCGAAACTATTAAGTCTTGCACCTACAACTGCCACCAACTGTTGGGGGACGTGTGGGTTAATCCAATTTTGTAACTGTCGATTAGTACAAGGGTGAGAGGATTGCAGCAGCAAGGACTTCACTCGGTTGCTTTCTTCTTCCACACTTTGAAAGAGGTGTTGGAACCATTCCACAGACCTGTCTTCCTCGACTGAATGCTCGGAAGATTGTCCAGTCCAGCTCTGACTCGAATCCAACCATTGCAGCGCTCCGGACACGGACAAGGTGGGAACGATCGTTAGCAGGAACTTCAATCGTTCACAAGCTCGTTGGTCCGACAGCCAATGGTCTTGGTTCGAAAGCGTTAAGAACTGCGAAGAATCCGAATCCAGAATAGTTCTTGCGATGCAAGATGCCAGGCAGGCACGTGAGGTCAGCTGGATGCTAGTGCTGGTCCGTTGCGTCACAATATCTCCTCCGTCGCTCAAAAATGCGGTTTGGAGGCGAACAATGCCTTGCGATACGTCAGCATCCAGTTCCGTGTCAATGCACAGTAAGACCGTCAGCTGGCAATACCGAGTGGTAGCGGCGAGTTCTATGATCTCTGGAAGAAAGGAGGTCAGGAGGGCATTGTGGTCACCAGATGCTTGAATCTGCGAAAGTGTGGAAACTAGAATCGCTCCTCGCAACGGTGTCTCGATATCGACCCCGCAGACGTCCATCAAATCGGTATCGGTGAAGCGGATCGGTGCCTGTTCCTTCATAGACTCATTTCCGCCAACAGCGCCCCGTGCTAAGTCTGCAACCACATCCCCGAACTTTTCCAGAAAGGATTCCGAACACAACAAACGCATTGGACCGTTCTGAGCAGTTTCTGCTACATTTCCGTCGTGTGATGCTTCCATATCAACACAGACCATTGTGCTACAATCTTTGTTGGCTTGTTGAATCTCCTCGGGTGAAACATAGAAGGGGTCGTCATCTAAGTTCTCCTCGACATCACCCGCCTGTGATTCTAGCAGTTGTGGGGTTTGGAAAGCGTTCTCATCCCTACGTATTTGATTATCTTGTACAAAGGTTCTGACTCCTGCCACACGAGGAGTTCTGATCTGATCGTTGTTGCACAAATTGGTTCCATCGAGAACGTCTTCGGGATTGCGTTGGACAGTCAAAGCCTTCGCAGGAGACAGATGTTCGAGTTTTTTGGGAGTTTCAAGGTGTTCCAATTCGTCGTTATCGATGGAGTTCCTATGCCCCTCACCGTCGTTGGGTGGCTTCCCCTCGGAGATGGTTTTGTGGAGGTCCCGGTGTTGGTGCTTTTGCTCCGGTCTGACATTCTCTGGTGTTTCTTTCCTTCGCCGCTTTCCGGATCTCTTTTGTTTTTTTCTGCGCTTCTTTTGCTCCCTTCGCGTACGCTTTCGTTCCCTCTTGCTCTGCGTCGCTAATTCGTTGAATTGGTTCTGTTCAGGGGGTCTTCCAAAAGCATCGGACGAAGGGAGGTAGTTCCACGAATTTTCGCCATTGCCTTTATCTTCTTCTTCTTCTATCTCTTCCTCGTAATAGTCTAGACATACTGGAAATTCAAAAGGGGACGACGGATCCCCGTTGCCGTCGGTCACAGATTTTTCAACATCTCTGCTGTGAACAGGAGTTGTGGTCGAGCCATCTGTATCATCATTGGCATAATCATCGTTGCCGATTGCGTATCCACCTTCATTGCTTCCGTCTAAGGCGATTCCGGTGTTGTTTCCGGGACTGCTTCTCGATAAAAGTCCGAATCGCTGCAGCAGTGTTCTTTCTTTCTGTTTCACTGCAACGAACGGGCGGGGCTCTGGAGAGTGCGGAGGATTCGTTTTCCCTTCCTTCGTTGGAAGCTGCTTTTGTGGGCAATCATTCAAGGTCGTGGAATTGTTACCGCAATCCGAAGACGTACCATCTTCTTTGTTCATGCTCTCCTTACTGGAATTCATAATCTTCCACGATTCCGGAGCAGTGCTTTCCCCTTGAACCATAAATTGCATGTTCACCGATTCTTCTTCTTCCTTCCCTCGTTCTAATCGATTTTCTGTGGCCTCGCCCTGGTGATTCTGGGAACGGTCACCGATCCCGACGCGATTCTTGATACCGAATCTTGCCAGCATTGGGGTTTTGTGATTATGTTCCACGTCGTCCTGGCTAATCCCCAAGTCGTTGACGCTATGCTGGTGTGCGAGATTTGATGCGGGTGCATTCGCGCTGCTACCAAACAGTCTCTTCGATAGGTGAGCTTGTGCATTCCGACTCGATCGCGATGAAAACCGTGACCAGTTCTTGCGTTCGTTTCTATCTCCCGGAGGTTCGACGACATCGTCTGCCTTTTCGTTGTCATTCTGCATTGTCGTCGCTCCCGGCAGCATCTTTGACAAACCTGAACTTGCAGCCGCTGTTGCGGTGGCGGGAGACACTAGTATTCGTGGTGATCCCCCCTTGTCACGGATGGTTTCGAATGAGGCGTCTTGTGCAACACCACTACCCCGCGCTGGAGGTAAGGATTCAACTCCGGACTGTGCATTCGATGTCCTTCGTAGTTGCTCTTGTTGTTGGTAGACGGAAACAATGTGGGCGGTCATCATTGCGGTTTCCAACAACTTCCACGACAAAGTGGGTGATGGATACAATTGCAATTCTTGGTTTCGTAAACATTTCGATTGTTGTTCTTCCTCGTTGGTGTTTTGGCTGTGATAGGAACGATCCTTGTACACATTACGTGTAGGAATATTCGCACCATTCGCTCTGTTCGTAGCGCCACCCACCTCCACGAGAGCACCCGGTGTCCTCTTGCGGGTTTCCGACGGGGAGCGCCGGGATCCGATGGGAAACCGTGACGCGAAGGACCCAAGGCTCAGAGCAGAGCGAATTTCAAACGACAAGTGCAGCGATTCTGCCGAGCGACAGGGGTGGATGTTGCTGCGTTCGACGCCCGTGTGACTGGCAACCGTGGCTTCCTTTTTGTCGTGTTGCAACCATTTCGGACTTGTCCCGCACGATTGCCACGGGATGTTTTCATTGAGCGTCTGTTGCCGAATCCGAATGAACAGGTGGGAGAAGGAATCATTGGTAGAGTTCTCATTTGCAGAAAATCGACTACACGACGAACCATGCTGGTGACGATACAATGCATCACTCCACTGCTGGTATTGACAAATGCGTTTTTGAGTGGCAAATCTTCGAATCGAAGAAACCAACGCTAGCATCCATGGGTTGTTGAAGAAAACCCGATGGTCGATCCGGGGGAGCAAAGAGCGCCAAAGGCGACCATCCGTATCCGTAGGGGAACGCCCATTTCTTCTTGATTCATCCCACAGTGGATGAAATTCGATAGCTAAAGGATCGGAGGAATCAACGCAATGCACTTTGTCGCTCGGCTCAAATATGTCAAATTCGTCGCAATTCTTTGCACAATTGTTGTTGCCAGTCGTAGGATCGATCTCGTGGTCGCATTTTGTTTTGTTGTGGTCATTCTTGAAACCATTCCCAACCTGTTGAGTGTCATTATCATTCACACTGCGACCATTCGCCGTCAGATGGACTTGATAGCCAGGGCGGGAGCACCGCAATTGCTACTGTCGTGTTGGCATTGCCGTCTTTCTCTTGTTGGTCTGGTGGTAGGTAGCTCTTCTTCCGGGGGTTCTTGAACGACTTCGGATAACGCGCCTTTTTTTGTTTCGTTTGCAAAGACCTGTAAACGATGCGAAGGATTCGTCCCGACCACCATCGCGTCGTTCTTCGCATCGTTGCCATTCGCGCAATCGCTCTTCTCGCAAGATCTCGACCGCCTCGGCCATGTAATCGATTCGGAGCGGACGGAACCTCATGGATACCACAGTGAGTATCAGTCTCTATCCAACGCAATCGAATTTGGACGACTTATCTCTGTATGCTGATAGCTTTCGAAGAACCCCCAGGTTGTTGGATAGTATAGAAGCGAATCACACGCAGCCGAATTCAACAAAACGAATGTCAATTTGTATTACTCGTACGAGTAAGGTCACCGTATTGCGAAGATCTTCGTAGTATTGTCAAATTGTGATCATTATTTCTCTCGATTCTGGATTATTCTGGATCCCGTTCTCGGCTGAAGAAGTGTGACAGTTTTTGTTTGATGCCAACATCGATCATCTGTCGTAACTTGGCTACACGTACACGTAGTAAAGAAGGTGATCTGTAGAAGTTCAGAAAAAGATGTGCCTACTTGCGCGGAACGATGAATCTAGTGCATAGGCTGTCTTCGTGGTTATGACGCGGCTGTAGCATAGGTGAGAATTTAAAATCGCTACAGGATTGTTCAAAATTTGAAATTGCTTGGGTTTGTGCTACTTCAGTTGTAGGGGGTGTAACTCAGGGGTAGAGTGGTCGCTTCGCATGCGACAAGTCGCAGGTTCGATTCCTGCCTCCTCCACGACAGCTTTTTTTAAAAAACATTGCTGTCGCAATCAGGGGTCACAATAGGTGGGGTATGACTACACGACGTGTTTCTTAGTAAAAAACAAATTTTAAAAAAATCCTGGCGGGCAGATTTTGTTAGTTGTGCCACTCCTATGTAATTTTTTTTCCAGATTCGAACGAAGTTTTTGTAAGGTCTTACTGGAGCGCGCATCGTGTCACACCCCCCCCTATGACGACCCCTGATCGCAACAGAGCGTTTTTGTTTCGCAACAGGACAACTACGGTACGATTGGCAAATCCTCACAGTCACAATCGCTCTCCGGGAGGATACAATTGACAATCAGCATCGTCTCAATACTAGATGAGTTCCTCACATAGGTTCTGATCGACTCGCTGATGCCGCTGTCATTCTTTCATTGGACAAGTCCTACTAGTCTGAAAAGCCATGACCCCTTCCAAAATCTCCTGCATCCGATTGCCTTCGTTGAGGTCTTCCCACCTTCGGTTTATGTCGTGGAGAGCATTCTGTGCCATTCTTCTGTTGGGACTGGGATTAATAAACCTTTGTGTGTTTCCAACGATTATATCGTCGCTCACAACATCATCGAACGCAAAAGCCACACATGCGAAAGACGATTACAAGCAACAGGAGAATGCGGAGCGCGAGGACTCTGCGTTTTACAATACAACGTGGCCTCCTTTGCAAAGAGTTTTGTGTGGTGAAGGCTATCCGAATCTTTATTTGTCGAAGACACTATTTGACTTGGCACGAAAAGAGGTCTTTCGTAAGAACATCTCGGAAGCGACGAAAATTATCCATGGGAATAGAGAGTTTCCGATTGACGACATAATCAAACCCAGCATGGTTGATCGGTCATTCCTCAGTGAGGAATGGGGAACCCTCATTGATGAGGAGAAAATTCTTTTTTGGCGACTGGGGGACGAGCACTTTTCACGGGACCAACAACCAAGGTCAACGATTTACCACCCTTTACATTAGAATATGGAAGTGTGGGAACAACCAGATCCGCTGGATGGAAAAGAAGCTCTTCAAACATTACAGCGGCGAGTACGTCGATGGGGGGGACTTGTAACAACGCCATTACCAGTTATCTATACACCTTCAATCGAACAAACCGGACCCTTAGGTACAACTTTGCCGATACACCTCCGCCATGCATCTACACAGCGATTCGCGACCCAATTTCTCACTTTCTGTCGGGTTACAACGAGATCGAGACTCGTCTCCTGGACCAATACGGATGAATCCAACGAAATGGGTACACTACTGAGGGAAAGGGGTCCACTAATGAGGCAACGCAAGAATTCCAAGGCTTTCTCCTTTAACGCTAAATCACCGTTAAAGAATTTCAGACAAAGGAGGAACAGAGGCTATGCACAAGCACCCTACCACATAGATGTCCCTTACTCAAGCAACAACACTTGGCTTGGGAAGAAGCGCTTCGTAGCCTTTGTCCGTGACGTATTGCTGGAAGAAAGGGTCCTTGGCTCCAACTGGCTTTATTCTCATTTCTATTCCATGAGCCGGATACTTCACACGTTGATGAAATATAACCTAACGCTGAGTTACATTCCCTCCCTTTCCAACCTTACGACTACATGGCCCGAATTCGTGTCATCGACCTGTCCCGGGGCACCCCCTCTGGATGAGTATCCCCATATGACGAAGCAAGGTCAACACAAGAGCTCCAGAGACGAGCGGGGTCTCTATAAGGCAGCAAAGGAAGTCTGGAGCGATGGTGGGCCAATCGCTCGATCCCTTTGCCTTCTGCACGCCTTCGATTACGCCTGTTTCGAGGATTTGCCAGAGGGAGTCCCTGATTTGTGCCGGGAGGTATTCCGGGAATACGGGGAAATAATCATCGAGAATGGGAAAGAAAACTATTACGTTATGTAGTCTTATCGAACGACAGCAAATCGAAATGAAGTTGGCAGTAATGGATTCCAACAGCCGTGGCAATTTCTGTGACGAAAACTAGCGTGATCATCTCAAGAGCACAATCGGAAGATTCCCTTTCTGTCTCCTCCAAGTTCTTTGGATCGTCACTTCTCAACTGCGAATGGTTTTGGATCGATCAAATCTCCTAAGCTTCCTGCAACAAGAGCCGATCAGTCGAATATGACTGGGAATTACCGAGGAATCTAACACGCGAAGGAGTTACTCAACGAAGTACTACCGTTCTGTTTTGGAAAAAATAGTCATCATGCGATTGTTGTGTCTGAGATATTTTATATTTTCAATTACTTCAGGCAAAAGATGTCGAACGATGTGATAATTGATTTGTATCGAAGTGTCTACGCTGAGAATTTTAAGATTGTTCATGCCCAGTCGACCGCCTTTTCATTCGCTTTCTACCAACAGTGGCCGGTCCCTAGAACTCACCTCGCCAAAGTTCATTATTTCTGAGGCTGGTTTGGGATTGCCGCCGGGACCTTTTCAGCCACAATGCCTTTGCTGTTTTTGCCGAGCTTTCGCGGCGGTTGTGGGTGCGAGCCTTCTGTCGTTCGACTGGAATTGCTTATCCGTGCTGTCACCGCTGAAGAAAGGGTAATATCGGTTTGAAAGGATCGCAGCAAATCTTCGGGAAGCTGTTCGCCTGGTGTTGGGAATCTGCGTTCCGCTCGGGAATGGACTCGCGATACCATCTCGGTGAAAGCCCACCGGGGCTGCTCATGGTGCGAATCGGTTCGGATTTTCTGCAATCGTTGTCGCTTTCGTCCTCGCTGTCATCGTTGCACCAATCGCGATGCGAGTGCCCGCGGAGACAGGTGCAATGGTTCCTGCACCGCAGGCAATCGCTGCACACCACATCGCTACACTCCGGCGTGTCGCAGGTGACGGGGAGGAGTTTCCCACTGGCGGATTCCACAGGTGCAGTGTTGAAAACCCCGCGCGCAGTCGACACACATGCCCGAGGTGCGCTTGCCGGTCTCGGCATACTCCAGTTTGCGACGGGGGGTTTCGATGCTGTCCGAAGAGTCGCCGACGTCGACAACGCCATCATCGCAATCGTCGTCCAAGCCCACCGTTGACGGGGTGCTTGATTCTTCTTTTCCCAACCCGATGAAGCAGAGCCACTCGCTGAGGGCATTGCCCGCGGGTGATTGGAATCCGAGACCGCAACTCATTCTGGTGATCGAAACTTATAGCGATTCCTTGGGCATTGTTGGATAATTGGTACCAGGTAAGATTACCTTATGGATCCGTGTGTTTCTGACCTTTCATCATATTCGGCATTTTGTTGGGACGCAAGCGATCGGAGTGACGGTATTCGTATGCGACGGTGCAGTTCTCTAAATTCAAATTTCGAATGAAGTGTTAATGGTGTGTAAGTGTTTTTCCGTTACAGTATGACAATCCGAATCTTACGTACTGGAAGCAAGCACGGTTTTGGAATACCGAAAGATACGTCCAGTAAGACTTACGGTATTACCGGTAGGTCGACAAGGTCGGAGAAGTGAGGTTCTTGGTTCGATCAGTGTCGGCAACACGACTGACGATCGACGTACTTAAAGCGAAGTAAACCGTGCTTCGTATTATCTGTTGGATTGGAAGACTCATTCAAAAACCCCAAGGAGCGACACTACTTGCATCGGAAACCATGGATGGATATGAGTTCCCGCTCAAAATGATTTTTATATGGTGGTTGCTAGTACGTGTGGAACGGGAAAGCCAATGAAGAATGGAGTTCTCTCAGTCGTGGCCTTTCCATTCCTCAATTAAAAGAGAGCCATGACCGAATCGAACCGACGAATGAATCATTCACATCATACGTTGCCAGAACAGAAGACAGGTAAGAAGTGACGGACAATTAGTTTCCTCCTTTTCACGTACGATACCGTACGAGTATGTTTGGTTGCATTATTTTTAATCAATCACACTGATGTGATGGTACATTCGTTTTTGGCGAGACGGCACTTACCGCGCAGAGTCCAATGAGTGTGATCGGGTCAATCGAATTGCTAATAATATACGGTAACCTTAACTATGGAAGGCATGCAAATATAATTTGTTGCCAAATTTGGCTGATATTTGTTGACAAATTATTTTATCAATTCACTCAACGGAAAATGTTGTCACTCATTTCGCAGAGCGTTATAATCAACGTCTTCATACCTTGTTTCAGCACGAGAATTTGTCGAGAGCGCAAGAAACTATCAGTAGAGAACCTTCCTTTCTATGAAAATAAAGTTGTAAACTACCGAGAACATTTTGATACTATTACCGCTACCATAAATCAATTGCCTTTTTGAATGGTATCTCCACTGGGCGATTGAAGGTACAGATTAAATGTTTCGTAGATGAAGGTTTTCGCAAATGTGCGAATTTGTGTCATTATGGAAAGTCTGTCTATTTATGGGGAAAACGGGATGGCTGGCAAAGAGCATGTGTCCCGATAGTTCACATCAATGGCTGACTGAAGTCAATTAGTGCTTGGGCGGGGTGTAATCAGAAAAAAATAGACCGAGATATTGCTCAGTATCAGACTGCTTTTTATCACGACACGGTAATACCATGAAACGGTTGTTGGGGAAACACAAGAGCAAGAATCAACCGAAGCAACATCAACAGCAAACAGCCGAACCGATGTCGCCTCGAAAGGGCGAGGCCACTGCCGTAGCAGAAAAGGAGCTGGAGGGGGATTTTGATTACTCCTTCTCGCAGCAACCAAGCGGCGATCGGACCGAGGAAAGCCAGAGCCGACGCCGCGACGAGAGGGGGGGCATCACGAACAAGAACGATCCTGGAGATCATTACGACACGTACAGAGACGGGGAAGAAAGCGACAGCGAAAGCACCATGTACCACAGCAGCGGGGGCAGTCGGAGCAGTGAGAGTGACGATAGTTACCGTCACTTTGACGACGACGACGAATTTGACGACGATGAATACGACGACGACGAATACGACGACTACGTGCGCGATGACAGCAGCTACTACAGTGACGAATTGTCTCTACCGTCTTCGGGGGATGCAGAAGACGACGAAGAGGACGAGGACGAAGAATACCTGAGGCGGTACAGCTTTCCCAGCGATCGCCCCATGGTAGAACCGTTGGACGCCAGCCATCAGGTGGTGGTCTTGGACGCAGATACAGACGCAGACGGCAGACGGGCACGAACACGAACGCGAACACGAGCACGAGCACGAGCACGAACACGAAGGCGAGGACGAGGACGCCGGGGATAGCACAATCAATCACAGCGGCAACACGACGCTCGAAAACAGCAAGAGCAACTCCAACTCTAACAGCGGCAGCCATGAAGAGCAGCTACATTTGCAGCCGCAAAAACAGCAACAGCAGCAGCCAAAGCAGCAGCAGCAGCAGCAACGCCCGGTCTTTCGAGGAGGCAACAGCGCACCAAAGCAGCTCCAGGTAAGTAGCGACGATCCTCCCCTACCAACACTCCAGGAGGTGAAAAAGAAGAAGGGATTCTTTGGGAGATTGTTTGGCGGAGGGAAAAAAGACAAGGGCAAAGGCAATGATATAGAAAAGAACAAGAACAAGAATGCGGCAGCGATCAAGTCACTAGACACTACCAGCACGGACAAGGGGTCCTGGGACAAGACGAACAAGACGGAATCGTCGACCGAAAAACGACTAACCTCCAGCGACAAAACCAAAAAGACCGGGACCACCAAAAAAGGAAAGAAGAATAAATCCAAAAAAAAGAAGAAATCGAAGAAAGGGGGCGGAGACGGCGATAGCTACGGCAGTCACCAGGACGACGTGTTTTCGGAGACCGGCCCGCGTTTGATGGACGAAGATTCCGGGCTCCATTCCTCCTACGACTACGCCTCGCAGATGCTCATCGAGGAAATGAATTCGCAACCACCCCAAAACGGACTGCGCTCGTCGAAAACGAAAGGGCAGCCCCCAACGGCCTTTCACCAGTACCAAAAGGGGAGAAAGCAGCAGCAGCAGCAGCAGCAGCAGCAGCAGCAACGCCACCAGAGTCAAATGCCGGGGGTAGCCGAAGACCAGGAATACGATATCGACGATGACGAGTACCGTCACCGCGGGCTCCAACCTCCGATGTCTCCCGTGATGGAAGAAATCGATGAGGATCCAACGGTCGACGATTCCTCGCGATTCTACTACGGCGGAGGCGGCGACGACAGCAGTGCGCAGGACATTCACTCCCTCATCCGCACCAACCGGCTCGTGGAATACCTCGAGGAATCATCCCGGTCCCCACAAGGAGACAAGGTCGTCCCGCTGGCGACCACATCCAAGCCCCCCCTCCCGACCAACAACCACGGACAAACACCAGTCGTGCCGGTGCAAAGTCAGCCATCGGGCTGGCAGTCGTCGGTGGGAACCAACAGCGGCACCAGCTCTCCCACCGGAGAGTCGCGCCAACCCTATTCGGTGGTGCAGATCTACGAGCTCCAGAGCGAGGTGAGCAAGCTCAAATCGCTCGTGAGTTTGCTGATGGAGCGGATGGAGCTCTACGAGAGACAGTCCGAGTGCCTTTTGGAGGCGGGCCTCGAGCGCAACACCCAGTGGAAAATAACCTGCCTCGACAAGTACGATCGCTCCAGCAAGCGACGGGCCGCGCAGTCCTCCTCGGTGGTCCGTCTCTCCACCATCAAGGGACTCATGGAGGAAAGCGCGCTGACGGACCAGTGGATCAAGCAGCTCGAGACGATCCAGCGGGGGTACCAGGAACGCCTCGCCACCACCCAGAGCCAGCTCAAGGCCCTGCGCTACGAGCAGATCCTCACCAACAAGCAGATCATGGACCTCAAGCGGGAAAAGAGCAAGGCCAAGAGCAGCGTCGTCTCGGCGAGCCAAAAGGCCCCGGTGCAGCTGGCGGGAGGCAGCGCCTCGAACGGCGCGAAGCAAAAGGGACCCTTCACGGCCTCTCCGCAGCCCAGCAACCACTCCGCGACCATCGACGCCAAGGACAAGCCGAGCAAGAACCCCATAGACCACTTGCTGATTCCGGAGGACGCGTACAAGCCGCCCCCGAAACCGTGCACGTCCTCTCTCGTTCAGGACATGATATCGAACTGGCAGGAGGAGGGCCAGCACGCCACGGACGCCGTCAAGACCGGGAGGAGAACCCCGAACACCAGCTTTCTCACCAGCAAGGGAGGCAGCGTGGCCAGCAGCATCTACACCGGCATGCCGGTGAACATGACCAACGCCAGCCTGGCCAGCACCCTGGGAGGAGTGGGAGAAAGCACCTATACCGGCAGCCAGCTCAGCAGCAGCCTCGCGCCGTCCACGGTCAACAAATCGAAAAAGGAGGGAAAGAAGAAGAAGAAGAAAAAGAAGAAGAAATCCATCAAGAAGACCAAATCGGGTTCCTCCTCGTCGCTCACTACCAGCATCGAATGAGGAAACCGCGAAACTCGGGAACCGTCTAGTAGTATTGCTCCGAAGGGTGCAAACCTTTCCAGGGGTTTGGGACCGGGACAGATTCGAGAACCGACAACAACGCGGCAAGGAAGCATGGACGCACTGCGTTCGCATTGCATCGCATTGCATCGCATCGCATCGCAAGATACGAACTGGAAGGCAGTTCCACTGCACCGCCTTCTGCTGTATCACGTTGTTTGGTCTCATCCGCATCCGCATCCGCATCCGCTCGATTCGATTCCGATTCCGATCCGAACACGACTGCTTAGTGCTAGACTATCCATAATTCATAATCATTCCTTTTCCGAAGGGACCAACACTGCACGACGTACTCTGTCAGCACGCTGCTCGTCGCAGTAACGCAGCTAAGTTCGGTACGCGCAGCGCTCATCAATGAACGAAGCGCAAACGATTGCATTTTTTGTTGGCACTACTAATTGTAGCAGAACGGACGAGATGGGGGAACGAGAAGATGACGCTCTTGTTCGTACCAGTCGTTCTAGTAGTTGTACCAGGGCAGGTGTTCCGAGATCTTCCGTTCATTTCTAAACAGCGGACGACTTTCCCCCACCGTTGTCTCACGTCATGAGTAGTTTTCTCACAAAAGTTTGAGATCACCGGCTTTTTTTGACTCAACCCAAGGACTCGATCCGTTTGGACCACTAGTAGACGCATGCGCAAACAGCAGCTGCCAGCAGCACCGCTACACGTACTGCCTGCTGGTGGATAAGAGGGAGGAATACTGCTACTACGAGACGAACTACTATCACCATTCGTACTTCATGTACTGAAGAAGAAAGCCGGTGCATTCTTGATGGTTCTTCGTCCTTCGTTCCTCTCAATGACCTACTCCACGTACCGCACAGAAATTCTTTTACAATACTAGTCAGTGACGGCTGTCGAGAGCGCTCGATACAATACCAGCAATATAATGTCTAGCTATGCATATCAGAAAAATGATCTCCTTTTAAAAAACTCTTCTGCGCTATAGTGTTGAGATCGTTACGGACGGAGGGGGGGGGCAGAGGAAAAACTCTCCTCTTGGATTGAGTTTTTTTTTAAATCGAAAATCCCTGTCTTCTTTCGCTGTGACACAACAAGATACTAAACCTTACCACGAATCAATCAATCAATCGAAAGGAACACGGAACAAACGAACGAATGAATCATCCGTCAATGAAACAACTCAGCATCGCGATCTGCTCTCACGACTGAACCGTTGGGAAGAGCTTCCATCAAATAGCGTCACGCTTGCAACCCTTTTTGACTGAAGTGACCGCGAACGATGAGGATCAAAGCAGCTACCGAGAAGGTGCGTGCGAACGGCAGCGGCGTTGTATTCCGCAACCTTGCCGATTTGGACAAGCTCGCTCGTCGCAATGTCCACCGTTGCGTGGTACTACAACAGAACGGCCACGGCCATTGCCTTCGCTCCGGGTGGTGTGGAGAGCATTCGCTCCGGCGCCGAAGAAATCGACGGCTCCCTCGATGCCACGGAGATTCCCTCGACGCTCCCGAAAGGCGGAGACGCTTCCGACGAACACCGCCTCGAACCCGATTCGGTTCCGGCACAGTTCGACTCGGATTCGAATTCCTGACTCGAATTGCGACTCGGGATCTCCTTCGCGTTCTCATTCGCAGTTCGTTCGATTCCATGTCCAAGGCGTCCCGCATCCGGGCCGCCCTTCGCGGAGACTTTCCGGAGATCGATCGTCTCTGCTCCGACGAGTACCTCGAGTCCGTAGCGAGCGTTCCCGGGCGGTCCCTGGACCACGCCATCCACCGAAAGGTCCGGGGATCCCTCGAGTGGCGGCGGTCCCACGGCGTCGATGCCCTCCGGGCGGCCTTTGTGTGTCTGCGGGGAGAGAGCGCCCGCGCCCGCGCCGAACGGTTTGCCCGCGGCGGAGGCCGCCGCCATTGCCGCGATCGGGTCGACGAAATCTTTGTCCCCGTTGCGCTCGGGAATCCGGCCTCCGAGGATCCCCTTCCGGCGGACGGATCGAATCCGAACGAGAGCCCGGACGATTCCGATTCCGACTCCGACTCCACCGGTGCCGTCCAATCCTCGGAGGAACTCAAAGGGAACGAGAACGGGAACGAGACAAAAAACGATGCAGAGAACGAAAACGGGAATCGGGAACGAGGACAGCGATCGGCGAAAGTCCCTTCGTTCCGTACCCCCGCACTTGTGGAAGTTTGCGCCAGCGGGGCCTTTGTGGTGGGAAAGGAGGAATGGGTCGAGGAGCCCTCCGCGATCAACAGCGGTCGGTGTCGGAGGCTGGTGGTCCGAGCCGATACCTCTCGTCTCAACTGGTGGCAAACGGGCGTCGAAGCGGGGCTGCTTGTACCACGTGCTGGTCCTGGAGGAAGCCTTCGAGCGGATCCGGACCGAGAACGGCCAGCGGCGGAGCCGCGAGAGCGACGACGAAAACGACAACGAAAACGGACCGCTGTCGGAATCCATAGTGGTGCTGGTCGACACCACGGGGGCTCCCCTCCTGCCCCCGCCCCTCGCGGCGCCCCGCGGCATGGTCCGGCTCCTGCGCAGGGCCTATCCCGATCGGATCCACCGCATCTACGTCGGGCCGGTCCACCCCTGGCTCCGGAGGCTCTGCGAGTACCTGGCGTCGACGCTCAAGCCGCGCACCCGGGACAAGATCGTTCTGCTGGCGGAGGCCCCGCGCATCGAAAATCTCTCTCCGAAAGGCCGCTGCTCGAACCGCACGGAGACGGAGACGGAGACGGGGATGGGGACGGACACGGACGGGCCGGAACCGGGAGGGGAACCTGCCGTCGCAGACGGGGAATGAAGCGTGCGGAGGTCCCGCAAACAGCAGCCCTGTACTGAAGGCATAGATAGAGATAGATGATGTTTTTCGCTTTTTTGTTCGAGAGCTTACTGTATACACGTAAACGTAGTGTGTGTGTGTGTGTGTGTGTGTGCGCATACTTATTTCGTCCTCCAACAGCAGACTCATATTCCGACGAGCGACGCCAATCGCTGCGAGCAATCCCCGTGCTTTCCAGAGATATTTGGTCTTTTGTTTCAGAAACCTCAACTTGAACTATACAGGCGAAACGGCGACACGCGGCCAGAACTCAACAACAAAGATTGGTCGGGGAACGGTATCGTCTCGCTCCGAATGCCAACCCTATTCCATCCTTCAGCAACGGCCAAATCACGATCATCAGTGGGACAAGCTCGTGCCATTTCCAGCATATAATTCCTCCTCCTTCCCCACCGCGAAACAAATAACTTACCGCGAGGACTATCGACGCATCAGCCGACGCAACGAGACCCCTGACCTCTGTCGAGAGGTGGGTCCCCCCGACAACCAAGCTTGCTGTCATGGATCCAGACCATCCAAACGAACGAACGAACGAACGAACGAACGAACGCACACGCTGGTTGACTGTGGCGTTGCCGATCCGATGCGCTTGCTCGCGCGTCCCGGTTCCCATCGCTGTCCCGCAGCAGAGCAGCGTCCCGTGGTGGGATGATGGTTCCGTTCCACCAATCGATGGACCGACCCATTCCGGTTGGCTCCCATCCCGCTACCGGTACTGTACCGCGGGTGCTTCCCGCCACGCTCTCCGCGTTCGTCACCCCGGCGCTCGTGGTCTCGACGGAGTGGGTCGGGCAATGGCAGCGACCAGCGTTCTCAACGGCGGAAACTTACACGCCGCCGAGATCGTGTGAGCTTGGCTCGCGCATTGACGAGAACCACTTCGTTTTTTTTTTCTGGATGGATCTCGTTCCGTATCTTGGAAGAGTGCCAAACAGATCCGAGACGTTTGAACAGTTTCGAACGACTGCTCGACGCGATCCACAAACTTGCCAAGCAAGAGATATCGTCGAGCCACGGTTTGCTGCGGGACGGACCAAATCCGTTGCTGGAACAATTTAATTCGCATATCTCGGTTCCTGCTCGGGTGATGCGCCGGAAACATCTGTGATGACGGTTGTGGACAACCGATGGATCATCGAAAGTCACACTTTGCTGCGGGAAGAACCCAATCGGTAGTTGGAACCATATCTTTTGCCTCGGGCTAGGCTTCTGCTGAACTCGTTGGCTTGCGGGAACCAAAAGTACGAAGTATGCTCTATATTCATCCCATTTGTTTTTAAAAGAAAATTTATGTGCACTTTGGTTCGCAAGGACCACCGAGTCACAGTTTGCTGCGACAAAACTCGCATTGTTGATCGGAACGTGTCCGAAAACTTCAATGAACGGATTGTTTCGACGGCGCGGGCAATTTTCTTTCTTCCGACTTTGCTTCGCTCTCCAATTTTCATTATCATCCGAGTGTCGATCCGATTTTGGAAGAGAAAATTGGAACCGTTCCTTTTTCTCACAAAACCAAATCACAATCCAAGCAAAAAGCCAAACAAGTCTCAACACAACCTTACCACCAACGAATTCATCCCAAAACTCAAAACTCTCAAAATGGATTTCCTTCGCATCGTCTCCAGCAACATTCCCGCCACCATGAGCGTCACCTATTCCTGCGTGCCTCACCAACAAGTGGTCCAATGCCACCCATCCCGTGGACTATCCATCTATCGCGGGCTCCGCCCACTGGACCGACCCCGTTCTCGTTGCCCACAGTGACAACTACGAAGTCTGGTCTCCCACAACGTTTGCCACCCTAGGTGTCGAAGCTGTTGCCGAGGTACGTGCAGCATAGTTTGGTTCATTTGATGATGTAATGATCAGTTCATCTCTGCGATATATTTTGTATCTCAACATGGCATTTCATTCTTTGCAATTGTTTCCATCGATGCATCCAGGGAGGAATCACTGGAATTCTTCAGGACGAAGTTTGCCTTGCGCAATATAAAGGACTCGCAGGAGAAATGGTGATTGGTCGCAACCAGTTCAATCGAGGGGACCCTCCCCAAGTCTTCGAGTCGATCTCTCTGACCCCAAAGTTTCCCTACCTGTCGACGATTACCATGGCGGGGCCGAGTCCGGATTGGTTCACCGGTTTCTACAACGTCCTCCCCGTTGACGCTCAGCAATTCTGGTACGAATCTTTCGAGATTGATACATACCCATGGGACGCGGGCACCGAAACCGGCGAAACGTATTCCATCAGCAACCTTCCGGAGGATCCTCACGTCGCAATCTTTCGCTTGACAAAGGATACCGTCCCGGACAGCGGAATCCTTCTCGACCCTACGGGAACCGAGGTGCTGCCCGTGGCATCTTGGAGCTGCGCCCTCGACTCCGCAAACCCCGGGATTCGCCATCTCGCGGAGGAGGGATCTGGCAAAGCTGCTCTCCGTGGAGCTCGCAACTAGATACCGCAGCAAAGCTGCTCTTCGTGGAGCTCCCAGCTAGATACCGCATTCCGAAGACATTGACTACACTTGGCATTGCTATCAATGAAAGGTAGCTCATTAATATTTATTCTAATCGATCAAATTAAAAGAATTGGTTACTTCAAAAGAATATTTATAATATGGGCATTATGAAAGTGTCGCTGTCGTTATTACCAAAATTGGTATACAGTTTGGTCCATTCTCCCCTTCGTTGTGCCGTATGCTCAGAACTTGGATATGGACTTTTGTGAGATTCATCGGTTTTCCGCGGTACTCTAAAATTTATAAGTATAGTGATGTATAATGATGTATAGTGATGTACCGGTATATGAATTATCCGTGTCAAAACAGTTTCATTGAAACAGAACGGAAATTGTGGCAGAAATCATCTCATCTATCATGCTTTGAGTCCGCGTCGTAGGTCTGCGCAAGAACTTAAGGAAAAGCTTTCCGCTTTCCTCTCAAGCTCGTGCCTGTCAATGCACAGAACACAACTCAAAGATTGGTCGATATCCGAACTGGAGAAAATAAGTCCCCAACCCATTGACTCTTTTCGTGTTTCCTCGTGTGTCTCCTCTTCGCATGCCTCCTTCGGTCAGCCATTCATGCCGGTATCCCTGACTGTAGAGGTGGCATCAAAAAGACCCGGTCGACTCACCAGCAGCGAAAACAAAGTGTCCACCCCGCACTCCTTGCTGGCCTTTTCCAGCAAGAGAGAGCAAAATCGATCGTCTACCCCCTTGTACCAGTGGAGGGCCGGCGGAAAGGCCCGCAGAGCCACCGCGATGGTGTGACCCCACAATCGACCCGCGTTGATCATCAACCCGAGAGGGAATTGGTTCTGCTTGTTGCGCACCGAGCAGGCGTGCGGGTAGGCCTCCAGCAAGATGCGCAGGATTCCCATGCGGCTGTGGGATTTCCCGCCGCAGGTCCCGTCGAGAAGCATCATTTTTTCGATGGGAATGCTCGCCTCGATGTGGAGGGGATAATTCCCGTCCTCGTCCATAAGCTTGACTTCTTCGGGGTACATGTGGATCGTTTGTCGGATGAAGGCGGGGTCCAGCCGAAGATTCTGTCGGTGCAACACCACGCAGGCGCGAAGCAGGCTGAGGTTTTTCATTCCCTGCTGCTGGCATTTCAATGGTCCGTAATAAACAATCTTGACCAGCGTCGACAAGACGTCAAAGACCCGCCTCTGGTCGGGACGATAGGATGCCGAGATGCAACATCCGTTCCCCTCCTGGCAAAGACCCCTGAATTCGGCCATGGCGATTCCAATGGGGGTTTGGGCCGCCAGGTTCGGGACCAGCGCGGGCAACACGTCGCCGCTGCTGGCCGCCATGGCCACCTCTCGGATGACCTCGTCGCTGCATTTCCTTAGGCATGCCAGGTGGAGGGGTGTGTCCCCGTAGGTCGTCCGCGACCGAAGCGCATCGGGAGAAGCCCGGATCAGGCACCGAAGGGAGGCAACGTCGACGGTGTTGCGCATTGCCGAATGGAGCGGGGTGTTCCCGTTGGCGTCCTTTACCGAAAAAATATCGGGGCCTCCCATTTGCGCAAAGGTCGAGATGATGCGTTCGTCGATCCGGCCGTTCTTGCACAGAATCTGCAGCGGGGTGAGGCCGGCATTGTTGCGAATCTGAATGTATTCCGGATTGAGCTTGGCAATCGCTTCGAGATTTTCGTACGGTCTGCCGAGGATGCAGGCATCGTGCACTGCAATCCAAACGCAATGCGATCGATCACCAAAAACGACAATTCGAAGACGGCAAAGACAGAAGAAGCAGAGTCAGAAAACGAAACCATTCGCTTGGGCATTTTCGATGCATTGCAAAACCAATCCACGGGGATAGACATTTTTTTTACGTACGAGGAGTGTTGCCCTTCTTGTTGGTAGATATGTTCTTTTGAGAAAAGCCCGGAGTCCGGCTCGTTCGGTAATTGTTGCGATAATTGTTGTTGAGCACGTCGAGCGTGTCGTGAAACTGGTGGCCCATGTCCTCGTCTTCGTCGTCGTGGTTGTTGTTGCTGTTGTTTGTGTTCTTGTCGGCATCCGTCCTTCGAAACGTCTCCCATCGTCAGCGGACAAGAAATTCTCGGTCTTGGTCTTGGGACCGGCCGTAGCCCGGGAGCAAGACAGCGATCCGATCTTGCCGCCCTCCTCGGGCTCGTTGATTCCGTCGTCGTCGTTGTTGTTGTTATAGTTGTCATTGCCATTGCCAGCATTGTCGTTGCCGTCGCTGTCCGTCATCGTCATCGTCGTCGTTGCTGTTGTTTCCCGCGTCCGCAGCCGGTTCTCGGTCCGCGCCAGCAGCTGCAGGACCCCCGCAAAGGTCCCGCTGTTGCTCTGCGCCAGCTGGAGGGCGGTCTTCCCGGAGCTCGTCCGCAGCAGCGCGCTCTCGGGGCAGGCCTCCAGGAGCGCCCGAACGATGCCCATCCGGGGCTGGTGGGCCCGGCAGACGCAGTGCAGCGGGCAAAACCCGTACCCGTTGGGTTCCCTCAGCGCTTCCGCGCGGGCCTCGATCAGCAGCGCCACCGTCTCGGGGCTCTTGTTGCGGGCGCAGGCCAGGGAGAGCGCCGAGTCCTCGTTCTGCGTCTGCGCAGCCGCCGCCATCGAGTAGGCCTCCAGCAGCGCCCGGACCACCTCGGGGCTGCACCCGCGCTCGCAGGCGTAGTGGAGGGGGAGGTACCGCCGGGCGTCCGGAACGGAGGCGGCCCGGGGATTGCACCGCAGCAGTTGCCGGACCACCTGGAGGGGAACCTCGCGGGACCCCTCCGTTTTGCAGACCAGGTGCAGGGGTGTCTGGCCGTGGGTGGTGTCCTGGTGCAGGACGGCTTCCGGATCGGCCTCCAGGAGCAATTCGACGGCTTCGATCACGTCCGTCGTCCGGATCTGGCTGCCGCTGCCGCCGCCGCCGAAATTGCCAAAGACCATTCCTCCCTCCGAATAGTCCCTGTCGGGTTGGCCGTGATGGTGGTTTTGGTTGCTGCTGTTGTTACTGTAGTAGTTGTTATTGGTATTGGTATTGGTATTGGTATTGGTATTGCTACTGCTGTTGTCGCTGTTGCTGCTGCTGACGCTCGAAAACGGCGACGGCGACGGCGACAGATGCGTGTGGTGCTGGCACAGCAAGTGGAGCGCCGTCTGCCGCTGCAACGTCCGAACCTTGACGGCCTCGGGGTTGGCCTCCACCAGGTACCGCAGCAGCCGAAAGTTGGCGTTGGAAGCCGCGGCGTGGATCGGCGCCCATCCCTTCGGATGGTCCAGGACCGTCAGGGCGTCGGGATTGTGGTTCACCAGCAGGGCCGCCACCTCCGGCGAGGCGTTTCTCCGCTGGCAGTGCAGGCGGAGCGGCGTCTGGTTGGAGGTGTTCATCCGGATCGCGGCGCGGGGATTGGCTTCCAGGAGCCGCACGATGGTCCGGGGATCGACCATGGTCTCGGGCGCCATGCAGGCGGCGTGGAGGGGCGTGTCGCCGTCGGCGTTGGCGCTGCCGGCGATCGTTCCCGGCGACCGGGCCATGAGGTCCTCGACCACCCCGGCCAGGTATTCCGGGGACCAGACGATGTTGGAGTTGTTGACAAAGGACGAGGACGAGTCGACAAAGAGCAGGTGCAGCGGCGTGTTGCCCCTCTGGTCCCGGTCCGTAGCTCCCCGGTAATCGGTGGCCTCCAGCAGGGCCCGTATGACGTGCCTGCAGGCTCCCCGGAGGCAGGCCTCGTGCAGGGGCATCCGTCCCTGGCGGCAGACGTAGTTGGCCTCCTCCCGGTGGGCCCCGCAGTGTTCCACGATGCTCTGGCAGGATCCCTTCTCGGAAATCCCCCATCCCGAGAGGACCGAGGTGCAGGTCCGGCCCTCCCGGACCATGGAGAAGAGGTTCGACGAGACGTTCCCGCGGGCCGCTCGGAGGGCGGAAATCCGCCATCCCCAACCCCTCTGACCGTGGCCCCCGTTGCGAAACATGTCCACGATTAAATCGTCAAAGGCGTCGTCGAATTCCTCGTGGAGCGCAACGTCGTCGTTGTCGTCGTCGTTGTCGTCGTTGTTGTTGTTGTCGTCGTTGTTGTTGCCGGCGGCGCCGCCCGCTCGATCGTTGCCATCGTTTTCGTTTTCGTTCACAATCTCTCCCTCCTCTGCGTTGTTGTTGTTGTTGTTGTTATGATTGTTCATGTCCTCATGGTCGTCGTTTCCATCGTTGTGGTTGGCTTGGTTGTTGGCTTGGTTGTCGATTTGGTTGTCGATTTCGATCTCTATTTCGTCTCCGGCTCGATCCCCGCCGTCACCGACGAGCATCTCGTTGAGATCCACCATCATAGCGAGGGCGCGACGGTGATGCTCCCGGTTGTCTTCGACCGGCACAAAGGGCGGAGGCTCGTCCCCCGCTCCCGCTTCTTCTTCCGCCAACCTCACCTGCTCGAGTTGCCACACGCGCCGGCGATGCCGCTCCCGCTGCCTCAACCGGTGCCAGACCATTCGCTCCCGCGCGTTGAGATTCGCCCGCGACTGTCCCCGTTCCCGTCCTTCGCGAAGAGCCGCAGCGGGACCGCGGAGCATCGGTTCGTCGCCATCGTTGTCACGATCGTTGTCGTTGTCGTTGTCGCCACGATCGTTGGGATTCCGGTCTCCGAATGCAAAGGCGGCGGCAAAGGCCTCCGATTCGAACCAGTCCGGATCGATGTCTGCCGCCATGTCCGCATCCCGGACCGCGTGGGGTACGCAGGCGGCTGATGCGGAGGCAATGGCGCAAGCTGGGGAACCGGAGGACGCCCCGGGCGACGCCTCAGGATGGACCTGTCCCACCATCTCCCACGGTTGTTGTTGTTGTTGTTGTTGTTGTTGTTGCGGTTGTTGCGTTGCTGTTGCATGTCCTCAACGTCTCCGTTTCCGTTGTTGCGTTGCATGATGGGATGATGTCAGGATATTACGGAATGAACTGGAATCAAATGGAATCAATGGATGCCCTTTTGTTCCTGGGTCGCGTTTCCAATGAGGAAGGACGGTTGCTTTTCGTTTTGGGTTCAAAAGTTGGGATATGCAGTATCGAATATATTCTAGGTTACCTTACCGTGGGATCTTGAAGACGTTGCGATCGATCCGCAACGGTATGCGATAGCAATGGTAATACTAATAGGACTACCAATAACGATTCTTGTAATGGAATGCAATGGATCGATCGATCGATGTTGGTGGTACGGTAATTGTACTTATTCGGTTATGGTGCTGGCGGTGTTGGTGGTCTTCCTTCGTAATGCGGTTGCGAAGTATGATAATGACAGATGATGATGATGATGATGATAGTAGTAACAATCATATACAGTGTTCCAGTAACTTGTGATTGGCTACCTTACTATCTTCTGGGGAGTTGCTCGTATGGAACGAATCTAATAATAAAAAGACGGAGCGGTGACAGTCTCACGGCTGTGGTTTTCCGTGGCAGGGTTGTTCCGTTCCGTTTCGTTCGGCTATCCTTTTGGTCGGGATGATTTGATTGGTAGGATCGCGTTTTCTACTACTAGGCACACTAACACCTATGTGTCGTTCCGTGTTGGTAATTTTTGTTGCTCCTGTATGTATCGTGTACAAGTATTGTATCGTGCGGTATGCAAACGGTCGACGCACACTTTAAATAAGTTACGGGATATTCAATACTACGTATAACTACACGTAATAGTCGGAGAAGGAGGCATCCGAAGCCCATGTATCCCAAAAAAGAGCCTATCACTGCATCGAATGAATGAATCATCGAATCGAATCATCTGGCACACATGCTTTTATCCCATATCGTCACAGTCGTGGTGGAAACCGCACTTTCATCCTCTGGATCTACCGTACGGTACCGTACCGTACGAATGAAGAACAAGGCAATAAGCGTGCTCTCCAAGGAGGCTTATTATTCAAAACGGAAGGTCATTTCGTGGTTCCAATCGTCTGTCCATATGTTCGGAAATGCGTCATTATGGGTATGTTGGTCCAATCCAAAAAAAGGGGGGGGATGAGAAGATGACGATGCAAGGTGGAAGGCGACGTTTCGCTTGCTTACCGGCAGCAGTATCGTGTGACTTGCGATGCGATACATCATTCTCCTCAAAGTATATGGTAAGCTAACCAAGATTACTTTGAACTCGGTACGCTGTTGTTGTACTCTACCGGTACAACGGACCAGCTACTCTAGGTCTTGGAGAGATCCTCTGCCTGGGACAAGCGGCATGTCGTCATACCAATACTTTCCAAGTTGGTAACTATCACAACAATTGCAAGAATGTTACGGTATGACAGGTCAGTCCCTTTCTCTACTACAAGTAGTACTGTATCTAGTATCTACGATCTCAAGAACAAAAAAAATACGAAGTATTGCATACGTATCAATATGATAACACCAGGAAGCATATCGTACCGTACCGTACCGCATATTCCAAATTCATTTCCATCGTTGGGATTGGAATTTGCTCTATTCTTCTTCTTATTTTGTTATTTCTCAATTGCATGGGTCAATATGGTATAATATCTTACAAAATCTATTGCCAATGCCGAGTGAATGAATGAACGACTGAATGATCAATCAATCCATCCCGGGTGGCCACTGTTCGGCGAAAGCGACCCCGCTAGCGTGCCATTCGTAGCATGGCGTAGGTCACGGCCCCTCTCAAACAGAATGGACTACTCCGACAATGAAATCAAGACAAAACTCTCCCGATGGTTGTTGCTGTTGTTGTTGTTGCTGCCGTTGCTGTTGTTGCTGCGGGTGTTGTTTATTCCTTTGACAGCATCTCGACCTCTACGGCAATCTCGTTGGTGATCCGCTGCAGGGCCCGATTCTTGCTCATTTCCGGAATCACAACGGTCTTCACGAGCTTGACACGGTCGAATCCGAGCACCTCGGGAGATTCCGACAGCCACCAACACGTCGAGACGCCACGCGCATCATCCCCGGACACTCGTCCGTTCTGGCAAGGACTACCACTACCACTACCGGCACCGACACCACCCGGCTTCGGATTCCCCAGCAGCATGTCGATCACCAATCGCAGCAGGGACTCGTTCCCCGTCAGCGATAGGACCTTGACGTACATCGAAAACCAGAATTCAAACTCGGACACCGATCCCAGTGCCACAGCGCAGGCCATGCGATCCTCGCAGTGCGATCGGCTGTCCACGTCGTTGTTGGTGTTGGTCTCGCTCGCATCGCCGCCGACGGAATTTCTCCCGGCAATCACAATGGACACCGGGTGGTGGTCCAGGAGGGACCGGGATCGCCGGGATCTCTGCAGGGACGAGGCCCCCGCACCCATGCGGACCGAATCGTCGAGCTCGGACAGCGGACCGCCTCCCCCCTTGGGGGACGCCTTTTTTTTCGACGAGGATCCGAACGACGGGAGCGAGTTGTAAAAGTCCGACAGGACGAACCGGCTGTCGGCCACCCGCATCCACAATTCCGACGGCAGATCGTAAACGAACCCCTGCAGCGATCCGCCGGCACCCACGCAGGGTCCCTGGTGGTGATTGGCTCCCCTCCCGGTCCGGCCCTCCTCCGCGCTCGGGTTGCGGCCCTGGGCGGTGCTGGCCGAGTGCAGGGACAGCAGCAGGAGCAAGCGATTCGTCTCCGTCAGCTGGATCCGCGCCAGTTTCGGCAGATACAGGTCGGTTTCGAGGTCGGCAGAGAGGAGCATGTGCGTCATGGCCGGCAGGAGGCTTCCCTTGTAGCGGAGCCGGATGCGGGGCTCCAGTCCGTACACCGCGAAGCGGCCGTCCGACGAGACCACCAGCAGCTCGGTGTCGTTCTTCTTGTTCTTGTTTTCGTTTTCCCGCAGGTGCAGGGCCACGATCGGACGCCCCAGCACCAGGGGAGGATGCGAGCGAAAGGCGCTGGCGCTCTTCCATCCCATCGTGGGAGACGTTCCGTACATTTGCAGACAGCCGTCCGACGTGCCCACGGCCAGCCACGACTCGGATGCGGCAATGGAAGAACACGAGCTGCCCGTCAGCTGGTCGTTCCACATGGTCTTCCCACCCTGGCTGATGGACAGCACCGTGCAGGGCAGTGCGCTCCCCGACGACCCCCTCGGTATCCGGATGGAATTGGTGCAATCCGCGACGTATCGCAACCGGGACTCGCCGTTTGTGTTTGCGTTTGAGTTTGCCAGCGCTCGGGAGGACCCGGAGGGGAGCGGCAGATCCACCGAGTGGATCCGATCGGTGCTGTGGGGGATTTGCGGCGTCGACTTGGCACCCGCCAGCAACTGGATCGTCTGCGGAAGATGGTGTTGGTGTTGGTGTTGGTACTGTTGGTGCTGCTGCTGCTGCGGCACGGATGTCTGGGCCACCGCGGATCCGCTCTTGGCAGCGGTTTTCTGCGCCGCGGTTACCGCAGCGGCCCCCGACGCGGCCTTTTCGGCCAGTTCCAGGGCCGTCTCCAGCGTGTCGGCGGAAGCCCTGGCCCTGGAAGCCTTGTCTCCCACCTTTTGCTTCTTGGAGGGTGGCGGCGCCGACAACGGGGTCGTCTGCATCATGAGCAGGGGCTGGATGCGTTTCTTTCCTCCCTTGGACCGGCTTTCCAGCTGTCGCTTTTGAATCTCGGCGGGCGTCAGCATCGGCTGCTGGTTTGCCGCCGCGATTTCGGGACGGTTGCTTCCGCTGCTGTTCGCATTGTTGTTGTTGTCGTTGTTTTCGTCGTCGTCGTCGTCATCCTCCTCCTCTTCCCGAGCGGTCTCGTGTTCCAGGGCAAATTGCAGCGCGTTTTCGATGAGCTTGGGCCGTCCCGAGGGATCTCCCAGCCGGTGGCCCGCGTCGTTGAGATCGATCCCGTATCGCAACTGGAAGACCCGGGCCTGGTCCCTGGCCGAGAGGAGCCTTCCGAACTCGTCGGGGATGCCAAACCGCAGGGCCACGACCTGCCCGTCCAGGAGCGAGACCAGCAACACCAGATCCCCGTCACTTTTGTTGCCACTGCTGCTGTTGCTGTTGCTATTGTTGTTGTTGTTGTCATTGGTGTTCCTCGAACACCTTCCCCATGCCAGATCCGTGACGGTACAGCGCGTTTCGGAACACTGAATCTTGAAAATCGGCCTCGATTTCCGCGTGCTCCAGACCGTAACGAATCCCCGCTTGTCTCCCAGTGCCAGGAGGGTCGAGTAGTCCGGTTCGCCGTCGTTGTCGTCGTCGTGTTCGTCTTCCCCGTCATCCTCGTTGTCCTTATCATTGTTGCTGTTGTTGTTGTTGTTGAGCAGATACGGGCAGTGCCGGCAGGCCACCACCGGCTGCTTGTGCCCCACCAGGTTGACGGCCCCCGAGGCCGCCGACTTGGAACCGCTGACGGTCCATCCCTCCCGCGACACGGTGGACGCCACGTGCTTGTTCTTGACCGACGCGTTGGTCGCGCAAATGTAGGCCCCGTCGGTGGACCACGAGAGGCGCCGAAAGAGGGACTGCGACGAGAGCGTCGTGGCGACCTGGCTGGCGTTGTTGCCGCTGGCGTTGTTCCAGCGCCGAAAAATCCCCGACGAGGCGTCGATCTTTCGCTCCAGTCCCCAGTCGTCGTGGGCCCGCCAGATGCAGACGCTGGGATCGTCCCCGCTGCTGGCCAGGTAGGTTCCGGCGGGATCAAAGGTGACGCCCTTGACGGTGGAGGTGTGGATGCCCTTTCCCAGAATCTTGTAGGGATGGCACAGCACGTTGTTGTAATTGTGCTGGTGGGGGTGCCCGGCATCATCCGAGGAGGCGGCCAGGTCGTCGAACTTCCACACCGCAATGGGGGTGTTGGAATCCAGCGAGCAGCTCACCAGGTGGGAGTCCCCGGGAGCCCAGGCCAGCCCGACGGCGTCCAGTCCGTGGCCCCGGCACAGCTTGATGCGGATCCAGTGCTCCGGGTGGTTGGACTCGAGGTTGCCCCGGGCCACCAGCGAGTTGCTTCCGCTCTGCTTCGCGTAGACGCAGACCACCGCGTCGTCCCCGGCGCTGGCCAGGTACTTGCCGTGGTTGGAAAACCGGACCGCCAGCACGGACGAGCCGGTGTGGGCCGACAGCGTGCACAAAAGCCGGTGGTGGCGGTGATTGTTGCCGCCCGTCGGTGAAGTGCCGGAAGCCGCGACATTCGCAGCAGCAGTATCGTTGCCGTTGTTGCTGTTGGTCGTATTCTTATCGGTATTGATATTGGAAGCGTCCGGAAGATCGCTGGCGGCCGGTGACGGTGACACGGGAGCTGCCGATTCGCCCTTGCGTCGGACGACACTCGACAAATCCCGGACCGTGCGGTGGGCATTGTTGCTTTTGTTGTTGCTTTTGTTCGACTCCGGACTGGAGGCTGGACTGCCCTCGTCGTCCTGAGAGGATTCCCCGCTGCTCTCGTATTGGTTTTGATGCGATGCCGTGGCAGTCGTCTGCATCGTGGAGTCCATCCCATCGGCATTTGCGTTTGCATTATTTGCGTTTGCATTATTTGCAGTTGCGGTAGATGCCGTTTCCCGCCGGCGGAAGTGGCTCTTGACGAGGCTCTTGGGTTTCGGAAAGAGAGCCCCCGCACTCCAGATCCGGACGGTCCCGTCTCCGCCCCCGGTGGCAAACTTGGTGCCGTGGAAATCAATGCTGTAAATCGCGGCTCGCTGGACCCCTCCGATGCCGCTCCCGTTGGTTCCTCCTCCTCCTCCCGAGCCGATGGTCCAGAGCCGGAGGGACTCGGTGGCCCGCTCTCTGGAACAAGCACCCCCCGTTGCCGCGCCGTTCGAAGAAGCGTTGCCGTTGCTGTCGTTCCCGTTCCTTTGGGCGATGCTGCCGGGTGCGTTTGCGTTGGAATGAACCACCCACAGCGGGACTTCGGCGACTACCATTCTGGCGCGGTATGCAATACTTGTAATTGGATTGGATTCGATTGGATTGGATTGGATTGAATTGTTTGGAATTGTTTCGGTTAGTTCGGAGATTGATGTTTGTTTGTACCAAGGATTGTGGTTTTGTGATTCGGATTCGTTATTCCAACACCGATCTGATCTGTGGTTGTTGATCCGCGTCGATCCGTGTTGATCTGCGTCGAAGTTGGTTTCGAATGACTAAATCCCAAACGAAGAAACTATCCACGGTATGCTGTCTCGTACCAACTCGGAACTGCAAGCACTGGTTACGGCAAGAGTGCAATATAAGGGATCGGTGTCTGCTATGTTGCCATACAGAACGAAATGAACGCTGCGGTGTCTTCGAGCACACACTGAAAACGGCAGGTATGAACGAGTAACTTAGTTGCTTATGAAAATGTCTGTTGGGATGCTGTTGTAATGTGCAGTGTGCGGTGGGTGTACAGAGTGTAAGGTAGTGTGCACTTTATTTTGGGTGTGCCAGCTCGAGTTGTGTGGAGTGAAATTATTATCTACTACCTTACTGTAATCTTATCTATCTTCCTCCACGATTCCCCTACAAGGAGACTCTCATACCGTTTCGTCCAACCCGTGTGTCATTAATTTCAGCCAGCCAATAATACCGGTACTGTACGGGTAAGTTACGCAACTCGCCCAGCAACCATCGCCTCCGATCTTCCGTGATTGCCGGTAACAATCATCGTAGACAAACAGCTAAAATCATAAAAGCGCAAGGTAAGGTTACGGTAGGTACATTACAAGACGTAACTTACTGTAGCTACTACTGAGCAATACTCAATACTGAATACGAGTTGAAAGCAGAGATTACCTACGAACAACACAAAAATCCAAGTGGAGAAAAAAATTTAGTACTCCCGATGGGTTAGGTAAAATCTTAACCTTACGTGTACACTTTTACAGAGCAAAAAGGGCTCACGCCGGATTCATTCATTCATTCACTCATTATTTCATATTCCATATCATCCATCCACACGCTCAAAAAGCTGTTGGCCGAACCGAGAGAAAATCGCAGAGAATCAATCACTTCTGACGCCACATGCCGTCTCCGGCAGCAGTTGGCGATACAGTAAGTAATCTTACACAAGATCAATAAGTAAACTGTCCGTTCGAGTACGAAATAGGAAGTAAGGCTTACTACGAGTACTTTCAGTTCTACTTAGAAAGGAAAAAAAGAATCCATGAATCATCTCAATCAAAATCTACTGTGCGTGTGCATAACTCAACCCTGCGACTCCCACCTTTACCGTCACTTAAAAAATTATTACCTGGTGTGACCACTGCCCAACTCACCTTCTCCAATCGGTCCGGCCGTGATGGATGTCACATCCCACAACATACTTTGAACTGTAAATTACCATACGGTACATAATTTACCGTAATTATCTTACCTGACGGCGGAAGCATTAAATTAGCGCGCAATATTGCGCGCGCATCACGGATCCAATCTTGATTACTGTACCGTACGAAGTACGTACGGTATTTTTGAATGTACTGGGTCATACACTACGAACGTACGTATGTAGTGGTCATTATGACCCCTATATGCTTTTGGGAGATGATGCTTTTTTGATGCATGTATGGTACGAGTTTGCTTGGAAGGGAACTATCCCAGTACTATATACACGTAGTTTGCGCATAGAATTGTACGGTTTTGTGCATTACCGTATGCACGAGTTCCACAAGTTTTTGCGCCCGTTCACTTCATCTACCTGTACCGGTAAGGTTAAGATTACCTGTATTTATTTTCTTTGCGTGCTTCCTGACCTGGAAATCCGGCATCCGGTTGGAGCAACCAAAGAGCGAAGGGCTTCGGGATCTACGGCGCAAGTACAAACGTGCTCGCATCTTCCTGTCTCATCGAATCTAGGAGAGCATCTTTGAAAGAGGGAACGCTCCAAAGAATCGAGATGGAGATCGACCGCAGGAGTCCCAGCACAAAGGCAAGACAACCAATATACTACGAAGTAACCTTACTCAACAGCCACTACCTCTACTCGAATTCAACCGCGAACAACAGGATACGCGCAACACGACCACATACCGAGTACCAGCACGTGTATCACTACCGCAACGAACGTTGTTCATAATGGCTCCCGCTCCGAATTCTGACGAGAACGACAACAATGGTCGTCGCAGCAATGATAACAGCGACAAGACCAATCGCAACTCGACAGATCCATCCTCGTCGTCCTCGTCGTCCTCGTCTTGGTTTGGGTCCTGGTTCGAACGGGGCGACATGAGGGACGAGATTCACGAGCAACTGAACCAATTCGACGAGCGAAAGAAACGCTACGAGGAGGAACTCGAGGAACGGCGGCGAGCTTGGCAGTCCTCGTTTCCCTTTCCATTTTTCGGTTCGCCTCCCGATGCTTCCGATCGAACCAACGGCAACGGCAACCACAATGATAACAACGACCGGTGGGAGGAGTTTTTCGGAGGCAGTCCCGGCCCCGGTCATCCCTTCGGTCGCGAAGGATTCGAAGACTTTTCGGGGAACCATTGGAACCAACACCATCAACGCCACCACCGGAACAACGACGACGACGATGAGTACGAGCGAAACATCCACGAGATTCACCGGGAGATGCAAAACCTCTTCGAGACGGCCTTTGCGGGCAGCGGAATGATGCCTCCCCCCGTTGGGGTCGGCGAGGGCAAAAGCGCCGGGAACCGAATCCCGTTCGGATCGCTGTCCTCGTCCTCGACGACCGTCGTGTCGAGCTCCAACGGGACGTCGTACCGGATGCAGCGGGACTCGCGCAGCGGAGCCCGCATCGACGTCCAGCTGCCGCGGGACCGGAGCCGGGACAAAACCCCCGATCGCCGTCTCGATGGCGAAAACGCCGGCGTCGCTCTGGAGGTCTTGCGCGAGCGACCCTGCGTGATTCGGTGGAGGGAACCCGAACCCCAACCGCGGAGCAGCGACCGAGGTGCGGGAGGCGGCGACAACCACCACCGCGACGACCGGGATTGGAGGCGCAAGCCGTTGCAACGGCCGTGGGAACAACAGCAGCAGCAGCAACAACAACGCAACCAACAGGTTCTGGAACTGGGGGACTCGGTGGACTGTTCCAAGCTGTCGGCGTCCATCTCGGAGGCCAGCAACATTCTGACGGTCGAGGCGCCCATCCGGAGGAGGGATGATGCGGTGGGAGAAGAATCCCCGGCGTCGCGGCTTCCGCGGGCCGTTCCGGTGTCGCGAACGGACTGAGCCAGCCGCCGATCGAAATCGGATCGCATCGCATCGCATCAAACCTTGAGGGAGCGAACCATGCAGTAGTGTTCCATGTTCCCGAATCAGTTGTTTTCTTTTGCAACGATGAGCAGTACAGAGTCGTTGCAGTCGTAGAAATACAGTACTTAAGTAATTAATTTAGTATACAGCAATAGCCGAACTACACATGCAAGATGTAGTGTTATGAAATAATGGAATGGAGATTTCTCCCGTTGCGTCCAGCATTCCGAACTACCGAAAATCCGAATTGATTTCAATGGATTCATCGCCCGGTGCTCCCATTAGTTTTTGGAGCTGCTTCCGGCGCCGAGTGACTTCTTGGGTGTGAAATTCTACCGAGCGAATGATGCCGTGGGCGGCCCTCGTTTACGAATTCGCTGGGCTGGAAGAGGGACGGAAGGCCCGGGAACAACTCCGAGAGCCGGTCCGTGCCCACAAACTGGTGCGCGTACAGCGAGATTTCGTTGAGAGCGTCCTCGGAAAATTCTGCGCGCCATTCCCGGTACAGTTCGGCCGCCTGGTCGATCCGGGACCGGACCAATGAGCTGGAGGATGAGGGCCTTGTGCTCCGATAGAAGCTTGGCGTGAGCATCGGCGCTCTCTTGCTCTTTGGTCCATTCCTCCTTGTATTTGACCGAATCATCAAAGTACAAGAGTCCAACCGGGAATTGGTGTTGGCTCTCTTCGACGACCACGATGCCATCGGAGACTTGTGCCGATTGCCGCTGCTCCCGATCATTTCGTCGTCCTCGCCTCTTGCGGCGCTCGTGGCGGGGAACCAAGACCAAACACACAAACATGGCTCGGATGCCTGCACAGCCGTTGATACATTCCGAAGGATCCATGGCAAAGGTCGACTTTCGAATGTCGTCGTCGTCGAGAAATGTTCGAAGCAGGCTGTCGACGGTGTGAAAGACGAGCGCGACGGTTTGCGAATCGTCAACCGTCGTGTCCTGCAGCATGGCTTCAAACTTCTCGTCGATTCTGGTTGGCTGTTTGAATTTCAAAAGCTTTCCCAAGAGTCCCTTTTTCCAATCACTGTCTTTGTCGTTTTCGGTCTTGGACCATGCCTCCGACGCTTCGAATCGTTCAAAGGAAACCCCGGGCCCGTACGAGAGGTCTCGAAGGGTGGAATTCGATTTTAGATAGGCATGGAATGGTTTCAGTGGATTTCCACCATTTTTGTAGATTCGTCTCAGGTCCCCAACCTTAGCCGAACAACGGTGAAATCGCGAATCATAGGCAGCGTTGCGTTTCTTCAAAAGTGGACTGGACGTTCCTTTCGTTGGTGTGTTCGATTGGGATTTCCAGCACCGAACAATTCCCTTGACATCGCAGCTGCGTGACAAGGATTTGACGGATGGAAGGATTTGTCAAGCGACGTGTCCATGGCTGTCATTGAGTGGAGTTTTTTGTACTGTGGTATGCAGATCATTCGTAGTTTCTGTTATTATTTTTTTGAATTGAAAATTTATTTTGATGAGATAGAGTCAGAGTCGAAGAGTGAAGAAGTTCCTGATCGATGGATAATGGCGTTTACGTCACATTTATTTTTCCATCTTGCATACCAAGTATCGGGTGTACACGTACCGGTGCCATCTTGTTTCACTGGCGTAGCTTGATCGAGTCGTGATGTTTGCTCCGACTTTCCCAAGACCTTAAAACTAAAAAGGCTTTTATACAGGCACGTAGACACATAGCACTATGACAACAGTATTATAGCCGACGCCGATGCTTGCTGTAGCTCGTGTACGAGCCGGAGTGAAAGGATGTATTATTATATTATCATTTGTTGCACGAGCCATTATCCGAGGTGAGGAACTTCTTGGTACAGAAGTTCATACGACCCGGTGTTAGAAAAGGGTCGTATATGCTGTACTAGCAGCACGAGCTAGCACCACCAGTAGTGTCTCTCCGGGGAACGTTCCAGCAATGCGCGACAGCAAAACGAAGCATCTCATTACCAGGAAACAAAATAAGTAGTTTCTTCATGATGGAACGAAGAAGTGAATGGGCAAAAATGGAAAAAGTCTTTCTTCTTCATGCGACACGAGTTTCATCAGCAGCAACAACGCCCAAGCCGCCAATAATCGTGGAAATTCGTCATCTACTTCTTGCTTCCTCTTCAAGAATGCATTGAAGTGCAAAAGTACGTTGCTTGGCATCTACCAGCAAATAAGAGACGACGACCCCAGCACCAGATGACATTGCATACTGCTACTACTAGTAGTACTAGCTAGTAACTACTAGTACTGTAGTTCTTGACATGATGATACAACAAACAAGAAGAAGAAGAGAAGAAGAAGAGGCAAGAATCCAACATCATGGGATCTTTCAGCCATGGAAGAAGGAGGTACCAACAAAAAAGTATAACAAACTCCCAGCAGCAGGCAGAATACTACTAGTAGATTGTTCAATTGACAGGACCCAGAACAGCAAGCTATTTGAAGAAGTTCTTGTGGTGGTTAAAGTTATTTAAATACCTATGTTATTACTATTGACTAGTAGAGAAAAGATTTAGCAGTTCCACACATGCTAGTGCTATTGGTGGTATCGTCTAGTAGTAGTACTAGTAGGACTACTACTAGTAGTATTACTACTCCTTGAACTCCTTGTTGCAACTTCGGTAAACCTAGTGAGGTTACGGTACATGATCGCCATGCTGAGAATTCATTCAACAAAACAACCAGTTCGAACGATACTAAGGTTACCGCACGATTCTTAACGTTCGTGTCTCCCGGAAATCCTTCGGAGTTGCATTGCGATACAGTGAAAAAAACACATCACAACTGCCCGCGCCACTTGCTTCTCTCTAGCAACGGGTTCCAACTATCCGTTTGTACGTACTTCTTACTTACTTGTATATGGCAGACAAGGATGCCATAATTGTTGGTACGTACTCGTAGAAGTGATTTGTTCCACCATCCGTGTTCCAGTATGTAAATCATTCCAACCAAACACCAACATGCGTACTTTGTGTTCCATCTGATTTCCCGATAGTGGTAGTTTCAGTCTTATCAGTCCACACCACAAGCACTAATTACCTTACTTATTCTTTCCGATTTTTTGATAATCGTTTCCGAACAATGGCTCAACGAATCGAAGTATCAAGCCACAAACCCGCACATAAGGATTCTAAAAAGTCCTCCCGACTCCGATACCCGTAATCAGGGGTGCCCGTAATAGCATTGCTCGGATTTCCCGAACCCGGAACACAACGCACGACCATATTGCTTGTGATAGTGATTGATTTTGTCGATCGAAGAATGCGCGGCCACAATCAATCAATCAATCAATCAATCAATCAGCAGACTTCTCGATTTTTCTTTTCCCCTTTCACCGTCTAGGATCGTCCTGGGATCGGATGGGATGGGATGGGATGAGGAGATGGGAAGTCACGGATTGGATGGTTCCCCGAGCGGTATGCAAAGAGCCCTGTCGTCTCCGTTCGGGTCCTTGCTGGCTCCATGTCGTGCCAGTGACAATGACAATTTCGATCATTGTAATACAGTACTTCTACCGGTAAGGTATGTTATGGGATGTACAGCAGTTTTAAAATCGAATCGAGAGGCATGCTGGTAATCTTAGTTCGTGACAATCCGTACCGGTACCGTACCCAGAAAGGAAAGAGAGAGTTTGCTATTACTACGTAAGTTACTGTGAGTCTATGCTGTAGTATTGTTAGTTTTTCTTGC
This sequence comes from Pseudo-nitzschia pungens, assembly GCA_037355855.1. Lineage (NCBI taxonomy): Eukaryota > Bacillariophyta > Bacillariophyceae > Bacillariales > Bacillariaceae > Pseudo-nitzschia > Pseudo-nitzschia pungens. The sequence goes on along the minus strand of CM074760.1, from coordinate 736,277 downwards.
TTGTATTAGTATTATATTATTGAAAATTACTAGTCTTTTACGTTCTTGTATAGCATAAATAGTATTAGCAAAGGTAGCTTTGGTGAAGTGGCAAAGAGATCGAGTATCCTTCCCACGGTGCGCCTTGCTTACAGCCGCACCGCATGGTAGCTAGCGGAATACCCTTGTTTCTCTTTGTGTTGTTTTGTTTTAGCTATACGATGATTGGTGTTTGTACTGGGTGTTGTTGTTGTTGGTGATGGATGATTATTCTATTGAACAGTGTGGAGTTTCCCTCGGTTCCGTTCCATTCGATCCATCGTCCTCTCGGTTTTTTTTTTGGAGGGATCGATGGATGATGGTATGCGCGTGCCTCCCGTGGCATGGCATGCCATCTCAAAAATCAAAGAGAAAAATGGTGGGATCGGAACCAAACTCCCCGCTGGCATGGACGTCCTCGTCTTCGACGTCTCCGTTCATGTGTTCCCATTCCGAATAGTGTTCGTTGTTGTGGTTATGGTTGTTGTGGTTATGTTGGTGATGATGGTGGTGGTGATTCGCGGTACTTGGCGAGGAGGTGTTGGCGTCCGCTGTCAAAATAATGGGTGTGCTGGTGGATGATAGGGAGGAGCGGAGTGATCCTGCGAAAGCGGGGAGGAAGTAGTGAATCCAGTCTTCACACTCGTGCGGCGAGGAGCCACGATTGTCATCGTGGTCCACGTGATGATCGTAGCAATCACCGTCTTCTCCGCGGTACGTCGGAACGGGATTCGGATCCCTCTCCCGCGTTTGGATTTCGGTCCGTGTTTGCGTTCGCTCCTTGCTCGTTGCGGTTCGCGTTTTGGCTCGCGACCCACGGACGCGCCATGGTCTCGGCCCTGGGCACCCTGCGGAAGGGCCGGTTCCGAAACGGTGGTCTCGTTGGTCGCCGAGTGGCGGTCTTCGTGGCCGCGGCGTTCCTTCTCGGCGGCGGCGTTGGCGGCGTGAAAGGCCTCCACCTTCTCGCGGTGGTTCGTGATGCGCCGGTACATTTCCCAGGTGCGGGAATCGTACATGCGCTCGAGGTAGAGAGCGTCCTGGTTCTGGGAGGTGCCGGGGGTCCTGGGAGACACCGCGGCCCGGTGCATGGCGGTTCGTGCCCGGGAGAGCTCGGGATCCCCGGTTCCGTCCCCGCAAATGGTCTGTCTCCGGCGGGGAAACTTGACGGGGTTGGATCGCTTGTCGGTGCGGAGGAGGAATCCGGGGTGGTGATTGGGCTGTTGTTGTTGTTGTTGTTGTTGCAGTTGTTGTTGCTGCTGATGATGAGGAGGAGGAAGACGAATCAGATGCTGGGGATACTGTTGATTGGGAGGAAACCCATAACCGTATTGCTTTCGCGTGGGAGACAGATTCGGATCGGACTTCTCCCCGAGGAAGCAGAGTCCTTGCGTTTGGAAGATTCCAATTGAAGCCCGAATTCTGATTCGAATTGGAGTTTGCGTTTTTGGAATCTTCGTTGTGGTTCTCGTGGATAGCATAATTCGAATTGGAATTGGGATTGGAATTGCAATCGGAGCCGGAAGAGCGTTTCTGGCAGCAATCGCAGCTTTCGTGGTGGTTGTTGTTGTTGTTGTTGTTGTTGTGCGGATCGTTTTTTTTGTCGCTGGCACCAAAGGTGCTGCTGCTGCTGCTGCCCAAGAGGAGACGGGGGAGTCAGCTGCCCGGTGCTGACGGTTTCTCGGGATTGCCCATCGTCGCAGCTGTAGTGGGTCTTGGAGGTGTTGGAATGCAGCAGCAGCACCTTGGGCAAGAACTTGCTGCCGTGGAATGCATTGGAAGCAGACGAACAGCTTGTGTTTGAGCTTGTGTTTGAGCTTGAACTTGTGTTTGTGCCGATTCCCGAGGAGGACTTGGCGGTCCTCGAAGCGTTTTGTCCCATGGTTGGATGGAAGTGCGGTTGTGGTTGTGGTTGGGTTTGCGTTTTCGCTTGCGCTTGAGTGTATGTGCAGTATTGTGGATGTATAGCAATTAGCTAGCTAGCGGTGGTGTTGAGATCAAACGCTCATGAAAATCAATCACGGGACGAAAGAGAATGCATCAACGTCTCGATTCGGCTCGAAGGAGGGAAAGGAAAAGACGAAAAGGCCTACCGTACGTTGCGTTGCGTTGCGTTGCGTTGCGTGCGGGAGTAGTCCTATCGGAACAAAGCGGAAAAGATCAAAACAGAAAAAAAAGTCGCTTTCTTCTCGGACGTTGCGGTCGATGATCGTTCTCGCCGATTGGTGTTGCTGTTGCTGTTGCTGTTGCTGTTGCTGTTGCTGTTGCCGTTGTTATAAGATGTAAAAGACATTCGGAATTCAATTCCGTCAATGGAACAGAAACAGAGAAGAGATACAGTATCGCAAGTGTGCGACTGATTTCACTCCGAAAAACTTGTGGACAATTATCGGCAGATCTATCGTTCGAAACGACGTGCTCGTAAAGCCTTTCTCGTCGTACTGCTGGAATTACGGATTGTGCTGTGTTAGCGGGCCCAGCAAGTTTCAAGTACATGTATGGTAAGGGTGCTATCGGATTGTATTTGTATTCCGATTCGGTTTCCGCTCATTCGTTTGTTTGCTTTGCAACCAAAAAGCGCCTCACAGCACCAGGCAACGATCCTATTCGTTGATCGGTTTTCTTGCTTGGGAACCTCCTAAGTTTCCAATCCCAGTGGAAACTAACAGCGGGAAATTCACCGTTGGCTGTGTACCGGCCAGGACCCGTGGAGAAGCGCTTGGGAAACGAAGGGTTACAAGTGCCCGAAACCTCTCTATCGGAAACGGCACTTCGGTGACGGGTGGTCCGAGCTTGTGTGGTCGGAAATTGCAGTGTCGTTGCACCGAGCCATCTGCTTTCGCTCGGCTGTCATCGGAGGGTCTCCGGTGTCAAGGCTTTGGCCTTTCGATAATTGGCCCGATCGGAAGTTAGGGAACAACCGTGACAGCTGTTCCATAATTCACTCCTCAATGCCCAACAGATGGCACGCATCTGTGAACCAATCGTCGATCGGGATCACCCGGAGCGGCGAATCGTGATGTTTTCTGTTTTTGGAACCAGGAGGTGCGTCGCCATCCGATGACTCGGATTGGACGCTTGCTTCCGAAGGAGATCGAGAGCCAATCACACCCGCGCACCGAACCGGCAAGGACCGAACGAACCGCCAATCATCCCCATCCAACGAACGCAAGAGGCAGAACGCGGAACGCACATACCGTAAGTAATTATCTCATACTACTTGTACTACGGTAAGCCTTACAAGAAAGCTAGTTCGAAAACTATCCAAATGGAACGAAAAGGAATGGAGGACAGTGGTCGACCCACGTGCGTTGCTGGGACAAACGACGGCCGGACGGCGAGGATCCGTTCTTTTGTTTTGGCGACTCTGTGGGTTGATTCGATGGATTCGTCGGGTTCTGCTGCCTACATACCGGTTATAGTAAGGTATGTTACCATCCAGACAATTTTGAGCATGATTCTGTCTTCGATCCCGCCGAGAAGATTCTCAAAATACTTCTATCAATCAATCGTTGTATGGTTTGTTCTGTACTTGTACAGCAAACGGGTGTCCATTGGTTCCAGGTTGATTACGTGTAACGTACGAACACACTGTTTGTATCCGTTCCGAACTGCTGATTACGGTTCCAAATCAATACCCGCAAGAAATAACCTACCTTACCGTAAGTTATGTCCCACCATTTTGGTCAGATACCATTCTGCAAGACTATTCTGATTCTCGTAGGAATGCAAGCCAGAATACTGTTTTGGGCTGTAAAAGAAGAAGAAGTGGAAGTTGGAGGAGTTGCATAGGTGGGGAATGCTGGATAGTAGATAGCTGTTGTCCTCTGTAGTACTCCTACTAGTACTAATACTAGTAATACTATTAGTACAACATCTCCAAAATGGAAAGATACATGTTTCTACCTTGTTAGTTTGATGCAGCTTACTATCAATCTGGTAGGAGGAAGACGAGGATGACGCAAAGAAGCATTTTCTATTATTTGGAAACAAATACGAACAGACAAGCAGAGATTGTTTCTAAATTACAAGTACTAGCTAGTAGAAGTACTACTAGTATTAGTAGAAACCATGAAACTATTTCTGGTCAACAAAAATGCATCGGAACACTCTTTGTTGATCTCCCAACAACCAGTCCCCATCACGTTATTATTATTTACTGAAAAGTTGACGCACGCCATCCCAGTCGTCCGGAGCCTTCAGATTGCGCCGCTCCATGTAGTTCATGAGTGTCCGACAGGCACCGTCCCCAAACCGATGACGCACCTCCACAATGTCTTTGCCCGTGTCGTTCTCGTCAAAGATCCGGTCCTCCAGGTCTTCCATATCATCGAGTTCGATGTAACCCTCCTCGACGACGGTTTGGATCATGAGTCTGTCTGCCTTCTTGAAGGTGGCAAAGGCGTCGACCCATTTGCCCGCAAGATATTGGCTCACGCCGGTGTGGTAGGTATCCAAGAACTCGTCCGAGACGTGCTGCCGCATGGCTCTGACATCCTGGTCGCGATCCCATATCGTTGCGGTATAGGATTCGGATTCCGCGTCGGCCTGCTCGGGAGTTCTTTCGTAGAGGAAAAAATCCACTCCCTCGTATCGTGCGTCGTAGGTATAAATGTCCTGCTTGACGGCGCTTCCCTTCACGTACACGCAATCGATGTGGCGGAGTTTCGCTCGACAGGTCGACGACAAAAGCTTTTCGACCGCCTTGCTGAGCAGGATCGTGGTACCGTATTGCTTCGCGGCACTCATCATGCGGGACGCCATGTTCACGTGGGGGGATAGATAGGTCGCGTCGATCTTGTATTCGCTACCAACCGCTCCTTCCACGGCCCAGCCGGCATCCATCCCGTAGACGACGTCCACCGTGTACTCTAAGGACAAGCGAGAATCGTTCTTCCACCGCTTGAGGCTTCTTTCGCGGTGAATCCCGGCAAACGATTTCAGCATACCCAACAGCGCACGATCTGTGAAACCATGTATGCCCGGCAATGACTCTAGCTGGATTTCTTGGCTGCGATACGAAGTGTCCGTGCAACTTTCTCTGGTGATAGCACTGGTGCCAACCGATCCATTCCGGATTCTTCGCCTCAGATTGGTTTTCTTCTTGCTAGATTCGTACACTTTGTCCCGAAAAAGTGTCTCGATGGCTTTTCTGTTCTTCTTTTGAACTTCGTTGAAATCGCCGATCCGCCACACCATTAAAAAGCAAGGACCAAGGTTTTTGTTGCATTGACCATGTTCGCCCAAAGCCCATCGATATACTTCATCGTGAACAACTTTCGCGATATCATTTATTAGCATCATGATATCGCCGTCTAGAGTTTTCAGTAAGTCGCTGTATCCACATATCGTCACGAAACCGAACAAAGCATAGACCTGTTTTCCTGGCACGGTTGGATTGAACACAGCTACCTGGCCATCCTTCTCCCGACCTAGATTCGAGGAAATTATCCCCGCACCAGCTACACCCCAACACTTTTCTCAACAAATCCGAGATCTTCGTGATCGCATTCAGTAGCTGTTCGGTTTCGACGCTCCCAATTTCGTCGGTCGTTTGTTTTCCTTCGTTGTTCTTTTCCCTCCCTTCATTGACATCGGTCCAGAGAGGATTCTCGGCGTAACGGACGACGATCCTCAGCATGCGTTGTATGGGATATAGCGCAAGACTGTATACACCGTTCTGTATGATGATCAGGAACGCAAGCCCGATGAAAAATATGGCCAGCAACAAGAAAAATTCGGATCGGTTTACGTATGTGATGGTCGGATTTTGGTTGAATACAACGGTTACGTTGAAAACGTTCAGAGCTTCGAACGCGTATGAATTTGGAATGGAAGGCTCCTGAGTGACAAAAATTCCACTGCCCCGAATATCTAGGGTTCGAGCGAAATAATTCCGAATATTGTCATGATCATCCTGAATCAGACGCGGTGGGTCGGCGGTATCCCATACATCACACGTAACTGGATATTGTTTGCGATATTTCGATGCTCTCTTGGTGCAGGATGTAATTACACCCCTATCATTTTGAAAGGGGCATCGCACTGGCAAGACCTGCGCCCACAACACGTGAGTGCTGTTTTGATGTTTCACGTGCGGTTGATCCACGACGGCCATATTCAGCCATGAATCTATGGCACTCTCAAGGTATTCGCAGTCTCGCACACCATTCGCCGAAACCAGATTCTGGGATTGCAATAGGTTTACCATGCTTACCGCGACATTGTTTCGGTGAGAAACAGAAAAGAATAGGGGAATGCCGAGCACGGAAAATATCATCAAAAACAACACTCGTTGGCAATTGACCGATATGAGTGCCGTGCCGATATTTGCTGCACTTTTCAGCCTTCGATTTTCGTCGCTGTTGCTCGAGTCCATAAATTCGTCATCTATATCGCTATCGATTGTATCGTCGTCCTGAACAACAATATGTACCATGAAAACGGCGTATGGACGTTGGCGAGAAATTATGAGTTACCTTTCCGATAAAAATAATTTTGCACATAACGCCGAACATCCGCCGTAGAAAGTTAGCGCTAGGCGGACGTACCTCTTGTTTTTCTTTCCTTCTCTTTCTATGCATCTTTAGCATCGTGGTGTTGGGATCGTAGGGTATTACCCATTTTTCGATTCCCTGTCGATCCACGGGATAAAAGGTTTGATTTACCAACATTTGCTTCCAGTGTCGAATGACCGCGAAAGAACCGAAAGGCCATCGATCCCAGCACCAGCCTTCCCATCACCGATTCCCAGAGAGTGGGACCCAAAACGGCAAGTTCCAGAGGCCTCCGACAGTCCTCAGTCGTGACAGAGACCTGTGGGTAAGGCACACATCTGTAGTCTGCTGCATGCAAATGACTTTCGGGAAGGTATGTCAGCAAGGCAATGGCTTCTCCCACCACGTAAATGTTGTTGATGTGTCTGACCGTGGAAGGTCGGAAAGCTTTGTCAGACTTAACGAGTGCCCGGTAGTTTTTGGGTCGTATCAAAATTCCAAGCAACAATTCCAATACCAGAATAACCCATATTACTCTGCCAAAGGCAACAAAAAACGTTTTTTTTTTGGTAAAACAATGCGTCAGTGCGTGTGAACAAAATCATTTCACTCTTGTTTATCATACGGTTCTGTTTTGAGGATGACGCAAATAAACTCAAATCGATTCGAAGCAGAATTCTGCTATTCAGACAAGGCATACATATCATTGCTGTGAAACGTTTTGGTTGTGCACCCCAACATCGATCGCTCAACTCTAGCACAATTGTACTCGAAACAATAGACTTACGTTCCAAAGGTTGCAACGTCGTCGTCCGCGTGGGCCGGCAACCAACCCAGCTGGACGACCTGTAGGAACAAGAACAGGGTACTGCACAGAACCAGAAGATTGATTCCAGTGCACCGGACCTTGCACGAAAAGGGAGCCTCCCCGTGAAGGAATTGTTTCAGGCGGACCTTAGAGGCCATTCGGACTCGCTGACACCACCCGGCGACGTCCCGAAACACATTGCTGGACCGGGATTGCTCGACTGATTCGGTTGCCACGTCGTGCGAATCGGGGTGGCTCTTGGCGGTTGCAATCGCCACCTCGGCGGCAAATGCATCCCTAGGGACCTGCATGCCCCACTGAACCCTGGCGCGCTGCCTCTGGCCCGTATCGAATCGCTCGACCGTGTAGGAGCGCTCTTGAGTGGCGTGGTCGATGTGGACAGCTCGAACGGCACAGGCTAAATAGAGATAGGGTCCGCTTTGTTCCTCGGGGGTCCGTCCCTCCTTGGGAGGAAAGCCGAACTTATTGACCAGTGTACTGGGACGCCAGGTGCTGGTGGCCGCATTGTTGTGTTGGTTTTGGTTGGCAATATTCATGAGGTACATGTTGACGAGCACGGTTTCCCCCGACCCAAACATCTTTGTGCTATTTGCGCGATTGCTTAGGATCGATGTGGTTTTGGAGGAAACTACCTGTTGCGACGAAATGTAGGACGGTGCGTGACGGTGGTAGTTGCCGCTCCCTCTGTCATCAATGATGCTATCATTGCTGGACATTCTCGTGTTATTCGATGCCAGTGCTGCCGCCATGGCAGTCGCGAGATCTCGGTTGTACTCGATCTGGGATGCACGCGTCGATGCGGTAAGCGCTCGAAGGCCGGGAGGGGTTCTTGATGTTCGATCCACTGCAGTCGGTGATACCAGGTCGTCCGGGCGCTGAAAAAAATCGTCGTCTTCGTCGTCCTCCTCCTGAAAAAAATCATCGTCTTCGTCGTCCTCTTCCTGAAAAAAATCGTCTTCTTCTTCCTCCTCTTCTTCCATTACCAATTGCAATTCTGCCGGTCGAGTTCGCGATGATACACCTCCTGTTGGTGTTCCGGTTTCTATATCTCTTTCTGGCTGATCGTCAACATTTTCGTCGATGAAAGAGGTCTGATGTACATTCATGATTTCGTTTGGATCGTCCAGGACCTGAGTCGAATCGCCTTGGTTCAGGGTGGTTGCAAGCGCTGGTGATGGTGCTAGCACAACGAGTTTTGCGTTGGAGTTTCTTCGGTTTCAACAAGATTCGTTTCAACTCCTCACTCCGTCCCTCTCGCAAGCTGGTTCTATTCGTATTTGAGCCAGTTCCTTCGTACACTCTCTAGAATGGAGATGGCTTTGCTGACTGATTTCAGCACGTCGAGATTTGGTCCGCATCCAAGAATTCCAACAGATTCACCGTTCCGAAGGAATATGTCGAATCAAACTCTGCGATCAGATGCGACTTGGTGCCTGTCTGTCCCCTTCTAAGTTTCTATTGTGTGGTAGACGCGAGGCGCAACCGTTACGCGCAGATACGAGACGGATAGACGGAATCGATCGGCGGCGGAAATGAATTTGTCACAGAACAATTGGACGTGTTCAGTGCGTTTGAACTATTTTGTTCGCCGCCTTCCTTCACGAGCCTTTCTCTTCCCCGGTGAGCTGCAATTCGACCCCAGCACTGAAATCCAAACCGCAGTAAGCATATGTGAGCCTTGGACTCCTCTCAACAATGGGACTCTTCGTTCGGAGGGAAGGGGTACAGAGTCCTTGGAATGCTGCTGCTGATTGACTCATCGATGATTGAATTGAATTCGGACACCGAATTGATCGAGTTTCATGTGTCATGTCAAGCCCCATTTTTCCAATTTTTGGTTCTTTCTCTGTTCATTAACCGGTAGTTTGGACTCGTACCGTACTACGGTACGGTATGTTGAGGTCTGATTTGTACTTTTTCGCACGAAGTATTGCCCGGTTACTGATACGGAGGCATGAATGTCTATGATTTTGGTAAACCTTACTACACGGGTAGTGGCTCTACTAGCAGTAAGATACCCGGTACGGTTTGGTGCATATCGTCTTCTGCTGTTCGGTGAATATTCAATGCATATGGCTCCGGTGCTGCTCCGTTGCCTTGCCAGATACTTCGTACGAAATATCCTGAAGTCTCTTTATCAGTTTCATTGTTGTTGTGGGGCAGCAGAGGACATGAACTCCTATTGACACAGGAACACCCTCCTAGTAAAAGTACTAGTATTAGCCTACACATAGTACTAGTACTACTACTAGCAGCTACTAGTACTACTAGTAGTAGTAGGAGGAGGAGGCGGCACCTGTCATGATCTCACCATCGTGATCTTGCTTCTTCCTGTGTTGTTGTTCTTGTTCATTCATCATGATGAAGATGATTGAGAACATACCAGTGAGCAAAACAACAAAAGTTGTTCATCAGATAGGTTCCAGGAAGTTTGGGATTCATTGCAGCAGTGCTTGCTTCGTGCAAGAAGAATCCAATTTGTGACAATAGCAGGGAGGTAAGGAGAATGCTAGTACTCCTCCTCATGCTGATAGTACTATTAGTACTACTACTACTACTACTACTACTAGCACTTCACGGCATTGTCTTCCTTTGAGAGAGCTTCTTTTTCTGAGAGCTTCTTCTGAGAACAAGACTCGTCTACTCGGGGTGATGGACAAGTTTTACGGTTGTTTCTGAAATAGACTTCTTCATAGCTCTAAAAAAGTGGTGTTTCTACTTCGTAGTAATTAGTCGTACGTTAGAATTTTGTGGTGTGTTGAACAACGAAGTTTACCAGAATCGTGTTTGAAGCCTTCAACACGAATGAACAAACGAATGAAACTGGGACGCAAACAGAACTCTGTTTTCCGTTTTCGGCCATTCGTAAGGCCTTCCGTACAAGTAACTGGTAAGACTAACCTTACTCGTAAGCAGCTGTTTGATTTTCATTCTTGGAATGGCCACAACTGGCAGTGGTAACCTTAATTAAAAGGTTACCCTGGTACGGCAGATATTTTACTTCAATCAATCTACGCAAGCCAACAGTAAGATAATTTTACCGTTGGTAACCTTAATTACCGTAAGAACAAGAATTCATTTGACTGGTCAAGATTGAATGGATCACGACTCACTCGCTCATGTTTCGAATTCATGGTCGTACATCTCGTACTCGTACACAGGCCCTATGGATGACTACATGACCGGGACGGGGAAATTCGTGCAGCCCAAATCAAGCGGCCTCTCTTTTCAAAAGGCCATGGGCGATGATGCCCTCCTCTTCCCATAAAACAAAACTGGAACACAGACAAACCGAACACAACCAAACCAAACCAAACCAAACCAAACCAAACCAAACCAAATCACACAGCAACCATGGTCAAATATCTCACAACCGAGCAAGAATACACAGAGCTCGTTTTCGAGCAGTCCGAAAAAAAGCTCGTGGTCGTCGACTTCACGGCAAGCTGGTACGTAGCCAACGCAGCACAGCGTGCCGCGGCGATCGCCGAACAAACTCTGTCGAAAAATCCTAATCATGCCGATCGGAATTACGTATACTCGGAATCGAATCGAATCGAATCGATTCGAACGATCGAATCTTTGTTTCGTGCCGGAGCGGAGCGACCTGCCTTGCCTTGGCGTGTCCTTCCCCGGGATGGTCGATCATTATTGTCTCACATGCGTCTCTCTCTCTCTCTCTCTCTCTCGCACACACGCACACACACACACACACACACACACACACAAATACACCTTTGCTGCGATTTCGTGGGCAACTTCAACCAACAAATTCCACGTTCAGGTGCCCACCCTGCCGAATGATTGCCCCAGTTCTCGAAAAGATGGCCGAAGAAAATCCCTCTGTCGCCTTTTTCAAGGTCGACGTTGACGAAGCCGACGAGGTGATGGCGTTGGTCAATATCAGCTGCATGCCCACCTTTAAGTTCTACAAAAATGGCGAAGAGGTAGCTGAGTTAATGGGGGCAGACGCAAATAAACTGCAAGCCTTGGTCCAGAAGCATGCGTAAGCGACATGGTGTACAAACAAGGGCGCAAAGACACCCAGACAAAGACATCACAACACCACACCACAACACCACAACACATCACATTGCACAAAAGAAGGAGAAGTAATAGATTTTGGAAATAATCGCACGGTCGACGGGATTGCAGGAATGAAAAGGAAACAAACATCTTGTGAAGCGTTGACAAAATAGATGGCATGGTCCGCACCGCACCCGATGGCCCTTGCTAGGTGTAATATATCGAAAAATCGTAACACACTTCATTATCATCATTACTTTTTTGTACCAAGGCCAGCGTGACACCAATTCGTTTGCTAGACTACCGAGTCATTGATCGCACGTGTGCGACGAGTCTGTTCGTTTCGTGCCTACCATTGTTTGTGTTGTTCGCAGCAAGCGAGTAGCCCGGAGAGGATGTCGAGAAGGGACTACCGTATGTACCGCACCGTAGAGGCTCGTCGTACTGCCTTGATCATGGTTCGTTGTGTTTGGTTCCCGTCACGTCACGACTTCGAACAGCAGGTCGACGGATAGATGGTTTGGTTTGTAAGCAGTGTGCCAAACCACCCCGACGATGACGCAACGCAACGCAACGCAACGCGGCTCGTCCACCAACTGAATCAATCCATCGAGCTCATTCCTTTCGTTGGGCGCCCAAAGTACGCGCGTCCGCACGTGGCCTCGAGCACAGAAGCTCATCGCATCGCATCGCATCGCATTGAATTGCATCGCATTGCATCATCGTTTATTGTTTCGTTTGGTCTCGTTCCGTCGCTGGCAAACACATCGAGAGCACACGGTATTGCGTTGTTTTGTTTTGTCTTGTCTTGTCTTGTTCTTGTCGTTTCGTTTCGTTTCGTTTTCGTTTCGTTTCGTCTCGTTCCAATCCCGCACCGGCTGTGTTCTATTCCATTCCATTCCGTTCCTTTCCGTTCCGTTCCGTTCCGTTCCGTTCATGTTTTGTTTAGTTCAATTTTGTTCTGATTTGTTTTGTTTTGTTTTGTTTTGTTTTGTTTGTCTTGCTCAGGGATGAAATCCATCCGTCGCCGAGCAATTCCTCCAGTCGACGGGCACCATTTCCGTGACGTTGGTGTTGTTGACGTCCGCGAGTCCCTCCAGGTAGCAAGCAATGTACGGGCATCGGTTGTCGAGCGTCAGAAAGTAGGAGTACTCGCACGTCAGGACCGGGTCCCGTCCGTACACCGCGATCCCGTTCACGTACATTCCCCAGCACCAGGCCATGGCCAGCCGGCTCCACCTGTTTTGTGTTTGTGTTGTTGCGGTTCATGTTGTTGCGGTTCATGTTGTTGCGGTTCATGTTGTTGCGGTTCATGTTGTTGCGGTTCATGTTGCAGTTCATGTTGTTGGAGTTCGTGTTGGTGTAGTTCGTGTTGTTGTCGGTCAGTTGTTGTTGGTCATGTAATTATTGGTCATGTTATTATTGGTCGTGTTGTTGTTGATTGGTCGTGTTATCATTGGTCATGTTATTGTTGTTGTTGTCGTTGTCGCGCGAATGTGATGCAGGTTGTAGAGTGTAGTTCGGTGTAGTGCGCGCAAAGGGAATGATTGATCGATGGGTTTCGAAGTGTCGAAGTGTCGCATTGTGTGTGGCGTGGCATGGCATGGCATGGCATCGTATCGTGTCGTATGGTAGAATCCGTTTGTGATTCCATGCGTGGGATGATCGTAATCAATACAAATCATATGGATCGTAGGTGTACGAAGCAAAACACAGAATCATGGTTGAGAATGGAATAGAACAAAACTGCAAGCTACGCAACGCAACGCAATGCAATGCAACAAAATGACTCCTTGTCTGGTACTCGCACGGTACTCCTTTGCCAACGCCCCCACCCCACCCCCCGGCATTCTCCACTCTCCGCTCTTTCTCCTACAAACCAATCAACCAACCAACCAACCAACTAATCAACCTCACCAACCAACAAAAAAGAGGCACCCAAAAACCCAAACACCGCACACCGTACCGTTCCGTACCGAACCGTGCTCTATTACACTTGCACTTGCTTGCTACTGCTACTCACCAGACATTGTAATTGAAGTGCATCCCCATCAGCCACCCGGCGTACCAGTGGTGCAGGTGAAAGAAATCGGAGGTGATCATGGGAAGCGCGAAAAAAAAGACCGCCAGTCCCATTTCCGCCAGCTTGATGCCGAGGATCCGCTCGTTCCAGGCCCGGAGGGCGTGCGCTCCCACCAGCAGGGCCGCCGACACCAGCAGCGCCAGCGCAAAGACCCACAGTTCCCACGGCCACAGGCAGTGCATCTGGAAGAGCGTGACGCTGTGCTGCAGGAACCAGACAAAGTTCTGGCTCTCGAAGTAGACGTTGGCCAGGACCGCCGTCCCCATCCACGCGAGGTGGTCGATGCCGGGCTTTTCGGCTTCCCACAGGCGGCCGACCGCGAAAAAGACGACGCAGTCCCGGACGATCAGATCGGCCTCGTAGCGCCAGATGTGGACGATCTTGAGGACCTTGTCCCGGTCGTCAAAGAGGTGCGCGACGAGGACGTGGACAACGGCCACCATAACAAAGGTCCAGAGAACAAACTTGAGGAGTTTGGTGGCGGCGCCCCCACCGCTGCCATCGATCAGCGGGTATCCGCGCACGGAAAGTCCCTCGTCGGGGAGGAGCGTCTTGTACAAGATCGAGCTCCAATGCGAGCGTGGGTATTCTTCTCGCTCGTTGTTGTTGTGAGTGGTACCGGTGGTGGCTGCAAGAGATGCCCCATTCGTCGTCGACGATGAAACCGGTGCCGTCGATGTCTTGGAGGAGAAAACGGGAGCGAGATGTCCTTGCTTTCTTCTTTGATTTGGATTGGGCCGTGGACATGGCGAGGAATTCCTTCTTCTTCTCCTTCGTCGTCGTCTCCGTATTCGTTCTGGACCCGATCCGATTCGTACTGGTTGGGATCGTTCTCGTTCTCGTTCTCGTTCTTCATTTCCAACTCGTCGTCTTCCGGTTCATCGGGTTCGACCACCGCCAAGGATTCGTATTGCTCCCGTGGCAGGGAGGACCCGCGGAGGAATCCGAGTCCACGTCTCTGCCGGCGCACGCCCTTTTCTTCGTCCATTGTATTATAACAAATAATTACTTGTATAATAATATCTTGTTTTGTTACGGATGCTTTGGCTTGGTTTGGTTTGGTTTGGTTTGCGAGGAAGATGCTATCGAGCGGTCGAGCAGTATCCACGGTTGTCGGTAAGATTATCAATGTTCAAGCAACTTGCGTCGTACGGCAGAAGTCTTCGTAGAAGTGAAACGAGGTGATCGTGAATCGATGATCGATGCTGATGCCGATTTCCGACTGGGTTTGAGGTTGATGGAAATTGTGAGAATACTACGAGAACTACGAGAACTACCGTAGCTTTGGAAGCATCGTAAGGTTAAGTAGGAACATCGAGAAGAAAGACCGAAAGTCCAGCATCAGCAATATTATTGTGATACGTGCTAGCTACTCTGACTACACGTACACCTACCGGTAGGACCTCTTTCTAGTGTCGTTATGTATGTACCGTTAGGGCAGTGTGATCACCATTATTGCTGTATTACTTATCGAGCGCGCCAAAGCGTGCCTCTAAATCTTGAAGAGCGAAAAAGTTGTTTGTTCGATGGCTGTTCGGCCTGCAAACAATTGCAACGCAACATGCAACGCACCTGGTTAAGCTTCTGGTGAGACTCAAGGAAGGTAAGATTAAGGTTACTCGTATGTTTCATACCTTCCGGCAACTTACTGTTTTCATACCTTCCGAACAAAGATTCCCATTTGCAAGGCGCGTGTGCATAAGAAACGCATCATCGAACTTTGACATCACCCATCACCGATCACCGATCATCTTTTTGCTAACTTACCGTGTGATGATTTTTTATGATTCAATGTTTTTGAGAATAGTAACCTTACGGTACGGTAGTGTTTCGTTGATTGATTGTTCTCTCTTCTGCGAACGACGAACGGATTCATTTTTGAGAACGCAAACGATGGCCGACTGACTCATACGGTAAAGGCACAAAGGCATCACAGAAACGAACAAGCAAGCAATCAAACGAACAAGCGAACGAACAAACAAGCAAACAAACATGATTTCGTCCCGGTCTCCTCGTATTGCTAGGACAACGAGCGTGACAGCTGCCATGACCGGTTTCGCGAGGAGCCGCACGCGAACGCGAATGATAACGCTCCTCGGCACGCGCTCGCGGCGCCCTTTCTCCTCCACAAATCGGCATTCGCAATCGCATTCGCAATCGCAACGACAACCGCCGAATCCAAACACCCTCTCCACCCGCATCACGGACCTCTTTGGCTGCGACCACCCGATCGTCCTCCCGGGAATGTCCTGGATCTCGACGCCGGAACTGGTGGCGGCCGTCTCCAACGCGGGTGGCGTCGGAATCCTCGCCACCGGTCCGCTCTCGGCCCGCGAAACCCGAGAATCCATTCGTCGCACCCGCGAGCTTCTGGCCAACAACAACAACAGCAACAGCCACAAGTCGAGGCCCTTTGGGGTCGGCGTCACCCTGCTCATGCCGGGAGCCCGCGAGAACGCGATCGTGGCCCTGGAGGAGGAGGTCCCGATCATCAACGTCTCCCTCGGCAAGGCCCCCTGGATCAGGGACGGCCTCGACGAATACGGCGGAAAACTCCTCGCCACCGTCACCAACCGCGAGCACGCCTCCCGGGCGATCGGCGAGAGCGGTGCCGATGCGCTGATGGTCACCGGCCACGAGGCGGCGGCCCACGGGGGGGACGTCACCTCGCTGGTGCTGGTGCCGTCGCTGGCCAAGGAATTCCCCGACACGCCGCTGGTGGCGGCCGGGGGGTTCGCCGACGGACGGGGACTCCACGCGGCGCTGGCCCTGGGAGCGGACGCGGTGGCCATGGGATCGCGCATGGCGACCACGAGGGAGAGCCCGCTGGCGGAGGCCGCCAAGGAAGCGATCGTGGGCGCCGACGAGAGCCGGACCATCTACGGGAGCAATTTCGACGGGATTCCCGCGCGGGTCCTCGCGACCCGGACCTCGGGGGACCTCATGAAAGCGAGGCCGTGGCTGCCGGTGGTGGTGTACCGGGCCTTTGCCGCGGCGCGGACCCTCGGCGTTCCGGTCTGGAAGGTCCTGCCGGGACTGCTGACCCAATGGGACAAGATGTTTGCGGTCGCGCAATTCGGGGCGGCGACGGAAGCCATCATGGCCGCGACGGTGGACGGGGACCTGCGGAGGGGGGTGCAGTTCGTCGGCCAGTGCCAGGGGATGATCGACGACGTTCCGTCCGTGGAGGACCTGGTCCACCGGATCCTGGAGGAAGCGAGGGAGGTGCACGAGCAACAGATGCTGCGGTACGGGCACGGGCATCGGCAGCAATGCTTCCAGCGGCACCCGCGAGAGGAGTATTATCCGTTCGAGTAACGATTCGTTGGACGCGCAATCCCCGCTTCTTTGGAACGATACCAAACGGAGCGTCGCACCTTGTTGGTGACGAGTAATGAATAGTGAATTGTAAATCTAAATTGTATTGTTACCGTTGTTACACAGGACGCGTACGAATCGACTCGATCGTTTTCCATGATCCCGGATCGTCTTTCGCAGAGCGCACTCATCCTCCATGTGTTGTTGGGACCGATTGATTCAAATCATTCATCATCCGATCGTTGATTCGTTGTTCTCCGTTTTGTCTCTTTTGCACGGTGTAGCATCGGTTCTTTTTCGCTCCGGCGCTGCTTTTTCGTTTCAAAGGGCCTGCGCGGAAACGAGCACGTGCGTTTGGGCCTCACCACTCGTCCGACCGGGCCGCAAGGATCCGGTTCCTTCGAGACGCAGACTCCTCCGCATCCCGAGAAGAGTGTCCGAGATGCAGTGCGGTTTGTTGCTCATACGGTAGTGCTTGCTTGTTCGTTCTCCGAACCAGCGCAGCAGCGATGCTTCTCTGATCCGTCTGGTTCGGTGGTTGCCTGTTTCTTGCCACCAAGCAAGAAGCAGCGACCCGGAGCTCTCGATACTGCCCTTCTTTTCAATCCGTATGGTATAATATTATTATAATACATTATTTCATTGTGATCATCGTCATTTTCTAAAAGCAATAATTATTGTACCCAGAAACCAAAAGAAACTCGTCATCAAGTCAGAGAACGGGCCTGCACCCAAACGACGTCTTGGCATTCGATGTGAATCGAATTTCATGGACGAAAACTCGCACAAGAATGCCCAACGCACATGAAAGGTCTGGCACAACATGCTGTAAGGCTACACGTAGCGTTGGTCTCCCGAAAAGAAAAGTGCACGTCGGTTTCTAGAATCTATCATTATTTCTCGCAAAAAAGTTCGTGCACAATACTACGGTATCGATCTCTTCGGAGAAGGATCAAAACTGCAAGCCGAAAAATCGAAAACAAATTTGAGGAGGAGCACACGAAGACAGATGCTCGTGACCCCGTTTCCTCCCATTGGATTGGATTCCAAATGCGTTCTGTTCCCCCCCCCCCTTTTTTTTTCCGCTCAGGGATGATATCCCGAGCTGCTGCAATTCCTCCAATCCGACGGCTGAAAGTCGCCACTATCGTCATAGTACCCGAGCGCGTTTCGGACCAGTGCCCCAAACACGAGCGAGAGACCTCCCCGAGCGTCCGTGTTCGCATTCGCAAACGCGTCTGCATCCTCGCTGTCCGCAGCACGAATCACCGTCCACGGACAGTTCTGGTCCTCCAGCAGGAACCTTGCGTAGTCGCAGGTCAGCAGCGGGTCCCGTCCGTAGACCGCAATGCCGTTGACGTACATCCCCCAGCAGTAGGCCATTGTGGCCCGGCTCCACCACTTTTCGTGCCGGTTGGCGTGCATCCCCAGAAGCCACCCGGCAAACCAGTGGTGGAAATGAAAATACGGCGAGGCCGCCACCGGTGCTACAAAGACCAGCAGGCAGGCCAGCCACTCCCCGAGCCGGATCCATCCCTCCCCCCGCTCCAGGGCGACCGAGGCGTGGGCTACCGCGAGGCTCGCCACGAGTGCGGCAACCACCACCGCAAAGACCCACAGCTGCCACGGCCACTCGCAGTGCATCTCGTAGAGCGTCACCGAGTGCTGCATCCACGTCGCGAACGCCTGGCACTCGAAATACGCGTTGGCAACAACGGCCGGGATCAGCCACTCGAGCGCGTCGACGCCTCCCCGCTCGCGCATCCGGCCGACGACGAACCAGACCACCAGGTCGCGGAGAATCGAGTCCCCCTCGTACAGAAAAATCTGCCGGATCGAGAGGTCGATGTCGCGGTCCGAAACGTCCCGGGCCACGACGACTGGACCGCACCAGCGCGATCGATCCGAACGTCAGGAGGGCGAGCTTGGCAAACCGGACCACCCCGGGGCCGTCCACGAGCCGTCTCGGTGTTTGGGCGTAGTGAGTGGCGGTTCCGTTCTCGTTCTCGTCGTTGTCGTTGTCGTTCTCGTCGTTGTCGTCGCGTTCTCCATTCGCATTGCCGTTTCCGCCAGTACCGCGTTCGATCGGAACGGAGTAGCTCCCGAGGGTCGGTTCGCAATCCGGAAGGAACGTGCACCGGAGCATTCGAGAAAGTGTTGGGCAGGTAGACAATAGCGAACGTTGCGAATCGGAATCGTACCGTTCTTCGTCCGCGGCGCCATCCCTCCGGCTCGTCGATCCGTCATTGATGCCTGTGGCTGTTGGTGTTGCTCTCGGCGGTTACTGCTGCTGTCTGTTCTCCTCCTCTTCAAGTGCTTTCGTCGATGGAGGGACAGTAGCAATTGGAATTCTCGTCTCCGCCATCGTTCTCCACAAAGGCCGAGACGGAAGCATTCCATTCCTCCAGCACGAGCGCCTCCTCTTCAGTCGGTGGGCCTGCCATTGCGGTCGTAGTTGCTTGCCGCTGGTAGGCGAAAGCAGAGGACGCCGCAGATCTTCCGTGGAAGCTTCCATGATGGTTTCGACGGGCAGCGGCTCGTTTCGATTGCTCGTAGCGTCCTGTGCTGCGCTGTACTGTGCTGTGCTGTGCTGTTTGAAAGGAGACTTGTTGGTTCGGCGACGAGTATAACTATTGCGGTTCTCGGGTCGTGTTATTGAGAAGGGAGAAACCAACTGAGGTCTCTTCGTCCCGAAGAAGACGTGTCAACATGGGAATGAAACATCCATGAAATGAATCAAAAACGGCATGTTTGACGAACCAATAGCAAACCTTGTCGGGGTGTTACTACGATTACTACAACACGACACAGTTCTTTGGTTCCCCCGAATATTACGAAGTAAGGTTAAGTTACTTCGTAGTTGACTTCGGCACCACCATTCTACCGGTAGGTCATACAACTACTATCTACTACTTCTTGTACTTTCATCACATGGGTAGTTGCCCATCTTGGTTTCAATAATAATGATGAATCACATCTGATTTAAGTCTACTACTAGTAGTACTAATAGATGGTTCCTTGGAATCAACAAGAAGAACAGATCTCATCATTGGACATCAAAATCACCAAAATCACAACAACAAGGACAACATCAGCATTAAGAACCTGCCACATCTCAAAAAGAAGAAATTGAACCCCGTTGCATTGGACTTTCCTCAGATACCAGATTCTGCAAAACTAAATTACACTCTCTGCTGGTAGACACCAGTAAGATTCAGCAACAGGAGGAGTGAAGCTTTGAAGATGCCAGCAAGCCCACCAGCACAATTTCTGGGGTATTGCTGCGATATTAGGATTGTCAGTGTGTCCAACACGTTGCGGTATGTTCCACCCTCATTATGGTATATTAAGACTGGTGTTGGCAACTGGGACCTGCTGGGACAGCAATGGTGTCTCTTCTTAGTACTTCCGTTGTTGCAATAAACAAATTGAAAATAGGTCATAGAACTTCTAACATGGACGAAACACAAAATCTTCAATACGCGTTTCAATCAAAACAGGATCTATTGAATCCTGCATAGAAACTACCAGTAGTTTGTGAACAACGTTCGGCGGTGTTCTGTTCAATTTTATTGTCGAACACAATATCCGTTACAATGTGCATGGAGCATGCCAATGAATCATGCGGATTTTGTTTTTACAATTCTAAAGATCGATAGTTCCGTTATGACTTTGTTGATCTTTCAATCGTGGTTCCGAATGTCTTGTTCCAGTTTGATTGGCGGTATGTAGGTTCCAGACGTTATTGCTGGGCCCACTGACCACTGCCTGGCCCCTCAACTATGTGCCAGAAAGATGATCCATCGCTTACTGGTACGTATTACGTAAACCTTACTTCGTATTAGAATTTTGATCGATTTGAAATTTCGTCCATCGCACAAATTATCTTTTGATCTTTCTGCAACCTGAAAAGAAAAGAACAAAGAAGAAAAAACCACGACCACTATGCACCCTACGACTAATCCAAGACGAGTTCCATGCATGGCCAGAGCAGATTTCTACGGTGACGCTCTGATCAGTCAATTGTCCTTCCGCAAGAACACCCTGCTGGAAGTCGACCTGAGCGGAAGCCCGCAAAATGGCTGGAGGTGGGGGGCATGTAGCGACGGATCCCAGGGCTGGCTGCCACACTGGGCGGTAAAACCCCTGACGCCACCCGTGGAATGCATTACCTACGAAAGTCCCAGCTTGCGCCGATCCAAGAAGCTCGTCGCTCCCTTGGACTGCATCGCAGAAAGCGGCGAGGGCGACTTCTTCGATCAGCGCAACAACGATGTCCTCGGAGGAAATCATCCCGCGCGCACGGACCGCGGACGGTAGGAGGGACGAGGTCGAGGAATGGTCGTCCGCCAAGAATTCATCATCCCGCAACCGCTCGACCGAGGACTCGCAGCCCAAGAGCAAACGGTGCAACATGTTTCGGAAATCCTCCAAGGTCGACCGCAGCAAGAGCAATACCGGCAGCGGCAGCAGCAGCAGTGGTCTCGTACACGAATCCATACACACAGAAACAAGACCAACCCGAATGGGACGGCTGTGAAGTCCCCCAGATCACCAGCGATGCAGATGGTCGGGTGGCGACCTTCCATGCCGATGGACGCACCTCTCACTACCAGAACGAGAACTCCTATCGGATGGCCGCGGCCACGAACCAGATCCTCGAAAAGGTGTCGACCAGCACCAAGCAGACCGGTCACCGACTCATAACCAAGAGCCAGGCTGTGGGACGACAAATCTCGGAGTTCCGAATGCCAACCATGGCCCATCGCAAGAATTCCTCGAGCGACGGAAAGACGAAGAGAAACGCGAATGCGAACGCGAACGCGAATACCAAGACGCCTACCGAAAGCACTACCAACAACGAAAACAATGGCCGGGATCCCCAACCGAAACCCAAGAAATTTGCAAAAATGAAGGCGCTGTTGCCCAAGGTCCCCTCCGGCCGCAAGAACCTTGGCGGGCTTCTCCAGCCGTCCAGAGCCAGTGAACGAACCACCACTCCCCATTTCGACGCGTACGGGAACGAGCAAATCATCGTCGAAGAGCAAAGGAGGAGCACTCGGACACATCTGGACATACACTACTGATCTCACCCATCAACCAAGCAACGAAGAAGCATGGGGAAAAAATTAGCAACGTTATAAATATGATAGAATACAGTAAATAAAATCCTGATCATTGTTATTATTCGTTCATTTTCTATTGTGAACGCACGATTGACCTTAGACGAGGTATCCCATCAGTGTTCCATCAAAGATTAAGAGTCAACCGGCCAATCGATTTTTTTATGCTGAGATTGTGTGAAATCTTTGTCATTCAGCTGTATGGGGTCCCGTTCGACAGAACATGGAGCCTTACTACCAATACTGGACCATTCAACCTCCGGTAGCTGATCAGATGTCCTCCCCACCAAGAAGGGTCTGACCTGGCTGGGAAATTTTGAATAGGCTTCCCAGATGCCTAACAAGTGACAACACCTGATTTTCGAAGGGAATAAGGTTTCCCCCCGGTACCATGAAAGGACTTTCTTCCGGCGCTTGAATCCCATCTTGTCCGAGCGTGCGCACCGCTTGCGTAGTTCACAATAACCCACCCCCCGACTTACCTGTATCTTGCCTAGTCGAATACAAGGTGTGCCCCTCGACCATGGGCGGAGGCTGAAAGAAACTAAACGCGTTATCCCGGTTACAAGTGCGTTCCTAGCAGTGCTTGAGCGTTGTTCCTCGCAGTGCTAGTAGAACGTCTCGCCTTGATCTGTTAGCCCGGTACTTTGGCAGTGATTGCGGGACTTGAGAAAGGACTTGAGGTAACGGGGAAGAGGCGGCGGGAGCGTCAAGAGTCGGGCGTCTTGGAATCCCTGCAGTTCAAGCGTCTGGCGTCCTGCCTTAGCAGTGGAGGCGCGTCCTCGTTGAGATCGAAGAGCCGTCATCGCCGAAGCAGTAACAGAGCGGTTGTGCGAGACATAACTTGAGGAGGACCGAAACGCGCGTCCAGGCGTCGGTTCAATGGCGTTGCGCCTCAATGGTGTGATCGTGCCTCGCAGTGCTGGAACGCCGCGTGTGATCGTACCTCGCGTTAAAGCCTCCCTCTCAGAGCAGCTCGGCAAACCGCTCGCGGTCGGCAAGAAGACGAGCCACGCTGTTCCGGTTGTCGCCGTGGGGACGCCTCTACAGAATGCTTGAACGCGATTAACGCATTTTGGCTTGTCTTTGCGCACTAGTGCTTGTCCGCAAGATGGTTACAGGTGCGTCCTTCGCATTCATACGAATATGGTTGTAGCCCGACTGCTTGTAGTCTTGTGCTGACGATGCGTAGTATTCGGCTATAACAGGGACGCACCGGTTGCAACACAGTGTTCGTCGTGCCTCTTGCTTGGTGTGGTGGGAAACATGCTGCTGGCGCCGAGACTGCGTCCAAACCTCTCGTCCCAGGTCGACGCAATTTGGACGTGAGATCGAAGAGTCGTCGTCGCCAAAATGGTAAACAGAGCGGTTGTGCAAGACGTAACTGCAGCTGCAATTGAACTGCCTGATTCGTAAAACACATATTCGAACCACATTGTTCCCGTGACAGGACGCGTCGACAGAATGTTTGGACGCGTTTGTTTTCTTGCAACGCTCAGGGTTCGACTTGTGAGTGGCCAAATACGCAACAATCGGTCTTAAACTGGTAACAAGGGCGTCGTGTCCGCATAAACGGGGTGTCAGTCCGCCTACAAAATGAAGGTGTCGTAACAGTACGCCGGTTCGCTTACAATTTGACGTTGTTGCGGAGCCCTACAGTTTAAGCGCCGGGCAGAGGCGTTGTCCCCGTTGAGTTAAGGACCGAGAGCAAGAGCTTTCTCCGACCGTCGCAAGTTAGGCAATAACACCCCGCAATTTAAACGTTGCGTGTAAGTGTAAACAATAACAACCCCCCCCCCCCCTGGACCTACCCGGACGCGAAGGAGACCCCGTGGCAAGGGGATGACTCTCCGGAGCGCCGGAAGAAAATGCAAACGAAAATAGACTTAGCTGGCTTCAGCCTGATCAGGGTGTGCTTTCCTGTCTGTGGAATTTCTTTCACTGACTTAGTCACTCAAGGAAGGGGGAGAAGTCCAGGGCCAGTGGTCTTCAGTATTGCTTGTGAGCTCACTTGCTTCCTAGCAGCCCAACAAATGTAGCATGTGCATATCCGAACACGCGGGACCGTTCTCTCGTGCGACGTGCCGTCACAGGAGCCTACAGTGCGTTCGCGATTCGGTGGACCAAAGAGTCTCTCCCGATGGATGAAGGGCACTTTCCGTTCCAGGAAGTGGACCCTGGCATTCGACGCATTCAAAATCCTTCCGCTGGACTCAGGCTTCCAGGACTTGCCGCTTGCATTTGGAGAGGGTAGCTTCCCTTTGTCCTCGTGATAGAAGACCTGGCTACGGACCACAAATTCAATCCTCAAGAGTGTTCATTTATTTTTCTTTCCGCAACAAACTACACGTATTCCAGACCACCAGTAAAATCAAATACATTTGGTGTCGTTCAAGAACAAACTCATAACTAGTAATCCGTCCGTTGACTTATGTTTGTCTAATTATTGTTCTGTACACTTGATTCGTTGCGGAGACATTTCGTGTGCATTCGGCTTAGCGTCGGTGGATCCGTTCCAATTCTCGCCTCAAAACTCCTGCGAGGTATGCCGTTTTGTTGCGCATGGAATTCTTATCGATCGACGAAAACTTGTGGAGGGATTGCAGCGCTAGATGTTCCGGGAGATCCTTAACCATGCCGAGCATTCCTTCGTCGAGGGGCCCTTCGACCTGACGGGTGTTTTGAATGTTCTAAACCACGACAGGGGAAACGAAGAAACAATGAGCGTGTGGTGAGAATAAGCACATGAGTTTTAAACGCAACAATAGACTCCGACGCGTTCGGTAGAACAGCTTCGGTAAACTTGAAATGTAGCAGTTTGAATTTCCTTTCGATAAGTCGTTCTTACATGGATTGCTTGTTGTACCGACATGGGGAGCTCGTGCATCGACGCTGTAGTTCTTCGAGACTTTCCATGATGGCGGTTTGGCTTCTGGTTGGAATAATGATCACGGTGTTGCTGACGTTGTTGTTGTTGTTGTTGTTGATGATGCTGCTCATTTTGTTGGGGTTGTTGTTGGTGCATTTGGTTTTGATAGTGCCCTTGTGGCTGCTGCTGCTGCTGCGGATATCCTGGTTGCTGCAGCTGATGCTGCTGTTGCTGATATTGAGGTGCTCCCGTTGAATAAGGGGCTGGAGCTTGTGCCTGAGCACCGTATCCACCATATTGATTACCTGTGGGCTGCTGGCCTTGAGTTTGCTGATACTGTTGCTGCTGCTGGGGCTGCTGGTATTGCTGCTGCTGGGACTGGAATGGCTGTTGATGTTGCATGGGAGGCTGGGATTGCTGAGGAGTCAGCTGTTGATGTTGGTGAGTTGAACCCTGCTGATATGGCTGCTGCTGCGGTGGCTGTTGGAGACGATTCTGGGTCTGGCTTTGGAGGGCTTGCACCGCAGAGGCTGCCTTATCGGCAATGCCCAAAATATCGACGAGCCCCGCTGCTCCTTGACTTTGCAGACTAGTTTGCTGCCATCCTTGCTGCTGCTGCTGCGGTGGATAACCATTCGCGACGGGCGGGGGATTCGCCATCGATGGTGCAGGTTGCTGCTGCTGGACGTAGGATTGTTGCTGCGGAGGCAAAGCATTGCTTGCGGGATTGGGGTAAGCAGCTGGATTATTGTTTCCGTACTGCTGCTGCGGCTGCTGCTGGGAGTTTTGGGATCCATAGTACGAGTTGTTTGGAGGCATTCCGGCAGCAGAAGGAGGGACCGAAGCTACCCCTTGTCCCATCATTTGTTGTTGCGGTGGCTGCTGCTGCTGCTGCGCGCCATACGGAGGCTGTTGCTGACGACCGTGAGGTTGCTGTTGCTGCGATCCGTATTGTTGTTGATGATGCGGTGGTTGCTGCTGCTGCATCTGTTGGTGAGATGGCAGCGCACCGTACTGGGATGGCGGAGGTGGCGGAACGTTGCCATGAGACGATTGCGGAGGGGGTGGCGGAGGTGGCGGTGGAGGAGGTTGACCTCCACCGTGGCCCATTGGCCCTCCCATGCCATTGTGTGGAGGAGGGGGAGGGGGAGCATTGCTGTGTGGCGAATATTTCGAATTCGGAGGATATTGGTGGTTTTGGTTGCTACCATTGTTGCTTCCATACGAAGATGGGCCATAATGAGACGGAGCACCACCCATACCGCCCCGACGGGAATCGTAATCTGGAATACCGGACGAGTTTTTGTTACGAGAGTTTCCCCATCGATTGTTTTTGTAATACTGGTCTCCACTATCGCTGCGATCACGAGATCGTTCACGACGGTATGCGTCCATGGAATCCTGTCTCGCGGATGAACGACCACGATTATTGCCGTTATTGTTACCTCTTCGATTGTTGTTGTTGCGCTACGGATGCGTTGTTTAGAATTCCATTCGTAGGCATTGGTTCCATAATTCAATTGAGTCAATGCAGAAAACATTTTTGATCGATAAGTTACACGTAGTGCAGAGTAGAGTGAATGAGGCGGAACAAAGAGCACCGGGTGAATGAAATGTTGACGATTCTTAACAGGTGAATACTTGCAAACGCCAGCGCCATACTTTTGTTACGACCTACCTGCTGATTGTTATTGTTGCTATTGCTTCCGCCCCCACTTCCAGAAGCATTCTTCGTCGGAGACGACGAGGACGGCGCTTGCTGCTGTTGCGATTGTTTCTCGCCACGCATGTAACGATTCAGAATGCCCATGAAGTAGGATCCGAAGTTTCGAATCGACGAGCGCTCCACCGAGGAAAGCTCATCGATGGCACTGAGGGCATCCTTTTCGGTGAGCATCCTGATTTTCGAAAGGACCTTGTCGTTTTTGGTCAGCTCTTCCGGTGTGCAAAAGTTTTCCTTCACGAGTTTTTGCAGGCGCTGATGGACGGGCGGAGTCATGTCGCGTCCCATGGGCATCTCGTTTACCGTTCCTCCCTGGACGGCACGTTCTTTCACGCTCACGTAGCGCTTGACGACTCCGTACAGGTAGGCATTGTGGTTGCGAATGGAATTTCCCTTGAGCTGGACGGCATCGTCATACTCTCTAAGGGCATCATTGATAAGACTGTAAGAATCCAACGATCTGAGATGTTCCAAGACACGGCCCTGATTCAGTACATCCTCCTTGACGGACATGGGGATGATGGTTCCGGGCGGAAGCCCAAACCGGGCAGCCCTGGCATCATCCACGACCGGAACCACCGGAGGGTTTTCGGTTGTTTTCTGCTTTTTGGCAATTGGAGACGACAACGAAGGGGATTGGGGACCGCTGCTGCTGCTGCTGCTTGCTTTCGACGTTGGCTTTGGAGACGATGGAGAAGTGGAAGCATGGCTGCTTTTGCGCGGGATAGAAAACACGACTTCACCTGCTGTTTCTTTCTTAACAATAACGTTGGCAGAGAGAGTGGATTCAACCGCTGCTACTGTGGTTGAAACTACCGGTGAAGTTGGTTCTTGCTTCACTGGGGTAGAAGGTAGCGAAGCTTTGGGATTGGGAGTGCTGGCAGCTGCTGCAACCGCGGCCGCAGAGGATCTTGTGACACGAGTAGTTGTATTTTCTGTTTCGGATTCTTTCACCGGACTACTACTATCTTTGTTTCCATCGTCGCTGCCATCTCCAAACAGACTCTCGTCATCGGAGGATTCGGTGTCGTTGGACAACATATTGACGGTTGCGTTTCGAGTTTGTACAAACGATGTTGCTATTGTGTTTGGCGTTGTTTGGGTATTGCTCTAGATACCGACAACGTACAATGGTTCCACACAAATATGGAATGATCCGAGGGAGAGAGAAGAGAGAGAAAACACTTGCGTTGCAACTGCCAAAGATCGGCAGGGAAATGATGGAAGAGAAGACTCGATACGGTTTTGTTGTTTGCACGCGGATTTGCAAACGGAATGACAACCAAAAAATTCCTTTGCGAAGAAAGAAGGTTCAAGATCGATTGCAGTTCGCCTGCACAGACAATTTGAAAAGGACAACAACTTATACCCCACTGGAGGATGCAAAGCAGGAGTGACTTAATTCCCTCTCAACGTACGCTCTGGACTCTGGACAGGATTAGCGTGGTACACGGGCTTTCCTGGTGGCTTATCGACAGAACGGAGGAGTGTTACCACCGCTTCCTTCTTTTAGATAATCACGTCTATCAGATGGTAATCTTACAATGAAACAAGATGTCTAGGACGACGTACTATCGTATTAGACGGAATCGGGAAATAATGTAAACGATGCCGTTGGTGGTTGAAGGGTTGTTGCTGTATGGCTTTGCATTGGTCACTGTAAGGTTACGGTAAGATTTATCCAAGTTTCAGATCCTGTCTTCACCCCCGCTCTTCCTCGATGAAACAAACAAACGAAGAACGACGAAGGGCAGAGACAAACGGACGCGCGTCATGGACGCTTGACAGACATTTTCTGATTTTGAGAACAATTCTGTAACGGGCATCGTGCAATGTACGGTACGAAGTAGTACTTAATAACGTACCGTTCCAAGTAAGTAGGCGCTAAGGCTACCAGTAAGTAACCTTACTCGTAATTACCCGTTCACGTCGTAGACAGAATATCGACTATTGTATTTCTTACCTTACATACATATGGTACGTAATAGATTGGAATGATTAGGGTACGTACCTGATACCGTACGTACTGGTAAGTTACCTCGTATGTCTACGTAGTAGTACTACCGTACGGATGCCCTAACAATTGATTTTTTTGTTTCATTCTCCCTCAATGTCTGAAATTCAAGATTGTGATTGGATTCAAACACTTCTCTGTAGAATTCACGTACAAAAAGATACCACAAACTCGGTAAATCTCTGTTACAGTATTTTCTTTTAAAAATTTCTGTTAATTTCCGGTACGTGTACACGTAAGGTACGTGTAATAAAAAAAAAAAAAAATCAATTGTTAGGGGATCCGTAGTAACTGCGTCAGTATGCACTTCCGGGAATGACTCTCAAAGTGCCAACTACCGGTAAGATTTTACAGTACAAGTAAGGTTACCCCGAATGCAAAACTAACTGGAACATGAGGAAAGGGACGACTCCTCACCCGCGTTGTCAAAAAGTGACAGGTTCGGATAATCTCAGGATCTTAACTTCTTCTATTGGAAAACGAATTTTCTTTCTGCGAAGAATTCATCGAGAAAGGGGAACCTTAGCGCATACTCGTAGGGTCTCTTTCATAGACTAAGTGTGTGGTATGTGGTAACCTTATTGTCAGTCAAGGAGGATCTTTTCGCTGCCGTACACCTTTTATCCTACCAACACAAGGACCTACCGAATTGGTTGTTGCCATAGGGATTGACATACATACTAGCTAGAACCGTTATTGGGTAGTTTTGATACGAGTTCCGTGTTGTGGATCGTCGCGTATCGAACCTCGATTCCCATTTTCGTCTTCACTCACAGATATATATATATAGTGGATCAAATCATTGAATTGGCTCGAGGAAAGTGAGACGGAGTCCAACAACGCTGGACGCAACGAAGCAATCTCAAAATCGAATTTCTAACTTGTCGTGATTGGCTTGGAATCATACTCGGTCAACGAATCCTTTCCTACATCGCTTCGACGGCAATACAATATCCCATGCCCGCCGTCCTTTCCATCGCGAGGGTAAGCCCCGCCATCGTTCGTGGGTTAAGAAGCCCACTGCTGCCGACTCTCGGTGCAAACCTTAGGAACTCGAAAGACTGCTCGAAAAATTTCTTGGGATCCATTCGGTCATACACAGGTCATGCGTCTTCGAAACACAAGCACGAAAACGAGTTTCGCCGAAGCCTCGGTCGGCACTGGAAGTCGGAGCCAAAGCCACGTTTCTCAACGACGAGAAGAACCGCATCCTCTAGCACCTTTCAATCATCCCCCACGAAGGATCAACTCCGAATACTCGCGTTTCGGTCCGCGATCCCCATGGTCGGGTTCGGAATCATGGACAATTTTGTCATGATCACCGCCGGGGGTGCCATCGACTCCACGATCGGAGTCTCCCTGGGCATTTCCACCATGGCGGCCGCCGGGCTTGGACAGTGTTGCAGCGATGTGGCGGGCATCACCTCCGGCGGAATCGTCGACGCGACCGTTTCCAAGCTCAATCTGCCGCACCACGGATTGTCCCCCCAGCAGCTGGATACCAGGATAGCCCGCATGTGCAGCACCTTCGGTGCGTGCGTGGGGGTTGTGACGGGTTGCTTGTTGGGGATGACTGTGTTGTTTCTGTGAGTATCGTTGACTCTGTGCCGGTTGATTTCGTATCTTATGTTTCGACCAATGGTGAAGCTAATTTTTTTTTGTTACACTACGTTTCATTGGTCTCACTTTTTTGAACCTACAAATAACCGTTGGTGTCTGGCAGCATGGACACGGAGAAGGCGGATCGCGCTAAGCGCGCCAGGGAACTCAAGAGCATTTTCGAATCGGTCATGAACGATGGACACCACCTGGTCGGAGCCGAGCGAGCAACACTGTTCTTGATCGATGAAGAATCCAAGGAGCTGTGGTCGCAGGTGGCCACGGGCACGGACGATATCATCAAGGTCCCTCTCAAAAAGGGATGCGTGGGGTGGAGCGTGGAGAACGGGAAAATCTGCAACGTTCCAAACGCCTACGAGTCCGATTTTTTTCATCGGGCCATCGACGAGTCCACCGGATTCAAGACGGTCAGCACCCTGGTGGTCCCGATCCTGTCCCAGGACGGTGACACCCTCGGGGCCCTTCAAATGATCAATAAACGAGAACGCACAAAAAAAGATGGGGAGGGTGATTTGAGTCGGGGCGATAATATTGTTCCCTTCACAGAAAATGACGAGAAGATTGTAACGGTATTGGCGTCTCATGTTGCGTCCTTTATTCGTGTGGTCGAATCGTCGTAGCTTGGTACCGCTATCAGGTATCAGATAGTACTGCACATGCGTGGCGGTATATGTGGACAAAGCAGGACATTGCAGATTCCATTTGCAATCACAAGGTTTCATTTCCGCGATGATGTTCCCCGGGAGTGCCAAGTCACTGGATTGAACAAGTTTCATCGACTTGGGTTGCCACGTGCGTGACAAACTATGCGCTCTTCTAGAACTCTCTGTTGATTTCCTCTAAGCTTTTGGTACGTGTAGAGAAAAAGCAAAACTGTCGAATAAGTATCGTTCGCGAACAAAGCATGCTGTTGTTGTAGTACAATTGCAATCTTTCCTTCATAACATGCAAGAAACAATGCATCGTCCATATCTCTGGGCGTGGGGAGAGCGGATTTTTTGAACTTGTGATCGTAGTAACTAAGTTTTTCCGAGCAACGCTTTGTTTCGCGAACACAACATATGCAATTCTGCAGAGAAGAAAGGCGCACATAGCCCTTTTGAAGAAGTCGTGACTAATTTAACAGGCATATCATTATAAAATTTAAAAGTTTACTCGATTTCAAATTTTGAACGCTTCGTCTTCGGTGTTGGTGGGCTGGGCTGGGCCGGGCTGGGGTAGGGTCGGATGGATGTAATTGTCATTGCCGTTGTAGTTAATGCACGCACTTGCAACGTGCTTTATAGGATGTCTTCGACTTCGGGAGAGGTCGAAATGGAATCGGTCGTTTCAGCGGTGTCGGCAGTTAAATCTCCTATCTTCGACGCAGCACACAAGGTTTCGTCATCATTTCCCTCGTTGTCGTCACTGATGGCATCCTTCGCATTGTCGTTTTGAGGAGCGGCATCGACACCCTCCAATTCCTTCAGAAAGGCGTCGTTTTCTTCTTTCTTGGCTTTTGCGACCATGGTATCGATTCGGTCGGAACGCTCCAATTCCATCGAGTCCGTTCCTACCACCATGTCATCCATGCCGTCCATGATGTCCTGGGAACCGGTAATCGTCGTTGGAGAAAGACCGTCCAGTGCCAGAGCCTCCATAGCGTTGGAAGATTGTGCGCGCGACATGGACTCGGTCTCGGCGGCAGACTCGGCAGACGAAGCATCGCTTCCCGCGGAAGCCTCCGCCGAGCCGCTTGCACGAGCATTGGCGCGGCTGGGAAGATCGCTTCCCGGTTGTTTCTCTCCGACGAACCGGTTGTTCTCGAACTGGCCCCGAAAGGTGCCCCTCGATTTGGTGTACAGAGTCCCTGTTCCAGACATTTTTCCGCGGTTCATCTCGCCCAGATAGGTATCCCCATTGGTGAAGCGGATGGTCCCGACTCCATGGGGTCGCTTGTCGACGAGCGGACCGGTGTAGGTTCCCTCCAGGCCGGCCTTCTTGAAGCGGATCTTGACCTTTTTCATGGACGTCTTGCGGGTCGAAGTGTTGCGGCCGCTTCTCGGGGGTCCGTAGCGGCTTCCGTGAAGGCTCTTGGAGAGGAGTCCGTGGAGGCTTCCGCCGTGGTAAGTTCCGTCGAGGCTTCCGCCGTGCAGACTGCTGCTGGATCCGCCGTGAAAGCTCGCGCTTCCCATGAGCACCGCCGCGATCTTGGCGGCCGCCGCGGCCCTTTCGGGGATGGCAATGTCCGGATCCACCGTTGTCGGTTGCAGCGGCGCGGTGAATGCCCCCATGCGGATGGAGCGGAATCGCTCGATGAGGCCCAGGCGATTGAGGTTGTGCTCTCGGGCCGCGGGATCCTCCCGCGCGAGCTCGTACTTCGAAGACGGTGACGACGACGACGCCCGGAGGTTTTTGTTGCCCTCGTTGTTCTTGTCGGTTTCCGCGGCCCGCTTCTCGTAGAATTCGCGATCGTTGACGTTGAGCTCACGGAAGAGTTCCTCGAGCATCCCGATCTTGACCTCGTTGAGTTGGTTCTCCTTTTCGAGGGCATCGATTTGCTGTTTCTGGGTCGCGTTGAGGTGGGAACTGGTCTGGAGTCCGTCCTCGAGCATTTCTATGTGCTCCTTGAGGTTTCCGAGCGTCAGATCGAGGGCGGTTTCCGGGGTTAGGATGATTTCCTCTTCGTCGTCCGAGTCTTCGTCGGAATCACCGTCGTCTTCACCTTCTTCGTCGCTGTCTTTGTGGTCCATGGAAAGCGTCGTGACGCTCTGCAACGATCGGACCACCGAACTCAGCTCGGCGGTTTCTTTCTTGGCCTTGTCCCGCTCGATCTCCAACAGCGCCTTCTCGGTGGTGAGGGCGGTGATTGCTTTCTCCAGCGTCTCGATCCGGCAGGCCCGCTGGGCCAGGACCTCGGATTGCTGCAGAGTCAGCGAGACATCCTCTTGCGATTGACCACATGTCAGGAGATCGGTGAGCTCGTTTGCCTTTGCGGCGTGGAACTTGGATTCGTCCTCGACTTCTTCCAACCGGAGGCGGAGGCGGCAGATTTCCTGGCGGAGGCCCTCCGCTTCGTCGCGGACCTTCCGGACATTCTCGAGCCGCTGTTCCCGGGAGTCGGGCGTCGGCACCCGGAACTGGACGTGCTTGGGGGGTTGTGACGATGGCACCTTTGTTGTTGGCAC
The DNA here is from genome assembly GCA_037355855.1 of Pseudo-nitzschia pungens. Taxonomy (NCBI): domain Eukaryota; phylum Bacillariophyta; class Bacillariophyceae; order Bacillariales; family Bacillariaceae; genus Pseudo-nitzschia; species Pseudo-nitzschia pungens. The sequence continues at coordinate 702,993 of CM074760.1, read as the reverse complement.
GGCGTCAACATCGTTCGAGTTTGTGGTCGGGGATTCCGGTTCGTCGACGGAATCCATCGTCTCGTCGGCCAGCACGTCGTGCGACGATATTATCTCGGGTGCCATGGTGGAGGGTCGATTGCACAAACGATTGCGATCTCGATCTCTCTATTCCAATCTCTATTTCCACTTGGAATGCTTCAATCAAGTCGTCAATGTATGCCTCTTTCGAATCAATCCGCAGTACCGTATGCAATGATCTGTGGGGTTGTCACTACCGGATTGTTCTTGGTCTCCCGGGTTGGTGGGAAAAACACGTTTTCAACTGTTCGAAAGGCAATATAGTCTGGTGCTTGCTTCGTCCTCGTCGTGACTTCAAGAATTAGTATTCTATGGTATGCCGTTGAGAAGACGTAACGTGTGAGCATGCTTGTAGCTTATCGCGAACGACGGTGTGTTGTACAGGAAGACGAATTCCTACTTTCGCAATTCATTGAATTCATCACGCCCAACCAGCTAGTAGTTTCATACTTTTCTTGTTACCTTAAATCCCGGTCGGAGATTGGAGTTTTCGAGTACTTAAGGTTTCACAGAGATGGTTGATATTCCGTAAGTTCGCTGATGACCAGTGACACGTTCGGATTGGAATCCTCTATCTTGCAAATCCATTTTTATATCCATGAAGGGCTTAATACAGACGCTGTCTTATGTATTCTACATATCGTATGTATTAATAGTACGTATGTACTAAGAACACCATCGGTTTCGAAACTGACCGAGAATCAAATTCATACATAGTATAGATATGATACATATTGTAACATCAACGACAAAGGACAGATCACAGGCCACCGACTAGTTTCACTCACGAATGAAGTTTCTCGTTTTCGCAATTTTCGCAACCTTGCCATTGAAGACAGAAGCAGCAAGACGGGCAACAAGCGATCAACCATCAACCATCAACCATCAACCATCAACCATCAACCATCAACCATCAACCATTACCCCAAGAAGAAACAGCGACAAACTGCAAAAAATAGACCCTCCTCCACCATGCCGAAAGCGGAAAAGGGTTCCGTGAAGGACCTGGCCAATCGCATGAAGGCCAAGGGACTTCAAAAGCTCCGCTTCTACTGTCAGATGTGCCAGAAACAATGCCGGGACGCCAACGGATTCAAGTGCCACATCCAGTCCGAGTCTCACATGCGGCAGATGAAAATCTTCAGCGACAACGCCGGGGGATTCCTGGAGCGCTATTCGAGGGAGTTCGAGTCCGCCTTTCTGACCACCCTCAGGATGAGGCACGGAACCAAAAAAGTGAACGCCAACAACGTCTACCAGGAGGTCATTGCCGACAAGCAGCACATCCACATGAACGCGACACACTGGACGACCCTCACGGAATTCGTGCAGTACCTGGGAAAGTCGGGCAAGTGCGTCGTGGAAGAAAACCAAATGGACGGAAACGGGGGATGGTACGTGTCCTACATCGAGCGAGATTCCGGAATCCTGGCTCGGCGGGCCTCCCAGCAGATGAGAGAAGCCGCCGACCAAAAGGCGGAGGCGGCCCTGCTGGAGCGAATGAAGGCCCAGCGGATCGCTGCCGCAAAGGCTCTGGATCGGGCGGGGGGATCCGTGACGGTTTCCGCGACGTCGATTCTCGGTGATGGGGAGGGCGATACGCAGGAGTGCGTGTCGACCCTGCAAAAGGGACTGGGCGCTGCCCTCCTGTCGTCGTCGAAAACGACCAAGAAAAAAACGACCGCTGCCAAGAGATGCTCGGCGTTTGGTGACGACGACGAGGATGACGACGACGAGAACGATTCCAACGACAAGCCACCGAACCAATCCGCGTCAATCGCAACCACCGGCGCCTCGAGGATGGAAACGGCACAGCGGGACAAGACAAGTATCATAACGAAGGATGCTGCGACAAAGAAGAGAAAACACGACGACAACCTCAGCAACAATCCACAACCAAATCGGCAAAGCAAAGACGAATCAAGGGGCAAGCGCTCGAAAAACAGCGACGGGAGTGATGTGCAACGGAGCGAGGGAGGGACCGGCACGAAGCAACAGTCCCATACCGATGCCTGGCTGTACCGAAACATCTTGGTGCGGATCGTCTCGAAACGCCTGGCCGGTGGCAAATACTTCCGGAAAAAGGCGGTGGTTGACAAGGTACTGGAAAACGGATACGCGGCAGAGGTCGAGGTCCTAGACGACAGCAAACGCAGCGACGTGGACGGCGACGTTCTCCGATTGGACCAGGACGACCTAGAAACCGTGATCCCAAAAACTCTAAGCAGCGGGAGTGGCAGCAGAATCCAAAAGGTACGAATTCTCAAGGGTGATCATAGGGGAGAAAAGGCCACCGTCGAATTCCTCGACAAGTCCCGAGAGCGGGCTGAGCTGCTGCTGTGCAAGTCGGAGCAACGATTAAAGAAGGTCTCGTACGACGATTTTTCGCAGATTGCTTAGTGGTCCGTCCCGGTCCTTCGATTTCGAAACGCATTGGGACATGTGTTCGCTTGACGATTGGACGGGAAGAATCCACTGCGATTCGAATCCGGCAGGATTTGGAATACATTCGTCGGACACAGCATTTGGATCCAGTGGGCCACAACAATCTCTGCAAATCCATACTGGACGGTGCTGTATCGTGCCATGGGAGAACCGACAAAAAAGCTATGGGATGGAAAGAACTATCATCCTGCGGGCGTTACAGGCGTTACATATTATAATATATTTCGATTAATTAACATGATCTCAAATAATGGTTTAAGCCATGAATGTTGACAGTCTTGGTTCGGATTGATTCAAACTCAATCGAAGCCGAAGTCGAACACGAACCCTGATGTAGGACCCGTAGTCGTAGGAGTTCTTCTGGTGGGTGACCCGGTGGGAGACTCTGGAAATGTCGTAGAATATTCTAACGTGGTATCAGCCGTGGGAGACTCGGTGAAGGGCGGATTTGTAGGGGATTCCGTAGTGGGCGACGGATTGGGTACCGTGGGAGGTGGAGTAGGAGGCAAAGTGGGAGCCGGGGTGGGAGGCAAAGTAGGGGGAGGAGTAGAAGGCAAAGTAGGGGGAGGAGTAGAAGGCAAAGTAGGGGGAGGAGTAGAAGGCAAAGTGGGAGCCGGAGTTGGAGGCAAAGTGGGAGCCGGAGTTGGAGCCGGAGTTGGAGCTGGAGTTACCTTGAAAGAGACCGTAGGATATAGCGGATTGTACACAAACAAGCGGGTAGGAGAGACCGTTGGTTGCTCATCGGGATGCATCTTGCCGGGCAGAATCACTCTGTTGACCTCGAGGATGTTTCCGTTGGATCGTATGTAATAGTCTCGCTCGACCAGAGGCAGCTGGAATCCCGATCCCTTGTTTCCGGCACCCCTTTGGAACTTGTAGAGAGGGGAGACGAAGGTGTTTTCGACCTCCGTGGGATATGGATCGCAAATGGTTTGCGTTTTATCCGTCTCTGACAGCGTGTTGTAGATCTTGTTGCACTGCAAGTCATCATACGTCCTGACCCGCCCCGGAAAAATGTGCAGTTTCAACAGCTCCGCGAGCTCGGAAATGCTTAGCGGATCAAGATTGATTTGTGCGAATGCGGCATCGGTGGGAGCAAACAGGGTGCGCGTCGCAGTGGGGTCCTGAAAGAGCAGCAACAGATCCGTCACTTTGAGTGCAGCGCACAAAGTTTGGAAAATGTTGTTCGTGCATACCTCCTCGGCAATAGTTGGAACGGGCCGTGGCGTTGGAGCGGGTGTGGGCCTCGGCGTGGGAATGTTCGTCGGGGGATGCGTCGGATGGCGTGTGGGGTGATTAGTTGGATGGCGTGTGGGGTGCTCAGTTGGATGGCGTGTGGGGTGCTCAGTTGGATGGCGTGTGGGGTAATGGGTCGGGTGGCGAGTAGGTCTTCTTGTAGGGCTCTTACTTGGTCGTTTCGTGGGAGCGTTGGTGGGTGGCTTTGTCGAGGGGTCAGGCAAACAGACGGACGTTGTATTGTAGGTAATTTTCGATGTGCTGCAGTTTGTAAGAACTTGCACCTCAGTGACATTCGAGATAGTGACAGTCTCGCCGATGGTGTCGGATGCCTTCCTGTAGAGTGCATTCCAGGTATCGACGAGGGTTTCGTTGCTAGGAGCACGGCAGTTGCAATCCTGCCGTAAGCCGGTACAGGGACAGGGGCACGTTCCATCGGGTGAGATGGGGCCAAGAAAGGTGGATCCACCATCTCCGGGACACAGGCAGGCGCAGATCCCGCTGGTAGGTGGGTTCTGTGTATCGATGAATATGTCGCCATCAATGGAGTTCGACGAGTAGTTTAGACAATGCACCAACAAAGCATCCTTTTGAAAAATGACATTTCTAAGAACGATCGAACAGTTTCCAGCGGACCGAATGGATCCACGGAAGCGTGAACAATCGGCCGAATTGTTGTAAGCCAAACTTGCCGTGTCGTTCAGAGCAATGAGATCAACGTCGCTGGTCCGATCTTGGGGTTCACTTAGAAAGAGGACCATGTACTTCTCTTTGGAAAAGATTTGGGTGCCATTACTGAGGGTTTCGATGGGTTGGGGGACACAGACGCCTGCTTCGAGATTACGGGCGGTTGACTCGTATGGAAACCCTACAATCCCTTCGTCAACACTGTCAATATAGGCTGACTTGTATCCTTGAAGGTAACCTCGCGCCCGTTGTGAATGCGCAGTGACGAGCAATGACGCCAACAGCGTTAGTCTAACAACTATCGATGAAAGAGGATTGGAAGAAAACATCTCTCTGAAGAAACAATAATGGAATACGTCAACCGCTCGAAAACCGAGAGCACTTCCAAATGTATTCTGTCGTTGGACTGTGTGTCGAGGAAAATTGGTTTCAACTCGATTCAAATCAAGATGTGAGTGCCGATTATAAATTTTTCCCACCGCTTGAGGAATGATTGCAAGAAAACAGTTGCTTTATCCTAAGCCACAGTGACGTGATATGAGCATTAGGCATACTGTAGAGAGGTAACGTGTCGACAGAACCATTGCTTTGTTTGTATCCGAGAAAAAATGTGATGACTGACACGCATGACAAGCACATGCACCAGCTTAATGTTGATTACAGTAACCTTTATGTTTCCGAAATATTCTTACATGTGTATGAGATCTTTTCAGACATCTACGAGAGACTGCACACTCCTATATACAAATCAGTCTTCGTTGAGAATTTTTCCCGTCTAAGTACTTTCTTTTCCACATGAATATTTTAGTCGTGAAGATACAAGATAACATCCTTTTACATACCGAAAAAAGAAATTCCCCAAGAGCAATATGTCCTTCCCTGGAGTTGTCTTTCTTTATCTTGGGCACGCAATCGTCATGAAATCTTCATATTGAACCCCTACGGTAAGACTTACTATCATGTCAAAACGGCAAAACCTGTTTCTAGCTAAATAACCCTTACTGTAAAGGTGACTAGTCAACAGAATTGGCGGTAAGTTACCGGTACAAGCACGGTAATTAACTTTATGTTGGACTTGTGCTAATAGGTTCGTGAAACCTTTCTTGTTACGTAAACCTTACTTCGAATACATTATTTTTTAATTTCAGCATTGATCAGAGCAATACGGTACTACTACTTGTAGTATCAGTAGAGTAAGCAAGAAGGACTATGTGATGCTATTGATAGATGAAAGATGATTGGATGTTGTTCCCAAAATTGCCACCAAGGATGCTCTGAAGGAGAACTATTCTAGAACCTAACACAATCGGCAAAGGTTATATTCCTAAATGCCACCAGCAAGAGAAGAGTGAAGATTTGCCAAATTTGACCTTTCTTTCTGCTTGTTAACCTGCTTCCTGAAAGTACGTCCTGATTCCATCTTGAGGAAGTTATTACATTTTCAGCATTGTTGATCCATCGGTCAGAGATTCCGGAATCAAAAGTACGGTAGCTAATTACCTCTTCCTTGCTGGTCGGTATCTTTTCGCGAATCCATTTATCTGTTCTTCATTTTTTGGGCCACAATTACCGGACGATTGGTCCACCATGCAGTATTGTTAAAATGTCTTGCGCTAGTACTACTACTAGTAATGGTAAAAAATCCTTACTAAGAAAGAAGTCATGCTATTTTTTTTCTAAGTTTTTTACGATCAAAGAACACCTGACTAAATGTAGGTCTTACAGGTATGCGAAAGAAATTGGGAAAATCATTTTTGTTCTCTAGCTAGAGGGGCATCGTTGTTTTTAGTCATTAGCTATTTACTTCTACTTAAGCATGACCAAACTCAGGACTTCCGATAATGATCCTTGACCCAATTCCCAAACATGCCCTTTTTGAGGAACATACCCTTCCGAGAAAAAAAAACTTTAGGTGAAGTCCCGTCAAATTGGAATAGCACTTGATTGAACTGGGAAAGAAAATACGAGCTACAAACACAGGAAAGCCTTAGTTCCAAGTAGAAAGTGGCGTACAATAATGCAACTGCTATTTTTTTAATTTTTTTAATTTTAATTTTTTGCAGTGTCCCGTGTCTCACTGACGAAGTTGAGTCAAACAACAAATTCTAGTGCATTCAAGATTCCAGCGCAAATTTCACTGTCCGCAACATCACGGAACAAACTTTCAGAAAAATAATACCTTACTTCTGGAACAACCTTTTCCTGGCAAAGATAAACTTCCGATTTCATAACTATCGAAAGGAACATGGGATGTTCTCAGAGCGCTATCAGTTCCGCTCCAGTGGAGGAAGCAGCGGTGTCAAAGAACGTCGCGAAAAGCAACCAATCGAATCGAAGCGTCGGTGACAGAGAAGAATCCTTCAAAAATTCGGAGGGAAGCGAAAACATTACTGGCAGGGACACGTCCTCCTGCAATACGAAACAAAATCTACTCAGGTGGAAGGAAGATCTGTGCAGATGTGGAGACCTGACCAAAGCGGTTGTCAGGATCGAAGTAAGTCCGTGGTGGACAAAGGATTTACGAATTTACATAGCTTTTCTTTGTGAAAGCATCGGTGAATGATTGGTAACCGTCTCACCTAAGTCTCGTTTTCTCTTTCTTACTACTGTACATCATCCGTGATTAGACCTCTGCCACAAAGCGAGTAGAAGATGTCTACGATGGTATTCACAATGGCCTTGAACTCGGCAAGGGCGCTGCTGGAGTGGTTCGAAAGTGTACTCATCGTGAAACGGGGGTCGACTTTGCTGTCAAGTGTCTGAACATCGGTTTGTTAGAAAGCGAAGCCATCATTCAAGCACTGCGTGAGGAGGTTTTCATCATGTGCCAGGCAGACCATCCCGACATAATACGGCTCGAGGAAGTCTACGAAAGCGATGAACAGATATATTTGATCATGGATTTGTTGAAAGGGGGGGATATGTTTGATCGTCTGGAAGATCAGCCAAACTATCATTACTCGGAGGCTGACTGTTCACACATGGTGAAACAGATGCTCAGTTCCGTAAAGTATCTCCACGCTAACAACATTGTCCATCGCGATTTAAAGTTAGGTGTGTGTGTATTTGTCTACAGGCTCTTGTGTACATGTGCTTGGTCACAGTTCAAGAAAGTGAACTTTTTCCAACGGTGATATGAAACTTGATTTACTCATTCGCTCATTCATTCATGCATTTTTTGTTGGTTGTACAATTTGCCGTTCTGTCCGCAGAAAATTTTTTGTTCGATGACAAAGAATCCATCAATGTCCAATTGATCGACTTTGGGCTTTCGAAACACTTCGACCCCGACGGATGCAACCTCAACGATGCCGTTGGCACGCCGTACACCGTCGCTCCAGAAATCATACGGGGCGAATACAATGAAAAGGTCGACGTCTGGGCGATCGGGGTCATCACCTACCTGTTGCTCTGCGGAGAACCTCCCTTTGGGGGGTTGGATGGCGAAGCGATGACGACGGTACGTCAAAATATTTTGAATTGCAATGTGGTGTTCGAACCGAGCGAGATCTGGGAGTCGGTGAGCGACTCGGCTAAGGACTTTGTCCGGTGCTTACTGACAAAGGATCCACAACAACGACCGTCGGCTGCGGAGGCTGCGAACCACGAGTGGTTCGCGGAATCAGCCTGTGCGAATAACGAGCAGCGCAAACCCCTCAATGACCAGCTGGTGAAGAATCTCGTGGCCTTCAAGGAATACTCCAACCTGCAACAGGTCTTGCTCGAGGTGGTCAGCTTCACCTTGGTGCCGGAACAAATCAAGGAACTGAAACAAGAATTCGAAGCGATCGACACGGACGGCACCGGAACGATCAATCTGGACGAATTGAAGGAGGTGATGCTCAATCGTGTCGTCGGAAACAAATCGCTCACCGAAGACAACGTCGAGACGGTCTTCAACTCCCTGCAACTCCAAGGGAAACAAGCATCCATCAGGTGGCACGAGTTCATCACCGCCGGACTGTCACGGTGCGACTACGACGATCGCAACCTAAAGCTTGCCTTCAACCGATTGGACGGCGACGGGAAGGGCTACATCACGGTATGTGACCTGCAAGACATGATTTCTTCCAAACAGGGGGACAGAGACGAGGAAGTCTGTACCATGTGGAAGGAGGGGATGGAAACGTTCGGGTTCCAGGACAACGGCCGGATAACCTTTGACGACTTTCGATGGTTTTTGGCGGGACACCACCGAAGGCGGTGGAAGCGCGAAGACAGTCAATCTTCAAGCTCCTCGCGAACGAGCCTACTAGCTTCCAGTCGGCTTTCCTCTGCCCGGGTCTTGTCCGCAACGCTCGGGCTTGAAGGTGGAGGCTCGCAATCGTTTCGGAGCTCGCAATCATTTCGGAGCACAGAACGATGCTCATTGAATCGAAAGTGTACAGTCTGATCCCATTCGTAGCACGTTGCGAGAGAAATTTTCCTTTGTGGTCTCTTGTGTTTGGATTGATCGTGGAAGCTCCTGGTTGTAATCGACTCATGGCGACAGGCCCTCCTGGATGGGGATGATGGAAGGGAGGATGGATGCGAACTCCTGTACTACAGAGACTTTTGAGTTTTGTAGAGCTGAAACAATTATTCAATCATACACCAGTTATTTTGTATGGTAGCTTAGTAACAATTTTACAAGGTTGCTAGAACTAGTCTGGCGAGCGATCCAGCCCCCGTTCATCTAAAATGATGCGTGTAGATGAGTTTTGATCATTGAATGACTGAATTCCAACGAATGCGACATGATCAGGCATTTGGCTCTATTCTAATAGTAGACTTATAATTGCAGCGGTCAATACCAACTCTGAGTGTTAGACGACAACAATTAAAATGATCATGCCATTTTTTTGTAGGACAGTTTCACTTAGTATTTGGTATACTAGTACTACTACCGTACTAGTATGATCATTCTTCACAGGTCGACTTTGCCCGGAAGCAACAAGACTGTTGGTCCAAAGAGCTATCTACGTCCCCCTGTTCATCATATATTTGAATTTAAGTACTAGGCTGGATTCCTTTTATATGATAGTTTGAGAAACTGATTACTGAGATTGTCGCAGATTTGTCTCCGCCATCTATTCTATTACTAGTACTAGTACTACTACTACCTTCCCCCTTCGTACCAAACACCATCATCACGACATTTTCACGGATTTGTGATACTAGTAATTTGGTTTGGTCATTCAATCCATTTAGTATGGTATGTGTTTGAGACCTAGTAGCGTATGAACTTGCTTTGCTCTTACCACTAGTTCCATGAGGAGAACACATCCCACAATGCATCTCACCTTCTTGTGCAACACTTTCTGTTTTTTGTTGAAAAACTAACTAATCCTGGACTTAGTTACCGTTAATTTGGAAGGAGTCCGAGTGAGTTCATTGGCATTGGTTTGTGCTTCGTACGCGAAAACACCCATCTCGTCCAAACATTTTTGGAAAGAAAGGGTGGCGTACAGACGATGATGTCTTTGCTTGGACATCTTGTGCAGATTGATTCATTGATTCATTCATCGCAACTGAGTGCCTACCGCAATACAGGTAAGGTTACGATAGGATTCTACTACTACTGCTGGTATGTTGTAACGACAGACACGTTAAAATCGCTGGGTTTGGGTTCTCGGACCTTGTAAAATCTTACCTGAAACTTGTACCGGCATGGGCAGTAAGGAAGTTCGAAAAAATGGAGGATGGTTGCTATCTTCTCTCTCTTGTGTATCACACTGTAAGTTACCGGTAAGCCTTACATGCATTAGTACTTGCCTTCTGAAACCCGACAGACAGGCCTTTTGTCATTCTGCTGGCAATCAAGCTACACGTACCGTACCGCAACGCACCAATCTACAATCCGTTCGAGAGGCTCTTCATTCCATTACTTCCAATCAGTAAGCTTACCCGACCGAGGAAGAAAAGAAAGATGTCTACTGACCAGGGACGCCGCACCATCGAATCCGACGGTCCGCTCATGGACGAAGATGGCGGTCGCATCGGAGGAGATTCCTTTCCGTGCCGCACCGCCAATCCGGAGTGGCTCAAGAACCGCGTCGCCGTGTACGAAACCGTCAAGGCCCGCCGCGCCGAGGAACTGGCGGCCAAGACCCCCGTGGAAATCAGTGTCACCATGCCCGACGGAAACGTTTTGAGCCAGGACAAGGAGGGAAAGCCATTCATGACGTACCAGACCACCCCGTTTGACGTTGCCGCCACCATTAGCCAGGGACTGGCCGATTCGTCCATCGTCGCGCGCGTCACCTACGAGAAATACGCCGACGACTACGACCCGGCACAGGACGGTGTCGGGGCTGCCGACACTTTGTTGGAGGCCATGGAAGACCTGGACCTCGACGACTGACAGCGGGGACGAGGGCAACGCCGGGGGCATGAAGCCCCAGCTCTGGGACATGACCCGGCCGCTGGTGGGACCGGTCAAGAGAATGGAGCTCCTCAAGTTCAATGATGACCAGGATGCTAAGACCGTCTTTTGGCACTCGTCGGCGCACATGATGGGAGAGGCGCTCGAGCATCTCTTTGGTTCCAAGCTCACGATCGGACCTCCCCTCAAGTCGGGATTCTATTACGATTCGTACATGGGGACGGATAGCCTTAAAGACGACGATTGTGAGTAGAACGACATTCCGAAGAAGATCGCAATGGCTTTATCTAGTTTCAAATGCTTGCCGCGCTTGCGGTGCTTTGGGCCTGCGACATGTTTGGGAACATTCCACTGACTTTCGAAATCCTTTCTGTTTGCGCATTGTTGTGTTGCGTTTTGCTCGACTTTTTTTGTTTCGGTTCGGTTCGATTCGTTTCGTTTTGTTACGACCCATCCCAAAGACAAACCCATCGAGAAGGAAGTCACGAACATCATCAAAAAGAAACAAAAATTCGAGCGCATGGTCATCACCAAGGACGAGGCTCTCGAGCTCTTTGCGGACAATCCTTTCAAGGTCAAGATCCTCAGCACCAAGGTTCCGGACGGAACCCGCACCACCGTCTACCGATGCGGCGATCTCATCGACTTGTGCCGTGGTCCCCACGTTTCGCACACAGGAAAGGTAAAGGCGTTTGCCGCTGCCAAGCACTCGGCCGCCTACTGGTTGGGCGATGCCGAAAACGATTCCCTTCAGCGATTGTACGGAATTTCCTTCCCCGATAAGAAGCAACTGAAGGTGTGGCAAGAAATGATGGAAAAGGTAAGAAGTTCAATGGCGACGTGAATCGAGTTGCGGTGCGGTGCTTGCACAGGGGTTATTCGAATGCTTTTGCGCGTCAACGATGCTCACTCTAATCTCGTCGTCGTTTATCGCCGTCGTTCATCGCCGTCGTTTATTGTCATTGCAGGCCAAGGAACGCGATCACAGACGCCTCGCAAACAAACAAGACCTCGTCATGTTCAATGATTTGTCCCCTGGATCCGCGTTTTGGATGCCCCACGGAGCACGCATCTACAACAAACTCATCGAGTTCATCCGAAAACAATACTGGGAGCGCGGATACGACGAGGTCATCACGCCCAACATTTTCAACCTGAATCTCTGGCATCAATCCGGTCACGCCCTGCACTACAAGGACGACATGTTCTCTTTTGAGGTCGAGGGACAAGAGTGGGCCATGAAACCCATGAACTGCCCCGGGCACTGCCTCATGTTTGGAAGTCAGATCCGATCCTACCGTGACCTGCCCATTCGATACGCCGATTTCGGTGTCCTGCACCGAAACGAGCTTTCCGGTGCCCTCACCGGATTGACGCGTGTGCGACGTTTCCAGCAAGGACGATGGGCACATTTTCTGCCGCGAGGACCAGATCACCCAGGAAGTGCTGGGTGCCCTCAACTTTATGAAGTTCGTCTACGATATTTTCGGCATGACCTACAAACTCGAGCTTTCCACCCGACCCAAGAAGGCCCTCGGAGAAAAAGAGCTCTGGGATCGCGCCGAGGCGGCACTGGAAGACGCCATGAACACCTTTGCAGGCAAGGGCAACTGGAGGGTAAATCCCGGAGACGGTGCATTTTACGGACCCAAGATCGACATCAAGGTCATGGATGCCATGGATCGCATCCACCAGTGTGCCACCGTGCAACTCGATTTCCAGCTTCCGATCCGTTTCGATCTCAAGTACACCACCGACTCGAAAGAGGAAGGAAAACAATTTGCCCGCCCCATCATTGTTCACCGAGCCATGCTTGGTAGTGTCGAGCGCATGTTTGCCTGTCTTGACGGAACACTGGGCCGGAAAGTGGCCCTTCTGGCTCAGTCCGCGACAGGCTATGCTCATTCCCGTCCACAAGGATTTCGGTGAATATGCTGAAAGCATTCGACAAAAACTCCACAAGGAAATGATGTATTGCGACGTTGACCTCTCCAAGGCCACCTTCCAAAAGAAGGTTCGAAACGCACAGATCGCTCAATACAACTTCCAGCTGGTAGTCGGAGCGAGCGAGGTCGAAAACGGCACCGTCAACATTCGTACCAGAGAAAACAAGGTCGAGGGTGAAATGAAGGTTGATGATATGATTGAAATGTTCAAAAAGCTAAGAGACGAATACAAATAATGAATAACGCTGGTTGTCGAAGGAACGCAGGCGTGAATTCGCATCATTCTGTAGACTATTTTAGTATTTCAAGTTTCACTTTTTCATGGATTCAACAGTACCAGTAGTTTTACAACTCCGAGACGCTTTCTTGTGTTAATGATGATAACACTATGGAACCAATCCCAGCATGGATGCAATCCTTTTGACATAGTCCCAAGAAAAAACACTACGGCAGAGTCCTTCGCATCTGAGTGCACTTTCGGTTGAGTGAAACGATCCACTCACTGAGCTAATGCGAATGTTATCAAAAGTTGCATAGATCTTTATCGAAATCAAATGATCCAATCATTCATCATGTCTACTCGAGTTGTCGAAAACTAGCACGAGCCTATTTATTACCATTTGTAGGGTATATGCTAGCCCTTCGTGGTGTAGTACGACACAAAAGGAAAGGGAGAGCGCAGTGCAATTTCAGGCACCGATCCATAACGATTGGGATCACTCAGGTCGTGCCTCGATCGGTCCCCATCGGCGCTTGTTTTCCACCGTGAGACATGTGCACGAATCGTTTTGTTTCCATCCAGCGTTTAGAAAGTCAAGCGCTGACGGGCTCATCGTCAACCCACGACTCCAACCCTGGGACCAGGTTATGGACGGATTCATGAATCGATCGGCGCTTGTTCTCCACCGTGAGGCATGTGGACGAATCGCTTTGTTTCCATCCAAGCGTTTAGAAAGTCAAGGACTGACTTGCTCATTGTCAACCCACGGCCCCAATCCTGGGATCAGGATATGGACGCCAGGACGAATTGTATGCTCCAAACAGCGATAAAATATTTTATTGGTTTGGTTTGATTCGATCTGGGTCCTGTGCAATAAGATGAAAAACGAATACATCCAACGTGCGGTATCGTATAGAATGGTGATCGCTTTAGCGTGCGGCGCAATTCATTTTGTTGGATCAAAACCCCCGTCAACAAGTTGTCCATCCACCCCTCTTGGAATTCGGTACGGTGCAATGCAATCCACGCTGCCGATCATTCCAACGCCTCGTCCTATTCCTCCCCGTACTACCGCTTCCAAAAAAAAAATGACAAATGACTTTTTTGTTGTTGAGAAAAGAAAACTACGAATGATACTCAATACGTGTACTACCTAGGATGGGTCTGGTTCCCGTGCACGCGCGGTGCGTATACCAGTCGAAGTCACTGCAATGCAATCCGTATTCCGGGAGAGCCACACGGGATGCCTTGCGCACTGACAGCGCTCCGTTCCGTCCTCCAATGCTGCGAATTGCGTCCGCTCGATGGGGTGGTGATGCTATGCACTATAGATTCACAACTCCAAACCAAACCAAACCAAATCAAACAGGCCGACTCAAATGAAATCACCGACGCCGCCACCCGATGGCCGCACCGTCTCGGTTTTCTTTTTTCCAAAGCGAGACAGGAATCCGCCGGATTTGCCGCTGCTGGAAGATCCACGCTCGTCGCGGAAGGTATCCCGGCCGTCCGAGGAATCGTCGTCCGACGACGAGTCGTCGTCGTCGCTGTCGTAGGCGCTCCGGAGCTGGTCGCGGTAGCTGGCCCCGTTGGAACGACGGACCGGTCCCCGACCAACCGGTCTCCGACCGCCGTTGCTGCTGCCTTGACCGAAGTTCTTGAGCTCGATGCGCGGGATCGAAATGGGTCTTGGCCCCCCGTACAGGGCCCGTCGCCGGTACATCACACCACACCAGCAGCCACAGCAACACAGCAACAACGTCAAGAATCCCCCGGCGCCGGCCTGTGCCACCGGATCGTCCCAGCGCAACGACTTGGCGTACTCCCGGAACGACTTGGCGTCCTCGGGATAGAACTCCTCGTTGTCCAAGCCCAGGTTTTCAATGTCTTCTTGGAACTCCTCTTCCGTCATCCCTTCCGCCTCGTCAAACTCCTCTTCGGGGAAATCCTCTTCGAAAATGTCCTCTTCCGCTTCCCCGTCCTCGTCGTTGCCATCGCCGTCGAGATGGTGGCCGTCCAGGATTTCATAGATGTTGTTGGAGGGGGTGGCGGCTTTCGTGCCGAATTCGGTGCAATCGACCTGGCTCAGGAGTGCGTCGTAGACCAGACGTGTTCCCGTCCCGGGTTGCCGGAGGGAGTTGTAGATCTTTTGCATCCATTCGTCGTCGCCGTGGCAATCGTCCCACATGCCCTCCTGGTGGAGGATGGAAAAGCGACCGTTGTAGTTTGTTGTCAGGTCGTTCTGGTAGGCACAGTCACGGAAGCGGAAGATCTGTTCCGAATCGACGACCTCGATGGCCGGGAGGTCGTTGTAATCCATCACGAGGACCTTGTTGTTGATGGTTTCCTCGACGTGCCCCTTGACCCAAATTTTGTCGTCGTCGCATTTTGCCCCCAGAACGTCGCATCCCACCGTGTGGGAAATGTCGCTGCCGAAGGAAGCGACCCCGCCCATGTCGATCATGGTGACCTTCCATCCCGGGTCCGCCTTGAGGTAGGTCTCGGCGAGGTACATGGGATTCATGGTGGTTCCGAGCTCCATGATGCGCGTCTTGGAGGACTCGTCCAGGCACATGTGCTTCTCGTAGGGAATGTATTGTTTGTCCTCTTCGTTCTCGCCACTCTCCAGTCGGGACTTGCTGCCGTAGAGGCTGACCCAGTGCTGGAAGCGGGGCTCACGATAGTTGAACAGAATGGTGACGCACTCCGAGGGAGCCCCGACGGCGGTCTGGACGTCCTTGACGGCTTTGATGGCCATGCCCGGGTTAGCGGCGGCAGCGCCTACCTGGTCGAATTCCTCACCGCCAAAGATGATGGTATCGACGTCTTCCAGTTCCCAGTCCCGTTTGATGGCATCGATGATTTCGGCATAGAGCTTCGTGTTCTTTGACTGGGTCACGAGGTGGTTGAAACGCTTATAGGGCCGAGGGGTTTCCGTCTTGTTGGATTCGGGCCCGTAGACCAGGGGCCAGCGGATTTTCTGCAGCGGGTGGTAGAGATTCCCGCTCTTGCGGTTGGGCTGGGGTCCCCGGGCGTACTTGTAAAAGAACTCGGCGACGCTCGTCGTGGCCGATCGGCGGGGTCCTGCGACAACGACCAGTTTCTTTGCACACGTGCCTTCTTCCGCGGCGGCGAGTCTTGCACCTCCCTGTAGCAGGATCGTTGCCAGAAACAAGGAGAGGGTGGCGAATCGTGCCGGAGAGAGGCAGCGGAACGGTGTGGTTGTCTTCATTGTCGAGAAAAGGCTAGCGCTGGGTTGTGCTGTGCTGTGCTGTGCCGTGCCGTGCTGCGCTATGCGGATCGATGAATCGATATTATCGGTATGTGTAGTTGTGATGCAATGCAATGGAGTTGGCCGAGATGCTAATTCGGTGATGCTTGGAAACACAGGGTTTATCCCTCGTTGTTGTTGTCGCTCCTCGTTCTTGTTTTGATGAATGAGGATTGATGCTGTTCTTGATTATTCTTGTCGAAGGAGAATAGGTGTTACCCGTACTCGTACCGGTAAGGTTACTTGTGTTGCAAAGGACACCGAATGATGCACGTAACCTTACTCGTAGTAGTACTAGTATGTTCGGACTAACTTAGGACCTACTTGTCCTTGTGACCACGACGAAAACGACAGACCGGCATTATGCTCTTCCCGCTGGTTCCCGAATTCGGGAATGTGAAATGAGCGGCGGTCATCGCTGGCATTGCGGGGTCCAAATTTTTTCGGCCGATGCCAGCTTTTTACTTCTAACAGACAGAGCAGTCATTTTTACGGAAAGAGCAATTGTAATGTTTGGCTGCAGTGCTGGGAGGAAAGCGCTCTGTAGGATGACCAAAAACGTAGGCTTCCCTAAGAATTCCTCTCTGTCGGCATTCGGTAAGATTTAAACCTTACGGTAAGATTTTAATAAAAT
This sequence comes from Pseudo-nitzschia pungens, assembly GCA_037355855.1. NCBI lineage: Eukaryota > Bacillariophyta > Bacillariophyceae > Bacillariales > Bacillariaceae > Pseudo-nitzschia > Pseudo-nitzschia pungens. The sequence goes on along the minus strand of CM074760.1, from coordinate 686,130 downwards.
CTTGTTGGGCAAGACACAGGTCACCGCAACTGCAGGATGCCGTGACGAGCACTACGACGACGAAGGTCCCAAGGTCCCAATGGTAGGTAGGTAAGTGTCACGAGCGGGACGATGCCTTCCCCATCTGCTCACCTCATTGTCCCTTGGCCAACACCAAGCCAACGACAATGAGGAGTGCTGTTCCCTGTGGGAGCGGATCAACAAAACTTATCCCTTCGTCAATCCGCCATCACTACAGCGTAGACATACTGTATACCGCGTATGACCTAGCGTAGACAAATGTGAGCACAGAGTAACTTACGTGCACTCCGAAGTTGACGTACACCCGAGACGGCGCCGGGGTATCCCATAGGATACTACGTAACCTTACTTCTAACTGATATCCAGTATCTTTCGATAGCACACTGACGACCGCGCAAGAAGAATACGAAGTAACAAACTGCAATTGTTGTGATGGCCAATGGACGGCGTTCGTACGTAGGCTGGGTGGCATTCATTTTCCATATCCATTAAAAAAGATCTTACTCAAAGGAACAAATCATACCTGTACGAGTACATTCTCATTGCGCGGTAGATAGATTCCAATCCGACTCGAAAGTGGAATAAACCATGGAAAGCGCATTGGTTGGTGTACATAATATATTGAACCATTTTCCAGCCGATCTAATGCGGATCGAAATCAACGCCCCCTGTGTTACGATGAAAAGGTTATGGACTGTGACTACAACTACAAATTGGAATGCCCAACAAACAATGGTTCGGGTACTTCCGTCGTAATAATCGTCTTTGATTGCGGAGACTGAATGGATTTAATCGTTAGTCGATATGCTTGCTTAGTCCATTGCTTACTACTAGTACTTCGTTACTGCATTCGCGGGCTGCTTTCTTTCATTGTACAAGTAGTTCCCAAGTCGCTGTGCTTGCTTCGTGCGCTCCTCACTTCGTTGGTGCGTTTCGTTGCGTTGCATTGTGTTGCATGTAGCGGATTGGTCCCTTTTGTTTGGATTGGATTGGTTTAGTTTTTGCTCCGTTCCGAGACAATCTCCTGCAGGTCGGTCAGGGTCAGTCCCCGCGCCCTCAGGTCCGGTCGGAGGCTCGCGTAGGCCAGCGGCCAGTCCTTCTCGTCGTACTTTTTGTTCTTGAACGAAAAATAGAAAATCACCCGCCGCTGCTCCGAGCGGTTTGCACCGCCGCAGTGCAGGGTCATGGGGTTGTACAGGGCGCAGTCCCCCGTGCCCAGCGTCGCCAGGTGGTTGGTCGAGGACGACAGCAGCGGCGAGCCGGTCTCGCCGCTGCCGCTGCCATTGCCATTGCCGTCAACGTACTCGTATTGGTACTGGTACTCCTGCCCGACAGCAATCTCCTGGTGGTATTCCTCGGTGGCGCTCGACGGCAAAAAGGTGGTCGGTCCCATGCTCTCGGTAATGTCCTGGAGGGCCACAAAGCACGTCAGGGCCGGCGGGATTTTCGGCTGGAAATCGGGCTGGTAGTTGTAGTCCGCGTGCAGGAGCTGCCGCTCCGAGCCGGGGTCGGAGATGAGCGAACCCAGCTCGTAGAGCTGCGCCGAAGACCCCAGTATCGATTCGATGGAATCCGAGAGCACCGGGTCTTGCACCAGCAGCTCGTACAGGGCCTGCTGGACCATCTCGCTCTCCTCCAGGGGCAGGAGCATGTCCCATCGGTTGAGTTTTTCCCGGACGTCCGCAAAGTAGGGTTGCTGCTTGTAAATCTCCTCGAGGGTCATGTCTTCCACCTTTGTGGTGAGGGCCTCCTCCAGGTAGCCGTTCACAAACTCCAAGAGGGAGGCCGCCGTTTCCTTGGACAGCCGGTTGTTGATCCGGGCCACGCCCTGCTCGACGATCTGGGCTCCGAATCTCGATTTGTCCTTGCTCGGGTCAAAGGCCGAGTGTTGCCCGTCGTCGTCCCCGACCGCCTTTGGCGTCGCTTTTTGTTTCTTGCCGCCCTTTTTCTTGGAGGCTCCTCCTCCACCACCAAATCCTCCGCCGCCTCCGCCGAACCCACCTGCGCCCGACGACTTTGCCTTGGATTTCGAAGCCTGGCGGGAGGCCTTGTCGAGTTGTTTCCATATCTTTCGTCGCTTCGATTCTTCCATTTCCAGCAACACGGATTGCTCCGATCCCGACAACATCTCTTCTTCCATCAGAGAGGTCGGCGTCGAGATGGTGTCGGTGATCGTCGCGCTGCTGGCGGTGGAAGACATCGTGGATGGAGATGGCGATGGCGATTGCAACAGCGATTTGGATGGCGCTGTTCTGGTGGTGATCGGCAACGACGGCGAGAATGCCAGGGCTGCCGGCGGGGCGACGGTGTCGGTGGTCGCCGCAACGAGGGAAATCATTCCCAGCAGCGTGCGAAGTCTCTTGTTCTGTCTGTGATTTTGGTGCCGAGATGCCATGGTGTGTTGCCTTCTACCTACTGCCGTAGCTTCGCTGTACTTTTGAAAGGGATTTATACGAAATAATGATTCAACGGGTTGGGAGATGGTAATGAACCTGAAGCAGCGGGCAACAATACTCGTACCGGAATTGATTGCACTACGTACGGTAAATTAACCTTACTGTGTTCTTTCGCCAACAACTTAATCGACATTCAACAATCCTTACGGTAATCCTTGCGAGTAACCTTATCGATCATGATGGAAAAGCATCACGTTGCACTTGTTCTTCGATGGGGTTTTAGGATGTGACGTACGAACCGTGAGTGGAATGGGCCTTTTGTGTGTACCAAGTAAGATTACTCAAGCCTCCTCGAGGATATCATGGTTACGTATGATTCCATGCGCCTTAATTTTTTCCCTCTGTGACCACAGTATGTATCATAGGAACGAATCACAAGAACCTGGATTTAAGAATGTCAAAAAAATCGAACTATGTGGTAAAAACACCCGGATGTAGAAGTGTCAAACAAACCCGGATGTATAAGTATAAATGTCAAACAAACCCGGATGTATAAGTATAAATGTCAAACAAAGCCGGATGTATAAGTTTAAATGTCAAACAAACCCGGATGTATAAGTATAAATGTCAAACAAACCCGGATGTATAAGTATAAATGTCAAACAAAGCCGGATGTATAAGTTTAAATGTCAAACAAACCCGGATGTATAAGTTTAAATGTCAAACAAACCCGGATGTATAAGTATAAATGTCAAACAAATCCGGATGTAAAACAAATCCGGATGTATAAGTGTTAAAAACCCGGATGTATAAGTATAAGTATTAAAAAATCCGGACGTATGATGCGTACGTAAGCTTATTGGACAAAGCGACAGACTGCCAGATGCCGGCATGCTCAATGCGGGAACAATGAGTCCTACGTACAAGTAAGATTTCTGGTAACCTTACTCGTTCCGTATTGCGCGAACCGAAATCTGTCGCCAAAGACTGACTAACGGAAAAGGATTTTTCGCATTGCTTGGAACAGATGAACTCGCTTTCACCATGGTCGCTGCTTGATGATATTATTATTTTTTAATAATAACATATCTCTGACTATTTGAAAGGAGAAACCAGGCTGTTCCTTTTACAGGAAGAGACACATAGAGAGAGAGATTCATTTGTTTCACGTTTCGCCTTATCGACGACACGAGTTTCTCGATTGTTTGGTCCCAGTTTCGTTTCATTTTCGAGAGACCCACCCGAGAGTCAGTCGCAGCAAGCAAATTCCAATCGCACGACGGTGTTTTCAATGACGCTATCGGCATACGAACAATTGCGCCTCGAGCGCATCAAACGAAATCAGGAGCGATTGAGAGAACTCGGTCTAGACAAGAATCCACTATCGACGAAAAAGGCCAGACCGAAGAAAAAGAAGCAGGTCGCGAAGATCAATCGAGTGGAACCGGGTCGGGAGAGACGATCAAGGCGATTGTCTTCCAGAGGAGAGAAGAATAGAGCTACGGGTCAGGACCTCGACCTTTCCATGCCGGACTACAACGCGGGGGATGGGGAAGAACAAATTCAAACAGAAAAAGAAAACGATTGCCAGTACAATCACTTCGCCGGCAACAACACCTCTCGCACAAAGCAACGTTCTTCTTCTTCCAAACGACGGAGTATAACAGTAGCAATCAGAAGAATACAGGCTTTCCGAAAAAGACAGGGAATCTCTCATGGGGAACGCGGACGAGAACTTCCTTGGGAAATTCCAAGAGTTTCTGGAATTCGAAAACAAGATATCCCAGCAAAACGTGAGATCGGTTATGAGACAAGCACGAAAACTTGCCAGCGGCGAAGGAATTCGGTATGAGGTACGTGCGCATGCACCGGTAGTGGAACGTTTGAGTTCAGTTCGATGTACCTAAGAATGATTGCCAACGGAACAGAAATCAAGGGCATCGAGTGTCTATTTCGTGGTATTGAACAATGTCTTGGTTTGTTCAACCCTCCGGTCCTTTGGTGGATTGTCCATCTGCGATCTCCTCTCACTCGATTTATTTTCTATGCGCAGTCACCGAGGTACGGATGGGACGAGGGGTGCTATTTCCAAAGGGGTGTCAAGATAACTCCCATGAGCGATTTCGTCGAGCTCATGATCGAAGGTAAAAAATGCGAAGACATGTGGGGAAGGGATCACGGAAACGGCTGGTTGCTCTCGCATCCTCTCAAAAAACTCCTTCTGTTTCAGCAATTTATTCTCAACAATCCCGACTTTTTGTCGTCCGAGTTGAGACTCAAGGATTACTGCGACTGGTAGCAACAAGAGCTCGATCGCAATGTCCCATCATTTGGTGTGTCTTTCCATGAACAAGTTGTAGCCTTGGATGAATTTTTTGATCTCCGTAATATAACCGAAAAAGAATACCGCAGGACAGATTTTTCTCCACAAAGTTTACAGGGATCGATGCTGGTTGATGTTGCCGAGAGCACTTTCTGAACTGTTACACCTACGGTAGCTGTTCATTGAAAAATTAGAACGACATGGATCGATTGTATGCTAGGAATTTCACCCGTGAGATGAATAGTATCCAAAATGACTTCGCTTCGGGTAGAGATATGAATGGCGCGACAGCCCGAACTATTACGGAATTCCTATCAGCTGTCCCCCGCCTTCCGTAGAAATGAGTAGTTGGGGATGTAGAACCGGGGGACAGCTGATAGGAATTTTGTAGTACAGGAACGTAGTTGATAAATATGAACCGGAATCGCAAGTCCGCCAAGACTCGCACCGGTAGGTCCAGCCTTCGACGCTAACATTCATCGCTTTTCGTCGAAAGTTACCAACAGCTCGTTCGTTGTAGTGACACCGATGTCTTTCCAATCGCAAGGGTTATTTCGCTTATTGGTTCTTCTCGGTTCGTAACCAAAAGCTTGTTCGTCGTAGTGACAAAGTTTATTGCCATTATGGGTTCTTTTCCGTACGCAAGATTCATATCCAACGCATGATCCACAATACAATAGTTGTATGAATTGAACAGAAAGAAACTTTCAAATCAATCATATGCTCTATTAGTCATTATCGTTATGGACTAAAGTGTATATTGCTTAAATCCCTTCGGAGGCAGTCTCGTCTGCACACCACCTTGTGCACAGACAACACCGCCAACATCAAAACACTGGAAGACACTTAGTTTCCTTCGGCTTGACGTTGCTTCAAGTATTCCTCGAAGGAAGGGGCGGCACTGATGGACTTGCGAGGATCCTCGTCGTCACGGGCTTCAGGGTCACGGGTATCGGCCATACCTCCGGCACCACTGCATTTTGCAAATGTGCATTTCATTAATTCCAACAATTGTTTCACGTGAACGAAACAGATGAGGTGACATAAAATGAACGGGTCAGTGAATCATTCCAAATGGTTCTTCAATCCTATCCGAATAGCAAGAAATCGACCGCTTCTTTCGAGTCTTCCCACAAGAATGTGCCCCACGGTACTGACAAACTTTGTCCACATAACTACCGAAATATCATCATTGAAACTCACAGTTTGGGTTCCTCGTTGAAAACAACGGTAGACATGCGTCCGGCAGGGGCAGGAGCGAAGGCGGAGGCACCGGTGGCGGCAAGGGCGACGAAAGCAACAGTGAACTTCATTTTGGAAAATTTGACGAGTTGTTTGATGTATTGAAAATAAATTATGAGACCAATCTAGCTATGCGCTCCTGAGATCGGGTTAGGTATCCGATGGCTGTTTCTCTCGTTCCAAACATGGAGCGGGTAAGCGAGCTGTTTCAAATTCGTAACCTACTACGGTAATACGTTACGGGACATGGCTTAGGGTCCTGTACTGTTGGCGGTAGGAATGCGTGGCACATACGTACGCGAGATGTCGCTTTGGAAATCGTCGTTTTGTTTTTGATGATGCGTTTGATGGCATCAAACAAGTTCGGAAAGCCGTTCCGCTTGTTGACACCGACGAATAAGAATGTGAAGAGGAACTGTTTTTGGAACTTGTACGTCACTCGGTCTGTCTGACGATTCGGCCCGTCGAGCTGTCGTATCAACCATCTGGGTCTGGTAAGGTTTCATTCCGTAAAAGAGTGCGTTGTGAACTTCCAACGTATTGGAATTCCAAGGTAAAAATTCGCGGATGAATTATGTTGTCGTACACGTAGGATGATCACGTGAGAAAAGCGAACCCATGACGTAGACAGAGAAGGGTTCTTCTTTCTTTACGTTCTCCTTGGAGTGATTTTTTTCCTCATGTTCTTTGGGAGTGATAAGGTACTCGAATTTTTGTATTGTCAATCGTCTAACCTTACCGATAAGGATTGAATTGATTGATTGATGGATTAATTCACCCTGTTCCCAGCTTCAAAATGGAACGGAACTCGCAACGTGCGAAAAGATCGCAGAAACAATGAAGGAACGTGCTTGTATCCTTACAGAAAGAATAATGAATCAATGAATACCAACAATAATAATGATTCGATGACGTTAAGTTGAGTCCTTCTGCAATGAAAGGAGCCTATGGACAGAATGAGTCGACAGACTTGCGCGTGAAAAGTTTCCATTTCGATCCAACGAGACCATGTAGCCTGACCGTCGGATTTGGTTGTCGTTCGGCCCTTGGGTTTAGATATCGGGCATCGTATTCGTGATCCTCAGTCGACTCGATGCCACCAGCAAGATGCACATCCAGACGAGTTTCTCGACATGGTTCGTTGGTTGGTTCCGAGCTGTCGTGACTGATGGGTGTGGGGAGCCGACACTGCATCGATGAAGCAATCCATGCGCAAAGCAAACCATAAAAGACGCAACCTTCACCCTGCCTCCGAAATCGCCTGTTGTTTTGAAGCGAATTCATCCAATCGAGATTTTGCATTTTGGGACGGGGAAACGGGACGAGATCGGATTTGGCTATTTGAACTGGATTGCGTTGAAGTTTCACGGCCACTTGGTGTCAGGTCTCTTTCCACTTCGTAGTCGATGATCTCAATTCTGAGAAAGCACCTCCACGTGGAGAAGAAGAAACCATAGTGGTTCGAAATACTGATACACCTGGACCAATGCAAATAGATCCGTTGCCTTTGTGCGACAGCCGGGCCCATCGACGACAAGAGGACTATTCATACTTCTTCCGAATGGATTTACTCCAATCTTTATTTTTCGTTTTTCGAAGTTTCATGTGGACGTATCTATGTGAATAAAATTTAACTAATTGGAACCAAACAAGTGACACTGTGGTCGTTATGAAAGATTGCGATGTAGTAACTTTGCTTCAGATCGCTTCTATAGTGTACGTGTAACGCGTAAGGGGACAGTCGATAAGATTGGAATTCGACGACATCGGTTCTTCTCTTGTTTTTTATTTTGAAAGCAGGGTGATCTTTCTATCCTTCTGTCTCGACTTCATCGACATCAATCGCGTGAGTGCAGCGGCAGTCATCTTACGCGTATCTTCTCCGTCCAATGCAACAATCAAGTCTCCAGGACTAATCAAACCAAGCATGGGCGATGTAGCTTTGAGGGAATGGACAGATGGACCATCTTTCGATGTGTCGACTACAATTCCAATTGGTCCGCTCGGTGCATAGACATCATACCGTCCAGCGCGTCTCATTACACTACTCAGAGTACTCCTATCGTCGGCAACGACCTCTACTTTTTGCATCGGTCTAGCTCCAAGAGTGGAATGACTGGCCTCGCTTCTTCCATCCACTCCCTGCACTTTGATATTTACTCTTCCGAAATTGCGGGGGGTTGGGTCCTGGCTGCTAAGCGGACTCCTTCCTTTTCGCATATTTGGAGAGAAAATCGAACGACTTTGTAGGAATGAAGCTGATACATTGCTTCGCTTATCCGCGTCGTCGTCGTCGTCGTAGGCGGTGCTGTCTCGGGAAGCAGCTCCCAGAATTGCCTCGATACCACCAGCGGAGTTCGACGGCTTAATTTCTTGAAGTGGCTGTTGCTGCTGTTTTCCTTCAAATTGTCTGATTGCAGATCTCACAGAATTTTCTCCGTCACCACTTTTGCTACGAGTGTACATCGGGGAAAGAACATCAGGTCTATTTTCGTCGTTTTCGGATGGCTCTTTTTCCTTCCTTGGTCGCATAATGGATGCAGTACTGATCTTTTGGGCAGAAACCTCGTAACCTTCGTCTTCCATTTCGCCAGCCTCGCTTCTATGACCAGTGAACTGCTTGTTCAAGTTGTCGATCGCATAGAAACTACTGTTATTGCTGTCCGCAAGGCTGCTCATAGGAGATTCAGGTCCGTCTGCATCGGTGCCTTGATTGCGATTTGAAAAGAAGCTGACGGGGAGTGTAAATTGACCCTCGTCGCTTGGTTTCTTGTTGTAGCTAATTCCAGTGGCCTTGCTACGACCATCGATGGTACTCTTATCAGTGGTGAAAACGCCGGCTTGGTTCTTTGTGGAAGCCTTGTAGGCATCAGGCTCGGTGTGTTGCTTTCCGTAGTTGTATCCAATTGTACTTTGGTGTTCAGGCGGATCGCTAGCAGTAGAAAGTCTCTTGTTTGCATCGGCAGCGGAGGCATACTTGATTCCTCTTGGGGTCAACCATTTCTTGATTTGTCCCCCAATTTTCTTCGCACTGCTTTGAGCTTGAATTCCCGCCACGGGAGATCTAGCCAAAGGACTTCTTAGAGGAGATTTATCGTCGTCACTGCCTTCATCAACGACGAACAAGCCATCGCGGATTACAGCCAAAGGGGAACTTTCTTTCGCTCTAGGCGTTAATGCAATACTTTCCATACCATTTTCATCGATGTCAATGTTGACATTTCTGACAAATGCTAGCGCACCACCTCCTTCAATATCACCATCGTGGTAAGATGCTGCAGCAGGGCTTCCTTTGTCTTCGGACATTGTTTGGGTTAGGTAGTTGAGGACATCTTCACCGGAGTAATTCAATGAATTCTTTGGACTGAACGGAGTGCCAGCGCCTTTGCGGTTCCTTCTCTTCCTCGCACTGAGAGGCGCTCCACTACCGTTCAGATGTTTTCGAATTGCAACGAACGACGCATAGACAGCGAGTGAAAAGGCAGCGAACGAAAACAAAATTGCAGTGGCGAAGGCGCCCTTGGACTTGTCTTTGTGATCAACAGCAGCCTTATCCAGAACCGGTACCCAGTCAGAGACATCAATGAGTGGATTGAAAAAATTAACCGTATTTCCCAGTTGATACAGGTATTGATCCCAGTGGTCATAGAAAGTCAAAAGAACCACTTCGGTCAAATTGAATCCATTTGGCACGCGTCCATCCGTTACGACAGACACGGTTCGGATATCTACTTGAAGTCCAACGTTCCAGTCTTCGGATTCCAATTTTCGCTTGCGGAAACTTGTTTCGTTGGTGTCGAACGCTTCGGGGTATACAGTCTTCTGGGTTAGAACGGTCACAGCCAGCGTGTTCAATCCGTAATCATCCTGTGGAGCAATCTTTCGTTTCAAGAAGTCCAAGGTGAAAAGCTCAAATTCGGCCATTGTAATGGCGTCCATTTCGTATGCAATCTCTTCTAGCAACAAACTTGCGACAGCCGTTTTCGTTCTATGCGTGACTGAAGTAGGGGAATAAGAAGGGGCTGAACTTGGTGCTGCCGATGGTAAGTCGGTAGGAGATGCACTGGGCACGGCAGATGGAGCAGCCGATACGGTGGGTGCCGAGGAAGGAGCAGCGGATACTGTTGGTTCCATAGATGGAGTCAATGAGGGGAAATCGCTTGGCATGGCACTGGGAGTAGCAGTGGGGGACGCCGAAGGCGCCGAAGAAATCGTTGGCGCAGCCGAAGGTGCGGCTGATGGACTTGATGTTGGCGCTTCAGTAGGCGTTTTCGAAGGACTCGGTGAAGGTGCCGGACTTTCCGTCGGAAAATCGGTAGGAGGTTCGGTCATTCGCTCAGGATCCTTTGTGGGGTTTTCCGAGGGGCTTGGACTAGGTGCCGGTGATTCTGTTGGGGAGAAGGTTGGCTCCGTAGGTCTTGGTGATGTTGGTTCTTGGGTATTGATGGTGCGTGCCAAAAGCCCATTGTTGTTACCGAAAATATCTGGAAGCTGAGGACGAGTATTAAAGAGCCCTTGAACTCCATTTACTGAAAGCAGCAAGGGCATGAAGAGTAAACTGTGTTTGTTCAGAAACATGGTGATATCCAATATTTGTTGACTTTCAAAGGGATTTGTATGTCGTTTCAAAACGGGCTCGAATTCGAGACTGGTTGACCTCTATCGATTAATCGATCTGTCGTTATTGACCTCAATATTCAATTGCTTTCTATTGCGCAAAGCCTACCAACACAATTGGTGGTCGCAGCAATTTCAATTTGGTATAGTTTATGGAGATAATGAATTGATGAAGAACTCAGCAGCCGATTGCCTTTGTTCGTTCGCTCTACTTCTTGTCGGCTTTTGATGTTCTCTGGACAAAAAATTGCGTTCCTGCAGTCGTTGTTGTACGATTTGTCGTTGGAATTTTCCTTCCAAAATGTGATCGTTTGAAAGTAGGTGATGCCAGGAATATAATATTAATATTTCAGATCTGTATAAATTCATATGTGTTAGAAATAAAAGCCAACTTTCAGCGCTTAATGATTGGCCGTCCTGCCAAACAACGGATCATGGTGCCTGCGCGCGGGTAAAGATAGCATTCATGGTTGTGGGCACGAGCTGACCGACTCACTCATTCCGAGAAAAAAAATACGATCCAGAAGTAGGAAATCTGGTCTGGATGTCGTCGGGTTATGGATTGGACTTCGAAACTGCAACCGACATTTTGTCATCATTTCGCGTTTCTTTCTTGCGATCAGAAAACATCCAAACATCAGAATCTCCAAGCAGCCACTAAGATAGCGAATCGCTTTATCGATGAATGCGTTGAAACGTTCGAAGGTATGGTAGCGGAAAAGGGGAAACAATAAGCCACCGCATACAATACCGAAGCGAAAAATACAAGAAAATGCCTTCCTGCAATAGAATCCTGGGGAGAATAGCAATCCCGCGGCGTTTTCCCTCGTCGCCATCCATCCAATCCCCTGCGCGGGAGCAGCGATGGGCCCGTCGTCTGCGGCTGTTGGACGCGAGCAGAGGTCTGCTTTCCGATGACGGCATCAGCGAAGCTACTTCACAGCCGTTGACGAAAAAGCGACCGCTCCCGGCATTTCCCCTCGAAGCTCGGCACTTTGGGGGATACAACCAACAAGTATGGCAAGACTCCGGGACTCAAGGGAGTTTGCCACCCAACACTCCCCAAGAATTTCACGAGACCCTCTGCAACATGATTCGCAATGCAAAAGAACGAGTTAGAATCGCTTCGTTGTATGTTGGCCCGGCAACCTCCAACAAAGACGACTGCGAAGAAGCGGAATTGTTGGAAGCCCTATCGGAGGTGGTGGATCGAAACCAAGAGAGTAGGGGGAACAACGGTGAAAGCCGTCGGGTTTCGGTCAAGATCCTTCTGGATGAGAATCGTGCGTTGCGACCAGTTCCAATCATACATCCAACCGACGGGGATAAAGCTGCTAGCAAAACAACAACGTCTTCCGCGGAGGCCGTAGCTCGTGCCATCCAGGGAGATCTTTCCGTCCGAGACGGCGAATGCTCCTCTTCTTCCCTGCACCTGTTCCGAGTCTTGCCTCCGACAACCATTGGCGGAAGAAATTGGCTACCGAATCCGCTGGACGAAATAGCCGGGGTCTTTCACATCAAAATTTATATTGTCGACGATCAATTACTCTTGAGCGGTGCCAATCTAAGCCGAGAATATTTTAGAGATCGAATGGATCGGTATTTGCATCTCGTCGATGGGGCCAACGGATTGGTCGATTTTTACGCAGAGCTAGTGGAAATTCTTTGCCGGCACTCGAACGAGTACCAAACAACAGCAAGAACAACCGCGGTCTCGGACAACACAGTCCGACAAAACCGGAACAGTAGCGACGATTTCCTCCGGGAGATCACCCAACACTTTCGAGACCGGACCCAAGATGCTGTGTCCATAGCATCCGCCGAAGACTTGTTATCAATGGGAGAGGAGAGCCGAAAAATCGTCGCTGTCGGGATACCTACCTTCCAAGCCCCCGTTGGGTACTTTCGACAACAAGGCCGAAGCGATAACGATAACAATCGTTGTGACAAGAAGCTTTCTCCGGTGTCCATTGCTAAAGATCTTGGAGTGGCATGGTCTACTTTCTGGTCCCTCTTTTTAATAGATCAACAGCCAGCGGATGAGGTGGACTTTGTTACTGACGTCGAAGCAACGCTCAATTTGTTGCAAGAAGCGGGTAATTCAAACAACGCGAAAAATATAGAGGGCACAACACGCAGCAATAGTCACTACTCGGTCCAGATGAGTAGTGCGTATTTGAATCCTACGACGTCCTTGCTTTCAGTTATGAAAAAATCCTTCGAAACAATCGAATTGTTGACAGCTGGAAAGATTTCCCACGGCTTCAAACCAAAGAAGGCAGACTGCAAAGAAGGGAGCCAGGGCAAAGATTGGACAATTCCTTCAGTGTTTGACAAATTGGTCGATGAGTGCATGCATTTTCTCCGGTCGACAACACCGGCTTCTGGGAGCGACATTCGGCCTACTTCTAGCACAAGTGCTCGGCTCTTCTATTGGGAAAGACCCGATTGGACGTTTCACGCGAAGGGGATTTGGATGACCGAAGAAGACCACAACATAGGATCCGGTCCTACCAAAGATGACGCCGCGGGGGAAATGGCTGCCGTTGTGGTTGGTTCCAGCAATTTCGGACACCGATCCTTCTGCCGAGACATGGAGAGCAATCTTCTGATGATTTTTCCGCCCGCCGCTGATGCTTCAAAGGACGCCGACGACAGAGCCCACATTGCTCGCTCGTTCGGGGGCGAATGGAATAGCCTGCTGGCCTCGAGCAAACCGGAAGTATTGGAAACGGCCACGGATCCAACCACGCAACAAAGCCAGGATTGGCGCCGAAAAACCACCTCCCTTGCCGTGGCCAATCCTCAAATCTATTCCCTACATTCAATCGTTTTTCTAGGCAAACTGGGTTAGTGCGAAGCCGTTTGTGCCAATTTCACAGCTACCATCGCAATGTGTACGTGTAGTCAACGAAACGAAAAATAATATTGAATTGACCTGATAACACAAATTTTTAAAAGCAATCCACCAACCCCTAACTCGTAGGCATACAGAGCAGACTTTCAAATTTCATTATACTGTACTAAAAAAATGTCAGAGCGCCCCGGTAGTCGTCCATTTTCGCACTTATCCTTGCGTTTTCGTTTTCGGTTGGAAAACACTCTGCGTGTGCGAAATATAAGGCCAAGGACAATAAATGTTGTCAACAGCTTATCGCTAGAATCTTACACCGCCCTCCGAAAATAGAACATCGTGGTATCTGCTAGAACGGTGCTTCACGGTTCCGTGTATTGAGTGGGGAGCAACGTTTCATCCCACAACATGGTCTCCAATCGTTACAAGTATTTCAATGTGATGCCATATTGATTTTCGGGCCTGCGAGGGGGTGCGACAGGTGAATACTAATGTGTGTTGGATGTCTATTTCTATGTTAATGGAGTATGGCATCCCCACTAGCATGATGCATTGTTCACATCTGTGTGGAAGTACGAGAGATAATGAATCGTTGGGTACAATTCGAGCATAATGAAGCAAGGAGACGGACGACTCGGATCTTTTGATGAATATCCCGATCGGTACGAACAGAGTCTGAATACAAATTTTCTCTTGTGAAATTCATTCTATTTTACTAACAGTAGTGGAGGCAACACGAATTCTTCTGAACAAAAGGTAAAAGAAGAAAGGGTATACCCCGATGATTGATGAGAAGTGTTGTTCCATCATTTTGATAAGAGTGAAAAACTATTTCGAACACAACACTGGTGCATGCTCATTTCTTGATTCGACTGAACGCTTCCAGGACTAGTCTTCCTTAGTTCTTGCAACGAAAGAAGAGGAATTCGAACAACAAAAACCAGTATCTTACTGCTATAATTGTAATGATTGATGATGACCAAGAGACGTTTTATGTCATGCTGGTGCTGACTGTGAATTTTCAGTAGGGGAATTCCAGATTGGCACTCCCAGATAACAGAATTCATCTATTCTCTACGCAGAATCATGCTAGTTTCTCACTTACTTGTTTCAATCCATCTATTTCTTCCTATCAGATTATTTTTCTTCACCATTTCAATCCCCAAATTCAACGACTAAGCATTCGTATGTGTGCGTATTGTATTTGCTGACCAGTATTCGGTGCCATTACTGAGTATCGAATATTGCCTCTTTCCTCTTCTGATCAGAGGAGTACTACTTCTACCCACTATTCAGTGCGTGTAAAGTGCGAAGGAAAACCAATGATTCATTCGCAGTGCCAGATTTGGATCTGACCTCAAAGGCTGGAAACTTTGTAGGAACAAAAAGTTTGAGATTACCTCTGGGAACTGTTGACTGCTGTGTATGAAATCAAAGACGTGAACGATGACACATGTTGGTGTTCTGGAGCGAAAAGATGAACGTGTAGTACTGTTCAATGGTTTACATTTTGAATCAAAGTAATAGTTGTAATTGTTTATATCTTATATGTTGATCGTCCTAATAGTATACTACTCGTTCCAATGTCGGTCGTTGTCACATAGAAGTAATAATTTTCATAATTATTTTGCTTATCGGACTTCGACACCCAGTGTACCCACTTGTTCGCGCAATTCCATTTGCAAGGCATTAATTTCATCATCCGTCAGAGAGCGGTCCATCGATCCGGTAGGTGATGCGGTAACACTTGGAGGTACGTCCGGTCTTGGGGTTGGTGAACTCGTCCGTCAGTTCCATCTTTTCGACAAGATCACCGGCTACTCCACGCGCAAGTTCGAAGAAATCGTTTTCAACAAAGTCTTCTGGCAACCAGAATGCAATATCCTTAAAGCAGGGAGGGTATTTGGAGTAAGGCTTGAACTTGGTGATGGTTCCGGCCTTGAATTGCTTGTGGAAACGGTTGTCGTCGGTCCAGAAAAGACGAATGTCGGGAATTTCGAAAAGGATCATTGCCAATCGCTCCAGACCGAGTCCAAAGGCCCATCCACGGCGGCCATCCCGACCGGCCATTTCCAAAACCTCGGTGTGAACGACTCCGCACCCCAGAACCTCGAGCCATTCTCCTTGGTAAAGAATTTCGCACTCGAAGGAGGGCTCCGTGAAGGGGAAGTAATCTTCCGACCACTTCTTTTCCACTGGTCCAAACAAGTGATCCATCAATCCCTCCAAAACGTTCTTGAGGTCATCGGCGATCATTTTGCATTCGGGGGATGCCAACCATTCTTCCTTGGTCAATCCCTCGGCACCCTTGACCGCATCCTCTTCGAAGAGCTTAACGCCCTCCAGCTGGTGGAATGCAGGATAGTGGGATGCGTCGATTTCGTCTCGGCGGTAGACATCCCCTGCGCAAAGAAATCGTTCGTATCCATCCCTCAAGTGCATCGATTGGTGAGCACTGGTGTGGGTTCTCAACAAAGTCTTGTCGTCGATGTAGTAAGTGTCCGAGGGGGCTCGACCGGGATGGTCGGGTTCAATGCGCAAGTCGTCGAAACATTGCTTGCAGGTTACGATGGGATCTTCGGCGTCGAAGATTTTGTATTCCTCGTCGAGCGAGTTGAAATAATCCTGGATCTTAGCACGAACAATTCCGATTGGATGATCTTCCTTAGTGTGGAGGCCGCGACCAACAAGAGCGGCAATGTGGGGAGGGATATTGTTGTTGGGGTGATCGTTTACGTATCGATCAACATCGGCGTACACTGAGGAATCTGTCGCAGTGGAAAACAATTGTGTGTTGACGCTGCGGAAGGATGCTGCCGGAATGAAGGCGTTAACGGTGGTTGCGGCCGTGGCGGCGAAGCAGGTTGCTACGTGACTGAATTTCATTTTGTTGCTTTTCAGAATTCTGTGATGCCTGTTTGGATTGAGACGTAGTTCCTGATTGCGGGATGCTAGTACTTGTAGTCGTCGGCATGTACTTCTGGTTGCTCTCGAGATCATCGGAAAGCAAAAGATAGTACGAGCGCGGTGGGTGGGACGCAAATTTTATACAAGAACGGAGCTGCGATTTTGTCGAGTTACGAAGATACGAGAGATGGATCTGCTGTCGACTGACGACACGAAGTTCAGATGATGTGCTGTTCTTGCTTTCGATCCCTCGTTATTGTGCGTTAGTTATGGTGATGTCACAACGAGCGGAAGGTAAGGTTATGAAAACATGAATTGGTTATTGTTCGTTCGAATTAAGTGTCCTGCCGTCATCCGGTTCAAAGTGGGAAAAACATCAAAAAATGCAATGACGCAGAAATGATGCGTTGGAACCTACGATACAGTGGAGCGCCTATCTCAACAACTCTAACCCTAAATATGACCTTGAAAACTTGGAATCAATCGTGACTCGTGACACTATTTCTCGTATCATGACTGAAAACCTATTCAGTCCCGAGACACGGAAAAAGGTCTATATATGTGTCGTACATACAATACATACAGTGACTATTTCGATTGTGCTTTCCTAGCTACAATCCGTCTTTTACTCCTCGGTACGGCTTGTTGTACGTACCAGTACCGGAAGGTAGGAGAACTACTAAGATTACTGAGTTGTTCTTTGTTCTTTCTCAACAAAAGATCTTTAGGATCCACCAAAATGAAAAATACCTTGCACGAAATATGAAATCTCTCTCAAAAAAGTGGTCACATTGCGTAATCTTACCTTACCTCCACAACGTTTCTCCGGGAAGGCTTCCTCTGGCGATGTCTATTGTGAAAATGGAGATGGTGAATTTCACACGGTGACACCAGGAGGCAGAGACGCGAGCGTTCCTTTCTTTCGTCTGTAAGTTTGCCGACGAACAAGAAACGATTGCGAAAGACGAAACACATTATTGCTTCTTTGTCGTCCCAATCAGTGTCTTTGGTCGACGCCACGTACTGCTTTGCAAGCGTGCAAGTGAAAGAACCTCCATTGTAGGCAGTGGTTTTGAATAATTCTGATGGAGCAGTTGGTTGATTTCGCTGGTCGCCCTGCTCTCGTGGCGCCTGTCGACTTGCTTGAGTAATGACCACCGAGAATTATTGATACTCCTCGCATTCGTTTGCACGCTGCTCAAGGATACCGCAGCAAGGACAAGTCATACGCAGTGATGCCGGTTCTGACTGGTTCGACAAGTGATTTTTGTGTACCAAAAAGGGATATCCCAGCACGGTCTAGGAGCAAAAAGAAGATATGCCAGAGCGGAGTATTTGGAGAGCGAACCACGACGTATTGGTTTCGCTTGGTTAAACACGTGATTTTTGTACCACCGAGGGTACCCGGGCATGGACCAATGCTAGAGTGGAGCAGCGGCAACAGTGAGTAACAAATAAAGTACAGGATATCGCTTGATTCGAGGAGTGGAAACGGTAACAGCGAGCAGCGACAGCGACAACAGATGTGACAACAAATGTGACAACAACAGCGACGCAGCAGCGTCGGTTCACAGGAGAAGCGCATCGGCCCAACGGAGGAGCGCAGTGAATCCGCAGGAGTGAGGAGGGTCTAGTGTAGAGTGCATTGTCGGTCTACAGTATCGCAGCGAGTATACAGAAGGTAGTTGGGGCATCCACATATGAGTCTAAGTCGAATCAACCAGGAAGGCAATCGAATGAAGCGGAGCTCTTATTGGACGAAGAAGAGTAGGGATTGACTTTTTTGGGGTTTAATTCCGTAACAACAAATCCACGCCATGGATTCCATTCCAGCAAGGAATCCCTGACGTGAAATCCATCCCCCCGCAATTTATTACACTCCTGCAATGAGGACAGCAACAGTACAGGAGCTGAGCGAGTCTAGAGAAGCAATACGTCGTCTGTACACAAGAGCATTGATGAATGTCTGCAGGAGCGGAGCGGTTCTTCATGTGTGGAGCGACCATGTCTACTGTCAGTATAGCGGCAAAAGATGAATCAACGAGCAATGGAATCCGACGAAGCAGTTTCTTGTCTTTATCACCGAGTCCGCTCCAACGTCTAGTCCGTTCTCCTAAAACGAATAAATCCATTCCTCAGTGTTAATCAAATCTACTACAATATCAATTTCATTTCCCTTCCATCGGAACGAATGCCACTACTCTACAAATAGACCGACTAACCACTGCTTCCTGTGGCCAAAGACTCTAGTAGACTTGCTGTTGCCGTCGCTGTTGCTGTTACAAGCAACTGTGCTGCTCCTGTCTTTGGTATTGTCTTTTCGTTCTTGGCCTTTCTAGAGCACTCCTCTGTGGTATAAAAATCATGCATCGAACCGAGCGATTGTTGTTGGCAGCTCATCACGGGCAGAGGCGGCGGTGCTTCTTGGCCGGGATGCTTGTCATCGTTGCGATTGTAATGGTGATGGTGATGGTGATGGGGATTTCGTTAGTGCCACAACAGTCCAACAGTCCAACGACGTCCTCGTCCTTGTCATCTTCGTCGTCCTTGTCATCGTCCTTGATTGACGGTTTCGACACGGAAGATGACGATGACAATTACCACGATTCCAATGACAATGACAACGAAAACGAGAACAATTCCACCCTTTCTGGTGTTCCAATCTCCCGAACCAAAACCGGCCGGTACGAGCTGCTGGAGGTGGTCCCACACCATTCCAATCCCTTTACGCAGGGACTGGAAGTTCTATCCCTGTCTAAAATGGAACTCTTGGGGAATGCAACCGCTGTTGCTGTTGCTGTTGCTGATGCTGTTGATGTTGATGTTGATGTTGCTTCTTTTTCTTTTGCTTCTTCGGCTCTTGCTTCTTCTTCGGTTGGTTCGTCGTGGCTCGACTCTGTGGCCGATTCCGGAAACGATGCATCTGCAACCGCAACTGCAACCGCAGTTCTAGAGAGAGCGCTCTCCGGTGGTGCTTCTTTTGTCATCGAGTCCACTGGAATGTACGGAGCGTCCACCCTGCGAGTGGTGGAAGCATCTACCGGCGCGGTTCAGCACGAGTTTGTCCTGGAGGGGCATTTGTTTGCCGAGGGGTGCACCCTGTATTGGGAAAGAGTGCCTGCCAACCACAAAAACAACCACAACCACAACATTGCCAATGAATCATGGTCGACTGCTTTGCTCCTCCGGATAGTCCAGCTCACGTGTCGATTCCGATTCCGATTCCGATTAAAACTCCAACCCACCGGGATATGCGGCCGGAGACGAGGATCCAGTTCCATCGTGGAAGTTTTCTCGCGTCGGGGACTTTGCAATCCAGACCACCAGCGGACACCCTATGCGTTGTTTGTCGCTTGCTACTGCTCCCCTCTAACACTGCTTGCGGCACTGCTCTACCCCTTCTTTTGTTCTTGATCGTGTTGGGGTCTTCTTCTCAGGTACAATAATCGCGTGTTTGACCAAGCGCAACCCAAATGCCGAGTGCTAATGCCGTCGCTGCTGTTCTGCTGGTTCCTAATGCTAATTACTCCCTAATCCTGCTGGGGTATCACTTCTTAGTACGTAAACCACCCGTCGAACCCAGCGAAACCTGTTGTTATCACTGTTTGCTGCGTCTTGAGCCATCGTCGACGCAGGACGTAGAAAAAGGGGGAGTATCAATAATTTTCGTTGGTCAATACTCAAGCAAAGCAAGACGACGCTGCGAAATAATCAACTGCAAAGCTCACATTTTCAAGCCCTCTTGACTAAATTTCGACCAACTTGTAACAACAATACTATATGGAATCTCCCTACACCTCTCCTGTCAAACAAAGTTGGTTACCGTACTAATCGGCGACGACAATATCTCTCAACTATTTCGGCGCTCTTGGCGTCTCTATGAATGTAGCTACCAATCGCCCCAAAAGACTGTGGACAACCACGAGTATCCAGACTGTACTGTTCCAAGCTGTCATATGACGAGTGCTGTAACAGAGTTCCGCATATGAGCTCTCAGGCAATCCCTTGAAGACTCGCGGGGACAAAGTAGATGTTCTCCGAGCCTTGCAAGGATTGTGCCTGCAGGTACGGAGCCGCGTCCGCCACTGTGACCAAGCAGAACAAGACGAGATGATGACCTGGTTACGGGGACATGTTGTCCCTGTCACAGGCGACCTCAGTTAAGCCGCGCCTTTGGCATCGAGGACTTATACGCCCAAGCCGTCGAAGCAAAGAGCAGACGTTACACGCATATGTTGACACTTCTAGTAGCTTTTTCGTGTCTATTGTTCGTAGTCTTCGAGCTTCGGTTTGGTTGCTTCCTGCAATCGCGGCAGATGGGCGTCCCGTAATACAGGTCCATCAATGATCAGTCCATCAATGATCAGTCTTGCGACTCAAGCTTCTTGCTGCTGCTGATTGCTGCAATCCATCATGTGCTTGTAGCTTGCTGCTCATGCTTTACACAGCTCTTCTGTGTACTAGGCGCACATGCCTGAGGTCATATTTCGTATCATTGTTCCTTGTATCTACTATACCGTGATGGTTTATCAATGTAGGTCGCAAGCTCTGTACATTGCTCCGTACGTTGCTCCTTACATTGGATCATCTTCAGTTCAACGCGTTGCGCTTGTCCCCTGGCTCCAGTCTTGTCCCCTTGCTCCAACCAATCCTTTTAGGCTGCTGTAGGCTTCTCTCCTGTCAGGGCATCGATGTTGGCCTCTTGTTGCTGCTACTGCGCTTTCGCTGCAACTGCTCTTTCGCTGCAAGGACAGACACATTAGTCAGAACTGCGACGTGCCCCCCATTAGCGTATTGAACGCGTCGACAAAAGAAGAAGCGAAAGAAAAGACCTCCTAGATACAAGGACCGACCATGGTGACATCGACATTACAGTACAGTACGAAGAAGCGAAATGCTGAGAATTTCCAAAGCACGATGTACTGCGTGAAAACAAAGTTATGACGAGTTACAGTACGTGTGTATATGACGAGTCCTATAATAATTAGTTTTTTTGCAAGGCATGCAGATTTTATCCGATGGCATCCCCATGGCCGCTTCTCAGTGGCCCTTCTTCTCCAGGTTGAATGAAGTTGTCAGGGCCTTTTCGTCGTTTGGCTTTTTTTTACTCTTGAGTTCTTGCTCGCAACCGATGCCACTTCTTTGTCGGCCCTCGATTCCTTGGACACATATACTAGCAAGGAACTTTCATCACCATTCATCATTGCAGCCATGACTAAGTCTCTGTCGGCTCAAGGCTTCGGACATATAATCCAAGGCAATTCCATGATTATTCACTGAATCCATGACAACGCCTTTGTCGGCTCTCAAGACTTCGGATGCATGTTCCAAGGACTCTTCATCACTCTTCACTGCGGCCGCAACCACTTCGCTGTCGGTTCCTCGCTACTTCAGACGCATATTGCAAGCAAGGCCCATCCAACACTCTTCACTGCGCCCGGCCATGACAAAGTTTCTGCGCTAGGCCCTCCAGGCTTCGGTAGCATGTCCAAGGCCAATCCATTCGTATTCGCTGCAGCTACTACGACAACGTCTGTCTCGGTCCTCAAGGGTTCGTCGGCACGTTCCAAAGAAAATCCATCATTATGCACTGAAGTCATCAGCACGTCTCTATCGGCCCTCGAAACTTCGTCTGCGTATTGCAAGGCCCATCCATAATCATTCACAGGCAGTCGAGATGAAGTCTCTGTCGGCCCCGAAGGAGGCAGACGACGCGTATTCCAAGGCCTGTCCAGCATTAGTCGCTTCGGCTGTAACCACTTCTCTGTCGGCACTTCAGGTTTTGGATGAAATTTCCAGGCCCATCCATACTTAGTCACTGCTGCGGTCGAGATGAAGTTTCTGTCGGCCCCAAAGCCTTCATCTGCGACTCTTCATCCATGACCTCCTCTGGAACCGAGAAACTGCTGCAGCATCCAGTTTCTGCAGACTGCTTCGTCTTCATTACTCAACCCACAACCCCCATTCTGGCCTCCGTATTTGATTTTGATTGATGATGAACATACTGCACAGTCTGGTCCTACTACGGACTTGGAATGACTACGAGTACGTAAGGTTACTTCGTAACAATTATTTCACGTTCCTACAACATAGTAATCCAAATGCACAGTTTCCGTTGTTGGAAAGTTCTCCGCCGGTAGGTATGTAGGTACGTGCACTCGTCCACCTTCAAGTTAGAGGTGCAAGTAAGGTTTACTCGTAACCTTACTCGTTCTCGGACAACGTATTGTCGTTGTTGTTCGTAATCCTTACCGTACTTGTAAGCCTTACTCGTACTAATAAGAGGTAATGTTTTCTGGAACCGTAAGTTCCAACCTTTACTCCGCTCACGCGCCCGACATCTTTGACGAAAAAAGTGTGATCGATCAATAAGTAAGAGCTTACGTAGTCTCATGGGCCCAAGGTGACGAGAACGTTCCAACATGACCAACAATCCATCCCAACGGACCCAACGCAAAGATATTATTGTTGTTTGGGGGATAGTCACTTTTTTCGCCGATATCTCACTGCGTAATAGGACGCACTTCGAATGTTCAACGTTGTTCTCGCACATGAAACAATTTTGAGAACGCGGGAATCTCGATCTCTAAATCCTTTTGTATGGAAGTTAAACTCCAACACGACTCGTAGCTTTGTCCTAACCTTACCGCATTACCATCCACAACGTGATCCTTCCAACACCACTCTCGGCGGGCATTGAGTTCCGCGTTTGCGTTTGCTTTTGCGTTTGCGTTGCGTTTGCATCACAGTTGACAGTTGACAGATTTCTTCGTTGTCATTTTAATTTTTTCTGCATTCCTTTTGCTGCTCGCAACTCCGAACACGCACTCGCACTCGCACTCGCACTACCGCATCGGGATTTCCTACCAGGACCGAGGAATCTCCATCCGCCCGTTTACTATTTTCACGAGCAGCATGGGTCGCACGATTTTCGGGCAGCGCCAGAGCGCACGGAACCGGGAGAGCGACGATGCGGCAGGGTCCTCCAAAACGATCGGCCTGCTCGCCGACAACCTCAGCGGACGGGGACCCGGGGTCGGATGCGGGGGCCACCTGCTGATTCTGTCGATGCCCGTTCTGGCCATGGTTTCCACCAGTGGCCTTTTTGGCGGTCCTCCTGGTCTACGACCGGACCGAGATCCGGGGGAACGATTTCTACGGGGACGAGGACCTCCGCTGACGTTGCCGGTGTGTACTACGGCACCATCCGCGAGGACACGATTTCCTACGTGATGAGTCGGTACGAACCCTATCCGGTGGTCGTCGCCCTGGCATCGATCGCCGCCGTGCTGAATTCCTTTGTCACCGTGGCTCGGAACATCCAGATCGAGGTCTACCACAGGCGGAACGAGTCTTCGATCGTTCTGCGGGTCGTCAATTACCTCGGGTCCTTCGTGAACATTCTGTGCTACGCGGGCCTCCTGGTGGCGGTCTCCTTCAAGGTGGACCAGGAAGAGCCCTCCTGGGCCGTGTTCGCCCACTTTTACGGGGCGCTGTTCTTTTTCGCGGGGGCCTCGATCTACGTGGTCCTCCACGCGTTTTTGCTGTGGAAACAGGGTCGGAAGCACTATCCGGCGTTCGTCCAGGGGTTCTTTGCGGTCCTGGCGGTGGGGATCGCGATCTGTTCGATCCTCTTTGTCCTGCCCATCTGGAACGACGGGTTGTCCTCCGACGACGGGACCCAGCCGGTCCTGGAATGGGTGGCCGTGTTCGGAACGGCCCTGAGCATCGGGGCCTACTCGGTGCTGTTTCACATCGATCCGGTGGACGACGAGCTGTGGGATTTCTTCTGCGGAAGGCGCGCCTCGCGCCGCCGGCAGAAGCAAAAGCAGCAGCAGCAGCAGCAGCAGCAGTCCGAGAGACGCTAACCAAACGGCCGGGCCGAACCAAACCGGGTCGAGGCGAGGCGAGGCGATTGTGGGAGTGCTGCTTGGATGAATGTTTCCCGCGCGCACCACCTCCCTCGTTGCGAGCTCGGCAAGCCAACGAGTGGATGACTCGACTCGCTCAAAGGAACTCCTGTGCCCTCCGAACAATAAGAACGAAACAAAAACGAGCCGCATGCCGCAATGCATGCGTGGACGATGGATTGCGGGTTGCAAGGCGCCGGAGAAGGACGATCCACCGATGGAGAAAGATAGACCCGTTCGGGCGGAGCGCATGCTGGCTCATCTCGATTCCACCGACAAGAAGTCCGCGGAAGGAAATGGACCGGTCGGTAGAAGAACAGGCATCCTATGTGAATGCAAATCAAGAACGCCGAAACCCACCACCAGCGCCATTGGCATCGAGAGGTGCGTTCCCGAGACGATGAAGCCTGGGGCATCTACTCGGTATTGGATATAGGCAATAGCTGTCTTTTTTTTTTTCTAGGTATGAATACGTGTAGTTTGTTAGTAGTTCTCGGTTCTTGCCAGCAGCGGCACCAAATCGAATTTCAAAGAGAGTCGAGAGGGGCGCAAAACCGTCATCGTGATGCTGCATAGATATCAATCAATGAATTGTGTAATATAGGACATACAGTACAAGTACGAGTTACCACTTGTCCCCAATCCGCACCGCTTGCTCCTCCATACTAGCGCAGTCCATAGCTGTCACCATTCGACAGTACCGTAAATCCTAAGATCTCTCTGAAACGTTTTGTTGATTGATTGATTGATTGATTGAACCGCATCGAACCGAGAACCCTCCGGTTTTCCTGCAACATCACTGACAAGCGACATGCCGATGCCGCGAAACCATCCGTGATTCGATTCTCATTCACGATACTCAACCGTTTGAGGACTCTTCACTGTTCACTGTTCACTGTATTGAACACTCTTCACTCTTCACACTCTCTTGTTCTTGTACAAGTATCCTTTCCATCTTCCTTCCCTAGCCTCTAGCCTCCGCAAGGCTGCCCACAAAACACAGAACACAGAACACAGAACACAGAACACCGAATACGATACCACCCGCCCGCCCGAACCTATTTGATGATTCCTCGATTGCGAATGATTCGACCGGGACCGTCATCGGTCTCGGTCTCGGTCTCGACTTCGGCCGCGTCCCTTGCATCATCCTCCCGCTCGTCGGCAGCACTAGCATCGACAGCATCGACAGCATCGACGGCAGGGCTTCTTTCTCCCGTGCAACAACAACAACAACAACAACAAACACACCCACAAAAGGATTCTCGTTGCTCTACGAGTACCATCGCTCGGACAGCAAACCGAACCGATGTTTTCTCGGGCAAGCGGCAGCGGCAGAAGCATCATCGATTGCTTTCACTCGCACAATCGCACAAGGCTCCTCCTCGTTCTTCTTCTTCTTCTCCTCCACCGACTCTCCGCTTTGGTCGATCCGCTTTCTCCCGCGGCGTCGGCGTCACGAACGACATCCGCTCGGTTTCGACCATCACCCTCGATGGAAATCGGAATCGGCATTCCCATTGGATTTCCAATTCGAATTCCCATTGGATTTTCCATTCCCATTCCCATTCCCATTGGAACTCCCAATCGCCGCGCTTTTTGTCGCACACCCCGAAGCGATCCCCGTACGCCGTCCTGGGATTGACCGGAAGCCGCAAGGGCGTCGTCACCAAGGGCGAGATCCGGACCGCCTTTCGCCGCCTGGCGAAGGAGTACCACCCGGACCTCAACCATCCCCGAAACGGTGGGGAACAAAAAAACGGCAGGACCAAGAGGGAGTCCGAGGCTCTCATGGCCGAGCTGGTCGAGGCCTACCGGATCCTGCGGAACGACGGGAAGAACGGCGACGCCTTTGCGGACCGCTTCAAGGTCGGGCATTCCAACGTCGTGGCCCTGGCCTGCGATCTGTATTCCCTCGACGAGCTGCGCATGGATCGGTTCCACGAGGTTTACGATCTGACCATGGATTTTGAGGATGCTTTGGGGGAACACCGCGAGGATACCGATTGGGATTGCGATTGCGACGATGACGGCGATACGATGCCGATCCGAATTACGATGACGATCCGAATCATGGCAACGGCAACGGCAACGTTGGAACTCCCGGCAACCACCACCAGGGAGGAGGGGGGACCGCACTGGTCCCGGTCCGCAACCGCAACCCCGGCCTCCTGGTCCGCGCCCACCCCGAGGACAGCGTCTCGGACCTGAAACGCCAGCTCGAAGCGGATCACGGAGCTGCCTGGGGACTGGAGGACCGAATGAGTGACCGGGACGGCCTCTCGGTGGGATGGGAACTCGTTGTCGTTCGAGGAAGCGACGATGACAACGACAACGGCAATGACAATGGCAATGACGACGGCAACGACAATGGCAACGACAACGGCAACAATAATGACAACGGAAATGGCCACGACAACGACAATGACAACGACAATGGCAACGACAATGGCAACGACAATGGCAATGGCAATGGCAACGACAGTGGCAACGACAATGGCAATCGAAACGGCACCAACGAAGGCGTCACCAACGAGGTTCTCAGCTACCACCTATTTCTGGACGATTACGGAATCCGGCACGGGGATACCGTCTATGCGATCGTCCGTAAGCACGGAACGCAGAGCGGGGATGACTAACCACCCACGCACCCACGCACGATGCGAAGGGAAGCGAAGCGAAGCGAAGCGATGCGACAGCTCGGAGTTGATCTTCGCTATGCTCGTCTCGTCTCGTCTCGTCTCGTCTTGGCTTGGCTTGGCTTGGCTTGGCTTTCAATGCGATGCGATGCGATGCCTCTCTGCGCAGGCCTCGCTAATTGTCCGATGGATTGATTCTCGTCTCATCTCAGCTCAGCTCAGCTCAGCTCAGCTCAGCTCAGCTCAGCTCAGCTCAGCTCAGCTCAGCTCAGCTCAGCTCAGCTCAGCTCAGCTCATCTCACGCATCATAATGGACGATCCTGCGTGTGGACAACTTCACCACTGGTACCGCCGTGGGGGGATGGCCATGACGGTTTTGAGGTGGCAACGATCGTGAGAGCCGCCAACAAGGCCGACGTGCTCCCTCGGAAAAAGAAAAAGGGTCGGTAGGTCCTTCATCGCCACCCAGTTCTCTCTCTCTCTTTCTCTCTCCCACGCAATAGTCGCAATCCACTGGCAGCATCTGCTGAGCACCGAAATCCGGTCAAAATCAGCTAGGTAGCTACACGCGTTACTCAGTCGTAGCGCTAGCGAACGAAAGCAAAGTTGCAGTTCCCGGAATAACGACGGTCTGCGGTGCGGGACCGGCTTGTCAACAATAATTGGATTCACTAGAATTCTTTGCAGTTCGCAAGTCTGCGTCTGCGGCATCGAGATTGCTTTCCTCTTTTTTCTTATTTCGGCACGTGCGTTTTTCCACTATCTTCCTCTCGTTCTGCCGTTTCTTCAACTCCTCCGAGGAGCACTCAACCTTCGGGGCGTTCGGTGTGAATCGGTCAGACTGCGGGTAGCTAGAGCGATTGCGAAAGACCCGTTGCTATCGTTCACTTTCGATTTGGCGATTTGATTCCTCTTCCGTTTGAGATGACATTCATTCAATTTTCAATAGTGAAATCCAAAATTCAATCAATTCACACTGAACGTCACCGGACGTGAGTAACTGTCGAACATTCAAACAGTCGCAATCGTTAGGCAAGGCGCAGTCGTCATGTGCGTCGTGCCTTCGAATTGAACACCTACACGTGCGTTTGCTACACGTAGCACATATACCAAATTCTGTAATTCTCCTATTATTCTTTTCAAATGTTTGATGACGCGTACATTGCTCCATAAGCCGAAGTATTCATGAGTGTCACTTGCTTGCTTCTTCTTCGTAGCTTTCGATCAATAATCTTTCTTTGCATCGGATCGCGTCCCCTAAATTGAGAATATGGATCAATTACCTCCTCGCCTTGCGTCCCCTCATCTATCGATATGCTTCACAGAGTATCGCATTTCGTCGCCTAGTTAGTGGATAGATCTCTTTTTATATGAGTGTCGATCTACTCTTTTGCAGTATCGCTGTTGCCTCGCCGTTTTATCGGAGTATCGGTGTAGTACCTCGTGTTCCCTGAGTACTGGTATAGATCGATCATGTTTCATTGTACCTGCAATTCCCTTATCTATTGATTTGCTTTACAGAGCATCGCCTTGCGTTCCCCGAGTATGAATTGATTTCTTCTTGTCGGAGTATCGCCTGTTGTACCCGTTAGATCGACGCTTGTTTGCTGTTCCCTGTGGACTCGCTGTTGCAGTTCACTGTCCCCTTTACATCGACGCTTTGCTGTCACCCTGTAGAATCGTTGCTGCAGTTCACTGTAGTAGATTGACGCTTGTTTGCTGTCCCCTTTAAAATCCTCGCTGTTGCTCTTTCTTACAGATCTGCTCCCTGTCGACTCGCTGCTGCTGTTCGCAGCTCTGCTGCTCCCCCCCCCCGTACTGTTTATCTGGAGTGATGATAGGGTATCGCTTCGCAATACATAAATGACTTGTAAAACCTAGCGAAACCCCATTCCGTATTTGCGAGTGCTGTTGCCACTACTGTTAGCATCACTGCTTCTTGCAACTCCCCCATGTTGTTCCGTTTATCGTGGCTACGCTGGGATATGCCTTTTCAGCAGCACACAAATCACGCGTCAAACCTAGGGAAACCCCCATACGTTGTTTCCAATTCACAGCTACTAGTAGTAGTTTGCATCGCTGCTACTACTCTCTGCTTGCTGCTGCTATCCTCTTATTGTTCTTTGTAACTGTTTCGATACTGTGATATGTTGGTTTGTGTGCGTCGATACGGAGCTGAGCTCAGCTCAGCTCAGCTCATCACTCTTTTATTCCTTCTTCTTTGGCGTCACCTAGTAATTACAACACCTATCATGCCCTCTGTATCGACTGATCCTTTTGTATCTCTACTAGGGGAGTACCATGTAGTATCTGAGCGTATGCAATAGGGTCCGAATTGTATCTCCCGTAGACTCGCCACTGTGTGGTGTCAGCACCTCCTCGTGTGCTGCTATTATTATTGCTTCTGTTCTTCCCATCTCTCTTGCTGACGAGCAATATCCAAGCTATTATTTTCGAATTTCAACTTCCTGTTTTTCAGTGTTAAAAGTATGCTCTTCCAAACTGGTGCTAGCAGTTAGGACATGTAGCTCCGGCAGTATAGAACTCAACTACAATTCTTGTTGGACCCAGCATCCCTCTCAGCACCCTTCTCCTCTACTATAGCGCCATAGCTCCAGTGAAAATGTCACAGAACAGTTCGTGTACATAAGTGGATTGGAGAGGACTACCAGAGGAGGAGTATTGCTGCAACTCCACCACATTTTTTCATATTTTTAATAAGTGTCCATTACCGTCTTCTAATTTTCCGAGCAGCTACTACGCTAGTAGTAGCGTTGCCATTGTAATCATCTAGTATAAATGAAGTGAACTTTTCCAAACGCACTCAAGCTACAAAGCATATATTCATATGCGTCAATTATGCGAGAAACCAGATTTTAATATGATGCTAGCGTCATGATAGGTGCACATAAAACGAATCAAATTTCCCCTCGTATTACTAATGCTTCGGTTCTATGAAATATTCATCCATAAAAAATTGGCAGAGGTTGTTCAATTGATGGTTGTTTCTGCTATCGGCAGTTTCAACGTGACTCATAATCTGATTGCTCGACCCGGGCAATCCTCAGATTCGCAGCATGGAGACTGCCGTTTCATCAGAATAGTGCCCTTCCGTCCTCAATGCTTTCTCCAAAAGAATGACACGGCAGCGTTCGTCACCTCTTGTCGGACAAAATCGAATGCCAACACTGGCTTGTGTTGATTCCGATCCAGGAATTGGCTGCTTCCTATGTCGCGCTGTCCGAATATTTGGCGGGTGGTAGCGATTCGACGCTGGTGTTTGGCAAACATTCCATTATCCTCGAAAGTCATTCGTGGAGATCCCAGAGTATCTTGCTCGTGCCCAACCAGAGTTGGCATTCAGGGGGATTGATTTGCGTCTTGTATTGGTTTACAAACTACCGCACCATGGATGCGCGATATCCCATCCAAAGAAACGGGACCCTGCCGCCGCATGGACGGCATCTGCGTACTGGACTGTTTTGTACTTTACTATACTGACACACAAGGCTTTTTTCGGCGAGAACGGCGAGTCCTTTCCTCCACGCGTCTCGTCTTGTATCGCCTCCTACCCCGCGGTGTTTCCGTTCCGGCTTGCGGGATGCCCCGACAAAAGCACCCAGTTTCTAGCTCCCCGGCTCCGATCCTTGCTGCTTGGATCCAACACATACGCAGTACGTGTAAATTTCTCGAAGTGGCGGAAACGATTGATTCGGTGGTTAGTATGCAGTTTCTTGTACCATACCGGAAGCAAGTATTTGTTTGTCGGACATTCCTCGAACCAAATACTACGGAATTCCTATCAGCTGTCCCCCGGCTTCCGTAGAAACGAGTAGTTGGGGATGTAGAACCGGGGGACAGCTGATAGGAACTTTAGTAGTAATTTCGTTCTCCGAAGCCCTATTTCCAAATCATTCTTTCTCGATTTTCCATGCGGTGTGGCGTCCAGCTATTTCCTATCGTTTTTTTTTTGGCTCGGTTCGTTTCCGTGTTCGTTCCACCACTCGTTCACTAACCGATTGACTCACTTGCTGACTGAATCACTCACTCACTCCCTTCGAAAGGTGTGCTTGCCACCCCCGTGGCGCTTGGACACTTTCGGATAGCACTTTTGGCACAGATCGTAATCGAAGCAATCGAGGCACTTGTAGACGGGCCTTCCCTTCGGAATCCGACACGAGCAGCCGTCGCAGTGGGCCACCTCGTGGTAGGCCTCGCGCTCGTTGTCGTTGTTGTCGTTGTCGTTGCTGTCATCGGAAGTGTCCAGAGCTCCCGGAAACAAAATGACCCGCTCTCGCGGGACCGTCACGGAGGACCACTCGCCGCCGGATGTCGACGGAGAGGACGACTGGCGACGAGGACAAGGGCGGCCGACGATAACGAGGATTCGGCGGCGGCAACGCTCGGGAGCAGCTTGGCGGCCGTGGCCGAGGCGTTCCCCGTCGGCGGTTTCTCGCGGCCGCTCTCCCCTCGGGTTGTTGGCGATGCGGATCCGGTCGCGTTTTTGCCTCGTTTCGGTTTTCGGTTTCGGTTTCGCTTTTGCTGTTGCCTTTCGCGGTTCGGTTTCGGCATTGCCTTGCCCGACGTCGAATCCCAGCCCCATTTGTTTTGCGAGTGCCCGGGTGACGTCGTCGCAGAACCCCAGCAGATAGGCATCAAAGACGTAATTGGTTCGAAAATCCTTTTCGTCGTCGTCGGCTTTGTCGTTGTCATTCTGTGTCCGGGGGTGCACGATGCTCCGGTTGATGAGTATCCTCGGAATGGACGGCGGAAGGTACTCGATGACCTTGGAGATGGGTGCCACGCTGAGCGAGGTTCCGATAACGATGAGGGCGTCGGCCTTGGCCTGGTCCGACTCTATCTTTCTCCCGACGGAATGGTCCAGTGTTTCGCCGAAAAAGGTAATGCCCGGCTTGAGGACCCCCCCGCAGACGTTGTTTTCCCGATTGTTGGCGTTATTGTTATCGCTGTTATTGTTATCGCTGTCGCGATTGCCATTCCCCTCCGTCTCCGTCTCCGTCCCCTCCGCATCGCAGTCTACTAGGGATCGGGGCCGCTTTCTCGTCCGCTGGCTGGTCCGGGTCGGCGATCGCAGGACCGCCGGAGACTCGCCGGCACCGGCGCTGCCACCCGCGCTCCCAGCGGCGCCGGCGGACCGTTGTTTCGCTTCCGCCCCGCACAGCGGCACCCTCCCCTCGGCGATGGACTCCAGAATCCGGGGCGTCAGGGCAATCTTTTTGCGGGAGCACCTGGTGCAGCTCATGGACCGGAGGGAGCCGTGGCAGTACACGATTTTCGAATCGGAGACCCCCGCGCTCGATTCCAGGCCGTCGATGTTCTGGGTGTAGACCCGCAGGAGCATCTTGTGTTTCTCCAGCAGCGCCAGCAGCTTGTGCGAATCGCTGGCTCGTGCCGTGCCGGGTGATTCGGTGGAAGTGGTTGCTGTTGTTGTTGTTGTGGATTCGTCAGTGGATCTCGATCGGAGCGACAGTCGTCGGCTTTTGCGCTGGTTGCCATTGCTCTTGTTATTGTTGTTGTTTTTGTTGTCGATGCTGCTCTTTGTCTTTGACTCTATCCCTTGCTTGTTGGTTGGGATAGTACAATTGCGTGGCAAACTTGTAAAAGGGAGACGGATCGTCCCGAAAAAACTCGATGCAAAAGAGGTCCTCCGGGCAGCTCAGTCCGAGTGCCGCCGCGTCGAGGGTGTTGTACAGGCCCTTGTCTCTGGACCGAAAATCGGGGATCCCCACGCTGGTGGAGATTCCCGGCTCCCACCAGGACGACAATGTTCTTCTTTCCGGCCAGCAGATTGGCCACGCCCTCCAGGACGTCGTCGGCCGTGATGCTTCTTCTCGCGGACGATTTCGAGTCTGAGTCGTTCTCGGACGAGAACAGCAATGGCGCGGCCAGGGGAAAGGGGGGAGCCACCGCCTCTCTCCGGCGGGCACCGAGGGGTCGGTTCTCGTTCTCGTTCTTGTTCGTTTTCTCGGCGCTGCTTTTCAGTTTCGAAGCTTTTGTCCTGCCGCGGCTGGTCATGGTTGTTCGTTAGTGTGTGTGTGTGTTTCGTGTGTGTTGGGTGTTGTTTGTTATTGTTCCCTCCCCTCGTTTTCGGTTCCGGAACGGTACGGTATGTAATCCAATTCGAGCGCAGGCTCCAACTCCAACTCCAAACGCAAGCGCAAGCGCAAACGCAAACACCGTTGTGTTTGTTTCTGACGACGACGACGACGACGACGACGACGACGAAAGCTCGGCTCGGCTCGGCGATGGATTGGAGGGTTGTGATCCGATGTCCTGGAATCCTCCTTCGTCACTTACTGTATGTACAGTACCGGTTACTTGTACTCGTCCCAATCGTTGAGTTACGTGAGATGTGAGATAAACAAAAATACTTCGAAATAGGGGCAAGTAAATACAAGTAAGCCTTACTTTACGGTAAGATTTTAAACCTTACTCGTACCGATACTTCGGAATAATACAAAGGTGTGTATTGTGTATCAGTTTTTTCCCTCTTCTTTCATGTTCTCTCTCATCAGTCCACAATGATTTCAGATTGCGTCGGTTGTCACAACATCTCGGACGCTCAATTCCAACTTGACGGACTTGTACGTAACTTACTTACACCGTACGTGATACGTAGCAATGTATGATGAATGAGCATCGAGGACCATTATCATTAGCCCGAAGCCATTGGCTCTTTGTCGTACTCGTATCTTTAGTACCGGTATTCAAGTATGCATTGAGGATGATCTCAGTACGGTATTCAGTATCTACTAACTTACCATAAGATTATCCGATATCTACAGACATTGTACGGTACAAAACGGTAGGCTACGGAAGGATAGGTCTTCGTGATGAAACTGGAGATTCCAAAATAATAATAATGATGTTTTCAATCATCAATAGAAGAAGTGACAAGGGTTTTGATGATACGGTAGTTGCATGATCTCTATCTAATCGTACATGAAGATTACGCTGCTGCTGTAGACACCGGTAGGCTACTATAGAATAGGTCTTCGTAGTTATGAAGCGGAGTAAAAGTACACTATTTTCAATCAAGAATCATCAATACTACTAGTACAAGTGTTTTGCTGATATTTGCATGATCTCTATCTACATGAAGTTACGATATTGTACATGCCGGTGGGCTAAGATAGAATAATAGGTCTCTGTGATAAAACGAAGTAAAAGTACACTATGTTTTCAATCATGATACACAGAAGTGACATGGGCACGGATGGCATGACGAGTCACCGAGAACAATACTAGTTAAACTGGTTTGTCTTTGTCTTTCTATTTGCAGCACAACAGTAATCTTGCCGGATACCGAGTGGACCTCGTCGGAGAACTGGAAGGAGAATCGATGCGAGAAATGTGAGGACTTGCCGTCGTAGTACTAGTACTGTGTTGGGGAACGGTTCGTACCGGTGGTTGGTTTCCGGATTTGATCCGCGTACCACATTTGATACAGTGTGTTTGCGGGCAACCCGGGATGCCAGGTCGAGCACGGGTGGGATTTCTGGTTGGAACGGGGGTGGGACGAATCGTTGGTTGTCCCGTTGGATACCGGGTGAGACGTTTCGTTGGATTCGGTGAGGGTAACCGGCTCGAAGAGGAATTGGGAGCCCCGGGTGGAGAGCCGGTGGAAGAACCCGAGGAATAGAACGAGCCCGTTGGAGATGCCGAGTGGGTCTCCGTGAGAGAATCTGTCGGAGCCTTGGTCGGAGACGCAGTCGGAACTCTGGAAGGGCAAATAATGGTGAAAGAAATCGAGGGGATTTCTCTCGGGTGGGCAACGGGACCCTGCCTAGAATTCAGTTCCGGTGGGAGTAAAGGAAGGATAAATCGAGGCCGTTGGGAGTGCCGAATAGGTCGCCGTGGGAGCGTCGGTGGCATTCTTGGAACCGCCGAGAGAACCAGCGGTCGGCTTGAGTGTCACGGTTGTGAGCGTTGTCGGAGCAGAAGTTACCGGACTCGAGGTGGGTGTTTGCGTCATGCATTCGGAAACTGTGGAGTGTTGCGTTGAATCGTCCCATCGAAGGAATAAAAGAACAGCGTGAGTCGGCGATGAGCAATCCATAGCATGGAAGAGGTCTCTCGTTTACTTTTTTGCAATGTTGTTTCGAGCGAGCTGAGTGTGTTGTGCTCCGCTCTGCTCCGTCACTTACGGCAGTCTTCTTCCAGGCGTCGCGAATTGAACAACACAAAGCGCCGTTCGTCGCGAATGAGAT
Source organism: Pseudo-nitzschia pungens (assembly GCA_037355855.1). Classification (NCBI taxonomy): domain Eukaryota; phylum Bacillariophyta; class Bacillariophyceae; order Bacillariales; family Bacillariaceae; genus Pseudo-nitzschia; species Pseudo-nitzschia pungens. The sequence goes on along the minus strand of CM074760.1, from coordinate 650,990 downwards.
TCTTCAGGCTGCGAGGCTCGAGATGGAGAATCGAGTCCTCTGCCGTCTCGGCGATGATGATACCATGGGTACCCGTACTGGCATTGCTTCCGGGAAGGCCTGCCGCGATCCCGAGAGCAGCCCATGCAAATGTCGCAATCTTCATTTTATACATTTCTTATCCGGAATGATTGTGCTTTTTGCTTTTTTTTGGTTACAGGCAATTCGAATTTATGGGTAAGGGATAGCCTCACTGTTGGTTTGTGAAGAACAGCCGTTTTGTTTCGATCTACGAGTCCGTACCAGGTATTCAAACGAAGTAAAACTTTCCACCAAAAAGATCGTTCTCGATAATAATTGTTGCTCCAGAACCTTCTCCATCTGTACCAGTATATGGATATCGAGTTATGTGAAGAGAAGATTTACAAACATAACATATATCCGCATTTTTTACTTCCATTGTGCTTACGGTCTTAAAAATTATCCTAAGCCGAGGTGGCGTATCCTCTATTTCCTAATACAATTATAGTAAATTATCATGATATTATGATATCATTATTATTTATTTCCGCGGAATTCATGTCAGATTAGGACGTGCATCATTCCTCTCCATCAGCAATAGTACACGTACTCGTACTATCAGAAAGAGAACATGATGTACCGTACTGGACTGGTAGTAAATTCCGAAATTATTTCATCGTGTTGTTCAACAATAACCTTACTTCGTAGTTGTGATGGATAGAAAGAATGCTAATGGTCTCGTTCAAATACGGTAATTACCCAGAATCGCATAGGAAGCAGTTCACGACGGCAAAAAGATTTCTGGTCATCTGGATCTATCGCTATCATTGCTGAGCTGGGCATACATTATTTCGGTTCCGTAGTTTTTCTCTACCGTATGAATAGAGAAAGTTGAGGAACATTACTATGTTCTTTGTATGGGATAGTTTAGCGCGTGTTACCATAGAGTTTGCAAAAAATGTAGAGTGCTTTGAGAGAATAATAATATTATTATCATGATAATATTATCATTCATCTGATGAGAAGAGAACGTCTAGTAGCGTATCCCGGCAGTACTTTTATACGTACCTATCGTATGTACTAGGCCATGTTACGAGCTTCGATGTTATCTTTTGCACGTACATGTAATACCAGTACCTCGTACGAAGCACAGAGCACGGAATCCCGTACGAGTACGAGTAAGATTTATGGGCTTACGTACGACACAAAATTTCTGCGCAGCTGTCATACCAACTAAGACTTACTACCTGTACGTACAAGATCTACGACTTCTACGAGATGGACGATAAGTTACAAGGTAAGGCTTGTAAGGTTACCGGTGAGATCTTACTCCATAGTAAACAAATCGAACCGAAAGATAGAAGATACCGGTAAGATTACATACGTATCGCAAAACCAAGCCTTCCCAAATGCTTCGTAATACAGTAAATACTTCGTACTACTAATGGTCCTGCGACTTCCCGCAATGCCGGTTGCAACAAGGATGGAAGAAAGAAAGCTGCCGCAATTTTGGCACCCGAGCCAACCCACAAAAGCTACCAAGTAATTGCCCACTCTCCCTTACGGACAGGAAGAATCTCCGCCATGGCGCTTCGAGTCGGACCCCTGGACCTCCTGGCCTCGCGACTGGCGAGTCGCATTGCCCGCCTCGATACCGCCCGTGCGGTGGCCCCGAGGAGGCATCCTCAAGCCGGCACGGGTGCCTCCGTCGGCTCCGCGTCCGTCTCTGGACCACAATCGCAACCATCACCTCCCCACCACGATCTCGTGCTCTACGATTTCGAGGGATCTCCCTGGTGCCGGCTGGTCCGGGAGCACGCCACCATTCTGGATCTCACGCTGGAGATCCGTCCGTGCCCACGGGAAACCCTCCTCTACGGAGAGGGAGCCTACGGGCCGGACTCGAGGTTCCGTCAGGAGGCCATGGAGTGGTACCAGATGAAACAGAAGCAGAAGTGGCGGCAGCAGAACCAGCAATGGTTGTCGAATAATCGCCGGGCAGAGCCACGTGACAGCACAAACGCGAATGATTTAGAAAGGGATGGCAACGCCGGACTCGACATGGACGACCACCTGACCTTTCCCGTGCTGGTGGATCGAACACTGGAAGGGCGTCCGACCCGAGGCAACAACGACGAGGATGACGATGACGATAAGGATGACGATGACAATGGAATCGTGGTATTGACGGAAAGCTACGACATTTTGTGCCACTTGTGGGACCGATACGGGGCCACCGTCCTCCCCGCCCGCAGCGGCCACCGCCGCCGCCCGGACCAGATCGTTAACTCGCCCGCGGTGCCCTTTGCGATCCGGTTCTTGTCCCTGGCCGGACCGTCCTACCTGCGGCCGTGGCCGCGCTGCGGGCTGATGCGACTCGCAACCAAGCCTCTGGCTCTGTCTCCGTCTCTGTCGACGACGTCCTCTTTGGCTGCCATAGCGATCGAACCCGGCCAGGCAATCACCAACTCTGCCTCTCTATCAGCCAAAACGACAACGAAAAAGAAAACGACAATTACAAGGCGGAGCGTGCGCATCACAAGGATCATCACCCTGTACCAGTCAGAGGGCTGTCCGGAATCGAGGCTCGTGAGGGAAGCCCTGAGCAGCCTGGAGATTCCGTACCGCTCCGTTCCAGTGGCCGAGGGATCGAGCAACCGGTTCCCTCCAATCGGGAATGCGAATGTGCATCCGAATCCGAATTCGAATTCGAATGCGAGACAGAGCCAACGCGAGGAGCACGCCGATTCCATGGTGCAAATACCCCTCCTGGAAGTCTCGGTGCTTGCACAACCGGAGGAGCCACAAGAAGACGACGAGACCGAAACAACGATCACTCTAGGTGCCGTTGGTAGCTCGGGCAGCGGGGTCGAATATCGCGTTGGAGCTCGGGATTGCGTCGACTATCTACGCGATGCCTTTGCCCTTGGCGATGATTCTGACCCTTCTGGCACCAGCCGTCCCAATCCGACCTGGTTCGATCCCCTTCCGGAGCCCAACCTCGGCCGGAATGGGACTGGAAACTCCTTGGGGATCGGGGCCTACACGGCATTTGTAAAGGGCTCCCGGGCCTTTGTGCCGGAAAGGGCGTTGAAGTAAAAAAATGAGAAAAAGACAGAAGGAAGGAAGGAAGAAATGACACGCGACGCGACGAGAATCGATGCCAAACCGCCATCATCACCCTGTGAGGACCGACTCGAGTTCGGGCGGGTTTTGATCCTGTATATCCTTGACAGTTGCCGTTGCCGTTGCCGTTCCCAACCGTGGATCCGCGCGAGCCTAGCTGCCCCGCCTCCCAAAACAACGTCGTTCGTTCATTTTGGGAATGAATTCCGGAATATTCGGAGCGATGAAACGACACAGTTCCCAACCGAGACCAGGCCCAGTCCACTGCTACAGATCAAACGAACGCGCTCATTTCCCGAAAGTTCCCAATCGGTTTCGAATCGGATCAAGCAACGAATCGCGGAATAAATCCATCGCCGAATCCAACATCGTATCGCATCGCATAGCGTCGGAGAGAATCAATTTGGTAACAAATATACCTTCGGACCATCTGAGTCGGAACAAAATCGTGAATTTAAGTCAAAGAAATATAAGCGAGTTCGCAATCTCCATTATATTTCAATCGCTGGGAATCGAGGATAATGGAGGACAACTCTTTCTTGCAAAGGACGTATTAAACAATAATGAAAATTAATTCTGCTTTAGACACATTACAGTCATCAAGTTTCAGCATTCAAAAGAATTCATTCAAGTACAGGTTGGACGGTAGGAGAGAAAGGATAAATTTCATAACGTTTTATTTCATAGTTTTGGATTGAGAACAACTAACGCGTATTTTGTTCGTTCCTTTGTCTTTGTTTTCTTCATCGTTGTAGTTTCAAGAGATACGACAGCTTCTTGGTTGCATCGCTCCTTTCTCTCGACATTCTGGCACTTTAGAACATTGTCATTGTCATTCGACTAAAAATGTTCCTCGGAATTCTTGCACAAACATATAAATAACTGCTGAGATTCATCCACATGTTGCGAAGAGAAGTCCCACACTTCTTGGGACAAAAATCTGCGACAATCTTTCCTTGCCTGGAGGCTTCTTCCTTGCAACAATTCTTTGGCTAACTATCCCTGCACTTGGGAATCTTGCCCTTGGAATAGATTGGTCGTCATTTCTACGCGCAACGAAAATCACAGACCATTGGACAGAATACTTTCACTCTTTACTTTCTCACCTTGTCCTTCCTGTAGCAACGTTTCCCTCGATTCACTGCAGCCCAATCACAATCTCGATTGTTTTTGCAATTTAAGGGAGACGAACCATCATTGGTACATTCACTCATGCTTGGACAATCGCTATTGCATCAGATACCACGAGAGAGTGATGCAGACTGGATTCCGAAAACATGCCAGTCACGTCTACTCCTCGATCAGAAGTCAAGGCCTCCCACGTAGACAAGAATTGATTGAAAGCGGATGCACGGCCAAGCATTCCATGAATGCTAGTACTAACTTGAGAAACATTCCATTCGTTGAGGGGCTGGTTGAAGGTAGATGCATCATGAAACATATCAGATATTTCAACAACTTGAGAAACGTCTCATTCGTTGAGGGGCTGATTCAAAGCAGATGCGGTGTAAAACGTCCCATTCATTTCAACAGCTTGAAATGCATCCCATTCATTGAGGGGCTGATTCAAAGCAGATGCCCATTAAAACATCTATTGCTCGAGGGACTGATTTATGTGTACAGTCAATCAGTCGAATGCGAAAATTAGTTTTTTCCTCACCTTTCGGCTCCATGGACACTTCGTTGGTTTCCGCGATGATTGACTTGTGTCTCAACGTCGACAGTATTATTCTTAGTATCATTATTTAGAATCTCATGAGACGTCAAAATATCTTCTTTGAACTCCTCTCAATCTCAACTGGGCCGTGAAAACTAGTAGCTAAATAACGATTGCTGACATAGTAATATTACTCGTAGTACATCGTACTATGATGTTATCCATTTCACAACGATGATTCTGAGACATTCACTGCTACTACTAGTAGGTTGTGGATATGCTATTGCTGTGACATTACCTTCTTTCTTGCTTTGTTTCTATTGGTAGTACTACGCGTCCTGAGACTCATATAGCGTTCTGAACTGAACTAAGGCTTACTAGATTTCATTCTTTGTAATTTCGGCGGGAATTCGAAAATTCTCAAATCAATTGTTGTCGGACTCGTCGTAAGTTACCTTGGTTAAAATTGAACGAGATTCCATCTTTGAACGGCGCGTCGAATGGAATCTCACGTGACACTCACTCAAGTTCGAACCTAAACAAGTCTCAAAATTGTTGTCGGACGTGTTGTTCGAGGTTCCCGCACCCATTCATTTCTATTGGGAATGAAATCTTTCCACTCACGAGTCTCGAAGTCAGTGATGCCTTTGGATGAGTGATAGTGATTTTCGGTGCATCTTCTCTGGCCATCCATTCATTCCATAAGACGAAGGATCTGTCCTGATGATAAGGTTACGTATGTTACGGTAACCTTACGTACCTCGTACTGTACTTTTTTCTCCTCGGTGGATGATGGATGATTCATGATTCATGATACTTGAATTGCAACAGCCGATAGCCTCACAAAACCATTCCTGCGCAGCAATCTGATTCTCTGCACATACCTGTACGACGTGCACTTAAAATGAAGTAATCACAATGTCTTATTGATCACTCCCTTCCTCAACCTTCGGACGGCCAAACTCAGGACTATGATGGCTCGGAACCCTTCACTCCAAACATTTTGCCTGCCGCTCTTGCTGGTAGTAGCTGTTGCCTGTTCCCTCGTGGCGGAATCACTCGCATTATCATTATTTGTCGGATCTCCCACACCCCGACGCAATCCTGCTGCCTCTGTTTGGAAGCGGCAGCATGGTGTTGACCGTAGGCAGTTGCAAGCAGCAGCAGCAGCAGCAGCGTCAAACAGCGAGGATGACGCGGCATCCACGGATCCTTCGCCGCCCGGTTCCGCCGGCCCTATGTTTCCCGTTCTGAACAAGATTGCGGGCGTTGCGTGGGAGGGACGGTGCCGTTACGTCGACCAGGATCTGTTTCCGGCGTCGTTGGATCTTCGCGGAGGAATTCGCTTCGATCTTCCCGACTCGAAGGACGGTGGTGACACCGTGGAATTGAACAGCTTTCTCGTCTTTCCCAATGGGAACCGACGCGACATCCAAATGAGGTACGTTCGACCAAAAACCAGCGACGACACTCACGAGACGAATGCGTTGCAATACGAAACGAAACAGAAAAACACCGAAACCAATCCAATTGATTACAGATTATACTGGCACCAGTCCGAAGCGGATTAGACCCCGTTAGAACCGTGTGGATTCAGTTTTTATTGGAATTACCGTATGATGGATGGTTTTCGAGCTTTACGTATGACAGGGACGCGTGCCCTTGATTTGACAGAATGCATTATGTGTACGAGTACGAGTCCAATCAACACAAAATGCCCCCCGATCTCGTCCCGACCTGTCCTGTCCAATTGATTACAGATTATACTGGCACCAGTCCGAAGCGGATTAGACCCCGTTACAACCGTGTGGATTCAGTTTTTATTGGAATTACCGTATGATGGAAGGAAGGAAGGAGGGATCGGTGTTGCGTGATGTCGTTTGGGAGAGTCTGTGCCTCCGCATTGGATGGTCCGATGCATTTAGGACTTGCGTTATGATTATTTCTCACAGTACTGATTTGCTTGACTCGAAATTTTCGTTTCCACCATTGCAGAGGACAGCGAGGATCGCTCGAACGCCCCTCGATGCGTCTCGATCTAACCAGCAGTGGCGGCGGTCCCATTTACACGGTGATCACGGAACTGGCTCCGGACACGGTCTTGATCAACGAGGTCGACCGAGCCTCCGGTAGAATCGTCATGACCTCGAGTTTGTCCCTGGTATTCGATTCAGATCCCGATCCCAACAACGACCGCCGCGCCGTCTCCGAATTGGTTCAGGTTTCTCACGAGGTTGGGAACCCCGCAACCACGACCAACAAGAAGCAGCCGATGATCGAGGGACACCAGGTCTGGAGATTCCGAAGCGTACTAGAAGATTCATAGAAAAGCCCGATGCATAAGACTGCACGGTTACTGTACAGGCAACTCGAGAAATAACGTTTATTTCGCTGTTGCGCACTGGTACACGTACTGCGTTGTTAGTGGATAGAATAGGTTCTGAAACCGGTTACATAGACACACTAACATTTTAAAAATAATAAGAATATCGGCATTACACTCTGAGATTGTTGCATCGAAACCGAATAGTGCGTTTCTCACGACCTAGGCAATAGATTGAATGCATTTTCGTTTAAGTAAGAGTAACTTTATCTACTCATTTGTGCAAGCAGTCTCTGATTCCTGCGATCATTGAGATGGATTCCGATGGACAGGGCAAAGAAAGAAGAAAGGGATGCTTCTGTCTCCTTGCCTTGCAATCATTGGATTTGCATCGTTTTTTCTTTTCCATTGTTTTCCATACATACCGTACAACGGACGTGCCAACAAGATTTTGCCTCGACAACCATTCAAAATCAAAAAGTTGTTGCTGACCCTCACTTTTTGATGAGATGAATGGATCTGAATTATAGTGGTAGGACCTACGTACCGTAATCACTCGGACCAGAACATACCTTTTACCTGTAAGATTAACTACTCGTAGTCTCCGATCTCCTGTTCCCCCAAATTCATGCCGAGAGCTGAACAACATCTCCCATCAGCCATCGATCTTTATGTTGTGATCTAACTTACTTTGAACTTGTACGGTGTGCACTTGTACGAATACAAGTGGTAAGATTTAATCATAATCGTATCATACAGTAGATCATAGCAAAGAACAACTCGGAGACTCGACGGAAAACACTGTTCGAATCAATGTTAACAACCCTCTCTGCCACATCGAAAATCGGAACAATCCGTCAATGATCCCACAACTGCACTACTCGTACTCTTCTCTATCCCACTCTACCCTATACAGTACAACGAACCATGACCGAATACAACGAAAGAGCAGCAGCAGCAACAAGTGTCTCAGTCCGCAACGGAAGGAGAACAACAACAACAAGAACAACATAACCTCGAGGGAGACGAGGAACGCGAAGAATTTAAAATCTACATTGGACGTGTCCCCACAAAGTTTACGGAAGAGATTGTCAAACGCATTCTCGTCGATAAATTGGGAGGGGAGGCAATGGCTGCGGCGGCAGCCGAAGGAAACGAGGGAGACGACAATGCCGCAGCCGTTGTCGAAAAGGTGGAACTTATTTATCCCCACGACGACGAGACGGGCGAAAACCGCAACCACAACAATAAGAATCATCCCGACGGTTACCGCGACGATCGAGCGGGCGGTCCAACCAACCACGACAAAGGGGACAAACGCGAAACGACGACGAACGAGTAAGGACGGCGTCGAAGCCGACGCCGACAAGGAACACCGTGGGTTTGGCTTTGTGTCGTTTTCCACCGCTGCATTCCGCGACGCCGCCCTGAAACTCGGAACGATCAAGGGCGGGAGAAAGAGAACCTCCAAACGGCTGCACACCATGCACCTGCGTCCCTACGTTCCCATTGCCGATGCAACTGCAACTGCAACTGAAAATCCAGATGCAAATCCAAACGCCGAACCATCCGAGAACGGAAATGGCGAATCCGATGCCCGACCCACCGGACGGGACGTGTGCTATCTGTGGGGTTTGAAGCGGTGCCCGTACGGCAACGAGTGCAAGTTCCGGCACGTCGGAGAGGGAGGATGCCTCCGGAGGGAAGAAGACATGACTCTCGAAGAACAAAAGCAACTGAGGCGAAAGCGAAAGGGCAAGTGCTTTGTCTACAAGAAGAAGGGACGGTGCCCCAAGGGCGACGACTGTCCCTTTTCGCACGACTTTGAGCCGGAGATCAAGGCCCGGACGGGGAATTCCGGGACAACGAGTGGTGGTGATGATGATGGTGGTGGTGGTCCTCCTGTTGCTTCTGTTCCTTCCGTTGCCTCGGACGCCGTTCCCAAGTCGGAAAAGGACTGCATCAACTGGAAGACCAAGGGCAAGTGCCGCAAGGGAGACAAATGCCCGTACAAGCACGATCCGGAGGTCCAGAAACGGGCGCTGGAAAAGATTGCCAAGAAGAAAAAGCGACAACGGGACGGTGAAGGCGACGGCAGCGACTCCAACGCCAACCTTCAGAAACGCAGCCGCAAGGAAAAACAGCCCCTTTCGGTCCGCGTCTTCGGACTCAACTACGAGACGACCGAGAAGGACGTTCGGGAGTTTATCGAGTCGCTGGCGGGACACCCCGTCAAAACCGTTGTGTTTCCGAGGTTCGAGGACTCGGGCCGGAGCAAGGGATACTGCGGGGTCTACTTTGCCAGCCCCAAGGCGGCCAAGGACGCCGTCGCCAAGTGCGACGGTGCCGAATTGCATGGGCGGTGGTTGAGGGTGCAGACCGGCAAGTCCATGACGGTCGATCAATGGGAAGGCCTGCACCACAAATGACAATGACGATGATGATAACAATAACGATAACAATGGGAAGAATAATATTCCTAATAGATGAGAGAAACCATGCAATTTCATGCGATGCCATGTATTGCCATAATATTGCTTTAATATATGAATAGCATTACACGTACCCGTGTCCAAACCGTAGAGCCATTAAGGAATGGAATTTTGGGGTGGTTCCTTCACACCTGTCGCAAGCGCATTCGAGATAGAAATTCACGTAAATGCATTCACTGTAGGGCTGCAGATGAAAAAAACGAACGGAAGCGCTAACGACCAATATAAAGTAGTTCCAGCGTACAAGCGTTCCTAGTTTGCATAATAGCAATTGTTATTGGAAGAAAGTGTGCGACACGCACACGGACGGTAGACTAGTGGATTGACACTACCTGGAAGCGCTTTGGATGTGATTCCGTCCTTCTTTCGTTCCTTCGTTGGTAGTATTCATCAATCCACACTTGTAGTCTCGTTTCCTTATTCACGGGCACATCACAAGACATTGTTATTTTTTTTCTTCTGCACAGACAGAGGCAAGGCCATATGAATATTCTTTCGTGGTTCTGGTATCTCCTCGAGAAATTCCAATCCGCATCTCCACCGGCACGATGGAAAAGAGTCCTTCCCACAGTGGTACAGCACGCGTAGTTTCGCAACACGAAATACAACGCATCATCGCAACAGAACACAGCACATCACATTACAACACAGCACAAAACGATAACAACAGATGCGAATTGCGCTCTTGAGATACACGCAGCAAAGACTCGTTTGCGGCATCGAGAATCAATCGTTTTTGGACGAAATAAAAATCCGACGTTACTACAAAAGCAGACTATAGTGTCGTTGTTGTTAATCTATCGAATGGACGGGTCGCGACAAAACCCATTCGTCTGCTCCGTCCCGTTGACGATGGTGAATGTTTGAAACGTTTGAAATGCATGGCATGACATCGCTCGTCGTAGATGCTGCTGTCCTGTCCTGCTCTGTCCTTTTCTGTCTCTTGCGTTGCCCCGCCTTGCTTTGTCGTTTCCTCTGCTACTCCTATCAATGAATCACATTACTCGGCCGGTTCCAGAATGTGGCTGGGGGTCGATCGGGCGATCTCCAGTTCTTCCTCGTTCATGTCGGCGTCGATGCTGGCAAAAAGCGGCGTCGACAGGTATCGCTCCCCCGTGTCCGGCAGCATGCAGACAATGGTCGATCCCTCCTCGGCCTTTTTGGCGGTCTCCAGGGCGGCCCAGACGGTGGCCCCACCGGAGATTCCCGTCAGGATTCCCTCCTGTTTGGCGAGGGCCTGGGCGGTGGCGACGGCGGCCCCGTCGGGAATCGCCACGTACTCGTCCATGAGCTTGGTCTCGAGGTTGAGTACCCTGCTCCAGCACGAGCGGAATGAAATCGGGCGTCCAGCCCTGGACCGGGTGTGCCGCAAAGGCCGGGTGGGATCCGTCGGGAGACCCGTCCTCCTTGCGTTTGGTGGCGATTCCGGAATCGATCAGGGCCGCAATGGCCGGCTCGGCCAGCACGATCTTGGTGTCGGGCGAGTGCTCCTTGAGGTACTTGCCGGTTCCGTGAAAGGTCCCGCCGGTTCCGTACCCCGTGACCCAGTAGTCGAGCTTGGCGTCGATGCACTTCAGGTCGTTGAGGATTTCCGGCCCGGTGGTGGCCTCGTGGAACTTCCAGTTGGCCTCCGTCTCGAACTGGTGGCAGAGGAACCAGCCGTGTTTCTCGGCGAGCTCGGCGGCCTTTTCGACCATGCCGGTTCCCTTTCCGGCCTTTGGGGTGACGATGACCTTGGCGCCGAGCATGCGCATCAGCTTGCGGCGCTCCACGCTAAAGGGCTCTGCCATGGTGATGACGCAGTTGTATCCCCGCTGGGCGCACATCATGGCGACGGCGATCCCGGTGTTTCCCGAGGTGGCCTCGATGACGGTGTCGCCGGGCTTGAGCTTGCCCTCCTTCTCGGCCGTCTCGATGATGGAGAGGGCCAATCGATCCTTGACGGAGGAGAGGGGGTTGCAAAACTCGGCCTTGGCGTACACGGTCACGCCGGGGGTTCCGGTCAACGAATCCGAGAGCTTGACCATCGGGGTGTTTCCGACGAGCTCGGAAATGTTCTCGAGGGGGGCGCCGTAGCCCTCTCCGCGTGCCTTGGCGGCGAGACCGCGGGTGCCATTGCTGCTGCTAGTAGTGATCATGCCGTTGCGTGCTGCCAGCTGCTGCGAAGGAAGCGAATGGAGAAAGGCCCGGGAGGTTCCGGCGCGGGTGGCCATGAGGAGGGCGGTGGCACGGAGGAACTTCATGGTGTAGAGATAATGATGATGATACTGATAATATGTATGCGGTGGATGTTGGATGAATGGGTACGAGTACGGTAGATTGGGGAATACGAAGTATGTAATCGATTGCCGCGTCCTGTTGAGTGATTTGGAAACTATTGTACTTTGGTTTCGGTGAAGAGTTGGAACCGATACCGGTAGTGGTGGTATTCTCAATCTCAAAACTAGTACCGTTACGAGTAATCTTCGTATTGGATGTGAACTAGCGATTGCTCGGGCGATGTCTCCGGCACCCCTGGATACAGTAAGGTTAAGTGACCGTTCATCAACGATGCGAAAAGCCAGAAGACAAAAAGATATTTGGTCCTTTGATTACGGTTAATTACGAGTGAGTAGTGTCAATCAATTTTGGCGCATGTATCGACCTTGAACGGTTCGCATCGGTATGTAAGATTACCGTACAAGTGCAAGCACTTGTTTGGATCTTTCTTTGTGGCGGATCGCTCCCCACCGCTGATTGGTCAACATCAATCCTCTCATCAACAGCAAGACGAGATCGGCTCCAGTCGTGATTTTCATACCTGTGCAAGTTCGAGTAAGCCTTAGGTGTACTTTCAAACTTGCACGAAGTAAATTAAGGTTTACTTTCATAACCTTTGTTTTGTTTTCTTCGTTCGTTTCCGTAATTAACATCAATCAACAGTAATCTTACGTAACTTAACTAATGAAGAATATCACTCGTATTGTAAAACTTCTTCAAGCGTTTCTATCGTCTAAAAAAAGATAGGGGCACCACAACATTTCGCAGGTTATGAGCATCTAAAGACTACCAAGCTCACGGTGCTACTAAGCAATAGTAATAGCATCTATGCTAGTAGTAGCACTACTCCTAGAAGTACTAGTAGTACTAGTAGTAGCAGTAGTAGGGCAATGTAGCCCCCGCTGTTGCTGTTACTAGTACTATCTCTGCTAGTTGCAAAATTCATAGTACTAGTAGTAGTAGTACTCATTTGGCCCCCATCTCCCAGCAGCACTGTTGGTACTAGTAGCATCACCATTCGTCGCACTGTTCCTACTAAGCCTGCAAACCACACCTCCCACTGATGGTAATAGCATCTTGATTAGCAATGCGGTACTAGCATCTCTGCCAGAACTTGTCATTATCCTTTGTACACCATTGCTCTATTAAAACATTTTTTCATAATATGAATGAACCTTTACCCCACTCTCTTAAGGTTTTTACTACAGAAGGAAGCATCATGATTCGATTCAGGAATCAATCAGTCACGAATACTATTTCAGAAAGTTGGAAGGACGCAAGCGAGCAAGCGAGCGCTCCGAATAATCAATCAAAATCATCAATCGCGCGATCACAACAAGGGCAGAGAATTGTGCGGAACTTCAAGGACGCGATCCTCCGTCGTTCTTTCGTTCTTTTCGTTCTTTCGTTCGCCCCCCCCATCATTCCTGGACGCCATCGGTGGCGATCATTGGACGGACCAACCAACTGTTCCGATTCCGGACTGGCGACCAATCACGAACGGTAGGGAAGCGAACGGAACGGCAACTTACCTTACTCGTATCAGTTAAAACCCTTACGAGTACTTGCAACTGTACCGGTAAGGTTACTTGTAATCCTACTCTGCGGATTCACGGAACGGCGGTCATCTGGTGCAAACGAGGACGGAGGCGAAGAACAAAGACGCCAATCAACTCCGCTAACCTGCAACACACTCTCAACACGGAAAGTATCCTAACCGATTTTGTACGATATTGTACGAGGTTGTACGGTAAGTGTACTGGTATCGGACACTGATCCAACGACACCTCGTAGCAAGCGGAAGCAATACATATATCGTATTCATACCGTGCCTGTACTGTAAACCGTACTGTATTGTTGCGGACGAGCGAATCATCATCATCAATCATCCTGCCAAACCTACCTGCCTGGTAGACTAGACTTTATAGAATAAAACAGCAACCATGGTAAGATCCTTTTTAAGAAGCCGTGCCGAAGAACCGATCGATTTCCCCCTCCTTCCAAAGCACAAACCGTGGGAGTAGGGTACCGTAGCAGGGGGAGCGTGTTGGTTTGGTTTGGGTTGGGTTGGGTCGAATTGGATGGGATGGGATGGGATGGGATGGGATGGGATGGCATTGGATTTGGATTTGGGTTCGGAGCATCGGGAGAAGCCGGAGTTGAAGCAGCGAATGCTTCTCGATGGGAACTGGATGGAAAGGACCGTGGCATTGGTCTCGTGTTGTGCCGTATTCGTGCCGTGTTGATGCTGTGTGCGCCTGGATCTGTTCCATCGCAGTGCATCGGGTTGGTTGGTTGGTTGGTTGGCAGAAGCGAAGCCAAGCCAAGCCAAACCGCCTGCAATGCTTCCTCGAGGACAACGGTTAGCTCATTAGCTCATTGGAAGGGAATGGAAGGATTGGGTGACGATTGCGATTGCGATTGCGATCGATTCATTCGGCGGAACTCGCTTGCTGACTGACTGACCAACCGACAAGTTGGTTAGTTAACTAGCTAGCTAGTTAGCTTTCTTGGAGACTGTAGCCAATGAGTCGGGCACACACACACACAGAGAGAGAGAGAGAGAGAGAGAGAGAGACAAGACACGAGAGAGAGAGAGAATGCACCGTAAAATGGAAATAAATAGTTGAAGTGTCGCCCGGGCTGTTGGACGGAGCACGGAATGGGATGCGGCGGAAAAACGACCACGGAATCGGGCCGGTTCGTGCACGGAGCTTGCGCTTGAGCTTGCGCTTGGTACGATTGTTTGTGTTGTCACCCTCGCGCTAATCCATTGGTTTTGTTTTTCTTTTCTTCGCTGCTTGTTCCTATGTTCGATTGCTCCTTCCCCGTTTGGTTCCGCTCTCGGGTTGCTTTTGCGTTGCGATCTTTTTTCTCCCCGAATAACTGCAACGCAAATTACGCCACGACGCCACCGACGAATGGCATTCGATTCGCATTGGACTCGCATTTGATTTTTTTTGCACCGCGTCGCGCCGCGCCACGCCAAAACAGTCGGACGAGGACGAACCGGTCGACAAGATGGCCGACATTCGCAAGGGTTGCGTCCCGACCTGTCCCAAGCCACTGGCCAACTACGAGGCCTGCAAGGAACGAATCAAGAACAAACCGGGGGCCACGTGCGAGATTTGGTACTACGAACTGCACCACTGCGTCGACAAGTGCGTCGCGCCCAAGATATTTGCCGCCACGAAAGAATAAGGACCAATTAGTATTATTTGTTTGCGTTTGTGTTTTGCGAGGAACTTAGAATCGGAATTGGAATTGGACGGATGCAGCACGGAACTGAGAGTAAACGAAGGAAGGGAGGAGGGAGGAATCATCCAGAAACACCTGTCGTCGCGCGTTTCGTAGCATAACGGACAAAACAACGATTGCCGACCGCACGGCTGAGCAATGATAATGTTGTTCGTGATTGGCATTGCATTGGACACTGTGCATATAATCTACTTCGTATATATTATGTTATAGCACTATTATAATATATTATGAATGATTGATTGATTGATGATGTTTGGAAGGGATGTCGCGCTGCCCGAACGATCCGGAAAGGCAAACGCTGGAAAATCAAACTACATAGATACAAAATCACAAACGAACGGAACCATTGTCAATTGTCAAAAGGGATCGTTGAGATCATCGGAGCCGCGTTCTCGCCGTTTTGTCTCTCAAACAGCTTGGGCGCGAGCGCGGACCGATTTCCATCGTGCGTTCCGGATCGCGAACCGAATTCGATGCGTCGCGGTGTTTGAATCCGAGGAACGAATGACTCCGGTCGGAAGGACGATTTCGTGCGCATCCATCCACCCATCGTCCCCGCGAGCGACCGGATGGAGCACCCACAAATCGACCTTTCGCGCATTGTATTGTATTGCATTGCATTGTATTGCATCGTAGTTTCTGCGACCGAGGAGGAAGCCGGTTTTCTCGACGTGCTGGGGACAAATAGCGCGAGGTACAACACTCTCGTCCTCCGCTAGAGGATTCATTCCTTCCGTCGCAATTTTGGAGCCCAACCCCCTTCCCTCGTTGAGCGATAGGAGTTGGAAAAACAAAAGACGTCAAACCGCAGACGTCTTTCGATCCTTGTTGGAAGAACCGTACGTACGCTGTATCTATCCTCGAGAAGCGTTGCGCAGTGTAGTGAGAGTATCGTCTACTGCAGCGCAAAGCGTCAATTCCACTCCAAAAAAGAGCCGCCACCGACCAATCCTGCTTCTTGCTTCGGAAAAGGCGAAAATCTAGAACCACAAAATCCTAACATCACGAAACAATCAGGCAAATGAAGCAAAAAGAATAGGGATTCTGTGCGTGGTCATTGGAAGTCAATCTTTCGTGGCTATTGTTACAATCGTGTGCTGCATCCGACATTACGTTAGCGATCATTCGGTCGACGTCCGCTTCGTTTTGCGCTTTCGTGCTTCGTAGTAGTATAATAGAGACCATTGCTATTAATCCTACCACAATGGGTTCACCCCACCAAATCGCAATCCAAGCAAAAACCTTCCGAAACACGTCATTCAATCAATACATATATATATATATATTTCCCGTCGTGTTTTGTACTCTTCGTCCAATGAACAGTGAAACGCTACGGGCGATATAGTTCGGTCGGTGAAAGGCATTTTTTTCCATTGCCGAACGAGCGAATGATGTTCCGGTCGTCCGTCATTGCGCACTATCGCAGTCTGGTAGAATCGACGTGCCATTGTTTGGCTTGGCTTTGCAAGTGGTGGTTGGTCGGTCGGTCGGTCGACCTCGTCCGCCATTTCTGGCCGGGTTAGACAACCGCCGACGAAGCCACCGACGACGCCGCCGACGAGGAAATGTTGACCCACATGGTGTACCAAAAGGACACCACCATCAGGAGCGTCCCGACGTGAAAGACCTCGTGCGGACCAAAGACGATCTCCCGCTGCGCCTTGTTGTGGACATTTTTCGGCCACTGCAGGCTGTAGGCCAGAGCCCCCAGCGTCACAAAGAGTCCTCCCCCCACCAGTCCCGAGGCCTCCGAGGGAGACGCCGATCTCACCAGAAAGGGGAAGCACGGGAGGGTCGCCCATCCCTGGACCAAAAAGACGCTCGCGTTGGCCCACGGGGGAGCGTTCGGAAACCTCCACTTGAGGAGGCTTCCGACAATCGCGCAGGTCCAGACGAGCGGCTCGATGACGGACTTCCACAGGTGGTGGTGTCCCATGAGCAACCGGCCCATGGAGGAATAGAGGGAGGCGATGCCGAAGAAAATGGCGGTGAAGTCGAGCTTGCGGGCGATGCCGTGGCCCCTGTAGGTCTTCCAGGGGTACCGGTGGAGGGTCGCCGAGACGACCATGATGGACTCGACCGCAAAGCTAAAGAGGAGGCTGGCCCTCACCAGGTTGTGGGGGGGAGCCGATGCCGCGGTGGCTGCCGTTGCTGCGGCGGCGGCAGCGGCGGCGCTGGAGCGGATCGCCAGCAGGTGGAGAGGGATCCCAAACAGCGGGGGATAGAGAATGGCTCCCCACTTGTGGAATTTGCCCCGCAGGACGGGCTTGTCGACGTAGACGCCGCCCTCGGGGGAGTCGATGGTTTCGGTGGTGGATTTGGATTTGGCCTGGCTTACGGCGGCAGGTGTTGCTTTGGCATCGTCCTTGTCCTTGTCCTCCTTGGTTCCGTCCTTTGTGACGCGGAGAAAGACGGACCGGCCCGGTTTCGTGCTGGCCTTGGACCGCGACGAGCGACGGACCAGGGAGGATGCTTCCGCAACGTGCGTTGCCGACGAAGAACACGCGACGGTCATGGCGCAGCCGATCGCTAGGACGGTCGATCGTTTGAGTTTTCTGGGGGGGCAGACCATCGGGGAGGAAGGGACGGCGGTATGTACTGCACTGTACTGCACTGCACTTTACTGTACTTTGGATGGTGATATTGTTGTTTGTGACAGTCGAGTGCTACCCTACAGTACGTGTTGTAATGAGTGGGAAAGACACCTTTCGAGCGAAATGAGGTTGTCAAGCCGTGGACAAAGAACAACAAAACAATACCAGGTACAAAGTACACGAGTTAAAGCACGAGTACTTGTACTGTATCGAACAAAATACGAAGAAGTAGAGACTTCGTAATAGTGATCGATGATCGGCAGAGCAGGAATGATGAATGATGACACAAACCCCTCTCGGAACAGATGTAATGCTTCGCGTTACAGTACGGTATGAGTAAGGTTTACCGTGAGGTTAAATACGTGTAATAAAAGTACGGAATGTTCCTATGGAACAAAAACACAACACCTGCCGATGAGATTCACGGTTCACGTAAAGTCATACGAAGTAAGGTTACGATTGATTCAACGAACATACCGTAACCTTACCGTATGACATGTGAAGTAAAAGAAAATACGAGTTGAGACGAAGGTTACGAGTAAGCCGTAAATCTTACTCGTAAGAGTAAGGTTACAGGTATGGAAAATGATTTCACTTTTTTGGTGCAGTGTTTGTTGTGTGAGGAATGAATAATCTGCGTGTCGTACCGTAGGTAAGTTCTTACGACAAGCGCAGTCGTGGCAGAGTCGCACATAACGTACTTGCGCTTGTAACTTACCTCTCGTACTTGGGCTTGTGTTGTACCATTTGGATTACCTCATAAGCTTAACTATGACCCCTGCCCGTGTACGCGTTCGGGAACGAAGAATTTGTCGTACGCGTATGTACAGGCCTTACCAGTACCGTACATACGTGCGGCTTCGGAGGCGCGGGAAAATTAATGAGTTTACCGTATGTACGCGTACCGTACGTACGGGTATTACATACAAACATACATTCAAGACCCGGATATACAGATCGACCGAACGATGTCTTCAATCCGGATGTATAAGTGTCAAACAAACCCGGATGTAAAAGTATAAGTGTCAAACAAACCCGGATGTATAAGTATAAGTGTCAAACAAACCCGGATGTATAAGTATAAATGTCAAACAAACCCGGATGTAAAAGTATAAATGTCAAACAAACCCGGATGTAAAAGTATAAGTGTCAAACAAGCCCGGATGTAAAAGTATAAATGTCAAACAAACCCGGATGTAAAAGTATAAATGTCAAACAAACCCGGATGTATAAGTATAAATGTCAAACAAACCCGGATGTATAAGTATAAGTGTCAAACAAACCCGGATGTATAAGTATAAGTGTCAAATAAACCCGGATGTATAAGTATAAGTGTCAAACAAATCCGGATGTATAAGTATTAATGTCAAACAAACCCGGAGGTAGAAGTATAAGTGTCAAAAAAACCCGGATGTAGAAGTATAAATGTCAAAAAAACCCGGATGTATAACTGTTCTCAAAAATTCCGGATGTATAACTGTTCAAAAAACCCGGATGTACAGATCGATCTAATGAATAAAAAAGAGTTACGATAGTACTACAACAGATTAATAAGGTACGTACATAGATAGAGATACATACATATACATATGGTATACATATGCTAATATATATATACTAATACGTGAGGAAAAAAGACATGATTATGGATGCTGGACAGACGATAAATACACTTTGGCCTTCGGCTTTCATTCGATGGACACAAGCTTTTTTCTGTTTTGTCGATCATCGAGTGAGGCGGAATCAGGGGTCGGAATGAACTTACTTATCTCTTTGTCGAAGGTGCTCGTGCACTGCGGTTTCTCGCAGACTTGGGATTGTTGAGATTGAGATTGCGACCCATTGGACTCAGTTCACTCACTTCATGGGTTGCCAAGCTCAAAACTTGAGTTCGATACTCGATGCTCGATGATGGGAAGATTCAACAACAAGATACCGGTAGGGATAGATTTATTTTTTGTATTGAGTAAGGTTATGGCGCCAGACCCCACCAACCATCTCATTCAAACAACACGAAACGCAACAACGTAATTGTAACAGAAGAGTAGTCTTCCCGGTATTCATACGGTACATCCTACACATACCGAACGGAACGCAACGGAACGCAACGCAAGGAGCCTCTGCCGGGTGGGAGAACGAGTAGCACTAAGCTCGAGGAGCGCAGTCCACTCAATCGACTATCTATAAGCAACGCATACCTACTTACTGTACTCCGTACTGTACACACCGCCGTTCCCAGAGCCCAATTCCTCGTGTCTTTGAGAAGAACGAATGCATGTCACTGTCCAACAGCCTGCGTCACCTGTGGTGCTGTTTCTTCGCCTCTGCTCCCCTGACCGCAAACCAGCAACACCACCACCACCATCAGCAACCTCTGCTACAACAACAATCGGACGTTTCTCCGCTCCTGGGTGCCGCAACGAATCGGAATCGCGTCGGATTGGCGGGTGATGTCGGTGTGGAAACAGCAGAGACGCAAGGCAAAGCCGAAACCGAAAGGAACATCGATGTAGGCATCGACGTTGACGTTGACGCAGACGCAGACGCCCCCGACAGCAACGATCCGGAACTCGACGAGTGGATCTCGGCCGTGTGGTGGTCTCTCAAGCTGGACGTTGCGCACAGGCGCCATTCGAAGGAACTGAAAGAATTGCTCTTTGCAAACGACAACGATGCTCACGAAAACGAGAAGGGGGAGGGGGATGATCGGGATGGGGATCCAAACGCGCCAAAGCCGTACGCGTACAAAGAAGATGCGAAACCGATGGGACAACCGAAGCAAATTCCGGAGCAGCAGCAGCAGCAGCAAAAAGAGGGGGAAGATCCTTTCTCCTCGCAGAGAAACCAACCGTGGATCGTCCGGGGAATTCCAAAAAGGCCCTTTTACAAGGAAGTAGCGGTTCGTTTGCTTCACTGGAATCGGCAGAAGCATCGTTCTTCTCCTTCCGGTTCCAAATCTATCGTTGCGAAAACGAATACCAACGGATCCAACGACACCACCACAAAAAACAAAAGCGAGAACATCGCAACGAGCGAAATCAACACCGATGACGACAAAGACGACGGGAGCAACAGCGGGAACAACCCCCGACACAAAAACAATAATGCCGAGACGATCGATCCTCCGGTGGTTCGCCTCGTTGTTCCGGCCTCGGCCCTGGGATTCCAAGAATCCTCCGGTGCGGTCGCGTCCCTCCTCCCGACCGATCCGCCGGATTCGTTTCGCGGCGTCCGCTCCTGGCTGTCGGAAACCGGCGATGCCGGAATCCTCCGCCTCCTGGGCCTCCGCGACACGGTCGGTTCCGTCCGTCCGAGGATCGGTCGGGGCCTGGGATGTCTCCCCTCCCGGGAACGCCTCGAGGCCGCCGCCCAGGCCTGGCACGCGCCGCCGGCCAAGCGCAAACAGAAAGACAAACAAAAACAACACCAAAAACAAAAATCGCAACCACCCGAGTCCGCAGCAGTGGCGGCATCAATTCCAATGCCAATGCCAATGCCAATGCCGAGGAACAACGCGGACACGAGTGGACAATGCGGCGGCATCCCCGGTGGTGGTCGAGAGGTTCCCGGCGATCCGCCGCTCCGAAAAAAGCGAAAAGCAAACCACCCGAACAGCGCCCTGACGGTGGCGGCCCGGGCGCGATCCAAACACGCCCACCGTGCGGTCACGGGGCCGTCCTTTTTCGGGGTGGCCAAGGGAAGTCCCTCCCAGCAAAACAAGGAAACTGCGGAGATTCTCCGCCGGCTCCTCGACGACTGCGTCTGGATCAACAGCCACGCCTTTGGGGGACTGAAGGAACAACAACAACAACAACAACAACAACAGCAACAGCAGGAGGAGGACGGATCCAACCACCACGACCATGACAACAAAAACGAGAATAGTGCCGGCAGCGAAGAGGCTCCCGCCCGCTGGGTGCTGGAAATTCGACAAGAAGAGGGATACGGTGCGCGGTGGCTGCTGGAGGTGCCGGAAGATGATGATGCAGAACCAGCATCGGCAGCAGCACCAGCAGCTGCTGCATCCGCGACGAAAAAAAAGTCGTCGTCGTCCCCGAGTCTTTCGGTCACCTTTCGCGGGTTTCTCGAACCACAAATGGAAGGCGGGCACGAGAACCGGTGGAGGCACTGACCCAACCTAACCTGGCGTGTGCAATAGCAAGGTGTGCTGCTCGCTTGATATGATATGACATGGCACGGTGTGTCGGCAAACACACAAACAATCGATGCAAACTTGAAAAATGACGAGACACGTCTCCATTGCAGATGAGACGCAAATATTGATCGCATTGCATAGAATCGCAACGCAACGCAACGCACCGCAACCCAACCAACTGACTTGCCTCGTGGTTCCCCGCTGAGCTTGTTGGCACAAAATATCGTTTGATATTGTGATTCCCATTCTACTTCCATCCACTGGGGGACAAGGACGAAACGACCAAAGTCAGCCACGGTGAAGCAAAGAAACATTCCAATCCGGCGTCGTGATTCGCACAAGAAGGTCCAAATTGAACCTTACTACTCATTCTTCGTTGATTGACAGATAGATCATAGAGAGATAGATCTGTGTCATGGTATTTTATGACGGCGTTACAAACCGCATCGTACCGTGGGAAATCGCAAAGCATCGAGATGCCCGTGGCTGGGTTTGCCATCATTCATCGGAGAGAAGGAAAAAGTGGTAGTGGTGGTGGTGGTGTACAAGAGAAGTAGTGAGCCGCGTGGACCAGCTGTGTTGCGCATATTACAGCAACAATTAGTGTGCACCTTGTTGTAGCAATTGAAAAACAATGGAACGACAATAATCAGCAACAAGAATACCTGCTGCTCGACTCCTCGGTGCCATCCTTTGAAAGGAGAGATGTTGCTGGGGACATTCGCGGGAGCGAACAGGAGGGGGCTTTTACCAGAAGCATGCCATACTCCTCGGAGTGCACGACAGAGACGTCACCAATGCCAATACCAGCAATGCATCGAGAGCAAAATTGGACTTCTTGCCAATACTGCATCAACCCAACGCCCAACTAGTAATAGAAGTAGTACTAGTAGTAATACCAGTAGCTTGAAGAAACCAATATGATACAATGAACCTTGTTAGAACTATAAGTGTGCAACATAGCTAGTACTAGTAGTAGCAGATGCTGGTGGTGGTGGGGGAGAGTACTAGTACTACTACTACTATCCGGACGCTACTAGTAGCACCCCCCGTCCCTGCATTAAGCACCCACCAAGAACAGACCAAAGCATCATTTGAAGCAGATAAGACACTGTACAGAGCTTACACTACAGTGCTCGCAGTAACAGCGACTCAAAAGAGACTGCTGGTGCTGTTGTTGTTCTTCTCCTTCACTACTAGAGCCTAACTCAGTACTTCGCGCCAATGCTCCGGAGTTGTTCCCACTTTTTGCTCTCTCCCAAAAGTTTCCGAGTTTGGAGGTGACACAAAATCTGAACGAAGAACTTGGTCAGTGGTCAGTGGTGATGATTCATACAAGTAAATCAGTCAATGAAAATCAGCCAAGTATTCGCAAGCGCTCCCAAAGTCTCTCTTCCATATCTGGACAACGGCAGCGATTCCTTCCGGTACACGTAGTGAGTGGCAAGAAATAGGACTACTATGAGATCGGCCAGACTCGTGTCGAATCTGTGGCTGGCTCTGTCTTCAACGACTACGAGACCAACAACCAAAATTAATACTACTAATAACAATAAGAATAGTATCTTCGCTCCGGGAGGGCATCATCATTCGAAAGCAAAAGCATCGCGGTGGACCTCGGGATTTGCCACGGCGCTCGGATCCGCAAAGAGCTGCGCGAACGCGAACGACATGGTCGAAGAGAATTCCGCGGACGAGAACGACGCGATTCGCAGATTGTCCGGGTACCATCCGATCGTCATCGAGGGAATGGGATATTACGACCCCCGCGATCCGTCGGTGGTGGCCAAGAATCTCTGCCGGAGCCTGCAATCGCACCTGGAAGAACACGGTTCCGGGGAATCGTCGAATTCGAGACCGTACCTGGTGGTGGTCCAGGGAGATCCGCCGAGCGAGCGCGGAATCTCGGCCATCACACCGCTGGTGGCCGAGTGCCTGGGACTGGAGCGCGGACTGGTCTGCCTGGATGCGCGCATCGATCCGACCCACTCGCAAAACGCGGATCGGGAGAACGTGGTGCTGGAGGTCACCTATTCGCAGCTGGCCCGGGTGCTCGACGGCGAAGCGGAATCGTGCACCGGGTCCGAATCCGAATCCGACTCCCAATCCGAATCCGTGCTGCAAACCCTCGAAGACTCGGTCGACGCGCTCATTGCCCGGAAGAACGACGAGCGCACGAAGCTCGGAAAGCCCCCGATGAAGGAGTACTTCAAGCAGTATGCCATGCTGCAGGAGGTCACCAAGGCCTCCCTCCGCAGGCTCTGCGGGGACCGCCTCACCATTGCCCACACGTCGGCCGACATCAATCCGTTTTCCGTCACGAGTTTTTACGAGGTGGGCCTGACCCTGGGACTCTATCACCGAGGGACCGACATGGTGGCTTATCGCAACCACGATGGTGACGAAGAGTTTCTGGACTTTGATGCCATCGACACCCGGTAGCAACAACACAAACGGAAGAAGAAGAAGAAGAAGCAGCAGCAGCTTCGGCACCGGTTGAAATGAAATGAATAACCATTCTCAGCTCGGTACTGAAGGCCCTACGGTTTAGTTGATACGCCAAGGTCAGATAGCTCTCGCCAAAACGGCTTTGCTCTTATTTTTTTTTAAAAAAAAGGATTCCGAATCAGGTACACGTATTCACAGTTCCCGTAGAAACAAGTACTCCGTGTTCGACTCAACGTGAACCAGGGGACAGCAGTGTACCGAAGTCCGAGGCGCAATACACCTTCAGCATCCATTCCATCCCTAAATTGCGATCGAACAGACAATGAGCCGGGAAGCGATGAAAGAATCCTGGGAGGCGTGTTTGTTTCACCTTCACCATCGATGTCCTCCCGTCTAAGATTGCTCGGGCGTCTTTTCCTGCTAAACTTCTGAGGTCATGGTGGGAGCCGAAACCCCCCTCTAAGGAATTCTCGTTGTGTCGCGGCGGAAGCAGCTCCATCGTGTACTAGCGGAGGTCGTGTCGTGTTTCAACAAACAACAACTAAACAAATGTGTGGATGGGCTTGATGCCATGCTCTGGCTCCATCGCATAATGCATGCAGACGTCACATTTTGTTTCAAAAACTAGAAAGCATCGATTGGAAAAAAGTTGGTGTCACGATCGAAACGGAATTCCGTCGACAAATTTCTTTGGAATGGGCATCGCGGACCGAGTCGCTCGCTCGCTCGCTCGCTCGATCGCTCCCTTCTCCTGTTTTCGGCTCAGCAGCTCGCATCCTTGGTCCGGTTCCCGGTCGTTTTGAGGTCCCCCACCACCCGGTACATGTAGTGGGACGAGATGGATCGGTACGGAGCAAAGGGCTCGTGCGCGCGGTTGAGGATCCCCGCGTCCTTCTTGGCACAGAGCGTTCGCCTCGGGCTGCCGTTACCGCTTCCACCGGCCTTGCCCTTGCTTCCCGACGGAGAGAGCTTCCAGAGAACGGCCGTCCCGTTGCGCACCGCCAGGTCGCCCAGCGGCAGGACGTCCGAGCGATGGCAGTGAAACAAGAGAAACATGTCGACCGACCACGGACCGAGTCCCTTGACGGACAGCAAACGGGACCGCACGTCCTCGATCCCGGAGGAGGAGGAGGAGTCGTTGTCTGCGTCGGTGCCAGCACCCATCAACAAATCGTCCGAGAGATCCCCGCTGGAAAATCGCTCGGCAATCGCCAGGATGCACCGGCACTTGGCCCGCGACAGACCGGCGGGCTTGCGCAGCCGCATCTCGACGCGTTCCTCCTGTTCGCTTTCGCTTGCGTCGTCGTCGTCGTCGTTGCTGCTCCCGGAAGCAAACGAGAGGATCCGCTCGGGGGTCAGCGCGGACGGGTCCTCCTCGGTGGCCCCCACCGTCTCCAGGAGCCGCCTCCAGATGGTGTTGGCGGCGGCCCCGGCGAGCTGCTGGCCGGAAACGATCCGGCAGAGGGAGCGAAAGGAGGAATGTGCATCGTCGGCGTCCTCCGAGTCGGCATTGCATCGCTGCTGCTTCGAGCGTGGGTAGCGTTGACGTTCACGTTGCTGTTTATGTTGCTCGCGGAGGTAGTCCAGGTAACAGCGCGGGGGACCGTGGGCTCGGATGAGGGGAGCCAGGATCCCGTCCGAAACCGTGGCGCAGTGGGTCAGGGCGTCCACCAGGCACCAACCACCCCGGGTGACGGTAGAAGGAGCTGGATGGTTGCTGCTGATGCTGCTGTTGCTGCCCGAGGCTGTATATGTGTCAGCTGTTGCGGGATCGGCGCCATTGTTATGATCATCATTACCGTCATCATTATCATTCCCATAGCCAGCACCAATGCACGCATGGACCATGGTTTGTATTTCTTCGCGGGTCAACGCAGGCGCCACGGCTTGTCTCGAGTTTTGCCCGTCGTCAACCCGAATGTCGGTCGTGTGGGAAGCGGGAGACGACAGCGATGGGCCATCGCTACCCGCACTGTTTCCGATGGTCGGTCTGGATCGTTTTCGCTTTGGGTTTCGGTTTCGCGTTGTTGTCGAACGAGGAGGAGGAGGACCCGAGGGAGGCGATAGAGGCGGCGACGATGGCGACGACGATGGCTGTGGTTTTGGCTTTCGTTGTCCTTTCTGTTTCTGTATTTCTTTCGAACCAATCGAATCGGCCATTGCGTTGGCCGTTGCCCTGGCCGTTGCCGATCGGGATCGCAGCGTCCGACGAGGGGGAGTCGATGGAATCACGCCGCGTGAGGCTGCTGCCGCTGCCGCCGCCGCCACGGAAGCTCGCGTGACCCGCGCCATGGTCTCGTTCCGTGCGTGATGGCTGGCTGACTGGCATGCACAAAACGAGGGAAAAGGAATTCGCGGATGTTCTTGTTGCCGCGTTGCGATCGCAAGCACTACCAAGCACACGTACTACAAGTAATCTTACTCAATGATGCCATAAACGTGACCTCGAATCTTGGCGTAACCCCATATATATCAATGGTATACAATACAGTATGCGGTACAGGTACTGCGCCCCGATGCCGTTCTTCGTTCCAGAAGGATCTCACTCACGGTAGGATCTTCTTCTTGTACACGTACCGTACCGTACGCCCGCGAAGTTAGATCTTCCGTTTTCACACGGTGTTTCTTTGTTAAGATTGATTGATAGATGATTGATTGCCACGATTGATCCGTGAAAAGGAGAAGGTGTGCCATAATACATAATATTATCATCAGTGCGAGTATCGGTAGAACATTAATGACACGAGACCCGCATGACCTAGCTACCTTAGGTTCGGAAATAAGGATCGGGAGAACCTATCGTCACGTACGAACAGGGAAAGGCCGACCACGAATGACACTATCGCACACCACAATTACGTAATCTTACGGTACCAGTAAGGTTACTTGCACTTCACCTCATCACCCAGTCTTCGAGGGTATTTAGGTTGTGTTTGATGTTGTACGGTACAGAGTACAGTTAAGTTTACTCCCACTCGCATCTTTTGTATGTGACGGAATCACTAAAAAGGTCACGCACAGGTCACCCATTCATTAGTTTTCCCCGCAATAGATAAGAATGGAAGGTTCTTTTTTTGGCATTCAATCCAACTGTTGGCCAGTTTTCTTTTTTTCAAACGTTCAACGAATGAATCCCAAAGGCCCAATACATACCGCACAAGGTAACCTTACGAAGCAGAGACTTTTTTCCTGTGTTGTAGTGGTACATGTATAATAATTAAGGCTTACTGTGTTTAGTGCGGTACCCGTACATGTTCCCGCAATTTCGCAAGAGGCAGCAAAGCGACACGTAGTTGACACCTTGCGCAGTAAGGCTTACGAGTAATCTTAGTGCACTGTGTTCACGGTGCTTCCAATCGTAAAAATCGCGAAAGTTGAAGAGGCTCGAGCCCAAACCCATTGAGAACGACGACTATGATTATTATTTGTGAACAGTACCGGTAAGACCTAAGGTTACTGCTCCATTATTTATGATTCTAACGTAAGGTTACGCGTCCTAAAAGTGCAAAATATTTTTTCTTCGGATTCATCATCACAATCTTTTCCCTCGGTTTGTGATTTTCGATAACATTGCAAACAAGGCACGATTGTTGATTATTGACGCAGCACACTTAGCATTACTTCCCCAACGCACGCCCAAGAGTTTTCATAATGGTTACGGTATTTGCTCAACCACGGTTTCCGGCGCTGTGCACCAAGGAGATCGACGGCTGCAAAGTGAACTTCGCTCTGAATGTGGAACGGATCAGACTGATTGCCTATGGCTGTTTCTTTGGGTTCGTCCTTGTTGGTGTGGTTTCGACCAGGATTTGGGTCGTCGACATGTTGGCAGAAGGCCCGCCGCCCGGCACACCCACCGAAAAAATGGGATGTGGACCGTTCAACCGGGTATGTTTGTTTTGTTGGGAGTATTGTTGGTCGCCGCTGTTTCTGTTTCTGTTGCTTTCCGTTGCTTTCTCTTCTCTGCCGTTGCCGAACAACCATCGTTCTCAATCGAAACAAACACACTTTCGTTTCTCTCTCTCTCTCTCTCTCTCTCTCTCTCTCTCTCACTGACGTTGATTCAGGGAGGAGACGGTAAAGACAATCTATTCGATCTAACGTACGGCGAGGGATTCGATTTCGATACACAGAATCACCTCCTCGAAAAGTTCGGCCTGAGCAATATTTGTACGTATTGGGACTACACTCCTTCTCGCGAAATGGTGGCAGTCGTTTATCCCTTTTTTGAATTCTCTTTGTTGATGTACATCACCCTGGATTGGTTCCACACCCAGATATCCTTCAAGAGAGGGGAGATTCCGAAGTGGTACATGAGATTTCACACGTGGAAATATTTCCTCTGCATGTTTCTTTGTACCCAGTTCCGTAAGTTAACCATCATTCGGAAAACAGTAATGATACGAATCATAACAACAGCAGCGGTTCGGTGATTTTTTGGGCCGTGGTGTGATCATTCATTCGTTATTTATTCATTCTCATGGGTGAGTACTTGTGCGAACACGGTACTAACGAACGAGGACGGCACAATGCTTCGAAACTGCGTCGTTTCTGCTTTTGTGTTCTGTTTCTTTTTTTTTTCCTTCTCTCTCTCTCTCTCTCTCTCTTTATACATATACTATATATATCTTTCCAACCCACCCACCAACTCCGCAAAAGGCCTGATATTTGTCTTCGTTGCGTACGAGAACGTACAGGGCCACACCGTTGGTTTCCTCTGTCTCCAGATCGCGCTCGTGCTGATCGCGATCGACAACTTTTTGTACGTCCTCTTGACGGGGCAAACCTACCCCAAGTCCATTCTCCCGCTCAAAACGAAAACACAGGTGCGGGCCTGCGCCGCAACCTACCTCGCTGGCAATCTCTTTGTGGCCTTCTTCAAGCTCCTTGGCACCGGTTACATCGTCGCGATCGGGGAGGCTCCGGGCTTCTACCTCAGCGAGCTCGGTCACGGGGGCACAAAGATGGGCAAGGTCATCGATTCGTTTTGGATGCTCTTCAACGCCGTGATTCCGTTTCTCATTGCCGCGGTCCGTTCTTGTCACGAGGATCCGCTGACCTTCGAAATCGGCACCACCCATCCCATCTACGCCGGGGACGAAAGCCTTCCAACCCAGACAGACGACTTGATTCTTTCCAGCGAGGATTCGCCCCCCACATCCATTGATTGATTGATTAGTGTGGTCGACTGCTACGGTACTGCTTCAAGGAATGAAGTACGAGCACGGTAGTTGGTTTGGTCGCCACGATCGATTCTTGGTTTGCCGACAGCATCGACCGGCGCGGCTTGGGTGAAAGGACCCGTCGGATCTCTGGCGCGCCGCTCAAATCATTTTGGATGCGATGTTGGCCCGGGTTGTCACTGACCGACGAGATAGACGCATGGCGACTGCCACCATCTCTCTCTCTCTCTCTCTCTCTCTTACTGTATGGATTTTGCATATGTTTGAGGTGTATCACTCTCTCTGCCCTGCATTTTTTACATTCTGCGTATGATTGATCTGTAAAGACACTCTTTTTCATTTTTTATGATTTATTCAGTACGTGTACTATCATTTTTGAATTATTATTTATCTGTTATTACATTTTGTTAGCGACAACTGGAACTGTTCGCACCCAAGTGGTGCAAACCGTAGCGCTTGGACGCTCCCGAGACAAAAAAGAACCCTCGCGGTGGGCAATCCACCACGTGCTCTGCCCTAAAAGCCGTGATGGAAATGGTCACGATGCTCGACAGATGGTTTTTTCTGTTACACCAGTAGTGTCCGTCTGCCGCATCGATGCGATGCAACTGTCTGTGTGTGTGTGTGCGTTTGTGCGTGCTCGTATCCGACCATCGATTTGTTTGTTTGTTTGTTTGTTTGTTTACTCGTTTACTCGGACGTCTTGAATCCCCGGAGGTCCGTTTGCTCGTCGGCACCCTCGTACATCTGGGCCGCAATCTTGAGGGCCTCCTCGTCCTTTCCGGCCATGCGGAGCTCCCGTCGGACCTGCGTCTTGTACTCGTACTCCTCCATCTTTTTGGGGTTTCGGCGGCGCTCCATGATTTCCTTCTGGAGTCGTTCCTGCTCGGCGATCTCGGCGCGTTTCTTGCGCTCGCGCTCCTCGCGGGCCTCCTTGCTGAACATGTCCAGGAGTCCCATGGAAAGGGCGGAAGACGACTGGGACGTGCCCGCGCCGGTCAGGGGAGAACCGGCGGGGGTGGAAACCGGGGCAAAGGCCGAGCACTGTCGCTCGGGGAGAACGAGGACGGCGACGATGGCAACGAGGAGGGGGATAGAGAATTTCATCATGGTGGATACTGGTGGGTGGAGTATTTCTCGAACTGTGAACTTGGGTTTGGTTTGAGGTCGTTTTGGAAGTTGTGCAGATAATGCGATATTGGTTGCTGATCTAAGGGTTTTGTTCCTTGTCAGAGTGAACAAGTTACCGTAAGATTTACCATAATCGTCGTTGCGTGAATTTCAGTGATGTGCCATTTCGTTCGTGTCATTCGTAAATGCGTGTTTCCGCAATCGATCACGACATCCTATTTTAAAAAATGTGGGGTTTTGTTGTGTCATACCGGTACGTACCCGTACGTAGAAATATGTACTTGTACCCGTACCCTTTTGTTAGAGTGCTTACGTTACGGGGACGGACCGTTTGGATCAGCGGACGGAACTCCGACCTGCTGAGCTAGGAGTTTGTGACTCAGCTCATTCAGTCGTGCATACCGCATTCCAAACTCCAAGTGCACGTTTGAGAAGAGCCTGCCAGATGGACGGACTGTTTGGTTGTCGCTCGTGACTGAATGACTCGTGACCGACCAAAAGTCGTGATCCGGTCGAAGGCAAGACGTTTCAGAACACCGGTTGCTCCGCCGCCCGCTCGGAGACCCAAACTTCCTTTTGAAGTCCGGAAGTCCCCTCGCCAAGGGTCGGACCAATCAAACGATAGGCTTTGTTTCAGAAAGATATGTGACGGCCAAATTACGATCGCTCGAGACAGAAAGGTATCCAAAAGCTCAAATCCGGCTTGATGGATCTTCGATGTTCCGGAACGAACCAGGAACTCGGCCCTGCTTTCCACAAGGAATGCGGTATTTGACTTCCACCATTCCTATTGCCTGCCGGGTTCTCGTATGAATACACTACACGAATGATCCATCATCATGATACTTCACAAGACTTATTCAAAATACATATCCGATTGTTCCATTTCCATATTGATTTCTTCTCTGCTCTGGAGAGGATTGTGATTGCTCCACTACACACGGTACAATACGGTACGAGAACGAGGAAGGCTTACCTGGTAATCTGATCTCTAGCATCCAACCGGGTGATTGATTTTTTCATTCTCAATCAAAACCGAACGACCGATCTTGATTTCTCGCTTCTCAATCAACGATACGGTATCACCAGCAGCTGCTGCCATTCCCACTGTTACACTCTCTATCTTCTGTTCCGTTCGGCACGTGCTGTTCTTTCCTCTTTCTCGTTTGTCATTACCAAGACCCGAAACCCCAGCAAGAGGAACAAACCGATCTAGAGGAGTAATTATTCCTTTTCTCATTCGAAACTAAAAATAGTATTACGTATAGTAGTACTAATTCTCAATCAAACATCTCAATCAATCAATTTTCTACCATGCTGTATTCCGTCTTGAAGCATTCCACTCGGTGAGTCCAACAAGTTGCGCGAGATACATGGCGAGGGCCGGTTGTTGTTGGAATGGATGAATGATCTTTGGAGTTCCTCGTGTTCTTTGCAAAAGTCAACAAGCTCTGGAATTCCTCTAACGCATGTATCTTCTTGTTATTCGTTTGTTGTCTCTTTTTCTCCTATGTCATCGACTGCCGCACACCTACCACTACTGCCGGACTGTCGATTGCATCAAACACCCGGAATCCAACACTCGCACATCCATCCGTCACATCCATCCGTCACATCCATCCGTCACATCCATCCGTCACATCCATCCTTCGTGCGGAAATCAAATTCCAAACACACACCGAACCAAACACACACCAAACCAAACCAAACAGCACCAGCGTCCGGAGCATTCTCCGCCGAAACGCGTCGACCGCCACCCCCGCCTTTGTCAAGGCCAAGCGGGCCTACGGCAAGCCCGGATCCTTCAAGACAACCTGGCTGTCGGATGCCTCCTGCTACCCCATCATTGCCGTCATGGCAGGCGCCGGTGCGCTGGTGCTGGGTGTTGGCACCTCGTGCCTCATGTACAATCCCGACGTGATCATCAAGAAGCAGGGCAGCGTCATTCGCCCGCCCGTGGAGTGAGCAGTGAGGAGTATAGTACAGTATGATAGTATAGTGGAGTGGAATGGAATGGAAGAATTGCAAGTGCAAGCAATGTCAATTGCATTGCAATTGCAATTGCGGGCCGTTCCGTTTCGGGCCCGGCGTTCCGATACGATGTGATGCAACGCAATGCGATCCGATGCGATGCGATACGATCGGTGTTGTCCGCATCCAGCTTTTTGTCGCATTGGATCGATCGGTCGAAGAACGACGATTTGTAAACTAAAAGAACTTCAATTTGAAAAACCCCAAACAAAACAACACCGTCAATCCAATCCTTGTCCTGCTACTACTAACCTTTCCTCGAACGCAACGAACGCGTTGCCGCGTGCCTCTGCTGTCGTCGGACACGTCGTACTAGTAGTGTGTGGTCGAACAAAGCATTCTTGCGGCTTCCTTCCTTCTTCTTGTGCATAACTACTAGCGCTTGCTTGTAGTAGACCTACTGTACTAGACGTACTACTCCTACTGCTGGTGGTACTACCCTGCTGCGATGCGGCATGCGGCGATGCAACAATTTGTTGGCATTGATCTCGCTTGTTGTGTCGACCCACACCATCGTCAACGATCGCGCCCTCCTGCATCAGCACCACCAACAGCTGGCAGGACCTCGCACCAGTTCTTGCTAGTAGTACTACCCAACAGAATCTAGCACTACTACTTCTACATATTATCTTAGTAGAATGCAGAGCAAGAATAAGGTCTCTTTTGGACATCCTCCTCCTACTTCTTCTCCAGTGACCTACTAAAGCATCAGCAGCGAGGACAAGACCATCTGCGGGGCGGGCTTTGTCCAATCCTCCCCTTCATCTTGCTGCTGGGCACTACTAGTACTAGTACTAGTATTACTATCATGTTCCATGATTGGTGTGCCATGTTGCTTTGCAAGAATTGTTTGTGCAACAACAACCGCACCAAAGAGGTTCTTGTTGCTGCAGGAGCGCTGCTGGCTGGTGGTGGTGGTGGCTGCTGCTGCTGCCTGGACTGCCTCAAACCCAAGAACTTCTTCTTGTTCTTCTTTTCCAATACTGCTGCTGCTGCCTCTTCAAAACTTCATCATGGGACTACTAGTAGTAGTATTACTACTACTACTATTACTACTAGCGAGTGTTATGAATGTTGAATGTACTAGTGAATAGTACGAGTATTGATTTTGAAGGTCGTGGCCCCTTAATGGAGTAAGAAATTTTGTTCAGATCCAGTTCTGCCAGTACGGTAGAATGCTCGTCGGAAGATTACTTGCAACAACAACTGCTTGTTGTTGTTGTTGTCTCAGTCGTGTCTTTTGAGCGCGACTGCCTGCCGTTCACATGCGTCACTCATTTCGGATGTACCGTATTACAAGTTCGAGTAAGGTACCCTACAAACAAGTGCAGTAATCGTTTAACTTAAAAGTAAGGTTGCTCGTACTACAATTTGAATCTTCCCCGGGTATGGTAGGATTGAAACGGCACGTTGACACAGAGAACAATCGAAAGCTGCTCCCTCCACGAAGAATTGAAATCTTTTTCTTTCTCGAAACCCAAAATACTTGTGCGGTAATTTAATTACCGAAGATCTGCTGTATCTTGCATCGCATTGTAGAAGGAGCATTCATGGTGTACCGTACTACATAATTGCGGACGAAAGAATTCTCAAAAGGCAAACCAACTTCAAGCCGCAATGACCTTCCTTTCGACATCGCTCGCCCTCAAAGTTGCGGCAACCGCAGCACTCGCGGTGGCCCCCACCTCTGCCTTTGTCACACCCCACTCGGCAGCGGCAGCGGCAACGCCAACGCCGAGCAGCGCTCTCTTTGCCAACAGCAAGAACATCCGCGCGGCCATGGAAGCCACGGAAACCTACGGAATCCATTCGCCGCAGGCCCGCCTCGCCTGGGAAGTCGTGGAAGAATTCGACGCCAGCACCAACGATTCCGCCGCCTACACGCCCAACGAGGGGGGCGGCCTCTCCCCGGAAGAACTCAATCGAGCCTACCAGGAACTCCAGTCCAGCATGGAGATCATGCAGCGCAACCAATACGCGGCCGTCTCCTTCCAGAACAACCAGCAGCTGATGAAGGACGTCGCCGCCGAGCTGCAGGCCATCAAGCTCAGCCCTCCCAGCAAGAAACCCGCGCCGAGGATTCCCGGTCTGTGGGACGCCAAGCTCAAGGCCCGGGCCATCAGCCAGCAGTTTGGGAACGCCAGTCCGGAGGCCAAGCTGGCCTGGGAGGAAGTCGAGGAAATCGCCTCGAGCGGACTCAACAACGCGGTCGGCGGGAATCTGTACCAGCAGGAGAGCTGCGATCTGGTGCAGGCGGCGGAGGCCTGCATGGCCCTGGAAGAACTCGATCGGTTCTTGTATTACGAGAACTATCACGTCGGGGACAACGTGGACAACAACAATGGCGTCGACGAAAGCGGTTACGACAATGGTTATGGGAACGAAGGACAAGGAACGTATTACTGAAGCGGACCCGTTTCGAGGAAACTTGGATAGATCGTGCTGTGCGATGCCGTTAGCAACCATCTTTTTGCAACTTTTTCTACCCTTGGATAGCAGAGAAGGAATCGAGGTGGCTACGGGTGTAAAAGCACACAATGCGACGAACTGAGCAAAACTCTGTCACCGAAAGCGAGCGATGGAAAGGATGATTGGAATGAAATAGAACGTACACTAGAAAAATTAACAGAAATAAAGCAAACATGACACGTAAAGGAATGGATTCGTCATTAGAAACCAGAAAGACGATGCATTTTTTCATTGCTTTGAAGAAACAACGATGACTATCCAGTTTTGCATAGAGGAAAACTGTCAAGACAACAAAACGATAGAAGACAAACAAGTTTTCGCTTGTTCTATTTTTTTGCCTTGCTATTGTATAATTCATAATTCGTGACAAAACTACAGAATCGCTGCGTCTCGCGGAACGCCATGGAAAGAGTCCCTTGTAATTCCCGGATGGTTCGGTTCTGTCCGCTTTGTCGGAGTGCCTTTTTGTCCGTCTCACTCCAGGTCTTGCATGTCCTTCATGGTCACCGATCGAAACTCCACGCCGAGCATCTTTTCCCATCCCTGGATGGCCTTGACGTGGGCATCGCTCAGCACGTTCACGACGCGTCCGGGCTTTCCCGCCCGTCCGGTCCGTCCCGCGATGTGAATGTACTCGTCGGGACCGGCGGCCCGTCCGACGACCACCACCGTGTCCAGGCCCGCCAGGTGCATGCCCCGGACCGTGTCCTCGCCCGTCACCATGACGTATCCGTCGCCGTTGTCGTCTCCGGGGGCGCTTTCGCCGTCGTCGGCGTCACCACCAAAATACGACGACGACGAGGATTCCTCCCCGATCCCGTCGCTTCCCGACACCCTCCGATGGACGTCCATGAGCTGGTCGTTTCCATCGGCGTTCTGGAGGACATCCAGGAGCGATTGGGGCTCAGGCTGGCACTTGAAGTGCTTGAGGGCGCCAATGGCGTTGGAGGTGGTCACCCCGCAGTTCTTGGTCAGCACCATCAAAATCTTTTTGTTGTTGTTGCTGTTGCTGTTGAGGTTCTTGATGGCAAAGTACGCGCTGGTCAGGAGCTTGCCCACCGAGGCGTCCTCGACCGGCAGGACGTAATTGGTGACGCTCTCGGGGATCGTCACGGCCCGGTCGACGTGTCCCTGCCCGGCCCTGTGCGGCTGCGTGTCGTTTGGTTCTTCGTCCATGTCGTAGCCGTCCTCGTCGACGGCGTAGGGGCTGTCCCAGGCATCGCCGCGAATGACCCTCGGGTATTCCTTGGGGGGGAAGTCCCAGGACGCGGGAGAGCTCCCGCTTGAGGCCGCGCCCGACCGTGGCGCTGGCGCTGATGACCTGGGCCCGTCCGAGGGTCCGGCGGGCCACGGCCGACGTCAGGACCGCGGCGGGTTTTTCGTGGAGGGGACCCGTCTGCTGCTGTCGCGACCGCGAGGGATCCTGGGACTCCCCGTACTGAAAGGCGTTCTTCTTGGCCATTTGCTGTCGCTGGGCGGTCGACAGGCCCTTCTTGGTCTTGACGCTGAGCAGGCGGTCGACCTCGTCGAGGACGATCCAGCGGGTCCGCGACAAGAGCTCCTTGGCGGCCGGCTTGCGGGTGGGAGACGCCGGCATCTTTCCGTCGCCGTACAGGGATCCCATCAACGCCTTGGCGGATCCGACGAACAATCGGGGCGGGGAGCCGCGTCCCCGGAGCAAGGTTTCCCGTTCCATCGCGTCGGGATCGTCGACGCGGTCCCCCCGTCGCTCCTTCCAGTAGCGGCCCTCCGACATCAGATTGGTCGGCCGGGAGACCAACCGGACCGATCCGGGGGGTGCCAGGACGGAGGCGACCCCCGCCACCTGCGCGGCGAGCTCGCGGGTCGGGGTCAGGATCATCCCGTACCGGAGATCCTCGTCGTCGCCATCGTTGTTTTCACCGAGCTCGTCCCTCCAGAGGGCCTCGGTGATGGGCAGGAGGTAGGCGAGTGTCTTGCCGCTTCCCGTTTCGGCGTGGAGGACGGCCGACAGTCCCTTGGAGAGCTTTCGGAAGCTCTTGCGCTGGATGGGCGTCGGTGTGTCGAAGCGGGCTTTGCCGAGGGCGGCTCCGGCGGTCGGCGACAGGGGGACCCCGCAAAAAGTGGAGAGGACCGATGGTGAAAAGGTTGTCTCTCCTTCGGTGGATGCTGCCGACGATTTGGATGTGGTTTTGGTGTTCGTTTTGGGATCCAGGTAGTTGGTCGGACGCTGCGATCCCCGAGACGGATCGGACGAGGCCGGATCCAGGGTGTCCTCCTCCTCCTCGAGGATCTCGTCGGGGTGCTCCCGGAGGTACTCGAACTCGGCCAGGCGCTTGGCCAGATCGGGCTTGCGTCCCTTGGTGGGGAGGCCGTTCTTCTTGAGTTCCAGCTTGAGCGCGTTGGCAGGAAAGCTGAGGTATTCCCTGGTTTGCTGCTCGATGCGGGGGTCGAGGCTGCCGTTGCCGATCGAGCGGCCGGATCGCTGCTTTTGTTGCAGTTGTTCCAGCTGCTTGCGGGTGCGCTCCAGCGCCTCGCGCGCGGAGATTTCTTCCGAGGCGACGAACAGCTGGGTGGGCGATGATGACGATTGTGATGACGATGCCGTTTGTCTTCCAGTCGCGACATCAGCGCGGAATCCATTGTGGTGGTTGTGGAGCGGTCCAACCGGCGGGACAAAGGCATCGGACGCCGACAGGGAGGACGACATGGCGATCGTGGCGAGGAGCAAGGCCCTGGCGGCAGCCGGAAACAATGGGCCTGTCGTTGTCGTTTTCGTTTTCGTTTTGCCGCGAGTCGCGTCACCGCGGAGGGGGAGGCACGAGCTTGTCATCGTTGCAAGTAAATAGCTCGTTGGTTTTTTGTTGCGTTGTATGTGATCGTTGAGGATCAATCACTCGTGGAATTGACTTTCGGAAGACGTCGAACGATGTATCAATCGTCAATAGTGATAGATGGATGGATGGTTGGATGATTCATTTGTCGACGCGTGAGAAATTGAATTCGTAGTTCTAGTACCGTACATGCCGTAATCTTACCGTACATCATACGAACTTGTACCTTTTTTTTCTTTCGTTCGATTTTGATGATTGATGGCTTGTCTAACTTCCATTACTTATTTTATTTTACTCTTACGGTAAGGTTTAATTGTTTGGCTGTAACCTTACGGTAGAGCGGCGCCAAGGCCCTCCGAGACGGATGCCGTCCGTCGAACGCCCAACCGTCGACCGATCGACATGATTTCAGTCCCACAAAATAATGAGTCACGAAATATGTGTCGCGCGATACACGTCACCGGAAAGTCGCTCAAAATCGCGCGATTCCACGGATCATTCGGTTATGCATTTTTTTAGGAACGAACCGGCATCCAATCACAACAAAGAACTAAGAAACAGACCAGGAAGGAAGAAGAACATCGATTGGATTCTTTCGTCTTTGGCAAGATGGAGTGTTGTCAATCTAAATCAAAAGGGAGGTTGTTCGATTACGAATAAAACTTACGAGGTATTCGAAATTCGTTCTTCCGATCGCCTTGCACGCTCGTTGTGCGTGCTTCCCAGATGAACCCGACCACGTAGGATGGGCAATAAGGAAAATAGGCGCATCGATTGGGAGCACTCGAACTCGCCGCGACATCAAATACCGTAGTAGGAACACCGAAAAATCGAACCGAGAAAAAGAACAGAGAATTTTTCGGGAGAAACAGACGAAGGACGAAAGAGAAGACCGATACTCGCCGCAGTTATCGAGTGCAGGGAGTCGGTGTGAGTGTGCCAAACAGCAGCCGAACACATCGGTCGTGGGCAGCGAATGTTTAGCTGCAAGCCCGCTCATGCATGCACACTACACTACACTACACTACACTATCATACAGTCGATAGAAGCAAAAAGCGGGATCCTCAGAGTTCCAAAGAGAGTAGCACTGCAACTGCTGTCAATCCTTACTCGACAAGCAGAAGAAAATGTTCTCTACACAGCGATAAGCACGAAGAAGATCCACCCAGTTGCCATCAAATTCAATTGATTTGATTGAATTGAATTGAATTGAATTGAATTGAATTGAATCGAATCGAATCACGCACGCAACAACTTCGTTTCCATTGGCGGTGCGAATCAATCGCCCCAGAAAAATCGACCGAAGGCAAGGTTGCCTTTGGCATCTGCAATCTACGTACAATATTACTTGTATAGAACCGCGAACATGGCACGGCGTTTCATCCTCGCTCACGCGCTGGCAGCGATCTTCCTCCTGGATTCCAACGCCGGAGTGAACGCGTTTGTTCACAGTCCGCCGGGTTGGATCGCGGGGACAAAGATCGTTAGCACCCACGAAGACTGCGGTGTCTCTACCGCAATCGCGAAGGGGCGACGCTGCTGGTTGCGAGCGAGAAAGGTCGACGACGACGACGACGATGTCAAGAACGGTGCCAAGAACGATGCCATCGATTGGGCATTTCCGGATCTCGGATTGGGTGGACCAACCAAACGCGCTGTTCTTGCAGCCGCTGCCTCCCTCTGGATCGCCGGGGCAGCCGCCGGAGGAGTGGACACGGCACCTCTGGCGCATGCTTTCGAACCTCAGACTTCAACAGTCCAGCAACAACCATCGCAACAACCATCACCGTCACCGCCCCGCCTCGAATACCTCTCCATCACCGACCGGGACATTGCCATCCAGGACAACAAAAAACTGATCGACTACGCCGTGGGAACGATCAACACGCAGTTCTACGACAATTCCGGCGGTGCCCGCTTCAATCCCTCGGATTTCTACCGCCAGTGGAAGGAGGTACAGAGGACGCTGGAAGCAGCCAGCGGCGAAAGCGGCAACGGCAACAGCAACGGCAACAACGACGAAGGTTCCAAAACCCCCCTGCGCCTCGATACCCGCGACGGGACGGTCGAAACCCTCAAGTACCTGGTGTCCTCTCTGGAGGATCCCTATTCCAAATACATGACGCGGGAGGAACTCCGGTACGAATTCAAGGGCGCCCACGATGGATTCCTCGGAACGGGGGCCTACATTGAAATCCCCAAGGGATCTTCGTCGTCGTCGTTGTCATCATCGTCATTGTCGTCGTCGTCGTCGTCGTCGTCGTCGCAATTGTCGGAAGCCTCCCTCCCACGAGCCTCCCCGGCGTCGATCCGGTTCGACCGGGACCAGGACCGTTCCAACTTTCGGACCAACCTGGCCCGGGCCGGCCTCGAGAAAAAGACGACGCTCGGCCGATCCTTGTCGAAGGGACGATCCGGCAGCCACGGCCAGCTGCTCACGTCGACGAGGGTGGCCAACCTCCCGGTGGTCACCGCGGTGGCCCCCAACAGCCCGGCCGAGCGGGCGGGACTGGTGGTGGGAGATCGCATCGTCGCCGTCGGGGACGATGGCGACAGCTTTGTCGGGTACGGCAGGGAGGAGATTCGGCGCTGCCTGGAAACCAAGTGGGGGTACGGGAATGGAATCAGCAGCAGCAGCAACAACAAAGACAAAACCAACGATGCCGACGACGGCGATGGCGACGATTCACGGCACCGGTATTTCGGTGTGGCCGATCTGACCATTGCCAAGCCGATGTATTACTTTGCTGGGTCATCGTCGTTGTCGTCGTCGTCGTCGTCGTCGCAGGCACTGGATTCGCAGCTGGTGTCGGCGGCATTGGAGGGTGAAAGCAGCAGCAGCAGTCAAAGTCTCGGCTCACCGGAACCCGAGCGCGAAATGGTCCTGGGATACAGATCCACCAAGGTCAAGCTCCCAACCAGAGCAATGGACGAGCAGTCCATGCGGTCCAAGACCGCATCGTCCTCCGCGTCTTCCTCTTTGGCGACGTCCAGCACCCGCAGCGAGCACAGAAACCTCCGCGGAGACTCTATTGTACAGTACGAGATGCTAACGTCATCGATGTCGTCGTCGTCGTCGTCGCCATTAACTTCCCCGTCCTCCTCCTCGAGTCGAGGAGGAATCTTCGAGGCGGCTCTGCGCTCGCCGGTCTACGAAAAGAACTACCACCAGGGCAACGTAGATGCGATTCTCAAGTATCCGGTAGCGAGCGCCAAGGACGTGGCCATGGTCGGAACACCCTACTCGCACGAGACGAAGGAAACCCCCCGTGCCGTCGGCAGCCGCAACGCGGCCTACAATGAAAACAACAACTCCGAAGAAACCGAGGCCAGAGACGGCGACGAAACCGCCGCGACCAACAATGTGGGGTACATTCGCCTCACGCGGTTTTCCAAATCCTCGACCGAGGGATATCTGGAAGCCGTCCGAGCACTCGAGGACGAGGACGCCACGTCCTACATTATCGATCTGCGCAACAACTATGGAGGAGTGCTCCAGGAGGCCATGCTGACGGCATCGACGCTGATTGGCGATCCCCACGCCATTCTCTGTTATTTGCTCAACGCGAGGGGGGGATTCACCCCCGTGGACGTGGAATCCTACGCGGTAGACCCGAGGTATCCGGGATACCTGCTGTCGAACGAACCCCGATCGGTTGTCCTCCAGCAGGTCATGCGGGAGCACCCAACCATGTTTCGAACCGTCCGCGTGGAGACTGGGGAAGCGAGCGGCGGTACCGCAGCCAACAGCAAGGACAAGGACAACAAGAACAAGAACAAGAACAACGAGATTGATATCGACGGTCTGAACCAGATGCTGCGGGGTGGCGGCGCAGGTAAGCGTGTCGTGGCCGACTGGGATCCACCAAGCTCTTATGCCAGCATCCATGAGCAGGTTGCCAAGCGTGGTATTCACCGCATCTCGTACCTCGACTACGAGGATACGGCATCATCGGTATCGTACAACAATGACGCTGCCGCGGCGGCGACCCTGGGAGCCTCCCTCCATTCCCAGGGCAGCAGAAGCAGCAGCAGCTCCACCACCACCCACAAGAACCAACCCACCAGCGTCCTGGCACTCCGCCAGCGCCAGCTCCAACAAAAACTCCTGCAAAAGGACATTGTCCTCCTCATCAACGAGGGCACGGCCTCATCCGCCGAATTCTTTGTGGCGGCCCTCCAGGACAACGGCCGCAGCGTGGCCGTCGTTGGGACCAAGTCCTTCGGAAAGGGCCTGATCCAGCACACCTTTCCCATGCCGGACGGCGGGGGACTCAAGCTGACCATCGGAGAGTTTCTGCGACCGAGCCTGCGGCACGTCACCAACGTCTTTGATGCCAAGTTCTACGACAAGGCCACGGGAGAATTCGTGGGTGGGGGAGGTATCCGGCCCGACGTGGTTTGCGACAGCCGCCAGGGGATTCCCGGGAACCCACGGGCCGACCTCTGCGTCGGGGTCGCCCTCGATGTCCTGGAAGAGCACGAGTCGAAAGCGAAAGCGGTGGAAGCCACCCCCCAGCGACCGAGTGCGTCGTAGCCATGCATCCGGCATGCGCCAAACTTGGGCAGGAAGGGAGGCACGCAAGCAGTACTTTTGGGGTGGCACAAAATAGATGGAACACGCCTTCGGTTGATTCGAATCCTCCGCTGCTGTGATTGTTGGTCACTTAGCTCGTTCGATCGCGTGGTCGGTGGTTCGAGATTTTATAACTCTAGTCCTATAAATCCTAATCCGATGTGATCTTGTAATATATCCTAGGCTAGAGTTGGATCGGACCGGTCACTCTCCAACCCGTGTTCTGTACAAACCTTTCCTTCGGGTTCTGGCGAAGGCACGAGTGGATCGCCTGTTGGCTTTTGTTGGGGTGTTGGAACTCTATGCAGGAAGGAACGAGCGTTACGATATACTACGTATTCAGTTACTTCGTACAAAACAACACACAGCTTCAGCTACAATACCGACATAAATTCGACGAACGGATCGGGGTGAGTGGCTCCATTTTCGATACTACTTTTTAACGTTCACCTTATGACCAATCGAATGAACCAGTTTGTAACAAACTGGAATGCAATGGCTCCGACATGCAAAACCAAGCAATCTAGACAAACCAGAAAAACCAATCTGCAAGATCACATCCGTTGCACCATGCGACTAACCATGGGCATGACAACCAGGAAACCTGTGCTAGAATGGAATCCCATCCATTGCGTCAACCGATCCGCACCTCTATCGCAATCCGCACCTCTATCGCGTCAACCGATCCGCACCTCTATTGCAATCCGATCCGCACCTCTATTGCAAAACCGATCCGCACCTCTATGGCAAATCCGATCCGCACCTCTATTGCGTCAACCGATCCGCACCTCTATTGCAAAACCGATTCGCACCTCTATGGCAAATCCGATCCGCACCTCTATCGCGTCAACCGATCCGCACCTCTAGTGCAATCTGATCCGCACCTCTATTGCAAAACCGATCCGCACCTCTATGGCAAATCCGATCCGCACCTCTATCGCGTCAACCGCTCCGCACCTCTATTGCAAAACCGATCCGCACCTCTATGGCAAAACCGATCCGCATCTCTATTGCAAATCCGATCCACACCTCTATTGCGTCAACCGATCCGCACCTCTATGGCAAATCCGATCCGCACCTCTATTGCGTCAACCGATCCGCACCTCTATTGCAAAACCG
Organism: Pseudo-nitzschia pungens; assembly: GCA_037355855.1. Taxonomy (NCBI): domain Eukaryota; phylum Bacillariophyta; class Bacillariophyceae; order Bacillariales; family Bacillariaceae; genus Pseudo-nitzschia; species Pseudo-nitzschia pungens. Next base: position 607,351 of record CM074760.1, on the reverse strand, counting down.
ATCCGCACCTCTATCGCGTCAACCGATCCGCACCTCTATGGCAAATCCGATCCGCACCTCTATGGCAAAACCGATCCGCACCTCTATTGCAAATCCGATCCACACCTCTATTGCGTCAACCGATCCGCACCCGCACCTCTATTGCGTCAACCGATCCGCACCTCTATTGCAAACCGATCCGCACCTCTATGGCAAATCCGATCCGCACCTCTATTGCAAAACCGATCCGCACCTCTATTGCAAATCCGATCCGCACCTCTATTGCGTCAACCAATCCGCACCTCTATTGCGTCAACCGATCCGCACCTCTATGGCAAATCCGATCCGCACCTCTATCGCGTCAACCGATCCGCACCTCTATGGCAAATCCGATCTGCACCTCTATCGCGTCAACCGATCCGCACCTCTATGGCAAATCCGATCCGCACCTCTATGGCAAATACGATCCGCACCTCTATGGCAAATCCGATCCGCACCTCTATCGCGTCAACCGATCCGCACCTCTATCGCAAACCGATCCGCACCTCTATCGCGTCAACCGATCCGCACCTCTATCGCAAATCCGATCCGCACCTCTATCGCGTCAACCGATCCGCACCTCTATCGCAAACCGATCCGCACCTCTATCACGATCCGCACCTCTGTTGCAAAACCGATCCGCACCTCTATGGCAAATCCGATCCGCACCTCTATTGCAAAACCGATCCGCACCTATATTGCAATCCGATCCGCACCTCTATCGCGTCAACCGATCCGCACCTATATTGCAAACCCGATCCGCACCTCTATCGCGTCAACCGATCCGCACATCCATTGCAAAACCGATCCGCACCTCTATGGCAAACCGATCCGCACCTCTATCGCGTCAACCGATCCGCACCTCTATCGCAAACCGATCCGCACCTCTATCACGATCCGCACCTCTATGGCAAATCCGATCCGCACCTCTATCGCAAACCGATCCGCACCTCTATCGCGTCAACCGATCCGCACCTCTATCGCAAATCCGATCCGCACCTCTATCGCGTCAACCGATCCGCACCTCTATCGCAAACCAATCCGCACCTCTATCACGATCCGCACCTCTGTTGCAAAACCGATCCGCACCTCTATGGCAAATCCGATCCGCACCTCTATTGCAAAACCGATTCGCACCTATATTGCAATCCGATCCGCACCTCTATCGCGTCAACCGATCCGCACCTCTATTGCAAATCCGATCCGCACCTCTATCGCGTCAACCGATCCGCACCTCCATTGCAAATCTGATCCGCACCTCTATTGCGTCAACCAATCCGCACCTATATTGCAAAACCGATCCGCACCTCTATGGCAAATCCGATCCGCACCTCCATTGCAAAACCGATCCGCACCTCTATGGCAAATCCGATCCGCACCTCTATCGCGTCAACCGATCCGCACCTCTATCGCGTCAACCGATCCGCACCTCTATTGCAAACCGATCTGCACCTCTATCGCGTCAACCGATCCGCACCTCTATTGCAAATCCGATCCGCACCTCGATCGCGTCAGCCGATCCGCACCTCTATTGCAAACCGATCCACACCTCTATGACGTCAACCGATGCCTTATTGAGACGAAAGCTCGAGCCAATCGCACCGTGCCATAACCATTTTTTGTAGTGTATTGCTTGCTTGTGATCGCTAAGCTAACTACGAGTATCTTAGCAATCTCCTGTGTTGACAGAAGTTTTTGTAATCGTTGTTTATGTCGTGTAGTCCTGTTGTTAGAAGTCGAAAAGTAATCTTACTCCGATTACTTACATACGACAAGAGGAGAAAAATCACGTCTTACTTCGTAGCTTGTTACTACTATTGTTGAGCATTAGTACTAGTAGTAAGGTTTAGTAGTATTACTAGCAATAGGAGAGTGGTTTTCAGGCAACTGCTGAACACTCCTGGAGACATTTCTTCTTCTTCTCATCCTGAACAGTGTCAGCAGTTGTGGTCAGTTAATTTGAACTAAATAAATTATGGGATTGGTTTTTGCCATTTCTTGCAATAAATTTAGTGATCGTGACAATACTAGTGTTCAAGAATTGTACCTAGAGTGCCTATCCATTACTTTGTATTTGTTAGTGGCATGATGATGTTGCCGTCGAATCAAATAATGATTCTTTCCGTCATTTCAAAGTTACTTCGATCTCGCACTTTTCCCGGCGAAAAAGTCCTCCGCTTGGGTCGCGTGGATTGGATCGGGATAGCACTAGAAACAGAGTGAATTCGTTGCAATCAAGAACAAGAAAAGGGGAAAATGATAAGAAACATTCGAGAACGACTTGGGTGCCATACCATGGCTGAAGTTCACAATCGAAATAAACGAACAACATCTTACCAATTGGAAAAGGCCAATCAGACACTCAGGTAGCTCGTCTTCGGTCCGCCCCTCAATACAGAACGCTAGCGTAGCCAAAATCTTTTTGAAAAAGCCGTCTTTCATGTAGCAAATGCCCTGCTTGGCAAGGAATGGAAAAGGATGCAATGAGACGTCAAATTCCATACATGACTTCTCCGGATGCCTGTACAAGAATCCTGTTGTTCCCGGCCTCTTGATCAAAAATGGTTTCCCGTTGTAGTTGGAAATCCATGCAGGTAAGCCAATTTCTTCTAGGTTGTTTCCTTGGGGAATCACTTTGAAGCGAGCCATCCAGTTATCGTCCGAAGGCGCTCTCCGGCACCACTCGTCCAGTAGGCGCGCGGCGTTGACTATGCTTTTGTCTGGGTCTCCACTCTTTTCTTCTTCGGCTGGGTTGTATCCATCAGCAGTAATCCTTCGGAGGATGTCTCGTGTTTTCTGTCGCATAGCACAATACATGGTGATCGTATAACCTCCCCCATTATCGGTAGGTGCAAAGGGCTTCGGTGGGTCGGTGGGAAGGGCAACAGTGATGACAAATAAGTCTGGAGCATTCCATGTCTTTGGCCCATCGTCGTTCTCGTAGGTCACTGTTGGTAAAATTACTCTTCCAGCCATGTCTGGGAAACGCTTTTTTGATTCGAAAACATCCAATTCAATGCATTCGTATAAATCGCCAGGACAGGAAACCTTCTTTTTGTTTGTCTTGTAGTGTGCACCGCGCACTGGAATGTCGGAAGGATCGACCTGTCTCCAACCAGCAAAGATGACTCCATCTTTTTCTGGAAGGTCCTTCGGATTTTCGATTCTCATTGAAGTGCTTCCCGCGAGAGGGACAAAATGCTCGTCGCTAATGGCGGAAGCAATAGTTTGGATTGTACCATCAGCGCTCTCGCCACTCGGCGTCATGTGCAGGGTATCAACCAGCTTCTTTTTCTTTTTTGTCAACTTCCTGCGGCCCCTGAGGCCAGGCTTGAGCTGGATTGTCCCACCTATCATCACCTTTTCGACCAGTGAAATCGCCATGACATTGAAAAAGACCAGAATATACCAAAAGTTATCATCCGTCAATGCAGTTTGCGATCGAGCCGACAAGATGACAGCGTTCATCGCATAGAAGGCTGGCTTCAAATACTCGACAGGCAATCCCCAAATCTCTTGCCCTAGGCTTGTGTCGACAAAATAGTCATCCTCCATAGGTTCCATCTCCAACTCCAACTCGCCGTCACTTTCGTCGTCTTCCTCAGCAGAAACATGTGGGTGCTCCGCGCTCGTGACCAGATAATCCTCGGTGGACCACAATCGATGACCACCGTTTTGTCTATCTTCTCCGGAAGATTGATTTTTGAGTGGAGGCTCTTGCCAGGTGCCCGCAGCGCCAACATCCCCCCCGGCGCTAGTTTCACCAACGCCATGCGAGGAAGGGTCGTTAGCTTCCAAAATTTCAGAATTGTAATTGTCAACCGATCCCGCTACAACCACATCGGTGATGGCCGCAAGCCATGTCATTAATTCATTTTGGGTGTCAAAACAAAACTTGTACTTGGTCAACCCTGCAATCTTGATGGACAAGGCAAAAGGGGTAGGAGCTCCCGTGTGTCCGTACGAAGCTGCTGCGGAGGCCTTTTCCTTTCTCAAATCCAGGTATCCGCGAGCACCCGGGCGGGATCCGGTATTTTCCCGAGGCAGCACGACGCCATTCTTTTCCATGAACGTATTGATCCAGGCACCAAATCCCGGATCTTCTTCTGTTTCGGAATATGCTCCTGTGTCTTCTTCCTCTCCGTCGCCGTCGCTGTTGTTGGGAAGAGTCTCGTGCAAAGTTTTGTAGTAAATCAGCTTTGATCCCTTCAAAACGACCCGCCTGCGCTCCCAAGACCCAGTCATGTAATACTTCCCAAAACCACTCCTTCGCTTCCAGATGACTCCGGCCAGGCGGACCTTTTGACCATCGTCACCGAGACCCATACCAGTCACCGCAGTGGTAACGGAAGGTTTCAACTCACCCTCAACCCCCCTATCAATGTTGGGATTCAGAGCCTTTCGAGCAACCTCACCGATAGTCGGAGAAGGTCTAGACTCTTCTCTCGAGGTAGTGCTTCCGCTAACGAGACCCATTGCCACTAATCCCTTTTTGAAATCATTTTTGACAACCTTAAAATTTTGTTTTGTTTCCTTGATGGTTCCTTTGACGGTTTCCTTGACCATTTTACTGCTTTTGGTCCAATTCTCCTTGCTGATATCCGCCAATGATGAACGTTTTTGTTTGTTTGTGTTTGATTTGCCACTGCTCTTGCTTCTGTGCGACCTGGATTTCTTGCGTTCTTTCCTCCTCTTCTCCACATTATCTTGGACCTGCTGCTTCAACTCTTCCACCTGTTCTTTTGTCATGCCCGGGTTTTTTGCAAACGCTAGAGCCATTTCTCTCGCAACCAATACATCGGGATCTTCCTCGTCGTCCGAGCTTTCTTGTCCCGACGACGCATCCGTGTGGATTATTTCCGAGTGGTCTTCGTTTTCGTCTTGATCATCGAGCTGCCGACGGAAAATATTTTCGTCCTCTCGGGAACTCGCGAGCGAAACCTCCGCCGTTGCGTTGGACTGTTGCTCCACTGCGTCAATGACGTAACCATTGGCAAGCGTTTGTTCGTCGCCATCGGTAACGCAGGGTGGAATCGCAATGTCGCTGCCGTCGGCTTTGGGCAGCAGAATTTCTCCCGATGCCACAGAGGCCACAGATGTTGTCAAGCGCGGAACGGCTGTCTTTTCTTCCCCACCACTCCCGATCGATCCCCCACCGGTCTCCGAGGGAAGCACCCGATCCAAGTCGTCGGCGGAGAAGCTTCGATTCAATTGAAGACCCTCTGTTTCGGTCGCCGCTTCGGTTGATATTTCGGGATTGCTGTGCCTGGAAACTCTGCTAGCCGAGTCGAAGTTGTCAAAGGATTTTGAAATCCGAATCGTAGGAACTGAATTGCCACTGCCACTGCCAATGCTGTTGGTGCTCCCTTCATCGTTGATTGGAGAAGAGGATTGCTGGGGTTGTTTCTCCAGGCTTGTCTCGGCGGGGGATGACATTTTGAAATTGGTTTGATGTAAATCCGGATGGATACGGATGCAACGCCAACTCGAGATCGCTTTCTTTCAACGAATGAATCAATCGCACGGATACGGAATGGATGGAACGGAACGGAACGGAACAATCAATTGTATCACTTTTTTCTCTCGTTTCCTTTCGCTCGAATTCAATCTAGCAGCAAATCGTCGGAGCTCAAACGTTTCTGAAATGACGGGATGGGACGAACCGGTCGGTTACTTTGTCGATTCGGAGAGGTCGGTGAATGCGGAATACTCGATGCTTTCATAAATTTGTACACGTAGTGGCATTAGGTAATTACGAATTATCTCGTTGTGCACAAAGTGGTCGTTTCTGCTTCTCACGAAACGGTGGGTCTCTCGATTGCAATTTTTTCGATTTTCGTTGTCGGTTATTCGTGCGGTGCGATTTGCACACACAACATCATCATCTTTCCGGATGTTGTTCCGGCAACCGTACAAGAAGCATCAAAGTAGGGAACGGGTTCGTACCGGTAAGGTTTTTTAACTACGTGCGTGCAGGAATCATACCAGTGCTTTGTATTCGTCCCTCCAAATTTCGAGTGGAGTAAGTTCCCGATGGCGTGAGGCTCGTGACCACGCATGCATGCGCGAGCACTCCGTTAGCAGACACAAAAGCCGTCTTGTGGTCTCCTGTACCGGTACACGCACTGTATCTGGTGGTACAAGTAACTAGTTACAGGTACGGTAAGTTAATCTTACTCGTGCGAGTTTGCTGTTTCGCGTACAAAGTCTTCTATTGATTCGCTCTGCGGTTTCGAGTTTTGAAAAAAGTGCTGTTTTGTCCAGCTATTGTCGGGGTGTCAAGATTCTATCGTTTGATTGGCCAAATTTTTTAAAAAATCTATCATACGTTGACCGTTGCCGGCCGGGAAGTGTAACACTGGTATCCTGATGTAGAGTGATTTTAACGATGACACACGGTATTACTATTGGGCCCTGCATAAAAATAATGGAAACCGCGTACGAGAACGCACGTACGAGGTGCGAAATCCATGTTCCGTAACCAGTATTTACTACGGAATTCCTATCAGCTGTCCCCAGGTTTCCGTACCGTAGAAATTAGTAGTTGGGGATGTAGAACCGGGGGACAGCTGATAGGAATTTTGTAGTACCGGTAAGTAAACGTTATGTTGACTCGACTCACTCACTAACTCAATCCTGAAACAGTAACTTACTCGTACGGGTACGAGAAATTCGCTTCAACCCGGTGTGACGGTAAGATTCCGTAGGCATTTTACGTTAATTGTTAGTATGTTCTACTTCGAAGCAGGGGTCTTCGAAGTAAGGTTTACCATAACCTTACCGTAACCTTACTCGTAAACCTTATTCATGATGATGACGACGACGACGAATGTGATGGTGTAATTAAGGTTATTCGATTGTGGTCAAAAATAAATAATCCGAAAAATCTCGTTGTCTGGGAGAAGCCAGGCACGCGGGCCATCGATGTACAAGTAAACCTTAGTACGAAGTAGTAATCTTACTCTTACTACAGTCGTACTACGAACAAGTTCGCAATAACTCTCATGTTTTTGTGGCGATCCAATGACCAGCACGAATGACAACACCAGACGAGACGGCAACAACAACAATGTGGGCCACCAGCACCATGTGCCTCCTGAAGCAATTGTTCGGACGATGCCTGCTGGCAGTAAGCTAAGACCTTACGTAACCTTAGTCAGCAGTGAGTCGTCCTAAGAAAGCTTACTAATTTTTGTGAGTCGAGTCTTCATGGTGACAGTCTTCAGTAATACCGGCGTAGCCTAGTACCGTACGGTATGACACTGATGGACAAATAAATAATAATAGTTTCCTTGCAGCAGCAGATGGAAAACTCATGCCAAACAATCATTGTAGTACTACTAGTAGTAGCTACTAGCAGCAGTGAAGCCACCAGCAGTACGAATAGTGGACTCAATGAACAGGAAGCATCACAAGTCAATCTTTTGCATTGATTCTTGGTAGGACCCTTCCAAGAAATCTAGTACTACCACAAAGCTAGTAGTAATAGAAGAATTTGTTCTGGTAGTAGTAGGATGCTGTTGGTGATTTCTGCCACCTTTGCTGTGGCAATACCAGGACATTCTGGTGCTACTACTACTAGTAATACTAGGTAGTACTACTACTACGAAGGAGAACTTTCTGGTGCTGGTGGTGCCACCATCATTCTACTGCTGGTACTGCTTCATGCTCAACAATGATACTGCTGCTGTGCTTCATTTCTATTTGCTCCAGACATCACTAATTACTACTACTAGCTAAGATCTGCATCAACGGAAGGGGAGTTGAATAGAACTCCTCAACATGAATATAAGTAGTAGGAGAAATCAATTCAAATCAAACGACATGACCGTAAGATCTTGACCTGACTGCTGGTGGTGATAAAAAGCCACGAGTGACGTTCAAAATCACGTATGATTGATTGAATTGATCATGATTCATTCACGATTGAGTTTAAAAAAATTCAAAAAAGCGAGAAGCGAGTGCCGTGATGGAACAATCCCATCCCAAGAATGCGACGCCGAAGGAACATTATTACTAAGTTACTTGTAAGGTTTACCGGTACCAGGTGAGATTGCTCGTTCTCATTGTTCGCTCATCATCAATGAAATCGCACGAGACGGACGAAACGCAGCAGGTTTCTTCGCTGCACTCTTTTTTCGCATCCATTGCACCGACACTTCTTCTTCTCTCTCACTTATTACAAAATACTTCTAGAGTAAAGAGAGCACCAACGATCGCGCCGATACCTGGTATCCTGGTGTGACAGACCAAAAAAGCGACCCACAACATTCGCGAACGAAACCAAACCAGTTTACCAACCAATTCCACAACCAAGTTCGACAAGCAACAACAAGCAAGCAAACAAGCAAGCAAACAAGCAACCAAAGCAAACAAAACAAACACCATCCATCCATCTATCGATCCATGTTGTCCACGGCACCACCTACACTGCCCTATTACCCGTCCCGAGTGCTGTGGCTCTTTTTGGTCCCCGCCATCGGGGGATTCCTCTTTGGATACGACATTGGTGGGACCTCCTTTGTCGTGGTAGAGCTCGCGGGCCTTCCCGCCTCGGAGGCTCTCTCGCTGCGCGACGCCCCGCTGAAAACCGGATGGATCGTCTCGGCCCCCTCGGCGGGTGCCCTTTTGGGGACGGCGCTTCCTCGCGTGCCTGGAACGCGCCGGGGAATCGCGACAGCGGAAGGAACCGCGCCGCACGCACAAAGCGGCAGGGACTTCCCGCTTTGTTCGTCGCGGGGTCCGATCGGGAGGCGGACCGAGTTGGTGTGGGCCGGGATTCTCTACGGACTGGGTGCGCTCCTGCAGTGGTGGGCGGCAAAGCTCGGAGGCGGTCCCGACTCGAACAACCCATGGAGTGTTTCGACAGTGTCGTCGTCGCACTTGCCGCTAGTGGTCCTGTCGCTCGGCCGATGGATCTACGGAGCGGGGATCGGCTTTGCCATGCACGGCGGGCCCACGTATTTGGCCGAGACGGTTCCGGCAAGGATCCGTGGGGTGGTGGTCGGTGGAAAGGAAATCGCCATCGTGCTGGGCATTCTTGGAGGCTACGCGGGGGGATGGGCCTGGACGCGCGACAGCGACAGCAACGGCGACAGCAACGGAGACGATTGGGCCCGCGTGTACGGCTTTGCGATACCGCTCGCGGTGGCCATGATACTGCTGTCATCGACGATTCCCGAATCGGCAAGGTACATTGTAAGCAGCAGCTGCAGCAGCGGCTGCACCGGCACTGGCGTTGACACAAGCCGCAACGAATCGCCAACAGAGGAGGAAACGCGGTTGGTTTCCGCCAGGGTCTCGGAATCCCTCCATTTTGTCTGGACCCCCAAGGCGGCCCGGGACGAGCACCGAAGACTCATTGAGCTCTTTCACCGCAATCATCGACGAGGGGGAGATTGCGACGATCCTTCCCGGCCCCGACAGCGGAACGATGCTCTTCCCGCCCCGGTCTCGCTCTGGGATCCCTCCGTCCGACCCGCACTCACCGCGGGGCTGGGCCTCGTGGTCCTGCAGCAGATCACGGGGCAGCCGAGCGTGCTCTCGTACGCGACCCCGATCCTGGCGAGAGTCCCGGGATTGACCGCGAGCGCTTCGGTGGTTCTGGCCCTCTTCAAGGTCCTGGCCACGTCCGTGTCGGTGGTACTGGTCGAGACACGTGGGAGAAGGACCCTCCTGATCGTGGGCTGCTCGCTGATGCTTGCAGCCCTTTTGGTCTTGACGGCGGCCTTTGGAGGGGACGAACGCCACGACGAGAACGTGGACGAAAACAGCGACATGGACATGGACAACACCGCGCATCCCCTCGACACCCGCGGCGTGCTGGCGGTGTTGGGAATGTTTGCCTACATTGCCGGGTACCAGATTGGATTCGGACCCATCACCTGGCTCGTGATTTCCGAGGTCTTTCCCCAGTCGGTTCGGGGCAGGGCCGTCGCTCTGGCGGTGCAGACCAACTTTTTGCTAAACGCACTCGTCCAGCTCGTGGTGCCCCTGCTGATTGGCACGCTCGGACTGTCGCGAACCTTTTGGGTCTTTGGGGGCCTGACGGCCGGAGCGGTAATCTTTGTGCGGAGCTGCGTTCCGGAAACCAAGGGGCTCACACTCGAAGAAATCGAGGAGCGGTTTTTGGCACTGGCACTGGTGCGGACAACGGGTGCTACCGCTGCTGCTGCTGCTGCTGTTGCGGGGGAGGAGGAGGAGGCGGAGGAGGAATCCTTCCAACTCGGGGAACACCGACGACTACCACCGAACGAGGACTACGGCAGCAACCATGGCAATGACGATGCAATTGGTGGCGTCGGAACATTTTCCATCGTGCGCAGTGACGGGGCGGACAACGAAGAAACGGTGAGGCTTCTATCTACCACCACAGCGGGCGTCTGACGGCAATGGCACTTGCAACGGCAACGGCAACGGCAACGACGACAACAGTGACCAACAAGGACACCGACGATGCATCCCGGCCCATGCGGCTATGGAGCATTCCATGATGCCAGGCTCGGAAGATGGAGTTGAGCTGGGCGTCGAACTAGGCTCGGCAGACGGAATCGCGCTGGGCATCGAGCTGGGCCTGGCAGATGGAATTGAGCTGGGCACGGAACTGGGTGTGGCAGATGGAGTCCGACTGGGCATTGAGCTGGGCTCGGCAGACGGAATCGAGCCGGGCATCGAGCTAGGCTCTGAAGATGGAGTTGAGCTGGGCATCAAGCTGGGCGTGGCAGATGGAGTTGAGCTGGGCATAGAGCTGGGCGTCAAGCTGGGTGTCAAGCTAGGCATGGAAGATGGAGTCGAGCTGGGCATGGAGCTGGGCGTGGCAGATGGAGTTGAGCTGGGCATAGAGCTGGGCGTCAAGCCGGGTGTCGAGCTAGGCATGGAAGATGGAATCGAGCTGGGCATGGAAGACGGAGTCCAGCTGGGCATCAAGCTGGGCCTGACAGATGGAATCGAGCTGGAGCGAAGTAAAAAGCTTCAGTGCTTGCCTTCACTGCTAAAATACCGAAATATGCTTGAGAAGTTGGTAGAATTTAAGTAGGATAACCTTACTTCGTAAAACTTAAGTAAGATACTTCGTAACACGTGCCTAATCCAATAGTACGTACTTTGGTACCGCAAAAATTGAATTTCACGTGCACATATTATTTTTTCTTGTTGCTTAATCTCCTGGACACTCGTACCGCACCCATCATTGTGATTATACTAGTAGTATCGATACCGTAAGGAATGTACACTTTTTGTTTCGATGGAAGACGTTATTAGGAAAAAGACACTGATTATCCATGACCCGTGAGCACGAACTTGTATTTCACTAGGTGAACATACAAGTAAGTTACGCCCTACGAGTAAGTTACTTCCCTTCTACGAACAAGCCTTAGTTCCATTGAAGTCGTATCGTACCACCAACAAATACATAAAGAATCGAAATCAACAAAAAGAAATGCACGAGCTAAAAAAACCTTAAAGGAACGGCAAGGAAAAATTGATTTGTGAGCATCGTTCTTCTGAAGAAATGTTTCGTATCATTTTTATCACCAAGAAAAAAAAATCAACAGTGTGACGTGGTTGCATACGTTTGCAACCGCTGTTTAATCGACGACGGGAAGTAATTTGGATTTTTAATGTTAGCCGTCTTAAAACACGTCCTTTCAATTAACATGCCGAGATCAAACCGCAAATGAACATAACGTATCGTAGGATACAATATCATGAGGAATGTGGGTCTGAGAAATACGAAGTACATCATGAAAATATCATTCATCTGGACAGCTTTTGTCGTCGTTTGGTAGAAATAATCCATTCATGTTGTACGTGATATAAGTAATTTATCGGTTCTTATTCCGCAATGCGCACGTTCCATTAGCTATTGAATTTCCGACTCCCCAAGGCAATTCCGTTAGATAAAAAACGTTCTCCACAAACGGAGCGCGACGAATTCAAAAGTAGTTTCCATGGCGAAAAAATAATGTCACAACTGACGAGGAATAATAAACTTTCGGTAAATTTCGTCGCCTCTACACAATCCCGAAACCTCCATTCTTCGTTCGGATTAGTGTTCAAAATTGTAACAGTACCAACCGAATGGATAGCCGTTTGTCTCCCAGACCAAGTCTTATCACCCATTGTACACAAGCACAACGACGACGAATATAGACAATATAAGAGACATGAACGATGCTGCAGATACAGCTGTTGCTCCTGCCGAGTTGGATGTCCTTTGTGATTACTCCATGTCGGCAGCAGTTGCTAATCACTCTGGAAACGTTAGGTTTCGATCGATCGTTGACCAGTACCGCCGTCCCTACAATGAATATACGGGTACGCTGGCGAATCGAATGCGGATGGTTGAAGAAGTTGTCCGTTTGGTACAACGAGGAGGATCACGGTTTCTTTCCCGAATCGAGGAGTGGGATCAAGGGAGCACCAAAAGTCCGGCGGTGACACCCTTGTGGAGAACCATGACCAATTTGGATGCCATCGTCACAGTATTCCAAGCGTTCGAACCGGAAGCCGATGCATCGAACATCAAGAACTATTTCCGGGAAGGGGAGAATGCCCCCAGTCGCAGTTTCGATCGAGAGGCCGAGGAGAACGGGGACTGGGACTACTTGGACATTGATCATCACAGCAGCAACGAAGATGAGAACTCGGGAAACGACGATTCGGACTGCGAATACGATAGGGAAAACATCGAAACACTTCACAACGAAACAGAAACCGAGGAACGCATGCAGAGATTGATGTTGATCCTTCAGAACGAGTCAAAGCTTCCCATTCTGTTCCGCAATCGGTTGAGGGAGAAGGTATCTAGCCTCGTGCAGGACATGGAATACTTCACGCGAGGCCTCTTGTATGAGCTACGGCACGATCGCGATACCGAGGCGCAAGTGAAAAATGCTGTTAGTCTTTTTCCGAATGTATTGTCGCAGCGCACCGGTCGGTTTGGTGGCGGAAAAAACTACCCTATACACGAGTCCTGCCGGCACTTGAATCCCTACACCACGAGCGACGCTCCCACGTGCAACAAGAGGGGGGTGGCATTTGTGCCCGCTCTAGCGGAGCTGGGCATCCAAAAGCAGCAATTTGACGAGGATCTAAGAGGAGGCATCTTTGCCAAGAACCACGACGGTTTCAACACCCTGGAGTTGCTTGCGAGTTGCGGAACTAGCACTTCCTGCCGGACGCAGTGTAACGAGCACCCGGATCGGCTGGATGAGCAGCCCTACCTGAAAGCGATCAAGGGTCTAAGGAGGCGAAATCTCTTGCGAAAACAGGACGTCGTAGATCATCGATTGCTGCGAGTATCTCTAGGTTATACCTTTGACAACTTTCCGCACAAACGTGCACCGTGCAACGATAGGAAGGACCCGGAGATTTTTCGATATCTGGTGCAATGGATCCCCGAGGAATTGGCTGCCAGGGATCCGTGCAACGGAACCTACCCCTTGCACGGAACCTTTGGTCGTTGCAACGGCAGCGTTAAGGTACGGACGCGAGCGTACGAATCCGCGCTCCGAGCCGGAATGCGGTACTTTCCACACCAGCTCGGGTTCGTCTTTCACAAGGATGGCAACGGGATCACCCCGTTTCAGAATGCGTGCGCTGCCGCCAGGGGTGGGACCGAAGAAGCACTTGCGACCGTTCGACGGATATGTTTCGATGCCAATCACAAAGACGAAAGCGAGGACGAGGAACAACATGATCGCGCGCCCAAACCGAGACTTCCGTCGATGGAATCATTGCTGTGCGCTGCATCCGATGATGCCATCAGTCTCGACAGTGTTTACCTACAGCTGCTGCACGACCCCATCCTGATCACGCGGTCACTGACAGCAAGTGAAGGAAATTTGAAGAGCGGGAACCCGCAGCTCGGCGGCAAGGACAGAATGAAGTGCAATCCCGCCACGACGCATTGGGATGCAACTGCTACGTCCGAGTCGATATCCAGCAGCGAACCTCGGAAGAGGCGCACTCTCGAAACCAGCAGAGATTGCACTGACATCCGATCGAGTGATGTGGATCTAGCAATCCAGGACCGGAGAAAGAAAGTTCGTCACGCGCTTGTAGAGGATCATCGAAAGATTCACGCTGCACCACATCCATGTACTCATTGTTTGAATTGAATCGCTTCTTATACAATTTCTACCAGCTAATGTAACTTTAACTGTAACTGTGACTGTAAAACCAGGCTACCATAGCGCATATCGAAAAAGTGTTTGCAGACGAAGGGGAAGTATTGTTACCAAAAGTAAGAAATGATGAAGAAGGACCTTAAACATTGTGCAGACAACCATAAACTTTGTAACCTATACTCTTTACTTCAACCCATGCACAACATCGCTTGAAGTCACTTTTTGCGATCCAATGCGTTTGTGGGGCGGAACATAAGAATCCATTGCGGACTTTCTTACTGCTTTCTATTCTTGTTCGGTATTTTCGGTTTACTCAAGTACTTCGCATTGGTCGATCCTCTGCTCTTTAGTCCTTTTCTCCAGTCCGATTTCTGGTTGGCGACACTTCTGTTATGTCGAGGTTCGCTTTTCGTTTGATCCCCCTCGAAACGGTCTCTTCTCTTTCGACGTCCTCGCTCTTGGTGTTGCTCTTGGTGTTGCTGTCATCGGAACCCGAGTCATCATCCGCATCCGCATCCGCATCCTTATCTTCATCTCCGGTCTCAATCCGATGGACATCATTCTCGTCGTCGTCATGATCATCAGTCATGATCATCATCATGATCATCATCATGATCATCATCATTATCGCTTTCTTCCTTGTCGGTCTCCACTTCGTCTTCGTCGGAGTACCCGTCCAGAATCTCTTGCTGTGCCGCGAATGCATCCTCTTCGGCGTCTCGCTCGTATTCCCTCTGCCGGATGTCTTCGAGACGTTGCCAATTATTATCGAGCCATCTTCGGAATGCAGTCATTTGCGGGCTCGGATTATCCTGGCCTCTCACCCACCAGCAGTAGATCGGATCGTTGACCCCGACATAGCGGTAGGTCCGTTCTCGGTACTTTCCAAATCCCATCAGGGTGCCATTGTTTAGGTCACCTTCCGGTATCGTCAGCCACAGCACTTCCCATTGTTCGTTCGGTGTATCCATTGTCCCGAACTCGATTCTTGTGACTGTTTTTGATATTTGTTGACAACGACGATAGTTGAGACGCAGGTTGGTCCATTGGTTCAATGCCGCGTTAGCAAGGAATGACTGGTTGAAAGGGACAAAGGTCTACAGTGTCTCTCTCTTTGCAGTCTTGTCCTGCAACATAAATCTATCACTCGTATCTGATTCAGTCAAATCCGTAGCACTACGGTACCGTACTTACCAGATAAATACCATGGACTCTCAGAGAGCAATCAATAATGATCTTCGGGTCAAGAAAATTTGTTGCGTGTACTTTTCATGCCATAAATAATAATAAGAGGAAACCTTTGTATGATTATTATTTTGAAGTGAAACTGTCATCCAAAGGAAACACAGATACGAAGTATAATGAAATGGACAGTTAAGTAGAGTGAGACATTTTTTGGGAGAAAGATTCAGTCTATCGTGCAAGTGTGTCTTGCAAGATTGGTTGGCATAAGTACTACTTATTGCGCTTCAAACTCATAAGTGAGACAAAGACAAACCATCCCAAAGGAATGAAGGGAAAGAACAAAGAATAGTGCCTGGGCTCCTTCATTCATGCCGAAACGGAAATGTATCTTCCACGGACTATCATTTCTTGTCATTTTTGAGACAAAAATTAACCTTGCGGTAGGTAAAATTAGAGGAAGGAATGTCAGCGACGTTCGCGTTCTTCAACCAACTTCTTATGCCAGGGAAGAACCACCAAAAAATTGGTCAGCTGAAAAGCAATCCGATGTATACGAGATGATGTGGCGCAATTCACCGAATGGTTTCGACTATCATCCATCTGTTCCACGATTAATCTTCCAATCGCTTCACAGAGAATGTCAATACGTAGAACAGTAATAAGGTTACGGTAACTGTTTCGAATGCGTGACGGAACCTCATGGATTGATATTACCTAAATTATGGATCCTCCTTCCCCCTAGACCACTGGCCAAGACTCTGAGTGACGTGGAGGGGAATACGTCGAACATACTGAACCTTAAAAGGTTACTGTGTAGGACTAGGAAGTAATTAAGCTAACCTCTCCGTACAGGGACGGATTCTCGTGAGCACGAGTAAGGTTAAGTAACTGGTACCTGGACGAGTGAGTCCTTACCGGTACCACCATCAGTAAGCCTTACCGTAAGGTTACCGTATTACGATACGAAGGCTAAGAACGCGAGACCCATGGAACTTGGGGAGTTCCCGCAAAATAGATCGTCGACCGATTGGACTCACCGAATCCCACGTTCGAACTGAAAAATGTCTTGCGGGGCACATTGGACAAAAGGATGGTAAGGAATCTGCGGTGCCGAAATCGAAAACAAGATAACCTTGCGAAGAAATAAATAGTAGACTATTACTGTTTGCGCTTTCTGGAAAATCGAGCCCACAGTTGTTGTTCATCTCGGATCATCTCGGATGCTCGGGAACAATCACCTCGGAACATTTGATTGTCCGTGCCGGGAAGATACGGTTCTCCTGACTCATCGGTGTCACACGCAGTCATCACCTTGGAACAAAGTATTGTCCGAGAATGGTGTGCCGATAACGAATGGCACGGCACGGCGCGAGTCGGTACGGTAGGGTTCTCCTGGCCCATCGGTGTCACACGCAGTCATACGCTTTCACACGCTGTCCCTGCCGTTCTCGAGAGATAAGCAAAAGGCATGTCTTGTTTGTTCGCGTGGTTGCCGTCCATCCCGATGCACTCACCCGAACGTGGCAGAGCACGAACTCAACGGGTGCCACTCGTAGTAGTGGTGGGTGACACCATTGCATCCCCGCATTTCGCTTTGGATTTCCAATCATTCGGATCGGAATTGTTCGGAACCAATCGGCAATCGCGAATCCGGTGCAACAAAGAATTCCACCACCAAGCTAGTTGCGTTGCAATGAACGACCAAGCGACATGCGAAGGACCACTCGATTTGGGTCTGCAAGCAAGCAATCCAAAAGCATCGACCCATCTTTGCGAACGATCCACTCAATCAATCGACAGGATCGACGGCTCTCCTGGATTCCATTTGCCGTTGGACGCTGTGGTGCTGTATCGATTGTACTATTGTCGACTCTGCACTCCCAACTATCTTCTCCGATGCCGGTCGACGTTATTCTTCCGCATCGAACAACGATGCCGACGCTGCGCTATGCTGTTCTCTACGGATCCGCGCTAGATGCTGCGTTTTGATTTCTGTTGACCAAGCTCTCTACTTTGGTCGCATCGCGTTTGAATAGCAGCCATGGCAGCAGCTATGCAAGCGCAACGGCAACGGCAACGGCAACGACAAATCCAGCAGCGGGGATCTGTTTGCAGCAGCATCAACAGCAGCATCAACAGCAGCATCAACAGCAGCACCAACAGCAGCATCCTCACACATCGAAAAAGCAGCACTATCGAAACACACAAGCGCTCGGCATCGTCGCCCGCTCCAACCAAGTGTTCCGCATCGAGAGAGAAAGAGAGTGTTCACCCATATCGCAGCAACAGGACCATCCGTGGCAGCATCCATTGGGAAGGCAGTCAATGAGTACACAGCACTAATTGAACCAAGTTTGGAAGAAATCCTATACAGCAGCCAGAACTACAGGGCACGCAGCTCCATCGAAAACAGGGAAACGCACACGGAGACGGTTGCAACTCATTCCCCCCAAAAGAACACAGCACACTCTTTGGTAGAAGACAATTACTCGGCATATCGAATCAATCATCGAATCCAACAGCTCTTAGCGAATGATCGAATCCCATTTCGCTTCGAATCGTCTCTGTTGCAGAATTCTACGTTTTCGTGCTTGTGCCGCGACCCAATCTACTAATGGGATGCATGCATGCCACTGCCGGTTCGTGTCCATGGAAAAGTTAGGTTCGTGCAATAGTCGGCTTTGGAAACAATCATAAATTACTGTTATTTCTAATACGTTCTGAAATTTGATACGATGTTAAACGCGGATCGAAATGAAAGGCCCCAAATCATCTTTCTCTTTGGTCGAGAGGGATTTCACCTCTTGGCGAATCATTCGAGTGACTCCGACTTGATTGATTAACCGACAAGTTCAGGACAAGCGAGAATTGCCTTCACTAGAGCTGTAATAGCAATAATATTAAGCCCATAATTGATAATTGCAAGCGCCGGACCGGCTGCAGGAATCGCAATGAGTGTTAAAGCGATTTGGGTAGCATCCCACCAACCAAAATCGGAAAACGCATTCTTGATAGCCCTCCACGACAATTCAGAGATGATGAGTTGCATGACCTTGAATGCAACTGTTGGCATACTCTTCGGGTTCTTTGCGACTTGTTTCATGAGCTGTTCAATCATGTACCTATCCCATGGATCGAGTTGATCCAAAAGTTTTTTTGCCACTTTGCCACCACCTGGGATATTGAATAAGGTAAGACACAGAGCAACAAAGTCAATGGCAACGTCAACGGCACATCCTCTGCTTTGAATACTAACCACACCGTCAGTCCTGTCTGTTATTTGGAGGTATTGGGGACGCTTCTGCATCACTTCGACCTCCTTCAGAACCAGATCAGGATCTTTGATATCTTCCATGTCGCCCATCATCCTCTTGACGAGCTCGAGTTCCTCTTCCGGGGTCAAATCGGGTTCGGGACTATCGGCAGAAAGGTCGGCAACGCTGACAAAAAGAGGTTGCCCCCTTGCCGTAGCTTGAAATTTACAAGTGACAAGCAATGGTTCAATGTTGTTGGTGAGCGCTTTCTTTCTTTCTTTCTCGCATTCTTTCTCTGGAACACGAACAATTCGTGGCAACGAGCAGGTAGAATGAAAGATAGAACGGAAGGGACTGTACTTACCAGGGATGGAAGGCGAGTGAGAGATGCGATTCTTCTCGGCTAGTCCGATGGGACGCCTGTGGCATGCCGAAGATGGACCGGTGAACGCATCGATGGCGTAAGGGAAGAAAAGAAGGATAGCCTGAATCTTCATTTTGATTGGAGTTTGGCAACGATGTTTGACTTGCTTTGGAGAGTGATCCGAAATAAATTTATGACAAGATACTCTGTATGAATAGTGACATGAAATTCAATACTCATTGATTCTGACCGCTCCAACTACACGGTGTAGCACAAACTGAACATATATTATCTTCCTCAATCTTCCTCTGTGATACTTGTCTTTACCTCCGGCTTCTGGTTCTCATCTGTCTTTCGACTTTAGCCATCGTCAGCGATATTTGTTGTCACCTTAGGCTTCTGGTTCCCATCCTCTGTCCTTCGACTTGAGCCATCTGCCATCTTCGCCTTCAATCTCACGCGAACATTCCATAAGTGTTTCAAAACCATTCTTATCAATACTGCACAACGATTGGGATGGCACGAGGACAAAACCAAAGCAATCATGCGCTATTACCGAGTTCGTTTTCGCCAGCGGAGTTTCAAACAGAAAGCTCGAAGAGAAAACTCAATGAGAAATGATTGATTTGTGAAAATGTGTCATGATATTATACGAGATTGGCACGGAAAGTGTCTCCGGTTGGCAGGTATAGCAGCTGCCCAAAAAATGACAAGGAAGATTTTGACGACACAAACCTGCATACCGTAGTGAAACAAGCCATTCAGAACATTTCGTCACTTCGCGATTGCTTATTGGGTTACGACGTACGGTAGTAATGACGATTCGTTGTTTTTTGAATAGCAGTAGAGATCCGATACAAAAGATGTCCTGTGCGCGAAACAAGAAGTTCATAAACAACTCAACCAATCGTATTCATTCCTCTCAGATATTGACCTATTCATACCAAAAAACATCGGTATTGATAAAAACGACACAATTGGTGCTGAAATTTCAGGTTGTCGTTTGTTAAGGTCACCGTAACCGTTATTAAGATACCGTATCTCACAAAGCATCGCACAACGAATGTTCGTAGTTACGAGGTACGGTATGCCCAAGGAATCATTTTTGTACTGGTAATAATCTTACGTAATGTGAATGCTGCAAAACATCTTCGGACGGTAATTAGCTACGGTACGGTAACTTATTCGCTGCTCCCCTTATGCAAGTGCTTGTGCGGTGCGTTAGGCGTACGTACCACACTCGCGCATGATTCCATGATTTCTGTGAAACCAATCAGTACGGTAGAACTCCACCGACAGCTTGTGCCGAGAGATGATTTTTTTTGAAACGAAGAGCGACACAGCAATCGGTCGTTGACCACGGACCGCGTCCGAGGAACACGCCGGGAACCATAGCATGGCGCGAACGCCGTGATAGTAAACGAGAAGAAAAAATAATACTAATTCGAATGTGTTTGCGGAACGGCAATGCCATGCCATGATATCATTACGATCGTTACAGTTTTTCTGGTTCGTGCGTGCGTGCTTGCGTTGGGTTGGGGTTGGTTGCCAAAGGCTACCGTTGATTGCCTCCGGAAAAGAAGCAATCGCAAACTCCGTGCGCAAAGAAGTAGTACTCTTGGAGTACAAGTAGTAGTTGTTGTTGTTGTTGTCCCCGTTAGTACTCATGTTTTTATTGGGTGCAGCGCATTGCAAACCGCGCCCAGATCACTTCCGTGCATTCCACCGTTCTGCAAACCGGAGCAAGCTAGTAGTGCAACACGACACGACACGACATGACACGACACGACACAAAAGGACAAAAAAGGAAGGAATGGATTGCAGTCCACCGCGCGAGAAATAATACCAATGAACCAGGAATTCGCGCAAAGGCTCTTGCCGGATCCGAATGATCGACGAAGATTCGGGAGTGGACCGTCGTTTCCTCCCGTTTCCTGTGGCTGCCCGTCCCCATCGTTCCGGCGCGTTTTTGAAAGATTCCCGGGAATTTCGTTCGTTGCGTGGTTGCTTGCGTGGTTGGTTGGTTTGTTGGTTGGTTGGTTGGTTGGTTCGTTCATTCATCCATTCGTTGCCGAATCCATCCATCCATCCATTCCTCCCTCCCTCCATCCATTCCTCCACGAATCGATCGATGGCTTCATCGATTCGCCGGCGCCTCCTCCCCAAAGCGGAGCCCGGCCGAGATCGAAATGTCCCGCGTAGGCCCGCTCCTGTTCGAGCTCGATGAAATCCCACGTCTTGAGCTGGAGCAGCTCGAAAAAGACGGACGCCGCGTTGCGGCGCGAGACGACGTTCCTGGTGAGCTCCTTGAAGCGGACCACCTCGGGGAGATTGTCGCGTTCCGCGTGTTGCTCGTCGTCGTCGTCGTCTTCTGGATTGTTGTTGTTGTTGTTGTTGCCATTGCCATTGGGATCTCGGAGGCACTTTTTGAGGTGCGAAAAGACCCGGACCGTGTGCTTGTGCCACTTGGTCGAGGACGACGCCGCGTCCCCAATGGCCTGGCGATCCTCGTTGTCGTCGTTATCGTCGTCGTCTTCCCCGCGTTCCTGGTCCGAATCGAAAACCATGTCGTTGACCATTCCGAGATCGAGGGGATCCTCCTCAACGGCGTCTCCTTCCTTGTCGGCGTTGGCCCCGTAGTCGTCGTCTCCGAAATCGGGCACGGGAGCGTCCGCGTCCGCGTCCTCTTCCTCGTCGTCCACGGCGGCCGGAAAGTCCACGGCATCGACGTCGACGTCATCGTCGTCACCGCGATCCCCGGAAGCCCGTTTTGGGGCGGTCGCCTCTCCGGACAGCAGGGATCGCTCGTCGTCGTCGTCGATATCGTCGAGGCGCTGCGACGCCAGGGTGCTCTCGTCGTCAGCGGCGGTTGTTCCCTTGCGGACGGTTTCCAATTCTTCGACGGCGACCCTGTCTTTTTCGTTTTCCTTGTCCTTTTCGTTTTCGTTTTCGTTGTCGTTGTCCTTGTCGCTCACCACCCGCTTGTAGGGACAGGGCTTGCCCAGGGCCTTCCAGTAATTGTCCCTCCACAGTCCCTGCAGAACGGGGTGGAGCTCGAGCCCGGGTCCCCCGCGATCGGCGTCGTCGGCCAGAAAGGGACGGGTCAGCGAGGGAACGCGTTCGCCGCCACCGCCGCCTCTCCGCTCGCACCCTCGCAAAAGCCGACCGTCTTTTTGCGGCGCTTGGGGCGGTGCCCCCCGCTCGATTCCCGTCGCTCGAGGGCCCGCCGTTCCAGCACCAGCGCAACGTAGTCCCTTCCGGTGCCTTCCTCGTCCCAGACCGAGGCCGGGTGCACCATGGGCTGAACAATGTCTTCCGTGTCCCGGAGCATGCCCCGGATGTGGTCGTTGGTGAGCTCCGTTTCGTGGTTGTCGATGACGACCTTGCGGCGGCGCTTGCGGCGGGGTTTGCGCTTGGTGGGTGGATGTTGCTGTTGGGATTGCTGGGATTGTTGCTTGCCGGGATTGTTCCTCGTCGTCCGGCCCGAGGCCGAGTCCCAGAGACGCCGCATCGGCCTTGCGAGAGGGGCGTCCCGCTTTCGCCGACGAGCTGGAGTGCGGAATCATCGAGCGGAGCGTCGCCACCGGGGGTAGAAGGGCCCCCGTTCTTGCCGTTGCCGTTGTTGTTGCCGGCGTCTTCCTCGTCTTCTTCGTCGTCGTCTCCAAAGGGAACGTTGAAATCGTAGTCGTCCCGGTCGGGATCGTTGCCGCTGGCTGCTGCTTTTTCTGTTGCTGTGGGATCCGCTGCGGAGCCGTCGGCCGTGAGGGTGCTCTTGTCCAGCAGCGAGGAGGCGCGTCGGGTCTGCGGATCGAGCCATTCAATTCGATTCGATTCGATTCGTGAATTGAGTGGCGTAGCATGCCGTAGAATGAATGAATAAAGGAATGAATCAACCAATGAATGAATGAATGAATGAATCGGACCAGACCAAACCGTGTGAGTGACTCGAACAAAATCAGAGACACAAACAGAAACAAGAAGAGAAACAAGAACATCACGAGAAGAACGCATTGCAGCATTACAGCATTGCCACAAAAGCACAAATTACAAACCGCATCTACCGTATTGAATCTTTCATTCCGTGATTCAATAATCCATTTATCCATCCATCCATCCAGTCATTCATTCATCGATTCCTTCCTTCCTTCCTTCCTTCCTTCGCAAAATCACTCACCTGATCGTCGCTCAAGAGAGAATCGTTGGCGGCCCGCACCACCTCAATGTCCGAAACACGACTGTCATTGTTTGGGTTGTTGTTGTTGTTGTTGTTGTTGTTGTTGCCCTCTTCGTCGTCGTCGTCGTCTTCTTCTTCTTCGTCGGGATCAAAGGGCGCCCAGGCTTCTTCTTCCTCCTCCTCGAGATCCCCCGGAGATCCCCTTTGCGACAGCGCATTGCTTGCGGCGGCGGTGGCGAGTTGAGACGCCGCCTCGTGGGGCAGATGGGCCGCCAGCAACAGCTCGCGCGGTTGCTGCGATCGCTGCTGCGAAGAAGATCCGTCCATGCTTCCGCTTCCGCTTCCACTGCCACTACCGCTTCCCATTCCGAGTTCCGGTCCGGCATCCATTCCCAGCGCCCCCTCCTCCGCCAGGATCCACTCGTTGTCCTCCGGGAGCGGCAGACAGAATCCCTCGACGACGTGGACCTGATCGTATTCCCCGAAATTCGTCACCAGCTGGTGCGCCGGGGCGTCCGAAAAGGACAGCAGCTCCCGGTCCGCCACCGGATTCCCGTGGGCGTCGACCTGTCCCTGGCCCTTTCCTTGCTTCCCCCCGAGCGCTCCGGTCCCGTGGGATCCGTGCTGGAAGGCCGTCTGCAGCTTGAGCATGGCCTCGGTGCAATCGTTCAATACGTACCGGACCTTGCGGCTGTAGATGCGGACGACGCCCAGCAGCAGGTGGCCGCTCAGGCGGAGCGCCAGCGGGACCGACGGATTCATAATGTCGGTGCAGGACTGGGAAATGTCCGTGGCGAAAATCTGGGGACGGGCCAGCTTCTTGTCCCCCCAGTGGGCGGCGAGCCACACCTTGGCGAGGGGGCCCTTCTTGGCGAGGATCACCTGCGAATAGAACATGGTGGTGGGAGTGTTGTTGTAGTTGTTGTTGTAGTAGTTGTAGTAGTAGTAGTTGTTGTAGTTGTTGTAGTAGTTGTGGTTTCGGTTTCGTTGGCAAGTGTCTCGCTGTCGGAAGGAATCGAGTGCTTCTCGGTCCAACGATTCTCGGCAAGGCAACGAACTAACCCGTTTTGGTTTGGTTCGGTTCGGATCGGATCGACGAATGCAAAAGAAAGGAATGAATCAATCGCGGGCTTCGTTCGGATCGGGGTTGCGTTGGATCGAAGGATCGGACGGCAATGAACGGTTGTATCGCAGGGTACCAGTATGCCGCAAGTGGTATGGTGTGAAATAAATAATAATAATAATGTGGCTGTGAGGAATGATGATTCTTGGTGATCGACCGAATAATACGCTGCTTCCGCGCTAGTTACTGAGTAAACCTTACTTCGCAGCACAAGTTATTGCAATTTCTGCCGCCAACAGAGGACTCCATCAACTTTGGTGGGAGATGGATGCTTGTACAGGTAATCTTACCGTAGTTTTGATGAGAGAGAATTCTCAACCACCATGACAAGGAAAGGTGTCGTAACCTTACCCCATTCATCGTACGAGTACCAGTATTTTATGAGCGAGAGTGCATTCTACGAGCACTTGTACTGAGGCAGAGTGTGACGAAAGTCGGTCCTCCTTTCTGTCTTGCATTGCATTGCCCCTGTACCGGTACGGGAACCGATGATCCGGAGGACGCGGGACCTGGGACCGTGGTTGACAGCACCATACCGGTAGTACCGTAGTTTACCGTACGAGCTCTACCGGTCGACCCCTCGTACCGGTAATTCACTGTAAGGTTTACCCGCACCCGTTCTTGCTGCGGCATGACCATCAGCTTGCGAACAACGAAGGATTCTGATTGGATAAAAAAATACTTCGCAATCAATCAAAATCACCAATCCCGTCGCTAATTTTGTTCGAAGCGCGCGCGCACACCCGCCGCAGGACCGAACAGGGTAGGAAAAAATTCGGGCGCGGGGGACAACGATCAAAGATGCTATCCTACCTATGATACATACTAGTTAATTAGATAGGTATCGAAGGTTGTTTCACATACAAAGGTATCTTTGTAGTTGTGTTTATAGGTATGTTCGTAGTTGTGTTTGTAGGTATGTTTATAGGTATATTCATACGTATATTTGTCGGTATGTTCGTACCTACGTACGTCGTACGTACGAATACAAGTACGTACCATCGTCATTAGTTTTCGCTCGTGATTTTTTCAATCATCCGAAACATCACCGATCGTCAAAACCGCCTTCATCCAGTGCCGCCGAGGGACGGATGACGGATGACGGTTGGCGAGAAAGATGAGGATGGCAATTGTGCCTAATACCGGTAAGGTTACGCGCCAACAACAAGAACCACCGTCACGCGCACCGATAGTGCCCAAGACCTCCATCGACCGACCCATCGACGACCGACGATCGAACCCTTCGGCAGTCCGACGGATCACTACTATGACAGATCGCACCCGCTGTTTCGCTCGTCGCCGCTCCCTCGCGTCGTTCTCATTCTCCCCGATTGCCACTGCAAAAACGCTTGCTTTCCCGCAACAACAGCAGCAGCAGCAGCAGCAGCAGCAACAGGACGATTCCCGCTCCGTGGCTCCTTTTGCTCGTCCTGGTCCTTTTGAGCGCGATGGATTCCGCCCAGTCCTTTTCGCCGCACCCCTCCTCCACCAACAACAACGCAGCCGCGACGTCGACGTCGACGTCGACGTCGACAGCGGCCACCCCGCTATCCGAGACAGCCGCGAGCGGAAACGGCGGAAGCACCGAAAACCTTTCGGTGGGATTCCTCGGGTGCGGGACGATTGCCTCGGCCATTGCCAGGGGCCTCATCCGGGCGGCCAACAACAGCAGGAACAACAACAACAGTAACAATGGCGATGCCAATGGCAATGCCGACAACGCCGTTGTGAGCCTCGATTCGGTGGTGGTGTCCAGGCGCTCCGAGGCCAAGTCCAGGGCGCTCCTCGACGCCTACCGGGAATCCGACGCCTTCCATCTGTCCGCCACGGAGGACAACCAGGAAATCCTCGACCGGTGCGACCTCATCTTTCTGACGGTCCTGCCACAGCAGGCCTCGTCGGTGCTGCGGGGCTTGGACTTTGATCCCGATCGGCACGTCCTCGTGTCGCTGGTGGTACGTACTCGAAGCGACGCGACGCGACGGAATGTGACGGAATGTGACGGAATGTGACGTGCGTTATGTGATATTGTGTTTGGCATGCGTTCGTTTCTCGATCGGGAGTAGCAGTACGAGTATTTTGCTCGTACGCAAAGTGTAGCAGCGTACTCCTAGTGCTTTTGGTTGCGATGGATGTTGGATCGCGCCGCGAACACACTCTCACGCGCCCCGTTTCAACGTGCTCAACAACAACTATTACAACTATCTTACTTCAACAACAACGACAGTCCACGGCCAACCTGGAGGATCTGGTCGAGGACTCCGGCCTCGATCGGTCCCGGGTCGCGAAAATGATCTGCCTCCCCTCGATTGCCGACCACAAGGGCGTGGCACTCCTGTGCTGCGGCGAGCCCTCGTCCTCCTCCGGAACCACCCGGCAACTGCTGGTCGACCTCTTTGGCGCCACGGGCGGGGTCGTCGCCCTCGACACCGAGGCCGACCTCGAGGCCTGCATGGTCACCACCTGCACCATGGGACCCCTCTACGGGACCATGAAGAACCAGCGCGACTGGCTTCTGAAGCAGACGGGATCGCTGTCCAGGGAGGACGCGACCTTTCTCGTCATTCGGCAGTTCGTCGGGGCCGTTCTGGACGCCGATCGGGCCACGCTCCGGTCGTCTCCCTCCGCTCCGCCGCTGGAAAGCCGGCTGGAGGACCTGATCGAGGAACAGACGCCCGGTGGACTCAACGAGCAGGCCCTCCGGAACTACGGAGACGTTCTGGGGGGATTCGCGGACCTGCAGGAACCGGTCATGGACGCGATTCTGAGCCGGATCCGGGGAGAAACCGATGGGAGCCTCGAGCTGCCGAACCCAAAGTAACGACCGGAATCGCATCGATGGAATCAAATCGAATCGAATCAAATCAAATCAAATTAAATGAAATCAAATTCAAAAAATCGCAAAAGGATGCGAGGGTTCGATTCGATTCGATTCGTGCAAATCGGACCACGGGTGCGAGAGGAACCGTGCCCGCAGTGGGGATGGTTTCCGGGAACGGGTTGCGGCAGCACGTAAAAATTGACACAGCGCATCGTTTGTGGCAGCAGTTGGCGAAGAACCCGTGCGCAATCGCACGCAGCAAGAATGGGGGCGGAGATCGTTCCGGAACGAAAGGGACTACAAAAATCGAAAGCATTCGAGAGAGAGAGCTCGGCGTGACAAGACAAGAATGATACAAAAAATCTCCTAAACCGCCGTGATTTGCGTTAGTTTACTTCGTATTCCATTCCATTTCTCTTGCGTTCAATGAATCTGGGATATAACAGTATCATAGGCAGTCGTTCATTTTCGAATCGCTGCGCGATCATTGTTTCCGCATTCGCTTTCGCAACGCATTGGTGTACTCTATGCTTTGTGTTCTTTGATTCCGCTGCTGCCGAGCGAGTTGCCCGCCGGGTTTCTGCCGACCTTCACCGCGAACAACCGCGATGCGCAAGATGCTCGTTGGTACTGCTGCTGCTGCTGCGGCTGTTGGGACATTGCTTATCCCGACGACAGCGAGACTGGGCCGAGGGGAAAATCCCGTAGGTGTGGCGAAGCCACAGGCCCGCGGCGGCGTCCTCGAGCTCGATCAGATCGACGATGCATTCGAGAATGCGCGTGCTGGTGGCTCGGATCATCGAATCGTCGTCGTCGTCGTCGTCGTCCTTTTTGATCGAGTCCACCGCTGCTTTCGCATCTCGGCTGCGCTTCCGCTTTCGCCACAACCCATCCAACCGGACCAGGGCCATCCCGCAGGCCGTGGCGAGCCGCTCCCAGTCCTGGAACCGAACCATCGTGTGCGACTTGGCGCAGACCACCAGGATTTGGAGGGCCCGTTCCATCACCGCCAGGGTGGTTGCGCTTTCGCTCTCGCCGCCGATTTCGTCGTCGTCCCCCGAAGAATCGTCGTCTTCCGCGCTCTGGGCACAGCACAGGACGCCGATGCAATTGACAAACAAGAGGTCTCCCTCGAAATCCCGTTCGGTGAGATCGTCGTCGTAGAGGAGCACGTGGAGGACGCTCAGGACGTGCACCAAGATCCTTCGGCTCTCGGAGGAGGATGGCGAAGACGGTCGACAAGATGACGCACTGGCTCGTGCTCCGGAGGCACGCGTCGATCATTGCCAGCTTTTGCGGGCGCTGCAAAATGGCTTTTCTGTTGTTCGTGGTGCTGTCGCTGCCGTTGCCGTTGCCATTGCTAATGCGGCTGTCGCAGAGGGAATCCTCGCAGAGAACGGCGTCCAAAAGGCTCCAGCAGGCCGCAACGGCCCGGAGGTGATGGTCTGCAAAACACTTGGACCGCGAATCCGAATCGTCGTCCTCCGTGGACGCGGATTGCAATGTCGAATGCGAATGCGAATGCGATTGTGTCGATTGCGATTGTAGGAGCCGGCGCTCCGCCTCGAGCCCGTGGTGCCGAAAGCACTGGGCCATGAACCGGAAGCAGACCTCCAAAAGTCCCTTGGAGAAAGCCCCGCGCAATCGTTCGTGGATGAGGTGGCACCTGGGACTGTGGGAGAGGCCCGACGCCACCAGGATTGTTTCGATGGCACCGGCCACCCAAGACGCCAGAACTGGGTCGGAGTCTTTGTCCGTTTGATAAAAGACGGCGGACAGCCGATTGATGCCCGCGGCGATGAGTTCGATGTCCAGGGATTGTTGATTGTCGTTGTCGTCGATGTTGTTGTTATTGCTGTTGATGTTGTTGTCGTTGTTATCGTTATCGTTGCCTACGTCGTTGCCCATGTCGTTGTCGTCGTCGCCAAAAAGCCGTTCCGAGATGAAATCCACAAGCGCCTCCGCTTGCTGTTTGGTTTTCAAAACAGGAACCTGTATGGTATTCAAGGCAGGGGAATTCTTGTTGGCATTGGGACGTTTGGTTTGCGGATCGGGATTAGTCGAGCTCATGGTGGCCGAAGACTTCATCGATTGCTTTTTGATTGGTGAATGAATGGATGGATTGATAGATCGACTATTTCACACCTATTTCTCTTTCTCTGTCTAATTTTTTGTTGTTGATGCAAGGTACCAATCGAAACCACTGCGGAGACAGCCCTTTCCTTGCTGCTGCTGCTGCTGTTGAAGTAATCGTTTCCGATCGTCGCATGCAACGAAATCCTTTGATGCCACGAGACAACACCAGCTTAGTAGTTTGTTTGGATGGATTGCGTGCTAACACTCTCGAACGAACCAACGAACCAACCATGCCTTCCTTTCGGATCGATCGTGGCTACTCTTCCTATCCACGATGCGTTGTTGATTGATTGATCTTGGGATGTGTCTTGTCTGCTTCCGTTGGGGTTGGGAAGCTTTCTCTCTGTGTACTGGTAGTAGTGTGTATGTACTTGTAGTTGTCAATTGTCAATGGATAGATAGAAGGAGGAGACAAGGGCCGATGTTGGATGGATGGTACTAGTTGAATCCCGTATCCCGTGTTTTTGTGGGAACTTCGTTCTCAACAAAATCTGAAAACAAGATACTACTAGAGAGAAACGCAGTCGGTCCCCCAGCATCAGCAGCTGCGACCAAGAGAAGAACAGACGACTTGTTCGTTATCAAATCGAACGTGGATCGACCGAATGACGAAAACAATCCATCCAAAAATCATCGTAAGTCTTACCGTAACCTTACCTCTAGAATGGCGCGAAGACTTTTTGTTTTTAGGAGACGGGATATGACACAACGTGACAGACGATGCTTAATGCAATCCGATCCTCACGCCACTGTCCCTTTCTTCCGTTTCGATTGTTGAGACCTCGACTATGAAGCAAGTACGAGTCTTACGAGTAGCTAGCATCATCTTTTGGTGCTAGAATGCTTTGGTATCTTATGACATTGGTCTTCTTCCGCGTTCCTTTTGATTTTGGACGCAAACGAAACCTACCGCACATACCTTCGGAACTCGATGGAACCTAACTTCGGAACCGGGTGTAGAGAACAAAAGTCTTGTATTGATTCCACAATCCACAAAGTACGCAGCTCACAGAAGCACAGAACAACCCCTCCATCGCATCCCTCCTTCCCCGAAAAGAAGTTTTCCATCGAGTACCAACATACGTGTACCAGCAACCAGCAGATACGCATTGCGACCAAACTATAACAGCAGCAGCAGCAACAACAACAACAACATTACAATAATAATAACCATGGCGGAACCAACGACACAAATAGCGACCATCGACGACAAAGTTCCCGACAGGACGACACCCGAGCACAATCCAGCCGGATATCGTGCCGAGACGATGAAGGGCCTCTCGATCAGCTCGAGAACAGACGCATCATCGGTATTTCATACTGCTGCTGCTGCTGCTGCTTCTTCTTCCTCCAACCGAAGCCAGCGCGACAAGGTGAGGGATCTCGAACGCAAGGCGCGAGAAATACTCGCCCGAGAGAGCGAGGGCGCGAAGGAAGCCCGGAGAAAGAGAAAACAAGAACAAACCAACAAGTTTTCGTCGTCATCGTCGTTGATCGAGGATGGGGAGTGCTGCGGGGAATGCGCCAGCACGGTGGGCTGTTGCTGCTGCATACTCTCGTGACGGATGGGACCATGCTTTTGCCGGATGTCGGTTGGGTAAGGTTACGCAGCACACGACTCGAAAAGGGCCGAATGCCCATCGAAGCGAGATACTACTACGGTCAACCATCGATCTCAACCTACATCCATGCGCTCGCTCGCCCCCGCTGACCAAAGACGCAAACACACACGCGCGCAAACGCACGGGTCCCCCCGAATCGAAATCGGATGGATGGCGTCACTATATCGTGGTGGGCGATCGCGACGCATCCTTCTTATTATTATTTGGAGAAACAATTGCGGGCACGATCGATCGACCCATGAGAAACGCGGTTCCTTTTTCTCGTTTCCAAAAAAAGGACCGAAAAAGATTCCCCATTGCTTCTCCTGTCGATTGTGGATCTATGGTACTCGTACGGTGCGATGATGGACGATGGACGATGAATGATGCGGCTGTTTTGGCGTCTTCTGCCACGGCGTTTGCCATTCCAACAGTCCAGCAACGCAAAATCGGAATGGACCTCTCGATTCCTCGCTCTTGTTGTTTGGGTTTGAAAAAGAAATAGAGCATTAAGTTAAAATAGAATAACTCGAAACTTCTTTCTCTCCTACGCACGTACGTGCAGTTCGTTTCGTTGGACTTTTCGAGAACTAGTGCGAGTGCAAGCTCGCGTGCACGCACAGGTATACGCACACGCATTTGAGGGAAAGTCGTAAAAGGAGCATCCAACGTCCCTTAAGCGCAGCTGCTGTTGCAGACGTCACTCTTCGCCATGAATCCATCGTCCCGCTATGACACTCGGTCGTCTTTCTTTCGGAGAAAAGGGTTCGTCGCGCGTCGTGTATCGGGAAAAGAATTTTTGAATATAGAAGTAATTGGTTCGTGTCACTAACATTATTTTGTACGCGGAAGCCGAGGCAATTCATTCGATGCTCGCTATCCCAAGGAATCACCTTGTACGTACCGTGCAGGCAGACACGAGTCTTGGTTGTTGTGGTAGTTTGTAAAAGTGGATCACTCATAGATTAATCCAGGGCAAAGAAGAAGCGCTCTGCGATCGATCTCGAGCGACACGACACATAGATGTATAACAGGCAGCGGACTCGCGGGTGTCACTATTAGCAGCAAGCGCTACTATCGCATTCGCAGGATGCAGTGTTCTCCCGTCCACTTTCGCGCGATACGTTGTTTGGATTTGTTGCCAAACCGGAACAAGAATCTATCTCTATTTTAAAAAGTCGCATTAGATTAAAATGAAAAAGGTAAAAAAACACCGTTTCAGGCGCTGCTCAGAGAACCGCTAGGGGGATTGTTGCTGTTGTCATTGCGGTGGACGACACACGCAAACACACATGCTACACGCAAACACACCACCCGTGCCGCGGTCGGTCTACAGCCGCATCATTCCCTGCACAAAATCTCCGAACTGGTCCAGGGCCGACGGTGGCTTTCGGCCGACCTCGTTCCCGAACTCGTCCACCTGCAGCTTGCCCTCGTTGACGGCGTCGTAGATGTCCTCGACCTCCGGGTTGGAGGGCAGGTAGGGCAGCGTTCGCATGAGCTCGTATCCCCCCTCGGCGTTTTCGTTCTCCTCCCAGAGGCTGTAGGCCCTCGGCCAGGAGCGCGTCAGGGCCCCCCACTGGAGGGTTCGCAGGTAGTAGGTCCCCTCGAGGCCGTCCAGCAACCGCTCCCGGAGCATGCGGCCGGCCATTCCGAATCCCGTCACCCCCATGTCCACCAGGTTGGGATTGACAAAGACGCTCAGCAGCGGCAGGCCCGTGTCGGCCTCCGCGTGCGCGAGTTCCGTCTTTCGCAAGATCTCCTCCACCATGTCGCTCTCCGAGGCCCTGGGGCAAAAGAAAAAGATGAGGACGTCCCTGGACAGGTCCCGGTCGACCGACCGGACGCCGCCGCAGGCCCCGAAGCGGACGCAGGCCGGCATGTCGACGCCGTTCTCCCGCGTCCAGTCCCGGTTCGCCAGCGCGGCGTTTCCCTCGTCGGGAAAGTAGACCCGGACGATGGGCCCGTCGTAGTCGTTTTTGTCGGCCGAGAGCCGTCCGTTGTTCTGCAGGACCTCGATGAGCCTTTGCTTCTCGTCCGGATCGACCGGTTCGGCGGCCTCCTCCGGTTCGGGCTCCTGCTCCCTCTGGAGAATGTTCTGCAGGGCCACCCGGGCCTCCGCCACCCGCTGGACCTCGGCCATTTTCTCGGCCTGGAGGCCCGGCACCAGCTTGTAGCTCAGAAAGGCCACCAGGTTTTGCATGAATTCCGCGCTGGTTTTGAGGAGGGGAAAGGTTTCGTCGCCGGCGTTCGTGTCGAAGTCGACCCGGCACCGGGCTTGTTCGGGGGCGTACTTCGCGAATTCGGCGCACGAGTTGGCGGCCCGCTCCGCGGCGTCCACCAGGGAATCCGGCAGGTCCGACGGCCGGTCGATGTCCGCCACCGACGGGGACGAGGCTGCGGTTTCGCGCGGCGGCGGAAGAGCATCCGAACGTTCGTTCGTTCGTTCGATGGATCCAATCCGACGCGTCCGAACGAACGGAGACGGAACGAGACGAGATGAGACGAGACGAGACGAAAATAGATTGAGTCAAAGCCCAATCAAAGAAACGGAACCGATTCGAATGCGAATGCGAATGCCAATGCCACGGAAACCCACGTACCGAGACTAGACGCATGATGTGTTCGGCGGTATCCATTCGAACCGATCGGCGTCGTTGTTGTGAACGCCGAGGTTCCCCCTACAAGAGCTCCTGCTGCCAGTAATAATAGTTGAGATGCGTTGGAAAATCTCATGGTTTGTTCCGTTCGGTTCTGTTCTGTTCCTTCAATGAGAATCGATTGGGAATTCGTCGTTGCTTCCCTTTCGCTCGTCGGGAGAGCTTTGTTCTTTCGGGGTTCAGAGAGCGGAGAGAAATGTGATGAGTCGAAAGATGTGTTGTTTTGTGTCTTGTGTCTCGTTGTTGAAGCATAACGACAATGAGAACAACACAAAAAGGGGGAAGGGGAACGGAAAGGAATGTGTTCTATTCCGCGTGTAATCCAGACATCCTAAGAATCATTTTGACTAGTGATATAGTTTCTCAGAACCCCCCTATTTTGCATACCTCGATCGAAACGAACTTGTGCTCTTTGTTCGACAAAAGAGCTCGATTAGTACCGTACACGTAGGAGCCGCAATGCAGGTTGCCGACCCAAACCAAAACGCCGATGTGTAAGACTTACCCGTACGAATTTACCATGTAGCGCATTCGGTATGAAACAGCAACAAACGTTGTTGTCGTTACCTAAGGTTACGGTACGGTAGGTTGCTGGGGGAACGGCAAGCTACCTGTACCGTACTCGTGCTCGTATTCGTACCCCAATGTACCAAGTACCGGTATGTACTGTACCAGGTAATTTACCGTACCTTCCTTCGGCAACATCATCCATCGACGAGGACATCAACAGGACAGTTACCCTACCGGTAGTTGTCGCAGCGAGCTAGTGTTGTCGTGGTTGATATTCAATATTGTTATTCTGCTACCACTCTGGGAGAAACGACTAGAGCAAAGTAAAACAAGAATTGTCCCATCATGTCTTGGAAGGCCGGATTATCACGATATCTGCCGGCGATGCGGTTCTTTGCTTGCCCCGAGAGTCCGTCCTCGATCGGTGTGCGGTAAGTGATTGTTGGATTGTTTGATTGATTGATTGTCGGTTGCCGATGGGTTGCGTTCGCATCGAAAGGTTTTTTGGAAGTTCGTTCGGATCCTTCCGTGCCAAATTTCAACAGCGTCTAGCGAGAGTGCGATGGCGATGTTTTGGTGATGGTGATGGTGATATTGTGCCATGGGATTGATGAATAGTCTTTTCTCTCGCGGTATGTTCTAACTCCTATATGATTATTCTCTCTGTCTCGATTGTTTCACGCATCACTGATCTTCCGATCCACGGGAAAATGATCGGCAACAAAATCACGATCATGAATCGAATCCTGTTTTCGTTCAACACCGTTTACCGATAACGAACCTCCACACTTGATAAAAATGATACGAATCATCCGTGGGGAATTACCTCGTCCATGAATCGCTTCACCGAATCAACACATCATCATCAACAACAATACAACATCAACAACAAAACAAATCAAACCAAACCGAAACAAAACCAAACCGCAGCAACTGGTACCTCAAAAACCAGAACGAGCTCAAGCACCTGAATCCCAATTTCCCGTTGCTCTTGCGAACGGCCGAGAACTGCATGCCCGCCGTCACGACCGAACTGGAATGGACGACCGACCACCTCCTGCAGTTCATGATCCAGACGGGCCGGTTCCGAAACCCCAACGGGACCGTCGCCGAGGACCGCGTCGAGGCCGCCAACGCCTACCTGCAAACGGACTGGGAGAAATTCGCCCGGGCCCGGTTGGCCCGGAAGGGATTCGATCCCCTCCGGCCCGGGGGGAAGATCGACGAAACCGACGCTTCGCTGGCGAGCGATCTGTCGGAATACTCGGCCATGAAGGAGGCCCTCGACGACCAGATGGCGGTCATCAAGAGCGGACCCGACAAGGAGTACACCCGCGGGGTCAACGCCCTGTTGATGGCCCAGCGGGTCGATCTGTGGTGCGCCGGTGAAAAGGAGGTCGAGCTGGCCGTCCAGCACCTGTACAAGCTGGGGCGGCTCCTCAACGAGCGGGAGTGCGTCTTTCCGAAGCACATCCAGGACTTTTATCCCGGGGTCGAGGACCTCTAACACAAAAACAAAGAAAACTTGAAACGAAAACGAACAAGGGCTTTTTTCGCGAACGGAACGGGGGGAAGGAATCAAAATGAGAATCAAAATCAAGGATTCATTGCACCCGTCGAGAAACAAGAAAATCGAGTATAGCATAGCAAAGGAAACAAACAAACAAAACACGGAATGCCATCGTTGGAAAGTACCCGTGGCGAGGACATGCATAACAATCATGCAATGGATCTCCAACGGAACACAACCTTTCGAACAGCACCAACAAAAAAACACGATATTGTAACAACTTTATAAAAAAGACGATATCCTGCTTGAAATATAATGATGCGTGCGAGATGAAGCATTGAGATGGATCAAGGTCTGTTGGAGCCGTCCAATATTCCATTTTCGTTTGACTTGCTTGCGCCGGACTAGGAAACGAAGCGGGCTTTTTTGTTCCCATCTATCGAAACCAATGACCGCTGGCTGGAGGAGTTCTAGCGTCCCGCCGCACCCGGGAAAATCTCTCTGATACGGGCAGCGGTCGCCTCGCACGCTAGCTTTTGTGGGAGGCCGAAAGTGGGTGTTTCGCGGGTGGTAACGATGGCACGAGGACTCTTGTTTTGCGGAACAATTTTTGTTCCGCGGTGCACCAAACGCCTCCGGACGACGACTGAATGCCGTACGGTTTCAGGTCTTACGACTACTACGTGCGCACAAATTCCTTTTCGACAATCCGACCAATCCACTCCAC
The DNA here is from genome assembly GCA_037355855.1 of Pseudo-nitzschia pungens. Lineage (NCBI taxonomy): Eukaryota > Bacillariophyta > Bacillariophyceae > Bacillariales > Bacillariaceae > Pseudo-nitzschia > Pseudo-nitzschia pungens. The sequence goes on along the minus strand of CM074760.1, from coordinate 571,139 downwards.
CGTTGCAATACTATTCGGAAAACTGTGGCGAATTCAGTGTGCGTTTGTGTGTGTGTGCCAGTTTGTGTGCCAGTTTGTCCACTGTTGGGCAACACGTTGCCGTGCAAAAGTTGCAGCATCAAGTAAAGTTGCTCGTGCGTGCAAAATACTCCCTTGCCAATGTTTTTTTTTTTTTCTTCTCGGGTCCAAGAGTTCAATCGCACTCTGTTTCCGTGCGTTTGGTCCCTTCTTGTTCGTGCGTTGGCAAGAACAAGAATCTGCGTTCGGTTCATTTTGCCGTTATCGCCATGGGGTTTCGAACGACTAGTATTGTTTTAGTTCCTGGCGAGAGATATATTCGCTTCTCGAGGACATGGAAGCAGTTGAGCAAAACAGTGGATCCCAATTGTGAACTGTATCCGACATGTAGAATCGTATCTAGCGCGTTGGATGCTTCCATTCTGGCTTGCTTTGAAAGGGACAACAACGCTTGCCAAGTACTGTACATCCCAAAGGTATCGAAAGGATGCGAACTGTCCTCCGTTCCACGAAACTAAAAGTGTTTCCATGACAAATTCCGATGCCGATGGCGGTGACATCCGCGTCCCACCAAACGATCCCTCGTAGTCAATCGCAAAGTCAAACGGATACAACAGTGCCAGTCACTTCGCTTTCACTCCGTTAATCGGCACCCACAAGCGTCCCAATTTGCCAATTGGAGACTTACCAAAACTGCACGGAACTCTTCTCACGAGTCCTGGCCGAATCTCCGTCGCCGTTGCAAGCGGAAAGGAAGAAAAAATCATGACAGAAAAAGACAAGCACGAATCTTCTCACGAGTCCCGGGCGAAAACATGTGGAAGGAGAACCAAGGATTGCGGTGGAGTGTAATATGGAAGTAGGGGAAACGATGCTAAACTGGTGTCGAAAAAAATGAAGAGCTAATTATTTCAAGCCAGAGAAAAACATTTTTCCTCTGACCCAGTATTGTTCGATGTTATGCAGTAAAGTGGAACGACAGAACATTTGTGTCTGAATCCCCCATGGGCAAAGAAAGTAACTTCGTGAACGACTGTTGCGTTTCTTTTGATCAAGCGTCCGTATACGCCTCGCATGTTATAATATGACTGTTATTCGCTCTGAACCCTATTTGCTAGGGCAAGAACTCATTCGTAGACTGGCACACACTGAAGTTACTCAACTTTGTTGCTCCTGCTGGTAATTGCTCCTTTGCCTGCCGAATACAAAGACCCAACATAACCATATGCCATCTTACCATATTTCACAACGGTTTTGTGACCAACACTGGTGCTGCTTCCGTCGGACGATATGGACGGAATGACGTTCAATCCGCCCGACACCAAGACAAAGGCCAGCGCGGTGGCCAGCATCATGCTCAGCAAAGCAACAGTAATCTTCACGAAGGGACTCTTGCTCCACGGCCGACTTTTCTTAGGAGACTTCTGCTGCGGCTGCAACATCACCCTGTCTGGTTGCTTCTTGTCGGACGCATCGCGTTTCTTTGCCGAGGTTCCTGCCTTCCAGCCCGTCAAATCGTAGCCGTTGCTCTCCATGAGGTTGACCACGTTGGGATCGGCAAAGATTGGCCGAGCGAGATCCAGAGCCCTGGTCACGTCCTTGGCCACTTCAGTGATTCTGTTGTCATCGGCAAAGAACCCGACCAATACGTCTCGGTGGGGTTCTCCTGAATAGGTGGGGACGCTTAGTAGGCACCCCTTGTTCCCCTTGTTCATTCTCGAACGTGCGCGATCGACGGCACGCAATGGCCGAGCAGCGCAGGCTTTTTCAAGGCTCGCGGTCCCAAAGTGAAGCCCACCGGTCCGATCGATCAAAGCCCTGCAGCCTCCGGTCTTGGAAGCACTGGTTTTGAGCTTTTCCTCTGTCAGGGCTTCGGGCGTGATCTGGTCCAACACATCCTGGACCGTAAGAGTCAGTTCGGGAGGGTTGTTGCTGTTTCGCTTCACTGTCGTCGATCCTGCCAGATCAAAGTCCAACGACAGCAGTTCAAACCGTAGGGAAGAGGAATCAACCAAGAGAACGACCAATGAGAGCGGATCCGCTACTTTCTTCTGTCTGAAGCCGCGAAAGCCTTTGCTCTTGGAAGATCCCGACGATTCATCGCCGCCGCCTCTCCGGCCACTCTTGGACCGATTCTTGCTTCTTCCTGAATTGCTGTTGCGAGGAGTCACGTCTACATCCGATTCGTCCTCATTGTCTGCCTCCTTGATTTTGCTGAGCGAAGTTTTGTTGCCAATTCGCTTGGCGGAAGAGACTTCTTGGTAGCTGTAAACACCTGAATCCCCTTCCTCGCTTTGGTCATAGGAAATGAAACTCAGGTCATCATTGAACTGCGAGTTCTCTCCTTCCCGGGCCAATTTTTTGCGCCTCCGTCGCTTCTTTCCCCCAAACACATTCTTGATTGACGACCCGAGCTTTTTGATGCCGCTCTTCTTTGTTCGCGAGTCCTCAAACGATGAGTCCGAGTTGCTTCTACCACCCATCGTAAATGATTTTGTCTTTTGAATGCGGCTCCTCTCTATTTCCTAACTTTCGAAGGTGACAAGATCCACCCTCACAACAGATTCACAGCTAAAAAAAGATGACCCTGCTACAACTCTGTCACCGTTCAGTCTTTCACCGAAGCTCTCGTTCCGGTAGAAGTGGAAGCTTGGGCGTCAAGCGTGTGCTATACCTCCGCGTAAGGCTTTGCGAATGTATCAACGGAACACCAGAGCCGCAACTGAAGTAACGTCCAAAGCGAACTTGAAAGACTACCTGGAGGATGGGAGGATATTCAATCCTGTGTACGAGAAGAAATTACGGGCGAACTGTGCTGGAGCGCACACACGACAGCGCACGTTTTGCCAAAAAAAATATGAAGTAGTAATATCCCAACACAAATTTTACGTCTATCAGGTCTGAGAAAATAAGTATGGTGATCTTACCTAACCTTACGAGTACTTGGAGTATTGAATCAAAATCACGGCACGTAGTATCGCGAAATCTCATGTCGTCACAATACGCACTTTCATCACTGAACCTAACGGCTATCGCGTTTGAAGGGTAAGGTTACGTACAGGTAAATTACGACTTGTTCGCAGAACTAATTTTTCGGATCTTCTACACGATACATACATAGTGTTGCATGACGGGGCTGTAAGATTTTGCAACTCCGTTTGATCAAAAACTGTTTTTGGATGACCGCTTTGGTCCAATATGACTGACTCATGAACAAGGTCAATCACGAAAGATGTTTCCAAGAAGTACGAAGTAATTAATGAAGGTTACTTCGTGTTTAGTATTGGGAACTGCTTGACCTAATCTTACCGGTAACCTTACCGTACAAGTTTGGATTTTGGAAGTTCAGCTGCCCCCCATTATCATCATCATGATTTCCGTAACTACTCTTCGTGTGTCCCATTCTGATCCAGAGACCCTCGTTCGAATCCTGGCTAATCCTTGTCAAGAATCTCCATCATCAAGAGTCAGCAGCTTTCAAATCAATCAAATCATGTTACCATCTTCTTGATTCACAAGAGAACAACAACAGATTTTTCCTATGAGGCATCAAAAGTGATGGCATGAATCAAAAACTATCCAGTAGGTTCCTCCAAATATATTCATTATATTCCCAAATATAGTATCGTTGTAAATCGTGTGGCTCGTCCATTGCACTTCCAACAGCTACGGAGGAAGCTCCGGATCGTACACCAACCCGGAATCACAGTCGAACTGAGGCACATCGGGACGGTTCAGAACCCCCAGGTTGTACATGAGTTCCCGGAAGCTCCAGGCCCTGCGAAAGGCCCCGCCGTATGGCATCTGGTAGCTCCAGTAGAAGAGTTCCACGCCTGCAACCTGCGCCGAATCCACCTGCCGCTCGTAGGAATCCTTCAGCCCGGCAATGTCGTTGCACGACCGGCGCACCGAGTGGTGAGAGGCGGCGGAAAACTCGGCACTCATGAGTTTGGTGGGACCATGGGGTGGCGAATTCCGTTTCTTCTTGGCGGGAGCGTCGCAGACTCGATTGATCGTCTCCCGGTATTGTTGGGCCCATTGCGTGCACTCCGCGAGGATTTCTGTTCGGTGCTCGATGTCCCCGCAGACGTATCCGGATTCCTGGCCGTCCACGGTCCCGGAGCAAATCGCCGACCAGGAGTGGTAGTGGTGAACGTCCAGGACCGCCCAGGTCGATCGCTCGTCGGCGGACGTGGTCACGGGCCCCGTCTTGGAATCTTCCGGAGCGCACCACCACTTACCGATCGCCTCGATCTTGAGCGTTCCATCGATCAACTCATTCGGATGGAACGGGGGAAAGATGCTCTCGATGATGTTGGCCTGGAGCTCAATGCCCAGATCCGGGAGCTTGGATTTTCGAAAGAGTTCGAGGGTGGTCTGGAACCAATACAGAACGCGCAGGTGCGTCCCGTCCAGATAATCTCCGCCGGACCTGGACGAGAGCTGCCCCCGAAAGTCCGCGGCTAGGTCCGGTGGCAGCGGTGGCAAAAAATTGTCGCTGTCGTCTACCTCAAAATTTGCCGAAAGGTGGGCCGGTTCGTTCATGGGGGAGATTCCCCTCAGTCCCGAAAAGGCAACGGGATCCCGAACGCTCAGGTCTTCCATCCACGCAATCAGGTCTCCCACCAACCGGTGCCCGATTCCAAATCCCTCGCTTTCTCTGTCGCTGTGGATGGAATCCACTCCGTCCCCGCCGTGGGTCCAAAACCGCGGCCAGTTGGGCCAGACTCCCGAAAAGGTGCCGATGGAGGTTCCCCCCGGATGCGTGTGGACGTCCAGGGACGCCTTGATTCCGGCCTTGGCGCAGGATCGGAGCAGGTCCTCGATCAGGGCCTTGGGAATGGCCGGCCACAGAATCGGGCCGCTGCGGGTCGCGTCGCTTTTCACGTCGGCCCCGTCCGTAAAAAACGGATCCTCGCACGCAAATCGCTCCAACAGCTCGTCGTCGGTGAGGGACGACAGGTCCGTGGTGCGCGGATCGCTGTCGGCCCAGCACCAATTCATGGGAACCCGCACGGTGGTGATCCCCAGGGCGGCCAGCCGCTGGAAATCGGTTTCCATGTCGACAAAGGAGGTCCGGTGGGCCGCAAAGACCTCGATGGCGTGCTTCACGCTCCCGCCCCTCGTGAGCTCCGGATCCATCAGGTTTCGGAAGAGGTCCGTCTCGCTGTGCCACTTCGGCCCCGTGGTCGATCCCACGTGCAGCGGGGGGAGGCATGCGGCAATCTTGTCGGCGTCCTCGAGGAATCCGGGGGTGGCAACCTCGATGGAATTGTGCGGGCCCGCAAAAAAGTAATCCTCGAGGGCCAGCCAGGACCCCAGGTTGACCCCCGATGGCATGGGGACCTTGCGAGCTTCCCGCTCGGAAAATGGAACGTAGGGATGCTCCTTGTCGAGTAGCTCCTTGTACTCTTCTTCTTGTTGCACCAGCCACTCGCTGGTCTCGTGGCTGTGTTCCTCGACGCCCTGAAAGACAATGATTGTGAGCAATAAAACGACCATGGCCAGCATAACGAACTTCATGAGCGACCACGATCGAAAAAAGGAGCCGGCATCCCAGAACCGATTCCGGTTCCGCCGATCCCGGGCAGCGATCGCCGAGTTTCCGACCGAGTCCTGGCCCTTGCCGTATGCCCCGGGATGGTCCTCGGTGATTTCCGTGTAGTCGTTCTTGTTCATCATCATTATGGGGAGTTTCGTGTACATGCTGGGAAAGCGGTTTCGGTATTTGATGCAAGGCTAAATAGTAGAAGGAAGGAACAATCGGGATCCGATTGGTTGTATGGAGAAGAAACAGTTGTCGAGTCAGAGGATATGTCGGTCCTCGGGAGAAGATCCAGTCCGGGTGATTGCGAGAGAAGCGGACGGTGACCTTCGAATCGGTATTTTCCCCCTGCTAGATAGCTTCTTCGACCTTGCCCACTAAAGGAGAGTGATGAAATGTCTAAAGAGTACCGGGGGTCGTGATCGCCCGGAGAGTGATTGAATCAGAAAACAACAAGAGTCTAAGAATACCGTAGAGGAAGAAAGTGGACGTTGGACCGTAATAATTATTGATGTCTGAGGGAAGAGGAACAATTTTCCATCAGTTTCCAATTTGGACGCCAAAATTCCATCCATTGTTATGCAATTATGCAATTTGCCGACAAGATACTGTCACATTCGAGGGGTCGTCGGAGTTGGTACCGGTACCGGCAGCATGTTTGACGTCTATTCTACGATGGAGTACGTACAAGTAATCTTACGGTATGCAACTTATTATTTATGCTGTTAAGCTGAAACGGAATTTAGTATGGAGCATACGTAGCTTTTCGACAGGATGGAAAGTGCACTGGAAGATTCGCTCTGATAGACGGAAGCCCAATCTTCGAAGACGAATCTAACCGATGGGCGTAATTTGAAATTACAGCAAAACAAAAATGAAGCCACTGGATGATAAGGAAGTTAGACAACTACCTTCTCCACATATTCCGACCAAGTATTATTGCAACTTGCTTTTCAGAACTCTCTCTCTCTTCAGATGCAATCCCTAATGGGGATTGAGTGTTGACTGGAGAGGTTTTTGTGAAACACAACGGAAGGGACAGGTTGTATTGATGTCCGCCCTGTCGCCTTTTTTCTTCGAAGAGGAAGGGATGTCCTTTCCTCAAAGGCCGATCTCAGAAGAGCATGCTCTTTTCTTTTTCCTCCACATGTGATATGCAGTAGAGAGGCGTTAGTACTTGCCCAAAAGTAATGTCCTTCGGCATGCTCGTACTCTTTCTACTATTCGTTCTGGCGATGTGCCATAGGTCCTTCCTACACGGAACATTCGCAACAAAATCCGACTACAAAGACGCACGAAAAAAAAAGAGCAGACCGAGTAGACGCCTCGCTGAAGAAAAAGGAATTCATCCATTATCATCATCTTCTATCAACTACACCCAGCCGATAGTTTCGTCGCCCCCGACCTTTCGAGGGGTTCCAATCGTTGCGTTGCGTTGCGTTGCTTCACGCAATGTGTCCGTTTGCTGGTTTGTTTGTTTGTTTGTTTGTTTGTCGTGAATCGCATCGCGGTATCGGATTTTGTTGCTTTGTTTGATCATCACTGACTTCGCGTCTTATTTCGTTTGGTTCTTGACTCCCTCGATGCGCGCGCGAATGGCATCCTGGTCTCCGAGGTATCGTCCCTGCAGGGGGGCAAAGGCTCCTTCCTGGGGGATGGGGTTCAGGTCGTCGTCGAGTTCGTAGACGAGCGGGGTTCCGGTGGGAATGTTGAGCTCGGCGATCTCGCTCTCGTCGATTCCGTCCAGGTGCTTGACGAGGGCCCGGAGGGAGTTTCCGTGGGCGGCAATGACGACCGTTCGGCCGTCCGTCAGCTCGGGGGCGATGGATTCCTCCCAGAAGGGAACGACGCGCTCGAGGGTGGTGGCGAGGGACTCGGTGAATTCCTCGGGCCAGTCCTCGAGGTCGGCGTAGCGCTCGTCGTTGGCGGGGTGGTGCTCGGAGGTCTTGTCGACGGTGGGTGGGGGAACGTCGTAGCTGCGTCTCCAGACGAGGACCTGGTCCTTTCCGAACTTGTCGACGGTCTGTTGCTTGTCGAGTCCCTGGAGTCCACCGTAGTGTCGTTCGTTGATCTTCCAGGACTTGGTGACGGGGATCCACATGCGGTCGGTCTGTTCGAGGACGTGCCAGAGGGTTCGGATGGCACGCTTTTGCATGGAGGTAAAAGCGACGTTGGCCTTGATTCCGGCCTCGTTGATGAGCTTTCCTCCCTCGGCGGCCTCGACGTGTCCGGCGTCACTGAGCGGACAATCGTACCATCCCGTGAACTTGTTGGCGAGGTTCCAGGTCGATTCTCCGTGTCGGACGAGGACCAGGGTGGACTTGTCGGCCTGCTGGGTGGCGGCGTAGCTGGGAAACGAAAGGAAAGGGAACGTAACCAAATCAACCAAAGAAATTTCAAACAAAGACACCAAAGCCAAGCAAAACAAACCGTGAGAAACTATTGCCGAAAAGTTGATTCATAGAATTTTCTTTGTGAGATTCTTTGCAGAGCCTTTCATCCACGGGATCCAAAACAACGGGCGGCGTATGGAGTAACCCGCAAGATCTTTGTGCCAGATCCAGACAGGACGACTTTGTCGCGTCTATCAAAGTTTTCCAATGGCTGTCACTCCGATTCGTTCCGCAAGATTTTTCATCGGAATGTCCCTAAATACTAATCCATAGACTGGGATCCGACCACATTTTGTTGCCTTGTCGTCGTTGTCGTCGGAGGTAGGCCGTCAAAGCATTCGTTCCGGCATTTGGTGATGGACCGCAAGGGCGACAGACTCCCATATCCAGCCCGTTTCGAATCCACTGCCATGGATTGCGGTATTCACTTTGCGTTCGTGATGGGGTGATACCCATCATAGTTGCGCATCCATCCCTCCGACGACGAGACAAGACTCGACTCGACTCGACTCGACTCGACTCGATTCGACTCCGGATCTTTGGGAAATTCCTTCGCATTGTCCGGTTCCTCCCGAGGATCTGTAGGCACGTACCTGCGACGGAAGGCGGCACGGGCGGCCAAGAGAGAGCTGGATTTGGATGCGGCAAACATAGTTGTTTCGGGGTTCGGTTCGGTTCGGATACTGTACTTTCTCTTTGAGATTGTGACGATGTCGGTTTTGCCAGCAACGAATGCAGTTGTATATCTCAAGGATTTCGCAGTGAAACGATTCTTGCAGTTTCGTGCAACAACGACTTACTTCGCATTCCATGAATTTACGCACGATGGAAGCAAAGTCTGTCGTTTTGGGGTGTAGAAGACAACCACGTGTGATCCTGTGGTTTCCGGTACTTTGCAATCTCTCAGCGTTTTTTGATTGGCCGAACCGCGATGGGTGGTTCGCCTGCTGATTGGTGACTGGTTCGACTGTGTGACAGAGGAGAAGATTCGAGTTCTCGACCGATTCGATTCGACGCTATGTCACCCAATGGATGTGACTGATTCGACTCAAAAATAAGGAAATGGGAATCAATCAGCATTCCCACGGTCTGGCCTACATTCGATTCCCAAACGGGATTCGACGGCGCGCCAACGGAAACTCGAACCGACAAAATGATACCTAAAAACTTCCGATAGAGCGCCACAAAAACCGTTCACGATTGCCCTCGCTCCGGTTCTAATTTTTCGATGCCAAAAACAACTAAGGTACTATCATGTTGATCGAGCGATCCCACTGTGTCACGACACTTCTAAATAATAAGGTTACAGGATGTGTACGGTACAACGCGGTATGTGTGTAATTTTTGTGCATCGGATTTTGGTGTTCTTCGTGCGCTTTGTGTAATACCGGTAAGTTAGTGTACTCGTGCTCGCACTTGTAGTGCAGCTTGCGTTCGATCCATGTCGTGAGTTGTTTTGCCCACCGGAACGTTGCGGGTGGCCCACCGCGCTAAATATACCGGTCCCCGGGGAAAGTTGATTCTCCCGTTGCATTATGATCAATCAACGATAATAGATAGAGCCGCCTGATCGCATCGCAACGCAACGCAACGCATCGAATCGAATCGAATCGAAAATCACCAAGAGTGCGGACGCACGGCAGATCGAGAATCACCAAGCTCCGATCCGACAGTAGACGCACCGCAGGAGTTCTTGCTTCCCTCCAGCGTTTGAGGTGTTGACCATGGGGAAGACCGAGAGTGTGTTCCTCGTGGCAATCGCGGCCTTCCTCTTGGCGGGGAACGGAAGGCCCGTTGTTGTTGTTGCTGCGAGCGATCAGCGATGGCACGGACGCCATTGCGAGCGCAAAAGCTGCGGCTGCGGCCGCTTCCCGTCGGGGAGGACACGGTGGCGGCCGCGTTCAAGACCGCGCTGCGAACCCGGAGGAAATCGACGCTCGAATTGCGCAAGGCCCTGCCGGTGTCGTCCCAGCAGGGCGTTGTCGAGAGTTCCGAGGCCTTGCCGGTGTCGTCCCAGGAAGGCGTGGACGAGAGGTCAGAGATTTCGAAGCAGGAAGAACAACAACAACAGTATGAATCGCAGACGTATGAATCGCAGCAGTACCACGGAATGATCATCAATGCCTCGGCAACCCATACAACCGACACCGAAAATCAACCACGATAACGATAACGATAACGACACCGCTGACAACAGTCATTCGATATCCTTTCCTGCGTTTCAAACGGGGCTGGACAAGGGGCGGGGGAGGAAGCCAAAGTCCTCCAGTTCGGGATCCCAATCCAAGTCTTCCAAGGCCGGAAGGTTTCCGATCTACGAGTATCCCGAGGACGCATTCCTGGCCATGTTCGACGACCCGATCGCGGCGGCACTGGAGAGCAACGCCCATTTTCGGGGCATCGGATACGCCACGAGCATGGACGATGTGGTGCCCACACCCCGGCCCACTCCATTGCCCACCCAATCGCCCACCCAATCGCCCACCCAATCGCCCACCCATTGCCCAACCCATCGCCAACCCAATCGCCCAACCCATCGCCCACCCCATTGCCCACACAATCGCCCACACAATCCCCCAACCCATCGCCCACACAATCGCCCACCAGTGAAACGCAGCGGCCGACCGATGCCGAGTCCTCGCACGCGCCGAGCCCCAACATGGAAATCGACGTCGACTCTCCCAGCGCGACGCCGAGCGCGGTTGCAACGCCGGCGGTCAGCCGGGTCCCGTCGCTCGGCGCCGTCCAGTGGCCCACGGCCGTTCCCGTTCCCACCGCCATGCCCGGGTGTTGCCCACGCTGCCGCCCCGGACGCTGTCCCCGACCGATCTCGTGGACCTGGTCGGTCCGCCGTGAGGAATGGCGAAACAAGAGGGCGAGGCCGGCAGACTTACGGAGAATGAGAGAGAAAGAGAGAGAGAGTACGTCACGTCACCTTGCGTCACGCTTCGCGCCTTTGGATCCTTTCGCGAGCGTGTCCCTTCGACGCTTGCGATCGAGTCGAGTGCTGTCTGATGGCACGGCTGCCACACGGAACGAGATGCGACGAAACACAGCGTGCTTTCACGAAAAGACGGCGGGTACGTAGTACACGGAATCTCGGAACTGCCGGTGGAAGTAAGTGGCAGAGCGGGTGATTTGTGACGCATCCAATCGAGAAGATTCAACTTTGGACGCAATAATCAAGGGTGCAACTGGTCATCGCATCACGGAATTCGTTTATCGGACACGCTTGCGCAACCTTTCGAGCAAGAAATAGATGGTCCCCCTCAAACTTGCTGGCTGGCTGGTTCGAGCAAATACAGTACCGTAAAAAGAGATGAAGGAGGTTTGTTGGATATCGTCCATTGTCATCGTTTGTCTGGGATCCATCGGACGCTGGCGAGAAAAGCGCCCGGTGACAAAACGAGACATTCTAGCGCGACACGAAGAAGAACGGCGAGTGCCGGCGGACTATTGGGGAACACAAAGAGTGTTCTGGGTAGCGTTGTTCGGTGTGGATGCAAACCATTTGCAAGCAACAGAATCACAAGCAGATAAGAGCACCAAAAACTAAGAAACGGCCGGAAACAGTGGGGCATGCTACTGTTGGAACACCCATCCATCCTCTGCCATTCCGACTGACTCGAAGGATTCGGTGCCTCGATTCTATTTTCTTCTGTTTTCTTTCTTCGATACATTCGATGGAGCGGATCATGATCTGGCCCGGTGTGATCCACTCGTGGGAAGAACCGCGACCGTAAACCAATATTCCATCATACTGAACTTCACTGCACTGTACTGTACTATAGCATCAGTTTCAAACTAATTCGTTATGGATGTGGCAACGAAGCTTTCGCATCGAGAACGAAAGCATTTTTTCACGGACTACGAAAGGACTCGTCTTCATTCCAAAACTTTCCACTGAAGTGTACGTGTTCGGATAAATCAGAGTATACTCTAAACTAGGGTTCGGAACGGTTGGCTTAGCCTCGGTTACGCACTCGACTGTCCATGGCGGGTCCGATGCGCCTCCGGAGCCGGCACGACGGGCATCATGGGCATTCGCAGCATCAGATCTTGTACGGAGATTTGTGAAAATGAACGTTCACCCATCCCCCTCGTTCTCGTTGTTCCCAAACCCGCGTTTCGCTCTGCTGAATCGTCACGGGAGCAGTCCCCGGTTTCGTTTGTTGCGTGAGCTTCACGTACGAAAGGACGGCGGCGGTCGGCACTCCGTTATCGTTGCACCGGCCCAGAAACTGAACGTGCGGACGCACCATGGTCACGTTCGTGCGCGGTCGCTTGCTACTCGTCGCCGCCGTCGTTGTCGTCGAGCCGTTTTGTTCGTCACCACCGCTGCCGCCAAAGACGTCGAAGTAGTACTTGTGAAAGTCCTTGCCGATCACCACGTTCTGGTTCGATTCGGGCTCCATGCACGACATGTCGTCCGCACAGAGCGAATCGTACGTTTCGTAATCGACGTCGACAATCGCATCGAGGAGTTTCTGGTTCGTCGAGATCAGGTAGGCCTTCAATTCATCGTGCGTATCGTTCCCGGTGGCCGGTGGAGACATGCTTGTGATCGATGGCGTTGTTATTGGGTGGCTTCGTTTCGAATTCTTGGACCGGCTGCCGGCCGTCGTATTGGTGGGCCGCGTCGATTGCGATTGGTGGATACGGTGTCGCGTGTTTGCGGTACGAGAGAATGAGACCAGCCGATTGCAGTATGAGACCTTGTGTACTTGGATATGTTCGACTGGTATCTTATCTTTTCTTGTCTTGTCGTGTCCCAAAGTTCTCTCAATAATTGTTCCTTAGATGTTGGGAAGAAATGTGACAACTATTATGCAATAGTCCAACGATTCAGATTCTTAAAAACGATACAACGGAGGGAAAGACAGAAACGGAGGGAAAGACAGAAACGATGCATCAGTGTCGTCGCAAAATTGTCCGTCACTGTGAATTCGATAGGAACTGACGCAACATGACATGGATGAGGACAGTACGGTAACCTTACGTTACTCGTACGGTAGGAATATGAAAGAGAGAACCTTTGGCGGGATTGGAAGAACTCCTGCACGGGAGTGTTCTCACAAGTTGGATGTCTGTTGATACTTTCTTTGATGAGGTAAAGCATAATAAACACTGTTAGATTTAGACCTTTCTGGTCGCGGTCACCTCCAAAACATACCTTTTTCTTAAGCACGGACAGGGCCACCGAACAATTTCCAGACATTCTCGCCACAAATGGGATCTACTCGCTGAATTTGATTATTGCCTTTCAGTGGTTGAAACGAATGATAACTTCTACAGTTAGTGATACTCCACAAAATTGTTGGAACTCATATTTTCGAACATCCAAATTGACCACATTTCGAGAAAACGGCCCGAACCTTCCAAACAGACTCACTCGGCGCCACAAATAGAGCAACAAGAGCAAGAAGGTTCCAGGCCTGAAAACATTTTGCAATCGGTTCATAAGATAAAGCAGACAACGATTTTGTCACAAGTTCACCAAAGCAATCGTCACTACAGTCGAAGAATTTGCAGAGAAAAATACAATGAGAGGATTAAAGAAAACAAACGTTAGGTTCGCAATGATCCTTGCTGTGGCAATGATGGCGGCATCGAATCCACAAATGGTTCTTGGGCAGGTACGAAAGGATTGCATCTATTTTTGTCGCGTTGTTCTTGTCGCTCTGAGGGAGCAGCTTTGGCGCGTTCAACAATAACGCCTCTTATTTACTTCTGTTCCTTTTTTTTGTGATGTGCAACGCTCGAGCAGCGAAAAGACGGAGCGCAATTGCGCGGTCTCGAAAACAGAGACCTCCAATACGGCAGTTTGCATTACTTCTACCAGTTTTGGAATGAAGGTGCTCCGGCTTCCGATTACGTGCCTGCAACCAAATCTGACAAAGCTGGCAAATCGGCCAAGACTCCAAAGTACATCGCCACTCCTGGTCGTGAGCCCGTCACTCCAGTTCCGGTTGCTGCGCCCACAGCTGCTCCGGTTGCTACAACCGCAGCTGCTCCGGTTCCTCCACCTACTTCTGCTCCCGTGTATACCAAGTCGGGGAAATCGGCCAAGGCTCCCAAGTCTGAGAAATCTGCGAAAGCTCCCAAGTCTGCAAAATCAACAAAGGCTCCTACAGCGAGGCCATCCCAGGGTCCCAGTCAACAACCCACTTTGTCCGCAGCGCCATCTGTGAGTGCAGCACCCTCGGGTATTGCAGTTCCCACCTTGTCTCCCATTGCAGCTGCCGTTCAAACAAAATCCGGCAAGTCAAACAAGTCCGGGAAAAAGGATTCAAAATCGGAAAAGAAAGGAAAGGCAGGAAAGGGCCCCAAGAAGACATCAGCTCCCGCATTGGCTTCGTCTCCGTCGTCGTCTCCGGTCGCAAGCACGCCCACCGTGAGCCCGAGCGCAATCCCAACAGGCACTCCCTCATTTGTTCCGACGGCTACTAATTCTGCGTCGCCCACCGGCGTCACCTCTTCGCCCTCATTAATTCCCTCCGCTGCTACCTCGAGTGCCAGCAGTGCTGTATCCAGTGCATCGGGCTCTTCCGACGTGGTGCCTGCTGCTGCTGCTAAATTTGTAACTGATTCTCCGAGCATCTCCCCCAGCGATTTCCCCAGCGAATCCCCTACCAAATTCACGCTATTGACAAAGGCACAACGAAAGGAAGAACGCAAGAGAAGACGGAAGCAACGGAGGGAAGCACGACGACAGCGGAAGAAGGACTTGGCATCGATCGAAGTTGAGGTCCGATAATCGGAAAAATACCAGCAAGAAATGAAACCAAACTCTTCCGAAAGCATTTCGTGAAGACTCACTCCGTACATACGTATACTTTCGAACGACAGGAATGTAAGGAGTTTCATGTGATGTATGTAGAATACAGTACCAGTTGATAAGTTTTGCAGCGTTCACGCGAAAACAATGACGTTGGATTGAATCCATCGAGTGTTGTGAACTTGTGTTGATTATAGTAGAGACTATTGTACCCAATTGTACATTCAGCAGCTAAGAGGTATACAGTCCTTCTTTCAAAACAATTTAAGAAAAATTGAGTTTCTGTGCAGACCTATTTCATATTCAATGCTATGCTTTTCTCCGCTACGATATATTTTTGTCGCTAACAGTTATCACGATGACGCTGCGGCCGATAGAAGATCCTTATCGACCTTTGTTTGCAGAGCAGGATGCTCTCGGTTACTGTTCAATCCAGGAGCAGAGATGGCCCAACCGATCACGCAGAAACTTGCACCTACCAAAAAGTGCATTCCGGGAACGTTTGGTAATATGGACAACAGGAATGATGATGGGGCTTCGGCTTCGTCTCCTCCCTTAGAGGATGCCAAGGAAGATGCAAATGTGGACAACACTGTAGCGTACAGTGAAGAACCAATTGCACCCGTCAACTCTGTCAGCGAACCGACCGCACCGAGAAGGGCGCCAGATTCACCCGGTCGAGCCAGATTGGCCAGCAGTGCTTGCAGTGCCGGAATCGCGACTGCGACGAAATCCGTCGAGGAAAAGACAAAAAGTGACGAGAGAAAGAGAATTATCATGCGTGGGTGAGTCTCGATGACAATGAACGAAACGAAACGCAAGTTCCGACCTCAACACGACACCACCGAGTCCCATTCCTATTTTCGACACATCGCTGATAGTTGGACCTACCGCAGCCAAATGCAATGATCGCGATCGAAATGACAAAGTTGACAGGCGTCGCTACCAATCCAGCACTGGACAGACCGATCGCGTAGACCACCAACCCGAAATTGATGGAACGCTGCAAGCCGAGACGGGGGACCACGATTCGGGGCACGATGGCCAGCATCAATCCCACCATGACCATCACCGGACCGGACTGCGCCTGGGTCCAACCGAACCGCAGGTTTGTGTAATTCACAAACTGGGCGTCGAGCGCACCACGGGCCAGGGAAAGGAAGAAATACGCCAGGGATGCCGTTCGCAGCAGGGTCACCCCGGGACGACCGCCCTCGCCGATCCCAAACAACTTTTGCAGACCCGTGATGGGATTGACTTCCGAGAACCGAATGCGCTTTCTCCGCATCTCTTGTCGGAGTGAGTCGGATATCGATTCGGGCGTCAGAGAAGCGGCAATCAGGCAGTTTGCGAGCTGGAATCCCGCGGCCATCAAGATGGCCGGTTTCGGTCCATATTTGGCCCCGAGGAGACCACCGATGGGAAAGGCCAGGATAAAAGCCCCACCAACGCTGATTCCCTGAAAGATTCCCAGGTTGGACGCCAGGCTCGACGGTGGACTGCAATCCGCAACGTAAGCCTGGCAGACCGGT
Source organism: Pseudo-nitzschia pungens (assembly GCA_037355855.1). Classification (NCBI taxonomy): domain Eukaryota; phylum Bacillariophyta; class Bacillariophyceae; order Bacillariales; family Bacillariaceae; genus Pseudo-nitzschia; species Pseudo-nitzschia pungens. The sequence continues at coordinate 554,873 of CM074760.1, read as the reverse complement.
GACATGCAGGAGGAGCAGCCATCCACGAAATCGGCCAGGTACAACAGGGCCGTCGACGACCAGCTAGGAGCCATCGGAGAACGCGCAATGTCCCCCGCCAAGGCCTGCAACAGGTTGGTCAGAGCAAATCCCAGGGACGACCAAACGATGAGGGGCTTGCGCCCGTACTTGTCGGACAGAGCCGACAAAAAGGCGATGCCCCCAAAGGTGAGAATCTTGTCGACGGCCTCGACGTTGCCGCTGAGAGCAATGGATCTAGGGCTCGGCATCTGGCGCTTTGCGGTGGCAGCCCCGGCGGTGGGACGACCGTCGACCACTTCGCGGATCAGATATTGAACATTTACCGCATTGAATCCCAGCGAAACGAAATACAACCAGTTGTGCAGAACGGCCCAATAAAAAGAGGGTGGCGTTGGTGCCACTGCTTTGTTTTCCGTGTCCCCCTTCCCGTTCGATGTTGATTTGGCTCTCGCTCTCGCTCCTCCCCTTGTTTTGCGAACCAGAAACGAAAGCTTGTCCCCGTAGGAAGCGATGCTCGTTGGGTTTCGGAGGTTCGCATTCGCAGTGAAGGATGACGATTTTGCACCGCTCGGAGTGGAATCATACGGAACTTTGTTCTCGCGATCCGGGGTGCGTGAAGTACGCTTAGTCACAACATCGAGCGGGGAATTCGACGGCAACGCGCGAGCGCATGCCAGAGGAGCCAGGAGAGACAGAACGCCGAGGACCAGACAGAGGCCAAGTCCCGATGCTTTAGCGCCGAAGGTTTTTCTGCGGCTTGGTCGAAGTATCATGTTTTTTTTGTTGGCTCTCGTTTGTTTCGCTTCCGGTCGCCTGTCACGATTCTGTTGCGATCGATCGTTCGTGTGTGCTGTGAGGAAATGCAGTGCTGGTACCGAAAGACGATAAGCGCGATGGCACGAAAGATATTATGGAGTACTATAGCACGAGCGATGATGGAACTCAATATGCATTATGCATTCGAGAAAAACGCCATTCTGAGTACCATATTCAATACGAGCACGAGTACGAACTGGGACGAGTAAGTTACGTTATTGGATTATTGGATTTCTTCCTTCGGTATCGGTTTGTTCAACGTACGCATGATCCGAAGGGGCAATTCTGAGTAACGCCAGAAGTATTGTCTAATTAGTGTCAGAAAGGTGTCAAGTCTAAGAAGAGGGGGAGACGAGGCATCGAATAGAAGTAAGTAACTTTATTCGTAGACAGAAATAGTGCTTCAAAACAAGTCTTCCACTAAAATCTAACTCAGTCCCATTCGAAAAGGAAGTCTTCACAACCATCCACTTCGATCGATTGCACACGAGGGAGAGAAATGTATCTCAAAAACACCCCATCGCACAAACAGAACGGTGATGGAGGGTGCTCGACATTCAACGATCCATCGGGCCCATCAGCTCAATCATCCATCCCAACAGGGAAGAGCGAATCAATCACCAAGACTTAGTTGGTTGATCCCGAAGAATCTGTAGGTCTCATCATCTCATCACAAAGTCCAAGGTATCTCGATGTCTTCGAATCAATTTCCTTCCTTTATCGATCCGAGCCTCAACCTTCCTCCTCCGGGAGGAATGGATCACATCGACGACGACGAGGGCGACGACAGCGATCGCTACGAGCTGTGGACCTTTCGGGTCCCGTCAACCATGAACGTATCCGATCTAGATGGTGTGGAGATCGACATGGACGCGATCCGCAAGAACAAAAACAGCGGAGGAATGAAAGTCAGCGACGGGAAGTACGCCGTGAGCCTGGGGGACGGCGTCGAAAACAAAAACTTTCGGGTATTGGTTCCCTCGCACCGAAACTACGATGATGATGACGACGACGATAGCAGCAGCAGCAATAGCGAGGACGAAAGCAACGGCAACAAAGAGACGAACAAGTTTCTGCTGCGTCCCGCATCCAAGGCGTTTTCCAGGCACCTCAACATCCACACCACCGAGCTGCTGCGAAAATCCGAGGCCGAGTTGGCTCCCCTGGAGGGACCCGAACCCACCGACGACGTGTTGCGGCACGCCTACTCGCATATTCCCCAGCGCAAGGGATTGAAACGCCGCTGGATGCCCCTGGGAGCTCCCCAATCGGCCAAGGACATTCCATCGAAACTCATCACGCTCCAACCCGACCGTGCTGCTTCCGCCGGTGTCTCTGCCCCCGTGAGTTCCGACGACGACAACAACCAAAAGCCGCGACGAAAGAGCGTTGGGTCCAACAAAAACCGGAGCGCGGAACCCGGTGGAGACGCCCAGCCGACCAGCAGTGTGACACCAAAAACGAAGCGCATAAAGAAGGAAAAGGGCAGCGGCAGCAAATCCTCCGAGAAATCGGCCAAGAAGTCGTCCAAAAAGTCCAAGAAACACCGCAAACAGAGCAGCGATGCCCTCTCCGTGTGATGCCAAAAAAATAGAACGATAGTGCAACGAGTCAGAATCTTGTGTGTGTGTTTGGTGGATGGACGACCTTCGTTCGCTCGACTATCCCGCACTACGTGTACTATCCCACCGAACCACCATCCAATGTGGTACCAACCATTCTTGGAAAACACTTAATAGGTAGATATCTTGTTTTCGATAGAATGTGTTTGAGGAAAGAATTTGGATCGATTTCTATTATTATTAGAACAGCATACAGCTTTATTTCATTTCAAAATAAATTATGCTTTGCTTCTGGCGTCCATGCGTTGTTTTTTCAACGATCATTACATTGGCACTTCAGCTGTAGGAGAGTACACGCAGTCGCATCCTTTTCACTCAGAAGCACAAACAATGCATTGTCCTCGACTTCTTCCTATTGAAGAATTCTTAATCAAAGTCGAAGTCAAAACAGTATATCTTGACAATTCGATGGCATCCATCAATGATTCGAATACCATGCGATTGTGGCAATGCAGTCGAGTCTTCGCCAATCACAATGAAAACATTTTCTGACATAGCACCGCAGGGCACAGGAAAAACACACCGATTTTGTTGTTGAACAAACTCGAATTCGGACTCTTCCTTGCTACTACCTCCCCAGCATCGACCAGACAAAAGAGAACGGCAAGAAGAAGAAGCAATGATGCATTTCCTCATCATTACTATGGTGGCGTAAAGTGGATCCAATTTTCATTGTTTCTTCGTATTGCAGCGACGTCATCGAGAAGAAGAAAGGCATCTAATTGATGAAACAAAAGCAACAAAGCAAGGAAGAACACTGCTGCATCAAATGATCATCGCCAGAGTCATTACTAGAACCACCACAGCAGCAGCGTATCATCCAACAAAAGAGAATTGTGTTGGACATACGAAACAACATGATCCTTTTGGACTGCTAAGCTTGGTCTACTACTACGTACTGGTGGCAATGTTGCAATTCTTTGATGAGATGATCCTACTAGTAGTAGTAGTAGCAACAACATGTCTGCCATCGTCATTTTTTACATGCTTCCCATATTATTACTTCTTGCAGTGTACTCATTCTCATCTTTCGTGGTACCAACAAGCGATGGTACAAGGTAACAACCGACACTTCTTGGTGTAGCAGTTGGATTGAGAACAGGAGTACTCCTCCTCCTCCTCCTACTACTACTACTAGAGTAGCTACTACTAATAGTAGTCCTAGTAGTACTACTAGTACTGCTGGTGGTGCTGTCGCTGCTTCTTCTTCTCATACTAGTAAGAACTCCTTCTTCTTGTGCAATTCACGAACCGATTTCAGGCAGAATTCTTCTCCAGGTGAAGAAAGGAGGACATGAATGAATCATACCATGATGGAATATGAATACTATCGTACTTTCATTATGTCTGGCTGACGGATAACCTTACTGTTGCACCTTTGATGACTATGTTCTTGCCTTTCAAACCGGTAGTAGTAGTAGTAGTACTAGTAAATCTTAGCACTAGTAGCAGTAGCAGCACCATCGCATTGAGAAAATACGAGTACAAATATGAAATACCGTACGTACCTGCACAGGAAAACCTTCTTGTGCAAAGCACGTAAGACTTACTACTTGTGCAACAAACTTCCTACGGAACCCGTAGCGGTCACATACATACTTGTAGCGTTGCGGTAGGATGAATTTTATGATGTTTGGAAGCAACAGAAACATACGGTACTTTGTTTCTAACGCAAAAACATACTTTGTCCCACAACATCTTGGAATCATAACGGCGTCTACGTGACGCCGTTACGTATCACGCATGCCTGCAAATGATGCCCAATGAAATAATGTCCTCAGAAGAACAATAAAAAACGGAAAACTACCTTTACTGTATTTCGTTTGTGCAAATTTGAAGTTTTTGAATCATTGAAGGTTTGAGATCTTCTCCTCGCGGTAATCTTATGCACCGGGTATGGTAGCAGGTAGCAGGTAACTTACCGGTCAGTTCCAAACAAATTCCGATTCATTCACTCCTCATACCGCAGGAGCTTCACATACCGGTACTCGCCCTGTTTATTCCTCATCCATCACAAGAATATCAAGTCCATCACTTTGCGATTGCTGTTGCATTCACAACAGTTGTTGGAACCCACAACCAAGAGAGAAACCAAGAGAATCACCAAGTAGTTCATTGTTTTGAACGAGATCATCGATTGATTGATCGATTCCCTCATTCCTTCATCCATTCGTCAGTAACCATGACAAGCACCACCGCAAGGATTTCGAAACTGCTGTTGGCGATTGGAATCACTGCCGCTGCATCATCTATTTTGATTCCGTTTTCCACCCCAATCTGTGTACAAGCCTTTTCTTCGAATTCCAAGGCGGTAGGAAGCACAAGCACAAGCACAAGCACCGGCATCGGCACCGAATTGGCAGCAACGAGGAGGGCCACGAAGCTCCGCAGACACTTGTTTGAGCTCCGTCAACACCGAGACGATTACGATAACGACAACGACAATAACAACGACAACAATGATCCTTCTGCCCGCATGCCCCCCGTGGGAAAAACCAACAAGACGATCCAGTCCAACAAGGATCCGTGGCTGAATCTGATGGTGGCCGCCAGCTTTGTCGTCTCCGCGACGCTCGGTCCCGGAAGCGGGTCGTCCGTGGCCAGGGCCGCTCCCTCCGAGACCGCCGGGCTGGACCTGGTCTCCCCCGGAACCGCCACCATCGAGGCAAAGATCCGGAACGGTGACCGTCGGGCCATCAAGCACTCGACCGAAACGGCGTTCACGAGCTTGGTCCAGACCGCGCTGCTGGACGGTGAGAACAGGGGCGCGCTTACCGGCTCGGTCCAGCGCCTCCGATCCAGTGTCCAATCCGAACTCACCACGGTCGAGGCCTGGGGCAAGGTGATCCGTGTATTGGAGGACTACGGCGTCGACCTCCGGGGGGAGACGGAGGTGGTGGTCCGGCCACCCTCCGATTGGAAGCGCATGGTCGACGATGTCGTGGAAAAACAGCAGGTCAATGTCCTGGTCAACGGAGAAATCCTCCGGATCACCACCGAGTACAATCCCCGGGAACAACGATCGCCTCTCGGACGATCCCAACGGAGTCGTCCAGCCCGACGACGAGTGGATCCTGCGAGTCCGCGGGTACAAGGGCTTCGACCCCTCCGCAATCAACCTGGCCCTCGAGCCGTCCAAGTACGATTCCAACACCCCCCAGTGGTACCGGGACTGGGACACCTACTGGCACTCGACCCTGACCGAATCCGACGGCCTGGCCCGCACCGTACTGGGACCCAAGCGGACCCGCGGGGACGCGATCCTCCTGGAGGGGGCCGCGGCCCTCGGTGCTTCCTACGCGATTTCCTACGCATACTACACCACCGAAATCGAAAAGGCCGAGGAGGAAGCCCGGCAGAAGAAGATCGAACTAGCCAAGAAGAAAGAGGCGGCCGCCGCCGCTAAAAAGGCCGAAGAAGAAGCTTCCAGGGCCGCGGAGGAGGAGGCCCAAAAGAAGAAGAGGAGGAAGCAGGAAAAGAAAAGGGAGAAACCAGTCGCCGAAGAACCCATCGCGGTCGAAGCAACCGCAGCGGAAGTGCCCGTGGCAGCAACCACAGCAGCAGCAACAACAGCAGCAGCAACAACAACACCGTTGGTAGCGGACGAGGCTACGGAAGCAGAAGTCACGGCAAACGCTACGGCGGTTCCCAACAATGTAACGGTCACCATCGGCTTTGATCGAGAGGGCAGGGTAGTCCTGACAGCCACGAAGAAAACCGACGGCCCACGGCCCAACGGCCTGCTGCCGTTTTTGCAGGCCCTCTACTTGCCATGGATGGGATTCTTTTTCCCCTCCACCGCCGGCACCGTCAGCCGGCCGAAGATCGTCGCACTCTTCCAGGCCCTGTATTTCCCTTGGGCCGGGGTCTTTTTTCCGAGGATCGCGACCGGCAACGGCCCCGCGGCGGCGGCACTGGCGGTGGAAGCAGCGACCGCGAGCGAGTCCGGCAACAATGGGGTGTTGCCCTTCGTGAGAGCACTTTGGTTTCCGTGGATCGGAATCCTTCGGGGAAAGTAATTGAAATTAGTTTGCATGTTCGATTTTTAATTTTTTTTTTTTTTTTTTAAAATCCCTGTTTTGGATTGAGTCCCCGTTTTGGATCGATCGTATCGGATCTGTTGCACGAGACTGAACGGATGCGAACCACGGATTTTGGGTGGATAGTGTGTGCGTGCGTATGTGTGTGGACGAGCAATGTGCACCCCAACAGCCATCGAGAACGGGTGCTCAGTGCCGACTCGATACGATGCAAATTATCGTGTCGACCAAACCCAACATGCCTGTATGACTCATTTCAGATGCAGGTGGACCCTACAACTTGCTTTGGTGCGCTATCGATTCTCTTTGATCCTATCAAAACTAAGGTACCAGGTACAGGCACCAACCGAGTAGTTCTCCACTTTCAACTTTGCGGAGCAAGCATCAGTAACGGTTGACAATTCTCAGAACACGAGATGCGAAAAATTAAAACATTGATTGAATGCAGAGATTATTTATGAAGATCAACGAATCCCCTCGGTTCTTCGAAGATTCTTTTTCTGTAAGGATAAATCTCTAGATTTTGATCTTGATACATCCTAGCGGTTCAAAGTCGTTCCAATGCGGTATTGGCCTTTGAAACGATATGACTTGTGTTGGGCTTTTTAGAACGATAGAACGATATACCTTCACAATAAGTAAGTACCGTAGACACAAGAACAGCTCGTTTTATTCACCACTACAGGGTAAGAATACTCGTACTGTAAGGTCATTTTTTACTACCCTACGTACGAAGTGCGTGGTACGAGTAGTAGCAATTACTACTAGGAAAAACGAGCACCGTTCGGAGCTGCTCTGTAATTACCGTAAGGTTTACAAAAGCCTTCTGGAATACCGTACCTGTGGGATGGATCCTAATTACTTTATCATCAGAAAAATATGAATATTGCCTCTTAAAATACGTAACAATTCGAGCCAAAGTACGAGTAAGGGTTACGTACGGTACGACTTAAGGAGGATGAATACAAACTTGTAACTCTAATTTCGCTGACGGATGTCTTAAGAAGGTAACGTTACATAAATACGAAGTACTACATGCCAATTACTGGTACGGGAATATACATTTAAATTACAGTGGCTTTCTGGAAGTAAGATGCGCTACTACGGAATTCCCTATCAGCTGTCCCCCGGTTTCCGTAGGAATTAGTAAGGTTACTTTGGGATGTAGAACCGGGGGACAGCTGATAAGAATTTTGTACTTCGTAGTATTCTGACAGTCTGCAAACTTCTGAGATCAAAAATATGTCATTCTTTCATTTTATGGTCAATCACGATATGTGGCATGAATTCATTGTTTTAGCGATAAAATCGATAATTAAAATAATTACCTGTTACTTCTATTTCTGAACACTACTACGGGTCACGGTCATATGTTCCATTGTCAGGCGGGTCTTATTCTTTCTTTCGAATTCTCTGCTTTTACTCATTTTACTTACTATTTAGACATACCCTAAGCTTACCGGTACCAGTACAGTACCGTACGAACTTCGTTCTATCTTGAAATCTACTCGAGCATTTTTGGTTGATCACTTTAGTATGTTACAGTAAGGAACCTTACTAATTTTTAAAACCTTTCGCCTATTTGACACTAACCTTACCGGTATAATGTCCCGAAAAAGCATCGCATACCCGTAGAGCAATAAGTTGATCTGTGTATTGAATTGTGACCGATAAAAGAAGAATGCTTTGACGGCACGTCACAAGGCGGTATGGATCGCTCATCTACGAAAGCAAAGAACTTCTGAATCTACCAGCTTAAACCAGTTTCAGCTACATTTATATAACCACCACTGTCAATTTGTAAGGGTTACATAAATGGATGTTCGAATGAAATTCTTAAACTTTCAAGGCTTATGGAATGGTATAGTTAATAGAGATACAATCCCACCTTCGAAATGTCAATCGCCAATGTTGTAAAAAGAGTACCTTAATCCTTCGATTGATTTGGGAATGACTTCGATTTCGTCACATTTCTTGATCTCTCAGAGATAACAAGAAAACAGTAATAAAAAAATGAAGCTCCAGCACTTTGCATGCGGACAATTTTTATCGACCACTACCTGTCTACGTGATCACATACACTTTTGAGCCCAATATTATAATATCTATGAACAGTAGCTTTCTCCTCACCGAGGTCAGATTTCATCATTGTTTGGAATTCGCCACAGCAAACTCCCTAATTACCGTTGCACCCTCAGAAACATGGCGGACGATGCGATCGTATTGTTCATGGCACGAAAAAGATGTGCAGCAGCTAATGGTATTCCTCTGCTGCTTTTGCCTGATGATAGATCCATCAGTGTGATCGAACGATATTTTTTTTGGAATACCTTATGGAGAAATCTGCATAGCTTAGGGTGGACCCTTCACGTGAGTGACAGTGGTCCAAACGAGCTTTGCATCCTTGCCCCCCACGCCCCTTATGTTTACAAGAAAAAATTAAACGTAGATTTCTTTGACGATGAAGTAAACGTCGTTGACAGCCTCGATAACGATGCACGATACTGCAACCAAATGGAAGTCAGACTCGTTCGGGAGGAATACTCCGAGTACCTTCTTCAATTCAAGATTCTCAAAACCTTTCTGACCAATGAAGGTCTTTCTAAATGTATTACCACTGGCGTGTTTCCTCCTCACGTCGTTGACTCCAACGAGAGCTTGTTGCAGTTTTTGAAAACCTGCGTCAAATCGAAAATAATTCCTGCAGTCCCATCTCTTCAAGGCGCTGATATGAAACCGAACCCAGCAGCGTCGGTACTTTCTTTAGTGCTAGAGAGGACTAGAATGGCTCAATTAGCACGGCAGCAGCAGCAACTACAACAAGAACAACTTGTCCAGCTTGTGCAGCATGAACGGGAAAAGCAAGAAACAAAGATAATTATGACCCTGCTAGCAGAAAGGGAAGAGCAGAAGAGAAAAGCACGGGAACAAGAAGCAGCACTTATTAATTTGAAGATGGTTGAGCAGCAGCGTCGACTAGAAGCAATGATGATCCTGCAACTTCAAGAACAGCAACGGGTCGCAGAAAAACTTGTTTCGAACGAATCGTCCCGAATGCATCTAAGTCTTGCGCGCGGATGTACCGAACAAGTCGTTTCAAACGATGCACAATCGCTCCATTCCTCGCTCGTGGCGGCAGAACCCGAAATCAGCGTATCCCAAAAACTTCAATTGCTAGAACAGCGACGCCAGCAGCACTTTTTGTCCGCGAAACGGAAAAGGCAGAAACGTGGTTCGATCAGTGTTTGTGAGGTGCCTTCCACGAGAATGTTTGGAGAATTTGATGTGCTCTGCGAGAATTCTTCTTTTGTCTCCAGAATCACACCGAATAAAACTACGAGCACATCAAACCCATCGCTATTTTGCAGTCTCGCCTTCAATCCCGGTAACACAACCTACTACGAATGGATGAAAGACAAATTACATGAATTCAACCGTGCGGTATCTGGATCGAATCAGAGGGATCGAATCGTAAATGACTTGGTTGAAGACATCATCGCGAACAACGGACGATTCCTGACTGAGGTAAAAGGCAACGTCCAGAGCACAGAAAGCAATTCGAGAAAATATGTTGTTGATGGAAAAGTGTGGCGTGAAATGGATAGGAAAGAAGCTTTGTTCGCAACCAAACTCAGTATGGCCGAACTGCTTTCTTCATCCTTCTCAATGTGTGCTGCTGCTGCGGTGGTTGATGATGCAGCGGACCGAACAACGACGAAGACTCTAGATCGCGGTGGAGGAAAAACCCAGGGAGGGAGCGGGGTGCAAGAATTTCTTCTCAAAGAATTACTTGCCAAGGAACGTTTGGATCTCGGGAACAATTCTCTTCAGAATGAGATTTCTGGGATGAAAGTCGACATTCTGAAACAGATTCGGGCCACGGCAGAAGCGAGAGGGCTCGGTGACGATGCGATCAAAGGTGCCATCGACATCCACAAGCAGATTTCTGCTTTTCCGTGCGAGAAACGAAACGAAAACCAAACTTTCAACATTGTTCCGGACAGTGTTCCGTGTGTCGACAATGCACGGAAACGCCGGCGACTCCCTCGTTCGGTCGCAAAGGTGGATTGCAAGAACAAATCAGTAATCCAGGCCAGGGGTGACCCCAAAGCTCTTGGCGGCGCGACAAATGCCACCAGTCGAGACGAGACGGCGACGACCCTGAGTGCCGCCAAACCGAACGAGACTCCATCCCAGGCCACGGTTTCCGAGTCGAGACAGACCCGAGCGATGCGGAGACTCCAATACATGACCCGTTGCGTTCCATCGAGTTCGTGCCATCCATTCGAAGACAAACGCGTCGATATCTCCCGTGATGCAAAGGACGTGCCACCCTTTGACGACCTGAAAAACTTCCACGCCTACACGGGGAATCCGGTGGTAGACGTCGAGTCTCCGTCGAACTACGAAGACGGGGGAGATGGCCGGGCCAAGAACCATTCGACGTACTGCTTCTGCGTCATGTGCGGGGAGCGACGTCTCTACAAGAAGGCGGCCGCCAAGTGGAACCTGCAGGTCCAGGGTGAAATCTACGTGCCGCGACAAAACCGAAAGGTATGTTCCCATTGCGACACGAACGTCGTGTGGAAGGTCCTGAATCCCTCCCACAGTAGTGGTGGAACGCAAGACAAAGACAAGAGGGAAAAAACAACCACCACCGGAAAGGAGGGAGACAAACAAAAACCTCCCGCCGCCACGGTGTTGGAAATCAAGTTTTGCAAGGGTTGCAAGAATTTCCGTCGGTGGTCATCGTTTGGCAACCATGGAAAAGCCACCAAGTGCAGCAACTGCAAGGAACGGCAGGCCATGAAATACCTGGAAGGAAAATACACACATGACAGGGAAGACAGCGAGAACGCTCTGTTGTTTTGAGCAACGCTACGCTACCTTGCGTTTTGTTGCGTTGTGTTCCGGTTCTCGCTGCTCCTTCCGGTACTAATTCCTCCCAGCCACCGGCAACGCAACGCAAGAAAAGACAATTATCGCTATGAAGATGTTACTACTCTAGAGATGGTAATGATACGATTTGGAAATCAGCACTCCAACCATTCACCATGGTCTCGTTGCTACCCTTGCGCTGCCGTTCCAGTTGCCAAACTACCGTACTTAAAAAGAAAGGAATACGATACTCATTGCTATGGACGCTTCCTGCAACATTGCATGCAAGCTACGAATAAGACAGCTACTAATAACACTACACGTAAGATTATGGATTGACAAAATAATAGTATTGTTATGCTACTTCTGTGATCTACTGTATCATTTTTTCATCATGAAACCGTAAATTCCTGTGATGAGAGATGATGAACAATAAAACAAAAACTTGTCCGTACCGGTATGACCTGATTTCCTTAAATATGAATGGTAATTATGAACAGGAGTTTTAGAATATCAATAGCTTCAAATATTGTGGTATTGAGTTGAATCGATTTATTAGAAGCAGGGGTTGATATTTCGAGAAACATTGCACAGGAGGTTTTCATCTGTAGCATATCGAGGGGCGAATAATTATTCTATCATTATTCTTATTTCTGAAGTGTCAATACCTTTATTTCTTACCTTTAACGTCCTTTTCGTTTCTCTGATGTCTGTACCATCCCCTCCTACTAGTAGTACTTTGGATCTCCCAGCGGCTGTGGAGCTCCAAGCCCCATGGTCGTGCCTGGCCACCAGGTTCTCTTGGTTTCCAGAGATAATCTTACGACATGCCCGTCGTACCGTATATATCTAAGAACTAGTACGACACACAAGAAACAAACTAAGTTAAGCTTTACTGTATTTAATCTTACAAGTAAGGTTTACTTCTATTGATTCGGAAACATACCGTATCGGTTATCTTACCGGTACTTCAGAGGAAAATTTCTATTGGACGAACGGAAATCGCCCAACCGTTCTTCCGTGTGCCATTTACACGTTCGAGTAGGTTACTTTGTACGTAACCTTAGTGCAAGGTACCACGTACCAGTTCTTGTTCCGTTCACATGCCTAAGGTTACCATACGTATATGGTACATACGTACGTATCTAGAATTCTATGCTCGTAATGACGGTAGGTACCTTATCGGTACAAGTAAGGTAACTTACCAGGTAAGATTTACATAACCCTAATTACTTTATCGGTCGTGCTTCGTGCTCGCAAAAGAATACTAATATCGGATGGAAGTTTGTTTTTGGCAGGATTCGCCAAAAATCCATCGGATTCGGGTGTGACGCCATTGGATCGTACCGTCCAACGATCATACAAAGAGACGGATCTCGGACCAATTTTTGATCTCCCTTTCCGGTCAATTTTGGGCGGGCGATTTTTGTTTCCTCGTTCCGATGATGATTCGGTAATATTCCGATATGCTTCTATGGGTTTGTCGAGGATTTCTTTCGTCCATCACCCACCGAACGGAACCAAACGGAACCGCGTGCCAGCACCATCCGACCACCTTCCGTGTATTCTGGACGAAAAGTCGAGACCCAAGAACGACGATAGCATACAATCATCCTTTCGAAAACAATAATAATAATATCATTAGGCGAGGTCATTAACCTTACCTGTACTTACTGTATTACTGTTCAGCACGGATCGGCAATCTTGCTTGCCACTAAATTTTGAGTTACCCCACAACCCGAACGTTTCGATCACATCGTCTCTCCGCTGCGTTTCCGACATTTACTGGTGTTGCCCCGAAGGATCCATCGATTCCTCAATCCAGCAACGACAACCCCGCGATCCAAGACCATACCAGCACCACAACCAAAGTTGTTAGCTAGCTAAGTTACCAACCCCTAATTTCCATTCCATCCCATCCCATTGAATCCCATTGAATCCCATCCCATTCCTCAAAATCACATCCCGTTAAATCACATCACATCACATCACATCACATCCGACCATGGGCAAGCCAGTTCGATCCTCCAGCATCCCCCCGCCTCCTCCGCCTCCCCTCCCCGAGGACGACAACCACCTGGACCTGGACGTCGCCTACGGGGACGTCGCCAACTCGTACTCGAACAACTACATCGCCGACGACCAATCGGTGGAGGCCCAGCACGTCGTCTATTCCTTCCACGAGGAGGGAGGAGACAAGGACCGCGGCAGCGGGAAGGGATCCTCCTCCGCGGGCCGCAAGCGATGGATCTGCCTGATGCTCACCGTCGTCTCGCTCCTGGCCATCATCACGGCCCTGGGGGTCGTCTACGGAAAGCAGGTGCAGCAGCGCAAGCAGGGAACCGCCACCCTCGCCGAGGCCAACCAGTCCATCGTCGCCCCGGACGCCGGCGACGAAGACGAAGACGAGGAGAGCACGGCTCTTGCGGTCCCCGAGGAGGACGTTTACGAAACACCCACCGCCGATGCCGATGAAGACGAAGTCGAAACCACCGAAACCACCGATGCCGACGAAGTCGAAACCACCGAGGCCGATGAAGACGAAACCACCGAGACCACCGTTGCCGATGAAGTCGAAACCACCGAGACCGCCGAGGTCGATGTAGTCGAAACCACCGAGGCCGACGAAGTCGTAACCACCGAGACCGCCGAGGTCGATGAAGTCGTAACCACCGAGATCACCGAGGTCGATGCCCCCGAGGCCGAGACCGGTGAAGTCGGCACCGCCCCACCCGGCGGAGACGCCGTCGTCGCGCTTCCCGTCATCACCACCGAAAGCGAGGGCGACGAGACCGGCGACGGGTTTCGGAACCGGCGCGCCGACCGAGGGCACCGACGCTCCCACCCGCTGGACCCCCCCGTGGGCCCAAAACACCTGGGCTCCCACCGACGGAACGACCTGGGCTCAAACCCGCTGGACCAACAACGGCAACCGGTGGTGGGAAAGCACCTCGGCCGCGACCTCCGCGCCGACCATGTTGGCCTTTGACGCGGACAACGTGGGTTCCGACTAAACAACGACAACAACGACAACAACAACAACAACAACAACGAAACAAAAGTGCAGGAGACACTTCCCCGCCGGGGACGAGCGCGATCACGAGCACCATCACGAGCACTGGTACAAGCACAAGCACGAGCACGAATAGCAGGGCCACAATCGCATCGCTTCGCTTCGCACCGTCCATTCGTCTAGACCATACATTATGCACCCACACGCGCCACGAGCGCAATCACTCTCTGTGTACGAACAATCAATTACAACATCATTATAATTCGAGTTCTTTTTGTAAAAGATCAAACAGTATGAATAACTCCCATTCTAGTAAATCAAAACCTTTCAACAAGTCTACTGAAATAACTCAACCATGGATTGGTATTGTTTGCATTGTTCGTTCCTTTAATTTGCTGTAAGACTTACTGTATTGTTATTTTTGTTTGAATCGATCGCAGAAGTACAGAATGGAGTGGATGTGCCGGACCATGGCCGGTTTCTTCATGTAGTGAAAGGAGACGCTGTCGGGAGCGCAGCATTCCTCCTTGAGTTTGGGCGGCCACAGCGTGTTGTACGCTTCGTACCAGTCGCTATGTCCATCCTTCGGCGGCTCCCAAGTGTAGTGACCACCCGGAGAAAAGGGGTGGAAGCGCTCCCGGTCCTCGTCGTCCCGGGTGTCGACCAGGCCAATGTCAAACACGTCCTTCAGGCAGCGCGCGATAAAGACGTCTTCCATCGCAGAGTGTTTCTGGGGAAAACACCGCTCATCGTCCAAACCGGTCTCCACGAATTTCTTCAGAGTGGCCCGAGACAACGTGTAACCGGCACCGCCCGAATTGAAAAAGATGCCGCTTTCTCGGCCTTGCTGGAATCGACGTCCCCCAAAAAAGTCTTCCCGGGAAGGATCCTCGATGGCGTCGGCAAGGTAGCTCCGCAAGTTTTGCGGAAGAACGTACAAATCTTCTCCTCCCTGAAAGAAGAAATCAAAGTCGTCCAGGTAGTGGGTGCCAACAAATCTCCAAATCGATCGAACCTTTTGCCACTATAGTACAGTAGCAAAGAAAGCAGGGAAGAAGTGGACTCAGAAACCACCCTGTCACACTAACACACACACACACACACACACACACACACACATTTGCGCAGGTTCTCGGGCTAATCCATATTCCGAGACACAACGCAAAAATCGACCATCCATTCATTCCTCAAAGAACTCACCATGTTGTTGTATTCTTCTGGCCCGTCGTGAGGGAGAGAAATTGCCGGCAGACGCGGATCGTCCCTAGTCGAAAACGCCAAAAATCCATCGCAGCCGGGTCCCCAGGTTTCTCGAATGACGCGAATGTTTGTGTGATGGTTTTCCTCCATGGTGTACACCATGCACAGGATTTTGGGTGCCCGTTTCATCTTTTTGGTGGAATAATCCATGCCCCTGCCAAGCATATCCATTCCGCGAATCGGTACGGCATTCAGGGCCACTATGTTTTGGTCGGCTCTGCCGCCCGAGACCCCAATCTCCTCGCACAATTCTTGGTCGGTCTCGGTCACCAGGGGTGGCGGCCAGGGATTTCCGTGCTCGTCTTTTCCGGTCTCGAGCATCCTCCGGAGGACCGTCACGTCGGGAATCCATTCCACGGCCTGGGCTTTTTCGTTGTTGTCTTCCGAATCCCCGTGGGGATCCGGTTTGAATCCCGGACGGGGTGGGGCCTCCCCAAAGTCGTCTATGGAATCCCGGCATTTTGCGGGGCAGTCGTGGTCTTTGACAAAACAGCTTCTCCAGCTCTTGCATTTCTTTTTGCCCCTGTCTTGGCGGGGGTCGATAACCGGCTGCCATCCTTCGTATGGATTCGTGGCTTTATCATTGTTTGCAATTTTCTGTATGATCTTGTTTTCTATCCGATGTTGTTGTGTCGTTGTAAGTTGTCGGGGTTTTCGAACATTTGCCGCTGCGTATGGAATCGTT
The DNA here is from genome assembly GCA_037355855.1 of Pseudo-nitzschia pungens. Taxonomy (NCBI): domain Eukaryota; phylum Bacillariophyta; class Bacillariophyceae; order Bacillariales; family Bacillariaceae; genus Pseudo-nitzschia; species Pseudo-nitzschia pungens. The sequence goes on along the minus strand of CM074760.1, from coordinate 538,538 downwards.
TCGTGATGATCCAAGCTTTGCTGGTTAAGCGTTCCAACCGAGAAAGCAACCCCGACCCAACCCACGATAACGAAGCCTACCACAAAAAGGAATGCGTTACTTCCCTTTTTCCCCTTCCCCTTGGCAGCATTTTTGCTCTTGCGAGTGGTATTGGATGGTAGCAAGTTGCTGCCATCGCTGCTTGGCGCGGCCGTTACAGATCTCGAGGCAACATGCCTGTCTCTGATGTTCGAGCTCATTATCGATTCCAATGGTGATATCCCTCTTCTATTTTTTTGCTACCACGTTTACTCTTGGCGGTTTCACTTCTGCAACGATCAAATCCCGTTGTTCGGTGCCTAGCGTCTGTCGTATATTTGGTATCACACTGCAGTCCGATCACTCAACCGCCTCTATCGTGCGCCTCGGACGAGTTGACTGTTGAGATAGTTTCATTGTTGGTCATCGTCATAACTTCATAACTGTTGGTGTTTTTCCAGGACCCAGATTCAAAACTCTTTGGCCCCCGACTGATACGAGACTCAATCACTGATGTTCAACGGCTAGAAGTTTTCATTACCAATCGATTCATTCGAATACATATGTCACGTACTCGACCATGCGCAAGTCGGCCAAACGGCTATTGAAAAAGTCCTATGTAAAATATGTCAATAAGAGGCGGACCTGCCCTGTGTGATCAGTGCACTTGGCGAGCCAAAAACTGACACGTTATTGGTTGTTTTGATGAAAATCTGACTTGATCGTCGCGGATGAACGAAAATCCATCGGCAAAGAACATTTCGATGAATTGGTTCCTGCCCACCCTTTCGGCACACAATTTGCACTTTCTTTCTTCCAAAATCACAGTTCTTCGAATCATCAATCAAACCACCATGAAATTCTCCATCATCAGTATCAATGCCTGTTTGGCAGCCGCTGCTCTGTTGGCGGCGACTTCCGACGCCTATTCGCAAAACGTACCAAAGGTAACTCCCGTCACACAGAGCAACGCCCTGGACGTCAATGCCGACGTCGCCATGTCCCAGTACGAAGCGGCGCTCAAGGCTGCGTTTGAACAAGCATCGGCATCGGCGTTGCAAGAGCAAGCAGCAGCCGCCGAGTCCCCTAGTACGGCAATGGCGCACACTTTTTCTACTTCGACTTCCACCAGTCTCCACCAACAAGTCGAGGAACAAGACAACGCCATCAACCAATACGAGGCCGCTCTCCAGGCAGCCCTCGAGTCGTCATCTCGTGTCGATGAAACAGTGGCAGCGCAGTCTCCAGTCATGCAGCAAGACCAAGAACAACCCAACTGGGAAATCATCTCCGAAAGCATTAGCAAGCAGATCGAGAAAGCCGAATCCAAGATCGGTGGACCGTTGTCGGCTGCTGCCAAGGGAGAAATTGTTGGAACCGTCCTTGCGGGATCGGCCGTCTTGGGAACGGCGGCAATCAACTCCCCCTTGCTGATGGGTGCAGCTCTTGGATACGGTGCGACACACGTCCTCAACGGAAAGCGCGGGGAGGAGCTCATGAGAGTCAGCGAGGACGCTATCCGAAATGCCCTCACGTTTACGCAAACGCAGCTCAAAGAAGAACATGGAGACATTTCCAAGGCCTCTGCACGAATCCTGAAGCACATCCAGAACGAGGCGCAACACAAGGCCCAACAGGTTTCGCGTGACCTCTCCAATGCTCCCGCCCATCTCGTTGAGGAGGGAAAGAAGATGGTCACGGCCAAAATCATGGATCACATTCAGCACGAAGCACAAAACAAGGCCATGGAGGCACAAAAGGTTGCGCAAGACCATGCTAAAAAGGTCTCGAGTCACCTCGTCGAAGAAGGCAAAAAGATTGTCTCGAGCGACGAGTTTAAGCAGATGCCCAACCGAACCTTCAAGGCCGTCCAGGCCTTCCTGGGTTCCGAGGAAGTCAAGCGAGCCAAGGAAAGCGTCGTCAAATCAATCAAAGACGGTCTCGAGTCCGAAGAGCTCCAGGCCGTCAAGGACCGTGCGTCCCGATCCCTAAAAGACATGTAAGGGAAGTTGCTCGGACTCGACGACAAGAATACCACGCTACATTCAAACCAGCGCTTTCTTTTTTGCAAAAGAACTAGCAGCTCCTATTGACTTTATTGAACAAGTGTAGTACTACTAGTAGTACTAGCAAGAATAATAGAGTTATTATATACAAAATGCTAATAGATCGTTTCATACTAGTAAGCATAGAAGTGATACAATCAAGACCCATGCAATGATGAAAACACAATTTCTGGGCAGTAGGAGGTTGAAAAGGATGATAGTTTTTAGCATTTGCTCAGAAAACTAAATTTTATCTTTTACACTAGACCGGTACGGTAAACCTTACAGCAAAGCAGGGGTCATACGTAAGAAGGTTACTCTTACTTCAAAATAATTCTGACAATCGTAATCTTACCGTACGAGTGTTGGTAAGATCTTAACCTTACCGGTAGGTGGAAAGATTTTGATGAAATAATGGAAACTCGTACCGTTAAGCCTCACGGCTACGGTTACTGTAACTTACCTGTAACCTTACTCGTACCGTAACCTTACGAGAAAATGTATTTTGATACATTTATTTTTTGTCATGGTATGACTTTTCAGCTTATTTTTTGCAAAAATTAATAAAACAATGTCCATAATTTCCCCGAATAATAGAAAACGTCATTAATTCGACTGCATTGCGCGCGCTGGCCCCTTCTCGGATGATCGTTTAGCCCGGTTTGCTCGACGGTATTGACGGTTTGTTTCACGATTGAAATCAGCCAATAAACGCGACTCCAAAACTATGAGCGATGCTTTTCTTTGATTCAAAAATATCTTTCTGGAGACTAAACAGGCTATGATGCTTCGCAAATCTAACTTTGGTGTGATGAAATCCTTTTCAGGAGTAACTGATCTACAATGGAATGACTCTCACAATCTCAAGTTCTGCGAAAAGAAAAAGCACACAACACGTAATCAACTCCTATAGTCAAAAATGAACTCCCGATTCTCCTTCTGCAACGTCTTGGTCTTGATGGCCGTCCTACCCTCTTCGGTTAGTGCGTTCAACCCTTCGAACAAGCCCAACCTTCCTCCTGCTTTGGATTTTTCCGAAGGACTCAAGGCTGCAACCATTGATACCACCAACGAGGACGCTGATGTATGGTCTTCGTTGACAAAAATGATCCATACGAAGATCGAAGAAAAGGGAGGAGACTCTTTGTCGGAAGAAGCCAAGGATGAAATTATCGCTACTGCTGTCGCAGGCTCCGTCTTGGGAGCCGTCGTTGGCTCTCCATTGGTAGTTGGGGCCGCTCTTGGATACGCAGGATCTCACGTGCTTCAAGGCGAGAAGGGCGAGAAGGCAAAGCAAGCTATGGGTCAGGCAAGCAAGGAAGTCATGCAACGAGCGAACTCTGCAATTGTATTTGCTAAGCAAGAACTCGAAAACGAAAAGGATCTTTCGGCTGTGTCTGCTAAGGTCTTGCTAGCTATTCAGCACAAGGCCGGAGAAATCAAAACCGAAGTCAGAGACTCTCCTGCACTCATGGCAGAAAAATTGAAGCAAAACGTTATGAAAACTGTTGAAAGTCAGGACTTCAAGACTTTGCCAAAGCGATCCTTCAGCGCCTTCAAGGCAGTTCATCGAATCCGATGAAGTCAAGAACGTTTCTGCTGGTGCTGTCAACGCTATCAAGGCTGGACTTGAATCCGAGGAGATGAAGGCCCTGCAACATCGAGCGTCGAAGGCTGTAAAGGATTCCCTTGACTCGTCCAAAGCATGAGAAGGACCAGCAATCAACAATTGAATGATGCGCGGCGCCAGATATGGGCAAGCCACCGTCAATTTTTCGCCGTAAAGTTATACAGCCTACGACAAGAAACAAAGCTACTGCGAGCGACATAACACACGATTAAGGCGACGTAGATACAGAAGATGCATACAACATAGAGATAATAATTCCGCATATAATACAGACGTTTTTATAGAACATCCTCTTTTCGATACAACTACTTTCTCCGTATAGAACAAAATCAAATGAGTAAAAGAAAGTGCGATACTCAGAATATTTACGGACAATTGCAGGCGATTATTTTCACGAAGAAGGAATCAATCCAACAATCGCCTACAGATGTTACAACGAAGCATGCAGTGAGACTGTTGGGCAAGATACAGGTAACGAAGCATGCAGTGAGGACTGTTGGGCAAGACACAGGATACACCAACTGCAGGTTGCGGGTTGGGACACGCCCGCTTCCAACGCACGGCGTAGAGATGCGGAACGATTCCTTCCCCATCTGCTCACCTCATTGTCCCTTGGCCAACACCAAGCCGACGACACTGAGGATTGTGTTCCTGCGGGAGCGTCGGGTATCTTCTAGGACACTGACACCTAAGGGGAGCGAATGGGCGGATTGATACTAACTCATGCCTAGCCTGTCGGACATTCTTCCAAGCAAATAAAATGTCGTGGCCACACAAGGAGAGAGTAAAATGAATGTGCAATGGTACGATCTAATGCGCCTCCTCAACGAATTGTTGGGATACAGCGCCGGAAAAGGAAACTATATGATAAATAGTTGCTCTTCAAAATTGGTCAGCCGTCGATTAGATCCACAACAGTACAGTTTACAATGAGCAGAAGAAGCTCTCGAAACAGAGGATTAATCCACAATGATGTAGCAAAATGTCCGGAAGATTGAGGGACAAGAAGCTCGGCGACTTCTCATAGAGTTGCAACTCAACAGCTTGCTTATCACTTTTGAATGACACTGAAATTCCGCTTTTACTTTCAAATTTGATCAAAAGTGACATTGAAAAGCATGACTGAAAACCACAACCAAAAAGCAAGCACAGTTTTTCCTTCTTCGTTCGTTGATCAAACTATTCGTTGACTGTTGCGTCGCTGGTGTTGAACAGCCTAGTACGAAAAAACAAAACCTGCACCCAGAACAATCATTCCTTGCAAGGCTGGGACATTGTACGCGAGACGCGAAAGGGATGCAGAGGAGGGAGTCGAAAGATTTTCTCCGTCGGCTTCGGGATCCTTCTGCTCTTTTTCGTCCTGCTCACCGGACAAGATTTGTTCCTGGTGAGGATTGGTATAGGAGCTACAAAACTCCCATGCCATGGCCGTTGTGTCCACAGCCGCATCCAATTCACCGAGCGAAAAGTTAGGAACAGGCAAGTACGGGAAATGACCGGAATCGTACAAGATGACGCTTTCGACGTCGGCAGAGTTTGTGCAATTTGTTCGTTTGTAGGCTTTTCCGATCTCACCGAGGTCTGTGGTTTCGACAATTTCTTCTTCGCAACCATTCAAGTCCGCGATGTAGTTCATGGAGTCCTCAACCGACCAGAACCCAAACTTACCAAGACATCCCAAATCCGCCAAAGTTGCTCCTTCGAACGGAATGTCCTCGTCTTTCATTCCAAAGGCCATCCAAACAGGTACCGGACTGTAATTCTGCGAAAAGGGAGTTACCAACGCTCCCGCATGACAGCAAACCGCGGCGACAACATCGGAATGCGTAGCAGCCATGGCAAGGCTAGTCATGCAACCATTGGAATGGCCAGCCATGTAAACACGAGATTTATCGATAGCAATGTTGTTATCCGGTTTCGCGTCAAAGGATTCGACCACGGAGTCGATGACCATTCTCAGGAACAACAGATCGTCCGGATACTTTGCGGTGGACATGTCGGAACCCTCAAAGCAGCAGCACGGAAGTCGTCGTCAATTCGTCGCCTTCCAAATAACCCGGAATATTAAAGCACCCTTGGACAGCGTAGCTGTCGTCGACATTTCCGATCGGCCACACAACTGACGAAGCATTCCTCCTCGGCCTTTTCCATCCAGCCCGTGTACGTTGCCGAGTACACGGGGCAGCTGGTGAGCCCGTGGATATCAAAGACCAGAGGGAGTTTCAGGGGATCATCGGCAGCTTGATCAATGCACGACTCTGGTACGTAGGTATAGTAACAGCGTTTGATTGTTTTTGATAACCATTCAGCGTTTGGAACCTCGATGCATGTCCGTGGGATATCTTTATCAAAGATATCGGACATTGCATCTGGGCCTGTGTCGCATTGGTATATGGACGATTCGAAGTCTTCGGCAGATGCGAGCCCAATACCAAGGATGCAAAGCGAACCGACTATCACTATACCCGATAACATGCGTTTGCAGTTCATCGTTGCGTTTCTCTCCGATCGATGCAACAAAGACATTATGTTCACTTTACTAAGTAACTTACCGGCACGTGTCCGACATCAACTTGAGACTTTTTTACCGTTCAGATGTCGCATAAACCGTGAGTGTACCGTAAGGAGATGCAAGCGGAAGGCGAAGAAGACTAACCGCATCGAACAAGTTTTCAGGTGAGAAGAATGGGAATGAATCAAAATCAAAAAATATTATCGTCTACTTGTAGTCGCGGGGGACAAAATCGACTTCATCTTTTTAGTCAAATCTCATGCTTCCCGCACAAGGAGTTGCGATTTGGTTTATCTTACCTTTCATATGTACGATAGTTCTCAAAAGAAGAAATTACGTACTTCGACATTTACAGATTTACCGAACAGTAAGATTGACCAATAGGATCATTGATGACGATAGGAATTTCTTTAGTCAAACGATTCTTAACTAGTAAAAAAGCATGCCCAAAATCGGAGGTAAGGCCTCTGAAATTAATGTGTTCGCTTGAGAAAACTTGAATGAGTAAGGTTTATTTGCAACAACAAGACCAACTCTAAAGTGTATTAAACCATATACCAATTGAAAGAGAAGAGTAACAGCTTTCTAGCAAGTCATTACTTGTTGCTATTGGATCAATACTTTAGAAGTTAGGATTGCTCCAAAAAGAACCGCGACTAAACGATTTGCATCGAGGAAGACCTCCGCTTACCCCACCAGACAAACTCAAAGGGACCTTCAACTATTATGGTCAGTTCTGTTTTCTCGAGAGTATCGGTGATGACAGCTGAAAGCATCTTTTCGCTAAGTGAATTTAATTTCAAAAGACTACGGCATTTCGTCAGACTCGTGTACCAGTAATGGGAGGTTCGGTTCATGCGCTTATAAGAGGGAATAAAAATTCTACTAACGGATGAATTAAGAACTGCAGAATTAATCTATGGCTTTACAAGTGATAGAGGAGGGATCACGAAATATCTTGATATTTTATCCGAAGGGCTTTTGATGCCCGCTATCAAGGATAATTTTATTCGATTGTTGTTTTATGGCCACGCACTTGTGTATATGGTATCTACATGTTTATACGTAACACTTTTGAACGGAGGGACTTCAGGAGCTTGAGTACCCTACACTTGTGATTAGTGATCAACAATTGTATTTATGGAATTCTTTGACGAAAATACTTCATAATCGCAGACAAGGTGATATTTTTCAGATCTGACATGCATTTTGATAATAGTGCTCATATAAGAACTCTAGACATCTTTTTAATATACCCAATCCTATCAAAGAAATAAGATTAGAATGACACGGGAGAATATAGCAGCGAACACAATGAAATGTCTCTCCATACAGTTCTGAAACCCACGTGACCCAAAAGAAGAATGTCTGATTCATAATTCCGTGTTCTACTTATGACAAGGCATCCATGAAACCATTACCATAATATTGTTAACTGCGAGATTTTCCGACCCAGCTGGAATATTTTTTCTGTCACACATTAGTTGGCCTATTGCGGACTCTAACCTCCCCCCGGGACCAGAACATAACCATCGAAAAGGCACAATACCGAAGACATTTGAAGCGTGGCATAGCCTTCAGGAAACAACCCGTGTATCCATAATTTAAATCACCATACAGTGCGATTCCATCTCTTACAATCCATCCAAACTATCACAATGACTTCTGCTGTTAGCATCGTCGACATCAGGAATCTCTCTTTGATTTGCCGTCAAGGCCCGGAAACTTTTGCCCACCTTTGCAAATCTTCTCCCTTTCACGCTAGTAAAGTCTTCTCGCCCACCACGAATAGCAGCGACTTTGCAGGGACGACTTCTCTTCCTTTGCACGAGGATCACCAGCAACAACATTGTACTGGCGCCATCCAAACACCGGATCGAAATGACAGGAGGCAACACAAAAGTGAAAGTTCCCGCGTTCGGTTTGAAGCAGCAATCCCAGACCGGGTTGCGGATGAAAGCGGGGAGAGAAAAAGACCAAAACGAAAGAAATTTGATTCGTCAGACTCGGTTTTTTGGTGGACGAAAGAGGAACTCGGAGAGATCCAGCAGTCCTGTGTTGATGCCGTAAAGAGCTGCGAGTTCGGCTTGCCCATAGTTTGTGGTTCATCTTCATTTTCCATCGAGGATCATCACTTCAGTTCACTGGAGCGGTACTCTCTGAGAAATCGGAAGAGACGAAAGATTGTCAGACTTCAAATGAGGGAGACTATCCGAGCCGTCAAAGAATTTGAACGAGCAACGAAAACCAAAACTCCGCCAGAAATGCTGGCTCAACTATTGCGACGACACAGCGCATCCAAAGCACTCGAGGCCAAAAATAGGGCATTACGAATGGCCGCAAGTTGTGCTATGCTGAAAGATTCGAGCAAAACCACCAAAAGAACTTAGAATTTCATCTACACTACAGCAAGACTTGTACATAAATGATTTATAAAAAAGGAGATTCAGTCTTTGCACAATCATATCATCATCATTTCTTCATTCTGCAAGAGTTTCTCTATCCCTAATCTTTTCACGTAAAGTTTCTGGTGGCTCTAAAGCGTTTCCTTGTCTTCCGTTGACGTTCGGACGTTACGGCGCATCGTGGGTTGATACTTTCAGGATGGAAAGTCCTTCAGAAGATGTCCAATTCTAAGGAATGACTTGGTAGACATGTATGCGACAGATGGTGGAGAACTACTACTGCACAAAAAGGAAGAGTATTTCAAATGTTCGATATAAGTTTGCGGTACTAGTACTGCGATTCGTATACGTGTAGTTTGTAATTTGTTTTGAAAAACCTTCCATTGGATGCTGGTGCTCAGAGACTAAAAGAATACGCAAGAATGCATGTTGTGCCCCTTTCATTAACAATTCTTGGAAACTTGTGAAAAAAATTCATGAGGATCTCAAATGAGAAAGAAATTTGGTAATGACATATCAGAGGGTCATGTCCATCTGTGAGAGGCAGCGACCTTTACACTCCTCGTATTATGTTCTAGTCTTACTACTATGCCATTGATACTGTTTATTGCTTTCTTGTGGAACATTTTTTGTTTTGTTGCGACATGGGACATGCGGATAATAATAATAAATACTTCGTGCTCTGGATCAGAACACTGCTGGTAGTTCTACTACTAGTACTAGTAGTATACGGTGCTATTAGTAATTACTACGTGAATGATATTGCTGGGTTTAAGGTGCTGCAAGCAAGACTGGCTGTAGTTGTGAACTTGTTCTCACTGCTCTTCATTTTCATTTTGCCTCCTTAGTACTAACCTTACTGATTGATTGATGAAGACTTCGCTTGCAAACTGTCCAGGCAGGATGCCCAGCTGAGTTACGCGTAATTAAGGTTACTAGTATGACTAATACATTTTTTACAGGACCTTAACTTCGTAATCTTACGGCAGAGAAATTCCCCAGCTCTTGCCTGAAGAAGTTTGGTACAGACAGCAAAAAATAGTACGGAGTAGTATTGTACCAGTAAGTTACTCGTACTGATATGCAGTGACCTGGCACAGAACATGCTCCGATATGAAGTAACGTTACCATAACTTACTCGTAACTTACTGTAAGGTTACTTCTTTCACAACAGGAAGTATGATGATGTGGTACCGGTAACATCATTTTTTTGCGCGGAACAAAAAAAAAGAATCATTTTTTGCAATCAGGTCCGGTCCCAGGACTGGTCGTGCTTCGGTTTTCCGACTGACTCACTTGATTCAATCCCAATTCGTTCGGGTTTGGCGAGCAAGGTGTGGAACCGCGCAGCAAACTCCTCGTCTTCATGGCACAGTGAATCGCCGGCCAAGGCTTCATTTCGCAGGACGGCTGGCGATCGCAAAAAAGCTCCGGGGAAATGCTTTTGGCGCGAGATTGGCGATTATTCCGTTCCCAACAACAACATCACCGACACACTGAGTGCCTACCGGTGCACGGATAGTATCGTCACATGTCACATCCAGCCTTTGTTTTATCGTAAAAGATGTGCGATCTGCAATTTTTGCAAACGAAAAAGGGATAAGAATTTATAGAACACTTTTCTGTCGGTGATTTGCAAACCGACAACTTTACCGATCATTAATAGCTTCGAACTACTCCCAAAGCGAATTGCTTGCGGTATGGACGATAGCGATCGGGGAACCAAATTGAGACAAAGGAAAGCAACCTGAACTTGATAACGGAACTGAGCAGGAGAAAGAGTAGGTAGCCTGATAGAGGGACCGCCCATCCTTCGGTTCGTGTTGTAAACGATTGGGCTTGGCAGTCGATATCTAGATCTAGATCGTTAGTGGCAATCTTCAATCGCTAATTGCTGCGTTCGATCCGAATCCGAATCGAATCGAATCGAATCGAATCGAATCGAATCGAATCGAATAGAACAGAACAGAACAGAACAGAACAGAACAGAACCATGACGACACCGGTGGGCATCGGGAACGGGAACAAGCATTCGATTTCGTCAGACGCAAATGTGGAAAACAACGATGAGAATGCCCTCCCCCCTACGAGTCCAAAGCTCGCTTCTTCCGATCTCTCCGCGCCTCCAAGGTCTCTGCTCAGCAGCAATAGCCAAGCAACGAGGACGACGAAGAGTCAGGCCTTTGACACCCCCGTCATGTCGAACAACAGCAGCAACAATTTCAGCATCGACCGGGGCGTAAGCACCGAGGACGTCTTCAGCATCGACAACCTCGCTACCTCCGATTATAGCTTGACCTTTGAGCTGAGCGAAACGGAGCGTCTGGAACGCATGATGACCAAGTTCGATAACATCCAGAAGGGCTCAATTAGCCAGGATTCCGACAAGTCAGCCAGGGAATCGATCCTGCGAGTGGACACCCAGGAATCCGACTCGTTTCACCGCGGCAAACTTCCCCCCGACACCACACCAAAGGTCCTGAACGGAATGATTGCCAAGTTCGACTTGCTCCAGTCGAGCAGCATCGACGAGCCGCACCAGGATCGAATGATGCAAGTTTTTGATCGATTACAAGCCAGCGAAATTCGGGACGACAACACCTACGACGACGATATCAATACCGAACAGGGGGATTCAGTCACCATGGATCCGAGCGCCCATTCGGCACGCTTGTTCCAGATCTTGCCGGCGTCCTCTGGTTGCGAAGACACGGGGATCGAAGTACAAAAAGGTGAGAATCTCGTAGCCTCCTATTCCAACTCCAGCTACGAGATGTACGCCGACATCGAGCAGTTCCGCAGCGCCGATTCCCACTGCGACCACGACCAAAGAAACCGCACCATTCCCCGTTCCGATTCTGCCGCCGGCGGTGCCATTTCGCCGTCCGAGAAATTCTTTGAAGAGCGCATCGCGCAACTCGTGGGGCGGGTGACCGATCTGGAATCCAAAAACAGCGAGTTGGAGTCCAAGCTTAACACGCAGCACGACCAGGACGTGCAGGACATGTACCAGAATCCTTACAGCGACCCCTTTGCCACTACCTCTCCGACCAAGGCCTAAGGGTGGCAGCTTCCATAGCAGCAGCAACCCCTTTCTGGAGAGTGCCACCAGGAGCCTAAACACCGACATGGTCGTGCCGGTGGCGTCCACTGGAAACTTGACAATTAACAGTGCCGCCGCTGACAACAGCGATCTACACCGGGAACTCACGGAATTGCGCATGCAAAACCAGAGCCTCCAGAATGACTTGAGATCTTCCGAGACGGCCAAGAACAGCCTCTCCGTGACGCTTAAGACACTCGAGTCGGAAGAAAAACAGAAATCAGAGCAGGTGACATTGCTGACCAAAGAACTGAGCCAGTCCAAGGAACGGGAGACCAGCCTGCGACAAGAGCTGGATGCCTGCAAGGTCCGCCTCGAAGGCTTCGAGATCGCGCAGCGGCAGCACCAGGACGCGATAAAGGGGGACGAAAATGCCGACTCCTCGTCGCACAGCTTCCGGTCGAGATCCGGTCGCTCCGAAAGCCGCAAGTCCTTCTTTTCCAGCGGCGAAAAATCCTCAGTGATGCCGTCCTCTGCGGCGTCCGGGGACGTAGCAACGGCTCTGGTCGTATCGCAACGCCAAAATGAGGCCCTGCAAGCGCACAACGAAGAACTGGAATCGGCTAACGCCAACCTCCAAAAGAAGTGCGATGAGTTAATGGCGAAGTACGGACTCAAGGAGCCAGCAGCCGGCGACGACAAGGGAAAGCAATTGTACTCGAGGTATCTCGAAATGAAATCGTCTCTGTCTAGCTTGTCCGTGGTCCTGGAAGACGTTCAGGAAAAGAATTCGAAGCTCAACGAGAGAGTTGCGGAACTTGAAACGGAGCTGAGCGAACAGGACCAAACGAAGCAAATTGATGGGGACTCTTCTACCACTGACGAGGCCGAGGATGGCGCACAGCCTAAAACATTGCAAGCCACGATTAGTGCAGAAAAAGAGGAGGCGCTCAAGGACCTTGTGGGAAAACTTGAGGTTCAGATCTTGGACTTTCGCGAAGCGGAACAACGCCATGGCATCGTCAAGGCCGAACTCGAATCTGCGGTCCAGAAACTGGAAGACGAAGCTACCACCCTCCGAGAACAATTGGAAGCCTCCAAGTCACAGGTCGACGTTTCTGATGCTTCGGTTTCGACATTGCCTGTAAATCGAGAACAAGAAGCCAAACTCCGACAGGAATTGGAGAAGCGCTACCAAGAACTCGAATCCAGGATTGCCGGTGAAATGAGCAATGAATTGCAAACGGAGTTGGAATCATTGCGGAAATCAATGGATGCAGCAGCAGCGGAATCCACGAAACTATTGAATCAAATGGAAAAAATGCTGACATCCAGCCAGGATGAATTGCGACAAGAGCGAGCCAAGTTCGAAGAACTCGAGGCCAAGTACACTGCACTTCAATCGAACGACCAACGCACTGCCGAAGCCATCGAAGAAGCCAAGGAAGCTCTCTCCAATTCCGAGAGACTTCTCGAAGAAAATGGTAGACTCAATGCCGCAATCGTATCGCTTCAGGAACAAACGCAACAGTTGAAGATCGAACTGGACAAGAAAACTATCAAGATCGAAAAGAGCGAGCAGCGACTTTCGTCGAAACACGAAAAGTCGCAGCAGCTCAAGGAAGTCAACGCCTCGTTGCGGGAAGGAATCCAGCAACTCAAAGGGCACCTGGCGAAGATCAGCGAAGAGGCAGGCAAGACAGAGAATTCGTTGGAAGTTGTCCAGAACGAACTGGACTCGGAACGCGAAAAAGTGGAAAAGCTGCAAGTTTCCAAAGGTGCGTTGCAAACCGAGCTCGAAGTGCTGAAGGCTTCAATGAAAGAAAGAAGTGACGAAGCCAGTGCTACAGTGCAAAAACTGGAGGTTTCCAACGAGTCTTTGCGAACCGAGCTTGAAGTGCTCAAGTCTTCCACGAAGGAAAGAAGTGACGAAGCCAGTGATACAGTGGAAAAACTGGAAGCTTCCAACGTTTTGTTGCAAACCGAGCTCGAAGTGCTGAAGGCTTCAATGAAAGAAAGAAGTGACGAAGCCAGTGCTACAGTGCAAAAACTGGAGGTTTCCAACGAGTCTTTGCGAACCGAGCTTCGAAGTGCTCAAGTCTTCCACGAAGGAAAGAAGTGACGAAGCCAGTGATACAGTGGAAAAACTGGAAGCTTCCAACGTTTTGTTGCAAACCGAGCTCGAAGTGCTGAAGGCTTCAATGAAAGAAAGAAGTGACGAAGCCAGTGCTACAGTGCAAAAACTGGAGGTTTCCAACGAGTCTTTGCGAACCGAGCTCGAAGTGCTCAAGTCTTCCACGAAGGAAAGAAGTGACGAAGCCAGTGATACAGTGGAAAAACTGGAAGCTTCCAACGTTTTGTTGCAAACCGAGCTCGAAGTGCTCAAGGCTTCAATGAAGGAAAGAAGTGACGAAGCCAGTGCTACAGTGGAAAAACTGAAACTTTCCAACGGTTCGTTGCAAGCCGAGCTCGAAGGGCTCAAGGCTTCCATGAAAGAAAGAGGTGACGAAGCAAGTGCCACACAGCGAGAACTTGTAAAGACGATGTTGGGAGAAAAACGAGAACTAGAGACTCGAAATTCCACAATGCAACAGGATTCGGATAGATTGAAGCTTGCCATAATAGCAGCTACCAAGCGAATGGAAGGATCCACTCAAATGATCGACGATCTTACCACGAGCAATGGTTCATTGAAGAGCGAACTGGAATCCGTGAAATCCAAGGCGGCTAAAGCAGCAATGGAGAGTGCACGTCAGTTCAGGGAACTCGAAAAACTATTGAGTACCACCCAAGAGGAATTGAACGAGGAAGAACGCGTAGTGGAATCTCTAGAGGGGCAGGTTGACAGCCTCACGATGCAGGTAGATGAACTCAAAAAGTGCAAGGTTGAACTCCAAATTTCGCTAGAGGGTGTGAGGCAAGAACTCTCTGCTGCCAATGGAAAACGATTGGAATTCGAGACGCTACTCGAGGTCAAAAAGACAGATTTGGCCCTCCAAATTCAAAACTTGAATACGGAGCAAGCATCCGCATTAGTGAAGGAAGCTGAGCTAAACGCAAAACTTTCCAAGAAGGACGAAGAAATCGAAGAGCTAACTGGCAAGCTTCGCGTGACAACAATGGAAAAAGAAATGCTGAAAAGTGTTTCCATTGCTACCGATCAATTCAGGAAACGGTCGGAAAGTCTAGCTCGTGAGCTCTTGCAAAAAAGGAAGGAGCTCCAGGAACTAAATGCGAAACTTCAAATCGTTTCCACGTCTCGAGACGAGTATAGGGAAACCGTACGAAAGATCTCCGACGAAAAAGATGAAATCACGAAAAAGTCAAACATTCAGGGAAGTGAACTCGAGAAGAAAACCAAGGAGATCGAAGAGTTGACCGATGACTTGCAAGAGCTCGAATGCTCCGAAGCTCATCAAATAGAGCAACTCGATAAGAAAACAAAAGAACTTGAAGAGTTGACCGATGAGCTTCAAAAGCTCGAATGCGCTCAAGCCCATAACGTGGAAGAACTCGAGAGCAAAAATGAGGAGATCGAAGAATTGAAGGCTGAGGTTCAAAGACTCGAACGCTTCAAAACGGATATTGAATCTCAAAATTCTGAATCAGTCGCGAAGGAAAAGGCTGTGGTTATGTCGACGATGGTTGCTCTTCACAAGGAAGAGAAGCAATCCCTAATAGCATCGCTAAAGGATAAGGAGGAAAATATTGGAAAGACGAAAGCGCTAGCCAAGTTGCTTGGGGAAGAAAACAACGAATTGAGATCGAGGATAGCAACGCTTAAGGTAGAAAAGGAATGCTTTGAGAAGGCTCTCGAGAAGAACAAAGGAGATCTCGCAGCAGTATCTGCCGAAAAGAAGACCACAGCGGATGACAAAGCATCGACAGATGTCCGACTATGGGAAGTTGAGATGTTGTTGGGCAGTACCAAGCGAGAACTTGCAGATGCTCTTGAACGGAACGATAAGTTGACAGGAAAAGTTAACAACCTCGAGTCTTCGATTGAGAAGTGCCAGTTGACTAACGCCCAGACACTGCAAGAGTCCGAAACCCATGCCAGCATCAACAACGAGAATGCGCGAAAGATTGCGCTTATGGAGAAAGATATCGCAGCCCTCAAGGGAGAGAAGGAAGAATTACTGAAAAGAACCGCTGCATTAGCAAGGCGGGACCAACTCCAAAAGGCATCACTATCAACCTCAAACGAGGAAATAACAAAACTTATTTCGACGATAGCTGACTTTCAAGGACGTTTCGAATCGTTGGCCGAACAGGTTGAAAAGGGACAGGAAGAGAAGCTAAAGCAATTGAAAGAGTTTGAAGAAGAAGAAGCAAAATGGAGGGCAGAGAAAGACTCTCTGCACGGACGCATCAAGGCCTTAATATCAGAGTGCGATGAAATAGAGGCGACAAAAAATGCAATTGAGTCGGAACTTGCGCTGACGATCGGGAGGAAGGATTCGAGTATTTCCCTCAATACACTCCAACCCTGTCCCACGGATCGTTCCCTTCTTAACAACAAAGTCAGCGAGCTCGACCAGGAGTTACAGCTGCTCCAAGTCACTTTGGATTCGACAAAGCAAGAACGCGATGAGGCGAATGCAGAGCTAGATGAAACGAAGAACAAGCTCAGTACTTGTGAAAAGGAACTCACAGCGTGCCGTAATGAATTGCAAGCGCTTGTCACAAAGAGTGAGAGCGCTCTTGAAAGCATCAACGGGAAAGTAACTGAGCTCGAGGGCGACCTAGAATCGATGAGACTCAACGTAGAGAAAACTAGCGACGAACGAGACTCAGCCCTAACAGAAAATGGACAGACGAAGGCCAAGCTCGAAAAACACGAAGAAACGCAAAAAGAGCTACAGTCGAAATATGACTCCTGCTTTAAGCAACTGGTATCGATGAAAGTGACCGTGAAGAGAACGAGCGGCGAACGAGACGCAGCATTGGCAGAAAACGAACAGACAAAGGCCAAGCTCAAAAAGCAAGAAGAAACGCAACAAGAGCTACAATCAAGATATGACTCCTGCTTTAAGGAGTTGGAATCGTGCAAGTCCGAATTGACAACCGCGAAAAACGATGAGGCCCAGAGGATCAAAGATCTAACGAAGGAGAAGACCAGATTGGAGAAGAAACTTACAGCTACAGCAACCGCCATGTCAACCAACCAACATGCAGATGATAATAAGAAGGCGCTCACATTCATTACAGATGAGCTGAACGAGGCTCATGTACGAGAGCAGATGTTGGAGGAAATGCTCGCATCGTGCAAAAAAGAACTGTTTGTGTGCAAGAAGAAAATCGAATCCTTGAGTCCAAACGGGGCAAACCTTGCGCAAGAGAACGTAACTTTGCGCGCCGAAAACACCCGGTATCTGGAAGAGAAGGAAAATCTGGACCGTCGGCTTCGACAGTGCACGAAGGAACGCGATTCATTGAAGGCATTATCTACAATTCTGCAAAAGGATGTCGACAAGTTAAAGGAAGAAATGAAAAATACCCGTGTTGTGACGGGCGCGAACCAGGGCAGGAGCAAGGACCCCGAGGGAGGAGATGGGGTTCAGAACGAAAACGCGATGCTCAAACAACTGCTCGCAACCTCTCAACGGTCGGTTGCGGAGGCCAAAACCATGCAACAACAGCTTGCGAAGCAAATAGAGGCGGCTTCGAAGCGCGAAACCCGACTCACCACGGAGATCCTATCCATCAAGGCCCGAAATGAAGAGATGGAACAGCAACTCAACGAAGCAAGAAAAGGAACTAGATGAGTTCGAGAACGATTTTGCCCTGGCTCGGAATGATGCCCGTAAGGTCGTGGAAGAACTCCGTTCACAGCTCTTGCAGCTGGAGAAGCGAAACCAGCAGCTCGAGGCTGACGGAACTGGAACTGCCGGGAAAATCGAGGACCTCAAGAACAAGCTCCGACAACTCATCCAGCAAAACAAACGGATGCAAAAGGAAATCGAATACGGCAAGGTTAGAGAACGGAGACTCGAGAGCCAGCTCGGACTGGAACCCCGCCGAACAAAGAATTAGGAGGTGGTTGGATGCGCACTTCATCCGATCGCATTATGACATTCACGGGCATGCACGTAAGCTAGCTCTGCTATTCCACTTCGTGCCGTTTTGACCGTGCAATGAGGGGACGCCAACTCCGTTTCTGCTATTGACCTTTGCTGACTTCCAATTTAGACCTTTGCTGACTTCCATATATGTGTGATTTTATTGTTGAAGAATAACTGTATTCCTAACGATCTTGAATAAACTTGAATGACGGCTATCACAATTTACCATTTTAATTATATTACAGCCATTTAGATCCGAGTAGAACGTTTATCTTGTTCACGCATTGGTACCCTTTTCGGAAATCATTATAATACAGCTCCATTTTGTAGACGTAAGCATGTATCTTACGGATAATTATTGTAACACTCTACTAAACGACTGTTCCATCTATCTTTTTCCACAGCGCCAATCACCATAGCCTTTTTCTCCATGTCTCGTAGGAGAAACGTTGCTTTGATAGTTTTGGTGGCTTGCCCTCCCTAAGTCTCGTTATTTGAATTCCTATTTTTTTATGCTCGAGAAAGAAAATCCTTTTGAGGCCATCCTCGGCAAACGGCAAGTTCCTAAGATAGTACAATTTAGTCCAGTCCAGTCCAGTCGCATGCAGCTCTATAAACCGGAAAGAATGGAGGCGACGAGTATCCCGTGGCTTATTCTTATGGGCAATGTCACCGAAAAACAATAAGGTATCTTTGGGAGCCGAACAGCGAGCAGCCCAAGCACCGTCTTCCACCGGCACTGACCGAGGACGGTGTTGAGGTCGCTGCTTGCTCGCATGAAAGAAAAGCACTCGAAGGACGAGATACCTGTGTCAGACCAAGCTTTCTCCCTTGGTTCCCCTGTCAGGAATGGTGTTGCGATCCACCTTCTTGTCTTCGTGCCGAAAGGAACTTGACAGATTACCACGAGCCGTCTCCTCCGTGCCATTCGTATCGTCCTCGTCCTCGTCCTCGTCATTGTCCTCGTCCGAATCGGAGAAGAACTCGCTGCTCCCGACGCCAAATCCAACGTTGCGTTTCCAGAGCCCCGGGTCCCTCCCCTTGCGTCCCTGCATGTGCAGGTTGGCGTCATTGACCACGAGCTCGGTGACCGACTCCAGAATGACCAAGCAGTAGGCCTCCATCGCTAGGTGATTGGACCGGGTCTTGGAAAAGGGAATCTCCACCTCCGAGGACGCCCCCTCGATGCCCAGCAGGGCAAAGGCCGTAAAGGCCGTAAGCGGAATGGTCGTCCAGGACCACTCGTGGACCCAGACGTATGGCAGAAACATACAGTACAGCATCAAAAAGGTTCGCAGGTGGGCCACGTAAGCAATCGGCAGCGGGGTAGACCGGATCTTTTCCATCCCCGAGACCTGCTCTACCATGCCCGTCACGTAGGACTGGCATTCCTGCAGCCGCAAGGAATAAGCGTGGGCCAGCCCCGGGGTAGTGTGCTCGTCTACCCGAAAGAGCTTCTCGAGGTAGTGCCGGCACATGGAGGCCGCCAGAAGCGGCCCGTGGGAGGCCTCCCGGAGTCGACCGACCTGGTGGGTGTTGAGAAATCCGGCCAGCTCGTGCGGGCAAACCTCCGTCTCGGAGCGAATGAAATTCTTGGAGGCGACGCAAAAGGCCGACCCCCATCGAATGGCCGCGTCCCGGTGCTTGGGGGAGTGTGTCCCGTACATGAGCAGGGCCCCAACCAGGTTGCGGGTCTTGTGGGTGAGGTTCCCCCATAGCCCCCGGGCCTCCCAGTAGCGCATGGCGCATCGGTTTAGGCGAAAGACCAGCAAAAATGCCAGGCTGGTCTTGAGGACCAACGCGTAGACCGTGTCCCAGTGCTCCAGTGAGTCCTTGGGGAGCTCCTTGCCCCAGACCTCGACCAGCAGGCATGCCAGCAGAGCGTTGCTGCAAATGAGCAGCCACGGCCCAAGGTAGTTGTCGATAGCCCGCTCGTCCACCACCAGGAGGGTCCGCCACCACCCGTCCGTGGCCCGGACGTGGTCCATTTGCTTCTGCCCATTCTCCTTGAGGGCGGCCACTCGTTTCTGGGAGTGCGAGAGAGCGTTGTGCGCGAGGGGAAAGTTCCTGTAGAGTCCGACCTCGAGCCGGACCCGATTCATCGTCGACTCGAGCTTGGCCTTGTTGGTGGGGGCGGACTGGAGGAATCCCAGCTTGGTCGAGACCTTGTGAAAGGTCTGGGTGACGTCCTGGAGGATGCTCGTGTTTTCCTCCGGGGAAAACCGCTTGCCGTCCTGAAAGTCGGCCAGGGAGTCGAGGCGGAGCGCGGTGTTGGTACTATTTGGAGCAGCATCGTTGCTCTGGTTTTGGCGATTGGGTTTGGCAGCCGACGTCCGGCGTCGAATCCGTGGATTGTAAGTGTCGGTAGCGTTTGGTTTGTTTGCGTTCTCTTTGCTGCTGCTCATGGTTCGTTCTAGAGCGATCCGCAACCCGGAATCATCGATAGTCCTTTCGATGACAACAATGAAGAGGAACAAATTGTGACTGCGCGGTGCGTGCACCAAGAGAATGAGATCCTACCGACAGGGATGCCGATGACGTTAACCTTACTCGTATCGAGGAGGAAAATGGGGGATGAGGAAGGAATGTCATCCACGGGTTGACAGATGATGTGCATGTCTCAATCAAATTACCGGTACGGTAGGGATGGAATCGGCAGATAAACAACAACTTCCCTCGAAAGACAAGGAACTTGCTGAATTTTGAAGCATGCTGCTTGCTGCATGCCCTGGTCCAGGCGGATTGATCACCAGTGCAAGTGGTCGCACTTAAAAATAGTGAAGGGCAGGGTTCGGTTCGCTTTGTGATTCGCACTCATTCGAGTTTGACATACCGGTACCGGTAAGACTTACCTTACTTCGTACCAGTAATTCACAAGCACCCACAAGGGTGATTTCCATAACCTTATCGTAAGATTTACGAAACGAGCACGGTATGAACTCGAACGAATGGACGAAGGCCACATGAAGCGCCGAGAGATGTTTCTTTGTTTTTCCGTTACGTCACTGGTTGACGTAAGGTTACCGTACGGTACAGGAATCCCGGAACGGTTATGTACTGTCAGTGTCACGACTGGAATCAAAGCTTTTGAAAGCGCAATCGCGCGATTCCGCGAAACCATGTTGACAACCAATACCTACTTAAGATACTCTCATAGACTATTATACTACCCTGTATCAGAGGGTCATGACCCCATCGGAGATCAAATGATTCATATGTATTATGAATATATATAACGACTATGTTAGTAACAGTTTCGGAAACCATCTTGCTTTTCATCGGGTGTCAACAACCACCGTCCAATCCACGGAGAGCCATCATTCCTTCCTTCCCAAGTTTCTAAAAAATCTGAAGGACGACAATCCTGAGTTGTGTGTCCCATCTCCCATCATCGTCCCTACCTACGTACGGTACCGTTCCATCATTCGAGAATCTTTTGCAGTGATATGTGATATATGTGATGGACTCATGCATTGATTTTGTTTGCGAACGAATTACTTGGTGTCGTGTACGTTCAGTACGTGTGGTTATCTTCTCTTGTCGGTCGGCGCATCCCTCCATCGCCCCCGGAAATCGCTTGTTGTAAGATAGCACCGCAACCCAGGCTCGGAAATCGAATCGATATTGGATCGGATTCCAATCGCTATGAATCAGGAAATCGCCGAGGCACTGGCCCGTGCCAAGTGGAACGAGTCGGTGCTGGTCCGCGTTGCGGAACGGGATTTGGATCATGAAGAGAACCCAAACCCAAAACCGGAAGATCCGACATCGACACCGACCAACCCATCATCCCGATCCCTGCTGCTTGTCCCGACACTCGATCGAGACCAGGGAGGAATCCGGTGGGAGAACGCCCTGGCGCAAGCCGAGAACTCGGACTCGGACTCCAAGGATGCGCTGAAAGTAGCCATGGAACACCACATCCGGACCAAGATATGGATGTTTCCCATGCTCAACGACGAGCGGCGAAACAAGCTGTACGAAGCGGCGATTCATCAAGCCTCGAGGGAAGTTCTCCGAACGTTTGCATGCTTCAACGACTCGAAGATCGCGGGAACGACCCACTCGAGGCAACGTCTCGGCACCCTCGACATTGGTTCCGGAACCGGCCTGTTGGCCCTCCTCTCCTCGCGGCATTTGATGGCGGCCCGGAGGGATTCGATCGCCAACGCAAAAACCGATCCTTCCGCGACGAGGACGAGGACAACGACAACTCATCTGCCGCTGGACGTTACGGTAACCTCGCTCGAAATGGCCGAACCCATGGCCAACATCGCTGTGCGCACCGTGGCCCTGGAGCGGGAGCGAGCGCGCAAGGGTGGCCGACCCTCCGACACAGAGTCTGGTGGTGCGGATGAGTCTGCTTCTGTCACGGAGACAGTGACTGCATCCTCGGAGTCGGACGCAGCCACAACCGCAACCACAGTCGACGTGACGGTCCTCGAGGGACACTCGGGGCACCATCCCCCGCTCCGGGTGGCCGCAAGCCGCGTGGGCAACAGCGAGAGCGAGAGCACAGCTCCCGTCGTGCTCTGCACGTCGGAATTGCTCGAGAGTGGGTTGCTAGGCGAGGGATGGCTCCCGGCGATGCGGGATGCATGGGATCGGCACCTGCATCCGGCTGCAGTCGTCCTTCCCCAGAGCGCGCGGGTGTACGGTCGGCTCGTCTCGGGAGTCTCCGGATTTTCCGGACCGGTCGTGACCTTTGATCTGGGAAGCTGCGGCGAGGGCGAGGGTGGGAGCAAAGTCGAAGAATCCTCAGTCTTGCGGCTGGCGAGGACGTCCGAGAGCAGCAGCACCATGGATACCCTGTCGGACGGGACATACGATCCAGTTACTGGAACGAAACAGGGAATCCAGGTGGAAATTCGCGCCGACCGCTACCTGGCGGCGGGCAACGACAACTCTGGTATCCCCGTCGTTCAACCCCTTTCGGATCCCTTTGAGGCCCTGTACTTGGACGTCACCCACCCAGACCTCATTCCTAGCCCCGATCCCACCACGCGCACGCCCAAGAATCTGCGGGTGGTAGCCACAGAAACGGGAGTTGCCGAGGGGGTGTTATTTTGGTGGGAACTCGATTTGTATAAGGATCCCCGCCGCCGTCGCAAGAGTCCGGGTGGCACCACGGAGGGCAAAGAGCAAGACAAAAACACTGCCAGCGATAGCGACAACATTCCCAGCGATCTTAGGTATACCACGGAACCCGGAAGCGAGTTCCAGGATCACTGGCACCAATGTTTCTACGTGTTTCCCCGCGGCGATGATGGCCAACCGTCTTCATCGATTGCGGTGGAAAAGGGCAAGGAATACACGCTACGGGCATCGCACACCGATTCCAGGGTGCACTTCTCGCTCCGCGTCGTCGACGACGACGACAGAGACAACAAAGACAACACTGATGATAATGCTTCGGATACCGACAGCCGCAGCAAACGACCGAGACCAACCATTCCTCCGGAAAGCAACCCCGTTGTCACTCCGCGACGGTGCTGGCAGCTGAACGATGTGGAACGACTGGGAAAGTTCCGCGACGGGATTCGAGTGGCCCTCGCTACCCTTGCCAGACGAAATGCGACGACCGTGCATTCCTCCAAACCGAGCGCCCTGCTCCCGGTTACAGTACTGGACGTTTCGGATTTTTCTTTGTGCGGAATGATGGCATCCCTGATGGGGGCAACCTCCGTTTCGTCCGTCGAATCCAGTTCGTCGGGATTGCCTCTGGCTGCTGCCACTGTGGCGCAGATCGGAAACCGGTTGCCCCGACGCAAGGATCAGACCTTCCAGATCCTCCAATGCCACGCGGAATCGTTGACTCCAGCGATCTTTGACACAGCGAACGAGGACGACGGCAGCAATAGCACAAACAATGCGGACTCCTCCCCAGTTGTTGGTGGTGTGGTCGATCTGGTTGTCGGTGAGCCATACTACGAGCTTCTGGAGGGATGGTCGATCGAGACGGCCCTCAATTATTTCTACACGATTCGAATGCTGAAGCGAACGGCCATTGTCAAGCCCGATGCGCTTTGCGTTCCGGCGAGGGCGGTGGTCCTGGCCTGCGGCATCCAATGCGAAGACCTCGGTGATTCATACCGGAAACACTTGTCGGCCGGAAACTCTCATGTGAATGGATTCGACCACCAACCGATCGTTGATTGCTGGAAGTACGATCGGCACGGCATATCGATCCCGCTGTGGGAATACAAGGGAGTGATTCCCGTGACGGAGGTGGTGAGGATCGGGACGGTTGACTACGAAAGGAATAGCATCCATCAGAGCGATGGGTGGATGGGGGTCTCTTCGGATGCCAAGGAATTATACCACAATCCCGCTGCAACAAGAACCACTGAAGCGATTCCGGCTCCCTTTGTGAAATCCAGCGGATGGTGCCACGCGATTGCCTTTTGGGTCGACTTCCAGATCCGCATCGACAGTGGCAGCTACAACGAAAACGAAAACGAAGAAGAAGAAAACGACCAGACATCCAAGCGGGGTCCTTCGTCGTCATTCACCACCGTCTCAACTGGATTTTCCTCTCCGTCTCAATGCGCCGAACGGCAAACCGTGCGAATCCTTTCGACACCTCAGGTCGTGAAGATAGGAGAGTCGCTCCTGATTCCCCGCCACGACCTCAAACTGTAGCAAAATAATCCACGGTGTGCTATGAGACGCGGTGGAGCGAAGGTTGAGCAAGAGATCATTCCAAACATTCAACGAGCGCTTCGTCCGACAGACGAATCGATCGATAACTGCTCCAAAACGATAGGAAATATCGACGCTAATACATAATCCGGCTCATGGCATCATCTGGTGGTGAGCTCTCTCTGCGACTCGAAAACGTCGCTCACTACGACTGTAGAGAAACCAGAATAAAAAGAAACTTCTTCGAATTAGGTGTAAATGCTCGCAGGAACTACTAATGCAGAATTCAATCTTATCAGGCAGTACATTCTTAATATGGCCGACTACTAGATAGTGTTTACAAAATCAGGAAGTCCGTAGAACATGACACCGAGGTTGCCATGTTCTACGAGCTCCCTGGTTCCACTGATTCTGAAAATGTTACAACTGGATATCCCAAAGTTTGTTCCAACGACGATTTGTTCGCCATCTTCAATGTTGCTATTTTTGTTTTGCGAAAGAGAGTCGTAAACGGAAAACCGCATTCGATGTACACAGAGTACCTGATTGGCAGTTCCAACAGTCGCGGACGCAAACCAGAGTGTTTGATTTCGTCACACATGTGCTGTTGGAAACGCAGCAGACTGTCGGGACGGAACGGGTGCCGCGGTCACATCGATTTCTGTTCCGGTTTCTCCTTGGTCCTCGTCTTCGTCTGTCGATGGAAGTATTGGTTGACTACCGTAAATAAGGCTTTTTTGGAATGTCCTTATCCGCATCAAAGGCGATTCGCCGGCAACATCGGACGATTCCTCGAACAGCGCTGGCAGGACGTTCGGTGTAATACCGACGAGCTGGCTCGTGAATCGTTCCATCTCGAATCCGGCCAGATTCATGCTCGTTTGTCCCCGCACAACAGACTCTTTCTCCCCGAGCTCTTTGGATTTCAACGACGGTGACAACGATGCCGACGCTGATGATGATGACTGCGATGGAATCACGGAAGTGAGCTCTACGGACCCACTCGACGCGGTCGATAGATCGCTGATTTCTTCGTACGATCCGTCGTCCGTAAGTTCGTCGCTATCTTCGTTCACATAATACTTGTACAATACGTGCTGCTTGAGTTCTTTCTTGTAGCTTGCTTCTTCGCTTTCAACAACGGTTGTATCGCTCCCCTTCTCTGCTTCAGGACGCCTCTTATTCTTTGACGACACCTTGAGGATTGCCAATATTTTCTTTTTGAGAGTTGGATTCCAGAATCGTGGTTTCCTGCGTGGGCTGGTGTGTTGGCTTTCTTTCTGCTCCTCCACTTCTGGACGTGCATCCTCGTTGAGGGAAATCTCGATCTGGCCCTTGCTGCCCGGAGTGATTACCAATCCGTTTCCCTCTTGCTGCACTTCCCCGATCGGCTCTCCCTGCATCCGAGGGTTTTCATCCTCATCGTCCTCGTTTTCCAACAGCAAGCTCCGGACTTCTTCCACGGAAATAACATCGCCATCAAAGTTTCGGATGGAAAGAATCGATTCCCAGGTCACAATGGTGGACTCGTCATCGAGCAGTGGATGGTACCCTTGACTGTGGTGATAGGACATTGTGTCCTCGGTGGGTACCCGACACAGGTTGTCCGCATCCAGGGTATTGAACGCCATGCTCGGACTGACCGCGACCGGAGCTGCCCTGGAAAACGCCATGGCTATCGCAGCAGCGGTAGCATTCAGCACAATTTCGGTTCGGCTTGGATGATGCTCATTCTCGTGTTCATTCTCGAGCTCTTGTTCATGTTCGTCTTCGTGTTCATGTTCATGTTCGTCTTCGTGCTCATGCTTGTCTTCGTGCTCGTGCTTGTCTTCGAGTTCCTGCTCATGTTCATCTTCCTGCTCATGCTCGTCTTCTTCCTCGGTCAAGGGTTGTTTCGTGCCGATCGACCTTTCTGCATTGGTTGCCGTCATACTCGTATTATTGTTTGGTCAATGTCGAATTTATACTTGCAGTGAGCACGCTCCGAGACCACAGCCTAGTGTACGGAAAGTGTGCAACAAATGGGACGTTGAACGCGGACTATGAACAAAAAGGTGTGAACAAAAAGGTATGAACAAAATTTCGGTCGGGCAGTCGCTCTCTACTATCTACGGTTATGCTTGACAAAAGAGTGGAGTGATGCGGTATCTTTGGCGGATGTGGTTTGCGGGTAAGATTATCGAAACTTCTCGTTGTTTTATGAAGCGGTGTCGGAATTGTTTGTGGACAACAAATAGACAAAATTCGATCTGCGCCTCGCCGGGGCTGGGTGGGATGGAGTTTCTCTTTTCGATACAAACCATCAGTTGGACAAACGTGTTGCGTGACGCGTGATTGGTTGTTTTTGTCGCATTGTGAAGAATTGTCCTATCACTATTATCGTAAATGCTAGAATGAGCGTTAAAGCCGTTTGACAACGGAGAAAGTGAAATACCAAATTTTGAAACATGCCTTTTTTTGGTTACAATGACTTGTGGGAAGGTGCAGTTTCACCGATACACATTCACCGATACACATCCACCGATACAAAAAATACGACAATTATTAAACGTCTTCAGTTAAAATTGATTGGTCGCCGAATGTTCTTGTGATAGTCAACTATACTGTAATGAAGACGCTTGGGCACTGGTCACACGTGCCACATGAATCAATTCGGAGAATGTTAGCTTTCTACCGTACGGTAAGGTTACCGGTAATCGCGGCAGCTTATGAAGGCATAACAACAGTTGCTGTTGCATCTGTCACTACCACACGTACTGTTTTCATATATATTGAGATAACTGTAATCTTACCCGCTTTAGTGAAGTTGTAAGGTACGTGACGTAAGGTTACCGGTAAGTGATAGGCACATACGAAAGACTTCTTGCACTGATGATGTGGTCATCGGAATGAATAATGAAAAAAGAAAGGGTGATTATGTCTCATTCATTTCTGTTGCAAATTGGCGCGTTGATGACCAGTGGCATGGAAAGTAACAGCATTGGTATGCACGATTGTAATAATATGTACCGTAGTATGTTCGTCTTTCCAATCGCAAGGAAGTTGCCATCCGAAAACCGGTAATTTACCGTAAGATACGGTATGCCAGACCAACATACAACAATGCTCTGTGCGAACTACGTAACGTCCGAGCTAACTCGCCTTCTAGAAGTTATAGGATTGCGGCAATGGTATTGGAACGGTAGCTGTAGTAAGGTAGTAGTCGAGACGACAGCGATTCGCGACTGTTGTTTGAATACCGTATGCACCGTAATATTATCATAACATAATGCACTAGAAATTCAATTTCCTCGTCCAGTAGAGCTGGGCGTCCTTGGGCGTCTCCATCCAGTGTAGTGCGGGACCCGAAACAGCGGAGTGTGACGACGATGCCTCGGTTTCCTCACGCAGCATCTGCAACTCCAGCGATAGCTTCCAGTAGGACCAGTAGGCGGCCTCGAAGCTGGGGAACTTGATGGTGTAGCTGAGCGGTTGGCTCTTTTTTCCTCCCCCCTTTTTCCGCAGGTGCTTGTGCCCGCTGTCGTCCAGGCACAGATACAGATCCGCGGGACGCAACAGCCGGCTCAGCTCGAACTCCATCGAGGACACGCTGTGCAGCGAGGACGGGACGTCCTCCAGGTACAGGGTGGTCATGTCCGACGCCCTGTGGGATCGCATCAGGTGGTGGTCCAGGAACCATGCCGAAAATCCGGAGCGGATCGCAGGCGGCGGTCCCGGCGCTCCGGGCGTCCTTGTACAGCACCATGGCGTATAACGGGGTCCTCGGACGGGACCACTTCTGTCGCCGGGTGCTGCTGGACGGGCTCCGGATTTTCTTTGTCGAGTCCGTGGAGCGGCGGCCCGGATCGAGGTCCGGGCGGGAGTGAAAGATCTGCACGGCTTCGATCGCCCCGCACCGGCCGTAGGCCTCCCGGAGGCGGCGTTCGTTGATGTCGATCGGCAGATTGTCGACGACCACCAGCCGTTCGACGGGCGGATCGAGGGGAAAGGAATCGTTGTCAAAAACTCCGCGCCGCCGCCGCCGACGACGACGAGCCAGTAGATTGGTCGTTCGCATCGCTGTCGTTGCTGTCGTTGTTGTTCGTTTGACCGTGCTTTGTTTTGCTCTCCTGGAGATCGGCCATGACCGCGTCGTCGCTGTTCTCGGTGCCGGTAGTCGCCCCGTTTCTTTGTGGCGACTGTTTCCAGTATTCTCCCATAGCCATGGCTTCCAATGGGATGTATTCCCGGGGTCGCACGCGCTCGGTTGTGGTCTTCTTTTGGTCCAGCCGCGACAAGGCGGTGACGATGTCAAAGGTCTGGACAACGCTTTCCTCCGAGGAGGGATCGTCGTGTTCCCCGAGGATCTGGTCAATGTCATCGATCGCTTTCCCCGCGGTCCCCACCATCTGTTGTTGTTGTTGTTCTTGTTGTTGCTGTTCCCTTTCCAGCTCCAAAAAGAGCTGCTGCAAATTCAAAAAGGACTGCACGTACTGGTCCCGAACCTCGTTCCAGTTTGCCTGACTGTGTCCCAGCACCGGATCCTGGGCGACCAGATCCATCTCGAAGGAATCAAAGGTCTGGTGGTTGGGCGTGACACCAGCGTCGTCCTGGATCCCTGCGTCTCGCCACCAGTCAGGTCGACCTCGTCGGGAGCCGTCACGTAGAAAAAGTCCGCCACGTCCTTGGCGATCCAGTGGATGCGTCCCTGCGGGAGGACCTTGCGGAGGTTGGACAGCAAGACCCGGAACTGTTTTTGCTTCTTTTGTTGCCGCTTGGTCGTTTTCGGGGCCTCCGGGCCGGTTTGGATCGTGCCGGAATCGGTGGACGCGGAGGCGGAGGCTCCCGCCGAAAGCGGCGATGCCGGCAGCGTGACGAGTCGCTCGCCGTCGCCATCGTTGGGGTCGTCGTCGTTGGGGTCGTCGTCGTTGGGGTCGTCGTCGCCGTCGGTCGCCCCGGCAGCGGTGAAACAGTCCACGTAGGTCTCGACGAGCGCCATCATCTTGCGATAGGAAGTCTCCGGCAGGCGTTCCCGCAGCAGTTTTTGCATCGCCAGGGCGTCCTCCCATTTTTGCTCCTCCGTCGTTTCCGCGAAGTGCGCCCGGGTCAGGGCCGGGATCCGGATCCGGTCCAGGTAGAAATCGAGCGAGGTGGAGCGGTCCCGCGAGGCGGCCAGCGCCTCGTCGCCGCTGCTCTCGTCCTTCCCGGCGCGTTCCCGCAGAATCGTCTTGGCGATCCGCACCTTGCTCTTGCGTTCCCTGGCCGAGTAGCGCCTCCAGAGCAACGGGTGCTCGACGGCCAGTTCCCGCCCCCGCGCCAGCATCGCGGCATCGGCCCGTTCGGAAGCGGTGCCGACGGCGGAGCCCGAATGCGCGACGTCGCGGTGGTTGCTTTCTGTGTTGCGTTCGCGTTCGCGTTCCCCGTCCTCGTTCTGGACCACCATGCGGCTCAAAAAGTGCGCCTTGAGATCCTCCGGGACCTTGTTGGGATTGGAGGCCGCCTTGAGGGCGACCTTCCAGTAGTCGCGGAGCCGATTGCGTTTCTGGTTCTGCGTCTGCATCCGATTCCCGGATCGTTTCGGTTCTTCCGGGGCATCCGTCTCCCGCTCCTCCCGGAGCCGGAGGACCAGTCGTTTTTCCAGCATGGAGATCCACTTGAACCTGGACAGGTCGTGGTCAAAGGCCAGCCGATCAAAGTCGTCCCGCAGAAGGGATGCGGCGCGCTGCTGCGGGTCCGGGTTCGAGTTCGCATCCGCGTCGGGATTCCCCTCGCCCTTGTTCTCGTCCTCGTGGCCCTCGGCGGTCGCGAAATGGCGGTAGTCCCTAAAGTGCAGGAACCGCACGTCCAGGGATTGTTCCCACGCCATGCTCTCTCTTCGTTTTTGTCGCTTGTTTTTCTTTTTCTTCTTCTTTTTCGGTGCGGCGGTGGAATCGCTCGCGCTCGTTTCGGATCCCGAATCGGAATCCTCGGCCTCTGGATCGCTTTCGGGAAGAACGAATGCCAGATTCGCATCCGCATTGCATTTATTTCCGCATCCGCATTTATTTCCGCATTTACTTCCGCGAGACTTCTCGGACCCGCCTCCTCACCGGCACCCATCGACGACGCCCACCGCCGCGGATCGGTGCAGGTCGCAAGACGCGCCGAATCGGAAGGATACCGAGCGAAAGCGGATCTCGCGAGGCAACCGGTTGAAGTGTAGCAACGATGGGATTTCGTTCGACAGTTCCAGCGTTGGTAACGCTGGGGATATCTCTGTGTGGTGGAAGTCGCCATGCCCGTTGGATTCGGGGACAACGAAAACGTGTTGGGGCAGTGTTGTTCTCGTCGTCGTCCTCGTCGTCGTTGTCGATAAAGAACGCGACGACCAAAGCGATTCGACCCGTGGCCGCCTCCTCGACCAGGACCCGACGACTTTCGGAGAGGAGGAGGAGGGCAAGGAGTGCATCATTGATGACGAACGATACCGAGTGCGCAGTCGCGTCCGAAACAGAGGCAGCGGCGTCGACATGGTGGATGAAAGCTATTCAAATAATGATAACAACGTTGTCCGGAACGCGATGGATGGTTCGATTGGTTTGGGTTTCGATTTCGGTGCTATTACGATTTCTTGATGGATGGAGATTTGTCGTGCGTGAGTGGATTGCTCTTGTGTTATCGATTGTTCATTCTCTTGCGTCTCTGCTTCTCAAATTGGTTGGTTGTCCTGTAGCTTGTTGGACGAGCCTCTTGCTGTTCTGTAATTGTCTCGATTTCACACGGTAGGACCCCAAGGAAAGCGTCTTGTGATCACGGCCTTGCGCCCTTTGCAACACTAACCCACTGCTTGATACAAGTAAGATTAGGATACAACAGGATACAATACTAGCTTTACTGTAGGATAGAACATAACTTTACTTCGTACCGGTACATGAAACAGGACACGAGAACATGTCTGAGTTGTCGATGCTCTTGGTGGTTTCTGTTGGGTCGGTCCCTCCGCTGTCCGGAAATAGGACCACGACTAAACATTCTCGTTAACGACGACTCTCTCTCAATGATCAAGGCATGCGAATGGAGAAAGGAATAAGTTACCGGTGCACAGAACAGAGAACAGTATGTAAAGGCACTAGAGAAGTCTCAAAAACGCTACCGTTTGTCATCACCACCCAAATTCTCATCTCAAATCCGACACATCATCTCTCGCGTCTCGCGTCTCGCGTCTCGCGTCTCGCGGCATCATCACCGATTAAGGTACCGATCGCATCGAAAACAGCGTCGTCGTCCCCAACTCCGAACTCCAAACTCCAAATCCGATCCGATACTCGACAGCATCGATCGAGGTCGCTACGACATCGAACCACAGGCTATCCGATAACGTTGATCCGCAAACCAAGCTCAACACGAATCGTCCAATACCACCACCACCAATACTACCAACAACAACAACATATCTTCATCATCGGCAACACAAACAACAACAAGAATGCCGGAAAGCAACCACGATGTCTCGTCCGCACTGGACGATCTAATGGCGTACCTGGCGCCGACGCAGAAACGGGCAGACGTGAAATACGAGGCTGTCAAGGTCGTCTCAAAGGGAATGTCCGATCGGTGAGTGTGTGCGCACATGGTGCCATTGCGAGGAATCAATGATCGGACAGGACTCGTCATGGCACACATCTCTTTTGATTGGTTCTCACGATGCTCGTGTTCTTGCCATTCATGCTGTTCTATTCCATTCCGTTCCGTTCCGTTCCGTTCTCTTCTGAATTGTTTCCAACTCTGTTTCCAACTCCAACACCGATCGTATGACATGACACAGCAACCAGGCACTGGGACTCATCGAGGCCGGCGTCCTGAAACCCATCCTGCGCATCGCCAGCGGGGCCTCCCAGGCCATGGAATCCGCCCGCGGCGACGACGACGACGAGGCGGCGGCCGCTTCCCGGACCAACCTCCTCCTCGAACTGGCGGCGTCGACCCTCGCCCTCCAGACGCTCTTGTACGCCACCAGCGCCGCCGAAGAAATCGTTCTGGCGGTCGTCGAAGGATTGCTGGAGCTGGGGGCCGTCGGACGGTTGGTCGAGCTGGTCCTGGACCTGCCCAGCGATGCTTCCAAGCTCAGCAAGTCGTCGAAAAAGATCATCAACATGGCCCTGGCGGTTCTCGCCAATCTGACGAGGACCGAAAAGGGGGCGCTCGAACTGGTGGGAACGACCCTGCCGGAGGAGGCCGTCTACAGCAAGAGCGACAACTGACAATGACAACGACAAGCGACCGTCCCAGGATCGAGGAACTCGGTGATGACGACGATGCCGAAACTTCGGATGCTGCCGGACAGCAGCGGTCCGCCCCGGCCGGCGACGAGCTCGACAAGCACGTCCGGATCAAGGCCTCGATGGAGCTCCTGCTGGACCGGTTCGTCCGCAACACCCCCGAACCCGTCGGGGAAACGGTCGACCTGGCGATCCTCGAACCGAACGAGTGGGACGCCGCGTTGTGCCAGTCCGATCCCTACCAGCACTTTGCGGCCCTGCTCATGAACGCGACCCAGGTCAAGGCGGGGCGCAGGTTTGTCCTGCGGATTCCGCAGGCGGCGACCGCGAACTCGTCGTCGTCGTCCGATCCCAAGGACCAGCCCCAGTCGGTCCTGCAGCGATTGCTCCCGGTCCTCCGCGAAAAATCCCAGCTCTCCAACCCCTTTCGCCGGCGGGGCATCGCCGGGATGGTCCGCAACTGCTGCCTGGACGCCAAGGAAAACGCCTGGTGGCTCCTCAACGTCTGCGAGGTCCTCACGCCCCTCCTGCTGCCCCTCATGGGACCGGAGGAACTCGACATGGACGACAAGAAGGGAATGGACCCCGACCTGTGGCTCGACGGACCCGATCGGGTCCGGGACATCGATGCCGTCACCCGGCTCTGCTGCGTCGAGGCGATCCTGGCGCTGCTGGCCACCGGGCGGGCCTCCCGCAAGACCATCCGGGTGGCCAGGACCTACACGGTCCTCAAGACGTGCGATCTGGCCGAATCCTCAGAGGAGGTCTCGGACAAGATCTCCGAGTGCGTCAACTTTTTGCGCCGGGACGAGGAGGGATCCACGGAGGGAAGCTCCGACCTCCAGGTCTACGGGGAGGACGAAGACGAGAGGGACCAAAAAGCGGTGGCCGGATTGCTCGAGGCGGGACCGTCGGCGCAGAATCGCGCCTCCCACCGACGAAGAGTTTGACGACGTGGATTAATTCGCGCGGAGGAACGATCAACTAGTGAAGGAAGGAAGGAAGGAATGCACGAAGGAATGAAACGAAACGAAACGAAATGAATCGAACAGAAAGCAAACACAAAAGACTCCGAACGGAGGGAGGGAGGCAAGCGAGCAGAAAATCAAGTAACGACGACGGCAACTCGGCGGTCCACGCTTCGGAACCGATTGGCAGTGGTTTGCAATCGGAAACCCGACGGCAGCAATTTTTTTGGATGGGATGAGGGTCAATCCATCGTTGTCCCCGAAATCGGCACTTTTGTTGTTTTCTGGGGCAGGGCAAGGCAAGGCAAGGCATCGACGGTTGCGGTGATAATGATGACGATGATGACGATGGTGTTTTTGGCTGCTGTGCGGTTTGGCAGATCACGGCACCAACGAGGAAAGCAACTACTGGAATGCAATGCGAAACCCCGAACCGCGGGTCCGAATCGTCATTGCGATGGACGCGCCAGGCATTCCATCGGCAAGACGTCCACCTCGTGCATGGAGGATTGAGTGCTGCTTGATGCTTGATTTCGTTCGTTCCGTGACAAATAAATGACAAAACAACCGAGAAACGAAGCGACTTTTCCATCATGCACTGCCAGTGATGCTATATCCGAGCACATCCATGCCGCTTCGGTTCTCGTTACCGTTTAGGTTTCCATGCAAATGAGAATTAACACAAGACTAGTAGTAGTAACCAGCAATGCGCAGTTTACCATACTAGTACAAATCCGACGACAAACGATAGTCTCGTCGAAAGCTGCCCAGGATATTGCGTGGCGTGCATTTCGAATCTCTTGCGTGCACATCCATACGTAATACGTATTTGCTTTCTGCGTTTTCACTACTGGTGGTGTACGCCGATGAAGTTGCTACTACTTGTACTTCTTGTTTTGTTGCTTTTTGATGTCATCCAAGCAGGAAGAATCCAGTAGGGCGAGTAGTATTCAAAGTTGTCTGATTACGACGAGCGACGACGACATAGTAGTAGTACCAGTAGCTATTCTTTGCTGCTCCTACCACCACCACCATTTCTTCTTCTGATGCCTTTTCAAAACATGTTCCTAGTACTACCAAGAGAACATAGGTTTGGTGAAAAAGTGAAGCTCCTCATTTGCACAAACCCAAAGGATGCTAGTACTACTACTAGTACTGGACTCAAACAATTCCACCATGACCTTTTTGAATCGCAGGTGAAATTCCCAAAAAACTTGTTTAAATATTTCATGACTATGAAGTTACACAACAACTACTACTAATACTACTACTAGTAGTAGTAATTACTATTAGTAATACAGCCAAATTTTACCTTGAAGGGAAAATTGGGATCAAAACCTGTCTGCTTGCACCGACCAGCATAACAAAGCATGAGCATGCATCAATTATGAAGTAAGATCTTATTCGTCATCAGAAATCTTCTTCACCCCTCCACCACATCTTCCCACCAATCAATCTATTGCTCCTCTTCGCATACGGCCTCGGCCTTTCAGTATGTTCCACAATAGCCTGCGGCATATGGCATATGTACGATAATTCTCATCGCCGAAACTCTTAAGCTAAGAGCAGGTTCGAAGAGATTCTTCTTTTTGATCGAATTTTTTTCGACAGTCCAAAATAATGGCGGCGTGCCCCGACGCGCTCGGCATTCGTTCTCACATCACCATACGTGGGATTGATTCCGACTTGGTTAAGATTAGTCCGATTCTAAAGGATGGATAAACTGTAGCTCACTATCGTGAGTTTACATAACCTTACCGTAAACCTTACGAACGGAAACAGTGAGTGAGACGTGAGATCCATAAACGGTTCGAATATTTGGATTCGACTCGTGGAAAGATAACTTACCTAATCTTACAACATACTCTTTAAAATCAAGGAATATCGAAGGAATAAAATATCGAAGGAATAAACTGCCTAGGCAGTTTATCACTCCGCAGTGATTTCTCTCGACCACATACGAGTTTGACTCGTACCATGTACAACATACGAGGACAGTATCACTACATCCAACACTGGTGCAATACTCCGGGGATTGCACACTCCACAGGTATGCGACGTCACTGTGTTTTCTTTTACTACTTGGAAAAAGATAAGAAGCAGCAGTAACACTATTAGCTAGCACCAGCAGTAGCAGTAGCAGTAGCAGCACCAGCGCAAGGACCACCAAGAGCCAAGACATAGAGTAAGTGAATTGCAAAACAGAATGCATACCACCGGGGGCAGTCGCCAGGTGGCTCTGGAAGAGTCAAACAATGGCCAAAGCGTAATGGTTTGCACCTCCGCCGACCAGGAATCCGAGGATCAGAACGACACCCAGCATTTCCTCCAGACGACGACGAACCAAATCCTTCAACGCAATCGTCCCGCTATCG
This sequence comes from Pseudo-nitzschia pungens, assembly GCA_037355855.1. Taxonomy (NCBI): domain Eukaryota; phylum Bacillariophyta; class Bacillariophyceae; order Bacillariales; family Bacillariaceae; genus Pseudo-nitzschia; species Pseudo-nitzschia pungens. Next base: position 502,598 of record CM074760.1, on the reverse strand, counting down.
AACAATTCGAGCCGTTCCTCCGATTGAAATCCAGATTTCCCGTGGAGCTGCGAAGGAGGCTGCGGATCCTGGCCGTTCCGAACCTTCATCGCAACGCCATTTTGGAAGCCCGTCAGTGGCTGTTCACCCTCGACTGCAACCAACACACAGAAGACCACGTCCGGGCGGTCGTTGAATGCTTTCCCGAGTCGTTGGTTGATGTTACGGGCGATGATGCCTTGCTTCGAATACGATCACGACCAAGAGGGCACATGTTGCTGATCGGGTATGACACTTATACCCCAGAAGATAGCACTCTTCCGATTGTGGAGGCCTGTGGCTTCCACGTCACGAGACGCCAAGGATGGAGAGGCGAGTTGACGGAGAGAAAATGGATCCCAAACATCAACGCTCTGCCCTTTGTTCCCTTGTTGGCAACACTGGGACGCAAACATTACCCGGAGCTCTACACTACGACCAGCGAGACCCCCAACTCCGATTCACACCTTCGAACAGTGCTAGAGCACCTGACCCGTTGCACCGGCGACTACGTGGGAGAGACCCCCGAAGAGCATCGCGTCCTCGACGAGCGAACCGCCCTCGTGTTGAACCAGCTGTGGAATTCCGGCTTGCTGACACCCGAACTCGTTGGACGCTACCATCTGGTGGATCTGTGCTTTCGCTGGGACGTGCATCAAACCGAGCGGCGGCTGAGTTGCCTGGTGCGCATCCAACCCAACTCGCTCGGACCGCTCAACAGGGAAACCCCGACCCACAAGCACGCTCGCGCCAGGGGAGACACCCTCCTTCACGCAGCGATCAAGAGCCCCGCACACCAGAATTCAATGGCGGCTTTTTGGTACGTCCTCGAGCTGGCTCTTGACGTGTGCGAAACCGACGACCTGGGCTTTTTGTTTCATTCCAACGAGCGCGGGAGAACCCCCTACCATCTCGCCTGTACCTTGTTCGGGACCCAGAAGACGCTTGGGTTGGTACGCAGGGCAACCGGGAGTCTGGTGTCCCCCGAGACACTGGTCAAAGCAGCGTCCGACCCCGCGATCCATTTCGAGAGTCTCTGGTTTCAGCTCAAGCATTGTCCATGGCTTGCACGGGGATGCGGGTCCACCGCTTCGGAGGCGTCATCGGAAGCCTCCACGACCGACCAACACGCTTTGACGCAAACTAGTGGAACCCCTTCCAGCACCCTCCGCAATCCCGTGACCTACTCCCCGCCAATGGACCCCCCCTTGCGGGCTCTCGGGTTTGTTCCGGTTCCGAAACGCGCGACGGTGGGGGTATTCGACCCCGGCCTTCGCCGGGCCCTATCGTACCGGCCGGGGGGCGACGACCGCAACGACAAGAAGCGACCCTCGAACGAGTTCGGAAGATGCCCAACGCGGCAACGAAGGGTGACACCCGATGGCGGCGATGGATTCGATTCGAATGCAAGGAATTCGGTGTGGGTTGCGTCGCGGCCCGCAGCGGACGGATCTGGTGTTAGCTGAATGGCACGAACGTCACTATCATGGATACATTGGGCGCAGCAATTCTAAGAAATAACACATTTGGCAACTCCGTTCACGAGGCTGTTGCCAGGTACAATGCTGAAATTAACAATTCTTTACCTACAAGCGAATCGAACGGAATGGAACATTGCGTTGCGTTGTGTTGTGTTGTGTTGTGTTGCGGTGCGTTGATTTGGGTATTTTGCTGAAAGTGATCGGAACTCATTGAAATTCTGTATACGTTTCTTTGAATTTGGAAGCATCTATTCGCGATTCACCAGTCGAGGAAGCAAACGAATATCTCGCACACAGTGCATGTAGATGAGATCCGATTCCATCAAATTCGTACTCGTTTCCGATCGTGGTGTAAAATATTGCCAAGATCTGTTCGCTATTCTTCGGTGTCTTGTTCGATCGGGCTGAGACTCCCAACAAAGCGGATTGCACGTCGACCGTGAGTGAATGCCCATCCCATGACTCGAGCCTTTATCTGCCCTGCGCAGAGAACGAACAGTCAGTTGTTTTGGGTACAAAAAAATACCATGTTCCGATCGAGAGATACAGTACGGAGAGGAAAAAGCACCTTCTATATGTGATCACAATTTATCATCATGACCGAACAGCACGGTACGAATCATCGCGTCTTCTCGTTCCGCATAGGTTGAATCACGCCGAAAACAAACTTCGCATGCACGTCACTACCGCGAGGAACGCCACGGTCTCAATGGCTGCCAGGGATGAAAACACAATCAGCAACAGACCGAGGCCACGGTGACTCGTCCGAGAGATGGTCGTGGCAACGATGCATATGTACACTGCCAAGACAAGAGTCCCCCCTCCGCGCAGCAGGCGATAGTGCTTTTTCCTGGAGCTCGACGATGACGACGATGCCGATCCTTCCGCAACGGCCATCCAGGACACAAAGGGCCAGGCGCATAAGAGAATCGATACCACGATTGCCACGCCACGGGGTGGTGGATCCTCTTCCTCTCGAAATGCATAGGCGGAGAAACAAATCGCAATCGTTGGAGGCAACACCGATTGCCCGTGGCACCATATCTTTCGGAGAAAGAACGGACGATCTTCATCGTCAATGATGCTGCTTGAATGATTGCTCACGTAGTGACTGTTGTAATTGCTCATTGCGATTGGCTTGGCACTGTCGAACTTTGGTTGGTCGATCGGTGGTTTGTTTGGACCAGGTAACCTTACCAGTACATACGTGCACGTTGTTCATCTTCTTTTCACACTACCGACACTGGTAGTAGCCTTGTCACTTCATTCACAGTAGATCAAACACATCTGTCGCAGTGATGTTGAAACAACACGTGCCGTAAGGTAACCATTCGGTAATCGTTCTGTACTAGAAAACGATGATAGAATCTCAAGTCGATGATTCACTTCTGATACCTTCCGGTAATTAAGAAACCTTACCGTATTCATTCTCAAGTACGAGTATTACCAATTTATTGTACCATAATCAAATAATATCAAAAGCGATCCCAATCAATCAGGTTCGACAACATCGATCTTCTTGCTGACAACTACCAGGTAAGGTTAGTGCACCCATAACTTATTGTTATTCTTTCTTGATTTTCTCGAATCTTCCTTTGTACGAAGTACTACTGAAAGATGCTTATAGCGTTATACTGTAGGGCCATACTAATCAAATACTCAATAGTTTCTATTGTCATTGCGTGTTTCGTCACTTGTACTATGGCACGTAAGTTACTTAGTATTTTTTCGAAGTCGCTCCAAATTTGATTCATTGATACAAGTTCCTTGGGCTTGATTTCAATGAATAAACCAAAATTAATCCATTTATTTTTCCTCAGGGAGAATTTAAGGAGATGATTCTCAATCAATTCTGTATACGGTACCACCCACGAGTTTCATGTTGTTCAGTCGGGGACTTCAGGGCATCTTGTTTGACCTAAGGTTTACGTCTCGTGGTCGATTTTTCGACCCGGCTCTGGAGCCGAAGTAATCTTAACTCCTTCCTCTACGGTAGAAAATCTCTATTGTAAAAGCATAACTAGTAGTAGTACTTATTCTACATATGGAGTTGTTCAAAATTATATTTTTTGGTGATTGAAAATTACATTTTGGCTCCCACTGAACCAATCTTGATTTTTTTGATAACACACCAGATAGCTAAATTAACAATCGACGTAATGGTTTGGATGGACATACTAGCTACTATTTGGTGACATTGCTACAACAAGTCTCCTATTGCAACTGCTTCCAATTCAATTACCATGGTCAGGATGGTTCTTTCATAGCCTATTTCTTTGTAAGTGCGAAAGACTCGGGCAGAAAAACAGTTCACCACGAAAAGAAAGTCAGGATCCCCTCAAGTCCCCGACTGAACAACATTCAACTCGTCGTGTGTGGGTCAGCTGATAAGAAGAATCACATTACTTGGGGCATGTACCGTACGTACCCGTACACCAGTACTCTTGTACTTGTCCGGCTACAATTGAGACTTTTTTATCGTCTCAAATTGCATGAGATTCCACTTAACGCTCCTTTGATGGGATGAATCATCAATCAATCAATCTCATTCATAGACGAAAGTCACACGGTGAGTCATTCTCAATTATCGTCTGACGCGTAACCTTACCGGTAGGTGTGTACCGTACCGTATTACGAATTTCGTATCATAATTGTTCGCCGCTCGACGCCTTAGAGGGGTGGTTGAGAACTTTATTTTTGAAGCTTCGGAACCGCAATGGTCCATCGTTCTAGTGAATGAGTACTGAATATAGCAGTGACCCTTGAACACACGATTCCCAATAACCCCCTCAAGGCGTCGAGCGGCGAGCAATTGATACGAAATTCGTAAGTTACCTGTAAGGATACCGTACTGTGTTGGTTTGTATTGAATATTATCGCGTACAATCCTCATGCGGTATTTTCCTCATAGATCGTCGGAGTTGACAAAGTTGAGGCTGTGAAGAGTTCTCTTTTGATAATGTTACCCGTGTGAAGAGTTCTTTTCATAAATGAAATTTTCCAATGATTTTAAGTATTTTTAAGAAACTAAATAGAATCGATTAATGGTCTTCATCGAAGAATAGAACGTTCAGAGTTCAAGACCTATGAATACATAACAGACTCGGTTGAAGATCCAAATAAGATTCTTTCCGCTCTTAAAAAGATTAAGTTCGATTAGGCATTAAGTATATTGATTAAGAGAGGTAGGGATTGAGAGTAAAAATGTGACGATTAGTTTTCCAGAAGTTCGTTATGTTTGCACTTATCTTGAAATGCTATTCGAATCATAGGTGGAATATCGTTTTTCGCTACTTAAAAACATACCATTTGGTCCGAAGAATGACGGATGGAGTTGATCATAAAGTAGGAAATTGTCAAGATCAATATCATTTTTTTTCTACCGGTATTATACGGTATTTATCGTTTCATTATCTCTTTCAATTTACCTGCAACCTTTGATTTGATTGCGTACCAGGCAAGTGTTAAGGCAATAGGTATCGTAATCGAAGCGAATGAAGTCATCCAGGATAAGGTAATTGTTTCGTGGCAGTGGTCAGCGTTGTCAGTAACAGTAGTAGCGAAGTTGTGAGTGACAAATTCAGAACTGCAAGAAATAGTGTTGTGCAACATCTATTTCCCATCACTAAAGTTTCAAAAATACAATGAACATGGGACTATTGTCTCGGGCACAGGAGATTCAACAATTGCTGGATCATCCCTATGCTATTTTGTACGAACCTCTTCTGTTAGCAAGTGTGAATGGAAATTCGCCATCCTTGTTAGACCAATCGTCGCGGACAGTTCCGGACACGATCTGCTCCGTTCCTTCTATTACTGAACCTCCCACAGGTACGTGTAGGGAAACCTTTTCAGTGTTGCCATTGTCGCGCACACCACCCATCCCAACTACCACGCCTTCTAGAAGCGTCATCGATACACAACGAGAACCGGTTTTGAACGGAACATTGACACCGGTGAAAACAAAAACACAAACCATTTCCAATGTTTCTAGGCTTGCACCTGAAATAGTCAGTGCTACTCCAACCATTGAGAAGCCGTCGAAAAAGTGGAAAAGGATCACGAATGCGCCCGGAAGATTCTCCTCTAGTGAAACCGAAACCAAAAGTGCAAAACTCTCGAATCCCAAGATTGATGATTTCAAGGCTGTGGCACCCATCACTGTGTTGTGTACCCCCAAAAGTGACGATTCTAAGTTCGCGGTAGTAGGAACCAATGTGGTTGCAGATTCCGGTTCACAGGTGGAACTTGAGCCACACACAGAAGGCGACAAGAGGCGACCCTCGAAAGTAGGATTCGATGCCGAATGGGAGCAAATGTTCCAGCAACTCGTAGAGTACAAGACGCTGCACAAACAAGCCTTTCCCCCTCGGCAGTGCATGGAAAATCCCAAGCTCGGTCGATGGGTGGCATTCCAGCTCCGAAGGTACCGCGAAAAGTCGTTGCTGGTCGAACGGCAGAGAAAGTTGGATTCCATAGGCTTGGTATGGGACCGAAAACCCAGACAGACCGCCCGCTGGATGAAAATGTACAAAAGCCTCATCGAGTACAAGAGGGACTACCACGACACTCGAGTCCCGCAGTCCCAGGGCAAGCTCGGTCGATGGGTCCACGCCCAGCGAGTTGCCTTCAAGAACAAGACTCTGTCGAGTGATCGCATCGCTCATCTGGATGCGATAAACTTCATCTGGGATGCCCACGACAGGAGGTATGAGTACGAGGCCATCATGGATCACGACCCAAGTTCCCAACGGCCGAACTTGTCCCTGCCATGGAGACCTTCGGGGACGTTGTTGTGGTAGCCATCGAATATTCATGCGACATGTATAGGATATCGTTCAAATCTACAATTGTACCCACAATGTTCCAGACTACAATATTCTCGCTATTCTGAATTGATCCTAGTACTATTATTTAGTATTCACGCTCGCACATAGGTTTCGACGCGGTCGGTCAAACTCGTGCGCGTGCGGTGGCTGCTCGCACCATCATGCCCCTGCCCACCAGAGCCACCCATCCACTTTGGTTTTGCGGATAGTATTGTTGTTCGTTATCCTATTGAGTGTTTCACGACGACGATTCCGAAACCGAGACTCCTCGAGAGACCGGCGCGTCGGGGGGAAAGTAAAAGGGCTTTTGGATCGAGTGCTCCTCGCACACCTCCCGATTGATATCCTCGATGGAATCGGTTTCCAGGACCACAAGGATCCCGCCACCGTCGCTGCTCTTGGATCCGAATTCGAATCGAAGATAGTGCTCGCTTTGCTGTCGCTGTTCTTGTTCTTGTTGTCGTTCTTGTTGTTGCCGCTGTTCTTCTTGCTCGGCCGAGATGAGTTCCCGCAGGTGCTTGAGAGACCGGACGTCCTTGCCATTGAGGGAACGCAGGTGCAGGTTGGTCAGTCCGTCGTATCCCGTGTTGCGCGGGTGCGCCAGGACGTTGATCAGGACCACCACCTGGTCGTCGGGCCGCTCCAGTGGCTCGTAGATCATGTTGCTGAGGTAGTTGAGGCTGTCCGAGACGTACTCTCCCCACGCCCCGCAGTCTTCCAGGTAGGGCACGCTGAGGGCCGTAAAGACCAGGCCCCCGGCAATGAGGTACGGCGGGGCCTGGTTGTTCCAGTGGGAGGGGACCAGATTCCTCGAGATGGTCAGCGGGACGGTGACGCGGTGGGGACCCCCGTCCCGCCACAGGTCTAGCTCGACCGTGTCGTCGCCAAACTTGGTCTGGACGTAGCTGGCAAAGGAGACCCGCTCCCGTCCGTTCCGCCGGAAGGGGACGTTGCCATCGCTGGCCACCGGGATTCCGTCGATTGCCAGTATGACGTCGTTTTCCTCGAGAACGGTTTTGGAGGGACAGGTCGGGTAGCAGCTCCGGACCATGATTCCTCCCTGCGTGTTGGAGGGGTTGCCCGCGGTCGATTTGCCGCTGCCGCTGCCGCTGCTTCCGCGTCTCCGTCGCGACGATGATTCCTTCGGCGGCAGCTTGAGGTACCGGCGCATCGATTCGTTCTCGAGCCTCGAAAAGCGAACCCCCAGGCAGGTGACTCCGGTGTAGGCCCCGTGCCTCCGAATGTCCTCCAGAAAGTGCAGCACAACCGTCACCGGGACCACGTACCCGATGTTCTCGGCGTGTTCCAGGGCCTGAAACGCGACGCCGACGACCTTCCCGGTGGCGGCGTCGACCACGGGTCCCCCGCTGTTGCCCCCGTTGATGGCGGCGTCGATCTGTATGGCCAGGAGGTGGGATCCGGAGCACTGGGCGTACTCCGTCGCCTCGATGCGGGAGACAACGCCCTTGGTAACGCTGAGGGAATCCCCCCCGGTCGGGTATCCCAGGACCTCGACCTCGTCCTGGAGTTCCGGCAGCACGCCGAATTCCAGCGGACGAATGGCGTCGGGGACGGTCTCCTCGTCACTTTCGTCGCCACCGTCGTCGTTGCCGTCGTCGTCACTGCCGATCTCGGCTTGGGGATTGTCGTTGTTGTCGTTGTCGTTGTCGTTGTCGTTGTCGTTGTCATAGTCGTACTCGTTATCGTCGTCGTAGTCATAGTCGTAATCGTCCTGTTCGTCGTCGTCGTCGTCGTAGTCGTCGTCGTAGTCCGTCCGGGTCGTCCAGAAAGACTCGTCCTCGATGGTCAGTACCGCCAGGTCGCACTCGTTCGCCACGATCTCGATGGTGGCCCGGTGCTTTTGGGAGGATCCCCGCCGCCGCACCAGTACCTGTCCCGCGTACTCGACCGAGTGGGCGTTGGTGAGAATTCTCCGTTCCGAAATGACGAATCCGCTGCTGGTCGACGTGTAGGATTGTTGCTTTTGCCACGGCATGGTGGTGTCCGGTTCGAAGCTGTGGGTCGCGTAGATCTTGACGATCGAGTCAAAGACGGCGTCGTAGTAGTCGCAATCGTGGTACCCCTCGTCGTCGTCGTCATCGTCGTCGTCGTTGGCATATGCGTAGGCGTATTCGCTTCCGTACTCGTTGCTGCCATTGCTACTGCCATTGCCACTGCCATTGGCGTTGCAGAATTCCGCGCTGACGGTTTCGTCCGGCGCTTCCTCCGGAGTTCGCGATCTTCCGGGGCTTGGTGCCGGCGGTTCGGGGTTTCGCGCTCGGCCAAAACGGATTCGGAGGCGTCGTCGTTCTCGCTGCCGTTGCGCTTGTGGCGTCCCCGTTGGCGGCGGCCCCGAATCCGTGGGGTCCCGGAGTCGAACTCGACGCGCGCAACCGAGGGTTTCGGCGGCTGACGAACGCGGGCGGATTCCTCCCGGCCTCGGAAGGATTTGGAACTGCGCTCGCGGTTGCGGTTGCGGTTGCGGTTGAAACGTTTCGGGCATGGCGGTGATGGGGCGGATTGTCGCGCTGGCTTTGCCGTTGGAAGGATAGAGGGAAAATGCCGATGCAAACCGAACCAATTGGTAGGGAGTGAGCCAACCGCAACAGCAACAGCAACAAGCCAAGAGACACCAAAGGATTGTCCTCGGAGTAGCGTGTAGCATCTCTGCTCCGTTCGAGATCTCCAATCGTTGCGTGCTTATTGGATGCGATGCGATGGCAATGTGAATGCTGATGTAATGCGATGTGCTGCGATTGCTCGTTGACCGATTACCGAACTTTTGGGTGTACCAGTAAGATTACGGACGAAACGAACCGCTACTGAACTGCCGTTTCGAATGAATGAATCGCTCTCAAAAAGAAACAACGGTAACCTTATGCAGCTGTGTGTACGTCACAGCACAGAACTACACTACACTACACGACACTACACTACACAACAAAGCCCCGGTCGATTTCTGACAATCTCTTTAGGGTATTATTGTTGTGTAAGCGAATATGGATGGCGGATGAGTTGGTAAGTTCGTTTGTGAAAGGGATGTTTGGTCTTTGCGTAAATTACACGTAATTACCGTACTTTTAACCTTACCGTAATTACTGTATTGGAACACCCGCCACAAACCTCTACTTTCGTTCGTTCGATCCCCGCGGTGCGGATGTGCGAACGACAGAGAGGAGATCGGTGCGGACGACGACGGTGTACAAGGTAACATAGTAATAACATATCTAACATACATTAGTAGAGAGCGTTGGAGCGATGGAATAGACGACTGACTCACCCAGTCGTGCATCAATCATGTTTTGATTACGATAACTTACTACGTGTAAGTTACGTACGGTAGTAACCTTATTTGATTCACAAACATCCGGGAACGGACGGCGGACGAGCTGTTTGTGCGAGTACGAATAGATTTTGAGTTTCCTTCATTCCTTGCTTTCCCACCGCTACACGACGAAGGATCGCGATTGCGTTTTGCGTTCTTGCCCTTTTCTGTTTGCCAGCAGGGATTGCTAACTTACGGTAAGGTTACCGGTATGTGTGGTGTGTTCAATCAAATAATAATGATAATTACTTCGTACAAAGTAGAAAGAAGACACGGAGGTAGGCACACACCTTATTCGACTCTTTCAAGTACAATTGTTGGACCGTTCGTTGCATGGTGCATCCGGTGACCAACGAACAGAGTGACGAGCGAACGAACGAACGAACGAACGAACCGACAAACAAACGAACAAACGGCAGATGGCAGCGATAGCAAAGCGCGGCTGGAATCCGGCGCTGTTTCTGTTGCGGGGGCAACGGCAGCCGCGGACGATGACGATTACGAGAACGATGACGATGACTACGACTGCGAGAATGACAACCTCGACGAAAACAACGACGACGAAACGTCGATGGAGTTCGGGGGTTTCGATTTGGGATTCCGATTGGAGCGCTTTGCGAGCGGTGCCTCTCGGAGCGGATTGCCCATTCCGTACCCCATTAACAGCAGCGAAAATCGACACGCACGCTTCCGCCGCTCTCCCGGTCGAGCGTCGCCGGTTTCTCGCGGTCCGACCCGATTCCGCGACGAATCCTTCCGAGTCGGAGCGTCCCCCCCGTCCCGCGGATCCAAAGAACGCGACGGCGACGGCGGGGACCGTTCGCTCCTCGTCGCCGAGGGCTCGCGTGTCGTCGTCGTCGTCGTCGTCGCATCCGCATCGGCAGACAACACGCCCGAAACGCCGCCGATGGGACGATTATTACGACCGCCTGGTCCGCTACCAGCAACGGGTCGGTCACCCCAACGTTCCGCAGCACTGCACGGTCCCCGAGCGTGACGATGACGACGACGACGACGAGGATCACGATACCGAGCACGATACCGAGCACGATACCGAGCACGCCCCCGATTTTTCCGAACCGTTCGAGGCTTCCGCAACGACCACTCCCGTCGCTGCCGCCGCTGCCGCCGATGCCGCCGCCGCTTCTTCGGACGTCGTCGTCCCGCTCGGCAAGTGGCTCGACAAGCAGCGCCAGCTCCACGCCAACGGGACCCTCGAGGCCACCCGGTTCCGGAAACTCGACGCCCTGGGAGTCGCCTGGGACGTTCGGTCCTGGAACTGGGACGGAATGGTCCGCAGGCTCGTTTCCTTTTCCGAAAAGCACGGCCACGCCCACGTGCCGCAGACCACCCAGTGGGAGGGGGCCAACCTCGGCGCCTGGCTCAAGGACGTCCGGCAGCGCAAGCTGGAGGGGAGTCTGGACCGGTCCCGGCGGGAGCGGCTGGAGGAACTGGGGGTGGTGTGGGACATGCACTCGTGGCGGTGGAACCGCATGTTTGCGCTGCTGGTGAGGTACCGCGAGCGGAGGGGGACGACCGTCGTCAAGCAGACCCACAAGGAGAGCGGGGAAAACCTGGGACGGTGGTGCTCCCGGCAAAAGGAGGCCTACCGCAACGGGACGCTCGACCGAGAGCGCTTTCGGAAACTCGAGGAACTGGGGTTCTCGTGGTCGTCGTCGTCGGCGGCGGCGGCGACCAAACCCACCAAAACCAAGGTCGGACCGAAGAAAAAGAAAGCGAAAGGACAACCCGAGACGAAACCGGCAAAGCGGAGTCGGGAGTTGCAGTAGACACGGTACGAGTAACACAAATGATCAATCGGGCAATCATCTTTTACAATGGAGATGGGTCCCATTGGGTGTTGCAATGCCGCGTTGCGTTTCCCAATTCAGATTCCGGTAAACCGGGCGCGGCACTGCGAAGCACTCGGAGGCACGGATCGATTCGTTCGCATTCGAGTTTTTTGGAAATCCTCAATCCGTCCGAATACTGCGGGGATGCCGCTGCGGTGCATTCGCGAGTTCGGGGGAACAACAACGATTTCCGAAACGAACGGAATACTTTTGTGAAAGGCAACAATGGATCTGTCACCCCCGATGCCGGGATCGGTCGGCGTGACACAAACCGACAATGGTTCGGTGGAACGAGAGCGATTTGGAACGCAACCAAAGAGATTGCCGGTCTCTCTCCCACGGCAGAATTAACGGCGCGAGTGGAACGGCAACCAAGAGTGACGGCATGATTTTGTGCCCGATTCGGTCGTCCCCGATAGAATGCGATTCGGTTCGACGAACAAGACGCGGAAAAGCATCCTCTCTTTCCTTCGGCAACCGTCTCGGTAACAAATAGTATCACCGGTGTAGCTTTAACAGAGAGCGGTGACTCATTGCAAATGGTTGGATGAAAATGCTGCAAAGGTCAGAGGCTTCGGAGCCCGCAATGCCATTGAAGGATCCAACCGAGCAGGGAAAAAATGGGTATCGCAATCATCCTTTCGACCAGAGAAAAAAAAGAAAAAACGACCACACACACCCAACGGCATACTCGATGCTATGCTGCATCTCGTCTCCTCATTTCTTTGCACTGCACGCATGTGTAGAATGGATTATTATCATGATTATTTCAAATTCGTATTCGGTGTCTTCGATTTGGACCTCCAACCATACGACCCAAGTCGTGACGTATTGGTACCAGGACCTATCGTATTGGAACCAGGACCTATCATAGCAGATTGCGCAATCGGTACCAATACGCAAGTGAAAAACATGCGTTTCGTAACCTTTGGCATCACTCGGCGGGGGTTCAAACCATATTGTCGGCAAAGCAGGTGGAACCTTAGGAGCCTCGGTACAAACCTTCGTCTTGTTCCAGCTCTTTGCTACCTTGTCGAAGGTCTCGGTCTCCCTCGCCCCGAGTCTTTGTGCCGTATCAAGGACCGTTGTCTTGCTGTCTATCGGAACACGGGCCACGACGTTTGCTTCCCCCATTCGGCGATTGCAGGCGATGAGCCACAACGAGAACGAGCAACGACCAGAAAGTCCGAGACGATGGATGAAAGAAACGGATTGTGGCGACCCTTCGTTCGTTACGCGCACCACCAATTCATTGTGCGCAGAGTACGATACCGTACCGAGAGGGAACGCAACACGGGGACAAGGAGGCGCGACCGGTTCCTCTTGTTGGCGCAAGCACTCTCGGCACCGTCTTCGTCCTCTGCTTCTGCTTTCGATATCGCAACGAAAGAGCGCGCGCGTCGTCGTTTCGTGCTGCCTTGCGACACGAGCAAGCGCGTCGTTGGTTTCATGCTGCCTTCGCCCATGCGGTGGCAGACGCTCCTGGAATTGATTTCGTGGCGTTCGTGGCAACGACAGGAACAGCGGTAGTAGTAGTTGCGGTGAACATTGGTCGAAGATTGTTCGAACCGATACAACACTTGAATGGAGCAAGGAGTACCTGGCGTGACACGCAAAGCGTAATAGAAGAGCAAATAGATCAGAATTCGAAAGGATCCTGAGATCCTCTCGGGTTTGATGAAACAAAGGTATTCAATAACCTTACTTCGTGCTACCGGTAATCTAACCTTACTTGCAATCAAAATACTACCGAACCTATTTTGTTGAAACAAGACACTTTCCCAGTCTTGCCGAAATCTTGTGAACACTTCTCACGAAGTATTTTTTTTCAATGCTACACGGCGGAGCGAATTCAATGTCTGGGTCTCGATCGAGATCGCAGGAGCATAATAATCTTACTCGGACCCGTTTCAGGTTAATTAATCACTAAGGGGCATGCCCGGATTCGGTCCTATTGGATTGAGTTATTCAATGTTAGTTGCGCGCGACAATTCTTCAACATTCGCCAGTGTGTCATCATGTGTGATGTGTGCATGCACTAAAACGAAGCCGAGCATTCCATTCTTTCTCCGGTATCCTTAAGATTACCATTGGATGTCAAAAATAAGGTCCTTACCGTAAATCTAGTTTTCTCCTCACAAAATCAAAACCGATCAGGCTCAAAACCAATCAGGCTCACTAAACAAATTCCCTTCCATTACTTCGATCATAATAATTCTTTACCAACCCAATCCATCCACAATGAAGCTTTCCATCATCTTTCTTGCCATGTTTGCTCTTACCATCGGCCGCAGCCGGGCAGGACAACACGTAACATACTCCGATTGCGCCAGCCAACGACCCGTTGTTATCCTGCGCACCGAGGAGGTCGCCGAGGCGTGCTTCGATTGCTGCAATCTGAATTACGACACCAACGACTACCAGTGCGGGGACTACGAACCCTGCAACGACGAGAACGCGAACGAATACGGCGAGTGCGGAAACGACTGCACCAACGACTGCGTCGAGTTGAGCTACGACGCGGACTTTGTGTGCGTTGGCGAGTGCGGCAAGGACCGAGACTGCATCGAGACGTGCGCGGCAAAGTACGAAGCGAGCGTCGCGATGTGCAACAACGGCCGCGAGACAATGATGGGGCGCCTCCGGGAGAGAGCCCGCGTCGATCCACTGGAGCGCGGCGATCAACTGGCGATGCCCTAGATGCGGAGCGGAGCACGCGAGCGACCACTCGGCAACACTGCGGCAGTACGGTGCAATACAGCATGGGGGACGACGATAGACTTAGATGTAGAAACCAATACTATAATATAATATAATATAATATAATATAGCCGCGAACAAAAATAATAACAACGCAAACCGACAATGTGTGTATTCTGGATTGCCGTGGTTTTACAACTCGCGCTTGCGTCGCAAAACACAGTCGGAGCTTCGTTGTCGAAGTAGAAGCAGTAGTAGTAGTGTAGTGATTGGAAGCATCCCTGGGAACCACGGAGTGCCCCGAGAGTCACGAAAGACCCGTCCGCGGAGGAACGAGCGACCGGGACCGCAAGCTCGTGCGGACCGACGGTGAGCGCAGAGGGCACGTTGTTATTACTCCTTGTTTGCAAAGCTCTCGAATGGTCCTCTGTTCTATCGGAACGATTGGATCGATGGATGGATAGATGGATGGATTCCCTTCCTTCGTTCCCTTCGTTCCGACGGTCGGTCACTCCCTCGCTGCTTCGTTGTTGTTGCTTTGTTCGAACCTAACGCCGAAAGAGTTCCGAAATCCGTTGCACAAAGGCCTCGGCGTCCCCGTCTCCCTCCGAGAGATTGTGGTTCCCGGTGGCGAGGTACAGGCTCTCGGCGACGACCTGCGACGACGACGACGACGACGCGTCCTCCTTCCCGGCGTCAACGCTCCCGTTCATGGCGTCCACCAGCCGCCGGGTCGTCCCGACCTTGTCCACGTGCGACGGCACGTACTCGTCGCGTCCCGAATAGGCCACCAGCACCCGGAGGTCGGGATGCCTCGCCGCGTCACCGTCACCGTCACCGTCACCGTCACCGCCGGCGTTCCCTCCGACGTGCCCGAGCCGACCCAGCAGTTCCTCGTCGGTGTAATCGCTCGAAAAGTAGTCGTCCCTCCCGCCCCTGGCGTGCAGGTCGACGTACCGCCGGGCGGTGATGGGCGCCCAGTGAAAGGACCGGGGGAGCATCTCGTCTCCCCTCCCGTCGGCGACGAGTTCCTCGGCGGCCCTCAGTTTCGGGGCGAAGCCCTCCTCGAGCTCGGTGCCCTCCCGGTCCGAGACGGGCGCCTGCAGGGCCACCAGGCTGATCCTGGAGCGCAGCTCGGGCGCCGCGTGTTTCAGAAAGTGCACGGCGTCCTGGCAGCCGGTGGAGTGCCCCACCATGGCGAATTCCCTCGCGTTGCGGTGGTCCGAGAGGTAGCGCATCAGTTCCTCCAGCTCGGCGGAGTCCCGGTCGAGGGTTCCGTGGCCAAAACCCAGGTAGGAACTGGACAGGACGGGCTGGACGAGCGACCAGCCGTTGTCGCGGCAAGCCCGATCGAGCAGATCCGTGTAGGGAACGGGCAGCAAGCCGTCGCTCAGACCGCCGATCAGGATGCACTTTTTTTCGGGGAGGGGCAGAGACGGAGACGGAGACGCGGAAGCGGAATTACTGGACGGCGAGGACTCGAAAGCGGCCAGGCCCCTCCCGTACAGGAAGAGCTGGCCTGTGAGGATGCCGTATCCCGCAAGCGGAGGGGTGGCACCGGGCAAAACGGTCATGCCAACGGTTCGGTGTTGGAGGGAGGTTGTGGGAATGGCGTGGTTGGGGTGTTGTTGTTGTAATTAAATTAACCTTACCGAGAGACGGGCGAGAAGACAGGCAGCGTCCGGTAATACGGGTACAGGTAACCTTAGGGGTACATAGCGTTGCGCAACAGAGGCCGGTATGTTGGGTGTCGGGTGTCGGGAGTCCGATGATTGATTGATTGATGATTCGATTGAGATTGAGATTGAGATATTGAGATTGAGATTGAGATTGATTCGGTGCGTTGGCGGTTGCAGCACGAACCACAGGTCCAACCGAAAATGGAATGTTCTGGATTGATTCATTCGATTCATTCATGATGTAAGTTACCGGTAAGGTTACTACTATCACAATTCTGACACGGATACCAAAACTAAAACCTTAATTACCGCAGATAAGATTTACCGGTAAGATAACTAAGTCTTACTCGTACTACGTTCATAAAGTATTACCGTACGTTTGTAAAGTGTTACCGTAAGAATTCATTCGAGTGACGACGGAGCGATCAATCAATTTTAAAAAAATCAACAGAATTTGTACCATTCGTCTTTTAGGCATGCAGAATTCCGCACTACGAGTATCTATCATGATACAATGGTGGCATGCGACACTATTGGATTTCCCATAGTAACCTAACCTGTACAAGTAAGTTCTCGAAGTGACTTATGCTACTACGAAGTAATACTTGGGTCGAATGATAAAATCAACACGTGGGACCAGCGATAGAGGCCACTGCACACCATTTTGCATACCGTAAGGCTTCTCGTACGAGTGAGTTACCTGAAGTTTACTCTTTTTAAAGCTACCGCAGAACGTTCGTGCTCGTCCAACAAATACATAACCTTACGCATATCGTGCAGCCTCACGGTAGACAATGAATGAGTCTTGGGAACAGTGTCAGGGAAAACGAACGTTCGCTAGAATCTAGAAGCATCCTATCAATCCATTAAGCCTCACGTACAACGGATTGGAAAAATTGTCAATGGAATCTCGAACGACAATAGTAATAGTATCAAAATTGATTTTACTCGGTGCATTGGGAGTCCAAGTACGATCATAATGAGACTACTGACATTATTGCTTGAACAATAATGTCAATGAAACACTACGTTCTTGTATGCCTACGGTAACCTTATTTTGTTCCCTACGATTCCATAGTACCGCAATTTTATGAAACCTTTTCGCGTGCATACCTCTTTCAACTTTGTTAGCATTGTTTATTTATGGTTACGAAGTAAGTTAAGGTAAGTTACCACTAAACAGAACAATTTACGCGGAAGTTGCCCTAAACCTTACCTTGCTTTCACGATTACGGTATCCTTCCTTCTCGTTCCGGTCTCCGGTTCTTGTTTTGTGCGTTCTGACTTCAATTCAAATAATAATAATAATGGTCGCCGAACGAAGCTTCGGATCGGGAAGTCCCGGCAACAGAAACCAAACAGTCCTATCAACGAACATCCGCTACACGTACAAAACCGAACTAAACTGAACTGAACTGAACTGTAACACCCACGAAATAGTAACACCAAAAACTGAATACCATATGCAACAAGGCACACCCGTAGATTTTCCAATCCAATCCAATCCAAGCAACGCAACGCAACGCAGAACAATAATACTAAAAGTACAAAATATCGTTTACTGCACAACCGAAGAAAAAGAAATAGTACGTAGCAGAAGTAACGTAATTAAAACACGGAGTAATAACGACCTACCAAGCCAGGGTGAGTAACCGAGTGAGCGAAATCAATCGATCGTTCGATCGTTGCGGCTGCAAAACGAAAAGAGAACCCCTACCGCGACTCTCTCTTGTCCGCGGACGGCATCAATCCTATCAATCAATCAATCAATCAATCAATCCGTGCCAGCCAGCCACGAAAGCAAATCACCGACAACGACTCGTACGGTAGTCATACTGCACTCTCTCGAACCTTTCGCAAAGTGGACAACACCACCGGTTCGATCTCACTAACAATAACAACGAGCAAAGGTGGAAGAACGATACGGGATCTAGTTAGACACCATCATCAACAAACACCATCAACAACAACAATACGAGCAAGGGCAAGAGTAACACACACACTCTTCAATACAAAGATACATACGCACAAAAACGCACATAGTACATTCCAACATCATAGAAACACACATACCGTACATCCATCGAATCCGAACCGAATCGAACCGAACCACGGCAGAACAGTACCTACACCACGAATTTCGTTTCATTCCGGGATGAACGTTGTGCCGAGCGCTCCCGCCCGAGTGGCACGAAGTCTCGATCGAGAACGGGAACGGAACCACGAACGCACCCTTCCTCGCTCCACCAACACCGCCATCGATGATCCTTGTCTCCCGCGTCCGAACGCAAAGACCACCAAGCGTTCGGCACCAAGCCAGTCGCAGCAGTCGTGTGCAACCGCAACTCCAATGGGAATTCCGAATGCAACTCCAAACGCAAACGCAAACACAAACGCAAACGCAAACACAATGATGACCATCAATGCTTCAAACTCAACCAAGATTGTTTCTCCCCCCCTGTCTCCATCTGTCGCAACCAATGATGCGGTCAAAAACGACAACCACATGGAAAACGACAACGACAACGACAACGATTCCATGCAGCTCTGCCTCGGAAGCCCGGCCCGGCCCCCGCTCCATTCTCCCTCACCGCCGCGGATGCCGGGAGCGGAGAACGCCAACGACGCCAACGCCCGGGAGCGCCTCGATGCCCTTTGCGATGGGCAGCAGCTCCGCGACTGCACGCAGCGCGCGGCAGCCGGGGACATTGAATCCATGAAGCACCTGGTGGTTTGTTACACCACCGGAACGGGAGGCGCCGAGCGAAACATTTGCCACTCGTTGCACTGGATGGAGGCCTATCCTGGAGAAGTGTGACCACGACCCTGCCGTTGCGGCGGCAGCACCAGCACCAGCACGATGCAACGCAATCATTGCAACAGCAACTTGCAGCAACAAAACCCACGAGAACGACGACCCCACTTTCGCTGCCTGCTCCTCCTGCTCCTCCCCCTCCCCCCGGCGATCCCGACACGATCCGATTGTTTTTGTTCACGTCCGCCCGGCTCCTCCTGGGATCCACCACCAACGCGAGCTTTCCGGACCACCAGCGGAGGCTCCCGGCGTCCCTCGTGAACCCAGGCAAGGCCCGCTCGATGCTGGAGCGCGCGGCGGGGACCTATCGCTGCACCGCGTCGATGAAACTCCTGGGCAACGGCCTGTACCTGGGGGGGTGGGGGAACCACCACCCCCAAGTGGCCAGGGACGCCTCCAGGGGACTCTATTGGCTGGCGAGGGCCGCGGCCCTGGGCGACGGGGAGGCCGCCTTTTTCCTGGCCATGGCCTTTCACACGGGACCGGTGACGCCGGTCCATCCGGAGCTGGAGCGCAAGTGGTGGACGGTGGCGGCGCTCCTGGGGCACGCCCCGGCGAAGGATCGCCCTGGACCTGGTGAGCGAGAAGAAGAGGGGACCCCGCATGACCGTCGGCGAGGCCCGCAAGCGGCTCCGACACCTGGGATCGGAAAAGAACATCGTGGACTATCTCGAGACGGACGCGACCCGGAACTGCTCCAACCCGGGCTGCGCCAGGGTGGAGGCCTCGGTCCGGCCGTCGGATCGGTTCTCGCTGTGCGAGCGCTGCAAGCAGGCCAAGTACTGCTCGAGGGCCTGCCAGGCGCAGCCACTGGAGGCGCGGGGGGCACCGCCGCGAGTGCCGGGGACTGGAATCGGCCAAGGAGGAGCTCAAGCGGTGCAACCGGAACATCGCGCTGCCCTTTGCGGGGGTGTGCTGGGCCTGCCACGCGCCGGAACCGTCCCGCGTCGTCGAACGCGGACGGGACGCCGCCGCTGCTAACAACCACAAACGCAACAACAACAATCACGGGCGCGGAACACGCGAGAGCGGGGAGATGCTCGGAGCGGTGGCCTTTGCGGCGTGCTCGGGGTGCCGGGTGGCCCGGTACTGCTCGAGGGAGTGCCAGGTTCGGGACTACTACGACGGACACAAGAGGGACTGCGAGTTGGTCTGCAGGTACATCGACGAGGCGGACGAGCTGCTGGGGGAGCTCCGCGACGGACAAGGATCGTCGTCGACGGGGATGACGGTGGAGTGACTAAACCGAGTGACTATGAATGTGACTATGAATGTGACTATGAATGCGACTATGAATGCGACTATGAATGCGACTATGAATGCGACTATGAATGTGACTATGAATGCGATTGGGACTGTGATTGTGAGTGAATCGACGAAGGAAGGAATTAATGAGCGGCTGATTGAGAGAGCGAGCGAATCAGATTATTCCACACAGAGACGCACACACAAAACACGCAAAACACGCGAAAGAGAGAACAGTAAAAAAAGCTGTCGGGAAATGGGGGAGGGGGCCTGACAGCAAGCAAGCGAGCGCATGGCGAACGCGAGCATCACAACATCAACATCAGGCATCTGCTTCGACAGTCTGGTCAGCATCCGAATCAGCATCCGCCACGAACAAGAAGCAACGAACTTTGTTTCGATCGAGACGGAACGCGATCACCGATACGGGTTTCGAAACTATGCTACGCATACATTGGATAGACGATGACATTGTGGATATCCTGTAATAATATCATTCTTTATCCTATTCAATGTTATTGCAATGGAATATTGCATCGATATTATAATATGAGAACCAAGAATAGCACGGACTCGGAGCTCCCGGTTGGTTGCGAAGCTCGGGTTCGGGTTCTAACACCCGGTGCGAAGTCGGATGGGTTGGGAAGGGAAGACGAGGTTCCAACACAGTACTACTGATACTACTAGGACTAGAACTAGGACCAGGACCAGGACCAGGACTACGAACTAGGACTAAAATAGAGGAGTAAACGACGACCGAATGATGGTGGTGCATTCGTTTCGGATTGCCGTGGCATGCGGTTCGTGGATACTAGGGCACGGACCCTTCCCGCCGTGCTTTGCCTACGCCGTGCTTTGCCATCATGCCGGGACCGACAAATCACGTCGTCATACGCCGGCGGCACGTGTAGTGAGGAGATCGAATCGAATCAATCATAAGCAAGAAGTTATTCACTACAACTTCCGGGATGGGCTATTACTACTACACGCACTACTACTAGTACTAGTACTACTAGCCAGCAGCCAAGTTCTTCCTCGTATGCAGGAGGCAGGCGACCGCCAAATCGCAATAGCGACATCGTGTCGACGCATTTGCTGGTGGTTATTGCTGTTGTTGTTCATCAATCAAATACTTCTAATAATAACAAGTACCACACCAACATCACCACCACTACGAGTATGAACAATAGTAATGCTTCGTACTACTTCTAGTAGTAGTACTAGTAACAGAGAAAAAAGAACATCTCCGTTGAATCCGAGAATGCACGAGCCTGCCACGGTGGGGAAAGTGCGAACACAGAGGAATGGAGATGAGGAGCTTGGTTCCACCACTAACCATCACAACGCAAAAGGCGGAATGGTGTTCGTGTGGTGGTGTTACAGAAAAAACGATACCAAAGGTAACAAGGAGATGCATTCCGATACAGGGAATCGAACCCTGGTATCCTGCGTGAAAGGCAAGTATGCTAACCACCTACATCATATCGGATTGATCAGTTGTTGGATGAGGATCGCCGATGCTGTCATTTTTCAATCTCACATACGTTCTTCGAAAGGTCTTGGCGCATTGGTATGAAGGGCAACCAGCTCTTTAGTTCAGCTACAAGACTAAGCCTTACTCGCTAGTCCTGCTGCCACCAACAAGAACTTTATCCTACGACTACTAGTGGTAGTCCTACTAGTAGTAAGCATTACTATCTTTCTTTTTGTAGTCGCTCCTGGTGCTACCGTATGCCGGTGGCGTGCGAATGGGTTAGGATCCTCTAGTGCATTCCGAGAAGCGACTGCGAAACGCTGAAGTAATTACCGTAAAACATTAAATAATGTTACTGCAACGACGAGAGAGGACCGACACCCCGACGTCGCTCCGTTCGTTGTTGCAAGCGCGACGCACGCAAGAGGAAGCATGTTTCCGGCAAAACAACATCATCCCCGAGTGCCGACTGATGCCACCCGTCGAAGCAAAAAAGAATTCCGGTACAGGGACTCGAACCCTGGTATCCTGCGTGAGAGGCAAGTATGCTAACCACCTACATCATACCGGAGTCATGCTTCGCGTTGATTCCGCGGTCAAATTTTCGTTCCACAATTGCTGTCAAGCATGATATTTCCGTAGTCTTGGACATAGATCGAAGGGAAATTTAACGACAAGAAAACAATCGCTTGGATTGTGCCTCCGACTTCGGACTCGGAGTTCCAAGATCACAGACAACGATATCATCATCACTGTCACCATCATCACCATCACCATCATCACCATCACCATCACCATCACCATCCTTATCACCCACAAAACGAAGCCCAACAAGGACTTCCCATGCCAATCCGAGTCCGGCCGAAGAGCACCACTCTGCAGCGTCGTTTCTCCCTCCCATCGATCCGGTCCTCGATTTTCTTCTTTGGCTTTTTTTCCTTGCGTTCTCCGTTCCTCGTCGGCAAGGCTTCGGCAGCGCACGCAACACTAAACTTACTTACAAGTACCACTCCTCGAGTCTAGTACTCGCCTACACACACGCTCGCACACACGCACACACTCACACACTCACACACTCACACACACACACACATCGTTCGGTCCCTCGGGCATCGCAGCAAACGGAAAATCTCCGTACTCGTAAAACACAAGCAACGCAAACCCAAACCCAAACCCAAGCCACACCCAGAACCAATCCCCGCACCACTAACATGTCGTCGTCACCATCAGCATCCAATTCCAATTCCAATTCCAATTTAGATCTCCCCCGCATCGACGGAACCGAGACGATCGCCAGCACCCGTTGGCTCAGGCTGGAAACCCTCTCGTACACCGACATCGAGGGAAGGCAGCGAAAGTGGGACCGCGCCACCCGGACCACCAAGAAGGGCTCGGATTCGGCGGACGCCGTCGTCATCATCCCCCTGCTCAAGCGCCCGTACAAGAATCCCACCGGGAACAACGACGATAATTCTAACTCCGACTCGGACCCGGACGAAACCCTGGACACGCTCCTGGTGGAGCAGTACCGGCCCCCCGTCGGAAGGCCCACGCTGGAATTCCCGGCCGGCCTCATCGACGAGGGGGAAACCCCCGAGCGAGCCGCTCTCCGGGAGCTCCGGGAGGAGACGGGCTACGTCGGGGAAGCCTGCAGGATCCCCCCGACCGTCTCCGGAGCCGTCTGCATGTCCCCGGGATTGTCGGACGAGACGGTCCACGTCGTGGTGGTGGTCGTGGACCTGGACAATCCGTACAACCGAGACGCGTCGAGCGTCGAGGCCCAACCCGACGAGGGCGAGCACATCACGGTGCATCGGGTGGGACTCAGGGACGGCCTGCTCGAGGCCGTCCTCGGCAAGAACGGGGGCAACAGCAACAACAACACCAACAACAAGTCGTCTCCCATGGCCATTCAGGGACTCTACCTCTTTGCGCTGGGACTGGAGATTGGCATGTCCGCGGGTGGTTCCTCCGAGCCCTCGGAGTGAGATGGACCGACCGAACCATACAATACATAGTAGCGCAGTAGACGATTACGGTAGTATCATTATTATTTGCAACTACTTGTACCACTTCCATGGTTGCTATTCCTACTATAGATTCGTCTACTACAAGTAATTTGCAGCAGCAACTGATTCACGGTATGGCGGGACGTCGGCGCCAAACGGCCCGCATCCATCAATCTTGTTGGTTCCCTCCTTCGTAATCGCTCAAACGAGTTCCGCGATCGGCATCGCGTTCTTTCCTTTTGTCGATAAGAGACGTCGTCGGGAACCACTGCTCTCGCAACGAACCGCCCATTACCAACCCGCGCAATTGGTGGGGGATTTTTTTCCGCCGCAAACGAACCGAACCGAACCGAACCGAACCGAACCGTGCGGTGATCGTCTCAAAAACGGAAACTCTCGCGTCCATTTCCGTGCGAATTCTACGGAAAACACCGCAACGGATGGATGATTTCCTTCGTCCGAATTTCCTTCGACCTCCGAATTCACCGGAGTGATTTGATTGGGTTCCAAACATTGGTACTGTACTATGATGACCGGTTTTGCAAAATTCTGTTTCGTTGCGATCGATTGGATTGAATGGAACGGAACGGAATGGAATGGAATGGAATCGAACGGAACGGAACGGAACAGAACGGAACGGTACGGAACGGAACGGGACGAGACGGGATGGGACGAGACAGAATTGAATTGAATTGAATTGGATGGAATTGAAATTAAAAATAGGATTGAATTGAATTGGATTGGATTGGATTGGATTGGATTAAATTGAATGGAATGGAATTGGATTGGATTGAATTGGAATTGGAATCGAATCGAATCGAATCGAATTGAATGGAAAGAAATTGAATGGAAAGAAATTGAATGGAATCGAAAGAAATTAATTCAAATGGAATTGAATTGAAACGAATCGCATCGAATTGAATTGATATTGAATCGAATGGGATTGAATTGAATTGAATTGAATTGAATTGAATTATATCAAATCGAATGGAATCACCTATCGAGTCGAGTCCGTTCGGTTGCGGCTATTCGGTCGGAATGGCGATTCGGCACCCCGGAGACTTTCGCCGACCGTTCCAATACGTTCGGAACGGGGTGCCGATGGGATCCGTACGTGTTGATAGCTAGCTAGATAGATAGATAGATAGATAGCAAGATAGCTTGCGACGATTGATTCGTTCTACTTTCAACGCAACCTCGCGGATTCGTTCCTGCCCGTGGGTTCTGCCATGATTGGTTTGTTGGTCAAGGTCCGAAGAACGAACGAATTAAGGAGGAATCGCACGTTGCCGAGCACCCTTCCGAAAAAAAATAGCAAAACGCTGCGAGTCGTCGATTCGTTAGCATTCATTGGACGTTTTGCCGTCCGTGCGAGTGCGCAATGCTGGACCGACCGCACGCGGATTCATTACCTCGGCATTTGGCGGGCCGAGAATTCGGAACCAACCGTCCTTTTCATCATTGCATCGCATCATGCATCGCATCATGCATCGCATCGAGCCATCGTTTCGGTTTCCAAAACCGAGCTGGAGGACAATGCGCAACGCTGGACCGACCGCAAGCGGATTCAGTCCCTCGGCGTTTGGTGGACCGGGAATTCGAAACCAACCGTCCTTTTCATCATTGCATCGCATCGCATCGCATCGCATCGCATCGCGCAACATTGCAGCGCATCGCATCGCATTGCATCGCATCATGCATCGCATCGAGCCATCGTTTCGGTTTCCAAAACCAAGCTGGAGGACAGTGCGCAACGCTGGACCGACCGCACGCGGATTCATTCCCTAGGCGTTTCCCTCGGCGTTTGGCGGGCCGAGAATTCGGGACCAACCATCCTTTTGCTCATCACTTGGTATCTCATCGTATCGCATCATGCATCGCATCGCATCATGCATCGCATCGCATCGCATCATAAAGTGCATCGCATTGAGCCATCGTTTCGGTTTCCAAAACCGAGCGGGGGAACGGTGAAATGGTTGACGGTTGGACTTTCGAGACCTCGGGCGATGACTCCGCTTGTTTTCCTCACGGATCGGACCGATACAGTTGCGTCTCCGAATCATGAAACCTCTTGGTACGCTTGCTTGCATGCATGCATGCATTCATGCATGCATCCTTTGGTTTCAGACCAAGGCCGATGCATCCTCACCGCTGCTGTTGCCATTGGCATTGGCATTGGCATTGCTGCTGCCACCGCTGGCAGACCCCGTCGTCGACTTGGTCTCCGGAAGCACCGCGACGAGTGGAAGCGGCGCCAGCGTTTCGCTTCGCAGAAAACAGCTTGGCGCGCCTCGCACTGAGCTCCCTCCGGTCCGGCCGTTCGCTGCCGCTGTTCGTCGTCGTCGTCGATGACCCCAGTGCGATCCCGCCACCGATGGTGTGAAAGTCCCTAAGGGAGGAGGAAGAGGAATCGTAGGCGGAACGAGTCCACGCCGCCACACAGGTGGAACCGAGCGAAGCGCAGGGATCGATCAGCACCGACCATCCCAGCACGTGGGTCCAGATGCCGCCGCCGCCACAACGGTTGATGCTTCCGGCGGACGCGGTTGTTTGCGAGCGGCGCTGCAGCTCGTTGGAACGGTCCAGCACATGGCAGGCGGTCGATATCGAGAGCACCCAGAGCGCCAACCGCAACACGAAAAGGAAGGATCCCACCGACCACGGACGCGGGCCACTCCCGGTGGCCCACCATCCCCCAATAGTCATCGAGTCCGTGACCAGAGCGATGAGGGCAAAGGCAACGTAGGCACGGCCCAGGATCCCCACCGAGGCCCACGGAGAATCCACCGCCGCGGCGTGGGAGTCGTGTCCGTGTACGTATCCGTATCCTTGTCCATATCCGTGGCTACCGCCGCTACCCGTTGCCTCCTTTGCCCGCACCAGGAGCGAAAAGAGCAGGAACAACAGCAGCTCCGACACCGCAATGCTGTCCCAGCAGCCCAAAAACAGCAATCCCGAACGGCGAAAGGTCAGTGCCATTCCGATCCAGTGGATCCCGAGCGCGCTGCGCAGGACACGCAGCCACGCGCGGAGACTTTCGTCACGGGACTCGGACGACGATCCCCATCGGTGGTGGCTGCCGCTGCTGCTGCCGATGATGTTATTGTTGTTGCTGCTGCTGCTGCTGCTGCTGCTGCTGGCCCCCAGGACGTGCCCGTCGCCGTAGCGATTGCTCTCCGCTGGATCGGACCACCAGGGATTGGCGGTGCCGCCCGCCTCCGGGTCCGCTCCCCACCGGTGCAAGCCGTACTTGCCGACCGCCCACAGCACCGGGTACGAGACGCAGGGCTGCGACCAGTCCAGGGGGGGGAGGAGCTTCCAGTGCCACAAAAATCCCACCGTCAGTCCCGAAAGATGCCCGGCAAAACTCGCGCGGGGCAGCACCATCTGGACCATTGCCAGCTGCACCAGCGGGGCCCAGCTGAAGGACCAGCCGTTGCGGGAGCGATGCGTCTCGAAGCAGACGCTGGTCAGAACCGGGATCGGACAGATCGCCGCGGATTCCGGCAGCGAGAGGGCCGTGGCCACCGACCAGCAAAAGAGTATCCCGGAAAATCCCACCATCGACGGAAACCGCTGGGGCTGCCGAACGCCGGTTCGGAGCTTGGCGAGGGCAAGATGGCCTCCGACCACCACCAGGGTGGTGAGCGCCAAGAAAGAAGCCGTCCACAGCACCATCCCGATGCTGCCTCCCGAAACCAAAGTGGCGGTGATTTCGAGAGATTCTCCCAGCGACATCAGAGACATGGCGTTGAGTCCCAGGTGCCAGATCTCAAAGTGGGCCAGGTTCCCGCTGAGTGCCCTCCCAAAGTCACTGTTGCCGTCGCTATTGCTATTGCCGTTGCTATTGCCGTTGCTACTGCTACTGCTGCTCCCGAGTCCAAGCAGGCTTCCATCCAGGGCCACGGTGCTTGGGTCAACCTTGTGATGCCAGTACCAAGCGTAGAGGCCGACATTGATGGCCAGCCACAAATAGGTGGCAACCGGAACCGAGACCGATCGGGGTCCGGAGCGGTGGTTGGGGTTCCGCCGAAAGCCGTATCCGGTGTCTGCGTACGTCTCTGTGTTGGTCTTTTGAGAATCCCCCTCTCTGTGCGATTCGGTCGAACGCGGAGGGCCCAAAATCCCAAACAACGCTGCCATTGACCACGGAGAGTCGTTTCCATAGTCGAATCGCTGTTCCTCCGGATGGTACATGGTTTCGGTTGCGCGACGCTGCAGTTGCAGTTGCCGTTGCCGTTGCCGTTGCGGTCGCAGTCGGAGCGCTCCCATCCCCCCATTGTCCTCGTCAGAGGGATTAGCAATCGCCGTGACCAATCGGGCAATGCTGGGCGGGCTCTGCAAGTCGATGACGTAGGGTTGTTGGCTGCGAAGCGAAACCAAAGCGGTACTTCTCCCCTGGCACACGAGGCCTCCGATCGAGGACTCGCGGTTCGTCGTTGATGTTCTTTCTGCCGCTGTTGCTGAGAAGCGAGTGGTGCTGTTGGTTGTCGCATCAATGGGCCGATAGAGAATGCATTGCTCCGCTGCTAGCCACCGAAAGATGCTCCAGTAGGTTGCCACAAGCGGCAGGAAAACCAACGCAGTGGCCAACAGAGACCACTGCTTTGTCCGCAAGCGAGAGCAAGAGGAGGAGAAAGGCATGACGATTCGATCGAGAACGATCAGATCGATCGATTGAAGCTAAGTTAAATATTCTTTGCCCGATCACCGCTGGCTGAATGTCCTTGTTCCCAGATCTCCCACCCGTACCGGTAGAACGGTAGGAAACGGCGCGAATACCCGCGACTCGATACTCGATACAATCCTGTACAATACGTATCCTGTCCGACACCAAAACTGGGGCAATCCGGTCAATGACAAGTCTTGGATGCCACCTAAACGTATTATTGTTAATACTATCTGAAACAAGAGGGGAACAGGGATGTGGTTGGTGTTGTAGTCTTTTTCTACCCCATACTTGTATCCGTAAGGTTACCACTAACATCTCCTGTTTTTTGTTCCTTTCTATTGCTCCTCTTCCGGTATGCAAGATATTCTCTACCGTAAACCTTACTTCTGTTCGTACAAGGTTTTTGCGTGCGACGTTCAAAAGAATGAATGAATCAATCGTGCAGGTCGGTAAATTACGAATTACTATGATGTAATACCTACTTCATGTATGTTTATTGACTAGTGACATATGTACATCGTTCATCATTCGTCACATCGGGTATTAGTATCCTCATAGGTATGATACATATGATGTAGTTGTTGCAAACAAACAAACAACAATAAAAAGCAACGATAAATTCGTACGACGTACGTACGTACCGTACTACGAGTATCCATTGTCCATATCCATACAGTGCTGTACGTTACAATAAGCCTTACTCGAATGGAGGATCATGTTCCGACTTGCAAGAACACAAATCGAATAACAAGAACCATGAGAATGATACCTGAAAAAGATAACTTCTTCAGCTTTTTATGTCAGAATTTACCAAGATCAATCTTTTCATTTGTACTTCGTAGTAATCATGATGCAAATCCTGCATTGTCATTCTGTTTTCAATTGTCTTTAGTATTTCTTCCCCTTGTCGTCAAAATAAATACTAGTAGTAGTAGTAGGAGGAGAGGAAACAACAAAGAAACATAAGACGAGCTCTTCTAGTATTAGTAGTAGTAGTACTAGTAGTACCACATGATTGAGTTCCCATCCTCTAGTACTAGTAATTTGTACTATGTCTTTACTAGTACTACTAGTAGGAGTATGTACTAGTAGCCACATTTGTTGTCTATGTCTCTAGTCTCGCACTAACACCAGCAGTGAAGAGACACCAATGGAGCGAGACCATGAATGGAGTGACACCAATAGAGTGACACCAATGGAGTGACACCACCAATGGAGTGACACCAATAGAGTGACACCAATTCCAAGCCATACTATTCAATGCATAGTCCTACTAGTAACCTTATGAGATGCAAAGCGACACAAGAAGCAATTGACAACGATGCATTCCTGCCTAGTGAAAGTCATCGCGTTTGACCTTCTTCTATCCAGCATCACGATGAATCTACAGGACAGAGCTAAAACAAAGAACTTTTTCTTCGGCAATCGCTCTGAATCCATCACCATCATCCGGTTGAGAAACAATTTTTGTGACAGAACAGGTCCTCTGTAGCCCTCTCTGCAGAAATGCGAGAAGTACCACCTTTCTCACGACGCGTGGAATTGAGGTACAGGGCGTATGGCAGCGCCGCGTAAAATAGAAATTGCATCCCGTCGTACGACAACTTGTTATGGTTTGGATTGTTCAATCAAACGATGAGGCATTAAGACTTACGATCTATAGTGCACAGTTCCGGAACAGCAATTGGAATTCATAGCACCTATCGTCCTAGTGGTAGTTGGTATCTAACAATCGTCTCATTGCGCATTCCATCCTCGTTTGTGCACGGAACACGAGTTTTGTGCAACGAACACCGTTTCCTGGTCTTCTCATCGATCAGAAAAGGCTCTCGTTCAAGACAAAAACAAGAACCTCCTGATTTGGTCCGCGCTCGATGGATTCGGCTCGATCTACGGTTGTTCATAGCGCGCCTTCATACGCGGTCTTGGAGGGAACTCCAATACATTGTTTCCTCGTTGTCGACGATTTCGTCATCGGAATCACCAGCGTAAACGAATTCCGAAAACTTTCCCGACGCATTGGTTCCGTCGAAAATATTAAAGCTGTATCGGGACGACCTTTTCAGCGACGACCTTCTGTCTTCCGGAACAGTAGCGGTAACAGGTGGAGTATCGCCTTCCGATTTGCTTTCTCCGTCCGTCTTGTTACCGAAGACACCAGCCTCCGTCCTCTTCGATTGCGTTGTGGATTCCCTTGAAGCATCCGCAATGAAATTCAAATTGTTCTTCGACTCTACCGTAAAGAACCAGTACGCCAGCGACGAAAAAACGAAAAAGAGTGCCACGTTGATGCCAAAAAAGAGTAAAAGTTTTGGAAAATCGTGTGTTTGTTTCCCAAATGAGTTCAAAGAGAGAGAGATAACCATTGGCACCATCGCCCAGTACAAAACACCAAGATAGATACAGGATTGCCACAATATTTCGCTCGGCAAGATAAAATATGAGAGGCGTGTTTGTTGTCGCTCTGCTCGAGCTTGCTGCTGGTTCCTGATCTTGAGATAGAGTGCAATCATGAATGATGTTGGGAGTAGCACAAATAGCAGAAAGGGAATAACAGAGTAAAGAAAAATTGCTGTGGCACCGGAGAGTTCTCCTCGTTGACATTCAAGTATCTTGTGAAACAGTGCAATCTCTTGGATAATCACTTGATCTGCACAAGTTGACCACGGGATTATACCCTTCTAAAGCTAGAGTAGATACTATGTAACAAGCCGAAAATAAGTGTATCAAGCCGTGTATCCATCTTTCACACCACAGATATTTCTTTGATTCGAATCTGTTCAACACTCCAACGTAACTACATACGGAGAAACTGCAATAGTAGAGCACTCCCGAGAAGAACGAGAACTGCCAGAAAACGCCCTGTGCAGTGCACGTTCCGACTGTTCCCACATTGTTGTGATATTCGTCATAATCCCTCGGAATGGCCAAACTCCCGATCATCAGACATATGCCAAAAATCAATCCATAAAAAGCCATCGCTGATACGAGCACCAACATGTTGTGTTCGACGTGTCGAATAGTTTCGGTTGGGAAAAGCAAGAAAACAACGTATGAGCGGTATTTGAATAGATGGACTATTCTAGAAAGCGATTGATTCCCCTCTGCTAGAGATCCACGGCAGCGAGCTTCGGTTCTTTACCACACAGATCTTACCAAAGGCGAGGCGATGAAATAGATATTTGCGATTTTTGTATGCCGGCCGAAGCATACAAAGGCTGCTTACAAACGACACTAATCCGACGACACGAGGGTACCACAGAATAAACATTGTTATGTCAGCCGATTCATCGGCAGCCGATACATCTACCTCTGACTCTGTTTCGGCCATTTTCCTTCAATGGTTCACGGTTCGGGGATGCAGAAGAATCGCTTGTACAAGAACGATTCCGCAAGGGTGGGACGGAGTTTTTTAGACGGTTGTATTTCTTGCGTAACAGAACAAAATACCGTGCTTCGTTCGTGTCAGAATAATTAGAGATTGATTCAAACAACGGCATAAGAGACTTTGTACACGTTGTTCCTATGGTAAGAAGGATCACAGGGTGGCAACGGTAGTACCGTGTAAGGTTAATCACGGAGCAAAAGTGAAAGAAAGAATCTTGTTTCTGGAACCGGTAATCCTGCCCTGAAATTTTGTTTCGTACTCCTTTGTGTTCTATTGTTTGAGATCTTTTGGGTACCAATGATAGAAATGAAATAATTACAATGGCCACCCAGGTGAGCAGTTATAATAGCTGAAGTACATACCGATACGAGCTCAGTTTTCAGCATACTTGTATTAATACTCCTTGAGTGGAGAATATCCAATAATTTGCCGAAAAATAAATGGCTGAAGAGAACGGAGACACAGAGAGAGTATCATGAAGAAGAGAATGATCATCCAATAAACACAGAAGGTATTATAAAACATCGCCACGTGTTCGTTCAACTATGACATTATCATTAATTTTTTCTTTTTATATATCCATTGTGTCATGAATGTATGTATCGAAGAGAACGGTATTGAATACAGTATCGAATTGTGTCTGGGGACGAAATAATGACACTGGTAGAAGTAATTCATCATAATTCTTACGAGTACAAGTGCCTACCGGTATACTGGTAAGGTTTACCCTGTACTCGTCTCGTCCCGGCATCCTCTCAAGTTCGAAGGTTTTACAGATTGATGCAAGTAATTGTACGTTATCAGACGGTTAGAAAATCAATAACAAAAGTTGAAGCGCCCTTATCAGTGTCACCCATCGTCATCCATTGTCGGCATCACGTCAATTTTCCACTTTGACGTTCTTTTTTGTCCTCGTTCCTCGTTCCTAGTCGTACCGGTACTGATTCCTGTCGCATCAATCACCAATCATCAATCATCCATCTCGAAACGAACTTCATCCAAAAAGTGCGAAAGATAAAGTACACGTAATCATCAATACCATTATGAAGCACATAGAGAAACATGCCTCGACGCCATCACTCGTTTTCTTCGTCCCTATCGTGGTGACTTGGATCATCTTGAGTTGTTGTTGTTGTTGTCACGATGCCTTAGCTTTTGCCGCCTTTACCAAGATGCCAAACTCGTTGATCGACGACCGGCTTCCGCACAAAGATCAAAGAAACCCACTAACTCGGCTGTCGTCGAAGAAAGCTTCTACGCGTATCGGTTTTCCTGCACGCACCAGAACAAGCACCCCGAAAAATCACGGCAAAAAAAGCGATCCTTCCTCCCTCACTGTGGTATCGTCGATCGCGACTACCGACGAGAACGAACGCAACGCCGGCAACGAAATTCTGCGGGGTCGGTTTTTGTTGGCAATGGTGGCCATGCTATACGGAACTCTGAACGTCTCTCTGAGATTTGTGTACGAGGTTCCTCCGGTTCCGCCCACGGCCGCGGCGTTATCGGCGACCCGTGGGTGGTTGGCCTTTTTGTGTTTTTTGCCGCCCTTGCTGCTGCACAGAAGGAATGCAGCGACAGCAGCAGCAGCCACATCCGCATCCGCATCCGTCGTTTCGGAAGCAAGACTGGAAAAGAAAACAATGGATGTGCCCGCGGACGCCGGGTCGTTGTTCCGGTCGGGCATTGAATTGGGTCTGTGGAATTTTTTGGCACAGGGATTGCTGAACGTGGGTTTGGTGTCGACGGGATCGGGCCGTGCTTCCTTCTTGACACAGACCAGTGTCTTGTTCACGCCGCTGATTTCGACCCTGATTGGAAAAGAAGTGATTGATCGCAAGGTTTGGTTCGGTTGTCTCGTGGCTTTGGTGGGATTGGTAGTCTTGACGGTGGGTGGGGGAGCAGAAGCCGGGGCCTCTGACTTTTCATTGTCGCTTTCGCGCGGTGATCTCTTCGTGTTGGGTGGTGCCCTATCGTGGTCGATGTACTTGTTTCGGATATCCATCCTGGGTCCAAAGCATCCCGATCTTGTTTTGCAGGGTGTCAAGACTGGATTGGTCGCTGTGTTCTACTCCATTTGGTGGGTGGCATCGGCCGCTCTGAACAACGGTGGACTCGCGCTCTCCTTTTCTTCGCTTCCGTCGTGGATGACATCGAGTTTTGTGGTGTGGATCGCTTTGTTTTTCAGTGCGATCGGACCCGGAACCATCGCGGATGTCTTGCAGCAAAGGGGACAAGAGATCGTTTCTCCATCGGAAGCCAACATTCTGCTGAGTGCGGAGCCGGTTTTTGCGACGGTGTTTGCCGTCCTTCTCCTGGGCGAAACATCGTCGCTGCTCGAGATCGCGGGGGGCGGTTTGATTCTCGTTGCGGCACTCATTGCGTCGGCATGAAATTCCGACCGCACGCAGCGATGCGGAACGAAACCAAACTTGTTACAAACAGGGACAAGTGTGAGAGGTTCGTGCAGACAGCGCACGAATGGAATGTTACCACCACCAACGGTAAGGTACGTTGGTATGCGTCAAGTTGAATCAGAGCATGCTTGGGGGACTTTTATTTGGGATCATCAAAGCATATCCTCGAATCTAACCATCTCGTGTTCGAACTATCTGTCTCGTTCCAGGAATTGTTTTTCCTTTCGACCATAGTCGTGTTGGGGTCGATGTCCCGCATCGGTTTTCTTCGCTATCACCATTTGTTTTGCGGTCTGTAGGTCGCTCAAACAAATCAGATTTGGAAAAGTGAATCCAATGCTGTTCCGCAGCCTTTCTCGACCCCAACTGTTTGAAGTTACGTAGGTTCTCGACGCGCAGCGTTTCTGATTTTGAAATTGTTGGATGCAGTGTTCTGTTCGGTTCTCTGTTGCACAGAAATGGAAAGGAACAACGACACTCGGTAGCGATGGTGCGGTTCTCTTTGAATCCCAAAAGATTTGCCAACGTTCCCTCGTCACGAGCTGCGGTTTTGCTACCGTTGATCGATCGCAACCTTCCAACAACTCGGCTCACGCCTTTCGAAGTCAGAGTCGATCGCAGGACCATCATGCATGACACCCAACGAAGAGGGTTGACAGGAACCGCAGTTCCGAAACTGTTTGCCCGTCGTGGTGCGCAACAACAACCCACAATGATTCGTTCTTTTTTTATCACAATAATATGAGTGTTCAATACTTTTAGTAATTTGAGATGCTGGTCGAGATCAAAACGAACCAAGCAACGACCCTTTACTTTGGTGTATCACAGGCTTTTTTGTTTCGGGAACAGTAGCAAGAAGATCCATTCATCACGTGCTCCTACTACGCGTACTAATTGCTACTTGTTGTAGTAGTTTGCCACTCCAAAGAGTAGCTACCATAGACACTACTAGTACTAAATTTTCAAAGTCGTCAACAACGAAGAATGCGAAAGCAGCCACTACCGAGTAGTAGTAGTATTGGCGTTCCTTGTAGTTGTAGCCACGAGCACGACTTTTCTTGTATCACCGCTTTTTTGGATTGGCAGTTCGCGACACATTGAATTTTGCTTCTTCACCGACTTGTGCATATTCATATTATTATTATTTCATGGCATTGCTACTCCTCCTCGGCGATCGCTGCCCGAGATATTTTGAAAGAAGCAAGTTTGAATGGCACACGTCTCTTAGTAGCAGCAGCAGGTGTTGAAAATCCAAAGTTATTCTTTCAAAAACTGTGCCTCCCTTCCTTTCGACAAGTAGGTTGTGCCAGCACCGTTAGTAAGACAGATGCCGACGTTGTCTGTTCTGCAACCACCGCATTGTCACTCTGGAATATTTCGCAGGCACGTGCACATGATTCTGTACTATCTGCTACTAATGTTATCCACGTCCAAAAGAAGTTTTTGATCCAATTGCCCTCCAGCAATCAGAGCAGCCGAAGACCGAGCGAGAGGACCTCGTCGCTTTCTGCTGCTGGCTCGCTGGCTGGGCACGGGAGAGATCTGCTGCTGCAAAGAGTTTACTCTCTCTCTCTCTCTCTCTCTCTCTCTCTACGACAGTGAAAGAGCAGGAACGATTGATTGTTGGAAGAAGAAGACGATGATGATGATGATGATGATGATGATGATGAAACGCTGGAATCCGTCAACAATCAATCAAAGCAACTCTGCCCCTCGTTCCGGGCGGGAGCAAAGTTTTTTGGAGGTTTCGTGGCGAATTTTCTTTTCCGGACGTTTGTGGAGGCGGGATTCAAAAGTGAGGTGCGCGGTGCCCCGGGCGCGCGTGAGTACCGCAGCGTGAATGAATGGACCGGCAGGCGTGGAATCTACGTCATAACCAATCGTACGGTAAGGTATGCGTCTTGTTTAGGCTCAAAACAACAACACAAAAATCAAAAAAAAAATCATGCCCAAGGATTTTTATTGTTTAGATGCGGTAATAATTAGTACTTCGTATTTTCCTTATTAAGCGCCCACCGAGGCTCACGGACATTTAAAGGGAACACGAAAACTACCGAAATAAGTGCATCTTACCGTAATTGGCATTGCTGCTGTAATCTTACTGGTAGAAAGTGAATGAATCGATCGTCGCCAATTCCAACGCACCACACAAAGGAACTGTTGCATTCTCAAAACCGAAGATCGCAGAGGATCTCGACCGAACCTACCAACCGGTAAATGACAAAAGCAGTTCCTACATCCTATTGAACGAGAATCATACCTATAATCAACAAGGGCAAGGGCTCAGCATTCGAATTGAATCCGAGAGATTATCTTATAAATTGCATTCGACGGGAAGGTGGTTTTGCGAAAGAACCAGTCGGTCGTTCATCGCCGTTGCTCTTTCTGGGTTTTCCACGATCGGATCTGGCCAATGGATCGAACCGAATAAGCAAGACGCGACAAAATAGTGACCTTCGTTCCGCTGGGTTTGTCGACCTTTGATTCGATTCGAAATTCGGATTGGAAATTGGAATTGGAATTGGAATTCAACACGATTCAATTCAATCCGATTCAATCCAATCCAATCCAATCGACTGGCAGACGAATCCATTGCATCCGTTCCACTCGATTTCCACCAAATCCAAGAAGCTCGGGTCCGAACCAATAATATATCAAGGAAGCCAACCGAACTACAGTACTATCAATCGAAATCGACATGTCCTCGCTGCTCTCTCAGTTCTTTCCCGCCCCGCCGCCACCGCCGCCTCCTCCTCCTCCCCGAGCCGGTGATTTGGTGCATTCCGGATCGACGAGAGCGTCATCGGGCAGGAACGGCGATGAGGCGCGGCTGTCTTCGTCGCGAAGGGATGCGAGAACACCACCCAGATCACCGGGGACTCTGCACGGCAGAAGCGTGCGTCGACCAACTCCTACACCGGCGGCACCCCCGCCCCCGCCGCCTCCCCGCGGTGTCCCCACAAAGAGACCGAACCGACCCACGAGGACGACGACAAGAACGACGAGCAGCAGCAGCAGCAGCAGCAGCAGTACCCAGCGAATACGGCAGCGACAAAAAAACTCACAGCCTCTCCCTCCGTGTCCACCACCACCACCGCGTCCACCTCCACCGCCACCTCCTCCCCCTCCGCGCGTGAGCAACTCGGTGACGGTGCCACCCAAAATGTCCGGAGAAGAACTCGCGTCAAAGGCGCTCGACATGTTCCACAAGTGTCTCCAGCGGTCCATTCCGACCGGGAACCTGTATTCCGGAGGGTTGGGTGCGTACTACTTGCTGTTGGAACACTCCAGGTACAACTTGTGTCTGCTCAAGCGACGAGAAGAGGCGCTGTCGCAAGCGGACGGAACCCGAACGAGTCCCGATGGAGCGACGACCGGGCCGGCCCGCCCGCAGCACCACGGCCACGGCACCGCGAAGAACACACCCTTCCGGTGCAAGCGGCTCCTGAAGCAAGCCCTCGAGGGTGCGAGAGAAGCGAGCAATCGGTTCAAACGCAGCAATTCAACGACGCTCTCCCACCAGCGGGGGTGCATATCGTTGCTCGGGGGGGAGTGGATCGGCTCCCACGCGTTGCTGGCCGTTTGCTACCGACGCCTGGAAGACTTTCAGGAACACTACGAAACGACTCACGCAACCAACAACGATGCAGAGCCGCGATCTCCGGGATCGGCCAGGTCCCTGTGTTCGCCCCGTTCCGTCGGCGGCTTTTCGTCGAGCATGTCGGTTTCGTCGTACACCATTGCTACCGCGACGACGACGGCTTCGGCGGCGAAAAAACCGCGGTCGGAGCGACTGGTGGATCGGATCTTGTACCGCCTGGAAAAACAACACCTCTTCAACGCCGATCCGGACACGAACAGCAACAACAACGGCAACGAAGACGGGGCCACGATCAAGTCCAATGCAACGGTGTCTAGCGTGCTGGCGGTCTGGAATCAGGACGTCCTGAGCGGTCGAGCGGGTGCCTTGCAAACGATTTTTTGGCTGCGGAGCGAATTCGGAAGGTCCGAGATGCTGGGAAGAAATCTAGCCGTGTCCCTCGCGGTCAAAATCCTGGAAGAAGGTCTCTCCACGGCGGCTTCGCTGGGACTCAACAGCAACTACAGCGACAACAACAACAACGACGACGACGACGACGACGACGACTCTGGGTTTGACGCAAATCGTGCAGACGAAAGGCGAGACGAAACAAAACTCCACGATGCGGTTTTGTTTTGGGTGTGCGACAGCAACGGCTCGCTCAAGGCGTACCTCGGAGCGGCGAGGGGTGTTGTCGGAATCGTACACACGCTGCTGGGACTGCACCCGGAGGAATGGCAACTCATCGAGGAAGAGATTCCGAACGCTCGGAACTATCTGCGCAACACGATCGACGCCTTTCTTCCCGATGGGGAGGATCGCGGCGATGGTGCCGGTGATTCCGACAGACCGGGATCGCCGGCGCTGTACCAGCGGCTGGTGTATCACAACGCAATTTCGTCATCGTCGAAATCGTCCCGTGCGCAAACCATTCCCGGTGCGGGCACCGCGGTTCGTGCCCGACCAAAATCCGGTCCCAAATCGGCCGGGAATCTCCGCCCGTTGCTGGATGCCTCGTGTGAGCGGGACGCAACGGTCGATTGGTTCCACGGGGCCACCGGATTAGCCATGATGCTGGTAGAAGCCGCAAAGGTTTATCGGAGCAAGGAATATTCGAAAGAGGCCCACCGTCTCTGCGATGCCGTGATATATCCGCGTGGATTGAGAGAACAAAAGATCCGAACGACTCGGGCGGGTGTCGACAAAAAGGACGCCACCGGGCGGAACCCAGGGATGATGGGTTCCGGATCCTCGAGCACGAGCGCAAGTACCGGCTCCACGAATGGCGGCAACCCGAAATACAGCAAGAAAGGTCCCGTTGGTTTGGCCGGAATGGCGTTGTGTTTTTTGCAATTGAGTCGACTCTGTAGCAACAGCAAGGAAGAAGAAGAAAAAAGAGGAGCGAACGACGACGTGACCGAAATTTCTCTGCCTGCGAATACATCGCTCAGGGAATTGTGGGAATCGCGAGCCGTCCAATACGCTCAACACGCACATCAAGAATGGACAAACTACATCGAGTCAATCCCAACTACCACGGGGGTCTGGAATGCCTTTTCGCTCTACGAAGGCATGGGAGGAGTAGTCAGTCTTTTGTGGCAGTTGTCTCTGTCAATATTTCTGAATGACGGTGAGGTCCTCCACACCGACATCGAACCGATCTTTCAATTGCCACTATACAGTGCGTCGTACGTGAATTGTGACCCAGGAAATCATGGCATCACCGAAAGTCTCGAACCGATTCTTCTGTCATCGAAAGACGTCACGTTCCTGGCAACCCCGGCATCCGCCCCAAAATTCGGGAGAACCCTGCATTCCGTCTTGTCCCATGAACAGGCCCTCGCCGAATCTCGACGGAGGCGTGCCGCAGCGGAGGCAAAGGCTCAGAAACGCGCGAAAGCTGCGGAAGAGGCCGAGCTGAGGAAGGCCGAATACGCCAGGGCAGAGCGTGCGGTAACGGATGCCCGTCGCAAAGCCGAACTCGAAGCGAGAAAAAATGCTCAGCTCTTGGCGCGGAAAAGGGCGCTGGATGTCGCAAAGCAGAAAGAGGAGGAAGAGTCCTTGAAGAAGTTGGAAAAAGCCGAGAAAAAGAGAGAAGAAGACAAAATCAAACGAGAGGCGCTTCTACTTGCTCGGAAGCAAGCGAAGGAAAGAGTAGACGCAATGCGCAAGGCGAAGGAGGAAGCAGAAAGGGTCAAGGCCGAAGAGGAAGCTAAACTCAAAGCTATTGAAGCCGAGAAAAAAATCAAGGCTGCAGAACAAGAGGCGAGGAAGCGAAGAGCTATGTTGGAAGCTAGGGTGCGTCGGCAAGCGAAGGAGGCGGAGATTGCGAAAAGACTAGAAAAGGAACGGAAGTCAAAAGAGGCAGGCGAGCGTTTGCGTCGAGCTGAAGAACTGAAACAGAAAGAAGAACTGCGAAAACAACGCTATGCGGAGATGCTTCGGCGGAAGCAAAAAGCAGCAGAAATTGCAAAAGAAGAAGAACGACAACGACTTATCAGGGAAGCAGTGAATAAAGAGCGACGTGAAGCGGAGCTGAAACGCAAAGAAGAAGAACGCAAGCGACAAGAAACAGAACGGAGACGTCGGCTACTGAGTCTGAAGCAAAGACAAACGAAAGAGGAACAAGAAATTGCTGCAAAGAGGGCAATGGAGGCAA
The DNA here is from genome assembly GCA_037355855.1 of Pseudo-nitzschia pungens. Lineage (NCBI taxonomy): Eukaryota > Bacillariophyta > Bacillariophyceae > Bacillariales > Bacillariaceae > Pseudo-nitzschia > Pseudo-nitzschia pungens. Next base: position 462,454 of record CM074760.1, on the reverse strand, counting down.
AGGAACGAGAAGCTGCCAAAAGAAGGGCATTGGAAGCCAGGGAAAAGAGGCTACGAGAGTTACACAACGAAAAAATCAAAAAACAACGTGTGTTACAGGAACAACGGCTGCGAGACGAATTGCAGCGGGCATTGGACAAAGAGGTCGAAAAACAACGAAGAGAGGAAAGACTGAGATTGCAAGCTGTGGAGGAACGCAAATTCCTCGACGAAAGAGAGCAAAAAGCTGCCGATGCCTGCGACAAGTCCAAACCTACTGCACCTAAGCAAACGACTTTTTACAGTCCGTCCTTTGTAGAAAGGAAAAAAATGAGCCCTACCCATTTTTCCGTTCCCACAAGGTCGTCTCTATTTTGGACTCTTCAGACTGACTCGAAAATTGGAAGTAGCGAGAACTACAGGCCAGCCTTGGTCGTATCGGAGACAAGACACCCAAGCAATCGAGATGGCCAGGCGGTTTCGGATTTTCCATCGCTGTCGTCCTCTCCGGGACCAAATAATATCTCCTCCATTTCCATTCCGAGCAAGGATGCGCATGATGAAGTTCTTTCTTCTCGAACATCACCCACTGCTCCGCTCTCTACTGCGACCGAACAAGCAAATCATTTATCGACTGATATGACAAGGAACTGACGTCAAGTTGAAAATAATAGATACAGTTGTGATTGCCGCGATACTGACCGAGTTGGAGTAATTTAGCAATCGCCATTTCATAAACCAATAGAGATAAAAATTAGCAACAAAAGGAAGGCTCTTGCTGATCTTCTATACGGTGTAATGATGTCGACAAACTTATGTCATTCTCTTTGATCATTATTGCATGCCACGGAGATCGAGATTAGAACCACCGTCGGTAGAAAAAAGATATCCGCATTCATTGCTACCAAATTGAAAGCAATTGAAGCTTTCGTTGTCACTGCAGCTCCCGCTACTAGCAAAATTTCCGAGTTCACCGGTATCGTTCAATCGCAATCGTTTCTGCCAGCCTTCTCGTTCGAACATGTGCGTTGAACTGGAGTTCAAGATAATATTCTGTTGAGTTTTCAGCATTTTCTTTCGAAAATCACGAAATGCATAATGAACTTTCGATAGAATTTCTTTATCTATCTCCTGCGTTTTCTTTCCTGTGGTCACTTTTTCACCCATAACCACCCAACAACTTTTGTCGATTTCCCATTTTAAAAACCGCCCACCGTTATTCCGAACTTCTTCAATCAATTCCATTTCAATACTTTGTCTTCGTGCTTGTGTAGTATTTGGGTCGATCGTATGTTCGTGTATACGCAATTCTATCAAGTTTTGAAACATCACATTCCCAGGATGGTTATTCAACGACCTGCCCCTCCTAAAAATCACATCCGTCGACAAAGGGCATTCTACAATATTGATCATGGCTGTCTCTGTACTCACAGAAGATTCGGCGTCGGTCGAGACCGCACCACTGTCACTGTCAGATATATAAGGCGTCCCTGTTGCCGCCATCAATCCTTGTTCGTTTTCTTCGACGTGTTTCCTCAATTTCATCCATAGTTTCCAGTTGGCAATTTTGATATTCCCTGAGTCGGTCGATGGAATGAGCTCGGATGGTATGCCATAACTTTGAAGTATGTATCTCAACTCGAGAAATTCTCCCAAGTGCACTTTTGTTCTTGCATTCCATCTTGATAATAAGGAGCCAAGCCGACGACTTATTTGTGTCAAAGAAGTTTTGGCTAAGCATAGATGGATGGCAGCAACCCTCTGCGGAACAATTTCCCCGACTTCTGCATTCGCGGATGCACGATCTTGCAGGAACTTTATTTTTGACAAGATATGATCCGCATCTGAGTACAATTGCTGGCTAGGAATGTAAATAACAACTAAGCCTTTGCGTTGTGTTTCAATATTGTTGATGTCATGATTTGCGATGTCAGTACCACCAGAGAGAACAAACCAAACGTAAAACAAAACTTTAAGCTGCAGCGAAGAGAGAAAAAGGAAACAAGCAATGCCATGTGATTAGATTCGATTGTAATCCTACCATCTCGCAGGGAATTTATCATCCGGATTTTGTTGATTCATTTAGCTTCGAGAGGAAAATCAGAGCCTTTTGGAATTGAATGATGTCGACAAATTTGTCCTCCCGTTAGAGCTGAGATAAATCCTGCAGAAATGTCGACGCTACTGCTTTTGTACACCATTTGGTGAGCCTTTATTGAGCTTTCTTTTTCATACTCCGCCAAATAGACTTTGAACGTTACACGAAAATCTCTACTTCATGCTTACCAAAACTCGCTTCGGAATATGCTTCCTCTTGTTTACAACAATCGTGTAGATGCGACGTCCGCTTCGATCACGGTAAGGCAGTAATTGATATTGACCATCTCTCAGAAGTGCCATTTCTTCACGATTCAAATCGGTTATGCGGATAGGTCTTCGCAATGCATATTCACCGTACAAATCGAAAAGAAAATCAAAGCATTTGACAAAGCGCAAGGCAGCTTTTTGGGCGTCGAATAATTCGCAACGCAAGAAACGCAACTTAAATTCCCTTCTTGCAAGCCAACAGCATGAATCACTGGATGAGTTGGCCAAGGCCAATTCCTTTGCTCTAAGATAGCCTGGTTTGTGATCTATTTTTCCCAATTCTAGGTCAAAGTTCTCGAGGGACTCTTTTATAACCTCTGGTGTTTCCTCTCTAGCCATACAAGAAACGCCGTGGATCTCTTCTTCGATTGCATTCCGATCATCGAACGATAACTTCATGAGCGCTTTTGAAACCAAGTTCTCGGCATTTTCGTCAACTTGAACCGCCTCGCCTACCTCGCTTCGAGTTCGTCGCTTCATTGTAGCAAAAGGTGATGAGACTGGTAGTGACTTCACTCAAAACTCGCGATGCAGAACAAGCAGTGAACACTTATGTGAGAGGTCGGATCACAATTCAGAGAGTGAAGGGAGTGTCAATCAACCTTGAGAGTAAACAGAGACTACCAGGTAACCTTAGGTACGTCGTAGTATCTATGCGAATTGCAACCTGCTCGAGTGCTTGAGTTCGAACGAAGTTTTTGTACTGGAGCTCGCATCGTGTCATACCCCCCCTATTATGACCCCTGATTCTGAGTGCATCCCAGATCAAACATTCATCAAGAAGACAAAACACCAAAGAACACTAGCTATCCTCATAATCATAACATAAACAGCACTTTGAAGACGCTGGTACATACTACCTCCAGTCCAAAATACCGTATCGATGACTCTTATGTGAGCGTTCAAAAATCGTGTATCGTTTTTTAAGAGTCATCGATACAGTATTTTGGAGTACTTTTCAATTGTAGGGCATAAATTAGTGGAGTTGTAAAAATTAGAATTGAATAACATTTTTAGAACGTAGCTCTTCGGCAGAAGAGGGGGTCTGGGGATGGAGAAAAATGAAAAAGTGGTCAAAAAAAGTTTTTTGTGGTAGGGTTCTACGAGAAAGTGAACTGTTAAAACCGAGTGAAAAACACTTAGTTCTGTGGAAGCCATTAAAAATGATCACAAATGAGGTATGGCAATTAAAAATTAGAATTTAGCATGTCCCAATCGGTAAAGACAGTTATTTCAGTTGAACGTTACGGACACTTACAACTCCACACGCTTACCGGAGGCGTCAATTCAATTTGTTCTACCGTATTCTACCGAAGTACGTAGTAAGAGCTAACCTTAGGTAAGGTTAATAACCTCCCGACACGAAGCACATCTCTGTCGGTCACACCGATGTTTTGGACTTTTCTGATACGAACTCGTACCTGTGAGTTTAATTTAATTTTAGCCGAAAGTTTCTGAACGAGTAAGGCTTACGGTAAGGTTTATTCTACATCTACCTGTTATTACTTTTTGTAGTACTACGTATACGGTAGTCACGGCACCCATCACTGAGAAGCCACAAGGAAAGATCCTCTAACAAAGTGCATCGTACAAACCAACAACAGGACCCATGACATTATCCTCTCTCTTCCGTGTCACCGCAATCCTCTTTCCGGTGCTCGTTGCCCTGTTTCTGTCTCCGCTTCCCACGAGGTTGGGCTTTTACCGATGGCTCTTCGAGTCGATCCATCCATCGTTCGTGGGACTCTCACCGGCCGTCCTTCCCAACGAAGCCGACTGGGGTTTCACCCTTTCCGATCTGTACGGAAATGGGGAAAGCAACAGCAACAGCAACAGCAATAGCGAAGCCTACCGCAACCGACTGGTGGGACAGACGGCCCTGGTGACAGGAGCCAACTCCGGAACGGGATACGAAGTGGCCCTGGCGCTGGCGCGCCTGGGGGTCCACGTCACCATGGCCTGCCGCAATGCTGCCCGCTGCAACGCCGCGGCCGAATCGATCCGCAGCGATCCGAGGGTGGTCGAGCGGTCCGAGAGCAGCTCCGCCTCGACGATCGTGACCGAAATTGTGGACACTTCCTCCCTCAAGAGCGTCCGGGACTTTTGCGATCGGTTCATCGCATCGAGCGCCGGGGCTCCCCTCGATATGCTCTTTCTGAACGCGGGGATCGGTGTAATCGGTCGCGACGCCGATGGGAATTTGTCACTGAGCACGGACGGGATCGAAATGATCTTTGCGACCAACGTCGTGGGGCATCACCTGATGTACAAGCTGCTAGAGGGACCCTGCATCCGGGAACCGGCGCTGCCAAGAACCACTCCGGCCCGTGTGGTGCTGACCTCCTCGTGCGAGAGCTACAAATCGCAGCACTCCTATCTAGTGGCCACCGATCTCGAAACCCTAAACGGGGTCACACCGATGGACGTGAGCCGATATCCCCAGTCCAAGCTGGCGCAGATCCTGTGGGCGCAGGAACTCACGGCCCGGATCGATGGTGAGGGACCACCCCCAAAGAATCCGAATGCGGTCGTCTACGCCAACTCGGCGCATCCCGGTGCCGTTGCCACCAACATTTGGGACAAGGTCGCCTGGGACGAATTTCCGCTGGGGAAGGTCTTGGAAAGCATTGCCCTCAAGGCGAAATCGCTCATGTGGACCTCCGAGGAGGGTGCACTGACCCTCCTCTTTCTGGGAACCGCGGTGGACCGACTCGAGGCCGGATCGATTCGGGGGCAGTACTATCACCCGCAATCGATCCGCATGTTGGACCACCCGTCCACCCGCGACAAGGACCTGCAAGAACGATTGTGGAAGTTCTTGGATGAGCTGGTGACCGACTATGTCTGAGCCAGAGAAACGGCCACGAAATGAAACGAGACGAAACACGGTGGCGACAAGCATTCGAATGCAATGCTTCGGGTGCAGCGGTGGTCCGAGTGCGGGCGGATCCAAGCGTCCGGGGTGTATTTTTGCGTAATCATATCTCTTGGGACGAAACGGAAATACGCACCCCGGGCATTTGAGTCAACTCCACTTTGTTCGCTCTGCTCTCTGCCCCGTGTTGCTTGCGTAAATAACAGAATGGGACGGGAGAGCCTTGTTGTATCTATTTTTTTGTTTGGAATCAAGAAATTCTCATGTGATCACTCGGTACCGTCAAGCGCGGTAGAAAACAAATCAGTTATGGCATACAGTACTACAGGCGTATTGACAGAATAAGGCACTGCGTATGCATCGTAGTCAACTATTGAGCTTTAGTTTTTGCTCCTGTTTCTCTTGTCAGTTAGTGCATCATGATAGCGCAACCATACCCGTCAAAAACCGAGAACAGAGTCGCAACACAAACAACTTTTCGACTGAGCTTCTTCTTGGAGGAGATACATAATCTTGGTACTCGTATCTTCATGAATTGGTCCAAATCTTGTGGAATGTGACACAAATGCTATGTTATTCCTTCCTATTACTTCGTACTTGAACTATTATTATTGTTGATTGATTGATGAGAGATCGAAATAGCTCGATTGAAACATACGAAGACATCACTTCATTCATGAGTCAGGCTAAGTGGGTCGTGTACTTAAAAAAAGGAAATCAACAATAAAATACCGGTAAGATCTTACACGTACCTTGTACTTCGCAATCATTACGAGTCCCAGTACTTATTCGTGTACGTATACGTCTTTTCTAATTTCTTGTCCAATCACATATCTCGTTTTTATTTTTGGTGGGTATGGGCTATTGGACGCATGCGTTCAAATCGCCTTCCTTTTTAACGGTTTGTCAAGGTCACAAAATACAATGCGAAAACTACCGTTCCAGTTAAATCGATCTATCGGCGTGAACAATACAGGGTGCGGTAATTATTCAATACTTCGTAGTTCTTAGAACGATAGTGAAATCACATCCTTCGGAAAAATCTATCAATCCAGGAAAGTGAATTAATAAGAGAAAGGACGAAAATGTTCGTCGATGCAAAATACACCATTCTGGCTTCTGCCGCTGTTGTCGGGCTAGGTTTGGCCTCGGTGGCGACTGCCGCGGGTGTGGAACCCTGTGTCGACTTACACGAGGGTAAATTTCAGTGCAAGGAATGGGCTTGGTTTGGAGAATGGTGCGTTTCACCTTGTATGAAGCATATACGAGATTTCCGTTGGATTGGATTCTGTTCGAACCGAAACAAACGATGCAGCTTGCGATGATCACAATATTGCGGCAGAATGCGTTGAAAAAATGAGTTTCCCTCCGAAAGGACACAGGTCAGGAGGAACACATACTGAGTCACAAAGAAATTAAAGAATTCTCAGCCCAGTGCTTTGGTTGAAAGCCCATTGGTGATTTGTGGAATACAATACTGACTGATTTGACTTTCCATTTGCATTGGCTTTGTATTTGATCAATTGCAGTATCAAAAACCCAGGATTCATGCACAGTCAATGCAAGCAATCGTGCGGACTATGCTCCTCCGAAGATTCCACTGAGTTGGCAGCATCCGAAGACACTTGTCGAAACTGGCATGCCTCCTGTGAGGAATGGGCCGAAAAGGGAAACGATCAGGTAGACAATTTGTGGTATGTGAAACAGGTTTGGAACTCATATTGATTGTTTTCAGTTTATACGACTTGTACTAATATTTGCGAGTGATGTATTTTGTGTCTCGATGTGATCATATCGAACGCTCCGCAGCAAGGGAAACTGGAATTCAATTAAAAATGGTAAAAAGGTCACCGGAGCATATGTCATCGAGTTTTGTCCCAAAGCCTGCAACGTTTGTGATGTCCATTTAGACGATCGTGACATCGCCCTTGGTATTGGTCTTCCACAGAGTTACCCCGGCATGGAAACCGACAAGGAATTGCGCAATCTTCTCAAGAGCAAGGTAGCAGAAACCCGTGCATACATCGAATCTATCGAAAACGATGAAATTCGTGAGGTGTGCAAGATGTCCCATCCACATTGCGCGCGATACTCTCTGAGCACCGACTGCGACACCCACTTTGATCACCCCCTCATCAAATATGGATGTGCCGCCGCCTGTCAGACGTGCGATGAGCTCGTGAACGATAATGGAATTATTGAAGCACGCCAAATGTGGGGGATGGCTGCTCGGGAGTTCAACGAGAAGCAATTGGCGAAGAAGACAATCGAGGCGACTGCATAAACAAGCGTTCCAACAATGCCTGACAGCAGAAGGCGAAACGTTTCCGACATGGCAAGCCCGGAGGAGAGCACTTTCACAACGCGCTCAGAATAATAGAATTGGAATGCAATCAAAGGAAAATATGGATCGTCATCCAGCACATTAGAATTACTATTCTCCTCGCATCGTTCACATCATTATGTGTAGTATTCTTGTTTTGTTTAAATGAGCTCCTCCAATGCTCTAAGCCGCACTACTACGACGATAACAACTTTTTGACGCGTCACATCGATGAATAGTACTAGTAGTACTTTGTTGACCTTATGTCTTGCATTACTGAATTCAGTGATATTCTTTCATCTCACCTTGTTCCCTTCCCCTATTCCTGATCAAGCTATTGCGGAATACCTGGCACTACTGCTGTTTGTACTACTACCAGCAGTACTAGTACTACTAGTAGTAGTAGTACTAGCAGTAGTAGCTACTTGTACTACTACTAGTAGTATGAGGAGTTCTTACAGCCGAACCGGGAGACAATTGTTGTTGGGAGTAAGGAACAAGAAGAAGCAACAACGAGGAGGAGGAGGAGTGGTGACATTAAACAAGATTGCATTGCCTGCAAATGAAACCCTGAAGCAGCATACTAGTACTACTACTAGTTACTATTTTTCTTATCCACCACAGAAAGGATGGTAATAATAGGCAGGTAATGGATCATAATGAATACATTGTCGCAACTGACGATGCAACAACAAAAGAGAAACATAGCAAATACCAGCATGGCGAATCGTGTTTTGTCTGGGAATCGTACCCAGGACATGTGCTTGAAAGGGAGCTATTTTACCACTAAAATAACAAAGCTTACCTTGTTGATGAACTAGTAGTACTAGCGTTGTTTCGCTTTTTGGTGTCGCAACTTTCTGACTTGTTCTTGCACTATCCGCACTCTGCTCAGAGCATGTTGTTGTTGTCACCAGCATACTCAAATCAATGCTTCACTCCTTGATCTAAACGGTCAAAGGGTGACGATTTGGTGGTGCTGGCGATATGTAAGCACAACAGTAATCTGGAGGAGGCAGCAGCCAGCGTCGAGGACAAGCAGCCGGTACCACACCACCAGACTGTTGTTGCTGTTGCTGGTTGGTGCAACTCAAGCAGTGCTAGTAGTAGTAGAACTAGTAGTAGCAATATGATGCTTTGATAGTCCCGCGTACGACTACTGACACCAAGCAAATGGCTCGGTGGTGAGGAGGATTCCTGTCATTGACATGTCGCTCTCTCCGAAGGCAAGAATTGCATGATTCAGTAAGCAACGCGGCCGGCAGATTGGTTGTTGGTGCACAGAAACTCCCATCGGTCCGACAATCTTTCTCTGCGAGTGTCAGTGTTTTCTGTTGTACTAGTAGCTAGACCCTAATGGTTTACCGAAAGTAATTCACAGTGGAAAAGAGTATCCCACCAAGGAATAGAATGGTTCAACATTTCGCCTACCCACCAGATCGGTTGGAGCAATAACTCTTTTCCGGTCATGTACCTGCCTCTTCCTCAATTGCAAATCAATGGCAGCAAGAATCGCACTTGTTCTTCGTTTGTTTCGCATCTAATTGAAAGTCGTCAGCAACAACTCACATCGACCGAAGTAATGTTGTATTCCTCTCTGAGGCGAAGGCATCGAGGTCGTTGTAAACGAAGCTTGAAACGTTCTAAGAAATAACGTGTTCGTCGTTTGACATGAATGGGCCTTCAATTACCAAAGTCATCTGAAACTAATCTGGAGTCAGTCGTTATACGTGATGTATTAATACAGTGCTTAATGTTATTCGTAGTATACATATCTCCCATTACATTCTAAGATTCAACAACACGATTGGAAAGATCACGATGCACAATCATCGTGGACTGCGAAGGTTGGATGATCTCTATGTACTTCCCTTCTATTTCAAGAGCTGTGTGTTCATTTGAACATGTTCGCTCTTGGATTCATTATTGCGACCTGAAAAGCCTCAGAATTTCACCACAAAAACAAGGCATCATCCATTGCCAATGTTTTCATCGGTGAACCTTCTTTTGAAAAAGGTGTGCCGAGCCCTGGCGTTGCTTTTCCCCACCTGATCGTCGTTTTCCCTCAGGTGTATTTCGAGTTATTGTCGGCCGGATGTCTTTCATTGTTGATGCTCCCATCTGTAATTCCTTTTGTCTCCGAGAGATAAACGGGTCAGTTCGTCCGGACTGAGAAGACTGTTCCTCCTTCGTGTGGAGAATCCTTGTTCCCATTTGTAATTCTTCGAGTGGAACCTCGTTGGAATCTTAGATGTTTCTCTCATTGCTCGCTCGAGCGAATCTTGCGATATCGAGTCCTTCATCCTCACTCCTAGGCTGTCCAAAAGTTCCGACCGAATACTGTCGTGTCCTTTAGACGAAAGGGTTTGCGTTCTATGCATGGGTTTCTTCATGGTGCTCGAAATGATAAGTAGTGTCTTTATTCTGTTCTTCACTTCCTGGAGAGAATGTTATGACATTAATTATATGGTGTATCGACGATTAGGACAACCTTGATTTTATCCATACCATTTGCCGCAAGGAATGAAATAAATGCACGAGAAAGTAGTAGTTACTGTACCGTAGAATTCAAGCTCTCAACCTCTTCGCAAGGGATGAGCGAATGTGGAGGAGTGAGTCAATCGTAATGTGGTTAAATCAGAAGGTGCGTGGCAATTGTGCGAACACTAAGGTTTTACCGTCAGCAGTTGCGCAACTGCGTTTCTCGATAAGTAAAGGTGGAATGGACTAATGTGGTTAAGTAATTACTGCAAGGTGTGAATGGGAATAGGCTTGGATGTCAAACATTCGTGACTGAAAACTTCCCATCAATCAGGCATCGGCCTCACTTTTCTATTTTGAAACCGAGAGTAAGATCTTACAGTAAGGATTAACTACATGAGTTTTTTTGAAAATAATCTGCTGTGCATGCTTTTGATGCCATCGATGTACCGGTATTTCCACTGATAGTACGTCAAGCTTTTCCTTCCCCGCCGCCAAAAGTGGTGAAATGATTGCAATAATTGGCCTATGCTAATCCTACTCGTATCCTTCAGAGCGTTCATCCCCCGGATAACGGTTAACGTCTGGTTGATTGTCGTTGTGGTCGTCGTGGTGTTCCATAGAGTGGAGAATTTAGTGTGTGGCCAACATTAATGTCTATACAATGTTAGAAGAATCAAAGATTCTGTCGTAGAGAGAACGCTTAGAAGAATAAATCGTCGTCCTGATCGGAGTAGCAGCTCGATTGATCCATAGAATAACTGACTTTTATTCATAAGGCGCCATGCCAGATGTCGTGTTCCTGCGAGAGAAATTGAAATGAGGTCGATGGCCAGGAGAGCAGATGGAATTTCTCGGCTTGTGTGGACAGACCTACTTTATTCTCTTTATTTCAAGGTCACTCGCCCGCCATACGGTATGCGTTGAGTAATCTTGGGTTTTCTGGACTGGGTCCATCTGTCTGTCGTGGCGTGCATGGTAGCATCTGCCGTCCTTTGCGTGCCAACGCCTTTCTTCGAAGTCAGTACAAGGTTTGCGATTCGAACGGCATTCGCTCTTTGTTGTGGAATCTATCTGGAGAACGTTATAAGAAGAATTCAGAATTTGCGAATCCTAATATTATCATTGGGGTGGCACCATTTGCGTGGTAGTTTTCCAGCGTTGAATGAACTGGTAAGCCTTACTTCGTATTTGGAATGCGTGCAACAGAAGTTTACGCAGTAAGATTACCTCTAAGATGCAAAAGCAAAGATGATGATGTGATGTGACTCCGAGTCGTGGAGGCGCTTTGGCTCTTGCCAGACATCAGCGAAAGGCAACTTGCTCAGCGAATTTAGTGTCATTAGGAGAATAGCATACTCGCGTTCTTTTAATCGTAGCAATGAACAAAATAGAAGAATAGATTACGACTTCGGATTCTAGCGTTGCAAGGTTGCTTACGATTGCCTTCCTTCAACTTGTCGGATCATGTACGTAAACCTTACCTTCCTAGCGAGATATCACACGGAGACTTACTCAGCGAATTTAGTGCCGAAGTGGGAAAAACAGTGACTCAAGGAAGCTGTGTGACAAGAAGAATCCAGAGAAGGCGAACGAAGGGTTGACAATCTTGAACGGTTGTGCGAAAGGTTGCGACCACGCAAGTCGTCAGTGTTATCATTGAATCAATAAAGAGGGGTGACTACGAGCACGGTACAGTAAGTCCATCCCGATTCGGATACTGACTCGGCGAATTTAGCGGTGAATTTAGTAGAAGTAATATTTTTGAAGCAGATTTCAACTCCAGATATGTGCGTATGCGTTCTTTCTACCTTTATTATTCCTAAGAAGAACGTATAATTTTGATAACACATTTTGTATCAATGCTGACTATCAGATTTGACGGCAGGTGTTTTGAAATTCAAAGACTCAGTCCCTCTTCGTCACTCTCACACAATGCCTAGAAATCTCTCTTTTAGACAAAAAGTCGTACTGGTACAGAACGGATAAATTAGTTATACGTTATGAATAGAGCAGCATGGTTGCGAATGATGTTTTTTCATTGCTGGCCATCTGCCCTGAATCAATCAACAATCATAGAAAGTGACTCCAAAAACGGATTTTTAAAGAAGTACTTACGCACAAGTGTGTCCCAAGAAGAATAGATTTCAAAAAAAGAACGATTAGTTACGTGTACTTAACAAAATCATTCTTTTTTAAAGTTGTCACGATTAGAAGAATATCTTTCGAGACATGTACAATACATTAGATAATTGCTCAAAATTAAAATCGAGAGAAAGTGATTAACGAAAATATCTGTAATGAGGGGAAAAAATGAGGATGAGATGAGAAATCTGTCTCAGTTCTTCCGATCAGCACTGCGCGATTTTTATAAAGAACAGACGCGGTAGAAAACAAAGAAGCATTCTTCTCTGTTGTCAGTGTTTCAGTGCCACCTACCCTCGAACTTGCCAAAACATCTGCGGCTTTCTCTCTACCAACGACCGAAATTCACAACACGTACTTGAGCATTCTTTTTTTTTATTCACAGCTGGAATGCACCAACTTAGACAGCAGATGAATTGGACAAGCGTTGCCAAACAACACAACACATACTCAACTTACATCGGACCGAAAAGCAACGACGACTCGTCAGTGTCTGACACAAACGGCAGACACGATCAAAAATCGGTATGGAGGAAACGAGCATCACTTCGCCTTCTCACAATCCAGACAACAAACGTTTCACAATTCCATCACGATCTGAAACAAATCCCAATCATCACAAAGTTTTACCATCACGATCCAAAACTATGCTATCGAGTTCCATCCTACCCATCGACATCAACCGCGCCATGAACCGAAACAGCAGCCCAAACCACTTGAACATTAGCGCAGTCCGTATTTGCTGCTTCGAGCAAGAAACGGCCACGCAGGGAAGAACCAGTCGCAACTTTTGACAAGAACCAAACACCATCGGATTACGTGAGAGCGGCCTTTGTCGCCAATGGCTTCAAAGACTTCGAGCGGATTACAAAGGACTGCGAATCCCGATTTCTTCCCATCACGACCGCCATGATGGAAGCTTACCACACAGATATCCTCAATGCCGTTCGTTCCAACGACCTTGAGACAGCGCAACGGCTGTACAGAGAGGGACAATTTCAACACGGAACCAACGCCTGCAACCGATTCGGTGAATCTATCCTACACATTGCGTGCAGAAGGGGGAACCTAGGAATGGTTCGATTCCTCGTCGAGGAAGTTGGTCTGTCCATCATCACAATCCAAGACGACTACCACCGCACACCTCTGCACGACGCTTTCTGGACCTCAAAGGCCTCGTACGAAGTGGTCGAGTACCTACTCAAACAACCATACGTGACTGAACTCTTGTTGTGCAAGGACAAGCGAGGATTCACACCTCTCGACTACTCGAGAGGTGAGGATCGCAGCAAGTGGTTAACTTTCATGTGGGAACGAAGAGCTACGCTTCGACCTCACGAAACATCGCAAATCAATCGAGAACAGGAGTGCCCATCGGAGGAGGAATCACCCCGGAAACGGATTCGCGTGATCGCCTAGATCGCGGTTCCTCCCACGGGCGCTACTAACACCTAGCTAGCAGCACGAAAGATAGAGATACATAGAATACTTCTTTACACACACCGTTTAGATACAATCAGTCACCACTACTTCGACCTCTCACAGAAGTCATATAAAACCTGTCTTAACAGACACCGTACACTTTAGCATGAGCAATTTGTCATACCTACGGTATTAGTCTTGCATCGCCGGAATCGATGGGAGGTGAGAAACGTTGGAAAAGGCCTGATCGTCTGGTTAATGGTACAAATAATGTGACTCAGTCGTGAGTTTTAGTACGAACCAACGATGATTATTTAGGTGATTCAGTACTAGGCGCTTTGTAACCAACGCAATACTGGCATGTCGCACCTGCCGCAATACGGGTCGTCGTGCCATTTCAAGCCACCATTTGTAATCGTCGTAAAGCACTCTGGACAGCAATGACGAACACTCCTGTGCATTTGGTGGCAGACATTCCTATTAGTACTAGTAATACTAGTAGTAGTAGCACTAGTACTAGTAGCAATCCTCGTCCGAGTCGTACGGTATGGATCATACTAGTAATGCTGCAACAACAACAATATGGTGGTGATTGCATCATCGTTTTGCCGACTGGCTGCCTCCGGGATCAAATAATCAACTTTTCGCCAAATTCAATTCGCTACTGGTGGTGTGTTACTACTACTACAAGCAACCGCTGCTTTATTTGCCAAGAGCAACAAGAATTCTGCCTTTGATACCACAACTTTTAGTATTACTAGTACTACGACACGGTCTAGTAGTATGTGGTTGTAGGAAACTGACGCTGGAACTACAACAAGGCAACAAGGGTAACAAACTTGATTGTCACAAGCAAAAGTACTATCAACCATAACAACAACTTACTCCTGCATCACGCAATAACAATTTTTGATAAAACATGGTGCACTCCCATAGTAGCAGTACTGGTAGTACTACTGCAACTAGCTACTAGTACTACTTCTAGTAGCAGTACGACTAGTATCTTGCTGGTGGTTGTAAATTCTCTTCTGTACTAACTCGTGATTATTCACCAGTTGTACATGCTCCTGGTTCATAGCCATCCACAACTACTACTAGTATAGTACCTGGATAAAATGCATGTTGTGACAAACAAGTAGAAGAAACTTTGAAGACTTCTTATTTTCCTTCCCTACACCACAGCACCTTCTTCCAGCAGGTATATACAGTAGTAGTAGTACTAGTAGTACTAGTAGTACCTACTCGCAGGTCACAAGTTCAGGGCTCTCACAAAGTAAATTAACAACAATGATTTTTGTGATACTGCTGATCCACCCAACAAAGATCTCATCTACTTCTAGTACTATTCTCCCTCCTCAGTAATTTTATGATCATTACGAAGTAAGGTTTACGGTACAGAGCTACCGGTAGTATTGTTTCATCATCAAACACTCTTCTTGCTTTGCGGCTAAATTTACACTTCAACTTACGCACGGTTACTCGTACGCCCGTATCGAAAATTTTGGGTCATCGGTAAGGTTAGGAAACAATGGTCCCGTTGAGATGAGTTGCAGTCATCTTCTTCAAAGTAAACTAACTTGCACATGTACCGGTACGTAACCTTACCGGTACGTGCTAGTATTAGTAAGAGATAACCTTACCACCTCAAAATTATTTTTCGTTGTAGTTCCGAGACAACTTTCTTTCTTTACTCTCTAGGAACTTTACCAAAAGGAGTGAGACCAAGGCACAACGGAAAATGACTGATGCGCTCTAAGCTACGGTATGTAGCTCACTTCCGCGCTATGGCGGTAAACAAGAATAAATAATCCAGTCGTACGAATGTTTCCGCGAACAATTATTCTTTTTATTCCGACCGATGCCCCCAAAGAACCGAAGGGCCAGCATTTTCTAGTTTTTATTGCGTCAGTGTCACAGAAATAGGGTCATCCGTGATACTATTTTTGTCTCGTGTACCACCGTACTTCGGCAGTAGCTCTGTCGTAACGTTAACGCGGAGTTCCGGCACTGGCACGCTTCTTCTTGATGATTGAAGAGAGAAGCTTCGGAAGCACTTGTTGCAAGGATGAGAATCTGATTGTTGAACGTCGTATTCCGCTGAGCGCGCGGTCCCTCTCACCAAATGAAACATTAGGCCCAATTGAATCAAACGGAGAAAACGATGCTCGCGTATGTAGAGTTGTTAGATCCGTGCACGTGTGAGGACGACACTGGCTTTTCAAAAAATGGGAAGGCGATTTACGTGCAGCCTCGGGCGTTCGAACCGTCTTGTGGTTTGTGCCCAGCTTAGCACACCACAATGAATTTCTAAAGTTTACTATCTGTGCCGGTCACTTGTGCGAGTAAGCGTACTTTTACGCGTACAGGTTAGCGAGCAAGTGTGTGTTGATTGATTAAAATTGAATCTTACTGGAACTCGAACGAAGAATTCGGTTCACGCAATTTAGTTGCTGATTCGCGTTACACCAATCACCGTTGTACTTCGTATATTGTAACAATTAATTAAGCATCACTAGGAATCTTCATTCGACTCCTAAGTTTGGCGCGATCGCCGAGTAGTACCGTAGCGTGAACAAGATAGACACTGCAGCCTGCCGATCAACCATGACCTCCGCCCTTGCCGACGACAAGACCACGATGGACGGCACCATGTCCCCCAAGGAGATCGAGCAAGAAGATGCCGTTAGCACTTCGGCCACCGACAGCAGCTCCGGGAGCGACTCCGAATGCGAGCAACAAGACGAGCCGCAGAGCGATGACTTTCCGACCGGTCTCAAGCGCCGCCGGGGGGCCGGTGCTGCTGCTTCTGCAGCGGCTGCTTCCTCCTCCACCGTGATTCGTCCGGAGGAGGTCGCGGACAGTGATCCGACCGCTCGTGCCGATCCCTTGCGATCCAAGTACAACCGCAAGAAGACGACGAAGAAGAAGCAGACAATCACCGCCACCGGCGATGCCAACGGCAAGCCCTACACGCTGGCGAGATGGATCGAGTTTTTTTTGGGCTGCGTCTTCTTTTTCGTTCCCATTCCGCTGGTGGTCTGCCAGATCGTGGCCTGCACGTTGTGGGAACTGGCCGATCAGGCCACCTTCAAGCTGACCAATCTCGGAACGGCCTTCAACGAGTGGTGCGATCCGTACTATAAGAGACTGGTGCAGCATCCCAAGGACACCTTCATTGTCAACACGACTATCTGGCTGGGAGTCGTTCTGCCGGCCTATTTTGTGATGGAGGCAATTGCCCAGGCGGAATCCATCCGGCAAGGAAACGGATTGATCTGGTGGCGGGCTGCCTTGTACAACGTGTTCCGAATCGGACCCATGTACCGGCACTTTATGTTTGTCTATGTCTTGTGCCACAAGGAGGCACACTCGTACGGAAGACTCTTTGCCATGCCGTACCGCAAATACCTCGGATTGCAATACGTCTACAACTATTTCATTGGATTCTTCCACGGAGTCCTTCCCGGTCCCTTTACCGAATCCCACATCTACAACCACCACAAATACGACAACGACAGCGACGATGTCTATTCCACCGGTGCGTATCCCCGGGATTCCTTCGGACACTTCTTGCGCTACGTCTACGTCTGGTTCTTGTACGCCCTCAACATTTCCAGCATTGTCAAGTTTCTGGAGGAGGGCAAGACCGCCAGGGCCTATCGATGCATCGGTGGAACTCTGTACTACGCGGCGGGAGTCGGTCTCTGTGCCAGGCTCGTCTCTCCGACCTTTGCGGCGTTCTACATCGTCTATCCTCTCATCGAGGGCAACTATTTTGCTCGCGGCCGTGAATTACACCTGGCACGCCTTTATCGATCCCAACGACCACGACAACGATTACGTCAACTCGGTCACCATTCTGAACGGACTCAACTTTACCCTCGACGAGGAATACCACGTCGTTCATCACCAGGTGAGTGAGTGAGTGAGTGAGTGGTGCCATGGAACGCAATGCAACGCGATGCAACGCAGAGCAAACCAACGCGATGCAGAAGGCACGGAACGCAACAGCGATTGGATCGAGAACGATCACGTCGTCTCTCGAATCACCTGTCCCCCTTGAGTCAATCGTTCGTCGTAGGATCACAAGCATTATACATTCGTATAGTAATGCTCGATCCCAATCTCACTCTGCGTTGTTC
This sequence comes from Pseudo-nitzschia pungens, assembly GCA_037355855.1. Lineage (NCBI taxonomy): Eukaryota > Bacillariophyta > Bacillariophyceae > Bacillariales > Bacillariaceae > Pseudo-nitzschia > Pseudo-nitzschia pungens. The sequence goes on along the minus strand of CM074760.1, from coordinate 444,721 downwards.
GTATTTCTGAATCTTGAATAAATGAATGAATGAATCGCATCAGTACGGTGGCGTGCACTGGTCCCGCAACAAGGAACTGTACGAAAAACACATTGGAGAATACAAGAAGCACACTGCCACGGTCTTTAAGGATTGCAACCTCTTTGTCATCTGGGGAATGATCGTTGCAAAGGACTACGACGGACTCGTCGACAACTTTGTGCAGTATGAAGAAGACGAGTCCAAAAAGTTGTCCCGAGAGGAACTTGCACAATTATTGAAGGAGCGACTCCAGTGCACTACGTGGAGTTACTGAGCAACAAAAGCGCAGCAAAAGTGCAACGAACACTCAACAAAGCCAACAACAAACGACCAACAACAAGCAACATCAACGAACGTACGAATCAAAAAACCATGAAACCAACCAACCAACGAAAAACAACCCGATATACAATAGTATTATTATATCGACGAGCAACGCTAGGCACGTGGATCACGGGATGGATGGCACCAGTTTTTCAGCACATTCCATCCCTCTCGAAACAAGCAAGTCATCCGGAACCAGTATAGAATACTACTGATTACTTCGTGTCCGTTTCGATTTGTGCAGTCTGTGAAGCCTTTTGCCGCACAAGTATGAGGACTAACCTGGTCTTGGAGGATTGCTCGGTGAGAACTGTGCGCACCGCACGGTGTCTACACCCTTTATGTATTCCCTGTGTCACGAATTCCAACAAAAGGAACTCTAGAAAGAAAACAATACCGTACCAATCATGAGAATTATCAAAATACAGTAGTAGTAGTACCTTTTTTGTGAGCTGTGGTATACCTTTTTACGGTGCGTTTCAGAAACGCATGCTGATCTCGTGTCCTAGCTGTTTGTGTCAACTCGTCTACGGATAAGAGGAGTGGTTCGTTGAAAAATACGGAGTGCAAACGAATGGTTTCCGATTGCATACAAGTACGCAACTACCACCAAAACCCCGAATCCAATGATGGTTGTTTGTCGCGCGATGCAATGGAATGGAATGCGATGCGATAGCAGATACCGGGACCGGTGCCGACCAGCGCCGCGATTGCCCCAAGAGATGGTAGATGCGGAGGGAAACCCTAGGACGCAATGCAAGACAAAGTTAGAAATGCGATTCGGCCCGCATGCCTCCGGGCTTTTCGATCGTTTCGTTTCCGCAATCCGTTCGGGACTATTCCATTATTATTATTTTAACAAAAAAACATCAACGTGTGACAACAATACTACTACTACTACTACTACTACTACTATGATCCGGGCCTCATCATTGCGGTGTTTTCGCGCGATGAGATCGATCACGGCGAGGGTCGAATGGAGCAGCGATTCGATTCATTCCGTTGTCGAAACAAATCGGATGCGAAACAAACGCGGAAACAGAGCGGTGCATCCCGGTGAACGAACGATGCCTTGTGAATAGTGTCGCTAGAGATTAATGCGTCCATCGGTCCCCCAGTCTCGCCCAAAACACACATTCGCATCATGGTGTAATACGATGATCATTACTACTATTTTTTGCTGGTAGGTACGTGGAGCGGCACTATCCTAGCATACCTTTCTTTCGGAGAAACCGTCCCCTCGGAGGTTCGTGATCGAACCTACCGTACCGTAACCTTACGGTGTACGAAGTAAAAAAAGAGTTCAAACTGGAACAACCAACATTCGTGGCATCGAATCCGGACTCCGGACCAAATCCTTTGGCGCGCAATTCTGGATTCCAAATCGCGCGCGTCTCGGAGTACTCGCGCTACGGACCATTAATTCCGATACGGAATCGCTGACCACGGAATTTCGAAACGCGCAAACGGGCGGGCGGTTCGGAGTCGAGACGGTGACACCGCGAACAATCGACTCGAAGACACAGTAAGGTTATTGTGTAGTGTACTTCGTATTACGAGTACGAGTAATTACGAGCGAACGCCTGCAATGCGAGGAAGATCACGGGAGGGTGTCGACCCCCCGAGGAGTGCGGGGTTGTGCCATTGATTGCATTCGCTACTGTCACCATGGAGGACCATGACGACCATGACCATGCTAGCCTGATGCTAGAGGATGATCCTCACGATCACCACGATGAGGACGAGATGGAGGAGGAAGAAATGGATATCGAGCCGACGCGTGTGGTCGGTGTGGCCGAGGACGAAGGAGAGGAGTTCTGGGATCACGAGCCGAGCAAGGAGGAAATTTGGGAGGTGAGATTCCGTACCGTGTAATTTTGCGTGGTTTGTACCGTACGAAATGTTTCATTTCGTTCTTCTTGCCCAAATTCCGCGCATGGTTTTGGACAAAAAGCATGTTTTTCAAGATGGTGGACTTTCGTTTCGTTCTGTTCGGATTTGATTGATTCCGCATTCTGTCTCGTCTCCTCGGTGAATTATTGTTTGCTGTTCACAGTTTTTCACTTTCCAAAACCGATCCCGCATTCATAATATTCGTACGAGTGCAAATACGATTACGAGTACTAAGCGTACTCATACTCTCACATTGAACATCACATCATGCCATAAGATTAAGGCCTTACCTACCGATAACAATTTTAATTATTTTGAACGAAATAGATGAACAAAATCGCATCACCTATCCGTCGACACATCATCCAATTTCAACTTTGAATTCCACTATAAATGAAACAAAACTTTCCCATCGTCTATCTTTGACTGCAGTGTGGATACGAACAACCACTTGCCACAATGGCTTGTACAAGTTCTTCATCAAAACGTGTTCTCTCACTTCCAACTTTTACTTTCTTTTCCCATTCAACCATGTTCACGTTCATACCGTCTCGAACAACTTCCAACCATGCGATTCACTTTTTTTGTCGAATAACCACCACGAAACAAACGAACAAACAAACAAACAAACCGACAAACCGACGAAACAATCGTAGATGAAAAAGACGAGCAAGCGTCCCTCCGAATGGTTGAAACTACTCTGCCGGGAATGGGCAGAGGCGGAGGAGAACCTAGACCTGATCGAAACCGTCGACGAAAAATTCGAATCCTACAAACCCTACCTCAAGGGCAAGCTCTCTAGCCAGCTCCTCTGTCGCCTCTGCATCCCCTCGGATTCCGACGGGAAACAGCTCAACCACTCCGGGGCAAGCAAGCCGGACTTTTTGAAGAGCGTCCTCGCCATTCACGACGACTTTGACAGGGCCTACGTGATTGCACAGGTGGAGCGATTCTGCGCGGTCTACGACATTCGGGGAGTCCGGCAGCAGGCCGAGGTGGCCGCCATCTGCGGGAACACCTCGAGCAGCAGCAGCAGCAACGCCAGCACCCCCGGCGCACCGCAGAACCACGTCCACACCACCGCCAGTCCCAATCCCAATCAAAACCCCAATCGCTTTGCGGTGATCAACAACGAGGCCATGGCCGCGGCAGCCGCTGCCCTCTACGGGGATCAGGTGGTCAACGCGACGAGCCTGACGGACGTCCACCAGCACGCGATTGCCGCTGCGGCGGCCGCCACCGCGGCCAACCACCCGTCGCTCAACCTGCCCCACCAGTTCTTGACGGCGGACGCCACCGCGGCTGCCGTCGCGGCCGCCCAACAAGCCGCCCAGCAGCAGTCGGTGGCGGTCAATGGGGAAAACCACCATCACCAGCAGCAGCCGCATCACCAGCAGCAGCCGCACCACCTTCACCATCAACACCACAAATCGGTCAAGGGATCCGAGAGCTCGTCCGGGGTCTCCGCGGGGAGCAACGGCAACAACCAGGTCTTTGCGGCGAGCCACAAAACGGCCCAGGCCCTCCTCACCAAGGCCCAGCAGCAGGCCAAGTCGGCCGAGCGGGCCCTCGAACAGGAACGCCGCCAGAACGCCAAACGGGAGCAGCGCCGCCTCTCCCAGGACAAGAAACTCGCCCGGCAGCGCGACCGAGAGTTTCTCCAGAAACAAAAGCAGGCCGAGAAACTGGCACGGGAAAAGGCCCGCGAGGAAAAGCGAAGCCGCAAGCTGCTGCAGCGGCAGGAGCGGGAGCGGTTTGCCCAGGAACAAAAGGAGGCCGCTCTCCGGAGGGCCGCCGAGCTGGTGGCCTCGAACCGGGTCCCCATCGAGATCACCCGGGCCGGTGGTCGGGGCCGGGGACGAAAACCCGCCGCGTTGCTTGGACTCCATCTCAAGCCGGAACTCGGAAGCCCCGAGGTTGCCGCGAGCAAGATGGTTCCGGCCGCGACTCTGGCGGGCGCATCCTCCGTTCCCAGCGCCTGCGGCACTCCTCTCGGCGGTGTGGACGCATTGGGAGGAGGAGGTGTTTGTCCCAAGAAACGCCAGCGGTCCGCCATTGTCGTTTCCACCGCTTCCGATCTGGACCGGATCGTAACCCACTCGCAGAACCTGTGGGCCAAGTACAACGCCATCGCCAAGGAACACAACCAGCGCGTCAATTGGATCACCGTGGCCAAGGAGCTGGGAATCCACGTCAAGGTCCGGGAAAAGTACGCGCGCATGCACTCGAGGGCCTGCCAGCGCAACTTTGATTTCATTGCCAACGGGCACTGGAAAATCAAGGACCATCCCGAGATTTTCCAGGAACCTACCGCCGCCGAGCAAAAGGCCCGGATGCCCCCACCTCTGCCACCCCCGGTGGACGAGGACCAGGTGGCGGCCGCGCACCAGGCGGCAGTTGCGGAAGCCGTGGCCATTGTGGACAGGCAGCACGGCAAGGAGATGATGGGAATCGGCCACGACAGCAGCACCGAAGGCAATGGAATGGTACTTGGCACCGATGCGAACCAGAACGACGGTTCGGTGAAATCTGATTCCAACGGCACAGCCGGGGACGACGAGGGCGTTCCGGCGGGAATCAACGGACAAGAGAGGGAAGGGGAAGCATCCAGAGGGAGCATGGCCAAGGAATCCTACGATGGGAACAACGGGATCGCCGGGAACGCGAACGGACCAGCAGCCGCCCCTGCCACCGCTACCCCGCCCATCCCACCTCCCCACGATCCTCTGGACGCAGCGGCTGCTGCGGCTACTGCAGCCGCGGTAGTCGACGCCGCCGGTGTGGGTGGGGCAGCCATTGACATGCACCACGTGGCGGCCGTGGCTGCAGCGACCGCCGAGGGCGCTGGAGCTGTGGCCACGGTGGCGGTGGGTGGTGGAGAGGACGTAGTGGTCGGATACGGTATATGACACAAGCCTGCGGCTGCTCATAACTATCACTGTTACTTGTATGCTGCATAGGACGAATCAAACTGCTAAGGACTGTCGCGAGAGAAAACACCAGAAGAAAAAAATCACATGGCGATAGTCCATTTGTGAAAAAAGGACAATATAAGGTATGGTGCAGATATACACACTGTCACAAGTCGCTGTGCCACAATGATGCACGGGACGCATAGAGAAATTTCTCGAATCGAGGTATTGGGTGAGAAAGCAGTCTTTCTTTCTTACCTTTCATAGACCCGTTTAGGAAAAAAATTATTATATTAATAATAAATAGAATAAGGACAAAATGAAAATTGATGTCATACGAAATATTATGTTATAGGTATATGGCTACACGTAATATTTTTTCGATGTCGCTCCAGAACGAAGAATCAACTCAGCAATCAAAGACTGCGGAAGAGTTTGAATCCATCCGCAGTTGCAAATATTTTGCTTTGCAACGGCCAGAGAGTGCCTTTGTCAATTTGAACGTACCAGCAGTGCGCCCACATCCTATTCTAAATTGGTACGTTTTTTACATGCGATTGTAATAATAATACAAGAACACGATGCTCTTCGTCTCGTGCAGTCACCATACTATTTTTCCTACAGGAATTGAACACGTACTTGACATTCAATCCTCTTTTACCTAACCTCAACGTCCGTTATGAACCTACACCACACACGATCATAACTTTGCAAACAATCAAAGACTCGAAGGCTCTGCTTCGCAATAAGTGCTTCGTCAGCATTATGAGTGCATCGTTACAGTCTCTCCTGCTCACGTACTTCATCAGGGATCGGTTCTGCGCCATCAGGGATCGGTTCCGTGCCCGAATGTGCATCAGAGCTAGCTTGTACGGTTGTAGGAACTGTAGAAGGATTTTCAGCTTTTTTGTTGGAGGTTGGACACCGGAGGTAAGATAATGTGATCAATTCCCAAACGTATGCCCTAACATCAGACTTTAACATTGCCATGGAAGTAGAGAAGATCGGCTGGATAACAAGCAAGAGAGAGGTGATGAAACAGTACGTCGCATCTTTGGCAAGGCACTCGCCCGTGGAAAAAAAAGCAGGAAGCCAGATAATATAATAGACCAGGATGATGCGAACAAAGTACCACACAAGTTCCCGTACGGCCTGATCTTGTCGCGTCACAGCACCTATCGAGGTTCGATTTTGATTTCGAGCTTGACATGTTCGCCCGGGAAGTTCGGGAAGGTAGCCACGCCACCAAATCCAGAAGCAAATGACAACGAGTGCGGCATTAGCTAGCCCAAAGATAATGAAATGAAGGAAATTGGCTTTATCCAACAATTTCATAGCCGTTGGGATGTCACTTCGTTGCAATGCTCGAGAGCGAGCCCGATGGAGTCCGAAGCTGTACACTAAGTCAGCTACTCCAAATCCATATGAAATCAGGGCCTTAATGGTCACGTTCCGTAGTGTTGGTGGACCGACTCTTCGACGCTCGTGGGAATGCTTGAGCAGTAGTAGGACCTCCCACGCCATGAAAGCGTTTAGAATTCTATTGATAGTAGCATAGGACATTCCGATTGCCATCGAAGTGCCATAAAAAGTGTCCGTGACAACAACCACACTGGAGAAATATGGGTTGTAACGGTCAGTATTATTCATGGTGATGCGTCCATAAACCAAAAGGATGTAGGAGAGGTACACAAGTTCAGCAAGCACCAGATACACCATGTACAAATTATAAGAGAAGTAGCGTGGCTGCAGGTTTTCGATAGATGCCCGCGCAGAACCGGTCGACATCCGCGAATTCCGTGAAGATCGGGTGTTTTGCGACGACCGCTGCCTGGAGTGCGCGGAGGATGACCCAAGCGAGAGCGAACTATTTTCTCTTGATGACACCATTTTTATAATCAGAGGCAAGGCAAGAGCTGACACAAATAACAAGTCCAATAACAAAGCAAAAACAGTGGTAATCGTCAAAGGATAAATTGTCTTGTGAAAAGCAGTATCTTCCACAAAGGGCGACATTGATGGTCCAGTTTTGCAGCATTGGAAAGCAGTTGGGATGCAATCACAATCATAAGAATGCTCCCATTCGATATTCATTGGTTTAGGAACCCAAACGCCATTCTCGTTGCTGCCCATACCAGCGCAAGAGATTTCTTCGATCCCCCCCAAAGTGTTCATGATCTTCCTTTCTTTATAAAGCATGTTATGGTATGGGACACATTCGGTATAATCTTCATCATTCAAAAAGTTGGTCGAGAGTTCAGAAATAGGTGCATCGCAGCAGACATATGATTGGATAGGTTGCGGGGCGAAGCTGGTTTTCATATAATACGGAAATCCTCCATTGCTACAAAGTAGATCAGGCTCAGGCTCCAAAGCTCTCGAATCTGTTTCATTCCCATCGGTGTCGTTGGTGGGTTCCGCCTGGTTGGGTGAAACCACTATTGGATCCGAGCACTGGCGTTCTGGAGCAAGTTCCAACCTTTCCTTCTCCGAAAGAACCGGGGGACAACACGTGAAGTATACCAATGAAACACTTCCATTGCTATCGCAATCATTGCCCGAGATCTCCTCCTCGCCATTTTTACACGATTCCTTATCACGCAATAGCATCGAATGCAACCCGGGAGGAAAAATGTCGAACATCGGAGGTGCCGAATCCACAATTTCTGGCCGATACCCATCGGCGCACATCATTGGATAGAATTCGCCAGTCTCATCGCCGTAGCATGTGAAAGAGTTATTGAAACGCGTTGCAGAGAGACCTCTTGAAATGCATTTGCTCTCGTCGCAAAGGCTTGTACCGTAAAGTAATGCATAGCTTTCGTTGTACTCCTGCATTTTGCGCTGGATGTTAACCGTACTGTTTGGTACCCAAATGAGACACTGCTGTAGTTTGGGGGCTTTTCCTTCTTCAGCTGATAAAACCGGATCCACTTGCTCACTCGTAAAGCAGTAGAGGCTAAATTGCTTTGGTGTGTGGTGCTCACAGGGGTGATGAGAGGGTCCGACGAATTAAGGAACCCTTTACACGGCGATACCGGTACGGTTGGTCTCCTTCTTCTCGAGATGCGTGAGGTCAGTTACGGCACTATCAGGCGCTTGGTATATTATGTTGCCAACGGGGTAAACCTTCAGAAGGTAAAGTTTGTGAAGTTCATCGCAAAAACGATACATGTTCGTGCTCGCACGTCCCGAGCATTTTCTTCTCGGATTTTTTTGATAGTAACGAAACATGGAAAACAGAAAAATACTGTACGGGCAGATACTTCGATACTAAAAATCTTACCCCATAAGTACCTTGTTGGTACACAAAACCCTTTTGATATGAACTGATTTTTGTCTCTCTGCTCCCAACGACACCAATCATGCGCCAGCTACGAAGGGTGTCAACGGACAGACGGGAGAAGGTAAGTCGACCGCGCTTGCGTGCGCGCAGGCAAAGTTGCAGCAGCAACAACAGCAGCAAGTTCCTCTCCAGCAAAGCGCTAGGAAGCAGTGAGCTCATAAACTTCACTGAAGACCAAGCGCATTGGACTTCTCCCCCTTCCTTGAGTGACTAAGTCAGTGAAAGAATAACCATAGACAGGAAAGCGCGCCCTGATCAGGTTGCAGCCAGCTAAGTCTATTTTCGTTCAGCCGCTGTCCCCGCATCCGCTCCACCATGTCCACTGATCCTTTTGACTTTTCTGTGGCTTTGGGCATCGATCTTCATGCTCCTCCCACTGGGGCGGGGGGCTCTCCCGACGCCACGGGATCCCCTTCTATTGCGGGTAAGTCCGGGGGGGGGTTGTTGTTGTTTAGTTTACGTGTTTTAACACTGTCCGATCCCCAACTCTGTTGGGGTCAGGTCGGTCATAAAGGGCGCTTTTGCGTCTCCACTTCTTGTTCTATTGCCACCCACGCCACTCGCAAGTTCGAGTTCCACTTAGAGCCCAGTTCTCCCAGCAACACCTATGCCTTTGTCGAAATCAAACCCAACGTTATGTCCTCCACCACCTTCATTCCTATCGAGTACTTGGGATCCTCAACCAATGACCTTCTCTCCCAAAACCGGTCATTGAACCAGTGGGACGCCATCTTCTCGCAGCTCGCTGCGCGCGGCACGCCATCTAACCCAAGTGAATCTGAAGAACACGCCATTGCTCTCGCCGAAACCAGCAAACGCCTATCGGAAATCCCCATTAGCCTCTTGGCGCCGCCAGACAAGCGCCAGAAAAAGGCAGCCATCCGCTCTGACGTCGAGCGCTCCCTGCCCCCCATGGAACCTCTAAGCGCCATCAGTGACCCCAATACAGTCAAGGAAGCCCTTGAGAACCTACACGCGCAAGCTTCCCGTATGCGTTCCGTGCTCCCCACCACCTGATCTAGGGCCGGACAAGATGCTTCGGCTCCTTAGGACTGAAGGGCTCGGGGGGAGGCCTCATTCCCCCCACGACAAGTGCCAACGCTTGTTGGGCGTCTAGGGAGCCCATCCCAATCCCTAGGTCGATTTCGGCGCTTCCGGGTAATGCGCTTCGATCCAGTTCCCAGCATGGACATCAGTGTCGGTTCAATGTTTATCTTCTGGCGGATTAACTCCCACACAGGTGAATGATTCTCCATGACTCCGGGAAATGAAGTGTTCGAGGGGGGGGACTTATTGTCTAAGATTCTATGGAATCTTTCAGTGTTTTGCTTTCCTGTCTCTGGGTCATCAGTCACCCAGATTACCAAAAGGTTCTGAAGTTTCCAAGCTTGGCAACTTGGAAACCTCAGAGAGTGGATAGGATATGCAGAATATGCGCCACGAAACTCTATCTTGTTGTTGAGGCTAGTACCCCAATAAAAGATATCCGGTCGGTAGTCTACTCGTGATCTGTATACCCAGGGTCAGAAGCAGCCTACTGCATGTCGAGAATTCGGCACCACTAGGCAGAGAGACAGAAGAGTTTGCATGCTTCTGGAAACAGAAAACGGTCATTTTATTTAACCCTTGAAAAGGGGTTAATTCCGTTATCTAAGCCCCTGGGTCATTCCCTACCCCCTTCGTATACTGGGGACATTAAACCCCTTATCACCAATTAACAAATCTATTTTGAGTCACTCCAAGATCGTCTGACACTCTGCCACTTGGAACATAGTAAACCCAATCATGCGCCAGCTACGAAGGGTGTCAACGGACAGACGGGAGAAGGTAAGTCGACCGCGCTTGCGCGCGCGCAGGCAAAGTTGCAGCAGCAACAACAGCAGCAAGTTCCTCTCCAGCAAAGCGCTAGGAAGCAGTGAGCTCATAAACTTCACTGAAGACCAAGCGCATTGGACTTCTCCCCCTTCCTTGAGTGACTAAGTCAGTGAAAGAATAACCATAGACAGGAAAGCGCGCCCTGATCAGGTTGCAGCCAGCTAAGTCTATTTTCGTTCACCCACCCACCCATCCCGGGACTTATTGTCTAAGATTCTATGGAATCTTTCAGTGTTTTGCTTTCCTGTCTCTGGGTCATCAGTCACCCAGATTACCAAAAGGTTCTGAAGTTTCCAAGCTTGGCAACTTGGAAACCTCAGAGAGTGGATAGGATATGCAGAATATGCGCCACGAAACTCTATCTTGTTGTTGAGGCTAGTACCCCAATAAAAGATATCCGGTCGGTAGTCTACTCGTGATCTGTATACCCAGGGTCAGAAGCAGCCTACTGCATGTCGAGAATTCGGCACCACTAGGCAGAGAGACAGAAGAGTTTGCATGCTTCTGGAAACAGAAAACGGTCATTTTATTTAACCCTTGAAAAGGGGTTAATTCCGTTATCTAAGCCCCTGGGTCATTCCCTACCCCCTTCGTATACTGGGGACATTAAACCCCTTATCACCAATTAACAAATCTATTTTGAGTCACTCCAAGATCGTCTGACACTCTGCCACTTGGAACATAGTAAACCCCCGAAGCAATACTCATACGGTAATCCCCATCTTTCCAAGGATTCGACTACCACGGCATTCCCGGTTTCCGTAGAAATTAGTAGTTGAGGATGTAGAACCGGGGGACAGCTGATAGGAACTTTGTAGTATCGTTGCTGTTGCTGCCGGTAAGGTTACAAGTAGAACAAAAACCTTACTACTAGTATCTTCACTGTGTTGAAATCGATGCTGCAGCCGGAATACCACTTTGGCAGCGAAACCGATAAGAATGATTGCAACGGTTGGTTTTTCTTGTTGCAGTTTTCTGAAGCACAGCAGTTGTAAACATTGTTCTTGAAACCACAAAGCACTACTACTAGTAGTAGTGGTAAATTCAATTGTCAATGCTTCTTCTTTTGCTGACTCCATGAATGCTATGATCCTTGGTAGGACCCGCTACTACTACTACTAGTAGTAGTGCTGCTAATAGGCTGAACATAGAAGTCCTTGGTAGTAGTACTACTAGCAGGAGTAAACTCAACCAGAAGCATTGTACCATGCAGCACAGAATGAGGATATGGTGTAGCTAATACTATGATGTTTGTAAGAACAAGTTGTGGAATCCATACTCCTCACCAACCAAACAAAGCAGCAAACAAAAACTAGCATCGAGATTCGCTAATGCCTGCCTATTACTACTATTACTACTATAAGTAGTACTAGTACTACTAGTAGGCTGTGTGAATGATACAGTTAGTTGGCACAGTTTGCTACCTCACTATGAAGATATTCAAGGTAGTACTATGGAGGATGCTAAAGGTCCCTGTGTACAGTACGGAACTGTACCAGGTCTTCAGTAGACCAAATAAGTCTTCAGTAACTGTCTAACCCTCTGGGGCTTATCTGGGATGGATGAATTACTGGTATGTCCATGGAATCCTGGGGGGCATGCCTGCGCATTGATCTTACGATGACACGTACGTTGACGTACATGTACCGTACCATACGCCGACGTTCCTCGGCTAGACAGGCGAATTGAATCAATCGTCCAACATGACTGCCAACGCAAAAGTGCACAAGTTAACTTACCGTATCTTGCTCGTCCGAAAAAAAATTGTCGACGGAGTGAGCCTACAAGTAACAACATCGCTTCGCTTGCATTGATCGAGGTTCGACGTTTTCGACCGTTGACGAACACTAAGAAAGGACCGCATTCTTCAACATTCAACACCAATTACAAGGAGACTTTGTAGTTCCCAATCCAGTCAGTGGATTCCGATATTCGAACAATACCATCCTACCCGACGGGAAAGATTATTGACCGACATTGTATAGTGACAACACAAAGGATGATCCGACCGTCGCATGCAATAAGACCAAAGGCGATGAACTCTTTCCGAATGGTATCCCTCGTGTTGATTGCGGCATTTGCCGTGTTGTTCGCCGCGCCGTCCGTGAGAGGGGAAGAAATGGTTACGCCAGCAACCACCCCCGAAAGCGCCGAGGCGGAGGAACCGACTCCGTTTCCTCTGTTTTACTGCAAGGGAATCTGCGGAGAGGGAGAAGAGGGCGATCTAGTGGACCCTGGCTTGGAAGTAAGCTACCAGTGGAACCTTCGCATCCCCGTCTGTTCGGGAACTTCGTGCCAATCCGCAACGTGTCAATACTTATCAGATCGGCTGCGCACCCTCGATGTGAGCGAATTCGAATGCCGGAAACACCAGAAGGAACTTCAGTTCACGGCGGGTTGCGGCTGTTCGGAACCCCTCGACGACGATTTCGGCATGTTGGACGACGCGTACGTTCCCGCATCGAAACACGTGCTGTCGCCGGCCGCGCGTTGGTCCCTGATCGGGGTGTCGGTGGCACTGTTTCTGGCAATATGGATCGGACTCTTTGTGGCAGTCCGGTGCCAAGACGGCCAAGCCCAAGAGCAGGATGCGGAAGGCGACGAGGAAGAAGAGGATGTAGACGAAACGAGCGATGGGGTATGAAACACAAAATAAAACTCATGCGCATTCAACGGTAGGACTTTTTGACGAATGAATAATGCCTTCTCCAAGATTGTGAAGGTGGCGACAATGCATCATAATGATATGGTGCACACTACAAAACTCGAACTGACGAATTCGTATCTCCCACCAATCGGTAGATCGATGAAGCTTTGGAACAAGTGGAGGAGAAAGACGGAGCGGGATTCCTCGGGAGACACAACACAACGGTGAGACGCATTCATCGAATCTCCTGCAATGCGATTGTAACGGTGTTTTCAGGGCATTACCAAAACAATAATTATCAACTATTGAATAATATTAATGTTAATAATGTAATAGTATAATGTGTCGATGATTTCGAAAGCTTGTCTACAGCAAATTTTGCAACGATGCAAGAAGGATCCGGAACTACAGACTATGCAACCTTCTTTGGGACAAACTGAGACGGTCCTTTGCACAAGGTCATTCCACAAAAATATGCTGCGTTTGGTATTCGTGTTGTAGTCGTATTGTGAAATCAGAAAAGGAGCACCCAACACAAACAGTGCATGTAAAACAGAAAAGCATGCAGACCTGACACTTTCGAGGCACATGGTCATGGCGTGCGCACACCCGACAAAGAATTGTAGTGAACAGTGCCATTCATTCATACTCTGACTGAAACTCAATTGCCAATTTCCACTTCTCGGTGCTTCGTTTTTCATCGAGTTCGATCACCATTATTTGTACTCGTCCGCACGGAATCGGATTGATTTGATTATTATTATCATTAATCGTTGTTGTGTTGTAATTCGTGCCTTTTTCCTGGGTTCGGTATTGGTTTTTGTGGCCCTCGAGGCAGTCGAATAGTGCGCACAAGCAATGGCATGGTAGACGCCAATCGGGTTGGTTCCGTCCGAAAGGAACCGGAACCGGAAACGATGGCTTGCCGCGATCGGATGCCTCGCGATAGATCCGAATCGCGGTGCACGCCGTGAACGATCGGTGAAAGTAAGGCGAAACAGAGACCGCACCAAAAAAAAAACTCCGCTCGATGACACACCGCTCGCAACGGAAATGAAACCCTGTTCCAACAAGATCTTCTTCGATCCCATTCCGAACCTGGATGCCAAACCGAGGTTGGTAATTCTCTGTTGAATTATCTTTGCTGAGAGCGATACATTTTAAATTTTCGATTGTGCTCTTCTTCAGATTGATACTGGTATCGAGTATTACTATTATTATTATTTATCAATATGATTAAAATGCATAATAATAATAATAATAGTATTAACATCATCCTGTAATGTTTGCACCGTTCGCAAGGAATCGAGATCCTTGGTAGTATAGGGTGCAATTGGCCTCCCCAACCCAATGTTCACGGCATTGCTTCCAACGCAAATGTCGTCGTCCCTGCCCTTCGTTCCCGGCACCGGTGGCAAGTTCCTACGCCGGAAAAAGGTCGGCAACGAAAACGGAAAACAGAAAACAAAAAAGCAGAAAACAAAGCGAAGCAAACGCCATTCACGCGCAACTCGGATGGTGCGCGTCCCTCGTCATCGCCATCGTTGTCGCCGCCACCGCTACCGTCGTCGTCGGAAACCAAATACTGCTGGCGGGCATCGCCTCTGCCGATGCCGCCACAACCGCCGCAAGGGGCGAGAGCGAATAGGTGGATGGCGTGGGTTGCGCCTTGCGCAGGGGCATCGACATCGGCATGGGCATCGACACCGGCTTCGCTTTGGTTGCGTTGTGAGCATCGTTGGGAGTATCGTTATCGTTGTTTCTTTCGCACTTGTCGTTGTTGTTGTTGTTGTTGTTGTTGATGATGCCAATGCCCGTGGTCGCAACGATCCCCGCCCCGTGTTCGTTGGCTTTGGATGCGTGAAATCTCGGTCTCGCTGGCGCGGTGGATGCAATCTCCGGAGTCGACGGGATTGCATTCTCGGACTTGTTCCTGACGGCCTCCGACCAATCCGCTGGATGCAATGCATTCCTATTGGTATTGGTATTTATATTCGTATTCGTAACGGCATCTGTGTGCGTGAGTGGTGTCGAGGAGAGCGAGAGCGACGGCGACGCCGGAATCAGTTCGCTGGGCTGCGGCAACGGATTGAGGTCGTTGGCGTTCGCGGCAATCTCGACAATCACCGAAGAGTCGTCGTCATCTCCCACTAGGGGGAGCAGGGAATCCGGTTCGTGGTAGTCGATGTCGGTGCAATGACAATTGCCGTTGTAGTTGTGATTGTAGTTGTAGTTGTAGTTGTGATTGTAGTTGTAGTTGTGATTGCAGGCGCAGGTGCAGTTCGAGTCGACGGAGGACTCGTAATCGGAACACACGCAGACACCGCTCGTCGTCCCCGACGACGAGGACGAGGACGCAACCGCGCTCGCGGCGATTGTTTTGAGCACCGGGAGTCGGAGTTCCACCGCCGTCTCGATCGTGGCGGAAAACAGGGAACACATCGAGTCGAGCGCCTCGGCGTACTCGAGTCCCTCGACCCTGCTTTTCAGGGGCTTGCTTTTGCGGGACCGCTTTCGGGAGGGGACCGGCATCGAACCCCCCCCGTTGGATGCTCTCTTGGATGCGCGCTCGTTCCCAATCCCAGTTCCCGTTCTCATTTCCGCTCGCGGTCGAGTGGAATCGCGATTGCGATTGCGATTGGGATTGCGATTGTGCAGCAACAAGTCTCGCAATGGCCAGCGATACAAAGTCCGTGAATTCGGCCTCCGCTTCCTTTTTGTTGTTGGTGTTTTTGATCTTGTTTTTGTTTTGGCCAAAAGAGACGGGTTTCGTTGTGTTTGTTTTGGATTGAGACAAGGCCGCGAGAGAGATCTCGTTCTTTTGTTGATTGGAACGATTCGAAGCAGTAGCAGTAGCCGTAGCAGTAGCCGTAGCTGAAGCCGAAGCAGCAGCGGCAGCCTTTCTGCACGCTTGTTCCACAATGCGCTTGGCAAGATCGATCCCGATTGTCGACCGGGGTGTCGCAGTTTTTGTGGTCGATGGCTTCTTCCGACTCTTGCTCGGTGCTGGTCCGGCTCCTTTGGATCGTGGCAACGACGCCATGGTGGTCCAACTGCGCAGTCCTTGTGTTGTACGAAGTACGAGTACTTCGTATTGTGGTAGAAGGATGGGAGATCTGTGTTTGGTGATAAGGTTACCGGTACCGGTATGCAAGTACGGTACAGAAGGAAGGAAGGATCGGAGTTCTGTGTGGTGTTCGCTTTCTCTTTTGCTAGTTTGTACCGTAGTTTGTTTGTAGTTTGTTTGTTACTCGTACCGGTATGTCCAATGTGCACGAAAAGGGATTGCTATCAACAATGCAAAACCGGAGAGCAACCATGTGACACGCGTTCGTTGTCTTCGCCCTCGTTCGAAAACGAGTTTCAAAACGAACCAGAGAAGAAAACGGTAGAATTAGTCAACACTCCACATTCCTACCGGTAATCTTACGAGTAAGATTAAGTTACTGTATCTCCTAACCTGCCGAGATGTGCTGTTGTAATTACGGTAAGTTACCTTACGAACCAGTAATTAACGTACGTTCCGGTTTTGGTTTCCGATGATTTTGTTGATTGATTGTTGATTGATTGATTCGATTCGATTCTGCACACCCAACACGCCAACGAAAAATTCCTACAGGTGCGTAAGTTACTTGTACCAGGGGTCATACTTGTACCGGTATTCATAGGGTAAACCTAACAACTTACTTCGTACTACGTACGTAGTACTTCTTTAGACGGACAAACACTGATACGTGTATCATAAGTCTCGGTAGGAATCTCATTAGGAGAGCCGTACCGGTATGACCCCTGGTACGGTAGGAATGGATTGTTGGGGTAAGGTTTACAGCATGCACAAAGATGATTGGCTCTCACTCCTGCACCGAATACGATAAGGTAAACCTTACGTACCGTACGGTAACCTTACGTACAAACTCGCTCGTGAAGTCTGAATCCAGTTGCAAACGAGGTAGGTATTGGATGGTACGTAGGTACCTTACACGTATTGGCACTTGAAGGGTGAGTGGAGTTGTGATAGTAAATTTTTTTTAATAATAATAATTGCCGAAAACAAACAAAATGTCTATAACCATGACCGTTCCGGGGGTAACTTTTAGTACACAAAATCCTACTAGGTCTACATTAAAAACAGCGAAATTGTCAGTTTTTAATTTAACATTACCCCCTCTCTCACACTCTCTCTTCTAGCGAAGTAAGAGCTCCATTGTACGCGTCGTAAGGTTTACAGTGTGGAACTGTATCTTACATCACCACATTATTCAACAATACGAAGTCGAATTATTTATCGATGTCATCTGTACATTCATTTTTTCATTGTCAACGTTCAGTTTCATAGTATGCAAAGAACGCCAAGTGCTAGTAAGGCCTTTCTCGTACAAGTAATGAAATGCACGCGTCCGTAGGATGATGCACTTGACCCATTGCAGTTCCGGAATGAACATCATTCGTGCTCCATGCCTAACCACAGAAGACGAACCATCGTTTCATTCGGTATTGGAACACGGCGACATCAGAGTTGTCCCTGTTGCAACGATTCGTTCCTCGGGTATCCAAGCGGAAGACCGAGCGGAGAGAGTTATTAGGCAAGACGTATCGGACACAGGGCACCAGTGAAGCCCGAAAGAAGTAGATTGCACTTCAATCGTTGGCCGATGACGACCGGTAACCGTGATTGCGGAAGAACCAATGTTGCATCCTTGGTATTCGTGATGCTTTTGTGCCTTCCAAATTCTTGTTGCGGGCTTTTGCATTTCTTTCCTCCACTACCATCACAGCAGACACAATCGGTAAACATCATCCATCAACGAAACAATCCGACACCACCACAAACGGGTTTGGACACATTTTCTTCCTTTTCCGCACCCTCACCAATTCAAGACGCATCCATGCTGCTGTCTCTGAGCGAAGATCCCACACGAGCCGATCTATCGGTTCAAACCCAATCGCAACAGATGAACGATGCCATGGTCCTCAAGACCATGAGGGGGACGCAATGGAGAGTGATCGAGGAAAGATATTCGAACTCGTATTTTGGGAAGGCTTTCAAGTGCAAGTCATTGGCGACCTTCAATGGCTTTGTTGGTGACACCAACAAGGGGACCGTCACTGTCGAATACGCGTGCGGTAGTGACGACGACGGCAAAGCAGCAACGAGATCGGGGCGGTGGGTCACGAAACCATCCCGGCTTGCCAAGGGGAGTGTACAACTCAGTCCGAGATGGAAGGTGAAGCTACCCGAGGACAGCGGTGGAGGAACGATTATCTACAAGGGTTTCATTAACGCCGAGAAAATGATTGGCAGAGCTGGAAAATCCGTCTCCGCGGAAATGGTCGGTGTCATTTTGACGGGGGAACAAGTCAACCAAGAAAGAGTGATTGGCAGTTTTACCGCCGATTTTGTGCGGCAGCTCACCGAGGAAGAGGTCGATGCCATCAAGATTGGAGGTGCTGTTGTAGACAACAATTCCGACACAAACAACAGTCCCATAACGTTGTCTCCAAAGTGATAGAAAGTTGTTCTGACGAAACGAACGAGCACAGCCAGCAGACTACGCATCAAAAATTGCATCCGGAAAGTGATGCCACACGATCTCTCTCTCTCTCTCTCTCTCTCTGAACTCTGAACTTTTTTCGATGGCATTGTTTGGTCGATAGGCTCTAAATTGACCTTCCTCTTGCGACCCTCGCGTTCAGATGCTGCCACTGTGATTCGCTGCACGCCACGTCGAATTGGAACCGACAATCAAATTTTAGTCTTTCATTTGCAAAAATATTTGCAGGAAGGCATGTGTTTTTGCAGTTGGCAAACCGCATGCAAGCAGCACCATGCTCACCACATCTCTAGGCTATAACGAAACTGACTACAAGGATGGCTTAGGCCTTAAATTACAAATTGCAAAATGATGCGATATCCGAAGTTCTGTGTTGTATCGTCGCAGTACGTGTGTGATACTAAGCGTCCGACAACAATTGATACCTGTTTATCGTTCTACATTTTGTGAGATTCCATTTAACGCATCTTTAATGGAATACGTAGTATTGTTTAGTTTTGAAGGTTACGTGATTCTCAATTATTGTCAGACGCGTAAGCTTACCAATAGTATCGAGACTTTAGAAAGAATTTTTCATGGTATGGTTAATACCAGGTACCATACCGTACATCATCAACCTCATCGGAAGCTCGTCTGCGTTTGTGTTGAAAATATAAATCATCAAAGCTGGAAACAAGTAGAACAAAAAACTAAAAAAATATTTGTTACCATATTTGTCATTCCTACAAAAAATAAACCCAAAATCCTGATTTATAATTAATTATGGAAAGTGGATTCCTATGTATGAAATACTTCAAGTAAATTCATTACTAGCTCACATTGTCAAGAAAGCGGAAAGATTGAAAAAATCCAATTGTCGTTCCTCATCATTCTCAAATAATGTCGTGGTTTGAATCTTTGACAATCTTTGGCAAACTACCCGAAGAATTTTGTTTTTCAATTTCTCATCTCCCCATTTCATCCGAAAATATATTTCTAATTCGTACTTAGATATTTTTAGAATACATAACACTCAAAAGGATTGATCTAAGAATGATATTTTTATTTTTCGAAAAACAATGAGAGTTCCATTTTAAGCATACTGGTCTGGTATCGCTCGTTTGTTGTAGATACGTCCCAACGTATTTACCGATATTGTTAT
The DNA here is from genome assembly GCA_037355855.1 of Pseudo-nitzschia pungens. Lineage (NCBI taxonomy): Eukaryota > Bacillariophyta > Bacillariophyceae > Bacillariales > Bacillariaceae > Pseudo-nitzschia > Pseudo-nitzschia pungens. The sequence goes on along the minus strand of CM074760.1, from coordinate 425,010 downwards.
TCTTCTTATTTGACGTGTTTGTTAATCAGTGAAGTCTAAATAACAAAGAATCCATGATACCCAGTTGAAGTAAGAAAAAGACAAAAAGCACCGAGATTAGTTCAACACAAGTCAATGTAATACTCGTCCATCATCAAGACAACAGTAAGGTTACAGTATTGTATCTCTCATCATTCTACAAACTTAGCAGGTTCATTGTGCAGGTTTGCACTCGTTCTCTCAATCAAAAAGCTTGTAATCTGCAAAGTTTTTCTGTTCGTACTTTGTCATGAATCCACGATGCTGGCAACGTCACATTTCGAACTAAACTCGTTGAATGCCTTTTTCCATCAAGCGATTGACATGAATAACGCTGGCGTGGAACTTTACAAGCTCGGCAAGTACAAAGTATCGATTCAGTGCCTTCGTACTGCTTTAATTGGAATGCAACAGTTTTCGGCACGCCAAGGCGTATCACGTGATTCGGTAGAACAAACAGTATTGGAAAGTTTGACATCTTCTTGTTCTCACGATTCGATGATGGTCCCGGCATTGAACCAATATACGACTTCTCCACAAGGCTCCAGAGAAGTGTCTGAATTTATTCCGTCCTCGGATTCTTTTAATGGCGACGAAGCACGGCTTCGTGGTAGAGTTGAAGTTGACCAAAATCGATGCTCCCCCTTCATTCTTTCGGATATCACTGATGAATGCAACACATATTCATTAGGTGACAGTTGTTACCAGATGGATCTTTCTTCAAACGGAAACCACGCCAATGTAGCAAATCCTATTGATACAAACGCAATCTATCGATTCGCTTTGAATCTGGTTTGCCGCGGAGACTGCGCAGAAGCCATCGTGAATCCTGCTGCCTCATGCTCTAGGGAAGATGCAGCCCGTATCCGCGCTTCTATCCTTTTCAACCTGGGACTTGTCTACCACATGGTTGCAGTAGAAGCATCTTCTTTCTCGGCAGTCTATCGAGGTTCAGAGTCTTTGGGTCATCCTTTGGAAGAAACAGTTCGACTGCTAGAAAAAGCGAAAACGTTTTACCAACTTTCTCTGAAACTCCAAGAATCAGAGAAGGCCCCGATCAGCAATCAAAATCTCATGGCCATATGCAACAATATCGGACAATGCTACATTGCTCTCCATCGCTACTCGGATTCAATTGCATGGGCGGAACGTCTCCTTCGACTATTAGTTTGTAGTCAGCAACTGGTGGAATACAATCACAAGTCGCAACCTGGACACGAATGTTTCATTCGAAACACATCATCTTTGATACTGAGAGATCCATACGTTGCACCTATGGCTTAAAGGAACGGAACATTTGCCGAGAATGCAGACTTTCGTACGGTAGTCATACCAGGAAACACTTCTGAGATGATGAAATCGAAAGAATGCGCATGGGCTTGCCAATTCTAATACATACCAAAGGATTCAAAATCTATGAATAAGTGAAAGTTTCCAATCGAATTACATTTAGTTGGCGTTTGCATGCAGAAGTGAACGTTTCCAATCGAACTAGTGTTTGCGAGTATGAATCCCTAATGAATAGTGACTACACCTTGACTCTTATTTTTATACATGCGTTAATATCAGCAATAGGAGCATACAGGCATTTCGAAGGTTATTAGCACATAGACCTCCCGTCTCATCACACGCAACTCCACCATCACCTTCAATAGTAGTCTGGTTTACTGTATTCTTTTCAACGGATGAGCTTCGATGCAAATCTGAGTTTCTCACGCTTGACTGCTTTTGGAACTGAAAGTTTCTAATCGAACAGGTGTTTGTTATGCGGACACAATTTTATCTCTTACTACTACTACGTACTACTATTATTTTTTGGTTCATCAGTGAATGACTAATAAAGTTACAGTTTCTTCGCTTGTCCTCAAAAAAAATGCTTCAATCAGACTCCTTATGTAAAGGATGAAAAATCAGCGACTCACGTTTTTCAGGTTCTGTATTCTTTCTCGTCTCGAATGAGGCCTATGTTTTGCTAAGTGACATATGATTCCTACACAATAGGGTGCAGTACCATACAAGTGATATAGAATTTATATAACGTTAATTCTTCTTCTCCGAACTCATTTTGACTCAGATTCTTTCGAATGATATATACCCATTGACAATTACGAGTACCTTCTCTTTCACGAACAAGCACTATTACGTGGGTATTCTCCCATGCAAATATTGCGCCCATTCAAGGATTTTTCGCCAATATTATTTCTTCTCATCTCGTCAGAATGCATGCAATTTTTTGTCCACCCATTCTTTTCATCAATCCATCTAATTTTGGTGGATGGAGTTGTGTGTTCTTTTTAACTTTGTATCGAGACATTGCGCAGTTGTTCCGCACTCCCTGAGCCGATGAGATCGTCATTCGGGAATGAGTGAGTCAGTCAGGCTGACTACAAGTAACTTAACCACATTACATCGTACAAGTAAGATCTTATCTTTCTACTCGTAAGGTTTACTGTAAGGTTACTTTTTTCGTACTTTGTATTTCTGTTTGTGTTTAGAGAGTCAGTCAGTAACAACGGGACTCACTTGGCTGGGGGATGCGTGCTGAACACATGCGGATTTTTGTAGGAAAAATTGAAAATCACAACCCTGGCAACTTCAAGCTAAGATACGGTACCGAAATCAAACGTTTTTTCCTTTCATGGCGCAAAATCTTCTTCTCGAATGCTCCGATCAATCACCTTCTGTTTCACGAAAGATTCGATGGCGTTTGCGTCAACACCGCAGATGGCAACGCTATCCTACCTGCTACTAGTTGTCAAACTTTGGTGCACCGGGCATCACGGACTTTTTCTCCTCGTAACAGTGGTATGAGTAGCAATCGGACCGGCCGAATTCAAGCCTAATTATGATATCACAGAACCGTTTTGCACACTGTTGCTGCTTATTGCTTGCGGCAAGATCCCTCACGGATGTTTCGGTCTACGGCTTGTCCTCGTCACCCAAACCAATCCCCAAACCGAAGCGACCGCTCGTCAGCCTCACAGGTGGCGGAGATGTCTCGGGATTTCTGTACGGAAAGCTGCAGCGGGCTACATCGCTGTACGGATCGGGACTGACCGGACCCGCAACCGCCGTGGTGCACGGAGATAGGGACACCTCCGAGCTACTCCCACCGAGCGTCGTTGCGAGCAGCCCAGAAGATGCGCTCGGGGACCTCGATCGAATGCTGTGGAATCAATTCGGGATGGCTACCTGCGAGGGATCCGTGGACCGGGAAGACCTGCTGACGAAACCCTCCTACCTGAAACCGCGACTGGCCGATCTGAAAGACACAATGATCTTTTTGGACGCGACCACCACGAGCATGGGCAATAGCAAAGGCAACAAAGTTGGACCCGGCAGCGGTGGAGGTGGCTTGGGGGGATTATTTTCCCTGCTGGGAGGAAAGAAAGAAAAACCGCAAACACCATCAACAGCAACACCGTCATCTCAACGCAAAACGAAACAAAAAGGCAAGCACTGCTGGGTGGACGTCGACCTTGTGCGTTGTGCCATGGTTCGTGGTTCCCAGGTCTTTGTGGTCTGTGAGAGCCACGACACGATCCACTGCGCCAGAGCGCTGAACAAGTGCTTGCGCGAGATCGGCGAAGACAACCATCACGACAACGGCGACGAAAACGCCGCAGACCACCTCGTGGCCACCATTGTCTCGCCCGAGGACGGTGTGACCCTGGGAGGAGCCGAAACCGACCAAGACGATTCCGCCTGGGAATCCCTGCGGCCTCAGGATCTGGAAGGAGAGTTGTCCCAGGCCATTTCCGTCCGGGATGCCACCCGGGAGTTTGTGTCCGCCGCCGGCGACGGTCTGGAATCAGACAACGGCAGCCGGGCGAGGCTTGCAGCGGCCTCTTCGGACTACGTCCCCACCCAGGGGCTCTCCCTGTCGCGGCACGACCTGGCGGAGGTCTGCATCCAGTGCGCCCTGCGGCTGCCTTCCAGACCAAACGCAAACGGAAACAGCCAGCGACTCCGGGTGGTCCGGGTGATCCCGTGCGGCACGGACCAGACCGGGGAGGGTTCCAGCGAGTGGACCGAGCGTCCCAACCAGAATTATTTTTCGATGATGGGCGGGAAAAAGTCCAAGGCTCGGGAGGGGACCGTGAGCAGTGTCAACTGGGTCAACACGTTGGCCCCGCTGGTGGTTTCCGACAACGGCGATGGCGGGAGCGTGCGGGACTTTCCAAAGCGTCCCAGCGCGTTCTAATGCCTACGAGATATTGCGGGTTCGGCGGCTATGTAATGGTTGCACACCGACGTGAAGGCTGTTGTGTACACGTTGTTGTAGTATGAAAGCTTTGTAAAGGATCTATTATGTCTTGCACAATGCTCTACTTCGAAATTTCACCTTCTGTGCGAGGGTACGTGTTGTCATCCTGTGATTCAATAATCGATTCGTCCTCCTTTGCCTTCTACCTCTATCCATGATGTTCTTCAACTTCTGCCGGACTCATTCGCATTCTCCATGTTTTCGGCAAGATAAGCTTTCGCGATCTCCTTCCCCTCTTCCGATGCGAATTTAAAGGCATGGCGATCTTGCGTTACGGCGGCAACCACAACCCGCTCATTGTTTTTCATCTCCTCCGATGCATGTTCCAATGCTCGCCCATTTTGTGTCACTGCTGCAAATACAATCTGCTCGTTGTTTTTCATCTCTTCCGATGCATATTTCAAGGCCCGGCCCTTTCCCGTAACTGCCGTCAGCACGATCCTCTTGTTGTTCTTGAAGTCATCGGGAGCAAATTCCAAGGCAAACCCTTTCTTTGTGACTGCTGCCAAAACAACATGTTCTTTGCTCTTAATCTCTTCCGACGCATATTCCAGGGTGCGGCCTTCCTGCGTTACTGCAGCGAGCACGATCTGCTCGTTGTTTTGCATCTCTTCCGGTGCATAATAAAGGGCATGTCGATTTTGTCGAACTGCCGCAAGCACTATCCGCTCGTTGTTCCTCGGTTCCTCTGATGCGTGCTTGAGGGCCGAGCTATAGCTTCGCACTGCGGCAAGCATGATCCGCTCGTTGTTCTTGAGTTCCGTGGACGCATAGTGGAAGGCGTATCCATTCTGGGTGACTGCTTCGAACACCACCCGCTCGTTGTTTTTCATGTCGTTCGATGCGTATTCCAGGACCCGGCCATCAAATGCTACTGCCGCCAGAACGATTCGCTCGTTGTTCTTCATTTCATCCGATGCATCAAACAAGGCAAAGCCATTTTCTGTGACCGCTGCCAACACCACCTGCTCGTTGTTCTTCATCTCTTCCGATGCGTATTCCAAGGTGCAGCCATAATCTGTTACTGCGGCGAGTGCAATGTTTTTGTTGTTTTTCAATTCGTCGGCTGCGAATTGGAAGGCGTACCCGTTTGTCGATACTGCTCCAAATACGACCTGTTCATTCTTTTGCATCTCTTTCGATGCATATTCCAAGGCCAGGCCATTCCTTGTCACCGCGGCGAGCACAATATTCTCGTTGTTCTTCACGTGCTCGGACGATGCAAATTGCAGGGCCAGGCCGTTTTGCATCACCGCTGCAAGCACGATCTGCTCGTTGCTCTTCAATTGATCGGATGCAAATCGAAGGGCCATGCTGTTTTTCTTCACCGCTGCAAGCACGACCCGCTCATTGCTTCGCATGGCTTCCGATGCGTGTTGCGACGTGCTACCTTTTTGCGTTACTGCGGCTATCGTGCGTGCCATCTCGGAAGATTGTGTTGTGGCAGGGTCGGTCATCTTGTCTTTTCTGCTGGCGTTGGCGTTGGCGTTGGCGTTGTCTCGAGGAACTGGTGCTGTGGCGATAGCGCGTGGTGGTCACGAGCATCGTCACAGTTGCGATTGTATCTGGTTGAGATTGTTTTTGTTAACACGCCTTCTAGATAGTAGATTCGTACCGTTACTTTCGCGACCGAACTACATGAAGTAAAGCACGAAAAAGAAAAGAAAAGATTACGACCTAACGATATAGTAGAGTACAGAACGAGTACAGAACAGTTGTCAACAAGTATGTGGGTTTCGAGATGTAAGATATTTCTCGAAGTAAAGCACAAGGCTACTTCTGTTATTTTTTTTACCAAAAGGTATCTTCTCTCGACGAAGCGAACCACATCATACAAGGTAAACCTTACCATCCATCACGACTTGGTTCAATGCATTATCATTGGTGTCAGTAACTTAATTGCTCTCATAATATTTAAGAACTACTTCGTACAAGTGATGTTACCGTAAATTTACTCTTATGGATGATGGAAATACGTACGTACGCGTGCATAGTGTTGGCGCGCGCTGGCAAGCGAACGGTCTTATTCCCATTTTCTCTACGGCAAGCCTGGCGAGAGTGTGAACAAGGAGATAGGAGTGTGCAAGGCCATAAAAAGAGAGCAAGAGAGACTGCAAAAAATCTTTTGATTGATGCGTTATTCTTGTGATTGTTGTACATAAGGTTGCCCCCTGTACATACCCGTACACCAGACGAGTAAATGCTCCGACTTGGGGCAATGGTGCATCCCGAAGAAGAATCGCAAGCAAACACACCAATTCGAAGCAAAAATCAGCAAAGCAACAAAGCATCGTCCCAATGGGGTTGTATACAGAGTCGAATTCAAACACAACATACCTCGACTCGAAGCAGTCGAAAGAGCAGCAAAAACAGAAACACCAACAGCGTCGGCGGAGGCGACAGCCTGGCAACCATAGGATCGTAGAGTCGTGTTTGGCGACAGAGGAAACAACCGCAAAGGGAAATGTTTGGAGCGGTGGATTGGGCACCGCGGTGTATCTTCGCATCAAGCTGAGTGATGCGGCCTTGGAAGCGGAGGATTTCTCCGAATCCGAGCTCCAGTTGCACGCCGCTCTGGAACACCTGCGGAAGAATTCTGCGATCTCGTCGTTGCAAACCAACGAAGCGACAGCAGCAACAGCAGAGACAGCAGAAGCGACAACACCGACATCGTCGTCGTTTTCATCATCGCCGGCCCACACGAGTCTGCTTTCGAACGAGTTTTTGGGACGGCACTGCTTGCTGGTTTCCGTCTTGGTGCGACTGGGAAAGACGGAGGAGGCGCGCTTTGCCGCCGATCGCGTCGTGGAGAAGCTTTCGGAACTCTACGAACAAAATGCGGCGAGGCAGCGCCACGGCCAACACCACCACGACTGCTCGATCCTCTTTGGTCTCGCCGGTGGCCTCCAGGCACTCTGGCACCTCCGCAGAGAACTCGCCGACGACATGTTTGGCAGCGAACTGGCCTTGCTTCTGAGCTGTTCGATCCTTCTGCAGGGATTGGAGGACGGCGAAAGCTACCACCATCGACAGCAACATCGACGACACGAAGGCTCCGCTGCTTCCACCATGCCGCTCCTCTGGGAGTGGAACCTGTGGCCCTATCTCGGGGCCGGAATCGGAGCCGTCGGAATCCTGTACGCGCTCCTGGGACACACGGACGCCGAGTGGGAGGACCTTTCCGATTCCCTCCCGGACGCCAAGCGGGTGGTCCGGGAGACCATCGACGGACTCGCCATGCATCTCTGCGAGGAATCGGGAAACCTCAAGGACTCGCTGAGCGGATTCGAGGAAACTACTCGCACACGGAAACCCGAGGCAGCAGACGCAGACGCAGAAACCTGCACATCCAACCGACCCAGCCGATTGCCGCCGCGATGGCAGCTGCGGATTCGTCTCGGTCGGCTGGAATCACGGCGGGGCTGGGTACTGCCTGCTTCTGCTCAAGGCCTTTGACGTGTACGGCGACGAGAAGTACGCTCGAGACGCGTTGGAAGTTGGCGAGCGGTTGCTCTGGACCCTTTGGAAACAAGAAAATTGCAGCCGCAGCCGCGGCAGCAGTAGCTGTTCCGAAGGAGGAGGAGTGGGTCTCTCGGGGGGAATTTCGGGGATTGCGTATGTCTTTTTGGCACTGGCCCGCGTCGATGTCCGCCGCGAATCTCTTTGGAGGTACCGAGCCCGGACCCTGGCGTTGGCTGCCTTGGATCTCGTGGAACACGATGGCGAATCATCGTTGCAAGGCCAAAGACACTGTCAAAGGCAAGATCAACAGAGGGGGCAAGTGCTGCCGCGATCGAATTCCCTTTCGGACGGCTTGGGAGGCCTCGCGTCGTTGCTGATCGATCTCGAAGGGTCCGAAGACGCCGAAACCGAAACCGCAGGCGCGAGCACAAGCACAAACAAAAGCACAAACAAAAGCGCAATCGCAACCACAACCGTAACACGACGACGACGCTGTTGGTTTCCGTTCTTTGAGTCTTGCCAGGCCAACACCAACGAACGCGAATACGAATACGAATATGATTACGAGCACGATTACGAGCAGGAGATCCCACCGGAAGACGACCATCCATTTGCAACCCCAACCAAACCAAAATCGAGCAGGGACAGCCCGGCAGCGGCACCTTCTACCGCCGGAACCGCTGCCACGACGGCTCTCACCGCTTCGGTGACCACCCATCACGGCGAAAGCAGCAGGAATAGCAACAGCAACAGCAATAACAACAACAATCACAATAACAACAACGTGGTTCGGTGGACGACCCCGAGCAACCGTGCCCTGGAACGAGGTTTTGCTGCCCTGGATGTCAGCCACCTGACGAATGCCTTTTCGATCCCGGAAGAAGTGGAGGTCCAGTCTCCGGTGCGCTGCCGTGCCACGCCACCGGAGACCATCGTTGCCGAGCACGAGGATCTTGCGGGGTTCGATCACCAGACGGAAACTCGTTCGAAAAGCACTCGGTCCAAAAACAAACCCAAAGACATAGACATGGACAAACACGAACGCAAAAACGACCACGGTGATAACCACCCAAGGATTGACCGGGACAAATGCGCATCCACAAATACGGGCGACAGCAGCAGGAACCGTGTTTATCGCAACGAATGCACCGTACCAGCGGGCTTTTCCGTCGCCAATCGTCCCACGGAATCCTGGACGGCCAAGACCAGGGCAGCCGCGGCCCGTCGAAGGACGCAGAACCAGACAGCGCAGTGTCAGAAGAACACAAATTCACATGCAAATGCACGGCGCCCCGGAGATTTCCTCGACAGAGAAAAGGACGCGGAGTACGAGTACGAGGGCAACGATTACGATCACGATCGTGACTACGATTGTGACTACGACGACGCGTTCATGACGGACAGCGTCGAACGGAGGCAGACCGCCGAGATCTCTTGGATCAAGCACTTTGGGACGAGGGAGCAGCGGCTCGAGTACGCGCGCAGCAGTTCCCTGTCGGAAATCCGCCGCCGCGGCGGAGCAGCCAAGAGTTTTCGCCGGAGGTTGGGCGGGTTTTCGTCTCGCCGGGACGACTAACGAACCAGCAATGCACTCATGAACTCGATCGGTCGCATGCAAGACTCGCACCGAGCAACCCATTGATTGCGGAGGACGATGCAACCTCGAAAAGAAAGTGGTTTAGAATACTCTTCTATTACTACTGTATTATATTAGAGATAGACGAGATGATTATCTTTTGACTTTAATATTGTGATTAACCTCACATGTGTGGGTGGTGATAGTCTTTCCGCTAGCAGTACTCAAGCGGAGATTGTGCGTGTGTGTGTCGCAAGGTGTCGGTAGGTACTCGCACATGACCTCCACTCTCCTCCCTCTCGTATCGCGTGTGATTCCTGATCATTGCGCTCATCGACAGGACCGTTGCCTTATATATTGCACTATTATTATTATTGTTATTATCATCATTACAATTACTATGCTTAACCTCGTAGGTGTGTGGCTATAGTTTCTACTAGCACAAGTCACGCTCATTTTGGTTCGCGGTGCCTTTCTGTTCACGGAGAACAGAACAGAACACAACAGAACCAATTCAATTCAATTCAATCCAATCCAATTTGCGTTGCGATGCGATGCGATGCGATGCCCGTCAGACGTATACCGCACTGCCGCTCTCGTTCCAGTGCCTGGCCTTGCGATACGCGGACCGCTGAAAGGATTTCTGCTCGTGCTTTCTTTGGGCCCGCTTTTCTCCCTTCTTGGCAACCTCCCTCGTGACAATGCCCCCCCAAAGAGCGCCCAGCACCACCCCGACCGGCCCCAGCGCCGCCCCGCCGACGACCATCCCCCCAATGGTCCCGACCAGTGTCTTGCGCTTGCGCTGCTTCTTCATGATGCGCTTGCGGGGGTGGACGTCGTCGTTGTAGATGTAGCTGTGGCTGTGGCTGTGTTTGGAGCTGTATTTCGAGTTGTATTTCGAGTTGCGGTCCGATCCGCCTCCTTCCGAAAGCTGCCTGGGAGACGGGATCGCGAGGTCAAAGCCGGTTCCATCGTCCCGGGGGAAAGCGTGCGTCTCGGCGGTAAGGGAGGAGGATTCCACTGCACCGGAACCACTGGCGTGGCGGCAAAAGTAGTTGCGGTACTGCTTTCCCTTGGGTGACGACGCGCGCTGCGTCAGGTTGAACAGGGCGTATTCTTCTTCGGTTGTGGTGGTTGCTCCTTTTGTTGTTCCTGTTCCTGTTGTTGTTCCGTGGCAGCAGGAGAAGGACTGCGAGGACGCTCTCGAGTCCGACGATCGCAACGGAGAGACCGGGGCAAGCTGCGGTGGAAACATAGACCGCTCCACCGCCTGGCGATCGTCGTCCCGGTGATCGGTTTCAGCGTCCGACCACATGGTTCGCATGCTGGTAGTCAGTGTGGAAGTGGGAGAGATCAAACGGGAGGATCGGCGTTCGATCAAGTGTGGGAACTGCGTGGGATTCCTGTCTTCCGTGACGGTAGGGTAGGGCAAATGCTGCTGCTGTGCTGTCATGGTGTTTGCGGATGGAATATGGGATGTTTTGTGTTCTTATCTTCGTGTGTAGGGAATCTTTTCGTGTCCGCTGTGGTAAGTATATAATGTGGTATGGTATGGTATGCTATGGTATGGTATGGTATCCAATTTGAACGAATCTCAATCAATCCATCCGATGGAAATGGTTGGATCGAATTGCGACAAGGTTATGATTTATTTGAGGTTTGTGGGATCAATCGGACAAGAAACCGAATGATGTTGTGAATAATTATAGTAGTAATACCGTAGATTAGAAGTAAGCTTCTGATTATTTATGAATCAATCGTTGTACTCGATGTCACCAATGCGGAGACGAACGTTAGAAAGTTCGGAAACAATGGTTTGCTTCTTTTGATTGCAACGGCACGTAAGATTACCGTACGTACGGTACGAAAATTATTTTTTGACTACGAGTACAAACATGCCTTTTTCCGTCACGGCTTCGGAGAAGGTTTCAGCGAAACGTTTTCTGCAAACTCTTACTATTACCGTACAATTTATTATGGAACTCACGAATGGGTTGTATGTACGATTCATTCTTAGATTTACCGACCGTTTCTTGTCACATGGTTCGGATCGATCCGACTATCGGCAACGATAAAGTAGCGGCAGTCCCGTTTTCTGCTTGGGGTTATGATACGGTACCAAAACCGCTCCACGTACGTCTGAAACTACAAGTGAATGGAGATGATTTTCATTCTGACTTTGTGTCACAGCGGCAGCAACGTGTATGTACCGTACGGTAACCTACGACTGACTATGCATATATAATACTTCGTAGTAATCTTCTACTTCTGTACTTCGTAAGATCTACTACGAAGTACAGTAACCTTACGAAGTACTTTTAAAAAAAGAGCGGGTCTGGCTTCTGTCAATCAATAGAAAACACCTCGACACAATTTTAATCTTCGTACGGTATGTTGCGATTTTGACTTTTCATATTTAACCCAGTCGTGATTCATTCGCGGTCTTGTCATTTCGCCCAAAACTGATTTAACCTCCTTTGAATGATAAAGCACATACAATGTACGTAGTAAGTGATTATTAACCTTCTCAATGATGAAGTGAAAAGCACATACAAATGGGTTCCCGCAGAAGCTGTTTGAAATCAAATAATGGCCCTTCGCTTTGCATTTCATTCTATTTTCGAGCAAGCCACCCCATGACAACCTAATTTTTTTTTCATCGTGATTCAACTTTGAGCAATTCATTGGATTTCGACAATTTTCCACGACTCCGATTATTCCGTTCTCGTACTACCAGTAATTAGTTCGACAAAAGATTTGTCGCATGCAAGTACTTGTAAGGTTAACATACCTGTAATTACTTGTAGTTGGACGACGAATGCTGTTCAACTCCGTTCCCGCGAAAACCGAATGTTGTTGTTGAACACCGAAAACCGAACCGAAGTGCCTAGGCAACTTGAATCATCTACGAGACAGCACAAAACAGCACAAACCAAAAGCAAAAGCAAAAAGCAAAACGAAAAACAACACCAATCAAAATCAACAGAACACATACCGTACCAACATCAAGCACGGAAAAGAACATCATCAACAACAACAATAACAACAACAACAACAACAACATGGGTTGCCACGCGTCCAAACCACTACCCAGCAAACACGAAGGGATTCCAGTCCACGCAACCGCAGATGACGGTCACACGGTGGTGGACGACCACTCCGCGGGATCAAACCATCACCACCACCAACACCCATGGTCCGACGAATATCGAAACTACCATAGCTTCGAACCCCTTGACTTTCCGGCCTACGGGGTTCGCAAACACTCCAAAATGCAAAAATCGAGGCAACGAAGACGGCAGAAGGAACGACGTGCCAGTTGCCTGGCCGGTCACAAGATTGTCATTGTCACCCGGTAGCCGGCCGCTGCACCGCGAGCCACGGCGGGGGCGCGGGAACGCCGGTGCTCTTGTGTCGGGAGAACAAGCAAAAGGCTCCGGAGGGTGCGGAATGACTCGGGGAAGCGCACTCACGCGAGCACTACGGCGACGGCGGCGACGACGACGAGATGTGTCTTGCATCCTTCCCGGGAGACCGGGAAATAATGAAACGAGCCCCAACGCTTGCCATCTCTTGAGATCGGAACTCGCACACGAAGGGATTGTTTGGGGCAAAATGGAAATGAAAACTACTTGAATGTGTCACACATTGTGTGAACCATGTATTTTATGTGTGAACCAAAATCGAAGTATCAATAACAGTAACGATTTGTGAGTCCCCAATAGAGTTTTTTAGTCATTCCTTGTCACGAGCAAACATCAATTGTCTTCTACTACGTATTCAATGGCGAACTAAAAAGTAGCAGCCGCAACACTCTTGGGAACCTGCCGGTTCGCAATGTTGGATCGAGAGTCTCCGCCTGGGAAACTCTCGTCTTCGATCTTCGTCCGGTTGGAGACCATGCGGCCCTTGATCGTTTAGCGCGACCAGGTCACCATTTTTTCCGCAGCGCAAAGAACGATTGAGGTCTTGGAAGATTCACTTTTGGGACATGGAATGGTTTGCCTTCCATTCATCGCAGCCGTGCAAGTCGTTTTGGGAGGGAAACCGCAAGGTGGTGACCGCCCAGGCAAACACATCGGAGTTTGTTCTCGTCGAAACCTGCGTTGCCCATCGGGTTCGTGTCCAACAACAAAAGGCGATGTTCCAATCTCCTCCACATTCGCCATGTTGCTGTCCAACTTGGACAAACGAAGGATCCATTCGGGGTTTTTCATCCATCATCTTCTTGCGAATAGAAGCAGCAATAGGGATCGGAATTGAAACGATTGGGGTTGAATGAATAGTTTCCCCCTGTACTGACTGACTCCCTCTTCTTTGATCACCTCCTGGTGATCTCGTCGTCAATGAATGTAATTCACATTTCAACTCATTTCTATTCTTGATATCAAGAAGGACTAGTACTACTACTAGTACTATGATGGTGATGTGGTGCTCATCACATGTGATTCCACCATCTTGTTGCTACTTCACGAATACTACTACTACTAGCACAGTATTGTTGGCTGCATCCTCGGCAGCAAACGACGATAATACATTGTCAAAGAATATGATTGTTGTTGTGAAAAGGGAGATGAACAAAACTTTTACTAGTAATAGTAGTTTCTTGCACGATATAGTAGCAAGAATTGCTGGCACGCGTTGTTGGTGTGTAGTACAACACTTGCCTAATGTTGTGGGTACATGAAAGGAGGAGGACTTAATTTCTATCCACCACTTTTAAAGTGTACAGTAAGGCCTACTAGTACTAGTACTACTAGTAGTACTTCTACTACTACTAGTATGTTTGCACGACTGTACCGGTAATGGAGGAAGAGTGCACCCTCGTTCTTGGTATCATACTACTAGTACAAGTGGTAGTTCTAATAGTAAGGTACTACCGGTACTGCTTTCTGAGAAAGGGGGTAATGGGGTAAGCTTAGTAAGGTTTACCACGAGTAGCAGTCATAGTAATTACTATCAGATTCAATTTCCGGAAGCTCACCTTTTCGTTCAATCAAATCAAAACTGTTTTAAACAGAAACGGTATTTTGTCTTCGATGGTGTAAACAACTCTGACTAAACCTTACTTGTAAGAAATAGAAGTAATAATAATGGTCGTTGAGAACGTTTTTGCGTTGCGAAATACGTAGTAAGTACGTTGCATACCCACACGTGTGCCCCGATTATGGATGAATTTGATAGTACGTGTAGCAGAAACAATTGTGTAAGATGTAAACCGCTTCTCGTTAAGTATCAAAAGATTACGTATTCCCTCTCCTCATGATGTCAGAAGCCAACGTCTTCCTTTATTTCCATCGTAAGGAACACGTACCGGTATATGCCCACATTCTCGAACGGTACTACGATAAAATGAAACATTCCTTACTTCACTTTTGATGTTCCATTTTACTCGGATCGCTTTGAACATTCTTCTTTTCAACTGCGTGGCCAAAGTAGTGGGACCAGCTTCACCTCGTATGTTGTGCACTTTTTTCAAAAAAGAAGAATGTTCCCTATTGAATCGACAGCACATCCGGAACCGACGAAACTGCATCGCCAGTCATCGTCTGCCGATAGATAGTGCTTACTTATTCGATGGACTTATGTCATTCAATGCCGTTTCAACTATCTCTGAGGTCGACGAAACACGTCTGAAATGAACGTGTTTTGTTTCCGAGAACCGTTTTTGAAATCTGATTCATTAGAGAGACTGTGTTACAGAAACACGATCACGAATACATTGAATATGGCACTTTGTAGTTCTCATTTTCGTTTCGAACGAAAACATGGAATTCAAAGCACCGCTAGTGCACCACAATCGAGGAGCGGCGGACATTGCGGCAATGAAAAACACCATGCCGTTTACCACCGGTAGAGCGCCCCAGCACCAACAGATTACCAGCAACGCAGCGGGTGACGGTGGGGAAAACAGCGACCACACGACTGCCAATGACAATGCCGTTGCAAGAAGTCGCAACGAAGCAACAACGTTGCCTCCATCGAAGAAGCGAAGGGTTAACTCGGATATGCCGAAGGCAGCAAAGGCTGCGTCAACAAAAACGAAGAGATATTCAGTATCCAACGTCAAGCATTGCTGTCGATATCCAGTCCGTGATCAGAGGGGGTTGCTTTTGCTTTCTTTTCCTTTGAAACTACATTTGATACTTCAGAGATGTGAAGCAGACAGGGTTGAGCGAAGAAACAACTTGAAGCAGCCACACAAGGGCGAAGAATGTCGTTGCAAAGCAGGCAGGGATGACAGCCGAGACGAACTGGGAAATGATGACATCATCATAGGATGGCTATCTTCGGGTACCGCTTTCAAGATTTACGACGAGGAAAGATTTGTCCGCGAGGTCATGCCTTCATACTTCTTTGAACAAAACAACAACAAGCATTCGTTTGAGACATTCCAACGGAACCTCGATATGTGGTGCGTGGTACTTTTGAATGAAGCACAGAAGCAGATTATTATCCCGATAACTTGGTCTAACCGACTCATGCTGTTCTTGTTCGTCATATTCTCTCCTAATTTTCTTCACGAAACACCAAATTGCGTTGCTCACAGGGGATTTTCGCGTGTCCCATTCATAGAGGGACCATCCACCCGAAAAGTACATATTTGTTCGCATCCATTTTTTCTGAAAGGCCGCCCGAGCGCATGTCGAAACATGAAGTTCCGTGTCTCACCATAACACAAACTCGCGCATTTCTTCATCGGGGTTACTGTCGTATCGAAATCAATTTATGGAAGGAGGTTCTGAGTTGTCGAAGCAGTCCGCTCTTGATCACCAGTACCGGAAAGGTTCAAAACTCATACAAAGATGTATCGAAGGCTTTCGCATCAAACGACAACAATGATAGAGAACACACAACACAAAATGTCCGTCGAGAGCGCTCTCTACAAGGGGATGACACGACAAAGGGTATATAAATCAGGTCACACGATTAATTTATAATTATGGTCCATACAATTTCAAACTCAAAAAAGTAGTATACTCGATGCATATCGACAGAAATCGAAGACGATTCAACAACCAAAGGGAGCTTTCCTAACTATTGGAACCGTTTTTCTCCAGTATCCTGACTATAGTCATTTTTCTATAGCTTGGTTTCACTTTTACTCGCTGTGTCGTCATCTACAACCTCCTTTTTTGCGGGTCACAGCATCGCGTATGCCGTTGTTAAAAACCGTTCGGTCCGAAACACTTTCTTGAACTAAACGGAATCCGACATAAGATTCATTACAAGAACGCTGGAACACATACCTGCGTAGAAGAGAGCACCAATGCAAAGAGAGCACCAATGCAAGCGAGTAACACTTCCCCAGTTTTCCAAACCATGATCAAGAGTTTCTAAATTCAAGAAAAGACAAAGGCATTCACAACCCTCCAAAATGTGTGACAGACGTAGATTTCATTGTTTTCGGTATAGCATACTAATATGAAGACAGAAGCAGCGAAGAAATTAACCGCCATGAGGTTAGTAAGGTGCGCCTCTTTACGACGTTGGCGGTAAAACACCGAAGTTGCTTCGACGGTGCTAGACCTCACCTTGCTCATACTAGTACTACCCCCTGCTCATACTAGTACTACTAGTAGTATCTCTCCGCATATTCTTAGTAGTAGTGGGGGTAATGTCATACTACCAGTAGTATGCTGCTTGTCATACTACCAGTATGCATCTTTATCAAAGAGCACAGATTATACTCATGATCAGTCCTGGTGGTGGCATTACCAGCACTACTACTACTATTAATAGTAGTACTAGTACTACTAGTACTACTAAAATTGATTCCATAACACTTGAAGGAAAAAAGGACTTTCATCCCATGATGGAGGAACTTCTTGTTTTGAAACTTCCTAAGCTACTAATTTTCACTCCTTCTTGCTTGTTACTGCTTGTAAGTGAACAACAAGTCTAGTAGTACTAGTAATACTACTAATAGAAGAATTACTACTAGTAGCAAGAAATGAAAAACGCAGCGTCAGGAGGGACGAATGATGATAATGACGAGGGTGTGGTTCCCATTCTTTCACCAAGCTTACTCCTAGTACTAGTACTAGTACTAGTAGTACTAGTACAACAACTGCTAGTACTACTAAAGTCTTACTCGTACCGGTAGTAGCACCAAGTACTTGGTGTACTATTACTAGTACCAGCAGATGTATTCGCATAGCCTTCAACATTTTTTAAAATACTAACATTTAATTAAACCTTCTTGGAGGTGTGAAAAATGTTTTCGTCGTCTAAGCGCTGATCATGAAATTGCATGATACTCTGGAAATAGGATTATTCGCGAAGGCAGTAAAAGAAAAAGAAATCGTATCGGTCATTGTTCCACACATTCTCAATCATTTATTGCGCGACCGACGAATCAATAGAACTTGACTTCCATCACGTCATTCTATGCTACTCTCAAAAGATAGAATGGGATCACAGAATTTCCCCGAATCTGAAACTATCAATTCTAAAGGAAAACTACGAGAAGGATTTTTCGGTGGCGACAAAGGAAAAATAAGTCGGAACAACAAAAAGGACCGAACAAGTTGAAACACATAGGCCATCACACTATAAATCTTTCGGAAGATTTATTACATTTATTGAAAGGCTCATTAAGTGTTGGCAGAGTACTTTATTGCCTTCAACAACACTCCTTTTAAAAATAGAAATTGATAGCGATATTGTTGATTGATATATTAAAAACATAAATGACACACAATTTTGACATTTTCCCTCTGCATTAACCTAAGTACACAATCCATGATCTGCAAAGATTTTTCTTCAAGCAGTATGTGACAGGTTTTCTGTGACAACATTTAAGGTAGCAGTGTTTTTAATGTATCAATCCGAAATGAATTTATGGCATGCTTTCGAGAATCATCGGTGGGAACCATATCAAATTCTCGTAGTGAGAAACATCACGACCGTCTCGAAAGGATATTCAGACGAAGGTCAGTGATAGAATTCAAAGCCAATAAGTTGTGCAATGCTCTTGTTAACGGAATTGAGAGATTCCAATACTTAGAGGTCTTTACATTCGTGGTGGGGCAAAGCACATGAACTGCTTTCGGAGAAAAGATGTCAAATCGGTTTTGACTTCTCACAACTTCAGATCGGACAAAGCATCAATCATCAGACTCAGAAAGATGGTCAGAACAATGAATCTTCTACACTCATTGCTTATGATTCAATGCGGAGTCTCCGCCTTTTCCGATACTATCAATCAAACTCCGCAAGTAACTATCGGATCGCTTCGAGGTGGGAATTCCATCCAGAAGAAAATGGAGGGCGATTCCAACCGAAGGCGAGACTTACTCGAACTTGGCTCCCTAAACATAGCCCGATACTTGGGCGACAAAGAACTATTAGTACTTCGAATCGACGCAGAAGATTCCTCGACAACGTTAAGTGAATCAGAGCTAAGGAGAGATATTTTTGAAAGCGAAGTCAACCTGCCGAACCAATACGAGGCATGCTCTCGTGGAAAGCTCAAATTTAAGCCTGCACAAGGAATAAACATCAACAATGGAGTCGCTACTGTCAAACTCGATACTGTTGTGGGGAAAATGGGATTCACGTCGGACGACAACAACGTTGTGAAGGAAATTGAATCCGTAGCACCCTCGCTGTTCGGAAGGGCTTTGCGGGAATTTGACCAGGTGATGATTTGCATGCCACCTGGGGTCACAGTTTCAAATCCTTATGGGAAAATCACCGATAAATTCACCGCCTTTGTCCCAGGAGACAAGCCCTATGCATATTTTGTAAGCGTTTACAACGATGATTGGTGCACTTCCCTCAGCGCTGGAATGCACGAAATTGGTCACACCCTAGGATTGAATCATGCAGGGGAAAACGTAAATGGAAATTTCGCTCAATACGAAGATGAAACCGGTATGATGGGATATTCTGGAAAGAGAAAAGATGGACCTTTGAAGTGTTTCAATCCTGCGAAATCATGGCAATTAGGATGGTATGCTGAGCAATCCAGGAGAATCAATCCACTCCTAGATGCCCCACTCACCACCGTTCTGACTGGAATCATGAGAGATATCAACGATCAAGACAAATCCAAGAATGTTTTGCTTCAAATCCCCAATGGCAGTAAAAACATTTACATTGGGTACAACAGGGCGGTTGCCTACAATTCTGAAACAGAAGCAGATAAAGCGAACAAAGTATTGCTCATGGAGCAGGATTACGGTGGATCTAATGTGCAACTTGCCTTTTCGTCAGTGCTGGCGAAACTGGATGTCGATGACTCTTATCGCATAGAGAACTATGACGGGACCAGTAAGACTCTGATCATCAAAGTGAATGCGAAAAATGCGGATGGTAGCGAAGTTCTGATGGATGTATATTTTGAAAACGAAAATCCTCAGCCCAAGGTAGCGGTAGCAGGATGCAGCGACGACCAAGTTCGTGTGGAAGTCAACTTCGTAACTGATGCTTATGCTGAAGGAAGAGTTGGATGGGAGTTGACGAGTGACGAAACAAAAGCTACTATAGCCGTCCACGAACAAACAGAAACCGAGAATCTAGCTTCCTACGACAAGGTCCTTTGCGTCGATCGAGAGAAAGATTTTACATTTACCTTCAAGGCTGATCATGGCTTCGGAATTTGCTGCAATGGAGGTTTTGGATTCTACAGCGTCTTCGTGGCAGGGGAAGAGCTCTTCCGAGGCGGAGAATTCGGGTCCTTTAAATTCGAAGGAGATGCTTCTCCCAAGGTGTACTCGGTAAGCCACAAATTCAAAACCAATACTGATTCTGGTAAATATGGCATCATTGATATTCAAAACTATATTGGAACAAAGCTACCAACGAAAGCACCAACACCAACTCCTACTTTGGCGATGCAAGCACCTACATCGGATTCCTGTTTCGACGATCAACACTTTCGATGGAGAGAATTACCACAATGGGACTGTGCATGGGTGGCAGCTGATAAAGATAAGCGCTGTCCGAAGGAACAAAATGGGGTGCGAGTGAAAGATCACTGTCGGAAGACGTGCGATTCCTGTAGCGTCGATAAAAAACCAGTTGTGCCCGTGACTGCTCCAGTCATGCCTCCAACTAAGGAGGAATCGTGCGTCGACGATCCCAACTACCGATGGAGACAAAAGTCAAAATTTTCGTGCAAGTGGGCCTCGAAGAAAAAAGCAAAACGATGCTCAAAGGGGAAATTCAGACAATACTGTAAAAAGTCCTGTGGTTCCTGCAGTGATACCAACTCAACTCCATCTGGTGACACCATCTGCACGGACAACGCAAAGTTTCGATGGAAGGGTGTAGAGGAGTGGAATTGTGAATGGGTGGCAAGAGACAAAACCACACGTTGCGAGAGGGAACGGAATGGACGAAGAGTGAAAGATCAATGCCGCCGGACTTGCGGTACATGCAGTAATGACATCGCACAAGTACCCACAGCAGCACCGATCATTGATCTTTTCGACCCCAGCCCCAACGAAAGTTCTTGCACGGACGATCCACACTTTCGATGGAGAGAATTACCACAATGGGACTGTGCATGGGTGGCAGCAGACAAAGATAAGCGCTGTCCCAAGGAACAAAATGGGGTGCTAGTGAAAGATCACTGTCGAAAGACTTGTGATTCCTGCAGCAGCAGTGACGCACCCGGTGACTCACCAGCCGAGTCCCCCATCCCCAAAGATAATCTTTCCGATTCTCTTTGCGACGACGACTCTACGTTCATATGGAGGGACAATCCGAGTTGGACTTGCGAGTGGGTTGCACAAGACAAGGAACAAGCGATGTGCACGGGAAAAGGATGGACTGAAGATCGAAGACAGTTGCAGGGCTACCTGTGGAAAATGCAACCTTATTATGAGAAAGAGAAGACGTTCATAGAGAAGAACGAAGAAAGATTTTGTAACAATAGTGAAACATTAGTTAGATCGAACAAAAAAGGCAAAGAAAGATACAATTTCTAGTCCTATTCATTGGTGTTGCATTATTGACGATGGCGTTTTCCTACAGAAAAGTCATAAAGGATTCGAAATTGGGTCCGCTAGTTGAAAAAAGCGCTAGAGACTCACTTTTCTCTCTTTTCGATTGAAAAGTCTTTGACCTATCTAGTCGTTTCGTTCCACGCGACGCTTTCGTCGGCGACGCCTCCCGAAACAGACTCCCGGACAGTAGGCGAGACCCACCACCGCCGCCACAAAGGCCACCACGCTGCCCAGCACTGCATAGTTGACCATCGTAGTAGATTCGAGTCACCGTGTCGAGCCTGCGCTTGACGTGGTGGATGATGGGCGCTGCTACCTTGCGTACGGTCTCGTGCACCGCCTGGTGGAATCCTTTTCGCGCGCCGGCTTCGTTTGCCCTGGCCTTCAAAAAGGCTTCGTAGGCCAGGACCGCCGACAGGCTGTGCTGTACGTAGTCCACGCGGACTTCGGCGATTTGAAAGTCTTCGTCTTCTTCTTCGTCCTCGCTGTTGCTCGAATCTTCCTTGCCAGGGTGAGGAAGGACGGGTGTCTTGCCGTTATACATTCCTGGAACGGCACCGCGCATATTGTTCTGGTTGCTCTTCTGTTGGGATTGGAGCAAAAAGCGTATTCCCATTCCTACATCCCTCTCGATTCGATCTCTCAAGAGTTCTATAGGATCGCCTTCTTCGTTGGTGTTATCACCATCTTCAGTGTTTCCACCGGGAAAAAGTTCCGATTCTTGGACAAAGGTGAGCGCGGCCACTGTCAACGAGAGGTATAGTGTTGTACAGGGAGAAAGATTTAAGAATGAAAAAAAGAGACAACCACAACGGCAAAAACAGCAATGGCATGAGCAACGGTACAGTTTCAGGGGCGGGGAACGCATACCGAACGAAAAACCGCAATGGTCTCTCATCGTGCGCCCGTAATGTGCCTATATGCGATAGATCGATCTAATACATCTAATACATCGATCGATCGACGCACGCGGTTCCAACCCCTATATGATTTGTGCCAACAACACAATTGGACTCACACAATCCCTCCAGTCGTGTCGCCGTTGGACAGGTCCGGGAATCGTATGTAAAGCATCCCTGGTGTTCCTCGAGTCCCTTTGTGGTGTGATCGGCCACCATGGAGGTCGCCACCCGGACCCCGTGGTGGTAGACGAGCCAGTAGTCGAGATCGGCCTGCTTCCGCACGCGGCCCTTTGGAGCTTCCTTTCGCTGCCGGTCCAGGAGCGGGAGGAGTCGGGCGGTGGCCAGAAGGGCCCAGTGGTCCGGTTCAATGTCCTCTAGCTCTTGGTCCCGCCGAAGCCGTTCAAGGTACAGCAGAGCCCTGGTGGCGATCGTGACCCAGCGGCGCGAGTGGACAATGACGGGTTTGTTCTTCCCAGTGAGCTTTTGGTGGTGGTGCTGTGGATAGTGCTGGTGCTCCAATTCCAGATCGGCCGAGGTGATCATTCCTTTTTGCTTCTGGATGGCGGCCTGCTCCCGTTCGAGTTCCAGCTCGGCCAGCGTCACCAAACCCAGCGCCGCCTCCCCCGGATAGTATAGCGAGGCCCACTTGTCGTTCGGCCCGTCCCTCCACTCGTACTTGGATACAAATCCGCCGTCCTCGGGGCGTTGCATAGACTCGACAAAGGCCCCGAGCTTGCGGAGCTCCTTCTCCAGCGAGACGGACCTTGGCTTGATGACTTCCATCCTCCCGAGGGCAATCATGGCCAGGCCGGCGCCTCCCAGCTTGGCGGTTTCCGGCTCGCTGTGGGGATCATCAATGTCGGTCCGTTCCCAGGCCGCCAGCCACTCGGTCTGGTGGTTGGGTACCGGGAGGAGGGCATTGTCCCGGAGGTAGCCAACGGCCCGTTCCATCGTCTGGACGATCGACTCCTGCAGGCGTTCCAGGGTTTGTTTCTGGAGGGCGGACAGGGGGGCCGTGCCGGTAGTGCTTTTGCTGCCACCACCGACGCCGATGGGGCTGCGCCCCTCCTTAAGGACCTCCCGATTGCGCGCATAGGCCTGGGACAGAGCGTAGATCGCTCCGTTGTGCCGCAATAGGTTGTAGTCAAATTGATAATGGCTCTTGTCGTTCCAGTAGTTCTTTTTCAGCGTGGGATCCAGCGACTTGCGAAGGTCGGTCTGGTAGGTAAATCGTCCCGGAAAGGTTGGGTCCTGCTCGGGAGTGTGGGAGATCCGAACCAGGTAGGAGGTGGCATCGTAAATAAAGGTATCGAGGTCTTTCATAAGCGATTCCGAGTCTTCCTTGCCGGTTTTGCGCTCATAGGGAACCTTGGAAAAGCCAGACCTTTTCTCGGTCCTGGCTTCGGCCGCATCGACTCCCAACCCAAACGCCGATGCAACGAAAATAGGGACGACTCTGGCCCCTCTTCCTTGAGTTTTGCCGACTGTGTATCGTGCGTTCCATTGCCCCGACAAAAGCAGCTGCAGTACCGACCAGAGCGCAATCCAGGAGGCGATGGACCCGAGTGAAGTCATTCTCGTCTTGCGAAAAATCGGATTCGGTTGATTGGAAACAACTGTAACCATTCGCCGCCTGCTGCATTTCCCTTCGGCAGGGCATTGGTGTCCCTCCGATAGCGGTAGGAATGCCATTGTATCTGCTGCGCATGCTTCGATAGTGACTATCGGATCGGCACGGCATGAGAGCGATTGGATTGATTGATTGATTCTGGCAACGAACAACCACTCTTTCTTGGTTGTACTAAAAGTTGGCTTCCGTTTTCTCTGAGATATCTATCGATCGTTGGATCGATCCTTCATGTCGTGGTGCGTTGCGTGTGTCTTTAATGGCAGGAATAGTCAAAAGCGTTTTCTTATCACGGTGAAAAACGAAGATGTGGTTGTTCCTGTTGTTTTGTAAAGTAAGGTTAACAGAGTCTCGTGTCATAATCACAAGCTTACCGTAAGCCTTAATTACCGTACATCCATGTAATCTTACTCACATACCGGTACGTACCGGTAGGTGTACCGTACCCACTCTATTTTTTTTTGAAGGCAATCTTATTACGAAGTAATTTAGTTTGAACTTGTACCGGTACGAAGAAGAAAGACATTCATCGTGCCGTCCAGCAGTCCAAGAATTGATGGAGTAAGTTGATGAAAGTAAATACTAATAGTAATATTATTATTAATATTGCTTCGTATTAATTAACGTAGCTGTACGTTTCGGTGTTCATTCATACCGGTACCAACTCTGTACCTGGTACTTCCACTTGAGCAACTGGAACGATTGGAAGGTGCAAGGACTTAATTCTACTCCGAGTGCAACCCCAACCATTCAAGGCTACTACAAGTTGTCGATTGCGTTCGACGAGTTTGTGATTCTTCTGGTAAATTGGAACTCTCATGGCAAGGCCACGAAGTTAAAATCTCAGGCAGTAGTAATAATACTATTACTGTCGATTTGTAGTAGATAAGTTGTTCTGAAAATTCATTTTTCTCTATTATTTTTCTTAAATTTTATTCTCACATTACAGACCTCACGTAGACAAGGATGAGCAGTTGCCCGGCAGATAAACAGGTTGGCTAGACAGAGCAACAAAAGTCGCACCCAACCATGCAGAGACTGGATAGTAGTCATCCCCGGAGGACATTGGAACAGTACTGGTACAAAGAACACACGCACACGCCCCGACACAAGAAAGCCGGTCCATCATTTGTCGACGGTGTATGTTCGTCTTGGAAACGGCATGTTCGTGCATAGTTTGAATCCTAAACTCCGCGATGGGGCTCGAAGCAAGATCGGCACACTCGCTTCGAATCTGCCCTCACTCGGGACTCTTGGTCGGAATCGTTTCATGACATCGCAGGCTATCGTTGATTACCCATCACTCCTAGGAAGCATTCTAATACTTGGCTGGAGGGCAGATGACTTGACATCCGCCGTAGTATCCTCCCTTGGATCCCTTGCCTCCGTAGTATCCTCCCTTTCCGCCCTTTCCTCCGTAGTATCCGGAGCAGACTTCATAGCACTCAGGCGTAGGGGGTGGAGGAGGTGGGGTTGGGCAGCAGTTGTCACCGTAGCAGTAAGGGGTAGGGTCGCAGCCTCCGTAAGAAGGACCTCCGTAGGATGGTTGACCTCCGTAGACAGGGTATCCGTATCCAGGATCACTGTAGCCGGGACCTCCGTATCCAACATCACTGTAGCCGGGACCTCCGTATCCAGGGCCGTATCCAGGATCACTGTAGCCGGGACCTCCGTAGCCGGGTTCACCTCCGTATCCAGGGCCGTATCCAGGATCACTGTAGCCGGGACCTCCGTAGCTGGGTTCACCTCCGTAGACAGGTTCGACAGGGTCGCAGACGACAGTGCATCCTCCGTAGTATCCTCCCTTGGATCCCTTGCCTCCGTAGTATCCTCCCTTTCCACCCTTTCCGCCGTATCCGGAGCAGATTTCGTAGCATGCAGGAGAGCCACCAGAGCCACCGTAGCTAGGTCCTCCGTACGATGGAGCAGGGCCAGGGACGAAGATTGGTCCTCCATAGTATCCTCCCTTGGAGCCCTTTCCTCCCTTACCACCGTAGTATCCGTATCCTCCCTTGGAGCCCTTACCACCGTAAGAGTAGGTTACAGAAGAGACACCGCTAATGACACCTCCATAGGAAGGACCGCTACCGCCGTACGAAGGACCTCCGTATCCAGGGCTACCGCCGTACGATGGTACCTCAGGAAGAATGACAGGTCCATAGTAGTATCCTCCCTTGGAGCCCTTTCCTCCCTTACCACCGTAGTATCCGTATCCTCCCTTGGAGCCCTTTCCTCCCTTACCACCGTAGTAGAAGACAGGAGGGGAGATTGGTGGCATTGGTGCTGGTGCTGGGGAACCGCCGTATGACGGTCCGTAGTGAGGTCCGTAGGAGACTCCTCCGTAAGAAGGTCCAAGACCGCCTCCGCCGTATCCAGGGGCTCCGCCGTAACCGGGGGCTCCGCCGTATCCAGGGGCTCCGCCGTATCCGGGGGCTCCGCCGTAACCGGGGGCTCCGCCGTATCCGGGGGCTCCGCCGTATCCAGGGGCTCCTCCGTAACCGGGGGCTCCTCCGTAACCGGGGGCTCCTCCGTAACCAGGGGCTCCTCCGTAACCGGGGGCTCCTCCGTAACCGGGGGCTCCTCCGTAACCAGGATCGCTGTAGATAGGGTCGCTGTAGACCGGGGCGTCCTCGCAGACAATTTCGCAACCTCCGTAGTATCCTCCCTTCGATCCCTTGCCTCCGTAGTATCCTCCCTTTCCTCCGTACCCTCCGGCGCAGACTTCGTAGCAAATGGGTCCGGGCATGGGGCCATCACTGTAGCCAGGCATAGGGCCATCACTGTAGCCTGGGAATCCAGGGTATGGCATGGGAGCGGGCGCGGGCATGGGCATGGGCATGGGGATGCCGTAGTATCCTCCCTTGGATCCCTTTCCTCCGTAGTATCCTCCCTTGGATCCCTTTCCTCCGTAGTAACCGGGTGCGGGTCCGTAGTATCCGCCCTTGGATCCCTTACCTCCGTAGTATCCACCCTTGGATCCCTTGCCTCCGTAGTAGGTAGGAGGAGGGGGCATGGGAGGAGGAGCAACGGTGCCAGTGGCCTTGCGTTGTTGGTCGGCGACTTGCTCCTTGCCGTAAACGGCACTGACCAATGAGAACAGAACTGCAGCAGCCGAGAACTTCATGGTATTTGATTGCTGTTGTTGGAAGATCTGTTTGAGTCTTCGAGCTTTGTAAGATTGTGAGAACAACGCTCGTCTTCCAAAGATGGTCCATTTTGCGTTTTTTTTCCTCTGTGCTAACCGTCTTCCGACCACGTGCTGTAGCCGCAGTCGATTTCCGTCGATTTTTGGCGTAACCTAGAGCCTGCCTCTTGTCCACTATCAGGAAAAACCCGAAATTTTTCTGAACGCCCAAATTAACGAAGGATTCGTCCATACTGGGTCCACTAGCCTCCCTCGAAAAAAGGTAGTATCGTCCTCCGTGACAAACCGGGGCAAAAATTAGTGCTGTTTAGACAATTTAGGCCATGAAAAAAGACACTGTGGGGATTGTACAGAAACTCGCGAACACCAGAACTTAGTTACGAGGTGCTCCATGTTATCAAAAATCTTAAATTACTTACAATGAGGCCGGCGCGCGTTCAAACGGACGGAGTGGGGCATGTGTCACCATGTTTCGTATAGCACGTGTGGGGATTGAGCTTCATGTAACCTAGAAACAAGACTCGTGGTACGTATAGGTGAATGAATCGTACTCGTAAACACCTGTAACTAACTCTTGCTACAGTATTTTAAGATCTTACTTCCATTATTTGAAGAGCTAAGACTAAAACACATGGACAAATTGGGTAGATCCGAGTTCGAGAGTTATTAAACTCACGGTTAATTACTAGTGTACGGGATTCCTGTCCGTGGGCGTAGAAATTAGTAGGAGTGGACGTATAACCGCGGGACAGCGGTTAGCAATTTTGTAGTCCTCTGGCGTTAGGTGCGTTATTTCAGTTTGGCGAGACGTGAGTCGTGCATTGAATCAAGTATCAGTCCGCAGCATTGGTCTGCGCAAGATCTAACGGAGCTAACGATATCTTTTCCGAGTGTTGAGTTTCGCTTGTTGCGTGTGCATGGAAACACGAACCTAAGGTTAAGACTAATTACCGAGGTGCCAAAGGATGCCAATCTGTTTTTGATCAGTCGACCGTTTCCATCCATCCATCCATCCAACCATCCAACCAATCATGAACAGCGAAGAACACTCCCAGCTCAGATGGTCCAAGCGCATCAGATCTACCGTACAGTAATCTTAATCCAGAAATGCACTGGTCGGGATGGTTCGAGGATTACACACCAAAGACTGTCTGTCCGTGTTGAGTGGAGCAATCTTACCAGGTACAAGTAATCTTAACTCACGAGTTCGCTCGGTGTGAAGGCTCGAAGGTGCGCCACGGACTAAGGTTTACGGTAACTTATCGCTCCGAAGATGAGTTGCGTTGATCTCCTTCACATCTCACTAAGGTTTAACCTTACCACCTAAATTACCGTATCAAACCTTCCGTGTGGCCTAAGGTTTACCGTACCGGTACAGGAAAACTTACAACTGCGGGCGAGAGGACTTGCGTTGGTTTCCGATTGGCGACTCATCCGATTGAGTTCGATGCGGTTGGCAGACCGATGCTCCGCGAGAGCCGCAACGGCGAAGGGAAGGTTGGAGTCAAGCAACTAAGTTAACTCATGGTAATCTTACCGACGAGCGGATTGATTCCATCGACGTTTCGCTGTTCGAATTCGCGCTCCAACTCGTTCCGTTTGCGTTCGATCCGGGCGGCGTCGGGTGTCTTCGCCGGGACTCCGCCCGTCGAAGGCCCGCTTCGCGTCCGACAACAATCCACCGTGCGGATCGCAACCGCGGTGCGGTTGCTCCGAGACGCATCCGTCGTTGCCGAAGGAAGTCTCCGGGCGACGGTTTCCTCCGCTCGCCGACGCCGCGCCCGCGCGAACGAGACCGGAGCCGGCTTTTCTCGGAAGCGAACGAGTCCCCGTCGCTGCTCCGAACTCTCGGAACGCGACGCAATACAATACAACGGGTGCGGAATTTCGACCGCGGGCGACACGAACGGCGAGCTTATGGCGCTGGCGGCATCCCCCCCACACGCATCGGGAAGAAAGCACCTCGCGAAACTAGACCGGGGACGGGGCGACGACGAGACGCGCAAACGATCCCGCGTTTCCGGCACTCGACGCCAATGACTGAAGGAATGAATCCATCGCGTCGGTCTGGCGGGATGCCCCATGGCATCGCATCGCATCGCAACCCCGAGGACGGATTCCGGAACTACTAAATTTCGCGAACCACTGCATTCGTCGTCCTCGTCGATGGGATTTATTTCTCTCGTTCGGTTCTGCCACAACTTTTGAACTTTGCACAAAATACCACAGAAAACGCGAGGAGGATGCTGCCGTTGCTGTTCGTTTTCCTCGTAGTACTACTACTACTACTAGTACTAGCATTACTAGTACGAATGCATCATCATCATGGTACAACATGATGCATCACCATGATAATCAAGCAGCACTATCACCTACTACTACTACGTCTGATAACTGATTTTAGACCCGGGTCGAAAATTTTCGTGCCGGGTCCTTTTGGGTCAAATTTTTACACCCATTCTTTGTCCCTGGCTTAATTTTTTCAGTCCCGTACCATAAATATTCTAGAGGCAATGCCTATCATTTTTACAGGCAACGCCCATTAATTTTTGAGGCAACGTCCATCAATTTTAGAGCCAACGTCCATCATTTTTTGAGGCAACGCCCATCATTTTTTGAGGCAACGCCCATCATTTTTTGAGGCAACGCCCATCATTTTTTGAGGCAACGCCCATCGTTTCTAGACGGAACGCCCATCATTCCAAGAGGCAACCCCCATCATTTTTAGAGGCAACGCCCATCGTTTCTAGACGGAACGCCCGTCATTTCAAGAGGCAATGCCCATTGTTTCTAGACGGAACGCCCATCATTTTTTGAGGCAACCCCCATCATTTTTAGAGGCAACGCCCATCGTTTCTAGACGGAACGCCCATCATTTTTAGAGGCAACGCCCATCATTTCTAGACGGAACGCCCATCATTTCAAGAGGCAACGCCCATCATTTTTAAAGCCAACCCCCATCATTTTTGGAGGCAATGCCCATCATTTCTAGACGGAACGCCCATCATTTCAAGAGGCAACGCCCATTGTTTCTACACGCAACGATCATCATTTGGAGACGGAGCCCTAATCGTTTTGTCTACCCTATGGTATTCCAATCACAAATTGCTTTTAATTTAAACTATCACTAACGAACCTCAATATTACCATTCATTTTACAATTCCGCCAACCACTTCCTTCTCTCATTACTCATTATTGGATCAATATGCTTTCTCCTCTTCTTTCTCTTTGTCTTGTTACTAGCCGAATCTGATTGTAACGCCACACCTCCTCCACCTTTTCGTTTCGAAGCCATGTTGATTCGTCTCATCATGGCGATTTCAAAATCTTTCACTTTTTCTTTTTGCTTTTTCGCTTTTTCCCTTGCCTCGATGATTTCCTCGTCTTCTTCCTCGTCTTCTTCCTCGTCTTCTTCTTTGTCTTCTTCTCCCCCTACCGGTAGATTGTATTCAGGGAAGCGGATATCCATCAGTTCTTCACACACTCTTTCATACATTTCTATTCCATCTTCCGACCAACCCTCCTCGTTTCCACTTCTCGGGTCACAATATTTTTTGCTAACCTCAGGAATACTTTTGTCATCAACTCTTTCCATGTAATTCACCCACCTTGCATATTCGTTATGAATTATAACCAATGCAAACGCCTCGTCACTCACGGAATATATTTCACCAATCAATTTTGTTTTTTGCCATGTTGGGGAAAAAACTGACGGCATGAATGCAGCCAAGATTCGGGTCGCAAAATAATAGAAGTCATCTGCTCCTTCCTTCTTCCTATAGCTCGGATGCAGGACGGGAGCATCATCATCCTCCGTCTCTATAAGCTTTAGCGTGCCAGGAAATCCTTCGGGCAGGACCCATTCGTTTCTCCTTGTTCTGGCCTTCTTGAAGTCATCTGTAACAGGAACGATATATCGGTAACAATGTGCTTGTTAGTATTGGCATCCACTTGCTCATTGTAACAATCATTCCCACATCATTTTACATTAGTACCATTAGTAGCACTCACCAATCCAATGCTTCCTAACTAAAGACTGCACCGCAGTTCTCAAGTTATTTACCGCCGTTCTGATTATCACCCAGTTGTATTCGTAGAATTCGTTTTTGGCAACGCCTTCCGGTAGTTGAAGCTGTTCCTCCTTCATCATTGTTTTCAGAATTTGGATCGACTCTTTCTTATCCACAAATTTATGACTCTGAAAAATATTTAGCTTTACATACTGACTCACCCTTTGGCTCAACACCGTCGCTTGATGGATCCTAAGTTTCCGTTCGATTTCTTCCTTATCGACGTTGTCTTTCTCCTTTTCCGCTCGTTGTAGTTCTGTCTCTTTTTCAACCAATTTCCGCTCTTTCTCTTCTAGTCGTTTCTCCTTTTCTTCTAATCGTTTCTCCATTTCAGCTAATCGTCTCTTCGTTTCTGCGACTGTGTCCTCCCATCCACTGTTCCTCACTGTCCTTGGGTCTGTCATATTTGCATTCTCTGCAACAATGACGTTCCCGTTTGCGTTGAAGTTCACATTCCCTCTTGTGCTGAAGGTCACATTGTCTATTGGCGTTTTGGTGGGTTGGGGTTTATTTGTGTTCTTCGTCTTCCGATGCTGCTGCTTCTTCGATGGCTGCTGCTGCTTCTTCGATGGCTGCTGCTGCTTCTTCGATGGCTGCTGCTGCTTCTTCGTCGATGGCTGCTGCTGCTTCCGTGACGACGCCGACGCCACAGTTGGTGTTATCACATTGGGATCGGGTAGGGATAATCCACTGCGATTCTTTCTTGGACTGTTCACATTAGCCGAGACTGTACTATAACTCCCAGCCTCTTTAGCCAGTTCCAATGCTTCTCTATTCATGGTGATTAAGGTTCTAAATGGATGGAATTTCTGAAAACTTGTTTTCAATCAGTTGTGTTACTCAATTATGAGAACGATGCCAACTTTGGTTTAGTACACACAACCAGAAACAACAAAAATCATGTCCACATCAAAAAATTACTGGACGGCTTCCTCTATTAATGCAAGCCGTCATGCCGCGCCATTTTTCTGTTGCCAAAAAAGTACTTATCCTCCACACGCTATTCTCTGTAAGCTCTGCATCCTCTCAAGGTGGAAGCATTCCGGCCCGCGCCAATTTTCCTCACTTATAATTTCTGTACCAGTCATTCTAACGTTCACTTCTTCCTCCATCTTATTTGGTACAGATACATTACTATTAGTAGTACTATTGCTAAGAACCTACCTCTATCACCTCGATTATTACTACAATTACTAGCTACTAGTAGTACTAACACTACTACCTCTACCACATAAAAAAAAATACTACTATTATTATTTCTTACTCATTCCTCTTCCTCCGTGTCGTCCATGTCTTTGGCCAATGGACATTGACTGTAAAGTGTTGCATATGATGTAGAAGCCATGCCCTCATTCCTTTCTTCAAAACTGTCCAACCAAGCTCCACGATTAGCAACTACTAACCACCTGGTTGCAGACAAGATACTTCCGTCTTTATTCAACTCTGGTACAACAGCAATATCTGATAAAATTGCGTCTGTGTTGAATACAAAGAAACCATCTTCCAAAGTACCCCTGGAAACAAATGTTGACTTCGACCTTGTGGGCTCTTTCTTGAATTTTCTAACGACGGCATAAAGACCTTCGTTTTCAATTGGGTAATTATTCACTCTACCCGTTGGACGTTTCAGGTTATCTAGTTCAAGAAAACATAGAATCTGACACGGGATTGCTTTCGAATCAACACTGATCAGTACCCAATCCATCCAAACCGCATTCACTTGCCCAGATGTCGATCTGTATGAGGGATGGCATCGAAACAAATATCCGACCTTGTTTGTTGAATCCCATCGATTGTGTTCTGTGAATGCTTCTACCGATGTGCCATCAACTAGTAACGGCAACACCGAATCGCAGACAAAGTCCAGAATTATCGATGGCAAAAACGGTTTGTCCTTATTTGATGTTCTATGCCACGTCATGCTTCCCTTATTTTGTTGGCCGTCACGGTGTATTTTGAATAGAGACCCGGCTTTCTTTGGTCTTGGTTTCTCTGTCGGGTCTTCCTGCTTTTCCTTCAACCCGTAACACATATTGGCAGTACGCAACAGCAACTTTTCCGTTTGTCGTTTTGTTGTTTGGCTAATCAACGTAGCTGCGTTTTGCTGCGTGTTTTTTGCTGGAGCCTTCACCTCGGTCTTGTGATGACTCTCACTGAAGCTACTATCCCACCCCAGTGGATGTCCCCACAACTTTATGTACTCCGGGATGTGAAAATACAGATGGTTCTTGATGAGTCTCGTCCCCATTCCCTTCCGAATACATGCAGTATTGATTGTGTTAATAAAATGAATTATCGTTTTTGGTAGATTCCGGAGACGTTTTGGAGTAATTCTTCCATGTTTGAGGAACTCTTCCATTGATATGATCTGTTCAATTACGTCAATTTGTGTTGTTGCAAATCTCATATCCCCCACTATCTCTTGCCCACCTTCGGACGCCAGTGCTACAAGGATGCACAATAGCATACCGCTGTAGTCTTTTCCTTCTTTTTTTGCAATGGACATAATGCTCGTTCCAAATTTAGTTTTAGGAAAATCCCTGTCGGATTGTCTTGATAGGAGCGCACCATATCTTTGAGCAATATAGCCAAGTGCTTCCACCGTCGCCCTCCCTTTCTTTACGTTCATGGCGTATTTACATTCAACAGTAGTGTTTACCAACTGTTGTTCTATTGCTTCCACACATCGCCTGGCTACCCCTAATTGATGCATATGCAGTGTTTCACCTGGTGTTGCCAGATGTATGTTATTGAGATTTGACCCAAAATTTAAACTGTGGAATGCGTTCTGGATACGATGGTGTGATTGTTGTTTGAAATAATCCGTTGCATCTTCTCCGTTTGGTATTTCGAAAGTCTTCCGGTTTC
The DNA here is from genome assembly GCA_037355855.1 of Pseudo-nitzschia pungens. Taxonomy (NCBI): domain Eukaryota; phylum Bacillariophyta; class Bacillariophyceae; order Bacillariales; family Bacillariaceae; genus Pseudo-nitzschia; species Pseudo-nitzschia pungens. Next base: position 391,117 of record CM074760.1, on the reverse strand, counting down.
CACAGTTTTACATGTTGTTGCGCTGCTGGCTTATTGATCGCAGTTGTTGCACAATCACAGTGTCTGCATAGTTTTTTAACCCTGGCCGATCGTGATCCGTATTTTCCACAAAGCTTGTCATGGAGTTCTGTATCTCCTACAACATATGCAATCGCAAATTTCATTCTAACACTCCATACTTTCCCTGCATACGGAAGGTAATCCCACAGAATTCCATCCCCTCCGGCATCAATTTCCCGCAACGATTCTAGTGCAACGGCGATCGCATTGTGAATGTTCTGTACCCCTTCCGTCGGCGTAGCTTTCCTTGAATGATGGGTGTTTTCCCATTCGCTGTCTGGATGGAAATAAATAGTAGTCCAAGCTTCTGGGCGTTTTCTTGTCTCTACACTGAAAATACCTAGAGTCATATTGAGAGGAGTCAGAGACAATCTGCCATGTGCGTCCAGGCTGATCCCGTCCATGTAAAAAATCAGTGGTACCAAAATTTCAGAAGGCTCTGCGTTTTGCTGGCACGTTAACTTCCACGAGTCCGTCCACCAAGTTCCGTGATGAAGCTCTGAAATGTATGTGTCTTCCGTTATGGCAGGATCATTGTCTGGCTGCAGTGGAGTTGTTTTACTTGGAAATGAGAGATTTTCGTCACACATCAGCTCACTATTGGATAGAAGAGAATACAGTGCATCTTTAAAATCTCGAACGTAGATCTGAGCTGGTTTCTTGTCTGGCAGCCAAGTAACTATCTTCGGTTCAAATCTTGTGCTGGGTAATTTTGACATGCTTCTGTATTTCTCGGAAAACAACTTCGCGTTTTCTGACTTTTGCCATACGGAAATCAAAACCAGGGAGGTTCTGGCATTCCTTCGCCCAATTCATTATGGTTTGAAATGTACCTAATTGCAACCGATGTCTTGACATTAGATTCATGAGCTTGATTTCAACGTGTACCTGTTGAGTTGTATCAGGTATAAGGTTGGAACGGAACATCTGTTCCATGTTATTGAGTGCATCTGATTCCGTACTTTTGGGTTCATTTGCATCATCCATCAGTGTACATTCGCCATTGTCTTCGTTTTCATTTCCGTCTTCTTCTTCATTTACGTCTGGTGCCGCTGCTAAATACGATTGTATAACATTGCGCTCAATAGGTGGTACCATAACGTCTGGTACCACTTGCCTATTTAAATCCTCATTCTGGTTCCCGGTCGAAATTCTATCGGATGCCAACCCTCCCTGGGGACCATTCGCTGTCATCGTCAACGAAAAACTGGATGGGTTGTGTCGGCCCGCCGTACCTCCACCCGTGTGGTCTGTTTCGAAAACAGACGCGGCTGTTTTATCTACTACATTATGATAGTAGTATCTGCTGCATTCACCTGACCTGCTCAAGTGGCTTGTAAGCCCGCCGCATACGTATCTGAAAGACGAGTGATCGTTTTTAGACACTCTCTTGTACCCACGAAATTTTTTTAATGTGTTCGTGTTCTTAAAACATGCCAGACAGTAGAAGTCTGCCTGGATTTTAACACCATCGGAATACTTTCTTTTGTTTGGCATCACGTCAAAACGAGGATAATGATTTCGTCATGGTCTGAAAGGACAGCAATATTCGTGACGTTGTTATCATTAATTTCACCAATACCTTGTGGTGTCAATAAAGGAAGGAAGAACGAAAATCGTTACGGAAAGACACTCATTGAGTACAGCACATGCATTAAACGATCAGCTAAAAAAGAAAAAAATGATGGTGTCATTAAGTCAATTGTGAATTAGTGGTGACACTGGCGTCTGTGTCACTCTGTGCTCCTGTCGGTTCAAGCCACGTCCACTTCTATCACTTTTTGTCCTATTTAGTGCTTGCTTTATCTGTATATTATTTTGCATCTTCATGATGAATATATGGAATATTTTAACCATTCCACCGCCAATAGTCCTCACCCTATGTATGGTTGGGACTACGGAAAAAGTCGGAGTCCAAAACACCGGATGGTTTGGATGTCACATGTATTTCATGCATATTTCCTCCAGTACTGCCATTTTATACTAGAAAATGTACAAAATGACCTATGCAAATCAATATATGGAATATATTAACCATTCCACCGCCAATAGTCCTCACCCTATGTATCCTTGGGACTACGGAAAAAGTCCGAGTCCAAAACACCGGATGGTTTGGATGTCACATGTATTTCATGCATATTTCCTCCAGTACTGCCATTTTATACTAGAAAATGTACAAAATGACCTATGCAAATCAATATATGGAATATTTTAACCATTCCAGCGCCAATAGTCCTCACCCTATGTATCCTTGGGACTACGGAAAAAGTCCGAGTCCAAAACACCGGATGGTTTGGATGTCACATGTATTTGATGTACTTTGGGATGGTACTGCATGATAGTAGGGTCCTCTAACAGGAACGATAGAGTGTATCATACCTTAGCTCCTACTAAGAGACGAATGTTAGTAGATATGAAAGACAAATGACTTATGTAAATCAATTAATGGAATATTACTGCTGATGTGGGATTAAAAGTTTGTCTGGTGAACAATTACATGATAAAATTTTGGGTTGATAAGTGTTGTCTGTTGGAAGGTAAACCACATTAATGTGATTAAATTTGTTGTCTGTTGGTACATTAACATGACCACGATGAAATTAAGTTTTGTCTGTTGATAGTTCAATAGGAACGTGAATCAATTTCTGATTTTAAGTGGTGTCTGTTGGCTAATAAACATTTCTGTGAATAAATTTTAATGGTTTCATGATTACTATAAAATGTACTTTGTAAGCCTAATGAAGTGTACATGTAGTAAGTAACCAGTTAAAACCTAAACTTTTGTGAGTGAATTTTGGTTGTTTTCATATTTCCTGTAAATTGTACTATGTGATAGCGTGAATCAATTTTGGATTTTTCATATTTCCTGTAAATTGTACTCTGTGATTCTAGTGAAGTGTACATATAGAAGTATCCAAATTAAACCTGAGTTGTTTCAAAATCAACACGCTACTAGATCAGTAATGAAAGTAACACTCAGAATAGTGGAAGTATCACCACCAGCAGTTGCAATAGTGGAATTAGAATTTTCATTTCTCCATTTTCCAACAACAGTATAAGATCACAATTCTAGTTTTGCATCCTGGCAAAACTGAATTCATACTTCGGATTCACACAACAACGTCGGATCGAAGGTCACCATGGGATTCTCTTCAGGGCTAACTCAATGTACAGGGCTAGCCTAGTGGTGGGGTAGCTCCCTGAGATCATACCACTAGCTGTACGAGCGCACTGTTGAGATACCATGGAGAGGGACGACAACCTAATACCTCCACTATGACTCTGGATCAAGGTATGCATGGTTGCTAAATGTCTCTCTAGACTGGAGATGGTGGTTTCCTCATGTCAGAGTCTTCGTTGGGTTCCTCAAGTCGGAGTCTTCGTTGGGTTCCTCAAGTCGGAGTCATCGTTGGGTGTAACCACAAGGGAAGGATCTTTTACATAGCAAAATGCAGTGGCCCTGGTGGGACAGGGTGGTGAACCTTGCATAATTTTGCTGTGATTGAGGTCTTTTCAACAAGGCTGCTGGTGTCTTTAAAGGAGTGATTCCAATAGAACTTGCGGTGGCCCCGCGGTGGTTTCAACTGCTTGCAGCAGTTGTTACCACCTTTGTTCATTGGAAAACCTCCGTACACAGCGACGGTTTGGATAACTGACCGTATCAGTCCAGGTGTCGTCGGTGCCTCATCTCCACATACAAAGTGCCTCTGGCAGCCCGTTTGGAGAAGAAACTGATAGGTTCGGGCTTGCCTTAAAAGTCAAGTGGGGGGTTTGCTTAGCATTCTCCCTGCGCCCCCACTTCAACAATCAACCATATCTATCGGAATCCAGGTAACTAGTATCAGAATCGCAATCAAACGAACTATCACAGTCGAACGAACAATCGGAATGGCTATCAAACTAACTATCACCACACAGGCTGATCAATCCATCGATGGCAATCGAACTAGATGGACAAGTACTTGCGGATCAATCGATCGATTCGTACCGGCGTTTCATTCGATCGATTCGAACTATTGAATCGATCGGGGTTTGGAAAAATCGTATGGTTGCTGAATCGATCGGTGTTTGGGATGAATCATAGTAGGTTTGCTGAGATCGATGGACCGTACGCTTGGATCGTATGGGTTGGAAGGAACAAACCACCGGCTTGGATCGATGGATCGTACACTTGGATCGTATGGGTTGGAAGGAACCAACTACCGGCTTGGATCGATGGATCTTAGGCACCGGCTTGGATCGATGGATCGTACACTTGGATCGTATTGGTTGGAAGAAACAAACTAGTACCGGCTACGATCGATGGATTGTACGCTTGGATCGTATAGGTTTACTTGGAATCGGTCGTAAGGGGAATGAATACCACACCGGCTTGGAATCGATCGTAGGGGGAATGAATTACAACACAGACTTGGAATCGATCGTATACCACACCGGCTTGGAATCGATCGTAGGAATGATTTACAAGGCAATGCGTTTCGAATAACAAAGGCGGCGTTTCGAACAACAACGGCGGCGTTTTGAAAACGCTACTATCTAAATCAACTTTAAATCGTAAATCAATATTATTATATTGGATCGGCCCTGAGTACAGTTCTACATGGGACGAAGGCGCTCATAATATAACAACCGTCGTATTTGGGATTCGAACAGCTGTGCAAGATGGTAGAGTTAAACAACAGTGCTTCCCCAGAACGTAGTGGAATTTTGATTCCGTACGTAGGGAATATAAAATAATATATAACTTCATCGTCCTTTACCCCCTGAGGACCTACCACAGTCAAAAGACTGTAGTAATAGTCACGATCGGTATGGCATTTGGAGTGGTAATTCTTACCCGTTGAAAAGGCGACATAGTGACTATCGCCAACCGTTTCAAGTGTTGTTTGCCTCACCACCTGACGTATCACCGAAATTTCATGACCAAACAAATTCCGAAGGGGACGTATAGTATCCTCCAATTCATTGACAATATGAGATGCAACCATGTTCAAATCTGCCTGTTTCCGTTCCCCCACATTCTTTTTGAACGCATACTGACCTATGCCACGACTTGCACGGTTGGGTCGAATACCAACAATGGCATACCCATCATCGACGCTACCACACTCACATCCTCTTTCAACTGTTGGTTTCACTGCAACAACATCTTCTGCAAACATTCTTGTATATCGGATATTGTTGGTTGCAGCCAGATGTTTTCTCGCTTCTGTTCTAGATGCTTTGGCAAATATTCGCAGTGATGGTTGCGATCGATCCACTGCAATTAGGTGGTTATCCTCTGTACTATCCATGGTCTCGAAAGGTTTCATCTTCGGTTGCGGATCAATAGACACAACGTCATTCCATTCGTATTTGTTGGATTCAACTTTCTCTTTATCCCATTTCGTTACAAAAAATTTACCTTTGTAAAATAGATCGTTGTTGCTTACCCTCTTCAGCTGTGTTTTGACGACGTTATTGGATGTTGGTGAATGAGTAGGTTCATCGATTCTTGGTCTTATCCTAGCCACGTGTTTATAGGTGGTGTGGGTTTTCGACTTGGGTGGTGCATTTTTGATAAAATTGGATGTCATTCTTCTTCTCGCTTCCTTAGCAGCTTTCCTTTTGGCTTTTTTGTAGAGGCCTCTTTTGGACATTTCGTTCCCTGTCATTGTTGTCGTGCCTTTCTTCATCGTGCCTTCCGCCCCTTCCGCTAATCGTCGTTGCGTCGTTTGCGTCGTCTTCGTTGCGTCGTTTTCGTTGCGTCGTTTGCGTCCGCTAATCGTCGTTGCGTCGTTTGCGTCGTCTTCGTTGCGTCGTTTGCGTCGTCTTCCTTGCGTCGTTGTCGTCTTCCGTTGTTGTCTTCCGTCGTCGTCTTCCCTGGTCGTATTCAATTCTTCCTCCTATGTCACGAAAACAAAAACTTCGTGGTCTTCGTGAAAGGTTAAATTGGGGATGAGTAATAATTCTAAAATCTTCCTAGGCGAAATCATCATCGTATTAGCGTACCTTTGTCCAAATGTTCGTCTAAATCGTCGTCTTTCGTCTTTGTCGTCTTCGGTTTTTGTCTCGTCTTCCGTTATCGTCTCGTCTTCCGTTGGCGTCTCGTCTTCCGTTGGCGTCTCGTCTTCCGTTGTCGTCTCGTGTTCCGTTGTCGTCTTCCAGCGGTCTCGTCTTCCGTTGTCGTCTCGTCTTCCGTTGTCGTCTCGTCTTCCGTTGTCGTCTTCCAGCGGTCGTATTCAATGTCCGCTGCCGAATGTCCGCTGCCGATGAATGTCCGCTGCCGATGAATGTCCGCTGCCGATGAATGTCCGCTGCCGATGTGTTCTTTTCTTCCTCCTAAGTCACGAAAACAAGAACTTGCGCCTGTTGAAGTCCTACCGGCGATGGATGCAGATTGATTGATTTCAAGACGTTTGGGGGCCAAGTCAAACAATGTCTTTCAAGCGAACAATCTCTCGTCCATGCCATAGAGGTGCTTCTCCGTTTTTCAGACAAGGATATTTAAGGACTAAAGTACAATGAGCCAAGAGCCTACCGTAGGGGTTCTCTTCGTTCACAAGACGGAGTGCAATGAAGCAACTCTGCTCAAAATAAGTCGGATTCTGAATGAAAATAGGCGGTGATATGTGTAAAAAATGAGTTGTGATGCGAAAGAGTGATGCAAAAGAGTGATGCAAAAGAGTGATGCGAGGAAACACAGCAAAAATATGGTGAACACAGCAAAATATGGTGAACCACGAAATCGAAATCGAAATCGAAATCGAAATCGAAATCGAAATCGAAAATGAATTGGAATTCGTTGGAGTAATAAGGTAGGAAGTAATTTGTGTTTCTACCGGCCCTTACTAGTTTTCCTGTACAGTTTGTATTGGGAAATAAATTTTTTTTATTGGCTTAGTAAGGTAAACCTTATTTATTCATTGGCTTGGGAAGGTATTTTTTCATTGGCTTAGGAAGGTATTTTTTCATTGGCTTAGGAAGGTAATCATGGAATCTATTAGAAGCCAATCAAAGATTCGGGTACAATTTGTACAGGGATATGTACTAGGAAAAGATATTTGTAAACATACAACATGTCTAGGGTGTTCCACGTGATTATTCAAAAAGGGTGTTCCCGAAGATAAGACAACGTGATTATTCCAAAAGGGTGTTCCCAAAGATAAGACAACGTGATTATTCAAAAAGGGTGTTCCCGAAGATAAGACAACGTGATTATTCAAAAAGGGTGTTCCCGACGGACAACGTCATTATTCAAAAAGGGTGTTCCCGACGGACAACGTGATTATTCCAAAAGGGTGTTCCCAAAGATAAGACGACGTGATTATTCAAAAAGGGTGTTCCCAAAGATAAGACGACGTGATTATTAAAAAAGGGTGTTCCCGAAGATAAGACAACGTGATTATTCAAAAAGGGTGTTCCCGACGGACAACGTGATTATTCAAAAAGGGTGTTCCCGAAGATAAGACAACGTGATTATTCAAAAAGGGTGTTCCCGAAGATAAGACAACGTGATTATTCAAAAAGGGTGTTCCCGAAGAAAATACAACCTGATTGACCATTATGTGCGACGCGACGGACGCGACAACGGGAACTGCAGGCCAAGATGAGATGAAGGTCATATTCATAAATAGACCTCATAGGTACAGCGCACAAACCACCCGCACCACCCCATTCAGCTTCCATTTCGGAGAGGGAGTTTTTGGTACTTTGGATATTCATTTTGATCACAAAAATTATTGCGAGATCGAAGGTATTGACAGAGATCTGGAGACAGGTATGATTATTCGCAATGTAGAGTACAGGGATGACGGGTTCGAGGTTGTGGTCAAATACCCCAAAAGGGATGATATAGGATATTTTGTACCGACGTACAGGATTACCTTCACGTTTGAGTTGAAGAAGGATGTTACTAATCCTATGGATCACCGGGATGCAAATTACATTGTAAGGTGCTACATGGGAAAAGAAATCGTCAGTGAGATCCGTATCGAGAATTACCTGCCTGAGGAGGTGAGGTTGATTATTGAACGTGGAGCCGTTATTCATTCGTTTCAAATGGACCGTTTTAAGTCGAAGATTTGTGTGGAGTGCGAATGTGTCAGAGGAGAAAATACCGGAGAAAAGGCCCCGAAAAAGGTGCAGATAAGGGGACATATTAAATAATGACCGAGCGTCTACAACCCTTAACTTTAATGTACTGGCTTTATTGTACTATGATCATGCGACACCTGATGACCCGACCCCGGCGGTAACCTTACCATAGTATCTTAGAAATGGTATCATGGTAGGTTATCATCTCCAGTATTTCGTAGCATTAACAACCCTAACCTTGTAGCACTCAGCTACACTGTATTAATGCAGATGCTATCCGGGGTACATACAACTGGTACAAATCGTACACCACAACCCTAATATCTAACCCTAATGGTGCTAGCTAGATCGCGTGCGCATGTATTAACTCTAACGCGCTTGCCCTAACGCTAGCTCGTATTAGCGTTAGCTCGCTTAATAACTGCTGTTTGGGTCAGGTATCCGGTCATAGTACATATTGTACACCAATGACCCGACCCCGGCGGTAGCATAGTATCTTAGCAATGGTATCATGGTAGGTTAGCATCTCCAGTATTTAGTAGCATTAGCAACCCTAACCTTGTAGCACTCAGCTACACTGTTACCAAATATCTGGTAAACAGTTAGCGCTACAGCGCTACGATACAGAAATACGATACAGCGCTACGGTACAGCGCTATCGACACGTTGCTGCTTGCCGCTTGCAGTCCCCCCCTGTATTATCGACGCGTTGCTGCTGCTTGCTGCTTGCTGTCCCCCCCCTGTATTATCGACGCGTTGCTGCTGCTTGCTGCTTGCTGTCCCCCCCCTGTATTATCGACGCGTTGCTGCTGCTTGCTGCTTGCTGTCACTCCCCCCCTGTATTATCGATGCGTTGCTGCTGCTTGCTGCTTGCAGTCCCCCCCCTATATTATCGACGCGTTGCTGCTGCTTGCTGCTTGCAGTCCCCCCCCTATATTATCGACGCGTTGCTGCTGCTTGCTGCTTGCTGTCCCCCCCCCCTGTATTATCGACGCGTTGCTGCTGCTTGCTGCTTGCTGCTTGCTGCCCCCCCCCCCTTGTATTATCGACGCATTGCTGCTACAGCGCTACAGGGGAAACAGCGCTACAGGGGATACAGCGCTAAAGGGGATACAGCGATACAGCGATACAGCGATACAGCGATACAGCGATACAGGGATACAGCGATACAGGGATACAGCGATACAGCGATACAGGGATAGAGCGATACAGCGCTGCAACGCTACAGCGCTACAGGGGAAACAGCGATACAGCGCTACAGGGATACAGCGCTGCAGCGCTACAGCGCTACAGGGGATGAGCGCAGCTCAGCTCTGTATCGTATCGTGACAGCGCTCCGCTAACTCGTAAAATAACAGAGCTCTGTAGCTCCAGTACTGTATTCTACGGGTAGCGTAGTGTGTGCGGAGTAGCGTAGCGTAGCTCCGCTTATTAATTAGATTCAAAGGTGTGCTAGCGCGTTGGGTAACTGTCTGGGTCAGGTATCCGGTCATAGTACATATTATACACCAATGACCCGACCCCGGCGGTAGCATAGTATCTTAGCATGGTAGCATGGTGGTAGGTTAACATTTTTCAGTATCTCGTAGCATTAGCAACCCTAACCCTGTAGCATTTAGCTACACCATAATAGGTGCTTTACTCGGGGTACGTACAATTGGTACAAATCGTACGCGACGGCCCTAGTAACTTCTGGTAGCATCCATACTAAGCAGGGGATACAGCGCTACAGCGCTGCAGGGGATACAGCGCTACGATACAGCGCTACAGGAGGGGATACAGCGCTACAGCGCTGCAGGGGATACAGCGCTACGATACAGCGCTATAGGGGATACAGCGCTACGATACAGCGCTACAGGGGATACAGCGTTACAGGGGATACAGCGCTACGATACAGGAGGGATACAGCGATACAGCGCTGCAGGGGATACAGCGCTACAGGGGATACAGCGTTACAGGGGACACAGCGCAGCTCAGCTCTGTATCGTACGGTATCGTGACAGCGCTCCGCTAACTCGTAAAATAACAGAGCTCTGTAGCTCCAGTACTGTATTCTACGGGTAGCGTAGTGTGTGCGGAGTAGCGTAGCGTAGCTCGATACAGCGCTACAGCGCTACAGGGGAAACAGCGATACAGCGCTGCTCAGCTCAGCTCTGTATCGTATCGTGACAGCGCTCCGCTAACTCGTAAAATAACAGAGCTCTGTAGCTCCAGTACTGTATTCTACGGGTAGCGTAGTGTGTGCGGAGTAGCGTAGCGTAGCTCGATACAGCGCTACAGCGCTACAGGGGATACAGCGCTACAGGGGATACAGCGTTACAGGGGATACAGCGCAGCTGAGCTCTGTATCGTATCGTGACAGCGCTCCGCTAACTCGTAAAATAACAGAGCTCTGTAGCTCCAGTACTGTATTCTACGGGTAGCGTAGTGTGTGCGGAGTAGCGTAGCGTAGCTCGATACAGCGCTACAGCGCTACAGGGGATACAGGGATACAGGGATACAACGATACAGGGATACAGCGCTGTAGCTCTGTATCGTATCGTGACAGCGCTCCGCTAACTCGTAAAATAACAGAGCTCTGTAGCTCCAGTACTGTATTGTACGGGTAGCGTAGTGTGTGCGGAGTAGCGTAGCGTAGCTCGATACAGCGCTACAGCGCTACAGGGGATACAGCGCTACAGGGATACAGCGCTACAGCGCTTCAGCGTTATAACCCATAACCCTAATGGTGGTTCAATAACGAATTTCGACCCCGGCTCTTAATTTTTCGACCCAAATATTCGAGTTTGGAGCAAAAAATTAATTTTTGGAGCAAAAAAATAAAAATTTGAGCTTAAGAAAGGCGCTTTCGCTCCAAATAATAAAAATATTGGAGCTAAAAACATCTAAAAAAAAAGAGGGGGGTGGTCGAAACGGGTCAAAATGGTCGAAAATCAGTTATTAGACGTAGATACTACTAATGATCCGGGCACCACCACCAGCAGTTCTTGTTACACACCACAAGAGAGTCTTGTTTGTTCCCACGCATTTCGACATTGCTGCTGCTAGTACTACTAGAGGATGAGAGGAATTCTTGCTCTCAACACAGGAGGCAAAAACCATTCCCCGACAAGAACAAGAAGAAGCAACAACAACAAGAACCACCGCCACCACCACCACCACCAGCAAGAATGATGATTACTTCTCGTTTACTACTAGTAGTAGTAGTACTACTACTACTAATACACTACTACTACTACTACTACTTCTTGTCTAAATCTATGGATAGTAAGTTTACTCACACAACATCATCATTGGCTGCCGTATGGCAACAACCTTCTTCTGCCAAAAGGTAATCTGTTCCTTCTTCTTGCCGGCAATATTACTACTAGTACTAGTAATTAGTACTACAAGTAGTAAGGTTAACTTGCCGGTACTAATCTTTGTTTCGGTTGAAGATTTCAAGTACCTGTACATACCGTACGATAGTAAGAACCACTCCTCGTACGAATATACTACGTACCGTACCTCTTACGAAGTACTACTACAGAATTCCTATCAGCTGTCCCCGGCTTTCAGTAGAAATTAGTAGTCGGGGACGTAGAACCGGGGGACAGCTGATAAGAATTTTGTAGTAGTAGTAAATTAACAGTCGAAACTAAGATTACCACTAACCTTACTGGTACAAGTAATTTGCATTATACTAGTACCCGTAATCTTACGCTAGCTTACTAGTACGAAGTACGAAGTATCTTATTTGCTTCCATCCGGGCACCAATCCCGTTGCTGTTCATACCGCGAATGCATCGACCCGCCCGATATGCACGAAACCACCAATACTACCAATTCTAGATCGAGAGCGAGAGCGAGTCAGTCGTCGACACGAGAAAATCAGCAAATCAGCAGCAGCAGCAGCAGCAGCAGCAGCAACGAGCCAAACACCCAAGCAAGCCAGAATGACGACAACGACGAATCGGAGGAAGCGGAAGAGATGCTCTCTCTTGTCGGGCATCCTTCGAGAGTCTCCGATCGCTTCACCGCTCCCGCTTTTGTTGGCGTTGGCGTTGCTGTTGTCGTTGTCGTTGTCGTTGGTTTGCACCGATCTCAATGGTTCTCCCATTGGCGTGGTGGAATCCCTTGGCCAACCATTTTCTTCCCACCATTCCCCGCGATCGCATTCTCCGCAGCTTCCCGTCTCGGTTTCGGCGCGGTTCCAACCATTTTCTTTCGCTCCGAGATCTCCGCCGCAACGGAAGCCTTAACCCGCAAATACAAATACAATATCCAATACAATATCAAGAACAAATACAATATCAAGAACAAACACAAGAAGCCAAACCGCCCTCGGAAGCCTCGTTGCCGCCGGAGACGACTGGGGCAATCTGGCCGCTCTGAGCGCCGTCGCGGTGACCGCCCAGAATTTGGGACGCTCGACGAGGATCGGCCGGCTGCTGGGAGCTCCCGTCACGGCCATGGCCATTACCTTTGCGCTGGCCAGCACCGGGGTGCTTGCCGCGGGGGGAACGCCCGCTTCCCGGTCGCTCCAGACCCTCGCGATCCAATTCGCGACGCCGTGGATCTTGTTGGGGGCCGATTTTGGGAGCCGGTCCGGGGATTCCGCAAGAGAGTCGTCGTCGTCGTCGTCGTCGTCGTCGTCTTCCTCTTCGGTCGCCCCCCTGGTGGTCGGATTCGGATTGGCGGCGTTCGCCTCGCTGGTCGGAGGATGGGCCGGGCTGGAAACTGGCCGGGAGATCGCTGGCGAGCAGCGCGCTGGGGGACCGCAACGGGCTGGCCATCGCCTCGGCGCTGGTGGCCAAGAACATCGGCGGGGGGATCAACTACGTCGCCGTCTGCGCGGCGCTGAGGGCGAGCCCGGAGGCGATCGCCGCGGGGCTGTGCATCGACAACCTCGGGGCGCTGGTCTACTTTCCGATCAGCAACCTGCTGGCGAGCCGGTATCCGGACCTAATCTCGGAATCCGAATCTCAATCCGGGTCCGAAGCCGAATCCCAATCCGAACCGGGAAATCCGGAGGAGGGGGAGTCGACCGTGACGGTGGCGTCCATTTCGATGGCCGTTTGCGCGGCGACGGTGTTGCTGTGGACTGGGGGAAACCATTGCCGCGAGCTTGCTGAAAAGTCCCTCCTCGCAGATCCCCGTGGTGACGCTCCTCGCGGTTCTGTGGGCCGGGGTCGTCGCCCCGCGGTGGCCCGCCCGCCTTCGATTGCCGCGAGCCCGGAAGCAAAACCAACAGCAAAACCAACAACAAAAACAGCCCTTTCGGACGACCTGCGACACGCTCGGAACGGTCGCCCTCTACCTGTTCTTCACGACGGCGGGTGCCCCCGGAATCAAGGTCGCCGGGTCCGTGGTTTCGGCGCTGGGCCCGCTGGCGGTCTTTAGCGTCCTCCTCTACGCGATTCACGGGGGAATCCTCGCGGCGCTCTACCAGCTGGGACACGGCGGGAGCCGGTTCCGGAAATGGCGGCGCCAATCAGAACTACAAGAACAAGAACAAGAACAAGAATCACCACGAGAACGAGAAACACGGGAACCCGCCGAGCCCGCGGGGGACTCGGGGGCGTCGCCGCCGCCGCCGCTCGGGGGCGGTCGCTAGTGGCGCGAAACGGTCCTGTCCCCCCAGCGATTGCTGGTAGCGTCCAGCAGCGCGATCGGGGGGCCGCCCACGTCCGTCGCACTGGCACGGTCCGCGGGGTGGAGGTCCCTGGAGGTGCCGGCGCTGCTGGTGGGAAACATCGGGTACGCGGTGTCGACCTTTGTCGGGATCGCCTTTTACCACTGCTCGAAATGAAATGAAATGCAAATGAAAATGAAAATGAAATGAAATGCTAAGCCAAGCAACGCCGGGCGGGGTGAAACGAGGCGAGGCGAAAACGAAAGGAAAGGAAGCGAAGCGAAGCGAAGCGAGTTGGAAGCAAACAACGAAAGGAAAGGAAAGGAAAGGAAAGGAAAGGAAAGGAAAGGAAAAGCGAACAATTCCTCCGAGTTTCGGAATGGTGTACGAATTTCGACTGCGCAGAGCGAAGCAATCAGAGAGAGACAGAGAGACGGAGAGAGAATCGAGGAGAAAAAGGAGCGCTACCCAAAATCGAATGACTGCGTGGGATTTGAGACGGTGTTTGTGACAGAATTGTTGGTTTGCAGGAACCGGCGCAAATTCGATCCGCGATACCGAACGCAATGAAACCGAGTCATTGATGCCATCGCACCCAGAGAAAGGTTCGACGATCACCGCAAAAGGTTCGGTTGGCGAAGACGAGTATCGCACTGCGCGTCGGGAAATGAATCACGAAGCACGGAGCTATTTCCATTGCGTTTTGTAGCGAGAAAGCAGAAAAACGCGTTCCAAAGACCGAAAGCATTTCACTCAAAAAGAGGGAGACAGGCAATTTTCTTGCGTAGACATGATATTGAAAAATATATACGGGTATTATGTGTCGGGTGCGGAAGAATAAATAAACTATTGGGGTTTAGACGTAACTCGATTCGAGATCCAGGAGACAGCTGCGTAGGTACACAAACAATATATATGGATCGTGATTTTCTTCTGGTGGACACGCGATCAATGCTCGGCCACTTGAACGACACACATAGTACAAGTGTCTTTCCCAACGGCTTCCCTCGGATTCGCTTCTTCGGTAATGGCTAATGTCTCGCCTCATGTGTTGGACCGTTCGTTCGTTTTCGATCAGTGCGCCATCCCGCGTCACATTTTTTGCATCCGCGCCAGAAAAGCCGCCATCGCTTCACAAAGTCTTTTTTTGAGTCCCTTTCGAGGGGCAGAATGCTCGTTTCGGAGTCGGACAATCTCGTTCGCGGACTTGTTCCACCCCATTCTTCACACTCGACACCTGCTCCGCGGTTGCGGTGATGCGCTTTCGCTTGGATGTGCATCTTGTGCATTCCAAGGCGCGTTCCGCCAGAGCCACAAAGAAGTCTTGTTCAGCATACTCTGGAAAAATTTGATCGCAGGACATGACAACGTCATAGTTTCCCTTCAATGCATTCGAAGCATATCGCAATGCCCAACCATATTTCTTCACAGCAGCCATTACAACATCTCCATCATTCTTTAGATCCTCAGAAGCAAAGCGCAATGCCAAACCATTTTGCTTCACAGCAGCCATTACAACAGCTCTATCATTCTTTAGACGCTCAGAAGCACATTGCAATGCCAAACCATCTTGCTTCACAGCAGCCATTACAACAGCTCTATCATTCTTTAGACGCTCAGAAGCACATTGCAATGCCCAATCATCTTGCTTCACAGCAGCCATTACAACAGCTGTATCATTCTTTAGAGGCCCAGAAGCATGTTGCAATGCACTACCATTTCGCTTCACAGCAGCCATTACAACATCTCTGTCATTCTTTAGATCCTCAGAAGCATAGCGCAATGCATAACCATTTTTCTTCACAGCAGCCATTACAACAGCTTTATCATTCTTTAGATGCCCAGAAGCATAGCGCAATGCACCACCATTTCGCTTCACGGCAGTCATAAAAAAATTTGTATCATTCTTTAGATCCTCAGAAGCATATTGCAATGCCCAACCATTTTTCTTCACAGCAGTCATTACAACATCTCTGTCATTCTTTAGATCCTCAGAAGCATATTGCAATGGCCGACCATCTTGCTTCACAGCAGCCATGATAACAGCTCTATCATTCTTTAGATGCTCAGAAGCATATTGCAATGCCAAACCATCTTGCTTCACAGCAGCCATTACAACAGCTCTATTATTCTTGAGATCCTCAGAAGCATATTGCAATGCCAAACCATCTTGCTTCACAGCAGTCATTACAACAGCTCTATCATTCTTTAGACGCTCAGAAGCACATTGCAATGCCCAATCATCTTGCTTCATAGCAGCCATTACAACAGCTTTATCATTCTTTAGATGCCCAGAAGCATGTTCCAATGCACTACCATTTTGCTTCACGGCAGCCATTACAACAGCTTTATCATTCTTTAGATCCTCAGAAGCATATTGCAATGCCAAACCATCTTGCTTCACAGCAGTCATTACAACATCTCCGTCATTCTTTAGACGCTCAGAAGCATGTTCCAATGCACCACCATTTTTCTTCACAGCAGTCATTACAACATCTTTATCATTCTTTAGATGCCTCAGAAGCATATTGCAATGGCCGAACCATCTTGCTTCACAGCAGTCATTACAACATCTCTGTCATTCTTTAGATCCTCAGAAGCATATTGCAATGCCCAACCATTTTTCTTCACAGCAGTCATTACAACATCTCTGTCATTCTTTAGACGCTCAGAAGCACATTGCAATGCCCAACCATCTTGCTTCACAGCAGTCATTACAACATCTCTGTCATTCTTTAGATCCTCAGAAGCATATTGCAATGCCCAACCATTTTTCTTCACAGCAGCCATTACAACATCTCTGTCATTCTTTAGATCCTCAGAAGCACATTGCAATGCCCAACCATTTTGCTTCACGGCAGTCATTACAACAGCTCTATCACTCTTGAGATCCTCAGAAGCATGTTCCAATGCACCACCATTTTTCTTCACAGCAGCCATTACAACAGCTCTATCACTCTTGAGATCCTCAGAAGCATGTTCCAATGCACCACCATATTGCTTCACGGCAGTCATTACAACATCTCTGTCATTCTTGAGATCCTCAGAAGCATATTGCAATGCATGACCATTTTGCTTCACGGCAGTCATTACAACAGCTCTATCACTCTTTAGATCCTCAGAAGCATGTTCCAATGCCCAACAAGTTTGCTTCACGGCAGTCATTACAACATCTCTGTCATTCTTGAGATCCTCAGAAGCATATTGCAATGCACGACCATTTTGCTTCACAGCAGCCATTACAAAATTTCTATCATTCTTTCGATCCTCCCGAGGCCTGTTGACTGCGGTTTCGTTGCCTGCCATTCTGACGCCGTGGTTCTGTATGCAGTGGCCGGTAGATGAAATACTGTGTCAAGGAGAAGTTCGTGTCGACGGTTGTGTTGGGGATTTTCGCTCTCGTGCGATCTGGCTGATACTTTGTGACCAGGAAGAGATAGAGCAATTGGAGCTAATGAGTCGACGAGATGGAATGTGATGCGAGTTGATAATATTCTTCGAGCGAAAATAATCGACGAGTGGAATGGTTTTGATGAACGAAATGAAACGAACACGGATAATTCTCGTGCTGCGATCGTTTTCGAATTGGTTTTGGTAAGCTCCGTGTCCATGATATCTCCGTGGAGTGGCTTCGATCCGGTGATCCACTACAAGCACGATGCGACGATTCATTCAATCGATCGTCGGATTGATGCTGCAACGGATTTTTTGGATTGATTCGCATCGTGCATCGTGTCTTCGCCTGCGTTTGGTTCATTTTCCACTCTGCACGATCCGTCTGTTGTATCGCATCTTCGGTTTTGTATGGATCGGACGATTTGTGGGTTCCGCACCGTGGTCGTCCGGTTTATTTGTATACTCCACGCGACCTCCCTTTCGACGTTGACTTCTCCTCGACGATTCATTCAATCCTTCATTCAATCCTTCATTCATTCGTCAAAGTACAGCCATCTCCAATAGTGGCAACGGTTGGGGCGAACTTGAACGGCAGGCGTGGATCCCCAAAATCTCTCGATGGCGCGCGCGAATGCCTTCGTGGATTATTCGAGGTTCCGTTCGTTGCTCCGTGAACGGACTTTTCGTGGACGACAATCGTCGACACTGCAGACTTGTGCGTCATCTCATCATACTGCTATCGCTGCTACTCCTACCAAGAGCAACATCCATCGTTGCACGCATGAACCCGCCTATCATTATCATTGCGAAGCAGTTCTACTCTATCATAATGATAATGGTTTGGGGAACGAGGTACGGTAAGGCTTACTCGTACGGTAGATCGTCTGGGTCGTTCTTTTTGGACGCAGAAATAATAATCACTGTGACACCAGAGTGACACACCATCATGACGCACGGTATTTTGATTGAATACGGTAGAGTGCCGTATGTTCGTACATCGAAGGCCAAAAGGTGGAAGGAGCGCAAAAGAGCAATAATCCCGCGTTATCCAAAGGGCAATAGAATCGAGTACTGTATTCGAATGACATCATCATTTCCACCCAAAGTTCTGAATCCGGAGTGGTATGGGCAACCACTATGACTATTATTCAAGCCCAATGAATTCCAACAGATATACCGTACTTACCGTTCGATACGACATTCGTTCCTCCTCGAAACTTCGGAAAAACAAGAGTGACCGAAAGAAGAACCACACGTAGCATATATTATTATTCACTTCGTACTTGTTTCGGTACTTTCAGAATGCATACACGTAGTAAGGTTACAACACTCTACTTCGTGATAGTTTTGCCGTATCTTCCTTTTCCGATCTCAAGTTTGAAGTACCGGTACCGTAAGGTTAACTGTAGCAAAGAAATAATAATATCCGCACGAGGTACTTGTACTCGTAAAGTTGTTCTGTCACATAATCCTACCGTTGGTACTAGCACCAGAACATCGTGTCAAACATCCTGAGCAGTTTTCCATTATTGGTGCGATCATCGTCACCTAGAGCAAAAGCACACCATCCACAGAGCGCAATTCAAGAACTCATCGCCCGACATGTCGACTTCTACCAGCACCTCGCGGCACGAGAAGATCTGCGACTGGCTCCGATCCGAGCACGTCGAGGTGACGCTCCGCATGGGTGTTGCCATGTTTCTGGGCTACGTCCTGGCCTTTTCGGATCCCATCTTCGAGTCGACCATTCCGGTCGACCAAAACATCCTCTTAGCAATCCTGGTGCCCTTTTGCGTCATGCTCTTTCCCACACTCATGTTCAGCTTTGGGACGCTGGTGCTGCCACTGTGTTCCGTATTTTTGCTGATCCAGCTCCTGGCCACCCTCCTGTCGGCGATTGGCATTGCGTTCGGGAATGCCGCATTTGTGGTGGCCTTTTGCGCCGTTTCGTTCTGGGCGTCATTCACACGGTTCGACAAGGTGGAAGGGAACAAGACGAGCTTGATCCTGGTGGGGATCGTCTACCAGAGCGTCCTAATCTTTCCGAATTTCATGACCATGAAGAACGGAATCCGGCTCTACCAGTCACCGACAGACGACGCGCCGACAGGACTTCCTCCCCTCGTCGAGCAGCAGCTGTTCGCGTTGGTGGCCGGAGCCGTTGCCGAGGCCACCAATCTCGGGGTCGGGACGCACTCGATCGAAATCGGCAGCGATCCCGGACCAATGTCTTCCTCGGCGCTCTACGGAAGGACGGCCGAGATCGAGATCTACGAGGACGGCTCGTCCGAGACGTACATCGAGGGAGGAATGTGGCTCCTGGCGGAGGCCTGGAACGTTTCGGGAGGGTACACCCTCCAGAACCCCTTTGCAAAGCACGTCCATATCTTGGTGCTCGCCGTCCTCATGACGCTGGTGCTCGCGGTGGCTATCCTCATGCCACCCTTTCGGACCATGAGGAGTGCGGTGTGGAGGGGAATCATTCCGGCGGCCATGATGGATGCCTCCGATACCATCCGGTTGCACGCGGGTCGGTTGGAAAGCTCGTCATCGAACGGGCAACCGGAGGCGGCTTTGCAGGCGGACGATGCGGCCACAAAGGCCAAGCGGAGGGGCAAGTCCGTGTACCACATCAATGCACTGTTTGGGGGGAACCTGGCCAAGTACAGCGTCTTTGAGCCCAGGCTGCTGGCGTGCAAGCCACCGGAGTGGACGGTGGCGACCCTGGTGCAGCTCTCGGAGGCCGTCTCGAGGTGCGTGCGAATCGCGGTGGGAATCGAAGTCCTCACCGAGCTGGACGATGGAAACAACAGAGACGGAGACAAGGCACGGGAGCAACGTCAATTCATGCAGGAAAACACGCAGCACTACCTCAAGATTGCCGACACGCTGGAGCAATGTGGAAAGGCCGTTCGGACCGGCGATGCGAATCTTTTGGCGAAGCTCTTGACGAAACCGGAACCAACGAAGGGAGACGAAGCGGAAGATACCAATGTCAATAATGCCGGATCCTCGCAAGCATACGACCCGTTTCACTTCCAAAAACACACGGACAGTGTCGTGACTCTGAGCAAGAATTGGCTAGAGGCGATGGATCCAGCGGTCACCGATGACAAAACAATGTGTTCTTCCGAGTCATTCTTTGCATTCCGGAAAAATGGAGAACCCTGGATCTTGATCCAGCTTTCTCACTTTATCTTTCTGGGAAACTCGCTGATCAACTTGTTCCGGAAATCGTCGTGGGAGGCCCTGATGCATCCCTCGCAAAACAATGCGCTGCCACAGTTGGTCTGGTGCGCCAAATACGCCCTCGGCATGACCCTGTTGCTCGTCTTTCCGTTGTACTGGCCTGCTTTCCGCAAAAACTTTGTCATTATGGACGAGGACGATCCGTACCGATCGCTATTTGCCCTCCAGAACTGTAGTTGGGCCATTGTGGCCTACTGCTTTGCCACGACCCAGACGGTCGAGGGATCGGTCAAGAAGGGACTCCTGCGCATGGCTGGAACGGTCACCGGCGGCCTGAGCGGGTGGTTGGCGCTGGTGGCCTGCGAGGACGAGCGCTTCGCCTTTCAATACAACACCTACGGGATCGTTGCGTATCAGACCATCACGTCGGCGCTCGCTGTCTTTGTCGCCACCGAGCGGGGCTTTGCCGCTCGCGTCAGTCTTTCTAGCGACTATGCGTTCGGTCCGATCTACTTTGTCATCACCCAGGGCATCATCATCGGTTATGGTTACTTCTATTACGAGCAAGAAAGCCGGTACGAAATTGCCATGAACCGGATGGTTGCCAACTTATTCGGTATTGCCATGGCCGTGCTGTTGGCGGTCATTCCACCCGGCATCTGGGGAGGCGATCCCAAACACTGTCTATCCATGGTGCACTATCACCAGAACAAAATCGGTCAGGTCATCGAGCAGATCCTGAAGTATCCAAACGACAAATCCAGCGATCTGAATTGCGCCGAGATTGTCAGCGAGTTGCGGGCCTTGTCGGCAGAGATTCGATCGCACTCGGCTGCGATGCAAGCCATTGCGGTGGACTTTGAGAAAGACGCCTCGAAGCTGCGGAGCATGCCCCGATTTCAGGTCGATCCTCGGTTGAAGATCGAGATTGCCAAGGTGACGCGCGACACTTACATTGTGGCGTTCCTTCCCATGCTTGCGGCTTTCATCCTGGAGGACGGAGAAAAACGCGCTTGCTTGCTGGGCAGCAACAGTCGGTATCGGAAGGATCTCGAGACCCTTATCGGGAGCATGAGGGACGAAAGCATATCGAAATCCACCACAGGCATCGAATCACTCTTGCACCAAGCGACGACGGACGCAGAGACGGATTCGGAACTCCTCGTACGCGTTATCGTCTGGCTGTGGGGCGAAACGAAGCAGCACAAAACAGTCCTCGAAACAATCCGGTGGGGCATATAAAACTGAAGAAAGCAACACAAGATGAGAGAGACCTTTGAAAGCTCTTTAAATTGCTGTTCCTAACTTAATACTTTGCATTGCTATGGCATGAATACTGAATTGTCGAAAAATCGTTCTGTTTCGTGAAAATGATTCTTTAGTTATGGATTTTGTTCAATAGTTCATGTTCCGGGAATTGCAGATGAACAGTCCGTTTGGTTGTATCGAAGACATGATTCGACAAACAAGTCAGAACCAATCAGAGTGGAAACTCTTTGGAATATCAATGTGCGCAACGTTTTTCTTCCAAATTACTGTAGTATATATCACGCCCCTTGCGCATTGCTTGTATTCATATTCCATCTTCTGGTAATACTTTCGTCTTCGCAGAATGCATGCACGATCATTGCGGCGTTGTCTATATTCCCTTGTAATTCCGTTCCTTTTCTTCAGAAAATCGGCGATCATATCTTGCACAGAAAAGAACACTCATATCTTGCACACTGGCGAGTTTGTGAAAGCTTCTTGTTGCTTCTTGTATTGAATTGGTAATGTGGAAGGTTCAAGCTGATGCTGTGAGCATCGTCATTTGGTTTTAAACCTCTTTGGAGTGAGCATTGCGACCACCCTTGCCGCTAGGCTTGTTCTCGTTGTCTTCACGGTACGGTTCTTGTTCGTAAAGGTCGCCGCTTTTGGTTTGTTTCCTGTAGCATGTCAATAATCTTCACTCTTCCGGAAGCGAGAACCATTCGGCTTGCACTGCCTCCAGGAGCTGGTGCGTTAGGAATCGTTCCTCGAGCATCGGCCCGAGCGAGGAAGCATCGGCCAATTCCGACGCTCTCACCAAAGGCAGCTGTTGGTGGGCGGCGCGACGATTCTTGCGTAGCAGCACTTTGGGGGTTTCCTCGCCGTTGTCGTTGTCGTTGTCGCTGTCGTTGTTGTTGTCGCTGTCTACGTCTTTGCTGTCGCTGGAATCGGTGCCAACCTCGGGCAAAAAGTCCATTCTCCCAATCACTCCTCCGGGAATGGTGGTGCTCCTTTCCAAGACCAGGATCGGATCGAGGTCCAGGTGATCCGAAGTGAACAAAGCGTGCGGAACCGCCAGCTCGTAGTTCTCACAATCCACTAAGCAGAGGGAGTGATCGTGCGCCCCAAAGTATGCCACAATCACCAACTCGTCGTCTTTTTCTGTGGGGGGAGTCTCCCAGTCCAGTTCCGGTGTGTTCCGCACCGATGAGAGTACCCGGCGGGCCTTGTCGGAGGACGATACCCCCGCGCGGGCCATGACGGGATCGTCCGAGATGGCAATCTGCAGCGGACGCTTCGTGGCAATTTGGCAGACGCTGCAGGTTGTTTCTCCTCGGTCGTACTGGTTGGGGACATACGAGACGGCCTGCGCCAGGGACAGCTGGACATAGATCCCGGACCAGGTCGCGGTGCCTCCGGAAGTTGTGGAAGCGTGGTTCAGAAGCCGCGCTCCGTCGGGCCCGGGACAGGCCTTGAATCCCAGCAGGGTTCCCGTTGGAATCGTCACGAGTCGCAGTGCCGGTGGCGGGGGGAGTCGTTGCAATTCGATGGACGCTGCCATGGTTGGTATGTTGTCGTCTTCAAAGCTTTGATTTGTAGCGATTCGTTGCGTCCTGCCCAACGTATGATTCGAGGGACGGATGGTGACTCGTGGATGGATGGATGGATGGATTAATGAATTTCGAATATTGATTCGATTTGACTCACCCCGATAGGATCGGATGGATACGGTAGGTAAGAGGATAAGATCTTACCTCGGGGTAAAGTTAGGGCAGATATGTACTTCTACAGTAAGATTTATCCGCTTGACTTGCACATGGATTCTTCCGACTGTTGGATGCTTGTTGTAACGTACCGGTATGTTGATGGTTTCCGTTCGAACGGGACTATCGGACCAATTTTTGTGACGTTTTGTCGTTTTCGGTGATGGGAATTAGTACCTGCAAATATGATGCCGATCAATTCGTTGCATTCCGTTGACGCCGTTCCGGAGATCCACGCGTGACGCAACATCTGTTCAACATCCTTTCCCTCCCAAAATTTGTCATCTAAAAGTATCAATGGCCTCCAAATGGACAAATGGCATTCGCCTTTCGTAGCTCGATACCGATACCCGCAATATAGTAGGTGTACACGTTTGGAAAGTTCCAGTCATGTACGAGAAGAACCATCCACCACACGAAGAAAATGAATCATCATTCAGTTGCAACAGAGACCCATGCGGAATTGAGAAAACTACGGGTTTAGCCAATCGGGAGGCGTCAACAGCGGAAGGGGAACGAATTAAAATTCACAAATTACAGTTCTCTTCTCGGCCTCGTGGTTCGCAGGGAGCAACCATGAATGAGAATCGGAAGCAACCCGATGACTTGTCCACACGGCTGCCATGCCAACAAGGCAACAATTGAACTGGTCGTTGGTGAGCCAAGGTATCATAGTCTATAATAAGCCGAAGAAATCGTTTGTTTTTCTAGTGGTATGTTACAGTTTATTATTAGTTTCTTATGTGCTTTCTATGGGGTGTTTGTTTGTCTCCTCGTTTTGTTTCGTCCTACTGCTTTCTTTGCTCAGTGCGCCATGGCCTTGCCGGACAGTCGGTCGTTCGCGTTGCGTTCCAGCAGCCGGACCTGGCGGATGACCGCCGACAGCTCGTCCTCAAAGGTGTAGGCGTCCTTGTCAAAAGACGATCCGTCCGGAAAGTTGATTCGTATCATCACCGTGTGCTGGTTGCGGCGGCGACGGCGGCGCTTCAGCGTCGGTGGTGGCGGCTGGGTCACGACCGTTTGGTGCGTGACGTCGTTCTGGGCCTCCTTCCAGACGTTTTCGGGGACGGATACGGCAATGTCCAGATCCGTGTCGCCGACCCGCACGAGGTGGGCTTCCTCGGCGAGGGTCTGGGTGGGATCGAGCAGGTATGTTTCGCGTATCGACGAGGGAGCGTAGGCGCACGCTAACCTCGTCCAGAGCGTGTGCTCGGGCGTCGACGGCGACTGCGGGGAAGAGGTCTCGTCGGATTCGAGGTTCTGGAGGGCTTGTAACCAAAAGGATCGCTCGTGGTCGTGGTTGGCAACCGCGTATCCGTGGGGGTTCCTGGGGGGTTTGGGAGATGCTTCGTCTTTGGAGGCGGCGTTCTTCGATGTGGTGGGTGCCCAGTCTTGGTCCCCGTCGAATACGACATAACTCAGCTCGCTTCCGCTCGTCCCCACGGAAGGCATCTTGGAAGCTTGAAAGGCTTCCGTTCTGACCATGTTTGTCGACGTCGCCACGAGCGACGGCTAATAGTATGGATCGGGTCGAGGATTGCAATCATTGTGGAGGTTGTGAAATTAATATATATATGTATCGTAATTAGTGCCTGTTGGGTCGGCGGTGGTGTGGTGGCGTAATGTTACCGAGAAACTTGTGCTCGTGAGACGGGTATGTTTTGCCAGAGTTTGGTGGTTTTGTGAAATAATGAGGACCGGAAGCAGAATGGGCGGATAATCACACATGGAAAGGGTTATTATTTGCAGTGCCGCATCCGTTGTGTTTTTTTGGTTAATCTTGTTCGTGTACCAGTTCGTCTTGTAGCAAGTTTGCGACTAATTTTGGTGGTGTTGACGTCATCCCTTTTAAGGTCCCTCGAAGGGAAGGAACTTGGTCATCTTCGCAGGTGATGACTGGTCGGGGCGTCAGATTTGCGGGAAGTATTCGTGCAATGGCTGGGTGTTGGTCTTGCGTGACTGGCGAGGATTCGTGTGCGTTGGGGATCGCCCGTACACTTCTACTAAAAATCATTAAACTATGACTGCTCTGGCAGTACGGTAAGGCTTACGGTAAGGCAGGCTCTTTTTCCTTGCTTGTGGGAGTATCGATTATACCGGAAGCGATCGCGCAGCGACGTTCCCAACGCCGGCTTGGCGAAACAAACACCATCTGGAATGTTGGTGCGATTCGTGCGGTATGTTCAATCCGGTCCATAGTGGCCTCCGAACGGAACCCTTTTGTCGGTTGTGTAAGGTCAAACATCTGCATCCTGTGTTCAGAACGAAGAACGAATTCGAATGTTCTTGAAGAAGTTCTTCCGCGCACCGAACTTTGATGTGGTTTATATTACGTTGTAATATATAGTTACCAGTATCTATATGATCTATCAATCGTATCCACGACACCACCCGGATAAGAGGTTCCCGGATGGAACATGGAACTTCAAGACGGGTTTCATAGGTTACTCGGTACCTCTTACCATGGTGGATTTGAGATTGATGCATTCCCACCGAATTGGACACTTGCCGTACCGTACAGGTAAGTTACTAGATTTGGAATGTTGGGAAACCGATAACCGATACGGTAGGTCATCACCGCAGGATTTTCCCGTCTACCTACCGTGCTGATACACAGGAAAGAGTGAACCATTGCTTCCACCTCCAGAGCACTCAAAACCACAAGCGCACACTGCCACCGCCCACTCCTGTCAAGCAACAGCAACGATGATCTGCGTGGTAATCGGAATCGTTCCACCCCTGGAAGAATCGGAGCGAATCAGGCAGCTCAAACTTCTCGAGACCGCTAACCCCAAACTGCGCTGGGCCGGAGAAAGCTGGAACGAACAACCCTGGATCGTCCCCGACGCAGATGAAGATGACGTTCCGACCCTCCTGCTCTCGGCGATTCTGGGAAGCGCCCAAGACGACGAGCAAGTCATCGAAATGGATCCGAACGAATTCGCGTCGTGGGTGGAAGAACAACTCCACCAAAACCGCACCCATGGTGAGGACGACGATGCCACGACCGTCGACTACCGCTGCGAGGTGTGGGCTTCCGCGCCGGCCCCGTTACCACTGGTGCGGTGTGCGAGTATCGAGACGACTTTCGGGACCAGCGAAGCAACCGAAACCAAATCCGGCGTCCTGGATCGCTTGCAATCCGAGTTCCGCCGCACGGGATTGTGCGTCCTGCCCGGGGTCTTGTCGTCGGGGGAGGGGGAATGCGTTGATTCCGAATCCGTTTCGTTGACCAGGCACCTCCTGTCGCTGGTCGACGACCACATTCGCTCTTCGGAAGCCGCCATTGCCAAGAATCACCCCGACATGGTGATCGGAACCGACTCCTTTTGGTTCCGAGAAATCGCCTCCCGATCCAAAAAGCGCTTCGACCTGATGGTTCCCAAGGACACGGAACTCTACAAGCTGGTCAGCAAAACCGTCTTTGGTAGAATCCCAAACGCAGAGGGGGACAAAACAAAGAGGGGCGGCGGCAAAAACAACGACGAAGACGTAAGACGAATCGTTGGGTTCGATCGATCGGAGGGGATTGTTCCGAAGCGAATTGCTGCGGCGGCTCTTTGCCAACAGCGCGGATGCATCTACCGAAACGCCATTGCCGTCGTCATCGATCGACTGGGAGATGGACCTGTCGGTGGTCTATTCCAAGCCCGGAGCCAACCACCAGGGATGGCACGCGGATGGCGGTCACGCGGAGGGGGCTCCCGATGCCGGATGGATCGAACACGAATGCATTCACAGCAACTCTACCGGCGCTGGCGCTGATGATTCGGCAACTGCAACTGCAACAGCAACTGCAACTGCAACAGCAAAAGCAACAAAACTAACCACAACCACCAACCTTTCTCCCCTGGCAGTCCCGTACGCCGTGTGCCTGTTCGTACCGCTCATCGACCTCGATCACACCGTGGGATTCACCCAGTTCTGGCCGGGATCCCACCGGCACCGGGCACTCGTCGGATTCGGGCCCTTTGCCGAGGTCTCCGGAGCAACCTGGGACGGGATCGTGTCCGCAGGCGATGCCGTGTGGTACGACTACCGGCTTCTCCACCGGGGCATGCCCAATTGCAGCAGCCAGGACTCCGAGGCTGCCGAGCACGGAAGCCTGGATCCTCCCCCGTACCGACCGGTGCTTCAGCTGCTGTGCCGGCGAACCTGGTACGAGGAAAAGAACAACTACGGCCACGAATTCCATCCACGGCGGCAGCGACTAGAACAGGTGGGGATCGCAAAACCAACGTGCAGCCGATGAATTCGTCCCGGTGATGCCCATCGATCGTGTGTGCATTGCGATGCCGGAGCGCCGCGAAGCACCGAAAAAAAATTGATTGCGTGCCGATCAATTTCGGGAACTCCGCGGAACTTGTCGTGAGAATCATCTGCGCGCTCGCAGTGATTCAATCAACCCAACTATCAATCCATCTCGAAACAGGCACCAAGAGAAACCGTTACGAGTGGAACGTGGCACCAACCATCGTCCTATTGACTCTACGTTGTTGAATTGATTGCGTGCGCGATGATCTCCCTTGTGAATTTGAGAGGGTGCAATTGAATTCTATAGAAACGAGCAAACGAGTCATCTGGGACGGTTACGTTGGTTGGGAATCGTTTCGATCTACTCGTGATAAATCTCCAAGCGCGCACGATCCTTCGAGGAAGAGCCTACTTGCCACTGATAATTAGTGCATTTTACAAGGGTACGGCAATGTCTTTCAATGGAGCCCACGCCCCGAACGCAAATTTAACACAATGAGATCACGGACTACAGCTTGTGATGAATTGAAGAAGCTTCCGCAAATTTGAAGTAATTCGATCAGGGCAGGCTGATGGAGATCTACTATCAAGACAACAAGAATGATGCGCTGTTTCAAAAGAATGAACAACTATCGTGAGGGAAGGGTTCAACGCACTGACCCAATTTACGGCTAAGATATCGAGGTCCGTTGTTGCTCGATAGACGAGATGGTTGCGCACTACGCACTATTTCATCATTGATGACGACGGGGTTAACGTGATTGGCAATTGCGAAAGTCGAACAGGAGCCAATGACCAAACGCACGTTTCATCATTGATGACAACGGGGTTAACGCGATTGGCAATTGCCAAAGTCGAACAGGTGCAAATGACCAAACGCACGTGCTACGAATCGTTTTAATTTTAAAAAAAAATCACTAATTTAAAAAAAAAATCACTGTGGAATTCTAAATTAATCTAAGTGCTAAACAAATACAATCTGTTTATGGAACCAACCCTTTGCGAGCGCTTTCTTTCTTTCTTGCTACCGGTACGAGTCATCACAGCTCGTCGCCGGTGGTCGAACCAGCCCCTTCGTCGTCGTCGTCGTCGAAATCGTAGATATCCGTCTCGTTGCCGTATCCTGCCATATTGAAATTCGTTGTCACCTGGGGACCGTCTCCGCCGCTTCCGGTGGTCCCCTTCCCTCCGGTAGCAGCGGCGACTCCGGCGTACTGCGCCTGGAGCGTTTCGTAGTACTCTTCCCCGTAGTTTTTGACGATTTCGTCCTTCATGTCCTCGAGCTTGGTGGCCCCGGCGTCGAACTCGGGCGGGTTTCCCTCCCCGTAGATTGATCGGTAGCCATCCGCCGATAGCACGTAGGCATCCTTGCTTTCATCGTACAAACCCCGCTGATACAGGGCCGCGGCTTGACCCGCACGGGCGCTGGCTAGATACAGCAAGGTCTCTTCGTCCCCGCCCGCCTTTTTGTACAACCGGATGGCGTCCTCGTAGCACTTGAGTGTGGCCGGCAGATCCCCCAGGGACATGTACATGACGGCCATGGCTACCAGAACTTCGGCCTCGTATATATCGTCCCGGTACACACCGTAGTCGTACCCGTATCCGAGGTTGGACTTTGTAGGACTCGAGTTCGTCGCGATAGCCCTTGATCAGTTCCTCGTATTGCAGCCGGGTCACGTCGTCTCCCTCCAGGGCGTTGTAGGTCCCATCCCGGTACGGAGCGAGAAAGTGTTTCTTGTGCCAGTCCATGGAGCGGCCGTAGTGCTCCTTGGCATCGTTGTAGAGGCCGAGCAACAGATACGTAGTCGGCCTGGGTTCGATACAGGGTTCCCACCGAGGTAATCGCGTCTTGGTGGGTCATCGACCACGACGACCACCTCTGGGCAGACCGCAGCGAAGCACCCCCGTCCTTGTCGTCGCGATTGTGTTTCTGCTGCTGCTTCTGCTGCTTCTCTTGCTGCTCGAATCGGGGAATGATGACCTCCAGGTACAGGGTCAGGGCCTTCCCCGTCAACTCCCGGGCCCGAATGTATTGGTACCGCATCGTAGCGACCGTCGCCGCGTTCTGGTAGGCCGTAGCGAGCGAGACCTTCCACTCCCACAGGCGCTCCTCGCTTCCCCCCCCGGGGTTCTCGGCGTGTTGCTGGTAGGTCAGGAGCGCCGTGTCGTACAGGGCCGCAATTTCTGCCAGCGAGGTCTCGTAGGCCTCGGGGGAGTAATAATCCGAGAGAATCTCCCCCAGCAGGTCGTTCCAGTCGTCGGAGGGCCCCGCGCTTGCATAGCCTCCCGCCGATGCGGAGGCTCCCGCTCCTCCCGCCGCACCCGCTCCTCCTCCCTGCGTCTGGCTCAGGAGCAGCGCGGCCATGAGTTCTTCGTCCGAGGCGTCGTCCCGCAGACCGAAACGGGACTTGACCAGCTCCATGGTTTTTTCGTTGGTCTGGGCGGTCTGCTCGTTCTGCGTCCGGATGAGCTTGTTGTACAGGGCCATGCCCAGCTGCGTGCAGCTCGTGGCGTATCCCTGCTCGATGGAGTAGTAGCGCTCCTCGATGAAGTACTCGTTGTTAAAGTACTCTTTCTTGAAGTTGTTGTTGCTGTTGCTGTTGCTGTTGGAGGCGTTCGACTTCCGCGCTGCCCTGGCATAGGCGTAGCGGAGCCGTTCGTAGTGCGCGTGAGCCTTTCGAAAGTGCTGCAAGGAGTCTTCCGTGTGCTGGGAGGCGCCGTCGGGATCGTCCTCCGACAGGACCGAGTTGACATTCCCCAGGGCGAACTCGACCAGGGCGTGGTACTCCAAATGCTTCAGCCATGGCACCGTGTCTTTGTCTTCCGCATCGAGCGGCGACAACGAGGACGAGTCGAGGGTGCTGCCGGCCTGTCGGTAGGCCTGGAGGGCCAGCGCCAAGTGGTACGACTTTGGGTGATTGTTCTCCCGCGGCTTTTTTTTTGACTTATTCGCATGGATTCCCCATTCGACCCCGTCCTCGGCATCGTTCAGGTGGGCGTGTCCCAGCTCGAGGTACCAGTCGGCCATGTCCAGAGTGGTGGAGGTTGCGGGGGGTGGAAAGTCCTCCAGGACTTCGCCGACGGAGGTGCCGTAATTCCAGAGAAATGGTGGGCTGTAGGTGGCGGCGCCGACCCGAATGCTGGACTGCACCCACTCCCGCTCGGTTTCGGAGGATTGTTTTGTCTTGGTCTCATCATCGGAGGCCGACGCCGACGTCGACGCCGACACCGACGCTTCGAAAGCTGGATTGTCCTTCTTTTGCGTTGATCCGGAAAGTGGTTCGTCGTCTCCATTGTTTTTGTTGGCATTGGCATTGGCATTGGCGTTGCTGTTGGCGTTGCTGCTACCGCTGCTGACAGTTATCTTCGCCTTATCCCTACTGTACGCCACTTGCGAAACGGTGACACTCACGATCCTTCGATCCGGTCGTGACGAAGAAGACGACGGCGACGCACGTGCAGCAGCGGTCCGATCTTCCAATCCGGGATCGTGCCGTGATGTTCCACTCGGGATCCGTGAGTTTGCCCGTGAGCCTTTCGTTGTTGGTTTTGGTTTACCATCCTCGTTGTTGTCGTTGTCGTTGGAATAATCCGCCTCTGTGCCGGATTCCTCTAAAGTTTCTGCCGCTGCTTCCGTGCTGCTGCCACCCTTCTTGGTGGCATCCATGGAAAGATCGCTCGATACGGACGAATAATGGGATACCGTTGCTGAAATGCAGCCATCGTTGGAGGATCGGCAATCCTCCAGGACCACCGGTGACGAATCGGAGGAAACATCATCGGCATCCGCATCCTGTTCGACGTCCAGCCGAAAGGTGCAAACAATCGTCGTTTTTGGTTTTGCCGTCGTTGTTGCTGTTGCTGTTGCTGTTGCCAAGGAGTCTTCGTTGGACACAACGCCAACGAGGCGTCGCTCGCAAAGCATCTCGCGGTCCCCCAGTTCGGTCAGGGACGACTCGCCGAGAAGCGATCCGCTGTTCCCATTGGAAGAAAAGGAGGCGGAAGAGGGATCTTTTGGGGTGTTGGAATTTCCCGTGGTCTCTTCGACCCCGTCCACCGTTTCCCATCGAACGAACAGCACCAGAAAAGCCAGCAGCAGCCATCGGACAGAGACCAACGAAAGAACGGCTCCCGTCGACGAGGGTGAGTGTTTTGCGGTTCGTGCCATTCTTCGCTGTCGCAATGGAAAGGCGGATGCGGGGATCAAACCGTGCTGCTGCTGCTGGACACTTCACAGCCAACAACGTGAAAGCTTGTTTTGTGTTCTGGTGCCTCGGTTCCTGCTGGTGGTAATGAGTTGAAATAAATATTACACGAAGTAAGATCTTACTTCCTACAACATAATAATAATGGTGTCATCGATGGAATGGATATGAAACTTGTTCGTTAGCGGTAAGATTAAGGCCTAATACCGTAATTACGGTACGGTAATTATTGCGAAGGGCGAAGTGCGAAGTGGGAAAAAGTTTTACGTACGTTACCAAGTAAGCCTTACGGTAAGTTAGGGTTACCATACCAATAAGGTTTACCGTAATGAGAAATAGGACTAGGACGAGTAATCTTATCTTCATAATACTTCGGGTACTATGTTCTTACTGTACAGTAACCTTACGGTAAGTTACCGGTAACTTAAAATCTAACTGTCGCTCGTTGCGGATCGGATAGTTCAACACCGCTAAGGTTATGGCATTATGGCACAACACAATTTAGAATTTTGTGAGGACTTCGACCTTTCCTGAGTGAGTGAGTCATCGGTCATGAGAGTTGATCATTAAGGATGAGGATCTGTCGAGCGAAAGAAGCTGGTGACTGCTGGTGACCATGGCAAGGATCATACTCGGTTCGGTGATACCATATGAGTATGTAACATATTTACTATACATACCATCCTAATGAAGTTGAAAAATACAAGGTATGTATTAAGGTCACTTGTACATACCTAAGATATGAGTATAAACTCGTACCTACCGTAGTATCTCGATTGGTTGATGGAAAAAAATTCCTTCCTCATTCCTCATAATCTTACGAACCGTACGGTACGAGTAATTTAATTACGTCTATGGTCTATGCACCATTATTTAATGAGGATGTGGTCTCGGTCCATCAATCGTTGTGACCAGTCCAATAAAGAAATCTTTGAATCGCCAAAGTTCAATCAAAATAAACATCATCATTCGAAGAACATCCTACTCGTACGCACACTTTGGCATACCGTATGGCTGCATTAACCGATGATTGCGGAGACGTGGAAAGTTATATAGACTGTCACAGCACTTCTTCCCGTGAGACCAACGACTAGGACTAATTACGAGTATGACGGAAATGTCAACGTGAAACATGGAATTCGAATGCCGAGTGCGTAATTACGTTCGCATCCAAAGGATAACTAAAATATCGTTGGAATCCAGTCGATTTCTTTTTAGTCTAAGCCATAAACCTTACTAGAGAGAAAGCTCAATCTTTGGTGAAAGTCGTGATGTGGAGAAATTCAATTTTGGGAGTGCCTCGATATTGCGATATTCTGTATGCGATGCTGATTATTATCTACTTTATTGAAGCAATTCCGATTAGAACTTAATATCACAATTAACATTGTTCGAATCCATTCGATTTCTTTTGTTAGTCTAAGCCATATTTTCGTGAAAGTCGTGATTTGGGGATATGAAACTTTGCGGACGTGTCAAGCTTCCAATATTCTTATATACTGTATCTGTTTCTAGATACCTAAATTCCAATTAGTATGGACTTGAAGCAATTTCGATTGGAACTGAACACCCCTCGGGAATTGGATTATGCCCTCTTTTCGGAGACCTTATGTAATCATGGATTTCTATTAGGAATGGAGATCTTTAAATGAATAATGAATACCAGGAATGGGAATGAATAGTTACCGTACTTGACATTATGTAATCATGGATTTCTATTCTGAGACCTCCGTCAAAACGAGAACAAAGTAATGGTCAGGTCGGAATAGAAAATAGAACAAGGTAATAATAGTAGGAACTGAAGATCTTTAAATGAATAAATGAATACCAGGAATGGGAATGAATAGTTACTTGACATGTTGCATTGTCCGGTTGGACACGAGATGTTCTGTGCCACAGAATTCACAAAACGCGAAAAAAGAACCTCAAAAGGCCGCAATATGTCCCGGCAAAGGTTGCGAATTCTGTTCCCAACGCTCGAAATTATGATGTTGTTCTTTCAAAAAAATGAACGGAAAGCGAAAAAGAAAAGTCAGTGTCACGCGATTGCGAACAAGAACATAATGTGTTGACGTTTTTGGTTGATTTTCATCAATTTCACAGAAAATTTAAAAATTGGCCTGGAATTCACGACGCGGTCATTGTGTGGATTGAGATCAACTACGAAAGGACCTATCGTATTGCTCCAGAGATTTGACTGTGGAATCGAGTATGATCGTTGCATCAAATTTTGTTGCGGTTGTTGGAAGGCTAGATGGTTCTAGGTAGGTAACTTCACTAACTTGGAACGAGACCTTCTTGCGAATGCGCTTTGTTCAACATCGCATCTGTATGATCATTACTTGTACTTGCACTTGTACTTGTACCTGTACTCGCTCTCATTCTCTCTCGCACCTGAACTCCTCGTCTCTCTCCTTGACAGACTAAACGGAGGCAACAATCGAATCAAGGTCTTGGAGGAAAATTGTCATCGATGATATGCACGGTGCTGTTTGCTTCCTTGTCTTTTCTTGTCTTGTCTTGTCTTGCCCTGCTCTGATATTCGTGTGTCCTTTTATTCCGGCTGAGGTGCAGTTATGAATTCTTCGATACCGTCACGGAAATGATCACTCGCTCTTCATAGTGCAATGGGTGAAATAGTGAGGGTGTCCAAGGATCCATAGCTGCACCGCTATGGAAGCGGGGCGGCGTATGCAAATCAGCTGGCAATCACGCAACACAGAGCAACGCAACGATTGAGGATGACCGACCTCGACCCGATTTGTCGCTGTCACATTGAAAGGCTTCTCTGCATTCGGATTTCATTCGCGCTGACTGTGGTGCATCCACGAGTCCTTCGATACCGTCACGGCACGCTCACAAGCTCGCTCATCGTAGCATAGTAGGTGAAATCGTGAGGGTGTCCAAGGATCCATGGCTGCACCATTGCAGAACGAATGTGTTCGATCAGTCGGTTTTGCATCCGTGCACGGATGCGACTGGGACTGAGCGTTTGCTTGTTTGTTTGCTTTGTTGTACTAGATTTTTTTTCCTTTTTATACCGTGTGGCCGTAGATGTGATGACATAGAATCGAACAAATGGCGAGGGATTGGAATCAATGGAGTAAGGGAAAATCCCCGAATTCGTATTAACATTTTCTGTTTTCTAACTAACTTAGTGCAAAAATTATAGTCTTTCGTGCTTCATCAATAGCCCTGCATTGAACGTTCGGCTCTGTGTGGTTTCGTTCGCATTAGTACCTCCTCATTTGAAATTTTCGTAGTGTAGCAACAGAAGCATCTGGAAGATGGCTGGTTAAGAACCCGAATTGTATTTTTTTCGATCAACCATGTTCCTAGTGAAACACAACATTACCCTCTGTTTACCGTGCGTACGTACCTGCAGCGCCCCAAGAATAGCTAGTCGTGCCAATGATGATGACCGGAGATAAGGTTCCGGAATGCTTTGACCTGTCCGATTTGACAAACTCAATCAATCATCAGAAGGCTGCCTCCGACAGCCCGTCTCACGTGACACTGCGACGCTGCTACATATCAATTTGTGTTCTCATCAATCGAGAAAAAGTGTCTTTCCTACGGTATCATTGCACGTGCTCATAATTTGTTCCGGACTAGAATCCCCAATACAGTAGTTTCTACAAGTACCTCCGGACCTGGAGCAAGCATTTTTTGTGAGGTAGGGCCTGATTTAAGTTCCCGTGGATTTGCGGTGGGCAGTCAACAACTCTACTGACAGAAATTATGGAATAGAAAGGTTAGTTCTTATTCACTCTGACATTACCGTGCAGTTGCGGTGGGCAATCAACTCCATTCTGCGAACGGAATTCTGTAAACCGAACAGGTAGAATCTGCCAAATTCTGCATCACTCTGACATCTCGGTGGAATTGCAATTCGCATTCAAGTACTTGCACTAAACTCTGCGAATAGAATCCTTTACAACGAACAGGTACTTCTGCATCAGCATGACATTAGAGTGCACTTGCAATAAGAAAGTCTTGTTTTAAACTAGGCGAATAGAATCCTAGCCTCGAAAAGTATTTTTTGACGGATACAAGCACTACATGCCATATAGTATCACCCCAGCGATATTAGGGCAGACAACAGCAGTGCCATGGATATCACCGTTACGAAGGAATCTCTATTGTTCTTGGTCAACTGGACTACGTGATCCGACAGAGTTAAACGACTGAAATTCTGGGAGTCGGAAAACTTCTGTAAAGTCGTGCCGTACACCAGTAATGACTTGAAGGGTAACTAAGTTGTACACTACTCTATAATCCCTAACAGCTGTCGCTCGGTCTATAGCACACGTAGAAATTAGTAATAGAACGCAGAACCGGACAGCACATAGTAATAAAAGTCCGAAGAAATAAAGAACGAAAAACATGCTATTCTTTGCGTCTGCAGTCGATATGGGCTGAACCGTTCCATTCGGTGCAATTGATGTGGGGCTGACCGGTTCCATTCCGTTGATTCTAGATTGGGCATTTCCATCAATGCTCGTTGATAAATTGGTCTATGAATTATTAATAATGGATTAATCGATCGATAGGTGGATCAATGGATGAATCAATGGGTACTAAATTGCTTGAGATGGATTCGATGGATTCGATGGATTCGATGGTTCGTTCCGTCTGAGTTCATTTGTTCTTCACAGGGGTGCCCGTGGACCGCTTCCCCAGCAGTCGGCGCACAAGCGAGAAACCGCCCCGACCCCGGACGGATCGGCCGCTTCCCTTCCGATCGTGGTAAGCGAGTTGGTTCGTGTCGGTTTCTATCGTTAGGGCACCGGAAGACGTAACGGTTGTGGCGCTCGCGCTTGCGTTGCTCGTCGAGAGCTTCCTCTCCAGCTTCACGGCCGCGGTTGCGTTTGTGTCGCGATTGTTGACCGCAAACACTTCAAAGTCCTCGGGGATCTCGACCCGATTGCCACCCGCGCCCCGGTGTGTGGATCGACCCCTCGTGGTTCGGGTCGGTGCAGTCGGGCGCCGGGCGGAGCCACTCGATTGCGGATGCGGCTTCGACTCTGGCTGCGACCTCGGCTCTGACTCTGACCGCGACCTCGGCTCTGACTCTGACCGCGACCTCGGCTCAGACTTCGAATCAGACTTCGACTTCGAATCAGACTTCGACTACGCCTTCGACTTCGACTCGTGGTGTCGCTGTTCGTGGGATGGCTCTCGGCAGCGGCTTGAGGATCCTCGTCCTCATCCAGCCTGCTTTTCGCGGTGTTTTCGGGAGTGGCTGCGTCCCGCTTGGAAACTTCTCGGGTCCTTTCTCCCGTCGTTGTGCTGGGCAGGGAGAACATCGACGGCATCGACGACAGGGACAACGTCGATACCATTCCGGAATCCACGGTACAGAACGACTTGTTCGTGGAAATTCCGGGCCTTGGCGACACCTGGGACGTGTCGTGAGAAGTTTTTGGCAGTGTTTGTGGAGGGCGTTGTTGTTGAGAGGTTTGGAGCTTTCGGAGCGTGGTCTTGTAGAAGAGACCGGGTGGATCCTTTCGGTTTTGCAACTGATCCAGTGAAGAGGTGTAGATAGTGCGCATCACCGATTTCCATCGATGCGGCTGCGCTAACATCAGCTTTCCAGCAGGAGTAGGGTCGCTTCGGTGCGGTCCTGGGGGGATGTTTTCGACGCGGACAGCGTCGCTCGAACGAGGTAAACGAATTCCCAGAAGGAAACGCGTTTCATTTCGCCACCGATCTGCTGCGCCACATCTTTGGCGGTATATTCTAGATACTGCAAGGACGCCGTCGTTGCCTTCCTCGTTGCCCTTGCCTTCCTCGTTGCCCTTGCCTTCCTCGTTGCCCTCGCCTTCCTCTGTTTGGTTGCTGCCGTTGCTGTTGCCGTTATCGACATTCGTTGTGGGACTCGTCGGCATTCGGTTCGGAGGATGGGGAACCAAGCTCTTGGGATCCTTTCACCGCATCATGGTGTTGCGGCCGAGGTGCTGGCGCCCCCCCGTTGTCGATGGGGACCGCTGCTTCTGTCGCCATCATCCCTGGATGCGTTGGCAACTTTTTTTGTTGCAATAGGAGATGGGAGATGGGAGCTAACTGCTTTTGGCTGTTCAGAAATTTATTTGTAAGTTACTTTCGGTGGTACAGTAACCTTAACTATTTGTATTACAGTAATGAAGGAGAGAAGAATTTCGTGGTTTGTGCGCACGTAATGGAGATGGCCTAAATCGGAATTGTACTTGACCATATGGTAGAACAACGGAATGGAACGCAATGACAAAATTAAAACCGGATGAAAGAGTGCATGCGGTATGGGAAGAGGAACAACGTGCGCGAAAGGAAACGAGGACGAGGACGAGTAAGGTTACAACTGCACGTACGAAGCAGTTGTTTTCAGGCTAAGGGAGTGAAAAGATCCTTTGAAATTTAAAAGTGAACGGAGTATCACTTATGAGATGTGCAAAAGATCTCTCACATAGTACGAAGTAAATTGGAAATTGGATTCCATAGTCCCATTTCATTCAGGGTTGGCTCGTGACACCCGATTCTCACCAAAATCCCCTTCTGTACGACCCGAATCGAGAAGAACCTTGGCCAACGGAATCAAAGGGTCCTGCAAATATTTTGGTCGACGATAGAATTTTTCTCCAGGGGTTAAATGTTCCCCTGGACTATGGAGTTCTGGGACCTATGATATTATTTATGTGGAAGGCAGCCGAAGACTGGAATTAATTTTCTTTTCAATGGAATGGGTAGTAGTAGTAAGTTGCAGTTTTTATCGAGCCAAGAACGGTGAGCAACGGACAGCCGAACAGCGACCATTGTTAAATACACGTGTACGTACTATGGAACAAATGACTGAATCCATCATTCGAGGCGCCAGATTCCTTGTTCCAGTGAGGAACGAACGAGGCATCCGTTGCCAGCAAGACTTGCGAAAGACTTTTGATACGCGCGTTGTGAACGTTTTCTTAGCCTTGATGTTCCACCAGAAGCAGCAGCAGCAGCAGTTTGAAGCTCCCAATTTTGGTTGGCTGATCATGGTAGTAACAAGAACCTTCGGGGCGGGGCTGGCGGTGGGTGCTCTAGTAAGAGCTAGTCATAGTAGCTAGTAGTAGCAGGCATAATGGCTGATCCTCTCTTCTCCTCCTCCTCCTCCTCCTCCTCCTCCTTCTTGTTACTAGTAGTAGTACTAGTAGTACTATTCAGAGGAGGAGGAGGATGCTGGTGTCGTTCTTCTTTTTGTGAGGATACACCAAGAAGTTCTTGGGTTGGCACTCATCTTGTTTGTCGATAGACTTGTCACCATCATTACTAATAGTGCAATGAGGATGGGCTAGTCTAAGGTAGCTCCTCCAACTACTTACTACTAGTAGTTGTAGTAGTAGTAGTAGTACTAATAGTAGTGCTGCCTGTCAGCTACATTTTTGCAACAACCAATATTAGTACTAGCTAGTACGGTACGGTAGTAGTGAAAGAAATGATACAGTAGAA
Source organism: Pseudo-nitzschia pungens (assembly GCA_037355855.1). Taxonomy (NCBI): domain Eukaryota; phylum Bacillariophyta; class Bacillariophyceae; order Bacillariales; family Bacillariaceae; genus Pseudo-nitzschia; species Pseudo-nitzschia pungens. Next base: position 351,845 of record CM074760.1, on the reverse strand, counting down.
TTATTAGTATGAGTAAGAACCAGTACCGGTAAGAACTTTACCTTACTGTACCGGGTACCGGTATTTTGTGAACCGATCAGAATTACTGTATTTTAGCACACGTGTAGCATGCATTAGAAGCTTACGTACAATTCTACGGGATAGTTACCTGGGGTGAAACGGGTCGAACGAGTCAAGAACTGAAGAACATCCATCGTAGTTCCCGTATCCCATTGTGTTGTACGATGCTGTACGCAAATACCTGTACGAGTAAGGTTTACGTAACCTTACTAGTAGCCGTATCCAAATACAGTCTCGCGATCTTTCACATGATTGCAGTCTTCCAACTTTTCACTTTTCGATTACTCGTAGTTGCTGTACTACGGTACGAAGAATTCTTGCCGACAGCAACAACAAGCGTAATTACGATCGAACTGGAATTGATCTTGTCTGTTGATTGAAAAGCACTTTGCTCGAAACTTGGGTTTCCGCTCTCCAAATTTTGCTCGCAACTAATGCCAACCATCCAAAATTTGTAGCCAACTAATACAAGATAATCCATCTATCTGATTCAATCCATCCATCATGGCCGATCCCGATTCCAATTCCAATTCCAACAACGAAAAGAACAAAACCAACAAACCCCCACCGACTGCCCGCGAAAAGGCCCTGGTCCGCATGTTCGAGACGGTTACTGCCTCCCACTGGGCCAACAGCGGAAGCAGCCGCGAGGTCAGCGATCTGCGTCCGTTGCTGCTGATGATGGACATTGGCAGCTGCGCGTCGGCCGAAAAGCACACCCACGTCAACTGCGTCACCGCCAGCATGGGAGACGTGGTGATCGAGCACATGCCGCGCGTCGGAGAACTCCTGGAACTGACCGCCGCTCCGGTCCGGGTCGGGAGCACTAGCCTGGACATTGACGTCGTGGTGATAGCACACGGGTGCACCGATGACCAAGACGGGGGGGAGAACGATGCCAAACCGACAACGAACTCCTGTACTCGGCGCGTCTGCGAGGCGTTCTTTACGTATGTTACAACACGTGGGCCCAACGGAGAAAAGCGGTACGCACCGCCTCTGGCCGAGGTGCGACCGGACGCCAAGTATTCCGACGACAAGAAATGGGAGCGGACGCTGGCGCAGTTTCGAAGGGCCCTCATTCGGTCCGAGCAGGCCGTGGTCCGGCGCCAGCGTCAGCGCCTGCTCGAGGAGCACGAGGCCTCCCGCAATGCTTCGGTTTCCGCTTCCGCTTCTGCCGCGAAGCCCGTCTTTGAGAGCAGCGAGGTCGTCCTCCCCTCCCACCAGAACCACATGCAGCACTTGTTTGGGGGAATCGTCATGGGGTGGATGTGCAAGTCGGCGGTGGCCGGCTGCGTGTTGGCCACCCGGCTGCCGCTGACGACCTTTCGAATCCGCAGCATTCAGCGGGTCGACTTTCCGGAGGGCGCCGACGTGAGTGACCACGTGTATTTTCAGCCTCGGATCACGGCCCTCTTCGACGAGGGGCGCTCCGCCGAGGTCGAGGTCCGGGTCGGAAAGCGCAACGTCACGGGGGACGAAACGGCAACGAGCCACGACTACGACGAGGGCGAGGCTCTCATGAACGTGGGTTACTTTTACGTCTCCGGAGTTTCTTCCTATCACTCGGAACACGACGTTGGCTACCGGGACATTGGCTTGCTCTGCAGCGATTGCGACAGCGGCGACACCGAGAACAATGCTGGCGAGGAAACTACCATCTCAACGCTGCCCGGCTCGGTGGCACCCTTTGCCGGGTTGTGGAAAACGCGCAGCGATTTGTACGCGACAGAGACCTTCGATCGTACCATGGCCCGGGAGCGCCTAAAATGTATGCTGGCAAGACGGAACCTCCTGGGAGGAATCGGTCATTCCATCCGGTGGGACGCCTCCATGGCGGAACAGGCCCCCCTGCTGACTATATTGTCGGTGCTGAAGCTTTGCGACGAATCCGAGCACTCGACGTCTCCTTCTCCGTCGTTTTGCTCGACCTCTGGCACCGGAACGAGCGGTCCAACGGTCTGGAAGTCGCTAGAGCAGGCCGTCAATATCGAGTGGGCAATTCCGGACTCGTCCACGGGTCACACAGACACCTTTTTGCTACGGGGAACCACTGTCCTGGTCCGCACCAAACCGGAGGACGGAAGCAGCGGCGGGCTTCTGCGGGACGTCTACGCCACGATTCGCTACCAGCGCCCGCGCTGGGATCCGGCCTGCCTCTCCGTCGAGCACCTCGAGCGATCGAGCGCCAGCACGAACAGCAGCAAGTCATCAACACTGGAGTACGGGATCGTGGAATATCAGCTGGAGACGAGTGTGGCCCGAGCCAAGCTATGCCTGCTGCAGGCCTGTGCCTACCTGGGAGAGGATGGAGGTGTAGCGGTTACGGAAGCGTCCTCGTGCACCGCCGTGCTGGCCTCACGCAGCGTCCTCCACGAGGACTCCGATGCCATCTCCAATGTATTGCCGTCGGGATGGGTCCTAAAGACTATGGATCAATCGGAGGGAGACGGTGATGGCGAAGAGTGCGAACGCCTCGAGGTGACGTACGTGGCGGAGGTGAGTGGTTTGGAACGCGACATGTTGCACGTGCATTTGTTTGTTGTCAAAACGATGGAAAACGTTTGATTCGGTTTGTTTTATATTGACTCATTCTATTTTGTTCTGATCTATTCTACTCTGTTACGTTGTGTCGTGTTGTGTCGTGTTCAATATGCATGCAAACCAATGTCTGACGTGTATCTTTTGGTTCCCATGCGGTTTCCTTTTTGTTTGTTTGTTCGTTACTCTTTCTACCGGAATTCCCTTCTCTTTTCTTCCGTTCTTTCTGACTATGGTTTTGGTCCACTGTAACCCCCGCCAAACCCGTCGATCCATCTGCCCACGAATTATGGACAATCGATCTCTAGCACGATTTTGCTACGGTGCGCCGCTCAGGAGTTCTCCAGGGAATGAAACCCGAGCACATCACGGAGGAATGGATTGCCAACTACGTGGGGTCCTTCATTTGCGATTGGTTTGACAACCTGACCTCCTTTGACCACAGATCGTCTGCAAGCAACTCGAACTAATACCAATGCCAACAGAAAGACGAGCACAAACTCTACAATCTATGAAAGCGAACCACCGCCAGCCAGTTGTGAACTACATTACACGGATTTGGATTCGAATATACAGTCCGACTATGTAGTCCGACTATCTAGGAAAGATGCGTGGTTGGTGGGCTTGCTCGGTTGGAAACTGCCCTGCCATGATCGATTTCGGACTTTTGAAAACGAAGTTATCCGAATCCTTCCCGCAAGCAGTGCCAATGGAGTGTCAATACTGGGAAATATTTTGCCAAGGACAAAGTCTTCGACCAAAGCGTTGGGTGGGCAACACTATCCATAACCCACTTCATTGATACACGGCCAGCAAGGGAGCTTCGGACTATGCAAGACGAGCCCATGTCATCCCATGTCAATTCAACCTGAGAATTTTCCGACCGGAGCGACGACAAGCTGATTGTTGGCTTTGGTGGTATGCATACCTGCCTGTCAAGTTCTTCTCCACTAAAATGTTTGTCCGCATCGAGGAACACGCTACCATTACCATCCATCCCTTTCACCAACACAGTCAATCTGTCTCATTGTGTGTGTCACTGTTATCACTGTGATTTTGTATTTTGTGCACACTTTTTCACTTTCAAAGAAGATACTGGTAATTAGTACATTGAACATGCTGAATGCCCAATAAATTTCTACCGATGCAAGCTGGCTCGGTCTTTTTCTGACAGAGAATCGAATCAGTTTTTCTATTCGTATTTTTCGTTCGTTTTAATTGTAACTGTGAGACTCCTCGATCCCGGGGTTCCCCATTATTGTCATTGTTTCGAGAGAGACGGGTTTGATGATGCGACGATACTTAACACAAAATCGGTCCCCCGAAGGTCATTTTCGACTTGTGACAGACCAAAAGACATAAAGTGCTACAATGATTTGTTTGTCAGCCGAGATTTTTCATCCTTTTCATGTCGAGAAGGACTGGCAACTATGTGATAGAAAATAGTTTCTCGTAGACTCCAGCAACTTGGAGTTGGTATGCATCAAACAATCTTCCGTTCCAAACAATTATTCAACCAACCGTTAATGCACGTAACTTTCAAGATTAATTATCTTCGACTATCTAAGCCAAACAATACCACCTCTCACACAAGGGTTCGCAATTGGTATCGCACTTGAAAGAGCGAAGACCTAAGGTACTGTGACTATTGCACAACGAAGGAAGAACTCTGATTGATTCCTTCCGCAGCATCGAATACGAACACTCGACACACCGCAAGGTTCATCCATCGAGTGACACGACAATCGACGAGAGGTATTCTCTGTCCCCCACCTATACGTACGCAACAACAAATATTTGCGATCAATCCACACCATGGCAGACTCCTCTGTCGCTGGTCCTATTGCCGCGGTCTTGCAGAAAGCCGAACCTTTTGTGCTGGACAAAACGATAGAAAACCTGGAAAGCCTCTCCGGGAGTGCCGTCCATCAGTATTGTCCCCTGCCACTGGGATCCAACCCCGGGAATGGCAGCGGCGACGACGACGATCGTCCGTTTTTGGAAACCTTCTTCAATCGATCCGGCAGCGACGGCTATCGATCCCCGGGCAAGAGTGGCCACCCAAACTCTAACGACCCGGAAGTCGTGGAGTTGGAGGAATCGGCCAATGATGTCTGGAATGCCTACCGGCAATTGTATTATGGAAACGACGCCGTCGGGAGTGTCTTTGTGCGGCGCAAGGACGGAGCTTCCTCGTCTTCCTCCAGTCCGACCAAGAAAAAGGGCAAGGGCGGAGCTCTGGAGGCCCTTTTTGGAATCCGCAAAACTGTAGCCGGCGAGTACGAAGTTGCCGAGAGCGCCCGGTGGGAGAGCGTCCACCTGGTCACCATTGAGGCCCCGAACCTCGAGGCCAAGACCTGCGAATACAAGATCAGATCAACGGTCTGGTGCCGGTACCAGCCGTCGGACGTCGGTGACGTTCCCCTCTCGGTTCGAAAGAACCTCAAGCCGCCTCCGAAGAAACCGGAGCCGCCCAAACCCAAGGGCAGGACCGCGAAGGTCCTGGACATTGCCCGGCTCGAAATGTTTGACAAGGCCGCCGACAACTGGGACAGCCATCACAGCAAAAATAAAAATAAGAAGGCCCCCAAGCCGAAGCCGAAGGGACCTCCCGTTCCGGCCACCGTCACCTCTTCGGCCCTTTACACGGTGGAAACCACCAAGACGTGTGGAATTGCTAGCTCCGCCAAGAGCGCCTCGGTTCCGGCTTCGCAGCACATTCGCAACATTGGTACCATCATTGAAAAGGTCGAGGCGGACCTCCGGTCCAAGGTGGAGCGTGTTGACGCCCCCCGGTGCATCGAGGTTCTCCAGGGCATGTACCGACCGACGCTGTCTCCGGGTCTGAAACTCCCCAACGGAACGGCCTCGGGACAGCCCGGAAGCATGGTTTCCCGGCTCGGTGGCCACGCGACGGGCATGGGAGTTGGAAAGAGCCTCATTGGCGAGATTTCCAACAGGGCGCAGTCTATGGGACTCGGTGAAGACGAGGGCGGGGCCAAATCGGTTTCATCGACCAACAAGGCAATGGAGGGCATTCTCGCCGCCGAGAAGAAACGCCTCGTAGCGTCCTCGTCGACGTCCCCCGTATCGGCATCGGAGATTTCCAACCTGCGGTCGGGCCTCAAATCTAGCGGGGGTGCGAAGGTGGTTCCGGCACCTCCGGTGGCCAGTGCCGATGCCGTAGTGAATTTGCGGACCGGCCTCAAGAAGACCAACAGCGTGACGAGGGTCGCGGAGGCTGCCCAGACGCAGCCCACGCCGGAATTCATGAACTTTCGAGGCAAGCTCAAGAAATCGGCGCCAGCGCGATCGTAGATACGATGCTCGATCGATGAGAGCATCGTGCCGGAACAAATGATAAACGCCACAGCGCAACCAGGAGCCAAATGCAATGGTTGATACTAGTGTATGAACGTGCCTACTGTCCGGAAAATCATAGTAGTACAACTAAATTTTTTGACAAACGAAACGGCAAAGTCCTTTTGTAGCTACCGTACACAGTTTCATATTAGAAAACAACGCCAATTGTTCAAGCAGCCATAGCATACGGTCTCACTGGGTCGGGGGGGGTCTACAGGTCAGTATGTCATTCGCAGTGATGGTGAATTACATTCTCGCATTGGATGAAAAAAAATTCACATGCTCAGACAGGGAGGGGTTCACTGAAGTTGCCGGCCGAGTTTCATCGTCCTGAGGAGTTAGAGGAGCTATAGTACGAATCACTTATTGCAGTGATGACCGCAATGTATCCAAACCACCAAGAAACTCGTTTGAGACGGGATTGTATGAAGGATGATATTGGATGGCAAATGATCCGGAATCACAACGTTTATATTGAATAAAAGAATCTATACTGTGTATTTGGAATGAAAGAATGCGCTAAGACTGCTCAATTGTGCTACTCTTTGTGGAATGGTCTACTGAGTTTGTCGACTTACAGGGAAGGCGAGGAGAATGCAGGAAATCGTGTTGCGTCGATACAAACATGTTCCCTCGACTCCGGAAATGGATTGTGAAGATGACTGTATAAAACAGCCCTAATGCATTAGTGGCAAGAGACGGCGTGGACTGTACGAAGCGAATAAACTTCATCTCTTACTTTGCTAGTGTTACAAGGAATGCGTGCGATAGATTGCTTGACACGATAAAGGAGAACTACTTGTGTGCCTCTGAGGATACATGGTGATTCAAGGATCTTTAAGAAAGGACAAATCTCATCCGAACTAGTGTGGTTGTTACAAAAGACAAGATTCAGCTTCGAGACCATCTCTAGAGTCGACAGATCGCTTGAGGATCATGTCATCCCCTTCCATGACCAAGAGATTAGCTGCAGCGTCGCGGGCAATTTGAACCAAAGAAGTTTCTGGTACAATTGCGATCCGGAACATCATCAAACACATTACAGTCACCTTGATCGGCAGTTGATGGTGAGGACGCACCTTAGCACTTTGAAAAACGTATTCAAGACTGTTAGTTTGACTCACTTCCCATAACTTTCGTTGCCGCCCCTAGCTCCTACCGGTAGCTACTAGCTCCTAGCTGGGGAAAATGCCGTGCCGGAAAAACATCAAAAATACGTAGATGCTCGCAACAGAAGTTGCCAACTCGTTTCAAATCATGATTGTGCTGGATGCTGCTGCTGTAAGAACCACCAGTATCATCAATGACGAACAAACAAAAAGTATTCGATGAATTGGGAATGTGTTTCTTGCACTGTAGTAGTAGTAGTACTAGTAGTAGTATGCTAACTGCATATCTTGTGTAGTAGTACTACAACGACAAGAAGCCCCTCCTCAAATTCGACTAAGGTACGCAAGAAGAAGAATTACAACCTCAGCAGACCACCGAATTGAATCGATAGTAGTACTGGCACGGTACTTCTTCGTCTTGCTTGTTGCTGTTGTTGTTTGGATTATCATAATTCTTGCAATCACAAGAAGCATGCGGTTCGGGGAATTCAGAAATGGTGTAGTACTGCTAGTAGTAGAGCCAGCATCACCAGACGACGAAGAACAGCATCTCGGCGATTCATTCCTTTCTCAAAACGGCATGACTAGTACTACATCACGTACTACTATTAGTTGTAACCTTACTACTACTATTATGCACGATCATTCTTCTTACTAGAATCTTATTGTTGACGATGATTTCTTTCTTACGGTAGTTGAATTAGGATCCTGACATGATGGCATGCCTGCTTACAATACAGTCTCGTGTGCAAATAACTGACACATGTTGATTGAGAACACCACCACCACGACCACAATGGTGCCTTTCGGCTCAATCAAAAGAAGACGGAACGCGCGCCGAGACAGCATTGGAGAAAAATCAAAATTCAAAACGGAGCTGATCGTTGATGATCGGTGGAACAAAAAACCAAGACTGGGAAAATGTCATCGGAAGAACGGTGAAGGCTAATTTTCAAACGCTTCACCAGTCAAGAGAAAAAATTCCGACAATTTTCATCGATTCACCATCACTTTCCAGTTTCTTTCCCTCTGTCACTAGTTTTTCTCCTCTAGCCCACATATATCACAGCAATCACTAGGATGATTCTTTGACCACCCTCCAGTCCGCTCCGACTTCACACTCCGTGTCCTGCGACGTACGTTCAAGACGGTGAGAAGGCGCGACTGCGTCCGATTGATCTTCATCAATGCCTGGGCCAGGTCCGGATCCCTTTTGAGATTGACCGAATTTGGTACGTGTGCGTGTTGAGAAGAATCTCAAAAGAACGACCCGTAATATGAGTCGAGTGTACCAAAGCACCCCTGTTGCGATGCAACGGGTATAATTCCGGGAATGATTGAATCGATTGATCTCGCTGACGGTGTTTTGCTCCCCTTCCACGGTTCTAAGGCCGGTCCTAATTTGAGACCATGGATCCGGCGACACGAGCGAATCGTTCGATTTCCGACCGGCTTGACCTCGATAACAAATCATCTCGAGACACAACTTGTCGATGAACCTATGCGTACACGTACTGAACATCCGCAGCGCAGACAGAGACACGAAAGCAAAGGACACCGAACACTAAGGGTGCGCTAATTTTCCAGCAAACCTAACTTGATTTCAAAAGCAAAGGGAGGAAGGGATTTTACTGCAACCGGGCACTAAAAGGTGGTTAACACTGAAGACCACGCAGCAGCACGAACTGGTTTGTGATCAAGCCACCTCTCTTCATTTGAATCTCGACCCACACTCACGAAGAACCGCAATGCAACCAATGGAATAAACGACTATCAGTTCAGAGCAAGACTATGACAGAGTATTAGTTGTAATGATTGGATTCAAAAAATGTTAACAGGATAGAAATGCGGTGCGGTATGGCACGTGAACGCGCTCCTCCACAGAGCAAAGAATTGGAATTTTGAATGCAATTTAGTTGGTTCACGGTCTGCCCGAAAGGATGCCAGAATAGAATGCGTAGGTAAACTACTGAGTGAATCCCAATCGCTGAGCACTACCGGAACACTGTCGCAAGATCGCCGACGGAATTTCAGTTCAAATTAAGCCAAATGCATGCTGGGAGGGATAAGAGGAAGAATCTTGAAATAGCAGAGTGGGTGAACTGGAGCGTGCACGCGTGAAGGCGTGCTGAGTTACATGGGACTAATGGAGGAGCAAAAATTCATTCGTGTTCGGTTGAACGAATTACGCGAAGTTTACTTTCGGCTTGATTTGCACTTCGATACCAATCTCGGGCATAGGAATCGGTGATGGCAGAGGGACGTTTTTGCTTTCTACCACCAATGCATGGTAGGTGCTTCTCCAAGAGGGCTTGATGGTATTCAACGAACTCCTCAAAATCCTTCATCGTGGCACTGTCCAGACACGGCAGATGCCCAGTCATTTTGGACTGTTCCATGGCCCCCTTCTTGGTCGATTGTTTTGTTTCCAAAAGTTCCGAGGCAACCCTTTGTGTGGTCTTGTACGCGTTGTCAACGTATTCCCTGCTTGTTTCCACCCACTGTTCGGTGCAGTGACACGCATCTTCGACATTAGCGGGAATCGCTCTACTGCTGCCATCGCTGTTTGTCGTTGATTTGGGAATATCCTCTGTTCGAACCGTGGATCCTTCCGATGGCAAAGGATCCGAATAAATCGGGGGAGAAGCTGCTGCTGCTGCTGCTACCTCTTCTGTAACATCTTTCGTGCCTTTTGCTACCTCGTCTTCTGCATCTTCGGATACCTCCTCTTCCGAGAACAGAGCTTTTTTCGACAACATGGTCTTGTTCAGCATGTTTTGGCCGGCTTGGATTATGGAAGAAGTCTGTTCCACCACGTCCGTTGCGGCTTTTCGTGTGGACGTAAACAAGTCAGAATTTAACGAGAATCGTTCCCATGGGGCGGGGGAGAGAGAGATGTCTTCGAAACCGGAGCTATCTTGTAGATCTTCCGTATCATCGTCAATGTTGTCGTTGCTGCTGTAATAGCTGCTCTCAGGGACGTTGATGGTGATTTTGTCTTTTGGAGACGAAACGATGGATTCTGATTCGGGCGTAGTGGCCGAAAAGTCAGGACTCGCTCTGTCGTCCTCGTCCTCAGGAGTATCGACGGAGTCATTGACGGGCTTTGCCTCACCTTTCCCTTCTTGGATGATGGGAAATGATGTAAGTACGGACACCGGACTATTTGGCAAGGCGTTCTTTGAGATTGCTTCGAGTGGTTGTGCATGGTCCTCTTGTAGTTGCTGATCGACCACGATTGCCGATGGCGATGGCGCACTGTAGGATGTACTTGAGTCGAACGGCATGGGATCTTCGATGGGTAAATGCGAGCCATCCTCGTGCAACTGATCGTACTTTTTAGCGGTCGAGGCAAAGGATCGGAATGCTTTCGATCTTGGTGTGAACGACATGGTGTTTCTTGCTTGCTTGGTTCCTAATAATCGGTGATGTTTGAAAACGATAGCGCTTCTACCCGAAAGTTTTTGGATGACATTCCAATGCGATTGCCGTAATACAAAGTTTGGGTGCTCCTGTACCGTACGGTATTCTGATCGGGTGTCAAAAACTGGTGCAGAATTCGAATATTATTGTGCTTCGTTGCAAAGTTAAAAAGGAAGTAATCGTGACTTCAACCTCCTTTCCTGCTTCTGTGGGATTCTACCGTTGATTTATCGGGATAAAAATTCAAAACGGTGCAGATGAACAATCGAAAGCAACTTACGCACCTCTCGTACAATTTCCTACTATGAGAGTTTCAAATTTTGAAAATACCGACGCCAGCAGTGCTTGTATTGCCTCCGCGACTTCCTCTTTGATTCAAATCGCCTTTCTCAAAATAATCATAATTTTGGTCTCCGATAATGGTAATACTCAAACAGGCGGGGATCAAAAAAACAATTTTTTTTTGACGTGCCCCCATGATTGGTTTGTCCATGGTTAGGACGGTTCGGCGTGAGTCAATGACTCTTGTATGTGTAAAATAGTCCAATCAGCTCGTTTTTCGCGCTTCCTGTGAGAACCCAGCCGTTATATCAGTCGAAACGGAAAAATTCGGGACCATAGATCTCGTGACTATTGTTTTTGACGAAGGCATTCATCGTTGACTGAATCCCAGATGGGATGAAGAAGTCCTCCTAGAGTCGGAAACGCATTCGTCGAAGGGAGTCCTACCGTTACATGGGAACCCCTCACAAAGGAAATCTTCACTTCACGTACGTGTGTGTGGGTCATAGCATCACCATGTGTAACGCGGAGTTGTGGTTTGAGAGTTTTGATTCTCCGGTGGCACGGTAGAAAGAATTATTTTGAATCGTAGAAGCCATCTTCGTTGTTAAACTCGGACGAGTCGTGTCACGCTTTGTGAGTCACGAATTGCAATGTCCAACAGTTGGTACAACACTTCCTGTTCCCCCGAATGGTGCCAACCAACGGGATCCATTTTGGCCACCAACAAAGCCAAGAATCCGATAGAAATCACAAACTCTATTGCCCGATCACATGATCCGGGACTTCCTAATAAGTGCCAAAAATTTCGACTCCCTCCAACCCTTCCTACCACATGCAACTCGTATCATTGTGAGTTCTCTTCGCAGTCGCCATCAGGCTGATCTGTGATCAACGCTTGTGCAATTATTGCAACCGCACGTGACAAGATGTTCTGGCAAATGCATCATTGGGTGTCAAAATCCTGCTCTCCCGCTGCGATCGACCATTTCGTCTTTCGAACACAACCTTGACATTTGTTCCTTGCAACAAGGAACGAGACAAATCATATTGTTTAAAGGTATATCAGCCAACCTTGCTCGGAGAAGGCGACGACAAATCGAAGCCAAGCAAGTGAACCCTTCCATCGGCACTGCAACACAATCCAGAGACAAAACAAGCAGCAGTATTTCTGATACTCTGTGCCATGGGGATGTTTGGCAAAAAACGAGAACCTCACCAGAAGCAACCGGATCAGCCGCATCTTATCAGGGGACGGTACCGCGGCATGACGGATCCCGAGAGTCTGATCAGAAAAAGCGGCTCTTCGGGTGAATCGTACACACCTCCCGATCCTCCACCTCCGTTCCAGAGGATGCATCGGGTATCTGTATCAGTGGAGAACCCCTCGCATCCTGGAATTCCATCCGAGAGTGGCACTGACCACCAAACAAGCAACGGAGGGAGCAGTACCATTACCAATCCCAGTCCCGGAACCAATAACAGAACAAATACAAGAAACGCCAGCGCCACTGTGAGAGAGTCCTCCCCAAAAGTAGTAGCCCCACTGGAGGTCGGATGCAGCGAACACGCGCAACCCAGCACCACCCTGCCGACCGAAGGCACCGGGAGCCGAATGCCATTGCCGTTTTCGATGCGATTTTCCAAGCGGTTTTTTTCGTCCTTCAGCTACCGCGTCAAATCCTTTCGGTACGACCGAAGAGCCGCGCAAACAGATCCTCGTTGCTTGGTCCGAGACCCCCTTGCCGGAACACGATCCTGTCCGGACACGCACTCCGAAACCGCCACCAAGAAGCACCACGAAACAAAAACCGATGCACCGACGGTTTCGAGCGGAAGCTCCCGCTCGGGATCGATCACCGACAACGACAACGATGAAGATGGCTCGGCTAGTGATGTGAGCTTGAGCTATCAGCAGTTTGACCTCTGTACGCGCAAGCTTTCGCACGCGACGAAAGGTTCTACTATTGTGGATTCGGACGACGATTCGCTACGGGACAACCCTTGCAACGACTACGCCAGGGAGCAGGTGCACATGTGGAAGGCCGCTTCCATCGAGGGACCCAGGCCCATCCAGCTGGCGGCTCTGGGTTTGACCTCCGTTGTTCTGTGCTCGGCGATTGTGCTAGCGATTGCGGCCGGTCGTGGCTCCGCGTCATCGTCATCGTCATCGTCATCGACGTCATCATTCTGGACCCCAGGTGCGGTGGTGGCGTGTTGCCACCTGATGGTGGCCTCGTCCCTCATTCTCTTGTTCGAGACGCGGTCCGAAAAGGGATTCGAAACAACGCCGTGCGGCTGCCGCTGGGCCTCGCGGCAGCGATCGTCGTCGGGAGAGGATTTTTTGGACGAGGATGTCTTAGTTCTTCCAATGGACGCTTATAAGTACCGATACTATGGAGAAGGTGAGTACGGGTACTACCATCCCCGTGCGATGGGTGCCAAAGCCCGGGGCGTGGTCCTGAAACGAATCTCCCTGTTTCGGTATCTGTACGGCCGCGGCTGTCTCTATGTGTTTGCCGGATCCATGACCCTGGCGGTGATTCCCGGATCCTGGTGGGTCTTTCCTGGACCGTTCCTGGCGTTGTGCCTACCGGGGATGGCACTGGTGCTTGTCGGGATAGTAGCGATATTGTTTGGAACACACGCGTCCTTTCGGTGGACCCTGCTCACCACTTCGATCTGCTGCAGCGACGAGCACCTGCTGGAAAAGTTTGTCAACGCAAAGATGATGAGCCGTTCCAAGACCAAGACCAACAACAACAACAACAAGAGCAGCGGCGGCGGCGGCAACCCGCTACGGATGAATCAGACCGAGTTTTCGATTCTGGTCACGACGCTGGGGTTGGACCTCGACGAAAGTGCAGTGATCCCCCACGTGTTCCTGCTGGATATTATGCCCCGAGACCGCAACGGAATGGCCTTTGACGAATTCCGTCGCTGGTGGCGAGGAATTCCCCGTGGAGGAAGCCGACGCCAATCCACCCGCCAAACACAAAAGGGAAAAATAGCAACTCCGCTGGTCTCGTTATCGACATCTCCCGTAGCAAACTCGTCCGGGTTCGGGTCCGAGCCGCGTACCGCCACATAGATTGTAAGACTTCGAATTTTCCGCACGAGTGTAACGTTCTGAGGCGTTCCGGGCGGTCAGTGTGACGCACCGTCGACGTAAACAGATGGAGCAACGTGTCCTTCCTGTTTGTCTCCTGTATCCATAGTACTATGTTTTGAATAATTGTGATAATGGTAGTGGCACACCGTACCCATCCATAGAGTAAGAAGCCCTTGATGAACTGGTGGTAAGGCACAGGCGTTATACTTTGTTGAGCTCTCACTTTCTTTCTTCATCCACCCAAATCTCCTTGTGTTTGGAATTCCTCAGTTTTCGTTTCGATCCAAGATGAAAGATATTAGCTCTCCATTTGGGGCACAAAGTCGTTTCTAAAGCTTTGGCGGTTCTGGAAGCTTAAAGAGATATTATTATTTTTTATTATTAGTATTGTCGATCTCAGACTGAATACGAAACAATGTGGTGTGTATTGGAATGAGTGGAGGGGGTGCTAGAACCTTGGGAACTCGAGAGGATTGTAGCTCCAAACTAATTCCAAAGTTCGAATACAAAGTACACCATGCGTAGTACAGTAATCAAGACAACACATTCCCGTGAGCTTTCGTTCGAACGAATCCTTGCAAATTGCGACCTATGGCTCGATATCATTATTTGGTTTGATAGCGTTAGCTTGCAACCACATTCGTTATCGTGCACTTGACCATGATTCCTCCAGCAATTGATTATCCATGTCCGAACACCAGGCCAGACCCTGCTGTACTAATCCGAGCAGGCTTTTTGTCTCGAAGTCATCCTGATATGATGAGTGCACACAGTTGCGGAACATGCGTTTCTAAAGTACCAATGAAAATTGGTATCGCTACAAACTCCCAACGAGCATTCCAAAGCTCGTTGCAATAGTCAACTTTCAATGCGCAAAAGCAGATCCTGCATCTCTCATTGTATACAATGGCAGGGGCGACTGCCTGCAACCCCTGAAGATATGGTGAAGATGTACAGGATCATCTTTCAATCCATTGAAATCGTGATCACGAAACGCTATTATTTACTCGTAGACATTTGTAACGATTTAAAGAACACTAATCGCGGCAAACCGAACAAACGACGATTCATTCAGCAACAAGAATATTGCATCTGTTCTGCTCTTTGTACCTGCAAAAAATCTTCCTGTCACACAGCTTCTTGTACAGGTACTTTGTGATTTGATATTTAAAGCTTCAAACAACAAATGAGATGAGTTCGGTAGTTCAAAACATCTGTTACGGAATTCGTACGTGTAATAAGGATGGAAGCAAGTCGCAATCATTTTCAACGGTTTCATTGTAAGAAAGAAGACTACCTGCCGGTACTACATTGGTGTCGAAAACGATCGAGTGGGAGGTTTGACGGGAGAGCTTCGTGGTTAGTTAATTTGTTTGCCAAAACATCATGTTTGTAGACTCGTAATTGATAATGTAGATTATTGTCATCATTGCTACACATTTTAAATACAAGAAGTAGTATCAGTCGTCAGTAACGTGGTCCCTTTCGTTGTTGTGGAAATCTGCACGGTTCTTTGTGCTGCATCATCGTCAGTGTTATTTGGTTCAATTCTTGAAATGAACGCGTCAACCTCTACTACTAGCGAATCATCGAATCATGGTCAAGGCAAAGCTCTTTCGATTTCCATGATGGATGGCTTGCATTCGTTGACGAGGCCATGCTGTGATAAAAAGGGGACGTTCAAGACGTGAAAGTTTTCGTTGTGGAAAATCCGGTGGCTGGTACGAAAGGTCGAGTCGATGTAGAAAAAGAATGTTTTCTATCACGGCGCTCTTCTTGTACACAATACAATCAATTATATTTTAGAAGTTTCGTCCAGCACCTGGGGAGACGGTACGGTCTCGGGTGGTTGTACTGTCGCAACCTTGATCTCGTTCATCGCCATAATTGTTCCACCATCGCCATCCTGGCCCGCCCGGCCCGCGATCCACCACTTCTTGAATTCCTGAAAGGTAACGCGATCGTCCGAGTCCTTGTCGAGTTGCGAAAAGGCGCGATAGGTATAGTCGTCGCTTAGTTCCAAGCCAAGGCTCCAGATCAGGTTCGAAAAATCGCTGAGATTGATTATGTTGTCGGCACTTGTATCGGCTTCGACAAACTTGCTCCAGAGGTAGGAGGGATCGGTCAGCGAAAGACGAAGACGTTCGAGGTGAAAGGAAGCGTGGGCGCCCATCAAAAAAGTCAGTAAACCCAGTGCCATCAGCATATAACCGGTGTAATATGTATAGGGGTAGTAGGAAATCGTCAGGTTCATGGAGCCAGTAAGTATGTACAAGAGTCCTCGGCCCCACACCGTTCGAAGGACGGTCAGGTGGCCAACCAAATAATTGCGAATTCTGCCACGCAAACTCAATGGATTTCGGGCACCACAGGTGCGCATGTCGAATGCAATGATTAGGCAGCAGAGCATAATTGTGTGAAAGGCGCATATAAGAAGAGGCAATGACCAAAACCCGGAAAATGCGACAAGAGGATAGATGGTGGCGACCATGGCGCCAATGGATATCGCGACTGACAAAATTTGAATCAATGCTGGACCCTCTTCTGCAGCGTGCTTCCAACTCATGAGTTGCGCATTGGCAAACTGATTATTTGACAAGTACTTCCCGTCCCGTGTGATTGTGTGCTGATCGAATGTGTTCTCTGGATTCAGAAGAATATGGCGATCGGGCATGTCTTCCACATTGATTGTTGGGTCTTCATTGCGCATCGTCGCGACAGTACAATTGCCACTGTCCATGTGAGTGCCACTATCCGTGTGACTGCCACTGTCCATATACGTGCCACTGCCACTGCCACTGCCACTGCCCATCATGTACATGCCACTGCCCATGTCCGTAGTACCACTGCCAATGTAAGTGCCATTGCCCGTGAATGTACAATTACCCATGAAAGTATTGCTCCCTGTTTCTGTACCACTGGCACTACCTGTGTACGTGCCACTGCCTGAATAAATTCCGCTATCCGTGTTGCTAGAAGTTTGTGTGACAGTGGGGCCTTGATTTTCTTCGTCCCTCATTGTTTCCACCTCGTTCCTAGAATCGTCGACACTTGGCAAGGAGGAGTTTTCATTCTGTTGCTTCCAAAAGGACTCGCGAGTTCGGTTTATCGTATGGGCTTTTTCGGTTACAGACCCTGTGGTGACAGAGGATGTACTTGCTTCATCCTCCCTGGCTGCGGGATCGTCGATCGCTGATTCCGACGAGGGCAGGAGAGGACTTCGATTCTGACTGTTCGAAAGGCTAATAACATGATTTTGTGGTTCCGTGGGGCTCCTGTAGAATTTAGAACCCATGGCTTTATTGATGACGGGTACATTGGCATCGTCATCAATTTCCACGTACACGTTATCCCAATCCATGCTAAATGCACTCTCAGCCGGCTCAACAGTTTCAGCCGCTTCAGCTGCTTCAGTTCCTTCAACCGGCTCCGGGCTAATGCCCCTCGCCTGCTTTTTCCTGCCGCTGAAGAGTCCCAATTTCATGGTATTACGCATAAGGTTACTTCAGAAGTATTTTCTTTGGTTCCAAAATTTTTGGTTGTGATTAGAACACTCACTTTTGCGAAAGAGTTGTTGGTGAATGAACCAAAAATCGCCTGCCTATTCATCTGCCGTCGAAACTGCGTTTCATTCTTTTGGAGTACGGTAATTTACGGTACCGGTGGAAATCGCAAAAGCTGAAGATACGAACTACCGGTACAGTGCTAGTAGAAGAAAAACGCGCATGTGACAAAACTTAACCTACATTTACTATCTGACTGAATGAAGAAGGTCGCGGAAAGAATATGATGGCGATCGTAATATAAACATACATGTACGAATACTTTGTATTGGATCATTCGTGGTTTTGACAAGTTGACGATAAATCTTAAGGCTTAAGAAGTTGCATCTCACTTTTCCCTTGATTAATGATGATAGTAGATCCGTCAATTGTTTCATAACCTGCGAGAATCTGCGAACATCAATGCGAATGTTGATGTGTCCGATCGTAAAAAACAATAGTCGTGTTATGTTTTGTTTTCGAAAATATTGCCAGCATGTTCTAAAGAGCCTAAAACGAAGTAAGGTACCGGTACTTGTACTCATCAATAATAACCTCTGTAACGCGTCACGACTAACGATCTCGACCACTCATACGGTAAGTTACTTCAGTTTGATCAATCCGTACATCCGGGTTTTTTGTACAGTTATACATCCGGGTTTTTTGACACTTATACTTATACATCCGGAATTTTTTTGACACTTATACATCCGGGTTTGTTTGACATTTAAAATTATTCATCCGGGTTTTTTTTTGACACTTATACATCCGGGTTTGTTTGACATTTAAAATTATACATCCGGGTTTGTTTGACATTTAAAATTATACATCCGGGTTTCGAAGAACAATACTGTATATAGATATCTTTGGATTGTATTAAGGTACTCTAATAAGGTTATAACGGTATGTTAGGAATAAGGTTATAACGGTATGTTAGGAACAAACCGGGAATCAATCATCCATTCCATATTTAAATCTATCTTTGCCTCGACCACGAATTTCATTCTCGATGATGTGTGATTCTTGTGATTGAGTTGCACAACTTGAATTACACTAACCTTACCTGTAAAGGGTAAGGTTACTTGCGGGGTGGAGATAATTTTGATTGGTATGTTACCGCATCGCTTCTGTATTACACAAACATCCTCAGTACCGGTAAACCTTACCTTACCCTCACCCATTCTACCGGTAACCTTACTCATGTCCTCCTCACCTACTTTACCTATTTTACAACTAGGCCTTTTCCTTTAAACACCATGGGACGTTTGAGTATGTTTCGGATCGGAATCTTTGCTCTATGGGTGATAGCGGCAACATCGTTTACCCCAAGTGCTTGCAATTCGGTGGCTTCTTTTCGCACCCGAAGCGGTGGCAACTGCGACGAGCAAATTGATCACTTTGATGATCTTCGGCCTAGCGTGTGTTTCGCAAAGGATGAAAGGAAAGCTTCAGAACAGAAAATGGAGGTCGAACGCATCCCAGATATCCAGGAATTAAGAACCAAACTTCGAAAGTGGTCGAAAATGTCAGTACCAGACGCGCCGACCGAAGCGACGAAAGTCTTGAAGACGATGTTTCATTATTATCGAACCAATCCTGCTGGCGAGACTTATAACGATTCAGAAAATGGACGAAGAAGAATCCGTGCCATTGTTGACGCCATTGACTGCACCCAGGTCATCAACGCCTGGAGCAAGTCGAGACGGCACGACGCTCCGAAACAGGCACTTGCGATATTGAAGGAGATGATCGAAGTTTTCCAACAAGACGGAAACTCGTGCATTCGGCCGGATAGCGTCACGTACAATTCGGTTATGAATGCTTTTGCACGACGAGGAGATTTTGAGGGCGCCTCTGCGGTTTTCTCCATGCAGACGAACGATTTTAAAGAACAGGGCAACACCGTGGCCAAGCCCGATGCCTATACCTTTAGTACGATGATCAACGCCTGTTCTCGATCCAACCGCAGGGGAGTTTCGGACACTGCCGGAAAGCTACTGGCGACCATGAACGATTGGCATGCCCGAGGAGATCTCGAACAAGGTCCGAGCATTGTCACCTACAATGCCGTGATCCATTGTTTCAGCAAATCCAACACACCGGACGCTCCGGATCGCGCTCGAACCATTTTGGAAACCATGTTTTCTCGATACAGCAGCGAGGGTAGTAAAAATACTGATGACGATAACGTTGTGAGACCCAATGCTATCACGTACAATTCTGTATTGAATGCCCATGCCAGGCAGGGGGATGTGAAGGGAGCGACGGAGATATTTGAGATGATGAAAAAAGATTTCGAATCTGGAAACGCAGCTGCCAAGCCCCAAGTGCAATCCTACAACATTCTCATTGATGCATGGTCCAAATCCAACGAAGAAAATGCACCGCAAGAAGCCGAGTCTTTGTTAGATGAAATCGTTCGGATGCAATCAGAAGGGAAATTCGAGCAGGACGAAGGCCCGGACATTATCACGTATAGTGCTGTCATTAATTGCTACAGCAAGTCCAAAGTTCAAGATGCTCCAGCTCGAGCTCGAAAACTGCTCGAGACTATGATATTCGAGTACGAAAACGGCGGTAAAAAGGACAACGTGAGGCCCGACAAAGTCGTCTATGGCGCGGTAATGAATGCCCACGCAAGACAAGGAGATACCAAAGGAGCCACCGAAGTATTTGAAATGATGGCGAAGGACTTCCATTCGGGAAACAAAAATGCCGAACCAAATGTCCCGTCGTACAATATCTTGATTGATGCATGGTCAAAATCCAACAAGGAAGATGCACCTAAACAAGCCGAACTGTTGATGACGGAGATGATGAAGAAACATGCAGACGGTGCCCTGAAGGATGGCCCCGATGCTATCACCTACGGTGCCGTCATCAACTGCTATAGCAAATCCAATCTACCAGATGCGCCACGTCGTGCTAGAGATCTTCTCGAGACAATGATCGCCCAGTGCGAAGGCGATGGCACCAAGAAGGACGTCAGACCAAACACCATTACTTATGCTGCCGTAATGGACGCTCATGCGCGCCAAGGAGACGTCGAAGGAGCAACAGAAGTTTTCGAAATGCTGAAACAGGATCGAAACTGCGAACCTAACGTCCAAACCTACACAATTCTCATCGATGCCTGGTCAAAATCCAACAAAGAAGATGCACCACTGCAAGCAGCACTATTGCTGAGGCAAATGGTAGGGATGGATACTGCCAGTCGCCATGACCTCAAAAAAGGGCATTCCAAGACCACTACCTTGCAGCAGGATTCTCTCAGTCGGGCACGAGGGATCCTCCGAGAAATGCACGCTCGACACGACCGCTGGGACAAGACCATTCATCCTGATATCGTTACATACAACGCAGTCATGAATTCCTTTGCGAAACAAGGCGACGTCGAAGGAGCCACAGATGTGTTTGAGATGATGGAACAGGACTACAAGTCGGGTACCAACCGCAATGCCGAACTGGATGTTCGGACGTACAACATTTTGTTGGATGCCTGGGCCAAGTCGGGCGACGAAAAGGCTCCGGCCAAGTCGGAAGAGATTCTCAACGAAATGAATAGACGGTGCGATAACGGGGAACTTCACAAGCGACCAGATGCAGTAACTTATCGTACCATGATTCAATGCCTTGAACTATTTGATGGGACCGAGGACAGAATCGAAGAATTAAAGACCATCATGTCTTCCATGTCATGAACTATTTTCGGCAACGAACGTCGCGCCGATCGATTACGTCATCTTCCACCACAAGCATTTTGTGGCTAGAAGCGACAACACATTCCAACGCGCGAACAGGAAATGGTGAGTTTTGTCAGAATAATTCGGATTGTGTTTCATCTGTTCTTCCCGGCATCGTGTTGGATGCCATTCGCGCAATCATCGCCCGTGTGTCCGTTACTGTCGGGATACAATACTATTCAAGAGGGGAACACTGCCAAAGCGTTGCCATCTCGTTTCGCCATGTCTTTGGACGATCAGATTTTAGTCGTTTACTAGATTTTGATATCAGACAAGCGATACATTTCGTTTCTTCTATCACAAATTTATCACGCCGTTCTAACTTTTCTCGCCAACTGCTTGTGATCCGACCTAATTTGCTCGATAAATGGAATTAACCGGAAAATTTACTAGAACTCAAAGCAACAACGCCACAACGGTGAAGCCCAGTTTTCGATCTGCTAAGTCGCCTCGACGCCGCAGAAAACATTGAGAAAAAATTGTGTAACCGAAACTACTTTAGTATCACTATCCATTGAACGGAGTTTCTCCATGTGGAAAGACAAGGCTTGCGATGAGCTTGGTGCTGAGGACTCAGTTGATGGTATCCATTGAATCATGCTAGTCAGATGATACACGCAAACGGTGCACTGATTCAATAAAGCTGAACAGATTTGTCACAATTTATTTACTGATACAATTATCAAACAACATTTGGAGGGTAACTGGATGATTGCATTGAAACAACCAGAACAGATGCCATATCGCGGGATGTAATCGTCGACCACTCGACCACTCGATGCTTACTCTCTTGTCCGTGTCAATTTAAATTACTATTGAGGATCGATGAACGGTAGTAGCACGTACGAAATTCAGAGAAATAGAGGGAACTTTGTCTTGCGCTGTCTGTGACAGGTACAGGACACATATTATTTTGGCATACACCATATTTTTTGCTTACGCGAACCTCTCTAGCTAGATCCACGCACTGTCATAATATCACCGGTGATTTCGCTCACAAATCGGATGTATCAGGGAAAAACTTTTTCAAACTCCTCCGACGGGTGTGCTTCCGTTAGTAGGGCAGTATCATGATGCTAATGGTGGAGCTCGGCATCGGTCATAAACGTCCCCAAATACAAGAAGTATCTGTACCTTGGGAGAACAGCAAACGACAGCCAGGGCCTTGATGGAATAGTACTACTACTAGTACTAGTACTGCATAGTAACAACCTAAAATATTGTTTTATCTTTTGTTTCCTTCTTGCCTCTCCTAGTAGTAGTAGTACTAGTAGTAATACTACTAGAGGACTTTACTATCACCAGCATGTTACTAGTAGAGGTGACTTCTACGGTAGTAGTGGAGTAGAAGATGAAGAGTACAGAGCTGTTAGTTAAAGAAAGGGGTTTTCTTCACTTTGCCAATCTGTTGGGGAAAGCTAAAGAAACTAGCTGTCATAACAGGCATCATTGGTATGCTGATCTATTACATCAATATGGGATCCGATGTCGCTATGAGTTCGGTGGGTAGTGAAAAGTAACACCGACAAAAAAGAAGCTTCCGGTACAGGGACTCGAACCCTGGTATCCTGCGTGAGAGGCAAGTATGCTAACCACCTACATCATACCGGAGTGCTGCGATGCATGTACACAATCATTTTCTGTACTTAATCTTTTTTCAAAGTCCTGTTCCTGTATACAACACCATAGTACCGGTACTCGTACCGGTACCGGTACACTACTCGTACTTTGATTCGTTGTATTCTCATTCCAATCATTTCAAAGAGGAGCAATGATGATATTAGGCCTATGGTTATTGAGCCTACAACAAGAAGATGGTCATGGGGTCAATGGGATGCCATCTTCTTTTAAAATCCCTTTGCTGACTGGCTTCTAAAATTTGTTAGGAACAGAGAGGACATATCATCATTCCTCCTCGTTCTTGTACTCCAAACATTGTTTTTCTTCTGCTGTTCTTGCCTTCCCGATTACGAGCGACGAGCGTCAGCCGAATCGAATCGGGTCGAGCCACCATTCTCTGCGGGTACGAGAATATGGAGCATAGAAATGGACGTTCCCCAGCAGTGGAAAATCAATATCGAGTACCATGCTGGCTTTCATACTAGTCCTCCTCCTACCGGTACCTAAAGGCAACAAGGTCACCGTTCTGCTACAAGCGTCGATATCCCAGATGTGAACGAGCAACATTGTTCGTCCCCCCAGAACCGGTACTATTGCAGGTACCTACCGGTATGGAGAAAGGATTGTCCAATCAAAACTCTGAATAGAGGCCAATATTTTTGTTTCGTAATTAATTGTTGATTGATTATTACGTACTTCGTATTACGTAGTATTTTGATTCATTTTGATTGATGATTTTTTTGATTGTTGATGATTCGATGATTCGTCATTCCGAAAGATTCCAACACCGTACGGTAACTTACAAAACACGACGAAAGATCGAAGCGGCTTTCAACGAACATCATGTACGAGTAACTTAATTACGGTAAGGTTAGCTGTGCATAAGGTTTCTGTACATCCCATAAGATTTACTCATGACCAATCGACACATAATTATTCCGGGTCAGTCCCAAAAAAAGAAAATCGGTTAGAATTACTCGTAAGATACCGGTACATTTCCTGTACTTGAAACACACAATACCATAATCATTTTGGCTCGTTGGTCCCTGCCACACTATGGTAGCGGTATGTAATGGTTGCCCTACCGCAGCTTTCAATCAACAACGATAAGATCTTGTTGTTGTTGCTCCCAAAGGCAAGCGAATGGAAGTAGGTACGTCGTAGTTGTGTTTTGTTGGGTGGGGACTTTGAATGACACGCAATGCATCAGTCATTGTATATATATTTTTATATATATGTGTCGTATACGTGTACGCATTCTATTCTATATATATTATGGATATGGGACTCTCACGGTTCGTTTCGTTTCGTCTCGGTCGACCGATCGGGAAGCAACGGACCTCTGGCGTGATAGATACCAGCGTTCCAGTTCTACGACCATGGCGGCAACAAGCCTTCGCGATGAATCTCTAAATCGGGACGACCCCGGCTACACGTACGTCATGCCAACGCCAACAACCACGGAACTGATCGATGCCCTGTGCCTGTGCCGCGAATTTTCCACCCCCCGGACGCTGTGGAAGGATACCAAGCTTTCCAACAACGATGACGACAAGGACAAGGACAAGGACATCCACACGGACTGTTCCGACCTGGGAGTCTGGGAGCGCTGGAAACGACTCTCTCCGTCCGACCTCGGCGTCGGGTTGTCCCCCTCGACGTCTTCTTCTTCTTCGTCGCATCTCGGGTTGGACTTTAATGACCGTGGGGAGGTGGTCCGCCCGGGAGGTTTGCACGCGCTCGTCTTTCGGTCGATACAGGACCCGGCGACCATCACGATCGGGTTTCGCCACCAGGAGGGAACCCGGCCCTGGGACAGCGACATGCTCGAGGCCATGGGGCTGTGGGGATCCAACCAGGTCCGGCAGTGGTTTCCGGACACCGGGAGTTTCGGGTTGGCGGCCGCCTTTGCGCTGCAAAAGGCGATCCACGGGATTCGGCGGTCCCTCGGGCGGGATTATTTCACGCAGAGCGAGTGGATCGTCCGGGGGGTGGTCGAGGCACTGACCGACAAGAGGGAAGAATGGGAATCAAAATCGGAATCAAAATCGGAATCAAAATTAGAATCCTCTCGGGTGCAACTGCGACTGAGGTTTGTCGGCTATAGCCTGGGGGGAGCCGTGGCGCAGCTGCAGGCCCTGCGAAACCCCGGGGCGGCGAGCGCGGTGGTCTTTGCCTCGGTGGGGGTTGCGGACGTGGCCGAGCTGCTGTATCCGTCCTGGTTTGGACTTGAATCTGCTATTGGCGGCAGCAGCGATAGCCATAGCCATAGCGATAGAAATAGCGAGCCAATTTCGGCGCACTCCCCTCGGTCGCGCATGCTTCAACAATCGCTCGTCGTTAACGTCTTTGAGGAGTCCGACGCCGTCCCGACGCTGGATTGCCAGTTCGGGACGGTCTGCCCTTTTTCGAGCGCGGAGGATGCTTCTTCTTCCGGCGATGGTACCGGCGATCCAGAGCGAGCCCACACGGGTCTGGTCTACGGGCCTTACGGATTGCGGGCCCTGCTCGCGCCCGGATTTGGCAAAACGTGTGTCCGTGCCTCCGAGTTCAATCGAGAAAGGTCCGTTTGTTGGTCGCAACGCCACCACCATCATCATCACCACCAGGATGAACAGCCAAATGCTACGGTGCAATTGGTGCTCGTTGTGGTTGCCCTAGCGATGTCCACGCTTTGGTTCCGGAGAACCGCTTCTACGTAATCAATGGCATAGCGTTGAATTGCATTGCATTGTATTGCGTGTGCTCGAGGGGGAATCACTCAGTCCCGCCCGAGAGGTCCGCAGAGGATGGCAGCGCAACAAGGAATTCGCACTGATACCGTCACTGACACCGACACCGAAACCCACAACTTCGATTGATTCCGTGCCCCTTTCATCCTCCAAAGCAGCACGAAAACGGAAACGAACTATCCAATCTTACATTCTGCATTTAATATAAAAAATGTACGGAATCCACTCCAATTCAGTGTTGATTTTGTTGGCGACCCTTTCATTCCACAAAGCAACGTAAAAATGGAAACGAACCATCCAATCATACAATCTGCATAAAAATAATATAATACATGTACGGAATCAATCCACTCCAATTCCGTGCTGATTTTGTTGGTAGAATCGGAGCGCAGGAACGGACGACCAAGGCCAGAGATCGAGAGGGATTCACTGGTCCAAAGGCCGACCCACTCACTCACTCACTCACGCACGCACTCGCTCTCTTTCGGAAATTGACGCGGGATGTTTTTGGTGCCGCACTAACCAACGCCCGTGGCGGGTGTCGTCTCGAACAAAATCATCATACGACAACGACAAAGATAATTACAATGATGGTCGGGAGGGACGACGCACTCGGAAACCAAAGAGTCTGTGCCCAATCAATCACAATTGCCTTGCGATTGATTGGATGAGATTGAATGAGATTCAATTGGGATTCGATCAGAGTTCACCGGAATCTTAGCGTGCCAATGAACTCCTAAAGCGACAACCGCAGAACACGGGCAATTCCCCTCGAGCAGCGTGAAACTTCCCGACACGAGGGAGGCATTGTTGGACACGATACCACACGTCACAGCCGGAACCAACACAATCCGGCAGCACCGCACGCGGCTCGAACGTATAGCAATGTCTTGTGCCGTGCTGTGTCGTGCCGTACCGTGCCCGCCGACCAAGAAAGAAATGGGAGGAAGCACGTTGAGAGGGAATCGTTTCGCTCAAATCCGTATGATTCCCACCGGGTGATGGATTCACAGCTCCAACCAAGGAATCATGGGACAATCTGCTATTCCATTCCACAGCATATATTCCATTGAATTCCGTTCCATTGCATTGCATTCCATTCTATTCGAATTCCATTCCATTCCAACCACGAAGTTTCTCCCGGACCTGGAAATTGCCATCGGGCATTCCAACCACGAAGTTTCTCCCGGCCCTGGAAATTGCCATCGGGGTTGGAATCCGGACGAAAGTTTTCCCATGGCTTCCCGATCAAAACAAGGATCCATTGTTCTTCCCCATTCACAAATGTTTCGACACGACACGATGCATTGCCACTGGTCTGCCCGTATTTTTCTTCCAGAATATGATGATGAGTTCTTGGATTGTCGAGAGGGAATGAAGGAGTGAGTCACGCCACGGCCTGTCACTGAAAGGTAGGTAGATTTGTTGTTCTTCACTTGTTCCATTGAGGTTCTCACTCGTGCACACCATCCCACTGACGAACAAGAAATAAATCAATAACCTCAACGTTTCGTTTTTACGTTGCCTCCTTTTTCATTGATCACAAAGAATGCCTGCGATCATCGGTTGTACCAGTCAGGAGGTTTTAATCCTGCCAATACGAGTACCTTGTTGAAGCTGACGAGTGATTCACTCCGATTCTTCGATTCATTCATTCATCATCAATGAAACACAAACCTATGGAAAACGGTTGATTCCGATGTGTAACAAGGATGGGGAGCACAAGTACGAGCAAAACAACCGACAAAAGAAAAGAAGAAAAAATTGATAATAGTACAAGTACATCATAGTGAAACGCAGTTAGATCCCTTGGTCACCACAGAGAGAAAAAAATCAACAAAAGAGCACAACCTTGAACCGAACCGATAACACCCAATTGATTTCACTGAGCTTCCCGAACCATGACGGATCAACAACGATTCTTTCCCAACCCAGACGGAAATCCGGACCTTCGCTCGCCTTCTTCTGCGGGGCACTCACGCCCGTTCGCGATGATCGAGCAACCCAGCAGTCTTGCAAATCTCCTGCAGCAGCAGCAGCGCTACCGATCACTGCTCCGCATCAACACGACCAAGGCAATGGTCCCGTTCTGGGCGGAGGCCCTGGTGGACGTCGGATCGGCCCTCACCGCGTCCATGGTGGTGGCGCCGATTCTCATGACCTTTGACCAGGCCGTCACCCAATCCGCGGCGGGGGTCACGACGCTGGGCCGGGCACTGGCGGACGGATTCCAAAAGTTGATCGTTCGGCCCCACCACGTCGTGACTAGTGCTCCCTACTGGATGATTGTAGGGGTCTACGGAACGACCTACGCGGCCGCAAACCTGATCGATTCCTGTGAGTATAGTGTAGAAATGTGATGTTCTTATACAGTGCAATGCAATGGAATGACTTGTTGGAATTTTTGGAATTTTTGGGATTGTGGCGATGGCGATGGCGATGGAGACAATCGACATGTCAACCAAAGCATCTGTTCATCGTAAGCAAATGACTAAATCCAATACAACAGAGCCGAGTTGCTCACCGAGTATGATTTTCCATTCAAACTTTCCGTTCCGTTTTGGTCCGCGTTTCGTTTCCTCGCAACTACAACAACAACAACAACAACAACAACAACAGTAACATCAACTACAACAACAAAAAACAAAAACACAACACAGCCTGCGAACACTTTCTGGATCAACAAAACGAAAGCGAGGTAATCATCCACAGCTGGAGCAAGGTTGCCATCACCACCGCCGTGAACATGACCGTCAGCATTGCCAAGGACGCCGCCTTTGCCAGGATGTACGGCTCGAATGCAAATGCAAATGCCAACGGCAAGAGCAACGCCAGGCCACCCCGCGTTCCGCTGCAGTCCTACGGATTCTCTGCGGCGCGGGACGTCATCACCATCGGCGCGGCCTTTTGTCGTTCCGCGGCTGGTGGCGGGGGCCCTCATCGACCACCAAATCCTGGAAGACGAATCCCACGCCTCGGAGTGCGCCCAGATGATCACCCCCGTGGGAGCGCAGCTGGTCTGCACGCCCCTCCACCTCCTGGCGCTCAACCGGTACTACCACCCACGGACCCAATCGCTCGGCCGACGCTCTGCAGCGTCGGGCCGCTCGTCCCGGCCACCACGGTGGCTCGCATGTGCCGGATGCTCCCGGCCTTTGGCATCGGCGGGGTCCTCAACACCAAGCTAGCGATGGAGGGACGGGAGTGTCTCGTGGAACGTTGCGACGCTCACGAGTGCGCGGAGCGAAAGCGCCTCCGGCGACGGGGGTCGGCGGCGCGGACCAACTTTGACCACAAACCGGTCACGGCGCGCCGCGTGTCGGTCCCGTCGTGATGCGATGCGATGGGATGGGATGCGATGAAATGCGATGCTATGGTATGCTATACAATGGGATGAAATGCGATGCTATACAACGGGATCCTGTCCAGTGCAGTGCTTTGCAGTGCGAAACGAAACGAGACCATGCAATGCGAGTGTGCCCAACCGGGGACAAAAGATTCGGATCCGTTTGAATTTCGTTCCGTCCCTCCCGATCGCCTATCGATGGTTTGTTCATTCCCTCGCTCGCTCCGAAAGAACAGCAGCAGCAGCAACAACAACAACAACAATAAGGACAACAACCGAAAAAACAACAATTCACAATGATCCAGCGAATCAACAACAATTCGGATCCGGTCGCTCCCACTCGCAGGATTCTGTCTTGCCGACATGCTCTGATGTGTCGGTTATTAAAGACAGACGCGGCACAGACCGTGACAGTTTTGAGAAGTGGGCAACTCGATTTACATTGTAGTGTAGTTGGTTCCCTTCGTTTCGTTGCGTTTCGTTTCGTTTCGTTTCCAAATCAAACCCAGTAATCGCATGGAGGGTCCAATGCGTTGTTGTCATTGCGAGAATCATTCCCAACGAAACGACAATAAACAATTCCCGAAAGAGAGACGAGACGGACGAATCAATCGCTGCTTGCTCGAAGGTTGCAGCTCGCAGACAAACCGACAACCCAAACACGATGCATCGCCTCGTGACCATTTTTCGTCGTTGTTCTTTTTGGATTCGATCATCAACCAATGGCAAGCAACGAAGATTACAATCGGTTCGAAACAAAGTTCGACGTTTGGACGACAACAAGGAACGATTTCGCAGACATGGTGTGCTAACATCAAAAATTTATTCGAGTCGTATTATTATATAAATCATGGATCTTTGGCGTGTGGTATCAAAATTGTTGCGTCTCCGCGCAACTCGGCAGCCAATGCTGTCGATGTCAATGTTCGTTTTCTTCTTGGATTTCTTTCTTGGCAGCGCACGTGTATCTTCTTCGCGGCCGGCATTTGCGTCACACTTCGAAAGCCCCGCACCGAATCGTTCCGCGTCCGGGTGTTTTTCGTGCGTCTCGTATCGACGAAAACAGGACGGTACCGGAGAGAGCGCCTTTTTCCTGGTTACGCCTGCGTCATGCAGGCCACAATCATGTCTCGAGAGACAAACTTTTTTGCCACCAGGTCCTGCCGGAGTGCGCTCTGGACAATTCCAATATTGGTCTTCACGTTCCTTCCGGCATACTCCAGGGCCCGTCCATCCTCTGCCACGGCAGCGCGGACCACCCTCTCGTTGTCCCTCATTTCGTTCGAGGCATATGCCAGGGCTTGGCCCAGCTGCGAAACGGCGGCCAGGACCACTCTCTCGTTGTTCTTCATTTCCCTCGAGGAGTGCACCAGGGCGTAGCCAATCTGTGAGACGGCGGCAACGACTGATGCCCTCGTTGTTCTTCAAAGAGGCGGAAGCGTGCTGCAGGGCGAGGCCGTCCCTCGAGACGGCGCGGGCGACAATCGCCTCGTTGTTCTTCATTTCTCGAGAGGCGTGCGCCAGGGCACTGCCGTTCTGCGAGACGGCGGCGGCGACAATCTTCTCGTCGCGCTTCATTTCACCGGAAGCGTATTCCAATTTGAGGCCGTTCAGCGACACGCTTCTCAGCACCGCTTCGGGATTCTTCGATCTCGCCGCAAGGATTGACATGTTCGCGATGAATGGATGGATGGATGAATGGATGGATGGATGTATCGATGGATTGATGGATGGATGAATGGATGATGGATGGATTGATTCGGAAGTGAGTGGGCAAGCAAGTAGTTGAAAGCCGTACTTTGTATGCAACAAAGGTAGGCTTCGATCTTGGTTTTGGATTTGGATTTGCGTTGTGCAAGATTGTGATTGTTTGCGTAGTACCAGGTAAGTTAACTCTCGTTTACGAAGTGGAAGTTCGCTTGTTGGGAACGAGGCGAAGCGAGCTGGTTCGGTATCTTTTCCTCGCGGTTGACGTTGATTAGCTGTCGGAATCTATCGAGTGGTACGTTGAAAGAATAGAATGTCGAAAACCAAGGTCAGTTCCGTTCCGGTCTAGCAGGGCAACGTGCTTTTGAGTACTTACCAGTACAGATTGGAATAGAATTGATAATATGAAAGTCCTGGCGGAGTTGGCGTTGTCAGCTCAGATCTTCCGGAATCGAGTGAAGAAAAAGGACGAGAGGGTTTCTAAAAACTATTGTGTTTGTTACACAAGAGAGTGTTTGTGTCAGAACAGAAGAGTTTTTATGACATTTTGGGAAGTATGCACTGATATTTTTCTGACACTTGTGCTCATTCGGCGATATTCACCCGGTATTGCGCAGAAGACCGTCTTCGCTAAGCCTGGCTTTGCCAGCTGTACGGGTAATTGAACGCCGTGCGGCACGAGAAGAACTTTTATCAGAACTCATGGCTACCGAAGCATCGTAAAAGAACACTCAAACCGAAGATGCCAACTTTTAGAGACTGTGTGTAAGTGTGTAACCCCTATTAAAATTCCGTGCGTGATGGGGGACTTTTGACGGATGGGTTCAACAGGTAGACGTGGACTTGACTCATTCGACTTTGCATGCGTCATTTTGGATCCGATGATACTTTTTTTCCAAGCGCCGCTACCTCCTTTGAGAACGGAGGGGGGTGCAAAAGAAATTTTCAGACCTCTGGGTGCTGGAAGAAATTTCTTTTAGTCGGAGACACAGCATTGGTGAGGTTAACCTTACTGCAAATTCCGAGCGATGGGACTTCCCATCCATTTTACGGCCAAAAGAATTCTGATACCCGCACGGTAAAATCTTACGGTAAGGTTTACCGGTATTCCGATTGCCTTACGAGATTATTCCGATTTCCATTCGGAATTCGGAGCCTTTTGGAGAAGCGGAAGTTTGTTGTTGGTGGCACGGATTTTTAAAAAAAAATCAACTCGTACATGTACGTACTGGTACGCACGGACGTGCGATCAATCAATCGAATTAGTCAGGGAGGAAATGGGATGAGACGAGCAGGAAGGTTACTCCTCCTCGTACCACCGCCAGTTGTAGTAAACATAATGCTTCTTGTAGTAGTTACTCGTAGTACTGTTTTTCATCAACATCCACCACATTCTGTAAGGATTAATCTCCGGTGAATAACGACTAAGCCCTAGGAGACAGGGTGGAGGATGGCAAGCAGCAAAGTGATTCATTGAAATTGGCAGGGTCTACAGCAGGAGGAGGAAGAAGTTCTTCTTGGTGATTGATTGGTGGCATTTCTTGTGGTTGCCACCATTCTTGCTGGTGATGGTGCTTCTAGTACATGCTGATGATGCCACCCCCCTGTCAGTTTAGCAAGTAGTACGGTAAAAGTTTGCGCGAACCATAGTTCTCCAAGGATTGATGGTGGTGTATGTCTGCCAGCATGCTGCTGGTAGTGAATTCTTGGTCTTCTGGTGCACCTCATGAGAAGATGCAAAGTGTCTAGTATGCTCCTATCTTCTTGGTGCTCCTCCCTCTCTACTAGTAGTAGCATCAATGCATGTACTTCACCAATAATAGTGAGGAGGTTATACACTACTAGGACGCACTAGTAGGCAGCCACTAGGCACTAGGGGTTCATCTCCATATTCTTAGATTATTATTATTACTGTATTAGTAGTAGTACTTCTTGTACTATCATTTTGGAAACGAATTACGAAGTATTGTTGGTCATTGATCAAAAGTGTTTCTATTGAACCCGTGCCCAGTAAGAAACAAGAATTTGGACGACGCGAACCCGCACGAAAGATCAAAATAGAAGTAGTGCCTACATACTGAGTAGTAGTAGTACCGTACTAATACGGATAGCGGTAGTATGTTTTCTTGTCAATTCAAAAGAAAGAACAGAAGTACTAGTAGGCGAATCATCAAAGGGAATGCAGAATGCGCGGTGCACGATCCATGCAAAACCTTTCGATCGAATCGAATTGCATCGCATCGCACACCGATCCGTCTCCTCATGACAGCTCTCGTTGTTCGTGAGACGTTCACTCGATGTTGTTTGTGCGAATCATCGCCTTTGCTTTTGTCATCGCTAACGTTCGTCGTTGATTGATTTGCACAAAAGACCCCGCCATCATCATCATCATCGATTCATTCTCCGCCCGATTCGCATTCACTGCTTCCATCTGCGTCGCCCGCGCGCGGAGCGCATCGAAAAAAAAGCACAGGATTCCGCCGCTGTTCATCCCGGCGCTTGCGTCACGGCGTCGACGATGAACCCTCGCGAGATCCACTGGATCGCCGCCGGGTCCCTTCTCAGTGCGGCGCAAACCACCTCCACATCGCCCTTCTGCTCGCGGGACGCCCATTGCAACGCGCGGCCGTTCCGCGATACCGCGGCGAGAACCACGCTCCTCGTGTTCTTCATGGCATCGGAAGCGTGTTGCAGAGCGAGGCCATCCTCCGACACGGCGGCCGCGACGATCCGTTCGTTGTTCCTCAGTTCTCCGACGGCGTGTTTCAACGCGAGGCCGTTCTGCGCCACGGCCGCCGCGACGACTTTCTCGCTGCACCGGAACGCCGAAGCGTGTTTCAGGGCGTGGCCGTTCTGCGCCACGGCAGCCAGCACTATCTTCTCGTTGCTCCGTATTTTTTCGGCGAACGGTCCGTCGACGTGTTTCAGGGCGAGGCCGTTCTGTCGGACGGCGGCGAGGACGACCTTTTCGTTGTTCAACAGTTTGACCGAGGCGTGCTGCAGGGCGTGGCCGTTTTGGGACACGACGGCCGTGACGAACCTCACCGCGTTCTTCAGTCGGTTCGACGCAAAGTACAGGACGCGGTGGTCTTCTTCCACGGCGGCTCGGACAATCTCGATGTTGTCTCGGAGTTTCTTGGATGCGTATTGCAGCGTGCGGGGATCGCCCGATATGGCGGCCCGGACGACATTCTCGTTGTTCTTCATGCGCGGGGAGACTTCCAGCAAGGTATTGGGTTCTTTCGCAATGGCGGCGAGAACCACTTTCTCGTTGTCCTTCATTTCGGGGGGAACGTAATCGAGTGCGTCCAGATTCTGGTGGATGGCAGCAATGCACACGTCCTCGTCGTTCCTCAATCGATACGACACCCACTGCAGGGCCCTGCCGCTTCCCTTCACGGCAATCATGGCAATCTTCTTGTCGTCCCTCAATCGGTCCGAAGCGTGGTGCAGGGCATGCGGAAATAGTTTGACGACCTCGGCGACCATTTTCTTGTTGTTCTTGAGCCTGTCCGAGGCGTCCGCGAAGACAAAAGGCGTCCTCGCATTTCTCATGGCGGCGGAGACGACCCTCGCGTTGTCCTTCATGGTATCGGATGCGTATTCGAGGGCCGTGGCATCCTTTCTCACGGCGGCCAGGACGCCTTCCTCGTCGAGATGATCGATCTTGTATTTTTTGCACGGCGGTTCCCCATCGCCGCAATCGCTGTCTCTGTCGTTGTTGTTGTTGTTGTCGTTGTTGGTGTCGTCGAAACTCATGTTTTTCTTTCTCGAAAGATTGAATTGAAATTGCTTGTTCCGCGAACTGTCCTTCCGTTCACTACACGTATCAATCCTTGCAACAAATAATAATAACAATAACAAAAAAAGCTCCTGTTCCGGCTAGCAAGTAATATTCGTGCTTCTTTTGTTCGGAGCAAGATGCGGGATAAAGGATGCTAGTGTCAGTAACCTTACAACTTATTCGTAGTTGTAGATGTAGTTGTGGTTGCGGTTGCACTCGTTCTCGTACGGTAAGGTTTACCCACCCGTCGTATTTGGGTTGGATCCAACCAGTTTTTGGACGACGATGATTGATTCTTGTTCTTTCCCATCGCAAGATGTTGTGAGTTGCGGTAAGATGTTGGCGCGCTTTCCTAACTTACCTCGAGTTTCGTTGATTGATTGGCTACGGAAACGGAATTATTAGCATACTATTCTTATATATAATATAGTACTACTCATATATTTATACCTATGTATATCATATTACGTACTGTATGACATAAAAGTAGGTATGTACGTATGAACCTTGAACATTCATCGCGCATCGCGCTTCGCGCATCACATCATAGTATTGTACAGTACGGTAAGTTAACCTTAAATAATTGTAACGTTGTTTTCACATCATCACTCGCATCCATGTTGTCATTTTTTGTCAGGAGTGGGACGACTTGGTTGTCATTTTTTTCTTTTCGTTGATGGAACCGCGGGATGTGCGACTCCCACCAACAAGTTCAACCGGTTCGTCAGTATCAGTATCACAGTGTCAGTAATTACCAGTAGAAAGTAATACTAAGATTTATGGTCATACTCGTACTGTATCGCCCATCATCTCCAGAGTTCACTCAGTCACAGTGTCAAACTGCCCTGATCCTTCTTTTAAGACCCCGGCACGGTAAATACTGCGCGTTTCTAGTACCAGAGGGTAGAAAATACGAATTCTGGGGAACGGTCCGGGGCCTATTCTGATGATACGGGATGACCGGGGTTGTAAAGAACTATTGTTTACAAGTGTTCCCATTCCTTAAGCTGATCTGGAACCCATCGAACTTGTAATATAGCTAATACTCAATATCCCATGTTATTACGTGATTGTTTTCCAATTTTCGTCCGTTGAATAGTTTTTGAGCACTCGGGATTAAAAGAAAAAAGTGTCACCCGGCGCGTGGCGCGCCAAATTTAAATATGCCTTACTTACCCCATACTAAAAACTCTCAAGTCCCGCATGCCGTTTTTCATGAATACGCCACTTTTCTGGCTGAAAATAGATGATAAATTGATCTTGAAAAAGAGATAGCTAAGGTCAGTTTCAGAGAGCCTCCTCTTGCAGGATCATAGACGAGGTATGTTGGAAGAGTGCTGTGTGGTCTGGGTGGTCCGGGAAGCTGTGTAAAAAATCTCGAAAGTGCCTGGTACCCCCGTAGAAACACACACTTTTTACTGTACCGGGGTCTTAAGGGATTCCAAAACGCACCACGTTCGACTGGTAGCGCAATGTACGGTACGTACGAGTAACTTACTCGTCGTACCGGTATGTACGGTACCTACCGTACAGGCATGTTGTTTGATTCGGAACTGGGAAGGCCCTTCTCATCATCGAAAAAACACGAACGGCCAATTTCTTTTCCGAAACTGGGGGAGAGAGAAACTCGGAATTCCGACCATGGGAAACAGCGTGCATCACCGGGATCTCCCGTGCTCGCACAGTAACTTACTCGTCTTCTCATGGTCGTTATGATAGATCGAATGAAAGTCACTATTATGGTATTGTTAGTATCATATTGATAGATATCTCCTCGTAGTCGTAGTAGTAATAATGAATAGTAATATATATATATATGCAATTTGTACAGCGACCCATCCACCCACTCGCGATGGGTCGAACGAAACAGGGTCTTTTGCGTGCAAAGCATAGTGTTGCCTTGTCTTATCTTGGCTTGACTTGCGTTCGTTGGTTCTTTACTTTACTTCGCTTCGCTTTCGCTTCGCTTCACGCCTGAATCATGTTGGCGAGAATGAATTCCTGCGAAAGAAAGCACGACGCCGCCGGGTTCTGCTGGAGTGCGGTGCGGACCACCAGCGCGTCCCTCCGCAGATCGTCGGACGCGAATTGCAGGGCGAATCCGTTCCCGGACACGGCCTCCAGGACGACCCCCTTATCGTCCCTGAGCTCGTCCGAGGCGTGCTCCAGCGCCATGCCGTCCCGGGCCAGAGCCGCCCGGACGATTCGCTCGTTGCTCCTCGCTCCAAAAGACGCCAATCGCAGCGCGCGGGCGTCCCGCACCACGGCGGCCGCAACGACCGCCTCGTTGTCCCTCAGTTTGTCCGAGGCAAACTCCAGGGCCAGGCCGTTCTGCGCGACGGCCGCGAGGACCACGGCCTCGTGGTTCCGCATCAGCTTGGACATGCGCTGGAGCACGAGCCCGTCAATGGCGAGGCAAGCGGTGGCCACCCTCGTGTTGTTTTGCAGCCGCTCCGACGCATAGTCGAGAGCCACGGTGCTCTGCTTCACGGCTGCCGTGACGACCGTCTCGTTGTCGCGAATGGCTGGCGGGGCGTACAGCAGAAACGCGGCCGTTCTGCTCCACGGCCGCAAGGGCAATCGCTTCCGTGTTGCGCATGGTCCAGGACGCGTGGGTCAGTGCCATGCCGTTCTGTTTCACGGCGGCCATTACCACCCTGGGGTTGTTCTTGGCTTCGTCGGTCAGGAACTGCAGGGAGCAGCCGTCCTGGGAGACGAGGTTGATGAAGAGTCTTTCCGGGCTGCTCATGGTGCTTGCAAGTAGTAGTGTTTGTTGGTTGTTGTTGGTTGGTTGGTTGCAGAATGTGTTTGTGTGGAGCAGCAAAAGAATAATACCAATGCGTCTCGTTGTTTGTTGCTGTTGGCTGTTTTACTGTTTTGGTTTGGTGTACGGTACCGGTGCGTTCGATCGAGGAAGAAGAAATGACGGAACGAAGCAATCGAATCACACGGTGAGTCGACAGGGAAAGAAGGAACACAACAAGAAGGAGACACACCACACAGAGGCACACATACAGACAAACATAGTGTTGGAGCTCGTCGGAATACAAACGATGATGGAACGATCGTAAAGGTACGTACAACAAGTTGATGTGATGTTCAATTTTTGTTGACACTGTTGTCGAGGGAAGGAGAGGAACAATACCGTACGGTAGTAATGAGAGAGAATTATTTTTCTTCTTTTTTGTGTTCGCTTTGTTCTCTTCTTTTCCGCTTTGCTGGATTTGATGTGGGAGTGACGTTCGGGAAAGGACGACGACGACAACGTTTTACTACAAAATACGAGCACGAGCACTACGAGAAATTACTATTACTATTCCTTAGTTTATGTTTCTTCGACATTTTCCCATTGAAGCTCCGGAAAGTCTCCCCAAGAATTCTCGAGAAGAACCAATCAATCAATTGCATCGATATGGATACTAGTTAAGTCTTACTCGTAAATTCAAAATTGTACTTGTTCTCGTACTGCTGGCAAGATGTCACATGAAGTTAAATTTTCATGAAAAAAAAGAATAGTCAATCAATCAATCAATCAATCAATCCAAATCAGCAATCAGTCAACAATCAAAAAACATCAGCAATCAAACTCACGAACCGGAACACCTGGTCAGAAATTCTCCGATCTCCAAAGGAAATTTCGGTTCGATCTGCCCTCGTCCGGAAGGGACTCTCCCGGAATATGCCGAGGAATTGCCGCAACCCGTAGACTTCAAGTCTGGGTTTATCCCACTCGCGGAATGTGCGATTGACTTGGTGATGTGCATTAAAGCCCGATACAATTGTTGCCCATCCGAAACTATCATCCGTGCGTCATTGGAAAGAAAGTTTCTCCCTTTCGAATGGACCAATCAGATGATTGATTGATTCATTCATTGCTTCACCATCTGCTAAACGTTTGGAAACACTTCACCAATCAGATTTTGACGATTGATTTTGAGAATAATTTTGATTGAGAGAGTTGAGAGCATAATTTTGAATAATAACCTAACGTTAAGACTACCTGTACCGTACGGTAAGGTTTAACGGTGAGGTTATGGTTGAGAGAGCATTCAGTTTTCCGATTCTTCGTAAGTTCCATTCCTAGAAGCATTCGGATCGGTAGATACCGAACATACCTTTCAGTACTGCTACGTAGTACGCATGTGTCAGAAGAGTCAGTCAGTCAGTCATACGTAACCCTTGAGACGATGTGTCGCCCTACGGTACCGTATGGAATACAAGCAGATACGACACTTGAACCTGCACAACGCCCCTACGGTAAGGTTTATCCAACCTTCCCCAAGAGAACTTGAAAGAAGAGGGCACACTCATTTTTTCTATTCCGATGGGGATAGGAAACAGCTACAGCTACAGCTACAGCTACATCTGCGAGAACACATTCTCATACGGTAACCTTAGGGATTGTTGCCCACGAACAATACCATTTCGTAAAAACTACTTTTACCGTACTTCGTAGTACAGTATCGTACCATCACCGAACTGTGACTGCATCGGGGCGCCATCACCGAGACTCGTTCTCACCGATTCGGGCCCTGCATTGTGTTGCTTTGCACACACACGAACGTACGTACGTACAAGATACCCTGTATCGCTCTCAATCAATCCATCAGCTCAACAGCAATCCATCGAAACGAAGGAACTCGGAACAAATAAAAAATACTCATACACATTCTTTGCCAACGATGGAGGCGTCAAATCCAATCCAATCCTGAGAAATGCACAATCCCCAAAGACGCAACAACGGGAGGGCCGCTTCGGTTGCGTTCCATTCCATCGCATCGCATCACATCGCATCCTACCGCACCGCATCCTGCTTCTCCTTCCCGGCATTCAATTGCCCTGCCGTTAGCCTCTGCTATCGCGCACCCTCCCTCCCCGATGGATTGATTCCAACCGGCAGGATCGAAGGATTTGGACCTCATCCTTGCAACCCCGCGTGCGTGCGGCAATGGAGTTGCGCAGCACCCTCGCTCCGCTGCTCGCCGGATTCCGAGCCGTTTTTTTGGCACCGAAGGAAGCCACACAATCCTCTGCGGTTGCCCGTCGCGTCGCGTTGCGACAACACCGGCGAATGGCAACAACGGCCCGTCCCCGGACCGCGAGAGACACGGGAGGCACTGCGCTCGGGCAGCCGATCGTTTCCGGCCCGAGCAAGACCAACCCATTTGCACGTGCCGTACGATTGGTCTGTGTTGTCATCCATCAAACTCCCGGACTTAAAACAGGACGGGAATGTCTATCGTTGCCAATTCCACAACCATAGTATGATACAATACAATATGCGACGACTCGGTACTCGGCACGCGTGTGTTGCGTTGGATCTGTCAAAGATCCAGAGTACCGTACACGTAGGCAGGAACAATCCAAAAGCAATCTTCTCGCTACTACGCTGTTGGGAATTCGAAACCTGGTTGCGATAGTTTAGCTTGGTCTATTCTATGTCTCCACCACGAGGATCGAAGGGCAACACTTGCGACACCAATCAATGTTTCTCTCGTGTTCACATCTTTTCCTAAAGCAGAAGTTACTTCGCGAAATCTCTACTGTTTTGGTCAAAGTCCGGTCCCGTTACGCTACGTTCCGTTTCCTTTTGTTCGGGTATTGTAGCAGCTAATGCTCAATCAACTCGCTAACACAAAAACCAACCGAGAAATCCAAGTCGTTTTCTTGCACAGCAAACGAAACAAAACGAAACCAACATGCCTCCTGGGTGCGAATCGACCAAAATGTGTGTCGCGCGCCGGTGATCACCAATCGACGGGCTGATGCTAATGAATCAGCGAGCGACCGGAATCCGAATGGGTGTTTGGATCGCAAAAAGCGGCTTCCAATGGGATGAGTCAACTCACGCAACCGTAGTTTTGCGTTCTCTCTTCGTCCAAGGATTGACACTGCGTTGCGTTCAAGCGTCGTGCGTGTCGAACGAATTTTGCGGATGGCGATGATCGGGCGATGGAACGAATCCATCTCGATCGGTCTTCCCCGATCAATCGGCCGATGACGATGCTGCCGCTGCCCGCGCGGCTTCCAGGACGTGGCCATACTCGTCGCTCCCGTCCGGACAATCGAGGATTCCGTCGTTGACCCGCGACGCGTAGATCCAAACCAGACCGTCTTCGTCTTCGTTTGGGTGATTGCCGTTTTCCACGGGGATGCTACGCGTGGGAGCCTTGCTTTCCGTCGCCCGACGGCCACACACGAATTTCTTCTGCTGCGCCAATACGTGCGAGCATGCCGACGTGTCGGGCTCGTCCCGGCCGTCCTCCAGACAATCGCAGTAATCGTCGTTTCGGAATCCGACCGTTCCGTCGCCGCACGTGACGATTTCCGGTTTCTTTGCGGGAGCGCTCGGCGGGTGGGCCGGTTCTCCTCCATCTCCTCCTCCTCCGGCCGATGGGTCTCGGTCTTCTTCGTCTTCCGAGTCTCGCCGCGTCGACGATTCGGCTCGCCGCAGGTGTTTTTTTGGGGGGTTTCGGTTGGGACCCATCCGTGCCTCGTCCCCGTGAGCGTCGTCATCGGGATTCGGCGGTCCCTGGAATGCGTCGTCGTCGTGACCGTCCTTCACGAGTCGGTCCCGGGAGTCACCGTGTTTCCGTTTCCGGTGTCTCGGGTTCCTCCTCGACTTGCCGCCGTTGTGCTCGTGAATGTGGTGGTGGTGATTGTGCTCGGAAGACATGCCGTTCGGGTGATAATTGTCAACAACGCTGTGGTAGTTTTGTCGGTTGTCGTGTAGCTTTTGGTAGACGTACTGGACCTCGTGCTGCAATTGGTGGTGGTAGTCGACCTGCGTCCACGAAAAGGGCAGCAATCCTACCGATAGTGTGGCCGTTACAATGGCGGCGGCCAGTCCTCCCAGCAGCAGCCGACAGGCCCTCCAGAGGATCCTCCGCCGCTTCCGCCGGTGCTGTCGCTGGATGCGCGATCCGGAAGCGGAAGAAGAAACACCGCCACCGCCCAATCCCACGAGGAGGTTGAGGTTGTCCGAGCTCCGGTGGACCTTGTGCGGTAATTGATGCTGATTCGACGAGTTGGAGATATTCGCGTTGCCCTCGGAGTGGTGGAGGCCTCCCGCGGTTCCCTCCTCGCACGTGGTAGCCGCGTGGCAGGTCCGCCGGGACCGCAGCCGCAATTTCGAATCGTCCATCATGATCACGCAGTTGTGTTTGCGACGCAAACGCCGGAATGGTTGGATACGGTTCGTTTGTCCAACGCAATAACCTCCTCGTATCGTATCGTATCGTATCGTCTCGCCTCGTCGCAAGAACGAGCAAGCGCCGAGTAGATAGATAGTGGTTATGCTCTTACGGGCTTCTGCGGGAAAACACAACGATTTCCGTTCGAGTGTTTTCTCGCTTGCGATTGTTGTCAAAAGGGAAAAGGCAGGCTTTCGTTTCGGTTTTCGTTCTAAAATGCCAGAAAACTGTGTACCGTGCAAGTAATTACCTTACAGTAAGTGCTGTAAAGTATGTTACAACTTGGCGCATTTTGCTAATAAGGATCTAGTATGATTATGAAAATCAAAAGTAGGATGAAGAAGCGGCGTATTACTAACGGTACGTACCAGTATTATTTTTTGTACGGAAGCCCAGTACAACTGTTGCACACTTGTGTCGGTTTTGAAAGAGGGAAAGTCTCAAGTCACATGTTGAAGGCACAAAAAGTTGGGCCCTGCCACCATACAAATTGAAAATCTAATTTTCGATTGGCGGGGGACATGCGGATCAACACAACCCGCTACCGTACGGTAGGTGACCTTAAGGTTTACGGTCATACGTCCTGCGGCACGAGGAGTATGAGCGAGAGTACTAATAATACTACTATTACTAGTAGTAGTACTACTAGTACGAATAATACGTGATATACTCAATACTGCTACTACCTTACTAGTAGGAGGTTGGCAATTCGACAGGTGATAAGGACTGCGTGTGCAGGTTGCTTCTCGTGCATGAAAACATGTTTCTAGTAACGGGTTCTTGATTGACCAGCTTCATGGAATGACGCTACTAGTACCTGTTATTACCACCACTACTAAAAGAACAACAACAAGAACCACCACAAGGTAGCACTACCACCACTACTAGTAGTACTAGTAGTACTACTAATAGTGGTACCGTACTACTAGTACTGCTTCTTCTTCCTCCTCCTCCTTCTCTTTCTTGTTGTAGGGGCCGGGTGGTGGATACCATTTTAAAATCAATATGATGGAGCTGCTGCTGCTACTACTAGTAGAATGACGATGATGATACTAGTAACATCAATCACCAGCACCAATCACAACCAGCAGCATCATGGGATTTTTCTCAAAAATGGTTGTTGAAGAGGATCTCCTCGTTTTACTTCTTTCTCCCTCTTTTTTGGACTAGTAATTCTTCTTCGCATTTGGTATGGAGCACTTTGCTGTTGTTGCCCTTGACATTACTGTATTCATACTCCTGTTGGGAATGAATCATGGTGATGATGGATTTGGTCCTCGCAAGAAATGAAGGTCATGAATTTTTATTGTTGCTTGAACATGCAACATTCGAGCTTGTTCTACGTACTACCGGTAGAGTAGTAGTACGTTGAAGCGAATAAAGTCCTTGTTGAATCTTACACGTATTAATCTTATGTGTTTTCAATCCCCTTAGTAGTACTAGATGACTGTCATGTGTGTATCCGCAATTTCAAAACGTGTTTTCCGAAGACACCAGAGAATCTATCATGATAAATAGAATATGGATCGGACTATCACAATAAGTGAATATGATAGTAGCAAGGCTTCGCAAGTCATAATTGGGAAAGGAAAGGCGACGATCTCTGACGCTTTTTGCAGACGGCAATCACCAAAACGAAGTATGCATCATCACCAGGACAGTTCTGTCACCAATGCCCAATATGAAAAAAAGCAAAGAAACAGTAATTGAGTTTTATTGTGAAATTATGGTTCTTGTTTGTGAGTGCACTCCCTCTTCGCTTCTGTGAACAACTCTGCGTCATGTGTTCAGGTGCATCCCGACCCGATCGAACACTCGGACTTATCGAAAAAGAATCCTGACATGGCAAGACAGGACCATCGGACTGTTTTGATGTTCAAAGCACATAAGACTACTATGCCTCCGACGAAAAATTCGACACATTCACCAGGTACGTGTAAGCAGGATTGATTCGAATAATCATTAATCCAGCAAATAATCGTTAATCCAGCACCGACAACATCAAGTTCTGGAGGAACAACCCTACTTGATAGGGAGCAGTTGGCAGCGTACAGATTGCATCAACGAACAAGAACGACGAACACGCGCGAATCAGCATGGGAAACTATGGTCCTTTCGATCGACTGTTGGGTGGAATTATCAGAAAAGGAGGACATCCAGAACAGATGCTTTTCTTGACCTGACAGCATGGGAAACTATGGTCTATTCGATGGACTAGTAGTAGTAGTGGGTAGTTCGATGGACTACTATTGAGTAGGATTATACCAGGAAAGGAGGACGTCCGAGAGCAGATCTAGCTGATAGAGGAAGGTTGCATGAATGGTTTTCCAAATGTAGCTTTTCTATTATCCAAATGTAGCTTTTCTATTATTAGTTCTATAATGAATACACATACTGTTACATGTTCGTTCTCAAAATTGTTCAAAACTCAAGTGTTTTGCAGTGCTCAACAGCTCAGTGATGGTCGGCGGCGAGCCGATCGTTGGATGTCTTTGAGCGGTCGATCTCGCTTCAGAAGACTTCGTTTTGTGTTGGTCTGGCAGGGCACGGCGGACCAGCGACGTTTCTCCTCTTCACTGGACCATTTGCGCTCGATGGGCTTGATTCTTGTTTCGCTCTCCTCCCATGGGCGCCCGATCAAGGACTTGTTCAGATCGAAATCCTTGCACAATTCACGACGGAGATAGGTGCTGCTCTTGACGGCGATCGGGGCCTGATCCTTGCACGCTCCGGCGCACTGTCCAACGAGACCAACCTTCATGACACCGGGTCGTGTTTCGGACCACCGTGCATTGTTCGTAGTGTTCTTGTCTTTTTCCGTCACGGACAGTTTCTTGAACAGAGTGGATCGTTTCAGCATGGCCGAGGAAGCATCTTTCAATTTCATGTTCAGAAGCTCCAGATCGTTCTCGATTCCGCGTTGTCTTGCCTCTGCCACAAAGGGTTCCGAATGGCGCTTGTAAAAGTCGGCGAGCCATTGCGTCTTGTCTTGCGATTTCGTTTCTTCCGTGGCGGCTCCCTTGAATTGAATTGTTTGGGCTTCGATGACAAGCTGGCGAACGTTGTTCATGCGCAAGGATCGCTCACGCGTTTCTTTTCGGAGGGCGGGTGGTCCACTCAAAAGCTCGCGTGTTTCGTTCAAGTTGAACGAGCGATATTCTCTGGAAGTATACCATATCGAAGATCCGTACGGGAGGTACGACTTGACATGGACAGTGTTGGTGGCATTGGGTTGTTGGAAGCGGACTGCTTTCGATGGAGTCATGGTCGACAACATTGAGCTTGACGAAGAGATAGTAGATACAAGAGCGTTTGTTGGTGCGACCGGTAGATTTGACTTGCACATCAAAATCATTATTTCTATTTTCGGTCGAATCCAAAAAATAAGAACGACTGATGT
Organism: Pseudo-nitzschia pungens; assembly: GCA_037355855.1. Lineage (NCBI taxonomy): Eukaryota > Bacillariophyta > Bacillariophyceae > Bacillariales > Bacillariaceae > Pseudo-nitzschia > Pseudo-nitzschia pungens. Next base: position 306,888 of record CM074760.1, on the reverse strand, counting down.
GGCTCGGGTGATTTTGATATTTTATGTGGGGAGTGGGGAGCTGGGAGATGATTCGAGGTTTGGACTTTTTTGTGAGAGAAGAATTTCATGAGAAGAATCTTACCGTAGGTCTTGGTGTTTCAAAGGGTGTCTTGTTTCTTCGGCGGTATGCGTAATTGTATTTCCATTTAAGGGACGATCTATTTGTTCAATGAAAGAACAATTCGTTCTTTCTATACAGTAAGTAGATAGAAAATAAAACAGTAAGAAAGTTCAAGGAAATGACTGTACGTGATGACTCGACACGACGCAATCGAATTGTTTCGTTTGTGTGTTTATTGTTCAAATTCGAAGAAACAATACATCATTTGAACTCTTGGATACCTTTGGATTGTTTTTGGACTGCGTTTTGACAGTTCGAGGGGGCTCAATAAAACTTATGTGAACCAAGTCGTTCCCTGTGACATTGAACACCATTCTTGATCTTGCGCTGTATGCAGAATGCCGACATATGCATGCAACCTGATACATTGAACAAGTTAGTGTGCAAGTGAATCGCATGCAACATGTGACTATTAAAATAATGTAAAGTACTGTAATACAGCCTGTGCTCAGGAAATCTCATGTGCTGAGACGACAGAGATGTCATTCCAAACAAAACAAAATTTGAAACAAGTATCTCAAGAATTAAAATCTAGTGAGTGTAGACGAATCGAAAATCTCGCCCGGGCGGGATTCATTCTTCTTTCATTCCGGACAGCCTCCGGCAAAGAATCATCGGTTACTAGAAAGTTCCTAACAGGTGTCATCAAGTCCAGGTAGAAATTAGTACATTGAGGCGTAGAACCAACTGACAGCTGTTCGGAATTTTGTAGTAAAATCGAAGCCATAATCTTACTTGTACCGTACCGCATTTCAATCTCAATCTCAAGCGAATAAACAATAAATGTTGGATTAAATATTTAACGCACTGAGGACTCGAGCCTCAGAACCTGCTACGGTCATATCAATCGAGATATCGAAGTATATAATCTTACCCGACAATAAACACGGAGGAAGCTCCGGCAGCAATTCGTAATCAGTGCTCCCGCGTTGCTTCCAACCAACATCAACCTCATAAATTAGTGGCTTGGAAACATTGTTCTCGAACAATACGCCCGCGAAAGTGCATCGGATTTACGATCTCGTACGGTAAGCGAGCGAACCCTGGAGACAAAGCCGCCCCTGGGATCCTGTGTTTCGGGAGCTTAATCCAGTTTCGGACAGAGAGGATAAATGTGATACAAACCATGACGCCGAGCGAAGAATCACTTATCCCGATTAAGGAGTCACATATCTGGTTGCCTTAATCGGATTACCATAACAATACATCCGATTCGCCTTACAGAGCTAGTCGGATTACCATAGGAACCTCAGATGTCTCGGTGATGCCGGGTCGAACGGTCTACTAGACGTAACTGGAACCAGCGAAAAATTGAGATCCCCACTTACTAATGTGATTTGTATTCTTTCTTCGTCATCTTGTACCCCTGTTGACACCAAACATCTGCTGCACCACCCACAGCTCCGATCAGCGAAGAAATTCATCATCGAATTTAACGTTGTTCTTCGTCATCTTGCACTAAAATTGAAGACAAACAGCTGCTCAAACAGCTGCTATTAATCACTTCTCGGATAAGCGAAAGACATTTATCACCGAATCGGAAGTTCAATCTATCTGACTGCCACGAAGACTGCGGATCGACTACAAGTTGTACCACTTTAGCACTACTGTTGTCACGATGTGCAAAAAAGTTTCTTGCTCCCACTGTGGAAAACCGACATGGATGGGGTGCGGCAAGCACGTTCAACAGGCCCTGGAAGACGTCCGTTTCGAAGAGCGCTGTCCCAATTGGCCCGAGGTACGCTTGGTGCCGTTCTGTGTATTGGAGTCATTTCGGATTTGGTGCCGGTCCCGGGACCACGGCTCACCGGAGGAAAGGTCTCACCGATGATTGCTGTTTCCCTGTTTCTCGTTTTGTTTGCGCCAAACAAGGGAGCGTCCAAGCCGTGCAATTTCCGGCACAACACCCAGGTAGATACCAGCGCACCGAGTCCGCCACCCGCGACAACTCAAAACTAAAGGCCGGGTAGGCACGCACTGCAACAACGTGATTGACGTGGAAGGATCCCCGTTGCCGTCCACCATTTTGCGATTGAAAGCCCTGCCCGTCATTTGATTACGACCATTGATCCTTGCACTTCCAAATACAGATGGAGTTCGAGCCGTGCACTGGTACAAGCGAAGCATTAGAGTATGCTATGCTGCCTGCGCTGTCGGGACCGCACGATTTGGGTTGTCGGAAGGCACATGCTCCGACTACTACCATGCCAGCTCTACCATCTCGTCTCGTGTAGCGCCCGACTGCTGTTTGAAAACCCATTGTTATAAATAATTAGTGATGCACAATTGATTTTAGTATCGTCGATTCCGAAATTCTCTGATCATCGTCCGGGTAGCAGAATCCCCGGCTCTGTCCTACCCCAAAGTTTCGTCCGTGCGCGTAGTTTCCTCTTTCGGTTCTCGGATCTGCCGGTTGCGAAAAAAACAAAAAAAACACGTTGCTTCGTGCCCCGGCAGATCGTCATTTCACGCCTAGTGGGTGCATCGCGAATAAGATATGCAATGCACCGCACCACTCGTCTCGAAAGAAGAAACCCAACTGTTTGTGAACGTCGCAAGACACTGCGCGGGATCCAAATCCCTAGCAAAAGGCGTAACCAGCATGGCTTAGCTTAGCTCTGTGTTTGTGCGTGTGTGTGTGTGTGTGTGTGTGTGTGCTGCCAGCCCACAGTGTCCTTGCTTGCGTCCTTTTTTTTATTTGGAGCCTCATCCACCCGCGGCTCCGGCGTTCTTGGCCTGCCTCCTCGACCTGTTCCCTCGTTAGCTGGATCCGTGCGGGTTGGATGCTCGGTGCCTCGCGCTTGCTTGGTGCGGGACGGTGCCGCTGCCGCTGCCGCTACCGCTACCGCCGACGCTGCAGACGCGAAAGTGTTGGTCCCACCGCTTCCGCCCGAGGCCTCGATCTCGGCCTCGGCCTCGCCGCGTCGCTCGGTCCGCGGCCGCCAGAATCGAGGGGACGTCCACGCAGTCCGCAAAAATTTCGACAAAGCGCTCGGCGGATCGCAGGTTCCGGGCGTCTTCGTCGTCGTCGTTCTCGTTTCCGTTGTCGCTTCCGTCCCGCGTCCCGGCAATGTCGGGCACCTCGGGGACGAACCCAAAGGCCGATTGGTCCGGCAAAAACGAGGCAAAGTACGAGCTCACCGCAAGCTTTGCAATTCTCCAGCGAGTAGTACCCCTCGGTACGGCAGCCGGTTGAAGACGGATCCCAGCACCGGGACGCCCTTGGTTGCAAAGTACTGCGGCGTTGAGGTTGTGCGAATCGACGGCGTCACCGACGCCCCTCTTTCCCACCAGCAGGACCGGCACCGGAATCCGCGGGCAGTCGGTCGCCGCGATTGGCGCCGGGATTGCGATCGGGATTGCGATTGCTCTCGTCGTCGTTGCTGCCACCCTTTTCCGCCCGAATCCCGCAGGCCCTCGCCACCGAGGCGTTGTCGGTCCCGCAGATGGATCCGACCGCCGGGTATCCCACCCCGTCCACCACCACGTAGTCCCTGCCGCGGGCGATGGTAGTCGACGGCGGCCCCCGCGCGGTCCAACAGCTCCGCGCTGGACTCGGTCGCTCCCTCCAGAAAGGCCCGGGTGAAGCCCTTGTAGTAGACGATCGGACCGATGGCGCGGTGTTCCACCCCCAGCGCCTCGCAGTATTTTGCCACCAGCTGTGTCGCCTCGCACTGCGTGGCCGGCTTGATGTAGGCGATCCTGGAGGGTGGCACCCCCAGTTTTCCCACCAGCGTTCCGATGAGGCCCATGCAGACGGAGGATTTCCCGACCCTGGATCGATCGCCGGCCACAAAGATGCGGAGGGCCCGGTCGCGACGGTCGCTCCGAACGACCGCGCGCGCGGATGGAAGGGTTGCGGAGTCGTCTCCTCCTCCCATGAGGCGCTTCAGGGCGTCGGCAATCGCCCCCGCGACGACCTCGCGCTTGTCGGGGGAAAGGATCCCGCTCGTTGTTTTCGAGCCTTCCGCTGCCACCGCTGCTTCCGATAGCAACAGCGCTCTCAGGTCCCCTGGATTTGAGCGCGGTGAGGGGACGACGAAAAAGCGCGGTTTTGCCGCCCGCGTCTCCTCTCTCGGCGATCAGAACCAGAGCGGGGAGTTCTTCCGGTGCCGAGAGGTCGTGGATCGCGCTCTCGAAACCGGAAGGGTCGGTGGGATCCACCAGGGTCGAGACGACCGCCGTGGGGCACGCCGAGTAGTCGCCGAGGAGATCGAGATCGAGATCGAGATCGTCCGGGGATGAT